>CM067288.1:30000-2530000 GCA_033220335.2 Troides aeacus
TAATCCGGGAGTCCTAGAAGTTTGAAAAACATACCACCGGAAAGCGGAGAACGAGGCGAGATCGCCGACACCTCGGGGTCCAGGATCCGACCCCTGAGGAAGGAGCAGCGAGGGGGTGAAAAGGACCGACCAACCCCTATCTTCGGAGCCGCCTAGCAAAAAATTTAAAGCGACGACCCCCCACTTTTTGGGGCTTGTTGGATCCGGCAGAAGAAGACCTATCCAACGACACCCCACAAGAAGGGGGCATAACTAGGAAAATTAGGAAATAAAAATAAAAAACCGGGAGACGCTGCGCGGGGCCGGGAAGCACCCCTGGGGGGCATAGGATAGCTACAGGTGAGTAGCAAAAAATTGGCTTTAGAAGAAAATTTCCCCCTTTTATTAAATTACAAAAAATATTTGAGAAATTTTGGAAAACTATTGGGATATAAATAAAAAAAGTTGAAAAACTCAAAATTCAAAATTCAAATTAAATTATAAACTCTTCCAAATTATTAAAAAATCTTTTTCAAAATTACACCCGGTGGAGAAATCCACCAGCTACCCACCTGTGCTTACCCGAAGGCGCTAGCCCTCCTCCAGGGGGAGCTACAGCGAAAACAAGGGAGGCCACGGGCCGCAAATAGCGGCGGTTAACGTGGGTTTTCCGTGCCGGCCGTACTCGGGGCGGGGCTGTTATAATACCTGTTATCCCCTTGAATAAATAACAAAACCTAATACGGTGGAGCAAAAACTCAGGGGAAACAGCAACTGTTCCGACGCGGCTGGTAATCTTGGCCCCGGGAATAGGTATTTTGGCGGCGTCTCCCGGAGATACTAGGTATCGTCACTAAAATAACAGTTGGCGAAATAATTATTTCGCCAAAAATTATAATAAAATAGGACAAGGCGACGATACCTAGTATCACATAAAGCGCAATAGCCGGCACGAACTTGGCCGGGTGAGCCAACTTCGCTGAGCGCGGCGAAGTACCAGGCTCGCATAAACGCGGGAAGCGTGCTACGGCATCCTAGTAGAAATAAGTTAGCAAAATAAGAAAACTGTAAGTTGCCGCTACAATCCATCAGGCGCATAATATTTTTTGCAACATTGCTGTTGGATCGCAGCAGGCGCCTATCAATCTAGTCATAGTTGTAAGATAGATCGCGTGGTTTTTTGACCCGCGAACTTAGGCTAAAATTTTGTTGCTATTGCAATTAGTTTAAGTTATAATAAGTTGACATTGGCCCTATTGCCTTAGTTTATAAGTTTGAAATTGTGACAAGTGCCCTATTGCATTAGGATTAAGTTTTTAGATAAAGGACGAGTTCCCCTTGCGTCCCTCCCCCCTCGACATGATCCGCACTCCCCCGAGGAAGTCGGACGCGGGCGACGTGACCCTGCCTAGTGAGGCAGGAGATACCATGAGGAGAAGTACGTCGCCCATAGCGGACGCCCCTAGAGGGGGCAGCGTCCGTAGGAGTGTAGGGGAGTGGGAGAAGGTCGAAGGGAAGAGGAAGACCTCTCCCCGAGCAGCCGCCCCCACGACAAAGCCAAAGGCACGTGCCCTGCAAGACCAGGGACCAAAGCTGGTGCAGGAGCGGTCACCGGCGGGGGCGGGCGCCGCGGGCCCCTCAAGGGAGGGGAAATCGGCGCCCGCCGACCGCGTTGTGGAGGCGCGGGCCTGCCTGACCAAAGCCAAGCTCCACCTGGCAGGCTCGCGCAACCTAAAATCAGAGATTAAGATAGGGGTGACCGCAGCAGTGGAGAGGCTGTACCAATTGGTCAAGGAGGCCGTGGCGGACAGGAGACAAGTGAAGTCCCCTGTCCCGGAACCCCTGAGGAAGGCGGAGGAGGGGCGAGGGCCTAGGGGTCGCCAAGAGGACCCCGCCCCCCCCTCGCTGGACCAGGGGAAAGCCGACCTCCTCCTCAAAAGGTTGGAAGACCACGGGCGGCTTCTCGAGAGCAGCAGTCAGGAGATTGCTAAACTCAAGGAGTCGCTCAAGTCATGGGAGGAGGAGGGTGCCCGGCAGCGGGGCACGTATGCGGCGGCGGCAGCAGTAGCGGCTGCCCCGGCAAAAAGGCCCCCACCGGGGAGCGAGGTGGTGCACTCGGTGGCGGTCTCGTCGGAGGTGGCCGCGACCGGGGAGCAGGTATTGGGGAAAATCCGGGAGGCCCTCAATGCAAAGGAGGAGGGCCTCCGGATCGACAGGGTCAGGCGAGTAAGGGACGGGAGAATAATTATAGGGTGTGGCACGGAGGGCGAGCTGGCGAAGGTGCGCGAGCGGCTGACAAAGGCAGGTAAGGGCCTGAAGATGGAAGAGGTGCAGAGCCGCGACCCGTTGGTCATGCTGAGGGATGTTATGGCCTACAATAAAGACACGGACATTATAAAGGCCCTTAAGTCCCAGAACGGCCATCTGCTGGGCGGCATCCCCGAGCGTGACCTGCGCGCCGAGGTTCGCTTCAGGCGGAGGGCGCGAAACGCGCTGATGACCCATGTGGTCTTGCGCGTGTCGCCGAAACTATGGAGCCGCCTCACAGCAGCGGGAGTGATGCACGTGGACCTCCAGCGGGTCCGGGTGGGGGATCAGTCCCCGCTGGTTCAGTGCACTCGCTGCTTGGGCTACGGCCACAGCAAGCGGATGTGCACCGAACGTGAAGATCGGTGCACCCACTGCAGCGGACCGCACCTAAGGGGCGAGTGCCCGGAATGGCAAGCCGGGAAACCTCCCGCCTGCCGGAACTGCCGGAAGGCGAAGGCGGACCGGTGGGACCACGGGGCGTTCGACGCCGAATGCCCGGTCCGGAGAAGGTGGGACGCCATAGCCCGGGCGTCGGTAGCGTATTGCTAACGGCGCCCCGGGGGCCGACCGCAATATCCGGACTGGGCGACGCCAGTATCGCGCTGTGCAGTTAAACCTGCAAAGGTCCGAGCTTGCCACAGCCGAGCTGATATGCGAAGCGCCGAAGAGAGGGTGGGCGTTCGCAATGGTCCAGGAGCCGTATATCGGCGCAATTGGCGAGATGCGGCACTACCCAGGGACAAGGATAGTACAATGCGTGAGCCGAGGTGACGGGGAGGTCGTCAAGGCCGCCATTGTACTGTTCGACGATACCATCGATATCACCCAATGTCCTGACCTCACCTCTGGCAACATTTCTGTCGCCAGACTGAGAACCGGAGCTTGGGAGATAGGGGTGGTATCCGTCTACCTGGAGCCAAACAAGCCCATCGAACCATACCTGGACCGGATCGGCTCGGTCGTGGGAAGGTTGGGGACTGCCAACGTGGTACTGGGCGGTGACGTCAACGCCCATAACACCTGGTGGGGCAGCCAGTCCGGAGACCAGCGAGGCACTGATGTTGCAGCCGTGCTCGACCAACTGGAGTTGCACGTGCTGAACCGGGGGTCTGAGCCTACGTTTGACACCTATCGGGGCGGAAAGCGGTACTCCAGCTGCGTCGATATTACTGCTTGCTCGACCTCTCTGCTCGATCGAGTGGAGGGTTGGCGAGTCGCGGACGGAGTATCTTCGTCGGACCACAGGGCGATCCTGTTCGAGTTGAATCTCGCGAGGTCCGTCGGTACGGACATCAGGTGTTCAACACGGAAGTACACTACCCATAGAGCAGACTGGGACGAGTTCAAACGAACTTTCGCCCAGCTGCTCTCAGACCGCTGTCTGACGCCAGCCGAGGTGACCGAGGTCACCGATAAGGGGGCGTTGGACGGCATCGTCGGGCGGTATGTGGAAACCGTGGGGGACACCTGCGATTCGGTCCTGCCGAAGGCCTCCGGGAGGAAGAGGACAGAATTGCCCTGGTGGTCCGAACAGCTCTCTCTCCTCAAGGCAGACGCCTTGAGGAAGAAGAGACGGATCCCGAACACGCGGCCGGCCCGTAAGGAGATGGTCCTGCGCGAGTATTTCGACGCAAAGGAGGCTTACCGCCTCGAGGTGAGGCGTGCTCAGACCTCCAGCTGGAAGCGGTTCTGCGAGCGGCAGGAGCGCGAGACCATGTGGGACGGCATCTATCGTGTGATGCGCCGCACGGAGGTAAGGCGTGAAGACGTCCCCCTCGTCCAGGGAGGGAAGGTGCTGGACGCAGTGGGATCGGCCAGGTTGCTTGCGGAGGTTTTCTTCCCGGGAGATGACCCCGGGGAGGACAATGCGGACCACTGTACTGTAAGAGCCCAGTCCGATGAAGTCAACGAGGGGGGACATGGTGATCCATGTGAACCCCCCTTCACGATGGAGGAGCTCCGATGGTCCGTGTCAACCTTCAATGCGAAAAAGGCACCTGGCTTCGACGGATTCACTGCTGACATCTGCCGGGCGGCCATCGCCGTGGATGCCGTACTGTTTCTCGCGCTCTCCAACCGGTGTCTCGCTCTTGCCCACTTCCCCACGAGATGGAAGGAGGCAGCGGTTGTGGTGTTGCGGAAGCCCGGTAAGGACGATTACACGCACCCTAAATCCTACCGGCCCATCGGACTCTTGCCCGTCATGGGCAAGGTCCTAGAAAAGATGATGGTCCGGAGGATACGGTGGTACACTGCACCGTATATCAGTAGCCACCAATACGGCTTCATGCCGCAAAGGTGTACCGAAGACTCCCTGTATGACCTGATCCAGCACATACGCTCTCGCTCGAAGGAGAAGGAGATCGTTGTGCTGGTATCATTGGACATAGAGGGAGCCTCCGACAACGCCTGGTGGCCTGCTATACGGTGCAGACTGGCCGAGACTCGCTGCCCCGTCGACCTGCGGCGCCTTGTCGATAGCTATATCAGCGATCGCAAGGTGTCCGTCAGGTACGCGGGGGCGGAGTGTGCCAGGGTTACCACCAAGGGGTGCGTGCAGGGGTCCGTGGGCAGCCCAACATTCTGGACCCTCCTCCTAAATCCACTCCTGGAGATGGTGGTCAAGAGCGGAACACACTGCCAGGCGTTCGCAGACGACGTCGTGCTGATCTTCTCCGGGCAAGAGACCGGGGACATCACGAGGAAGGCAAATGCGGTGCTCGCCGATATTCACGATTGGGGGGTCCGAAATAAGTTGAGGTTTGCACCACACAAAACCAATGTGATGGTGCTCACCAATAAACTTAAGTACGACAACCCAATATTGAATATGGGCGGAGAGCCCCTTTGTCGAACTCGTGAAGTTCGGATACTCGGCCTGACAATTGACGATAGGCTCACGTTCAACACGCGTGTGAAGAACGTGAGCAGCAAGGCCCAAGGCCTCTATCGTCAATTGTGCAGGGCCGCGAAAGTATCATGGGGGTTGAACTCGGAGGTGATCAGAACGATGTATCTGGCGGTGTTGGAGCCGATCATTTTGTATGCAGCGAGTGCATGGGCGCCGGCGGCTAAGAAGCTGCTGGTCCGAAGGCAGCTCGATGCGGTTTAGCGTTCAGCGTGGCTTCGCGCAGAAAATTGCGCGAACTCACCGAACCGCGTCGTTGCATTCGGCCCTAGTACTTGCCGGGCTGCTTCCTCTGGACCTTCGGGTCCAAGAAGCGGCCACTTTATTTGAGGTAAAGCGGCCACACCCGGCAAGTACTGGGTGACCGAGAGCTGGAGGTTCCGGTCAGCTACTTGAGACTCCCACACCCGTCTGTGCAGCTTGGTGTGGAATTCTCCTGTCTGGGCGAAAGTGCGGAAGAAGTCCAACTTGCCACCTCGGCTGCCGACTCCGTGATTTACACCGACGGCAGCCGCATCGACGACAAGGTGGGTGCGGCGTTCTGCGTTCTGCGGGACGCCGCAGAGGTTTCCAACAAAAAACTCAAGTTGGGCAACTTCTCCACCGTATACCAGGCAGAGCTGCTAGTTTTAGCGAAAGCGACAGGGTACGCAGCCAGCGGGTCGGCGCATTCGTGCGCCGTATTCAGCGATTCGAGGTCCGCCCTGGAGACCGTCGCAAAACCTGACACCTTCCATCCCCTGGCGATCGCAGTAAAAGAGAATATAACGAAAGCGCGTGAGAAAGGGACGAATGTAAGGTTGTATTGGGTGAAGGCGCATGTGGGGCTGGAGGGGAATGAAAGGGCGGACCAACTGGCCAAGGAAGCGGCCCTGAAGAGCAAAAGAAGACCTGAATACGAGGATTGCCCCGTTTCATTCGTCAAGCGTCAGCTAAGGCTGGAGACGCTCGACGAATGGAACAGGAGGTATGTGCAAGGTACGACGGCTTCAACAACAAGGATGTTCTTCCCGAGCGTCAAGTCAGCGTATCGCGTAATTCGCCAGATCGAGCTCGACACGGTCTTGGTCCAGATGTTCACCGGGCACGGGGGATTCTCCGAGTACCTCCACAGGTTCAAGCTCAAGGAGAGTCCCGCGTGCCCCTGTCACCCGGAGGTGGACCAGACCGTGGTGCACATCCTGCTCTCCTGTCCCTTATTCGGGCGGGAGAGAGTGGAGTTGGAAATAAAAACAGGAAGAAGATTAGACATAGGAGCGGTTGCCTCTCTGATGAGTGAGGACGAAAGTTGCCAAAAGTTCTTGGACTACAAAGCAGTAGTCCAAAAAATATTAAAAATAAATAAAACTTAGAAAGACATGTGAGCAAATAATGGTCAAAATCCAAAATTAAAATGTGAAATAAATAGATATGAAGAGGGGGCAGGCGCCCGCTCCCGGTGACGGAACCTTTTTTTTTTTTTTTTTTATATCGGTGGTGGAAATGCTGTTACCGCATACCCAGCGTCCTTTTCAAGGGGGGGGACGCCGGGTTATGTGGGGCTCGGGGCCACTGAGATGTTGTGCGTGACCACCGCTTGTCCCGCAATACGCATACTGGAGACGCCCGGGTTTCAGCCAAGCAACTCTCCGGGCGCCTCCGCGTATAAAACTCCTCTTGGTGGGTGCCCGCGGGGAGCAAAGGCACCCACCTGCCGTCCCGTACCGGCCCCTCGCGGGACCGGCACGTTGGGGCCCCCCGACCCCACAGACGACCGCGCGCGCCCACGACGGAGCGCATGCCCGGCCGCCGCCCTCCCGTGAAAGAATTGGGCGGCGGCCTCCTCCCTCCAGACTCCCCCCCCTCGTCGAAGTGGGAGGGGGGGACAAAAACCAAGACTCCCCCGGCGGACGCACCCCCAGGGGAAACACGACAAAAGGCTCAAAGGGCCACGCCCAACGGCCCGAACGCCCCCTCACACCGTGCCCGGCTAGGGGCCCATCGCTCACGGCGGGAGGAAGCGGACGGCGTGGTTCTGCCGCCGCGCTCTCCCGCCGGCCCGCCGCCGCCTGCAAGGTGCGGCAGCGGCGTCGGCCTCCCTCGTGCGCTCGGCGGCCTCCTTCTGACGCATCACTGCGCCGCAGAAGGAGGCCACCGCCCTCCAAGACCTCTCGCTGCTCAACATACGATCGATTACAGTCGGCAGCAAGAGGTCACTGCCGACTTGCGCGACGAGGGCGTGGCGTTGCGGCCCCCATGCCGGGCACTCCGCCAGAGTGTGGTGCGCCGTGTCAATCGGCGCACCACACTCGACGCATTCCTGCGTCATCTCTCTACGAGCCACCTGGTGCAGGTACTTGCTGAAACATCCATGGCCTGTCAGCACCTGCACCAGGTGGAACGTCAAGGCCTCGTACCGCCGGCTCATCCACCGGGACAGGTGGGGCCTGATGGCCTCCACCGTGTCCCGGCCGGCGGCAGGGTTACCTAACTCCGTCTCCCACCGCCGGATCAGGGCGTCATGGGCAACGCGCCTGATCCGGCGGACCGTGGCCGGGTCCGGCCGACGCTCTCCGGCATCCCGCAGGAAGAGGTACACTTCCGCGAGCGACTGCGCCTGTAGATGCCAAGGCGCATCGCCCGCGAGAAGCGTACCCGCCGTCCAGGACACCGTACGGTACGCCCGACAGGCTCGGACCGCCAGTATACGTTGGGCCCTCTTCAACACGGGCCCGTTCCTGGCGATCTCGCACCTATCCACCCATACGGGCGCACCGTACAGTGCCATACTCCGCAGGATGCCAGAGTATAGGCGCCGACACAAATGACCCGGCCCCCAGACATTGGGCAGCAATCTGCCCAGCGCAGCGGCGGTGGCGGTGAGCTTCGGGAAAAGCCGTTCGAAGTGCTCTCCGAAGCTCCATCGCCCGTCCAGAGTGAGCCCTAAATACTTGAGGGCCCCCCGCACTGGGACCCTCTCGCCCCGGACGGGGATGATCGCGCCCCGGGGTGGACCCCTGCGGGGTCCGTGGAAGAGGAGGGCCTCCGTCTTCGTGACGGAGACCCTCAGACCCAGCTGCTCGATCCGGTCCACCACCAGCGACGTGCTAGTGGCGGCCAGACGAGCAGCCTCGTCGTAACTCCTCCCCCGGGCCGAGACGAGGGTGTCGTCCGCGTAGCATAGTACCCTCGTCCCGGGGAGGACCGGCTGCCGCAGCAGCCAGTCGTACGCGAGGTTCCACAGCAAAGGGCCCAAGACCGACCCCTGTGAAACCCCGCTCTCCACGCGCCGCCGATGTAATTCGCCGCTGCTATCAACCCAGACGATCGTCCTGTCCCGGAGGTACGCCCCCAACAGCCCGACCATGTAGGGGGGGAGCCAGAAAAACTCCAGCGCCCCCCTGATCGTCGCGAATGGCAGGCTGTTGAAGGCGTTCTCGATATCTAAGGACACCCCCAGGACCACCTCGCCGTCACCGAAGGCCTCCAGACAGAGGCCCTTCAGGTCGAGCAGGGCGTCCAACGTGGATCGCCCTGCCCGAAATCCGTACTGGGCCTCATGGAGGCCCGGTCCCACCTCGGCGAGGTGCCGAACGAGACGGCCGGCCAAGATCTTCTCAAAGACCTTAGCCGCCTCGTCCAGAAGGACGATCGGTCTGTACGCGGAAGGGGAGTCGGGGTCACGGTCCCCCTTCCGCAGCAGGCAAAGCCTGCACGTCTTCCAGCGCTCCAGGAACTGCACGGGTTGAATGCAGGCGTCGTACAGTCCCCGGAGCTCCTCGCGCAGGTGACTGGCGGCCACCCAGAGAGCCCTCGATGGTGCGCAGTGCCGCCACCTGCTGGCTGAGCTCCTCGTTGGACTTTTTGAAGGCGAGGAGCTCACGCTTTATATAGTCCACCTCCGTCTCCAGGCGACGATTGTCGCAGCGGAGACGGAGGTTCTCCTCCGGCTCGAGTCGCGCCGCCAGGGCTACCACCGCCTCCTTGATGGAGAGGACGGCTTGGTTCAGCCTCTTCTGGAAGCCGCCGGACAGTGATTTGCTCGTCTTACAGACGAGCGAGATGTCGCCGGCGGCTCCCTCCACCTCGCTGACCAGCTCCACGGTGGTCATTTCCCTGGCGGTCTTCCTCCGCTTTCCAGTCCCGCCGTCGTCGCCCTCCGAAGCAGGCGGCCCCGGCTTGCGGAACCGATCGGTGTCCACGATCGCCCGGAAGGTGGCTACCTCCACAGGCGACCGGGACCTCGACCGGTCCCTGCTCGTCGCGCCGCTCACCCCACTCTCCGGGGCAGGCGAAGCTCTCCCAGAGGAGTTTACGCTTCGCGGCAATCCCGCGCTCCTCCCCCTGCGGTTCGTCGCCCTCATTGCCGCTGCCGCCATCCTGGAGGCGCGCCGCGGGTCGCTAATGGTCTTCGCGACCGCGGCCACCAACTTCGCCTCAACTCCGCCCTTCGCGGGCACCGCACCAACTCCGCCCTTCGCAGGCACAACACCTCCGCCGATCTCGGGCCCGACATCATCACCGCCCTCAAGGGGCACTCCATCATCACCGCCCTTCCCGGGCACCAAACCCTCACCAATTCGCTTGCCGTCCGTTGCCCGTTGCGAGTTTAAGCCTAAGTCGTTTATAAGTTCCACCCGTAAAATTTTGTTTTGAAAGCAGTCCATTAGATTCCCACGAGTCACGGGTTATTGAGATCCACCATCGACAGAGCCCGTGTTGCCTCCGGTAAGCCTAGGTGTCGCGTCCAGGGGGTCGGCCGGTCCCCTGTAGGGGTCCGCAGTAGAGACTGGACTCCCCTCCAGCCATGCGCTCCTCACGCTGCGTCGCAGCTTGAGTTGGGGTAGTTTTTTATAGAGGTTGTCCTCCTCGCGCCCCGGGCGGTTAAGCCAAGGGCCTCGGTCCCGTGTGACCGCGAGACATGACCACGACATCACACGGGATTACGACCGACGGTGGCGGCAGGAAAGACCCACCGCCTGCCCGGGGCAGGGTAAGTGCACACCGAGCCCGCCGTCGCCCCACCACTGTGCCTTCTGATAGTCAGAGGGACACGCGGAGAGACCCCTCCCGCCGGGTTATTCGCCGGACAGCAAAATCGCCGCCCAGCGCCCAGGACGCACCGGCTTGAGTCAAGCACACGTGGGGGTTACCCGGCTTAGCGTCCCAACCTTTTTTTTTTTTTTTTTGATATCGGCGGTGGAAATGCTGTTACCGCATACCCAGCGTCCTTTTCAAGGGGGGGACGCCGGGTTATGTGGGGCTCGGGGCCACTGAGATGTTGTGCGTGACCCCCATACCCACTAAAACCACCACCGCTTGTCCCGCCATACGCATACTGGACACGCCCGGGTTTCAGCCAAGCAACTCTCCGGGCGCCTCCGCGTATGAAACTCCTCCTGGTGGGTGCCCGCGGGGAGCAAAGGCACCCACCTGCCGTCGCGTACCGGCCCCTCGCGGGACCGGCACGTTGGGGCCCCCCGACCCCACAGACGACCGCGCGCGCCCAAGACGGAGCGCACGCCCGGCTGCCGCCCTCCCGTGAAGGAATTGGGCGGCGGCCTCCTCCCTCCAAACTCCCCCCCCCCACTTCGACGAGGGAGGGGGGACAAAAACCAAGACTCCCTCGGGAGACGCACCCCCAGGGGAAACACGACAAAAGGCCCAAAGGGCCACGCCTAACGGCCCGAAGGCCCCCTCACACCGTGCCCGGCTAGGGGCCCGTCGCTCACGGCGGGAGGAAGCGGACGGCGTGGTTCTGCCGCCGCGCTCTCCCGCCGGCCCGCCGCCGCCTGCAAGGTGCGGCAGCGGCGTCGGCCTCCCTCGTGCGCTCGGCGGCCTCCTTCTGACGCATCACTGCGCCGCAGAAGGAGGCCACCGCCTTCCAAGACCTCTCGCTGCTCAACATACGATCGATTACAGTCGGCAGCGAGAGGTCACTGCCGACTTGCACGACGAGGGAGTGGCGTTGCGGCCCCCATGCCGGGCACTCCGCCAGAGTGTGGTGCGCCGTGTCAATCGGCGCACCACACTCGACGCATTCTTGCGTCATCTCTCTACGAGCCACCTGGTGCAGGTACTTGCCGAAACATCCATGGCCTGTCAGCACCTGCACCAGGTGGAACGTCAAGGCCCCGTACCGCCGGCTCATCCACCGGGACAGGTGGGGCCTGATGGCCTCCACTGTGTCCCGGCCGGCGGCAGGGTTACCTAACTCCGTCTCCCACCGCCGGATCAGGGCGTCATGGGCAACGCGCCTGATCCGGCGGACTGTGGCCGGGTCCGGCCGACGCTCTCCGGCATCCCGCAGGAAGAGGTACACTTCCGCGAGCGACTGCGCCTGTAGATGCCACGGCGCATCGCCCGCGAGAAGCGTACCCGCCGTCCAGGACACCGTACGGTACGCCCGACAGGCTCGGACCGCCAGGATACGTTGGGCCCTCTTCAACACGGGCCCGTTCCTGGCGGTTTCGCACCTATCCACCCATACGGGCGCACCGTACAGTGCCATACTCCGCAGGATGCCAGAGTATAGGCGCCGACACAAAAGTCGCCAGACGAGGTGGAGAGGTGGTGCCGAAAGGCGCGTCGAGAGGTGCTTCGGGGATGGGAGCGGCGACTCCTCGAACCGTCGTACGGTCGCCTCACCGTTGAGGCCGTCCGGTCGGTCATCGGTGACTGGCTGGACCGGGACTTCGGAGTCCTCAGTTTCTGCCTGGTGCAGGTACTCACGGTGACGGTTGCTTCGGGAGCTATCTGCACCGGCGGAATTGTACGAGTAGGACGGACGAGGCGTGCGACGAGTGTGGCCACCCGGTGGACACATCGTCCCACACCTTAGCCGATTGCTCGCGATGGGGTGGGACAGGGCCGCGCTCGTAGCGGCGATAGGGAGTGACCTCTCGCTACCGTCCGTGGTCCGGACCATGGTTAGTGGCGAGGCGTCATGGAATGCGGTATCACGATTCTGCGACTCTGTTATGACGCAGAAGCGGGAGACCGAACGTATTCGAGAGCGGGCGCCGAGGGGACAGAACGCGGTCGGAGCGCGATGACAGCTCACCGCCGCAAGGCGGGGCCGAGCGCACGACCACCGAATGGCTCCTCGGCAGGAACCTGGCGCCGCGACCGACAAAGGCCGTCGGGCCGGTGCCACCCTTGGAGAGGGTTCCTGGGGTGCATATGGTGATGCGTCTCGTATTCCGACGCGTCGCCACGTAGGGATTTTTAGCGGGAGGGGTGCTTCACACCCCTCCTCGAGGTGGGCCCGGCCATTCGGGTGCCGTTCGGGTGGTCGTGGATGAACTGCAATACTTTATCCCGCGATCCCACGAACACGTGGATGAGAGTGGAATACCATATGAAGCTTTTTAATTTGTTGGAGCCCGACACTACCACCGACGCCGGCCCAATTTGGCGACGGGATGTGCGTTCCGTTAGCATTTTGTTACACGCGTTAAAAAAAAAAAGAGTTAACATTAGCGGCCACCGCCCCAGCAGCACCCCGCACCACGAGCACCAGTGTGCGATAGTGCGAATGGGGCGGCTCGCGTCACGGCCGGCGGCGACACGTAAGCGCTTTATAGCCCGGTGACGTCACTTCCGCACACCGGCGCCGCTGTACTCTTGCCCACATACTACACGAAAAAACTTATAAAGTGATATTTTTACATCTTTGCTTTGCCATATAAATTTGAAAATCTACTGCTCATTGTAGTTACTATTCGCAGTGTCGCGTTGAATCGTAGTGAAGCAGAAAGTTTTCACACTTTTTGCTGAATAAATAAATTTACTCCATTCTGTGATGATGTCACTGATTCTGATATTGGGTTCCGCTGCCTGTTGCTAATTTCAGGCGTCGAAATAATATCAGGCGTTATAACGGTCGTTACGTCAGTTGAAACCTTATAAGTTAATGCTTTTTTAGCGACTTGGTAGGTACGGCAAAGGGTGAATAAAAATCTTGATGATGCTTGAATTATATATCTATTGGTACAATTTCGCTATAGATTAACGGTATTTGGTTAGCACAACTAGCCGAGGGATTATACATCGCTCATCCAAATTGCGCAACATATTGTGCGATCAATCAAACGGGAACTGCGCATGCGCGAACGGAAAGCGTCCTTTTCTCAAAGCATAATTATAGGTCGCGCACGGACTCTGCCCTTTTCTGCGCGGGCGGTTGTAGAATTGACACGTGCTACTGCTCCGGACTTGGAGGCGTCCTGTCGTCGGGTACGTGATGTTGATGACGATTCTTATACCGCGACTGAATGTTTTTTTGAGAACAACTATATTGTTTCGATAAAACTGTTCTTTTCAGAACATTCGACCTAGCAGTCGCGTTTCTATCGACCACGTCATTATAGCCACACTATTATGTAAATAAAAGAAGTTTGCGTACAAATCTGCAACACAAGACATTTAAATTTTTGTAGCTTTCTCACCGCCGCGCTGTTCCACCGAGCTGGAGGGCCCGATTGTCGTCATTGGTAAAATAAAGGTGAGCGCGCAGCCTGTGATGATTTCAACATCGATTTCGATTCAATGTGAATTAGCGATTCGGACAATTTATGAATGAAGCGTTCGGTTGTGAGCTAAACTATTCGACGAACTTTTTTAAAATCCGAATTATTACTGGCATCGGGCGAATCTTTACTCGAATCGCATCGAATGTGCCGCCGTGCTCACGCACCGAACTTTACCCACCATCGACCATCGCTAATTGTTAGCTATGGTATAAATAATGAACCTGGCACTGCGATCGTTTTGCGCGGATTCGTATCGAGCCGACATAGATAACACGCAGCAGTGTCACTGTATTTTTATTAGAAAAAATGAAGGAAACCAGAGCTTAAGAAATTGAGGGTAAACGTTTATTTGGTTATTCAGTAGCGGCAGCGGACGGGCGGAGCGCGGCGCGGTTTGCGCTCCGGTACGATGGCGGCGCCCAGCACCGACAGCCCCTCACTGGCCCTGCTCAACCAACCACACATGTTATTTCTGCAAAAGTGTAACTGAAAAGCGAAGGTGAAAAACATTACCTTATCGGTGAAAGAACATCGTCTGGAAGCCAGCAGTGTAGGGAACAGCCGCGACGCATCTGAAACAACCGCCTTCTGGATCTAAATATACGTTCGAATCAGTGCCCACCAGCGGCCGCCGCGAATTGTTATTTTCTAAATCGTCATGGTTACCGCTTCACCACGGTCCCACCTGATGATAAATGGTAGTGTGGTCTGTGGTGTCAAGGTTTGCTAGCCCAGTAATAACCTATTCATCCTTTTCTTGATGATCCCCTCGTTGTTTTTGAAAAGGATCGCCGACGCTGGCAAGTTGTTTCATTACTTTGTTGTTCATACGAAGAACGAGCAGCTGAACTTCTGTTCGCAAACTGGGGACGTTCGCAACATAAAGATGGTGGTTCGCCGTGCGTCTAGTCGTCAGAAGGTGAAAAGGATTTGATGGAATTATATTGTGTAATTTTATCGCAGATATTCCGAAATGTATCCTATAGAACACCGCGAGACTGACCACACGGCGCCTGAGTTCAAGGCTATTAAGCCCATTTATGACAAGTTCTTCGTTACCAACAAGCCAGTTAGCCCACCCTCCGCCGAGTGGTGCTGTCGGACACCTCACACGACCGGACCTGCGCTTTTTTTTCAATGAAGCGACTAGATCAGTGAAACTTTTTCCTAATCGTAAGTGATACGCCTGCCCGTAACAACATGGCGCTAGTTAGGATATTATACACTGCACCACAAAGTGCTCGTCGTCTGCGACATGGGATACTGATTCTCGTTACACCAGTAGTACACTAGCTATAATATAACGCCTTTCAAACCGGAACACAGTAATTTTTGCATACAATTGTTTGGCGGCAGAAATAGGCGTTGTGGTGGTGCCCACGGCAGCACTCGATGGGCTCCGGTGACAGTGGCCAGAGTAATTATTTTTTATGGAAGGTCAAACAACAGTGTATTTTTTATATCAAGTCAAAAGCTGTGTTAGGTTTCTTTGCAGCTATCTCAACTTCATAATCATTTTTTTTTCTCCTAACAACTGAGGACAGTTTATAAATTTCATGGACACACCTCGAAAAGTAGGAGGTGAATAAGCTCCTTTTGGAAAATCACGTCTGGCGTCAACAGGCTGGCTGCACCCTACTCAGGCATCGCCTGTAAGGTGATATCCAAACGTACCAACATAATCTCCTTTACGGAATGTACTTCATCACGACCGTCTCTATCGGTCAGCAGGTCTCTTCCCTACTGTGTTGTCGTCTGCGTACCCAATGATGTCCAGGTATGAGCGGATCAGTAATGAACAACAAGAAAAGATCCTTGCAGAACACCGGCATTGATTGACATAGGATCTTTTTTGGGCACAGGATGCACATTTGCTATTTTCTAAGGATTCCGTACTAGCCATGGCGTGCCGTCCATATTTACCGGTCATTGGACAGTCACCAGTGACGGTGGCCCCTCGTAATTATTGCTTTACCTTGACCGAGCTTTTTGTCTTGCTGCGAGAAGCTTGGAATGTTTCTACATCCGGCAGCGTATCTGTTGACTTCTTCACACTCTTGGATGCAAGAATCGAAGAGTCTGAAATAAATAAATGCGTAAATAGTTAGAATCCGTCCGAGCGCTCGCCGCTGCTTCAGCGTGCCGCCGCACTCCGCGCGAGTACCCCTACCGTGCCTGCGGCTGGCGACCCGTGGCCGGGGTTTACAAATCCACGCGCTAAAATAATAATCAACTATGGACACTAATGAATAAAAAATCGATAAATTGGAGAATATACAGAACTTTGGGCGATGAAAAAGAGTGAAAATAATAAAAGTTGAGCTGTGAAAGGCACGATATAAAGGTTACGATATTAAGTACGACTTTAACTCAGCATGTAGTTTTAATAACACTATTATCAGAGGACTGCAGGACGTGCGACGGCAGCGCCCGGAAGTCAGCCGGCAAGTCGTTCCCGCCGTGCAACAGTCGCACAGCCGCCGGGCGGCGCTCACCCGAGGCCTCCTTCTTCAAGGTGAGCGTGACGCGGGCCGGCGCGCCGGGCGAGCGCTCGCCGCACGCCTCCTGCAGCGACCACGCCCGGTGGGCATTAGTTGTATGCACTGCCACCAAATTATTATTAATACACAACATACGGAAGCAATAGAACATATCGTCTAGTTATATCCATAGATAAATGCGGGGAACAAACCCCGAAGCGCTGGGTTACCGGTGCATGCGAACAAAGCGTGTTACGGGTTGGCAGAGCTCACGTGCGAACTTGTCTTGTCACGAACAAACTTATGTAAACGTGGGCTCACGGCGCGGCCGGGGCGCGGTGTGGGGCGCGCGGCGGGCGGCAGCCGCGGCGCGCGCGTCGCCGCCACAACCGCCGGCTCGCCCGTCGCGCCCGTCGCGCCCGTTGCGCCCTTAGCGCCCGTCGCGGGGAAGCGCAGCCGCATCTCGACGTCGGCGGGCAGCGCG
Source organism: Troides aeacus (assembly GCA_033220335.2). NCBI lineage: Eukaryota > Metazoa > Arthropoda > Insecta > Lepidoptera > Papilionidae > Troides > Troides aeacus. The sequence goes on from CM067288.1 coordinate 46,675, forward strand.
GCCGCGCACGAGCCGGCCACTGTCACCGCCCACCGCCCTGCGCACGCACACACACACACGCGCTCGTCTCACACACACAACCCCTGCACACTACGACATTTACTTCAATATTTGGGTTTAATAAAACTAAAACCACTTTTTTTTCTTTCCATCAATTTTAGTACTGCTCATAAATAGTAGAATATTATTATAAATTATTAACGGACTCGAAATCAAAGTTCTGGGGGGAAGTGAACCTTTCCAATTTAGTCGTTGTGATGGAGTTGCAGGGCAAACGTGTGCAATAGGCTGTATTTTGTAGTATTTATTTAATCCGACCTTTGCAACGAAGGAGATGCCAGAGGCAAGCTGAATTATTACCGCAAAGGCTCGAAGTCGAGACATGAGTACGATGTAGCAACTTCGTGGGCTAGAAATAGCTTTGACCTCATACGCAGGACGGAATCCGCGGGCCGGTCAACTAATGGCTCGAGACAATTGTTCCGTTTTTAAACTGAGCTTCGCGCGAAATACTAATTTTTTTTTTCATTTTACCATTTATTTAACAAACTTAATTCTCACATCATTGCTTCAGTGGGGCAAGCCTGGAGCGCCGGCCGGTGTGCCAATCTAGTCACCGCGTCCACTACTCACGTGTACTAGTCAAGATGCCAAAGTATATTTCGCGCGACGCTCGACGTTTAGTCACGTCGAAGTTAAGACAAGGATTCGCTCCAAAGCCTTCGGTGTCATCCTGATCATTCTTTTGATATTTCATCTAGCTTGCTTTTAGCCTCGTTCAGTTTGTGATAACGGAAATAGAAAAGTCAAAAATAACATGAGGTTTTTATGTGTCAAGTATTAGTGGGTTGCTATAGCAGTTAAACAACACACAGTTTCAGATTGGTACGTTGGGATGTCTAGTGTATATCTTCAGGGTGCAATACGTGAGCCGCGACCCCTGTACTCCTCTGTAGCACCTGCTTGGGAGGACGCGCGGCGTCGCCGGCGGCGGGTTTGCAGCCAGGCGGGTGCCAGTGAGCACAACAGCCCGCCGGACTCGCAGGAACTGGAGCTGGACGCGCCGCCCGCCGCGCCGCTGCTGCCGCCGCCGACGCGGGCGTACCGCTTGCCCTGCCCGTCATCATTGCGTTCCGGCATCCAGGTTTGATCACTTCGTCGTACTAATTTCATCATCCTCCGTTCATTTCCCTCTCCTTTGTAACAATAAAACAAAACTTTCTGTCAATTATTTATTAAGGTATTTCCATTATTCCATACAGTGCTCTCAAAATTAAAATCACGTGAATCTATTGCGCCTTGCGTAGTGTGTAAACATTTTATTGGTGCAATACTACCCTACTATTCTACGGGGATGCTGGAAGCGGTGTGTTGAGGGAGCAGCGGCGGTGCGCACGCGCGCGCCCTACCTGGAGACGGCCGGTGGGTGCCCGGCGGTGGAGGCCGCTCCCGTTGGTACTCCTGTTGGCGCTCCCGTTGCCGTTCCTGTTGGCGCACCGCACGAGATGCGGGCGATTGCTGCTCGAATTTCGTCTTTTCATATTGGTTTAAAATGCTTTTTCGTCGCGGCAATGGTGTCTGTGTTGAAGTTGTTAAATTTCTAAAAGGACTTGTCGCGGCAGATCTCTGTAAAGGAGTGCACGTTGGAACAACGTCGGTTTGCGGTAAAACGCTATAATAAGGGCCACTGTGAGGTATTGGAGAAGTTCCCGCACTCCGCGTTTCGATAGTTTGTAATAGAACTGAATGAAACTTCTCACTTTTGTCAATAAAATCATCAGTCACGTGATGTAATCCATCTGTTCCTTTATAGGCATGCGGCAGTCCATCGGCGAACGAAGGAGCAGAGGCCCGGCGACTGTGAGAATCTTCGTTAGCAGTTTCTACACTCAAACTTGTTCGTTCTTCTGGTATAATATCAAAAACGCGTTTGTAGCGCAGAGAGTTCGACCGTAACCTCCGCTCACAACAAGGTACGAGGACGCGTCGCGGCGGAGTCAGCGAGAGATTTTCAGTAGACAAATCTCTTGATCTCGCCGTTTGGTCTTTGTTTATTATCTCCATATTTGGAGAATTCCTATTGACATAAGCCATTGAACAAGAGTCATTGTTAATGATCTTTTGTGAGCTTGTTTTTTCAAGTACTGGTACCGGTATACGAGATTTCTTCTGCTTCGTACTTTGATTGTCGTCAGAACACGCTTCGGGGGAACTCGCGGAACTGTTGGCATATTCCAATATCTCTAATATTTCAATGCATTTTTTACCATCGTGTATTTCCGATTTTTGGTATATCTTTTTAGGATTCTTTTCATTTGGTGTTATCGGTGGATAACTTTGGAGCGAAAGTTTGCCACGAATTTGAAATTTATCCTTACGATATTTTTTGTCAATAGTTCCCAAACACGATTGAGTCGAGTAATTTTTAGAGGATTTTTTTATATTATTGTTATGCTCGACATCTTTCTTCCAATTGTTTTGTACGAGTGATTCTTCAGATTTTGCCGATACTATCACTACGGATTTCTGTTTAATTCGCATGCATTTCAATACATCCTGAGCAATTTTCGCAATAACTTCATTAACAAGTGCATCGATAAGAGCTTTACATTCACGCTCCATTTCGTTTTTAGACTTACGCAACTCATTCTGGTACTGTTTGTCTAACTCCCTCATCTGCTGATTTACTTTACTGCGGCGAGCACATTCCATACGTAACTCTCGTTTCTTGTGCCTCCTATAAAGCCTTTGCTTTATAATGTCTGGCATATGGTCCGCTACAACAATGTCTTTTTTCTCACTATCACACTTGCAATTATCATCTTTAATTGTTACAAAAAAAGATTCGCCTTTTTCCTTGGAGGGTGCTCTCTCACTTTTATACACGTCTTCCGGCAAAAGATCCAATATGTCCATCGAGGATCGCACCAGGTCATTTCTCCTGTTGCTACCACCAATTTTTCTATGCATTACAGATCTCGGCGAATTAGGGTCATCTAGACTATCTACGAGGCTCGTACATTCAGAACCTAGGATGTCGACATCATCTGAAGATGAGGTGTTCACTTCCATAGATTCCGTATGTGGAAATGCGGTAAATCGGGGTACCACAGCATTATCTGGGAGATTCTCATAATAATTACCCGCGGTGATGCCACCGATCACCTCCGAATTCTTGAACGAAATATGCTTTTCGCTAGCATCAGTCGTAGTCGAAAATGATCCATCATTGTTACCTATAAAAACGCCTAAATTGGATATTTTAATATGCGATATGCTGGGCTTATTTTCATGGGAATATCGAGCTTCTAGTTCCTTCTTTTGAAGGTCATCCTGAAAAAGTTTTTGTATCTGTTGTAGAACAGCTTTGTTTACGTTTTCGGATCGAGTGACGCTCGTAAAGCTGCCCAGGCGAGCAGATGCGCACGCTGGCGCTGGTAGGCTTTCCGCCGACGTGAGGTTATTGTTGGTCTCGGCGCTGAACAGCTCATCGCGTATGCCGGGCGACAAAGACCCGGCGCGCATATCCTCCGCCGTGCTGCCGTTATGAACTTCCTCGCTGTTGCACAACTCTTCATGCCCGAATATAATTTGGTTGTTAGACGTAGGGCTTAAGTGCACAATGGTATTGACCCCCGTATTTTGTAATTTGACTTTAATCTCTTTCTCAACAATATTTAACTTACCGCTAGCACTGATTGATGCGTTCATAGATTCGAGTTGATCGGTTAACGAATTTAGACTTTCTACTAATATATTGGAAACATACTCGTCAATATTTTCACTACTTATGTCATTTAATCGTTTACATTTTCCTCGAGAGATTTTGGTTTGGTGGCTCGGAGTATTCTCAGCGATATTGATCTTTGATACAGGGTTATTAAAAGTATTCAATGTTTCGGTGACAACGACTTCAAGAATATCGTAAGACGACTTTTCCTTTATCTGATCAATTTCGTTGTAAGCTTTAATTTCGTCGACCTTTTCAATGCTCAACATTTTTTCACTTATTGAATCATCAATATTGCAAGTTTGTGTGGTTTGGTTGTCGTTGTGCGCTAGGGAATGAACTGTCTTTCTAGCAGTGCGTATAGACGAAGAGGGAATGTCGGACGAGCCGACGGTTGAACTATCGTCACTGCAGACATCAGGTACGTAACTGACAGCAACGGCATCTATATCGGCCATCGTTACCATTGAACTCTCGCAACAACGTATATATGTATCCGAGACATCTTTAACATCTAACTCCGAAGTGGAACTATCGATGGTGTCCTTATCAGTGTACAGAGTCACCGACCTATCCTCCTGGGTCGAACATTTTGAAAACGCCATCTTGTTTGGTGAATTCAGGTCTAGCTCAGGTAACAGAACGGAGGAATCTGCATACAGTTGTTTGGGAGAGCTGTTTCCGGAAATGGAAGAGTCTGTACGTGCGGGTAGCTCTGCGTGCGAGGTATCTAGCGACCGAGACGTTAGCGAGCACACGCAGCAGCAGGCGACGCGCCCGTGCATCCGCCGCAGCAGCGCCGAGCGCCGCATCAGCTCGCGGTCGCTCCGCACTGGGCGTAACGCGAGCGGCGCCGCCTCGCCCAGGTCGCACGAGCACGGCTCTCCCGACCGGTTCATCTCCACGTCTTGCAACTGCGCTAGGCGGTATCTACAAATGAAAAATATAATAACGATAAAAACAATAACATTCCTTTTAAGTATCTTTCTACAGCTACATACATTTATTCTATGTCTAGCAGTGGACGTCGATAGGCTGGTGATGATACATGTATTAGAAAAGCAAATTATTATCTCAAGTTAGTGTTACGGCAAAACGGATCGTCTCGCTAATTTTATTATTCTGGCTAAATTGTGTGGAACTTTTCTTCTTTCCTTTTCACACTTTGGAAAACGTATAGTGGTCATAGCGCCAGTCGCTGCCAGCGACTAACCTGTTTCTTTATACCATTGTCTTTAACATTATCTTAAGAAACCTCGCAAACGTCGCAACATAATTTGGTCCTTCCGAGCCAAACACAACGAAAACGAAGAAATAAATACGTAAAGTTTTGTGCGACCTTTCGTACATCTTCAAAAACGCTTGGCTGATTGAAGAAATGACGACTCAGAGGACATCACCACACGTAATCAATAGTGATGGAAACGCAAGTAGCTACCGGTCTTCGAGGAGTACAGCACTGTGCCGCTGCATGCATCAGTCGTCGTTTCAAGTTCTTCCTACAGTAGACAATCCACCTTTCACTATGCTTTCCGGAAACCAGATCTAGATCGAAGCCTCCATGGTCGATGCCTTCTGCAATACTCTTTACCTTCGTACACACTCTACGTAGACGGCCTTTAGTATTACACTTTTTGCAGGTGTAGTTTACGAATCGACACTGACAATTTGTGATTAGAGTAACCGCACACCGCACAATTGACTCTGTCCACACTCACGATACGTGGTTTCTTAATATGGAACAGCTCCGGTGGCGCAGCGGGTAGCGTACTGCACGCCCCCTCGCCGCTCGCGCTGGCCGCCGCGCTGGCTCAGGCACTGCGTAGGTTCTCCACCATTTCCACTGACTTGGCGGGAATCAGTCCAGTTTTTCCTTCTCAACTCCCAATAATAACCCCATGTTGAAGCGATCACGCAGGGCTTCTACATTGCTAAATGCACAGCTATTAAGCCTCGCAGACGTACTGCATACTGCCAAGAAGTTTTCGCCGGCAGCTGCTTCGCGACCTAGAATTGTGACGCTCGCTGAATTCAATTCTTTTTGAAGTAAAGTGTGCATCCAAAAACGTAAAAATATCTTCGTACGGCACCTCCTGCAACTCCTTTGGGAGAGCTAAATTCGCAGCGAGCTTGTACGAATCTTCAGTGAGTTCGCTCAATAATATTGCTTTCCGTTGACTTTCTGTTGTATCGGTCACTGTTGTGATGTTGTTAGCAAAAAACCATTGCGTGATCCTGCTTTTATACGTCTTAAAAGAATGAATGTTGTGGTCAAAACTAGATAAAATACTTAAACCAATCGAAAACATTTTATCTTTAACTACAAGTAAGTCCTCGTCGCCAATGTTATGTATGCAGGTAGGGAGCAGTCAAAACGCATGTAGCCGTTAACGCTCTGACTTTATGGTGTGACATGTCGGTGGGCGCAGCCGCCGCAAATTTTACATATACCCACTAATATATTAATTATGTATGTCGATATACCCCATACATAAAAAAGATGTAGTGACAAAAATAGAGAAAAAGATGCTTAGATGGTTCGGCTGTGTTCAAAGAATCAATGAAAGAAGATTAACGAAAGAGGTATACAAAGTAAGAATGATTGGAAAAGCCGGTGCAGGTGGGACATAGTTCGATCAAATCGAAGATGTCCTAAAGAAAGGCCGGGTCCAGAGTACTCGCAACCGATGAGCATGCATGAAGACGCTTATGAAAGTGGAGGCGAGAGAGGTGTGCCAGGATCGTAGCAAGTGTAGAGAAATGGTCTCTGCCTAACCCACTGGGAACGAGGCGTGATATATCTGTATGTATGTATGATGACTGCTGTGCCACCTTCACTCCATTGACTAGCACCAGGTGGGAGGCGTATTTATAAATCACAAGTATTCGAGGATAACAAAAACAATTCTTCTTACAATGTCAATATGTCTGTTAAAAAATATCATTTATATTATAATTCTACAACACTAAAGTTATTCAACTACTATCAACAATCAACATTTTCAGTATTCGATAACAGCCGGTCACTAACAGAACAGCTAATAAAAAATTTAACTACTATTCTTACTATAAACTATAATCCGTGCGCGTAATTTTATTGCCAAAGTTAGTAATGACTAGCATAGTTAGTTTACTAGTCTAAAGTAACGCTATAGTGTTGTAAATGGTTCAGTGAAGGTGTGTGTAAGAAGTGTACATTAAATAAATGTTTCGTTAAGCTTTTGAAGGTGTTCTATATTGTCTATCAGTCTGAATAATAATTGAAGTACCCGAAAAACAATGAAATATTTTGAATTTGAAACTATATGTATAAGAAGTATTTATATTATTTTGGGTTATCACAATGTAGAAGCTACCATTTAAACTCTTAATAATTACCCAATATTTACTTATTCTTGTCTTGGAATAATTTTGAAGTGGGCGCCTGCAATTGTATTATGCGCAATTACTATTGTACTACTAATAAGTAGCTCGCTGGCCTAATGGTTAGAGCGTGCGGCTTTCATTCCGAAGGTCGCGGGTTCAAACCTCGGCATGTACCAATGACTTAATATTTAAGTTATGTACGTTTGTGAACTTTAGTTACAACAGCGAGATACAAAAATGGTGAAGGAAAACATCGTGAGGAAACCCGCACACTGATATCATCTTTGTGTGTGTGTGTGGTGGTCCCAATAAAGTGGCAAGAGGCTCGCCCCCTGTTACACTGGACCTAATCTGACCACAATCTGGCGAAACGTGGGTGGTTTATTCACCTCTGCCTACCCCTACTGGGAAAAAGGCGTGACAATATAAAAAAAAAAAAAAAAAAAAAAATTACTATTGACATAGCTATAGTTATGTGGCAGCGTCTCGTATGAATAATAACAATTAATAAAGAAACTTCAGGCCGTGGATCCGGGTCCACGAGCCCAGTGTCAGATGAGCTGTAAGAGCCGCTGTGGCTTCCAGCCCGCTCATAACAAGAATATAGATAATAAAGAAACTTGTAATATTATAATGAATACGAAGGTACAAAGCACTAATAAATGCGCCGGATGTTTGCGAGATATGACAACATCGGAACAACTCAAATGTAATACCTGTTCATTAAAATACCATTGTGAGTGTGCTAGTACCACATCTACAAAAGTGTTTCGTCAAAATATAAAAACTCCTGGGTTTGCCCAGCGTGTCGCTCTAAGCCGCCAAAAACCGACAGTTCTATTTCCCTGATTAAAACTACCGACGTCAATATCGATCAGGATAGTACCACATCAAAATGTCACCTTAAGACGTAATAAAAACGCCGAAATATCCACAAAGACTATCGGTAGCCTAACGTTTGAGGATTTAAAAGTTTTGTTGCAAGAAACGATGGATTGTCTTCTGAGTAATATGGAGTTAACGATGACAAAAATAATTGTTTGATGTCCTTTCGAAGTGCAGTGATGTAAATACAATGCTAACGATCTTTTACTATGAATTAGAAAAAGTGATTAAAAACATGTACCCAAATCTAAACCTAGTAACAGTAAATATCCATCGTGGTATACTAAAAATCTTATAAATTTATTAAAATTAAAACTTAAAGCTAGACTGAAATACAAAAAGTACAAGAATCCTCTTGACAGTGTTGAATTTGCTGATCTACGTGCACGATGTAACAAATTACTTGAAAAAGAATACAAGCGCTACATTGAAAGGATTGAAACTAATATATCAAAAAATTTACGAACACGTACCCATCTAGAATGGTCTTAGAAGACCAAATAGCATCAAATGGAGTAGACATTTGCAACTTATTTGCAAACTATTTTTCGTCAGTTTACAATGTCAACTACTCAAGAAGCGGAAGCGCAGTAAACAAAGGTTCTAACATTTCTGTATGTTATATCCAATTTACTCAATTTGAAGTCTTCAAGAAACTAAAAAGACTTGACTTTACCAAAGGTACCGATCCTGATAATTTACCTCCTATATTTTGGTGAGGTGTGCGGAGCCCCTTTCACTGACTGTTAGTTTAATTTACAACGTCTCTAAAAACAGAAACCTATCCGGACGGTGCCGATATATAAAAAAAGGGACCGTAGTAATATAATTAATTATCGGCCATTTCATTTTATAAACTTTCTTTCAGAATCAATGGACTCGCACGTTCAGGTAGACACAGTATACACAGATTTCTCCAAAGCCTTCGACAAAGTTAATCACTCACTACTTGTAGAAAAACTGACTAATTTTGGTTTTGAAGGGACAGTACTGTCATGGCTTTCATCGTATATTGCGGATAGATTATCATTTGTAGTGGTTAAAGGGCGTGCTTCGCGGCCTTACCGATCTACATCAAGTGTACCTCGGGGTTCTGTACTGGGGCCAATTTTATTTAATATTTATATTAATGATATCCTAGAATGTATCCATGAGTCAAATTGTTATATCTTTGCTGACGATCTAAAGATTGCGAAAGAAATAAGATCGGCTAGTGATAGTAAGGCTCTTCAAGAGGACTTGGATAGGTTAGCTGATTGGTCTCGTCGAAATTATACGGCTATGAATCCTCAGAAGTGCTCTTTTATAAGATTTACACGTAATGGCAATTCTTTCCAATCAGTATACGACATCAATGGCGAAGCTCTAATTGAACAAGAAGTAGTACGTGATCTAGGTCTTACATTTGATACTAAATTGATTTTTAATCAGCATTTTGAAAACATGTAAATCTGCAAGGCGAATGTTGGATTTTGTGTTTAGAAATTGCAAGGATTTCAAAAACTTCAAAACTAATAAACTTTTGTTCATTACACTTGTGAGAAGCAAGCTCGAATATTGCTAAGTAGTATGGAACCCAAACTATCTGGTTCACAAAGACCGTATCGAGTCTATATAAATACGATTCACTTATTTCTATTTTGATGGATCAAATAAAAGAGTTCCGTATTCTAAAGGACTCCGAGTTCTGAACCATATGAAGTTATCCGATAGGTGCACGTTACAGGACCTGTTATTTTTATACAAACTATTAAACAATCTATCGGATAATTCTGATCTGCTTAGTCGTTTTTCCTTTGATGTTCCAACTCGCTTGCCACGCCACCCAATATCCATCCTCACTCACAGAACGTTCAATAAATTACCAATGTTCAAATCTAAAATTGTCGGGGCATTGAATCGTGCTACAGTCGCAGACGTCTAATATTTTGCTTTACCATGTCATAGACATGATCACCGACTCATTTTAACAGACCTGACATATATCAATGTAACAGCTTTTTTGATAGGCATAGCAATACCAAATACGCACAATGTACAAACCACTATTTCGGAAAACCTTTTAAAATATAAAAACCTTAAAGTCGAAACAGTACAGACTTAGAAATTCAAAACCGTTATTGTTGTCCCTGTTGCTATATCAACTACTGCTAGATACCAGTTGCTACTAGATGTTATATCTAAGCAAATTCTCCATGCAATAGACATTTTATCTCTCTCTTCAACAATTTATCTTTTAATGCAAAAAGCTGTGATCCTCAGCACCTGCAGAACAATCCGAAAACTTTTACAGACTGATTGAGGTACACTTTTTTGTTTTTTTTTTGTGTTTTACGTGGGGGAAATGCGTACGCATACCTGTCCTCGCGGGGGCAAGGACGGGTTATGTCGGACTCGCACCGACTCAAACCCCGCGATATTCCCGACTCGTCACCTGGTGCCAAGGATCACAGGTACGGCTTGGTGCCTTCGTCCGCGACCCTCACCGGGGCTGGCCGCTTGTGCAGCTCCACCTCGGTAGGGAATGATTAAGCCTGCCTGCAGGGCGCGCCGAAACATGCAGCGCGCCCCCACCTCGGTCTCCTTTGTGCGGACGATGGATTTTCCCGAAACCGTCGGCCAGAGGCCACGGGAGCCCCGGGAGATATCCTCTCCGGGCTCCCTGCGGCGGACAGCTGTTGGGCCCGCCGCTACCTGTTAGCGGCCGCGGAGGATAGAGAGAACGGCGCATCGTAATACCGATACTCCTTTTCCCCGCGACCTTACCGCCACCGCATCGCCGGTGCGACACCGGTTGGTCGCGGAGGATACGCCCTCCGCAACCCCACCTCGGCTGCAGAGGCGGTATAAAACCGCCCTTGCAGTCGGCCGCAGGAGGCAGCATAAAGCCGCTCCCGGGCCCCCGGCCGCTCCGGTGAGCTCCAGTTATCCCAACCGGTGCTCGAACCCGTTGGAGGAGATTGAGGTATACTTGGCTTCGGCCGGTGGATCTCATTTCTCCTGTATTTCTTCTAAATATTGAGAATTTAACAATTAAAAAAACCTAATAATTTAATTATTATTTGTGTAATAACATTCATAACCTCTTCCAGCCCTGCCACGCGTGACTTTGAATATTATCTACGTGATTCGATCTCACTACCAATCACTCATTCGTTTTAGCAACCTGCGTATATCTGCCTATCCTTGCTCCGAACTCCTCCAAAACTCGGTCAAAGATCCTACCGGAGCGCCCTGCTTTTACCATTCTTACAGGAACGATTTTATTCTTCTATGACCTTTTGAATCAATATTATACCACAGCGAACGAAGAAGGTCCACGTGCTGGTTTACGCACAGGCTGGGCGTGTACGATGGCAGTACCGACCTGCGCATGACGGCCTCGGGTGCGGAGTAGCGCCGCAGCAGCCGGCCAGGCGACGCGCCGGGCGACCCGCTGGCGCAGCGCAGGCTGGGCGCGTGCGATGGCAGTACCGACCTGCGCATGACGGCCTCGGGCGCGGAGTAGCGCCGCAGCAGCCGGCCAGGCGACGCGCCGGGCGACCCGCTGGCGCAGCGCAGGCTGGGCGCGTGCGATGGCAGTACCGACCTGCGCATGACGGCCTCGGGCGCGGAGTAGCGCCGCAGCAGCAAGCCGGGCGACGCGCCGGGCGACCCGCTGGCGCAGCGCGGGCTGGACGCGTGCGATGGCAGTACCGACCTGCGCATGACGGCCTCGGGCGCGGAGTAGCGCCGCAGCAGCAGGCCGGGCGACGCGCCGGGCGACTCGCTGGCGCAGCGCGGGCTGGACGCGTGCGATGGCAGTACCGACCTGCGCATGACGGTCTCGGGCGCGGAGTAGCGCCGCAGCAGCAGGCCAGGCGACGCGCCGGGCGACCCGCTGACGCAGCGCGCGCTGCCGCCACGAGCCCGCATCTCGCCGCCGCCGCCGCTCGGTGAATGTCTGAAAAGGTTGTCGTGCGCCGTACGCACGCTTCATTTTACTTAAGACGTGCTCAGCACACGCTTCAGCGATAACGAATAAGGAATGTATGTTTTGCCATCGAGATGCGGCTAATTATGCACTTTCCCACCGCCGACCAGTATGCACAATGATGCAGCAAGTAGAGCGATGCACGAGAGCCGTTACAAGAAAGTACTCGGAACATCGCGAGCTCGGGCGCTGCGCCGGGCCGGGTCGGGCCGGGAATAGCCGGCGCCCCGCGCCCGCCGCGCCCCAAGCACACCGCGGGACTCAAGTCGCTTGTTGTCATGTGAAAACATTTCACACCGCTCGAGGCACAGACGCTTTGCTTTCAAAATTTATATTGTATATAAAATTTTGTTTGTTAACAACAGTAACAAAGAAAATTTTATATTCACTCTTTTCTTCATGAGTATCGCCAGCTTTGACGATACAATGCTTACTTTATGGGACGTGCGCCGGCCGAGGGAATGTCCCCGTCTGCAGTTAATGTACAATAATAACTAATAGAATCATCTCAGGAACTAGGCTAGTTCGCAGCGGCACGGCACCACTCGGCTACCAGCAGGGCGCCGGCCCGCTGGCGCTGCCCCCGAGCGTGCGGGCCGGGCCGCCTGGCCCCGCAACGCGGCGACTCCCGGACAGCCGCATTGATTTCCATTTATGTTTTTTTACTCAAGAGACAGATTTATAAAGTTATTTTAACACTTTTAGCTCTAATTTTTTATTACAATTTACTAAGTCGCTCGATGTTTACGGGTCTTGTTTTTGAGTTTTATTTTATACAGATTTCAATTTAGAGAAGTAGTAAAGAAGTAAGAAGTTAGAGCGTGCGGCTTTCATTCCGAAGGTCGCGGGTTTGAATCTCGGCCTGCACCGGTGACTTAATATTTAAGTTATGTACATTTGTGCAATTTAGTTAAAACAGCGCGATACAAACGGTGAAGGAAAACATCATGAGGAAACACGCACACTGAAATCATTTTTTTGTGTGTGTGTGTGTGTGTGTGTGATGGCCCCAATAAAGTGGCAACAGACTCGCCCCCCGTTACATGAGACCTAATCTGACCACATCTGGCGAAAAGTGGGTGATTATTCACGTCTGCCTACCCTTACTGGGAAAAAGGCGTGATAATATACGACAAAAATAAAACTAAGCGATTCATACAATTATTAAAAATTGTTTTGTGTTGTGGCTGGTCCAGAAAGTCGTGTAAACACATACATAACTGGGCCCGCTGGCCCGCACGCACGTCGCGCGAGTGACTCAACGCGCACCGGGCCCGCCCGCGTCGCCCGCGCCCGTGACTCACGCGGAGTACGAGTCCTGAACAAATAAGTTGCGCATGGCCGCGGAGCGCCTCCGCTGGTTATTTTGTATAGGACGAGCTATCTTAAGGACGACGGGGTGTGCGTCGCGGCGGCAAGTGGGGGCGGGTGGCGGGGGGCGAGGGTCGAGCCAGGGGCCGCCTGCAATCCGAGCTCTAATTACTGCACTCGAGCCGTTTCGTTGCGTGCATTTAGAGAACAATGAGCGGGGGTACTTATTATAGGCGTGTTCGTAGGCCGTGCGGCGAGCGGCCACTCGGCTAGTAAATCAGGTTCCTGACGCAGTCGGAAAGTATGTAACGCGACAGCACAGCACATGGACCGCGACCCGGGCTTAACGGCCGCTCCCGGGGGCGTGAAGATAGGGTAAGTAATAAATTCATTGATGTGTTTGGACCTGGCCTCTGTGCACTGACCGTAGAAGTAGCTGGCGCGGCAGACGCGGCCGGGCGGTGCGCGTGCGCGTGCGAGTGCGCGTGCGCGTGGTGCTTTCGCGCGGGTGTCTCGGGCCGCGCCGCGCGCCCTCCCGCCCGCCTGCAAACGCAAAATCCCATCAAGAGGTCGTTAAGAAAGTACTGCTGCACCGCCCACACTGCATATCAAAAATCGTTGTGACGGTGATACCATGGCAACGTAAGCCGCATGAAAAGTGGACTCTGCTCCTGTAGCGGATTGCTATTTACAAGATTCATTTATTGGATCCGGTCCGCCTTGCCGCGCCCCGGACTCAACATTCGCACCCTCATGGCCACAGCTCACAGCGGCCGGCTCCCGACAGGCGTATGTCTGTCTTGTCCACACACTTCATTGGTACCGGGCGGATGTGGCGGCTCAGCGCTTGCTGGCGGTCCGGCGGGCCGGCGGGGCGGCGCGTGGTGCCTCCCGCCACCTCGCAACAAACGCGCTCCAAAACATCCGTTGCCGAACGAGGAAAATTGCTATTTTTGAAATCCACGGTACGTTGTTGCTGCTGTTGCTGCTGCTGCTGCGTTGCGCTGCTTTACCGGAGAAACGTGATTTCGATGCAGTAATCTACTTTTTGTATCCTTTGAGTGAAGGACATGTTAAATAAATAATATAAATAAATATTAGCATAACGAAGTCTGCTAGTTAGCAGCACAGAGGGTAGATCACTCTGCCCCTTAGTTAAGGGGCAGAGTGATCTACTCACGACCGCCGCTCTTGTACTTCCTGCAACGCTAGGAGTCTGACTGAACCGACGACAACAGCTTACAGGAAAACCCTCACCTCTTCTCTCCCAAATACACCGAGGATTTTGAACTTCAATGTCAATATAACAGCTAATTTACGTCATCACTGTTGGGACACAGGCTTACCCTCAATATGAGGGAGGATTTTGCAGGAACATATTGTTTCACCTTGACATTTCAGTTTAAATCATTTGGTTAAGGCCAAAATGTAGATGAAATTTACTGAGATTTATAAAACATAATGAAATACTGTACGGTTCATTTCCATTATTGTGAAAAAAGTAGGAATGTCCGCAAACGCAGTCCGGGACCAGGAGGTGCTTTAGCACTCCTGTGCAGTGGTGCGGCGCCGCCGCTGCTGCGGAGCGTCTGCACGCGCGTTAGCGTGGCGGAGATCGATACTGACTGTGTAATGAAAGCACGAGCTGTGCGAGCGGCGGCGGTGTGCGGTGTGCGGTGTGCGGTGTGCTGGGGGCCGCAGCCGCAGCGGCGACACTTCGCTCCGCTCCCGCGGCGCGCTCCGTAGCGCTGCGGCGGCGCGACGTGCAACGCGCGGCGCCGGCCGGAGACCACTGCCCGCTGCCCGCTGCCCGGTGTATGCCGCCCGCAACCACCCGCCTCCGCCCGCCACCGCCCGCCACCACCCGCGACCACCACCACGCGCACTTAACGAGGCCGCCTAAGATTTGACTAGCCCAACATAGCAGGGGTGTAATGAATAAAGGCGCGCTGCGAGCCTGCGCGACGCCGGCAGGGCGCCCGCGTGAGCTGTATGGAGTTGTACTGGAGCCCGCCGCGACCGCCGCGCCGCACATACACACCTACATATAATATATACCACGCTAATGTGATCGACTTTATTAATCATTTCCACACATTTATCACATAGTTAAAATGTCCTGCAATCGGTACATAACTTCATCAATGTAAAAAACTCTTTAACTTGATTTCGTTATAGTGCGTCGCAAATTGTGCACGTTGTGCTTATAGCCGACACGGCGGCGGCTCCACTCGGCAAATACTACTAAATAATATATATACTTAACAATGAAATGTTGTGGTTAAAGTATGTTTAATAAATAAAAAAGTAAAAAAAGTAATAAATTAATATGACCGCTATGTGCGATCACCGGGGCGAAACCAGCCTCCATAGAGAAGTACTTCTGACGCTCGCCGTTTGTGTCGTGTAAGGTTTCCGCGAGACACCGCCAGGAACCAACAAAGCGAAATCACAACAGCAGTCGCACCGCCAACACATAAACATTCACAATACTAATAATGATTTAGTATTCATTACCCTGGTCACGTAAAATATGACTACATGATATTCTTTAATTTTAGTTTAAAATCAAGCAAGGAGGGGAGGGTTACAACATGCATACCCGACATATGCATGTAAGTAAGATAAAAATAATCGGAAGGTGCGGAACGAAAACGAGCTAAATCCTAAAACAGCTTTCCTAAACCTTGGCAAAGATAAAACAATAACAATGGGGAGTAGCTATACCATGCACCTGAACCACAATAAATTTATAATAATTTGCAAAACATGTATATAGTTACATATATATTAGGGGGACCGGAAAGTAATGTCGTTTTCTTACGCTAAATACAAACACATACATTTTTAACGAGTCTTTATTTTTAATCAATGATGTATTCCCCATCATTGTCAATAACCTTTTGCCATCTAGTGAGTAAATTTTCAATCCCTGATCGATAAAAATTAATTGGTTTTTCGGCAAAATATCTAGAGATGGCATTTTGGATATCATCCAAATTTGCAAATGTTTTGCCACTTAAAAAGTGTTGCAGCGCTCGGAATAAGTGGAAATCCGATGGTGCAACATCGGGCGAATATGGTGGATGAGGCAGCACCTCCCACCCCAATTCATTAATTTTTTCTAGAGTTCGCCTTGCGCAGTGCGGTCTTGCATTGTCATGTTGGAGAATGACGCCTTTTCGGTTGACAATCGCTGGCCACTTTTCAATTAAAGATTGATTGACTCGCTGCAATTGTTCGCTGTAGAGGTCTGCAGTAACAGTTTCTCCAGGTTTCAGTAATTCAAAATGAACAATGCCGCGAATACTCCACCAAACACACAAAAGCGCTTTTTTGGGGTGTAAACCTGGCTTAGCAGTACTCCGAGGGATTTCATTTGGAGAGAGCCACTGCCTTTTGCGTTTTGGGTTATCATACAGGACCCATTTCTCATCTCCTGTGATCAAGCGATCAAAAAACGCTTCTGTGTTGTGTCGTTGAAGCAATAAGTTGCATGTGATTGATCGGTTAGCCTTATTCTGTTCGGACAGATTATGCGGGACCCAAACACCTGCTCTGCTTACTTTTCCAATCTGCTTCAAATGTTCTTGGATGGTCGACCAAGGTTTGTTGAGACTGTTTGACAATTCCTCGATCGTCTGACACGGATTTGCTTCCACTTCCGCCCTTAACACGTCGTTGTCTAACGCTGATGGTCTTCCTGATCGATACGAGTCGGAAAGATCAAAATTACCCGATTTGAACTTGGAAAACCACCTTTGGCATTTACGAATGTCCAGTGCATTTGGATAAACATCGCAAATGTTTTTGGTAGCAACTGTTGCGTTATTTCCCTTGCGAAACTCAAAGAGCATGCAATGCCGGATGTGTACCTCTTCTGGTATTTGGCTGGCCATTTTACCCAAAATTACAAAAAAAAATTGTAATTCAATTGTCTATAAGTAAAGAAATCACTATAACCTCACAATGTCTTTGGTACGCCTCTGAACAAAACAATGAGCTGACAAATGACAATCAAGTATTGGCATGCGCAGAAACGACATTACTTTCCGGTCCTCCTATTATATTAGGTTGGGGAAAAAGAAATCCATTATTTTTTCGGTAGATGGCTGTAGTGATAAATTTCTCGTAAAGTATCGATCAAACAGTTTCAGATTCATGCTCGTTGGAAAGGTGACCTTTCGCAGTAAAAAAATTATTTTGCTGTTTTTTGTTTGGTGCATTCAATTGTGAGTTACAGGGTGTTAAAAATGGAAGTGAACAAAGAGAAAATTCGGTACATTTTACAGTTTTTCTTTGACAAAGGCGAAAATGCAAGCCAGGCGGCTAACATTGTGAATGGTGTTTATGGACCCGATACTATAACAGCCAATTATGTGCAATTTTGGTTTCGTAGATTGCGTTCAGGAATTTTTGATGTTAAAGATGCACCTCGCACAGGTAGGCCGGTCGCCGAAAATGTCGATAAAATCGGAGAAATGATCGAAGTTGACCGGCATGTTAGCAGTCGTAACATCGCCCAGGAGCTAAAAATGGACCACAAAACAGTTTTAAACCATTTACACAAAGCTGGATTCAAAAAGAAGCTCGATGTTTGGGTGCCACACCAATTAACAGAAAAAAACATGATGGATCGAATTTCCATCTGCGAAGCCTTGGCCAAACGGAATGAGATAGACCCATTTCTTAAACGGATGGTGACTGCAGATGAGAAATGGATCACATACGATAACCCTGTGCGAAAACGATCATGGTCAAAGAGCGGTGAAGCACCTGAAACGGTGGCCATACCAGGACTAACGGCCAGGAAGGTTCTGCTGTGCATTTGGTGGGACTGGAAGGGGATTATTTATTATGAGTTGTTTCCATATGGCCAAGCACTAAATTCTGATCTCTACTGTCAACAACTGGACCGTTTGAAGATAGCAATTGACCAGAAACGGCCAGAATTGGCCAACAGGAGAGGTGTCGTGTTCCACCAGGACAACGCTAGGCCACACACGTCTACAGTGACTCGCCAGAAACTTCGGGAGCTTGGTTGGGAAGTTTTAATGCATCCGCCATACAGTCCGGACTTGGCATCAAGCGATTACCATCTTCTTCTTGCATTACAAAATTTCTTTAGTGATAAAAAATTGGCATCTAGGGAAGATTGTGAAAATCGGCTACTAGAGTTTTTTGCAAATAGAAACCAGGACTTCTACGAGAGAGGCATTATGAAGTTACCTTTAAAATGGCAACAAATCATAGAACAAAACGGTGCATATTTGACCCAAATCGGACAATCCGAAGCATGTTAAATAAAGTCCTGAAGTTCATATAAAAATAATGGATTTCTTTTTCCCCAACCTATTATATACACACACATATATACATAGCGGTGTACTTGCGTTCCGGGTGCCCTTATAAATTCTTGTTACATTCCAATTCGGATTTGTCGGCTTCATAAGAATTCATCATTTTGGAAACAATGGTCTGTGGAAACAGTTCTGCTTAGGGCTGTTTATTGACCACCATACACAAATTGTTTTGATGTCCTCGATTCTACACTTCTTGCTTGCTGTTCTGGACGTCGACATCACATCATAATGGGAGACTAATACCAATAAGCGTTTTGATACTATTCACTCGCTTAAGTTACTTTTTATTATCGAGTCAGCTGATCTCCCTTTGCTCCCGTTGAATTCAACTCATCACATTCGTAATTGATCCGACACTTTATTTCTAATGTCTGAAGAACATAACGGTACCCACGGCGAGTTACCTGCTCCTGCCTACCCGCCTCATGACTTGTTTTTTATCTCCTATAAAATTGAAGTCGATAAAATCCACGGCTGCAGATGTTCATGGTGTGAGAAGAACAATGATATCTCTTATTAGCGACTCTGTTATAAATATCATTACCCACATCATTCTCTTCAAACTGAGTATATTCTTTCTATTTGGCGTAAAGCATTTGTTCGCAGAACCCCTTAGGCTAATAATATAATACTCTCTCACCAGAACGTGATCGCGCCATATCTGCATTTCCATTTCTTTCTAAAATTCTGAAGAAAAAAATAACGATTTAAGAGGCTATCGATCAGGATTTAGGGCGGGACATAGCACCACATCTGCTCTTTAAGTGACTGAAGATATCCGCGCAGGTATGGACGAGTCGCAATTGACATTGTTGGTTTTAAATGATTTCTCTAACGCTTTATTGGTGTCGATCATGATATGCTAGTGCTAGTTATCGCTAAATTGAGCTTTTACCCATCAGCATAGGATTGATTCTTGACTTATCTTCGAAGACGCTCGCAGGGAGTGCGTGTGAGTCAGGACACAGCGATCTCCTCATCTATTTTCATTAACCTTTTAAAACCAACATTCGCTGCTCGTACTATTTATTTACAGATAATCTACAAAGTTACGTTCAGACTAATATCACAGACGTTAACGAGGCTACTAATAAGATAAATCGTGATCTTTGTACTGTCAGTGATTGGAGTAACAGATTTGGTATTTCTATCAATCCTAATAAGTGTCGAGCTATCATAGCTCGCAAAGTGGTAATGGGCAGGACACATAGCTCGCAGAACCGACGGCCGTTGGGGAAGACGTAGCGTGGGCAGACCCCCCACAAGGTGGACCGACGACCTGGTCAAGGTCGCTGGCAACCATTGGATGCGGGTGGCCCAGGACCGGTCTGAGTGGAAATCTTTGGGGGAGGCCTTTGTCCAGCAGTGGACGTCTTCCGGCTGATATAGTAGTAGTAGTATATATCATAGCGGCAAACCCACATTGTTCTGCTAGTTTAAATTTAAGTATCCTGCCTCCTATATGCTGTAATAATTTACTGTCAATAAAGCATCCATAAATTCAATAGTGTGGGAGGAAATCTGTAAGAAAGGATTTTCTGAAGAACTCAGGATTCGAATATGGGAACCGTGTAAACACTTAAAACTCTATAGTATCAGTCGTAACTACTTGTACATATATTTGTAATTCGATTGCTTAGAGGTAATAGGAAGAAGAAAGATTTTTGGAAATAGTATGTGTAAATACAGCGAAAAGCAGTGGAAATTAAATGCCACCCTGTGGTACTTCAGCAGTACAAAGGAGAGTATTTATCTTCAATAAGTATACACTGTCGACGTCCGTAGAAGTAACTGCAAAACTATTGATTGAATGCGATTGATTGTCCCAAGTAAGACATCATGACCAACAATAGTAAAAGCATTACTAAAATGGAGTAAGGTAAGAACCATGTTCTCCTGACCCGATCATATGTCGTGTGTAATTTGGTCATAGCAGAAGTGGTACTGTGTCCCTGTAGAAGATCCAACTGAATCGGATTTAAAAGAGAATTACGTGAGAAAAGGCTGAGAGAAATAGACTGTAAAGTATATGAGTAGAAAATATTGAACTGGTTGTAGACCAGGAGCTAAAGAACTTAAGAGAGATGCGAGTCTTGGTTTGCTTTGGTAATAGAAATATTTGAGCGTTTTATCATGATATCAAAAAAATTCTATGGAGGTGGATAAGTTTAAACTATGACAGGATTGATAGAAGTAGAACTACTTGATAGGAGGCCAGGCTGACTACGCGAAGGTCGCAGGAATCCGCTGGATACTGGAATGACCGGTCGATGAGGAGATTTTTGGAGGAGGCCTATGTCCATCAGTGAACGTGTATCGGCTGATGATGATATTTATATCCTTAGGTACTGAAATCTTACGTGTTTTCCCAACTCCTACATTCATCCCTCGATTTCAGTATTTCTAGATCTGTGCTGGATTATGATTTTGTACTGTGTTACGAATGTGCTGGTGCTGGGTATCTTTTCCACATCTTATTGCAGCCATTACGAATATATAAATACATATTTTGCACTGTTCTGATCCGATGGCCTATACTTATATGTGTTTCTAAGACTATTTCTTTTTAATAAAAAATTTACTTTGGTCTGAATGCCGTGGATTCAGTCAGTGTTTTATTTTAATTGGCTTATTAGGTACATGGACATCATTCAGCTTTAAAATTTTATCAGAAATAATTTTATATTTTTCGTCAAGCGTTGTCGCGCTATAGACTCTCGTCCAATCTGTAGTCATTGCATCTTCCTTAAGAATGTTAATAGTCATGCCACTAATTATACGCGGCAAAAGAACTTTTATAATTTTAGAAGGATGCACTTTATAGGAAAGAAAAATATATAGCATGAAAAAACATCAGCTACACTGGCTGTGCTAAACACTGATTAATATAAAAAATATAAGCTAATAATATAAAATACAAAACAGAATAAAAAAATGGCGCAGTGGTCTTCTACATGGATATAATACTATTGACCAGTACTCTAAGAATCATGGTCGCCTTGTTACATTTGTTAACTCTTATTACACATACATTTAATGAACAATACTTTGGCGCCTGTATTCAAGACTGTCAAGCCTAGTTGTGACAGTTCTTGATCACCAACAAGCCTCTTAGCTTACCTCTCCACCGAGTCTAGTGCTGCCAGATGAATTTTGGCAGCACCTGCCCAGATATGGCAATAATACTCCACACACGACTGGACCTGTGCTTCATATAAATTCAAAGGCCGTTGAGAAGTGTTGTCGCACTTTAGTAAACATCCTCCTGTTACTTGCAGCTATCTTAGCTTTGGACTCGATAAGTTGCCTGTAGTTGAGATTTGTTATAATTTCAACCCCCAACAGCTGAAGGCAGTCAGTAAATTTCAAAGACGCATCTCGAAAAGTAGGAGCCAAGGTGAACATGCTCCTTTTAGCTGTGAAAAGATACGCCTATATTTTGTCATCATTAAAACTTACCAGATTGACTTCGCCCCGGTCAGTGATTGCCTGTAAGGTGATATTTAATCGCCCCACCATGGTCCCATTCTTGGACTTTACCGCACACTACCGCCCTGATTAGTCAGCATGTATCTCTCCACAACTGTGCTTTTGGCCCCGTACCCAAAGGTTTCTGGTATGAGCAGATCAATAATATACAGGACGTAAAGAGTGGTAGAGAGAACGGGGCCTTGAGGAACACCTGTACTGAGTGGCATAAGTTCCGATTAAGAGCCGTCGAGAATAATGCAGAGAAGTCGGTCTTATATGACTTGACAGCTCTGTTAAAAATTTCCTTCTTAGATCTTAAATCCGAAGATTTATGGCTTCGAACATCAACTCGGAGTGGTATACCATGTGTTACAGCTTTTCAGCACGCACTCGTTAAACGTTATATCATTGTTAGCGTATGCAAATAAATTAAAATATATTGCATTTTATATCGGTATCATTACTTTTATTATTTATAAGTTGACAACATTTAAAAAATGGCGTCGCGGAAGGACAATTCACTAGTTAGAGAGGCACTTTAAGAAGAAGAAGAAGGGACACTCGGGACTCGTATTGCCAAATTCGTCTAATTCCATGAATATCGTAAGTAGGTGGAGAATAAAACGAAACATTTCACTACACAAAACAGTTTTATCCAGTTTATCTTCGGTATAGATAAGTACGACCAGGTCTCGTTCTATCTATGACAGCTTATATAGCTGCCTGCCCGTAATCGGGACTCCTTTACGACAATGTGCACTCTTCTTTCTACCTTGTTCGATCCATTTGCCTCTGAATAGTACTAATCAAAATTTCAGTACCAGAGTGACTCACATGAGTTATCTCCATTCTACAGACAATTCTTCACTGCACCTCGCCTTCTGTGCCGCAGGCTTCCTATGTAACTGATTTGCCAACCCTCGAAGCTTTGTACCAGCTTGCCGGCGGAGATCCGCGACTTGCGCAGTAAGCCTCTATTCAAGCGCGAGCTCCGGCAGTGTTACCTCGCCTTGGATGCCTTGCCTGGTTGGACAGGCTTGCTCACAAATCTCAATCCGTGTCTTTTTATTTTTACTTTCTTTATATGTATATGTAAATGAGTGTATGTCTTTGTTTGTATGTATTGTGTGTAATAAGTATTTTTTTAGTATAATACAATATGTATGTTTGTATCTATTTTATTCATTTTGTATATTTTATTCTCTTCACAAACCAAAAGGTTGACTGGAAGGGAAATCTTGTGGCATTATGTCCGCCTTTTTGATTACGTTATATCTAATGTATTTTTGTTTCATGTTGTTATTGTACAAAAAAATATAACAAATAAATATACAACATGTTAGGTAGGGGAAAAAGAGATCCATTATTTTTGCGGTAGATAGCTGTAGTGATCGATATCTCTCAAAGTATCGATCAAACAATTTCAAATCTATGCTCGATGTCAAGGTGACATTTCACACAAAAAAAAATTATTCCTGTTTTTTTGTTTGGTCCACATTATTGAGAGCTACAGGTTGTTAAAAATAGAGGTCAACAAAGAGAAAATTCTGTGAATTTTACTTTGATAAAGGCGAAAATGCATTCAATGCAGCTGAAATTGTGAAAGGTGTTTATATAATAGTTCCGATACTGTAACAACTAATTACGTGCATTTTTGTTTTTGTCGATTCCGTTCAGGCATCATTAATGTTAAAGATGCACCTCGCAAAGGCAGGTCCCTCGTCCAAAATGTCGATAAAATCACAGAAATAATCAAAGTCATATAATCAAAGACGGGCATGTTAGTAGTCGTAGCTTCGCCCAGGAGCTAAAGACCGACCATAAATAGTTTTAAACCATTTGCGCAAAATTTAGATTAAAAAAGAAGCTCGATGTTTGGTTGCCACAAACATGATGGATGGAATTCCCGTCTGCGAAGCCTTAGTCAAACGGAATAAAATCGACCCATTTCTTAAATGGATGGTGACTGGGGATGAGAAATGGGTCAAATACGACCATTTTGTGCAAAAACTATTGTAATCAAAGTGGTGAAGTGGCTCAAATGGTGGCGAAACCAGGACAAAAGGCCAGGAACGTTCTACAGTGTATTTTGTGGGACTGGAAGGGAATCATTTATTATGAGTTGCTTCCGTATGATCAAACACTATCAGTCAGTACATTCAGTTAATAATTGGACCGTTTGAAGCTAGCTAGCAGCGATTGACCAGAAACGGCCAGAATTGGTGAACAGAAAAAGTGTTGTGCTCTATCAGGACAACGCCAGGCTATACATTCATTAATTCATTAGGTGCCCTCTTCATACTCAAGTTTGGCGGTCAGACCATACACGTATGTATTTACACGCCAGAAACTCAGGAAGCCTGCTTGGGAAGTTTCAATGCATCTACTATATAGTCCGGACCTGGAACGAGCGATTACCACCTTTTTCTTGCATTACAAAACTTCCTGAGTGATAAGGAATTGGGATCAGGAGAATATTGTGAAAATCGATTAGTGGAGTTTTTTTTCCATTAAGGAGCACGACTTCTATGAGTGAGACATTATGATATAACTAGAGACGAAGATAAGAGTAATTTGCTCTCTTTTTAGGAAAACCGCAAAAAGACAGGCACGTCTAACACAAAGCCTACATAGTGGTAGACGTGTCTGTCCTAACATTCCAAAACTTTACCGCTCTTTCAATAAAAGGAATACAATATCTTTTGTAAGAAAGTGTGTAATTTTTAAAGTTTAAAAAGAGAATTTAGAAGAGCGAAGTTGGGCTTCGTGGACACCAGTTACTCAAAGCGCTTACAGAGATATACAAGAGCACAAGCAGCTTTGGTAAGGGGGTGCAATCAGAAGCACTTTTCGTCGCCAATAATTTATGATATTACGTGATATATTTCTCTTCTACAACACTTGAAATAATAAATATACATAAAATAGAGGGAAACTACAGCGGTGTTTATAACAGGGATTGCTTGTCGGAGGGTCGCCGGCTTGAATATAATAGTATGAACACATGTGTATTAAAATTGCCAGATTATATCTTTTATCTGTGTTGCTATAGATGGACGGTAACACAGTCGCTACACAGCATTTCAGTTCAGCCCGGCAATCGATTTGACTCTGGCACCAGGTCAAATCGATACAAATACGAAAAGGAAAGGAAAATAAAAATTTTGGAGACGTTCCAGTTCATTCAGTAGGGCCATTGTAGCGCCAACAACAAACATCGGTGTGGTCTAACTGGGGAAGAAGAGGCGATTCAACTAAAGATTTACTGCTAGTAGGTCTCTGCTGCCGGAGACCGTCGAGGTGGTTACCACCGCAGCCCCTATTACAGCCGACAAGCAATCATTGCTGTGTTTAAAATTGAGGCTCGTGTATCGGATAGGATACATTTTAATTTTCCAAGCAACATCGGGGAGTCGTCGCTTGAAAAGCAAAGACGTGACCACAAACACTCAGGCGTAGGCACCGCTTTGTATATCAGCTCGGGCACGCTGTGGTGGGGCGGCTGCTGTGGTCGGCGTGCTTTTAATATAGAACACACCTTTGATGGTAAGTCGCAGACGACGAGTGAGGTCGCGTAGCAGGTCGGAGCGCGCGATGGCGACGTGCGGCGGTGGCGCGGACGGTGCGACCGGTGCGGCCGGCCCGGCGAGCGGCGGCAGCGACCGCATGCCGCGGAGCGGGGGCCGCGCAGCACTCGCTGCAGCCGCTGGCGGGCCCGCGCCGCCGGCCCGCCGCACCCGCAGCGGCGGCAGGCGCCCGCCCGGGCCCGCGCGCCCTCCGCCGCATACCCACACCGTTTCGGGAAGCGACGAGTTGACGCTGTAAAAGAAGCTGAGAGTCTTACTTCGCAGAACCTCCGGCGAGGCTGCTGCGCGCCCTGACGGTTGCTCGAGCTTATGCTCGTTTGCCAAAAGAATTAATATATAATATTTTTATTACTCCGGTCCATTTAGCGTGTCGGTTCCTTCGATGTATTTAGCATCTTTCAGACCGTATATTGAGATGCGTGGGTAATTGCAGATATATTAATTGTACTTTGTGTTGGCCACACTACGGCGGCACCGGCGAGTGGACATGAACTCACTGTGCTGCGAAGCGCCGCCTACCCGAAGCTAATGGAAAGTCTTCGCAAGTCTGCGCGCGGGTGTCGTTCTTGTTGTCGTCGATCGTTTGAAGGCTAATCTTTGGAAAATATCACTAATTCTCATCTGTGCATCGGTTTAAGTACTCTTACGTAGAACATGAAGTCATTCATTACTTTGAGTGATCCCAATTTCCTTTTAGTTTTTCAATTTAAACAACAGACACTCACCCTTTGTCGAGTTTCACGGAAAGTTATGGTTCTTTGCACGTATCTCGCAAACACTTGACCGCCAGGTCACACGGCGTACTTATCGAGATACTATTCGTGTCTGGCAGAAGATTTTACCGCCACTCTTTCAGCTTACATTCGTTTTGCAAACGTCGTATAACCATTTGTTATTAGAGCAAATGTTAAAACATTAAAAGAGTTGTAATATACCAAGAAGCTTGAGCAAAGTTCCCGAATTCGAAGCCGAAGGACGCAGCAGGCACACGCACGAGGCGGGCGAGGGCGAGCGCGTGGTGGGGCGCAGCGCTCGGCGGGGCGGCGGCTGCGAACGCAGCCACTCGCGGCGGCTCCGGCGACAGCACGCCGAACGGGTGCGCGAAGTAGTACAGGCACAGCGGGCGGCCCTGCGCACGCACACCAATACTCACACCGCGCGCCGCCAGCGCACGGGAGCGATGCGCGCGGCGCGCGGCGGCCGAGCGCCGAGTGACCCGACTGGAGCGGGTGAGCCCCCTGATCAATCAATGCCGTTGGGACAGCGAAAGTATGCGAAAAGAATTCGCGTAGTTCCGACCAAGGCTCTTGAGAAGGATACCGTGGGGTTTTAGCCGGTAAGAGTCCGGCATAACTCTTCTGATGACCAGATAGCAGAAGAGTATCCGATGTAGGAGTTCCCAACGAGAGAAAAAAAAGCTGAGCCTCCTTGCAGTTAAACCGGTGGACATCCCCGAGGCCGCCCGCGGCAGGCAAGAGGACAACATCGACCGCGCGCGGACGTACCTTCATGTCCTCCGTGGACGTCGATGCATCAGACCAGCCTCCATTCATATTTGATGAAAACTTCTTGAATCAAGTTATTGCACAGAGTTTGACGCACTTTGGAAGTGGGTAGACATAATGAACACATTCATGCTGTGTTTCAAATATATGATTTATTGTTACAGTTACAGTACACAGCGATTGTGTACGGGAGAGAGTGATTGAGAGGCAGGTTAAGGAAATTTAGCAGTTGCGTAGAACAAGATGAAACGATGACCGGTCCCGCCGGAGCCCGCGGCACACTGCCGCACGCCGCCGCACGCCGGGCCCAGCCGCACCCACCGCGCGCCCCTCAGGGCCGGCTTGTGAAATTGAAAAGTATCTATTTTCTTTCCTCCACTAATCTTTAACATATATATTTTATTATCGTTTTCCTATAGTTCCAATAATCTTTTATGAACAGCCGGCGAAGCGCATACTCAGTAGCGCCGCACCGTGTACCAACAGACGGAAACCATACACAGAGCCATAACCTCTTCTTAACGCAATGAGTCTCAACGCCGTTATCAAAATGTCTAAGTAAATGTATTCAGGGTCTCCATATAAATTTGTGCGGGCCGGCGCGCACCTCTCCTGGTACTTTTCAATAAAGTAACTCCGGTAAAACTTACATTATGATAGAAATTAATTTTATATACACGATGTATTATCGAAATCGGCTATATATCCCATAACGTGCACACGTGGATGAGGCCCTGCACCGCGCGCTCGGGTATGCGTGCGGAGGCAGGCGGCGACGTCCCGACCGCGACCTCGCCGCGCCGCACGGCACCGCACAGCACCGCAGGCCACCGCACGGCACCGCACCGCACGGCACCGCACCGCTCTGCATCGCTTCAAGTAGTAGATAAAGGGTTGGTTAATTTTATTGTGGATTACATTACTACTCTATTGTTGACAAAGAGTTGATGTCAAAATTACTGCTACTGCGAACAGCCACAAACAAACGAGAAGCTTAAACGCGAAAAAACTGGTTAAAGTACTGGCGTCCTCACCAGCTTCGAGTTGCAAACGGTAACAATTATTATTCCATCGATCTAACTGGTACGGATACAGTTATTCACTTACGTAAAGGGTGTCTGGCGGCAGATTTATATTTTAAATAACGAATATCTCAATAAGTTATAAACAGTGCGGGGGGAAGGTGGTGTCATTAGAATCACCGATCGTGCGGATTTCTTAGTCATGATGTCGCAGTGGTGCAGTGGTGCAGTGGTCGGGTGAGCATCGCGCGTTCGCTATTGAAGCATTTCCCAAGAGTAACGATTCTTACGTACTCGCTCGCCGACAGTTTTGTTCACTTTTCAATATTCGACGGATAGGCGATGGGCCGAGTGTGAATTTAATTCGTTCGTGGGTGGAGAGGTTCCGCGCAACTGCTTCGGCTATGAACCCACCACGGCCAGGACCTAGTCGATCGTCAAGCACCACCGAAAACATTGAACTGGTTGAACGCAGTTTACGTGAAAATGCACAACTTTCGATACGGAAAAGGGCAGCTTCACTGGGACTTCCAAGAGCAATTGTGCATGAAATTTTGAAAAAAGATATGAGGTTTCATCCTTTTAAAATTCAAATAATTCAAGAATTGAAAAAAAAAGACGTGCCGTTACTGGGCTCTAAGAACTCGCAATCCTCGACTGAAGCACCAAAAACCATTACATTGCCCAAGGGTAACTGTTTGGTGCGCTTTATCCACGAATGGGATAATCGGACCATTTTTTTTTGAAAATGCACGGGGCCAAGCGACGAATGTCAATGGTGAGAATTATCGGCTCATGATTTCGAATTTCTTTTTGCCGAACCTGCGAGCTCATTCATCATTCTCATCACACACGTGGTTTCAACAGGACGCGGTACAGGTGCGACCGCACACACGGCCAGAGCTTCGATGGATTTGTTGCGAGAAAATCTCCCTCAAAAACTGATTAGTCGCTTTGGGGACATCCCGTGGCCACCGAGGTCACCCGACCTAACTCCAATGGATTTTTTTTTGTGGGGCTACCTCAAAGAGAGAGTTTACGCCAATAATCCGCGAACTGTTGTGGACTTAAAAAAAATATTCGGCGAGAAATCAGCGTAATTGAACCAAGTTTACTGCAGCGTGTGGCACGGAATACGAGACTCCGTTTCAAACAGTGTGTGCAACAGGATGGAAGACATTTGGATGACATTATCTTTAAACAAATAAAATCCGCATTTGTACTCTATCTTTTAATACTTTTAGTAAAATTATATGTCAAACATATTATTTTTTATTTAAATTTGAAAACATAAATCTGCCACCAGACACCCTACTAACTACTTGCGTATGCATTTCAAACCATTGGAAAAGCCAAGCGTTGCGGCCGGCGGGCGCTGCATTGCTGCGAGCCGTCTTCGGTGTCATCGACTGAGTTGTCAACGCTTGTGTGGACTATTTTGACGGAATACTGTGTGAAAATATCATCCGTGTTACTTACAATAGAGTACAGCGCCGCCCTACGGCTGCAGTTACCACGTGGTAAAAGTGGCACGGGGAGCGAAGCACTCTTTGTGAGTACTGTGAGGGTAGGAAGCGGAGGACATACCCGCTGGCTCGTCTCCTGGCGCGTTTAGCCGACAAGTTATATATGAACATAACGTTCAATATTTAAAATTGTAACCAATCACCCGAAGCACCAAAGCGCCGCGCTGCCAGCGCCGCCTGCGCCGCCTGCGCCGACCGGTGGGTGCGCGTGCGGCGCGGCGCGGCGATGGCAATGGCAGTGGCAGTGGCACGCCGATCGGCGAGCTGGTCGGACGCGTTGTACGTTCTGTCTCTCCGCATGCTGCGTGACGAAGTTTGTGCTGTGATGTTCGCGAACGCTCCTTTACATTGTGTCACTGATAACACGTTATTTATTTGACTAGATCGACCCGCCGTCGTCACCTAGAGTCATCGATGATTAGATAAAATAAGCGGCCATTTCATTCGCAATAATACACAGCCGGCGCGGCGGCACAGGTTACGCACTGGTAGTGAATGTTGGCTGCTGGGAGCCGACAAACAAAGACCTGCAGGAGTAGCGGCCGGGCCGGTGCCATGGGATGGTAAAGGCGGCAAAGAGTACTTACTTCTGTTGGTCTGAGCGCGATGTGGACGCGCCATACCAACACATTTTACGTCGTGATGTATTTCACCAACAGAAAGCGAGCGTGCTGTCGTCATCCTGGTGCGCGAGGGTGCGGGTTTCTAATCAAGTGCGAAGCGGTGCAGCATCTGTTCAACTATCATGAGCTAGAATGTGCTAAAACTATGCGCGTAGCAATCCATTACAGAGGGCAGGTGACGGGGGATAGGCGCGGGGCACTGGGCGCTGGTTGTGCTCTATGACCGCGCAGCGTGTGCGGCAGTGCGCCGGGCAGGAGCTCGGGGATACGTCGGTGTGTTTACACTGCAGATGTGCCGCCGTCGCAGCCCGAGGGGCAGCTCAGTGGAGAAAACATTCAATATACCAGTAGCGAAGTGAGGGGCCGCGCCGCCGATTAATTAGCGAATATTAAAGGATTAGTTTAACGAAAGACGAGCTTTATTCGAACTAATTCTTTGCTATTACTATGTACAGTATATACAAAGAAATGCGAGCTGGCGCTGCAACGAGTACTGGCCAGGATCGGCGTGAGCCACCCCACGATCGCGCGACGGCACCCATTCACAATACATAAATTTTTGAATACATAGTATAATAGTTTGTTTACGGTTGTCCAATCGATCTATACATATAAACAACATAATGTTTTCATGATGATCGTACTAAACAAGTAAGTTTAAGCAACCCCTATTTGTAGGCAGACAGCATCGCGCCGCCGCGGAGCCTGCGAGCGCTGATGGTGCGCTGGTGTTGCGCTGGTGTTGCGCTGGTGTTGCGCTGCTGATGCGTTGCTGATGCGCTGCCTGTGCGCTAGTGCGGTTTATTTGCGCTATTTGCTCGCGCCCGCCGGTTGCGCGGTTATTTATAGACGCGCCGCGGTTCACCTTGAATTGCGAGCGCATCCCCTGCGCTCCGGAGAGCGCGCTCCCCCCGCGTATCCGTTAAAGTGAAACTTGTTACATAGACTACAACTCTGCGGAGAATTAAGAAACAAAATTTCGCTTTAGAACATTAGGGCTAGCGCCTGGAAAATGTAAACATTTAAGGCCAAATGAAAGTACACGTGTGTACGCAAGGGCTTAGCGCGTCGCGGCCGCCCCGATGAAAAAAGTGTGGAATTCAAACACAGAGGGCCACAATTTTAATGACATTATAAAACACCTTACGGTTTTCTAGACAACGCATGAATATCGGATTTTTAAATATTTAATGTTTGTGAATATATTATCTATCTATTTAAGTTTATTTGTATATTAAACAATTACTTAGATTCCTGCCTCGTATGGTTACGAATATGTACAGACCGAGACACTTATAAATACACATGTGCAAACATGGCAATCCTCTCAGTTAATTGATTTAAGCAGCGGCAAGTGACAATGCCCGATTTAGGTCTTTAGTGGAAAAGCAAATGAATTTTGTTCATTGCATTTAGCCGAAGGCGCGGTGCCACGGGCTGCGTTCCAGTCGCCGCCATCGGAGACGAGCTCGATGTCGTGTCGTTCTTCATAAATCATGTACCTACATTAAAAAATGTGATCTGGATACAGAACTCAATAATTAATCCGATTTCAATTGAAAGGCGGCAGTGGTGTTACCCGTTTACGGTGAATTGTTGAACAGTCAGAAGCTATTAACGTATAAAGTGCGTTGCGCGCCGCGCGATGCCCGTGCACGCGTCGCCGCTCGCCCAGCGCCGCATCAGGTGGACCGTGGAGGTCGAGGAGCTGCCGGCCCTCACCTTCGCTCCGTACGAGAAACATTTGAGCTACAGCAAATGTATGTTTTTTATAATTATCAAATAAAACAACAAACTGAAGCGGTATAGTTACATGAATTGTAAAGTTCTTCAATATAATTAATATAACGTAACGAGCACGCGAGGCGACGGGCGATGTCTCCGGGCAATACGAAACAATTAGATTGGGGGTCGCGTCGCAATTACAAATGCTTGCTTTCGTTATAAAAAAGAACAAGCTTGGGCTACGACGCATCGCAACGTCCATTCAAAATGACATCCAAAATGGTTTGATCCTCGCGGAGATTACTCGAATCAAATAGATAAACAGTCATACAATTGTTTAGGTAAATTTTCAGACGCTAACCAAATTACTAAAAATACATTAAGCAAAAAATTAATATTCGAATAGACTATATTTATACACACCTATACGGGTAAGCTTAACCTGTACGAACATCTTTACATTTTCATTACTTAGGTCCCTTGGTGTTTTAGTTCTGACAAAAGCATGCCGTTAATACAATGTCCTATCAAAACAATTGTAAAGAAGATGAATATCGCGCCTGTTTGCGAGTACTTCGCAAACGTCAGCGCGTCACTAGCATGCGGCGCGTCACTAGCGCGCGACCCCGCCCCGCTGCGCCCGCGCGCCGCCGCCCCTCGCCTTGTGTCATTTTGTTTAAGTTGTTTGTAGTTTCGCCTCGGCACGAGATAATGCCTTAACTTCTCACCGTTTTAATCCGAGCCCCGTTTGAAACAGTGGATGTGAGAAAGTGTTGGACAGTGCAAGTGATAATTTTGTAATCACATTTGTGCTCATCCTCTACCTTTTCTTTTGGAAAAGTTTGAAAGTTTGAGAAAAGTTACAAGAGTTGTGAGTGCGTCTGTTGTCATGTTTCAGAAAGTTTGTTTCTTTACAAAAACTTGATCGGAAACGTATCGTTGTGAAAAAAAAACATTTTACAAGTATGGAAACGAGTACTGTGGGTAAGTGAATTTGGTCACTGAGCGTGCGCGGCGCCCGCGCATTACCTAATAAATAGGACCTTGAAAATTAAAGTTAGAGTATTAATGCAGCGGAGTATCGTGAGATTCATCGCGAACTCATAATCGACACGTTGCTGCGACTTTAAGCAGTTTGGCGCCGATTTTATCTTATCAGCGAGAGCGCACACAGCACACAGCACTCGATGATCGAGTATACACGTCGCCACCAACGCGCTGATTACTCCAAAACAATTGGTACTGCTCCCTCATTCCGGGGACAAGCTCATGACATGACTACAAACTAAACAAATAAAAAACAATTTTAAATGTTTGAACTCTTAAAACATATAATAATAAATTATGTTTGATATCTAACACAACATTTATTATTTAACATACTAAGATTATTTTTATCTGATACAAATATTCGGTATAGAAAACAACAGGGTATGGTGGTCTGTAAAGCTGATGTTGTTACAAGTAGGACTACAGAATGTGTCACGCACTAGTTGTGTTGAAGAAAGCTGTCTCTAATGAAATTTTACACATGCACAGCTCGCAGTGGATTGAGTTGTTCACAGTGTATCTAGTTGCTCAACTTGCAACATCGCTGCCACTCAAGCAGCGCTTACCAATATGCAGTTTACAACAAAATGCATGATATTCTTATAAAATAAATAGACATAACATATTATTTACACCTTTTTCTTAAAAAAAACTTAGCAAATAGTAGTTCATCTGCCTCTGATAAGACAATGAGTGAGCTAGTTGATTCATAGGTCAAGCTAGAATTGATACCTACTTACTCATAGCCACAAATGTCCCAGGAAAAAAAGTTGTTACTCTTTTTTTAGTTTTCATCAACAATGGTTGAAATGATGATTATAACTTGATCAAACAGTCGTACATAAATTATTGGTTATAAATGTCTGCCTCTACTTCTCTTAATGTCATGTATATTATAACATGACGGATGTGAATGATGACAAGTATAACATTAACAGTTTGTGCAGTGACAGTTCTATTGCCGTTGGTGTATTTTATTGCTATACTTCACCACTAGCATTTAAACAACAATCAGTCAGAGCTATATCTAATCCGGTTTTAAAATAAGTGTTCATAATTAAGAGCAGTGAAGTTACAACTCTTGTGCTTATAGATGCGACGGTCACTGCTTGGTGATGTCATTACACTAATTTGCCCTCATTCAGCCGACAACACATTGAGTTAAGCAGAGATATGGAGATGCAAACTAATATAAAGTTTATTCTTCCACTTTAATAATTCTGAGTTATTTAGCCATAATTGTTACTTTACTGTGAATTGGTTAATTTTATTACAACAACCTGTGTTAAAAATATTGCCTTACCTTCACAGGAAGGATTGTGCCAACACCTAGGTCTCTGTACTCATTAGGTTATTTATTTTTTAGTGCATATTGAAGCCTAAAATTTATTTAGTAATTTTTGTTTGGTTTGTGGTTAGCGTATATTCTTTTTTGGTGTTCATGTTGTCGCCAGGGGCCGCGCGGAGGCCCTCATCTTTTTGGACGACGCGACGCCCTCGCTCACCTTATTTCTCTCTTAGACCCATTTTTCGAGTGAAAAGTAATGCGACGAAGGAAACGGTGACGCCACAAGTTTTAGTTTCTACTGATCGAATTACACGTGCTTTCAGTAGATTTGGAAATAATAATCTTCGGGAAAGTACATTGATGCGCACCGCATACAGTAGAACCGAGCGGGCTCGTGTGTAGTATTAGGAAAACTGATGAGATCAAATGACTTCATCTATGGATGAATGAATCGCAAAGTAACTCGGGTATCCTTGAGTCCAGTACGACCTGAGTATCAAGATTCGCATAATTAATCGTAAGCGGTCAGATAAAATTAGAGGAAGATAGTGTGTAATTTTGGTGAGGCGGCAGTGGACTAACGCTACGTTTTGTGGGAGCAGGTTTATGGGAATTTGAGACGAAAGGGTCATAAACGGGATTGCCCACAGTGAGGTGGGCCGCGTACTACTCGGACCTACCACATCCGTAATTGGCGTCGGGTTGTGCGAAATTAAAATATTTACACAAATATATATTCACCGGTGATCCGGCGACAGCGCATCGTTGGGATCAACGAGTCCAATCCACTCAGTGGCATAGAAGGATTGTTATTGTTATTTTCACGGGGCCGAGACGTGGAGCCTAATGTCAGCAGACTGCAAGCGGTTTGACGCGTCCGAAATGTGGCGCTCAAAGGAAATTATCCGGCTCCCATGGATTCGGTTTCAAATCGACGTATTCATTTAAGCCAAGCTTAAAATTAAAACTAGGCTTTCTATATCTGCTCTAAGTGTAACATAGAGTAGTTCAGACACAAATTCCAAGTACACTACAAAAGTAACTGGAGGTTATTGGGAAAGTGCTCCACGGTTTACGATGTTCTCCGATTGAATGAAAATTGCGTGAGATGGGGTTCGGGCGGGCCTTCAGCTCGCTGGCCTAATGGTTAGAGCGTGCGGCCTTCATTCCGAAGGGCGCGGGTTCAAATGTCGGCATGTACCGATAAATTTAATATTTAAGTTATGTACATTTGGTAACTAAATTAACAACAGCGAATACAAACGTTGAAGGAAAACATCGCTATGAAACCTGCACATGAATTAAAATTCATTCTTAGGTGTGTGTTAAGTCACCAACCCGCATTGGGGCAGCGTGGTGACTATGGCCCAATCGCCCTCATATTGAGGGTAGGCCCGTGCCACAGCAGTGTGGACGCAAATTGGCTGTTATGGCTGGACATCATAGGAACAAGAGCGATGAATGGAGATGCTCATGACCCTCACACAAGCAATACAATTTGAAGGGAGAGATTTGAAAGAAGGATAGTTGTTGTAACATGAGGGCTTGTTCACGTTGGTTTTCTCCAACCGCAGCTGAAGCTCGTGAAACATACAGCACGCCCGTTGGCAGTACACCAGCTCGAAATGTGCTACCGTAATCATTTCTGGTGCCCGCGTACCGGTAGACGTGGTGTTGGGAGGCCTCCCACAGGGCGGACCGACGATCTGGTGAGCATCGCGGGACCGATCGATGTGGAGATCTTCGGAAGTGGCTTATGTCCAGCTGTGCGGTGTCTATCGGCTGACGATGAATCATTTTACGACATTACAGGGTTCAAAGCAAATATACAAATTAGATTTTTATACTAATTGACATATACTGTCATTTCAGCCCATGACTGTACACCGCTAAACAATCCTGGTCTAGCTTCGGTACATATACATATACATATAGTAAACTTTGATGCTTTACATCCAAGTTAAATATCATTTGTTTAAGCATTAAGTGCGCTCGTGTGCACCCGCTGCGTCGTCTAATTATAAATTGCCTGGTGGCACTGTACAAACAGCAGCGCGAGTGTGCGCGTGTGCGAGTGCGCGCGTGTGCGAGTGTGCGCGTGTGCGAGTGTGCGCGTGTGCGATTGTGCGCGTGTGCGAGTGCGCGCGTGGTCGATTGTGCGCGTGTGCGAGTGCGCGCGTGGTCGATTGTGCGCGTGTGCGAGTGCGCGCGTGGTCGATTGTGCGCGTGTGCGATTGTGCGCGTGTGCGATTGTGCGCGTGTGCGAGTGCGCGCGTGGTCGATTGTGCGTGTGTGCGATTGTGCGCGTGTGCGATTGTGCGCGTGTGCGATTGTGCGCGTGTGCGAGTGCGCGCGTGGTCGATTGTGCGCGTGTGCGATTGTGCGCGTGTGCGATTGTGTGCGTGTGCGAGTGCGCGCGTGTGCGATTGTGCGCGTGTGCGATTGTGCGCGTGTGCGATTGTGCGCGTGTGCGAGTGCGCGCGTGGTCGATTGTGCGTGTGTGCGATTGTGCGCGTGTGCGATTGTGCGCGTGTGCGATTGTGCGCGTGTGCGAGTGCGCGCGTGGTCGATTGTGCGCGTGTGCGATTGTGCGCGTGTGCGATTGTGTGCGTGTGCGAGTGCGCGCGTGTGCGATTGTGCGCGTGTGCCATTGTGCGCGTGTGCGATTGTGCGCGTGTGCCATTGTGCGCGTGTGCGATTGTGCGCGTGTGCGAGCGCGCGCGTGTGCGAGTGCGCGCGTGGTCGATTGTGCGCGTGTGCGATTGTGCGCGTGTGCGCGCGTGTGCGAATGTGCGCGTGTGCCAGTGCGCGCGTGTGCGATTGTGCCCGTGTGCGAGTGTGTGAGTGCGCGAGAGTGCGCGTGTGCCAGCGCGCGCGTGTGCGATCGTGCGCGTGTGCGAGTGTATGAGTGCGCGAGAGTGCGCGTGTGCCAGCGCGCGCGTGTGCAAGTGCGCGCGTGTGCGATTGTGCGCGTGTGCGAGTGTGTGAGTATGCGTGTGCCATAACTGAACAAGTCGAAGTCAACATTTCAAAGCCTCTCCGACACAAACCGTGGGCGAGTTGAAAATCTTAATGCAGCAAAGCAGATTTCTTTGAATTGATTAGACGGCGGCGCGCTGCCGCTGCAACGACTCGCGCGGCCCCCTACTACCTGTTCTGCTGGTATTCCTTGTGCGATCGTAGTTTTATTCAGATCAGAGTATAGTAGAAAGTCTTGCCTAATATTTGTATACACTTGGTTCTTGTATGTGTTTCGTGCGCGTGCGTGATGCGACTGATAGGCGCACGCTTGTTGCAGACGAACGGGAGGACGTGCAGAAGAAGACCTTCGCCAAATGGATCAACTCGCAGCTGGTAAAGGTACGTACCACTACAATAGCTGCAGCTTGCCGTGTCGCCAAAAGTGCTAATCACTTCCGGTCTCTGTCCGCAGAATAACAAGCCTCTGGTGCAGGACCTCTTCCAGGATCTGCGCGATGGCGAGGTGCTTCTGTCGCTGCTAGAGATTCTCACCGCACAGCAATACGTACGGAAACCCGTTCCATTCGGCTCACTTCTCCGTAGCGCCTTCGTTTGTACCAGCAGACACGCCGCATGTATGCCGCGAGGTCTACAAGTCAAAGTTAACAATAAAATATTGTCATGTACTAACATAAACATGAGCAATACGTAACCCAAAACCTTAGCAATAAATCAATGCGCCTCGTAACCGTAACCTCGCAGGGACTCCACGGAGTCGCTGGTGGTGTGCCGCACATCACGTTGTGTATTTATATGTATTACTCCTTAACTAAAAAAGATACACATTTTTTATTTTCGTTTGCTCACGAATTTATCTTCATTATCCTTACGACATCGAGCTGGTGGTAGTTTTGTTGGTCAAGCCGGTTGCTCGTGGCGTGTGGTGTGCAGAACGGTGTACGGTACGGTGCGGTACGGTACGGTACGATGCGGTACGGTACGGTACGGTGCGGTGCGGTACGGTACGGTATGATGTGTTGCAGCGGCGCGAGCGCGGGCGCATGCGCGTGCACCAGCTGAACAACGTGAACGCGGCACTACGCGCGCTGGAGGCAGCCGGCCTTCGCCTCGTCAACATCAGCGGCGCGGATATCGTCGACGGGAACCCCAAGCTCATACTCGGTGCGAGACAGCCCGCCTCCCCCGCTCACCGCTTACAAACTTAATATTATTGTATTAACCACACTCGTGCGCATCGGCTCGCCCGGCGGCGCGAATGTGTTTTTACATGTTTTCACGTTACACCTCGCGTTACACAGGACTGGTGTGGAGCATAATCTTGCACTGGCAGGTGCATTATCACCTGAAAGATCTAATGTCGGACCTGCAACAAAGCAATCTCGAAAAAACTCTGTTGGCATGGTGTCGAATGCATACGCAGGTAAATGCAATATCATGTAACATTTGTTGAAGGTAACACTTATCTCGGAGAATTTGCAACAAGTTCTCGATTTGGTCCGAGTCCAATAATGGGCCACGAACGGACAGGACAACCGGCCGCCTGCTGCCGAAACCACAACATAACTTCTGTACGTGTATCAACTCTAGCATTATGATCCCTGATAACAACGTTTAAGGGTGCCTTGGTGGTTTAGTGTAAGGCCGTAACCAAGTCTGCGGTGTACTTCTCTTCTGCGACTTTATCGTCGAACGGTATCGACGTTGGCGCATGTTACAGCAACAGGAAAAACTTGATGAAACGATATCTGGTAACATGGATACACTGATAATTTCGAGGATGTTGACGAGGATTTTCGAGAGACTCCCTCACCTCGGGAAATGTAATCTCCCCCGGAATTAGAGCAGATGACGAGATTGGAAAACAAGTAAGTGCTCCATCCTGTTCACAGCTGGTCTGGTGCTCCGCTAGCGAAGTCTACCTAAAAGTAATAGTCGTTGCGCGGGAGTCGCTGTTATCCGACAATTTGCAGTTTATGTTTAGCGTTTATAGAGATGGTTGTCTTGGTGCCCATCCATACCGATGTGGTGTTGACTTTAGTGGCATATCACTGTGCGAGCGTTTGAACGGCACGCACATGCCCTCGCGTACCATGCGTTAGCGCATGTGCGTACTCGTGCGTCCCATACACACGCTATCGAGTACTCGTCCTGTATTGCAGAACTATGCGGGTGTGAACATCCGCAACTTCACTACGTCGTGGTCGGACGGGCTGGCCCTAAACGCGCTGCTGCATCGCTGGCGGCCGCAGCTGTTCGACTATGCCGCGGTGCTTCGCGCCGAGCCCTCTGCCCGACTCGAGCACGCGTTTCGCCTAGCGCACCACCACCTTGGAATAGCGCGCCTCCTCGATCCCGAAGGTGCCATTCGCTGAACGCTTTACTGTTACTATTTATGTAATATATCGAATTATTTTATTATTCTACTGTTAACTGATGAAGTAAGCGGGAAACTTTTTCTGTGATAGATGTGAACACGGAGCACCCGGACAAGAAGTCGATCATGATGTACGTGATGTGCCTGTTTCAGTCGCTACCGCACTCGAGTGACGAGTTGCCCGAACCCGCGCCCGACCCGCCCGCCGTGGAGGTGCGTTCGCTGGCCCCATGGCCAGTTACGTACATGCTTAATCAGTGCCACCAGTGACTCCTTTCTCTAATAGTAATATATTTAACCAGAACACACCGGCGTCGCGCCCTTTATCATCGGCTACCACTGCCTCA
Organism: Troides aeacus; assembly: GCA_033220335.2. NCBI lineage: Eukaryota > Metazoa > Arthropoda > Insecta > Lepidoptera > Papilionidae > Troides > Troides aeacus. The sequence continues at coordinate 86,803 of CM067288.1, forward strand.
GAGTTAGGCGGCTACGGTGCTGCGCTGGAGGAAGCTCTGGCTTGGCTGTTGGAGGCCGAGGAGCGGTTAGCTGCGCAGCCGCATCCGCCGCAAGCAGATCTTGCACTGCTCAAGGAGCATTTCCATGCGCACGAGGTGAGTGGCGCGCAGGCAGAGTTGCGCGTGACTGTGGCACTGTACTCTTTCAACATAATGTTAAGACAACTTTTAGTAAAATCCAAGACATAAAATCCAGTCCAAAAAATCCAGACAATGTGAAGTAAGTTATGTGACCCGGTACTAGCGGGGGGCGTGACTCGGCTAATGCAACAAATATAAACGTGTGCGCAGCGGTTCCTGCTTGAGCTGTCAGAGCAACAGTGCCGCGTGGGCGGAGTGCTGGAGGAGGGCGCCCGACTGGTGCGCGACGCGGCCCTCTCGCGCGACGAAGCAAACGAGGTACTCGTTACCGCATATGTAGCTGCGCGTGTGCGTGTGCACGTCCACTGGGAGTAACGCTGGGCTGGTGCGCAGGTGCGGCTGCAGATGCGGTTGCTCAACGAGCGCTGGGAGCAGCTGCGGCTTGGTGCTATGCAGCGCCAGGCGAAAGTGCATGGAGCGCTAATGCACGCGCAGCATCAGCACCTGCAGCGTTTCCGGTACGTCAATAATATCTTCCACCGTCATCTGTTCACTTTAAAAATATTACACAGTTAAAACAATGAGGTATGATTTATTTTTGCTCGTATGTTTGCACAATCAATGTGTCAATAAAGTTTATGCCACAGTCGCTAAGTTATCTGCTTTATATGAGTGCAAGTAATGACTTGTTTTTAGACAATGGTTGACGGAGACCGAAGACCGTATGTCGCGGATGGAAGCGGAGGGCGAATGCGGCGAGTGCGACGAGAGCGGGGAGGGCACGGAGGCGGCGCTGCGGGCTGCGCGCGAGCTGCACTCCGACCTGCGCCGCCAGCAGCCGCTGGTGGATGCGCTCGCCGACTGCGTGGTGGTCGTTGACGACGACGGCCATGACGACGGTGGCTCATTAAATAGTTTTTTTTCTTTAACTTATATTTTCTTTGGTTTAGTGTGTGCGATCCATTGTTTGGTCTTAAAGAGGTGCGACTCCGCCTAATATTACGGTGTCATGAATACATTAGAACACTACAGAGGTTCGGTTTGCGTGCAGCGGGCGTGGCGGAGATCGAAGACCAGTTGCGGGCGCTGGGGGAGAGATGGTCACATGCGTGTCAGTGGACGCTGGCACGGTTGGCGCGGTTGGCACAAGCTCAACGCCACGGGGACCGTCGCCGGCAGCTGCAGGCGCGCCGCCCCGCCGCCGACCGCCTCGAAGACACACTCAAGCAGGTGAACGCGCATGCGGTGCCGCGCTGCGTGCACTGTGAACTCACGGGCTGTTATATAGAATTACTTGTTTATTGTTGTGTTGGCCAACAAACAGCAACGTCGTTCTTGGTGCACTGCCAAATGACATATGGAACAAAATCTGTAATTTAAACCGGTTTATGTAGATGGAAGCTAATCCTGTGCGGGAAATTGGCGAGGTGCTCGTGCGGATACAGGAGCTGCAGCGCGTGAAACGCGCCGTGCGGCGCGAACGTCGAGCCGTCGCACGCGTGCTGCAGGAAGCAGACCTCGCCGACTCCGCTACCGGTGGTGAACCTGGCAATGAGCTAGAGGTTGCACTGGCGGAAGAAGCGGAAGCGCTGCTCGACCGCCTAGACGCCTTGTTGTTAATACTGGACGTACAAGCCTCCAGGGTCTGTACTATATCGCTTTAATAATGTCTGTAGATATTGTTTCCAATATTGTAGCTAGTTTTCACTGCAACTGTTAGACTTCCAAGGGAGATTACCTAACGCCAATCCACTCCTAACAATGTACCATCGTTGTACACCAATAAATGGCATAGTCGTCACCTTATTGTTATTAATAAGTCGGTGTACTGTAACATTTAATTTTTGTCTGCTTTCACATCCCGTAACAGATACGAGAGCTGGGTTTCGAGATCGATATCGACTTAACGGACGAGACATCCGACTCTCCTACACCGATGGAACCGGAAGCCGCGCCGGACGCAGCGTCCCTTGCACCAGCCGACGGCGACGAGCATCACACCCATACGGCCAGCAAAAAGCCACGCCTGGCGGACGAGGGTGCGCGCGACTTCCAGGCCGGTTACCGCGCGTTCCAACACTGGGCCCGCGACACCGAGCACGCGCTGCAGAGAGTGAGTACACGCTAATCAAACCCGGCCCTTCGCATCGCTACTCTGGCTCAACTACTTCGTATGCTTCTGTGTACTTTGTTTCCGATAAAAAGACATGTTAATTTGCAGACGCAAAATTTACTAGAGGGTTTGGAGAGTGCAGCACGGGGAGAGCGAGAGGAGGCGCGCGCGCTGGCCGTGCGCGTGCAGCGCCAGGTGGAGGAGCAGCGGCAAGATTTTGAACACGTGGAGGAAATCCAGCGTCGTCTGGCCGCCGAACCCGCGCTACAAGGTTACCAGATAGTCTGTGGGTTTTAGTGACCCATCCTATTTTTGTAATATCGAGTTTCTCTTCTATCAAAGGTTGGATAACATCATCGTTTTTACTACTAAGTTGCAATTTTTAAGAATAAGCTATAGGAAACAAATATATGTGTAAAGAAGCAACGTGATCAAAGTTGGTGAAACATGTTTGCCTGGAATTACTCTAGCTTTCATATGTATGATGTGAGAGTTAGACTAATTCCGGTTTATGACAGAAGATATGCAAAAAACCAAACTACCTAAACTACTATAGTCGATGCATTTTAAACTGAGTCGTTGGGCAATAAATGTCACTGACAGTAGGTATGTGCACGCAATGCGACCCGTTATTGATATTTAACCTTGTTGGTCGTTACGAGTAAGGGTTGTTGTTATTCTATAAATATAAGAATTTTTGTTATGACTCTCACTAAATTACTTACGCTTCGTTATGCAATAAGCACAATGGAGAATTTATTTTCTAACGTGGTTTTGAAGAAATTAAACGGTGACATCAACGCTCAAGTCCGGGCTGTTTTTAAAAGAATTGAAAATTAACCCCCAGATAAGTTTCTCTATGATTACGTAGAAGCAAACATTTTATGTTTTCAAATTAAAAACTTTTATTTTCAGATAGCGAAAAATTATTCCTATTAATATATAACATAATTTAGCATATCGATCGTACCTATCCTGTTATCGATATCCTCCTCTATAATTCTTACGCACATCACTACACCTCTTCATAAGACCTGTAAGTGCGATCGAGACAGTCAGATAAATATGACTTATTGCCCGACGACTTAGTTTAAAATGCGTAGATTATAGCTACGGGTGCAGTCACATTCTCTTTAGTTTGGTAACAATGTAAAACTTTAGTGTGCGATCACATTCTTAACGCGTATACATATTCACTTGGCTCGTCTTGCAGAGGAGGCGCAACTGCACGCTGAGAGTATCGTCGAACTGAAGCGATGTTGGGAAGACATTCAATGGCAACTGCAACGGCTGCAAGGTACTCTCGATGTTCTGGATGACGAGCAGAAATTTGAAGACCACGTATCGGCAGTGCGCGTGCAACTTGAGGACACGCGTGCCTGGCGACAACGAATGCTTACGGATACGCCCTCCACAAACCAGCTAATACACTTGCGTAACAAGATCCGATCGCTGAAGCTGCTCGAGCCGCGCCTCAAAGAGCTGAGTGCACACTCTATAGTGCTTCTCACTAAATCGCTGCCACCGGTACTCGGCGACCGCGTGCGCGACTCCGTGCGGCGGATTGATGAGGAGTACGATCAGCTGCTGACGCACCTTCAGAACAAGGAGGTCGAAATGAAACTTGCCTTGAACCAAAAGACGGACGAGAAACATGAGGACCAATTCAAAGCGTTGCAGAAGAAGATAGCGGACATCGAGGCGCAGATCCTCGCGGAACACGCCGTAGTCTCTTCTCAAGAGGAGATAAATAAAAAGATCGATGAATTGAAACGACTTCAAACACGCTTCGGCGAATTACAATCCACTTACGAAGCAGTCGTCGCGGAGAGACGGCTGGAGTGCGAGAAAGGCAGCGTGCCAGACCTTAACCTCCGCAGCAGCGTAGAGAACTTAGTCACTAGAGTGTCCGATTGCAAAACTATTCTGCAACACAAGATTCATAAACTGGAGAATGGTAAGTACAGATAACTCTTCTATAAATCCGTGTTCCACGAGACCCGCTGCCAGTACGTAATGGGAGTTTATTTACCCAAAACTTGTTTAAAACAAAAATGTTTGTATCTCGACATAAATTCACTTAATTTTTATCAAAAAATGTATGAATATTTAACACAAACCAAAGAGAAATATTTAATTGACACTACGGTAAATTAAATACGGTCATGTTACAAGAATTATATATCATTAATAGCAGTTGCATCAGTGCAAATTGCATACAACATTGTCACCGCTGTCGCGCGGGAGCTGCTCATTTTATTTCACAGGATTTTACTCTATTTTTTTTGCTAACTTATGATGTATCATAAACACTATACTCGCAGAAATGCGATTACTGGGGAAAATAATAATTGCAAAACAATATCATTATTTCCATTAACTTAAATATTTGTTCGCAAATTTTGATTACATATCTCTAAAATTAAAATCAAGTTGAATCTATTAAAGCTTAATCACTCTTATTCAATTCTGAATCTAAATCGGTCCCTGGACACAAATGAATAACAAAACAAAATTCTATTCTGGTTTCCTCCCAGCTCTCTAAATGAGTTAAACTTGCCACAAACAGTTTTCTTTTTACTTTTGCCCGTTACGGGTCGGGTCGTCCAAATATAAGGGTCTGAAGAGAGAAACACATATTTAAAATACCTGCGTTATTAATTTTTCTTCCTGGATATTTTTGTGTTCGCTAAATGGTCGGAAGTCCTCATTACGAGCTTCGGGTGCTTCTACAGATAAACTACAACTGGAGACTATTGCAGTACGGGTAATGGCCTTGTATCAATAATATATGTACAGCTGGAGGCATGCAGTATCGACTGTAGATTTGCACGTACCTTTTTGCAGTATCCATAGTCTTCTGACTTTATGATGACACAGACATGAATAGCAAATCTATAAATCAACTCTTCATGCAGTTCTGTAACATTAGCTATTCGTTCGGATTCTGTTATTAAGTTTATAATGAAACAACAGGAAGTGGTTGAAAAGTAAAACTCAATTATCAAATAATAATGGCCCGAGCACGTTTTTACACCAAAGAAAGCACTTGGTATATGTTTCTACTTACAATTTTCTAGGAGGCAATACATAACATTAAGGAAAACAGCAATTTGGAGGAAGCGAGATTGACTTTTCCTCGAACAGATTCTCGTCTTGTCGTCGCGGTAAGGCTCAGTAGACGTGGCTTGATCACTAGGTGAGCTCCGTGACCTCACTTCGGATGTGTGCCGATGGGGGGCGCGAGTAAGCTTGCACTGTCCTTCGCAACCGTGGTGGATTCGCGAAGGGAGAGGAGTATCAGTATTGCATTTCGCTGCTTTCCTTATCCTACGCGACCGTGTAACAGTTGGCGGCGGAGCCCAAGACCAAATCTGCCAGAGAGTTTTCTCTCTTGGCTCCCATGTTCTCGGTGACGGATTCGAGGGAATCCGTTGACCTGATAACGATTAGAGACCGGCAGGAGGACGCGCTGTATGTTCCGGGGCGCCCTTATAGAGACGGAAAGGAGAGGGTCTTCCCGCCCGAAACATAGCTGCGCGATGCAGCCAGTGCAGCCGGTGGAGCCGTAGAGGTGTGCGAAAGCGTTTCCGTGGCCCTGCCGTAAAGCGACAAAGGTGGAACACCGTGGGGGTTTTAGACGGTGTAACCCCGACATAACTTGTTTTTGTCGCCGCGAGGGCAGGTATGCAAAAGCATTTCCTTCACATAAAACGAAAAGAAATAAAGAAAAGGCGTGACACACTTGTCCCCATCGTACTATAAGCTCCAACGAGCTAAATCTCAGTGTTATCCTAACATTTACTGTTACAGATAAAGTAACTAAAATTTCTCTTCAGCTGTTCTAGGATTAACAGTTATATTGGTTTCCAAATGTGGTTCTGATCATGCAAGGCAGGTATCATGAAAAAAGTAAACTAATGTATTTTTATAATGGCGTACCGAATCCCAACAGTTAAACCAACTGCACAAAAAAAAAATCCTTTTTGACAATATATTGTATTTTGGCGACCATCCTGTTAGACAGAATAATACCTGTCTCAGTGGTGACGCCCGCACAGATATTACTTCTGGTGGTGAGGATATGTTCAATGTTTTGTTATTGGCATTGTTCAGAGAACTGCCCCGGTTTGCAGTCAGTAGTCATGATAATCTGTTTAGTTTGGTGCAGGAGCCACATGCGTTCTTGTGTTTTGAACTACCGGCTCAAATTTTAAAATTTAATACAATTTTAGTATGGCAAAAAGTACATAATTACGAGTAGTAAGTAGGTTTCCCTGAGCATATAGTTTTTCAGTAGAGTATCGGAAAGGTAAAAAAAATAAATACATACTATGCATAAGGTATCTTTCTGTTCTTTGTAACAAATAAGTAAATATTCTTTATAGGTTCTTTGTAATTTGTTACATCGCTAGTCCGTGAAGCTTCAACAAGGTGCGAAGCGGAAGCGGGCAGTAGATGTTAACTCTGACAATAAACTCCCATCGTGCAGGTGGTCGCGCGCTGGCGCGGCTGGCGGCGGCGTGCGAGGCGGCGGAGCGGCGCGCGGCGGCCGGCGAGCGCGCGTGCGCGGATGCTGCGCGCGCGCTTCCCGGGGACCTCTCCGCGCTGCAACAGCTGCTCGAGCGCGCGCAGGTGCCGATCCATTCATATTTTATACTGATACTATCATTTCGAATACTTCTATGACGCCGCGTGTTGTGTATATGATTGATGCTGCATTGTTACCTGAAACTTAAAGGAAATGTCAGTAGAACGCACAAAACTGAATTGGAATTTGTACCCAGTATGTTTGGTAGAACTACTTTTTTTTTAAATAAAATATGTGGTACGCTTTGTACGTTTCGGAGAGTACTCGGAAGTAAAAAAATAGATTCAAAACAGATAAATATTTTTAAAACTTGTTATGTATATTGAATTGGTTGTAATATGTTACATGATAAGGAAGCGGAGACCGAACTGAAAGAACTAGAACTTCTGCTGGTCGAGGCGGGGAGCGCGGCCGACGAGGTGTCGGACGTGGCGGAGTCGCGAGGGGAGGGAGAGGCGGCAGCGCGCGTGCGTGAGGCGCGCTCGCTTCAGGCGCGCGTTGTCGCGCTGCGCCTCGCGCTGCCCGACGCGCTGCAGCGGCTACGGGAGGCGCACGCACGCACGCACCGGCTCCTCGAAGGAATCGACGATGTACGTCCCGAATCGCGGTCCTTGGCTACGCTACAGTTCTCAATCCTTATGCGAACATAACACTAACGACACTCGCGCAGCTGGAGCGTTTCCTGCACGAACTGGAGCGGCAGATGCCGAGCGAGGAAGAGTGTACGATTCGGGACTCCGCCGAGCTGTACCGCATGAAGACTCGCTTTCAGACACTGAAGGAGCAGTGCGACGAGCGTACTACGCAGTTTCGCAATCTCAACGAGGAAGGTTTGTCATTTGGAAGGCGAGGAGGAGAGGAGAGAGAAGATAAGGCTCTGTATTTGTCTTTTATGCTGTTACATCTTGTGACAGCGTGAAGCCACTGTCGCGACCAAAGGACAAAGACGAATTGTTTCCTTATCAAGAAATCGTTATTTGTGTGCGGCGCTTGCGGTGGAGCTCACTTGTTTACAGAAGTAATCTAAACTTAAAGATGCAATTTCCGTATAAATCAATCAATCGTTTCATCATAGTGTGTATACGGCTGCGCAGGTAACGAGATAATGCTGGCTGCGGAGACGCGAGCGGCGGCGCTGGCGCGCAGGCTGACTCACCTGTGCGCGCTTTGGTCGCGGTCGACGCACGCGGTCTATGAGCGATACAAGTGAGTGCGCGGGCGGCTGTGGCGCGAGTGTGGCTGGTTTGCGGTGCTAAAGGACGTTTGGTTCGGTGTGCAGGGTGCTTGCAGAGGCATGGCACGAGTCAGGCGAGCTGCGAGCTTGGTTAGCGCAGCAGGCGGCCTGGCTGGACGGGCTACAGCGGCGGCTGCAACGCCGAGACCCGCGTCCCGAACAGCAAGCGCGCCCTGACGCGGAAGACATATCCGACCAACTATACGTAAGTACACGCCGCCACTACTCGGTTCGTGCCAGAAAATAGTGAGTCACCGTGGCAGGTCTTATTAGCGTAATCGCTGGTTATTGGAAACTTGGCTGTAGAGCTGCACTATCATTTTATGTAATTAAAAATAAAAATGAATGCATTTTATATTATTAGAGGTGTAAGGGACGAATGAGGAAGAAACGAAAAAGGACGAACAACTTACGGGATCTAAGCCATTCTCACCTTTTTTTTTTTTTTTTGATATCGGTGGTGGAAATGCTGTTACCGCATACCCAGCGTCCTTTTCAGGGGGGGGACGCCGGGTTATGTGGGGCTCGGGGCCACTGAGATGTTGTGCGTGACCCCCATACCCACTAAAACCACCACCGCTTGTCCCGCCATACGCATACTGGAGACGCCCGGGTTTCAGTCAAGCAACTCTCCGGGCGCCTACGCGTATAAAACTCCTCCTGGTGGGTGCCCGCGGGGAGCAAAGGCACCCACCTGCCGTCCCGTACCGGCCCCTCGCGGGACCGGCACGTTGGGGCCCCCCGACCCCACAGACGACCGCGCGCGCCCAAGACGGAGCGCACGCCCGGCCGCCGCCCTCCCGTGAAGGAATTGGGCGGCGGCCTCCTCCCTCCAGACTCCCCCCCCCACTTCGAAAGGGAGGGGGGACAAAAACCAAGACTCCCCCGGGTGGACGCACCCCCAGGGGAAACACGACAAAAGGCTCAAAGGGCCACGCCTAACGGCCCGAAGGCCCCCTCACACCGTGCCCGGCTAGGGGCCCGTCGCTCACGGCGGGAGGAAGCGGACGGCGTGGTTCTGCCGCCGCGCTCTCCCGCCGACCCGCCGCCGCCTTCAAGGGGCGGCAGCGGCGTCGGCCTCCTTCGTGCGCTCGGCGGCCTCCTTCTGACGCATCACTGCGCCGCAGAAGGAGGCCACCGCCTTCCAAGACCTCTTGTTGCTCAACATACGATCGATTACAGTCGGCAGCGAGAGGTCACTGCCGACTTGCACGACGAGGGAGTGGCGTTGCGGCCCCCATGCCGGGCACTCCACCAGAGTGTGGTGCGCCGTGCCAATCGGCGCACCACACTCGACGCATTCTTGCGTCATCTCTCTACGAGCCACCTGGTGCAGGTACTTGCCGAAACATCCATGGCCTGTCAGCACCTGCACCAGGTGGAACGTCAAGGCCCCGTACTGCCGGCTCATCCACCGGGACAGGTGGGGCCTGATGGCCTCCACCGTGTCCCGGCCGGCGGCAGGGTTACCTAACTCCGTCTCCCACCGCCGGATCAGGGCGTCATGGGCAACGCGCCTGATCCGGCGAACCGTGGCCGGGTCCGGCCGACGCTCTCCGGCATCCCGCAGGAAGAGGTACACTTCCGCGAGCGACTGCGCCTGTAGATGCCAAGGCGCATCGCCCGCGAAAAGCGTACCCGCCGTCCAGGACACCGTACGGTACGCCCAACAGGCTCGGACCGCCAGGATACGTTGGGCCCTCTTCAACACGGGCCCGTTCCTGGCGGTCTCGCACCTATCCACCCATACGGGCGCACCGTACAGTGCCATACTCCGCAGGATGCCAGAGTATAGGCGCCGACACAAATGACCCGGCCTCCCGACATTGGGCAGCAATCTGCCCAGCGCAGCGGCGGTGGCGTTGAGCTTCGGGAAAAGCCGTTCGAAGTGCTCCCCGAAGCTCCATCGCCCGTCCAGAGTGAGCCCTAAATACTTGAGGGCCCCCCGCATTGGGACTCTCTCGCCCCGGACGGGGATGATCGCGCCCCGGGGTGGACCCCTGCGGGTTCCGTGGAAGAGGAGGGCCTCCGTCTTCGTGACGGAGACCCTCAGACCCAGCTGCTCGATCCGGTCCACCACCAGCAACGTGCTAGTGGCGGCCAGAAGAGCAGCCTCGTCGTAACTCCTCCCCCGGGCCGAGACGAGGGTGTCGTCCGCGTAGCATAGTACCCTCGTCCCGGGGTGGACCGGCTGTCGCAGCAGCCAGTCGTACGCGAGGTTTCACAGCAAGGGGCCCAAGACCGACCCCTGTGGAACCCCGCTCTCCACGCGCCGCCGATGTAATTCGCCGCTGCCATCAACCCAGACGATCGTCCTGTCCTGGAGGTACGCCCCCAACAGCCCGACCATGTAGGGGGGGAGCCGGAAAAACTCCAGCGCCCCCCTGATCGTTGCGAATGGCAGGCTGTTGAAGGCGTTTTCGATATCTAAGGACACCCCCAGGACCACCTCGCCGTCACCGAAGGCCTCCAGACAGAGGCCCTTCAGGTCGAGCAGGGCGTCCAACGTGGATCGCCCTGCCCGAAATCCGTACTGGGCCTCAAGGAGGCCCGGTCCCACCTCGGCGAGGTGCCGAACGTGACGGCCGGCCAAGATCTTCTCGAAGACCTTACCCGCCTCGTCCAGAAGGACGATCGGTCTGTACGCGGAAGGGGAGTCGGGGTCACGGTCCCCCTTCCGCAGCAGGCAAAGCCTGCCCGTCTTCCAGCGCTCCGGGAACTGCACGCGCCGAATGCAGGCGTCGTACAGTCCCCGGAGCTCCTCGCGCAGGTGACTGGCGGCCACCCAGAGAGCCTTCGATGGGACCCCGTCGGGCCCCGGAGCCGTACGTCGACCCCGGAGACGATCCAGGGCCACGTCCAGCTCCTCTTCCGTCAGAGGAGGGCCCTCCTCTGTGGCCGCCGCGGTGGCGGTGGTGGACATAACCGGGGGCTGGAATGACGCGTCAGCCCCCGGGAACAACCGGTCCACCATCCCTTGGAGGAAGTCCGGGTCCAGGGCCTCCGTTAAGGGGGCGCCTGCGGCACAGAGCTTCTTCCGTGCCGTCTTGAACGGGCACCCACATGGATCCCTGTCGACCCCTGCCAGTAGTTCCTCCCAGGCAAGGGTCTTCGCCCGGAATATGGCGAGCCGCAGGGTCTTGCGGGCTTCCGCATACTGACCCTGCAGCCGCTCCTCCTCCCCCGTCACCTGCGTGCGCCGACGCCGACAACGCTGCAGTGCCCGGCGACGAGCCTGGGCCGCCGCCCAAGCCATTCTCACCTGCTCCTAGTGCAGCCAACTAATCAACAAATGAGCCTCTGGCTCACCAACTAACATTGGGATATGACCCAAATCCTCCATATGAACCCCTACAAACGACGAGCCCCTATTGCCTTGCGATGCAGGCAGCGCAGGTCTGATCTATACGGGGATCTTTGGGAGAGGCCTATGTCCAGCATTGCATGACTATCGGCTGATGATGATGATGATATTATATTATTAAAATTAAAAAATGTGTTACTTGACGTACGGGGCCCATAAGCAGAACTATCGGAGTTAGTAAGTGTAGTGAGCATTGAATTGTAGTAATAACGAACAAGTTTGCAACAGGATTTGGAAAATTACGTGCAGAACCACAGCGACGAGCGGTTGGCGCGCATTCAGGACATCGGGCGGCAGCTTGTGGAAGCGCACATTATGCCCGATTGGATTCAGGCAGAGGTGGACGCGGTGACCACGCGTTGGCACGCGTTGCGAGAGCAGGTGCGTCTTACTTGCGACGTGCACCTGCGCGTCTTTCATCGTGGCGGCGGGATGAACTGGATGACTGTAGAAGTTTTTATTCTATGCAATAGGCTTTGGAGCGAAGCCGAGAGTTAGAGGAGGAGGCGCGGGACGCGGCGCAGTGCGAGGTGCACCTGGAGCAGCTCCAGCAGTGGACGGGAGCAGCGAGCGCGCGCATTGCGGCACGCGACCCGCGGCTGTCGAGCGAGCTGCCCGTGCAGCGCGACCTGCTGCACGCTGTTCGTCAGCGCGCCGATCACCAGCGCCTCCATGACCAACTTCAAGAACTCCAGGTAGACAAACTCGCGCAACGGAGCAAGCACGCCAGATTATCTTTCCGCGTACAAACCCTTACTGGTGTATTGAAATTAAACAGAAAAAGTACAATTGTATGTACCTTACATAAATAATGAATTCTAGATTAGACTTTAAGAATGACTAATACTTTGAAATTTTCTTTCTCTCTTTACACCACCTGTGTCCGTGAAAGTTTTAAATTCCAAACTATTAAGCAATGACCTTCCATCGCTGAAATTAACTAAGGTTAAATGAAAGTTTTAACATGAAGTAGGTGAACCATTTTTGAGTGCTGGAGAAGGCTGCTCAGTAAACTAAAAAGTGAAGGTATAAAAAAAGCAGGTTGATGTTATGTACACTGGATTTGATATTTTGCTTTATGCTTATGGGTTCACTGGCTTATTGCTCAAGTAGTGTAAGTCATATTTGGTAATCGTGTATTTTCAGTAGTCGTTACTGGTTTTCAGTCCCTTCCCTGAGATAAGTGCCTTGATTACCCTTACCTCGGGTGTACCTCAAGGCTCTCATATCGGCCCTATCTTATTTAATGTATTTAACAACGATGTTGTAAATTGCTTTACATTCACCTCACTTTTTATGTACGTAGACGACTTAAATTTAGTAGAATAATTGAATCACAAAATGATTGTCTGATGTTGCAACATGACTATATTCTTGATGTAGATCGGGCTGCAAGCCACCGCGGCTCTTACAGATCATCTGACACTGGGCTCGTGGACCCGGATCCACGGCCTATGGTTTTAGAAACCAAAATGTGCTACGCGGGATGTAGTTATCTGGCGGATGATTCTGTTTATTGTGTGTCTGGTTCTTGTTGTATTTTATCTGGCGATTCTACTCGGTTGTCGAGGCCGGGCGCGGGCCCGTTCCCCAACTACCTTCGCCTGTATCGGAATCTCGGGGCGGCGAGGACCGCCCACGATCGCGGGTGTACTTAGTGTACGCGGTGTGTGAGTAGCTGCAGCGCCGCGTTCTGAAGCGAGGGCGGCGTGATGCTGAGATTCGGAGCGTGTTGGTAGTGTCCGAGGTGTGTGTGGTGATGACGTCAGTACTGTCGGTGACTGAGGGTATGTGTGTGGTTTGCGGGACCCCTTGGGATGTTGGAATAAGCGCGTGCCGCGGTCTGCGCTTTTTCGTCCTGGGATTCGGAGGTAGCGCGTAGTTGGCCGCGCTGGCCACCAGAGGGTTGGGATGAGTTGCCGCCTTAGCGAAGTAGGTCACGGAGCATTCTCTAAAGTACTCCTTGATCGTTGGGAGTTTAAGGTCGCTGTGGATGTCCACATTACGCTGGTACCATTCGGCACCAGTAGCGGTGCGGGTGAAACGGTTCTGGAGAGTCTGCAGAGGTTTGAGACGGTTTTCGGACGAATGGGCGAAGACAACGCTTGCGTAAGACATTATAGGTCTTACGCATACCTTGTAAAGGTAAAGCTTGTGTCTGAGAGAGGGCTTGCTCTTCTTACACAGTAAGGGGTATAGCTTGCCCAGTACTTGGGCCGCTTTCTTTCTCGCCTCGCGGATGTGGGCGACGAAATTGAGTCTGGTGTCGAGTGTGACGCCGAGGTATTTGACCGAGCTTCTTCCATGGGATCGGCTGGCCGAAGAGGGAGAGCTGGCCGAGTTCATGGCCGCGTTTTTTCGCCTTCTTGAGAAGGGTTGATGACCTACGGTGGGTGAAGTGAATGGCTTCACTTGCGGGTGGTCGCGTTCTGTAGGCGCTTCGTTATAATACCCGGAGCTCTGCCGGAGTGATAAAGAGCGGTGTCGTCCGCGAAAAGGGCCATCTTGACGAAGGGGTCTCTCGGTATGTCGCTCGTGTAGAGCGAGAAGAGTAGCGGGGAGAGGCAAGAGCCTTGGGGGACGCCGGCTTTAATCGGCTGGGGCGAGGAGAGAGCGTACTCGACGCGAAAGCGGTAGGAGCGATTCGAGAGGTAGTCTCGAATGACGGTGACTAGACGGTCTGGCACTTTGTGAGTGTAAACCTTGTATATCAAGCCTTCGTGCCAGACTTTGTCGAACGCCTTGGCGACGTCGAATAGGACGGCGCAGGTGTCGATCAGTCGTTTGTGCTCGAGACCAACCAGAATGTGCTCGGTCAGTCGGTGCACTTGATGAACGCAAGAGTGGTTGCTCCTGAATCCGAACTGTTCGTCGGGGAGGAGGTTGTTCTCTGCGGTGAAATGGCGTAGACGCTCTAGAATGATGCGCTCGTAAAGTTTGCCCAAGGTGTTCAGTAGGCTGATCGGACGGTAGCTGTTGGGTAGGTTCCTCGGCTTTCCGGGCTTCGGAATACCTATCACTACGGCCTCTTTCCAGGCATCTGGGAAGGAGCAGTCGGCTAGCAGGGCGTTGAATATGGCCACTAGCAGACCGACGATCGGGGGCGGGAGACTTTTCACAACTCTGTTGGAGATGTTGTCGGATCCCGGGGCTGATCTGGTTTTCAGCCTCTTTATGATGTCAACGACCCTGGGGGAGACCGGTTTTAGGGGGGGACCTTCTGGTGGGAGGGCTGCCCTACGGCGCACCTCGTCCTCGACCAACTTGAGGTGATCGGAGTCCACTGGTGCGGTAGAGGGAGTGCACTGGCTCTCTAGACTGTCGGCGAGACAGTCTGTTTTTTCGGCATCCTCCAACGCAAGGGAGGAACCATCGCTCATTACGAGGGGAGGCATACGGGCCATGTTCTCTGCTGTGAGACTGCGTGCCAGACGCCAAAAGTTGGCGCTCGAAGGCTCCAAGTCGCAAAGCAGGTTGTCCCATCTGTCGGATCTGAGTTCGGATATGCGCTCTTTTACCTGCCTTTGAAGGCGGCGCAGTTTTATCCTGAGTTCCTCGGATCTGTATCGTGAATAGAGTCTCATTGTGGCGTTTTTCGCTCTTATCAGCCGACAAATATCTGCCGGGAAGGACCCGAACAGGTAGTCCGACTCGGGCACCGCTCTCGACGATTCCCGACGGCTGTGGCGATGTGATTTGTTAACGTGTCGATCGCTCGGTTTGCAGCGTCGAGCGAGTCGATCGTATCGGGGATTCCGTCAAGGTGCTGGAGGTTCGCGGCCTTGAGTTTGACCTCGAGGCTGCGCCAGATGACGATAGTTTTGGTCAGTGGGACCTTACCAGCGGGCCGGCCCAGCTTCATAAAAACCGGGCGGTGGTCGGAGCTGAGATCGTCTATGGTCTCGATCGAATGCAGCGGGACGGTGACGTTATTGAACAACGCAATGTCTAGTGTGGATGGGTTGTGAGACGCGACGGTAGGGTATCTCGTCGGGGTTTGCGGAGCTACAATGTTAAACTTGAGCTTATCCGCGAGTTTGGAAAGGATTACACCATTGCGGTTTGACTTGTTCGGGTCCCAGGTGCTATGCCTGCTGTTGAGATCGTCAGCAAGGATAACAGCCGGGCCTAGGTCGATAAGGGTTCTTATGTCTGTTTTCCGCAATTCTTTTGTCGGGGACAGATAGACGGACGCTAGGACGATCGGTTGATGACCGGTGAAGGAGATTTTAAACGCCGAGACTTCTATTTTGGTGAGGGTTGGACTAACTAGCGGAATGCGTTGCAGGGACCGCTTGAAGTAGATGAGTGTGCCGCCTCCTGGGGCGGTCAGCCTGTCATGGCGGACGATGTGGTAGTTCGCGATTTTCGGGTCGCGGTGGAACGGTTTTAGAAACGTTTCCTGAATGAGCATGACGTCGACGTCATGGTTCCTAAGAAACAGGCTTATTTCCTCCTTTTGAGAGCGGATGCCGTCCGCGTTGAAGTACGCGACAGTCAGAGAGCGGGGTTTGATTCTGCCTAAGACCCTGTGTATCTCCATAACGTTTGAATAAGATGGAACACCAAAGGTCACGGACAGAGTCCTGGGGGTGGCTAAACGAAGGGTTCTTCGAGTGCGGCGAAAGTGTCCTCACCTATCATGCGAGTTTTACGCGGCTCGCAATTTTTCTCCTAAGAGGAGAATGTCTTTAATAATCACATTTTGAATGTAGGCGAGAACGTTCTGAAGCTCCAAGGGCGGAGGTGTTTGGCTGGGAGCAGCCTGTGGTTTCGGCGGCCTCGACGAAGAGGCGGCTTTGGGAGCCTCGGCGGCTTTCGGCCTGGGGAGCGGTTTGCTCCACGCCGACACCGCCGGCGGAACGGCCGGCTGTGCGGGCGGTGACCTGGACGATACAGATGATTGCGGTGCAGCTTTTGTAGGGGCGGTGGTGCGCCGTTGGGCGGCCCCGGGTTGCCTGCGCGGGGCTGTGGTGCACCCGCGATAATTCGCGGGGTGCCCCTCAGCTTTGCATAGGACGCAGCTCGGGGGATTTGTCGCTTCTGCGGTGCGGGGGCACTCCTTCGTCCCGTGGTCCCCGGTGCATTTGACGCACCTCGGGCGGGCGAAGCAGTTACGGGCCGAGTGGCTGCAAAATTGGCATCGGTGGCATTAGCCGATGATGCCTTTCTTGTGCGTGACCTCTACCCTCACGCTGGTGAGGTTGCACAGGCGGGTTATCTGGAATATCTTCTTGCCTTCCAGAGAGAGTTCGAGACTCGTTAGGATAAGGGGGAGTGCGGCCTTTGTTCGCATGATGGTCATGCGACGGGCTTCTAGCACTGGGAAGTTTTGACTTTTGAAGTCGTCGATGACCTCGGAGATATCGATATCCAATGGAATTCCGCGTATGACGACGCGGAGTTGCTTCTCTTCGGGGAGAGCGAAAGTGTGGAAGCCGAGACCGGCGTTCCGTAGGTGCCTGGTGGCAGCCCTGAAGTCATCAACCGTTGTGAGGTAGATTCTGATGCCCTGCGCGGTGTTCTGCGCTTTGGGGCATGCGATCTTGTGGTCCGCGAACCACTTGGAAACATCGTTCCACTTAGTTTTGTCCTGGAGGACAATCGGGGGAGGCGGCTTCGGGCCGCGTTTCTCAGGCGGGGCCGAGGTGTTGGGTGGATGCGCGAGAGGCGCAGCCTTTTTTGCCGGCGTGCTAGTTGGCGAAGAGCGGTCCGAGTTGGACTCGGAGGGCCGTTTAGGAGCGCGTTTGCGCTTTTTGACGCAGAGGGTGAAGCCCTCTTCGTCGGTGATTTTGGTAGGTGGACGGTCCACCTCCATCTCGCTGCCGCTTGAGGTCCCTTCCGAGTCAGAGTCGGAAGAGACGGGCAGGTCGGGCTTGGAAGGTCCCGCCACGGGCGCCCTCGGCTAGTTAGGCGCGTGGGTAACGTGATTCGCGGGGGTCGGGCCCGGAGAGGCCGAGCTGCACGTGTCAAGATTCACGGATCGCGAGGGAAGGGTAAAGGCCGACTTTTGGAATTGTTCCCAGACATCTGGGAACTGTTTGCGAGCAAAGCACGCAAACTGGGCGAATACGGCGTCCATTTGCACGCTTTTTGACGCCATTTTGTTGTGCAGCCGCCCCGCCGTGCGGCGGGGGGTTGTGTGCCTACTCGGTTAGGAGACCTAGCCGTCGCCGACAGGGCCCTATACTATAACCATGCCTCTGAGGCGAATAAGAGAAAATGCTACTTACAATGCCGGAACCGAGCTCCGGCAGAGTTTTCGCGCACTGGATACACCAGCACTGCACTGGCGCAAGCGAGCGTAAATGGCGGCCGCCTGAGCGGGGTTGTGGCGCGCACGAGCACGGGCGAGTCGAACGGAGCGGGCGTAACGGTATCGCGCACTGGCAGCGGACGCATGGGACGTCCGATCGGTACGGCGGGCAGAACCCGAATGTCCAACATGACATAAACAGGCTCACACAATGTTGTGAGGACAATCGCTTGCTTCTAAATTTTTAAAAATGATATCATGGTGGATTTGTATGAAAATTTTATGTTATTACATAAAAGTACAAAATTAAAGAAGACATCTTTCAGGAACTGGATGTAATTAAAGGTTTATGAGTCAATTGTGTCAATATTGACTTTTTTTCTCCAACTGGACAATTTTATCAAAATATCTTCAGAGATGCTCGGGATTAAGAAATTTAAAAACTTGTCCAATAAAAACTCTTTTATATTACTCTTGCATGGAGTATTCTTAAATATTATTCACCAGTTTAGCGTCCCCACATTTTCACATTTAGCTCGAGGCTAGATCGAAGGCCAAAGAGTTTTCGTTAGCACCTTGCTAGAGGCATTGACAGAGCTGATAAAGGATTTTCGTATGCTAATAGACTTAACTATTTAACGATAGCATCTCTCTCTTTAAATAGTCGTAGAGAAAGTAACATTCTTGTATAAATAGTCTAACAATAAAATTAGCTGCCCCTCACTTCTATCCAGCTTCAATATTGGGATACCAATTAGAATGCTTGGATGTGCCATCACTCCTCTCGCCTTGTCGCCGCCGCTGCAGAGATCTGTGCTTGGTTGCAACTCTCCAGTTTTTAGGCTAAGCAAGCCATTCAACTGGTGCAGCAAATCTGTGGACATCCATGCGGACTCATTATAAACATTCCGCAAGGTGTTGCGCCCTTGCAAACCTGCCACTTCTTATACTTTATGCCTGAAATTACTTTTGTTGTCTGCCCAAACCTGCGTGCGAGCGTGCGTGCGTGCGTGCGTGCGTGCGTGCGTGCGTGCGTACATGCGTGTGGTCGTGTGAGTGTTTGTTTGTGTGTGTTTATGTCATCTCACCTATCCTATCCATAGCAGTGAGTATAACCAGTGAATGCTGTATCTACTGCTTAACGATCATATAGTAAGATTTCTTGATTAAATTCTTTGTTATTTTAGTGCATGTAAGATGTGTGTATGATTCATTCTATACCTAATCAATAAATAAATTAATTAATAAAATAGTTTCTTGCTTTCTTATGTCCTGAACATATTTTTTTAACAATTTCCTTCACGACAAAACATTCCGCAATAAGCTTAACTAATTATAGTTTACGTAGGAATCACCATGTCACGTGTTCTCCATATTGAATTCTACTCTGCTCAAAGTACCCTGCTTACATGCGCGATTGTGCATCGCTTGTCCCACTCACCAGATATCCGACAAATGGCTGCAACTAGTTCCACATTTTAAAACTTCCTCGTCACTCTTCTATTCGACATACCACATCGTTCTCATCTGCGCGCTGCCACGCTATTATCGCTCTAAGAACTTTTTATTTGTTCATTTATTTATTTCATCGATATAAATAAGGTAATTAATATATTTACATTGTACATTGTAGTTGTGTATTGTAGTACGTACGTTATATGTATTTACCTAGGTGAATTTTATTTCGATGTTAATTGTAATTACAGTTTTTAATTGTAACTACATGGTTATGTTATTGATGCTCTGATTTTATGAAAATGTAACACTTTGGTGCACTGCCACAACACACAGAGACTAGTGTGTATACTAGATTACGACAGGAATAGGGTGTTCAGTAATTTGTGAAGCAGCTGGTTGGATGTACGCGGCGCGCAGTACCTTGGACCACCCGACTCACTCTCTTCTTTGTCTCACGTCGTAGGAGAAACTCGACGAAATCGAGGAGCAGTCGAAAGCCGCTGGCACGGAGGGCGTGGTGGGCGCTGCAACAGAGGCAGACGGTGCGGACAGCGCGGGCGGTGCGTGCGGCGCGGCGCGGCTGGACGCGCGGCTGCGGCGCGCCGTCGGCGTGCTGCTGGAGGTGCAGCGCGCTGCGTCCGCGCTGCCGCCCGCCGCGCCCGCGCACCCCGACCCGGACGCGGTGCGCGCCCAGCTGCGCTGCTGTCTGGTCAGTCATATCGGTTAACTTCAACTTTTGAACTCAAACTACTCGTTCTAATCATTTCAAGCAAACTTAACGAGTGGCAGGTGAACAAAAATATATAAATGAAAAAACACGAATAATCATTGATACTGCAGCTATTGGCCGGACTGCAAGCATCCAATCAAATTTAACCAACGAATGAAAATAATAGTAAATATATAACTACGCGATTAATATAGGATGTTATAGTTTTGCCAAAAAGGACACTGCGTTTGTGATTCGCGTGGTGAATGTTGTTTATTAGTTTATAAACCGTAGTGGGGGTCATATTCGAAACGAAACATACTCTAGCGTATAATTTTTTATATATATTGTATAAACGACGCGACGAAGGCGATGCCTGGAATATCTATATGTGATCAAATCAGAAATGAGGGGATCCACGGAACATGAGTCACCGACATAGCCTTACGAATCGCGAGGCTTAAGTGGCGGTGGGACTTCGGGATCTTAAAATGCTGTAATGGTGACTCAGCACCGGAAAGCATATCTTTGGCAGACTCCCCATTAGGTCGACAGACGACATAAAAAGAATTGCTGAGAGCCATTGGATTCAAACAGCACAAGAATATGCTGTGGGACGTCCATTGGTTGAAATGACAGTAAATGATTTACGACACGATGACCCGCGAGGTATATAACTATGTGGGGCTAGTAAATACTTTTGCTGACGCAGCTTAAGGCTGCTCTCCTCTCCTTAATAATAAACGTAAGTATCGTTTCAGTTGGAATTTCATTAGCTAGCGTGTCACCGAACTGAAACACAAGATCTCTTGCACATAGACTGCTGTTCTCTGATTCGGCCGGTAAAGAGCGCCAGGCGCAGGCTTACAATCTAATTCATAACTTCATTAAGAAATCGACAAAACATCCCACGCCCGGAAGCACTGCAACACAAGGTGGAGGGCGGGGACGATCTTCCTGCTTCAGTCTTTTATGTTGTATTATACATCGTTATTTAATCCATTTATATCGCAGTTTGTTATTTAGTGCAGTTTCATAAGTTTGTCTATTTAGAATGGACTGTAGATGATGCGTGTAAAAGTATTATAATACTTATTTTTTAAGTACGTAGATAGAAGTTTTTCAGTTATTTTCAACAAAAACCTATATGTATGTACACATTTAAATACATATATTTTATCCACTTCAGTAATTTGTCGCGGCGGACTCCATCCGCTGGCGCCCCCCGCCGTCACGCTCCGCTCGCTGAGCAGTCGGATTGATTTTTGTTGCAGAAATTTTACCGTACGCTGAGTGAGATCAAATCAGAGGTTGAATCCATCATCAAAAGCGGTCGCAAGATGGTCGAGGAGAAAGCAATGCTCGAGCCGCAGGAGTTCTCCAAGAAAATCGACAACCTGAAAGAATTGTATAACAAGCTGGGCGCGCAGATCACCGAGTCTAAAACGAAGTTGGAGAATGCGCTGCTGACGGCACGGGAGATCCAGAACGACCTGCATTCGCTGAAGGGCTGGTTGGACGGTCTCGGAATAGTAGGCCGTCAGACGCTCGAGCTGGAAATGTCGCGCATGCAGGGTATACGGGATAAGCTCAATTCCAACTACGTTGAGTTTTCTAAGAGCTGCGAACAGGCTTATCTCGAGAACCTCAAGGAGCAGATAGATGACATTAACTCTCGGTGGGAGAAATTGCGTCGACACGGAGTGGGCATGGGTGGGGGTTCGGCGGAGGTGGGCAGTGGGGAGGAGGATGGCGCGAGTGAGTTGCAGCGCTTTGTGCGTGAGGTGCAGGCGCAGCTGGAGGCTGGGGGCGTGGGCGGCGCGGTGCTGCGGCGTCTGCGCACGGAGATGCGCGCACGCGGCCCGCAGGTGAGCGCCGCGCGCGACCCGCAGCTTGCGCGCCTCTGGGAAGTCACGCGCGAAAGGCTAGTCGTGAGTATTTCTCTAAACTTAAACGGCGTAAGATTTTCATTTTTGTTTATGTTTAACATTACTGCTCTGGGGATCAGAAAACGCTGCTAGACAACAGTCCCACGCACTATTTTGTACAAATTATCCTCTGATCTATGACGCGTTCACCAACATCGCTTTGTTCTGCAATTCATAAACATTTTCATTTGTTTCTCAGTAGACTTACGTGGCACCAAGTGCACCTCCGTTGGAACATTCTTTGCGGGTAGACAATCGCAGTTGTTTGTTTATATTCGGTCACTTTGTTTGAAGCACTGTTTATACACAAGACACGTACAACTTGAACCTCCATTGGACACCGCGCACCGCACGCGCTGCTTGATCCGCATTGGTGCGGCATGGTGATGCGCGGTGCGATGTCGCTACATGGGGCTGCAGCTGAATACACGTACATAGTAAATAAGTTTGGTGTTGGTGTTAATACCGTGTGGTGTAAATCAAACGCTTCATGTCTCACCGCATCCACCGCATCTGCATCGACATCATTACACGAAGCTTTAGCCGGGATCATGCCTAACTGTATCTCATGGGCCCGCACCGCTGCGCCCGGCACACCGCGAGCGCCGCCCGCCGACTAACACGTGTGGCTTGTGCATATAATTCTAACTCTTTACTGAAGTGATATAAGACGAGCCGCGGTTTGTGCTTACAGGCGCTAGAGGCGGAGGGGGAGGCGGACGGGGACGTGCTCGCCGAGTACGAGAATGTGACTGACACTATAAAGCGGCGGCTCGAAAGCTCGCCCGACGCGGACAGGCCTGAGTTGAAACGGTCAAAAATACCCTTAGCCCTCAAAAGTCCCATGCCTATTAAAAAGGAAGTAAAAGAGGGCGGTAATCGAAGTAGGGGTTCCTCTCTGGAAAGGAAGAATACCAAAGCCGGCAGCCCCATGTCGGATACCGCAGGTAGCCTGATGTCAGTCGACTCGATTGAATCGCCAACTTCTTTGCCGTCTACACCGGAGACAATGAAGAAAGACAGCAGCACGTTTAATCTTTTAAAAGATAGCAATCTTTTCACTCAAATATCTAATAATCAAGTGGTGGCGTTAAGATCTCCCCGTCAGAGCGACGAGCTCAAGTCTGATCCGTACCGCGTGGTGGAGGTCAGGGAGCGAGAAATCGTAAAGTCTACAGTGAGTCCCGTCGAACTCAAGGAAATATATCCGTCCGAGGCCGTAGAAACTGTAGTCGAGTTCATACCACAAACAGTGGAAAGAGTCGAGATAATAGACGATACGGAGGGCGACTCTGAAAATGAGGAAACGACAGGGTGCATGGATCTCGGTTCCGAACCGAAGTCCTTCGTGGTGGAGGTGAAGAATCTTGAAAAACGCATGAAGCCAACTCTCGGTATACTCAAGAGACGAACTATCGAGGACAAGAATCCCAACCTGATGAAAGTGAATTTGAACGTCCCGGATTTGATATCAACTGTTGAAAATACAAACGAAGATGCGTCAATGCATACTCCGCCCCCTACTCCCATGTGCGGGACAGACGCAAGGGAATGCCCGCTGCTGTGCGACATGGCCATGAGGCAGATGGAGGTTCACAAGAACTTGAGGAGGGACGAAGTCAACGAGTACTTGATTTTGGATGAAGTGCCGAAAGAGCAGGCGGCTTTGCCCGAGCAGTCGGTCACGGAAAATACCTTCTCGAACGAAAACTTGGAAATTGTCAGAATGATTGATGCCGAACCGAATATAGTCAAGAAAACTGGTGTCGGTATCGGAGTGTCGACGCCGGACCGCATCCGCCGGAAGTCGACAGGTCCCGCCGATGACGAGGCCATTTACTCAGAGGTGGAGGATGCGCCGCAGGTAAATGTAGCCCGCACAACGACGTTGTTTTTTTTAGGTGAAATTGTAGATGCGTGAGATGTCGACGCTATCGTTACAGTTAAAAAACAAACTGTAATATGTAACAATATGTCACAGGGGTTCCATTTACAGTTTGAGTCGAAGTGACACTGTACTGTAATAAAAGTACTTGAAAGTGCGTTAGGCCGGCTCACTGCGGCCGGTGATGGAGATAACAAATACTATTCGTGTATTGCAGGCGCGTCTGAGCTCGGCGTCCGAGTTCGATGAAAAGGAACCGTTGTCGACGTCCACTCCCATCAAGAACGACGAAGGTCGGCAGGCGCAGGTGGTGGGGGTGGCACGCAAAGCGGGCGCACTCCCCGCTCACCTCTCTGACGACGAGCACTCGCCGCCACTTACCAGTCCCGTTCCAGACAACAAGTCTAACTCCTCAAATAGCAAAGACAAATCAACAGTAATGTCTAGCGAAAAGTATCAAAAAACGGACAATTACGAACAAGTAAGTAAAATGTAAAGACAAGCTACAGCTCATTAGCAGGTTATGGAGCAGTGCGTGCCGTAGCGCCGCTCCCGTTTGTTTGATGCAACACTGCTCCAGATCGGGAGCTCCGCACGGTAAAAGTGAACGCTGTCTGATTGCGAGCAGGAGCCGGCCCGTGCGGCGCTGGCCGCGGCGGAGGACGGTGAGGACGTGGGCGTGGGCGACGGCGAGGGCGCGGAGCGGGCGCTGCGCGCTCGGTTCCCGGCGGCGTGCGCGCGTGACGTGGCGCTATGCCGGTACGCGCGCGCCGCCGGCGGCATGTCGCGCCGGCTGCACGTCATGCTGCTCACGGTGCGCGGCGTCGCCAGCGAGCGCGACCCCGCCAAACGACGCGAGGTACACCGACCCACTCCACCCTATACCACCGAAATGCTTGCTTAATGTCTTAAAATTCATTAAGTATTCATCTAAACATAATGTAAATGTAATATAATGTTTTGCATCTAGATCTTAAAGAACCAGGTGTCCGGTGTCGCGCCAGATGCGGCTGCGCTGATTTCACGCGGTGACAGCCTGGTTTACGCCAAGCACAGAGAGGACCCGCAGCTCGCTGAATTTCTGCGTGCGCAATTGCAAGACGAACTGCGGGCGCAGTGGGCCGGAGTCATGAGCGAGGTGGACGCCAAGCGGAACGCCGCCGTTAAGGCGGAGGATGACATTAAGGAGTTGAACACGCTCATGGACGGATTACAAAAATGGGTTAAGAAATCCGAGTCGCGGCGCAACACTGAGGACGCGGAGGTGGTATTTACGTAGCGTATGCTATTCTGACATCGTAAGAAGCACGGTGCTAATGCGTATGTTCGCTTTCCTGTTCAGACGCTGTCGCGCGAGGCACGCGCGCGCGGCGGCGAGGCGGCCCGAATGCGCGCGCTGTGCGCCGAGCTGCGCGCGCAGCGGGTAGCATACCCCGAGCGCGCCGCCGTCGAGCTCGCTGATGCAGTCGAACGCCTGTCACTATTGCACGACGTCACACTGCCCGATGACGCCGCCGCTAAGGTACACCCGAACCTTGAACCTCGCGATATATGTAGGAACTTTCAATTGTTAAATACGTAATAATTGTTTATGGACACCGCTATTCACAGACGCAGGTGATAGAGACCCGCGCAAAGGAGTTGGAGCGGCGTGCGAGCAGCGCACGCGAAGCGGTGTGCGGGTTGGCGGCCGCGCTGCGCGCCCCGCCGCTCGGCGGCCGCGACTACGACGATTTCCCGTTGCAAGAGGACGCGCTTGCCGTGAGTATTGTGGCATACCGGATCAACAGTGCGTGTACGTGATAGTGCACGAGTTTGTAAATGAAGTGAACAATACTAACATTATTCTATTTAAGACTATTGCATTGACACAGAAAATAAAGACTTCGATGGCGGAGCTGCAGACGAGCGTACATGACGTGGAGTTGGAGTATCAATGGGCTTGCGCGCACTGTGCTGAACTGGAGCGCGCGCCCGGGCGTCTGCGCGCTGCGAGCGCGCTCCGCGATGAGTGGGCCTCGCTGCGGCGCGCGCACCGAGAGCGCTATGAACGGTTGGTCCACCTTTATTTTAAAATATATATATATGTATCTACAATCAAAACGTTTAAAGGGAAAGTTCACAACTAAGATTTCTTTTATAATAAACCTGACTAACTTATTGAAGAATCATTCGTCATCATTTCTCAAAACCTAGTAATTCTTCAAATGAATTTGTGAAAATAAGGTGCTTCATTCCCACTTGCCAATACCTATTCCTCAACTAGTTTTGTCGGAGACATTTTCACAAGCTTTATATAAACCACGACTAAGTCTCTGAGCTGTAATATATAACCACAGGCTGCTGATGGTAATCTTACATTACTCGCGTTGATTAGCGATGACAAAGTTCTATGCCGATCTCTATTGCGCGTTTATATTGTTCCCAGCGCCATCTAGTATGCAACATTGAAAATATAATTATAGTGTGGATCAACTTTTACCGTTTTACAAGGAGATATTACTGGTTATTATTCTCAATGTTTTTTACTCTTATTTTATTCTATTATATATATGTAATGTTTATGTATTATATTGTGTGGTGCGAGTCGATGGAATTGCACTTAAAAATGTTCAAACTCTGCTGCAGGACGAACTTCTTGTTATCACACACGTCATTAAGTTTCTTCAGAAACGTGCATTTAGTTATATCATAGTTATAAGTTATAACGCGGTTGGCAGCATTTGGACGCTTATAGCCGGAGATCGTGCTAAGTGACGTTCCTTGAGAGACCATATCCAGCTGTGAACTGCCGCAGGCTATTGATTTTGATGACTGTGATAAATCGTTCTGGCTCTTGGTAAACCCATTTAATTTTGTTATGTACTGAATACATGATGACAGATAAGTAGGTACTATGTGTTGTTAGCAGCTACGTACCTGTGCTCTAAAGTGACATGTGAATATATAATGAAGTACCCACTTAGTTGATATTATTTGTCAATAACACATAAGTCAAATACCCACATATATAACATTCCTTCCTTCTTAGAAAAGCTACTCGAACTAGAAAAATAAAAGCTTATAATATATTAAGAACTTTAAACTATCTAAATCAGTCAATCAAAATATTATGTAAATGAAACTATTGTAAATACAAATTTCCTGAGCCCGTATTCTCGTATATGGCCTTTGAGAATGCAAGGACGTTCTGTGTTTAATCTTTCCTGGGACACTGCTTTCAGATGTGGGTGGTATTCCCAATATCTCTGCCCATTTATCAGAATCGGGAATTTCAATTATTTCTTCACATTCCTCTAACTTTTCCTGATCATCTTGATCCTCCTCCTTTTCACATGTCTCGTGGTCTTCTATTGCTTCTTCTTCCCGGACTGTACTGTACCGGAACTGTACTATGCTCATTATCATTAAACGCATCCCCACTGCTTGCTATTCTCTTTATAAGCTAATTGATATGGCGATTAAGTAAATTCCCACTATCTGTTCGAATTTTATAACTTGACGGACCATTCTTATCAACTATTGTACCGGGTAGCCATCTAAGACCTGTACTGTTGTAATTACGATACATAATTTCCTGTCCTATTAAAACTTCTATGTACTTTCTCTGACTATTATCGATGAACTGTTGTTCTATTCTTTCTTATTGCTTATTAGCAGGATGTATAGTGTCAAGTAATGTACTTAATTGTCTCTTCATTCATAACTTTGCAGGACTCTTATTTGTTGTATTACATGGAGAAACTCGTAGACCTAGTAATAAATTTGGAATTTAAACTTCCGATGTTAAGTCTTCCATCTTAGAAAGCTTATTTTTAACAGATTGGACTATTCGTTCTCCTAAGCCATTTGTCACTGGGTGATGTGGTAAGAGTGGACTCATTTCCTTTCAAACGAAGGAAGGATCGTTATCGTACCTGATAACGGTCCTTCCTATAATTCACACAACCCATGGGTAGCAAACGCGGTACTTAACAGTCGAGTAACTGTAGTTGATGTAATATTATATTCACCATGTATACTTCGGGCCAGCGAGAATACGCATCCACAATAATTAAAAAGTATTTTTATCATATGGTCCAACAAAATCGATGTGAATTCTGGACCACGGTCTAGTAGGTGTTAGCCACTCATGTTTAGTTTTTGCAGGCATCTGTCGGCTCTCCAAACATTTTACACAGGTCCGCACTAGTCTTTCTATATCTTCATTAAACTTTGGCCCCCACGCATAGCTCCTGGCAAGTGGCTTTTGTTGTAACTGTACCGGAGTGTGTTTTATGTAAAATCTGTAATGCCTTATATCGCATTGGTTTTGGTATAACTACTCGAGTGCCCAACAGTATACAATGCTCACGTGCAGATAATTCTGTGCGTTGCGACCAATATAGTCATAATTCAGAATCTGGTACTTTTGCAGGCCAGTCTCGTTGTAGGGAATACATCACTTGCGATAAAGATTTATCCCTCTTCGTCTCCTCAGCTATGTCCCTTACATTGGAAACTCTTCCGGCATTTCTGCTAATAGCAAGATGTCTCCTATCTGTTCTTCTGGCTGTTCTAGAACTGGCTGGGGCCATCTACTTAAACTGTCCGCATTTCCTATCAATGTACTTGGCTTATAGATTATCTCATAGTCGTGAGACATTAGGGCAATATCAATCCTTGTCAGATGCGGCGACATATTCTTTTTTTTATTAACGTGTGTAACATAATGCTCACGGAACGCACACCCCGGAACCAATGGGCCGGTAACGAGATAGTGTCGAACTCCAACCGACTAAAAAGCCTCACACGGTATTCCAACCTCATCCACATGCACGAGGGTCACGGGTAACATGTTGCAGTTTCCCCACCTTCCATATGCGTGGAAACCGACCCTGCTTCAAGCATACCGTGAACAGCGTCCGCGTCCAGGACTTATAACTAGAGCCCACGCGCGGCAGGGTATACCGTCGGGCCCAGGAGCGGTGTCGTTGACACGCATCCTTTTGACGGCAGCCGGACAGTTCCCCTTCGCTGACACCCGGGGCGTCGTCTGGGTCGAAGGAGTGTTCTACCTCCCCCCCGCGAGACCGAGTCGCTGTCGGTGGCGACCCTTTGTCGTCCTGTCGTAGGAACAGTGTGCGAACCGTCCGATCGAGAAGCTCTGGTGGGAGGCTACGAGTTAATGGGGGTCGCCAAGGGCGCAGCTTTTGTCGCATCCTGTTATACGGCTTCCCGAAAGGGTCGCCGTCCAATGACTCGAGCTACTCACTTTCGGAGGCCTTCTTCGCCTCGGAGATCGCGGCCACCAGTTTCGCCACGTTCACACTAATCGCCGCATACAGCCGTATCGCGCCTCCGTCGACGTCGGCACCTGTGCTACTTGCGTCGGCTCGCCACACGAGCATTGCGAAGCCGCGCGAGGTCCGCCGACCACCAGTACGCACCGCGTCTAGGAGGCAGGGAGCGCACTCACGGCATTGCCGCGTCGCACACGTGCGACACGGACGCCACGAGCCTCTTCGCTTCCTCCTCTACGTCGACCGCCACCTTCTCAAAGGAGAGGCCCGCCACCAAAGCCTTGCTCTCGCGGACCCAGGCCTCCACTAGGGCCGTCTTGTCGAGGAGATCTCGGTCGAGAAGCTTCAACACCCACAGAGGGCCGTCCTCGATTAAAGGACGACAAGGATCGTTCGGAGTCGCTGAGGTCGCGGACACACTGAATCGGATATATAAATATTCCGACAATCTTCACGCACTCGAGCACCTCTCAATCCCCGATACGGCGGGTCACGGCGATCCCGCGAACGTTACGGCTACTATGGAGCCGCCGTTTTTCCGCATGCACGTGTTCGCCGTACCCTGATTAAGCACTCCTGCCATCCCCCCACATCTCCGACTTGGCGTTGAGATCTCCGGCGAAGAGAATGCGACTCGACCCTAGCCGGCCGATGAGGGCACCGATCTCGTCGAGTAGCCACTCGAACTCGGCCAAGCAGCGATTAGGCGTGAAGTATGCTCCTACGACCAGCACGTCTCCCACCCGCCCGGCGACGTAACCCCGACCGCGCTCCACCAACTAGGTCGGGGGAGCCGTTCGAGGTCACCGTGCCTATGGCCACCGTTCCGTCCAGGTCCCCCACCCAGCTCTCCCACTCTCGCACTAAGCGCCTGCGGTCGAGTTGTCCTCGGGCCCCATCCGCCGCGCTTTCTCCCCCCTGCGCGCTACCGCCGGACCTATGGTCGGCCTGTCGACTGGCCGCACTGCAGCGGTTGCAGTGCGGCTTGGCGAACCAGTTGGCCGCCCTGTGGCCGCTCTTTCCGCAGCGATAGCACTCATCGCTGTAGGTGTCGTTTCGAAGTTTCATTATCTACAACCACTTGTGTATATGCTCGGTCTAAGTCTAGAGTGGTGAAAAATCTGCCTCCAGCTACGGTTGCAAATACTTCGTTTGCTGTTGGCATGGGATATGTATCTGACTCAGTTGCTAGATTAACCGTGTTTCGGTAATCGCCACATAATTTTATCTCTCCAGATTTTTTACTATTGCGACCACTGGAGTAGTCCAATTTGAAAATGATGTGGGTTGTAAAACTCGATTTTCTCGAGTCGATCTATCTCCTTTTCTACCCTCTCTCTGACAGCGTATGGTACATAGCACCTGATTTCAAGTGAATCGTAACAGGATGTCCTTGGTAAGTACCAAGCCCATCCTCAAAAACACTCCTGTGTTTATCCAACATGCTTTTTATGTCCATCAATTTCGATCGGATCCAACCAGTCACGTCCTAGTAGGTTACGCCCGTTACCTTTAGCCACTATAATCGGTAGATTCTTCGTGATGTCTTTGTAGCGTGCAGACAAGGTAGTTTGCCCAAGAAGTTCTACAGGCGTGTTAGTCCAAGTGCATAACACAACAGAGACGGGATGCTGTGTAGCACGTTTTAGAAGAACGAAGTGTATGCCATGTTCGCTCGTTAACCAGCGAAAAGCTAGTTCCTGTGTCCACTTGCATAGTAATAGGTATTCCTGCAAATGTCACCCCGACTTCACACGGAGGTACTCGAGTGATGCTATTCACACAGTAGATGCCGTTTAACAGGTTGTTTGGATCTTCCATGACATTTAACTGCCTCTCCATACTCTTCTTCGTACTTATGCATACTTTTTCTAAATGACCTTTTTTTACACAATACCGACAGACCACGTTAACAAATCGACACTCGCCACCATGACGTTCACCGCAACGATAACAAAATCGGGTCTTCATACGGGGAATCATACGGACGTCCCGCACTGCACTTTCTGATGGCAACATAGCGTTCACCACATGCTGATAACATAAATTGTTTCGTTTTAAAAGTTCGTATTGTAATCTTTCATCACCCATGCCGCACACCGGCCTGTCGCGTAACATTCGCTCCAGGTCCATGAAGCCACACCCGGCACTAAGTTTACGCAATCGTGCAATGTAATCGCAAGCTGGTTCACCGCGATTCTGATCGCAATCATAAAATTTAAACGAAGCCGAAATTTGGTTAGGTTTGGGGCTATAGTGATTTGTTAAAATTGTTTGAATTTCACTAAGTGTTACATAACCCGTTTTTTTAAGAGTCATTTACGCCACCAAAGTCTCCTACTCTCGCGATCCTCGCGCTGTGAAAAAATTTGCTCTTTTAGCTGGATTTAATACGACGCTATTAGCTTCGAAAAAAATTTTTAATCGATTTATATAAGATCCCAATTGTCTCTTTGTGGATTAAATTCTTCAAATTTCACTGCCTTTTTGTCCATTTTACTACTGAACATATGGGAAGACGCATGAATAGGTACTATGTGTTGTTAGCAGCTACGTAGCTGTGCTCTTCAGTGACATTATGTGAATATATTATGAAGTACCCACTTAGTTAATATTATTTGTCATTAACACATATAATATTTAACAAATTCCTAAGCAATATATTATATTTTTTAATAATATATATCACCGTCACTTTTGTTTTACATTTCTTTTAATTTCTCTTTCTAACTCTATACTCTTCTATCTTACTTCTTATCATTCATACTCTGTTCTTTTTTCACACTTATTTTCTTGTATCATTACTACGTCCCAATTAATAATAATAATGATTTATTAGCAGTATTTACATTTACATATACACTGAGAAACCGCGAGTCTTGAACGAAGCTAAGCTTGTATCTCAAGACCCTGTTTTGAATGACCCTGAATAATTACTTCTTTGGTACTTCTCATAAAGTGAACACCGTCGCTTTATACATAAATTATTATCTGGAAAGCACCGTAAATTTCTGACCATTTCATATCCTGTAAACATTTCAAAGGTGGGAATTCGAAGCATGGTCTTGATGGAAATAGCTGACTTAATGAGGTCAGCATTATAAAGGTTATAAAAAAACCATTCCACCATTCCGTTTTATCTATGGTCACTGAATATATGATCACGTAACAGAATTCCGTAATAAACTTAAATGGTTAGCTCACTTTACGTTTATCAGGAATAACCGTGTCCTTTTTCCTCTTTACTCCATTTTATTCTGCCCGAAGTAATAGTAATAATAAATCATTTTTTCGTACAAAAAAAATACACGGTATTATTAGGTTGGGGAAAAAGCTTCTTCGCATTTTTAAAAAAATTCAAAACATATTTTAACCGCGATAAGTGGTTTTGGCAGTCCTCTTGTGATGTTAACCAGACACTGCCTAAAGAACTCTGAAGAGACCGAAACAGGTGGAAATCTGAAGGTGCAAGGTGGTGGTGAGGACTATACAGCGGTTGCATTAACACCTCGCAGCCGAACTCTTAATTTTTGCTGAGTGTCTAAAGCTGTGTGAGGTCTAGCCTTATCATGATGAAACACCACACCCCTTCTGTTGATTGATTCCGGTCGCTTTCTCTCAACTTCTTGCTTTAATCTCATCAGTTGTTCGCAGTAGAGTTCACAATCGATGGTCCCGCCTAGTGGTAACAGCTCATAATAAATAATGCCCTTCCAATCCCACCACACACACAGCATCGCCTTGTTGCGAGTTAACCCGGGTTTCGCCAGTCTGACCGGCCTTTGACCACGACCTTTTTCGCACGTTCTTGTCGTACGTGATCCATTTTTCATCACCAGTTATCAGCTTCTTCAAAAATAGTTTGGTTTCATTACGTTGTAATAAAGAATCAAAAACGAGTATACGGTTCATTATTAGGTTTTCTTCAGTGAGCTCGTGAGGTACCCAAATATCGAGCTTTTTTCTGTACCCAGTTTTTTTAAAATCCGCCAAAATAGTTTTGTGGTCAATTCCCAGTTCTTCAGCTACATCGCAACTACTGATATGCCGATCTTGCTCCACTTTTTCAAAAATAGCATCCATTTTATCTGTAACAGGGCGACCAGAGCGACGTGCATTTTGACATATAAAATTCCGGATTGAAAACGCTTAAACCAAATTTGTGCTACTCTCACAGACACTGCACATTGCACACAGCACACTGCACACTGCACACTGCACACTGCACTAGCCCCATAAACATCATTAATTTTATTCGCGGCTTGCGTTGCATTTTTACCTTTTTTGTAGTAAAATTTGAAGAGTTTTAAAGAGTACGAAAGACATTCATTTGTCTTCATCCCAGACACATCACACATTTTCCTAATTTGAATTTGGAATTATTTGCTTTACAATTTAAAGTTTCAATGATACCCAAACCAGCCAGATACAAATAGTATAGCAGCAAAGAGATTTTATTACAACTTCATACATACATACTATTATGCAAAAACACTTTTTCCCCAACCTATTATAAAGAATTAAAATAAAACTAAATATTAAGCTTGGGTTTTGTGGGAAAGGAACCCAGTCAGGTAATGTTACAGCCTACAAACACCGCAACCCTGATTTTCAGTGGCGCCTAAAACTAGAAATAAAAACAATACAGCTCAAAAAGGTATACAAATACATTTTCCCATAAATCATTTTCTACAAAAAATGTAATCATAACTAAAATCACTATTGCATACTTATAACAATAATAATAAAAAAAAGATAAATACAGATATTACAATGAGAAAAAATTGTTGAAAAAAAGTTCAGCCACACAAAAACAGACAACATGTATGTGTAATTGAGTCCGACAATGGAGCGGCGCATGCGCGGCGTTGTTCTGTCGCTGTGTGGAAAAGAAACTGCGAGTTCATTGGCAAGCGTTACGAATTAGGTACAAAGTAGCATTTTCTCTTTGTAAGTCCAACAGAAATTATTACGCAACCTTATATTATATCTCTTATTGGGGAGGGGCAAGTTGTTCAAGCAATTAGTAGCTTTGTACCTGAAACTAGCCCTGAAAACTGATGTCTTAAAGCGAGGTAGCTACTGCTACTAACTGCAATCTCGTACTTCTTGTATCCCGTGTCGTAAGATCGCGCAGCCATTTCACTTTGTTGTAGAGATAGGAGGGTTGGTGATATTGAACTACCCCAAATAGAATACTTGCTAAATGAAGTTCGCGGCTTTTCTGCTGCTTTTGCTGATTCATTTTTAAGACGCTGGAATCGTTTACAAATGGGGTGACCAACAGCCTAACGCCATAAACAATGTCTCCATAGTTTAGTTTAGACAAAACAAAAGTTCCGCATAGCTTTTTTCTTATTTCTATATTTAATAAATTACGTACGCGATATAAGACTGTAAGTCTGTAAAAACAATTAGGAACCATTTCCATAACATGACTTTCGAAACGCAGCGCTCCCTCTATGACAATTCCCAAATTTCGTGCCTCAACTACTGGCTCTATTTGTTTACCATGAATTAACACTGGCGTCTTCAATCCATTTTTAATACCTGTTCCTTTGTACCTATTACTAAAAATATTGATTCTGGTGGGTTAAGAACCAGTGCGTTTCTCTGAGCCCATTCAGCAATACAATCCAAATCCTGGTTTAATTTCATAACTGCGGCGTTAATACCTTCGGGTTTAGATGTAATGTAAACTTGAATGTCATCAGCGTAACAGTGTATACATATGTGTTTAACGGTGGAACTGACGACAGCACTGTACAAAATAAATAAATAATAATGCTCCAAGATTAGGTCCTTGCGGTACACCTCTGACGACCGGTAGTGCTGGAGACATGACTTTTTCGTCAGCATTATTTCTTATTTCTACCATATGTGTCCGATTTTGTAAATAACTATTGAACTATTTATCTACAGATATATCACAGCCATAAGAAGCAAATTTAGACTCTTAGAAGTTAGAAGTGCTATGCTTATCTCTGTCATTGATTTACATTCTTTGTTCCCAGGGATCGAACCAGTCGCTCCAGCAAGTTCCCTCTATTACAATATATATTTAATTAAACATTTATTATTTACGTGCATTAATAATAATTATAGCAATGTAATTCATGTATTTTTTAGTTAATATAAACCTGTACGTTTAAAATGTTTTGGTGTATATATAAGTGTTTGTTTTCTATTTTATACCTTTGGCTTCCCACGTAGTTTACCCTTTTACTAAAGTTAGCTGCTAGGAAAAACCAATTTAAGTTATGCTCGCCTGTACTCTACCATTTCTCATTCACTGTACATTCCATTCTGATACTGATACTGTTCATTTGACTGATGCACTAAGTTGTAATATATAATATTTTATATATATATATATATTAGGTTAAGGAAAAAGAAATCGCTTTTTTTTATGTGGAATGAGTAGATTTATTTAACATTATTATTATTTAAAACTTTATTTGCTCATAAAACAAATTAACAAAACGGCAAACTTTATTCCTAATGGCATTTTCTCACAGGTTACCTTAGAATGGAGCAGAGAGCAAAAGTATGGGTGCGGTGTCTTGAAGTGTAAAAAAATAGATGCATATTATAAATGTTAAAACATTAATGGATTTCTTTTTACCACCGATATATATGTATTTACAGACATAGATTGACAGGGAGATACGGCACCGCACAGTCACTAATCAGTCGGCAACTTTACTTTAATTACGATCGGATTGCATGCAGGTGGATGAGCTGTCAGAGCAACTGGACGGCGCTGTATTCCTCTCTCGAGGCGGCCGGTCAGCTGTTGGACCGCACTGAAGATGATATTTCAACTCAAGAATTTGAGTCACAGGTGAGGATCACAACGGGCTTGAATGTGTGCGGCGGCGAGACGAGTCAGGATTCCCGTATCCCCGGGGCCGTATCGTTTGTCCGTGGTGGACGCTCCAAAATATTTCCTAATCATCAACCAAGTGTTGAGGTTGGGGGAGTTTTCGAAGTTCCATAATGTATCGTGTGTCTTTGTGTGCGTGTAGATGGCAGCGGTGTGGCGGCAAGCGGCATGCGCGCGCGCAGTGGGACGCGGCGTGTTGGCGGCGTGCGGCGGCCGGCTGTCGGGCGAGGTGCGCGCGCAGCTCGACGCGCTCGAGCAGCGCGCTGCACTCGCGCAGAATGCGCTGCAACGCCGGACGGACAGGTGAAAAGTGCCAGCTGAATGACCGGCTACACTGTTATACGAATAAACTTACCGCGCCTTCTCAATCCACAAACATGTCCCAAATTGTATATCCGCGCGTGCATTCAATTCGTGGTATGCAGCGGTAGGTGAGTGTGCTTGTTTGCTTGCTTGCAGGGAGACCGGGGGCGAGGGTCGCGCGGCGGGTGTTACGGGTGGTGCGGCGGCGGCGGCGAGCGAGCGGCTGCAGCGCGTGCGCGAGCTGCTGCTCACCACCAGCGCCAATCCGTCCGACCACACGAGCCTCTCTATCCGGCTTAGCCTAGTCAAGGTGGGTCAATGTTTCCGTTCTTAAAACCAGGAAAAATAGTTACGTGTACAGTAATACCCTGAAGTAACGCCATGGGCATTGCGACATTGCGAGGTGAGACGATTTGGGACGAGTCGGGTGCACATTATATACACTTGTTTAACATATATATTTGCCTAATAGTTCGCCGAAAATAATCATACGTACCTTACAGAAAACCTCTGTAACGAAGCTAACAAATTTGTTTATGACATTTATTGTGACAGTCATGTCCTCCACTCGACTTTATATCTGCCAGGATTATATTATTCAGTGATTAAATGCGTGTTCAATATGTTCGATGAGCGACCAATGGCGTATCTCCGTATTGTCATAAGTTGGGGTTTACTGGACATTAAAAAAATTTAAAATCATTTCGTATCATTTGAAATTTAGACATTTATTAATAAAAAAAGAGTTTTTTATTTGGTTAATGCAAGGATATGGACAAAAACAGCAGTTGGCGGTTGACAGATATTAAAATAAGTTCCGCCGCGTGTGAGCTGACTCAGCCGATCTATTTGTGGAGCGAGCCGTTGTCCCGCGCAACCATCCGCACACGGGTTTCTTGCAATTTAAAATAATTACAGTACATAAATTTGGTGCATATCATATAATATGCATCCTAGTGGTATTGCTTATCAAGGGCTCGCGGCAGATGGCGTTCTGCGCATGCGCAAGTCTTCGTCTAGTTGCAACTGGTAGTTGAGAGAATAATTCGGTATCCAGCGATTTCTGGTCGCACAGCTTATAACATCAGGCGACTTCTACGCGCAAAGTATTAATCAGGAAGGCCTCGACATTGCCGTGATAATTTTTGCAAGGCAATTTTTATTTGAAAGCTAAAAACCGAGGTAGTAAAAAAAGTCCAATATTAGATTTCTTTGAATTCGTTTTGATTGTGCAGGCGCGCGAGGAGGAGCTCCTGGAGACGGCGCACGAGCTCGACGCGCAGAAGCGGGAGTCGGCTGGCGCGGTGCAGCTCGCCGCCGAGCTACAGCAGGTGACGGTGACCGCGCGCGATGCGCAACCGCAGTGGCGAAAAGTGCTTGTGATCGCTAAAGCATCATCGATATTCGCAGGCGCGGCAGCAACTTGGTGAGCACCGGGAGTACGTAGTGGGGCGGCTGGGCGCGCTGGCGCGGCTCTCCGGACGGCTGGACGCCGCGCTGCAGTGGGCGGCCTCGAGCCGCGCCCAGCTGCCGCACCGCCGCGCTACCACCGTGAGTACCACGCGTAAGCGCACGCGTAAGCGCACGCGTGCAGTGCTCAAACTTTATTTCATTACATATTGTTATTTTTTTATTATGGCACAAATAGTTATTACATATTTACTGTACATTTTATGGTAGTAGATCCAAGTCTGCAGTTTGCTGTAGCACGTAGGTGAGCAGGATCGACCGGTGAAACACTACCCTCTCACAGAAAATCAGCGTGAAGTGGGGGCCTCCTAGAGGCCACCGCGTTTCGACTGGTGAGTGAGAGTCCCGGCGCCCTTATCCCTCTACCTCGGGGCCCAAATAGCAACTGGCACTTTCATTATACTACACGTACCGCAACAGATTTTCTAGGGACTGTTGCGTTGCGTGTGGGAATGAGTATCAGTTGGCCCCTTCCTGTCTTTTTATTCCCTGTCCCACAATTCCTCACCCTCTGTGACCTTTCTCCTTCCCTTTCCTCCCCCACCCCTTATGCTCTTACTGTGATGGCGACGAGTGATAGAAATAAAATACCCCAGGAGGGTACCAGTCTCTTAGAGACTGGAGAATCCCTCTCTGAGCGAGAGCGAGAGATGTTATCCTCTCGCTCTCGCTCAGGCTGCCCATCGTATTCTGGGGGGGCACATCAAGCGTCGTTTATCGCAGCTGCTGGGTGCAAACTGAGCCCAATCACGAGGAAGTCCCCCTCCACTTTAGTAGTGGATTTTTCTAACATCAGGGGACTTCACTCGAACTTAAATGCCGTCCACCACCATCTCGAGACGGAAAGGCCAGATTTGCTTTTCCTGACGGAGACGCAGATTTCCTCCCCGACGGACACTTCATATCTAAAGTGCCCGGCCTATAGTCTGGAGCACTTTTTTGTGCCGCGCGCCGGCGTGTGTGTGTACGTTAGGGAGGGAATTTGTTACCGTAGGCTCAGCTATCTTGAAGGCAGAGACCTGTCGATCCTTTGGGTGCGCGTCGATTGTGAGGATCACATTCGAGTCTACGCGTGCCTTTACAGGTCTCATAGCGGAAATTCGGAAATTGACCGGCTCTTCGAGCACCTGCAGGTGTCCACTGACAGAATACTTGAGCAAATTCCTACCGCAGAAATCGTGGTTTTGGGCGACTTTAATGCCCATCACTCTGACTGGCTTGGGTCAACACGTACTGACCATGCGGGAAGGTCTGCTCACGATTTTGCCATTGCCAATGGTCTGACGCAGATGGTAACTTCTCCCACACGTGTGCCAGATGTGGAAGACCATTCGCCTTCCTTATTGGACCTTCTGCTGACCTCTCGCCCTGAACCCATTCGGGTATGGGTCGATGCTCCTCTCGGGTCATCGGACCATTGCCTAATTAAGAGCGTGGTGCCTCTCACCGTCTCGTCGCAACCACTTTCATCTGGTAGACGACGTGTTTGGCACTACAGGTCGGCAGATTGGGACGGGATGCGCTCTTTCTTTGCATCCTACCCATGGGGGCAGATTTGCTTCAAGTCGGAGGATCCTAGCACCTGCGCTGATTCGGTTGCCGGCGTCGTGCTGCAGGGCATGGAATTGTTTGTTCCTAGCTCAGCGGTACCCGTCGGTGGCAGATCTCGGCCCTGGTTTGGTGGGTCCTGCCGTGACGCACATCGTCGCAAGCGGGAATGCTACCAAGCTTGGGCTAGGGCTAAGGCCTATAAGGATGTAAACTCTGACTCACTCAAGAAGAAGTACAACTCTGCTTCCAGGTTCTTAAAGAGGCAAATTGCATTGGCAAAGTCGAAGTACGTTGGGAGAATTGGCGAGAGACTAGCACGGCTGCCATCTGGCTCTCGTGCGTTCTGGTCTCTCGCCAAAGCTGTCCAAGGTAATTTCTGTCGGTCGACACTTCCACCTTTGCGCGGGGAGGATGGTTCATTGGCCTATTCCGCAAGGGAAAAAGCCGATCTTCTTGGCTCTATCTTTGCGGAAAACTCGACTCTTGACGACAGGGGGAACACACCTCCTACCATCCCGAGGTGTGAAACCACAATGGCGGACGTCCGCTTCACACAGTGTGCTGTGCGGAAAGCACTATTCTCCCTGGATGTCAACAAGTCGTGTGGGCCCGATGGAGTATCTCCTATTGTGCTGAAGGTGTGTGCTCCAGAGCTGGCACCGGTTTTAACGCGCTTATTCAGACACTCTTATGTCCTCGGCGTTGTCCCACATTCATGGAAGACGGCTCTAGTACACCCGATCCCTAAAAAAGGCGACCGCTCAGATCCGTTCAACTACAGGCCTATCGCTATCACCTCCTTGCTCTCCAAAATTATGGAATCCATAATCAACCGCCAGCTCATGGGCTACCTGGAGGAGCACCAGCTGATCAGCGACCGCCAATATGGCTTCCGCAAAGGCCGATCAGCTGGTGATCTTCTGGCTTTACTAACTCACCGTTGGGCGCAGGCGGTCGAAAGTAGGGGTGAGGCACTAGGCGTTAGTTTGGACATAGCGAAAGCCTTCGATCGGGTTTGGCATAAAGCCTTACTATCGAAGCTTCCTTCCTATGGGCTTCCTGAGAGACTTTGTAGGTGGATCGGCAGTTTCCTTGCGGAACGGAGAGTTAAAGTCGTCGTAGACGGCTCGTGCTCGGACCTCCGAACCGTAAATGCTGGTGTTCCCCAAGGCTGCGTGTTATCCCCGACATTGTTTATTCTGCATATCAATGATTTGTTGCATACCAGTGGCATTCATTGCTATGCGGATGACAGTACCGTGGATGCACTGTATTTCGGCGGCAGCAATATCTCTCGGGATCACGTCGATGAGTGTCGGAACAAACTTGTGTCTGAAATCGAATCATCCCTTGTGAAGATTTCCGATTGGGGGGGACTAAATCTAGTCCAGTTTAACCCTTCTAAGACTCAAGTTTGCGCGTTCACCGCTAAAAAAGCCCCCTTTGTCGCATCGCCACTCTTCGGAAACACTCACCTTTGTGCCAAGCCGAACATTGGCATTCTAGGTGTCGACATTTCGAGTGTTGTCCAGTTTGGCGGTCATTTGGAGAGCAAGGCTAAAATGGCCTCCAAAAAACTCGGAGTACTCAACAGGGCCAAACAGTACTTCAGGCCGGCTCACCGCCTTAAACTGTATAAGGCGCAGGTGCGGCCTCACATGGAGTATTGTTGCCACCTTTGGGCCGGGGCTCCGGGTTATCAGCTATCTCCATTTGACCGAATCCAACGTAGGGCATCTCGGATTGTCGACGATCCTGAACTTGCCGATCGGCTAGATCCTTTGGCACTGCGTAGGGATCTATCTTCCCTATGCATACTTTACCGAATTTACAATGGGGAGTGTTCTGAGGAGTTGTTCGATTTAATAGAAGCCGCTGATTTTCGCAACCGATCGTCGCGCCGGAATTATCATCCGCACCATCTGGATGGTTGGCGTTCCACTACAATGCGTTTTAAAAACAGTTTTTTGCCACGCACAGTAAGTCTCTGGAATTCGTTGCCATCAGCGGTCTTCCCCAACAACTGCGACATTGGGTTATTCAAGAAAAGAGCATACTCTTACCTGAAGGGTAGGCAACACACTGGCATCGCTGGTGACCGTGGGCGGCGGTGAATCACTTACCATCAGGTGACCCGTCTTGCTCGTTTGCCTACTAGATCTTATAAAAAAAAAAAAAAAAAAAAACATTCTCTCACGGGCCTTTCCGCAGGAGGAGGTTTCGGAACATGAAACGGAGATCACGGAGGTGCTGGAAAACTTCAAGAATCTAGAGCGCGAGTGTGCGGACGCGCAGCAGAGCGTGGCGGGCGATGTGCGCGAGCGCGTGCTGCGCCTGCGCGATTACTGGCGCTGCATCCGGCAGCACGCGTGCCCCGCCGCCTCACCCGACGGCGGACGTAACATGTCTCCACTCTGTGAATCCCCGGTTTCGAGTGATAAATGTTCCGTGACTAGTGAGTGCCCGATGGTGCGCGCGACGGGCGACAGTACGGCCGGCGGAGCAGCGGCCGTGTCGGAGAGGCGCAGCTCTGCGGACAGCCAGGCCAGCGGTGAGTACGCGCGCTTGCCGGTGTGCAGTGGTGGGACCGCTTCTGTGTGACATGTCTAACCCAATGGTGTCGGCACAGTAACCGAATGGCAGCTGCATGTGCGTCGTATTGGAATGTGACGTTTTTCTCTGCGTCTTGTATTCTGCTGCTACTGTACTGCGCGTCGCGAAGAGCTGAGCTAGGCATGTGAATCAACTTTTTTTTATTAAACATATCCCTGAAATAAATCTGTAGTAGTGCGCCATTAAGATTCATCTTATAGATATGTCACTGCATCAGTGTGCTACCGTCCCTGCCGCGCGTGGCGCACCTATACACCGTGCGACTTCATCCGCCCGTTCTGTTGGTGACTTGCTGACTAGTCACAGTCCTGCCGCTGCCACGTGTATGTTCCACTGAGCGCCGCACTTCGCTCCCACAATCTGCTTATTCACTTCATGTCGACCCTTTTACAATTTTACATTTTAAATTTTCATTGTTTATTTTATTAGATGGTGTATTGGTTTTTCTGTGAATATTTCTTGTTTTGCCTGGATAATAGCTACAACAGAACTGCAAGTCTAACTAAAAAGTCAGTGTGCTAGTAATAATACGAACAAAACATGAGGCCAACTCACCAGTACCAAATGGTAAGGTTAGTAAGATAGATGTCCATACAATTATATTCATTTTGGATGCATAATTCTGCAATTTAGTTCGTTCAAGCAAAAGCTGAATTTCATTTGGCTTTTATCGGTAATATGGCTATTTTCCGTCCTGTTATTGAAATTATAAATTAGTTGGTCATTAGTGAAGTCGAAGATTAGGTGATGGAACCCCTGAAGGAATTTAGACATCAAAAGAACTAACAAGAATTTATCTATCATCTTTTAATTTCGGAGCAGCATCGCGCAGAGCTACTTGAAAGAAGTGAAGAATCAGTTGATGGGAAAGCTTCAGTTTTCTTTCGACATCCCAAAGTAGATAAATAAACAAATCTTTGATCTATAAAAAAAGTCTCAACGACAGCTGTGGATGCGGCGATTGCCTAATCAAGAGCAAGTTACAGTAGTACAATAACACCTTACATTGAAGCACTTAGCTGAATTTTCAGACAAGATTAGGGGAGTATGACTCCTGGTCCTACCAGAGTTTATAGGTTCAAAAGCCGATCAGAGGAAATAAGGGAACTCAGATACTGATGATGATGGACACTGGCAGGTAGCAAATTTGATTTCTAAGTCATTACGTGATAGATCCCAAAGGCGATCCACCTTGCGATGTAAAGGTTGCGCTGGGTCCAGACGATACTAATTAGTATACGCGACTAGCAGCCGGAAAACACCAACAGCAATCAGTGACGGCCCAAGAATAATTGTTGCAGCATGGATCACTGCGGCCTTCGTCTATTCGGAACAAATCTATGCACAATTTTCTACTTGGCACCAGTTAATACAGGGTGTCTGGTGGCAGATTTATGTTTTCAAATTTAAATAAAAAATAATATGTTTGACATATAGTTTTACTAAAAGTATTAAAAGATAGAGTACAAATGCGGATTTCATTTGTTTAAAGATAATGTCATCCAAATGTCTTCCATCCTGTTGCACACACACACACACACACACACACACTATTCGAAACGGAGCCTCGTATTCCGTGCCACACGCTGCAGTAAACTTGGTTCAATTGCGCTGATTTCTCGCCAAATATTTTCTTTTAAGTCCACAACAGTTCGCGGATTGTTGGCGTAAACTCTCTCTTTGAGGTAGCCCCACAAAAAAAAATCCATTGGAGTTAGGTCGGATGACCTCGGTGGCCACGGGATGTCCCCAAAGCGACTAATCAGATTTTGAGGGAGATTTTCTCGCAACAAATCCATCGAAGCTCTGGCCGTGTGTGCGGTCGCACCTGTACCGCATCCTGTTGAAACCACGTGTGTGATGAGAATGATGAATGAGCTCGCAGGTTCGGCAAAAAGAAATTCGAAATCACGAGCCGATAATTCTCACCATTGACATTCGTCGCTTGGCCCCGTGAATTTTCAAAAAAAAAATGGTCCGATTATCCTATTCGTGGATAAAGCGCACCAAACAGTTACCCTTGGGCAATGTAATGGTTTTTGGTGCTTCAGTCGAGGATTGCGAGTTCTTAGAGCCCAGTAACGGCAATTTTGTTTGTTTACGTGTCCGTTTAAATGAAAATGAGCCTCGTCGCTCCAAAAAATGGAATTCACAGTGCGAAAACGCTCCAACATGGTTTCACAAACAAATTTGCGTGACGCAAAGTCACTTTTTTTCAATTCTTGAATTATTTGAATTTTAAAAGGATGAAATTTCATATCTTTTTTTAAAATTTCATGCACGCATGCTCTTGGAAGTCCCAGTGAAGCTGCCCTTTTCCGTATCGAAAGTCGTGCATTTTCACGTAAACTGCGTTCAACCAGTTCAATGTTTTCGGGGGTCCTTGACGATCGACTAGGTTCTGGCCGTGGTGTGTTCATAGCCGAAGCAGTTGCGCGGAACCTCTCCACCCACGAACGAATTAAATTCACACTCGGCCCATCGCCTATCCGTCGAATATTGAAATGTGAACAAAACTGTCGGCGAGCGAGTACGTAAGAATCGTTATTCTTGAAAAATGCTTCAATAGCGAACGCGCGATGCTCACCCGACCACTGCACCACTGCACCACTGCGACATCG
Organism: Troides aeacus; assembly: GCA_033220335.2. NCBI lineage: Eukaryota > Metazoa > Arthropoda > Insecta > Lepidoptera > Papilionidae > Troides > Troides aeacus. Next base: position 131,187 of record CM067288.1, read on the forward strand.
TGACTAAGAAATCCACACGATCGGTGATTCTAATGACACCACCTTCCCCCCGCACTGTTTATAACTTATTGAGATATTCGTTTTTTAAAATAGAAATCTGCCGCCAGACACCCTTTACATATACTGCCATCCCTATCGCTAGCTGCGAGACCGGAAGAACCCACCGACCGAAAGCTTAGCGCCGCTAACAGTAGCCACGTTAAGATTAGCAAAAATATAAACGTTAGACCAGACTAACCATCACCACGACCTTGTGTAGTATTTGTCGTAGCTGATGTGGGCTCTGCTATTATAGGGTTACTTTTCCGGCATTTTACCATTTTTTGCCAGACCGTAACGCTAAAAGAATAATCGATAGTACTGCTGGTTCCACAACTAATTTACGTGAAACAACATGCAACAAATGTTCTGAAAAACGGAAACAGTATATCCAATCCAATCCAATCCAATCAGCCGGAAGACGTCCACTGCTGGACAAAGGCCTCCCTCACTGGCAACACACACTGGTCAAAGACTTTTGTCTTGAGACACTGCGGTATATTGGACGAGAAGATATGTCTTAGCTTCCCGAATGCTGCCCATCCGAGTTGGATTCGACGAGAGATCTTTCTCTTGAAGTTGGACCTACCTAGTTGGATTGTATGTCCGAGGTAGACATCTGTCAACAACTTCAAGTGTAGAGCTTCCAACTGTTACTGGAGTGGGTACAATATGGACATTTGCCCTGATTTTGGTCTTCTCCATATTCATTTTAAAACCCACTCGTTGTGAAACTCTACAAAGATCATCGAGCATTGTGTTGAGGTCCTCCGTGGTCTCAGCCAAAACCACGATATCGTCGGCAAATCTAAGTTGCGTGATGTACTCGCCGTTGATATTGATGCCATGTCCTCTCCAATCCAGAAGCTTGAAGACATCTTCCAATGCAGCGGTGAACAGTTTCGGAGATATGATGTCTCCCTGTCTTACTCCACGCTGCAATCGGATCGGTTTCGAGCTCTGGTCTTCGAGGCGGACTGACATGGTGGCGTTCTCGTACAAGCACCTTAGAACATCGACGTACCGGTGGTCTATTTGGCACCGTTGGAGGGCCTGCAACACGGCCCATATCTCAATCGAATCGAAGACTTTCTCATAGTCCACAAACGTCAAGCATAGGGGCTGGTTATACTCGAGGGACTTCTGTATAACCTGCCGCAGCGTATGAATGTGGTCTATGGTGCTGTAGCCTTTACGGAATCCAGCTTGTTCGGGAGGCTGGAAGTCGTCGAGCCTGATTGTGAGACGATTCGTGATGACTCTGGAAAACAACTTGTAGACATGACTCAAAAGTGAGATGGGTCTATAATTCTTCAACTGGGTTTTATCTCCCTTCTTGAAGAAAAGCACCACCACACCTCCGTGCCATGCCCGAGGCGATCGGCCTTCTAGTATGACGGAATTGAACAACTTCTGCAGGACTTCGAGGATCGGCTTTCCACCAGCTCTGAGAAGTTCAGCTGTTATTTCGTCATCACCAAGTGCCCTGTTGCCTTTAAGCTGATTCCGAGCCACACTAATCTCGTGTAGGCTGACAACCGGGATATCTTCAGAGTAGTGTCGGGCTAGACTAGCTCTTGGATTTGATGCTAGTCCACCAGGAGAACATGTACTCGTGTACAGCTGTCCATAGAACCGCTCAATCTCCTCCAGAACCTCGGCCCTTGACGATACGATCCTGCCGTCCTCTGTCTTCAGCCACGTCAACCGGCTTTGCCCGATAGACAGATCTCGTGCGAATACTTTAGAGCCTTTGTTCCGCTCTATTGCCTCTTTAACACTGTCAGTATTAAATCGGCGTATGTCGCGAGTCAGAGACTTAGAGACCTGCTTATTCAGCTGCCGATATTTGGTGGCATCTTCAGGAGACTTCTGGACCAGTTCTCGTCTTTCGGTCATGAGGTTTAATGTGTGGTCAGAGATCAGCTTCTTCTTTCTGGTACGGGGGACTTTAAGAATCTTAAGTCCTGCCGTACGGACAGCATCTACGAACCTGGTGTTGTAATTGTCCACATCAATGCACTCGCCTAAGGATGCAAAGCGATTTCGTAGTTCAAGCTGAAAGCTCTCGGGGTTTTGGAGTTGGATGGGCGCTGGCCGGAGCGTGGATTTCACCAGTCGAAATCGTTCGAGCTTTATGTTGATATTCAAGATGCCTCTCACGATTCGGTGATCGCTGCCCATTTTTAAAGCATTGGTCACTGAGACATCCTTGAATATCTGCCTCTTCGTCGACATGATGAAGTCTATCTCATTTTTAGTGGCTCCATCAGGACTAATCCACGTCCACTTACGGCTGGCCCGCTTCTTGAAGAAGGAGTTCATTATATAGAGGCCCTCCTTCTCCATGAAGTCGGCGAGCATTTGGCCTCGTGGATTTCTCTGTCCATATCCAAATTGCCCCACTTTCAGTTCTCCACTACTTCGCTGCCCTAGTTTTGCATTAAAGTCTCCCACGACAACGGTGTACTGAGTTTTGGAACTGTGTATGGCTTTAGAAATATCCTCATACACAGTTACCACCTCGTCATCAGAGTGTGCCGTAGTCGGTGCGTATACCTGTATGACCTTCAGCGAGTAACGCTTGGTATCTCTGAGTATCAGGTACGCTACCCTTGCTGACACACTAACGATGTCGACAACGTTATTCACAAGAGACTTGCGGACGATAAACCCGACGCCACCCTGGGACTGCTGGTCGCCCTCCCGGAAATAGAGCAGGTTGCCTGATTTAAGAGTTATCGTGTCCTCCCCCTCTCTTCGGACTTCGGATAACCCTACTATATTCCATCTTAACCTGCTCAATTCCTCCTCCAGCTCAATTATCTTCTCGTCGGTTCGCAGTGTACGCGTGTTGAGTGTTGCCAGGGCCAGATGTAGTTGGTTTTGGTAGCCTGGACGCTTCCGGAGATTCTTCGCACCCCTTGCCCCGCCGTTACCGTGACCGATACCGTAGCCAGGAATAGCGGGGCCGCCGGAGACTAAGAGCCGGTTTTTATTTTGGGATCTCATCTTAAGGGGGGAATTGCCATAACCGCCACGCAGGCGGCTTGGCGATCGCAGTTGCGGAGGCCCTATCGTGAAACGCTGCTGCCCGTCCCACGTCCGGGATATCCCTCCGCTTCCTTGGATGGCTATACCGCCATCGTTCGGTTTGACTGATTGCATTTGATGAAGTGTAAATATACTCAATAGTCATATACACTTCAGCAAATGGGCGGTGGGGTCGTCACTTCCCGACGCCGGGGAAACAGTATAAGCTGACAATAAATACAATCTCATTGCTATCGAAGTTAGAGCAGAGAAAGTATGCGAGGAGTCACAGCATCCGTTAGCAAATCTTGCTCAAAAGGTGGACATACACAAGTGTGTAGCTTGCGAACGGTTAGCTTGCTGCGGCGGGCGAGGGCGCCAGCTCGCCGCGGGCGCAGCCGCAGCGCAGAGCTGGCCCGAGCGGGCGGGGCCGGCTCAACTGCACCTGCACGAGCTGCATCTACATTAACACACTATATTACAGTTATTTTCGTGGACATTGTGGTGGCTTTAACGTTTCTATTAAACTCAAACTTGTTTTTGATTAATTTCAATGTTTCTGTTCAAGCAAGCGCTTAAATGTTCTTAAATTGTTCTAACAATATTTTTATTTTCAGCTCTGTTTAGATGGACCATAAAATGTACATGATGATACAATATGAATCGGTTAGGAAGGAAAACTAAAACGAACATTACGTTGGCTTTTTGTTTTGTTATCGTGAGTACTCTGTATATGAATAATTTCAGTCAATTAAGACATTGCACGGATGGAAGAGCTTCCTAGAGGGTAAAAGGGTTCGAGGTGCGCGCGCTTTATTAAATAAAACTAGTTAAGTAATAGCCTACATAAATACAGATAAGTAATGTGCGGATGTGACGTCACCGAGATATGAAGCGCCGCCTATCCGAACTTGCTTGCGAGTCGCCGCAAGTCGTTACCCGAGCCGCTTTCGTAACCACCGCCGCACAGACTACTGCTGCGTTACCGTGGTTACGTGAATTCATTGGAAATTTGCATTTATTTAAGCTAACACTAACAAAAATTTATATGGCGGTGCGTATAACTCACGACACCTCGCTCCCGCTGCCCGTGGCGGCAACCCATGGGCGGCTCAATCGTCCGCATCAGCTTAGTGCGCGGAATTCTTCACGGCATTAAATCAATAACGAGTCTAAAATTACTTATTTAGGTATGCACAATGTGTAAAGGTGGACTTAATAACAATCAGTCATCATCCAGACCATCTCGGTGGATGCACAAATGTATACCTCATTATATTTCCGCATCGGCAGGATCGACCTTGAAAAAATAAACCATTGAGACAAACGTAGAAAATAAAATATATTTCATCGATCGTCATCAACAGCTGTTGGAAATAGACAGACCTTTCCCAACAAACGTCAGTACGATCTACGGCTACGGGCATCCAGTTGCTACCAGCCACTTCGCGCTTTTGTCTTACACTTGTTGTCGGGTAAGATTTGAGGAGTTAGCCCTGTGGTCTCGGGCTAGTAAGAACAGAGCTAAGAAAAGCCCTGCGTGTCCTAGAGGGCTTTTAAAAGAGTTTAAGTCGACTTCCCCATAAAAGCAGATATCTTTCGAAGGTTTCCCTCGAAACAAATTAAAATGTACATAATGTGTAAAAAAATTAGCCTCAAATTTATTTCAAAGTAGGAGTAGAGTAGGAGGTGCAGCGCCCCGCCAGCAGCGCGGCGCTGGATGTCGGCGCGTGCTTGGGTTGTTATATTATGTATGATATTCCTGGGCGTGCATGCTACGTGTGCACTACGAGTATGCATTTATATATTATACAAACATAATAATATAATATATATATACGTAAAAATCTTTTTAGAATGATGGCCATCGATCCTTTGGGGAGTAGTTTTATCAGAAAACAAAAGTTAATATTTTTATTTGGATAGGGAACGCATTCCCTAGCAGGCATGGGGGATCGGATAGGGCAGGAAGGATGGCGCGGTCTGACGCGCCTACAGCTGATTGATTGGAATTTCGAAGTCGAAAGGTGGAAATAATATCAAAGTTGCATAATGCCGGCGAAAACTGAACAAATTACCTTTTGCGTACGTGGTAGATTTTAACATGCTTCGGTGTAGTGGCACTACCTACTACTAGATTACTGCCAACCGGTGACCGGCGCGTACGAGCCAGACGGAGGGCTGTGAGGAGGCCCGAGAGCTCTCGAGGCGACCGTGCAGAGAGCTGGCTGCGCCCTCCTTTGTGTTCGTTGCGTCGGGTAATTTTTTTCCTTCAGTACTTACTAACCCTTGTGCACGCATACGAGAGGAGCTACCGACAACCAATCCCGCTCATAAGCGGCGCGCTCGCCCGCCCGAGCCGCGACCGCTGGAGACGCGTCCGCTCGAGCCGCGACCGCTGGAGACGCGTCCGCTCGAGCCGCGACCGCTGGAGACGCGTCCGCTCGAGCCGCGACCGCTGGAGACGCGTCCGCTCGAGTTGCGCCGGCTCCCCAATGCCCAGCGTTAGATAGAGATAATTTTGTTTTTAACTGTGTCCGGTACTGTCGGCTCTTTGAAGTAATATACATGTACGTGCTCCCTGCCGAAGTGCGGATATATTATATTACGTGTTCACGGCGTGTGGTTCCTTCTCTTAGTTCTTCCTCTGGATTGGAGTCCGCTGCGCCGCCACGTCCCCTTTAAAAGGTTATTCTTAAACTGAATATAATACGTTGTACTAGTTGTGTTACAACTTGCAAAAAGTACATTGGGCCACGTTCTTGTACGCACACGCTCCGACGTAGTCTTTATGGACACCATCCGAACCAGCGCCGCCGACGCGAGGGATCGGTTCCGTGCGTAGGTCGCTGTTGTGCGGACGCACCCCCGGCGGGACGGCGGCCGGAGAGCGGCTGCTCGGCTGCGGCATTCTCGTGGTCATTTTCTTTAATCCATTGCGCCGATTTCAATATTATCTCCGGGAACGATCGGAAATGAATTACGCGATGCAGGCTCCTCTCCCCACCACCACCACCAGCACCAGCCCGCGCGCCCCCGCCTGGTGGGGGACAGCAAGTTTAAGTTGCGTTATGGGATAGGCGTCAATGGAACGTGTGGCATTGAGAAGCAGCGCGCGCGGGTGCGGCGGCGGGGGTGTGGGGGAGGATAGGTTGGCTGTTAAGTTTCCCTCTCGTTTGGGCGGAGGGCGGTGGGCGGCAGTGCGGGCGGCGGGCGGCGCGCGGCAGTGCGTGCCGGGCGGCGCAGCGCAGAGCACGCGTCGCGCCCGCCGGCGGACGGACGCGGCGCACTCGTGCTGGCTGCAGGTTGCGCGCGGGGTGGTGCCGTGGTGCCGTGGTGCCGTGCTGCCGTGCTGCTGCTGCAGCGGGCGGATGTGCGGCGCGCGACCTGCCACCTACATTCATATTTAGGTTTTTGTCATTAAACTGATATACATTTTTGTTTATAGTTTACGTTTGCGTTTGATATTGCCGGATTGCAATGCGCGCGCTTAGCTTCTCGTAGTGTTTTTCGTATTAATTTCATCACCATTTATCCTGAATATAATTTGGAAGATGTTTATACTCGTACTGCTCGCTGGACGCAACCCGCCACCGTCCGGGACTGGGCACGTCGCCGTCTCCACCGTTCAGCCAATTCTCGTGACTATGGTTATATATTAACGTGTGCTTATATTTTATAGATGTCAGTTTCTTTACATAAAACCATAAAAGTGAACGGATACCAATGCGTGTGAAAGTTGTTTAATATCACAGCGAAAGAGAACCGCGGAGCTGCCTCCGAGTGCAGCGTGTATTATGGTTGCAGTTATAACGAGTTCTTCATCAGACCCCGGCCGCCGAGGGCGCTACGGATGCACCGCGTGTCCGCGTGTGCGTGAGCGTGCGCGTCTGCCGAGAACGACTTCGCGCATCTTCGACCTTGTTTTTGTTTAAACCTAAAGAGCATCCCCTGTATTTTGGCGCACGGCTCTACTTCAACTCCTGAAAATATTCCTCGAGTGACATTACAAAAGACGTTATAAACGAAGTGCGAAATGCAGCTATTAATGTAACAGCGGTCACCCATCCAACCGGCGACCGGCCGCATGACATCTCTACAAGTAAAGAAAATATTTCGCTGTCCTACAGGAGAAGTTCCGACACTACTTTTGAACATGGCTACACGTCATCTACCAATATAATTAACCAATTGACTACTTGTGATAGAACCTTAAAAGAAGCGGGCGAGGAAAGAGTTCGCTCACTCCCTCCCCCTCTCACCCAACTGCACCACGTCGCCTGTCTGATGTCGTAGAGTACCGTTAGCGCAAAATTGCAAAGCTACGTGTCGGAGCGGAGCACGACGCGCCTGCCGGTTCGCTGCCGAATCGCTGCCGGATCGCCGCCGGATCGCCACCGGACGCGTTGTGCTGTGCGGCACAGTGCAGTGTATTTTGCCAATAATTGGAAGATTTGTAATAACAGTCACCTTTAGTGATTTGTGCACTGGTACGCCGGAGACATCGGAGCCGAGAGCATTATAGTGGAATTGACTTTGGTTTGACGGATCCGGTCTCACCGAATGCAGAAGCTACGGCGCCGGAGTTCCGGGCAAACAATCGAATTTTCGTGCGACACAAATACGTATACGATGGGGGTGCAAGGTGTAGCCCCTCACTGTGATGAGGTCTCGATAAGGTTTGCGCAGGCGAAGGCGCTCCAGTAGTTCCTACCGTGGGGTGCGAATTTAACGGACACGACCGTTCCGCGGTGCACGCAGCGCGAAGCGTCCGGTGCGGGCGCGTCACGCGGGGCGCAGCCCGGTCGACGTGCTACCGTGCCGGTGACGCGTTCGAATTGAGCCGCACCGTCGGGCTGCGCGGGGCCCCGGGCTGTCCGGGCGGCGGCGGCGGCGGCGGCGGCGGCGGCGGTGGCGGCGGCAGCGGCGGGGCGCTCCTTACTCAAGGTTATGTTTATGTGCCGGGGTTAGATCCGGCGGCGCGGGTCGTTTCCGCTCCACGGGGCGCCCGAACGTTAATATACTTATTAATACAACTTATTCCGATTCAAAGACGCAATGCCCCGCACGCGGCGCCGCGGCGGAGGCTGGTGAGGTGCACCGATCACGCAATTATTACTGCTGCCGTTATTGCTACTACCACTTCAGCCGTCTATGCTGGCCGGCCAAGGAGCAGGGTATTTTTTTATTACGATATTAAATGACAATGTGGCCTTCACGTTGGCAATAGACTCTGAGTACTAACTATAACGGTATTTCACACTGGACACTTTCGTCCTTGAATATAGCTCATTTCCGATCGTGTATAGAGTACTGCCATGTTGGGTCAGGTGCCCCTTAATTATCAACTGGCACTACTGGACTTCACGGTGATGCACTCCATAAGGCAAGTGGGTGACCAAGAGTTGTTAAGTGCAAACCTGAATAGCATGGTTCACGTAAGGCAGTACGTTTCCCGGTGTTCCACCGAATGCATATCGGAGAGTGCGATCGGGAATTACATGTTGTTCCCCTTTGTTAAGAATGTTCCGCGCCACAGGACAAAGCGCCTCGCATCGTCCTTCATAGTGCGAACAGCGAAGAATTGGAACATTTTGCCGGCGTCATCGTTTACGTGCAGCGGTAGCATGGGAGTTTTCGAGAGGAGTGTGAAGAGGCTTCTTCTTGACTAGTGCGCTTCACCACATAAATTACATCGCCGTTTTCCATCAGGTGGGATCGTAGCCTAATGGTCATACAGCATGCTGTTATAGTGACATATGGATGTGGTAGCTGGTGCAAGGGGGACACGAGAAAACTTACCAGTCAAACTCCGGCGCGCAGCCCCGAAGTCGAGCCTTGTGCACATGAGCAGGCCCGCGCGGCTCGCGGCCCGCTCCGGGCAGCGGCGCTGCACTGCGGGCTGCATTTAACGATACATGGACAGATATGTTTTCAAATTTGCTTTTCCTTTGGAGTCCATTAAGACATTATGCCTATTAATATATTTCTACTATGTGAAGAGACAAATCATAGGAATAGTTGCATTTTCGATTTTTTTCGAAAACTGTTGAGAGAAAATCATAATGTAATGATTCAAGCTCTATATAAGCTGTCGCCTGAGTTCGCGTTATTTTTTGTCTCTATTCTTTTGCTAATTTTTGTTGTATCACACTGCTGCAGAATCGCGATTACTGGGGAAAAAATAATTTCATATAAACATAATTATATCCATTGACACAAATCTTTGTTCGTAAACTTTAGCAAATTTTGACTTCATATCTCTAAAAATTATAATTAAAATGTATCTACTAAAGCCACTGTAATTATCCCCCCTAGGAAATTCTGAATCCGTCTTCACAAAATTCTATTCAGATGTCGTCCCCACTCTCTAACAGAGTTAGACTTGCTGCAAAGAGTTTTCCTTTCCTTTGTTAATAACTGTCGGCGCGCAGGGCGGCGCCACCGCTTAACGTGTTGATGGTGTTGTGTAACTGGTCTCCACGGGCCTGCGCACGGGCCTGCGCACGGGCCTGCGCGCGGGCCTGCGCACGGGCCAGCGCACGGGCCTGCGCACGGGCCTGCGCACGGCCGACGCTTGGAACGCGCTCCTCAAATAAACGACGCGTTTCGAACAATAGAGAACAAACATATGTTTTTATAAAAGCTTGACAATACTCATTACTCGCGCCGCGCCGGCGCGCCACCAAGCCCTCGCGCCCCCGCACCCCCGCACCTCCGCACAGTGGACTGAAAATGACGTTTCATAGACAAATCTTTTTTCAAATTTGTTTTTTTTTTATTACAACCTGTTGAAACATCTTTCGTAATTATGTATTTTAAATATGAAGTCTACTACTTTTTCCCCTGACCTTATGTCAGGGGAAAAGTACACTTTTAATTTAACTTTTCAAAAACTAAAAAACCCCAATTGCAAGATAAAATGTCTTTTTTTTCGACATACACATAGACTTATTAAAATCTTTTTAACTGCTAAATCTCGCAGAGCTGAAGGGAAATTTTGGTTGCTTTATCTGTCACAGTAAATGTTAGGATAACACTGAGATTTAGCTCGTTGGAGCTTATAGCACGATGGGGACAAGTGTCGCGCGTCACGCTTTCCCCAATTAGCTGTTTGCCTTACCCCAACGCGAGCGCATCGCACCACCCACCGGACAATTTGAAGTAGACAAATTTGCGATCAAAAATTTAAGTCAATAGAAACAATATATCTTTTTTTAATAAATTTTATAGTGTGTTGCGTGGGTATTTCTATTATACATACAACCACCACCATAACAGTCAATTTACGTCCCCACCGCTGGGGCAAAGGCCTATCCTCAATATGAGAGCGATTGGGCCATAATCACCGCGCTGGCCCAATGCGGGTTGGTGACCACACATACGTTAGAATAAATTATAAGTCACGTGCAGGTTTCCTCACGATGTTTTCCTTCACCGTTTGTATCTCGCTGTTGTAACTAAAGTTCACAAATGTACATAACTTAAATATTAAGTCATTGGGTACATGCCGAGATTCGAACCCGCGACCTTCGGGATGAAAGCCGCGCGCTCTAACCGTTAGGCCAGCGAGCTACTCCATACAAAGTTTTCATCATTAAAAATAATGTTTTAACAGAATTCAATGTAGAAAAAATAATAAATTTGAAACGAGATTTCTGGTTATGAAATTAAAAACGATTTCAACCCACGAGTGGGCGAGTGTGCTGCACGTGGGCGGACGGACAGTGGACGCGTGGGCCCGGCCCCACGCCGGTGCGTCGCCGCGAACCTAAATCTTTTTTAGCCAGATGTATGCGAGTGCTTGCTTGCAATTTGGAACAATAATAGAAATAAGTTTGTTGCGCGCGTGCGCGTGCGCGTGTGCGCGTGTGCTCGTGTGCGCACGTGCGCGTGTGCCCGCCCGTCCGATGCGTGGACGTGGTGTTGTTATCAAACGTTACTTTGTCGTATTCAACGTTCCAACAGCTGTGCAGGGAACAGGGAGCACTGTCCGGTTCGAGAGCGGCCACAGCGCGGCCCGTGCGTTGCGGCGCCCCAGCAATGCCGTCGCGCCGTATCTAGGTCTCGCTCTGTGACCTAAAATCGAGGCAAACGTTTTGCAACCATTACTTTTGCAGCGACGCGTACTCGAAGCGGAGTAGCGACGCTCAACTGCTGCGGCTGACTCCAACACCACTACAATGATGGACGGACGCAGGATAACGGCTTTCGTACTCAATACTGTTTGTTATTGTTCGTTGTGTTGACAATGACGTCTTAAGAGACGTCATTTGAACAAACACTCTCAGAATATTTTTCGTTGAACAGTATAATCGTCATTTTTGTCGCATTCTTCAGTAACATCTAATATCGAAGAAGTATTTGTGCTACCCAGCTCCCCCCTCCGTTACTGCCTATTCTTTAAAAGTATAATTACAATGAATAACGTACTCGTTACATATATTTCAATGCCCAGAATATTGTTCCTTATTCCTGTTGTTGCCGAGTGACCGGAAGGTAACCGGAGCAACACTGCCATGCAAGCGAGCGCGCGCACCCTCGTACGCGCGGCGCGGAATGGTGGCGCGGGCCCCCCTTCCTTGTCATCCCGTAACGAGGGAATGACGCTGCACACAGCTCCCTCCCCACTTAACCCAGATACGGTTCTAAAATTATAAGATAATGAAGTTTCGCGCCAACTTTCTGTTCGCTGGAAATCGTTGTCTTGTACCGACCATTCCGCAGCTTCCGCCAGTACAAGCGTGCCCACGCAGCCCACCGACACTCATCCAAAGTGAGCTCACCTGGACCGCGGCCACCTCGGCAGGGTAGGATTCTCTTAGCTTTACCGTGAGTAAAAAAGCTACAGCTCCTGTGTCCCACCACACTACGACAAAGCGGGAACGTGGTTGGTGGCACGGTGGTACCTAGCTGAGCGGTCTCCGACAACAGAGACTTGCCGTCAATGATATTTTACAGATTGTCCAATTGATCATTGACCAAAGTTTACAAGCGGGAACATCTTTGTTTTACTGTTTGTGATGCATGCAAGGGATGATCAGATCTGTTAATATCATTTTGATTAATGTTTGTAATTAAAAAACTATTCATTCGGGACGGAAACGGCGAAAAGTGAGGCTCGTTCGTTTTGTCCACTATCAGTTAGAAAATTAAATTAGGAAAAAATCACGGTCGGTTGGACAATCCAGCACTCGCGCGACGAACTGCCCACTTCCACAGCGTAACACGCACGTACGCATGCACGCACGCACGCACGCACGTGATCGGTTATGATGTAGAGTTATTATCGTCCTCACAACCACTGTGAGTAGGTAATTAACACGACGCAGTCTCCAGCCGCTTCCGTCTCCGCTCCCGCTCCCGCGCCTTCGACGCGTTCGAATATTTACTTAATTTTTCTTTCGCAGCCTAGCGTTTTGTTTTCAACGGCTTACGTATACTAATATTATAATTTACGCACGCGCTGCACTGTGTCACCCGTCCAGCGGTACGGCCGGGTGCGGTGCGAACGGTCAGTTCCGGTCACATGAGCTTCATCAGCCCAACTTCGATTCCAGCCTAACGATTATCGACTCAATTTAGATTACGTTTTATTATTGGCTAAAATACTGAAAGTTGTTTTGTGTTGTGTGCGAGCGTCTCCCCGGTGATTCCGCTGGACCTGGACCAATGTGTACGGGTACGTAAAGTTGCAAGGTACGACCGACGACCGGAACCGCGTCAATATTCTTTTGCTGGTCAATCTACAAAATGGAATGCTGCGACGGCAGGCTTCCAATTCATTTCCCCGCTTTATCTCAGCCGCTGTGCGTTGACGTGAAACGCTTTACATTATGGTTTGCGCGCCACCCGCCCGCCTGAAGGTTACAAGGTGGCGTCAGTTAGGATGATGTATATATATATATATTGTGGTAAGCATAGATAGCCCAAGCTACGCGTCCGCACGCTCGTCCGACGGATGAGAGCCTCTCCCATTGGCGCACGCGTCCGGTGCTTTTATATTATTTTACAAAGTTCTTTATTTACCTGTACCCGCTAAATTCAGTTCTCCCAGATCTGTTTAGAGCTAAGAAATTAATAATATATAAAGAATCGTCCGTCACATTGCCCAGCGGGCGGTTTGTTAGCTTATAACCTCCTTGAACAGCTACGGGCGCAGGAGAGAGAGAGTGGCCGCGGGCGCAGGACAAGGCGCGGGCGCAGAAGAAGGAGAGGGAGCGGGTACGGTAGAGAGCGCGGGTGCGGGAGAGGGAGCTGGCGCGGCTGCGGGAAAAGACGCGGGAGAAGGTACGGGAGAGGGCAGCGTTTTTTTTTTTTTTTTTTATTTGCGTGTGTAACAAAATGCTAACGGAAATGCACACCCCATCGCCAAATTGGACCGGCGACGGTGGTAGTGTCGGACTCCAACCGACTAAAAAGCTTCACACGATATTCCACTCTCATCCACGTGTTCGTGGGGTCGCGGGATAAAGTATTGCAGTTCATCCACGACCCCCCGAACGACGCCCGAATGACCGGGCCCACCTCGAGGAGGGGTGTGCAGTACCCCTCCCGTTAAAAATCCCTACGTAGCGGCGCGTCGGAATACGAGACGCATCACCATATGCACCCCAGGAATCCTCTCCAAGGGGGGCACCGGCCCGACGGCCCTTGTCGGTCGCGGCGCCAGGTTCCTGCCGAGGAGCCATTCGGCGGTTGCGTGCTCGACCCTGCCTTGCGGCGGTGAACTGTCATCACGCTCTGACCGCGTCCTGTCCCCTCGGCGGGCGTTGGCGGTGTTGTCCCGGCCGTTGTTAATTCGAACAAAAGTGTGTTGTAGGAGAGCTCGCACACCGGAATAAAGGTGCCCGCAGATTATTTAATTGTTTTTGTTATCAGTAATTAATTCTGGCTTCGCACACGCTCGGCATCAAATCTGTTGCTAACAACAGATTGCACCCGGCCATCCCTCAGTAGATCGGCTGCTGGGATAAGCGCAACAATACGATTGCTACATTACTATAAACAAACAAACAAACGGTTGCTTGAAAGCAATCCGCCGCGGGTCCGTCGCGACTGACGCCCCGAGCGAGCTGTCGCCGTGCCGTCCGCTGAGAGCGCATTGCGGCCGCGCGGGGGAGGTGTACCCATCCCCAGCGTCGTCCCCCACCCTCTACACCGTACCTCAATGCCCGCTCCACATTTGCAGCCGTCAGGTTGGCGACATCGGAGCGAGATCAGCGCAACATTAGCCAACTCGCTCCTATGTCTACCAGTTCCTCGATGAGTCTACCTTTCAATATTTGTGGCGGGGGTGGGTGGGGTGCCCATAGCGCTGCTGTTCCTGCGTCACATAAATAAAAGTGACCACGGGACGGGCGCGTGTTACAAATAAAAGTGACCACGGGACGGGCGCGTGTTAAAAATAAAAGTGAACATGGGCCGGGCGCGTGTTACAAATAAAAGTGAACAAGGGACGGGCGCGTGTTACAAATAAAAGTGAACACGGGACGGGCGCGTGTTACAATTAAAAGTGAACACGGGACGGGCGCGTGTTACAAATAAAAGTGACTACGGGACGGGCGCGTGTTACAAATAAAAGTGAACACGGGACGCGCGCGTGTTACAAATAAAAGTGACCACGGGACGGGCGCGTGTTACAAATAAAAGTGAACACGGGACGGGCGCGTGTTACAAATAAAAGTGAACACGAGACGGGCGCGTGTTACAAATAAAAGTGACCACGGGACGGGCGCGTGTTACAAATAAAAGTGAACACGGGACGGGCGCGTGTTACAAATAAAAGTGAACACGAGACGGGCGCGTGTTACAAATAAAAGTGACCACGGGACGCGCGCGTGTTACAAATAAAAGTGAACACGAGACGGGCGCGTGTTACAAATAAAAGTGAACACGGGACGGGCGCGTGTTACAAATATTTTCATAGTAACTATTCCTGCGGTTGCTTAGTTTGTTCCAGGCAATGACACAACGATTACACACTTTCTGTACCTGCGTAAACCATAAGGTGTTACTCAACTAATTCGTGTGCTGCGTGTGTGTTGTGTCCGTGCCGCGTGTGCGCTACGCGTGTACTACGTGTGTGCTGTGCGTGTGTTATGCCTGAGCCGTGTGTGCGCTGTGCGTGTGTGGCGTGTGTTGTACCTGTGCCGCGTGTGTGGTGTGCGCTACGCTTGTGCTACGTGTATGTTGTGTCTGTACCGCGTGTGCGCTGTGCGACGTGTGTGTTGTGCGTGTGCGGTGCCATGGGTGCGATGAGGGTGCTCTGCTCGCCCAGAGTTTGCGCATGACGAGGGTGGCCGATAACACTACCTGTGACACGCGCCGGAGGCTGGACTGTGCCACCGCAGCGCTCGTGGGGTTGCGCCGGCTGCGGGGAGTGGCGCTGGTGGGGATGACGCGCACTCGCCTTACGGCAGAGTCGCCGGCGACCTTCGAGGCTTTGCCTTATTTGTGATACAACTGCGTACATATTTATAATCGATATTTCGAGCGGCTCTTTAGATTTAGATTTTAGTAATGGTACATAATGGCTTAAAGATGCTCGGAGCGGAGGTGCTTCTATTTATTTATTTATTTATTTAGACACTCGCAGCAATACACACAAAACTTCCAAGTTTAAAATTATCAAGTATAAACATCTTAAGTACTGGTATGTAAGCCAGTAATAGGCACGCACAGCAGGTTCTCAGGAACACAATTCTAGAACAGTTGTGGTGTGAACATCAGAATTCTGTATTTCAAAGACAAAATACCTATTAGGTGATCGGTTCGGTTTGCCTCCTCCTGCCCGTGGTAAGTCGTCAAACGGAAGGTGTTAAGTCGTCCCAACGTTTACTTGTCTGGAAGCGGAAGCTGCCACGGAATGCCACTGACCTGTGAAAATTTTTCATGAAAGGCTGGCGCATAGTTCCAGTGCCATATTGAACATGAAAAGATGAGAACTTCAGTTTATGGAAAAGGTACTCGAGTTGTTGGTGCCATGTTACGCCAAAACCAAGACTTGTGAGGTCCAGTTTTCTGCGCCATTCCATGTTTAGATAAGAGGCAACGTGACTCCGAGAACGAATTGAATCGCAGAATCTACAACATGCGTTTTATATTTTTGGAATTAATTTTTGAATTCTAGATAGCAACCACAGACCAAAATCAATATCTCCATGATTTAATCTAGAAATGAATAGCGCTTCACCGAAATTTAGCCGCATTTTTTGACTAATAAAGTTGCCGATTTCACCTACCTACAGAACGTTGAGTCTACTGTGCACACAGCTCCTTACTGAACCCCAAACAAATTTCAAACCGCAGATGGCTGTCAAAACTAACACCCAGCTTTCTAGCCTCCTCAACTTGCTCAATACTCTGCCAATTGATTTGTACTACAAAATTAAGTGCCCATAACTTACCGGCTCCATTTCTTCTACCAAGCACTATGCACTTGAATGGATCGAGAAGAAGAGTGTTTTTACATGACCAGTCAGCCACCCAGCAAAGATAATCGTTTGATCGATAGACAGCGTTGAGCATACGGCGTTACAGCATCTACCAAAAATATAACTGAATACGTTTTCGTGGCACCGAATTCTAGGAACACGTTAGCTCGTTCTAGGTTTGTATGCATTGGTTTCGTACACTGTCCAACTCAGTGCTCGTTGTTAGCTTAGCGGCGGGAGCGCGGGTAGTACGCAAAGCCGTTGGGGGCACGGTGCAGCCGGCGGTGCTGCAGCCCAATGCACCGAGCGGCCGGCGCGCCCGCTCACGGCTCAGGGTGGCGGCGCCGCGACCGCAACACCGCTGATGCGAGACAAACTGCGCTCGATTCGTGTAACTGAATTTGGGGATTGATTTGGTTCCTGTCACGTCGGCAACGTTGGTCCGTGTTAGTGGTAGTGGTGGTGGTGGTGGTAAACTCACAGTTGATATATAGCAATTCATTTAAATGTTTTAATTCGGCACTAACGCGGTCGTGTTCGCGTAGGAACGATGGAGTGGTTTAAACAGAAACCCCTACGAATTGATTGTTGATTGTGGTGAGAGCTCGCGCGGTCGCCTCCACAGGCCGTGGATCCGGGTCCATGAGCCCAGTGTCAGATGAGATGTAAGAGCCGCTGTGGCTTGCAGCCCGACCTACATCATGAGTTTTGCAGCGGTCGCGTCGCCTCGCCTTGCCTCACCTCGCCTCGCCTTGCCTCGCCTCGCAGAGGGAGAGTAGGGGGAGTGGCGGCGTGGGGGGGGGGGAGCGCGAGAGAACACGTATAACTAGTTCCTGTACCCTACTAACTTGCGGCGCGTTTGTTGCAGAGCGGAGCGTGCGCTCGCGGCGCTCGTGGCAACAGCAACAACATCAACAACCCAGCGGCGTGCTGCTCGCCAATTTCGATACCAGTGTACAGCAGGTCAGTATTGGGTAGTGGTTAACTCCTGTTTATCATTTAAGTTTAGCGCCTCAATGCTCAATGCTGAAAGATAATTTGTCTATTTTATTTAGAAGTGAAGCCAATATGTTAGGCTGATATCGATTTTTAACAGTTTACACCGTCGAACCCCCTCTAGGAACTTCCGAAAACGGGGATCATACTGCAACAGTGGCGTGTCAATATCATAATTAGGTAGGTAGGCAGTACACTGTGGTCGTGCTGTGATGTGCCAGGCGCACTTGTCTTGTGCCAACTCCGGGCAACCCGTAATTCCAGTAGGGACCGGGGGCTCTGAGGGTTAGGGGGGTATTTTCTGCAGAGCTGCGAGGAAGAAAACCTCTATACAAAAATAACTCCAATCCCAAGGTCCAGCCGTGCCGACGGGATGAGTGGCTGGTGGAGAATCCAGCTGTTAACGGTCCGGGGGCTGATTACTCTGCAATAATGCCTTGCAAATATTTCCGTCGTGAGTGGTTGCAAGGATTTATTGTAGACATTGAGTAGAAGGATTGTTGGGTGGGGGATACTTGAGAAAGGTTCGGGGAGGGGGGGGGTAACTGAAGGGACCACACCCTTTAAAGGAACACAAAATTATGGAAGCAGGAAATAATGAAAAACTACCCCAGGGTGGTACCAGCAATGCTGGAGAGTCCACCCCCGGGCCTAACCCGGGCTGCCCCATCGTATTTGGGGGGAGCACATTCCTGCATATCGGCGACGCTTTACCATCGACCGTGCGTCCTAGCACATCAGGGGATCAAAGCGATAAAGAAGATATGAGATCAGATAGATTATCGCGTTCGGCAAAAATCACAAGAGGACGATTAAAGCGCACCGCAACAAAAATTGGCAAGACGGTCAGCGAAAGCGATGGAAACGCCTCTGATGTTTCTAATGCATCACTCCTGTCTGCCAAACAGAGGCCTGCACTGACAGGGAAAAAGGAGAACAAAACCTCCCGAGTCCCGTCGCTATAGCTGCTAAATTTGTAGCAGTGTCAGCAGAGAATTCGGAAGGCGGAAAGACAACAGAAGAAGTTGAGCTCTGTGAAGACTTCCGACCCCTTCGTGATACCAAGAAACACAAGAACAAAGAAAAGTCTCCCGAACGAGGAGGAGTTGGCCCGCCTAATGCGCATGTGTCGATCCTCAGCGACAAATTGACGACAACCTGGAGGTGATCGAGGAAGTCGCGGATCGCTCTAGTAACCTGAAAGGTACATATGGGCGCGGCTTAAGAATTGCTGCGCGCAATGTGAAGGCGGCAACAGAAGAACTTTCGCGAAGATACGGTGGCGGTCCCGGTGACTGTCATACCGAAACGTTGGCCAAAGAGAACGCGGAATTGCGATCTCAGTTAACCCAATTGACGGCAAGGCTAGAGAGTCTAACGGAGGAGATTGTAACCTTTATCCCTTTTTCTTAAATATAATAAGTTTTAAATATTTTAAAACAATATTTAGTACTCAGATAATCACATTTTACGTGACCAGGATGATGCACACTATTCTTTGTAGTATGATTAATGTTTATGTTTTGGCCATTAATTATTTATATTAATTTGTGATCGTCTCGATTAGGAACTTGTTCTACGTTGTGTTTACAGTAATATTTAGTTCTTTTAGGTTTATATAGAAGGATGAATATTTGTTAAGACAGTCTGATGCCGTTTGTGTGATTTATTTCCTTATTTACAATCCCTTCACGCTTGTAAAGGGCTCCACAACTTGTTACAGGTTTACAATATTTATTAATTCTTAAGACCCCGACACAAGTGTTTAAGTTCGCATCCTAACATTAAAAAAAAAATGTGGGGATGGTATACGGCTCCAGTAAACAGACCCCGCCGTATGCGGTGAGCGCCAACCGAATACTGCCCCCCACCTCCCCCCCGAAACAGTGAGAGTTTAATTGGCCTCGGACCGCAGTCCACAGCAAGGTTTACTGGCGAACCAGTAGAAGAGCACTCCGCTCATTGTTAGTGCGTAAGCACAAACTGTGATCAAATTGCGAATGGCAATGTAACCAAATATACAGTGTATGGTCAGCGCACATTCCAGGACACGTAATAGATATAAAGGGTACTCTGACCCAAAGATTAGTCCTTTGTACGAGCCACCACCTTCACTAGCCAGGTGCACTTGCGGACACATTGTAAAGTGTTGGAATTGACTTCACCACCAACTACGTAGTCAGCACGGATCGCAATCCGCGGAGTGCATTCGAGAGCTCATAGCTCACCTCATAGAATGGCAAAGCGATTACATCGCAGCCTTGAGAGATTGTACTCCCACCAGCTATCACCATTCATGAAGTAAATGCATAACTCCGGCAACCACTGTAGTGGATATAGCCAGTAAATATTATTTTTATTATGAACCATCAGGCATAGAGTCTTTGTCGTTTGCCACAACTACGGCAGCGGAATTATCATCAGCAGCAACATCGAGCTCATGCTCGAAAATGGAGGTTGGAGCGGCCTACTATTCACGCCATATAGAGTCCTCCAAGGCAACCTAAACCACTGCTGTAATGCACAGCATCTGCTGTTGCAAACGGTTAGTGAGGATAAGGTTGCTCTAATAGTGATGGCGGAGCCTTATGTAGTTCCCAGCCATCCTGATTGGTTTGGTGATGACATAGGCTCTGTAGCGATCTTTTAGGGGGGGGGGGGAGGCAGAGAGGGAGCTCTACCCTGCTCCTTTCTGAGAAGAGGACGGGGATACATTGCTGTTCAATGGGGTGATCTCGCCATAGTGGGCTGTTACGTATCTCCCAACAAGTCACTCGCCGACTACGAGGAGTATTTAGACGAAGTGGCAGTTTGCGTCCGCACATGCCTACCTCATCCCGTAATCGTCTTAGGCGACTTCAACGCACATCATAGAGTGTGGGGAAACATCAGAGACGACGCGAAGGGAGACACAATAATGGAATGGGCGGCTGTAATAGATCTCCGACTAGTGAACACGTGTTCCGTTAGCACATGCGTGCGGCAAGGGGAGTCGGTCGTAGATCTTACATGAGCGACTCCTGCCGCAATGCGCATTATATCGGGCTGGCGAGTTGCAGAATCAGAAAAGGTGGTCACCCTTTCTGACCACTGCCACATCGCCTTTAACGTCGTGATTCGAGGACTTGATGCTAACTCCAGTCGCAGAGAAGAAAGTTCAAAGGGGCGCTGGTGTTTTAGACGGCTTAACCGGGACATAGCTTTGGCTGCTGCCAGTGTTGCTGTATGGTCCAGTACCGACGATATACAGTCCGATCCGGAAAGAGAAACGAAATGGTTTCAGGATACATTAACGCAAATTTGTGATGTGTCAATGCCCCGAGTCAACCGTTCCAAGCGCGGATCTGTGTACTGGTGGTCTCCAGAAATTTCGTTTCTACGCGCAACTTGTCTGAGAAGCCGTCGCCAGTATACCAGAGCCCGAAGGAAGAGCAGACGAGCTCCAGACGAAGAGTTAGTCAGATTTTATAGGGAATATCGATCGGCTACAAAAACGCTGCAGATTGCGATTACTAGCGCAAGGTCTCGGTCCTGGAATGAGCTCTTGGAAGGACTCGATAAGGATCCATGGGGATGTCCGTACAAGATGGTGTTGGGCAAGCTTCGGCCGTGGATGACTCCGTTGACAGAAACTTTAGATCCGGTTTTCCTTGAGAGAGTTATTACTACCCTTTTTCCACCGAGACGGACAAGTTCTTCCGTTCGCCCCACATCTTTGTGGGAGTGGGAGGACGAAATGAGTGTGACCGAGCAAGAGTTAGACCGAGCCGTTAGCCGGTTAAAAGGGCGGAACACGGCACCGGGACCCGACGGAGTTCCCGGACGGGTCTGGGTTTTGTGCATGGCTGCTTTGGGCAACATATTGAGACAGCTATTCACTAACTGTCTCCGTAACTCCAAGTTCCCTAAGGCATGGAAAGAGGCACGATTGGTTCTCTTAAAGAAGGAAGGCAGAACTGCAGAGTCTCCATCTGCGTATCGTCCCATATGCCTGTTAGACGAGGCAGGCAAGGTGTTCGATAGGATTCTTGCTGCTCATCTTAACCGGCATCTGTCGCATGTAGGCCCCGATCTCGCCGCGAACCAATTTGGTTTCCGACGAGAGCGTTCCACCGTAAACGCTATTGTACAAGTCTGTTCCCTGACCGATCAGGCTTTCGCTAAAGGTGGCGTAGCGTTGGCGATAAGCTTGGACATCGTCAACGCTTTTAATTCCTTGCCTTGGGACGCGATAAAAAAGGCACTCTTGTGGAACTTGGCGTATGACGCATTTTTGCGTATTAGTCTCCCTGCAGAAGTAAATGTCGTCTGCTATGCAGACGACACTTTAGTGATTGCTAGTGGAAACAACTTTGAAAGAGCCAAGGAGCTCGCCGAGCTTGGGACGGAAGCTGTCGTCACTAAAATACACGAGTTAGAATTACAAATAGCGCCACACAAGACCGAGACGCTATGGTTCCACAAAATCCCAAGGTCTAAGGAACCACCTAACTAGTGTGTCCAAGTAGGTGGGCACGATCTGGAAGTGGGCCGGTACATGAAATACCTTGGCCTGACATTGAACAGTCGATGAGGCTTCGAAGAACACTTCGAGGGTCTAGTACCCCGGATCGAGAGGATAGCAGGTGCAATGCACAGACTGCTACCCAATCTCGGGGGACCATCAGAGGAAGTTCGCCGCCTCTATGCGGGAGTAATACGATCCGCGATACGAGGCGCGCCAGTATGGCCTAAGAGGTTAGCCATCCGACGCTGTAGAACTAAAATCTACAGCGTTCAGCGAAGCATGGCCATAAGAATCGTACGAGGATACCGTACAATATCCTTCGAGGCGGCGACAGTCTTGGCTCGATTTCCACCTATGGATATTCTGGCGGATATAGATGCGAGGGTGTACGACCGCATCCGCGCCATCCGCCAGAGCAGTGGGAGTGAGCCAGACGAAGTACTCAAGACGGCTCGACGGCAGGAGCGACGCAGGGCTCTTGTAGCGTGGCGCGATAAGCTCTCGGAGCAGAGGTATGTGCGCAAACGCGTTGTGGTGGCGATCCTGCCGGTTTTCGATGCCTGGATGCAACGACGCGTAGGAAGTCTCACCTACAGACTCACACAGATATTTACTGGGCACGGGTGTTTCGGTGATTATCTGTGTAAGATTGGACGAGAAGCAACGGCGAATTGCTTTCACTGCGAAGGAAGAGAGCTGGATTCTGCATCGCACACGCTCGCGGTTTGCCCGGCGTGGGAACCGGAGCGGCGGATCCTAATAAACCGGATCGGACGGAACCTCTCCTTGCCAGCAATCGTGTCGGCGATGCTGGGAGGAGACGTTTCATAGAGGGCCGTAGCCTCCTTTTGCGAAACTGTAATGGTACAAAAGGAGGCTGCCGAGCGGGATAGAGAGAGGACAGAGTCCGCTCGGAGAAGAAACTGTTGTGGCGCTACCGTACGTCTATACGTCGCACCGGTGAATGGTGCTCCCCTACCATAATGGGGCCTTTGGGGTTGTTGGCGATCAGGATGGGGGTTCTCATCACCTTCTAAACGACCCTGAGGAGAACAATGGCTGGACGTGGTCACCGGTCATTGAAGTATTAGGGGGACCGGAAAGTAATGTCGTTTTCTTACGCTAAATACAAACACATACATTTTTAACGAGTCTTTATTTTTAATCAATGATGTATTCCCCATCATTGTCAATAACCTTTTGCCATCTAGTGAGTAAATTTTCAATCCCTGATCGATAAAAATTAATTGGTTTTTCGGCAAAATATCTAGAGATGGCATTTTGGATATCATCCAAATTTGCAAATGTTTTGCCACTTAAAAAGTGTTGCAGCGCTCGGAATAAGTGGAAATCCGATGGTGCAACATCGGGCGAATATGGTGGATGAGGCAGCACCTCCCACCCCAATTCATTAATTTTTTCTAGAGTTCGCCTTGCGCAGTGCGGTCTTGCATTGTCATGTTGGAGAATGACGCCTTTTCGGTTGACAATCGCTGGCCACTTTTCAATTAAAGATTGATTGACTCGCTGCAATTGTTCGCTGTAGAGGTCTGCAGTAACAGTTTCTCCAGGTTTCAGTAATTCAAAATGAACAATGCCGCGAATACTCCACCAAACACACAAAAGCGCTTTTTTGGGGTGTAAACCTGGCTTAGCAGTACTCCGAGGGATTTCATTTGGAGAGAGCCACTGCCTTTTGCGTTTTGGGTTATCATACAGGACCCATTTCTCATCTCCTGTGATCAAGCGATCAAAAAACGCTTCTGTGTTGTGTCGTTGAAGCAATAAGTTGCATGTGATTGATCGGTTAGCCTTATTCTGTTCGGACAGATTATGCGGGACCCAAACACCTGCTCTGCTTACTTTTCCAATCTGCTTCAAATGTTCTTGGATGGTCGACCAAGGTTTGTTGAGACTGTTTGACAATTCCTCGATCGTCTGACACGGATTTGCTTCCACTTCCTCCCTTAACACGTCGTTGTCTAACGCTGATGGTCTTCCTGATCGATACGAGTCGGAAAGATCAAAATTACCCGATTTGAACTTGGAAAACCACCTTTGGCATTTACGAATGTCCAGTGCATTTGAATAAACATCGCAAATGTTTTTGGTAGCAACTGTTGCGTTATTTCCCTTGCGAAACTCAAAGAGCATGCAATGCCGGATGTGTACCTCTTCTGGTATTTGGCTGGCCATTTTACCCAAAATTACAAAAAAAAATTGTAATTCAATTGTCTATAAGTAAAGAAATCACTATAACCTCACAATGTCTTTGGTACGCCTCTGAACAAAACAATGAGCTGACAAATGACAATCAAGTATTGGCATGCGCAGAAACGACATTACTTTCCGGTCCCCCTATTAATATTCACAAGGCTGGTAGGGTCTGTATAAGCAGACCCCGGGACGAGCTATCCCAGCATAGCGTTAGCGAGGCTGTATCCCAGCATAGCGTTAGCGAGGCTGCGGTTGTGTTCCGAACGGAGATCCCGTGACCTCGCCAAACGCCGAAGGTGACCACCGAGGGGGTTTTAGTGGGTAAAAATCTCCACATAACTCGGACTTCCTCCCAGAAGGAGGAGTATCTTTTCGAAGATTTACGCCGAAAAAAAAAATGTTATTCCATGAAATGACGCTTGTGACAACCAAGCCGAAGCTTGTCCTTTAAGCGCACGACTCAAAGCCATTATGAGCGCTGCATCTTGCAACTCGGGATCCGCGGTGCACTTGTCTGCAGTTGTAATCCATGTGCGAGCATCCACGTTGTCTTTGTCTGAGTTGAATTCAGGTAGCCGGATGTCCCCGCTACTAGACGGCGCTTTTATTGCCTCTATTAACGTCATGAAGTTGCGATTTTGCTGCTTCAAGAGTATACGCCATTTTTTATGTTGGGTACTATGTGAGAGGGAGGTTGGATGTGGGCCTTTTTCGTCGAAATAATACCAGATAGGTTCTTAATCCAACAAAATGATTATAAAGCGACAAAGTCGGACCGAGGTCGGCTTTACTCGTGTTCACCACCGCCTGTCCTCCGAGAGGGTGCCCGCACCCGCTCCGCATTCCTCTTTTTATCTTTCATCGAAACGACATTGACATTTATCAAATCAAGTTCAGTGTTACCCACCACTATATTCGAATACCCCCAATCGATTAAGATTCGACCTCTGTATTATCCACTAATATATCTGAATACCCGCAATCGATTAAAATATGACGTTGCGTCCTCTGATCTCCGACATATATTATTTGTAAAATACCGCAATGAAATAAATTTCAATATAATTTATCCGTTAATCCATCCGGCGGACATACGATAGATACAGATCCGGATCCGAGTTAATACGTCAACGTTGCGCTTGTTTCAGATCCGGGACTGGGTGTCGCTGGAGGTGGACATGCTGCGCGCGCAGCCGGTCGCCGTCGGCGACGTAGACGACATCTTGCAGCAGCTCGACAAGCAGAAGGTAAGCGTCGCGGGGCCGCGGGGGGCGAGTGTGTGGGTCGAGGGGGCTAGCACGGCAATGCTAGAGGAAGTATTTCGCACGGTTTTATTAAACTTCCTTTTTCTACTCGTGAGAGTTTAGCCAATGGGTTGTTGCGTCTACGGAAGTATCAAACTAATTTTACGCTATTACTTTCACTAAAATATACAACTAATTTTTTGCAAAGGTTCACGATTGTTAAGAAGTAAGAAGTTCTAGTAGAAACGCTCATATTGAAGCTGGATAAAAATGGGGGGCAGTAACATTTATTATGAAACAATATAAACAAGAATATTAAGTCCAAAATAAGATATAATATTAAGTGACAAAGAAGTCGAAGGTGAGACCGGCTGCCAGGATACCGCAATGCAGTCGGTGCGCATTGTTGCAGTAGCTAAATTCGTGGGAGCGGTAGCGGTAGTGGTGGCAGTGGTGGCCCGATGACCGTGCCACCCGCACGTCGCGCGGCCGAGGAGGCCAACCATCAGCCAGACCAACATTAAAATTATGCAAATCACATTATGCGAATATCTTTGGAGAACTAAAAGCTTGCTCCCTCTGAGCAACTGCCAGCAGCTTGGCCGACCCTGTGGCTCGGCCCGTACAGCTCTCTGTATTTCTTTGAAATATCTGTTATGTTTATAATTTTAAAGTTTACTGTAACATAACATGTAGGTTTAATGGCAAGTTCTCTGTGGAAAGTGTTCCCGGCGCGGAGAGTCCCCACGGGGTTCGCCTCCGATGCGAATTTAAATGAGATCGGCTCCCCAACCGGGAGGGTCCGGGAGCCGCGCCGCAGGTAGGAGGGGAGTTATTGAAGGGGACGAAACAGAAAGTTATCGGGTTGGCCATTCGCTATGCAAGTGAATACTGCGTGAGCGGAATTGTTGAGTCGCGGCGCGTCAGTGCGCCGGAAGGAACCGTGCCGAAGTCGTATTATTTTATTTAAACATTTACCTTTCTGTAGTTAGTCGGCGGCGGCGGCGGGGTGGGGGGAGAGCCAGCGGCAATACTGTCAATGTTTTGGCTTTGGTAGTGTAATGTTTTATATTCTATATATATATATTAAGTCTTGTGTAAAATTACCAGCTTGCAGCACCTCGTACCACCCCTCCGAAATGAACGGTCGAACAGCAACTCGTCCCTAATAATAAACTACTTACTGTAAACGTATACTTACTGGCATCCACGGATATGTTGTAGTAACCGGATATTTATTCAATTAGTAATTACTATACATGTAACATGGCTTACGTTGTAAAACCCGTCGAAGATATCGATGTCGCTAACGTAGTAGTGTCTGCTGGTACGTATGTGGGTATCACCAACACAAGTTAAACGTGAGAGCAACTTGCGAACGGTTCCTTTGCCTACATTTAGTTTCGTCTTCAGGTGTCATAGAGTTGTCCTACGCCGATTCCTTCACTGCAGCACAGCGCCCTCTTGCGTCGTAGGTGCCGCAGGAACTCTTCCGCAACGCTGAATAAAACAAGTGCTTGCGTTTTAACATTTACATTTCTCAGTAACTATTGTTGCCATTGATAAATTAGTCGAACATATTTAAGTTTTAATATTTTAAAATTATAACAGCTTAAATTCTAAATAAAACAATTGAAGAACTGCATTAGAATTTTTAAGTCGCTTTTCACACGTTTGAGTGGTGTCCGTGGTGCACGGTGCGTGCGGCGCCACCTGGTGCGCAGCGCGGGCACCGGGCCGCCTGCCGAGCCCCGCCGCTCAGCCTCTCGGCCGCTCGGCCGGCGGAGCTCGCCAGGTGGCGTCCAGAAGGAATATTCCTCAATTTAGTTTCTGATCTTTAAGTTGCTCTCCTCCCTGTCTCTTTAAATATAAAAGTAAAAGAATATTCAATAAAAGGATAATTTATAATAGTGTTTAGATAACTAGTGCGTCGCTTTAAAGTAAGTGCCAAGTAAGGGTTAGATACATATTATAGTTGGATCAGAGCACGCACCTCCCCGCCAGTGATTCGCGGGTTGATCTGAAACTGGTGTCTGAAAGGTTTTATAAGTAAAATGCATTTGTTCAACGCCCAGACTGCGTGAGGCAGCCGCTCAGTCGCGTCCAGCGGTGAGTAGTCTCGTCGTAGTGATCTGCTGGTCGCTGGACAGCGGCGACTTAGTGTTGCATAAATTACTCGCCGGTTACCAGATCCGTTTTATAGTACAAATGAAAGTGTTATAGTTATCAATTACACTATTCTCTAATAAGAAGCGGCATCCCCGAGCCCTCCGGAAAAGATAAGGGATGTTCATCTAAAACTTACTGTTTAAGATTAGTTTGATGTAAGTTTTATGTGTATTCACACAATTATATTATTTATGAACTCAGTGCTAACTGCTTTATCTTTGAAAAGGTAAAAGGATAGACAATATTTTTTTAAATATGTATATAATATATTTAAAGTTATTCATTTAAAATATGGTATATGGTGATATTTTATCTTTATTGCTATCTGAATGAATGTAAGCGTAATGAAAGAATTGTAATGCTTGGAGATTTTAATGGATGGGTTGGAGTGCAGCGTGATGGATATGAAACTGTGTTAGGGAAATTCGGTGATGAAATAGTGAATGAAAATGGAAAGAATCTGCGCGAGGTCTGCTTGGAGTGGAATCTTGTGGTAACAAACACAATGCTTGACCACAAAAAGATCCACAGGTACACAAGAAAAGAAGGAAACCAGGAAAGTATGATTGATTTTTTAATTGTCGATAAGAGATTGAGAAAAGTGCTAGACACTAGGGTATACCGTGGCACTGCCATCGACACTGATCACTTCCTGGTGTTGTGCCGAATAAGGGGGATCTTTAGGCGATGGCGGCATCATGTTCGGGAACCCATTAGTGTACTAGGAATAGTGAAAGTCGAGGTTTTGCAAGATGATGAAATGAGAGAGAAGTATAAAAGTAAATTGATTGATAAGTTTGACAGATTAGAAGGAATGTGTGAGGTTGAAGAGTTGTGAAAGTCGATCAAGGATGGAGTTGTGAAAGCGGCCATTGATGTATGTGGTGTGAGTAAGAGAAGAAAAGGAAGTATGTTAAAGACTGTAAGTGCAAAAATACGGAAGGCGGTGTCTGAAAAGAGGAAAGCATGGCAGGATTGGTTGGCAGCAAAACCCAATCACAGAATGGACAAGGCAACGATAGAGGATGTACAAAATATGAAGAATGAGTATAAAAGATGTAAGACCGTAACAAAGGAAGTGGTGGAAAGAAAGAAAATGAATGATAGAGATGAATTTGAAAGAAGGTTATCTATTGAGTTCCGGATGAACATTAAGTTCTTCTGAAAGTCCATAAGAATAGCCAGAGCTAATAATACAAGTTCACATGGCAAAATCAGGAACCAGGATGGAAACTTTGTGGCAGGTGAAGAATGTATCCTAAAGAGGTGGGAGGAATATTTTTAAAGTTTATTCGAGAAAGAGGATATGCATGTGCGAAACCCCGGTAGGGGTCAAACTGAGAGTGGGGATGAAAGTAATATTAGTATGAAAGAGAATTTAGATGCAATGAATAGTATGAAGTTGGGTAAGGCTGCAGGATATGATTGGATTACGGTCGAGATGCTGAGAGCTGGACAGGGTGCGGTAGCTAGTCAGCTGTACTACCTTTTCAACCTTTGTTGGAGGAGCGGCAAAGTGCCAGATGACTGGTGCAAAGCCGTAATCGTTCCGGTATATAAAGGAAAAGGGTCACAGCAAGACTGTAAAAACTATCGTGGCATTAGCTTACTGAGCGTCGTCGGCAAACTGTATGCAAAGATACTGATTAAATAAGTGATGAAAGAAACAGAAGAGAAAATTTGGGATGTACAAGCAGGATTTAGAAGTGGAATGGGATGCATGGACCAGGTCTTTTCCTTACGTAGCATAACCGAAAAATGTTTGGTACATACCCAAAAGGTCTATTGCGCTTTCGTAGATTTGGAAAAAGCCTATGACAGAGTGGTGAGGAATGAATTGTGGTCCATATTGTCTGCTTATGGGGTGAACGGCACGCTGATACGAGCACTGAAATCACTTTATGTGGGTTCCAGTGCTTGTGTCAGGATAAACGGGGCTTACTCAGACTGGTTTAGCATCCAGAAGGGTGTTAGACAGGGATGTGTGGCCTCGCCGTGACTGTTTAACCTATTTTTAGACAATTGCTTGAAAGATTTGAAAGATAGTGAGTATGGACTAAGAATGAATGACTTGACCGTCAAGTGCCTCCTATACGCGGATGATCAAGTTTTATTATCATCATCGGAGAGGGAGTTGCAAGCGATGGTTGACATGGGGCATGGTGCTTTAACAAGCAAAGGAATGAAAGTGAATGTAAGCAAGACGAAAGTAATGGTTTTTGAAAGAGAAGAATGTATGACAAACTGTGACATTATGATTGAGGGACAAAAAGTGTAATAAGTGAAAGAATTTGTATATCTGGGTTCACAGTTTTCGAGAGATGGCAACTGTGATAGTGATATTGAAAGAAGACTTTTAAAAGGGAATCAAGTCAATGGGGCACTTCATAACTTTATGAATAGCCGGAACGTATCACAAAGAGCACGACTGGCTGTGCATAGAGGCGTGTTGGTCCCCACACTGATGTATGGTAGTGAATGTTGGGTATGGCAGAAGAAACATGAAAGTAGGATTAATGCTGTGGAGATGAGAAGCCTGAGAAGTATAACTGGAGTGAAACAGATGGACAAAGTGAGGAACAGTGTAATAAGGAAGCGGTGCGGCGTGGTTGAAGATGTGGTGAGTTTAAAGTGACAAGGATAGAGAAAGGGATGCTTAGATGATTCGGCCATGTGAAAAGAATGGATGAAAGAAGATTAACGAAAGAGATATACAAGGTAAGAATGATTGGAAAAATCGGTGGAGGTCGACCTAGGCGGACATATTCCGATCAAATCCGACATGTGCTAATGAAAGGCCGGGTCAAAAGCACTCGCAACTGACGAGCATGCATGAAGACGCTTATGAAAGTGGAGGAAGCGAGAGAGGTGTTCCAGGATCGTAGCAGGTGGAGAGAGGTGGTCTCTGCCTACCCCACTGGGAACGAGGCTAGATATATAAATAAGTATGTATGTATGTATAGGTATGTATTGCTATCTTTGCGTCGACGCGCAAAGATAGCAATAAAAGCTATTCGGTGCGGCGTCGGCTTGTCGTGGGCCGGTTGCTAGGCAAGGGCGACGGCCGCAGCGACGCGCTCCTGCCCTTGAGGCGCCCATTCCATAGACAGTCAATGTTTCTTCATGTGAGAGATATTGGTTTAAAAATTTAACTTATAGAAATCTGTAAGTAAAATAATTTATTACAAATACGCTACCGACTTCCGCCTCTGCTCGTCCCCTCTCCGCACAACATTAATACATAAGTATTAGTTTTCCCCTATAGCGGAGATACTTAAATTTGTCATATTATAAAGAAGAGCGAATAAACTTACACTTTTACGTCTAAAGCACTGACGCAGCAGATTCATATTACTGCAGTGATGGCCTACGATCTTGGAAAATGTCGGCTGCATTATTCTGAAAACAATGGAGTATAAGAGTTAAAGTTTTCAAGTGGAATTGATTACTTTCCGGTTTCTTATTTAACATATAAAATATTTGTATGTGTTACGATGTGCTTGATCTAGTCCAGCGATAAATCCCAATTACATATAATAGTTTAGCAAATATCTCCGTTCCGCCTTTTTGTCTTTTGAATTTCGCGGCTATGTACAAAGCGCTACAGAGCTCGTATCTGGCAATACTATACATAATTTGAAAGGTCTTGACATAACCTACAAAACGACGCTATGCATAATTAGTTTGGATATTGCGTTCAACAGTTATAGACGTGTAAACATATAGTTCACTAACGCCGAAATTCGCGCTATTATAAAGTTTTCCTTCGTTAAAGGCAGATCCGCTAGAGAAACGTTCCGTGAGATTAATGGTGTTTTGGGGGATGGTACTCTATCACTTCGAACCGCGGAGGAATGGTTTTGACGATTCAGAGCCGGTGAAAACGACACCATGGATAAGCCAGCCGGCGGAAGACCTGTGACGACAAATACCTATCAAATCATGGACTACATCGAGTTAGACCGGCATGTGGCATCTCGTGACATCGCCCAGGAGATGGGAGTTAGTCACCAAACCATTTTAAACCATCCGCAGAAGGCTGGATACAAAAAAAAGCTTGATGTTTGGGTGCCGCATGATTTGACGCAAAAAAACCTTCTGGACCGAATCAACGCCTGCGATATGCTGCTGAAACGGAACGAACTCGACCCATTCTTCAAGCGGATGGTGACTGGCGACCAAAAATGGATCACATACGACAATATCAAGCGAAAACGGTCGTGGTCGAAGGCCGGTGAATCGTCCCAAACAGTGGCCAAGCCGGGATTGACAGCCAGGAAGGTTTTGCTGTGTTTGGTGGGATTGGAAGGGAATCATCCACTATGAGCTGCTCCTATATGGCCAGACGCTTAATTCTACCATCTACTGCGAACAACTGGACCGCTTGAAGCAGGCGATCGACCAGAAGCGTCCAGAATTGGCCAACAGGAAGGGTGTAGTGTTCCACCAGGACAACGCCAGACCACACACTTCGTTGATGACTCGTCAGAAGCTACGGGAGCTCGGATGGGAGGTTTTATCGCATCCACCATATAGCCCGGACATAGCGCCAAGTGATTACCACCTGTTCCTGTCCATGGTGAACGCCCTTGGTGGTGTAAAGTTGAACTCAAAAGAGGCTTTTGAAAAGTGGCTGTCCGAGTTCTTCGCAAATAAGGAGGGGGGCTTCTACGAGGGAGGTATTATGAAGGTGCCGTCTGGATGGAAACAGATTATCGAACAAAACGGCGCATATTTGAACTAAATCCGATCACTGTAACACTTTTTATATAGCATTGAATAAAGAGCAAAAAAAGCGGAAGGGAGATATTTGCCAAACTTATATTATGTCAAGAAACATTTGGCTTTGGATGATTTTTTTACATGGAAGAAAGGATAGAGTATGTAGAACTTGAAGCGACTACAATCTTCCGCAATGATCCTTGTTGTTCGCAAATTCCCGGGTCGGGCGCGGCAAGCCTTTCAGCAACAGGCGCGTCGAGCCAGCGCCGCTTGCAGACCAGGCAAGAAAATTCCCATCGGCTCGTCGGCACACGGTTTCTACCAGCCCGTTCAGTCACTACTAGTAGTCTCTGGAGACTGATCGAAGGCTCCAACGCGACATAGTAGTGATAAAAACAGAGAAGTGGCGGAAGCATAGAGCCGATGACTGTACTTCATGTGTACACTTTAAATATTTTTAATAACTTATTATTTCAATTTAATAACTTCTATATCTGCAATTGCTTAAATAGAACAAGTACCTGAAAACTGTCCAGCTGATAATAAAAAATGGCGTGAAGGCGAGGTAGGTTCGCATTGTTATTCAAAGATAAACTAAAGTTTACTGATCGAATCCGTGATGACATTAGCTCGCCTCCGAACGCGAGCCCGGCGCTGCACGCACTCGCACGCACGATGCTATAACAGGAGGAACGTCAGGAGGCGAGCGGGCGGTCCAGCTATCGCTAGTAAAGCATGATCCAAAGGTTGCTTTTCGTCTCTTATAAGTTATTGCTATTGTGGATAAGGATATAGTTATTGGGGTGTAAGGCGTCCCACACAACAACTCACGGGACCCAAGCCAACCTCACCTGCTCGTGGTGCCACCCGCTAGTCGACAGACAAGGCTCTGGCGCCCATCAATCCGTATTGGACCAGCGTGGTAGAAAATGGCCCAAATCCCCCCAAATGAACCCCTACAAAAGACGGCCCCTAGTGCCCGGCGGTACCGGAAGCCATGCTAACTGTAACGGACGTTAGCAAGGCGCCGGAACCA
Organism: Troides aeacus; assembly: GCA_033220335.2. Classification (NCBI taxonomy): domain Eukaryota; kingdom Metazoa; phylum Arthropoda; class Insecta; order Lepidoptera; family Papilionidae; genus Troides; species Troides aeacus. The sequence continues at coordinate 164,586 of CM067288.1, forward strand.
GGGATGCTAAGAATACCCGGGCGGCGACGATTTCCCTTTAGACGACCTTGGCCTTGGCAACATATAACGCACGCACACTGTGGACCTAGGAGAAGCTGCTGGAACTTGAGAAAGAATTTAATAGGATACGCTGGAGTGTTGTGGGACTATTTGAAGTCCGTCGAAAGGGTGAAGACACAATGACCCTCAAATCCGGCAACCTGCTCTATTTCTGAGAAGGCGAAGAACAGTCACAAGATGGTGTCGGATGTATTGTTCACAGGTCTCTCGTCGATAACGTTGTACAGATCGGGAGTGTGCCGAGCAGAGTATCGTACCTTGTACTCAGAATCACCAAACGATATTCGCTGAAGGTCATACAGGTATACGCTCCAACCTCCATACACCCCGACGAGGAGACAGAAGTAATGTATGAGGTCATTTCTCAGGCCATGCATGCTTCTAGGACTCATTACACCATTGTTGTGGGAGACTTCAACGCAAGACTCGGCAAACGATGTGACGAGATGCAGGTGGGCAGTTTGGAAATGGACGTCGGAATTGTCGCGGTCGAATGCTAGCCGAATACATGGAGAGAGAGGGACTCTTTATGATGAACTATTTCTTCAGGAAACGGCATCGGAAACGGACCTGGAAGAGCCCCGACGGTGAGATGAAGAACGAGATTGACTTCATTATGTCGACAAAGACTCATATATTCAATGATGTCTCTGTGATCAATACGTTTAATACGGGGAGCGATCACCGAATGGTTAGAGGCATTTTGAATCTTAAAGTCAAATTTGAGAGGTGTTGACTGATGAGATCTACGCTCCGCCCAGAAACCGCCCAGATTTAAAACGCCGAACACTTTCAGCTCCAACTTCAAAATCCTTTCGATTGTCTGAAGGCGTGCACTGATGTGGACATATACACCGACAGAGTCGTAGAAACTGTCCTTGCGGTTGGGTCAAGGTTTTCAAACCCAATCGTAATAGAGATAAAAAGATCTCGGATCAGACTGCTAAGCTCATGGACGAGAGGCGTGGGCTGGTTCTACAGTCTTCTAAAGACGCTTCCCATTATAGGCAGCTCAACAAGCGAATATCTAAGTCTGACTCGCAACATATGCCGATTTAATACTGAACGTGTTGAGGAGGCGATTGAGCGTAATAAAAGCTCTAAAGTGTTTGCCAAAATATCTGCTGTTGGGCAGAGCCTGCTGACCAAGCTGAAGATGACGACGGTAGAACTGTCTCGGCACGACCGGAGCTCCTGGCCGAAATAGAAAACTTCTATGGACAGCTTTATACGACTAGACGAGCAGCTGTCAACGATCGGGTAAACTACCCAAGAGCCAAGTTAACCCGACACTATACCGAAGACATCCCGGACGTCAGCTTGGTTGAGTTTAGTATGGCTTTCAAGCATCTGAAGAACAACAAGGCGCCGTGTAATGATTACGACAGAGCGGTTAGGTATTACGAAGAGTTACGACAGAGCTTCTGAAGGCAGGAGGACGACCAGTGCTGATGGGCCTTCAGAGACTATTTAACTTCATCATTCTCGGGGGGAAAACGCGAACGCGGACACTGTATGAAAATACCACTATGTCAGTTTGTCTCCGAGATCGCTTGAAACCGATCCAATTGCAGCTAGGTGTCAGACAGGGCGATATAATATCTCCAAAGCTGTTCACCGCAGCGCTGGAAAACGTCTTCAAGCTTTTGGACTGGAGAGGACATGGCATCAACATAAACGGAGAGTACATGACCCATCTTTGATTCGCTGATGACATCGTGGTTATGGCAGAGACCATGGAAGACCTTGGCAAAATGCTCGATGACCTCTGTAAAGCGTCCCGATACGTGGGTCTTAAAATGAATATGGAGAAGACAAAGATTATGTCTAATGCCCATATTGTTGGAAACACTGGGAAACACACTGGAAGTTGTCGACGAATACATTTAACTGGGACAAACAGTCCGGCTAGGTACGTCCAACTTCCAGAAAGAAGTCAATCGACGAATCCAACTCGAGTGGGCAGCGTTCGGGAATCTACGCAGCATCTTTTCGTCTCAGATACCACCATGTCTGAAGACAAAAGTTTTCAACTCGTGTGTGTTGCTAGTGATGACATACAGGTCCGAGACGTGGCCCTTTACTATCGCCCTTATAAAAAGGCTGAAAGTCACCCAAAGAGCAATGGAGAGAGCTATGCTCGGAGTTTCTCTGCGTGATCAAATCAGAAATATGGAGATCCGGCGAAGAACTAAGGTCACCGACATAGCTCGAAAGATTGATTAGACTTAAGTGGCACATTGCTCGAAGGACTGACGGCCGATGGGGCAGTAAGGTCCTCGAGTGGCGCCCGCGTACCGGTAGACGTAGTGTTGGGAGGCCTCCCACAAGGTAGACCGACGTTCTGGTGAGAATCGCGGGAATCCACTGGATGCGAACAACGTGGGACCGATCGATGTGAGGATATTTGGGGGAGGCCTATATCCAGCAGTGGACATCTATCGCCTGATGATGATGATGAAGTTATTACTAAAATCCTGTGGAGTTATGAGATGCTATAAGAAATCGGTATCAGCAGGTTGTGTTGGGCTACGGGCCCCCGTCGCCGCTGCTGCATCCCGGTATAACCAGCCCATGCTGTCAAATTTTCAAGTTTATAAGTTTGATTTAATTTTTATCCGAATAGTTAATACTTTAGAGGATAGTAACTTGTTGCAAAATGACCTTGACGAATTAGTTTCGTGGCATAAATTGACCGGTATGACATTGAACACAGAGGTGTCACAGCTTTCGTTTTTCTAGGACGAAATCTCTCTTCTTCTTTACATAACTTATCAATGGTATCCGCTAGCGAAAAAAGATAAGATCCGCCATTTAAAAGTAATCTTAGACTAGTAAACATCAGCTTAATTTTTATTACGATGTTGTACATCGCTAATTAGGGCTTTATTTGACGTAATTGAAAGCAATTTAAAATTCTCCCCACTTTAATGATAATCTATTGTGCGTTACGCAGCTGCTTAGAATACTGCAGCTCTATTTGGAATCCGCATTACGACGTCCATATCAAGCGATTGGAAAGGATTCATGAGGTTTTTGTGGTTTATGTCATTTAAATTTCATTTAGCAGACAAACTGTCCACCTAGAAGAACCCTATGGCATTACTTTCGCTTGAATTGTCTTGAAAATCGCAGGAAATTTCTAGATATTATATTTTTATGCAAACTACTTAATGATCACTGTGTCGCATCGAAATCTTTATACAAGGTCAACTTATCTTCACCTCGCCAACTTCCTAGATGTAAAAAGTATCAACCGTTCTCTAAAACTAAAGTACGATTAGATTTAGATATATATTCCCCATTAAATAGATTTTTAAGATCATATATCAAAGTGCACTATTTGCCAATAATTCCCGCTCATGCAGCAAGTGGTAACGACGACTGGGATTGTCCTCGACTGGGATTGAAAATGATATACACAAGTTACCATGTAACTTAGTTATAAAAGGGTTTTGATTTTTAACATTTCAATTTTATTCAACATTAACATTTATATCAATATTTTGTTTTAATATTCACTCATTCCCTGTCCCACACTCGTTAATTTTGGGTAAAGTATGGTAATATTGAATATGATATATTTATTTATACCCTTATCTATTATTCCATTGCATAAAAAAGGCTCTACATGAAAGTGTGAAAACTGCCGTATTTTGTCACTTAAGTAGCACGCAAGTGAGATTTTACTGCGTATTATAAACGCCCGTCTCTCTTCGGTTGTAGACCACCAGATATCGAATGAACAGTCTAGACTTGTAGCAGGAAGATGCACCCGTGGACAGATTTTGAATGTTCGCATTTTGATCAATAAATGTCGCAAACTTAACAAACCATAGGTTTTATGCTTTATAGATTATGCTGAGGCATTCGACTGCGTACAGTGGAAAACTATGTTCCGTGTACTTGTGGAGATAGGCGTTCCACAACACCTTGCTTTTCTTGTACAGAATTTGTACCTTGATGGCTCAAGCTTTGTAAATCTGGAAAACGAAAAATCTGCAATTTTCCGCACAGAACGAAGCGTACGCCAAGAGTGCATTCTGTTTCATAAGCTATTTAATCTGTAGGCAGAATACATCATGAGAAAGGCTTTGGATGGCTGGAACGTTGGAGTTGCAGTGGACGGTACAAAGATCAATAACCTGCGATATGCAGACGATACAACTTGAATACCATCGAATGAAGTAGAGATGGCAAATCTACTGAAGAAAGTCGAGCTGGGAAGTGCTACACTAGGTCTTAATATCAACCATTCGCAAACTAAACTAATGGTGACAGGGCAATGGTACTTCCAACAAGCAATGTTCTCTACGGATGTGACAAAGTCAAGAAGTTTGTATATCTTGGACCGTTGATAACCAGTGATGGTAGTTGCACTGAAGAAATTCGTCGTAAAGAAGGTTATAGGTAAAAGCGGTATGACTAACCTTGACAAGAGCTGGGGAAATATAGGTATTCGACTCATCACTGAAGTGCGCTTGGTTCGAGCTGTTGTCTTTTCGATGTTCTTGTATAGTTCCGAGACGTGGACTACGAGACAGCGCGATAAGGAAAGGATTGATGTCTTCGAAATGTGGCGCTGGCGAAGGCTTCTCCATATACCATGGACAGCCAAAAGGACAAATGACACCAGCCTAAAAGATCTCAAAATAACCACTAGGCCCTCCTCAATATGCCAATAAAGAGCCCTCAACTTTTTTGGGCACAACCTGCGTTCTCCAATGGGCTGTCTCGAGAGGCAAGTTATTATGACAGACGTGCTCAGGAAAGAGTCTCTTCCACATGGATGGATGTGGTAAGAATGATGGTGGCAGTATACACCGTGCGGTCCACTCTGCATATGATCACACTCAATGGAGACTTATTGTGCACGGTCACACTCCCCAGCAGTGGCGAAGCGATGAAGAAGAACAAGAATAACCTTATCTTATTTACATACTTTTAATTTAATGATATTGAATTGCCGTTTGCATCTGTAAATGTGCAAGTTGCATTAAAAAGGGCTCCGTTAATGCTGTGTTCATTTTAGACAATAGAAGTATGTGGTGATACATAATTGCACAAGCTAAAAAATTAAAAAACGAAGAGGCGACTGTGATCCAATTTTGCTAGTAATGTAGAGAGTAGGTCTACAAGCTCGTGCACGTGCACCACCCACGCACGCATATACACGCGCACACACGCGCCCGGAGTCTGTAACGATGACGGATCGCAGTTAAAGAGAACTTTAGTCAACAATTTCACATTTCTACGGGGTGGTCGCGGCGGTGTGGGTGGTGTGCGCGTAATGTGCGGGTGGTGCGCGTGGCAGCGCTGGTTGTGCTAACGATTCTCACATGTATCTATTTGTTCTGTTTGCCGGCGGCAGGGAGTGTTGCGCGAGCTGGAGCAGAAGAAGCCGCAGCTGGACGAGCTGCTGCACACCGCGGAGAGCCTCAAGGGAACAGAGAACAGGCAACAGCTGCACGGGAAAGGTATGCACTACTTATATTTTCATTTAAAACTTTTATTTCTAGCAGTACAACGCGGTGCAGTGGCTCATCATCCTAACTAACATCACATACTTATGAGCGGGCGGATCACTTCCCAGCAGGTCGACATCCCTCTTACGTCGTTGCTGCTTTTTTTTAATCAATTAAGCGACGAGACTAGCGAGACATGTACCTGATGGTAATTGATACGCCCGCCCATAAAAACGAGATGTCAGTTAGGACGTTGTACACTGCGCCACATAGCGCTTGTCGCTTGAGACAAGATGTTGAGTCTTGTTATCCGAGTGAATACACTACCTACAACGTCCTTCAAACCTGAAAACACAGTAATGTTCGTATACTACTATTACGCTGCAGAAATAGGCGCTGCGATGGTACTCACTGAGAGATCTACCACCAATAAAGCTTTGTCGAAGAATAAAAGCTAACAAGAGAGCTGTTCTCGAATCCGTATATGATCGGGGCAGGCGCAGTTTCACTTCGTCGGATGGAACCTCCGACAACGCTCTTCCGGTCTCTTCGAGATTCTGTTATCGGTGTTTATAAGGTCTCTCACGGCTGCCACAACTCCGCACGTACGCACACGAACTTACCGTTCGCAACGATGCTTTCAGTAGTTACTACCACCATTTGCAGTAAAATATATTTTACCGTCTCACTGCTCTACTGCGACTTTCATTACTGAATTGCAGGAGATCCTAACGTCAAACGAGGCTCACCTTCTCCGGCAGGAAATAGATTCAAGTCCGTTTACCGTTCGTAGTGAACCTTATTAATTCCATTAACTAATTATTTTCATTAACTTTCGTTAATTTTCAAATATTTGAAATAGTTGCATGAAAATGTAAACTAAATTTTATCTGTCAGTAAGTTTGACGTTGACGTGATAACATAGCGTACCTAGGCACCAGGCGCGACAGAGACGAGACGGCGACGTGGATGGCCTAGGATCGCAAGAACGCAAGGCTGCGGGCCGCTGTAGATGCACGGTGGTACAACTGAGTCGTGTACGCACGCGCCCGCGGCCAGGGGGGCTTTGTTTCAAAGACAATAAATAATTATTTAAGGACTTTTGTTGACACTCATCCAAGAAATTATTTCAACACTATCAGGTAATCTAGCATGTACGCCATTTATCAGATTTACAAGAACTATTGTAGTATCTGTAATGTCTGTTATATACCATTAACATAAAATAGACGACTGTTACGCGATAACCAATACGACACGGCAGCCTTTAACAACAGAGCGTAATATTCCCTTAAAGATTGGCAACGCGGCCACGACCGCTCTGGTGACATCAGCCACATGGCTGCCATGGGCGTAGGTGACCACTTTTCACCAGGTGAACTATCCGCTCGGTGCGTACACAAATGCACTGTGTACAAAAGGCTACGACCCAAAGTACGTGCTCTTACTCCGATTCTGGAACACTTAAGCTGAACTCCAGTGACAATGTGTCATAATTGCGGCCAGCGCGCCGAGGGGCCACCCCAATGACCTGAAATAAGCATTGGATCGAATTTAGCACTCGTTTGAGTTGAGCACTCGTGCCGCTACGCGGGCGCTACGCGGGAGGCTACGCCGGCCGCTACGTGCGTACGTAGAGCCGATAGCATCGGCCCGTAGGCTGTCTACATTTTATAATATTTTTTGTTAAAATAATATCTATTAACATTCAAAGATTTAAACAATTTCCTCACATATAGGAGCATACCGGAAATGCTTTCGTTATAAAACAAACGTATCTAAATGTTGCAATTCGCTAAGCGACCTCCTGCTTCCGCCCCGTCGCTTTCCCTCCCGGTACAGTTGAGCGCGAGGGACACGAACTGCTCCCGATGCAGCGGCCACTTGACTCCTCGAGCGCACCAGGCCGATGCGTATGCGTTAGCTGTTCTTCGACACATTCATTTTTCTTAACTTAAACACTAATAATCTAAAATTGTTTTATAGTTTTTTAAGTATGTAAGCCCTGCTAGAATATACATTACTAAGGAAGAGATCAAAAAGATTATCCTCTCCATCAAGTCCAATGCACAAGGTTGCGACAACATTAGCCGTCGCATGATTATCTCCATATTAGACTACGTTCTGCCTATCAAACACATTATTAACTTCTCGCTCGATACTGGTATATATCCTTCTCTGTGGCGTAAAGCATACATTGTCTCTTTACCTAAAACTGCAAATCCTTCTTTACCCAGTCATTTTCGACCTATATCTATACTCCCATTCCTATCCAAAGTACTCGAAGCCTGTGTGCATAAACAGTTATCACATTTTGTGCACCATCACAATCTATTAACCGCTTTCAATCTGGTTTTAGACCAAGCCATAGCGCCGTTACATCTCTTCTTAAAGTCACTGATGATATTAGGGTAGGCATGGAGAACTCTACCGTTACTGTGCTTGTTTTAATCGACTTCTCCAATGCATTTAATGCCATCGATCACGACGTACTACTTCAGATCCTTACTCATTCAAAGATCTCTTTTGCAGCCGTAGACTGGTTCTCTTCCTATCTTCGAGGAAGCCAGCAAATGGTTCGCATCAATGAGACTTCGTCAACCTGGTATAACCTTAATGCTGGCGTTCCTCAAGGCGGTATTTTATCTCCTTTGCTGTTTTCAATTTTCATTAATCTCTTTACCCCTGGTCTTCAATGTGCATACCATCTATATGCCAATGATTTGCAGTTGTATGCACAGGCTTGTGTGGATAGTGCAGATGTAGCGATAGGTGAGATTAATAAAGACCTGGAGTAACCCTTACATATGTCAAGCTATAATAGTGGGGAACCATCGGACTACCCGTAAATTGGATTCAACAACATTACTGACGATAATATTTTTTTATATTTTTTTTTTTTTTTTATTTTTTTTTTTTTTATATAGTCACGCCTTTTTCCCAGTAGGGGTAGGCAGAGGTGAATAAACTACCCACATTTCGCCAGATGTGGTCAGATTAGATCCCATGTAACAGGGGGCGAGCCTGTTGCCACTTTATTGGGACCACCACACACACACACAAAGATGATATCAGTGTGCGGGTTTCCTCACGATGTTTTCCTTCACCGTTTTTGTATCTCGCTGTTGTAACTAAAGTTTACAAATGTACATAACTTAAATATTAAGTCAATACAGTCAGACGATAATATACGATGGTAATATAATAGAATTGGCACCCTCTGTTAAAGACCTTGGTCGTCACATCGACGCAACACTTAGTTGGCAACAACAAGTAGCGGCTGTTAGCCGGAAAGTAACCGGTACTCTTCGAGCTATCTACCGCTTGAAAAACTTTTTCCCATATACAAGCGACGGTAACTCGCTTCAGGTCCCCCAAGATTAGGCAACATCTGTTTTAAAGCCGCAGCAGCACGCATGAGACGAGGAACTAAATCCGTAAAATGCATGTGAAAGCTCGGTTCGGCTCGGTTCGCGGCTGTCCAGCATGAGCCCAGGATACCCTATAGAGGATCCGACCTCAATACGGGTATCGCATACACGGATATACGAATCACGAGGTGATGCTTTCCTAGGACCATGGAAACAAATAGCTTCAGATTTGTTTAGCGCTACTTTGAGTCCTAACCTTTTTATTCAGCCGAGAACTTGTGTCACCGACACAGTGGCAAGCCAAGCAGCCTCCATATAATTATTTCCAGGAAGGAAATTATCCCGTAAAACGCAATCGTACCCAATGTTCCATAATAGGGGCCCTAGCACCGAACCCTGGGGAACACAGCAGTATATTTTCCTTCTCAAGAAACGAACGTTTTAGCCCTGATAAACAATGTATCTCTCGGATAGATAGTCCCTAATAATACGGATCAGGTAAAAAGGTAACATGTGAAACTTTAACACTTCATTAATTTGTGCCCACGGGATCGTATTGAATGCATTGGCAATGTCCAAAGACACCGCCACAAGTACAGAACGCTGAGATAGTATCTCTTCCGAGTAAGCCCGGATTCGTTTAATGGCATTAATAGTCGAACGGCCTGCCCGAAATCCGAATTGTGCTTCTGAAAAGTTGGGACCTATCTCTTTAAGGTATTTATTGACGCGATTGGCTATAATTCGTTCGAATAGCTTGTTTACCTCATCCAGCAGAACTATTGGGCGATAGGCTGAGGGAGATTCAGCCGGGCGTCTTGGTTTTCTTCCAATCCAATCCAATCAGCCGGAAGACGTCCACTGCTGGACAAAGGCCTCCCCCAGAGATTTCCATTCAAACCGGTCCTGGGCCACCCGCATCCAATGGTTGCCAGCGACCTTGACCAGGTCGTCGGTCCACCTTGTGGGGGGCCTGCCCACGCTACGTCTTCCGGTACGTGGCCGCCACTCGAGAATCTTTCTGCCCCAACGGCCGTCGGTTCTGCGAGCTATGTGCCCTGCCCATTGCCACTTTGCGACGGCGACCCTTCGAGCTATGTCGGTGACCTTGGTTCTCCTGCGGATCTCCTCATTTCTGATTCGATCTCGCAGGGAAACTCCGAGCATAGCTCGCTCCATCGCCCTCTCAGCAATCTTAAGCTTGCGGACAAGGCCCACAGTAAGCGGCCACGTCTCTGCTTCGTATGTCATCACTGGCAACACACACTGGTCAAAGACTTTTGTCTTGAGACACTGCGGTATATTGGACGAGAAGATATGTCTTAGCTTGCCGAATGCTGCCCATCCGAGTTGGATTCGACGAGAGATCTCTTTCTTGAAGTTGGACCTACCTAGTTGGATAGTATGTCCGAGGTAGACATATCTGTCAACAACTTCAAGTGTAGAGCTTCCAACTGTTATTGGAGTGGGTACAATATGGACATTTGCCGTGATTTTGGTCTTGTCCATATTCATTTTAAGACCCACTCGTTGTGAAACTCTACAAAGATCATCGAGCATTGTGTTGAGGTCCTCCATGGTCTCAGCCAAAACCACGATATCGTCGGCAAATCTAAGGTGCGTGATGTACTCGCCGTTGATATTGATGCCATATCCTCCCCAATCCAGAAGCTTGAAGACATCTTTCAATGCAGCGGTGAACAGTTTCGGAGATATGATGTCTCCTTGTCTTACTCCACGCTGCAATCGGATCGGTTTCGAGCTCTGGTCTTCGAGGCGGACTGACATGGTGGCGTTCTCGTACAAGCACCTTAGAACATCGACGTACCGGTGGTCTATTTGGCACCGTTGGAGGGCCTGCAACACGGCCCATATCTCAATCGAATCGAAGGCTTTCTCATAGTCCACAAACGCTAAGCATAGGGGCTGGTTATACTCATGGGACTTCTGTATAACTTGCCGCTGCGTATGAATGTGGTCTATGGTGCTGTAGCCTTTACGAAATCCAGCTTATTCGGGAGGCTGGAAGTCGTCGAGCCTGATTGTGAGACGATTCGTGATGACTCTAGAAAACAACTTGTAGACATGACTCAAAAGTGAGATGGGTCTATAATTCTTCAACTGGGTTTTATCTCCCTTCATGAAGAAAAGCACCACCACACCTCCGTGCCATGCCCGAGGCGATCGGCCTTCTAGTATGACGGAATTGAACAACTTCTGCAGGACTTCGAGGATCGGCTTTCCACTAGCTCTCAGAAGTTCAGCTGTTATTTCGTCATCACCAGGTGCCCTGTTGCCTTTAAGCTGATTCAGAGCCACACTAATCTCGTGTAGGCTGACAACCGGGATATCTTCAGAGTAGTGTCGGGCTAGACTAGCTCTTGGATCTGATGCTAGTCCACCAGGAGAACATGTAGTCGTATACAGCTGTCCATAGAACCGCTCAATCTCCTCCAGAACCTCGGCCCTTGACGATACGATCCTACCGTCCTCTGTCTTCAGCCACGTCAACCGGCTTTGCCCGATAGACAGATCTCGTGCGAATACTTTAGAGCCTTTGTTCCGCTCTATTGCCTCTTTAACACTGTCAGTATTAAATCGGCGTATGTCGCGAGTCAGAGACTTAGAGACCTGCCTATTCAGCTGCCGATATTTGGTGGCATCTTCAGGAGACTTCAGGACCAGTTCTCGTCTTTCGTTCATGAGGTTTAATGTGTGGTCAGAGATCGGCTTCTTCTTTCTGGTACGGGGGACTTTAAAAATCTTAAGTCCTGCCGTACGGACAGCATCTACGAACCTGGTGTTGTAATCGTCCACATCAATGCACTCGCCTAAGGATGCAAAGCGATTTCGTAGTTCAAGCTGAAAGCTCTCGGGGTTTTGGAGTTGGATGGGCGCTGGCCGGAGCGTGGACTTCACCAGTCGAAATCGTTGGAGCTTTATGTTGATATTCAAGATGCCTCTCACGATTCGGTGATCGCTGCCCATTTTCAGAGCATTGATCACTGAGACATCCTTGAATATCTGCCTCTTCGTCGACATGATGAAGTCTATCTCATTTTTAGTGGCTCCATCAGGACTAATCCACGTCCACTTACGGCTGGCCCGCTTCTTGAAGAAGGAGTTCATTATATAGAGGCCCTCCTTCTCCATGAAGTCGGCGAGCATTTGGCCTCGTGGATTTCTCTGTCCATATCCAAATTGCCCCACTTTCAGTTCTCCACTACTTCGCTGCCCTAGTTTTGCATTAAAGTCTCCCATGACAACGGTGTACTGAGTTTTGGAACTGTGTATGGCTTTAGAAATATCCTCATACACAGTTACCACCTCGTCATCAGAGTGTGCCGTAGTCGGTGCGTATACCTGTATGACCTTCAGCGAGTAACGCTTGGTAACTCTGAGTATCAGGTACGCTACCCTTGCTGACACACTAACGATGTCGACAACGTTATTCACAAGAGACTTGCGGACGATAAACCCGACGCCACCCTGGGACTGCTGGTCGCCCTCCCGGAAATAGAGCAGGTTGCCTGATTTAAGAGTTATCGTGTCCTCCCCCTCTCTTCGGACTTCGGATAACCCTACTATATCCCATCTTAACCTGCTCAATTCCTCCTCCAGCTCAATTATCTTCTCGTCGGTCCGCAGTGTACGCGTGTTGAGTGTTGCCAGGGCCAGATGTCGTTGGATTTGGTAGCCTGGCCGCTTCCGGAGATTCTTCGCACCCCTTGCCCCGCCGTTACCGTGACCGCTACCGTAGCCAGGAATAGCGGGGCCGCCGGGGACTAGGGGCCGGTTTTTATTTTGGGATCTCATCTTAGGGGGGAATTGCCATAATCGCCACGCTTGGCAGGCGGCTTGGCGATCGCAGTTACGGAGGCCCTATCGTGAAACGCTGCTGCCCGTCCCACGTCCGAGATTTCCCTCCGCTTCCTTGGATGGATATACCGCCATCATTCGGTTGACTGATTGCATTTGATGAAGTGTAAATGTACTCAATAGTCGTATACACTTCAGCAAATGGGCGGTGGAGTCGTCACTTCCCGACGCCGATTATCATATACATATATTTATATTTTAATAACATTTATTGTATCTAAGTTTTTGTCACGGAATTTAAATTTTATATTGGGTTGTGTCCGTTCTTAGTATTGATTTTCTTTTAAATATTTTTACTTTTTTTTTGTTGTTACTGGTACCAACTGAAAATCAGCGCTACAGCTTATAGTTGCAGCATATAGCTGAGTTGGATGCCATTTCGGTGTGTGCAAATTTAATGTGTGTATGTATGAAATTGTTATGTCCCGAATAAAAAGTTTTCTTTCTTTCAAGGTAGTCTAATATGGAGATAATCATGCGATGGCTTATGTTGTCGCAACCTTGTGCATGGGACTTGATGGAGAGGATAATCTTGTTGATCTTTTCCTTAGTAACGTATGAGAATTAAAATTCTTCGAAGTTCGGTCGAGGTAAAGCCTTGATATAAGCTGTGGTGTCCTACTACGTTCGATAGTTCAAAGGAATATGAGCGCAGAAATAGCTATTTATGTAGTCCAAAGCAACTGTATTTGGAGGTTCAGCCCCATTGTTTGCCTAAAGTTCCAAGTAGCTTCCACAGACCTGAAGAGGATGAGGAATTAATGTTAGTGAGAATATGTCCGCGTTTAGCGTTACGTACCATCTGGTTGCTGCGATTTCTAGCAGTTTTATACGAGCAACAATTTTGTTCACAACGATCACTTCTATATTTACGAAAGGCCTTATCTCTGTTTCTCATCGCGTTTCGTACCTCATGAGTCAACCAAGGCGCTGGTGGTCGCTTGATCTTCACTTTTTTAACAGGAGCATGAATGTTGTACAAATTTAAGAGGGCATCGTTGAACGCACACAGCTTTTCATCGACAGTGTGAGCTCGACGAACAGTTTCCCACTTTAAGGTAGAAGCATCCGTAAGTAATTTCTCTACATCCGTACGGCCAAAGCAACATCAATTTTACATGCAGATGGAATGAAAGTCGGTATAAAATTATGCATCTTGCTGCTGAGCTGAGTGATGGTGTGAATAAATGCGACTTTATATGGCGCACATCGCTGGACGTTCGTTTTTATTACATATTCTGGTTTTCTTAGGAGGATTAATTTCCGCAGCTTCCATTGTGTAGGGAACCTACCAGTCACTAGACAGGTATTCAATAGCCTGCATAAACGATCCCCAAGTTTTTCAAAAGCTAAAACCCATGTACGGCCAGGAACTCCATCCGGCCCCGGGGATTTTCTCTTGGTTCGAAGCTTGTAAATCGCGGCGTCGAGTTCTGCCTGAGATATGCAAGGAACTTCGGCTGTTACACGATCTTCTAAATGTCCAACTGTCGATGTTTCTATTTTATCCGTCTGATTCGGGAACAGATTATTCAAAACGTTTTCCAAGAACATTTTCCGTAAGCGGTGGTGCCCAAAAGCTAATTTTTCCTCTTACTAGCTTATACGGGTGCCCCCACGGATCTTGGTTAAGAGTCCCTCTCTTGCGCGAATTTTAGCCTCTTTTATAGACAACTGTAGCGTCTTAACTTGTGCTTTATATAACAAGTAAAGGCGCTCCTCCACCATCACGTCACGGATCACCTTACGGCGATATCTAGTGTATTGACGCCTTGTCTTTACGCATTCTTTACGAAGCGATGCGATGTGAGAAGACCACCAAATACACCTGACGCCTGGCTAGATGATGTTTGGTAGTGATGCGTGACATACTAACGTCACAAATCTGTGTCATGGCACTTTGAAACCACTCAACCTCGTTTTCAACATTTACAGGTTCATTTGGTGGGGTTTCCCAAACCTTGACAATAGATGCCTCTATGAAAGTCTCTTTATTCATGCTTTTCACTGCCCATCTTGCAGATGTGGACCGACTATGGACATTTTTTTTCCTTGTTGGGTGACTTGCGCCTACTATCACCGATGAAGTGGAAAGATCGAAACGAATATACAAGTGGTCAAACAAAGTCTCTACCTCTTCTAGCACTTTCCAATCTCTAACACAGCGTGCTATTACAGGTGGAGAGAACGAAACGTCCACTACAGATCCACCATGCATACGCACGCACGTGTTGATTGATCCCTGGTTGAGTACCAATAAGCCTGTCATGGTCACCCAATCCTCTAGTACTTCACCACGGGCATCTGTGATCCGGGAACCCCACGTCACTGATTTTGCATTAAGGTCTCCGATAACAAGCGCCGGTAGCGGTAGATTTTGTCTTATCAGAGTGCCTATTTCACTTGAAAGTATTTCGAATTCAGAGAGGCACCGGTTTGGCGAAAAGTATACCCCATCATTTTCCTCCAATGTATCGCCACATATCCTCTTCCTTTGGTAACTATTGTGTGCTGAGGGATATTTACTAATCCAGACAATATAATTGCTACCAAAGCATCGATGTCACTCGCCCAGTTTTCACTAGGTGGAACAAAATACGGCTCAGCAACGATCGCTACATCTATCAACCACTGTGCCATGCTCTGCAACAGTATATCTTGTGCGGCAGCACAGTGATTGATGTTTGCTTCAAGAAACTTATAATATAAGTCCATTCTATTAAATAACCACCATTGAATCCTCTTCAGTATCAACTGTATCAGATACCTTATTATTTGGCTCAGCTGAATTGACAGATATGACAGCGAACTTTCCTTTTTTATTTTAGAAGGACAGCATAGCTTGCTACCAAGTACATGATCTGCAGGATTACTGGCTTCCGTGCATATCATACATTTTGGCGTAGCAGAACAGTTGGCTGCTTTATGGCCCAATTCCCCGCATCGGTAACAGTTATTACTGCGGTCCATAAATACAGTGCATTGTGCACGAACATGCCTACTATTTAAGCACTTAAAGCAGCGCATAGGACGAGGATTCAAGAGACGGACTCTAGCTGAAACCCATCCAACCATTAACCGCCCCTCTTTTTTGCAGCTGATACTGGACACCTGACCCAAACCGAGCCTACGCCGCTATTAGTTCGGCGAATCTCACCGATCTTAATTGTTTCTTTGCTACAACTGCCTGTATGTGTAATAGCCGCAATAATTTCTTCAGTACTGACAGAATCGTCGAAACTAGTAATACGCTTTTTCAGAGCATTTTACTGGTCTAGATATTTTCGCTACATCTTCAGACAAAACTTCTTGCAGCTTCTTTGCAAGTGAGTTTGCTTTGTCGCCACTTGTAGCACCTGGTACCTCTAAAATCCGGGCTCCCGTTGCTGCCTGACGATATCGAAGCGAGTTTATGCCAAGACTCGAAAGATCTATTTTATATTTTACCTGCGCTAGAATCTTACCATAGGTAACTCCTTTTTCCTCAACTCCAGGCTGCGGTGTAATGATTACCGCTGCTGAGCGAGGAGGTCTTAACTTTATTGGTGTAGGCTTTTTATGTACTGTACTCTTGCTTTTATTAGCTGCGGTTGGTAGCGGTTTGTCTGACTTTTTTTTTGGTTCTGGTTACGTCTAACTACTGTGGACCAGCCCTCTTCCATAGATTCTGGGACCGGAGTAGACGCAGGACACGATTCCCTTTGATTCTTATCCAAAAATTTCCTTCTCTTTTTTGACAGCTTTGTGCTGGTTGTTGAAAACTCGGGCTTTGTTTGGGTTACCTCCACAGGCTTGTCAGTCGACAGTAGAGGACGAGAACGCTTTAATGGAAGCAATCTATCCTCAAGTGCCGCAAATCTCGCATTTAGCATGTTACCAACTTGCCTAATAATAGCGCTAGTTATCTCATCAGTAAAACCGGGAGTGGGAAACACTCCCAACGCTTCGGTATTGCTTCCTGCCGACAGCGACGACGGAGGAGCAATACGCGCTACCTCTGTCTTAAGTTCCTTAAGTTCTTTCCGTAACTTTTCCATTTCATTGAGCATGCGCGCGTTTTCGGCCTGCAGTTTGATGGTTTCCTCTGAGGCGGTTCTTACGTGTAAGGCCTCCACCGCAGCTTTGATTGAAGAGGTTGCGTCTTTTAATGTACCTTTAAAAGTTCCTTTTAGGTTCTTCGACTTTGCTGCTACAGCAAGGATTATGCCGACATCGTCAAGGACTTGCTTATTTAAGGAAGCAGATGTGCGATCGTCAATACAATCGACTCTGGGCAGACCGAGAGTATTTCGACTCTCGAAAGCTGCCTGTGATATAGCTTCTATTTGTTCTTCCGCTGTTACTATAATATAATATCCACTTGTGTAGGTACAAGAAACTCTGCCACTCTTAAATGATGTGTCTCTAGGCATTGTAGTATGCTCTTGACTCTCTTAATCTAAACTTTCAATTGATGACTCTGATTTGTTGCTCTGATTGACTGCTAGCGACAGAACTTCCCATCAGCCATGCATCACTTCACGCCGAGCCAACGCTTGGGATTTGGGTGTTTTTTTAGGAGGCTTAACCGCCCGGAATGCGAGGATGTTATTACCTCGCAGTCCGGGCGGTTAAGCCAAGACCCTTGGTCCCTTAGACGCCGCGAGACGTGATCCACGACACGTACATAGGGTTTACGAGATTCGTGACGGTAACGGGGTAGACACTAGATCTGTCCCGCCTACCCGGCGACCAGGTTACGGAACACCGAGCCCACCGTCGCCTCACCACTGTGTCCTCTGCTAGTCAAAGGGGCACGCGGAGAGACCCTTCCTGTCAGGTTATTCGCCTCCGGACGGCAAAATTTGCATCAGACGGGCACACGTGGAGGTTATCCGGCATAGCACCCCTTTTGATGCACTTACCACATCATCTCTGCATTACCCAAGGTAGACTGGAAGATAATGCCCATAGCATGAAGTCCGGCTTTACACGAGGTGTATAAAGTTAAATAAATAAATGTCAGAAGTTAGCACTATCTGCCACTGTACCGAGTTCGGGTTGGTCTTGTTTAACTTAATCATTTAACTTTGCTCTATTTTAACTAATATATATCATTTTAAGTTTTTGGCGAAGTATTTTCAATATATATAAATAATCCAGAAGAAAATTATATATCTAATTGATTCTAATGACTACTCTGTCCGAGTAACTGTGACGTGTCTCCCGTCCTACCGGCTTTATCAGGGATGTCGCGCTACCCGCTACCGGTACACGCGCACACGCACACGGAGGCCGCGCGCGCGCGCTGCTGGGCGCCGTTCTGTCTCGCGCAGCTCTGGTTTATGCTCATCGGCGTCGCTTGTGGTGAATTTGCAGTTACCTTTACGCTTTCACGGAAGCGGTCGTGTACGTGCATGGCGACACCCCGCCAGCTCAAGATATGCTGGTTCCGTTTCACGAATAATTCTGATCGTATTCGCCTTACAAGTGCATATACAGTCACACGTATATTGTTTTTATTAATTATTTGTAGTATTACATCGTTTCGGGGCATCAATGCACCAGGTCGCAGCGATTATAGCCGGAGAGCTCAGCCGAACCTGGTCGGTCCGGTCGGTCGGCTCATGCGCCCGGCACCTTGGCCACTGAGTAACGAGTACCATTTAACTTTCACATTGGGGCCGTTATATAGACCAGGTCCGTCCCGCCGGCCGCCACCCGTGCAAACACGCGGGTACGTTCCGTCATATTACTTTTTGTTCTTTCTCATTGTTTCGATCCGTCGGCTCCACAGACTTTAAATTCGTATTCTTTAGTATTCACTACCTGATGGTAACAAGTTAAGATTTAAAACGCTCATGACATATGTGGTGCAGGTTAATGCTTCGACCGCTAGGTGTCAATGCTTCCATTGGCTAGCTTACCGTTCTCGGAAGTAATGTTTTTTTGAAACCGAGTAGTAACTCTGCGGAACATAAATTTCGTGGAGGTTGTTGTGTCTAACACGGGGAGGGGGTGGAGGCGACAATAACTTATCGCCGTTGGATCTATCATAAAATGGTGAATTGTAAAAGGAAAATTAAAACTTGCCGAGTTTTATTTATATTGGATGTATAAAAACTGACTTCAGGTTATCACTTTCTAATAATCGTATTAATATATTAAAACTATGTACATACTTTTATTGTTATCTCGGGGGTGGTCAATCCGTCGGCTTCATTCAGATTACATTGTGCATGCAGCAGCAGACGGAACAAGCGTTTGCAATGTCGCAACTCACAAGATGCAGGCCCATCCGCTCCCCAGGTGTGTTTCTAGAATTTGTAAAATCTCTTATTGATTCTCCTATTGCCGGATTGAACCAGAAGTGGTCCTGTGATCGATCACTTGCGTACGTTGTAATTGTATTACACGGCGTACTGCCGCGTGCTCTCCGATGGTAAAGGTGCGTCGCGACGGCTGCGCGACGCTGCACCCCGCGTGTACATTAACCGGAGGCGGAGGAGTGCGTCGCGTTACCTGCCGCACGTGGCCGCACTACGCGCCGCTCGAGGAGCGCCCATTCAAACGCGTCGCCGGCGGCGGGCGGGCGGGCGGCCGGGCGGCTGGCTGATCGTTACGGTACGCGCGGGGGCGGGCAGCGCGCGGCGCGGCGGCGGGCGGCGCGCGGCGCGCGGGCCAGTCGCCGCCCGCCGCCGCGCCGCTGCACACGCGTCGGCCGCCCGGCGCACCGCTCGCGCCAGTGGCCTCCAACCGCACATATCAGTGTTTACCCTAGAGTTTTTATAAGGTTCGAATCAGATCGGCGCGGGCCCTGCTCCTCGCCCCATTGCTGCGGTCGCTCGCTCGCTAACACGAAATGATATATTGCGGTCGAATACTTCCGCGAGTGTTTACGGAACTTATTGCTATGTTTGACCAGTAATTGAGACCCGGAAGTTCGCTGGACCGCCGCTCCCCGCCCACGTTATTGATACCTGCCGCGCACGGCGACGCAGCCGCCGCCGTTTCGGATCTCGCTACGTCCGCTTCAGACTGGAGCACACACGGCGCGCAGTGAAACTTGTTTATACTATAGAGAGAGATACAGAGTGCTCTACGCACTGTAATTCGTGTAGTTCTAATCTATTAAATAAAACTATTTTTACGTTTTCCAATATTTGTGCATTAATTAACTATTTATAACGTTCGTCACGGGTACAAAGTAAAACTTGACACAGCAACAAGTGTTCCGGTACAAAACGAGTCCGGTCGCATTTTAACCCAACGTTGGTCTATGTCAGTGACGCGTACACCTTCACCGCATCCGTCACAACTATCGCAACCGGCACTCTCAATCTACTTGTATCTTCATTTACCTTGTTGGTGAATTCCTCACTTGTGTGAGCGTGTTACTATCGCTATGTTTCGACACGAACTGGCCATAGTTTATGCGTCGCGCTTTTATATTATAATATTATATTAGCTTAGCCCACAATATTGATGCTCCTTAATAAGGCAGTACATCAGGCTGAACATCAGTGTGTTGTTCACTACGTGGCGACAGTTACACTGAGCCGCGGCCATTTTGTTCCATTGCAGTAACATGCACACGGCAGCAATGATTATCCAAAATGTTACTATGTCAACATATTTATGTTTCTCTGTGTTCTTT
Organism: Troides aeacus; assembly: GCA_033220335.2. Lineage (NCBI taxonomy): Eukaryota > Metazoa > Arthropoda > Insecta > Lepidoptera > Papilionidae > Troides > Troides aeacus. The sequence continues at coordinate 184,997 of CM067288.1, forward strand.
GATCTAATGTTTTTGTCTTTATGTAAGTGTTCTGTACTGCGTGGACAAATAACTAATTTATCTATCTATCTATCTTGACCTTGATCTATCTTGGCAGAGTGAGTACACGCGGCGCTCGCCGTACGTAAGTCTGAGCGGCGACGGTGAGCACTAGCCACACCGCTCCACCAGCGTAACTCCTGCGTCGCGACCGCACCCGAACCTCGATACTTTAACTACAACTACTTAAATAGTAATATTAGGTTGTTATGTTGCAATTGGGAAATTACAAATAAACTAGACAAACCGTTACAACGGGACACTCGTACCGTGCCAAGGAGGAGGTCGCGCGGTCTCGACAATCTCCTCTATCCCTTTATTCTGTTATACTCGGGGCAGGTTTAGCGGCAAATCAAATATTCACCGATATATTTTCCACAATAAGTTATTCGCAACTCCTGCAGTCGCGAAAGCTTCGTACAAATTCATAACAATAACACATGATTTTTAGTATTTTGTTGGAATATGTTTTAGTTGGACAAAGAATAAACGGTGCAGGTTCTATTCGCAGCTTTTTATAAATACACAGTGAAATATGTACTATCAATCAATCAACAGCCAATTTACGTCCCCAGTGTTGGGGCACAGGCCCACCCTCAATATGAAGGCGATGCGCCATAGTCATCACGCTGCCTCAATGCGGGTTGGTGACTTCACACATACCTTAGAATAAATTCTAAGTCATGTGCAGGTTTCCTCGCGATATTTTCCTTCACCATTATTATCTCGCTGTTGTTACTAAAATTCACAAATGTACATAACTTAAATATTAAAGTCATCGGTACATGCCGAGATTCGAACCCGCGACCTACGGAATGAAGGCAGCACGCTCTAACCATTAGGCCAGCGAGCTATGAAATTTGTACAATACTCTTGAAATTGTTTTATAGCAACGGGTCTCGCTTCCCTGCCGCTAATAGCCCGTCACTCGGACGGGCCGCTCGCTCGTGTGCCCACATTCGGACGTTGCCAATTTATCTTCAGATATTATTGATAACGCCAATAATTTCGCGTTTTAGTGTGACGGGGCAGAATGTGGGGCAGCGCCGGTGGAGAAGGTACCCTGACACGGCACCACCCGCACATGATACCTGTTACCAGCAATGCATAAGATACTAGCTCTCATGAGCCTCTATCTTGCCTCCCGCCAACGCTGCTGACGACAGCTCGCGGCGCGACACGTCCCCTTGCGCCACCGGTAACGCACGTACCACCACCACCGTTAGCACCTAGCCGAATTCTTATATTTTATACTCTAGAAAATTATAACCTTGTATTTATTATATTAGGCTGGGGAAAAAGAAATCCATTATTTTTTCGGTAGATGGCTGTAGTGATAAATTTCTCGTAAAGTATCGATCAAACAGTTCCAGATTTATGCTCGTTGGAAAGGTGACATTTCGCAGTAAAAAAAATCTTTTGCTGTTTTTGTTTGGTGCATTCAATTGTGAGTTACAGGGTGTTAAAAATGGAAGTGAACAAAGAGAAAATTCGGTACATTTTACAGTTTTTCTTTGACAAAGGCGAAAATGCAAGCCAGGCGGCTAAAATTGTGAATGGTGTTTATGGACCCGATACTGTAACAGCCAATTATGTGCAATTTTGGTTTCGTAGATTCCGTTTAGGAATTTTTGATGTTAAAGATGCACCTCGCACAGGTAGGCCGGTCGCCGAAAATGTCGATAAAATCGGAGAAATGATCGAAGTTGACCGGCATGTTAGCAGTCGTAACATCGCCCAGGAGCTAAAAATGGACCACAAAACAGTTTTAAACCATTTACACAAAGCTGGATTCAAAAAGAAGCTCGATGTTTGGGTGCCACACCAATTAACAGAAAAAAACATGATGGATCGAATTTCCATCTGCGAAGCCTTGGCCAAACGGAATGAGATAGACCCATTTATTAAACGGATGGTGACTGGAGATGGAATCTGATGGACTGAAATGGATCACATACGATAACCCTGTGCGAAAACGATCATGGTCAAAGAGCGGTGAAGCACCTCAAATGGTGGCCAAACCAGGACTAACGGCCAGGAAGGTTCTGCTGTGCATTTGGTGGGACTGGAAGGGGATTATTTATTATGAGTTGTTTCCATATGGCCAAGCACTAAATTCTGATCTCTACTGTCAACAATTGGGCCGTTTGAAGATAGCAATTGACCAGAAACGGCCAGAATTGGCCAACAGGAGAGGTGTCGTGTTCCACCAGGACAACGCTAGGCCACACACGTCTACATTGACTCGCCAGAAACTTCGGGAGCTTGGTTGGGAAGTTTTAATGCATCCGCCATACAGTCCGGACTTGGCACCAAGCGATTCTTTTTCTTGCGTTACAAAATTTCTTTAGTGATAAAAAATTGGCATCTGGGGAAGATTGTGAAAATCGGCTACTAGAGTTTTTTGCGACTAGAGACCAGGACTTCTACGAGAGAGGCATTATGAAGTTACCTATAAAATGGCAACAAATCATAGGACAAAACGGTGCATATTTGACTCAAATCGGACAATCCGAAGCATGTTAAATAAAGTCCTGAAGTTCATATAAAAATAATAGATTTCTTTTTCCCCAATCTATTATTTTGAATTAGGAGTTACTGTGGCTGGTCCCCGTACCGCACAATTTAAGGTGTTGCGACAGGCGGTGCCGGTGGGCGGTGCTGCTGCCTGGCACAATTACGAGTGTGTACTCAGCTGTCTGATGAATGAATCGACTATAATTTCGCTGATGGTAAAGATGGTGATGGTGAGCATGAGGTTTGCTGGCCGAGAAAACTCAAATTCTAATACGTCGACAGCCGAAGCACAGCGGTGCTGTTATGGCGGCAGTTTTACGATACGAGAGCTGTTACCGAACAGTACCGAACAAGCAACTATATCCCAGGCCCGTGTTCCGGAGACGCACCTAGGACCTCCGTTTCAAAAACAAAATCTTAATTGCCGCGTTTCGGCCACTGCGTGAACGTGTCGCGCACAGTGCGTCCACACAACGGAGCCGGTCACGGCGCGCCGGCGCTGCTGCACCGCGCCCGCCCACAGCGCCCCGCGCCGTGCGCCGCGTGCCGCGTGCCGACGTCATGTGAGCGGTATTAATAGCCGCGAGTACTTCAGGAAATCCCGACCCGCTTTGCCAGCGCTCGTAAAACTACTTTACGAGTGAGAGAACGGCGGTGATGAGGAGAGGAGGGATGGAGAGAGGGTTCGCACAGCATTCGTTTCCTTGTGTGTTGATGGCTGTTTCAAAACGGGGCGCCCACTTCCGCGAACGACACTTTAAACATTTTACAATGGATATTATAATAAAATTATTTTCAGTCGTCCCGCTGGGCGAACCGCTGTCCTGAGCACATGACACACTACTGGGGTTACGATACGTAACGTATCATCAAAAAGTCCTATGAACATGTCTATGACGATGAGGATTCATTGCTGTGACAACATTTCATCTACCACCTCCAGGCAAGACGCTGGAATCAGGGGTGCTAAAAATCCCCGGGCGACGACGATTTCTCATTAAACTATTTTGGTCCTGGCAACATATTATATACCGCAAGCACTCTGCGGACCTAGGAGAAGCTGTGGTAACTGTAGGAAAAATGGAGCAGGATTCTCATGAGTGTTGTTGGATAATCAGAGGTCTGAAGAGAAGGTAAAGATACAGTAACACTCCATCTTGGCAAACTGCTCTATTTCCGGGCGGGACATCACAATCAAATTTGAGAGATATTGACTGATGAAGTCTACGCTCCGTCCAAAAATCGCGCAGATCCTGAACGCCGAATACTTTCCAGCTCCAAATTAAAAATTCTGGAGGGCTGCACGGATGTGGACATGTAGAATAGCAGGATAGCAGAAACTGTCTTTATAGTTGGGTCGAAATTTTTCATACCCAACTGTACCAACAGAAGTAAAAAGATCTAGGATTAGACCGCTAAGCTCATGGACGAAAGGCGTCGACTGGTTCTGAAGTCCCATTGATGAGTTCCCATTATAAGCAGCTCAACAAGTAGATATCTAAGTCTCTGGCTCACTACATACGCTGATACAACTCTGAACGTGTTAAACAAGCGATAGAATGTAATAAAGACTCCTAAGCATTCGCCAGAATGTCTACCGTTGGGCTAGGCCTGCTGATGAAGTTGAAGACAAATGACGGCAGAATCGTTACGTTACTATCGGAGCTGCTAGCCGAAATCGAGAACTTCTATGATTACAACACCACGAGTACCGGTCAACGATCAGGCTATCTATTCAAGAGTTAAGTTAACCCGACACTGTACCGAATACTTTCCGGACATCAGCCTATACGAGATTAGCAAGGCTCTCAAACAGCGCAAGAACAACAAAGCGCAGAGTGATGAAAGCAGGTGGAAGAGCAATGCTAATGGCCTTTTAGAAGCTATTTAACTACATTATATTTCAGAGAAAAACGCCATAAGTATAGCTCGGACGGTGCCGAGGCTTTTCTTCAAAAAGAGTAACCCGCTTGAAAAATTATGAGCCAGTCACACTTCTGTGCCACGTTTATAAGCTATTTTAGAGTTACAACGAACCATCTCGAACACAGGATAGACGATTACCAAACACCCGAAAGCTGGATTTCGGAAAGGCTTTACACCACCATAAACCATATACATGTGTACATTAGCTGCGGTAAGTTATACAGAAAATCGAATCATATAACTTGCCACTATTCTTATCGTCTGTGGACTATGGAAAAGCCTTCGATTCTGTCGAAACTTAGGCTGTGCTTCAGTCGCTCCAGCGATGCCAAATACACTACCAGTACGTGCAAGTGTTGCGGTCGTTCGGGCGTATTAAAATTAAGCGACGTTAATCGACGAATACAACTTGACTAGGCAGCGTTCGGGAGGCTATGCACCATCTGTTCGTCTCGAACCGCAGTGTCTAAAGACAAAAGATTTCAACTTGTGCGTTGCGTGTGTTGACGTACGGAAGCGAGCCGAAGCCCTTCAATTTGGACCTTATGCACAGCCTCAAAATCACCCAAAGCGCAATTGACCTTCTCCACTATTCTCGGAGTTTCTCTGCGCGATAGAATCTGAAATGAGAAGATCCGCAAACGAACTAAGGGCACTGACATAGACAAAAGATTGATAGACTTTAGTGGTACTGGGAAGGGCACGTTGCTCGATTCGGAATCGATTTTTTGAAAGTTTTACTTTCAAAGGATTTTGTTTATTAATACGTATCGATCAATTTTACGATTTTATACGAACAACTTGAAGTTGTGTAGCATACGCCAGCTGGTCGATAGGGAGCCCGCGGGGCCTGGAGCGGTGCCAGGAAGCAGGCGCCTTGTCTGCCGCTTATTGTGGCTACCATGCCACTTAAAAATCGCTAATATCTCCCGATTGCGCCTAAGTCTGTGTTGCTGGGAGCAGGCAGGCTCACCTTCTGTACGAAGACGTCCGGGCCTGTCAACTTAAGTGTACGTAAATGCATTTCATGCGTACCGCAACACCATTATCGACACCCTGTGAAACAACATAGTACCACTTGTTCGATGTAAACTAATAGGTTCGGCTGCCATGAAGAATCTAAAGTGCCTGCTGCCATCAATACTATATTGCAGCAGGCGCTTTAGTTATTTCGCTTTGAAGACCTATTGCTTAATATCATAATATTGACGAAGGCAAAACAAACCTTACCGTTGAAGGATAAAGCAGATGAGAACGGAGACGCTGAAAGACAACGTAGCAAGAGGTCCGATGGAATCATGATATCTCTGCACGTACATAGGTAGAGTGGGTAGGACGGTATTCAAGCAGTGGTACTAAAACAATGTGATCCTGAATTGTGTCCGATATTAACCTGCCTTTTGTAATTTCTCCTTCCTGAAGACAAAAGTTCCATCTTCGAAGATCGCTTAACGTCCATCCGATACTTTAAAATGGTGATAGCTCTAACTCGGCAAATTATAGGCCAAGAGGTATTACCTCTCTCTCTAAGCTGTGGGAGCGTATTGTCAATAAACAGTTCTTAAATTATTTAGAAAAACACAGTTTAAGTGCTGCCGTTAGTACGATCGCTCTACTCATGATCTACTAGTATACCTTACATATCTGGGCCCTAACATCTGAGAGTTGAGATGAGACTTATGCGGTGAGTTTGAAATTGGCTAAGGCGTTCGTTCGGGTCTGGCACCGCCGTCTTTTCGATTTGTCACGATTATGTCAGTGGATTAGTGTTTTTTTTTGTCCTACAAAAGTATTAGAGCCTTCATTGATGGCAGCAGCTCTATAAGTATGGGCATAAATGCCCCTGTCCTACAAGCCGCCGTGCTGTTGCCGATGTTGCTTTTACTGCATAAAAATGACATGCTGGCAGTAAACGACATTCATTGCTGTGCCGATGACAGCACGGGACATACTAGCTACACGGCTCGTTATAATGTCTCTCCAACTACTGGACAAGGTGAAACTAGCTTCTAAAAACTCGGTGTACTTAACAGAGCCAGCAGTACTTCACCGGTCGGCAGAAATTGTTATTGTATGAAGTGCAAGTTCGGGCTCAGTGCAAGTTGGATTCTGTACAAAAAAGGCATGGCAGAATTATTGGCGACCCTTTGTTAACGGGCGCTATAGAAGCTCATGGTTTCAAGATAGACTGCCTTTTTATATAATCTATCTACCGCTTCTATAAAGAAATATGTTCTAATGTACTTTTGACAAGGTACCTCCCACGCCCACATTTCATCACACCGCTTGCCATCGACAAGAGGCTCAACTTCACACAGTTGACCCTTTGCGATCATGCACAGTCCGGTTTCAATATCGGTCCTTCGCCTCCCCTCCACCCACACCCCACCCCAGAGCACCACGAGCGCATCGTCTCGGTAAAGGTCACAAAAATGACTACTTAACCTATTCCCTTGATTTTTCGAAGGGGACAAAAACGTCGCATTCTAAAAAGACAGTTAAAAAACAATACCTTTAAGGCCTGATATCTGTCATGGCTTATAATGGTGCAAAAAGTAATCTAACATCTATCCATCTTTAGGATATGTTCCAGCACTTCCCGCTGGCGTTTGTTTTGTGTGCTTCCTTATGTATATTTTCATGTACCTGTTCTTTGTATTGGTCTGTTTACCTTTTGGTGGTTCCTGTTATGTTCAGCAGCGTATTGAGTTAGGGTAGTGTACGGGCATAATCAAATGGCTGCGCTGAAAATTAGTTTTATGGTTGCCTGCCTTCCTGCCTACGTGTAGACTGAGCTTTTTTTTTGTTTTACGTGGAGGAAATGCCTACGCATACCCGTCCTCGCGGGGACAAGGACGAGTTATGTCGGACTCGCACCGACTAAAACCCTCACGATGTTCTCGACTCGTCGCCTGGTGGCAAGCGTCACAGGTACGGCTTGGAGCCTTCGTCCGCGAGCCTCACCGGCGCTGCCCGCTTGCGCAGTCCCACCTCGGTAGGGAGGAATAAACCCCCCCTGCAGGGCGCGCCGGAACATGCAGCGCGCCCCCACCTCGATCTCCATTGTGCGGACAACGGATTCCCCTGAACCCGTCGCCCAGAGGCCTCGGGAGCCCCGGGAGATATCCACTCCGGACTTCCCGCGACGGACAGATGTTGGGCCCGCCGCTAACCGTTAGCGGCCGCGGAGGATAGTGAGAACGGCGCATCGTAATACCGAAACTCGTCTTCCCCCGCGGCCCCACCGCCACCACATCGCCGGTGCGACATCGGTTGGTCGCGAAGGATATGCCCTCCGCAACTGCACCTCGGCCACAGGGAGGAGCATAAAGCCGCCCCTGGGCCCCCGGCCGCTCCGGTGAGCTCCAGTTATCCCAACCGGTGCTCGAACAATGAGCGGCCGCTTCGGCCGGCCCTTCGCCGCGGGCCGACCGGGTGGGTTCCGCTTAGCTTCACCGTGTTGGGCCCCACGGTTACTAAGCCCCTCCGCCACGACAAGGCGGGAACCCGTTGGAGGGGTGTAGACTGAGCTTACTCCATGTTTACATATACTAGTTTATCTTTAGTATATACATATATATTTGTAAACTAACCAGGTTTTGGACAAATAAAACATTTTTCTTTCCTAAATCTCCCTGGGGACAGAGTGCCGGTGAGCATAGCGGAAGACGGAAGCGACGGTGCTGGGTATTCGCAATCGTGCCAACAAAATTGTTAGAAATGAATCAAAGTTGCAATTAAAGTCCCGGTAGCAGCCGTAAAGCTTTTAAAATTTTTCTCATGCACGTTACTTCGGCGAGAGGTGTCCATGACAAATAATTATATGAAGCTGTAGAGCTCGGGAAAATTATCCGATTTCGCTTGAGATCTGTGTCGTCTAAGTCAAATCCGAAATTAATTGAATGAGAGCTGTCGTAGTTGTCGAGGTACCTTCCGAGCTGGATATTGGACTAACTGGATGTAGCGCCTTCTTGCCGTCCCCTGCCTAGCGGGAATCGCGTTGTTTCAACCAGCTCACATCACGCACGACCGAGTGTAAATTCCGCTCGTTTCACCGCTCTAATCAATCGTTGGAGTTAGTTATGTGAAAATACCTGAACACTAATAACTTTGTTAACGATACGCGACAGTAATGGGTCGTAGGATTTAAAGGTTTCGTTAAACCTGTTTAGCATTAACGTAATGTCGGCGCACGGTAGCAATGCGAGCAGGGTGCAGCGCTGTGTGCAGCTCCATTCGCACAGTTCACCAGCACAGTTGGAACGCGCAGTTCTCGAAGGGAAACGTTCGTGTCGCGACGGGCGGGGCGCGGGCGGGGCGTTACAGCAACGAGAACTCGATTTCCCTGTTTCTCTGTTTCCGTTGCCAATCGGGAAAGAAATTTGTCCGTTTCATTTTTATGAAGGTGCTTTCACTTAATCGATATACATGTCTTTGCAGCCCATTTATATTAATATATATATATATATATATATATGCATACGGTTGTGATTTTTTCCTGATATATTTAACTCCCGCACATTTTAAATGTGGATTCACTCGTTAAATTGACGGAGACTGGAAATATTTAGTGTTTTGATAACAAACTGTTGTGTGGTCAATTACAATAGTGCTAGTGTATATATACAAACGTGTTCATGTCATATATACTGTTCATGTTGTTATGAAGATGTCGCAACTGCCACAACAAGGTTTTGTGCCCGAGAAGATACAGGAGTTCAACCGCAGGGCTTCTCAAGACATGACTGATTCGCCTTCGCATCAAAAACTTAGAAATATACAAGATAATGTACCCAAAAAGGAGCCGAGTCAGAACGGAACGGAGAAACCCACCGGGGATAAGTCCGAACCGGACGAGAAACCTAAAGCTGACGCAGGCGGTCCTGCGCGGTCGAGCCTCGACGCTAAAAATCCGTTTTCGCCTCACTTCCACCGCGGCAGGCAACACGGCCACTTGGAGATGGCACCGCGTGGCCTGGACTACTCTCCACAACGCACGGGGTTGGAGTTTTCCAACAGGCTGCGAGATTACGGGCCACAGCGTTCTACCTCTATTCACGGCCACGAGCTCACTGACGGTCCCGCGAAACCAGAGTACTTGGGATCGTTCCACAGGGCTCATTTCGGCAGTCAAATAGTGCCGGCTGGTGTCAACCATCCCGATGTGGTGTTCAGGCATGACTACTACAACCAAATGGGGTTTTCTCCGGCGCGCGCCTCGCGCTTCTCGTCGCAGGAGTACCTGAACGCGCCCGCGCTCTGCGGCCGCTGGCCGGACCCTCGCCAGCCCGAGTACCGCCAGCGCCGGCGATCCCAGCAGGACTTACACTCCGTCGGACACAGCCCGGAGTCAGGTACTGCCTCCCAGCATATGTAGCGCATGCACACTTGTTCCGATCCAACTCCCTCGCGTAACGGTTACGCTCATTAGAAACGGTCGTTGCTTACCGATGAGGCACCCGTATCAAAGTGAAGTACGTTCGGGAGCTACAACGTTGCACACTTTGCAGTCCGCAGGCGGCGGAGGTCAGGCGACTTGTTAATTATTGATTAAATTCTATCCGGTTGGTATTTCTGAGGCGCCATTCTTTATTTCTTTTTCCATGTTGATTGATATTTGTGCAGGACTTTGAGATATAAACTTTTGACGACGAGAACCATTCTTATAATAATAACAATTTCGCGGAAGTGCTACCGGGACACTGTAGGTGGTCGCCTTTCCCAGCTTACAGGCGATGGTTCGTAGATTTCATTTGGTACGAATTACCTTATGTGGCCGTTTCTGCTTTTTGGTTTAATGTATCGCTGTGTTTCTGCATTAAGTGATACAGTCATCGATCACTCTGTTTCTGCCTTTTCAATCGTAAGATTTGTTAAGTGTGAGTAAAATTTCAAATACAATTTAAATCAAATAATTAATTATAACGGTGTAACGTCCATTACCTTGGTGAATTGGAGATGGTGTAAAGGTGGATCTGTCGGACTCCCGATCCAACTTCCGGTGACAAATAATCACACAATACATCACATAACGTAGTTTTTATGCTCCCGACAAAAGTTATTAAGTCACGTTGCATACGTTTACATTTATCATAGAACTTCCGGTCTAGTTAACGCCTCGCCATTAGCTCCGCCCCAGACATTCTTCGGCACTCACTTCTCCGGACTGTCGTTTGTTATAAATTATACAATGTGTTGTCACTGGTCGCCGCTGGTCGCCGCTGGCAGTGCAGCAGCAGTCGCGCAGAGCCACACGCGATGCTCCGCGGCGGCTCGGCGCTGTGCGTGCGTGCGCTCGCGGGGTCTCGCGCAAGCCTCGTTTCATCAATATGTTTGTGTTATTGTGTTTGTTTCCTTTCTTTTGCCCTGTTTGCTCGATCCCGTATTTGTTTTTATTCAAATATTTAGATAACATTTTCCGTCTGTTTGTTCAAGGTAAGCTGCGCGTGCGCGGTGAGTGTCGCCGTGCGCGGCGTGTCCGGCGTGCCCGGCGTGCACGGCGGCGATCTCGTGCGGTTGGTTGTTAACGGGCATTTCTGAAAGCGTGCGTGCGCTATAACATATTATATAATAATATAATAACTATAAATATTTATTTCAGGCCGAATGGCCCATAAATTGTTCATAAAAATACAAAAATCCTCAAATTTAACAAATATTATAAATTTACAGACTAAAAAATAACAATGCTTTTATATTTGACACTTATTGACGTGTAGACGAACCGTGTGCGTGTGCACGTGCGCGTGCACGTGCGAGTCCCCTCAGTTGATCAATCGAAAGCCGAAAGTTGATCGAAAGCCGGCATTGCAAGAGTTGCGCAGCCCGTACATCGAGGTGCAGCGTCGTTTGCTGAGAATTGCGATTTATCAAAATTGCCTGAACCACTGCACCAGCCCGATGACCCCATCATCGTCCTAAACGCGTTGTTGAAATTGACACGCAGAGCGTTGTATGCTTTCCGCGTATAACTAGCATACAGGCAGCAAGTACGAAAAAATTTGGTAATATATCTTAAGGAGAGCTGTTTTAATGCCTTTATTGCACCGTGCACACCCGCGGGCCGGCCCGTTGCACCTGACAGCCGACGCCCCCGTTCTCTTGCCATATTAATATAATGTTTTAAATCATTAGTGATCCAATGAGCCGCGTACTTGAAACGCGTCACAATGTCGTTATACAATAGAGTCTATTAACAATCCGTCGTTGTTGCCATCACAAGTTCTAAAATAACATCCTACACAGTTTATGCTAATAGTCTATATTTGTTCTATATTGTACAATAACTTTGTTTCTGCAGCTGTCAATTTATTTGGTGTCTCTCTCGTAGCAGTAGCACAGGACCGCGTAAATCTTATTTGTAATAGGTTGTTCGGAAAGTAATTTCGTTTTTTCACGTCAGAGGACTTAATTACGTTTTTTTGAAACCAAATTCACACTTAAGCCGCATAACCATTATATAAGGTTGGCAAATATCTCCCTTCCGCTTTTTTGCTCTTTATTCAATGCTTTATAAAAAGTGTTACAGTGATCGGATTTAGTTCAAATATGCGCCGTTTTGTTCGATAATCTGTTTCCATCTAGACGGCAACTTCATAATACCTCCCTGGTAGAAGCCCCCCTCCTTATTTGCGAAGAACTCGGACAGCCACTTTTCACAAGCCTCTTTTGAGTTCAACTTTACACCACCAAGGGCGTTCACCATGGACAGGAACAGGTGGTAATCACTTGGCGCTATGTCCGGGCTATATGGTGGATGCGATAAAACTTCCCATCCGAGCTCCCGTAGCTTCTGACGAGTCATCAACGAAGTGTGTGGTCTGGCGTTGTCCTGGTGGAACACTACACCCTTCCTGTTGGCCAATTCTGGACGCTTCTGGTCGATCGCCTGCTTCAAGCGGTCCAGTTGTTCGCAGTAGATGGTAGAATTAAGTGTCTGGCCATATAGGAGCAGCTCATAGTGGATGATTCCCTTCCAATCCCACCAAACACACAGCAAAACCTTCCTGGCCGTCAATCCCGGCTTGGCCACTGTTTGGGACGATTCACCGGCCTTCGACCACGACCGTTTTCGCTTGATATTGTCGTATGTGATCCATTTTTGATCGCCAGTCACCATCCGCTTCAAGAATGGGTCGAGTTCGTTCCGTTTCAGCAGCATATCGCAGGCGTTGATTCGGTCCAGAAGGTTTTTTTGCGTCAAATCATGCGGCACCCAAACATCAAGCTTTTTTTTGTATCCAGCCTTCTGCGGATGGTTTAAAATGGTTTGGTGACTAACTCCCATCTCCTGGGCGATGTCACGAGATGCCACATGCCGGTCTAACTCGATGTAGTCCATGATTTGATCGGTATTTGTCGTCACAGGTCTTCCGCCGGCTGGCTTATCCATGGTGTCGTTTTCACCGGCTCTGAATCGTCGAAACCATTCCTCCGCGGTTCGAAGTGATAGAGTACCATTCCCCAAAACACCATTAATCTCACGGAACGTTTCTCTAGCGGATTTGCCTTTAACGAAGGAAAACTTTAAAATAGCGCGAATTTCGGCGTTAGTGAACTATATGTTTACACGTCTATAACTGTTGAACGCAATATCCAAACAAATTATGCATAGCGTCGTTTTGTAGGTTATGTCAACACCTTTAAAATTATGTATAGTATTGCCAGATACGAGCTCTGTAGCGCTTTGTACATAGCCGCGAAATTCAAAAGACAAAAAGGCGGAAGGGGGATATTTGCCAAACTATTATGTCTTGAGAGCTGATATTGCAAGGCTTGTGTGTGAAAAAGTTCTATTAATTCTACGCAGTAGTTTTTGGTTGGTGCCCTTTTAAATATGGAGAGCAATAAGCAGCATTTTCGTCATATTTTACTTTTTTACTTCAGAAAAGGTAAAAATGCTGTCCAAGCGAGAAAAAAATTGACGGATGTGTATGGAGAAGGCGTGTTAACAGTACGCCAGTGTCAGAACTGGTTTGCAAAATTTCGATCCGGCAATTTTGATGTCGAAGATGCACCACGGTCTGGAAGGCCGGTCGAAGCTGACAAAGATGCGATAAAGGCATTAGTTGATGCAAATCGGCGAATAACCACACGAGAGATCGGTGAGAGATTAAATTTGTCGAATTCGACTGTTTATGGTCATTTGAAAGGCATGGGCTTAACCTCGAAGCTCGATGTGTGGGTGCCCCATGTCCTTACGGAGCGAAATTTGTGTCGTCGCGTTGACGCGTGTGATTCGCTCCTCAATCGTCAAGAAAATGATCCATTTTTGAAGCGGATTATTACTGGGGACGAAAAATGGGTTGTATACAACAATGTTAAACTCAAGAGGTCATGGAGCTGAAAAGATGATCCGGCTCAAAGCGTGTCAAAAGCCAACATTCACCAAAAAAAGGTGATGCTCTCCGTTTGGTGGGATGTCAAAGGAATCGTTTTTTTTTGAGCTTTTGCCGGACAATACAACGATTAATTCAGAAGTCTATTGTCATCAGCTGGACAAATTGAATGATTCACTTAAAGAGAAGAGGCCCGAATTAATCAACAGGAAGGGTGTAGTGTTCCACCAGGATAATGCGAGACCTCACACAAGTTTGGTCACTCGCCAAAAACTTTTACAGCTTGAATGGGACGTACTGCAACATCCACCATATTCTCCAGATCTGGCGCCTTCCGACTGCTATTTGTTCCGGTCCCTGCAAAATTTTTTGGATGGCAAAACCTTACCTCAAATGAAGATGTAAAAAACCACCTGAACCAGTTTTTTGCCAGCAAGGACCAAAACTTTTATGAGAGGGGAATTATGTTACTACCAGAAAGATGGCAAAAGGTGTTGGACCAGAATGGCCAATATATAATTTAATAAAATATTTATTCATTATACGAAAACTGTCTTTCATGTTCCCCAAAAACACGAAATGACTTTCCGAACAACCCAATATATAATATAAGTACTTGTTCATTGCACTACATACTCTTAGAAGCGACGTATTACACTCGAGCTAACCTTGACGATTTGAAATAAAATAGCAAATTATAATTCAATGACATATTTTTCAGGTTTTCAATATTTGCTTTTACATTTTCTAATTACTCCGCTGTAACGTATTCACTCTTTATTACATCAATTTCTCTTGGGATCTTGACTTTGTCTTTAAGCAGCCGGCTCACATCGACATTTTGAAGCATTGCTCTCGTGCAGTTTTGCCTACGTGTAGCTCTTATCCGTATAGCATAACGCATCTGTAGCGTAGCGCCTATGGGGCGTAGCACAAGTTTAGCATATTTTACGTATAGCGTTACCGTCATGTAGTATAACCCCCGTGTAGTTTTATTTACGTGATGATAAGCGCCCGTTTAGCGGAACGCATCCGTAGCGTAGAACCCGTTTTAGAATAACTTAGGTATAGCGTAGCCGAAGTGTAGTATAGCCCCAGTGTAGCTTAGCGCTCGTTTAGCGTAACGCATCCGTAGCGTAGCGGCCATGTAGCGTGGCGCCGGTGTAACCCAATTAAACGCCGCTCGGGCGGGGCTTCGGCGCGTGTAAGGGCCGCGTGTCCCGGGCGCGCCTGGTGCGGGGTCAACCACCCGCGGGGCGTATCGACCTGCGGCCGAAGCGCGTTCGTCCCGCGGCGGATCACGAGACTGAGCTGTACTTACGTTCTAATGGCTCACTTTGGCTGTCGAATCATCATTATCGTAGGCTCAAGAATCTTACTGCTCCATCGGCCGTCAGTGCTTCGAGCAATGCCACCTGCGGTGAGAAGGGCGCTGCCGGACACTTGTACAAATATTAACTTTTTGTTGAAAAGTGCGCCGGAGCCGGTGAATTCACGAACTCCACTGTGATAAACACAAAAATATTCAAAATTTTAAGTGTCACGGCTAGCGTCTCCACCTCTCGCTTTGCCCTTCCTCTCGTAACCGGATGCAGACGCGAGCAGCTATAACAGTTACCGTCCGGTTGACACCATGCTCATGCGCCACTTCGTTACATAGAAATAGACCAACTATCGTTAATGCAATCGAGCCGGAGGTTCGCAGTGAGCACCTGCACTTCCGGCGCAGCCTGAACTGTCTCGCCGAACTTTTGATTTTCGATACACTTTTACAAGAGCTGAGCGATAATTGAGAAAGTTAGATGCGCGCCGAGATCCTTGCAACGTTTATAACAACATCCACGTGATCCAGAGTGCCCGCGTGTACCGCTGGGAGGGAAGGGAGGTTTGCGTGATGTACCGATGCACCACACCTTACCGGGCTGTTTCAGTCCGGGGACATTGCGCTCGCTGTCTCCGAGTATTGGAAGATCCGGGTGAGCGACGCGCGGCGTCCTGGTAAACGACAACAAACTATTACCCTACGGGACACAAATGTTTTGTTTGACCGACAAGATACCATTCCGACATCGAAACCGCGGCGGCGTGGTGCTTGCAGGCTCTCGCTGCAGTCCTGAACAATTGGCTTAGCCAATCCTTGACCGTTGCTGCACAGTCACCACACCACAGACTCGCATAGTTCCGGGTTCCAGTTCCGTTGTTTATGCAACAATGATATGTGCGTGTGTTTGTATCTGTGCGTGTGCGTGTGTGTATGTCGCTGCACTGGTTGCAGTTCGTCAAGCGGCGGCGCAGTGGGATCGCATTAACTGATCAAGCATTTTTGGAATTCTGACGATGCGATTGCATTTCAATGTGTAAAACAAAACTTATGGAGACATTTTATTTCGAAGAGCTTCATGTTATTTCAGAAAAATGTTGCTTATGAAATCGGAGTCCCATGAGTGTGTAGAGTGGATACTGTTCTTGCTTATTATTCGATCGATACGGTTCCGGTTGCGAGTCAGGCGGCGCTGCCTCTTCCGTCGCCGCGCACGCTCTCGATGGCGACATTTCAATTGTGAATTGGACTCACATAAAATTTTTTTATTACTTCCGTATAAATTATGGTTTGAACAAAATGCCTAGCTTCCGCTTGGTTGAACTTTCTGTCGACTAGTTGATTTGCAATAGAAATTTCCATCAAAACACCTTCCACTGGATATAGCAAATGACCTGCGTTCCTACGTGCCGGCGCCGACGTGTATCATACCATCCGTCCTACCTGATCAACAGTAACCCGATACCAGATGTGGCCGCGGAGGCTTTAGACCATGTTATTGTCGTTTCTTCTTTGCATCGCCAACAATTCCTGGTTCTCACTCCCAGTTGTTCCATTGATGACGCCCTTAAAGTCGACTCGTTCACAAATATCACGTACGCGGCGGACTGAAGTTTTTAGGTCTCGTTTATGGAGTCGGTTCCGTTCATGCGTCGCGAAGGCGTCCTGAAATTCAGTTAGTGGTGGCGTTGGGCACGAAAATTGAGGCACTGCATAAAATGTTACATTTTAGTGGAAACCTGCATGCGAAGAAGCTGCTGTCGTTGTTGAATTGATTTTATGGGTTGGTCAGTTTCTAATGACATTCAAGCTACCGGACGTACCCGTACCCGTACAGGAGAAGTAGAATTGTTGCTTTATTAATTTGAGGCGCCAATATTTAGAACAGGATGTTGCTATAGTAGCACGAGTAGTCGTATACTACTTAGTACTTGTGCGTCCGGTTGCGAGCCGCTGCCGCAGCGTTGTGTCTATGTGAATTGTACACGTCCGAATGAGTGTCAGGCGGGGCTGGGGGCGGGGGTGAAGACGCCGCAGGTAAAATTACACTTAGAGCAGGATGAAGGCTGCGAGAGGCGCGGGCGTGCTGCTTACCGCCGTTTTCCGAAAGAATTATACGGAAGGAAAAGCAGTTTGCAACGGCCGTTTGCTGCACTACTGCCCGAGGCAACTTAATTTAACATTTACTTAAGCACTCGCATGGCACTGAGCATACCAATGGTCATGATGATTTAGTCGCTGCGTGATCTACTTCACCCGATCTTTTCGCAGCTAACAAAGCATTTGCCATAAGCTGTTACCCGTGATCAGTCCTTCCCGGAAGCACGTGACCGGGGCCCCCGCCACGCACACGCTGCTCACGTGCCATGTAACTGTAATGCCACTTCAGTACGCTGCACGTCGTTGTCGAGTTATACTGATAATAATATATTTCACTGGCACCAATTGAACATACATTTACACCGTTTTTTGTAGAAATAAATATATTTACAATACTTTATATTTACAATACCGATACGTGCGAACGATACAATCGCTTGTCGCTCGCCCCCGCCCGGACGCGATACGCACGCGGCGGTGACTGCGCGCGTACCGCTCGCCGCTCGCCCCCGCCCGGACGCGATACGCACGCGGCGGTGACTGCGCGCGTACCGCTCGCCCCCGCCCGAACGCGATACGCATGCGATGGTGACTGCGCGCGTACCGCTCGCCGCTCGCCCCCGCCCGGACGCGATACGCACGCGGCGGTGACTGCGCGCGTACCGCTCGCCGCTCGCCCCCGCCCGGACGCGATACGCACGCGGCGGTGACTACGCGCGTACCGCTCGCCGCTCGCCCCCGCCCGGATGCGATACGCACGCGGCGGTGACTGCGCGCGTACCGCTCGACGCTAGCCCCCGCCCGAACGCGATACGCATGCGATAGTGACTGCGCGCGTACCGCTCGCCGTTCGCCCCCGCCCGAACGCGATACGCATGCGACGGTGACTGCGCGCGTACCGCTCGCAGCTCGCCCCCGCCCGAACGCGATACGCATGCGATGGTGACTGCGCGCGTACCGCTCGCCGCTCGCCCCCGCCCGAACGCGATACGCATGCGACGGTGACTGCGCGCGTACCGCTCGACGCTCGTCGCTTGCTTCCGCCCCAGCACACGAACACACGCAGTAGACGCCCCGCCGACACTGCTCTCTGCTTAGAACGTAGGGTTTCAGCAGAGTTTTTGAGTTTTAACTGTCCTCCGTTATAAAATGCGTTATTATCGTATTTTTTTATGTCGCATAATATGAAAGCTTTCCGCAAATGTTTTAATGGTACATAAATCTGAAACTAATTTAATGTTTTTCAAAATAACCACCTGCTGCCGTTACCTATTACCCTTGCAATATTAAAAACGGCCATATAATGACCACAATAACCTTTTAACTTCGCACCTACTCGTGCTGGGAGGTAACGGGCTATGATCAAATGGCTCGATTAAAAAAAAGCTATTACTGTAATGTTAATTAGGTACATGTTATTGCATTTCGTATAATTCTGCTCGTATAGGCTCGACGAATTCAAAACTTGGCTCTCTTAAGCGAAAAGCAGGTGGGTAGCAGACCATAACTCCGATTATTTTTTATTGAACAAGTTGAATCTTTTAGATTTAGCTTAACAAAACGGTATCTCGCGTTAATAAGTTAATTAAGCTGAGCTAACAAAGTAGATTCCCGAGGAAGGTTTTGCGTACCGGAATGGCGTGGTGCGTCGGTTCGCCGTAGTCAGCAGGGGTCACTCGCACCCCCGGTTCTCCGTCGCCTCTACACACCCTGCCTCTTTATATCTATCTATATATCATTTCTCTCAAGTTACTCAAAAAGTACATAACTATGCTTTGACTACTGCTAACTTGACAAAAGTGCTGAAGAAGCAAGTTAATAATTAATTATCGACAAGCACCGAGTTTTGGTGTATGGTTAGCAAACCTGGCCACCACACCGCTGTCCGCTTGTACCTGCCCGGCTGCAGCTGCGGCTGCGGCTGGGTGGGCCCGCGGGCACACGCCCGTTGTATGCAAACAATAGCAGTGCCATTTAGCAGCTTGTGCTAGTGTACTCGTCGCACCGCATGTCTGGTAATTTCCGTCCTATAAACGCGCTGCATGTTTAACACATGCTTGCCGATGTTCCGATCGAGATATGCGGATTACCCTTAGTAAAACGAAGATATGTCCAGGGTAAGAAGATTGCCTCATTAGTCTTTGGTGCGGGCGCCGCGCGGAGCCCCGGGCGGGCTGGCCGGGAGGTGGGCCCGGGCTCTGGGCCCCGGGCCGCAGTCTGTACACTTTCCTTGTTTCTTTTATTGCAACAAATTTCTCCAAATTGCGTTTCTCGTTCCCTGTCAGTCAAATGGTTATTCAATTATTTATAAGATTCCGGTGCCGTGCCGCAAACGTTCAACGTTTTCTTCTGCAATAATATTCCATTATTTAAGATAACACTCTTAATTCGGTCGCGGTGCGGGCGTGGCGCGGTGCCGGCGCGGCTGCGACGCGGCCAACGATGTGTTTAGAACTAGACTGTATGCAATGAATCAAACATCGAACTCGGGCAACGTCGTCAGCGCGCGGGGTGAGAGGCGAACAGTGCCTCCATCGGGACGCTTACGGAAACTCGTTTTACCTTCCCAAGAATTGAAAGGCCCTTGGGGTTGTTTGAAACATTTTAGCGATATTGTTTAACAGTTGAAATTTTTTCCAAAAGAGACCTCAACAATTTATGAAGGCTCCTAGTTTGTCCATCGCACCTGCCGCTTTGGATATGACTTTTACTTTTACATTTCACTTGCCAAATAATAGGTTGGGGAAAAAGATATCCATTATTTTTATATGAACTTCAGGACTTTATTTAACATGCTTCGGATTGTCCGATTTGAGTCAAATATGCACCGTTTTGTTCTATGATTTGTTGCCATTTTAAAGGTAACTTCATAATGCCTCTCTCGTAGAAGTCCTGGTCTCTATTTGTAAAAACCTCTAGTAGCCGATTTTCACAATCTTCCCTAGATGCCAATTTTTTCCCTAGATGTTAATTTAATATATTATGCTTATCCATCGTCCCCGTTACCGTTTGACCCTCACTAATTAGTAGTGAGGAGCGTTGTATCGAGTTGAACTGGTATAAATAGAAAGCCCTTTTTCAATTCTCGGTCGAAAGCCGCAGCATGCTTAGCTGCGGGGGCAGCCTCGGTCTGAGGACATCACTTACGTTTTTATTTCTTCACACATTGAAGCAGGGTGCGAGCAAAAGCGCCACCCAGGAATAAGTGGTGCGACCAGCTCATAAAAAATAGGCGCGAATTAGGCGCAGCCCGTAGTATACACATAGCCTTGGGATGATAATCCGTTAACCGAAACATTTTTACGGCTGCTGCCTGATCTCGAACATATTTTTCTGAAATAAAAGGAAAATATACTGATCGTGTACTTTTCTGACATCAATGTTTATGTAGGAAGCGACCAAGAGATGTGAGACGTATACCTGCTGATGGTAAGTGATACGCATGCCCATAACAATATGGAGCAATTTAGGATGGTATACACTGCAACACATTGTTCTCGTCTTCGCCTTTAGACATAACATGTTAAATCTCATTAACGCAATAATTTCACTAGCTACAATTTCAAGCCAGAACACTGTAATGTTTGTGCACTAATGTTCGGAGGCAGAAGCGGGAGCTGCGTTCGTACCTACCGTCGCGCGGACTACTCGCTCACGTCGGCGCGTGTGACGGCTTGCCACCATGCGGGCTACCATATACATACATACATATATATCACGCCTCGTTCCCAGTGGGGTAGGCAGAGACCACCTCTCTCCACCTGCTACGATCCTGGCACACCTCTCTCGCTTCCTCCACTTTCATAAGCGTCTTCATGCATGCTCGTCAGTTGCGAGTGCTTTTGACCCGGCCTTTCATTAGCACATGTCGGATTTGATCGGAATATGTCCGCCTAGGTCGACCTCCACCGATTTTTCCAATCATTCTTACCTTGTATATCTCTTTCGTTAATCTTCTTTCATCCATTCTTTTCACATGGCCGAATCATCTAAGCATCCCTTTCTCTATCCTTGTCACTTTAAACTCACCACATCTTCAACCACGCCGCACCGCTTCCTTATTACACTGTTCCTCACTTTGTCCATCTGTTTCACTCCAGTTATACTTCTCAGGCTTCTCATCTCCACAGCATTAATCCTACTTTCATGTTTCTTCTGCCATACCCAACATTCACTACCATACATCAGTGTGGGGACCAACACGCCTCTATGCACAGCCAGTCGTGCTCTTTGTGATACGTTCCGGCTATTCATAAAGTTATGAAGTGCCCCATTGACTTGATTCCCTTTTAAAAGTCTTCTTTCAATATCACTATCACAGTTGCCATCTCTCGAAAACTGTGAACCCAGATATACAAATTCTTTCACTTATTACACTTTTTGTCCCTCAATCATAATGTCACAGTTTGTCATACATTCTTCTCTTTCAAAAACCATTACTTTCGTCTTGCTTACATTCACTTTCATTCCTTTGCTTGTTAAAGCACCATGCCCCATGTCAACCATCGCTTGCAACTCCCTCTCCGATGATGATAATAAAACTTGATCATCCGCGTATAGGAGGCACTTGACGGTCAAGTCATTCATTCTTAGTCCATACTCACTATCTTTCAAATCTTTCAAGCAATTGTCTAAAAATAGGTTAAACAGTCACGGCGAGGCCACACATCCCTGTCTAACACCCTTCTGGATGCTAAACCAGTCTGAGTAAGCCCCGTTTATCCTGACACAAGCACTGGAACCCACATAAAGTGATTTCAGTGCTCGTATCAGCGTGCCGTTCACCCCATAAGCAGACAATATGGACCACAATTCATTCCTCACCACTCTGTCATAGGCTTTTTCCAAATCTACGAAAGCGCAATAGACCTTTTGGGTATGTACCAAACATTTTTCGGTTATGCTACGTAAGGAAAAGACCTGGTCCATGCATCCCATTCCACTTCTAAATCCTGCTTGTACATCCCAAATTTTCTCTTCTGTTTCTTTCATCACTTATTTAATCAGTATCTTTGCATACAGTTTGCCGACGACGCTCAGTAAGCTAATGCCACGATAGTTTTTACAGTCTTGCTGTGACCCTTTTCCTTTATATACCGGAACGATTACGGCTTTGCACCAGTCATCTGGCACTTTGCCGCTCCTCCAACAAAGGTTGAAAAGGTAGTACAGCTGACTAGCTACCGCACCCTGTCCAGCTCTCAGCATCTCGACCGTAATCCAATCATATCCTGCAGCCTTACCCAACTTCATACTATTCATTGCATCTAAATTCTCTTTCATACTAATATCACTTTCATCCCCACTCTCAGTTTGACCCCTACCGGGGTTTCGCACATGCATATCCTCTTTCTCGAATAAACTTTAAAAATATTCCTCCCACCTCTTTAGGATACATTCTTCACCTGCCACAAAGCTTCCATCCTGGTTCCTGATTTTGCCATGTGAACTTGTATTATTAGCTCTGGCTATTCTTATGGACTTTCAGAAGAACTTAATGTTCATCCGGAACTCATCAGATAACCTTCTTTAAAATTCATCTCTATCATTCATATTCTTTCTTTCCTCCACTTCCTTTGTTACGGTCTTACATCTTTTATACTCATTCTTCATATTTTGTACATCCTCTATCGTTGCCTTGTCCATTCTGTGATTGGCTTTTGCTGCCAACCAATCCTGCCATGCTTTCCTCTTTTCAGACACCGCCTTCCGTATTTTTGCACTTACAGTCTTTAACATACTTCCTTTTCTTCTCTTACTCACACCACATACATCAATGGCCGCTTTCACAACTCCATCCTTGATCGACTTTCACAACTCTTCAACCTCACACATTCCTTCTAATCTGTCAAACTTATCAATCAATTTATTCTTATACTTCTCTCTCATTTCATCATCTTGCAAAACCTCGACTTTCACTATTCCTAGTACACTAATGGGTTCCCGAACATGATGCCGCCATCGCCTAAAGATCCCCCTTATTCGGCACAACACCAGGAAGTGATCAGTGTCGATGGCAGTGCCACCTTATACCCTAGTGTCTAACACTTTCTTTCTCAATCTCTTATCGACCATTAAAAAATCAATCATATAATATATAATAATAGGGGGACCGGAAAGTAATGTCGTTTCTGCGCATGCCAATACTTGATTGTCATTTGTCAGCTCATTGTTTTGTTCAGAGGCGTACCAAAGACATTGTGAGGTTATAGTGATTTCTTTACTTATAGACAATTGAATTACAATTTTTTTTTGTAATTTTGGGTAAAATGGCCAGCCAAATACCAGAAGAGGTACACATCCGGCATTGCATGCTCTTTGAGTTTCGCAAGGGAAATAACGCAACAGTTGCTACCAAAAACATTTGCGATGTTTATCCAAATGCACTGGACATTCGTAAATGCCAAAGGTGGTTTTCCAAGTTCAAATCGGGTAATTTTGATCTTTCCGACTCGTATCGATCAGGAAGACCATCAGCGTTAGACAACGACGTGTTAAGGGCGGAAGTGGAAGCAAATCCGTGTCAGACGATCGAGGAATTGTCAAACAGTCTCAACAAACCTTGGTCGACCATCCAAGAACATTTGAAGCAGATTGGAAAAGTAAGCAGAGCAGGTGTTTGGGTCCCGCATAATCTGTCCGAACAGAATAAGGCTAACCGATCAATCACATGCAACTTATTGCTTCAACGACACAACACAGAAGCGTTTTTTGATCGCTTGATCACAGGAGATGAGAAATGGGTCCTGTATGATAACCCAAAACGCAAAAGGCAGTGGCTCTCTCCAAATGAAATCCCTCGGAGTACTGCTAAGCCAGGTTTACACCCCAAAAAAGCGCTTTTGTGTGTTTGGTGGAGTATTCGCGGCATTGTTCATTTTGAATTACTGAAACCTGGAGAAACTGTTACTGCAGACCTCTACAGCGAACAATTGCAGCGAGTCAATCAATCTTTAATTGAAAAGTGGCCAGCGATTGTCAACCGAAAAGGCGTCATTCTCCAACATGACAATGCAAGACCGCACTGCGCAAGGCGAACTCTAGAAAAAATTAATGAATTGGGGTGGGAGGTGCTGCCTCATCCACCATATTCGCCCGATGTTGCACCATCGGATTTCCACTTATTCCGAGCGCTGCAACACTTTTTAAGTGGCAAAACATTTGCAAATTTGGATGATATCCAAAATGCCATCTCTAGATATTTTGCCGAAAAACCAATTAATTTTTATCGATCAGGGATTGAAAATTTACTCACTAGATGGCAAAAGGTTATTGACAATGATGGGGAATACATCATTGATTAAAAATAAAGACTCGTTAAAAATGTATGTGTTTGTATTTAGCGTAAGAAAACGACATTACTTTCCGGTCCCCCTAATATTTCGACCTCGTAATCGCGGCACTCCCGGAAGTGCTCGTTACGGTAGAGCCGCACTCCAGCGCAACGATAATTGTCCGTGGGCACGGTCTTGGGCGTCGGCGCGGCGTATCGAGCCTGACCTAGGCGCTGCTACGGACGTCGTAGGGTTGCTACGCCGAGTGCTACGCTGATGCGGGGGGACTCCTCGCGGGCCGACTTACGTGTAGGAAATGCCTACGCATACGTGCCCCTCACGTACCCCTCGTGCGCCTCACGAGGACAAAAACAGGTTATGTCGGACATGTACCGACTAACCCGCCCATAACACACAGGCACGCTGGAAGATACAGCGCGCTCTTTCTTTCTCGTCCTGCTACCATCGCCCAAAGGCCCAGCGCTCTGCAGCGAATCTGGTCTTGAGCTTTACCGCCAACCATTATACGGAGGATAGAGAGAGCGTCGAAACGCAATAGCAACACTTATCTCCCCCGTGAGCCCACCGCCACCAGATTACGGTTGGGCAGCGCATAGTCGCGGGGGATAAGGAGAGTGGCGGAGCGCAATACCAATACTCCTCTCCCTCCGCGAGTCCACCATGGCTGCGAAGAACAGTGGGAGTCTGCCCCGGCACTCCACCGGCACAGATTCAAGATGAGCTTATTGAGCTCACCTAGAGCGGCTTCTTCGGACGGTCTTATGGCTCGGGCCGGTGGAATAAGTTTCTCTTCTCTTCACCGTGGGTGACCAAGCCATAGCTACCGGGTTCCTCCGCCACGGCAAGGCGGGAACCTGTTCGGGGGAGCGCTAGTGTACCGTAGTGTACGCATTGTTTTACACAGCAAATGTGTTCTAGCATTAAAACAGAACAGACTTAGCCACGCCTGTTGTACTTCATAATTATTATACAATATGTATTTGTGTGTGCGTGGGTGTATAAAAAACTCAATAACATTTTTTCAATCTAAGTTGAGTAATCTAAATGTTGTATGTACATACTTACATACATATATATCACGCCTCGTTCCCAGTGGGGTAGGCAGTACATACTTATGCACATAAAGAACAAATTCGCCTACTCTCTATACATACCGAGTCCTCAACCATCAAGGCATCAAGTAAACGTGGCACCACTGGCATATAACGCAATGTTGAGTTGATAACCGGATACGGTCTTATTGTCTGGAGTAATGGCATTGCCTCTAATAAAGGTTTGCAGTCCAAACTTGTACATTCGAGCGATTTGTAATAGCTCACCGCTCACGTGTAAACCTTATTTTAAAAAGTGGTTGGCGGGGCGCACCCGCCGCCGACTTCTCCGACTCCTCCGACTCCTCCGGGCGGAGGGCGCGGCCAACGTGTATCGCGGATTGTATCGAGCAATCTATACGGGAACATTGTGAAGGCATGAACATTTATTTACGGAAAGCATAAATGCTAATACTCTTTACTCGTGAAATAACGCCTGCTGAGAGAAATGCGTCAGCACGTAGCAGTAAGCAGGGCGGCTCCGCGCAGGCCCGACCGACCGAGCTCTTCGTAACTTTCGGGCGCCCTGTACTACTTGTTGGGGAAATATTGTTCTAATAGAAATGTGATTCCCTTTCTAAAGCAGCAGCCCTTCGAGTGGGCGGCTGGGCCATCACGTTCCTCTGATGGAGGCTTCCGGTGAAACGGGACCTGCTTTAATTAATAACAGTTAAAGCGAACGTACTAGACACGACACGTACTAGACACGACACGTACTTGTGTTATATGTTCTGATTATACATATATCTATTGGTGTTAAAACACAACTGTTCAAAACATTTCAACGTAATATCCCTCGCTGTGATATGATTATCAATACTGAAATATAATTTCACGTCTTTATATTCATACGCTGAAAGACCGAAGAAAGTGTGGATGGATTGGGCGAAGTGTGAAAGATGACATGTGCAAGAAGAGTGTGAATGCTGATATGACGGCTAATAGAGGGATATGGAAGAGAAGTACATAATGTGCCGACACTACATAGCTGGGTAAATGGCAGGAGGAAGAAGAAGAAGATATTCATACGCTGAAAATATATGTTGGTGTTACCAGTACATGGAACCCGTACTCTCTGTCGGACCTTAAGGAACTCAGAGTAAACTTCATGTTCGCGTCAACGAGGCCACGACAGGAGTGGGAGGATGCGGGCGGGGGCGCATTGAAATATTGACGTAATATCCGGCAGGAAGTGAGGCGCGCAAGGCGAACGCGTTACAAGTTATCTCCGGAATAGCCGCCAGCTGCCGGCGAGCGGGCTGAGCTTCTCGACTGCTCATCCTCACACCTAGCTTTAATTCTTTTTATTGAACATCACAATTAAATGGGGCGTGCGGATCCTACGGCCGATATCGGTATAATATAAAGTATCGCGCAGCATCACATACACACTGGAGCACTTCATTATTAGAAAAACTCGACAATCTCATCGCAATATTTAATAAAACATTAGGGGCCCGTAAGATACTTAAATGTTACACGTACAAATGCTCCCTGCGGAAAAATATCCGCACCTCTTATGCACGAGCTCAATAAAGCGCTCACCTTAACAGTTAGTCGCGCGACGCGTCGGGACCAGCTCATCCTGAGCCACCTCCGCCGCCGCGCACTTCCGGGATCACAACCCGTCAGGTCACACAAACCTCATCGTCGTCTCTCAATCCCACCCCCTTTTTTCATGCGACACATTTGTCTGCAGAACGTAGCACGCGCATGACGTGCACTATGTATTGCAGCTCAACCTACCGGTCTGCATGCAGCTAGTGAGTAATCTATTTTGAAGCATAGGAACTTACTTACTTACTTACTCCTCTAGGGCAGCGACCCAAAGTGAGTCTTGGCCTTCGAAACAAGAGTGCGCCAGCGTTGTCTGTCCTGCACTGCCTCATACCAGTCTTACCAGACCACTGCTTAAAGCTCGCGTAGGTGATACTCTACAGCATCCTTGCAGCGGCATCTGGGCCGGCCGACAGGTCGGCGTTCAATCGGGATACGAATTGTTTTTAAAAGTTCCAATGTATAAAACGGTTGCATGGTTCTCCAGCATCGTTAGACGAGGAGGCACGAGTATTTTAGTTAAAGAAAATATTTCATGCAAACTAACCTCAAACATTTGTCCGAAATATAGCAGAAGAATTCTCTTTTGGGTGCTCTGGAGTAGAATTAACATATCAAAACTTGTTACTTATGTCTATACATCGCACCCATAAAAGTGATACAAATAACTTATTTCAAACTTAGAACGATTATTACACACCGAATCGTATCGAATTTCAAGTACAAAAAAATTATTGTATGTGCCGACTGGAATATCAATCTGCTCTCCACCGATAGGCATCCCAGAGAACGTTCGCATTTTGAATAATTATGGCCTGACACCGCACGTAGACACTCCAACGCGAGTTTCCTTTTGCATAGATATGGTAGATAGTAATGTCTCATCGGCTAATGCGGTAGTCCGTAGTTCGCGTGCTTCAGATCATGAGACGGCCCAAACATTAACGTTCACAGTACAGAAAGCTCTCGAGCCGGGCGCCGGTTCGAGTTTCAACGTGGTACAGTAGCGGTTACATTATATTAAATAAATATATAAATGTCCATCCTCGCTAAGCTTTGCAGAACTCTACGAACATAAAACCTTAAATGTTGCTTTCAAAGAATTTTATAATACACTTTGTCTGTTCTATGAATTACGTTTTCCGGTAATAAACGTAAAATCAGGCTATAGAAACAGTAAAATGTATTGCCTAAAGCTATAAAAATTGCTTGTAAATATAAAAGATCTACTTAAGCTACAGATAACAAAAAAGTATAAAGAAGGAAATAAAACAAAGTGTATTAGTACAGAAAAATAATGAAAAATGTATTTATGGTTAACGACCGATTAGTTAAAAAAAATATATCGACAGGGAGTAAAACCAAATGTAAAGCTATTGTGCACTCACTACCCGACGGAACCGGACATTGTTCACTGTACAAATGTGTACAGCGGCGATTAAATATAATATATTACAATAACTGACTGGACGTGCACACATCCCTCCGCAGTCTCGGAGGCGTTTGATAATTATTTTATTAATTTAATTCACTTTAATGTAAAATGCATAACTAATAACAATAGTAATCGCTAAATAAACCTGTCCTACAATACGATTATCCGACAGCGCCTGCGCGACTGAACTTCTGTACATATTCAATTTAACCGTGTAAATGATAGATTGCGCGTGCGACGTGACGCACCGCGGCCGGATGTTCTCAGAGAGAATGCCAAGTTCATTTGGGGTCCTCTTGTAAACATAATGCGTACTCATGTACTCATGAGTTACTTCCTTACCTTCTATTGCCTTCTATTGCTTATATATACCTTCTATCATATAAACATCGTTTATATGATAGAAGGTAGAGACCCGATAAATTTAAATTTTCAATTACTAGACCTCAGACTGCCCTACAGACCCATTACACTAATACCAGAAATTGGTAAAGTAATAGAGAAAGTTAAGCACGGTAGAATATATGATTTTTTAATTGATGGTTAAAATGATAAACTAAAGAGCAATTTGGTTTCAGAAGTAAGTAAGTCACTCTACGAGGTCATCCTGTTACAAATTAATAAAAACTGTAACGGAGAGCTTAAACAACAAAGTGCCTGTTATTGAGTTATTTCTAGATGTGACTAAAGCATTCGGTTCCGTACAACATAACACTATGTTACTGAAACTTTCTGAATATGGAGTAAGAGGAAAAGCGTGAGATTGGCCAAAAAGCACGCACGCCGCGCTAATTCGACGTGTAACAGATTGCGCCACGACGAGGGGCCGAGGAGGACGCGGATGAGGAAGGATGAGGAAGGATGAATTTTTTAAGCGCTTGTTCATCGCACTTGTTCTTCACAAACAAAAACATTATCGCTGGGCGCGCGGCCGATCGCTCGCAGCTACTTCTTCCTAAAGCGCCTCCCCATTACCGAGTGCGGCACACTTTACATGTACATCATTTTTTCATATTTCGAAATGTCTCTCACGCCGAGTAACACGCTGCGTGACGGTCAACGCGATCCGTCTCCGCACCCCGGCGTCAGTCCGACGCTCGGGGGCGCTGCAGCGCGCCGCTTAGCTAATTAAAACATTTTGACTTGATTTTTAGCAGTAAAACGGAAATTTAAAACAGTTCATTGGATCCCATCGTGTATGACGCGCAGCGGGCCCCTTGCGGGGTGCGCGTGTGTACCGTGTGTGTAACGTGTGTAGCGTGTGCAGCGTGTGTAACGGGCGCGGTGGCGCGGTGTCGCGTTGCAGTGAGCGCGCTGCGGGAGCACTGGGACGAGGCGAACGCGCGCGTGCTGCAGCGCAAGGCGCAGCTGGACGCGATGCTGGCCGACTCGCAGCGGTACGAGGCGCGCCGGCGGGACGCGGACGCGTGGCTCTCGCGCATGGAGGCGCGCCTGGCGGGCATGGCGCCGCCGGCGCACACCGCCGACGTGCTCGAGATGCAGCTCAGGGAGCAGAAGGTACGCGCCACGCCACATCACGAACTCCTCATTCATTACTACTGTCGCTACTTTTTCTTTTTGTTTCGTGGGGGGGGGGGGGGAATCTTTAAAAAGATACTCTGCTTTCTGGGGATACTCAGAGTTATGTTGAGATTTTTACCCACTAAAATCCCATCGGTGGTCACCTTCAGCGTTTGGAGAAGTCACGGGACTCCGTTGGGCACAACATATCCGCAGCACTAGTGTCCTTCCTGTTCCATCTCGCCAAATTCAAAACCTCTATCCAATTTGGCGTCGTTAGCACCGCCGCCAGCCGCCAGCCGCCAGCCGCCGACCCTCGCTTCAGTGCTTATTGTGTTCTGGGCCGCGGCCGCGGAAGCCTCATCTTGTGCGGGGCTGGCGCATTTATAGATTTAATATAAATCCACATTGTTTGTTTTTAACACAAAAATTGCACCAGTTCTGGTAAATTCAAAACAAATGCTCACTCCCGCCGCCGCGCTGACCGTGCAATCATTACTCGCATAGAGCAGATAATATCCTCACGCAACATCAGCCTGACGAGGGCCGCAGCCGCAGCCGCAGACCGTTGGGTGAACCCTTCACAGGAGCACCAGCCCCGCGCCGCGCCTTACCCGCTGACGGCGCCCCCGTTTGCATAATTGTTCTCATTTATTGCGTCACCGGAAACTAGCGCTTTAATGAGAGGTGGCGCGGGGTGCGGCGCACCCCCGGCGGCGCGCACTCACAATTTACAGTTAGTTTGTAAACAAACAGAATTATTATTTTTTTTAAATTATAAAAAATATTGAAGCTTCCGAGGCTTCGTTTCAATTTTTAAAATTTTTTGTAGCTTCAGTAATGTAGAGCGATGTGATTGCAGTCAGTCAGGTTGCCAGGTGTAGCAAAAGGATGCAGTAATGCTTGCACGCTGCCGCCCGAGGTCGGTGGAGTGCAGCTAATACAGGGTGTCTGGTGGCAGATTTATGTTTTCAAATTTAAATAAAAAATAATATGTTTGACACATAATTTTACTAAAAGTATTAAAAGATAGAGTACAAATGCGGATTTCATTTTTTAAAGATAAAGTCATCCAAATGTCTTCCACCCTGTTGCACACACACACACACTGTTCGAAACGGAGCCTCGTACTCTGTGCCACACGATGCAGTAAACTTGGTTCAGTTGCGCTGATTTCTCGCCGAATATTTCCTTTTAAGTCCACAACAGTTCGCGGATTGTTGGCGTAAACTCTCTCTTTGAGGTAGCCCCACAAAAAAAATCCATTGGAGTTAGGTCGGGTGACCTCGGTGGCCACGGGATGTCCCCAAAGCGACTAATCAGTTTTTGAGGGAGATTTTCTCGCAACAAATCCATCGAAGCTCTGGCCGTGTGTGCGGTCGCACCTGTACCGCGTCCTGTTGAAACCACGTGTGTGATGAGAATGATGAATGAGCTCGCAGGTTCGGCAAAAAGAAATTCGAAATCATGAGCCGATAATTCTCACCATTGACATTCGTCGCTTGGCCCCGTGCATTTTCAAAAAAAATGGTCCGATTATCCCATTCGAGGATAAAGCGCACCAAACAGTTACCCTCGGGCAATGTAATGGTTTTTGGTGCTTCAGTCGAGGATTGCGAGTTCTTAGAGCCCAGTAACGGCAATTTTGTTTGTTTACGTGTCCGTTTAAATGAAAATGAGCCTCGTCGCTCCAAAAAATGGAATTCACAGTGCGAAAACGCTCCAACATGGTTTCACAAACAAATTTGCGTGACGCAAAGTCATTTTTTTTCAATTCTTGAATTATTTGAATTTTAAAAGGATGAAACTTCATATCTTTTTTCAAAATTTCATGCACGCATGCTCTTGGAAGTCCCAGTGAAGCTGCCCTTTTCCGTATCGAAAGTCGTGCATTTTCACGTAAACTGCGTTCAACCAGTTCAACGTTTTCGGGGGTCCTTGACGATCGACCAAGTTCTGGCCGTGGTGTGTTCATAGCCGAAGCAGTTGCGCGGAACCTCTCCACCCACGAACGAATTAAATTCACACTTGGCCCATCGCCTATCCGTCGAATATTGGAATGTGAACAAAACTGTCGGCGAGCGAGTACGTAAGAATCGTTACTCTTGAGAAATGCTTCAATAGCGAACGCGCGATGCTCACCCGACCACTACACCACTGCACCACTGCACCACTGCACCACTGCGACATCGTGACTAAGAAATCCGCACGATCGGTGATTCTAATGACACCACCTTCCCCACCACCCCGCACTGTTTATAACTTATTGAGATATTCGTTTTTTAAAATATAAATCTGCCGCCAGACACCCTTTACAATGGGCCCCCCCCGCATGCATCCCCAGCTTACGCACCAAGGCTCCTCGCGCAGAGTGCGTCAGGATGAGGATGCTTGGAGGTTATACCGCGATGCTCACTGGGTTCCGTTCATGTGCTTGCAGTCGTTCCACGCGGAGGTGCACCAATACAAGCACCAGGTGGAGCTGTTCGGGCAGCTGACGCAACGGCTGATCGCGGTTTACCGAAACGACGACACCACGCGCATCAAGCGCGCGACGGAAGCGGTCAACCATCGCTACAACGATCTCAACAACAGGTGAGGCAAGCGCCGTGGCCGGAACGCACGCGGCGCATACACCTCGCGCAGCGGACGCGCCGCGCACCAGGTACCAGGCGCACCGTCGCGTCGATCCTGCACTCACAACACTTCTCAAATTCTTCAGCGGTGTGCGATGACGATGAGAGGAATGAATGTATATATTTTCATATATTGATCTTTGGAGCGCTGGGAGGCCTCTGTCCAACAGTGGAGGTCTACCGGCTGATGATAATGACGTATATATATATATATAAACTTGTAGGCTCTTTTCATAAATATAAACGTCACTTATTATTTTTTTACTTTTTCAACTTTTAAGCAACCTAAAAAACATATCGTACATCGCTTGCCTCCACCCTACAGGGGGCGAGTTTCTGTCACTTTTGACATTTTATTTAATTTTTTTTGATGTGACGCAATGTTTTGTATTTTATCTTAACCAGTGTGCGATGTTATGGACAGGCGTATCATTTACCTACGGATGAACTTTCCGTTCTTCTCGAGCTTACCGGAATAAAAATAAAGCATTAATAAACAAGAAAGGGTTATCACTATCAGTACAGTTTTGAGGTGTTAGGTTTTCAAATGCCCTTGAAGCTTGCGCGCGTCACGCGTCACGCGTCACGCGGGACACGGAGAAGAAAAGTTAATCAATCGAAATGAACACGGTAGTTAACAAGTATATTCCCAGATTAATAAGAACCCGCCTGATGCGCGATGATATGTTGCCCTTAGCAATTCAAACGAACCCCGCCGGGAGTGCCCCTATGCGTGAAATACACAAGAACGTCACTGTAAGGCGGAGGGTGCGCCCCAGCCCCCACCGCGCCCCCTTACATGTAAATAAAGGGGCGCGCTAATTAAATATCGAGTTGGGGTAAACTCAATGCATTTTATTTTATATAAAATCAAATTTAAAGCCGATCTAATATTACATTGACGTGATGGCAGCGTGACGACCTCACTGCCCAGCCACTCGCTGCGGCCGTGCCGGTTTAACTCACAACACAACACAACACACAACGCGATGCGCTGCCTTCCGGGGGAAATTATTATGTACTGTAGGTTCGAGTTTTCCGGTTCTAAGATTTCCCGGCGGTAAGACACCCTTTTAATCCCTCCACACACAGCATCGCGTGGTTGTCGGGATGGCTGCAGTCGGTGAAGCCGGACTAGCCTACGACAGCGGCATTCGTCGCACGTTCCCTACTTTCCACCACCTCCACCATCACCAATCTCTTCAAAACGGTTTTGTTTCATTACGCAGCAATAGAGAATAGCAAATGAGTGCGTGTGTTTCAAATTTTATTTATTGTTATTTTTCTGCTATTTATTTATTCTATTCGTATTATCCAATTGATTAAAAAAAATTAATTAAATTAGTCCGACGGAAACGAGTCACAGTTATTTTACTTAGCGCCATCTGTGCGCAACCTCCCAAACTAGAGGGCGGGCCTCGCGCGCCGCGCGCCCCCTTGTGCACGGAGGTGTCCCGCAGTATTGAAATACTTCACGTAATCATTTCCCTAATGTATAAGTTATTAGTTAGTTATGCGAAAAACTTTAATACTTGATTCCACTAAGTAGCTCTTAATCAATTATAAATAATTTCAATGAATACTGAAGCCGTCGGGTGCCGAATCGCAAATCTTGGCTAACTGCGGGGCACCAGGGCGGCGACGGGGGTGCGGTTCCGCGTCTTTGTGATTTCTTACGATGTCCACTTTCCGGCCTCGCTGTCGCGGCAACGTGGCATGATAAAAATTTTGTAAAGAATATCGATTCAAGTACTCGATTATCGTGTTTTCAAAAATAATTGTTTTTTTGAAAACCTATGTGTAAAATCAACAATTGTACCCGTTCTGCATTATTAGAACATTCTGAGCCGTTAACTGAGGAGGTGTTCACCCAGTAGAGCAAGCTTCCAATAAATAAGGGTAAAGTGATGTTCGGAGACTCGTATTCGGCTAGGTCAGTGTACACAGTACACAGTATGTAGTAGACAGTACATTTAAATGCATGCCGTATTGCGCAGCATCGTGGCCAGGGGCAAAGCGCTGCACTCGGCGGTCTCTTCGCTGCAGAACTTCGACCGCTCGCTGGAGAAATTCGTGGGCTGGCTGAGCGAGGCGGAGTCGCTGCTGGACGCGGCCGAGCGCGATCCGCATCTGCTAAAGGTAAGAGATATATTACTGTGTTCAATGTGATGTATATATGTATTCCACTGTTGCATTTCTATGAAAAATACAAAATAAACGTAAGAAGAAATGTATATGAAAATGTATTTTCGATATCCACGTACATTATTAATACGGCATCTGTTGGAGTGTGTTGATACGTTGCTGCGAGCGTGACATGTTGACGCAGCGCGCCGGATGCGCGGAGAGCGAGTGGTGCGCCGCTAGGCGGCGCTCACCGCCGCTAGGTGGCGCTCACCGCCGCTGGGTGGCGCTCACCGCCGGCGCTCCGCTGCGCTGCGCCATCTCCGGAATGGAGAATGTACTATCAAGGAACTAAGTCACGATACGAATTTCGCGGTCATAAATTCGCGCCATTATAAAATTTATATGGTTAAATTATATGTCGGCGGGTGGCCGCGATTATCCTCAATAATATTAACATTTAATAATATTAATATTAACTTCAACATTTATTCGGCAGATCTAGTGAAAACTATCAAATATTGTAAACTTAACTGCTATGCCGATGATGTACAACTTTATACATCAGATAAACCTAATAACATTTTAAACGCGATTTCTAAATTAAACGACGACCTAAGTATTATAGTATTACCGAGTGGAGTGTAAGAAACAATCTAAAAATCTATCCCATTAAATCTAAATTTATAGCTTTCGGCACAGAATCACAAGTTAAAAATATACGAGACCAAAATCCAACAGTTACAATAAATAATGAAAATTTAGAGCAATTATCTGAAGTAAAGAAGCGAGGCATTATTTTGGACACAAAGTTACGTTACGAGAAGCAAATTCAAATTATTGTTAAAAATTGTTTTTACCGCCAGAGAGTTTTATATAAAATTCGCACTTTTCTTTCGTCAAAAACTCGTATTGCTCTGTGTGAAGCTCTTATTTTGTCTAAACATAACTATGACGACATTACGTACGGTCCGCGGCTGCTTTGTGGAACAAAGCGCCTAATACAGCGAGTTCAAAGTGCCGGCTGCCGGCTCTGCCTGTACATTCCTCCGCGGTCGCACATCCCTCCCTACTTGAACAAATCATCAATGTTGAATATGGTGTCACGCAAACGAATGCATCTTGCCTGTCTTTTGTTTGGGTTATTAAAACCTAGAACACTGGAATATTTATACGCTAAGCTGAATCTTTCATCAGCTCCGCACAGATGCAGCGCTAGAAGCACTCGCTCTTGCCTTGTGTTCTATAAACATAAATCTGTGGCTTTTGCAGGTAGTTTCCGCCATCGAGCGACAAAGTGCTGGAATAATGTACCACCCCCTTTAAGAAATTCACTAACAATTGCTCATTTTAAATCAAAATAGAAAACATATCTTTTAGAAAAACAAATTAATTCCCGGCCTAACAATTTATAATTCCAGCACTCGAGCAGGTTTATATTTATTTATTCCTGAATTTATATCAATCATTTAACTTTAGATCTTTTTCTCTATCCGGCTACATCGTGCGCGCACACAAGCATCCCGAAGATATTCATGCTCCTTTATAAGGCAGTACATCAGGCTGAACATCAGTGTGTTGTTCACTACGTGGCGACAGTTACACTGAGCCGCGGCCATTTTGTTCCATTGCAGTAACATGCACACGGCAGCAATGATTATCCAAAATGTTACTATGTCAACATATTTATGTTTCTCTGTGTTCTCTGATCTAATGTTTTTGTCTTTATGTAAGTGTTCTGTACTGCGTGGACAAATAACTAATTTATCTATTTATCTAAAAGTCCTAAATGTCTTTAATAAATTAATTAATTCCTTGATTGTATTGATCTTTAGCGGAAATAACTAATTATCGACGTAACGGAACTATCAATTGCAAGTGTTTTATATTTCGTGTTACGAGTCGCGGTAAATACAGAAGAACACAATAAAATATTGTTACATTAATTTTACGGCAGGTGGCAGCACCGCGGAGCGAACACACGTATACAGTATACAGGTACTACTCGCAAGGAGGTGACTAAAACTAAAGGGTTATTAAATAACTTAACGTACATGTACTACAGGCCGTGGTCCAAATGTTACTTAATATCACACAAATCATTGATCATCAAAATGTCTGGGGTTAATTGGTTAAATCGGCACCGGCCGGGGCGGGCTGGCCGCCGCACTCATTGGCCGAGTGCACCTTCTTTTTTCCGTTTTACGTGAAGGAAATGCCTTCGCATACCTGCCCTCCCCTCCCGAGACTAAAGACGGTAATGTCGGACACGACGTTCCACTTCGTCACTTCATGGCGGAGCCACGAGGATGCTTACGCTCACCTCCACTACCTTGCCCGAACCGGCCGAGTCACCTCCATGTTTACTCAGGCACACACCGGACACTTGAGTTTCGGCATCTAAACAGGCCCGGACGCAAACCGACGACGCAATGTCACCAGCGTGGCGGGAACAAGAATTCCGTGCAGCATAGCATAACGCTCGTTGAATGCCCTGCGCGGGAGTCCGACCGACAAATCCTGATCCACAACATTGGATATGACTTTTCTTTGCCAGTAGCAGTAGCCGCTTCGCAAAAGGGTAAGAGTACATGAGCAACGTTGCTCTCCTTCTATGAAGCCGTTATGGTACAGGAGGCCACCGAACTGAATCGAGAGATGGTTGGTAGCGCCCGGAAAAGAAGACGTCGGGGTGATGGGAATGGACGCCCCAGTCAGTTAGCCTGTAGTCTCGGGCTAGTAAGAATAGGATTGAGCTGAGCCTGCCTGTCGTACAAAGCGGTTAATAGGGTCTACGAGTTTCGCGGGCCTTGAGGGTGGGGGCCCTTAACGCTCCACAAACTTGCGTGGGCTATCGTACACATGTTGCCGTAGCTCAGCGATGGTACCTAGGAGGTTTCAGCCCTTTCATGAAAACGTGCTAACACAAAGTTAGTGGGGCACCGGTGCGTGCGTTCTTTAAGAGATTCCGGAGCCTCTCTGAATGCACTGACGTAGTCTACCGAGGGGGTTTTAGTGACTGTGAGTAAAAATCTCACATAACTATGATTTCTCCTCAGAACCAAGGTATCTTTCGAAGATTGAGTAAATAATGTTTGTTCGTGTTTCAGACGTTACCTTACAATGTAATTTGTGTTGTGAATTTGTTTACAGAACTAAATTTAGCGGTAGACGCTTTGTGCGCTTTGCGCGCTCAGTGCTTTGCAAATATGATTATTTCGATTTGACGTGTCATTAGCAGTATATCGCCGGCGACTCATTGCCGCGTCGGACTCGCGTTCCACCGGAGAGTCGGTCCCGTCTCTCACCTAAAAGTACACAAATGTTCATTAGAACAAAAGTATATTACTTGATTCGAAACAGCGCAGCGACTGCCTCGCACTGCGCTCTGCCTCCGAGGATATATTTTTTTTCGCCCTGAGTAACGCAAAAAAGAACAAAATTTTGTTTTCTTCATTCTGTTTCCTTATCACTCGCTTTCCTCTCCAGCGCAACGACACGAAGTGAGCGAGTGTTGCGAACAATTGTTTAATTTTAAAACAAACCGCTATTATATTTTACAGCGCTACATTGTACCCTATGCTAGATAAATGAAACGGCGTAACATTTAACTATAAGTTAGTGTTATACTGAGTTAATCCGAGACGAATACCGGTTCATGTTTACTGGGTACCCGCACTTAACGCGGTGGGAGCGCACCCGACCACTCCAAATATGTGAACATGTCTATGCTTTCGTTTTATCCTTGTTGACAAATTTTCGCACGCCTGTCATCTTGTACTCACCTCTTCTATAGAAGAAAAGACTGTAGATTTGTGGGCGCGTGGCGGTGAGGGGCGAAGGTGGAGCAGTGATTGACTCGCATACAGTGTCGCCAGCACGGAGTCTGTTATTTATTTCAGCTAGCTTCTCTAGCTTTGGGCGTTCCGGCTCGTACGATAACGCAGCGGAAATGGATTCGGTGCGCGCGCCGCACGGGGTCGCGCCGCAGCAGCACCACGCGCCGCGGTCTGGTCGCCGCCGAGGTCGTGCCGGGAGCGTCTCGTTAGTCGTTACAATGGCGCACGCCCCGACTACCCCGTTCCGTCCCGGGCTCCCTTTAATTAGTACACGAGCAGCGCACTGCAACACAGCAACAGAACTGTCGGCGCGCGCTAATGATCATCACCAGTAAATACGTAACACTTTTCCTTTCTTATAAAAAAATGTATTGTGACACAATTCACCGATAATAATGCGTCAAAATTACTTATTATTATTCATGTTGATGTTTTCCTCGTGTTGCGAAACGTTGCGGCTGCAGGAAGACCTGTCGACGTCGTATCATTTAATTCATAAGTTCAAGAAATGCCGCGGTGACCTCCGCGTACCAATGTCCGCTGTTCGTCTCGGCGCCGGGCGGATATCCGGTGAAACATCGAGCGGGAGAGGCAGCGATCCTCGTGAAATCTGACGAGTGCGCAAGAATAAGCAAGTGCCCTGGATGCAGTACCGGCTACTTGTTATCGGCGCCGCGTCCACTCCCTGGGAGCCCTCTCACTTCTACTTTCTGACTTTATATTCTTTTTCACTCATTCTTACGTTTAGAATACAGATCAAATGTTAGCGAATTAAAATAAATCTACAAGGTTCAAGACGTACTAACTTTTTCACCCTAGTAACTACACTAGCTACAACGCCGTTCAAACCAGATCACAGTAATGTCCGCACAGTACTGTGTATCAGTTGCAATAGGCGCCGCGGTGGTACCTACCCAGACGGCCTCCGGCAACACACGGTTGTAGTCCGATGAGTAATCTGTGCGAGAGATGTTACTACTGTGTAGATGACAACAGGATGTCCGCCTGCCTCAGTGCAGCTGAATAAACGTCGCGTGTTCCGGGCGCTGTGCACTGAGTGTCGTCAGCACCGTGCGGC
Organism: Troides aeacus; assembly: GCA_033220335.2. Taxonomy (NCBI): domain Eukaryota; kingdom Metazoa; phylum Arthropoda; class Insecta; order Lepidoptera; family Papilionidae; genus Troides; species Troides aeacus. The sequence continues at coordinate 224,814 of CM067288.1, forward strand.
GGCTCAGCCGGAACTTGTTCACGATGTCTATCGGACCATGCAAGGGGTTCACATGCACGGATTCGTATCGACCGCATTTATTGTTGGCTTTACCAATACAAAAAGCCGTGTAAATCCAAACAGGCGACAGCCTTTACCCGACATTAGACACCAGCTCAGGAGTGGAGTTCGAGGCGTGGATAAGGCCAAGGCCCACTACTCACAGTTAGTCGCGCATCTGGCGAACACCTGTACTTGTAACGCTCATAAATACTGCTGTATATGATAGTGAGTGCGACACGCGCCACAACGTTTGAAGAACGGTGTTCTTATCGTTTATATCAACGTCAGTAAGAGATACAACGTACTGGGTGTTAGGTGGCCGCTTCCGAAAACGATGGCAGACCGCAGAACTAATCACACCTTTGGTGATGGTACGGAAAAAGAATAGATCCTGTTTAAAAAATATCAAAATATAAAAACGATTTATTAGCATTAATTACGCTCCATCATGTTAGTACAGCTAGATGAAACGATAGTTTCATAAATAATACATTTGGTTCCAATTGGAGCCGAACCTTGCCTCACAGGGCTGCGGGGCGTTTACATTGCGCGCCTAGTATGTGACTACCGATGGAAGAAGCGTCTTAGAACGGAGTCCACCCCCGAGTAAGCGTAGCGCAGGATATCTTTCTAAAGCTGAATACCTATATTATACCATAAACCGAAGTGGTATATTTTACCATAAATTTGTTGTTGGTATATTGTACCATAAAACATAACCATCAGTTAAAAAGAAAAGATGTAAATTTTGTGAACTTTAGTTACAACAGCGAAATACAAACGGTGAAGGAGAACATCGCGAGGAAACCCGCACACTGAAATCTTCTTTGTGTGCGTGTGTGTGTGGTCCCAGTAAAGTGGCAACAGGCTCGCCCCCTGTTACATGGGACCTAATCTGACCACATCTGGCGAAATGTGGGTGTTGTTCATTCACCTCTGCCTACCCCTACTGGGAAAAATGCGTGATAATATAAAAAAAAAATAACTGAGGATCGAATTATTTTCTCAATCTGATTGTCAAATTTTATTTTGAAGAGGGTACCTTATGATTACGATGATGATGATGATACCCTATACCTTCTTCAGAAGATTAAAAAAATTAAACGGTGGACATGTGGCTGGCTTACGTTGGTGATGATGATGAATTTATTACTTTTTTCGATACCTAGCGCGCCTAAAACTTCGTTCGGCAAACTACAGCGACGAAATAGCGCAACAGAGGCATTTATAACTTATTCAACAAATGAAATTCATTAAAGAGTTGAATACAAAGGATCAAATTATGGATTCACGTTCTCCAAGGATGCTCTCACGAGAACAAGCTACGGGATGTGGATCGCGATGAAATCCATTCAGGAGATAACGAAACCACTGACAATCGTGAAACAATACAACCCAACAATGGCGCCTTTGCGAGCTGCTCGCAGCACGCGGCGCGCTGCACGCGGCACGCTGCACGCGGCACGCTGCAGTGCGCCGTAACGCACCGCAGCAAGGAGTGCGGCGGCAGGCCAGCGCGGAGGTTGGCGCTAATGACCGTTTAATGTAAGTACACCCGTTCTTACCCACGCGGCCCGCCACCGCGCCCTTATTACTTTCCATTTAACAGATTTACCCTGAGGTACTCCATTCCTCTCTTCCCTCACACTCTACTTCGCCTTCGTCCAGCTGCGACGGAACCCTCACTTCAATATTACTTTTTTCTGCTCTGCAAACACATTGCAGTAATTTAATAGTTGTCATACATATTGCAGCACTTGAAAACTACAAAACGATTCCATTAAAGTTCCACCGCTGCGAAAGTTCAATTTGTGAAAATTAGAACATTTGAAGGGATGGGGTGAGTGGGGGGGTGTCCTTCCTTCCTGCCGACACTCGCATTATAATTATAACGATGTCTCAGAGGTGAACTGAATTCGAATTCGTTCAATGTCGCGTTCACTCCGCAGTTTAACGAAACATTTAACGTTATTTAAACGCGGTTGTCGGCGCAATGTCGTAGCGGTGTCGTAGCGGTGTCGGAGCAGTGTCGTAGCGGTGTCGGAGCAGTGGTTTAGCAGTGCCGGTGGGATCCGGGAATTATCTTTTAAAAATAAGTAGAAAAATCGTCTCCCGAAATCATTTTATAATTTTTTCATTGAATGATAGTTGAGAACCTTGCGTCGCCAAATATTCAGCTAGCACGGAATCGAAGTTGCGTTGCCAATGGCAGCACCGCGGCGCGATGCGACCGCCGGAGGCGCGAGGTGCGGTGTGAGGCGAATCCGGCAGGCGCGCCGGCTGTGGCACCAGGAGCACCTGCAACAGCGTGGCTGCTCACTTCACTACGTGCAATTAAAAAATAGTACAACACAAATCCCGCGACGCTGTAAGACTGTGTTTGATAATCTTAAATAGAGTCACTTATGGATATGGTATCTAATGCGATGTCCTTAAGTGTCCCGGTAGCGGCGGCCCGGCCACCTCTGCGCCGGTGCAATCGGCGAGACGCAGTGGAGCGCGGCCCGAGCGGGGGCCACGGTGGTGGTACCGCATAGATGCGCGTCCGGAGGCTTTCCAAGTGCCTGTGTACGAACCCGGACCCGAGCGGTCGTGTGAATATCGCGTTGTACACGTGGCCCTCGTAACTGAAGCGCCAAACAGGCTAACAGGCCTTCAGCACAAAAAAAATATGAAAATATCGAGAACGTAACATGGTTCTGTGTAAATATTGTACCCAGTGCAGTGGCACGTGGTTACGACGTTACATCCTCGCCAAGCCGGCGAGCGGCGCGGCGCGGCGCGGCACGGCACGGCGCGGCACGGCGCGGCACGGCGCGGCACGGCGCGGCGCGGCACGGCGCGGCGCGGCGCTGCAAGCTGCGTTCGCGTACACAATTACACGAAGTCGGCGAGGTTAACTTTGAGCTTGATATTAAGTTGTGACACCTGTCGGTCGCGGATAACTTGATCGCATGAATGCGACGCCGTTCGAAGTCCTAACATTAAACAGTCGTTAGATAGGTGGATGCGAGAGTAGGGGCCGTCGCTGTGGCTGGCGCTGGTGCGGGGGCGGAGGCTTTTGGGAGGGGGTTTGCCCAACAGTGAACATCTATAGGGTAAAATAGAATAAAGAAATATAATGCACCAGATAAATATAAAGATAACTACTAAAGTAAAAACTACTAAAGTAAACTGCATACAGACAATGAGAAAACTGTTTCTTTTGTTTTATGTGGTGATGGGGGGTGGTCGGGGTAATGCCTGCGCATACCTGCCCTCGCGAGAGATAAGACAGGTCGTGCCGGACTTGTACTGACTAAAACCCCCACGATTTTTCTCCACCGTCGCTTTACGACGGCACCACGTAAACATTTTCGCACATCTCCGCGACCCCACCAACTCCTGGCTGCACCACGCAGCTCCATCTCGAAAGAAGAGTCCCCCCTTTCCACCACTGTAAAGTCGTGCCGAAAGAGCGCGTCTTTCTCTCGGAGTCTTACCGTCACGTGAGCAACAGATCCCTTGAATCCGTCACCCAGAGGCCATGGGAGCCAAAAGAGAAAACTCTCGGCTCTCTGCGGCGGAACTGGTTTTGGGTCCCGCGGACCACCGTTACACGGCCGCGGAGGTTGAATGGAGTAACCACTACACCGACACTCCTTTCCGCAATATCAATACGGCTGCGAAAGCAGTACCAGCCGGCACACTTCCGAGTTGAGCTCACGGATCTCACTTGGAGCAGACGAAGTGTCCGATAGCCGAACGCCACGGGTTGGCCGGGCACGTTCATCTTACCTTCACCGTGGGTGATCAAGCCACGGCTATTGAGCTCCACTGCCACAAAAAGGTGGGAACCTGTTCCGGGAATCCCCTGTTATCTAACTCCGCAGCGAGTAAAGAAAACTACTGTAGCGGCTAGGTACGGTTGAATTGTCGGCGGGCGCAGCAAGTAGCTACTTGCAAACATCCCTCTCAGCCTAATTCCGCTCCCTCTGGGCGGTACTATAGCGAATAAGTTTATTTCCGTTAGCTGGGGCAACGCATGACATGGAAGCGCGCGGTTTACGTATATACCCGATAAGGGTGTAAACGATCTCACAACTCGCAACTACTCACGGGAGCCAAGCCAACCTCACCTGCTTGTGGTGCATCCTGCTAATCAACAAAAAAAGGTTCTGGTTCACTGGTTCACCAAAATCCGGATTGGGCCAGCGTGGTGGACAATAGTCCAAATCTTCCCATATGGACCCCTACAAACGGAGGTCGCCGTAAAGCGCTGGATTGCTTGCATCATTTTCCTCCTTCCTTTTTTAATTAATATCGAGATGCATAAATAAGTAATGTGATTTATTCAATTGCCTGAAACAACGGGGACGTATATTTGTTGTTTGGCCGGAAGTAGATCGGCCACATCAGCGAAATAATTAGCTTGATGCTTTCCGGCGATCGGCCAATTTCTGCACGGGTGTTAGACGCCGGAAGTTTATCGGCGGCGTCAGCGCTCGCGTCACCGCACGCCCCGCGCAATCACCCACCCGCTCGAGTTGAACGGTGCACGGTGCTCCCCGCGCGATACCGCACGCCCCGCGCAATCACCCACCCGCTCGAGTTGAACGGTGCACGGTGCTCCCCGCGCGATACCGCACGCCCCGCGCAATCACCCACCCGCTCGAGTTGAACGGTGCACGGTGCTCCCCGCGCGATACCGCACGCCCCGCGCAATCACCCACCCGCTCGAGTTGAACGGTACACGGTGCTCCCCGCGCGATACCGCACGCCCCGCGCAATCACCCACCCGCTCGAGTTGAACGGTGCACGGTGCTCCCCGCGCGACACCGCACGCCCCGCACAATCACCCACCCGCTCGAGTTGAACGGTACACGGTGCTCCCCGCGCCATACCGCACGCCCCGCGCAATCACCCACCCGCTCGAGTTGAACGGTACACGGTGCTCCCCGCGCGATACCGCACGCCCCGCGCAATCACCCACCCGCTCGAGTTGAACGGTGCAAGGTGCTCCCCGCGCGACACCGCACGCCCCGCGCAATCACCCACCCGCTCGAGTTGAACGGTGCAAGGTGCTCCCCGCGCGACACCGCACGCCCCGCGCAATCACCCACCCGCTCGAGTTGAACGGTGCACGGTGCTCCCCGCGCGACACCGCACGCCCCGCACAATCACCCACCCGCTCGAGTTGAACGGTACACGGTGCTTCCCGCGCCATACCGCACGCCCCGCGCAATCACCCACCCGCTCGAGTTGAACGGTGCAAGGTGCTCCCCGCGCGACACCGCACGCCCCGCGCAATCACCCACCCGCTCGAGTTGAACGGTGCAAGGTGCTCCCCGCGCGACACCGCACGCCCCGCGCAATCACCCACCCGCTCGAGTTGAACGGTGCACGGTGCTCCCCGCGCGACACCGCACGACACCGCACCACACCGCACGACATCGCACGACACCGAACCACACCGCACGACACCGCACCACACCGCACAACATCGCACGACACCGCGCCACACCGCACGACACCGCGCCACACCGCACGACACCGCACCACACCGCACGACATTGCACGACACCGCACCACACCGCACGACATCGCACGACACCGCACCACACCGCACGACACCGCACCACACCGCACGACATCGCACGACACCGCGCCACACCGCACGACACCGCACCACACCGCACGACACCGCACCACACCGCACGACATCGCACGACACCGCACCACACCGCACGACACCGCACGACACCGCACCACACCGCACCACACCGCACGACATCGCACGACACCGCACCACACCGCACGACACCGCACCACACCGCACCACACCGCACGACACCGCACCACACCGCCGCCGCTTCACCGAGTCTGATATATATTTGTTATGGTATTAAAATATCGTGTCACGCAATTCTAACATTCTATGAGGGCACTCCTAATAAGAACATTTTGCCCAGCGCTACGATACCTCCCCCCGCCGCGAGGCCGGCGGACCCGCTCGGATCGCAGCCGAGATTAAAAGGGATCCGGCTTTTACTTAATTCAGTGTTATTTGTGTCTCCGCTTGTATTAGTACATGGCGTAGGTCTCCGTGAATGTTTTTATGCTTAATTAGTAAATATAAGTTATTAGTATAGTTGGAAGGAGATTATGGCAACGGCTTCGCTTTACAACGTGCACAATTGAACATAACCTCTCAAATATAAGTTTGTGCTTTCTTATTCGGACACGAGGGCGACGTTGCAGCGGGTCCGGGCGGGGACCGAACGAACCCTGTGCGCCGGCGCTGCACACGAGTATATTATCTTTTTTAGTATCTTTTTAGTATTTTTATCGCCGCTCACAGCCCCGCGGCATCGCTACCCCTACACACACACACGCATACGCACACACACGCACACACACACACACACACACACACACACACACACACACACACACACACACACACACACACACACACAAGGCACGCACGCACGCTGTGTGCACACTCACTCGGCTGAGGGGGCAATGCGTCCGCGTACCGGCCCCCGCGCGGCCTCTCGCGGCGCACTTGAAACAAAGAAAGTTCTATTCCTATAATATAATTTAGAAAACGTCGGTCACACGTTCCCATCCGGCTCACGGGTGATTTTAACGCGCTCCGGCTTTTGTGGGGGTTAGTTTACCTTCTTACCCTGATAAAATAACGTAGCCTTGCCGAATGCTGTTTCCTCCAATAAGGCGTGTGTGCGGTGGCGGTGGCGGTGGCGGTGGCGGTGGCGGTGGGTGTCCGGCGCGGGGGTGGTTAGAAGTTCCAAAAAACAATCTCTCGTCGCCAACAGCTCCGGGGGAGCCGCACCGGGCGCCCCGGCTGGGCCCGGCGGGCTGGGCCGGTGCCAGCGCGCGCACCCACCGTTACACTATAAAGAACTCGCAGTGAAATGACTCTTTAAACACTATCAAAACGTAGCTACTTACGTAACGTAGCAGTCAGCTATACCAGCTGCTGTGATCCACTGTCCACTAGATCCCTTTCATCTAGACCAGAGTTCCCCAAACTTTTTTGTGTCGTAGACCCCTTTGCTTGTTTTTCCGTGTTGGGTAGACCCCCAACCAAGTACTTACCGGATTGCTAACACTTTCAAATAGAAACTATTGAGGAGTACCCGTGTACTATTGAGTAATTTAGCACGATTGAATATTAGCTGCTAATAACTAAACTCACGATTGGCGCAATGTATCTATCTCTGCTAACTACCGCTACGAGTACAAAACTAAAATTTAATTAAAAATAATGTACTTACTTTTCTCCAGCACTCTCAAACAAAATAACACAATTGACTGACTCACTACAATTTGTGTGATATACTACATACATACATACATACATACATACATATATATCACGCCTCGTTCCCAGTGTGATATACTACATACATACATATATATCACGCCTCGTTCCCAGTGTGATATACTACATACATACATACATACATACATACATATATATCACGCCTCGTTCCCAGTGTGATATACTACATACATACATACATACATATATATCACGCCTCGTTCCCAGTGTGATATACTACATACATACATACATACATATATATCACGCCTCGTTCCCAGTGTGATATACTACATACATACATACATACATATATATCACGCCTCGTTCCCAGTGTGATATACTACATACATACATACATACATATATATCACGCCTCGTTCCCAGTGTGATATACTACATACATACATACATACATACATACATATATATCACGCCTCGTTCCCAGTGTGATATACTACATACATACATACATACATATATATCACGCCTCGTTCCCAGTGTGATATACTACATACATACATACATACATATATATCACGCCTCGTTCCCAGTGTGATATACTACATACATACATACATACATATATATCACGCCTCGTTCCCAGTGTGATATACTACATACATACATACATACATATATATCACGCCTCGTTCCCAGTGTGATATACTACATACATACATACATACATATATATCACGCCTCGTTCCCAGTGTGATATACTACATACATACATACATACATATATATCACGCCTCGTTCCCAGTGTGATATACTATCTGTTTATATTTTCTAAAATATTTTCTTAGCACCTTCCTTTTCAAGATTCAGGAAACGAATAAATGTATTTGTCCCACATTCGTATTCATAGAGTGACGAATTGAACAGAACTGTCAGTGCAAGGTGCAAGGTGGCGAAGCGAAGCTCTGACACTGCGACTGCGACTGCGACTGCGACTCTCAGCTTTATACAAGTTCACACACACACACACACACACACACACACAAAACGAATACCAACGTCCACATCCTACAACTTACACAATTTTATAAACATATATAACAAAGTTTTTACTTCATAGGTACTTTTATAAATAATGTGTATGTTTTGATATTATAAGATAGTATGATGTAAGTAAATAGGTACTATCAGTGTATGTGTTGAGATCCACTATCGTGGACCCCCATTTTCATTTCATGGACCCCCAGATTTTTTTTCGCTGACGTAGACCCCTAGGGTTCGGTATAGACCACTTCGGGACTATCACTATCACTGATCTAGACGGTGCGATGGCAGCGGTCGGACGGCCCGCGCGCAGGCTGCGGCGGCGCTGCGGGCGGCGCTGCGGCGGCGCTGCGGGCGGCGCTGTAGCCTGCAACGTTACGCTGCGTCATTATTCTGTACTAGTACTTAATACTCATACACGCGATATGCTGTGACGTCTGACCATTACTTAATTCAGAAAGGTTAAAACACAAACGCTATTTTCTCCATTTTAAAATATAGAGTACACGTAAAATGTACTCGTACCCCCAGGCTGTCCCCGCCGCGAGCGCGGTGCGCCCACCAGCAGGCAACTGGGGCCGGCTGTTGGGGGACATCTATGTTCTTGTTATTGGAATTAGTGATGTCAGCTTTACTCGATATTCTCTTTTGATGAATGGTCAAACTCAACAAGGATCCAATCTATTGAGCACTAAGATCTACCGCATTTAATTTTGTGCTTAATCTATTTTTAAGCACTAAAATAAAAAATATGTCCGTCGATGATACTAGGCGGAATTTACGAATGCTGTATATTAAGCGAAATTAGTAAAACGGCTTCGTAAATTCTAACTTCGTATGTCATTTTATGTGTGAAATTGAATAGAGCGCATGTAACCGGAAGTCGGGCCGTGTGCATGCATGCATGCATCACAAACAAAAGCTTCGACTTGAACGCAAACCCCGTTGCTAACGCATGCGCGTATCACGTGCTAACATTAACGTGTTAGCAACAGGCTTGAGGGTCGAATTCACAGCTGGTGCCGGTACACTCCGCCATATCACACGTGCATGGCAAGGAAATAACTAAGAAGACACTTCAATTTGTAGCGTGCAGCCGCAGCCGCAGCCCAGCGCAGGCTCAGCACGCACCGCCGTGTAGTGGTCACGGATTCATCATCATTCATTCGATCATTTCGATGATTCCATCATTGTATTATGTGATGATGGTAAATAAAGAGCAGTTTTCAAGGTAAATTTTCTTATCAAACCCATGTTTGGTTATAAATTATATTACATATATATATATATATATATTACACTAGTTATAAATTAACTAGTGTTCCTATGAACACTAGGTGATTTATTGAAGGACAATATCTACCAGCCACTCCCTAAAGAAACGCCTCAAACCTGAGGACTTTGGCCGGAGAAACTCAGCGGGCTCACTCGCTTGATAAAAAAAGGATGTTTATTTTTAGTAATTTTTTTAGGTAAATTTCCTTTTTTATTACTACTTGGTGAACTGACCGCCAACCTTCGCTAGTCGGAGAGGCACCTTAAGAAGAAGAATTACTTCAAAATGTCTCTTACGCCGAGTAACACGCTGCGTGACGGTCAACGCGTTCCGTCTCCGCACCCCGGCGTCAGTCCGCCGCTCGGGGGCGCTGCAGCGCGCCGCTTAGCTAATTAAAACACTTTTTGATTGTGTGAAAGCTCGGTACCCATATCCAAAGATAGTAACTATTATTACGATAATTATTAAGTTATTGTATGCTCACGGATAAATTAAAGCGGATTAATTAAGTAGCATCATTTCCTGAGCGCGTTACCTTACAAGTGTCGGTTAAATCAAAGATATATATCGTAACATCCGTCCATAAATATATTGTTATATCCCTCCCTTAAGAGTCACTTAGTTGTGAATCGTGCGGCGGCGTGCCGGCTGTGGAGTGTATTTGCATTAGCTGCGCGGGCCCACGGCGCCGCCGTCACGTCGCCGTCACGTCGCCGCCGCGCCGCGACCAAAACACGGCCCGCGAGTGCGGCGGTGCAGGGCGGGCGGCGCGGTGTAGGGCGGGCGGGCGGCGCGGTGCGAGGCGCGCGGCGGGCGGCGCGCGGCGTGCCGGAGTCGCTGCGTCGCGGCGGCAGTCGGCAGTCGGCCGGCGGACGCCGCGCGCGACGCATGTGCCGCCGCACCATGTGACGCTGCCGGCCGCGGCCGCCATGACCGAAGGGGCGGGCAGGCCTCGGCCGGCGCCGCCCCGCAAGCCGGACACGCTGAGCCTCGCCTGGCCGCGCTGGGACGACCCGCCGCCGCCCGCGCCCGACCCCAAACCCGCGCACGCCGCACTCACCGATGACTTTGGCGGTTTCTCGCTCTACTCGCCGTACACTCCGCCGACCCCCATCCAGGCAGACAGGCGGCCGCGAAGACCCCATAGCGTCGTCTCTCCGCGGCCCCAAGTCCAGCTCTCTCGCCGCCCGCACTCCATCGGTACCGTCGACGATGAGTGGTCCGGGCAGATCCTGCAGCCGGTCCCGCGCCGCCCGCGGCCCGCGCCCACCGCGACTCTCCCGCGCGCGACATTCATACCGTCCTCGAGGAGTGACTATCAGCTGCAGCGGCCGGCCATTATGACGAACGGTTACGGTGCCGTGCCGCCGTCGACGTCCAGGCGCCTGTCATTGCCCGGCTGCGGACTTCAGAACCCGCCGAAGCCTTCAGCGACGTTCCACGGACTTGCGGGACTGATGGCACCCTACCCGAGTCTAGGCACCCCGCTCACCCCCAGCACGCCGGCCGCCGTGAGAGAGGCCGTGCGGCATCTGCTGCAACAGCCGCGGAACGGGTTCCCCATCATGGACCACAAGCTGTCGCTGTTCATCGATATTTTAGACGCCCAGGAAAAATTTTCACAGGTGACTAAAACAAAACTTTGAAAGGATCAGTTCGCGTGAGCCGAGCGCGCCCGCCGCGCGCCCACGTACGCCGCTGTCGCCGATTTGTTTCGGTAATTCTGTCACCAACCCCCGCGTGATGCTGTGTGACACAAGCATTCATGTTAATGCGTCCGTTCCGTCGTCCGATCGCTTCGTCTCGCGTGTCGCGTGTCGCGGGACGCAGGGCGCGGGGTGTTGCGATAGAAGAGCTAATTAATAAACTCGATGATTTTTACACCTTAGGGTAATAATGCAATCCTCCATGAACTCTAGGTAGGAAGGAAGCGGAACCGCCGGAGTGCGTAGCGCTGAGCCACAGGAAGTTGACCAAATAACGCTCAAGTATCGTTCTAGACACTCGGGAAGTGCCCAAGTTAATCTCGTATCATAATGTTTTTATACTCGCTCAATAAATATTGCAGAAATTTCATGAACACACAAACCGTCTGACAGCAACGGCCGAAAGCCCGGAGTCCCGCGTACTTAGGTAGCACGAGAGGTCAGTGTCACTGGTAAGGTCGCGCTCCAGCCCCGACGTGTCGCCGTAGCGTTTCTCCGCACGGGGCGTGTCGCCCCGCGAATGTGTTTCATGAAGGGAGCGTACGGGCACAGCTCACAAAACTTTATGAAAATACTTTGCTGCTGCCCCGGCGGACAGGCAGTGGGTCGGCGTGCCAGACAAGTTTGCCTGAACACTATCGAGTCAATTCCAGACAAATACCTTCGAGTGCGTGCCGCGCCGCCGCGAGTGCAGCCAGCAGACAGATATCAGCTTTATATTATTTCCTTTTTCTTTATTTGTTTGTAATTATTGTTTATTCGCGCGAGTTTTTCCTGTTAAAAAAAATGATTATTTTCTTTTGTATCGAATCATCAACGCATCGTGTTTGGTTACCCTCGACTCGCCTGCCCTCCCGCTTTCTGCTAAAGATATTAGACTACACAAGGTGCCGCCCGTCCGTGCGGTGTCCGATGGACATCTATTACTTCGATTGTGACGGTGCGGCGACGGCGCGGTGACGACGCGGTGACGACGTCGACGAGCTGCCGGCCGCTTTGATGACCTCTTGCACCTGGCAAGTGCTCGTGCGGCGACGGTGACGGCGATACGATTTAGGAGGAGATGCGCTGTCTTCCAGTAACGTTGATTTGTTCACGCTCTTGTTCTGGTTAGTACACGGATGTAGGGATGGGTCGGCATGTTGCTCGAAATAATCGCCGCTATAAAAGAAAACTGCAACGAATCGGTGACTACCGCTCGTACCGACGTTTCAAAACAGTGCATTTCTTGAAGCTAATAACAAATATCAAACTTAACTATAACTTTAGATAGAGGTGATTGCGCACAGTAACAGGATCAAACCTCCCGCACCACTAGACCGTCGCCCCGACCGCCTCCTGTCCTCAATCGAAAATTTTCATTGACGTGACAGTATACAGCAATGTCGGTAGTTTTATTAACATTTATTTTAACACGGAGAATAATTTAAAAAGTAAATTTAACGTTTTAATGCAATTTAAGGGTGGGGGGTGGGGGGGGGGGGTCTGTGCACAGGAGCCGTGGAACGGGCCGTAATGCAACGCGTTTTCATTGGGAGACGCTATATCTTTTGCAATATATCTTTAGCAAAAGCCTTTTGCTTCCGGGGCCATTACAAATACAAACATACGACTCAAATCACATTCAATTTGATTCATAACAGAAGCCACCGTGTGAGATACAGCTTTGCAAAGGAGCCCAGCAACGTATCGTTTCATCCCATTCTGAATTCACAACACCTCCAGTCAGCAGCGCCTCCACTCAACAGTCCGTCTAGAAGCCCGCCGCCCCACCGTACGCTACTCAGTTCTATACTTTTAACTCTATCTCAATAGAATTGGTTTCTATATCTCTCCCCCGACCGCCCCTGCCCGAAAATAACTGTTTCTCCGCGAGAGCCTATCTCTTAGCCTGTATCGTGTAGTAACTTCTAGAATTCGCAAAGCTTAATTGATTTAATTTAGTTTCTGGTCACTACAAAAATGAGTTACCTGTCACCTGAATAGCAGGGGAGTTGTGTCTGCAGCACTTCATTCTCATATTCGCGTCTCCGGGTCATTAAACCCGTCGACGGCGTTTCAAAAAGCTTTTAAAACGAGAGGCTTGACGAAAAAAGGTCATTAATATCTATAAAAATACCACAATGAGGGACACAGGAGGGGCGTCCCATTAAAAAATATGATTCGGTTGGAACACTCCCAAGTTGAAAGAAAAAGAGGGAGAAGTGCCCTGTACCTCTCCCTCCGCTCGTCGTATTGTCGCTATTTCATGGACGCTCTCGTCACTTGACCCCGTTCTCTAAAGCTTTTGTTTCAATATGAAATATCGCCGAAACGATAAGCTCGGGCTCCGCGGGCTGCTCGCTCGTCTCGTCGGAGTCATGCCGCCGCGCAGTTTGTCCCGTTGCTTTGTTTTGCCCTCACACAGCGCGCTGCCGGGGCGCAGCCTCGCGCCGGCCCCCGCCGACACAAGTGTTGCGTGTAAAGTGAATGTATGCGCAGCGGCCAGGCGACTGCCGACTGCCGACTGCCGACGGCCGACTGGAGACAGCTCTTGAGAAAAACGGAGAAGCGAAACCTATTTCCCTGTATATTTCTAAGGCCTTTGGCGGGCCCTAGTACGACGGCCTTACGAACGAGTGATATGTGATGCGCGCGCTCGGGGCTCCACGTCGGCGAGCGCTGTGCGGTGCGGTGCCGCGCTGTGCGGTGTTGCGCTGCGCGGTGGGCGTGCTAACTTATAACTCGACCATCGCTAACGCTAAATTAAACATCGGAATCACGCGAGTACTAACATGTACACACGCGCGTACCTTCACACAGACACACACACACGTAACCGGTATTAGGATAACTTTTACTTTTTCAACTGAAAGTAAAAAAGGCTCTGCGACCTCTCGAGCGCGTAATAGTTTTACTGGAGCCGCCGCACCCTGCGCCCCGCGACCCTCATCCCTCACCCCGCGGCCTGCATACGGGTCAAAAGGCACCCTGCAGCCTGCAAACAGCGGATGTGGACTAGCTACTATTTACAGCGCAAAGGAAATATTTAACGTTTACATCGCAACGCAAAGTTGCGCGCGGTTGTGTCGAGTTCATTATGCTCATCCAACCGCCGCCCCATGGGCGCTGCCGGCCCGGACTGCTGCGCGCCACTTCTTTTAGGATTTACTATGACAACAATGCTCCAAGGCGTCACAAGCAGTCGGCATTAGCTCGTCGGTACAGCTCTCTGGCTTCCTCCCTTGAAGGTACGGCGGCTGGGAGAGTGCGTTACCCCCCCGAAGCTCGTATGTAGAGCTGCAGTTCTTTCTCTGGAGTTGTTCACATTTACACGTTCTTGTTGCTCACAGTGTTGGCAGCCGCCGACGCGGTGGCGGGGGATGTTCCAACGGTACAGGAAATGTGTGTATTACACGTCATTCTCAGAAAAGCCCAGGTGGTTCAAAATACAGGGCAATCTACCATAAATATACCGTACCACCATACCATACCATACCATACCAGACCACACCACACCAACAAAACCTTCTCCATGTAATATTACCAGCAGTATGAAATAGTCATTATGCGCCGGCTTTGATAATTTTGCTTAAGAAGGCGATTGAACTGCTGAAAGAAGGGTTATGGGCTTAACCTTTTATTAACATTTTTATTCAAACGAAACATTGCCAGAGGACTACTCCATTGGCTGCGGTGAAACAAAGCCAGCACGCGGGCGCCTCGGCTCGGGTGCATCCGATGCAGTTGCCACCACCGCGCGCTGCGCCGGGGGCGGCGTTCCCTTCTGTTTTAATTATTGAATATTTTATTTGCAACAAATTGCGATATTAACTGAAAGACAATATGAAAAATTAATCTTGCAGCTCACCAAGTCTCGAGAAGAGCTCGCAGAGTCCGCGCCGGGTCCGCGAGCGTTTGTCGTCTTGATAATAACCGACGTTTATATATACATACACATTATTTCATTTTCATATTTAAGTATATGTTCATAAAACAAATAAACCGTCCGTTTTAAGTTCTCACTTGTATGAAAGTACGGGCGCACGGGGCTCCGGCGACGAAAGTAACGATTCTACATCATTCATCATATTCACGTATCCGTTTCATGGCTACTTGTTCATTTGTGTAAATATGCGGCAGGCTGACGACCGACGCGAGGACAGGGGCAAGCTCGCTCGCACTGATCAAAATACAAATATCTCCACAAAGGGCTTCGTAGTTTGCATTGGATCGGACGTCTGACGAGTTGTGTAGGTAATTAATCGTTCCATGTTCGCTGCTCTCCTGCGAGAATGACCGCGACGGGCCGCGGTGGGCCGCGGTGGGCCGCTCCGCCCGGGCTCTATGAATGCGAAATGCGGCACTGCCTTGCATTCAACAGAGAGTCTGTAGTCAAATTGTTAAGAAAACTAGGTGGGGCGCGACCGCGCTCTGAAGATGTCTGCCGCACCGAAAGAGCGGATGCAATGTAACTCCTCGCGAAAGTTCCCTGTGCGGTCGCGGTCAAAATATATTTAAAGCGTAGGCGGGTAGCCTCCCCGGCGGGGGTTGTGCGGAGGCTTCGCGGCGGAAGTGCGTAGTGTCCGCGCGGACGGAGTTGTTTTTTCGAATCGTAATGTTCCCCGTTCGAGCTCGGATCCGGGTCAAGAGAGCGCCGCTTTGATCCGTCGGGCGGGTGTACGAGTGCGCTCGCTGCAGACGCGCGCACACACACACTACGCTCGCCGGTTGCGATCGATCGCAAATCGTTGCGAATTCACTTTGTACCGCGTAATTGACGACAAATGATTAACAAGCAGCCGCCCGATCCGAGCACGCCGGCGGGCCGGGCCGGGCCGGGCCGGGCCGGGCCGTGCCGCGATGTGAACGTGTAAACATCGAGCGACGGGTATAGGTATGCCCAGTGGACCGGCTCAAGTTGGAATGAATGCATGAGAATGTAAAATGTCGGAATGTCTTTTGCCGTTTTTCATTTCGATCAGATGACATTTCTAATGTAAATATCATAGTTATCGACCCATTACAATTTTGTCCACTTTCGCTAAAGTTTTTAACTTTCTACTCTTTTCTTTAATTCAAATTCATTTACAATTGCTTGTCACTGCTTGTCAACTCGATTCTGGTCAATTTACTTTTGATTCTGAACAAATCTGATAACTATTACCGAGACTATAATTAATGCAATTGATAAAAGTAAGCAGGTTTATGTTATGTGCATGGACTTTAGTAAATCCTTTACCCAGTGCCAGATCAAATTATGCTTTCAAAACTTTGTGGTTAAAGATTTGCAATAAGTCATATTTGGATAAACGTGCCATTTCAGTGTCAGGTGTACCTCAAGGCTTTCATCTCGGTCCTACCTTATTTAATGTATTTATCAACGAGGTCGCACAGAGAGCAATGAAAAGGGCTATGCTCGAGGTTTCCCTGCTTGGTCGAATCAAAAATGAGTGCATCTCAAAGAGAACTAAGGTCACCGATGTAGTCCAAACGATTGCTAGGTTCAAATGGCAATCGGCAGGACACGTCGCACGAAGGACTAACAGGCGATTGGGCACCAAGGTCCTCGAATGGCGCCCGTGTACCGGAACACACACACACCCGGTGGTCTGACGAACTAGTGAAGGTTGCGGGAAGGAGCTGGATGCGGGCAGCGTAAGATTGATCGATGTGGACATCTTTGGAAGAGGCTTATGTCCAGCAGTGGCAACTCTGTGGCTGCGGACCCATACATTTTAGTAGTAAATGTATAGGCAGTACTTGAAAACAGTATTGTGCAAAACATTACTGTGATCCTGTTTCAAAGTCGTTGTAGCTCCTCAAGGCCGTTTCAGCAATGAACGTCTGTCGGGTGATAATGAGCATCAACGATTTGGAAATTGCTTTACATTCACCTCACTTTTTATGTATCATATGTAGACGACTTAAAGTTTAGTAGAATAATTGAATCCCCAAAGGATTGCCTGATGTTGCAACATGACATAATCAGACTTAACTATTTAACGATAGCATCTCTCTTTAAATAGTCGTAGAGAAAGTAACATTCTTGTATAAATAGTCTAACAATAAAATTAGCTGCCCCTCACTTCTATCCAGCTTCAATATTGGGATACCAATTAGAATGCTTGGATGTGCCATCACTCCTCTCGCCTTGTCGCCGCCGCTGCAGAGATCTGTGCTTGGTTGCAACTCTCCAGTTTTTAGGCTAAGCAAGCCATTCAACTGGTGCAGCAAATCTGTGGACATCCATGCGGACTCATTATAAACATTCCGCAAGGTGTTGCGCCCTTGCAAACCTGCCACTTCTTATACTTTATGCCTGAAATTACTTTTGTTGTCTGCCCAAACCTGCGTGCGAGCGTGCGTGCGTGCGTGCGTGCGTGCGTGCGTGCGTGCGTACATGCGTGTGGTCGTGTGAGTGTTTGTTTGTGTGTGTTTATGTCATCTCACCTATCCTATCCATAGCAGTGAGTATAACCAGTGAATGCTGTATCTACTGCTTAACGATCATATAGTAAGATTCCCTGTTTATATTCATTGTATATTTCAGTGCATGTAATAGAGTGGTTTGTATATTTAATAAACAAATAAATGGGTGCACATCGGAAAGGTGTAATCACCAAAGTGGAAGCAGTTACAAAAAATATAGTAGTTTTCCTTCTTTTGTTCTTTAAATTGACACTTAAAGTTAGGGCTCCGTGCGCCCGGCGCCCGGCGCCCGGGTCTGCGCGGCGGTGACCGATGCACCTATATACAGTACACGCAGTTGCCCGGGATCCCGTCGCCATAGACACAATAATATAAACTATTTTTACCACATCGATCTCGAAAATAATTATGTCAATAAATTTCACTGTTTGTGAAATAATTTATATTTAAGTTATCTCTTAATCGCTACTTAGTGCGCGTGCGCGCCAGCGACGACGAGTGCGCTATTGTGTCCATGTCCAACGCCATGTGATACCAGCCGCAGTCAATGAACTGGTGGAACAAGATTAAGCAGGTTGATAATGAAGATACCACGGAAACCAACACAACTCCTCACTGCCGGGCGTCGGCTGCGCTAGGGATAGGGTTTCCTACCTTCGATCTTTTCCCCTGCTAGGAGGCGGCATGCGAGCGCTCATCTCCCTCTGGGCTCGCTCAGTGAACGTAACCAGATCGCGGTATATACGCTCCCTTCGATCATCCGCCTATAGAGAAGAACGGGATCGGCAGCACTTAATTTCGCGTGCGCACAAGTAGTGATGCAACGATACCGGAGATTTTTTCAACGTAGCCTCCTTCGGTGGCTTTCTTTATCACCGGCATTACAATTTTCTACTTTAGACGTTTTTTTATAGTACAAGTTGTGGGTAAAGCGCCGCGCCCGCCCGTAACTCCGCGCCGCCGGTTCAGGTCCAGATGCGTGGGCGCGGTGCTACACCACCACCACCCTCGGACAAAGAAAGTTCGCTTCGTGATGCGTCATGCAGCTTGAGACGTTCTGCTCCGCTGATGCCGGCAGCCAAAAGGATACAAATATTTTCACGAAGTTAATTTAGTCAGTAGTTCGTTAGTTAGTAAGTTTCCGGTGTGTTAGCCGCTGCACTCCAGCGGTCCTCACTAAACCACCCCCCGGGCCCAGATCATAGCGCACACAATTACCGACACTGGCGGTGGGGTTCGATCGCGTTAGAGCCGCACCCCGCCGCACGCCGCCGCACGCCGCCGCACGCCGCCGCACCGCAACGTCCGCGCGCTCGTCCGGCGGTGTATTTACTTCTTCATTACACAAACAATGACATTTAGGAACACGAAACTCCGTAAAACACGAAGTGACGCCGTACTGACGCCGTACTGACGCGGTACTGACGGCGTACTGACAGTCTGTCAGTAAAATTTTTTAAAGTAATTTAAAAATAAGTGATGGAATAACAAGCACGGCGGCGCCTAATGATCCCTGCAACAATTCTGTAAACTCATGGGGGGTGTCGGGGGGCGGTAACAAATTACATCTCGCTGTAAACAAGTTCAGCGTGGCCGCCGCTTGCGAGGCGGATGTGTTTCTGACTCTACGACAAGGTAATGTATAAATGAATGCGGAAGGTTCAACGATATGTTTGGATCAGACAGCAGCAGCAGCAACAGCAGCAGCTGCGGCAGTGGGTGAAACAACAGCCGCGAAGCGCCGCGGTATTGTACAACATTGTGCGAAGGAAATTAAACAGTTAAAATAAATGTGGAACAGTTTGTCGGGGCTCCGGGGCCGATCCCGTTTTCAATTTCATTTCCTGGCTCTCCTCCTCCGCCTCTTCCGCGACCTCCGCCTCCTCGCTCAACCGATGAAGGGCCAATATCTTAAAAGTGAAATTGTCATTGATCAGAGAAAGGACTCATCCTGTCGCTTTGGACCTCTCCGTGCTGTCTCCGTCTGCACGTTTTAATTAAATGTAATTGTATTGGCGTTCAGACTTCCACGTTTCCGACGATTTTTTACACTGTTTAAATATTTTGAGTAGCTCGCTGGCCTGCTCGGCCGGCTAGAGCGTGCGGCTTTCATTCCGAAGGTCGCGGGTTCGAATCTCGGCATGTACCGATGACTTAATATTTAAGTTGTGTACATTTGTGAACTTTAGTTACAACAGCGAGATACAAACGGTGAAGGAAAACATCGCGAGGAAACCCGCACACTGACATCATTTTTGTGTGTGTGTGCTAGTGGTGGTCCCAATAAAGTGGCAACAGGCTCGCCCCCTGTTACATGGGACCTAATCTGACCACATCTAGCGAAAAGTGGGTGATTATTCACCTCTGCCTACCCCTACTGGGAAAAGACGTGATTATATATAAAAAAAAAATATTTAGCAAGAAAACCTTCGTAAACATATAAAACCTATAAAAGTGTATACCACACACGAGTAAGATGATGACATTTACCACGCGGTGTGCGTACAATTACTGTACCTGAATTTTAAGTAAGCTGAGCCGGTCCCGGCGAGCGCGCGCCCGCTCCGGTGCCAGGAGTAGTTTTCGTCACGCATCAATATATGGTTTTGGGGTTGGGTGGGGGGTGTGAAGATTCCACCAATGGTATTTGATATATACCTGCGGCTAAAGGTTAGAGCGGCGCATTAAGTTAGCTGGAGCGAGTGCACGCTGCGGGGCCACTGCGAGCGCGCTGCGGCGGAGCCACGAGTGGTGTTGACACGGAAAACGCCGTGATTATGCTTTAGCCGATGAAAAAACTTTACCCGGGCCGGGTCCGCGCGGCGACCCACTTACAAGGTTAACTTAGTACTGAAGTGAAGTATAAACATCGCGTATAGCTCACATATATTTTTCCGTTCGTACCTCCGGCGTCACCCGGTCACACTGTTTCATGTAAACATTCGCTTCGGTTCATGTCTGTTTGATAGATATCAAATAGATGTCCCGCCCCCGGCGCTGCCGCCACCACCACCATCACCACCGCCGCTACCGGCGCGTTTCATTCGCAAGGTGTTGTACCCCTAGTTCCCGCTGCGCGCGCGCACAGACCCCGCTTGCGAACATATACTTTATGTCAGTGCAAAACTTTTTTAACGTACTAAAATTATTCTTTGAATTCGCGAGTTCCGACATGCAATATTTATAATCATAACCATGGCTATATTTCTTATGGTTGTTTGATTTAACCGGCGAGGGAACTCCCCCTGCTGCAGAGGCGCAGTGCGACGTACAGCACAGCACAGCACAGCTTAAACTAATTCAAGCTGGTGGTGATGACCGTCGCTTTATTTGGTTATATGGCTAGGTTGCGAGCTGCATTGCTTCCCCGGCGGTTGTCCTGAGCTATAACGTTTGATTATTTGTAAACTCTCGTGTTGAAATATTGCTTGTGCAGGCGGCACGTGCAGGACGTGCGGGATGTGCAGGACGTGCAGGCTGTGCAGGACGCGCTATATATTTTTGTACAGCGACAAGTTGGGAAACACTTCGAGCCCGTCGTAACAGCGATCTCTCGCTTGTGGGGTTTGTGCTTACCATCTGCTTAACAATTAACGCGTTCCTCAAAATAAAGCGGTGTTGGTCTCAGAATGAAATTAGTAAAAATCTTCAGTTCCCAATTGCAGAGGCATCTTGTCGTTGCGCAGGGTAGAGCGCATTGCGCAGGGTACAGCGCGTTGCGCGTTTTGCAAGGTAGAGTGCGTTGTGCAGGGTAGAGCGCATTGCGCAGGGTACAGCGCGTTGCGCGTTGTGCAGGGTAGAGCGCATTGCGCAGGGTAAAGCGCGTTGTGCAAGGTAGAGCGCGTTGCGCGTTGTGCTGGGTAGAGCGCGTTGCGCATTGCGCAGGCGCGCCGACACACACCGCGCCGCGCAAAGATCGCGAGCTGCGACACTTCACAACGACGCTAATGTAAAATAAATTTGAACTTTTCTTATCAACTTCCGCTTGATTCGCGCAGAACCGACATCCGAGCAGTTTCCAAAGCGAATATGTTTGACTGATTCATTACATAATAAACATAGATTTTTAGTTTCATTACCGAAGTAATTTCACTAGCTACAACACCATTCCAACAGAGACGCATAATGTTTGGACCTCACTACTGTTTGGAGGCAGAAATAATTAAACCGATAATAAACAAGGCATTTAACAGAGGAACAAGTGGTGAAGTAAATATGGATCTTAAAAAAAAAACATTCGTTCATTAAGCAGTCGATCGATAATAGAAATATTATAGCTGGCGGAACTTTGCGTAGATCCTAACGAGAACCAAATGCCAATAAAAAGGTATCCAATTTGAAGGCCGTTCGTATCCGATAAAGTGACGCTATCGCACATGCACTGTGATTAACTGCGATGCTGACGTCTATTTTCTGATGATGATGGTGATGAGATAACAATGGCCGTCGTGGTCTAGAAAAGCATTGCTTGCGCTCCGCAGCAGCAGGCCGGAGGTCCTGCGGCCGGCTGTTGCCGTAATAAATATGTAATAACCTCAAAGGTGGAAATTTTCTATATAAAATTGGACAATGGCGCGAATCGACGGGTGCTTTATTACTCCGGGGCTTCCCCGGGCATTCGTCTTGTTGACACATCAATGGGCGAACCCTCCAATTATTTATTTGGGCCGCGTTTGCCGGGATAACGTATTGATTAATATTGAGCCCGGTAAGCTAGCTGGTACGGCACTGCGCGCGCGCTCGCGGGACACCGTGGCGGGCGCGGCGCGCACCGGCGTGCAGCGGCGCGCACCGGCGTGTTATGTGCTAAACAAATACATGTTATATTCAAAAAGTATTTTTCGCACGTGGTCGCTGCTTTTAACGGCAGTGCAGTTTACATGGTTATTTCCCCGCGAACGAATTCGCGAAATGCGGGACCCCAGTTTGCAAATTGTAAATAACTTTTATATAAATCCGGACGCAGCAAGCGGATGCAGCGGCAGCGAGAGAGCACTGCAGTAGATTTACTGTTGAGACGGAACACTTTGAAAGCTCCACTGCATCCGCAGGCGCGGGTCGGCGCGGGCCGGCGCCGTGAGCGTTGAGAGGGCGCGGCGCTGGGAGCAACCGCACCACGTGTCGCAGCGGCGCTCACCCTCATCCCCTATTTACAATATTAGTTTCGTGAACGCGTTGTTTGGAGTCGATTCAGAAGGGCTCACGAGAATATTTGAAATGAATCGATTCTTCACCAGCAATATGATGACTGTATGGTAACGCCGTTGGTGGGGTGTAATGGTCTACATTAAAAATAACAATACAGTACACGGTATACAATCACTCAACTACTTAGTTACACACACAGGAAGGACGTTATACAAAGGTATATCGGAACACCGGTATTCGTGTCGTGTTAATCCTTCGCACGCGCCGACGCTATGTGCTTCAGCGCGCCGGGCTCGCGCCGTCGGTCGGCGGCCGCTGCGCCTGCGCAGGCGGCGGCGCAGGCGGCGAGCGGTTTGCGCGCGAAAGTCCGAACTCGCGCTCTGCTACAAGTGCATTGTTATCGGCCAATAATGTAAGAATTCTATGATGTGATGCGTGCGCGTGTGCTGCCGCGTGTGCCTGTGTGCGTGTACGCGATTAGAAAGCGCCGCGTTCATCGCTCTGATCGTGACTCCGCTCGTTGCCACGCTTGACGCTCCGCTCGTCGCCGGTCTTGTGGCCTCTCTAGCCCACGCGCTTGTTACGTTGTCGTTTCATCTTCGCTCAAATTTTATCTTCAGAATAATATTTTAAATATGTACAAAAATGTGTGTATGTGTGTGTGTGCAAGAAGATTCTGTTAGTTGAAAAATTTTTGCTCGATGGAAACAACAAAATATACTCTAAAAAGTAAATCTATCCGATTCCTTCGTAGGCTAGGTACGCACTTTTTTAGACCAGTATAGCTAATTTTTCCCAACGTACTCCGATCTCCCCGCCCGCCCGATCCGCCCGCAGCTCGCTTGCAGCCCTCTCGCAACCCTCCTGCAGCCCTCCTCCAACCCTCCTGCAGCCCTCTTGCTGCCTGCGTGCAGCTCGCGCGCCAGTCGGCCGCAGCCAGCCTGTAATTACGCACTCATTACAACTTGTTTTTAGGTCACAGTGATTATCCGGCTCAGCTGTTCGAATCGTATTCATATTACGATTCGACTTGTCTTTTGTAAACTTATGTGTGGACGTAAATAATAACGCCAAAGAAAATATTTGTGTGACTGCTGGCAACACAAGTTTCCCCCGCTCAATGATAGGGAATGATTGATTCCGCTGGAACGTATTACCCGTAACTTGTTACAATTTGCTTATTTCGACGTGTACTTAGATTATTGGCACGCACTTCACAACGGTGTTAATTGTACGTACGGGTAAGTAGCACCCGACCCGTCCGCGCCCGAGGGTCGCTCCGGACCCCGGGCCCCGCGAGTAATTAACCCGCGATTGCTCCATTACATGGACCTTTTAGGCCCCTTTTATTGTGTGCCACTTGTCGATTATCATTGTCGTTATTGGTTTCGAGCACCGCTGTAATTAAATGTCCTGCACTGCGCGTGCGCGTCTGTACAGGGCGGCGGCGCAGGGCCGGGCTACACCACCGTACCCGCAGCCCCATATCGCGCCCTTTGATACATTTGCTCAAATTCTATGTAAATCGTTAAAAGATGTTGGGAAAAAAAAAATTATAACCGTCAGCAAAATAAATCAATAAATACATGGGGCAATCACCTGCCGGGGGGCGGGTGCGGCAAACAGGGCGAGGCGAGTAGGCCGCGCCGCTGCCTTCACCCCCGCCGGCGGCACTCGCAGCGCGGCCGGCGCGCGCGCACGGCCGGTGTTCGCTCGAAACGGTCATGTACAGCTGACTCCAGAGCGGTGTACCGCATACAACCCCTGCTCAATGTTGAAAGAGCATGCACTAACAGAGGGGGTGCGTAATCGCACCTCAAATTCATTCAAATAAAAAGCAGTTCTTCCGATGACACTCGTGTGATCGTTTTAAATTGTACAGGGTGTCTGGTGGCAGATTTATGTTTTCAAATTTAAATAAAAAATAATATGTTTGACATATAATTTTACTAAAAGTATTAAAAGATAGAGTACAAATGCGGATTTCATTTGTTTAAAGATAATGTCATCCAAATGTCTTCCATCCTGTTGCACACACACACACACACTGTTCGAAACGGAGCCTCGTATTCCGTGCCACACGCTGCAGTAAACTTGGTTCAATTGCGCTGATTTCTCGCCGAATATTTTCTTTTAAGTCCACAACAGTTCGCGGATTGTTGGCGTAAGCTCTCTCTTTGAGGTAGCCCCACAAAAAAAAATCCATTGGAGTTAGGTCGGGTGAGCTCGGTGGCCACGGGATGTCCCCAAAACGACTAATCAGTTTTTGAGGGAGAATTTCTCGCAACAAATCCATCGAAGCTCTGGCCGTGTGTGCGGTCGCACCTGTACCGCATCCTGTTGAAACCACGTGTGTGATGAGAATGATGAATGAGCTCGCAGGTTCGGCAAAAAGAAATTCGAAATCATGAGCCGATAATTCTCACCATTGACATTCGTCGCTTGGCCCCGTGCATTTTCAAAAAAAAATGATCCGATTATCCCATTCGTGGATAAAGCGCACCAAACAGTTACCCTCGGGCAATGTAATGGTTTTTGGTGCTTCAGTCGAGGATTGCGAGTTCTTAGAGCCCAGTAACGGCAATTTTGCTTGTTTACGTGTCCGTTTAAATGAAAATGAGCATCGCCGCTCCAAAAAATGGAATTCACAGTGCGAAAACGCCCCAACATGGTTTCACAAAAAAATTTGCATGACGCAGTCATTTTTTTTCAATTCTTGAATTATTTGAATTTTAAAAGGATGAAACCTTCATATCTTTTTTCAAAATTTCATGCACGCATGCTCTTGGAAGTCCCAGTGAAGCTGCCCTTTTCCGTATCGAAAGTCGTGCATTTTCACGTAAACTGCGTTCAACCAGTTCAATGTTTTCGGGGGTCCTTGACGATCGACCAAGTCCTGGCCGTGGTGTGTTCATAGCCGAAGCAGTTGCGCGGAACCTCTCCACCCACGAACGAATTAAATTCACACTCGGCCCATCGCCTATCCGTCGAATATTGGAATGTGTACAAAACTGTCGGCGAGCGAGTACGTAAGAATCGTTACTCTTGAGAAATGCTTCAATAGCGAACGCGCGATGCTCACCCGACCACTGCACCACTGCACCACTGCACCACTGCACCACTGCACCACTGCGACATCGTGACTGAGAAATCCGCACGATCGGTGATTCTAATGACACCACCTTCCCCACCACCCCGCACTGTTTATAACTTATTGAGATATTCGTTTTTTAAAATATAAATCTGCCGCCAGACACCCTTTACAACGTATTCAGTCATTTTCGTTATTCCACGCGTGCCCTCGTCGCCGTTCTTTCGGCCTTTGCTATATTCATATAATAATATAATACATAATAACTTACCTTCATTGCTGCACACCTTCATTCTTACCGCCAAAGAGTTACATTGTCTTGAGTATATTTCAAGCGGCAGCATTTGTATTAGTTAAGGCGAAATGTGGCTGCGAAAATTTGCTCTTCATCCACCCCCTAGGGTAGGCAGCTGGCATTTGGCAACTGCAGGACAACGTAGTTAAAGCAGTTGGCGGGTTAAACTCGTAGCCGCGTGTGTAATGAACTGGGAGCATGTTGTATGCCTGGCCATCATATAATACAATACAGTCTAAAATGTATGAAAGGTTTTTTAAGTTATTAAATAAAATCGTTAGTAATTAAAATGCTAACAATGACAACAAATAAAGCTTAATACTAAGGAAAAAGTTAAATGTCTAGGTTTACAGTTAAATGTCGGTACCAATTTATTGTAGGGTCGAGCAGCTCCTACAACTACGCGCGTCGCGAACGCGCAACCCCCGCCACCCCCACGCCCGTCCGTCCTAACCCCACCACCTCTGTGTTATGATAACAATGGGGGCAGGCTGTATATCGTGATAATTGCGCAGTAAAAAGGCGCGCAGCGGGTCCCCGGCCCGGTGCCGTATAATGCACTTGGACGCCAATTTTGTTATTTTGTAAGAATTGTTTCGCAGTACAGGTACGCGCACGCGCACGCGCACGCGCACGCCCCCCTCGCAATCTCCGCCCGTGTCCACTGGGAAGCTTCTCGACCGTCTTTCTGTTTGCAGAAATGTACCGAGACCTACGAAGTTTACCGCCATCTTCAGTTCGGTTCAGAGCAGCGTCCAATAGCTCCTAGGTACCGCCGCAGCGTCTGCCTGCCGTCGTTCCGGTCTGACGGTGGCTTACGAAATAACGAAACTTAACACGTTACGGGTCAAGACGACGACGCCATTGGTCGCTGTATAAACATCTCCATCAGGGATTCATTACTATCATTTGCTAGAAAGCCGTGCTGTCCGCCGGGAGGTATTGAAAAAGATTCTTTCAAAATGTCCTGAGTACACTATATTTCGCTGATCATTTCCTTTTCCTTGTCCTTCTCTCCCGGCGTACAATATTTGACGATATTAGCGGATGCAGCAGGTAGAGACGACGCCTGCCGTAGACGGATCGATTGAGAGCTAAATTTAAATCCATTCACTGCCGCTTCCGGCACTACGCGACAATTCACCTGTAACCCAAATCTTGTTACATTTATAATCCAGTGCAGAGTTTTTGCAGAGAAGGAAGAAAAGTATCTACCGTTAGTGCTTTAACCAAGCCGTCGAAGCTAACAGAGTTTATGTCGCGGCGAGCTGCGACCGTGTGTTCACGCCGCATCCCCCAGATACGCCGCATAATCTCCAGAGGATGTAGCCTGTCAACGGGACAACTGAAGTGATCAAGTCCCGGCGAATGTAAATTAAAGATCTAACCTTTAGGACCGTAGCTCTTTGCATATCCGCAATATGACAACAATCGAAAGCCTGCGTCTGATCGCGTTGCTCCGGACCTCGTCCGCCGAGGTTCACCAACAGACGGCTAACGTTTGTGTGTAACGGAAACACACACATTAATACGAACGTCCTGCCGCCCTCGTATTGTCCACAACCGGATCTTTTGTTAGACGTACACAAAGTACGTATATAAATGTGATTATTATACACTAGTTTTTAAGTGATAGGTGAACAGAATGAATCGATGTTGTATTGTGAACAAAAAGCTTCTAATTGTGGTAATTTCGGTAACTTTGTGCAACAGCACTTGCAATGACGGAATGCATATTTGTGAGTCGTCAGTTTGATGTAGCCTCTTCCTCGCAAACATAGCCTAGTGACTTAGGTTAAGTCGGGTCTGCAGGGCGCCGGACTGCCGGGTGGCCCGAGCTCTACTGGCTGATTACCAAAACCAGAGTGACGCCGGAAGCAGCCGGAAGCAGCAGCCGCGCACATTAGCTTGCGATCAACCGTTCTTTTATTAACTAATTGTGATAGAATATCAAGGCACATAATTCCAAGAAAGCCAGCGTGGTAGTGTTTTGTATGAACGATCTAATCTAGGTATCGAGCGCGTGCAATTGAAACGTTGTCTTGGCCGTGCGTAGGTCTTCTCGAACTTATGTATAGGACACATTCAAGAGCTTTGCTACTTAGAGGAGAGTACAGCAGCCGATCCAGCGGACTTCCGGTTCGCTTTTTCTCTTTATAAAATACACAACGTGAGATTTATGTTCTATTGTATACAAAGCGACAATTCAAGTATAATTTTAATTGTTCACAGGTAAAGTACTCGTGTAAAGAGAACTATGTAAGTTATGCATAACCATAGTTAAGAAGAAATTTTCCACTTTGATGATTGCACCGAAACCGAAGATATATCGCCCCTTTTTATTAAATGAAGTGTTAAGTCTCGGTAGCTAGTTAATTTTCAGGTCACCTCAGTTTAATTATCAAGAAAAACCAAGACCTGACCATACCGTCAGTTAACTGCGTCCTTTAATCGAAAATACACAATAAAAGACCAATAGAGTTGTAACAGTTGCACCGTGCGACGCATTCACAGCCTGCATTCAAACCTACCGGGAGATGCGAATCGACAGGTAGGTTGCAATTTAATTCGGGGAATAAAAGCGCCGCACAGCAACAACCACACCGGTTATCGGACTAATTGTATGGTCGCTTAGCGACCGCCCGATTCACCTTCTGCTTTGTTTAAGTTGTCGCGGTGGGGGTGCCGGTGGGGGTGCTGGCGGGTCGAACGGCCCTACTAGTTTAATGTACATTGCTCAGCGCGGCGTTTCCTTAGTCGACTTTTGTTTGAGGCAACGTTTACAGCGTGAGCTGCTGCATCACGAGCTGAGGGCGCTGCATATCGGGTGACTGCTGCGTCCCGCCGCACGCCGCGGCCACTGTCCACTGTCCACGGCGTGTCCTATGCCATCGTACGCACGGCCGTTTTAACCAATTTGACAACGCTTATAGAACCGACAGTTTTTTAATTAGTGCTCTTAATACCGATAGGTCGGCTAATGCGGGCGATACTACACCCTGCTGCTACCCCGCATAGGTCCGGCCGCGAGTGCGTCCGGCAGGAGCGAGCCGGTCGCTTTGAATTTTTAAACAGATTATTTCGGGCGCTGCGGGTGGCGGGTGGCGAGTGGCGAGTGGCGCGCTACTGCGGACGGGAGGGACTGAACGGTGAAGGTTGCGGGAGCGGGAGCGGGGCGCAAGAAGGGAGATGACCGCAATTACACTCGCTTAGCTACTTAGCTACGTGCGTCGCGCACCAGGGTGACCTTGCGAGCGGCGCACCGCGAGAAGACGTTAGTTCATTATTCAAAGAGTAAATACATAGCGCGTTCACAGGGGCTCCCCCGCAAGGCCCGCACTCGGAGAATGTCGGAGGTATCGCCGAGCTTTGTCTCCGGGGTGAACAATGTAGCAGGTGAAGGGCTCGTCACGTGTTGTGGGGAAGTGGCGACGAGCGCCGCGAGCTGCTTGCGCAGTGTGCACTTCGTGATACTAAGCTATGCTGTAACACACGCACACGCACATGCACATGCACACACATACTAAATCAATATAAAATTGAGTTTAAAGCACATTCTGTTACCTTTAACACAATACACGACGATGTATTGCAAGGACAATTGAGATTTTACCGGTACGTGGATATATCCCGCTCCCGTAGCACCTAGCCCCTAGCCCCTCGCCGTAGCCTAACCGACGGAACCCAACAGTCGCTTTGATTCCCGCTATTAGTATTTTCATAACGTTAAAGCGGGTAACTCCCTAACCCCCGGAACCCGCAAGGTAGCCAGAATTAAACTTCCGCTTAAGAAAAGTGTGTGGTAACGGCGGTGGTGGGGTGTAATGGTCTACCTTACAAATAACAATACAGTACACGGTATACAATCACTCAACTACTTAGTTACACACACAGGAAGGACGTTATACAAAGGTATATCGGAACAGCGGTAGTCCGTGTCGTGTTAATCCGTCGCACGCGCCGACGCTAAGTGCTTCAGCGCGCCGGGCTCGCGCCGTCGGTCGGCGGCCGCTGCGCCTGCGCAGACGGCGGCGCAGGAGGCGGCGCAGGCGGCGAGCGGTTTGCGCGCGAAAGTCTAAACTCGCGCGCTGCTACAAGTGTAACAAAGCAAAGAGAATTGAGTTTAATACAAACAACATATTTTAATGCCCCATCGATTAATTGTAATCCTTTAGCTCGGGCGCCGCAGGACACTGATTGTGGCTGTGACTGCAGTCAGTACCTCGCGCAAAGGAGCCGGTGGTTTTGGGAGACACTTCACCTGTTGCCGAGTGTCGGCGAGCGCTGCGGCTCCATAAGAACTACGCGGCCCGCTCCGCGCCGGCGGCCCGGCGGCCCGGCGGCCCGGCGAGCGCGCCTCGTGAATACAAAGCATCCGCCAGGCTGCGCCCGGAACACACAGAATTGTTTTTGTCCGAAATGGCCACTGCGGGTATTATCATAGCTCTAGACAGGCAGCAACCGAACAAGGATTATCTTTGTTTCTGGTGTTTTTATTCCGGTGCCTCTTCCTGATCTTTCTTCCATAGACGTCACTATAACTTTTCTACTAGAACATAGCTCGCTCCTCGCGGACACCGTCTGAGAGTACAACGAGCACCGAATCCAATTTTATATATCGAGTGATTTCCAAAGTTTCGCTGAGCCCGCACCAACAGGATTGCAACTTAATCTAACTTAGGTGAATCAGTTTTGTACTTCAGAACTTATTTATAAATTTCTTTAAAGTCATTTGTTCTGGAGGCCGCGAGGGGGAGCGCAAAGAGCGGCTGAGGAGGAGATTTATTTCTAATCTGAATATTTGTGGGTCGTAAAGGTTAGGAAATCTTTGTTACGGTACGCAGTAGTTTGCACTCAACTCGCGTCGTCCCGCTGCGCTCGCGTCGTTTCGCTGTGATCGCGTCGTCCCGCTGCGCTCGCGTCGTCCGGCCGGGCTCGCGTCGTCCCGCTGCGCTCGCGTCGTCCCGCTGCGCTCGCGTCGTCCGGCCGGGCTCGCGTCGTCCCGCTGCGCTCGCGTCGTTTCGCTGTGATCGCGTCGTCCCGCTGCGCTCTCGTCGTCCGGCCGGGCTCGCGTCTTCCGGCTGCGCTCGCTTTTGTACTATTCCATGTTCGCGTCAGCCGCAGCCTGCGACGGACTAAACTTTGCTTGTCTTCTTTCTCCACTGCGCTCTATTGGAGAGATCGAGATTTATTTGAAGATCACTAGCTTTTCATATCGTATGTAACTTCATTCGGCAACCACCCCGCCACCGTGTGTCGGGGTGGTGGAGGTTAGCGTCTCATTTCCTGGTATTATTTCGATATCATTGGTATAGATTTAAAGTAGTGGTGGCGGCGAGTCGTGCACCAGAGTAACCTTGACCAACAACGGAGCAGGTGACCGGTTTACACAGGTGATGGACGCGACGATGTACCAGTAGGTGCGTACGTTTGCCACGTGCAGGAAATATTCATATTTTGTACATATGGCGCTCGTCTCAATTTCCAATCGTCCGAGACGTGATTTAAGCAGACGCCGTAAATGATGGAAGTGTGTTTTAAAAGTATCGCGTGATTTCCGTCCGGTAGTCGTGCACTGCAGGCGGTGGGGGTGGTGGTGAGGGTGGGTGTGGGGTGAGGGCGGTGCTAACGAGCTGTCAAACGAGTCCGTGTTGTAGATAAAGAGGGAGAGATTCAATCGATGATTTCGGAACACCTTCTTTATAATTAACGAACAAGACGACAATTTCTGGGTTCACATTGAATTCCTATCTTTCAGCGATATCAATTTAAATGTCGGGGAGGGTGTGTCAGATTGATTTGCAAACGATTGGGAATTATAATTTAACTTTTTACATTTTCTTAGTATTTAAAGTTTTCTGTTCCACAATCATTATGATATAATATTATTTTTACAACAAAACATTGTCATGCTATTTACTGCACGGAGACATCGTCACAAGGAACTTTCACAAAATGACTTTGAGTTAGTAAGAATAATATCCAGTTAATATATAATAGTTTCCATATTGTAATTGTCCTCTATTCGTTGAGTGAGTCGGTCGGTTTTAGCTGGGGCCGGCTCCCGCGCCTGTGCCTGTGCCTGTGCCTGTGCCTGTGCCTGCGGGCAGTCGCGTGCCGACACGTGAACACGCGCGCAGGCACCATACAATCTTTCAATATAAATGCCGTGGTTGTTTGGCGAGTACGATAGGACAGGGCCGGAAGTGCCGCGCTCGCACGGTCCGTCAATTAGATCTGATTGCTAGCCGGTGCAGTTGATATGAACCTTTTTTTATCGCGGGAGAAATCTTTTTAAAAGATATCTTGCTTCGAGTTCTTTCACAGCGTTCTAAATCATTAGTTGTCTTCGTGTACATATCTTCTGAGGTTTTTTTTTAAATAATGTATGAACTACACTATTCCGAGTAGCTCCGACATAATCAGAGACTTTATTTTTGCTGTTTGAATTTTTTTTTTTATGTCTTGTGTTAATTAATTAGAGCCAATATATAATAATATTGACATTAAACTTTGCACGTTTGATAGTTTGTTTGCATGTGCGTGCTGTGTGCGAGTGATGTTACAATATAAACTTACTTGTTAAATAATCAGATTTGCGAGGTGATTATGATTTTTACTATAATGTACGATGAATCGAATCAGATCAATTAATTATTTACTAATATCCTAGGCATATTAATTATAAAGAAGTAGGTATAAGGTAATTAAAATCTAAGGGATAAAAGAAAAACGTAAGAGATAAAATGTACAATGTAATGCAAAAGACAATATCTGTAAAGTATAACATATTTTTTTACTTTTCGTTTCGTTTTACTGCATCGTCTACTGCAGTCTCTATAAATGTAATCGACTCATCCCTTACTGTCTTGTTCTCTAAAATCGCAACTACTGTTGATCTATCAAATTTTTCCTCTATTTCCTGTTCCACTCTCATTCTACGTAAATCATATATCGGGCAATCAAATATTAAATGAAACGATGATTCACTGTTGCTAGGGTCGCAGATGCATGCATGCATGCGGGGCTGTTTTTCACCTTAAATCTGTATAAATAATCTGCAAACCCTCCGTGTCCAGTCAGTGGTTGTATTGCGTGCGGAGACAGATTCACTTTCCCGATCAGTGTGCATGCCTCTTTCGCGTCGGGGAAGAAAATGTTTGTTGTACTACCTCTGTCGCTCTCTAGCTAACTCGCACTGCATTGTGCTACGGTTACATCTCGGACGTTATTCTTCGCTTCTCGCTAAGAGACAGGACAGAGGTCGAAATGAGGCTTTGTCTTTAGTTTTAGAGCTGCCTCCTTTGCCAGTTCATCAGCTCTCTCGTTACCCTTGTTTCCCACATGGGCTTTGATCCAACAGAGTTTTATATCTTTCCTCTCCATATTTATACATTTGATGTTATTGCGTATATTAATTATTAATTTATACAGATTGCCCCGTTTTATTGTATTGTACCCAGCGCCGATCTTCAGTCGCTGTATATTCCATAATTATTTCTTTTATCATTTTTTATCCAGGCGGTTGCTTCCAGTATGGCAAAAAGCTCAGCCTCATAGACTATATCTTCTGAGGTGAATTGATGATAATTAATGTTACCCGTGCTGCTTGGGAAATTAAGTAAAAATATTAAAGGTTATCGAGAAGCTCGCCTCCAGCTAACCCCCGCTAACCCGGTAACCCCGCTTTGGTATTGCTTCGTGACATAACTCGACTTTGGTCAGCAGTTCGCGACGTTCAATTTTCTCTATTCGTCCACACCGAGATCAGGGAAGAGAAAATCTTCACTTGATTAATGTCCTACTTCCGGTGCCGGACGGGCGCTAGGCTACATTTGCTTATTTTTTGTTTTTCAGCCCGCTGAAGCGCTGAAATCCCGTTGTTCATACATCAAATTATTACAAAATGCATGTCGGAGTGTTTACACTCGCGAGCGACTGTCATGTTTGTGAAACTTTTCAATGTAGAGTCAACAGATTTCAATAACGTGATAACGTCTTGTACACCAGCTCTATCCCCGGATATGCGGCCTATTCGGATACACAAGAGTATCCGCAGTGTTGTATGTATGTGTATTGTAATATGTGTATAACATCGGAACAGTGCTAACCACAAGTTAAATGTCCTGCTCCCGAGCCTCAAAAGTGTTTGTGTTTTTCATTTTCTTCAACCTCACCTTTAAACACCACTGCACCAAGAGACAGCTTTATTTTCGTTATGTCGTCATAGAGCGATCATATAAATTAGCCGTTTATTCTTAATTCGCACTGATTGTAGATAAGTTAACGTGTAAGCAGTTCTCGTATAAAAGTACCCTCAATTATTTGATGGAACTTTGATGCGAGAAAAGCCGATGTAAGTAATGGAGCAAAAACATCGTGTCCGGGAGTCGCGTCCCGGGGCTCCGCCGTTGATGCAGACAAATCGCTCGCCGCTCCGCGCCCGCTAATGGGGGTGCATTATCCCCTCCCCCGTTGATGGCTTACACGGTTGGCTTGTGAGATATGATCTCCGCGTTTTCACGTTTACACTCATCAGGCATCAGCTTTTCCCACGTGCAGGCCCGTGCGCAGGTCAAGCCCCTGCCTCTGCGACGTTACTGTGTCCGGTAGTAAACATATATTATTTACTGGAATTAATTTGTTTTGAGCTGACTGTGTCGTGCACCCTCAGGTGTAGTAAGCAACAAGTTTAAAGCAATTTCTCTGAAAATGTTCAATTTAAATTATTTACTCAATTCAAAGTCGTTTGTGTTAATTTAAAAGGTCCCGCTTCCGATAGAGATTGACCGCGAAAACTTGAGCCGTCTCGGGGTAAAGAGTCGTGTGGGGCCGGCAAGTCGAGAAGGTTTTCAAGTTATCTCGATGTTTCCAGTAGGTTCATTCGAAATGGCTCCTTGAGCGACAGGAAGTAGGCTCGTGCTCTCGAGTTAGCGAACTGTAAACAGATTCACAGGACCGACAGCGCCGCTGTGTGCTCCGGACGTTCCCTCTGCGACGTGCTGCAGACACCATACCGTAACAGCCAATTTACGTCCCCACCCCTGGGCCACAGGCCTACCTTCAACATGAGGACGCTGGGTCATAGTCACCACGCACGTTCAATGCGGATTGGTGACTTCAAACACAGCTTAAACTTAAATATTTAAGTATCGGTACTTGTCGAGATTCCCGCGACCTTCGAAATGAAAGTCGCGACTGTTGTTCGAATCATACGACACCTGACGTACACCAGTTGTTGATGCAACGAGCCGAGTCGGTGGACTTGAGTGGGGATTGTTGCACCGTATAAAAACCGACCGGCGCCCGGGCTCCGGGGGCAGTCCGTTCGGTGCCGCGATAGATCCGTCGTATTTATTTAGTTAAATACTTTGGCCCGTCCATCTCATTACTCCAGGTCGCTCAGCGACGGACGCGGGCGGCGCGTCAGTGCGCCCACTGTACTCAGTAACAATTAAACTGTGGTACTTCTCTGAATGAGCGACGCTTTACACTTTTACTTCCACCAATTCATGAATGCTGCCCGCTGATGGTAGCTTCTGGTTTAATTTGTTGTGACTCGTGCGACAGGAGAGCCTCGGTACACAACAAAGTTGTTATATAATTACAACTTTCAAAACTAGTTCCATATTCAAATAAAAAAAACCGACGAATCATACAGCAAGAAACTTCGTGGGAGTATCAGGAAGGCCGGCCAGTTCTCTCCAAGTGAGTGCGCGATGTCCGGTGTCCGGTGTCCGGGGCGCGGTTGTTTGGGCTCCGCTCCGCCGGGAGCGGCGCGGTGTGAGCTTCAATCGTTTAAATTGTAAGTGTTATTGCGATTGCGGGCCACAGAGCGCGGCGCATCCCTCCGGCGGCCGCCCGCACTGCGCGCCCCGCACTGCGCGCCCTGCACTGCGCGCCCCGCACTGCGCCGCGCTCATTAACGCGCTACATACAAAATGCTGCCTTTGTCCGCCCTCCAATTGTGTATACGGCCTCTTAATTCCTCCTTCCATCAAAATACCTCCCCGCCTCGCATTAACCGTAAGGGTAGGTAAACGTTTACGGCCTGCGTCCTTCTGTTTTGCGGCAATTCGAGATTTGTCCCGCTTCCGCCCCCACCCCGCCTGACACCGCACCTCTCCCCGCCCCGCCACACGAGTTGTGCGCGAGTGCGTGTGTGCGCGCGTGCGTGTGTGAGCGAGTGCGTGTGTGCGCGTGTGCGTGTGTGCGAGCGCGTGCGTGTGTGCGCGCGTGTGCGTGTGTGCGAGCGCGTGCGTGTGTGCGCGCGTGCGTGTGTGCGCGCGTGCGTGTGTGCGCGCGTGCGTGTGTGCGCGCGTGTGCGTGTGTGCGCGCGTGCGTGTGTGCGCGCGTGTGCGTGTGTATAAACGAAAACGGAGTCACTTTTCTGAAAATATAAATTTACTTATTTGAAATATGCTGCGGCCGCCGCCATTGCAGCGGTGAGGTATAGATCTCGAGCCGTGAGCAATGTCGGCGGTGCTGATGAGTGGAATTGTCTTGGTATCGCTTTACTTATCACTAATTGGCGAAACATTATGTACACATAACGATACGCGACCGAGGAAGACGAAGACGAGACATATGCTGAGTTATTCCAAATTAGTTGCCCTCTGAACGCGTCTGTTGTTTCGATACATTACAAAGAGCAGACAACACTCAGAACAACGTGTCAATAATTGCTCAAATGTAAATTTCATAAAACACCACACCCTAAATTAAACTTGGAAGCGGTCAGAGGTACAGGGCGCGTGTCGAATTTTTGTTTCGTCGTGTACACTTGTCTGTGTGTGTCTTGACAACTCATCCGTCGTGGGCCCTCCGTATGCCCTCCTCGACCCTCCGCTCTCAGATATAGAAGCGGGCCAGTCCATCCCCTGTAACAGCGAAATTTTTTGCTTGAACTTTAGCGTCACTTTTTTTAATTAGCGCTGGCTTCGGCCGCACACCCGCGCAGTCCCGACGCGACCGGTGTACACCTGCGCGCTGCGCCGCGCCGCGCCGCGCCGCGCCGCGCCGCCCGCACCACTTACTATTGCAGCGCTCGCGGTGCACGAGCGCGGCCGTACCGTACCGTACCGTGCCGAACCGAACCGTACCGTCCCATCACGATATTGTATACTTAAGTTCTTTGACAAGTTCACCGCTATATTGTTTTCTCCTCGGTAGGTAGGGGAGGCAGAGCATAATGATTTCGTTTACGTGACAATGTATAGATCTCTGACTCGCAGGCGGACTTCGTTATGACGCGGAAAACGAACAGATCGCTCGCAGCAGACATTAGTTGCTAATGAGCGAGCGCAAGATTCCGCAACTCGGTTACTTAGTTTCCTGTTCCGTTTTAGGAATGTACATAAATGTGTCAAAATAGAAGAAGAAACTGAGGTAAGTTTCTAGATACATGTAAACTCCTTATTCGTCCTTATACCGTAGACGCGCAACCACTCTATATAAACAGGACATTTATTGTCTGCGGGAAGTCGGCACTGTAGCCCGGCACTGTAGCCCGGCACTAAAATTATATTAATACAATTGTGATGAAGAGCATGGGGTACCGGCGGCGAGTGTGCCTAACGGCGAATCCTCTAGCGTTTGCGTGATATTCCACGTGCGCCCTGTTACTGTCAGGGGAAGGAGACACGAGAACAATCGAAAACACTCATTTTACTCAGGTTCGTCCTACGGGTTACTCTCACAGCTGTGTTTTAATCGAACTTGTGGTTCCAGAATATTGCATTGTTGATATACAAGAAATGCCGTATCGTTACAAACGTAGCGTGTTGTAGCGTGTCGTAATCGTCGCGGCTCGGCGGGACCGGGACCCGGGGGCGCACACGGGCCGATCGCCGCGAGACTTATCCGCAGATCGCGTGTTTCAGACGCATATCAGCTCGGGCGGAAATGTTTGTGCACTATCGACGTTTCCTTTCGGCCCGCCATCGCAAGTCAACGCTCACCGGCACCACTACCCGACTGGACAGCGTGCGACACCACGCAGCCGTTCCTACGTACCACACCTCGTCCACACAACGTGTATAAACACTTATTTCCAGGTGTCGTTAGCGCACGTTGTCTGGTCAGTTATTGCATGTATACCTACCGACAGGGTTCGCTTGAAACGACTCCGTTATGTTTTGTCAGCATCGCCGGAAACATTCGATTTATTAACCTTTTAAACCTAGTGGTTGTGACAAAGGATTAAAGCATATGCGTTTATTTAATATATTTTAAAATGAACCTGATACACCATTCCCAAATAAATACGTCGCATTACATGTAATTGTCGCAAATGCATCTCTAATCAGGCAAGCCTCACAAACCTACAACCTTTCAGCGTTTACCTGCGCGGGGCATTGGGAATGGCACTTCCGGGCAGTGCTGCGCCCGCACCGCCCGCACCGCCGTTAGGGGCGCCGCGCGCACTTGTCCATGGCGCTATCACAAGGAGATACCGCTTTTAAACATATATCACTTGAGAGCTGGAGCGGATGGGCGCGGACGGACGCGGACGGGCGCGGCGTGACACGATAACGCCTCGCACCTCGGCTGCAATTTATTTTCAATAACGCCCGGAGGTATCCGGAGTAAAAATTGCTCGGATTCTGTATTATCCGCGAGCGCGCCGAGTCTCCGCCGTAATGTTCCCGAGGCGGCTCCGTCGCGAATGGAATTATTGGAGGCGGCGGAAGGCGCCCCGCGACTGAACACGAACACGCTTCGAACACTATTTTGGACATTTTCAAATGTTGATGATACTGAAAAACTCCTCTTGCTCTGACACTACCGTCCGTCGTCCCGGCGACAGAGGCTCGGAATCAAATCGTACAGGAATATTAGTTTTTTTTTATTTTTAAGTATCCCGGTGAGTCTGCAGTAATCTGCTTTATGCTGCTATTTTAAATAACAGTTGTCCATTAATTCTCGCGCCGTCGCTTCACATGCAGATCATCAATCATTAATAGTCAATATTGAACTGAAATAGTTATTGTTTGATTTCTTAAGGTTTGCTTGCGCGGACACTGCGTCGGTGCTTAACGTGTCCGTAAGAGTTTTTTGGAATGGTGGCATTTATATACAGATATGATTACTAATTTTTTAATTTTTTCTTTGAACGGTGCAAGCGTCTGGAGCGCATGTCGCTCTAGTCCTGCAGCATACTCGTAAACTTTTCGAAATAAACCCCTAAATTGTCACATTCCCGCGATTGCCGCGCAAACATTTTGCCTGCAGCCCGCGGGGCCGGTCGCCGCGTCAAACCTTTTTTATTTAATCAACAACATTTTGCGATGACTTTTTCTTTTTGCATGCAGTTTGAAATACTCCTCAACAACATGAAATGGATATTAAAAAACGCATATTTAGAACCAAAGAAACTTTTATATAAAGGGTGTCTGGCGGCAGATTTATATTTTAAAAAACGAATATCTCAATAAGTTAAAAACAGTACGGGGGAAAGGTGGTGTCATTAGAATCACCGATCGTGCGGATTTCTCAGTCACAATGTCGCAGTGGTGCAGTGGTGCAGTGGTGCAGTGGTCGGGTGAACATCCCGCGTTCGCTATTGAAGCATTTTTCAAGAATAACGATTCTTACGTACTCGCTCGCCGACAGTTTTGTTCACATTCCAATATTCGACGGATAGGCGATGGGCCGAGTGTGAATTTAATTCGTTCGTGGGTGGAGAGGTTCCGCGCAACTGCTTCGGCTATGAACACACCACGGCCAGGACCTAGTCGATCGTCAAGGACCCCCGAAAACGTTGAACTGGTTGAACGCAGTTTACGTGAAAATGCACGACTTTCGATACGGAAAAGGGCAGCTTCACTGGGACTTCCAAGAGCATGCGTGCATGAAATTTTGAAAAAAGATATGAAGTTTCATCCTTTTAAAATTCAAATAATTCAAGAATTGAAAAAAAATGACTTTGCGTCACGCAAATTTTTTTGTGAAACCATGTTGGGGCGTTTTCGCACTGTGAATTCCATTTTTTGGAGCGGCGAGGCTCATTTTCATTTAAACGGACACGTAAACAAGCAAAATTGCCGTTACTGGGCTCTAAGAACTCGCAATCCTCGACTGAAGCACCAAAAACCATTACATTGCCCAAGGGTAACTGTTTGGTGCGCTTTATCCATGAATGGGATAATCGGACCATTTTTTTTTGAAAATGCACGGGGCCAAGCGACGAATGTCAATGGTGAGAATTATCGGCTCATGATTTCGAATTTCTTTTTGCCGAACCTGCGAGCTCATTCATCATTCTCATCACACACGTGGTTTCAACAGGATGCGGTACAGGTGCGACCGCACACACGGCCAGAGCTTCGATGGATTTGTTGCGAGAAAATCTCCCTCAAAAACTGATTAGTCGCTTTGGGGACATCCCGTGGCCACCGAGGTCACCCGACCTAACTCCAATGGATTTTTTTTTGTGGGGCTACCTCAAAGAGAGAGTTTACGCCAACAATCCGCGAACTGTTGTGGACTTAAAAGAAAATATTCGGCGAGAAATCAGCGCAATTGAACCAAGTTTACTGCAGCGTGTGGCACGGAATACGAGGCTCCGTTTCGAACAGTGTGTGTGTGTGTGTGTGTGTGTGCAACAGGATGGAAGACATTTGGATGACATTATCTTTAAACAAATGAAATCCGCATTTGTACTCTATCTTTTAATACTTTTAGTAAAATTATATGTCAAACATATTATTTTTTATTTAAATTTGAAAACAAATCTGTAACCAGACACCCTGTACATAGATATTTTACGTAACTTTAGTTTTACTTAAATCCAAGCAAATGCGCCGTGCGTGCCTCTCAGCGGCTTCCGCCCGCGGCGGGGACACCGACACCCCGCACCACGCACCACACACCACGCACCACACTCAGTGCCGTCACAGTATTTGCTAGACGATCGTAGTAAAGTCTATTTGGCGGATGACACCGCCTTTATTACATTTTCCGCCCCATCGAGTGTTCATCTCTCTGGAAATAAACTGTCGGTGGTGTGAAAATTCGATTGTCTTGGATGTGAGGTATGTAGATGTAGCAGGAGTCAATATTCAAAACTACGAGGAAAGTTTTTCTATAAATATTACAGACAAGCATAGAGTTCCTAGATAGGTCACATAATGTCAACGTGCATTACCAAATGCGTTAGATGCAGTTGTGTAACGCGTCGCCCGCGTCTACATCGAGTACTGTACGTTCACGAGTCGAACACTCCTCTCATACCGAGTCCCGCTATTCTACCGTGCGTACGGCAAGCGATAAAATGCAATCTTTCGGTTAACTTTTTTAATAAAAAATGTGTCACTTTACGGTTGGCCGCCACCGTTCGATACGAGCTGAATAGAAACTGAGAGTACGGTTGCGTATATTGTGCTGTTAATGATACTGAAGGTTTCTCGTGAACTTTTCAGATCGATTCAGATGCTATGAAAGACTTTATCAGTGATGAACTTTTTCAAATAAAAATAAAGTTTAATCTGTTTCGTTGTAGAAGTTTATCCAGAGGTCAGATGAAAAGACTGCAAGCTGACATAGGCATCGTCGCACACGGCAAACGTCGAGGCAGCCGGCCGGAAGGGCCGCCATCCGTGTAACCTACTTAACCCGGAAAGTGGGACAGGCAGCGCCGTGTGAAATATTAATAAGTCTCGCGGCTATAGTCGCGTAGCGCACGTAGCCCGCGTAGAGCGCTACGCGGTGTGCGTGCTACGCGCGGCGGCTCGGTGCGGCGCCGGGCAGCCGCACCGGGCGCGCCCCCGCTCCCGTACAATGCGCGGCGGAAGTGCAATATTTATATGCACACACGTTCTACGGTGCAACTGTGAACGGTGGTCTAGTGTTGCGTTGCGTTGCGCTGCGCTGCGCTGCACTGCACTGCACTGCGCTGCACTGCACTGGGTTGACTCGGTGCTCCTGCGCCTGAGTTGATGTTTAAATACGACGCGTCGCTCAGCTGTCGGCTCACGAATGCCTCGTGTACAGAGAAGACGCCAGCTCGGCGTTCTCTTCGTTTCGTTACTTTGTGTAAAATAAAGACGTCCGCTGACTACAATCGTTTCCTTACCACGAGCTGTATGTCGGGTATCCATCCAGATCGGCTGCAAGAACGGCACCATGTTCCAGTGGGTGAGTGCGCGAGCCCGCCGGACGCAACCCTACACAAACGCTCTTACGTTTTAATTAATCTGTGAATGTAATTAATTTGACCAAATGAATATTTCCCGCGAATGTAGCGAGGCCGTTGAATCTCGCGGAGCAAAAAACGCGTTTGCATTTAACAAGGCTC
Source organism: Troides aeacus (assembly GCA_033220335.2). NCBI lineage: Eukaryota > Metazoa > Arthropoda > Insecta > Lepidoptera > Papilionidae > Troides > Troides aeacus. The sequence continues at coordinate 267,412 of CM067288.1, forward strand.
TTTAGCGCGCCGAGCCCCTGCATCCACCCGCGCTGCGAGCGGACCCCGGCTCTTAATTCGTAATGCTATTCCAGCGTAAATGGGTTAAGTAGAGAAAAGAAGGCTTCATTGCGAAGTTCTCGCCGCGGTTTACGTTATCAAAGTTAAAATTACAGTTATTATGGATTACTCGGTGTAGTTACATTTGCGGGGGCCATGACTCTGCCCCGCCATTCGTGTTGTACGGAGGAGCTTGGTAACGAGAGTAACTCCAGCGGCGAACAGGTCTGCGGCGCACCAGCTTGCTTCAAGCTTGCGGGGACTCCTGGTATAGTGCGACAATAATATACAAAGTGTGTGTGTGTTGTTTTATTTCGTGGGACCGGAAAGCGCGCGCACCCCGGGAAGGGTCTCGGGTTCATGTTTTTATAATTGGACATACAACGTTGTCGTGCGATGGCGCTGAACATGTCGCGTTACCGTGGGGGTGCGTGGGTGCGGGGGTGCGCGGGCGCGTGCGGCGGCAGGGGTTGCCGGGGTCGGGACACGTCTGTTGATTAACATTTTAAACTCAAAATTTTGTGAATGTTTTTAAACCCGATAAGTGTGTACCTGCTGTATAGGTTTTTGTATCATAGATCGTACTCGTTCGTTACCAAACAGTTACGTTACGAAGGTGAGGTGGGGGTGGTGGGGGCGGTGGGTGCACAGCTCGGCGACTGCTTGTTATAGTTTAGTTTCAAAGGTCTGTAACACGATACTCCGAGCTCTGTGCCACTACAAATAAGCTAGTTTGTCCTATAACACTCTGACACAATACAATTAACAACCAACGTTGTAATGTACATGTGCAGCGATGCCGCCGACGAGTTGCCCGCTGCCGCGTACGCGGGCTCGTGTGCACAATTGATGAGCGAACGCGGTGAGCGCTGAAGTCGGCGCGGTTGGTTGGGTGCGCGCGTCGCCGCCGCACCCGCGCTGTTACCGAACCGGCCGGGGAGCTCCGTTGCGGGGCGAAGCACCATTCTATCCGCTAGTCCTGTTGTTGTTTCGCACCGAGCTCAGTGAACAATTATTTAAAACTCGAACAAAGCTTTTATTTATATTGAACGTCGCGTGAAGACAGACCCTCGTCGCCGTCCGTACGATCCCGCGCGATGTTAGATTTTTATCAAAAATGGCGTAAAGCTCAAGCTTAACGACACACGATGTCAACTAAAATTACACTGACAAGAAGGTAGCGTTGTCACCCACAATACTGACATGAGTTCTCTTTGTTTGAAAGCATAAATACAGCAAGGCCAGATTTTATGCAACGTGCACAGGTGATGTAGAGGGATGAAATAGCTAGGAGACACGGCTCTGAAGTTAAGGGTGCGGAACTTGTGCTAGCTTTTATTCCGTCGTCCATTTTGTTACGCAGTGAAAATGTCACATGTAACGTTTCACATCATTTAGCAATAACCGAGAATATAAGCATTTTGAAGTGATTCGTTAACCTGCTGTCCAGAACAGGTTATATCTACCAATTGTAGGGAAGGCACCAATGCGTAACATAAAGACCCTCTTTATATCGAAACCGTGCAGCGAGTTGGTTGCCAGTTGCAATAGGATGCTTAGGTTGCTCACTGCTGGGGTCTGCGGTACTTGCAGCTGCGGGGTTTCACCAGGCGGACGGCGTCGCTCGCGCTACCGGGGTACTGTACTAGAATTTGAGCTTTGATCTTTTACCCCGATTGGGACATTCACAGGGTGACTCCCGCAAGTCGTGCAGGTAGCGCAGCGCCGCACGTGAGATGCGGGCCCCCGGGCCCCCGGGGCGCCGGGCGCCGGGCGCCGGGCGCAGCGCGGGCGCAGCCGCTGCGTTGCTCCTCGTTCTCTCGGAGTGTTTTGTTTACCCGTGACGCACGCACATTCCACTGAGTGACTAATTAGTTTGTTATTGTTTCAGGTAAGTCGATATGGTCTGCGCCGGATACCTGCGACAGGTTCACCGCGAACTGTAAGTCCTTTTTGTTGTTATTTACATTCTAACGTATGTTTTCTTTTAATTAAATATAAATATTAAGTATTTATAAACAACCGCACGAGCGGCGCGCTGCACGCGTACTGCTTGGTGCTTTAACGTTTCAGTTGTTCCCATTTGTTGAGCTAAACATAATTACATTTACAATATATAATCAATAAACCAAATGACTCATAGAGCCGCAATTATGGCGTTAACCGGTTCGCGCCGTTCCCGGTTCGGTCGGCGGGGCGCGGGCGGGGCGTTGATTGGTCGGCCGCTTCATTACCGGCTTAAATTACCTTCGGCGCCGGCAAACCGGATAACCGGCTAGTTTAGTTTTGCCGTGCCCGTCGACATGATCGTTTTTAGGGTAGTTATTCTAACCTCGCGTGCGCGCGAGCGGCTACTTCCGCCTGGGTGTAGGTGCGTGGGCCCCCGGCACCGGCCGCCGCGGGCCGTCGCGTGGGGCTGATGTGCATTCGGTTTGCCAGATTATCAGAGAGTTCATTATGCAAATATCGATAATTCCTATGTAACAGAATGTCCATTTTATGAAGTGAAATTTAGCAACCGATAAAGATGTCCCTGAGACGTGTACACTATTTCAATTTCACCCGACACGCTCTCCCCAGCGGACTGCGACGTGCTGCACGCGCACGTGGAGGTGACACTGAAAAGAACAGCGCAAATATTTTTTATACTACAAAAGTGGCAAACAGAAACACAGCGCACCGTCGCGTTAATGTGTTTAAGCATGAGGTTATATTCAGCTCGGCGGTGGAGCAGCAGCCAGCTGGGCGAGCTGGGCGCACCGCGCAGCACCGCGCCGCGCGTCTCTCGGCAGTGGCGCGTTGCCCCGGGCAGGCAGCTGCGTCACGCGCCAGAGCCAGGCGCCAGGCAAACGTGCCGCCGCGTCCCCTCGAGGGCGTAAATAGAATAACATGCGGGATGATGCGGAATGATGAAGGAGGGAGGGCAGGTCTTCAAACGAAACGATCGGAACATTTACATAATAATTACATCTCCGCGTACGCTTTGCGCGGTGCAATATGTAACGACACGGCGGCACCTCTCCCTCCTGTCCTGTAAATAATGTACCGACCGCCTCCGTCCTCCCCACGAGGCTGATACTTATCTGTGTGAGATTGCGTGTATGTGGGCCCAACGAGACGAGCGACACGTTACCTGATGGTAAGTGATGCGCCTTGCTCTAACAATGCGGCGCTAGTCAGGATTAGTGACACATAAGATCACCGCTGGTCGCCTAAAACATAAAATGTAGAGACAAATTATCCTAGAAATTTCATTAGCGACAGCGCCCTACAAACCGGTAGACAGTAATGTTTGCACACTGCTGCTCAGCAGCAGAAACAGTCGCCGCAGTGGACGGTACCTAGGCGGTCTCCAGGAACAATTTAATTTTTTGTTTGACATGGGGGAAATGCTTCGCGTGGGACAAGGGCAGGTTATGTCATGCGGCGGAACATACATCGATCCCTCTTCTTTTCGGTCTCTTATCGTCATCTGAGAAAATGGATTCCACTAAACTCGTCACCTAGAGGCTCCGTCGGCTCCCTGCGGCGGATCTTGTTCTTGGATTCCGTCCGCCGACCGTAACGCGGCCGCGACGGAACGCAATACAGACCGTACATCCGAAGTGAGCTCATAGAGTTCACCTGGAGCGGCCACCCCGGGCCGGCCGGGTAGGTTCCTCGTAGCTCCACCGCGGGTGACCAGGCCATCGCCACGACAAGGCGGGTGCCTGTTCGGGGGGCCGGCAACAGAGACCTACCACCAATAAACATACGTATAATATATAACATACAATTTGTCTCATGAAAAACCACGCACATTGTCTTCGAAAGTATCACATTAAGTATCGTTGCCGCGAGCATTCCGCAGCTATGCACCTTTTGAACCGGATCTCAATGACGTCTACAGTTATACCGCTACTCCGGTAAGAGAGACCTCCCAGTACTGATTACTTTCCTTTCACTTCAAGTGTCGAATTTACAACAATTGTTACAAGCGACTACGTATTGAATTATTATTTGGCAATTGAAACATGCGCATGTAATGTGTTGCCATGGTAACAAGTATTTTGAAACGCACCCTGCGCACACGCTGGTGCGGGCCACCGAGTCTCGCTGCAGCTTCCTTTCTTTTATCTGTCCCCGAGTAATTGTTTAGTGTCTCAGCTTCCTCCAGCGCGAGCAGTGACAACGCTCACGCGCTGTGTAGGTACATACACGTACACATATACGTTCACGTACACGTACACATACACGTACACGTACACATACACGTACACATATACGTACACATACACGTACACATACACGAACACATACATATACACGTACACATACATATACACATACACGTACATATACACGTACACATACATATACACATACACATACACGTACACGTACACGTACACATACACGAACACGTACACATACATATACACGTACACATACATATACACATACACGTACACATACACGTTCACATACACGTACACATACACGTACATATATACATACACGTACACATAACATCTACAAAATAAGTCGCAAATTAAAACACCGTATGCGTTAATTATATAAAAGCTTCACACTTCAGCCGCGACGGTGTACCGGGCCGATGAGGAGGGCGAGGAGCAGGAGCAGGAGCACGCGCGCAGGCTCGGGGGCGGGGGTGTTGGTAGGGGTGAGCGTTTTCGCAAGGTAACAAGATAATTGAGCGCGCGTAAACATTTTGCAGAGGTGCCGACGCGAGGACAAAGCGCTGCGGCGGCGGAGCCTCTAAACTCTTTAACCAGGACCATTACCGCATCGCTCTGCCCGCCGCCCGCCGCCCGCCGTGCGCGGCGCGCCGTGCGAGCGCGACCACTGTCATCAGCCACACAAGAGCGTTGTCTCTGTGAAAGCAAATCTGTCATCATTTTCTATTTTCCAAATATAACAGTGCGGCCGGGACGCGGCAAAATGAACTGTATTCCCCTGTCACTACCCCTGACGGAAGCGTGTCGCCCCAGCAGCATCCGGCGCCCACTTAGCGTCGTATTGTATCAGCACGACTGTCTGTCTGTTCGTCTATGACAAATTACTCGCTTCCATAGGATTAATGGAGTTGCGAGGAGCTGCGGATTTCTGGTCGGTGCGGGCGCCGGCGCGGGCATTCGGCGAACCTGTTCCGTAACAACGCGCGTTTGGTTTGCGATCACGGGAAGCGTTTCACCGCTGTGTTCCCGTCGCAGAGCGACATGTCAGTCATGATCCAGGCTTTTCAGGTAATAAACATGTGTTATTCATATCAGTATAATTCAGTGCAATAGTAGGTAAAACATTTATAGCGACGCAATCGCTTGTTGAATCTGATTGTGACAAATTATCTATATTTTTATTATAATTTGATAAAAACTAAGGAGATCAAAGCAAACGTTTAATTTTACTTAGAAAGAGAAGAATTTTTATTGAATCAAAAGCAAACATTACATCAATACGACGTTACGAATTACCCGCGAATGGAGAGAGGAGGCACAAAGATTAAAAACAAATCGAGTCCAGAGAGAGGGTGACAATGGAGACGAAATGTGGCGGCGAACAGAGTTACTCGCTCCAAGCTCCGCGTAACGTTCAGCTAATACGTGAGGACCTGGCTCTCTTCCGACGTCGTGCCGGAACTCCTCTTGGACTCCTCGCTGAGGGAGACCGCGTACTCATAGAAGAAGTGGTCGCCGTGCGGCAGCGGGTCGCGCGCGCTGTCGTCCTTGCAGCGGCCCTTGTGCATCTCCACGAACACTGCCGCGCGCGCAGCACATGAAATGATGCATTACACACAAATCCGGTTATGGACGTCGGAGCCGAATGCTCATTAAAAAACGGACACTAGAGAAGTCGGCTGGACTACCGGTACTAAATAACAGCTAGGGAGGGACCCCTGTGGTCGCGTTTCACTTTTCAAACAAAAATACTAAATCAAGTTGTGGTCCGGCCTTGCCAAAGAGATGCGCGGAACAGCCGCACGAACATACGCGCTGATGTTATGACTATTCACTTCTTGGCTTGGGGCTTAACAACAATAAATGAGTGGTGACCCCGACATAAATTCTACTGTATTTCAGAGTCAAATGGCCCATAGCTCGAGCTTGCTCGCTGCTGGTGCAGCAGTGTTGCGAGGGTAATGTAGAATAGTGATTCACTTGTGCCGTCCTGGCAGTTCCTGTAGTACATCATACAGGCGCTTTTGAAGGAGCGCCGCGCCCGCTGGTACGCGCCGCAGATCCACTGTATCCGGGGGTCGCGCCACTTCAGCACCATGTCCTCGAGGCACTTGTGACACTTGCGGTGCCATTTCCTCCTGGTCATGGTTATATTGATATATTAACATTTAATACTCATATGCGTTCACGAATGCAAATGCTACGAATTGTCTGTTAACCCAACTCCCAACAAACGTGATGGACGAACGGAATGAAATACTGACCTCAAGTGAAAGGCCGCCATACGATGCGTTAATGTTTCACGCCTGTTCACTGGAGAGAATACTCGAGGAACTTACTCTCACACGAGCACAATATCAGTATAAGCTACACACGTCTCAAATGCCATGCACATACCATCCTGTCCTCTCGATGCTCGACCTGGGGATGATCGCTTTCTTCACTTTGAACAAATCGCTCGATCCCATATCGGAAGCCGTCAAGCCCAGGCTCTCCGACGACGCCTTGCTGGAGCTTACTACAAATAAGTAGTTTTAGTTAGTGTAATCACTCCAGTTGGTCATATTTAGTACAGTTATCTTGCGAGGCAGATCAGTTAAGCGGCACCCGCGATTACGGTCCACTCCCTAATGGTTAGCAGCCACGATCTCGTCCTACGACCAACCTTCCAAATATGGAGAACTGACTCGCAACCTCCGCTAGTTGTAAAGGAGAGACCTCAGAGGGAACATCAGTCCTGGTTGGCGCGATACATTTAACCGATTAACATGTGGGCAAGTACCATCTCCAGAAGACGATGTCGATCTGACCTTCTTGATCTTGTCTCGCTGCCTCCGGGACAGCACCGTTGTGACGTCGAAGTTGACTTCGGCCACGCTTTTGTTTTCTGGTTTATCATTTAACGCGTACTCTATATTCACTGAAAAGTCATTTAAAATATACCTCAAAGTACTTCTTCCAGTTCGAACAATGTTTTATCGAGCATGTTATATATTCGTGCGTACAAATGCTAATAATGAAAAGTACGGCGCACCACGTAGATATGAGTGCGCGTGTGCGTGCGCGTGTGCGTGCGCGTGTGCGTGCGCGTGTGCGTGCGCGTGTGCGTGCGCGTGTGCGTGCGCGTGTGCGTGCGCGTGTGCGTGTAGTGTAACGCGGGTGCAAATCGGCCGTAATTAAATGAAAGCTCGTTTGTTAGAAACGGTCTGCGGTCATTTCTGCCACACGAGGTCTCTCATCGTTGTCACGGAACAAGCGCTCTTCGTTTCGATAAATTACTTTAATGAAAATCTGAAATGAAACGGCAGTAGTCGCTGCGGCCGCCGCCGCACTCACCCAGCATCACGCAGGCCGCCAGCCCGGCGGCGAGCACGCGCACCATGTCCGAGCGCGCCGCGACCACCGAGCGCACGCGCACGCGCACGCGCACGCGCACGCTTGTGATATCTCCGAGCGGAAACCGTAAATCCAATTCTCTTATACGTTTATGGGTATTTCGATTTTATGAATTTGCGAAACTGCGCCGGCGTCGCTCGGTACCTTTTCACTTTCTACGCAACATACAATAACGTGAAGCTCTCTCTCTGTCTCTGTATGTGTGTGTGTATATTGTGTGTATGTGTGTTTTACAGTTTCATCTCTCTATGTACACGTACTTCGTTTTATGTTCAATTTACATTCAAATGTTAATCCCGTAGCAGGAAGTTAAATAACAATTCATTAGCGGTTGTCTTTATGTCCTTCTCACAACATAACAATATATATATATATATATATATATATATATATATAACAATAAATTAAATAACTACTCATTAGCGGTTGTCTTTGTTTCCTTCTCACAACATAACAAGTGCAGCGCAAACAAAGTGTTCACGTTCAAAAAGGTACAGTTTTGCGGCGAGCCCGGGCTCTGCTCAGGTCAGGAATAGCAATTGGTTAGATAGCGCGGGAGCGGGAAGCCGTTGGGGTAACGAGAACCGAACCCGTTCCGGTAGTCCGTTCCGTGTATCCTGACAGGCACTCGCCGCAGTCACAGCTGAGCAGCAGCAGCAGCAGCAGCATGCGTGCAGCACGCCGGCGTGCGTCGCCGCTAATCATCTCTAACAACGGTCAGCACAGCCCGAGCTCCCCACGAGTGCTGCGAAGAATTACTCGTTTCCAGGTTTAAGCTACCGCGTTTTATTTGTCGCGACACTTCCGGAGTATTACATTCCGGTGTCATTTTGGTCCGTGTTAATTACAACGCGCAAGGGGGCCATGTGACTACGTTTTTGTGAATACGTTTGACATAGGCCCGTGCCGTGCCCGTGCCGTGCCCGTGCCGTGCCCGTGTCCAGCAGCAGGCGTGTGTCGGCCGACGCTGACGGCGGCGACGCCTCGATCCGTTAGGTCGCCGCGTGCGGTTCAGTCCGCAATCCTGTTCGTAAGGCTGACGACTCCGTCGAGAGCATCAGTGCTATGTTGTAACTCAAAGGACATATTCAGCGGAGTTAGATAATTATATATTAGTTCTGTCACATATATTATATTTACTTCCGCAAGAGAAGATACTTTCGGGTATATATACTAACAGGATACACGTGCAACTTCAAGGACTGCTAATAAATTTTATTAGATGAATGGAACGGGACGTGCGATAGGTGATTCTGTGGCGCTGACCAGGTCTTCCGAATGCTTATCTTAACCTCTGTGGGTGTTGTAAATAACAATAAATGCATTTTATTGAACCGCCGCTGTTTTAATAATTATATTATATTTACACGTGGGTTACCTTTACACGAGACGTATGATAGTATTGAATTAAACTTTGTAAACGTAAAACCAGTGCCGGCCGTAGTAGGTGTCGTTCTTGCAGCGGGTGTCGGACAACTTCACGAACACTGCAACCAAACGGAACCGCATGCAGTGGCGGGCAGCGCGCCCGCTCTCGGTGTTTAGGAAGGCTAAGCGGGCACACAGACTTAGACGTGTGAAAACATTTTTAGAAACTAGGAATTTTTCCACTCTGTTGCTTTGTAGCAGAAGTAAAAACTTTGATGATGTGCACCGTCAGTTTAAAGGGAGGAACGTTCGCCTCCAGCACCGAGCTACTCGTACTACTAGCCAATACTGTGACGGGCGACTCTTGGGAACGTACTGGTACCGTCCTGACAATTCCTGTAGCGCATCATGCACTCGCTCTTGAAGGTTCGCCGCGCGCGCTGGTAGCCGCCGCAGATCCACTTGATGCCCAGGTTGGTGTGCTTCTTCAGCATGTCGTGGGCGCACGGCGTGCAGGTGCGGTACGCACGCGCGCTGCGCCCGAATGTCATGTTATACAAATGTTAGCTCAAGAACACTTCGCAGACATCTCGGTGACGATTTAACGCCACCTGAAACTGATTCATCGTTCACTCTAAACTCATTCCCCTTGATACTGCACCGTCTAGTTATCTATGTCGAATACCTAAAAATGCCCGTGTACATGCATGTCGGCGGGCAGATTTATAATTTTCACAAAGTTTTTTTGCGGATCATGTTTTCGGATGCTTCCAATTTTGATTTTGTATATCCTGGTCGTCTTTGAAACGAGTCCAGTGTTGGGATCCATTCGTCCCAGATTTACTAAACCGCTCACCGACTTCTACAATAATATTTAATAAGAGAAACAAGGAACGAATTATTGACTTACGCTCTGTCCTCTTGCTTAGATTCTTTGGAGGAGGCGCTCAATGTGCTCGAGCTGTGGTGCGAGCCCGAGCTGACGGAGCTGGGGACATTGCAACGCGTTACATTATATGATACCTAGCTTACAAGTGATAATCTGTTATGCTTTAATTATGTGCGAGTTGCCAGACCAGGCCACGTTGTTTTTTTTTTTTGTACACAATATTTTCTTTATTAGCCAGAACATTCACGTGGGGCTGCGACCTGCGACCTGCGACCTGCGACCGGCTGTACCAGCTCACGGGGGCCTGTCCGCCGACTGCTTTTCAATACTAGATGTCACCGAAACTTTAAATTAAAAATATGTCACGTCTAAAAAATTACTAGTCGCTGTCTGTCTAGATTACCTGGTCCACTGGCTACTCGTGTAGCTCTTTGATACCTCCACCTCCGCAGAAGTCATAGAGTACCAGGCCGGGCCCCGATGCTCCGCGTCCCCGAACCCCGCCGCCTGCTTCACTTCGTCAATGTACGGCAACTCGCGGTAAGGAGTTATTCCCTTCTTCCAACATTGTGACACTGGTAAAGGTTGTGCTTTGTGTCAAAAATATAATTCACTGAGCTACCTGGGGGTGGTCACTGAGCTTGTGCATCGTGTATAATACACAGGGCCGCTGGCAGAGCTATCGTGTTAATAATGGTACAATTATCTGAGCTCAGTACTACAACAATCAACATTGAATACAATTAAACCTCTAGGCATATTTCATTTTAATTCGCCAATCCAAGAGCTGGTTCTGATTCCGTTTTCCTTCCACATTTATTGATTTATTGATCACTCATACGATGCAAATCACCGATATCTCGAGAGTAACATTTCCTATATGTAAAAACCTATTCAACCTAACGAAATTACTGGTAACCTGATTTTCCTTCGTTTCCCGCATAATCCGGCGCGTATGAAGCGAGCACTGCGCCGCACCCACCGCATACATTTCCATATTAATTCCGGCTCACCCCGGGATGCTCGAGTCTGCGCAAAATCTGACCAAGCGGCACCGGAAGAGGGCTGCCGCCGCTGCACACCCCGGCTGACCCTCGCCCGCCGCGGCCCGGCCGTTGCATTTAAACTATCCTCAACTCGTAACAAACGGTGAGCTGCCCAAACTTGTAACGCGAGGTTTCTCTCCTGGCGGAGCTTCCGGGCACGCGTCGCCCCGTTGCGACAGCTACCTGTGCCAGTGGGCACCGCGGTGTCATACGCGCTGCCGGCCGCGGTGCCGGACGCGGTGCCGGACGCGGTGCCGGACGCGCTGAAGGCCGCGGTGCCGGACGCGGTGCCGGCCGCGGTGCCGGACGCGGTGCCGGCCGCGGTGCCGGACGCGGTGCCGGACGCGGTGCCGGACGCGGTGCCGGACGCGCTGAAGGCCGCGGTGCCGGACGCGGTGCCGGCCGCGGTGCCGGACGCGGTGCCGGCCGCGGTGCCGGACGCGGTGCCGGACGCGGTGCCGGACGCGGTGCCGGACGCGCTGAAGGCCGCGGTGCCGGACGCGGTGCCGGCCGCGGTGCCGGACGCGGTGCCGGCCGCGGTGCCGGACGCGGTGCCGGACGCGGTGCCGGACGCGGTGCCGGACGCGCTGAAGGCCGCGGTGCCGGACGCGCTGCCGGCCGCGGTGCCGGACGCGGTGCCGGCCGCGGTGCCGGACGCGGTGCCGGCCGCGGTGCCGGACGCGGTGCCGGACGCGGTGCCGGACGCGGTGCCGGACGCGCTGAAGGCCGCGGTGCCGGACGCGCTGCCGGCCGCGGTGCCGGATGCGCTGCTCCGGACCGCCGCGTTTCACTTTCTATCGAGTGAACGCATTACTCTAATGCAATTCAGTGCCCCAAAAAAAAATAGTTCAATTAATTATATTAATTTTAGTAGCAATATATAATATAATATAAATCTATTTAAGCAGCGTCTACTTGTAAATGTAAATGTAAATGTACTTATTATTAAAGCTAGACAATTTAAAAGATAGACATCGGTCTGAGACAGACCGACGGACGCTTGCATTAACGCAAGCATTCCTACTGCGCTTACTCACATCTGATCAACAGGAGCGCGACAAGCAAACTTGTCATTTTTGTATTCACAAAAATATATGCTATTGTGTTAACAATTCGCACTGCAACATTTGCCACGGCTGCCACGGTTCGAAGGCGTAAAAAGTCAGCGATATAACTTTAATGGTTATTGTATTGCTAAAGCGCCGGCCGCCATTTTCTCGCGATAAATCTCAAATAGACTTTTATGCCTTCTGTTGCTGCGGAACAGAAGCACCCTCCCTCCCCCGAGCTGGGGGCCCGGGTGCTCGGGGCCTGGGGGCTCGCGGCTCGCACGACGGCGCCATGCCGTGCCACCTCGGCCTCGACCGCGCGGCGAAAGGATTCGGGTCCGCTTGAGACGGAATGTCCACATTTCCATTAAATATTTAAAAGATACGTTTTCATTTGAAATTGTGCTCTCTTTATCATCCGCACAAATTATCCATCCGCCTTTACGTTTAAATGACAACCTTTATTTAGGCGGTAGTCACTTACTTCCTGCACGTCCCTCGGACAAGACGAACACATTTCTATTTTTTTGAATGAAGTCTCCTCTGCAACCGCGACAGCGACAGCGACAAGCGGTAGCGATTACTTGTTGTTGCTAAATGTACGCGTTAAGAGGAATAACAAACAATTATCAGAGATTATATGAAATTATTACAAACACGTAGATTATTTAATTAAAACGAATATTTTAAAAGTGCTTTAAAAGTTGTTTGTTTGTGAACAACTGCAAGGGTAATTGAATTGATTCTTGTAACGCGGGAGTTGATCCCCGCCACGAGCTGCCATCACTTTGTAACAGATATGTTAGAAGTAAACTGGAGTTATTATCGTTACGGGACGCCAGGCGCGCAGCGAACGGGCAGGACACTGACAGTTTCTTTCTGTGAGATGAAAGGGAAGCAGAATCAACGTGCAAACGGTTACACAGAAAGCACAATTATATCAAGATGGTGTTTAAATGTAAATATCTCTGATGCACGATGATTACTCCTCGGGCTCCATCTTAATCAAGTGTCGCAGATGAATTCGGGCGGCCGCCCCGCTCTGCTTCAGGTTATTTGATTACTTGCTCGAGACACAATTAACTTCACATTTTAATTTGTCCTGAGGCCTTGTAACGTCGTGGTATGAGATTTAATATTTATTCGTTATATAAGTACGGTTTAACTTCATTCAAACATCTGACGCTAAAGGAATATCGTTTATTTCTCCTGATGTAATCTGACGATAACTTTGTGTCGGTGTACCGTGTCAGAAACCATTGAACCATTGAATGGTTACTTTTTCATTGATTTACGTTGTACGTAGTACAATTACATTTTGTGATTTTAAAGTGACTCTCTCAGTCTACATTAAAATATGTTAGATTATAAAAAGGTAATCTCTTTAAAAGTTACAACAGCTCCTCTAAAGGAATGACGGCCGCCTTCGCTACCGGGAATATCCAACATGCAATGTTGGATATTCCCGGTAGCGGGGATGTCAGCGTTGCAAGGTGTCGCGTTGCAAGGTGTGAACTACGGTATAAAGTCAGTACCACCAGCTCGCGTATAGCTTACCGAAGGCGACTCCTCCTCGTTTTGTTGTACAAAAGAAAAAAACTAGATCGTGCCTCATGTTGTATTGATTAAACAAATTGTCCCACGAGTAAAGCGTGCTTTGTCTATGATGCCAATGCACACGATTATAAAAAGTTATTTCAGCATATCCATGTTCCCCGCCGAGTCGTTTTCTTAGGGCCCGCAATGACTACACCACGTCGTAATCATTGTCCTCATCCTCGACCGGAGCTGGAACAAAAAAATTAAATTATCGAGATGAAGGCAATCAACGGGGACATTGGTCATGTCAATGAAATATATTAAAGAACATTGAATTATATACAGAGCAGAAGTACGTAGGCAGATGTAGCGCAAGTAACTTGTACTACACTTCAGTCCAAGTCTGAACAGGGATCCAGTGCGAACAACCAGCAGCAGATACTACCAGAGACTGCGTCGTTGCGACGGGCAAACCGTTACACGCCAGAAATTCAGCGTCCGTCGCAAAGATTAATTATTTTTGAAAACTTCGCTTCCTAAAGGCTTACCCACAAGTGGGAAACGCTCGGAAGTCATCGTGAGTGCCAGGAGCTTGTGTGAGGCAGACAGTGATAGTCCAGGCCGGTTTGTTCGCTCTGAGATCTTAATTTTGAAATGAGTTTTGTTTCGTAGCCCGCGAGCGGAAAGGAATCAGAAGCAGAAGGAGAGTGCGCAGCAGAATGTTAAAGATGTTGATGTCATTAAGTCTTCTCACTTTTTACGCGCAAGGAGTACTCAAGCACACAGAAACGAGGCTTCCGTCGTCATCCAGGAGGCAGTAACAAGCCTGACAACTGTGGTGATATTTGTCACCGACGTACTTGCACAGACCGCGCCCTACGGAACCGTTCTACAATTTAATGGACCGTCCTGTTATTGTCGCCAGCCCGCTCCGCCGTCGCTCCCTCACCCGCTCACGCTCCCGCTCCCGCTGCCGCTCCCGCTGCCGCTCGTGCTGTCGCAAACTAAACGGCGCGTCGCGCCGGGCAAACGAACCTCGGAGGTAGCCAACGTCTTTGATAAAGTGGTTGATTCATTCATGTACAATGCGTGATATGCATTGAACATTGAATTTGTGTTCGTGGCGGACGATGCAGTGTCTCTGGTGGTGTGCTTACGTTGCGTTACGTTACGTTGCGTTGCGTTACGTTACGTTGCGTTGCGTTACGTTACGTTGCGTTACGTTACGTTACGTTACATGTGAACTTTTCGTCGCTGTCGCGGATCGATTTGAGATTTAGGGAAAATATTTTCATTATTTTCTTTGTTCACGCCGACAAAACACATGGGAACATGTTGACCTACTGCTTTCTATTTTCTGATTTAGGACACATTAGGGTACAGTCTCCAGAGGGACTTCATAAATATGAACCAGTGAACTTAGCCACGAAAAAGTCTTTCGGACGCGGGATGGAGCGTGCGAAAAAAATTCAATAAGGGCAGGGCAGGGCAGGCAGGTCCAATGGGATTCTGTGGAAGTTTGATTAAATGGAATTTACATGAGGCCCCACCATCCCACACCGTCTGCTCTCATAATATATTTTTAATTTAGACTCCAAAATTACTAACCTCCATCGGGAATTCACGGAGTACACTTGTACGTGGAAGTGGCTTCCTTCTAAATAACGTTTGCGTTTAACGTAAATATATTTAATATCGCTTGCGGTGGTTCGGTACGGTGCAAGTCGCGGGCGGGCGCGCGGGCGGGCGCGCGGGCGGGCGCGCGGGCGGGCGCGCGGGCGGGCGCGCGGGCGGGCGCGCGGCGGTAGCGGGCGACGCTCAGCTTAATAATTCATTGAGCAAAATGTGTTTGTTGCTTACCGGATTTTATTAAAGGCCGCCCTGCCAGCGCCGACGCCTGGCTCTGCGCACCTACAAAATGAAAATAACTCTCCATTGCGTGCCCGGCGAAAAAGATGCTCCGTATCGCATCCGGTAACGGTGCATGTGCGCACCTGCGCACCTGCGCACCTGCGCACCTGCGCACATGCACACGCGTACAAATTATTGCGTGTGCTCTACTGAGGTCTAACAATTGTTCCTTGTTCACAATTGTTTTAGTTGAAACAAACAATTTGTTCTACAACTCATGGAATAACGGAGGATGCGTTCGTACGCGCCGCGGAGTGATTGAGTGATTCGGGGCCTGCGTGCGGCGGCGGCGGCGGCGGCGGCGTGCGGCGGCGGCGGGCCGGCGCGGAGTGACGATGACGATTGTAACAATGATTCAACTTGATTTTGTTTTTTATCTGGTACCGTTCATCTTTATCGTCTTCTCAACCGAGGTATTCTTTTGATACAAAAACGGAAATAAACTCTTGAACACTAAAGCAAAATGTATCGTCATCAGTTGTAGTAACTACATATCAAAATATTGTTTTACCTTTTTCTTTGATTTTATGAAATCAAGGAAAATTGTTTTGTGGAATAAATAATTGTCTCATAAAAAAAAAAAAAAAACAATAAATTACCTGCTAGGCCTTGTAACCGCGAGCTTGCAAGTGCTTGCGCTTGAGCGTTGCTAGCACTGCCTAACCCAGGCTGATACAGTGGGTTTACCTGGGGACTCAATCCAGAGTATGCATTAGAGGCTGCAAATGCCTTAGCGTCAGCACTGCTGTGTGATGAATAACCTCCGTAGGGATATGAATTTAATACATCGGATAAAGCATTAGCAGATCCATAATTGCTGCCTTGCAATCCAGGCAAAAGAAGTCCAGAGTTAGCCTGTGCCAAAGCTTTGGCTTGAGCTGAAGATAAAGAACCAGTTTGGTAGCCAGGCAAGTATGAGTTATATCCTGCATTGGTGTTAGCCGCAGCTTGGGCTGTTGCGGATTCAGAGGAAAGATTCGGTAGATAAGACGGCTGAGAATATGGATTTACTTGATAAAGTGCGGGATTATATCCAGAAAGTAGTTCATTTCCAGGTTGTAAATAGTAATATTGCTGATAGAGTGGGTTCAAGAAACTTAAAGCGTTAGCGTCAGCTGTCGCTGAACTAGTTAGATCTTCCACTTCCGGTGATGAAAAGGAACTAGGATTATATGGTTGTGTCTGAACAAGGTATGGGTTAAGATCATTAACATTGCTTAATGTGTTCGCGATTGCTTGAGCTGTCGCAGAATTACCAGAAAGTAAACCTGGCCCTGGCGTAAATGGATTATACCCAGAATTTACGTTAGAATTAGCTTCTGCTAGAGCTGATGACTGATATGCAGGATTTAGATTTTGTAACACTTGGGAATTCAATGGATTGAATCCTACATTAGACAGCGCATTAGCTGCAGCGGACGACGTTGACCCGGATAGATCACCGGAGTAAAGTCCAGAATTGACATTTGCTAACGCGTCAGCTTCGGCTAATCCCATCAGATAACCTGGTCGTAAAAGATTTCCTGAACCGGAACCGCCTAACGCTTCTGCGTTAGCCAAAGCCGAAGCGTGTCCGAGTCCGGAGTTCGCACTCGATTCCGCGTCCGCCGTGGCCGATCCGTAGCCACCATAACTGAGGTATGGTGAAAGCCCAGTGTTAGCCAATGCTGTTGCATCAGCTGTTGCGCGGGAACCTCCACTTAAAGGAGATACGGCATACAAAGAAGGGTTGAGAGCATAGGGCAACGCTCCTCCGTCGTACAGCGGGCCCGCATCTGTGGAAGAGAGAACAGGAATGAGCACGCCGGCGGAGGCGCCGCGCGGGCTCGCAGCGGGCGGGCGGGCGCTCGTTACCGCAGTCCGGCGTCCGGTTGCACTTGGCCACCACGTACTGGTACACGGTCTCGCAGGTGCACACGTCGCAGCCCACCACGAACGGCAGCCCGGGCGGCTGCTGGCGGCATCGGGGCTCTGTGTTTAAACGAATTACATCAAGGGCCGGTGCTCCTATGGCGATGCACTATTGAAAAGATATATTTATTTTTGGATTGTCCTCTGTACATACTGATCTACGATAAACCGGTGCGCAGGTTCTGGACCCGAAAGAAAAGCTACGGCATAAAAGAAAGTTACGGCATAGTTATCGTAATTTTTTAAAAGTTCATCCTCCGATAGAAAGCTAGATATTGCGGAATGTTTGGACCGCTTACCGATGTAAAGGACGTTCTCTGGAGCAACTGAAACAGATTGAATACTTGGCATGAATGAGCGCGTTAACGCAAGCGTCTCGTGCGCGCCCGTCTGAAGCGATGCGCCGCTGGTGCTCGGTATACCGGGCAACGTTTTAGTTTCCGTGGGCAAGGAAACGGCTCCAGCCCGGGCACCGACGCGCCCGGCGATGATATCTCGCATAATACTTTCATAAGGGATATCTATGCATACCTTTCACTTGGGCTTTTATTATTTCGCCATAGCCTTAGACTTGGACTGTGCTATGGGCAGATGCGTGGTCTGCAGTGCTGGTAATAACTACGAGATAAAACTCGGTTTTTATTTCTCAGTGGTATTATTGTTACGCGTTTTTGATTTTTTACAGTCTCAAGTTTTTTATAGAGTATCTTTATTGTTATTCCTTGTTCAAGACAATTATTTCCCTCCAAGGCGCTTCTCGTTGAAACAGTCCAGCAGCTCGCGGTATCCCATTTGAATTTTAATGCTGTGTCCTGTGCACGGACGCAACGTTTCAATCGCTGGAGCGTGTTTCTTAGTGCCCTATGACGACCAACTTTACTAACTTATTACTTATAAATATATGTGTAAACTTTTTATTGACGACAATGTTGTAGAAAGATTAAAAAGAAAATGTGTGTCGATTTAGTTTTTGTTTGTGTGTGCGTGTTTATATGTAGCAACACGATTATAACTTTGTACGTACATACATACATACATACATACACATACATCTGCGTTGTAATGTGGTTAACTGGACTAAAGCTCACTCACCAGGCAGGGGCCCGCGATCGGGCAGCTGCGGGGTCACAACACCTGAAACACGTCACCATTGTGCAATCTCAGCGCTTAGCTAACCGGCAATTTTTATAATTTAATATGAAAATAACACTTCCCAAATAAACTACAAATATAATAAAATTGTGATGAAAAGTTAAAAACCCAGATAAGTATTCAAGTTTTGTTATAGAGCGGACACTACTTAACGCGATGAGGCAAGCTTTTGTAATATTCTCCACCACCCGGGGGTAGTCATAAATTGAAATAGATAATGCAAGTGCAACGGCGAACTGACTCATCTGCAGCCAGCAGCCAGCAGCTTGCAGCCCTTAAATCGCCATACGATCTGTTCACACTGTCGCTTGAGGTCTGGCAGGTGAGATCGCTGTCACGGCACTGCGAGATCGTAGCGACCTCACAGTTAGAGATACGAACAGACCGTCAGAACAGCAATCGGTGTCCACCGTCCGGCGGCATCCACGGAACATCAGTGCAGTAATGGTGACCACGGTGAGCACCAATTAATGAAACGATTACTCACAACACTCCTTCTTGGTGTAGCAGTTCACTTCGACGTTGATGAGGCCGTAACCTTCGCTTTCGCTGCACACGCACTCCTGGCACTCGTCCCACGGGTGCGAGAACGGCTGGTTGGGGACGAAAGGTCGGCAGGACTTGTCTGAAACGTTATCGTGTTTACCGTCGTCCGAGCACAGTTGCTGCTGTCTCTATCAAATTATTTTATATATGACAACTGAAAGAGCCTCATGAACTCGGGCCCTAATATTGCGCGACATATAGACACGAGGGGGCGGCGTGGGAGCAGCGGCGCGGCGTCCACATCCGGCGGCAGAGCGGTGCCGCGGCAGGAAAATGGCCGCAGTATTTCCGGCGCGGCTCGTTCCTGAGCTCTGAGATCTTGAATTGATTACGCTAAAGTCTTCGTTTCGTAGCGCAGTTAAATTTAACATGCAAGCGCTCCGCATGCAAATCCCTGCCAAATTTACTATTATTGCAATAGCACCGGTCGGTCCGATTGCGCACGGGCAGAATTTATAAAGCTCTGAACATTCGTACGATCCTTGCTCGGATCACGCGGCGCTCCGTGTGCCTCCGCGTGTCTGTGGCTACCTGCGCTACTACTGCTGCGCAAAGAATCGCTCACAGCCGCGAGACCGAGCTTTGGGGGATACATTACAAGAGACCTATGGCCAGCAGTGTCGATCGATCATCGATCGAAATGATGGCGATGATTGCGCTCTATTATTTCAATTGCTTCTCTATCTAGACAACTGTCATCGTGAGCATTACCGGTTACCGGTTACCGGTTACCGCCGTAACCCGCGCCCGCGCCCATCCCCGATCTACTCGCGATTCGTTGCCCAAACATGACCTACTGTCTATTTCTACTGAAAGAGAAACAACAAAATAGTTCGTTAAGTTTTTATACTTACGATATGTTTTACTTACGTGGCGAGGGTCCCGGCAGAGGTCCTGGAGGTCTTATAGGAACCGGGGGATTGGGCACCACTGTTTGTTTAAAAAACATCTTTAAGAAACTTAACCTTTAATTGAAATTATTAACATTAGGCATTCAAGCTTTGTTTCTAAGTAGAAACATAACAACTAAGTTACACGCGTTAACATATTGATTGCAATTCTGCCGAACTGCCTCACAGGACACATCCTTCTTGATTTTACTTTTGATGTTCTCCGCGTGATCGACTTTCATCGCGATGCAATAACGCAAACACGTCTCGTTCCGCTAACCTTTGAAATCCACATCTTTACCTTGGGTCCTTAAAAGCCTTTAGGGGTATTGTTAATCCTTCGGTTAAATCTTAGCTGTAAATACAAGAAACCTACCACAACAAAGATCCTGATAACAGATAACAAGTTATACGAGAGAAGAGGAGATTTCTCTGCACACATATTCCTAGCAGTCGTCCTTGGTCCTGGTGTGGAAACAACACGTTCGGGGCAACCGGTGGCAAAGCGGAGCTGCGGGCCAACAGTCGTATGGCGGGGCCGCGCGGGCGCACCCGCGACTGGCGGCTTGCGAAAAGGCTGGGGGTGTACATTACATCGTGAACTCCATTCACGCGAACCTATTTTAAATAATCGCTTAATTTTTATTTCTTTCTGGCTCCTATCAATAAATAAAATGCATTGTCTCCTTTGAAGCGTACATTCCGCGTTCAATGCATTTAGTAATTTAATAGGAGCGGGGCCGCACCGGCGGCGGACTAGCCGCGGGTGCAGCGGAGCCAGCAGGAGCTCCGAACCGTTGGGTTGGACTGTATACAAACAAATAAATCGACGCTCGCGGAGGCGCACGCACAGTAACGAATGCGCTCGACCCTCTGTACCTGCTGTACAGGTTTTGTGATTTGTTGCAGCATCTAGATGTTCAATAATGTGCTCAACACATCCGATTTTGAGGAACGTAAGATAAGCGGACTTGGTGAAAATATAACAGTAATAAAAACTATAAGGCATTATAAAAGCCATATAAAATTCCCAATTCTACTTATTACATGATGGTGATGGCGGACGTGTATGCCATTAAAGCAATAATATGTATGAGTTGTTAGTAACGCGACTCGGACGCCGAGTTGCCCGCGACGTTTCTCGCGTTTCCAGTACACGTACGCGTACACGCAATTAACGCGTCGCGAACTCTTTCTTACTACTGCTAACTACCGCTCCGCTACTGTCCACAAAGACTTCAAAAGTTCCTAAAAAGGGTGGGTCTGTAGGCGATGCAACAGTAGCACCCGCACTGACGCACGAGCACGTAGCTCAGTAATAGTAATAAAGTAGTAGTATTTGTATTAGATTACGTTGTTGAGAGGTTGTCACTAAACTGAGGAGGTGCAACACTACTCACTGGGGGTGGGTACCGGGGGTACCGGGCTCGACGTTCTCCACGCTATGAACAGAACACTTGGATGTAACGTAGCACATTCTAACGAACTAATATCACAAGACTGTGCACTTACGTAGCGGTACGACTGTTGGCGGAACGACTGCAATTAAAGGAATATATAATAATAAAGTATATAACAATATAATACAATTAATGGCAAACGGAATGCGGATGGTGATAATAAATCTCTGAATTGTGTGTTAACGTTCGACCCACTGATGGGTGATGGTGATGGGTGATTGTGATGGGTGATTGTGATGGGTGATGGTGATGGGTGATGGTGATGGAGATGGGTGATGGTGATGGGTCGCGCGCGCACTCGATTCCTTTACAATTGCGAAAATTGTAAAGTTGACTTCCGCTAGGTGAGGACCGAACGCGAGAGGAGCGCCGGCGGGTGCGGGTACCTTCTCCTACCCTCGCTCGGACCCAAGGTAATGATGAAAAAGTTAAAAATTTGACACAAGGTCGATTTATCAAACTGTCGATCGAGATCGAAATACTTACACTAGTTGCTGTGTGTAAAAACAATTATTACAATTATACAAAATACCAGTTTAGTGAGGCTGTACCGATCATTAAATCAGCTGCTGCGCCTGCTATGGGCTTACAGCAAAAATTTCAACTTTTTAGGTGAGCAGGATCACCAATCTATCTTTATATGATTTTTTGGTCATGAATGTATTGGTTGCTGGCGAAGCTAGAAAGGGTTACTACTGTCACTTAGTAAATAAAATGAATCCTCCGCAAACACTCACTGCACTCGGGATTCTCCTGGCACAAGACGTTCACATCCTGCTGGCCGTACCCGTCGACAGTTAAGTGGCAAGTACATATCTGGCACGGGTTCAATGGGTTCTCGAACGGCGTCTCCGTGGGCAGCGGGTCGCAAGTCGCTACGAGTAAATAATGATGGTGTACTTCCGCCGTCGCTTCCGTATGTTTTGCGTGGTGTTACGTCTGCCACCGAACAGGGGCGGGTGAAGGTTGTTCGTGCTTAAAGGGCGTACATAACTTACTACAACTTGAAACTTTCTCTTGAGTGATAAACTCGTCAAAAACAAAAATGCTCTTCAAAATATTTCCCTTGATAACAAATAGACGAAACGTCAGTGTAGTGCGCTGACGCTTTGTAGGAGCTTTGTGCGGTGCGCGGAGGTCTGTTCACGCGCGTACTCTCAATTGTAACACAATGCACGTCGCCGCGGGCTGCGGGCTGCGGGCTGCGGGCTGCGGGCTGCGAGCTGCGGGCTGCGGGCTGCCGGCTGCGAGCCGCCGGCGGTGTCGGCGAGGCAGTAGCGCAACAGCGCTGCCTCGCTTACTAAACTTACTAAAAGAAATTATTTTTTGATGTTCTTACCTACAGGAGCCGGTGGTGGTAAGGGTTCAGGTGGAACCGAACATCCTGCGCAGCTGGCGCACACGGGTGCCAGGTACCCGCCCTGGTTGATACATGCGCAGATCAGGCACTCGAAGGCCGTCGACCAAAAATTATGAAGCTCTCCTTCTCTAGAACACTGCAGGACCTGTTGACCTCCTTAAACCGAGCTTTAGCTTTAGTATATCTATAAATTCTTTACCAACATTTGGATGGTTTCAATGAACTGCCGACAACCTGTCAGCTGACGTATATCATAAAGTTTATCATTTGTGAGAGCAGCTGGGAAGGAAATGGAGACTCTTTTGTCCATTTCAACCGAGCTATCTGAGCTGCACTCATCAATTGAGCCATTGTCTGAAGGCAATGGTGTTCAGTTTTAATTACATGTGCGTACGGTGCGTGCGTGTGAGTGTAGTTTACATTACTTTGAATACTTTTTACCCGGTAAACTGTAAGGCAGCACATACTCGCGCGCAGGGACCACCCTCGTCCTTGCGTCTGCAAACAAAAAGAAATCAAACAATGGCGCTTATGGGACTATATTCTGTAATGTAAATACATACATAACAAAAACGACTCGATTATAATTTATACATAATTTTGAAATTGTTTCTTCAATTTACTGCCCTATTCGTTCAAAACCCATCGACTAACGCTACCGCAACGAACCTCTTTACAATCTTGTTGCCGATAAAGCAGAACCTTAATTTGGCCAGTAAATGTTATTAACACGTTCGTCGCTATATGACTACGCTCAACCCCCGCAACAGGCGCTGTATAAATCTCGTAATGTGTTGGACGAGTACATAACGTGTCCCGGTTCAGACGCTCTGTGTGTGCAAACCGACCACCGACCCGAGAAGCGGGAGCGATGACAAAGTGCATCGACGGGCCCTCGCGGCGCACACCGTCCGTATTGTGTGATGTGCAGTGGGAGGAATTTAGGATAATACTCAAAGAAAATATATCAAGTACCGTATTTACCTGCCATTGCGTGCGCCAATGCGGATCCGTAGAAGTCTGGAGAATTTAACAAATGTTAATGTCAGTAAGCAAGTTCGAGTAACCTCCGCACTCGTAGGCAACAGGTAACAGATGATATTTAATTGTAATTGTGATTATATTATTAGGTATGGTCATTTAGAAAAAAAGTTATGTATAAAAAAATTCTTGAATATTAAATATATTGAGGAGGTCTCTGCCTGCCCCGCTGGGAACGAGGCGTGATATATATGTATGTATGTATTAAATTTATTAACTTACTTCCAGCAGATGGGAGACCATCAAGTAGTGAAGGGCTCAGTCCTGCCCCCAAACTCTGCGCTAGTGCTTGTGCTTGCGCCTGTGCCTCTGATAAACCCCCCAGTTGTGCTTGTGACTGTGCTCCCGAGAGGGCATTACCATTCCCAAGCACTTGAGCCAAGCCTTTAGCTCTAGCAGAATTTAAAACGCTATTCGGATTAGCTGCATTCAAAAGTTGCCCTGATTGGAGGTGCGCTAACGCTTTTGCGAGTGCTTCTGCAGACCCATATCCTCGGCCGGCACGTCCTAGCGCGTGCGCAAGGGAGTTCGCATCGGCCAGACCTAAACCTGCATCAGACAGGCTCGCGCCGGCCTGCGCCAGCGCCAGCGCCTCTGCGTTTGCCTGTGAGTAAGCGGGTCCTACGTGCGGTGATTGATGCTTCGGACTCAATAAACCATCGAATGGTGAATTCGATAGCGAAGGAGCTTGCACTAAGTTTTGATGGTGTAGTCCGGATAAAGGAAAGTTTGCCCCTGCCGTTGCTGTCGCTAGCGCTTTCGCGTTTCTGTTACTCGCATCTAAGTCATCTTCTAAACCGGGTTTTTGTCGTAAAAGCAACCCTTTGGGTATTTCAGATTCATCCAATAGATCTTCTAGACTACCTACGATGAAATGTTAAAATTCCTTACTTAAACAAAATAAATACATTTTGAAGAGGTTTTTTTGTAAACGCAATTTAAATAAGTTCAAACAACTTTTTTTTTAAATATCTTAAATCGAATTGTACGCGTTTGCGTTGATAGGCCGCCTTACCAGGAGCAAGATCTTCTGCATTTAATGGATTTTGCCCGGAACATTCCACTCCTGCAGATAACAGCAGGGCGAAGAAGCAAATGCCCCTGAGTGCGCCCCCCCGCATCCTCGCTATAGAATATTGCTCTATCAACCGGAGGCCTGGCAATAGCGCGTGCCGGAAGTGTCGCTCGAACTGCAAGAGCCGCAGCCGGGGCGCGCGGTGTATATGTACGCGCCGGCTAATGCTGCGTGCAAATCGGGTGATATTGATTTATTGGTAATACATGACATATTAAAGTTTCAAATCGCGCTCGATTCGCGCCGCGTGCACCCTAATTAGTTCCATCACGGGCCAGCCCAACCCGCCCGTGTCGCGGTGGCCGCTGGCTGCTGCCTGCTGGCTCCTGGCTGCGCTTATGTACAACTGTTTAGTTGCTGTTCAGCAGGACCTGCCGCCGAGCAGCTCCACGTGGCGAGCCACGAGAGGTCAATAAAACGCACCGATTGTATATCCCACTAAATTTATTTTACGAAGTACAAAGCGTGTGCATCTGTCAGTTTTGCTGTGATAAGTTTAACTTAAACTATGGGGTCCGTTGAACTCGCCATGTTCCAGTTGAGGGGTCACGTCGACCGCGAGTGACCTGTAACGAATGAATGCAATGTTCACTGTACGACTACTTCTATAAACCTAACTTATACACTTTACTTTGATTATTATGACTTTTAAGTACCTAGTGGCCAAATTTGTTTTATTGCTTAGTGACGGGCAGCATCTCTCTTTTTCCTTTTCTCTGCGCCGCTTTTAAATCCTGCTGCGAGTGCCTGTCCTTGAGCTTGCGCTTGACCTGCACCGTAACCTGGCCATCCCCCATAAAGGTTTTGTGCCTGTGCCTGTGCTTGTGCCTGAGCTTCACTCCCATAACCACCTAGGCCTTGAGTTTGTGCCTGTGCTTGTGCTTGGGCTTGAGCTTCTCCGCCTGACCATCCTCCAAATCCACCGTATCCACCAGTAATTGCATTCGCCGCAGCATTAGCGTCAGCACTCGACAAACCACCGTAACCGCCAAATCCGCCTCCCATGGCGTTAGCAGCAGCATTTGCATCGGCACTCGACAAAGATCCATACCCTCCAGTGAAAGCATTTGCTATCGCATTAGCATCCGCGCTTGACCCTCCGTAACCTCCTAATCCTCCAGTTGCAGCATGCGCGGCAGCATTTGCATCGGCACTTGTCAGACCACCATAGCCTCCATAACCGCCAGTTATTGCGTTTGCGGCAGCGTTGGCGTCAGCGCTGGTTAAGCCACCATAACCAGACAGAGCATTTGCAATAGCGTTGGCATCAGCACTAGCTCCTTGATTGCCCATAGCTGCTGCGTTTGCAATGGCGCGAGCATCGGCACCTGACAGACCACCAAAGCCTCCGTATCCGCCAGCTATTGCGTTTGCGGCAGCGTTGGCGTCAGCGCTTGTTAAGCCACCGTAACCAGACAGAGCATTTGCAATAGCGCTGGCGTCAGCACTACCGCCTTGATTACCTATAGATCCTGCGTTTGCAATAGCGTTAGCATCTGCACTAGTTAGACCACCATAAGCACCTGCGTTTGGATTGAACCCGTTCCAACCAACACCAGATGCAGCGTTAGCTATGGCATCAGCTTGAGCTTGCGATA
This sequence comes from Troides aeacus, assembly GCA_033220335.2. Classification (NCBI taxonomy): domain Eukaryota; kingdom Metazoa; phylum Arthropoda; class Insecta; order Lepidoptera; family Papilionidae; genus Troides; species Troides aeacus. The sequence goes on from CM067288.1 coordinate 293,860, forward strand.
TGCCGCCTATTCCTCCAAGAATGGCCGCGTTTGCTGCCGCGTTAGCATGGGCGTCCGCCGCTCCGATGCCTGCCGCATTTGCAGCGGCGATGGCATTGGCCTGTGCGTTTGTGTAACTGGGGCCGAAAAATCCGTTAAGGGCACCAGCGTTGGCATTAGCGGCGGCGTTCGCCGCAGCATCTCCCCCGATTCCACCAGCGAACGCATTTGCTTCAGCGTTTGCATTCGCGTTGCCCCAGCCGCCACTGTTGGCAAAAGCGTTCGCGTTCGCGTTCGCGTAGGATGGTACGCCAGCTGGAATACAGAGAAACAAGTTAACCTTTGGAAAATCATTTAAGCAGATCAGTTTATACTCGTATTTTATGAATTTAACAACGGGAACACTTACACAGTATCGCGAGCGGTTGTGGAGATATCACGGGTTGATCTAAAATGAAACGATAAATTAGAATAAGCAAGTGCGTAAGTATCACTTCACGGCACTGCAATACGCACCGCACATGGGGTCGAAGGAGGTCTCGATGTACACGTAGTTGTATTTGATCTTGCACACGTGGATCTTACACGGATTTCCGGGAAGACGGAATGGCACCAGTGGTTTTTGACCTCTGCACATCGGAGCTAAGTCAAAGAAAAACAAATAGGAATGTTATTACGTGCAAGTACAAATTACTAGGAGTATTACTCCCGTAACGAGTGGGAACAGTCATAAAGATCACAACATTAGCTGACTGCCGTGACACGTTCACTGCCGGCACTCGTCACATTCTGCGGAGAGTCTGTCGTGTGACACTACAGCGGCTACAGCTGGAAGCCCCCGGGTGGGGGTCCACGCGTGCGGCGTGCGGCGTGCGGCGTGCGACGTGCGACGTGCGACGTGCGACGTGCGACGTGCGACGTGCGCCGTGCGGCCGCCCGCCGCCCGCCGACCGCTGCAGCGATAGTTTTGCTCGGCTGCATAGTTTACGTTTCACGCGTCGCGTCGCGCGATAATTTATTTCTATACTATTCAATAATCCCCGTATTATATAACTTATCATTTAACGTAAATAATTTACAAGGAAAATTGAATTTCTCTCGTTGCATAATATTTGAACGCCGCACTTTTCTACAGTTTGCCGTTATTATTGTTCCATTCACTTAACTTCGCGTGCGCTGTGCTGTACTTACCGCCGGAGCAGTAAAGCTGTTCCCAGACCAGTTCTTACCTACATAGATGATCACCGGGACTGGATACAATTTGGTTTCTGAAAATAATAATTCATTGCAGTTATGAACGATGACTTCAATATCAATTAATCCTTAACACTTAGAGAATAACTTTAAAACCTCCGCGCCACTCTGACAATTAGCGCTTACCGGGCAATATTACTGACTAGCAGTAACATTTCTAATATTACTACCGAGTACATAAATGAAAAGGTTTTTATATTTCGAGATCTTGAACCGTTCAAATTATGGTAAAGTATAATTTGTTGGTTATACAAATATTTTGTTGTTATGCTCACCGGTGACGGGAACCGGAACCGGTACTAATCTGTCTTTGCCTGGAATGGTGATGTAGCGGTTGACAGGATACGGCACGTGCACCGGCGGTGACGGGACCGGCACGGGGACGGCCACGTCTCTGATGGGCCCGGGGACCGGCACCGGGTAAGGCAGTCTGACCGGGGGCGACGGCACCGGTATCGGTACGGGGATTTTCCTCTCGGGGCCGGGAATGATTTCGGGCACCGGGTAAGGGACCTTCACGATCTTCGGCGGCGACGGCACCGGATACGGCCGGTTTACAGGATACGGGACAGGTATCTTCTTCTCGACGGGAACTGGCACAGGTACGGATGGGCCGCGGATATATATCTTCTCAGGCGGAGATGGTACGGGCACCGGTACGGGTACTAAAACGCGCTTTCCTGGCACCGGAACGGGTACGGGGTAGGGGCGCGGTGGGCCCGGGATGACTACGGGGGGTGGACCTGCGGGAAGTAACAGCGCTTGATACATTCGCGTCGAAGGGTCATAGTGAATTTGAAATATATTAATTTTTACTTCATCATCGGGTGCTCACGTTCATGTTGTTAAATGTGAATTGTTACACTTCCTTACGGCACCAGCAGCGCCGCCCCTCGGGCGGGCGCATCACCAGCCCGGCCCTCTCCCGCGACAACACTCAACCCGCGCTCCGCTCGCAATAAACCGTTACCCGCTGCTCTAACCTGACCCGTCTAGCCTGACCCGCCTGACCAGACCCCGCTCACCGCCCCCATATTTAAATTGAATACTTCAGTTCAGCCTGATGCATCCGTCACCCCTGCACGCTTCCACAGCATACAGGGGCAGTGTTCATGAATACACTTAAGATATCTTTTTTGTACTACTTTTCTGTTCAATCATTTCTGAAAGGGTATTTATTTGCGCGGCGGGGGCCTGGCGGAAGCCTGGCGAGGGCCCGGCGGGGGTCGGGCGCGCCGCCACCGTAATGCATGATGCAGGATGCAGGATGCACCGGATGAGCTGGCAGTTAGCTGGATGTAAGTCGAATACGACGCTTTATCAACCTTGTTGATGTAAAAGTATATAATGCTCTTAAATATACGTACATATGGGGTTAATCGGCTGCGGTATGTTGGGGATAGGTAGAGGTGACGGAGGGATCCAAGGTCCATCAATTATTACTGGCCCTATAACAGAAACATGCACTTGTGAACGATGTATGAAAATCGGTAGATTTTAAGAGTTTTTAAGTAGTACGACGTAAAGCTATCAACTGAGCGTTACACACATCCATTGCGTATAAAATAAATAAGGGTAGGTAGACTAGACTATACAGTTGTTTAGAATAGGCCGGGGCGTGCTGCGGCTGACGGGCCGATGGACAGAACAACCGACCTTTCCGCGACTTGCATAGATGATGGCGTACGCGACGGGTGTCGCACCGCCTCTTGTGTAATTACACCAATAAGGTAATAATATAATAATTATTGAAATCAACATTACATTCAGAGAGCACAAGTCTAAAGTTGCCGGCGCATACTAAAACTAAGTTAGCCTAGTTTACAATGCATCCTGATCCTGAAACTTTGTGACGCGTGGTGGGGCACTACCCTCCGCTACTGAACAGTTCGGAGGACTTCCACCATTTCACTAATCATTCCTAATTCCGACCAAAAATACAATCTTTTGTAGTTTGATGTTTTAAATGTATCGATAGCGCGGGTGTGTGTTACATTTGTGTTGGTGCTAATGTTGGTGGCAGTGGTAGTGGTAGTGCCAGTGCACCCGTGTTTGCGAAGAACTGTTCAAGGCTCACCTGGCCTGGGCAGGATCGGCGCCGCTGCAAAGCAAACGTAACTACATTAATGTTCCGGACGGGACAGATTTTATCAGCGATCATATTAGATCACGAGTTATATTTAAAATGTTGATCAAAGATCTAAGAGCCGTTGTTTTCAATTTCATAAAGTAATCGTCGGCGGCGGCGGCAGGCTGGGGGCAGGCTGGGGGCAGGCTGGGGGTAGGCTGAGGGCAGGCTGGGGGGATAATGTACTCGGGAGCCGGCGATACTCACGAGGCAGCGGGCAGCTGCTGCACTTGGCGCACTTGGGGACCAGGGTGCCGTAGTAGGTGAAGCAGCCGCAGATGAAGCATTCGCCGCTGACGCGCACGTAGTACATGTCCCCTTCCTGGGCGCATTGCTGGTCTCCTGAACGAGTGCGCAAACATATGTAAAGCGTGTCAGGAATGAGTTGTATTTATTTGTTCACACCTCGCCGGACACTTCTGAACGTGGGACCACACAGTCACTGGTCTGGTGCATTAGTACTTCCACTGTGCAGTACACGACACAAACAAATTGCATATGTAATGAATATAGACGTAGCTTACCTATCGGGTTGGGGGTGTACACTACGTCCCCGGGCCCCACCGACTGGGTCTCGGCGTGTGCGAAAGCTGATGCTGAGGCGTCAGCTAACCGATCGTCGGCCGCTGTTGCCGAAAACAGAACATGATCAATTCAATACCTAACAAATTGTGTTTAGCGTAATGCGTTGGAACTCTGCGTCACGATCCCGTTTCATTTTCTCTTCGCCGCTCAGCGTCAAGCGCAATGCAATGTGAATGGATTCGCGGCGGGGGCGATACGAAGCCTTCACACACCAATGCTTTGATCTGCTCCGCAACAAAATATATGCTTTAACAAGTTTTTACAGCATAGCCTCATTGCGGACTGGACAGATTCTTCACAGCCGCAGCGTACAACCGGTGAGCTGCGGGGGAACTGTTGGATACTGTTTTGAAACAACCTGTTGGCCCGTTCGCTGATGAACTCGGGTTTGAAACGTGAAGCAGAATGTGACGCGAGTTAGATTGCAGACGGTCTTACCTTCGGGATCGGCGAAGCTCACAGCCAGGCAGCAGTAAACCAAAAATGCCTTAAGTTTCCACATGATCGTTTAGGAATGCAGCGTGGAGTGCTCGACCCAGTGAGCGTTGCCCACTGAAGATGGCTGGCCGGGCGGGCCCGGCAGTATATAACCGGCATTCCGGTAACGCGTTGATAGCCGTGCAGAATCAATTCACTTATTAAAAAGTTTGATAACTACTAACCAGCCGTCGCGTACTAAAGTTAAAGTTGCGTGAAGAATTCCATAACACATTAATCTTCATTTGGAATATATGTGTATTAACTTTGTTTCATTGTGTTTATTATCCGAGGAGCCGGGCTGCTGGTCTGCTGGTCTGCTGGTCTGTTGGTGAGGCGGGTGTAGCCCCCGATCCCCGCTTCCGACGATCGGATAACATAATACGAGCGAGGCAGTCCTCGTCAGTACTGCAACTCTGAACCTATCGTTTCGCGTCTCAAGGTGCAATAGACCGGTGGGAGAGGTGAAAGTGGTTACGTTGCACTGTAACCTCGCACCCGTAGCCAAAACAGCGTTCATTACATGTTCTTGTCGTGAAATAAGTAGAGTTCGTGAATGTGGTCGCAAGTCCACGCGCACGAGCAGAGGTTGCGCAATATGAAAAGCTCGCGCAAACAAACACACGAGCGGGGACCGCAGTGCCGCCGGAAGTGGCGCCGCCCGCCGGAAGTGCGGCCCACTAATGACGAACCTGACACCCTCTGAGAACGCGGCTCTCGATTCTCTTTGCATATTGACATTCTCATGTTTCAGCTGAACCTTTGTGCTGTACTATTTCAAAAAGCACTTTGTAAAGGCTCGCGAGCATCTCCAGCGCAAAGAGGTTCAGGGATTACAGTTTTATAAACATCCAATAAATATACAAACAACGCGCCGCACTCGCTCGACGGATAGTGAGTAAGCAGAAAACTTATCGGTACATTATGCAGTCGGACGCAACTCTGTTACCTATCATCCTCATCAGCCGATAGACGTCCACTGCTGACGACCACATATGTTACCTATGCGATAATGTTTACGTGGAGGAGCCTTGCGAAGTTGCTGCAATCTGCCGTAGTGCTGATGTAGTTTATCCGAGTCGTCTGAGTCAGGCCATAAAAAGATGCTAATGTCAGAACAATCACAAATTGCCTCTGGGCACCATCTAATTGGTTTTTGTGCACCATGGCGCAGACTGTTTAAAATGTGCAGGCTTTTGGTTAAGTCCATTAGCGAAGTAAAGCGACGCTTCTGTTTCGCGGCTCGAGGGCGGTATATTACAGGGTGAATGAGGGTGAGCACAGTGATTGAGTATTCTCTTATCGTCGTGAGAGTCGAGTAAAAGTTGGCAAGTTTCAGAGTAATTCGCTGTAGATTCCAAGGCGTCGGGGCGCGCGGCGTCGCGCTCGCGGTACAGCCCAGCACCGGGCACCGGGCACCGGGCACCGGGCACGAGAGAGACGACTGCGCAGGTCGTTTCGGAAAATTGAGACAACTTGTTAATTTGTGATGATTTGTGTGTGAGCGGAGCGGACGTTGGAATGGAGTGTAGTGGAGTGGAGTGGAGTGGAGTGGAGTCAGGGGCAGTGAAGCGGAGTAGAGTAGCGGGCCGCGCAGCTCGCAAACGCAATAAACATTTAATCGAGAAATAACAATAAAAGTTTGCGAAAGCTTTTATTTATTAAAATGAAGGAACCCAATAAAAATAAAAAATAATTGAATTTCAATCGTGTTTAGTTTATTTAAACTGCTTCACTGCTGGTAGGTCTCCGTCGCCGGAGACCGTCTGGAGGTGGGCACCGCCGCGGCGCCTGTTGCAGCCCACAAACCGTACCGTGTGCTGATGTAAAGGGCGCTGTAACTAGTGTAATTACTGGAGTAACGACGAGACAACATCTTACATTTCAGGCGACAAGCGCAATGCGGTGCAGTGAATGTCATCGTAACTAACTCCACGTTGTCACGGGCGGGCGTATCACATATCATCAGGTGAACGTCCCGCTCGTCTCGTCTTTACATTAAAAACAAAAACAATTTGTTAAGGGATTAGGGTGGATAATTACCCACTGTAATTATATCTATCATTGTAGTCGTTTTTCTTTTCCTTAAGGTGCCTTTTCGAGTAGCGGAGGTTGGCGGTCAGTTCACCATATTTCGTCTGGTTTCTTGCGAGGCGGGACAGTGGGGCGGCACTCGCGATCCCGCTCCACTGCCCGATGTTACGGAGCCATGATCTCTTCCTACGACCAACATTCCTTTTACCCGCCGCTTTGCCCATCAACATGAGTTGAAGCAGTTCCTACCTACCGTGCCTAAGCACGTATATCTAGTCCTACCAGTTTACAATTTCGCCCTTTTATAGACATCGTCGATATAAAACAAATACTGAACGTGGATACTCGTATTTACTTGCACTCGGTCACTGCTAATTATTTATTTATTGTGGCTGCGTCTGCGCAACAATGAGATGATATCATTTGCAATTAGAATAAATAATAGAATGAGTTTGAGGTGTGTGGGACGGGACGGTAAACGTGAAGAAATCACAGGTTTAGAAGGACACTACTGTCCGAAACGGAGACAATTCCGCCGGCGCCGCCCCGCGGGGACTCGTGATGCCGCACCCTGTGAACCCCTTCTTATTCCATTCAAACTTCTTATAATATATTACTATCTGTTGAGTGAGAACCCGGGCCCTCGAGCCCCCGTGAGCCCGAGAGCCCGGGCTAAGCGTTGAACCTTCCGCTCGGTTAAACAATCAAACGTCATTAATTTTAACAAAAAAATATTAGGATCTTTACACAATGTTTTTTCTTGATTTTGGCTGTTGTCACTAAGTTCATTCCTTTTGTTTCCAGGTAAGAAAACCCGTCGTCACACGTCACACGTCACACGTCACACATCGTATCCGCAAGGTCAGAAGTATTTTTCTCTAAATTTTGTAATAGTGTGCGTATTTTATTTCATGTACTATGAAATTTTCGTAAAAACCTAAATTAACAAGCGCAGCCTTACGGCCAGCGTTAATTACACTACATCACATGTTCGCATCATATTGTATTACAAATTGAATTGAATTGTCGCGGTGCGCCTGCCGACGCGGCACGTCCGAACAGCGACTTGTTCCAGGCTGTCACACCAAACCGTTACTGTTTATAACGCAATGAGTTTCGCACCCCGACACACAAGGGGGATGGATTTAGTTGAACCGCCTAAACGTGAACGCGCCTGCAGCGTATTGCGGCTCGCGGGCGGCTGAACCGGATTCAATCAACTTGTTTCCGTGTGACAGACAATTCAATTACAAAATTATGGCAATTATATTTACTTGAACAACACGAAAGTTGCGATTTAGCGGTATACGAGTGTGCGCACGCGCACGCGCACGTGCGCCGCACCAGTTGCACCTAAATTCGATTTCAGACCAGCGCTGCAACGACAACCCTTTCACTGTTTCTTTTTTTTTAAATGACTACTGCAATACTTCTCTTTAAATAATATCTTAACCGCGTTTATGTTACTAGTATTGATTTACTCAAACGAGTTCCTGTGAACCATTTTTAGAGCAGATGTGTTGTTAAACCTCTTCGCAAAGTTAGTTTATTACTTTCGTTTATTAAACGACTTAACAATTTACGATTGTATGTATGTAAGTGCAGACGATACTGAAGGGTCGCAATACAATGTCGAAAATTACAACAAAATGGAGACGCAGAAAATATCTAAACAGTATTATCGCGGTAGGATTCGAGGAGATGGAAGGTATATCACATCAACAAAGAGGAAGGACGTAAAGGAATTAGGATCTCACCGTGCAGATAATAAATCTAAATAACAAAAATCCACACTATAAATCCACATCCGTATTTTTGCTCGGAATGATTTGTATTCGCCGGAAATAAATAGCGCGATTTGTCCGATACGCGCCTTACCCGCGGCGGCGGACTTGCTGCGCCCGCCGTACGGGCAGCCACTCTATTCGATTGCGCACACATCTCACCCGGGCGCCGCCCGCGCCCGTGCCTCCCGCACACTACTCATTTAGTATCACCGGTATTCATCTACGGATGAATATGAATAATACAATACAGCTATTTTCAAGTTCCCACGAGTTGACCTCGGAGTCTTCCATCAAGGTCCAATCGAAGCCCGCCGGGTTCCCAGCACACTGATGGACGCCACACACCCACGATAGCTATCATTCTTGTAACGTTTTTAACGACGTAGTCCTGCACCGGAAACCAAACACAGTGTGGGTCAAATCTTCACAGATTAATTCTCGACAATAACACTTGCTGGCATCCAATGGGTTCTCAGATCGATGTGGAGATCTGGTCGAGACCTATGTCTGGACATACCACCTGACATTCACTGCTGGCAATCCAATCCAATCCAATTAGCCGGAAGACGTCCACTGCTGGACAAAGGCCTCCCCCAAGGATTTCCACTCAGACCGGTCCTGGGCCACCCGCATCCAATGGTTGCCAGCGACCTTGACCAGGTCGTCGGTCCACCTTGTGGGGGGGTCTGCCCACGCTACGTCTTCCGGTACGTGGCCGCCACTCGAGAACCTTTCTGCCCCAACGGCCGTCGGTTCTGCGAGCTATGTGCCCTGCCCATTGCCACTTTGCGACGGCGACCCTTCGAGCTATGTCGGTGACCTTGGTTCTCCTGCGGATCTCCTCATTTCTGATTCGATCTCGCAGGGAAACTCCGAGCATAGCTCGCTCCATCGCCCTCTCGGCAATCTTAAGCTTGCGGACAAGGCCCACAGTAAGCGGCCACGTCTCTGCTCCGTATGTCATCGCTGGCAACACACACTGGTCAAAGACTTTTGTCTTGAGACACTGCGGTATATTGGACGAGAAGATATGTCTTAGCTTCCCGAATGCTGCCCATCCGAGTTGGATTCGACGAGAGATCTCTTTCTTGAAGTTGGACTTACCTAGTTGGATTGTATGTCCGAGGTAGACATATCTGTCAACAACTTCAAGTGTAGAGCTTCCAACTTTTACTGGAGTGGGTACAATATGGACATTTGCCCTGATTTTGGTCTTGTCCATATTCATTTTAAGACCCACTCGTTGTGAAACTCTACAAAGATCATCGAGCATTGTGTTGAGGTCTTCCATGGTCTCAGCCAAAACCACGATATCGTCGGCAAATCTAAGGTGCGTGATGTACTCGCCGTTGATATAGATGCCATATCCTCCCCAATCCAGAAGCTTGAAGACATCTTCCAATGCAGCGGTGAACAGTTTCGGAGATATGATGTCTCCCTGTCTTACTCCACGCTGCAATCGGATCGGTTTCGAGCTCTGATCTTCGAGGCGGACTGACATGGTGGCGTTCTCGTACAAGCACCTTAGAACATCGACGTACCGGTGGTTTAATTGGCACCGTTGGAGGGCCTGCAACACGGCCCATATCTCAATCGAATCGAAAGCTTTCTCATAGTCCACAAACGCCAAGCATAGGGGCTGGTTATAATCATGGGACTTCTGTATAACCTGCCGCAGCCTATGAATGTGGTCTATGGTGCTGTAGCCTTTACGGAATCCTGTGTTCGGGAGGCTGGAAGTCGTCGAGCCTGATTGTGAGACGATTCGTGATGACTCTGGAAAACAACTTGTAGACATGACTCAAAAGTGAGATGGGTCTATAATTCTTCAACTGGGTTTTATCTCCCTTCTTGAAGAAAAGCACCACCACACCTCCGTGCCATGCCCGAGGCGATCGGCCTTCTAGTATGACGGAATTAAACAACTTCTGCAGGACTTCGAGGATCGGCTTTCCACCAGCTCTCAGAAGTTCAGCTGCTATTTCGTCATCACCAGGTGCCCTGTTGCCTTTAAGCTGATTCAGAGCCACACTAATCTCGTGTAGGCTGACAACCGGGATATCTTCATAGTAGTGTCGGGCTAGACTAGCTCTTGGATCTGATGCTAGTCCACCAGGAGAACATGTACTCGTGTACAGCTGTCCATAGAACCGCTCAATCTCCTCCAGAACCTCGGCCCTTGACGATACGATCCTGCCGTCCTCTGTCTTCAGCCACGTCAACCGGCTTTGCCCGATAGACAGATCTCGTGCGAATACTTTAGAGCCTTTGTTCCGCTCTATTGCCTCTTTAACACTGTCAGTATTAAATCGGCGTATGTCGCGAGTCAGAGACTTAGAGACCTGCCTATTCAGCTGCCGATATTTGGTGGCATCTTCAGGAGACTTCAGGACCAGTTCTCGTCTTTCGGTCATGAGGTTTAATCTGTGGTCAGAGATCGGCTTCTTCTTTCTGGTACGGGGGACTTTAAAAATCTTAAGTCCTGCCGTACGGACCGCATCTACGAACCTGGTGTTGTAATCGTCCACATCTATGCACTCGCCTAAGGATGCAAAGCGATTTCGTAGTTCAAGCTGAAAGCTCTCGGGGTTTTGGAGTTGGATGGGCGCTGGCCGGAGCGTGGATTTCACCAGTCGAAATCGTTCGAGCTTTATGTTGATATTCAAGATGCCTCTCACGATTCGGTGATCGCTGCCCATTTTTAAAGCATTGGTCACTGAGACATCCTTGAATATCTGCCTCTTCGTCGACATGATGAAGTCTATCTCACTTTTAGTGGCTCCATCAGGACTAATCCACGTCCACTTACGGCTGGCCCGCTTCTTGAAGAAGGAGTTCATTATATAGAGGCCCTCCTTCTCCATGAAGTCGGCGAGCATTTGGCCTCGTGGATTTCTCTGTCCATATCCAAATTGCCCCACTTTCAGTTCTCCACTACGTCGCTGCCCTAGTTTTGCATTAAAGTCTCCCATGACAACGGTGTACTGAGTTTTGGAACTGTGTATGGCTTTAGAAATATTCTCATACACAGTTACCACCTCGTCATCAGAGTGTGCCGTAGTCGGTGCGTATACCTGTATGACCTTCAGCGAGTAACGCTTGGTAACTCTGAGTATCAGGTACGCTACCCTTGCTGACACACTAACGATGTCGACAACGTTATTCACAAGAGACTTGCGCACGATAAACCCGACGCCACCCTGGGACTTGTGGCGTCAGGTTTATCGTCAGGTGATAGACGTCCACTGCTGGCAGTGGACGTCTATCACCTGATGATATATATATATAATATATAATAACATTTTCAGCATCAGATTTTTACAACTCAGTCCTGCATTGTGCTAACTAGGAGGTACTAGGAGGAATGAATGATAGTTTCAAGAGGAATTGACAATTGTAAAATCAGACTTTAAATTTTCTAACTCCTGGGATAGGAAGTCCGTTGATGACTAACAGGACTATGGACGCGCAGTACTGGAAAAAAATAAAAATAAAAATGTAAGCACTCCGTAAAAAGGAACGAAACAAAACGCGCCCAAGTGAAAACCACTTGTCTTGTCCTCGATTAAACAGTTGCGGAAACGTCATCACAATCTCCTCGGCACGGGGCGGCAGCTAGAGGGGGGCTAGAGAGGGCCAGATGGGGGCTAGACTCGCATAAATACATAAGGTAAAGTTGAAGTGCCTCGTGAACTCGTGCAAGATATTTAACGTGGGAACGGCGGCGGCGGGTGGAAGGGGTGGGGGTAGAGAATATCGTTTTCAGGAAGCCGTCGGGAAGCCTTCCTGCCCTGAACTACACCGCAGACAGTGCACTGCGCTCGCCGCGTGCCATGCGCCGTGCGCGTGTCGTTTCCCTGACGGCGGAACACACGGCAGACAAAGAGGACGCTTTTAGTACAACATAGTAGTCGAATTGCTTTTCTCTAAGAAACTTTCCCAACAAGAGTCAAACACCGGTCCGACGAAACGCGCATCACCTGACCTGATAGGTCGTTCCCATTCCCCGCTGCAGCACTCAACATGTGTTTGTGTTTAATTAAAACCTTCAGCTCGCTGGCCTAATGGTTAGAGCGTGCGGCTTTCATTCCGAAGGTCGCGGGTTCGAACCTCGGCATGTACCGATGACTTAATATTTAAGTTATGTACATTTGTGGACTTTAGTTACAACAGCGAGATACAAACGGTGAAGGAAAACATCGCGAGGAAACCCGCACATGACTTAGAATTTATTCTAAGGTATGTGTGAAGTCACCAACCCGCATTGGGCCAGCGTGGTGACTATGGCCCAATCGCCCTCATATTGAGGGTAGGCCTGTGCTCCAGCAGTGGGGACGTAAATGGGCTGTTATTATTATTATTATTATTATAAAACCTTCAATTACTTTAAATTTGTCTCGAAGTTATCCCGGAAGGCCGAGAAGCCTAATTATAATTCAAGCAAATTAAGTTATGCTAAAGATGGAGAGAAATGTGGAATTTCGGCTAATTCAGTTTACCGGGTAGGTGTTTAGCATTTGTGATGAAGATTAGATAATTGAGGGAATACTAAGTTTGATATTAGTTTAATATAAACTTGCGCTGCTGCCGGCTTCCGGCGCGGTTTGCTTTCTATGTTATTTGCTGCTGTGTTGCTCACTTTTATGTCACCTTCCTTTATATAATTATAATAACGGCGCTCAACATCTCATGTCTCAATGGGGCGAGTATGCTGTGGTGTTGTGTATAACATCCCAACTAGCGCCGAGCGGTCGTGGGGGCGGCGCGCACTACTCGCCGTCAGGGGGTCGTGTCGCTCGTCTCGACGCCGCGTACACTTAAACAAAGCCATCGTACAGGGGCAGCACTCCTGGCCGCATCGGAATTTAATAACTCGCCACTGCTCTGGCAGCTCAATATGCAATGGAGACGTCGCCTGCGTCACAAGTACTGAAGTGCATTCGGCGGTGTTCCCATCAGCCCGGGATGTGTGCACCAGGCGCGAGGCCCAGGAGTTACGCGGCGGCGGCGGCGCGGCGGCGCGGCGCAATTACACGGCGGGCGAGTTCGTGAATTGATCGCCGGGAGGTACAGGTTCCATTGTCACCGGGAAAACTGGTGAAGTGGATACTAACAATTGTTGCGAGTTTCTATAAAATAATCATTGAATTAATGAATTTTACTAATATGTGTGATTACATCCGCGGTGAGAAAAACCGTTGCATTTCTACCATAAATGAGTAGTGTGCAAACCTTAGTGGTCCAGTGTGAGCGGCGCTGTGGCTAGATTATATAATTGGAGTCTGTTATTTTGGTAAATAAGTCAGCCTCATCTCGAGTTTCCGGGTAGCGAGCATAACAAGAAGCGGCAAGCGTCTGAGAGTATCTCATCGCCAGGGCTCGGCGTGCCGCGCTACCCGGTGAGACCGTCGATCCAAAATATGCTTAGATCGTCTCTATCTTAACACGTTTTCCCATAAAATACAATCTCAATGAAAGGCAAAGTGCAGTATGGTTTTATTCTTTTAAATGCTAATAAAATCGAACCCCGTAAAAGCATCCCGGTTCTCTTGAGCTTCCCTCTTTAACCTCTAACGATAATCGCATCATTCCCCAAAAGGAGCTTCGGAAGGTTCCCTCAAAATTATACTTTAACTCGCATACAAAGTAAGAGGGTGCGCGTGCCCTCAGTCCCCGTATCGGTACAGACGTAAATAACTCACTCCTGGAGTATCGGTCGGGGCCAATCAGGTAAGTGGGTTGTATTTCAAGAGATCGCGGTCGATGCCCCGGCTCGGCTCGGTATTTAGAAGAATTGTGCATCGGCCTGTAAACTACTGCACGGGTCTCTTAAACTGGTCAGCACAACGCACACGTTCATGATAAAACCTAGAATGGTAGTTAGTGAGAAATAGGCATCGGAAGTGGAGAAACAAGCGGCACTGTCCTGTGCTGTCGGACACGCTCTCATCAATAAGTATGCGGTGTAAATAAGTTTTATGTCGTGAAGCGGTAATCGTCATCCGTCCGATCCCCGGATTGTACTGTGACCGGAATCGGTCGCGTTCAGAGCCGCAACTGTGTACATTGGTTTGATTGGTTTGTTTCGGAAGTGGGGAGTGTGCGGCCGGCGTCAGCGTTATCGAAAGACGCATTGCTTTTCAGTTTCCGGCATTATACGAGTACGTTTCGCCGGCGCGGCCCCGGCGCGGCTCCGGCGCGGCTCCGGCGCGTCGCGTAGCGACAGGGAGGACCAGCTCCGGCGCAGCCTCCTTTGTTAAGGCGGTTCGCTTCCTGAGTACTGCACTGGGTTATTTACTGTTTTGTATATTTTTTTCTTGAGCTTATTTTTAAAAACTCTGTTGCATGCATAAGTTTTGCTTGACAATATAAAAGGAGTGCACCCAAAGATTAACGCGTGCGCGTGCGCGTGCGCGTGCGCGTGCGCGTGCGCGTGCGCTCGTGAGTTTTTCTATAGTAAACAGTAGGTAGCTCGCGAACGGTTCGAGCGCCTCTCATCTACTTCCTTTTTTTCTTTAATACTTTCGTTGATAAAATGTATCCATACTTGTGATTAAAAAGTAGTTAAGCTTTTTTCAGACTATAAGATTTTAATGTTATGAGTATGATGATACTAAACGTTTTCTATTCGCTTCTCGTATCTGCTAATGTCTATGGATCCTTCCGGCGTAATGTTCAGTGCAATCGATGCTCCCCGTTGACAGGGCGGACCCCTCTCGCTTTATTCCCACCATTAAATGCCCTTTCCGCTGTTTCGGAGTAGATATGCCTAGGTAGTGTTTCGTACGACTGCTCTCATTGTTTCTCGCAGAAGTTTCGCACCGTGCCCGCCGCGGTTACCTTGTAAACGTTCACCGTTTGGAGGCTGTACAATTACTTCGAGTGGGATATTTACTACTACACTTAAATTGCTATCTTTTATTATATATACAAATCAATAATAAGTACATCCATATATATCCCTGTATTTTAAAGCGCTTCAAATACTTCGTGCAAAAATCGTTAATTGATTCATTCCAACCATCCTATAGGCGCTAGGTTTAGTGTTTTAATGATATTCACTATCCTAGAGATAACTATTGTTTTTTTATTACCCTGTAAAAGTTCTAAATTCTATATCCTGCGCAAAGTGAACGCTTGAGGTGTGCTTGTTGGTCAACAACGATAACGTTATTGTCATATTGTTTGCAAACTTTTTATGTTGTTGATGTAAATAGTGTAATGTTGATAACGAGAATTTGGTAACCTCGTGGACAAACATTCAGCAGTTTGAACCATTTCCGATTCAGGTAATACAAGATTTAAAGGTAAAAGGTAATGCGTCCTGTCGGTATTGAGCAGCAAAACGGCGCCGCGCGATCACTGCTCGCGGCTTCCGGCAGGCGCTGGTCACCAGCAGCACGGCGCGTTCTGTACGAAACTTGTTTAAATGAAGCAGTTTTATTGATGAGACCGATCAACATATCTTCACTATGTTAAAATTATTAATAATTTTTTACACGTCCTAACTTGCAGTTACTTCAACTTAATCGACGATCTCATATAAATATCTCTACAGTGATAAAGAATTGACAGCGCGCCGGCGCACAGAGCTGGTGGGAAACGGAACAAGGGTTGAGGAATACGTCGACTCTGTGGTAAAACTCAAAATGTTAATGAAGTGCGTCATCATCATAAGATAAAGCAGCGCTTAGCTTCCAAACGTGTGTTTAAACCTATCATTTTCCCTTTTAACAAAAGAAGCTAACACGAATCTTTGGATCGGTCGCAGTGTTGTTTGTTGTACAGAGTTATGCTCGCGTAGATTTTGTTTTGCATTGAATTGACATGAATGGGTGCAGTGCACCGCGGCAGGCTGCTACGGTGCATACGTTACACCGCAACCAGCCCCCCCGCGGCTGGCGAGGCTGCTACTGCGAGCTGGTTCGCGGTAAGTGATACGTCCGATCAGCAACAAGTTGATTATTATTGATTACATATTTTATATACAGCACAAGATCACAGGATCAGTTACCGCATGAGCTGCAGCAGTGTGCAGGCCGCAGGTCACGTGGCGCCGCGCACTTGGACAGCGTAGCATTACAGACTTGTGTTGCGTTTTGAGATCGGAATGTGCAGAAGTGTCGGAGCTGGGCCGACCCGCTCGGAGCAGTCGATCTCCGTTCAGTTTGCATAATGTTTACTACACGGAAGTGTCGTGGTGGTGGTGGCGTGTCCAACGAGCGGCCACTACTAACATTTCATTCTCGATAGACGCCGAGTGCCATTAAATAAATAGATCGTAACGGTGTACCAGCCGTGGGCGGCTGCGCCCACGGTCTTCGCGTTTGTATAATCGGGCCGAAACAGATTTAAACCTGTGAACATTCGTTAGGAACCATTCTCTGTAAGTATAAGGTGGGGGTATTACCTCTAGCGATTGTAAGCAAAGCAGCAACAACGCAACAACGCAACAACGCAACAACACAACAACACAACAACAACCTCAAACACGATGACATCGTATTAACGAATAATCAGCAATACTGTACGCGTGTACGCGTGTACGCGTGTACGCGGGACGCCCGTGCCTGCCTACCGTACACGTACAGGTTTTCGTAAACCGCATACCCGTCAAACATTATTGTAAAACCTGTGCCATGAAACTAATTCCATATGATATCGAGCGCGGGCATCTACTAACAGGTACCGTGGCACCGTGGCACCGTATAGGACCGACGACGTAGTGCACGTTGCAGCCAGGTCTTCTTTCAGACATTTTCTTGCATTGTGTATACATTATATTTCCTGTTTGGAAGCCACACGTACCGCTACGTGCGCGTCGCACAGAACGATGCCGGGCAATAAATGAACATACGAATACATAAGCTTTTTAAAACAATAACCATTAGGGTTGCAATTAAATATCTCTGTTGCGTGGCGCTCTGTTGTGTGTCTGTGGTGTCTATGGTGGTCTGACGGCGGGTGCGGATCCCGACCTTTTTTTTTTGTTGCTTTCGGGGGGAAAATCTTCTAAAGATAACCTGGTTCTGGGTGAAGTCAGGGTTATGTGAGATTTTTACGCACTGAAAACCCCTCGGTGCTCTGCATCAGTGCATTCGGAGAGGCTCCGGGATCTCTTATAGAACGCACCGTTGCCCCTCTACACTTTCTTTAAACACGTCTCTGAGGAGGAGCTTAACCTTCCTAGGCTATCCCACACAGGTTCGCTTGTTGGACAATCAGGGCCCCCACCCACAAGACTCGCGAAAGTCCTAGACCCTTTTAATCGCCTTCTCCGACAAGCAGGGCTTACCTTAGTCCTGTTCTTACTAGCCCTAGACTACAGGGCTGACCGGTTGGTGCGTCCATTACCATCGCCTCGTCGTCTCCTTCTCCGAGCGGAATCAACCCTCTCTCGATTCCGTTCGGCGGCCTCCTTCTGTACCAGTACAGCTTCACAGAAAGACACCAACGCTGCCCATGTACTTTTGCTGTTCATCGACACCGCTACTGCTACTGGCAGTGAAAGATCGTGTCCGATCCTGCTGACCAAGCTATGTCGTTCGGACTCCCACGCAGGGAGTCCGACGCGGATCCTATTTAGCGACCTGGATTCTATTTAGCTTTTAATTACTTTAATCTTAGTGAATGAAATCGGATTGGCATGCGCGTGTGCCCAGTCCACATATGCATATGTAGGAGTGGGAACTGGCCGTGAGATCAGTGAGTAATTATGATATCCGTGCCCCGCCGACGCGGGCTCGGGCGCGGGCGCGGGCACGGGCGCGGGCTGCCCGGGCACGTCCATCGCGCACCAATTGAAATAATCTCGATTAGATGCGCGGGCGTCGCCGTGTTAGTTAATGCGCGGATGCACGTGTGTGTGTGTCTATATATATGTAGGTGTGTGTGTGTGTGTGTTTGTAGAGAGTAATAGTCTCTCGACGCCCCACTCGCCCCGCTCGCCCCGCTCGCCCTGCTCGTCACGCTCGTCACGCTCGCCACGCTCGCCACGCAGCGCCCACGCACCGCGCGTACCGATCGGCGCGCACTGGACCCGCTATTGTCACACATTCCTCAACATCAGCGTTGACAGCGTGCCAGCACCCCAGAGGCTCAGCCGTGGGGGGGAAATGGATACGGAGACCAAACTAATGTTACTACTAACATGTTTTATAAAAGCGGAGCACCTTTTTATTACTATTAGGGGGACCGGAAAGTAATGTCGTTTTCTTACGCTAAATACAAACACATACATTTTTAACGAGTCTTTATTTTTAATCAATGATGTATTCCCCATCATTGTCAATAACCTTTTGCCATCTAGTGAGTAAATTTTCAATCCCTGATCGATAAAAATTAATTGGTTTTTCGGCAAAATATCTAGAGATGGCATTTTGGATATCATCCAAATTTGCAAATGTTTTGCCACTTAAAAAGTGTTGCAGCGCTCGGAATAAGTGGAAATCCGATGGTGCAACATCGGGCGAATATGGTGGATGAGGCAGCACCTCCCACCCCAATTCATTAATTTTTTCTAGAGTTCGCCTTGCGCAGTGCGGTCTTGCATTGTCATGTTGGAGAATGACGCCTTTTCGGTTGACAATCGCTGGCCACTTTTCAATTAAAGATTGATTGACTCGCTGCAATTGTTCGCTGTAGAGGTCTGCAGTAACAGTTTCTCCAGGTTTCAGTAATTCAAAATGAACAATGCCGCGAATACTCCACCAAACACACAAAAGCGCTTTTTTGGGGTGTAAACCTGGCTTAGCAGTACTCCGAGGGATTTCATTTGGAGAGAGCCACTGCCTTTTGCGTTTTGGGTTATCATACAGGACCCATTTCTCATCTCCTGTGATCAAGCGATCAAAAAACGCTTCTGTGTTGTGTCGTTGAAGCAATAAGTTGCATGTGATTGATCGGTTAGCCTTATTCTGTTCGGACAGATTATGCGGGACCCAAACACCTGCTCTGCTTACTTTTCCAATCTGCTTCAAATGTTCTTGGATGGTCGACCAAGGTTTGTTGAGACTGTTTGACAATTCCTCGATCGTCTGACACGGATTTGCTTCCACTTCCGCCCTTAACACGTCGTTGTCTAACGCTGATGGTCTTCCTGATCGATACGAGTCGGAAAGATCAAAATTACCCGATTTGAACTTGGAAAACCACCTTTGGCATTTACGAATGTCCAGTGCATTTGGATAAACATCGCAAATGTTTTTGGTAGCAACTGTTGCGTTATTTCCCTTGCGAAACTCAAAGAGCATGCAATGCCGGATGTGTACCTCTTCTGGTATTTGGCTGGCCATTTTACCCAAAATTACAAAAAAAAATTGTAATTCAATTGTCTATAAGTAAAGAAATCACTATAACCTCACAATGTCTTTGGTACGCCACTGAACAAAACAATGAGCTGACAAATGACAATCAAGTATTGGCATGCGCAGAAACGACATTACTTTCCGGTCCACCTATTATATGTTAATTTAAATCAAGTATCCAATAGGTATCTACAGATAGAATCTAGCTTGCCTCAGGGGTGTACCCGGGCCCCCCACCCCACTTTATATTACGTATATAATAACGGAGGTAAAGGAGCGTACTGATAAAAGCGTAACATTTCAAAGGACAGCGCTCAAATTGATTTACCTGTAAGAACATTAATTAAAAGGCTGCAGGGGGGAAAAGGGTGCAAAGTGGATACACCCTCTCTAATTCGATAGAGTCGCCGTTTAACGCAGGAGTCTTTGAACGCGCCTGAAAGACTCGCCAACTACTTGGAACCTGTACTTCTGGTCGTTCCAGTTCAGTGGAAGGGGGCCCGACTGAGTTAGAGAACTACTTCCCTTTTGAATTGTCAACGGAATGGCGTACAGCAAGAATATCACAATGGAACTGCGCGTCACCGGCACGGCACGGCACGGCACGGCACGGCACGGCACGTGACTGCGTGCGCGCAGTTAAATTATTAAGCCTCCGCACGAAATCAACCGGCCGCCAACTGAAGTGTGCGGGCGCATCGCGGGCGCGTCGCGGGCGCATCGCGGGCGCATCGCGGGCGCATCGCGGGCGCATCGCGGGCGCATCGCGGGCGCATCGCGGGCGCATCGCGGGCGCATCGCGGGCGCATCGCGGGCGCATCGCGGGCGCATCGCGGGCGCATCGCGGGCGCATCGCGGGCGCGTCGCGGGCGCTCTGGTCCTCGCGCCGGCTGCACGGCAGCTCCCAGTATTCCTCTAATACATGAAGCTGTGTTTACGGACAAGTGTTTTATATTCGTGTATTAAAATTATTCTCAACACACAACCTTCGCCCACCACTGGGAATCTTTACCCAGTGTGAATTATTGCTTGCGGCAGTAATAAGTGTCCCGGCACCGCGCCGGAGCGGGCGGGGGTGGGTGGGGTGAGCGGCCGGCACGACCGGCACGGCCGGCGCGGCGGGCTGGTCGCGGCTGAAGGAGAGCCCAGATGTGTTGTAGCCTTTCTAATAGTACAAGTACAATATGTTTGACGAACAAAAGGTTTACTTATGTTCTTATAGTTCAGTCAGTCCCGAGCAGCCCTTTATCAGTGCGGGCTGCTGCCACCCCCACTTACGGTTTATTTCTTTCACCACACTGAACGCAAATTGTCGCGCCGCGCCGCGCCGCTACCCCCTCTTTTTTTTTTTTTTTCTCTGGGGAAATCCTGCATGGATACTTACTCGTTGCGGGGGCAACGAGAAAGTTATGTCAGACTCTTACTGGCTAAAACCCCACGGTTTCCTCGCTGCGCCTTTGGCCGAAACGGCGGGAACGCTTTCGCATACTACCGCAGTTCCGGTAAAGTCGGCCTAGTAATAGCCCCAACATACTATAGGGTTTCTTGTAGAAACCCAAGACACAGGGATTCTACGCGGAAAATACATGCGCCTTCGCATGAGGCTTACATTACTGGATGACGGATTTCCCCGTATCTGCCACTTAAACCTTTGTTAGAGGGGTTGAAGGAGGGCATGATCCCTTCTCCTCCGACGCCCGGGTCTCTGTCTACGGATGGCGAGATTAGAGGCACTTTCCCTCACCCGCTCCGCAGCCTCCTTCTGCGACATAACTTTTTCAGAAAAGGCAACACAGGCGTTCCATGCCTCTTCGCTTTCCATCATTGCCTTCACGAATGCGGGAAGAGAAAGTTCGTTACCAACAATAGCGAGGAGGTCTCGCCGCAGCCTTGTCCAACTCGGACATACCTCCAAGGTATACTGCGCCGAATCCTCGCCGCTACCCCCTACTGCAATACAGTTTAATAATTTCGTAATCTTCAATACTTGAAGTGTCCAATGTTTGGGCCGAGCGGGAAAGTCTATTTTCTTATTATACTCTGATCGGCAGGCGGTGCATGATGCGCGTTGTATACGTTTGTCTACAAAGTCCGCGGTGACTCCGGTCCGCACAGAGCGCGTCGTTCTCGTCCGTCTATTTGAGACATATTGTTATGTTTCATTTACCAGCACATGCTACAGGATACGCTACAGGACACGCTACGACCGTGCCTAACAGGAATACAACCGCCGGAGACAGAGGCGCGCCAAGTGAACTTTGTGCAAATACTGCAAAACACCAATGTGCCAGCATCAGTACATAAACTATTACGTAAAACTTATTCTTACTTACTTCGAGCCGATGTGTGTGAAGTCGTTCAATAACTCGACACGGCATCTCGTGAAGCCACTTCGATGTGAACATCGAGTGTCTCTGTCTATTTACACTTTGCATTTGACTTTATTAATCTTTAACCACTTGTAGTTATTCAGTGGCGGATATCCGGGTGCCGGGTGCCGGGTGCCGGGTGCGAGAGATGTACGTGTTTGTAAATTGTTTGAGACCGCGAGCGGCTCCGCGCGTCACAACGCCGATACGCCGATACGCGTGTTTGTATAATCCGGCCGAAGCCCGTCGAGTGCGCGGCTGTGGGCGTCGCGGCCGCTGTGGGCGCGGTGGCCGCTCTGCCCGCGCGGCTCGCGGTGCGTACTCTATGAGCCGTTAGCGTTACGCAAGTGCGCGGCGCGGTGCGGGCGCGGCGCGGGCGCGGCGCGGGGCGGTCGCGCTCGCCGCTGCGGCGCTCAGTCACCGTGCCCGCCCGCGCGGCTCCGCAGCCTTCTCGCGTGTGTACGTTATTAAGAAAAAATAAAAAACAATTGCGCCGGGGGCGCGGCGCACTGTTCACGTCTCGTAATTTTGTCTTATCATAGTGCGCGCGTCAGATGGTGCTGTATCATATGTGTGATCGTACGTACGTAGTACCTTCCCCGGGGCGGGATTGCGCACGCGCCGGCGGCGAGGGTGTGCGCCGTGCGCCCCGTGCGCCCCGTGGGCTGAGTGCGCCCCGTCAGCTGACTGTGTATTGTTGTTAGTTCACGTCGCGTTCACGAGCCGCCGCGCCGCCGCACCGCCGCGCCGCCGGCGAGGCCCATTCAACTTTATCACGCTGCACGCGTTATTGGTCGTGTCATCTCTTCATTAAATCTTCTCAATTCAGGATTTTTAAATTCACAATGTATTAAGAAAACTTCATTATTTACCAAAACTAAGTTCATCTAACAATAAACAAAATAAAATTACGTACTAATGTAATTTAATACAAGTTGTTGTTCTTCTACGTAAATAAAAACAAAAACATTTTTATGCTCAATTTCTCAGATTTAAAACAACGCTCCTAAACAGCTTAGTTAATCATTATCATTAAAAAATAATTAAAGCAACAAATATAATTATAACGCATTGCGTGACAGTTAATATTTCACTGCAACGTCGCGCGCGCTGCAGCGTGCAGTGCGGTGCAGTGCGGTGCAGTGCGGTGCAGCGCGGTGCAGTGCGGTGCAGGTTATTGTCAATGGGGAGGCTCGGTGTCGTTCTCTGAAAGACGCTGGGTATAAACACAAAGTGGTGGTGTCTATTTGTGCAGCAGCGGCCGGCCGCCATTGCTGGTGTAATCTCGAATCCGTACCAATGCACCGGCTTCATTTGATTTGAACTGCGGTTGGGGCATGCACCCCGTGCAGTGTATCACGGCTGCGTCAAGTATGTATACTTTGGATCATTTAAAAGCAATGTGATAAAAAGTGAATATATTAAAAGACGTGAATCAATTTTGTATCGTAAACGCGAAAACACTTTTACAACCTCTGTTTTATGTTGGCACGTTTCCCGGCAACAGTGTGCGAGGACGAAGGATTCACAAAGAGAATCCTGCAACATTGCAACACACTTAACCACTCGTATACCGGAGCTGCCGGTCCTTCGGCAACTGCACAGCCACCTCGCGCTCCCTACCGACACGGCCGCTGCACCGATTAACTTTAATCTTCACATTATACTCTAAGCTCAATATAAATAGTAACAAATGTTTTTAACATTATTTAGTTGAGCATACGAGTGTTTGTAGAGAGGGCGGGGCGCCGCGCCGGTCGCGGGCCACGCGGCGCGGGCCACGCGGCGCGCGGGCGGGCCGTTTGCCCGCGCGCCGTACGCCACTCCAATATGCTGTTCGTGTCTCCAACAAATTACGCTGCATTCAAAAGCGCTTCCCTTTCGGCGCATCGGAATTCTATTTATAAGTTGTATAAAATACCTGAAATATTAAGTTAGTCGCGATGGCAATATTCGCGGTGCACCCGCTGCACCCGCTGCACCCGCTGCCCCCGCTCTAACTAACACTTAATGTATTGTATATTTTGTTCGTGAGTTGCGAGCAGACAGCAATCAGCAGGCAGCAGGTCCACATTTTAATCATTAGCAAACCTTGTAGACGGGTTCAATGATCCCGGTGACTCACTGCGCTGCTTTTTGTTAAACAAGCACGAGTAATACACGATTACAGCGTGGCTTCGCGGCGGCGACACCGGCGCGGCGCGGTGCGGCGCGGCGCGGCGCGGCGCGGCGCGGCGCGGCGCACGGGCCCGCTCGCCGGTGCGGGTTCATCATATTTTGATATTTCTTCTTGATTTCCAAATGCATAATATTGTTTCATTTATACACACACACACGCACACACACACACCTAATTCGAGAGACTACTTCCTCTGCACAATGTCAATACATATAACTTAATTACCTTTCAAGACGTATTTTCGTGATAAAAACAAACTGATGTCCTGCTCCAAGATCCTATATGTTTTTCCGCTTATTGATAGAAACTTACCGAGCGTTTGAACGTAACAACTAACAAACAATATTCATATATATATATATACATATATATATATATATATATATACATATATATATATATATATATGAATAGTGTACCTCTGAATAATACGTTCAAGTATAGTACCATAGAGACGTTTAGTGTTTTATTCCATCACTAACTTTGTTACGGGCATTAAAAAAAGTGGGCAAATCCAAGTTTGTATTGCAAGCGACATCGGTTCGGTAATTTCATCACCAGACTAGACATCGATAATGTCCAGTATTCAGTTTTCATAGCTTCTCTACTTATTTGCAGAGAATACTGGTAACGGAACAAACAGCGGAAGGAGAAGTACACACCGGAATTCATCTAGAACGGGGCTCGCATTGAATCGGATCAAATATTTGAATGGCTTACTGCCGGCGACGCGCGTGATTAATGTCACCAGTAATTAGGTGTGCGCACTACGCAGTCCGATCCAAACGGTTATTCATTGTATTGTAACTAAGCGACCAGTGGCACGTCTAAACGCTGCCAGTGCCAGTGAACACACTCCATTAAGTATGACTCCGGATTAGAGTCAAGGACCTTTTCGTTAGAAGGCAGGCAGTAAGTAACCATGGTAAAGGCGGTGCCAACGGTTATCGCCCCCGCGCCACATTGTTGTGAGTTACCGGTGGTGGGTCTCCTTTGTCGGAGATCGTCTAGGCTGAATTCACCGCAGCGCCTTTAGCAGCCGACGTACCGAGTAGTATGCGAACATTAGTGCTCCGGTCTGACGGGCATTGTAGTTAATGTAATAACTGAGGCATCGAGTCTCGATATTGTGCCGCAGGCGATGAGCGCAGTGCGGTACAGAGTATAACATCATAACTCGTTGTGTTGTTACGGGCAAGCGTATCACGCACCACCAGGTGAACGTCCTATTCGTGTTATCGCTTCGCTGAATAAACAGAGGATTCAACAGCGGTTAAGGCTACGTCGGGTGACGGCCGGGTATTCTATTCCAGTTCGCAGGCACCACTAGTGCAGCTTGCTGCTTCGTTGCCTGAGATTTGTACTCGCTCTTAAAGCGATCGTACGTCCGCTCCCTATCGCTGGACCATGGAAGCGCTCCAGTAAACTTATTTCCTTCACGACAGTGCCCACGTGGGCTAATCGCGCAACTAAAATCCTAATTAGCAATTATCAAGTCTCCATCAAATCTTACTGCGAGTCAGTTGTCAACGTGTACTATATATCATATATATAGGCATAATGCCTATATAAGGCGCTAATGCATATATATATATAGGCATTAGCGCTAAGCGGTGCGCCCCGGCCCGTGCGCGTGCGCGTACACGTGCGCGTGCACGTGCGCGTCCAAGGCTCAATGGTAAGTTCATAGAGTTGTACTTAAATATGTACAAAACTTTTGTACATTTGTAGTGCACTTTTTTAACAATACAGGTTTCTTATGGTTGCGAGCATGCGGTTCACCTTTAAGGAACCGTTAATTATGTTTGTGCGGGTAATTAAGCCGGCAGGTAAATGGCCACTGCAGCTGAAGCTTGATCCGAAACCTCCCAGCCGTTCGGTGGTCGCGCAGGGCCGACCCCTGCCAGCCTCTCATTGTCTGTAACGATGCGCCGGTGTTGCCGCATGTGGTGTATGCGGTATGCTTCCATTTACGACGATGAGATAGATTTACTAGGAGTGCAATAATCGTCACCCACGGATGAGTAGGTCTTACGGACACCATTGCTTACCGAGCGAGCTAGCTAGCTAAGTAATTGAGGGTACGGTGCAGTTAGTGCTCAACTCGACACCTGGCCGACTCCCCCGGGCAACGCGGAAAGAGAGAGCCCATTGTTCTGCGGGCCCCGCGCAACTAGTGACCCTTTTGTCCCTTTAATGAATATTTATGGACGCTTTGTTGTGGAGGTGAAGGAATCGCTGCGCGGCGAGAGGAAGTGGGCCTCGGGAGAAATTAAAACCGGAAGCGATTAGTTTCTTTGGTGTCGTGCGGCTGAGGTGAGATTGTTACAACTTATATTATTACCTGAAAAATGTATTCCGTGTTGTTTATTGATTCGACATGGAATTAATTGCGAATACTGTAGTTTTGTTCGTTATACACAGATTTTTTCTTAAAAAGTGTGTTGGAAAACTAATCCAAATGGTACGTACATTAGCAACAAAGCAGGGCTGCTGAATCATCA
This sequence comes from Troides aeacus, assembly GCA_033220335.2. Classification (NCBI taxonomy): domain Eukaryota; kingdom Metazoa; phylum Arthropoda; class Insecta; order Lepidoptera; family Papilionidae; genus Troides; species Troides aeacus. The sequence goes on from CM067288.1 coordinate 320,462, forward strand.
CCGCTGCAGCGGCTCCGCCAAACCTAGCTGCGAGTCGAGATGAAAGGCCGCGGCGACAATTGGCTTGAAACGAACCAACCGGAAAACGGAACAAGTTTTTTTGAAGTCGCACCGCGAACTTTATCGCGAAGGATAATATTTCTCTTCATTAGGTTCGCATACATTTGCATTTGTAATCGCTCCTCTTGTTTCTGCTTTATAATTAGGACTTAATTTGAGTTTTATTTTTTACGCCACTGTTGAATCCTGCCTAGTTTGTTGCGAACCGGACGGACGGCCGGACGGACGGCGAGCGGCGAGCGGCGAGCGGACCCGCCGCGATACTGTTTATTGTCAACAACCCCGCAGCAGTTCCCATACATAGCACTGAATTGAAAGTACTTATAAGTGACGGAAGTCACAAACGCCGGCTCCGCGCGTCTTGATTTCAGAACTTCTATTGAATACACGCGTCAGTGACCAGAGCGGAAAGTATGATGCAGTTTATGTTTAGCTGTTTATTATAAAATACTAGAATTGATATTGCACTAACGGAACCTCGCCGGCTCCCCAAGAGGTCGCGATCGGTTAACGCAATTTTGAAGGAAATTCGTCCGGCGATGCGAGGTGCAGCAGCCCGCCTGCCGAGTCGCGAGGAAAGTTTCCTCACCTTTCAGGTTGCCTTGCTGTATAATTTCCATTTTTGCCGTTTTTAACAGCATCATTATTTTACTTCTTTAAAACGAGAAATCAGGAAACAGTAACGTTTAGTTCCATCTGTAGGAAATTAGATAACCTTGAGTAAAATCGCAGCAGCGCCGCCGCGCGCTCGAGCTCTTAACAAAAGTGTTAAATCGTTGTACTGCAATATTTCCATTGGTGCAGCCGATTTCCGACCGGAACACAGTAATGTTTGTGCGCTGCTGTTCGGCGGTAATGGACTTGTGCTATCAGGAACCTACTCGTACCGTAGGAAAGTACATTGACGTGTTAATCTGGCTTACTAATCCAAACGTGATGGATATGGATCCTTTGTCTCCGGAAATCGGGCGAGCAACTGGGCCGCCACGTGTTCCCGCCAATATCTCAAGTCAATATCTTAACATAACTCGGTCGCATAAAACTAAACTCTATCATAATGTTAATATATAGTTTTCAATTGCAAATGCACTCGTCCGTCGCTGCATCCCTCTCCCTCGGCCCAAGGCCGCGTACACCCCGCTCACACGCAGCGGGGGAGCAAATTGTTATTAATATTATCATATTCGCGCGGCTGCGTCCGTCGCCAGTTTGAATGCCGCCGCCGCCGCCGCCGCCGCCGCCGCGCACGCGAACGCGCGCGCACACGCGCACGCGAACGCACACGCAAACGCACGCACGCGCGCCCTGTATCGGTGAACTCGGAGCACTATTCGCGTGCAGAATAGTCGGGAGCTGAATACGGCGTCATTGTTTATTTGAGTTCACTTGGGGAGCAGTGGCAGCCGTCAACGGCACGCGGCACGCTGCACGCTGCACGCTGCACGCGGAGCTGCGAGCTGTTCCCGACGGAGTTTCAGTTTTTCAGTCGTATCGCTACGGGCGCAGGCTCGGCAGCGGCTCGGCGTCGAGCTAAAAGCTAGGAAAATCCGACTTCGTAAAATCCGGTCGCAGAACCGACTACGCCCCGTATGATCATTAGTTTCTACTTCCATTTCGCCCCTTTTGAACCGGTTTTCACTGCTTTCATCCGGATACATACGGATTTGTACCCCTTTTTGCTCTCGGCTGTTTTTCGAATGCGTCGGGGTGAGTATTTCGCAGCAATAAAATCTCTGAATTCGGCTAATAGCCGATTTTAATTCTGGAAATGGCCGGATGCAGCGCGCACTGCTCGTAATATCCGTTACGTCCGCACTTCCGTATTACTCTATTCATTATTTGTTTTTACATTTAAACAAAACGCGATCGCTGCGTGAAATCATCGCGTGTCAAGTGATCATCAGTTTAACGCTGTCTCCGCGCTCCTAATGCTTTATTTTTAATCTTTAACTATTTCCGGGAACAGGCGGAAGAAAGACCTAATGCGTAAGTTAAGCGAGCGGGAATTGTGTTGTGTGTCATAATTAAGATCACTCTATGGAAACGTCGACTTAGCACATATATACATACATATATATATATATTACGCCTTATTCCCCTCACAAACAATAAAATAATAAAATAATTATCACCGTCATAGTAAACCCGCGCTAGTGCACACGAGTGCGCGTGCGCGTGCGCGTGCGCGTGCGCGTGCGCGTGCGCGTGCGCGTGCGCAGCGCTGAGCGCCGCCCTCCGGCCGCACTGGTGAGCCTCACTACCGTAACAAGCCATTCCATGCGCGATGACAGGTGTGTCAGCAGCGGTTAGGAGAGGACTCCGAGCTGATTCGTCGTAATGCAACATCCGGGCCCGCGACCGGCGCTGCGGTATCCGGTCGCGCCGCCGGATTTATTGCTTCGGTAACAATAATCGGGAAGTGATAAATTTTGATACGGGCTACGGTAGGAGGGGCAGGGGAGTGAGATGGGGGAGGTAACGCAATGATTGGCTTATGAGACACCGTACGGAATGTTCAGAATGCCAACATTACTAAAATTGCCGCTAACTACAACAACCAGCAGGGAAAGTGTGCTTCAGTTAGGTAATGTAGTGTAGTAGCACATGGGCAGTAGCGAGTCGTGATACCACTTTCACAGGCCACTACTTAAACGTCATACAATTTAAACCGATTTTAATTTATACAAACAGGAAAAAAATTGTTTCGCCTTTTGTTTAGTTCATGTTAGTGAATAGAGAGTAAAATTAATTTAAACAAACAATGTTTCCATTGATATCATTTCTCCGATAGCACTACACTACACTACACTGCACTGCACTACACTGCACTACACAACAGAAGCAGTGGTGTGTGTACTCGTATATCTACTAGAACCGCTCCAACAACGCAACGATCAGTGAATGAAGTATTTGTTAAAACAACGAGAGCATTTAATCACCTGAGTAAATCCGCAATCGTCAGCCGGTACACCGTTTGGTAATACCCTCATCTCCATCACTCTATTGTTCGTGATACAAATTACGGCACTCGGCGTCGTAATTAAATCGTGTAATTGCGCCGAGACCGCGCCACCGCCGCCTCGTGAGCGATGTCGATACGATACCGCGCGGCTCCCGGCTCCCGGCTCCGGCTCCCGGCTCCGGCTCCCGGAGCCGTCACTCGCGATCGAGTGAGCCGCCGCCCGTTATCTCGACTCATCGTTTGTCTGCCCGATGACGGCATCGATTTCAGCCTCCGCTACATCTTAATTACACTAAAACAGTTAACGAGCGCCGACACAGTTCGCTCTATGGCCGCTTCACTCCGATTGCGTTGCTCAACATTTGTCTTCCTCTTTCTTATCTTCTACTTGAATTAGTCGATCGAGAGTTCAGCTTGGATAGCGCTGTAAGCGATATGTAAACTTCGGGCACTGTTATAACATTAATGCACGTCGTTAACTCTTTTTACCAACATAGAGGTGCAGTTCTCCATGTCTTTATATATCATGTCAATGATAGTGTACATAAAGTTTGCTGCAGTGTTAAGATTGCGGGCTTAAATCTCATTAGTTAATATTGATAATGACGAACGTGAACGTGGAAACAATCGGTCTTACGGTGGCTTCGACTCTTTATTGACGTAGCGATTATATCGATTATATCGATTATTGTGCAGGTATTTTAAGTTATTTCCAATCTTCGTGTCGCTTCGCAATATATTCAGAACTACCCGTTACATATATTTACAAAAAGGTCGGGAATGTCCGAATTTGAGTTGTTAATCAAAATTAAAATGAGCTGCGAGCCGCGCGACCGACATAATTTCCGGTGCAATAACAGTGAGGAACTGATGCGAGGTCCGCGGCGGATCGCGACAATACATCCGGTGCCGTCGCGGGCCGCAATCACAATTAAAAAGTTTGTGTCCCATCACGCCGCCCTAAATAACCCATAACACGCGAGCGGGCCACGACCATGGAATTTTGTAGCTGATGTAGTCGCGGCGGAGCCCGCAGCCGGATGTTCCGTCCTCCAATGAATGCGATTATAACTTAAAAAACAATGCGGTCGGGGATGCGAAAGGACCCGACCCGCCCGGAATGCGTTTGTTGCGTCCGCTCGGGGCGCTGCGCCCTCCCCTCGAACTATTTACGACATTTTCTAAATTCGCTGAAACCGCGCTCAGCATGTGCTTGCAGCGGAAGCTCTTCAGTTACAATTACACCACCGAGCACAATAAAAATGCTTTCGTCATAATCTCCAACCAACATAAATATTTTTGCGGAAGCAGTCCCTCCTCTCGCATTGGTGTGTATGTTGGCAGTTAAGTGAGGCTGGGCTCAAGATTAAGTTAATGCGATTTCTAATAAGAACGGCGTTCAGATGTAAGGAGTGCTACGTTTCTATTTTTGTATTTATGACGCCAACAGCTATGTACTCGTATTAATACTGTCTCGGAGACACGATGAACAACAGCTATGCAGAATGGAACTCCTTAATGGTGTAGTGACAATATGCCCTATAGAATAGGTTTCTCCGAACGGGGAACCAAACCTCTCTAGAGGTGGGCTGAGGTGGTTGCGCGGAGGCCGGCGATAGTTCTCCCGGCACTGTATATCCGCGACACCATCGGCCCTCGGGCCGCCCTCGCATGAATCGACCTGCGCGAGTGTCGCTCAGTTAGTGCCGCGGCACCAGCGGACGGCACGCGCCGCCGCGACGCCGCCGCGACACCGCCGCGACGCCGCCGCCGCTCGGCGAGTGACCGTCGGCACCTAGTGCCGCTCATTGATCGGTTCACATGCTATGCCATATAGAATCAATAGTCGCTCATGATGACGCGATAGTTATACTTCACCCCACCACGCACAGTTTTTTTTTTATGGTGATGTTCTCGCCGCAGTTTTATTAACAACTATAGCGGTTTCATCGGACTCAGGGCTCGCGGATCCGGTATCCGCGAGCTAAACGAAAATAAATTTGATATATACATATATATGTAGATAAAGTAGTATGTATGAGCGGGAGGAGAAAGACGAGAAGATATTGGATGTGGAAGGGTTGAAGAGTAGGACAGTGCTATGAGGGAAGAGAAAGGGCCACGCACAGTTATCTCTCAAATATATGTATTATATATACATAAATCAAATTTTATTCAAGTACTGTCTCTTCGTACAAGTAAAGAACCAACGTTATAGTAGTTACACACATTATAGTAGATATAATAATAATATATAGTTTATTCCCACACAAAAAAAATACATAGTAAAAAAGAATTATAAAAAAAAGCATAACATTGCACTTGCATCGCGTGCAATGGGGACCGTTCAGGTAATGTCGTGCTCGGTAATGACAGCGAACCTGATTTTCAGTGGGGTCTACAAAAATATATTTATTTATTTGAAATGAAGTGCGCGTGCGCGGCGGTGCGCGTGCGCGGCGGTGCGCGTGCGCGGCGGTGCGCGTGCGCGGCGGTGCGCGTGCGCGGCGGTATGAATATGACAGATAGCAACGAATAACAAACCCTAATGTTGTGATAAGTAAGTCACCACTTAGTATTACGCGGCGGGCGAGAGGCACATATATATTATACATAAGTACGGAGCTAGCGCCCGAACTGAGCTGCGGCCCGATCGTTAGCCAATCGAAGCTGCGTTTAATGCGGCCGGAGGGCGCGCGGCACGGACACGACGCGACACGACACGGACACGACCGTGGTGCGACAGTTTTATAACTAAAGGACACTTTACGGTCGCAATGTGTGCTGGCACCCTTACCTGCCGAGCACTGCGCCGCTGCTCTATTGACATAGGCTCGTTAAATTTGTCAGTTAATACTATCTATCCGATATTGTACTCGTATCTCTAGCCCTGTTCCATTCAAGCGAGGACAAATATCCGATATTGTACTCGTATCTCTATCCCTGTTCCATTCAAGCGAGGACAAATATCCGATATTATACTCGTATCTCTAGCCCTGTTCCATTCAAGCGAGGACAAATATCCGATATTATACTCGTATCTCTAGCCCTGTTCCATTCAAGCGAGGACAAATATCCGATATTGTACTCGTATCTCTATCCCTGTTCCATTCAAGCGAGGACAAATATCCGATATTATACTCGTATCTCTAGCCCTGTTCCATTCAAGCGAGGACAAATATCCGATATTGTACTCGTATCTCTAGCCCTGTTCCATTCAAGCGAGGACAAATATCCGATATTGTACTCGTATCTCTAGCCCTGTTCCATTCAAGCGAGGACAAATATCCGATATTGTACTCGTATCTCTAGCCCTGTTCCATTCAAGCGAGGACAAATATCCGATATTGTACTCGTATCTCTAGCCCTGTTCCATTCAAGCGAGGACAAATATCCGATATTGTACTCGTATCTCTAGCCCTGTTCCATTCAAGCGAGGACAAATATCCGATATTGTACTCGTATCTCTAGCCCTGTTCCATTCAAGCGAGGACAAATATCCGATATTGTACTCGTATCTCTATCCCTGTTCCATTCAAGCGAGGACAAATATCCGATATTGTACTCGTATCTCTAGCCCTGTTCCATTCAAGCGAGGACAAATATCCGATATTGTACTCGTATCTCTAGCCCTGTTCCATTCAAGCGAGGACAAATATCCGATATTGTACTCGTATCTCTAGCCCTGTTCCATTCAAGCGAGGACAAATATCCGATATTGTACTCGTATCTCTAGCCCTGTTCCATTCAAGCGAGGACAAATATCCGATATTGTACTCGTATCTCTAGCCCTGTTCCATTCAAGCGAGGACAAATATCCGATATTGTACTCGTATCTCTATCCCTGTTTCATTCAAGCGAGGACAAATATCCGATATTGTACTCGTATCTCTAGCCCTGTTCCATTCAGGCGAGGACAAATATCCGATATTGTACTCGTATCTCTAGCCCTGTTCCATTCAGGCGAGGACAAATATCCGATATTGTACTCGTATCTCTATCCCTGTTCCATTCAAGCGAGGACAAATATCCGATATTGTACTCGTATCTCTAGCCCTGTTCCATTCAGGCGAGGACAAATATCCGATATTGTACTCGTATCTCTATCCCTGTTCCATTCAAGCGAGGACAAATATCCGATATTGTACTCGTATCTCTAGCCCTGTTCCATTCAAGCGAGGACAAATATCCGATATTGTACTCGTATCTCTAGCCCTGTTCCATTCAAGCGAGGACAAATATCCGATATTGTACTCGTATCTCTAGCCCTGTTCCATTCAAGCGAGGACAAATATCCGATATTGTACTCGTATCTCTAGCCCTGTTCCATTCAAGCGAGGACAAATATCCGATATTGTACTCGTATCTCTAGCCCTGTTCCATTCAAGCGAGGACAAATATCCGATATTGTACTCGTATCTCTAGCCCTGTTCCATTCAAGCGAGGACAAATATCCGATATTGTACTCGTATCTCTATCCCTGTTCCATTCAAGCGAGGACAAATATCCGATATTGTACTCGTATCTCTAGCCCTGTTCCATTCAGGCGAGGACAAATATCCGATATTGTACTCGTATCTCTAGCCCTGTTCCATTCAGGCGAGGACAAATATCCGATATTGTACTCGTATCTCTATCCCTGTTCCATTCAAGCGAGGACAAATATCCGATATTGTACTCGTATCTCTAGCCCTGTTCCATTCAGGCGAGGACAAATATCCGATATTGTACTCGTATCTCTATCCCTGTTCCATTCAAGCGAGGACAAATATCCGATATTGTACTCGTATCTCTAGCCCTGTTCCATTCAAGCGAGGACAAATATCCGATATTGTACTCGTATCTCTAGCCCTGTTCCATTCAAGCGAGGACAAATATCCGATATTGTACTCGTATCTCTAGCCCTGTTCCATTCAAGCGAGGACAAATATCCGATATTGTACTCGTATCTCTAGCCCTGTTCCATTCAAGCGAGGACAAATATCCGATATTGTACTCGTATCTCTATCCCTGTTCCATTCAAGCGAGGACAAATATCCGATATTGTACTCGTATCTCTAGCCCTGTTCCATTCAGGCGAGGACAAATATCCGATATTGTACTCGTATCTCTAGCCCTGTTCCATTCAGGCGAGGACAAATATCCGATATTGTACTCGTATCTCTATCCCTGTTCCATTCAAGCGAGGACAAATATCCGATATTGTACTCGTATCTCTAGCCCTGTTCCATTCAGGCGAGGACAAATATCCGATATTGTACTCGTATCTCTATCCCTGTTCCATTCAAGCGAGGACAAATATCCGATATTGTACTCGTATCTCTAGCCCTGTTCCATTCAAGCGAGGACAAATATCCGATATTGTACTCGTATCTCTAGCCCTGTTCCATTCAAGCGAGGACAAATATCCGATATTGTACTCGTATCTCTAGCCCTGTTCCATTCAAGCGAGGACAAATATCCGATATTGTACTCGTATCTCTAGCCCTGTTCCATTCAAGCGAGGACAAATATCCGATATTGTACTCGTATCTCTAGCCCTGTTCCATTCAAGCGAGGACAAATATCCGATATTGTACTCGTATCTCTAGCCCTGTTCCATTCAAGCGAGGACAAATATCAGATATTGTACTCGTATCTCTATCCCTGTTCCATTCAAGCGAGGACAAATATCCGATATTGTACTCGTATCTCTAGCCCTGTTCCATTCAGGCGAGGACAAATATCCGATATTGTACTCGTATCTCTAGCCCTGTTCCATTCAGGCGAGGACAAATATCCGATATTGTACTCGTATCTCTATCCCTGTTCCATTCAAGCGAGGACAAATATCCGATATTGTACTCGTATCTCTAGCCCTGTTCCATTCAGGCGAGGACAAATATCCGATATTGTACTCGTATCTCTATCCCTGTTCCATTCAAGCGAGGACAAATATCCGATATTGTACTCGTATCTCTAGCCCTGTTCCATTCAAGCGAGGACAAATATCCGATATTGTACTCGTATCTCTAGCCCTGTTCCATTCAAGCGAGGACAAATATCCGATATTGTACTCGTATCTCTAGCCCTGTTCCATTCAAGCGAGGACAAATATCCGATATTGTACTCGTATCTCTAGCCCTGTTCCATTCAAGCGAGGACAAATATCCGATATTGTACTCGTATCTCTATCCCTGTTCCATTCAAGCGAGGACAAATATCCGATATTGTACTCGTATCTCTAGCCCTGTTCCATTCAGGCGAGGACAAATATCCGATATTGTACTCGTATCTCTAGCCCTGTTCCATTCAGGCGAGGACAAATATCCGATATTGTACTCGTATCTCTATCCCTGTTCCATTCAAGCGAGGACAAATATCCGATATTGTACTCGTATCTCTAGCCCTGTTCCATTCAGGCGAGGACAAATATCCGATATTGTACTCGTATCTCTATCCCTGTTCCATTCAAGCGAGGACAAATATCCGATATTGTACTCGTATCTCTAGCCCTGTTCCATTCAGGCGAGGACAAATATCCGATATTGTACTCGTATCTCTAGCCCTGTTCCATTCAAGCGAGGATTAAAATATCACATCATAAAAATAGTTACTCCATTTCGCCGACAAGAAACACGCCTCTCGACTTTCTAGATGCACCCAATCCCTTTAGGTGCAATTATCTACTACTGTCTACCTTCCGCCACTTCTCCCCGACACAGCCTTCCTGCGCGGTGAGCGGTGAGCGGTGGTGTGGCAGGCACCTCCTGCACATCATTACACAAAACATAGATAGACGCGCGATAATGGCTGCTTCCGCTTCACTACACGTATTATATTAGAGGGACCGGAAAGTAATGTCGTTTTCGTACGCTAAAATAATACTAAATACAAACACATACATTTTTAACGAGTCTTTATTTTTAATCAATGATGTATTCCCCATCATTGTCAATAACCTTTTGCCATCTAGTGAGTAAATTTTCAATCCCTGATCGATAAAAATTAATTGGTTTTTCGGCAAAATATCTAGAGATGGCATTTTGGATATCATCCAAATTTGCAAATGTTTTGCCACTTAAAAAGTGTTGCAGCGCTCGGAATAAGTGGAAATCCGATGGTGCAACATCGGGCGAATATGGTGGATGAGGCAGCACCTCCCACCCCAATTCATTAATTTTTTCTAGAGTTCGCCTTGCGCAGTGCGGTCTTGCATTGTCATGTTGGAGAATGACGCCTTTTCGGTTGACAATCGCTGGCCACTTTTCAATTAAAGATTGATTGACTCGCTGCAATTGTTCGCTGTAGAGGTCTGCAGTAACAGTTTCTCCAGGTTTCAGTAATTCAAAATGAACAATGCCGCGAATACTCCACCAAACACACAAAAGCGCTTTTTTGGGGTGTAAACCTGGCTTAGCAGTACTCCGAGGGATTTCATTTGGAGAGAGCCACTGCCTTTTGCGTTTTGGGTTATCATACAGGACCCATTTCTCATCTCCTGTGATCAAGCGATCAAAAAACGCTTCTGTGTTGTGTCGTTGAAGCAATAAGTTGCATGTGATTGATCGGTTAGCCTTATTCTGTTCGGACAGATTATGCGGGACCCAAACACCTGCTCTGCTTACTTTTCCAATCTGCTTCAAATGTTCTTGGATGGTCGACCAAGGTTTGTTGAGACTGTTTGACAATTCCTCGATCGTCTGACACGGATTTGCTTCCACTTCCGCCCTTAACACGTCGTTGTCTAACGCTGATGGTCTTCCTGATCGATACGAGTCGGAAAGATCAAAATTACCCGATTTGAACTTGGAAAACCACCTTTGGCATTTACGAATGTCCAGTGCATTTGGATAAACATCGCAAATGTTTTTGGTAGCAACTGTTGCGTTATTTCCCTTGCGAAACTCAAAGAGCATGCAATGCCGGATGTGTACCTCTTCTGGTATTTGGCTGGCCATTTTACCCAAAATTACAAAAAAAAATTGTAATTCAATTGTCTATAAGTAAAGAAATCACTATAACCTCACAATGTCTTTGGTACGCCACTGAACAAAACAATGAGCTGACAAATGACAATCAAGTATTGGCATGCGCAGAAACGACATTACTTTCCGGTCCCCCTATTATTAGGATTCATGTTAAGTGATGTAATTATATGAAATTACCTGTATGTTACAATTGTTTAATAAAAAAAAAACAATAAAGCAAGCAAACCCTTACGACGAATTGGGGTTGGCGGCAGTCCAAGCGAGTGAGGCGACGCCGCTCGGTTAATGCCGTGGTTCAACCGCTAACTGCCGCGTTAACTGTCTTTGTGTCACTGCTGAACAGATTATAGGGCGAACAGCGCCACCCCGTTACAGTGGCGCTGCTGGCCAGCGGTCCAGGAAACGGGTAATGAAAGTAATGCGCGCGATCATTGGTAAACTTGTAAACCATCACAACGTGCAATCAATTAATACACTTCTACTTTTTATAAAATTAAAATATCCGAACTAAGTTCCTAAGAAGTTTCTTAGTATCTAGGGCCTGCTTCATCTCCGTTGCATCGCGCCGTTGTAAGTAATCCAGCTAGTGCATTACTACGTACGAGTACGGTTTGAAGTACTGAATAGTTTGAACTGTTTGTACAATTATTACGTACCTGGTACAGTAAACGCAACGTCAAATCATTTTGTAGCATATATTGTGCTCGTTACAGATGTATTGGTGCCGTTTGAACTATAACATTAAATAGGAAAATCACTAATATGCAATTATGGCTGGCTCACAGCGCGTCGCTTGCCTTGTCCGTCCTCCGTCCTCCGTCCTCCTTCCTCCTCGCCCGCTACTCGCCATCCTCACACCTCTGGCTCGTGACGCCAGTCGGCTGGAACTGCTCGTCGTTCTTTAATAGTTTTACTTCCAGTCGGAAGCTGCGCTCCAGAGTCCTAGAGCTGTCGCCCACCGCTGCGTGCCCACGCATCGATTCCCAATGTATCCCACTCCGAAGCAACGCAATAAAATTTCTAAACATAAAACGAAGCAATACGTTTTATTCTCAGCTCTTAACTGAAACCGCGCGCGCTTACGCTGCGAAGGAATCGTAAACTAAACCTATGGATACGTTTTTATCGCCCCTTAACATTCATTGCGAGTAACGACCGGCGACCTGCCGCCGCAGCGCCCTTCCAACAGGAACGTGTCCAGGTTTGCGCACTGCCTCCGGGTGGCAGATATGAGATATGCGAAAGTGGCGCACACGACCGAACCAAACAAAAGTTTCGCAGTTTACATTAAAGAGCAGCGAGAGGGAACGCTGCAATCCCTCCCTGTCATGAAGCATTTGTTAATTTCTTAGGGCAGCCGCGACGTGCTTCAGTTATCCTCGAATGATCTGTAAAAGCATCTCATTACTTTCTGAGGCGTTATTGTAAACAGGCGATACTTCCAGTTGTTTAAAATGTTATTAGATGTGATCAACACATTTAAGTGAAACAAATTGTAGAAATCTCGAGAGCTTTCCCCATAAGCTTCACCACAAAACACAAAGTGGGGGTCCGCACGACGTTGTCGTCGTTGGCGTACGGAATAATTGTGCGGCGGAGTTATTTTTATGAGGGATCGGAATGTCCACTTCGGAGTGAATTGCTTTATGTGCCGTGTTCTTTAGTCGTAAAGAACCCTGAGGTTCTTTTTATTTGACAGCTGATGTTATCCTCCATAGACTCCGCGTCCTCTATTGATGTTGCGGGGCCCGGGGCGATGTGTCACATACCGGAAGTCCGTAGGTCCAAAGTAATGAAACTGCCTAACCCATTTATCAAGTCACTGCTTTAACTCTCCTTTGACAATTCCGAAGTTTGTTAGTAAAACGTGTTTATGGTGGAGGGAGCATGATATAAATTACTCAAATTTCTGGACTATCTCTCATTATATATAACGACTTTGTAAGGCAGGATTCAAAGCAGTTCTACGATTAATAAAAAATGTCTCTTCAACCTAGTTAAAAGCTCATCTTCCAATTGTATCCAATTCACTTATGACAGCGAGTCAATGTTCCGCAGAGGTTTAAATACTTGCGAGGACTCTTGCTGTATATGTATAGGCAAATCCTGTCATAATTCACCGTTAACGTTTAGTGAATAACGTCTGTCCCTTGCAATAATTCCAGTTCGTTTCTCGAATTTTTTTACAATCATATTGACTCTCAGCACACATGCATCCCTGAATACAGATCGCAGTAATGCGTCAATGCGTTAACAACGGGGTTCCGCAGCGTCTGTGTGGCCGCGCGCCGCCGGCAGGTAGCACACAAACGAATAACTAACTCCTTCGCCAGAAGTATTTCCCTAGTTGCGTGACGTGCCCGACTATATCGCTACCATTTTTCCACCATAAAGGGCGAAGGGCCGCTGGAATCTCGATTTAAAAATGGCCCCGGCAAGATGCCGGACCTGTGATACATCCTTAATTTTTTAAAAAGTACAGAATACATCATACTTTTAGTTGTTTCATTTAAAATTATCATCACTGACTGTCAACCGTCCGCCGAGCAACGTGTTGAACAACTGCGGCCGCGCGGCCTCACGCATACATGTTATTGTCTTCATAGAAACACATAACTGCCGCTACTTAAATATGTTCATAAAAAACTTTTGGTCGCGAAGGGAATTTACAGCAATGTCACGGAGCCGCCCACCCCTGCAGGAGCAGGCGGTGCGCGGTGCGCGGTGCGCGGTGCGCGGTGCGCGGTGCGCGGTGCGCGGTGCGCGGTGCGCGGTGCGCGGTGCGCGGTGCGCGGTGCGCGGTGCGCGGTGCGCGGTGCGCGGTGCGCGGTGCGCGGCGCGCGCGTCCGCGACGGGGCCGTTGCGCGACCTCACAAATCACATGCCTTTATCTATCCACTCATGCTTTATAACTTTTTATAGTAATAATACAGGAAATAAGTAATGGATCACTGAATGGTCGACACTGAATCGACTTGAAATTGAGACTGGGAATTGAAAAATGAGGAGCTCGTTGAACTTTTTATACATCGCTTCCCGTTCCGCTCATCGCTCTGTGACACGGGACGGTCCTCTCCACGCTGCGGTCCCCTTAAACGCTGCGTTTTCCAAAGCCCTTGTAATTTCCTTCTTATCGTGCGCCAGGAGGAGTCACTCCACTCACCTCGCTATATACTACCGCCGATGAAAGTTCACATAGACAAGTCTTCTCCTAGCTAAACTTTTAAATGAATAATATAACTATAGCGCAGTAAATTTATTCGTCATTATCTAATTCAGGGTTGCCATTTGCATATTCCGTTTGTCGGGTTTGCGGCCGCGATGCGGCGGGTCTGCGACGGAAATGTCCGCGAGATTTATATAATTACCTTCCGCTTGCTGCACCGCACCTCTCTATGGATACCCCGATAGCCGAGCGCTTCAGCTGAGAGCTGATTAAACACAGTTGTCATTGGCAGTGGCGCAGCGCCCGGGCTGCGCCGGCTCACTTTCACCACCAGCCGAACGTCCCGGTCGTCTCGTCGCCTCCGCGTAAAAAACATTTACAAAAGTGAAGTGAGAATGGGGGTGGGGGTGGTGGTGGTGATGGTTGGGGTGTGGCATTGTTCGATGTGTTATCGCGAGGCTCGCCCGCTTGGGCCCGCGCCAGCTCCCCCAGATTAAATCTCGCTAAACCATACAACATTATCGACAGTCCAGCGATCCCATCCTTTCCCCACTTCTCCACAATATACGTTTCATTTATTTCCTACTATTATTTCGTGAACGTAATGCGGGTACTACGAAGAGGGATCAAAAAGTAGTGAGAATGAGACAGAATATAATGACTATTAATAACTTAATAATTTATTTGTCTACATAGTCTTCGTCTCTGTACACACCGGGTGTAGCGCTTTTGCATGGCTTCAATCCCTTTCAAAACAAAACTTTTTGTCTTTGTCCTGAAAAAAGCTCTCCACGGCATCTATCACCTCGTTATCGTCTTCGTACATGTTTCCCCTTAAGTAATCTTTCTATAATATTTTGAGAACATATAAAAATCACTAGGCGCTAGATCTGGTGAATAAGGAGTGTGGTCAACCAATACGAAGCCGGCTTGCTGAATGGCATTCCTCAATTTGAGAATTAAAGCTGCATAATATTGGCAAGTAATAATCCACCACGCTCCAGTTAATCAATCAACAATATCCCTTCTGAGTCCCAAAATATTGAGGCCATAACGTTACCAGTCGATGCTACGGCACGAAACTTCTTCGGGGTCGGTGATGATGGCCATTTCCGTTTCCATTGCGAAAATTGCTGTTTTGTCTCGGGGTCAAAACGATGGAGCCATGTTTCGTCCATTGTTACGAAACGGGACAAAAAGTTTTCAGAATCATCTTGAAACTTGTCCAACAATACTCATGTCTTCGAAATGTCGAGTCGATTTTGTTTCTGACTGTCGGTTAACAGTCTCGGCACCTCGCTGCCACATTGCGGAGACTTTTCTCATATTCAAACATTGTTTCAATATGGATTGAATACTTCCATATGTAATGGCCGTTTCTTGGATTACGAGTAAATATCGGACGGTGATTGTGAGTGACTGACGTCGATGGACGTGGTGGCGGCCGCAACGATGTTTTTCTCCGTGCTCGTTCTCTCTATTCGAAATTGAGAATCCCACCTTGCGCCAGGTGGGTGTGGGATACGAGGGAGCAGACTCTCCCAATGCTGCCTCCAAATCGCAATGATTCTCTTGCGTCGTTAACTTTTTTAAACGGAGCTATTTAATAACGGCTCGCGCTTACCTTTTCTCCATTCTCGAGAGCACGTCCGCACGTTCCGACGCGAAGCAAACAAGTGTCTGTGTTCAGAAAAAAAAAGAAAAGAGAATCGAACATTACAAATATGTATCATAAGTGCGGCAGGATTTATTATTATTATTTACCGAAGACTATATATATCCTTTTCACTACTTGTTGATCAAGCGAAAGCAGCAACGGGCCAATGTGACGCATGGCCACATATGATAGTACTAGACATGTTGCTTGTATTTATTATCAATATGCCGATACACTAGCATAACTGTGCCAATGACAACCATATGCTATATGGTATATGGGACTAAGCGACACGTGGAACAGTTGTGAAGTGTCGGCTCATTGCAGATAAAGTGATACGTACGCGGCAGATGGGCGGGCCCGCCGCCGCGCCGGCGCCCCCAATTACTGAGGTAATGAAACCCGAAAAAACACTCGGGGATCGAATCTTGCACCACTGTCCTACGATTCCGCGGGCAATCCATCACTGTCGCGGCCCCGGAGCGCGCCGGAGCACGCCGGAGCGCGCCGGCGCGGGGCTCGCCTCACTTCCATTAATGTAATAATTCAGTCGTTAATCTGGTTTATTTCGGCTTCAGCGCAAATGAGCCGCACGAAATCCGGTTACGTGTTTCTTAATCGAGCGATCGCCGTGCTCGCTGCGATCCCTCTGGAGCGCATCCGCACCCGCAGCAGCAGCAGCACCAGCAGCAGCGCCGGCAGCAGCGCCAGTAACAGCTGCAGCAGCAGCAACTTGCAGCCGGAGCTGCGCGTGGCTACGAAATATTCATTGTACTAAATAACTGTGCTGTGCTATGGAATCCTATGAATAGTGAAGAGTTAACCCGTATGTGTGTTCACTGGCACGTTTGAACCGCCGCAAGCCGCCGCGCGCCCGCACCCGCGCCCGCGCACGCGCCCGCGCCCGCGCCCGCGCCCGCACCCGCGCCCGCGCCCGCGCCCGCGCTCCCGTCGCGTACGCGAGCAATGCGGGGTGCACTGCGCGTTTGTATATATATGTATATGTATATGTAATATATTGCTATTTGTCCGAACAGCAATTATCTTGTTCAAATTGGTTTTAACGAGACAGGAATATAAACTCCTAACCAATTGCCCTTTCTATTTCCAATTTCATCATCTACGTTTCAATTTTTTATTAGTCATCGTCTAATGTATTGTAATAACAATGTTGCTCTGCTTCCGCATCCGGTTATTGTCTGAATACAAATGTAGTCCGGGCGGCTAGAGCGGCATATAATCCATAGCTCATAGAAGCTGTTAACTGCAATGAAGTAAGTTCTAAATAAGCTACCAAGTGAACGTATTTAGAGGTAATAATGTTTTAGTTTAGCCAAGTTTTGAACAGGCGGTAATGCCCGCGGCACGTCACCGCGGCACGTCACCGCGGCACGTCACCGCGGCACGTCACCGCGGCACGTCACCGCGGCACGTCACCGCGGCACGTCACCGCGGCACGTCACCGCGGCACGTCACCGCGGCACGTCACCGCGGCACGTCACCGCGGCCAACACGTACCTTATCGCATAGTTGTATTTGAACTACTTTTATACCGTTCAAGGGGCCGCCTACTTATACCTAACAAATGATGATGACGAATTAATCGTATCACGAGTACACGTAACGAAACGTTGTCCCATTGCAATAGTTAAACCTAACCTACCGGTTTAATCAGACTGTCTGACCGACTGACTGACTGTGTGCGCGCGTGCGTGCGCGCGTGTGTGCGCGTGCGTGCGCGTGCGTGCGCGCGCGCTCCTCACGTGTACTTTCCGTACATCAAAACACCGGCCGCGACCGACGCCGGCGTTATCAGCCTGCGCGGAGTGATTCGATACCAATTACATTTTAATAATACTTTAACGAACAAATAGTTCATTACCATCGCCTCCGGTGCCGTTGTGTATGCACATTAATAATTTAATAAAGATTCGTTAAACGGCTGATAAATAAATTAACTTCATTTCAGCCCTCGCGACAAACTCCATTTTCCCTTTTCATTATAATTTTGAAAGTTGGTAAATAAATAACGCGCGCCCCTCGCGCGCATCCCCGCACCCCGCACCCGCGCACCCCCGCACCCGCGCACCCGCGCTGAAAACTGAATACGCCGGCCGTTGATTATTTAAATGTCACCGTACGCCTGAAACTAACGAAACTAATTAACTGTCATCAAATATTCACGGGCGTCCATTAGATGTATTGGCGTTTGCAATACCGCGTGTACAAATAAACGTGTGTGCAGCACACGCGCACGCACACGCGCACGCGCACGCACACGCGCTGCACTGCGACGTGCTGCCGGGCGGCGCGGGCAGCGCGGGCGGCACAGGCGGCGGGACACATCCGTTTCCGACAAATATTTGTATCCGACCCGGATTCAATTAGTTAGCAGCGCGGGTCGCTCGGCGGACCTAACTCAGGAATCGGTAGCCGCGGCTTCGAACCCGGCGGCTCGCGGTCCCGCGCCCGACCTGCTAATATTTTTTTCAGCGTAAAGTCGAGTGAAAAATACATAAATCTGCAATTAAATTGACCTAATTATTTGTTATTATATAAAATTTTACTAAATAATGTAAAAATGTTACTTAATAAGTGGAGTGATGCACAACACATTCGTAGTGCCAGTGCCAGTGCCGCTGTCAGTGCCAGTGCCAGTGCCGCTGTCAGTGCCAGTGCCAGTGCCGCTATCAGTGCCAGTGCCAGTGCCGCTGTCAGTGCCAGTGCCAGTGCCGCTGTCAGTGCCAGTACCAGTGCCGCTATCAGTGCCAGTGCCAGTGCCGCTGTCAGTGCCAGTGCCAGTGCCGCTGTCAGTGCCAGTGCCAGTGCCGCTATCAGTGCCAGTGCCAGTGCCGCTGTCAGTAAGGCACACGTATACACTGCCACGGCACTGCGCGGTGCACTGGGTGTTGACGCGGCGTGCCAGATAGTTGTCACACGTAAAAGTAGTTGTACAGCAGTTTTTTACCTGGTTAAGCGTGGGGTCGCGGGGTCGCGGGTCGCGGGTCGCGGGCGCGCCGGCAGGTCACGGCAACGCGACACCCGGAAACCGGCACGCCGGTCTATCGGCTAGCGGCTGGCAGCTAGCGGCTAGCGGCTAGATATCGATCTGGCATACCGCAAGCGGGCGGAGGTAAGCTGACTCACGCGCCCTCTGCGGTGGGAACCGAACCCGCACACCGCGCACACCGCACCGCTTCCCTATCGCGGCGAACGAGCTTTCCGGCCGCCTGGGTACTTTAACCGGAAATCTATAATACATCAATAAATACTAATGCCTTATAGAAATTCTTAAAGTTTTGTTTGCACGCCTCAAGCACGGAGCAAGTTTTGAACTAATATGGACAGAATTTAACGACAAGTATCCAGTAGTGGTGCCGCCGCGCGCCGCACGGCGCGGTGTCGGTGCTTCTGTCGCAGAGTAACACTTTACAACAGCAGCTCTCTTCCAAAGCATGGTGTTATTAATGGAGGCACTTAACCGCTGACGTGTCAGGCGGTAAGCCCGGCCCTGGCCCGCGTGTCACTCGCACGCACACTCGACGCGCCGTGACCACCCCGCGCCCCGCGTCGCGCGCTGCGCGATTGAAATAACATCAAGATATTTTTTTCTATAAAGTAATTGTTTTTCCTTTTCTCCTGCGCAACACACTATTACACCCGGTTTCCGTGCTGACGGCTTGTCAATGCTGTCAACGCGGAACCCACTCGGACGTTCTTCCGGCGTGATGCACGGCCCACGGGATGGGGGGCGAGGGTTGGTGGTACGTGAGCGGACGGGGCCGGGGTGGGGCTTGGATACATGTTTCTCCTACTGCTGCTGAGTTATGGGATGGTCCTCAGTATTATTAGTAATTTATGTAAGTAATGTAGCTCAAAGACGCGCTGCAGGGCTGGCACCCGGCCAAATGCTCGTGTGCACCGCTCCACCGCTCCACCGCTCCACCGCTCCACCGCTCCACCGCTCCACCGCTCCACCGCTCCACCGCTCCACCGCTCCACCGCTCCACCGCTCCACCGCTCCACCGCTCCACCGCTCCACCGCTCCACCGCTCCACCGCTCCACCGCTCCACCGCTCCACCGCTCCACCGCTCCACCGCTCCACCGCTCCACCGCTCCACCGCTCCACCGCTCCACCGCTCCACCGCTCCACCGCTCCACCGCGCAGCGTGCGCCGGCGCCTCGACCGTGCGCGTGTATCGGTGCGTACCTGCGGTGCGTTGAGCTCTGATGATACTTAAACGGTCGATGCAATTAAACACCTACCGCCAATTTTCATTCCGATCTAGTAAATTGAAATACGAAAGAAATGCCACCAGTGACTATTTTGTTTTTTTGACTTTGCCCTAATGTTTGTATAATTTAAAAGGGAACCGTAAGTAATGAAATAATTAATGGTTCACATCTACCAACTGCACGATCATCGTATCGTGGATTGTGTTTATAAAAATGAGTTACTGCTCGCCGTGTGATGTGTTCAATTAACTGTGCAAGGGCTGCTTCGTGTATTATATATATATGTGTGTGTGCGTGCGTGCAGTAGTGTGCGCGCTGGGGACGCGAGGCGCGGCGCATTCCATTCCCGTATTAGGTAACCAACAGTTACTTCTCTTACTCGATTCATTTCTGATATATCTCCGGCGCCGCGATCTATAAATGGAGTATGGCCATATTCTCTATTGCAAACTCATGCAGTATCGTCATGCATCGTCTCCATGCGGGTGAGCGAGCACACGATGCTGTTTTGTGAAGTGAACAATATTCTTTCAGCAAATGTTTATTACGAATTATGTTAAAAGGTGACGAGCTGATTATACTCTTCAGATATATACAATAACAATACAACATCATCCGGTAGAGAGTGCCTTCCGGATTCTAATGGTAACGACGATGAATCGACTCGTGTCAGGATTTGTCAAACTTCTCCAACGTTATCTACTCGAAGCGTTGGAAGTGAAACCACGCTAACCTCAATTGATGAATGTTCAACTAAATTTAACAAGCATCTAAGTTTGGTTGTTAAAATTAATCTTCACACTAGACACACAATGGTGTAAGGACAGCGGACCCCCGCCCGTCAATCATAACTTTCAATAACCTGAAATTCATGAGCCAATCCGCGCCGAGTCCCCTAATCATTTATCTGGAGACAATGATGAATAGGTAACCCTTGAAAGTTCCGTGCGAATGTGAACCCTGCACCGCCGGCGTTACGCGCACCGGTCGCACCGGTCGCACCGGGCGCACCGGCTGCGCCTGCGGGTGAGTGCCCCTTGTTCCGCCGGGGAAGGTCCATCGACGAGTTGGGGTTACTACGGTTACGCAAGTGAAGGGGTTAAGTTGTTGGTCCGCCAATATTAATCTAGTTACGGACTGATTTATTTATTGATATATCTACGCGGATACCCCGTTAACGGCAGGGCAATGAGCGGGCGAGCGCGCGCACGGGCTGCGCACGGGGTGCGTATGGGCTGCGCACGGGGTGCGCACGGGCTGCGCACGCGGCGCGGCCTAGAGCAGAGCTTCGCCGAGCCGGTGCTCGGTCTCTGCGCTCATTGCGTTGTGGTGCAAGCTGTCAAGTCTAAACTTAATGAGTTATTTGTTTGGTTATTTGGGTGTTAGTGCCGACATATGAAAGAAAAGAACAGTTGATGTCAGATAGCACACGGCGGAAGCTGTTGTTTACTTCACAAACGAATATACGGAAGTTGGGGAAGCGTGAGTGGGGGCGGGCGGAGATCTCCCGCGCGCAGCGACATTTTATAAGCCGATCAAAGTGCAAACACTGCGTCGAGGCCCCGCCGGCCCACGCCCACGCCCACGCCCACGGCGCAGCCCGTCGTCGGGAATTGAATGTGGAGTGGAATGTGCATCATGCCACCAGAGCGTTCCCGACGCGCGCAACGTTCACTCGTACTAAACGTACAAAGGGCCCGACCGTAAGATCCGACTGGTTCCGGCGCTACCCCGCAGACGGGTATTCACTTAGTTACAACCCGGAATTCCTATTGATTACAATTTTTTTCTTCCCTTGTTTCGCGGGTGCGCTGTTGATGGGAGTGATGGTCATATGATGGCTTTAAACAATTTTATTTAAACGAGAGAGACTTTCAGTTGGAAATCTGTTACTATTTAAGAGTGAGCGTGTGACGTTACGGATAAGAATTGCTCAGATGTTGTTGCGATACAGATACAGTAGCTGCCAATCCAAGATTATTCAAGTATGAACATAGATATATGCAATGGTGGCATTTTTGAATTTCATCAATTAGTCGGAGCACTGGTTCTGACTACCTACCTACCTGCTGGCTGTCGGCAGCAAGGCGTGTGTCCGGATATCCAGCGTTTCATTTTCCTAGACGCGCCCTCATCTAGAAGACACACTCAGTGCGGAAAATTGCATCGCTGTAGGCTTTCACCGACAACAGAGTTTGGATTGATTGAAGTTTTAAAAGAAATCTAATGTGATCAATCCGGCGACTTAAACATTGTACGAGTATGATACACTTAAAGCAGATCCAAGTGCAGACTACGTAAGGCTGGTCCGGTGCGAACGACGTCTCGACGGGGAACATGAACCAGCTCAAAGTTATTAAAACGTTCTAAAGAAAAATATTCAAAGAGCGGAACGTTTCAGACGATTTCATGAATAGAATGAAAAAGATGAGTTATCTCTTACATCAAAGGAAACGAGGATAATACCAGTAAATAAATAAGACGGAGTCCGCGCGGCGCGGGGCCGTGCGTGCCGTAATCCCGGCGTGCTTAACAATCGAGTCCCGCGGGCGCCGGGCCAGTGTTCCCGGGGACGTCCGCGGGATTGCGGGCCTCCGGGGTGGCGGGATTGCGGCGTTCGGGGATTGCCTGTTAATTTCTGTAAATGCCACGAGCCGAATCAGCTCGGCCGCCGGGGCTCGCTCGCTTTTTATTTTTCTATTTTCATCAGTACCGAACAGTCTCCGGAGATGGACTCGGGGGCGCGTGCAATTGGGTTAGTTAGACTCGTTGTTTTTATTTGGCCTAACGATAATGAATACTTGAATATCCTACGATTTATTTTTCACGCCATGTTGTGACTGAAACACTACCAAATAGATACCCGCAGCGCTTTGCCATTGGCAACAGTGTGAACATCGCGTTCATCACGTAACGCTGTATTATCAGTTGATTGGAATTGATCGAAGGTCAATTTGTAGTGGTTACTCGATTATTTTTTTTCAGTGCAGTAGGGCTGATAATCGGACCCATCGACGTATGCAGCCCGAAGTCTCAGTTGTGTATCAAAACGTGCTCGATTCACCGCACAGAGTTCGTTCGTACATTTAGCCGAGTTTGTATTTCCCATTGGTTTATTTATAATGATGTTCAACATCTATGCTACCACAAAATGTTTCCTGGAGACACCATCAGAAACTCCTGTAATATACGCTTTTGCTGTTTATTATCTCAAGCTACGAAAGCAGCGAGCAATGATTGCTTTAAGCTTTTAAATTTAATGTACAAAGTTAGTACCCAGATGTTACTTAACAATGTGCTAAGTAAATACCACCCGCTGGCCTCCGCTCCCTCACCCTTCTTTCACAATTCACGAGCGCCACCCGTTTCGACTTAATTTTCGTGATAATAACATTCGCCAACACAACATCCGATACATTCGGGAGCATAGTGGATTGTTCTATAAAGATCATGTTGTTACACTCCCCTCCTACTCCCGCTGGGTTCCCGATTTTAATAAAATCTACCATCAGATGTGAGGAAGTCGGCGAGTTGGGACCGTGGGCTCTCGCCGGTCTCTAACTAGAATATAAACTTTAACTTTAAATGAATAGAATTTGATTTGTTTCTGCCGCGCGATGCACAAAATTACATTCTGCTTTATTCTTCAAGAAAAAGGGCCACAAAAACTTTTATACGACAACATGCGAGTAACTCTGAAGGTATTGAAATCAATCGCGTCAGTTTAGCTTGCTTTCACAGTGTTAGCATGTAACAACGCCCCGCAGCCCCGCAGCCCCGGCGCGGCGGCGCGGCGGCGCGGCGGCGCGGCGGTCTGACTCGATGTCACCTTACAATATGCACGTGTACTCACTCAGTGCGCGCTACTACATTATATATTGTGTGTCCCAGAACTAATTCTGTACATATTAAGCGATTGTTTTATTGTGAGCAAAATAAATAATGCAAATGTTTGTTCTCTGTTTCAGGTAAACTACCACTTTAACTTATCTCCCGCTACCGCTCTCCACATTCCCGCCGTAAGTAGCACACAGCACACAGGAACACACAGCACACAGCACACAGGAACACAGAGTACAAAGAAGCACAGAGAGTGTGGGAAAGCATTTCAATAAACGCTCAGTGCACGGCGCGCCCGCCGTTGCACTGCAACTGGTTTTTTGTATCACAATTGGATTATCCGTTTCCGGTGGCGCTGATGGCTTTCCTTAACCCCTAACACACTACGAGTAAGTAAGGCTTTTTACAAAGGACCTGGTTAATTACCATCTTACTCACTTAAGTATGTTGTTTGGAGAAAACTGAATCAATTTATCAAAGTTTTCTCATTTGCACTTATCGTAATAAGTAACGAATAAAATCCCGGTGATGATGCAGCAGTTCCTTTGAAATATATGTCGTTTAGTCTGTCTATCTGTTCTGACCAACACATGGTCCCATCGATAGCAGGGCGCGCGGCCCGTACTGTTGCCACTGACCACGTGTAGGCGCTAATGCTTCCGTTGTTTGTGTCGCATCCGATGAAGCCCCACCGTCATGGCCGGGTCTCGCTTCTGCCCGGTGACAGTTAATAAGTTAACAGTAAATCCCGCTAAACCTCCACAAATGTGCGGCGCGGTGCCGACCCGCGCGGTTTAATTAAATCAATGAACGTCCGCAGCGGGCGCGGCGCCGACTCACTCGCTGCTTAACACACAACAACAACATTAACGTCCCATACACACAAACACAACAGTGAGTGTCGGTTATACTTATCCTTGTATCTATTGCGCATAATCTAACGCCAGAGGATCGACACCAAACATGACGGGGGCTCCTCCGCGCACAAACAATGCACACACAAACATGACGTACTTTGTCATTGAATATATGATATTGATACATTTTGCAGAGTTATTAATTTTCCATAAGAACGCCATTGCGAAGTCCCGAACATTGCTACGTGACAATCGATATTTCAACGTGTTAGTTCTTTTGATATACATCCAAAGGTTTCGTACTAATGTCCTCAAACCGTTAGTACGGCGCATTTGATGTATAATACAAGTATATACGTACACGTGGGACACAGGCCAGCCCCAGGTCCAGCTCGTGCCCCGGCGGGCCCTGCTGATCCTGCAAATCCTGCATTTGTTATAAGCTATGTGAATGTGTTTGCTTGTGCCGCCGCGGAAATGAACTCGCAGCGTATATATTTGCGGAAGTTGCGTAGGATTGCGCGCCGGAAGATGTCGAACTGCGTGCGAGCGGAAGTTGCGCGTTGTTCCTACGTTACTAACACACTAAATTGCTGCTGTAATTAATTAGATCCGTTTGCTTGTTTATTATCCAATTAAATAACGGATTTTATAGTAAATATCCAATAACGCACACAGATCTACAAACTAGTTAAATGTTTACGAAACGTGAACGATAAAGTTGTAGACATTTACGTACGTGATGAAGCAACAAGTTTACAAGTACACCGGCCGCCGGTGCAGCGCCACGTCGCAACCTTTGCTTCGAGTCTTCTTAAAAAAGTTAATGTAAGTAGCTCCAGCGCACCTAATATTGATATTAGGTCCTAACATATGAAATTGGCCTTTTGTACAGGAGGAATATAAGTAAATTTTTTTTCGTAAAATATATTTTATTAAAATACGTACCGTTGTTATCTATGCACTTTTGTCGACTCGTAGGTAGTTCATTCATCCCTTTACTGAAACAAGCATAGGGGCGAGAATCAATAAACTCTTTGAAGGCGGTAAGAAGTCGTCTAAATTCCGGAAAGAATGGTAGCCTGTTGGGGCCAGGTCCGGGAGTACGGGGCGTGTCGCACACATTCCGGTCGTAGCTCACCTAACTTAGTGGTTGTTTGTTGTGCAGTGTGTGGTGTTGCGTTGTCATGCAGCTGCAGTGGCCTAGAGCAATTGACCAATCTTGGTTGTTTAGCAGCTAGTTCTTCCTTCGTGGTTTGCAGTTGCTGACAATAGATATCTGTCGTAATCGTTTGACCAGATTTTAGAAAGGTGTAGTGAACAACACCAGCGCTAGTCCATCAAACACAAGTAACTTTTTCTAAGTAAATTTTCGTTTAAGGCAGGTTATGGGTAGGTCTGCAGGGTTCCCCCTGTTACTATCCTTGCTAGAGGAAAAGGATATGTGGCGATTCAATGGAGGGGATTAACGTTGGTTGGAGTGTACTTTTCTACGAACAAATGCCTGGCTGAATTCGAGACATTTTTAGGTGAGATGGGGGCCGTCATTGGCCGATACTCACCACGCCCAGCTCTTGTTGTAGGTGATTTTAATGCCAAATCGGCAACCTGGGGATCCCGTATCACAGATGCACGTGGCAAAACGTTAGAAGAGTGGTGCATTATGAACGGCCTGGCTATACTCAATAAAGGATCGACCAACACATGTGTGCGCTGGCAGGGGGGGGGGGGGTCGATTGTCGACTTTCGTTTGCATCCTCTGCAATTGCACACTGTGTTCGGGGATGGAAAGTACTGCAGGATGTAGAAACCTTGTCAGACCACTTATATATACGGTTTGATGTTTCTTTTCCTACAGAGACTATGGTTAGAAGTCGTTCAAAGAACATCCCATCTACCAACCCGAGATGGTCTACAAAAAACCTCAACAAGAATATTCTTAAAGAGGCATCTATTGTACAGGCATGGTTAAGTCCACCAATTGGGCCTATCGAAGTTGACAACGAATGTAAATGGTTCCGGGATGCTATGTCACAAATTTGTGATGCCTGCATGCCTCGTACTAAATCCAAACCTCTCAGGCGTCAAGTGTATTGGTGGTCTTCGCATATCGCGAAACTGCAAGAGGAATGTGTTAGAGCGCGACGCCAGTACACTAGATGCCGCAGACGGCAATTCCGTGATGAAACTGCTTGTGAGCAACTGTACAAGGAATACAGAGTGCGTGTTAAAACTTTACAGTCCATCAAGGAAGCTAAGAGCCGAACAAGAGAGGAGCTTTTGGAGACCCTCAATCAAGATCCGTGGGGTAGACCATATAGGATAGTTAGGGACAAAATTAGGCCCTGGGCGATGCCTCTCACAGAGAGTCTCCAACCTCAATTTCTGGAAAGAGTGCTTAACACTCTGTTTCCAAGTCAGGACGAGTGGCAACCACCAGGAATGGCGTCTCTGTACAATGAACAGCAGAGTGGTAACGTTGAGGTACCGCAAATAACGCAGGCGGAGCTTAGTGCGGCAATTTTAAGACTCCGAGGCAGAAAAAAGGCTCCAGGGCCTGATGGTATACCCGGCAGTGTCTGGGCCTTGGCACTTGATGTTCTGGGGGATCGTCTCCGCCGGCTGTTTAATACTTGCCTGGAGAAGAGTTGGTTTCCAAAAGAGTGGAAGATCGGTAAATTAGTCCTCCTCAGAAAAAATAGATGTTCTGCAGACTCACCCTCTGCCTACCGCCCTATAATTCTACTTGATGAGGTAGATAAGCTTTTTGAGCGAATAATTTCGCGTCGCCTCATCAAGCATCTAGAAGACGTGGGTCCCAATTTATCGGAACAACAATTCGGATTTCGAGTGGGGCGTTCTACCATCGACGCTATTAAATGCGTCAAAACCCACTCGGACGAGACCATCGCTCAGGGTGGGGTACTGTTGGCAGTATCTTTAGATATTGCTAATGCTTTCAACAGTCTTCCCTGGGCATGCATTAGGGAGTCATTGAAATTCCACAAAGTGCCTCTCTATCTTCGCCGAATTTTAGAGAATTACCTCTCCGAGCGGTACATCTTCTATTATGGACAGCAAGGGAATAATGTGCAGAGGAAAATGACGTGCGGTGTTCCACAGGGTTCTGTATTAGGACCACTACTTTGGAACATTGGGTACGACTGGGTTTTGAGAGGCAAATTACCCACGGGTGTGAATGTAATCTGTTATGCAGATGACACTCTGGTTACAGCCCAGGGAAATACTTATGAGGAGGCTGCCCGTCTTGCCACTGTTTCGGTGGCACAAGTTGTCGGCAAAATACGAATGTTAGGACTAGAGGTGGCGCTCTGCAAATCTGAGGCTATGTGCTTCTGTAGACCACGAAAGACGCCACCTCAAGATAGCTTTATCGTAGTCAGTGACACGCGTATCAAGGTTGGATCTAACATGAAGTACCTTGGTCTTATACTTGATAGCCGCTGGAACTTCCGCGAACACTTCGTATGTCTGGCTCCTCGATTAATGGGAACGGCGGCTGCTCTAAAGCGGTTGCTACCCAATTTGGGAGGGCCTAATACAAACAGCCGTCGTTTGTATTTGGGAGTGGTGCGATCCATGGCTCTTTATGGAGCACCAATCTGGGCAGAGAATTTAAGAACTCGGACTATAGTCTATTTGAAACGTCCGCAAAGAGCCATGGCTATTAGTGTTATCCGGGGATACTGTACAATCTCCTACGAGGCGGCATGTGTCTTGGCGGGATCTCCTCCTTGGGATCTGGAGGCAGAGTGCCTCTCATCCATATATCGATGAAGATCCGAGCTCCGATCCCGAGTAGAACAGATTCCGTCAAGAGAATGGAAACTGCGGAAATTCGAATTTCGACAGTCTGTGCTTGCAAAGTGGAAAGAACGACTAACCAACCCTAGAGCAGGTAGCAGGACTGTAGAAGCTATACGTCCCCTCTTGGATGAGTGGATAGACAGGCGGTACGGGTCACTGACCTTCCGGTTGGTGCAGGTACTTTCAGGTCATGGGTGCTTTGATAAGTACCTGTGCCGCATAGCCAGAAAAGAGCCGACAACTGCGTGTCATCATTGTGTATGCGACGAAGACACTGCGCAGCACACCCTGGAGATTTGTTCAGCTTGGGTTGCCCAGCGCCAAGACCTCGTCGCTGTTGTAGGGGATGACCTCACGCTGCTTGGTCTTATTAAAGCCATGATCAGTAGTGAGTCGTCGTGGGACGCTGGCTTGACCTTCTGCGAGAAAGTAATGTCGCAGAAGGAGATTGCAGAGAGGAAGCGAGAGAAAAACACCCATCTCTCAATCCGTAGGAGGGTACCTGGGCGTCGTAGGAGGATGTTCCACGCCTTCCAACCTCCATAACGGAGGCCATGGTGGCGGATTTGGGGAACCCGTTACCAAGTACGTTAGGCCTCGAGATGGAGCGCGCGGTACTTCCGCCTATTACTGGTAAATGGGGTGAAGAGTTCCAGTTTCACCCCGAGATGCGGCCTCATTGTGGACTTTCGCCGTCGAGACCACAGTTGTGTGCGAAACCGTTCCTGTGGTTTTGGCTAAAGCGTTGAGACGTACATCGTGGGGTTTTAGCCGGTACGAGTCCGGCATAACCCCTTTGTTGCCCCCACAGCAGAAGGGTATCCAATGTAGGATTTCCCCACGATAAAAAAAAAAAAAAAAAGGTCTGCAGGGCTCAGCCATTGCGACGAGCGCTTCCTGTTATCGTACAGTATACACTTTTGATCACAAGTAATGAAACGATTTAAAATCCCTCAGATTTTCAATCCATCGTTCAAGTTTTTTTACTTTCCCGATTTGCTTCAACTGGATTAATACAGTTTTTCATTTACTCCGAAGCCTGCAGCTTGGAAGTGTTTTATAAAGGATCCGCTTTCAATTCTTCTTCTTCTTAAATTGCCTCTCCGACTAGGGAAGGTTGGCGATCAGCGTGATACAGTCCTTTCTGTCTCTGTTTCGCTTCCACAATAGATTTTGTGTCTGCATTTTCCACTTTGGTCTGAGGCCGGCCACGGGGTTGGTTCTGATGGTCGAAATTCCAAAATGAAAACGTTGAAACCAATAACGTACCGTATTTTCTTTTGCGGCACCAGCACCGTACACATCATTAATCCTTCAAGCTGTTCCTGCAGCACTGGTGCCGCGGCAGAACTCATACTCGTAAACATACCGACATTGCCTGTTTTCAGAACGTGTTTCATGTTCACATGTTTCAGTGCAGGCTTCAAAGTGCCCTCTTACATCGAACTGCTGGAGGGGCGCGCGACTCTCAAATAAAGCTGGAGGGGTGCCGTCCATCCCCACTATTTCGTTTCAAAGAACTTTATTTCTCATTGATACATTTTCCGCTGACAACTGAACAACGAGTAGGGTAAACTTTAAATAAGTATAGTAATATTTAGTTTTAAGAACTAAAACTAAATCATTTTTAAACTTAACTAGCTTTATTCATTTAAAAGAGTTTTTGTACGTTGTACGATGTATAATATAACGTACCGCCTACAGTGAACCGTGTAGGAGCCCTAACATTGCAAAGGAGAACGCTTTGCCGGTCTAGACTTTATCGGCATTAAACAATTATTTTAAATGACGATAAAATCTAGACCGTCCGTGAGTTTAAATGAAGACATAGTTTTAGTTAACGTTTGTAAAGAATTAAATGCAGATTTATTGTAAAAACACATCCAACTGCTGGCCGGTTGTCGCAGGCCCGCAGCAGCAGCTCCGCGGACGCAGCCGCTGCGTCCTATTGAGAGGGAGGGGACGGGGTGGTGACGGGGTGACAGGGCGGCGGAGGGCGAGGGCGAGCACTATTTTCAATCGCTTTTATTCGTGGCGAATGAATAAATGAATTGATTTAACGTTTGCGAACAAGCGATCGGATTAATCACAGCGAGCGCGGAGTTAATGTTGTCGCTGAACGCCGCGCGGGCTCCGGCTGCGGCGGCGGTGGCGGCGGCGGTGGCGGCGGCGGCGCCGGGCCCGCTGTTCGCTTAACGGCGCAAGTTTCGCTGCCAAATCTCGCTCCACAATATTTCATTATTGTTTATTACGTTCTAATGAAGGGGAAGTTCGAGCGCGCTTTGCAAACGGCTGTGCGCATTGTTCCTATACGCGAACGAATCGGGAATGCGGAGATTCGTCGTAGAGCAAACGTGGATGAAACAGTCCGACGGGGTTGTGCGATGACGTCCCGGGTGAACAGAAACTAGAATAGAGACGTCTCCCGGCGAGGTGAACCGACTACGTGAAGTGGAATTATTTGATGCACGAGGCTGTTGAAACGCACCGCTCGGAATTCCGCTGTTTGATATGGATATCAATAGTTAACAACGGATAGTGGTGTGTGTGTGTGCGGTTGCGCGTGGGGGTGGGGGTACAGAGTAAACCAGATGTGGGTTTAGTTGCACACACTTGGCGCAGCTCGTTGAAATCTTTTTTTGCAACAAGGGTCAAGTGGGGCGGAGCTGATAGTTCCGCTGGGGTTCGGTAAACAATCTGCGCGTGGTGCGGGGTGGGCGATAAATTAGCCGGGCGGCGGGGGTAGGGTTGGAACAACCGCGACATTTTTGTACCGGATTTATCCGGATTTACCCGGATTAACCTGTCCGCAGCCGGGATTATCCGGATTACCGCTGCGACGTCCGGTTAACCGGCGGTACAAGTGTATCATTAGCGAGAGCGGCGAGTTTTTGCTGCGGGGCTTAACTTAATTTCTTGTTTAAAATTTCTTAATATATTATATAAAGTTACATTTCCGGTGCGAACCGCGCTTTAAGTAATTTAACATTGAAATTCTGATTTTAAATGTTTATGAATAACGATGTTTATTGTGCATAAGAATAAGACGCGCAGGACGTTCACCAGGATGTCGTGATGTGGAGTACACTAGTCCCGTTGTACGGGAGTGCTCTGTTGGTCGGCGCCGCACGCGAACTTACTGGGCACACGTAACTTTACACCTGACGTCTCCTCATCGCGGCGACTGCACGGAAACGATGTGGGGAACGTCATTTCCTTGCACGGAGCTGTTTGGGAATGACAACACGCTGTGCTGCCGCCGCCGAGGAGCGCGAGAGCTTCGCGCGTCGCATTCAGATGTATGATATACTCGCAATGCGGCGTGCGCGTGTTGTAATTGATTTCAATAAAGTGCAGCGAGGGGCGGCCGGGGGCGTGGGAGCGCTTTAAGAACCGAGCTCGGCGGCCGCGCCGCTGGTTACGTGCGGCACGAGTGCGGCGACACGGGGCTGCCAACCCTCCTCGCCGCATCTACTCCGACGAAAAATGGTTTTGTTGTTAGTGTAACGCCTGTTACTTATTTACTCTGTGCCATCTAAACCATTAAACGATGGACAGAGCTTCAACGTTTTGGTTTAAAATGTGACTCGGTCGAAAGTGGTCTGAGCTGTTGAAAATGTTTGTTCGAGTGCTTGCCTGCCCCGTGTAATGTAACGTGTGGGGTGGCCGCAATCAGTTCGCTCCTATTGTTGGAGGCTTGGTTCCAAGGCCGCGTGTGGAAGAATTTGTGGCACAGTAGCATATTCGAATCCACCTTTAGCTTATTATAACCTCCTCCTTAAGAGATCCATGGTCACTAAGTCAATACAACAAAATTATATAACGGATTTTTTACGTACGCTAGCTGCTAACCTTCTTCAGCTTAGTTTTCTATAGCAAACAATTGCGATTCATAGGAACATTTTTTTTTTAGTAATTACGTATTTACTGTATTTTCTACAAAATAATTCCTATATTTAACCGGGACAAGTCAAACAGGTCGTTAACTAAGCAAGAGTCGTGGAAGGTTGCTAAACGCGCGGTAACTTAAAAATGTCCACAATGTTATTACTGCGTCAAGGGGCCGCGCCCTCCGAGCCCTCCGAGCCCTCCGCACCCTGCGCAGCGTGCGTGCTCTATCTCGGCTGGCCATCTCCGCCGGACCTCCGCGTCAGGTGACATTGTCACGTGTCGATACTATCGGGGGCCCTCGCCAGTGTCGGCAAGAAATAAACAACGCCTTAACTACTTATTTTTGCTTACAAATCAGATGAACACACACACGCGCACACGCACGCACACGAGTACGCTGCGATCTCGCAGGTTGCTCATCAGCTCGTCTCACGCGGCGCGTCGGAGCGCGTCGGAGTGCGTCGGAGCGCGTCGGAGCGCGTCGGAGCGCGTCGGAGCGCGTCGGAGCGCACCCGCGAGCTTCTAGTGAAGTTAGCCTGGCCACCAGAAACGCCTGCGGGCCGCCACCGACACGACTACAGCACAGGTGTACTTGTTAAATTACAAACTCTTTCCAGCTCACAAGTGGCAGCTGTGCGAACGGAACACGATGTTCCGTTTCCTTTTAATGTTGGTATCATACATCTCTGTATTTTATCTTCATTTGTGGTGCAGCACTTGATCCGGCTGCGCGCGGGTCGGGCGCGGCGCTCACAGCGCGGGCCGACAACACAATACACCGCACCGCACACGCACCCCCACCGGCTCCCCTCCTTTATTGGCCCTCGTAACTTATAACTGACATTAGAACGTTTTACAGCGCGTTAGTGCTTCCAGCTCGAATCGTCGCCGGGCGGAGCGCGCGCCGCTCGGCGTGACAAAGAAGTTAGTTGTTAACTTATCGCTTAAGAGGAGATGCGCTATGAGCGCGGATGCTTTCGCGACTGTTACTTCTGCCGCGCAACAATGGCATGGAAAATTAATTGTGTTCTGGTTTGAAGGGCGCTCCGTATAGAACTGGGATAACGATATTAAATATCCAAAGCAGCACCACAGTGTTATAGACGAGAGCATTACGATTACGATCAGGGGGTAGTCCATAACCGCTTTGTTATTTTGAAAGAAACACGACGTCGCCACGCGGGCCGCTCGTAGCGCCGGGCCACTCGTAGCGCGCGGGCCGCTCGTAGTGCCGGGCCGCTCGTAGCGCCGGGCAGCTCGTAGCGCTGGGTCGCTCGTAGCGCGCGGTCCGCTCGTAGCGCCGGGCCGCTCGTAGCGCCGGGCAGCTCGTAGCGCTGGGTCGCTCGTAGCGCGCGGGCCGCTCGTAGCGCCGGGCCGCTCGTAGCGCCGGGCCGCTCGTAGCGCGCAGGCCGTCGTTCGGTACAGGCGGGTGCTTGTGGAGCGTCCAGCGCGCCCGATGCGGGGTTCGCGCCGCCGCCTCGGCCTCGGCCCTCCGCCTCGCGATCCCTCCCGTCTCCTCCGCGTCTGAATAAATAGCCCGCGAATGTTTTTCTAACTCACCGCACCTCCCTCCGTGATTGATCTAACCGGCCCATGTTACAGTAAATCTCTTTGGGCCGAACATGGATTACTGCCGTTGACCGAATGGACGGGTATCGATGCGACTCCAAACGACCAAATGTTATTAACTGATAGAAAACAACTGTAATACAATACAAACGCATTTACACATTGTTCAATCATTTGTATCTTGAAACACACAATACCTTATCAACTGATACGCGTTGCAGCGGTCATCTATTTGCTTAGTTCGTTCACGCATCTTAGGCCGTTGGTGTCGCGGATCTGTGGAGGATCGCGGCTCTGTCCAGCTACGGACAGCAGCCGGAGTCGTGCCATGCAGATTATATCAAAGCATGCTGTTAAAATAACTGGAAAAGATGCTGTCCGTATCATGAAGTGGTCGCGTGCCGGAGTCCCGCTTCCGATGCGCCTGCAGCTCAGTGGCGGTGGGGACGTCTAACTCACCGCCCACTAATAATATTTTTTACACAGACTATAGAAAATTTTAAATAAACAACATAATGTGTTCTGCTATAATTTGATGATAGGAAATAAACAGTAGTTAACGCAAAATAGTTACTGGCCTAACGGTTAGAGCGTGCGGCTTTCATTCCGAAGGTCGCGGGTTCGAATCTCGGCATGTACCGATGACTTAATATTTAAGTTGTGTACATTTGTGGACTTTAGTTACAACAGCGAGATACAAACGGTGAAGGAAAACATCGTGAGGAAACCCGACCACTGAAATCATCTTTGTGTGTGTGTGTGTGTGTGGCGGTCTCAGTAGTGGCAACAGGCTCGCCCCCTGTTACATGGGACCTAATCTGACCACATCTGGCGAAATGTGGGTGTTTATTCACCTCTGCCTACCCCTACTGGGAAAAAGGCGTGATAATATAAAAAAAAAACAACCCAAAAAAACCTTCATTTTCAGTTTCCTACTACACACACTCCGGGGTTTCTTTTATAAGGAGTGATATAACCACCACCTCCACCACCACCACCACCACGCTAGTCAAATATCGAATGCGGATAGCGGATGTCACGTGTCAAGTACACAATAAGTCAACACTGCGCAAGTATTGCCCCCACAGCACCAATAACCGCAACAAACTAAAATCCATTCGAAGAGCAAAGGAATATCTGAGCAAGAAAAATAAAGGTTTATCTCTCCCCGTTATCGTGCGCGGCGGCTGCCTCCGTGACCCTCGACACGCGCGGTGCACGCGTGGTGCACGCGCGGTGCACGCGCGCCGGTGACGTTACGGGAAACGTCTCCGTGGTGCCGGGAAACGTATATCCGTGTAGTGTAAAGGCACTTCCGCTAACAAGTTTAAGGTTACCTGATCCGCGGTCAAGTTTCATAAACTAACTCGTTGTTAATCGTCGCCGTTAGCGGCTTCTGCTTTATTACAGTGTTACACGTTACGTTCGGTCGATAATCGGTAGCGCGTTCCGGTTGGAAGGACGCCGTAGCTGTTGAAGTTATTTAAGCACAGTGGCTGAATGTCTATCCCAAGGCGCCGGCACATCGTTACGCGAGCCCGTATCACCCGGCGTCCGGTGATCGCCGGGATACTCTCAACGCTGTGTTGATCAAAAAAATATCAGCGGAAAGTTTTTCGATATAAATTTGAACTGCGATTGGATTTCCGAGATTCGCTTTTTGCTTTGTAGTTTTCAATTTACACATTTAAATAGTAAACGCATCCGGTTAACTTTTATGTGAAGTTCACAAACATGTCCTGAAGTACGCAATAACTGTTTACGTGTAACGACGGAGTAAAACCTTTGCGCATTTTAGTAATTTGGATATTTATTTGCATTCGAATTGCAGCGCGACGCAATGAATGTGACCTTGTGGGGGACCCGAGTGGTGCTCGGACAATCTCTTGTTGCTATCGCTACGGGCGTCATCACCAACACTACGACGAGGCGGTTAACCCTCTGAGCGCTACAAATTCATAACTACGGCGCCCTTCACGAACCGTCCATTGAATTTAAAACCGAGTTGAATGCAACTTTGATAAAATGACTCTAGCTCCAACCTAACCTTCAGGTCTTAGAACACAGCCCATGTATCATTATAACCTGTCTTTATTCTCTCGTTCTTTTTAACTGAAACTTGCAGGTTCATTAATTACAAGCTATTTGTTAAAATACATAAATATAACCAAGATAAATCGCAAGTACGAAAAAGCATTTGTTTCGGCGGAGGTACGCTATTTTGTTAGGAAATTGTATAGGGCTGGGGGCGGTGGTGGGGATTAAGGGCTTCCTACTAATCTACTCAAAGTCGTTCTGGACGCTTATAAAGGAAATTTGTTTTTATATTTGTTTATAAAACTGAAATCTTAACCGAGGCAATATACCTCAAGCAACACGGCCGCGTGCTTCAGTTGCATTGAATTCAGGCATTACGTTCGATGACTGGGAACCGGACCGGTGTTTGTTACTAACAGCACCTTCATGTGGTAAATTGTACGGGAGACGGTCCAGTGTCACCACCGACCGGTAGGCTGTCACACACAAGTTTGCAAACAGTACCGTGGAACGGCTTCAAAGATTGGTGAAGTTCCTGTGCTAAAGAGATTTATAATCGCGTGTCCCGAGCGCGATGTGATGCCGCACGGATACTGCACGTAACGCCAGCCCGGTGTCGGCAGCCGCATCGCCCGCCACCCGCCACCCGCCACGCGCCACCCGCCACCCGCCACTGAGCGTCCCGCCCGCCACTAACTTTTTGTGTCAAGAGCAGTGCGGTTCTTCCCCGGCACAGTGCAACAGTAAATCGGTAATCGATATTTTCAATTAAAAGATTACAATCTAGAATTAACCACATTAACATATACATAGCACGCGGCGCGGCGCGGCGCGGCTGCACGCCCCCACACTTTACCCACAGCTCATTTTTTGTTCCGTGTAACTGAACTTTCTCGCAAGCACGCGCTGCAGCGTTAGCTGAATGACCGCGTCGTTGCATCGCACACGAAACAAATTAAAGCTTAGACATCAACAGTTTATCATTCCCCTCTCATTCGTTGTTGACGTGACGTAGTTTACCAATAATTAGTCTTTCTCTCATCGTACCTTTGTTTTACTCCTAACAACATATTACCTATATTCTTCTTATAAAGCATAAAATATCCCTTCTAAAGGTCTCTCTTACCTCTTAAAATATTTACAGTTACATGCGGTGACAGGGGGGGGGGGGCGCCGCCAGTACCATGAATGCAGCAAATACACGTACACGTACTTGAAAAGCTAGGAACAACAACATTGTTGTTGCGGCGCTCTGCCGCCGCCGGTCAGTCCGGTGGTAGAGGCATTCTGTATTAACTACATCCGGTAACAAACTGCAGAGCAGCTCGGTGTGCAGTGCACGCCGCGGCGCTCCCGAGGGCCTCCTGCAGCGGAAAGGTTTCAGAATGTTATATTACACATGTTAATGCATCAGTTCCGTTCGCTCGCCCACTTCAGGCTCGCCCGTGTGCCGCTCGCTGGCCGAGCTTCTCGTAACTCTACCTGTGTATACTCGCGCATAGCTTAATTACTTATCTCAATCAGATGGCATCAGGTAAAGTTCAGTTCGAAAAGGGCACCTCATGATGATGATAGCTTTTAACAAATTGCTACTATTTTCATAATCGGTGCTTGGTTTGAGTCCGACGACGTGTTCAAACCGTAAGTTCGCGGCGGCCTTCCCACCCATCAGAGCTTTTTTTGACTCTTGCTTACTCCTATAGCAATCACCACCCTTGTCAACGGACGTTTGTGGAAGATCTATCGTTTATCTCATTGGACTCGCATAAATTCGTTTGGCCATTAAAAAGCCGGCGAGCGGCCGCCGCCGCGCGCGCCGCGCACGCCGCGCACGCCGCGCACGCCGCGCACCCGCGCCGCCCGCGTTAACTTATGTGCCAATTTCGGCCACACTAAATCACCAATGGACCCCACCGTCCGAATGTCCGCCTCATAAATTTCGATATAATCTTGATGAGTCGCTACAGAGATCGGTGGAATTATTTCATCAGCAAATATAGCAGAAATTTTAAATGTTCATATTGTTTTCATACAAGAGAATGTGTCATGTGTGTGCTGCACGCGGGTAACGATTGCGATTTAACATAAAAATTGCATATCTTGTGCATACTGCAGCACAGTAAGCGATCAGGCGCCAGCCGCAGCATCTCATATTTTGGCTTTGAATTTCTATTGTTTTCTATTTCCCTAGTTGAAATTTCATCAAATATGATCATTTGTTAAGAAGCAAAGAGAAACTGTATCCGGTGCGGGTGCGGGTGCGGGTGCGGGTGCGGGTGCGGGTGCGGGTGCGGGTGCGGGTGGGGGGTGACCCGAATGTAACACAATTGCTGACCGACTCGGCGCGTTGCAGGCGGACGGACAAACAGGTTCTCTTTGTATAATTCATAATAAATTTCCGCTAACCTTGCTGCTTCCAAACTAATTTCGCCCGCTGACCCGTGTGGGACATAAACAAACATGTCATTTGACAAATCGCACTCCCTGTCAACGGAGGTAAGAGGGTAGAGAGTGATTGATGCTGGGAGGCCCTAGGCGGTGCCCTAGCTGTTTGTTCTACCGGCAGCGGCTGAGAGGTTTGAAATCCGAGAATCTTGGACAATTATTTGTTGAACTTTACAAGGGTTTTGGTTACCAAAGGTAGAAATTAAAGTTTAATGTGAAAAGGTCCGACGGATGACTGACAATATCACAACGTTTGTTACGTTTATAAGCAAACAGATATTAAAATAACAACATTCGTTGGTCCGTGTGCGGCACTCCGTCGAATCGACCGCGGGTGCCTACATACGAGGCTTGCAGTTTATTTTGTTCAGAATAAAATCAGTATAAAAACGAATAAATTGATAGTTTGAACAAACTACACGCCTGATATAATTATTATAGTAAAGTATAGTAATAACAGCCCATTTACGTCCCCACTGCTGGGGCACAGGCCTACCCTCAATATGAGGGCGATTGGGCCATAGTCACCACGCTGGCCCAATGCAGGTTGGTGACTTCACACATACCTTAGAATAAATTGTAAGTCATGTGCGGGTTTCCTCGCGATGTTCTCCTTCACCGTTTGTATCTCGCTGTTGTAATTAAAGTCCACAAATGTACATAACTTAAATATAAAGTCATCGGTACATGCCGAGATTCGAACCCGCGACCTTCGGAATGAAAGCCGCACGCTCTAACCATTAGGCCAACGAGCGACTGTTTAGTTTTTTTTTTTTTTTTTTACTACTATAAAAAAATAGTAAAGTATATCGAAACATAATTGCTGTAACCAGAGCGGCAGGCGCTTGCAGGAGGTTTTGATGTTCCGCTTGAGTTTGCCGCGTGGTCGCGCGCGGCGCACCCGCGGGGGCGGAGCACCCCGGGGACGATGGGACACGATCGGACGCGGTACCGGCACGTGCTTAACTCACCTCCGTTACAGTTTCATTCGTATCGGGCAATAAATTTTTAATTACGAATTCGTGGCATTGCGTGCGTCGTGCCCGTGCGCGCTGCGTCGCCCCGCGGCTCGCCGGTTATCCTCACCGACTCTAAACTACAAAGCGGTACATTTTCATCTTCAACAACAAAAACTTCTATACACTTTTCATTTAATTTAACTTCTGTCAAACTATCTTTTATCTTCTTTTTGTGCAAATTTATTACAAATCAACTTATCACTCGTTGATTTCATTTGCTATTTTTTAAAGATCATTGATTGTTTTTTGAGACGGTTTTAGACCTCCAAACGTACACGGCCTTAACAAGAAGAGAGTATATAGCCAATCCAATATAAGTATTTGTTTCAGAAAAATATATTGTTACAAAAAATATTAGAAAGGAGAGGTTAATACGAGAGCATCCCCCGCGGTGCGGCGGGGCGTGGGAAATGGTTTACTATTACGAAAACATTTGATGAGAATTTCATTTCCGATTTCTTCGGTAAACACAATAACCCGATTCGGAAGCTAATAAATAGCAATTGTGCGACGGACGCTGTCCCAAATGTACCTGCTGCGAGGAGGGTTGGCCAGCCGATAGGGGCGGAAGGGGGAGGGAAACGACCTCCCCCAACAAACGATAGTGATGCGAGCGAAGAAAGGACGAATTGTTCGACGGAGACAAATCGAAGTTTGACGGAGCGGAGCCGGCGGCGCTTAGTTTTTATTAACTACTAAAACTAATGTCTACTCCCGGTCCTGCTGCTGCTTGCCCAGCGTTACTTACTGTGTTCTGCAATAATAATATGAAAGTAAATTTATTCTACATTAAATAAGTACTTATTAACAACAACAAAGCGCGTGCGGCGCGCAGCGTGCTCGCGTTCGCAGAGGGGCGACCGTGCCGCCGGTGTACTCTTGCACACGTTTGTAGATCATACTAAGAAAACCAATTTGCTATTTGAGGGTAGCCGAAGTAAGTAGGAAAAAAAATGGCCTTGCTTGAACACAAAATGTGCTCCCGGAAACTAAGCAGGGTCCTGGGTGTTGCAATAGGAGCGGTGCGCCACGGCGTCACGCCGTCACGCCGTCACGGGCGCGGCTGAATTGATTATGGAGAATCTTGAAATTGGTTCTCGTTGAAAAGGAATTCTTCCCCCGCATATCCATTACCAGACACCCTTACATTATGACCTTCGGTTGCACAAAGCGTACGTTGTAATTAAATTATTGCCATTTCCAGCATTAATCACAGCGCCGGCCCGCGTCGGCCCGCGTCGGCCCGCTGCGGCCCGCGGCGGCCGATACAGTGTGAATAGGCAATTGAAAATAATTACTTTTCGCTGTTCAGCGGTAATTACAAATAATAGAAGCGAAAGTTATTACCAACACGCTGTTGATGGTCCTGGCTAGGTGAGAAAATGATTGGCTCTCTCTATATTAAGTTACACGCCCCCAGAGGGGTGCAGTGCGAACTGTTCGTGTATATTCTAGCTTTTAGCTGCAATTAACGATTTACTTCTCTATCTGTTTATCTATGTAGGATAGACTTGGTTCTGTTTAATTCTGTTATCGTCGCTTCAGTTACTAGTGTGGGGTATGTTACGAGGTAACTTGTCTTTCAAACTTTCAAATTGTAAGTCTCCAAGTGAAATAACCTTTTGACGTTTCGTTCATGCCGTAAATGCCGCGCGTGCCCCTCGGCGATGCGTTAAGTTTAAGCATAAGGTTTCAACAAATGGCTTTTAGATTATCCCGAAAGCCTTCAAGTTACATTCCGCGCGTTCAAAGTAAACGAACAGTGAATAAAACAAATCTCTTTCCGTAGCGTTTAGCTCTTATTTCCATCTACTTCCAAGCTATTTCCTGCTTAAAGAGCCGTGCACGATAAAAGCGGAAGCGATTCCCTGTCGGCTTTGTACTCTTTTGTCTATATCTATTATTATTATGTGATCGCCTACAGAGCCGTTAATTATGTCTCCACATTTTGGTGTGGTAAATGTTACTGTTCAGTTACATAGCGACGTATCTATCTACACTGTGGCAAGTCGTGTCGCGTGGGAGCAAGTCACAAGTCTCGAACAACTCCTGCATATGTAGCTGACGTTATCATTTGATACTTATGATACTTACTGTAAATATAGAGTCTTTACACGATTTGTTATAAAGAAATCCAGACACAACAACCGCTCCCTCCTGTGGCCTGCGCACTCGCCCGCGCCGCAAACTATTTCCCCCATTCCCTTTCGTATTCTTTCTGTTTGTGTTATGTTCCAGACTGCGTTGTCTACTTTATACGAGTAGCAGCGATAATGGTGCCTCTGTTCCAGACAGATATTATTTAATTCGCTGCAATTTATTCTGTAACTCCACGCAATGGTGAATCAAACTTAGCGGAAACAGAACAAGTACACACAAGGTACGAGAAATAATGTCAACAGCGCGGTGGAGTTTGTTCTCTATGCCGCCTGAACCCCCTCTTCAGTTTGGGAATCTTATTAGTGAATGCCTTTATTTAAGCTTATATGTTAAATTCGAACTCTGTTGTTTAGGTCACCGGTTGGAAGTCTTGACTTTTGGAGTGACTACTTATCGATAACGAATATAATGTGGTGGTGTATAAATAGTTTAGTTTCATTAATATGTTTTTACATTCATTGTAATGGGTAGATTGCAAGCTTCATACCAAGTAGAGCTCAAAGGTTCCGTTGTGTGACAGTGATTTCAAATTGTATCGAGGCGTCTCCTGGGGAGCGTCTGGGACTCCTCTCCGCCCGCAGTTTCAGCAGTAAGTGTGGAGTTTACTGGGGCGGCGGGATTTGCGGGAGCGGCGCCGCAGGGGGAGGCAAATCACTCGTGAACCGCACTTACTTCCATTCCGGGCTATTTCACACATCCTGCCGCTCAGCAGTTCGGCGGGCGCTTACACACACCAACTGCACGGAGATAACGTTTATATATAAAATGTTCCACACACCAGCAGGTCAGCCTATTGTCGTTCACTGCAAACCAAGGGCCGGGCCACTTCATTGATATCCAGCGCGACCGGGCCGGTACAACCTGCATCCAAACATTCACTGCGGTCTTCATCGCGTTGTCGGTCCGCCTAGAAGCGGTCGGGTCTTGTATTTAGTTTGTTAAATTTATTTAAACTTTCCATATTTTCTTTCCTTGATTAATTACTGCTCTCTGCCAATGACAAACAGTTGCGCTGTCAGGACTGCCTACCTCACAGTAATCAAACGCAACACAATAATCAAAAGTAAATTTTCTCAATTATTATATTTATAATACATCTTCTAAATGTATAATTTTATTTTCACACTTTGCTGATGAGCTTAGAGCGCGCACAGCTCCCGTGAGCGAGCTGTGCGCGTGGTGCGCGTGGTGCGCGTGGTGCGCGCGCGCATCGACCGCAGCCCCGCCGGGCGTATGCGCGCTTCCCGCCGACGCGCTAATTCGTGTGTCGCTCGCACCTACACAAGTATACGTAGATTAAGGTAATATCGAAAAAAGTTTCTTTGTTTTTCATTTAAGAAGGTTTCTTATCCTTTAATACTTGAAGATGCCACTGAGTATTTTAACATGAAAAAATGGAAACAAAGGAAAAAGGGTATTTAGTAAAGGCGGTCTGCTGATGATTTTCTCTGTGCGTTTAGCAGAGTACAAGATATTAGGTCCCACTGTATGACATTGGCGTTTTGTACGGAAGGAATATAAAGTATTTTTTTTTGTAAAATTTATTTAATTAATCAAAGTATCCACCATCGTTATCTATGCACTTTTGCCATCTCATAGGTAGTTCATTGATCCCTTTACTAAAAGAAAACATAGGGGTGAGAATCAATAAACTCTGAAGGCGGCTTGGACTGCCGCATCGGTGTTGGATTTTTTTCCTTGTAAGCAGTTGTCCACATTCCAAAAAAAAATGGTATACTGTAGGAGCAAAGTCCGGGAGTACGGGGGATGTCGCAGACATTCCAATTGTAGCTCATCTAACTTGTTTGTTGTGCAGTGTGGGGTGTTGCGTTGTCCTGAAGCAGCAGTGGCCTAGAGCAATTGACCAATCTCGGTTGTTCAGCAGCTAGTTCTCCCTTCATGGTTTGCAGTTGCTGACAATAGATATCTGCCGTAACCGTTTGGTTAGATTTGAGGAAACTGTAGTGAACGACACCGGCGCTAGTCGTCTATCAAACACTCACAAGTAACTTTTTCTGAGTCAATTTTCATTTAGGGCAGGATTTGGCTGGGTCTCCAGGGTTCAACCATTGCGATAAGCGCTTCCGATCATCGTACAGTATCTACCTTTCATCACATATAATGATTCCATTAAAAATCCCTTCATCATTGTGTCGGTTGAGCAAAGTAACGCACTAGTCGACGCGGGTTTGCAAGTTCGATTTACTCAATTCATGGAGTATTCATCGTTCCAGTTTTTTTACTTTCCTGATCTGCTTCAAGTGGATTAATACAGTTCTGTCGCTTATGATGGATCCGCTTACAAAATAACCTTTAATTATTAATTTTCCACTTTGGTCTTCAGCCGCCCACGAGGTTGGTTCTGAAAGTCGATATTTCCTGAACAAAAACGTTGAAACCAAAAAACGTACCGTTCTTTCTTTTGC
Source organism: Troides aeacus (assembly GCA_033220335.2). Lineage (NCBI taxonomy): Eukaryota > Metazoa > Arthropoda > Insecta > Lepidoptera > Papilionidae > Troides > Troides aeacus. The sequence goes on from CM067288.1 coordinate 364,586, forward strand.
TACACCAGCGCCGTACACATCGTTAATCCTTCGAACTGTTTCTGCAGCACTGGTGCCGCGGTAGAACTTGTACTTGTAAATATACCGATATTTCCTGTTTTCCATTGCGCGGCAATAAGCGACACCAAAGAAAAAACTAATGAAGAGAAACCAAATGAATGACCGTTTTCAAAACTCAAATGTACCAGCTCAATGAATTTATAAATTTGAATTTGATATTCTTAACTAAAGAGGCGGTATGTCAGATCAAAAGCGGCGTCAGTACGACAATACGCTAATTTCATACGCAGGCATCTAATAATAGGTTGGCAAATATCTCCCTTCCGCCTTTTTGTCTTTTGAATTTCGCGGCTATGTACAAAGCGCTACAGAGCTCGTATCTGGCAATACTATACATAATTTGAAAGGTCTTGACATAACCTACAAAACGACGCTATGCATAATTAGTTTGGATATTGCGTTCAACAGTTATAGACGTGTAAACATGCGAGTTCATTAACGCCGAAATTCGCGCCATTTTAAAGTTTTCCTTCGTTAAAGGCAAATCCGCTAGAGAAACGTTCCGTGAGATTAATGGTGTTTTGGGGGATGGTACTCTATCACTTCGAACCGCGGAGGAATGGTTTCGACGATTCAGAGCCGGTGAAAACGACACCATGGATAAGCCAGCCGGCGGAAGACCTGTGACGACAAATACCGATCAAATCATGGACTACATCGAGTTAGACCGGCATGTGGCATCTCGTGACATCGCCCAGGAGATGGGAGTTAGTCACCAAACCATTTTAAACCATCCGCAGAAGGCTGGATACAAAAAAAAGCTTGATGTTTGGGTGCCGCATGATTTGACGCAAAAAAACCTTCTGGACCGAATCAACGCCTGCGATATGCTGCTGAAACGGAACGAACTCGACCCATTCTTGAAGCGGATGGTGACTGGCGACGAAAAATGGATCACATACGACAATATCAAGCGAAAACGGTCGTGGTCGAAGGCCGGTGAATCGTCCCAAACAGTGACCAAGCCGGGATTGACGGCCAGGAAGGTTTTGCTGTGTGTTTGGTGGGATTGGAAGGGAATCATCCACTATGAGCTGCTCCCATATGGCCAGACACTTAATTCTACCATCTACTGCGAACAACTGGACCGCTTGAAGCAGGCGATCGACCAGAAGCGTCCAGAATTGGCCAACAGGAAGGGTGTAGTGTTCCACCAGGACAACGCCAGACCACACACTTTGTTGATGACTCGTCAGAAGCTACGGGAGCTCGGATGGTAGGTTTTATCGCATCCACCATATAGCCCGGACATAGCGCCAAGTGATTACCACCTGTTCCTGTCCATGGTGAACGCCCTTGGTGGTGTAAAGTTGAACTCAAAAGAGGCTTGTGAAAAGTGGCTGTCCGAGTTCTTCGCAAATAAGGAGGGGGGCTTCTACGAGGGAGGTATTATGAAGTTGCCGTCTAGATGGAAACAGATTATCGAACAAAACGGCGCATATTTGAACTAAATCCGATCACTGTAACACTTTTTATAAAGCATTGAATGAAGAGCAAAAAAGCGGAAGGGAGATATTTGGCAACCTTATATTAGAGCCATCTTCTGTGACCTTTACTTAAACATTGTAATCATTACGATACATTATAAAGTATTGAATCAAAAAATAATTTCGTTTAAAGCTGTTGATCGATCGTTGACGTCACTGTAACAAAAGCTCAACAGTGTGCAAGCACGAAACTCGCGCCGTATGTGCTATTGAGAGCATTCGAGTAGGGACTTGGTAGTGTGGGGGGACAGCAGGGGCCGGCGAGCGCTGCGACGGCGCAGTGCGCGCGCGCACCCGGACCGCGCGGGCCGAGCGCGCAGAGCTACGCGCCGGAAACGTGTAACCAATAGGTTAATGCCCGAGCTGAATGTAACACTTTACGAGTTACGATCGCAAAGAACAGAGATTAATCTTGTTCATCTCATAATCCGGAATGATTAGCTATTATTAATAATGGGCACAATTATTTCTCGACAATGAGTTTCGGAGGCCCGAAAGACAAATCTCTTTCGTAACAAGCGGCGATCGCCCAGGGAAATCTTCTTAAAACGCTGCCACGTAATTCCATCCATTTCGGGTTTCATACTCCCAATTAATCGGACCTACCCAGAGTTCCCTGAAATTCCGCCGCAGACCCGGGGGTTCCGTGGAAGGGAATTACTTCGGCAACTCTTTGGAATTGTTTTGTGTAAACTTCGCTAATGGAATTCTGCCTGATACAGAGCTCGCCGCGTGCTTTATTTGATACGCACACAAGCCGCATGCCTGGGAACATACTTCAATTAATCTGAAACTATTTGCTAAGTCTCCGTCGCCGCGGGCTGATAACGGAAGTAGAATAGAGCTTGACAATAGTTATTGCGGTACCCGAAATAGCCGCTTTAATTTCGCAGTAAAGTAAAATATCCGTGTCAGTTTGCACGGTCGCGCTTAGTGTCAGTGTCCTTAGTGTCCTAAGCTAGTGTTGCGGACAGATAACCCTCCTTTATATGCAAATATCACCAATTTACAATAGTTAACGGTACGGCCTGAGAACCTGACAGCGCGCGATCATATCTATTACCCAATTATTTTGAGAAGCTATTGCAAACTGTGCGATTGTAAATAGCGGTTATCGGATATTTGAACTGCACTGCACCTGGTGACGGGTGTTGTCTCTGTACAACTCTATATCACATTATCATGTGTGTGATTGTTATGTGCGCTCAATGTTCTACTCACATGAATGGTATTTAAATCAGGTCCACTGGTATTGTTCTTTCTATTGAAACAGTCATTATGTACTTACTACTATACTATACTATATATTGCAACGTCGCTTTAACGAATTAATATTTAACAAAGTCATTCTTTGTTTCAGGTACAGTGACTGCGCAAACAGTATATCGATACTGCGCGTAGTAAGAACCGCGAACGGGTAAACAGAACCTACCCCCAGCCCCACGAACCCCCGGCCGACGCCCGCCGCAACGAGATCGTGACGGATCACAGGGGGACCGATCCGTCATTTTCCATTTTCTAACTTCATACGGAGTTATTTATCCGACAATATTACGAGTATATCCGGTCGGAGAATTCGCGTCGTTAAACGAACGTTAACATCCTGTTTAGAGGCTTTCTTGCATCTTATGTGAAACTTTTATATATCACTTGATTAGTGTCTTCATTAGTGATGTGCAAAGTGAGACCAAGACTTGGACAATCTTTGTACTGCTCTCGGTCTTGCCTATTCGGTCTTGGTTTTGCTTATTCGCAAGACTAACACTGCAAAACCAAGGCCAGTCTTACTGATCACTATTCTTCATTCATAAATCATCTTTTATTATACCTTTAATGTGACCGAGGACTAAAGATTATTAATTGCTAATGTTCATATAATATTAATGATAGTTACTTCTTTGGGCAATACTGATCCAGCTAATGTGGCGCTTCACACGATCAGCTCTTGTTATCCGTAAACATCCATAATAAAGTTGAATCGTATTAGATAATATATTAGGTGATGTCGAGCAGCGGGTGCTCGGCGGCCGCACAGCGCGTCGGGTGCCCGACGGGCCTGGTGGCAGTGCGGCGCGGGCGCCGGGTCGGCCGCTGATAGCGAGAGCGAGCGGTAGCCGACACTACCGAACTCTGTCACGACGTCGCCGACCCGTTGTGTAACTTTATTGAACAGTTTAGTTCGGCGGGAACGTATTCACTAATATCAACGTCTTCTTATTTCCTGCTCAGAGGTTTTAAACGTCGTTGATACCTTCTGTTCTTTCACCTGGAGCGAGACAGATTTCTTCTTGGTGTTCGAAGATCTTTAGTTTAGTTCTACCTTGTAGTCGCATACCTACTTGGCGCAGTGCTTCATCTCCTTCTAACTTCTCTAAATTGTTCCTCCGCAGCGAGCGTTCTGCCGTTTCGAATAGTATTTATAAGCGGCTGGGCGTCGCTCCAAATCAATGGCACTGTGCTTCTTTCAGTTTAAACGCCAGTGATCTTTAAATATATATATTTTTTTATATTATCACGCCTTTTTCCCAGTAGGGGTAGGCAGAGGTGAATAAACACCCACATTTCGCCAGATGTGGTCAGATTAGGTCCCATGTAACAGGGGGCGAGCCTGTTGCCACTTTATTGGGGCCGCCACACACACACACACAAAGATGATTTCAGTGTGCGGGTTTCCTCACGATGTTTTCCTTCACCGTTTGTATCTCGCTGTTGTAACTAAAGTTCACAAATGTACATAACTTAAATATTAAGTCATCGGTACATGCCGAGATTCGAACCCGGACCTTCGGAATGAAAGCCGCACACTGTAACCATTAGGCCAGCGAGCTACATATATTTAAATATACCCGAGTACTAATTAAGCTATTTGTATACATGTTAAACCAGTATGTATAGGTTTAAGATTTTTAGTAAATGTCTCAGGTTTGTTCATGGGGACATCAGGACAACATTAATCAGGTTTTCATCGACGCTGAACTTGACGGTAACTTACAGGAAGAGTGGAATTTTTTGGACTTTATGTATGTTTATTTTGTTTCTGCAATAAACGATAAACGATTTTAGAATCTCCTTAAACGATATCAAATTGTACATGCTTGTAAATATTGTATTTTAGCCAAATAGTGTAGTACACGCGGTCGATGCTCGCGACTACAGACATGTAAAGTAACACAAGTTAGCGAATGTGTAATCTAAAATCAAAGTTTTATTAATTGCTTTGCCTTTCCTCGAACATTTTTCTCCTTTTATTTCTCCTATGAGATCTCCCGATCCCGACGGATCCGGCGCGCAGTCACACCGTTCATTAATCGTTTTGTTATATTCGTTGCATTACAACCCCGTGACTTATCGAAAGGGTGCTAACGGGAACTCAGTCGAATTAACTGAATAACTCAAACTCCACTCGTCTGTTTAAATTTAAACGCATCGCTAGAATAACTTAACGGTTCAGTTAAGGTCTTTCCGCTTGTTAAGTTAGCCTAGAAGGTGCCGCTGGTTGTACTGGAGCAATTGCATTATGTAACGATGCACTTTGTAATATGCAAATATCCGGATGGGCCGCGCCTAGGTTTATAGTCGAAGTAGATTGGGGACTGTGCTTTCTATGGACAGCTAAGTTTAAACATTTAATTACTTTTGTGGTAAACTTGAGCGCGCAGACCTGTTGAAGAATTAACGACGCACCGAATATTAAGCGGAAAAAACATCAATCACATTTTTGTAAACAAGAGTTTTTGAAGAGAGACGGCACTTCCGTATTGTTTTTTTTTTATCTAGTTTAGTAGAGCTTCCAACCGGGCTCTAATTAACACTAAAGCCCCCTTAAAGAGTATTTATGCACGAAGCCCTGAATAAAAAAGTAGCGCATGTTCCCTCCGTCCGAGAGAGCCGCCGGCGAGTAAATCTCACTCGCGCACTAAATAACATTTGCAGCTTCGAGATCCGTAATTAAGTGCCGAGTGCGCCAGTAAATCGGAAACTTCTGCGGGACGGATAGCGGGCCGGATAGCGGGCCGGAAAGCGGCCGGGGAACAGGATTTCCTTTCAATTTATGCACTGAGTGAGCGGCCGCCGGTAACAGGTGCCGCCTCGTTCGGCGACGTATTAAATTCTCAAGGAAACTTTTGCATTGTCCCAGGAACAGCGAGGTCTGCTCTTTCTAGTTCATCTCACAGTTTGCGAGCAGAATTTGCGCCTTCGAAATGGACGTTCGCCTGTTTGCAATACCAAAGAGTACGGTGGTACAGCACATTCATTTATAACGAACACATTTTTTGGCTTCAATAAAATTATAATCAATACTACCGACTCCATACCCTCCAGGATACGCGCCCGTGCACTATACATCTCAACAGGCGGCCACTGTTGTGCGTCGGGCTGCCGTAAACCGAGGCATTCCTATATTTCACAAATAAATTCTGTGAAGTGCTAAGTTAATTGAACTTATCATAATATCCCTTTGAAAGGGACTCCCCGCAGAGCATTGTGCCTGGCTATCGTATTGGCAAGTGATGCCGTAAGTTCCCGTGTCGCCGCAGTTCCGTTAACTTTGAATCACATCCCCGCAGCGGACGTTCATCGATTCCGAATTCCGGACAACTCCGTGAACTAACTGCGGGCAACATCCACTTCCTCTGTCAAAGTTATCTCAGCGTTAATGTTCAATTGATTCCTTTGAGTTATCGGAGGGGAATGGCTCACTCTGGGCACAGTGCCATTGGGCCAACTTTATTCGTTTGAGACATACCAAGGTTCATTTGATATAATAGGTTGGGGAAAAAGAAATTCATTATTTTTATATGAATTTCAGGACTTTATTTAACATGCTTCGGATTGTCCGATTTGGGTCAAATATGCACCGTTTTGTTCTATGATTTGTTGCCATTTTAAAGGTAACTTCATAATGCCTCTCTCGTAGAAGTCCTGGTCTCTATTTGCAAAAAACTCTAGTAGCCGATTTTCACAATCTTCCCTAGATGCCAATTTTTTATCACTAAAGAAATTTTGTAATGCAAGAAAAAGATGGTAATCGCTTGGTGCCAAGTCCGGACTGTATGGCGGATGCATTAAAACTTCCCAACCAAGCTCCCGAAGTTTCTGGCGAGTCACTGTAGACGTGTGTGGCCTAGCGTTGTCCTGGTGGAACACGACACCTCTCTTGTTGGCCAATTCTGGCCGTTTCTGGTCAATTGCTATCTTCAAACGGTCCAGTTGTTGACAGTAGAGATCAGAATTTAGTGCTTGGCCATATGGAAACAACTCATAATAAATAATCCCCTTCCAGTCCCACCAAATGCACAGCAGAACCTTCCTGGCCGTTAGTCCTGGTTTGGCCACCGTTTGAGGTGCTTCACCGCTCTTTGACCATGATCGTTTTCGCACAGGGGTATCGTATGTGATCCATTTCTCATCTCCAGTCACCATTCGTTTAAGAAATGGGTCTATCTCATTCCGTTTGGCCAAGGCTTCGCAGATGGAAGTTCGATCCATCATGTTTTTTTCTGTTAATTGGTGTGGCACCCAAACATCGAGCTTCTTTTTGAATCCAGTTTTGTGTAAATGGTTTAAAACTGTTTTGTGGTCCATTTTTAGCTCCTGGGCGATGTTACGACTGCTAACATGCCGGTCAACTTCAATCATTTCTCCGATTTTATTGACATTTTCGGCGACCGGCCTACCTGTGCGAGGTGCATCTTTAACATCAAAAATTCCTGAACGGAATCTACGGAACCAAAATTGCACATAATTGGCTGTTGCAGTATCGGGTCCATAAACACCATTCACAATTTTAGCCGCCTGGCTTGTATTTTCGTTTTTGTCAAAGAAAAACTGTAAAATGTACCGAATTTTCTCTTTATTCACTTCCATTTTTAACACCCTGTAACTCACAATTGAATGCACCAAACACAAAACAGCAAAAGAATTTTTTTACTGCGAAATGTCACCTTTCCAACGAGCATCAATCTGAAACTGTTTGATCGATACTTTACGAGAAATTTATCACTGCAGCCATCTACCGAAAAAATAATGGATTTCTTTTTCCCCAACCTATTATTACTTAAAATATACTTTGAACTTTCTCACATTTGTTATTGTCATAATATTATTTACATATTTGATAATATTGACTTTCCCATTATTATGTTATTGTCATAATAACATACGTTTATTTAAGAGAAGGTTTATATTTAATTGAATTTGTAAAATTATATCCTGAGGATGCAGGCGGTAGCAAATTTGAAACTCATAATGACGGCTCTTCGCCGACATCAGTTTACTGGCAAAATGACCGCCCGAAGCGTTTTTCATCACGGACGGCCGGGGGAAGATTCCATTAAAACGCGACCTAAAGACCGGATTTCTTCATTTCCGAGGGGTTTCAAAACGGGGCGACTTACTTCACTTCGGGCTAAGCCTCTTTACAGACTTCCTATTGACATTTAGGTTGTGTATCATATACTGAATCAATAATATCTCGGAAATTCTCAAGCAAAATTGAATAAAGTTAAAACTCACACAATCACATACTGAATGCGGATTTTATTATGAAGAAAAAGTTTTATCGCTTAAATGTGTACATTGCATCGAGTTATATATTATATCGGCAAATGTTTGTTTACCACGTGCCTAGAATGCGCGGGCTACAGATATATCTTCTTGGGTAAAACATTTAACTAGCAAGCAATAAGTAGCTAGGCAACACTTTGCCGAGTGCGCCGATCTCCGGTTAAAGAATGTACTGATTAGAAATGTGACAATTATATCTCCCTAATGATTGATGCGAGAACGTGTTGCAAATGACAGCGCAGACGTCGTGTCAATTCTCACAGGTGGGGTTGCGTGTCGAACAGATGAGCAATGAAAACAGATCGCCCGCCCCGAGTTCCGCCTAGTGCCGCTAAACGTGCTGCAGTGCGCCAGGAAATTTGCTACTCATAAAGTAGATGAAGGGTGAGCGCTCCCGCAGGAAAAATCTGGCAAGGAGGGGATTTGTCCGGACATATCCGATTACATCTGGCATAAACTCTTTATACTGAATACATTCCGGTGGCTCGGTGCGTAGCGTATTTGTGTATTTCCTTCGCTAAGTCGGGTTATCCTTTTGGGTTTACTTAATAATATTTTTCTGTTTCAATATGACCGGGACTTCTTTTTATTTCTTTGTTTTTTTGTCTTTGTCATGGCAAATGCATTCAAGTATTTAGAAGCCAAATGCTAAATCTCCTGATTTAATTGAATTTAAATTAAGTTCTTATTCTCAACGAGGGTATTGTTTCAATAAAATCGTCATTATTTGCACCGGTTTGTGTAATCGCGCCGAAACATTGCCATTCTGTTCGGATTTTAATGAGCCGACGTAGCGACACTCTACTCGAGTGAATTTAAAAACCCACAATTGCGTCATTATACACATGACAGTAGTGCACAGGAGGTTTGGCGCAGTTCCAGCCAACGCAGCGGAACCCGCCCGGACTGAGACGGCAGCGTGTTGCTGCATTCAGTCTGTTTGTATGTTCAGGGGAATTCCCCTAATGAAGCACGCGTCTCAGTCGCAGCGGCGCTTTGTCTCACGCTAATTGTGCACATTTAAGTGTCACTTTGCATGAAACTATTCCACTTGAAGTAACAATACACATTACATTACTCTTTATTAAATCTTAAGACCGCAGGCGACGCTTGCTGCGTGCCGCTCGCGCGTCGGTTCGGTACGTCGCTGAAGCGAGACGTGTTGTTAACGCTCGTAAACACACTCGCGGTGCAGACAGGCGCCGCTCGCGATGTGTGTGTCGCCTGCCATTTGGAAGAGCAACAAACAAATGCATTATTACTTAACAATGTTTATGAAACGTATCGGCGTAATATTTTCGCTGCAGATATTAAACGAGCTGATATAAATTTTGCTTTTTAATACTTTTCGTGGATTTTTTTTGAAACAGCTTTATTTAAAAACAAGCAATAATAGCCCCAGCCTGAACAAAGTATTTGAACATAACGTTTGCAGTGTTCTCGCCACTGCCAATAATTATGCAAAAATATTAAAAGAAAGAACCGAGAGAGACCAAAGTATGCTCTGAATATAATGTAGTAAGGAAACACCACACCGGCGCGTCGGGTTTCTGCTACGTCGGGGCCAGACGGGGCCGGACGGGGCCGGACGCGGCCGGACGCGGCCGGTTGGCGGCTGCGGAGTTGCTTAAAGAAACTTCTTTAATTTTTCGGAGCGACTAATGTTTTAAAGACAAACCAAACAAATAAGAATGAAAAACTTTAAACATTATTAAACGCGTATAAAAACGAACAACAAATGTACAACAAAGTGGGTTTCCGGCCTAGAACGGGAGAGCACACTCTCCCTCTCTCTCTCTCTTGTTTTGTTCACTGGCAAAACAGACTACAATTAATCGTTGTCTCAGAAATAATTCCTCCAACCTATTCTATAAAGCTAAGGCTCGGGTAGGGGAGGTTTTTAAACTTGCAAATCCTACTTTACCCTAATCTTTTGGAAAAAAAGAAGTAATAAAATTGCACAGATATTTCCGAAGGCCCGAATGAATTGTTTCCGTCATTAGGAGAAACAAAATTTCGGCGGAACGGAATCAATCCGCGGCGGCCGGGGCCTGGCCGGGTCGGGTCGGGCCGGGGACGGGGCCCGGGCTCGCCCTCCCTATTTATTACTTATCAAGTGCGCCGGGGGGGCACCGGAGAGCAACTTACAAATTTGGATGCGGTTGTTCACTCCCACTAGACGTTTTGACGGTTGAAGTAATATTTATTTTGTTTAATTGTCTACAATTGCCTTTTCGGTTGTCATTACCAAGGTGGAGTGGAGTGGAGTGGATCGGAGCACCGGGGAGTACATGCGCACGCGGACCCGTCCGGCCGTCGCGGGCTGCCACGTAAGCGGCCACGTTAGCGGCCACGACACCGCTGTCGCTGATGTATTGACTTAAGTAACGGGACTTGCGTTTTTTAAACTTTAGTTGATAAGTGAAAAACATTCTGCCATAGCAATGATGGAGTGTCTAAAATCGTGCTCGTTATTTTTATATCTCAACGACTGCTATCAAAAATTAATTATTCGGCTCCATTAGTTATTCACCGCAGCAATGTAAACGCCATTCCCGATATTAGAAATTTCATCCTAATTACTGATTTTCTAATTAATCACGCGAGACTTATTTGATTAATAGAGCCCTGACGCGGCGGCCGCCCGCTCCGCGCCCGCTCCGCGCCGGCTCCGCGCCGGCTCCGCGCCGGCTCCGCGCCGGATCCGCAATGATTTAGTGGTTTCGAGGGAACTCGGCTTAGTGCAGATTTTCTTCCTCCCGAATTAAGTAGTTTAAAATCTCGGCCTAAAGCATTTATCCCCGTCGGACTTTGGAAAATTGTTAAAATGTAACCTTTGCGTCTGTTTCCGGTTCCTTTGGTTTTTTCCGAATCTGTACACCGCTGATTAATTTTAGATGTATTTTGTAATACGAGTGGATCAGTTTCAAATAGGAGCAAGTCGGCCACTGTCAGCTGCCACTTGTTGTTAATTAATTGACATATCCAATATTTAGACGAATTGCCCCAACGCCGGCTCGTCCGTTTGGGCCACTTTGGCAGATAAATGCAAATTTTAAAATCCAAGTGCAATCCTGTGAAATCGCGGACTTTGGACACAATAAATGATCAGCTCTCGTAAGTGACGGTTCCGATAGTGAATAAGTGATCTCCAAATGGAGATGGCGGCCGGCAGCTGATACTAGGAGTTCCGAAGAGTGGAAACTGCAAAAGGCCTCACCGGGCCTAAGGCCAAAAGACAGTCCGGGCACATGGCCACGCCCCCGCAGTGGAGTTGCGGGGGCGGGCCTCGGAAACAGCCTAGCGTGGTATAAGGCTTGGGAGAAATTCGTACCCAGCAGCGTCTGCCATGGCTGCGGAGGCGGCTGGCAGTTCAGTGGTGGTCTCAAGGTGGACATTAACAGTTCGGAATATACGGGTTACAAATACTTCTACAATAGACCCGGGTATAGGGTCAAGGCGAGATCCTGTGAAGATGCGAGATTCATCCACGTCAACTTTGTCCTGCTAGCGGAAATGATGCACTTTGAAAAGGTAAGCTTACAGGAAACATTCATTTATAAACGATTGTATTTACGTACGAGGCACGGACGATGTCTTATTACTATTTTCTAGTCCGTAGGCCGGGCCGCAGTGTTCGTGCGACTCAAGTAATTAATTCAAAGTTACATTTACTTAGTATCTATCGATACGCAATAAGTTTCGGTCGCTCTCGGTGTGTCGTTCACGCGGCGCGGTTAAACTTCTCTACCGGCGCCTGCTGTACTGGTCCTCTACTGCTCGCCTGGCCCTGACGAGTGTGTTTCATACAACAAGTAAATCTGGTACCTATTAATAGTGTGTTGTGAAAAAAAACCCATACCTTTTTCAGCACTCGACTATCAGTGTCAATGGTTATCGTCTCAGTTCGCTCACCCGTTAACACAATTAATATCCACTGAAACGCTCAGCGGAACAGTTTCCGCGGAGCCTGCGGTGGAGCCGGTGGAGCCGGCGGAGCGGTGGAGCGGGTTCTCGTGGATCGGTTTAATTGGCCTCGAACAGGCTGACGGTTCGCACCGAGTGCGACGGGGTGCGAAATAATTGTGCCTGTTAAGCCTAATTGATGCTCCGACTGAGGTGTAGTCCGCTGCCAGCTTACTGTACGCTTTGACACTTGGATGTAATTTGTGTGCGGCATTAAGTCTGTTAGCCCGGAATGTTCGAGGCACCTGCCGCGGCGCCGGCCGCGCTGCACTGCGAGAGCAAGCAGCGCCCGACTGTTGTGTTGTTATCGACCTTTCCAACCATTTACTATTCAAATATCAAACCACCTCCGGGCGGCGCCACGACATCGTAACTCTGACTTTACTTCTGGAAGTTCCCTATCATCGGTATCAGTATATCGGTATGTATATCAGTATAGACGTGTGTGTGTGTGTGTGTGTGTGCGTGTGTGTAACAGTGGTACAAAAGTCCGTAGCTCAGTGCATTATCCAGTGCAGGTAAGGTGGAGCGCTGATGTGCAGCTACCGCCCGCGGTGCGCTCGCGATGAAGGAGAGATGTTGCTCCTAATGTTAGTCATTGATTACTTATTGATGATTGATTGCAATTGCGCAGTGGATTCTTGTAAATAAATATGTTATAATTTTATAGTAAAAACTTTAAAAACGGTTTGAAGATTTACGTATCTGAATTGAAGTATTATCACCATTTTCAAACCTCACCTCGCCTATACTTGTATCATCACATATACCAAAGATTTGGCATGTCCGAGTATTGTGTAATATTCATCACATTAAGGTAATGAAAATTAATTAGCGCTCTGTATGCACACCCCCACCGCGCCTGCTCCGCCGCCTGCTCCGCCGCCTGCTCCGCCGCCTGCTCCGCCGCCTGCTCCACCGCCTGCTAACTTTCCATTAATTATAGTTAATGGAATTACTCCAGTGTCCAGAAAGGAGCAACGTTACTAGAATTAAAATTTAGGAACAGGCAGACTAAGTTCGCCAAATCTCTTTGCGGGGGCGGGTATCTCGTACGTGTACGTATGGTAGTTATGATAACATCGGTCATAGGCACGATGAATGCACTCAGTTATTACTACTAGAACAGGCTCGCAATACTAGACTTGTTAATGTCAAACGATACAGCATAAAAGAAACATAACTATTTAATGACAACGAATTTCTTAAAAGAACTTTTTCGCCATTTTTTAATGAACACCTGCCATGAACAGAAAGTTATAACAAAAAGTATTTGTTATCGATATCGATATCGTTTATTATAGTCTACGGTCCGAATGTTTTGTCGCACGTGTGCAATCGCGCTGCAACTGCTCTCTTCCCCGGCCGACAGCAGCGAAACAAAATCTAATTTAGAATTGTTTTTGCCTTATTACCCATCGTTAGCCCCCACTCCATCCGCGGCCGGAGCCGGAGCCGGAGCCGGAGTCGTTACGGACAACTGTAGTGCTATCGACAAAATAATTATCTTCTTTTTAATAAAAAAGACCAGATTAATGGTTCCCCCTCGGGATACAGTGAAATAGCGATAGAAGCTTTATCTACGGAACTCGAGCCGACGAAAGCAAACCAGTTTTATCTTTTCACTACCCGATATCGAGTAAAGTGAATGGTATTTTCAGACACGCAACCCTTTACACGTGGAACGTTTTAATAAATAATTGTCAAATGTATATATTAGAAGGGTATAGATGCAGTTACGTTAATATTTTTAATACTGTTCCGAGCTGAGCACCGACACGGGGTCTGATTTTTGCTGATGTAATCGCATTTCAGGTATTGTCCAGCCTCAACGTGACCGCTATCTATGTTTTGTTGCATGAAGTGGTTACTTTAGATCTATACTTATATATGTACTTTAGATTACCTAGGACAAAAAATATTATCGTATACTTCAGGGCCAGAGTGGTGACTATGGCCCAATCGCCCTCACATTGAGGGTATGCCTGTGTCCCAGCTGTGGGGACGTAAATTGGCTGTTGACTTCGCTTTCACCGGATATCACTGCACTTTTTTACGTATGTCGATGTTCGCCGCGTCACCGGGCGGACATTCAACGCTTCCTGAAATAGCCAATCGTGGAACATAAACAGTTTTTGTCTCTTCTTAACTACGAAGTGTTTAGTAGAAAAGTACTAACACTTATCATTGAGTGTGTGTCAATGAAACAGGACTGATAGATGTATTGTAGTCGTTACGCTACCGGCTGTACCACTACACACACCGGTAGCGGTATCACAGCCCGAGGGGAGCTGCACGGCGGCGCTGGGGGCAGGGGGCATGGGGGGCAGGGGGCCAGCGGAGAGGGTCCGATGGACGCAATTGGATTGCGGTAAACTAGTTAGAATTCACGAGCAGACGCGTCGGCCAATCAATTAGTTGCGTTTTGTGGCCGACTGCCTGCCACGCAAAGATTCGTGTCCGTTCATGCATATTTTACTGTTTCTGGTTATATGACAGCCAAATATATATATCATATGTTATAAAAAAAGCGACGACGAGCAGGACGCCCCGCTCACCTTGCCCCGGCGCGCGTCGCTAACGTTGCACTGTATCCGCTGGTTGTTGTAAAAGGTGTCTGGCGGCAGATTTATATATTAAAAAACGAATATCTCAATAAGTTATAAACAGTGCGGGGTGGTGGGGAAGGTGGTGTCATTAGAATCACCGATCGTGCGGATTTCTTAGTCACGATGTCGCAGTGGTGCAGTGGTGCAGTGGTGCAGTGGTGCAGTGGTGCAGTGGTCGGGTGAGCATCGCGCGTTCGCTATTGAAGCATTTCTCAAGAGTAACGATTCTTACGTACTCGCTCGCCGACAGTTTTGTTCACATTCCAATATTCGACGGATAGGCGATGGGCCGAGTGTGAATTTAATTCGTTCGTGGGTGGAGAGGTTCCGCGCAACTGCTTCGGCTATGAACACACCACGGCCAGAACTTGGTCGATCGTCAAGGACCCCCGAAAACGTTGAACTGGTTGAACGCAGTTTACGTGAAAATGCACGACTTTCGATACGGAAAAGGGCAGCTTCACTGGGACTTCCAAGAGCATGCGTGCATGAAATTTTGAAAAAAGATATGAAGTTTCATCCTTTTAAAATTCAAATAATTCAAGAATTGAAAAAAAAAGACGTGCGAAAAATTAGTGAATTCCATTTTTTGGAGCGACGAGGCTCATTTTCATTTAAACGGACACGTAAACACACAAAATTGCCGTTACTGGGCTCTAAGAACTCGCAATCCTCGACTGAAGCACCAAAAACCATTACATTGCCCAAGGGTAACTGTTTGGTGCGCTTTATCCACGAATGGGATAATCGGACCATTTTTTTTTGAAAATGCACGGGGCCAAGCGACGAATGTCAATGGTGAGAATTATCGGCTCATGATTTCGAATTTCTTTTTGCCGAACCTGCGAGCTCATTCATCATTCTCATCACACACGTGGTTTCAACAGGACGCTGTACAGGTGCGACCGCACACACGGCCAGAGCTTCGATGGATTTGTTGCGGGAAAATCTCCCTCAAAAACTGATTAGTCGCTTTGGGGACATCCCGTGGCCACCGAGGTCACCCGACCTAACTCCAATGGATTTTTTTTTGTGGGGCTACCTCAAAGAGAGAGTTTACGCCAACAATCCGCGAACTGTTGTGGACTTAAAAGAAAATATTCGGCGAGAAATCAGCGCAATTGAACCAAGTTTACTGCAGCGTGTGGCACGGAATACGAGGCTCCGTTTCGAATAGTGTGTGTGTGTGTGCAACAGGATGGAAGACATTTGGATGACATTATCTTTAAACAAATGAAATCCGCATTTGTACTCTATCTTTTAATACTTTTAGTAAAATTATATGTCAAACATATTATTTTTTATTTAAATTTGAAAACATAAATCTGCCACCAGACACCCTGTAGAAGCGATAAACGGCTATGACGGAGGCCTACATGTACTTTTTGTCGCTATCATATTCAAGAGTGACCTCAAGTGTTTATTGATAAAAAAAACTTAAAGCCAAAAAATGTATTATAAGAAAAATAGGGCGGCCGTGACAGTACATCAAAACTTTATCACGCTGCGCTGGACTTTTATTCACTTAAACAATATATAATACAAAGAGATCAGCTCGGCTCCAGCACAAACAAATGTTATTAGCGAAATGAATAGCTCCAGTTATAACTTGAAAGAGAGTGTCAGTGAAGCATTAAACATTGACAACTACTCGAGGGATTCAAGGACAAATGTAAAGAAAATCGGAGACGGTGAAACAAAGCCGAGTGCGTCCGCCGCAATATTTAGTATTGATGGTGCATTTGCAAGTGTCCCTACTGCAAGCAAGGACTCCATATATTTTAATAAGATTCTGTTGTATCAAGACGATTTCTCGTTACCATTTGATAGTTCTTATAATTCTATAATACAATGAAGGTGCAATGATAGCTATAAATGAGGAGTTTATGAGGGAAATAAGTTATGGAATAAAACGAAGGTCTATTGCAATTCTCCGGAGAGTAGACAGCAGATTGCAAACAGGTGCGACTATAATATTGCATTTACTGTTTTTTTATACCGAGTGCTCTGAAAATGATTGCTCTGAAGGGTAGTTTATTGTTTCATATTCATTTCATAGTGATAAAAATACTACCAGTAAAATAAACATAAATAAAAATAAAATTCACACATACAAGCACAAAAGTAATGATATGGAGTTACCCTCGCAAAGATCTTGTTTTTATCGCTGGTTAAAACTTTAGGAAACTCTGTAGGAAGAGGAAAGTATTTTTTCGCAGCAACACACAAACGTTTCCCCGATTGTAAATTGGAATGTTGAGAGACACAACGCGACCGGATGCGGATGCGGATGCGCACGCGCACCCGCCGGCGCGGCGCGGTGCGGAGGTCGCGCGGCGCCGCTCGGCCAGCGCTGATCGTTCGATGGAAATGCACAAAATAATGGTCAATTGCTGCACCTCATCATGTCCAGGTGGACCGCAGCGTTGTGTACCGCATATTTATTACAACGACCTTTGTCCAGCAACGGTTGATCGGTTATATAATGAGAAACATTTACTTTAGTCATAATTGGACGTTGGTGAAGATTAGTTATGCTAAGATTATAATACATGTTGTAAAAGTGAATAACAATACCGAAGAATTATTGACAGGTGAACATCATAACAGCCAAAAGTCATCGGTACATGCCGCGATTCGAACCCGCGACCTTCGGAATGGAGGCCGCACGCTCTAACCATTAGGCCAGCGAGCTGAGATTTAGAGATAAGCATTTATGATAAACTCAGTAGACTTGTCGGACAGCCGACGCGTGCCGTGCTCTCGTTGCAATTATCGTTGGAATTAAATCTTGGTCCGCGTCGGCTGAGCGTACAAACGGCTCACGAGCCTTTGTAAGGCGGTGGTATGTTGCCAAAGCACATAGCACATACATGCACGTTCAGATATATCATTCACCGTCTGTTACATAACAAGGTTGGATTTCCGGCACACCCGATACGTCTTCCCTAGGTAAATATCCATTAAGGTAACTCGCAACACGCATAACTAAGTGTACAGTAAGCCGACAAAAACAGTATTCGGTATCGCAGTGTGCGCCGGCGAAGGCGGGCGGCCCCGCCCCGGCCGCTCCGGCCGCACCGGCCGCACCGGCCGCTCCGGGCGCTCCGGGCGACCGCGGCGCGGCGCGGCTCGTTATCGCAGGTGCTCGCGCCGGTTATATCCGGTTAAATCCCGTTACAACCCGGTTACCAGGACGGGGATTACCCGTCTGATACGGTTCTGCAGTCGTTTGCAGGTTGATTTATTCAGTGCGGCTTACGTGCGGAGTTTTTACGTGTGTCGGTTTATTTCAGATTATTATAATTTATTATCAAGAAATTTGTATATAATTCCGTAGCGCGCCGGCTTTGCGCACCACACGACCCCCACCCCAACCCCCACCCCCACCACCACCACCACCAAGTATTTGTACATTTAAAGCGCTCAAGTTGCTTCACGAAACATTAACCAATGGTATTACTTTTCTACAAAAGCGGTCTATTTCTTTTTTGGTAATACGTTTAATATGTAAAATCATAACATAATATTTTTATTGCTAGGACATTCGCGTACCGCCGTCGCGGCACCGTACCGGTCGGCGCGAGCCGCGTACGCGTACAGTGCTATTAGCGGTAGAGCGGTAGAGCGGTAGAGCGGTGACGGTGACACTCACACCAGCCGCGCGCTGTTGTGCACCTCACGATGATGCATTGCTAGATACATTCTACTTGTTTTGTGATATAGTCTTAGGTAAAAATGCACCTCATTGTTGCATTTAAATGGAACAGATATGCTAGTGCTCACTTACAATAACAATTGTAAGAGTCCAATCGCCGCGTCGCACAGTGTGAACGCCGCGTCGCACAGTGTGAACGCCGCGTCGCACAGTGTGAACGCCGCGTCGCACAATGTGAACGCCGCGTCGCACAGTGTGAACGCCGCGTCGCACAGTGTGAACGCCGCGTCGCACAGTGTGAACGCCGCGTCGCACAGTGTGAACGCCGCGTCGCACAGTGTGAACGCCGCGTCGCACAGTGTGAACGCCGCGTCGCACAGTGTGAACGCCGCGTCGCACAGTGTGAACGCCGCGTCGCACAGTGTGAACGCCGCGTCGCACAATGTGAACGCCGCGTCGCACAGTGTGAACGCCGCGTCGCACAGTGTGAACGCCGCGTCGCACAGTGTGAACGCCGCGTCGCACAGTGTGAACGCCGCGTCGCACAATGTGAACGCCGCGTCGCACAGTGTGAACGCCGCGTCGCACAGTGTGAACGCCGCGTCGCACAGTGTGAACGCCGCGTCGCACAGTGTGAACGCCGCGTCGCACAGTGTGAACGCCGCGTCGCACAGTGTGAACGCCGCGTCGCACAGTGTGAACGCCGCGTCGCACAGTGTGAACGCCGCGTCGCACAGTGTGAACGCCGCGTCGCACAGTGTGAACGCCGCGTCGCACAGTGTGAACGCCGCGTCGCACAGTGTGAACGCCGCGTCGCGCAGACGAAATGTCAATAAAAGCTGATTCAAAGTTCAGCGGTGCCGGCTGATCGGCAAGTGCTCGCTCTATGCTACATCTGACGCCCGAGCCGCTCGCTCCGTGTCGCTCCGTGAGCCGGAAGTAATGGAAGATGATTAAGCAGGAGCTTCGCGGCCAGGTATCGGAGCGCGGAGTGGAGAGAGCCGACCCTCCGCACTCCAGCGATCAATTTAGCGATTTAAAACTCGTTATCGAATGATTTCTTGAATCGTTGGTACATTGTTTTACTGTTAAAGAGAACCCAGAGATATTCACAATGATATATTGATTTATTTATATTATGTAATGAATGAGAAGTTGGCAGTGTGAATGTTTGAGGAGAAACAATGCATCTTGATTTACAAAGCTCTGATCGAGAAAAACAACAATATCATCCATAATTCGTACGCGGCTGTAAATTTACCCTCGTCGCCGTGACCGGCGCCGCGGTAATGAAATAGTACGAGGTGGCAGGTTACCCGCCTAAACGCGGCCATTTTGTGCGGAGCGGGTAACCAGTGCGAACCAGTTCATTAGAGATTCCGGCCGCGGCACGCGCCGCTGACAAATTTATCCGGTTAATTTGCACCGTCTTTACCCCGAACGACTGTTTCGAGCGGCGCTGTCCGGGGGCGCCGCCCGGACCCGGCCCCGACCCGGCCCGGCCCGGCCCCGCGCCCGCCCCGCCTCGCGAGAGACACGATAAGAATCCCACGCAGTTTGTGACATTTACTTTGTGATATCACTATAACTTTTACTAATACAATTTGTCAGACATTTGTAATGTCGTTAGGTATCGGAGTAATGTTCCTACCGTTACATCCGCTCCGACGGAACCGACCGGGGCGCGGGCGCGGGCGCGGGCGCGGGAGCGGGCGCGGGCGCGGGCGCGGGCGCGGGCGCGGGCGCCGCACCAGGAACAAATGACAACCTTTAAGCTGTAGTTAACATAACAATATATATATACGTTCGTACGAAAGTACACACTTTTTAAGTGATGAATAAACAGTGAGTAGTAAATATAGAGAGATATTCTTTTAATGGTTGTATTTACTTTCATCCCCACCAGATACGAGTGAGCCCTCCCTTTGTTTCGGCACTGGTGGGCTTCAAGCGCCTAAGCCGTGAAATATCGCTGAAAACTTCCCGAGAGTAAAGTTTACAGCGAGAGGGCAAAGATGATTAGCGAAATGGAAGTTTAATATTAAAAAAGTTATAAACAAGTAAGATCTCAACGAAAATATGAAGGCTTATTAAACACCGCAGCGCGCCACGCCGCGCCGCCGGAAGTGGTTCCGCGGGGGGCCCGCCTCGCCACTGCTTGTGCTCAATTCTGATGGCGCTGCGAGCTCGTGCGCCTGCCGCCTTTGCGTCACTTGCGTCGCTTGCGACACTTGCGACACTTGCGACACTTGCGTCACTTGCGACACTTGCGCCACGCCGACACTGCGCATCAATCGACTGACATTACGAACCCTCACACTTAACACCAGTTTTACCACCAGAAACACCTAGTTTCCTCGTTTGTTTCGTTCACACAAAATCCCGTGCCTACTGCTTAGGACACGTGTTCAAGTACTGTGTGACCTATTGTCGCCATACTTTATTCATAATGTGGTGCAGGGCATCAGGTCAGCAGCAGCAGTAGTTTTGAAATAAATAGTTCGTGCGATGCAGAACAATCACACACACACAATCCTTTAACAACGTTCCCGCGCTCTGGGATGTTTTGGCTCTCATGTGCTGAGAGGAAGAACAAACACAAGTTTGATGGCAGATTAACAAAGTGAAAGTGTTGGTCAAGCTGGCGAGTAGCAGGTGCAAGTACGCGCTGAACGCCGCGCGGACTGCTGGGACGCCTGGCTCGACGTTACAGCCCTCAATAAGCTCTGCGTGGCGACACCCGCTAGTGCCGGAGACACCGCGGCGGCAGCTGAAACCTTTACATTGTTGATCGTTCAATGTAAAAACAAGTTATATAGCAACTTGTGTATGTAACTTAACCTTCACATCTGTGGAGCGGATGGGGGCACCCTTGTTATGGCTGTCGCGCGCCGTCGTGCCGACGTGCCGACGTGCTGACGTGCCACGCCGGCGCGTGAATGGCAGCACCTTTAATGTCTGCCATTTGTGTTTGCAATGCGTGTCATGGTGACTTTGTTTTTGTTGTTACACGTTAACACAAATAGAAAAATGTATATATGTATGTAAAGCACTGTACATTTGTAACAATACTGCTATATGAGTAACGGGTGTGAGGCGTGTAACGGGTGTAACGGGTGCAGGGGGTCCCGCACAACGTGTCACGGGAATCAAACCAGCTTTACCTGCTCGCGGTGTTACCTACTTATCAACAAACGAGGGTACGGTTTCCACCAACCCGCCTCTAAACCAGCAGGATGGGAAATGGCTCGAATCCCTGTCCCCTTACCCGACGGTACCGAAGGCGAGGTTACTCGCGGGAAACCACTGGAAGCGGGCAGCTAGGATGATATACACTGCACCACATTGCACTCGTCGTATAAGACATAAGATGTTGAGTCTCTTTACGCCAGCAATTATACTAGCTACAGCGCCCTTCAAACAGGAACATAATATTTGTACACTACTGTTTGTCAGCTCCTATTGTAGCTGCGGCGGTATCTACCTAGACCGTATCCGGCACCGGAAATCTACCACCAGTGAAGTGTTCTTCTTTATTTTTACTGCCGGCGAGTCTGGTCTCCGTTGCCGCGGTGCGGGTAGATGCCACTACCGCAGCGCCTCTTGCCCTCGCCGTGCGTGCAAACGTCAGCGCGTTCCCGTGTGCAGGACGCTGTACCTATTAAAATTATTGGGGTAATGAAACTCAACTTAATCATTCATTTTCGATCCTCGTATCTCAAAGTAATAGCAAAATTGTGTAGTGCTTATGACACTTACACTCAATGGCGCCACTTTGTTACGCGCATGCGTCGACACACACCTTCCGGTGAGAGTTATCGGTTGTGTTGTGCCGTTGGAGCACAAGGTGAAGTCGAATTAGTAAATGTGAATGTTGTGAATGTTGTGAATGCTGCGTGCGCAGTGTAAATTGTTTGTTAATTTTGTAGTGTAGTAAGTAAGAGAGCACGGGGGGCGCGCGTCCTTGCCTCACCGTATCTGTGGCGGTGCTAATGTCCGACGCGGCTTGTCCCCAGGACCTGCAGTCGGAGATCGAGACCCACCGCGATGTGTACGCGTCGCTCACGGGCACCGGGCGCCGGCTGCTGGGCTCGCTGTCCTCGCAGGAGGACGCAGTCATGCTGCAGCGCCGCCTCGACGAGATGAACCAGCGGTGGCACCATCTCAAAGCGAAGAGCATGGCTATAAGGTGAGTCGCTTTCACCCTCAACTTAACGGATGGATGTCCACATCGGGACGGGACACGCACCTCCCCCGCCCGATGCGTCCACGCAATGCGCGCTGTTCGAGTCGCTTTGCTTTCACTTATTTCTCACGCTCGTTGAAATTTTCACACGCTCCTAATTTCTAACTTTACCCCGAAATTAGTAAAATGTTGCACTTGAATACATCCGTTCGAAATATTTTTTTTTATTATTGCAACACCCATAAAACAGTGATCGCGTCCCGTCACACGCGTTCAATTATGAATACAAATGGTTTTACACAACAGCTGACGTGTCGCTCCTGCGTCACAGCGACACGTTGTTTGCAATACACATTCTTTTAACGTCAAATTCGCAATGACTGATCGCGCGGCGCGCGGCAGCGCGGCCCACTCCGCACCGGACATCCCCACGCGGTAAGCGGTAAGCGGTAAGCGGTAAGGGCTGTCACACACTCAAATTCCTTAATTATTCATCTTTTAAATGTAATTCTAGTATTCTTTCCAAAATAATAAAATTTACAATTTTTATATCTCCTGAAAAGATTTCGAGATCGATCAGAAATAGATTAACAAAAACACCTAAGTGAGCTGACGTGACGCAGCGGGCTAGTAAGCTGAATCGGCAAGAGGTGTTAGACTGAGATGATGGTGATAACGAGGAATGAATTAGGAACGGAGGACATTTTCATTCTCGTTAACGCTCGTACTTCTCCACAAAAGATAACAAGAGAACGTACTTTCTACTCTTTCTTTTAATTTCCGAAATTAAATTTATAAAAATCGCTCCAGCGCCTTAGCGCGCCGCGCCAGCGCAGCGGACAGGCGCACTAGCATTCATGTGATGGGTATAGCTCCACAATTCTGAGAGATACACGTGTATAGCACGAGTGCAGAGATATCGAGCAGGCACTGGCGACGAGGTGAGCCGGCCGGACTTATGATAGGGGGCTGACTTAGGTATGCGGCGCGCGCGCTGGAGCCCTAGCCCGGTGCGGAGGCTCGCCCGAACGCTTTCAGTTAAATCCCCGCACCGGTGGGCGCACACTTTTTCAGCGCATGAATATTAACGAGGATGGACGATTGTACGTTTATTCGTTTAGCGCGCCGCACCGGGCCGGCGCGCTCGTCGCGGCAATAGTCGACTTTATTGCAGGGGGTACAAGCGGTACAGGCGGTACAGACGGTACAGGGGGTACAGGTGAGTAACCGCGACGCGTTCCGTAGCGTTTGTTTCACTGCACGATGCTTTATTTTTATTTATGCGGCGTGTGGTTTATTTTAAAGTTTTATTTATTAAAAAAAATAGTTTCTACTAACTTCATTGATCGTTGTGTACATACATAAACTATTCGATATGGCGCAGCTAGGGGAGCAAGGATAAGGGAACAAATGTATAAAAGCGAAGAACGTGTTTTACGTAAAAACAGAAATGTTAATTTATTTCTATCGTCTGCAACTGAGAAGAGAACGACTGCACAACAGCAGAGGGTGTACCGCGTGCTCCATTATATATTACGTTATCAGGACGAGCGGCCTCCCCGCGCCGGGCCGGTGGCGCGGCGCCGCGCGCGCTCTATGATAATTAACTACGCACATCGCCTGACGCAATCGATTGTCTTGAAGCTGACCAAATTAAATCAGTCCAGTTTGCGCGATACGCGTCCACCTCCCACCCCACCCCATCCATTCAACCCTCGTTCAGTACAAACCAACACACGGCCCAATATAGCCGCATTGTGATTATGATAGATATACGCATTAGCAGTGAACCGGCGACGCGGGCGGCTCTCGTCGATCACCGCGGAACGTATCCACTCAGGTCTAGACTCCGCCGCAGCCAGTACTGCGAACACCGACGAAACGTAATGACATTATTTTTGAGATGCTCTATCTGGTGGT
This sequence comes from Troides aeacus, assembly GCA_033220335.2. Taxonomy (NCBI): domain Eukaryota; kingdom Metazoa; phylum Arthropoda; class Insecta; order Lepidoptera; family Papilionidae; genus Troides; species Troides aeacus. The sequence goes on from CM067288.1 coordinate 389,039, forward strand.
GAACTTGGCTGCTGAGAGACGCTAGAAGAGACGCAACTAATGCCATGTTTTATCGCACTATGCACACTAGGTGAACACCGTACCTTCGTACCGAATTATATCATCATACCAAATTCTTAATTTCACTGAAATTAATACAAATCCCTTATGTTCCGTATAACCGGAAGTGCTTTCATCGTAATCATCACACCGAAATGAATCAATTCGTAAACGCCCATGTTCAATTGACAGCTCAATAAATAGCGTTCAGATATTTCATTTGTTGTACCCCTCTCCCCACAGCAGCGGTCATACTTATCGGCGGCTGGCCGTTTTGTAGTCGGGCCACGAAACTAGCGGTGATGTGATATTTCAGCGATTGTTAAAACCCTTCGGCGGGTACTGATTGAATTCTAGAGGTCGCCACGCTAAAAAGAAACCCCTCATTCTAATGAGACAATTAAATCAACTGCTTACGTTATTCCTTTTCAAAGGGTATTTACACAGACTCTAGGAAAATGATAAATACTAACAAGTCTAGACAACGCTAAGTAAACTGTAGATATTCTATATTGCAGGTGGACACAGTTCAAGACACCGAGAGCATTTCTTTCGTGGTTTATAAGCAATCTTGTTGTAGTGTAGTATTATACAATAATTCCAATCTACTGTCCTCCCGTGTCGTCTAACCACAAGAAGTCGTTAACAATAAATAAATAACTTATATCGCTTGAGGTGTCGCGAGGGTGCCGCGAGGGTGCCGCGAGGGTGCCGCGAGGGTGTCGCGAGGGTGCCGCGAGGGTGCCGCGAGGGTGTCGCGAGGGTGCCGCGAGCAGGGCGCGGACTGCATTAATCAGTTGCCGGTAACGAGGCGCCGTAAATCTTTCCCCGTGAAATCGTCGAGGGCTGCCGGCCGTGCGCCTCACCCCTTTAATTAATTCATCGATGTTTTTATTGTATGATTAACGAGCCCCTCGGGGCGCACGCGGTGCACGGGGCGCACGGGGCGCACGTGGCGCACGCGGCGCGGTCGCACGGCCTCTCTTATTGTACTTCATCGTGTTGTAAGCTGTTGAATCGCGACGACTTATTTCGTTCGTCGTTACCAGAACTATCCGACCTTCTCTATTAAGTTGCTGCTGCAAAGCGTTATCGTTGTCGTCGACTTCATGATACGATTGAATCCGTTTAATGTCGACAATAATTAGAAGATGCAACTGTTCATTGCTCTCGGCAGGCATTTGAACGTGTGCTGAGACGTGTACTTTGGTACTGCATTTTTAACATTGGCTATTCCTGTGTAAATTGTAAAGAATTTCCGTAGCTCGCTGGATCTAAACAAGTTGTGGAACTCTCCAGGAGTCCGCCAAAGTTGCACTCAATGCTGTGCCTTTGATACCGGTGGCCGGGGGCCGGTGGCAGGGGGCCGGGCCTCGCATAGTGTACGCGGAATACTCTCGGGAGCGGCCTAACCCAAGCATCCCAATGTGTAACATACTTGTAAAATTTTCTGTGAACTTTCATACGAGTTTATTCGGAAAATATTTGCCATGTTGGAAAGCGGCTCGGAGCCGTAGCCATAGCCGGAGCCGGAGCCGGAGCCGGAGCCGGAGCCGGAGCCGGAGCCGGAGCCGGAGCCGAACTACGCGCAGGAGTTTTGTTTTCTTTGAAATTTTGCTTGCGACGGATTTGAATACTTTGTCATTGTTAGACAAGTTGAGTTTAAATTGTCGGAATTGTTTGTAAAGGCGGGACGGTAAGTACATAACTTAAATAAACAATTTGCTTGGATCATTTCTTTATACTTACAGTTTTGAATCAAACGGTTATAATATAATCAAACTTGAATTGAAAATAATAAAACAAACCGGGCATTCAAATAGTTCTGCTTGACAACATTTACATTATATAAATGGATACAGAATGCATTCTGAATACAAAATCCAACTGCTATCAAACATCTGAAGAAGTTCTACATTTTGCGATTTTTATCATAACTTCTCAAGTAGTTCTGATGTCGCGAGCACTAAAACTTAGTAAATGCTCAAATATTTTCAAAGTCAAACAATAAGCTTTGAAACAACAGCAACAAGAACTGTTGACAACCTTATTTGAGGACACAGTATTTAACGATTTGATTGATCATGGACTGTTCACGTTATGCGGTAATTTAGTGAAAGCCGCGCTTGTCTAGTGCACTTTCATGAACTGCGGAGACTGGACAAGCAGCAAGCAGCTCGACAACTGCTTCGTGTTCACATTATGTACGATCTTCCGGAGAGTGGCTCGTACGGATATAAAAGAAACAAAGTAGAAATGCGCGGCCATCACCATCACCGCGGCCCCATAAATCTTAAAGCGTTGGTTCTCAAACAATAAGGGATTCGTTCCGAGACATAAAGTTGATTTTATTGATACGCGTGCGGCCGGCAGAGGTCGGCGCAGCGAGCGCGGCCGCCGCGGCGCGCCGCCCGGCGACCGTAGCACATATTGTGAACATAAAGACCACATTATTTCCAGCTTTGCACATAAACCATCCCCCCTGCGGCCTTGTGAGGGTCGTGTCGCGCATTTTGTAAAACGTCGAGAAGCGGAAACTCATCGAATGTAGGACCAAAGCTTAGTGGTTGACACATGCAATCATATATCAATTTAAACGATCTTTGTATATACTCATCTTCGACAAAATAAATTCTCTAAAATCCAAAACACTCGCGATCCTGCCCGCGAGCCTGCCCGCGATCCTGTCCGCGAGCCTGCCCGCGATCTTGCCCGCGAGCCTGCCCGCGAGCCTACCCGCGATCCTGCCCGCGAGCCTGCCCGCGATCTTGCCCGCGATCTTGCCCGCGATCCTGCCCGCGAGCCTGCCCGCGATCTTGCCCTCGATCTTGCCCGCGAGCCTGCCCGCGAGCCCGCCCGCGCTGTTAACGCGCGTTTAGTGATTTCGCAGTGAAATAAAACGGCGATTTGGTCGCGCAACATCTTTATCTCGCAGTTTACGGCGCCGCGTATAAAATCACTTTATGTGCACGATATGTTTACTATATGTGATATGTTCATTTATACGCTACAGCGATTCGACGAGTTACAAGCGTGTCCTCGCGAGGAACAGCCGACGGACCTTATGTATTGTCTAATCTATACATACTTAGTGTAAATTAAATGCACTCTCGTGCAATCTAATGCAATACTGGATGTGTAGGAGTGTCTCTTACCTGCACGTACTGAGCGCAACCGGAGGCACAGCTTAGTGTTGACATCGTAACCACATTGCCCGCCACTGTTACGAGCGAGGCGTATTAATTACCACTAAGTATATTATATATTGCTTGTTCGTCGAAATGGTTTGCAAAGAGAGTTCCGTGTCAATAAGGAACCTGCCCGCGGTACTGACGTCGAGTAAGTCCTGGTGGTTTACTTGCGAGTGCAAACTGTACCTGTTGTACCCGCTGGCGAGCGGGTTCCGGTTTGTTTGCGCGCGTGTTAGAGTTGGCGGGTAGGGCGCGGTGGTGGGGGGCGAGGCCGGTGGGGGCGCACCTTTGTCCGGCCGGCCGGGGCGCCCCCCGGAACAGTGCATATTTACATTACCACGCGGCGGGTGCGGCGAGTGCCAAATTAAATACGCTAGGGTTGAATGTAATTTGATGTGGGAACGGTGTACGTTTTGTGCATTACCTTTTGCCTAAACAGTAGCTGCGGGGCGCGCCGACGTCGCGGGGGCGATTTCACAGAAACATTTAAGCGTTAGTACATTTATGTCTCTATTATCAGAGCCTCTCCTAGCAAGCACGTCAAACATAATTTTGTTCCAGTGTAAAAGGCACTATACCCGTGCAATTACCGCGGTAATAAGATCTATGATACGCCACAAAGCGGTGCGCACAACTTGACACTGACGCAGCGCCGCCACCCGCTGCCACCCGCTGCCACCCGCCGAACGTCCGCGCCGCCTCGCTGCCACGCTAAACACTCTTGAACGTCAGAATATATCCATGCATTAAAAATAAACATCTTATCTCGTCTTTCAGAGTTTTCAGTGTAATTGTCAAATTAAGGGACAAAGTTTGATGAAATTAACTTAATGAGTGTTAAGTTATGACGCTAAGTTGCCGCCGTATCGTGTTCATTCAATTACACTTGGAGCGCGCTTCTGAAGCGCCACACGCTCAAGTTGGCGGCGCTCCCCGCGGCGGGGCTCCCCGCGGCGGCGCGGCGGGTCCGCGACGAGAGTTAACTGAACGACGCAACCAGTTTAACTTATTACACCTTACTTAAGTTTCATTAAGCAAAAGTAATTAATAGCCGGCTATATAATTAATGATAGGAAAGCCGACGCACGAGGAACAAGAAACGTTGCTTGTATGTTTATAACACAATTACGTGTAAAACTAATATGAAAGCCAATCAAATCATTTCACTATAGCCTTAGCGCAGTTTTTTTTAATTTAGGTCATAACATAAAATTATAAATGACTTAGAATTTCGTTCAAGAGCAAAACATAACTATTTGCCTTTTCCAGAAATCGGTTGGAGAGTAACGCTGAGCACTGGTCCGCCTTACTGCTCTCACTGCGAGAGTTGACCGAGTGGGTGATCAGGAAGGAGACGGAACTGAACGCGCTGGCGCCGCCGCGCGGGGACCTCGCCGCCCTCGTCAAACAACAGGTACACCGGAGTTTCGAGACTTAACATCTTGCGTCGAGCGATAGCAAAGTGATGCTGTGTGCGTCATCCTAACCGCGTGCTCATCCGCACCACGTTGCTATGGGCGGGTGTACCATCACCGCCGTCAGGTGAACGTCCCGTTCGTCTCGCCGCATAATTGAATTGAAACAATCTGTACACACAATTTGTGCAGCGCCTGCACAACATCACGAGCAGTTGTTCTGAAGTACATATTGCAATTATCGATACTGCAGGGTTGATAAACTTCACTGCTATCGCGTCGGGGGCTGCGGTGTAAATAAAGGCTGAAGCGATACTTAAAAAAAATTAGATTTTTTTGTGTATCAACATTAACAAGTGAAATAACTTTAAAAAATAAGGCGCGGTCGTATATGAATATGACTAATCATAAGAAATGGGACTTGTCGGCATCTTCTCGGTGACAGGAACAAATTAACATATTGTTTGTCTACCGTACGTAACTCAACCTCACAATTTCTTAAAGTGAGCAATCTCTTTTTTTTTTTTTTTTTTTTTTTTTTTTTTTTTTTTTTTTTTTTTTCGCGGGGGAAATCTTCGAAAAGATACTCTGCCTCCTGGGGGGAAGTCAGAGTTATGTGGAGATTTTTACCCACTAAAACCCCCTCGGTGGTCACCTTCGGCGTTTGGCGAGGTCACGGGATCTCCGTTCGGAACACAACCGCGGCCTCGCTAACGCTATGCTGGGATAGCTCGTCTCGGGGTCTGCTTATACAGACCCTACTAGACTCATGAGTATTATTTCAATGACCGGCGACCACGTCCAGCCATTGTCCTCCTCAGGGTCGTTTAGAAGGCGATGAGAACCCCCATCCTGATCGCCAACAACCCATAAGGCCCCATTATGGTAGGGGAGCACCATTCACCGGTGCGACGTGTTGACGCACGGTAGTGCCACGACGGTTTCTTCTCCGAGCGGGATCTGTCCTCTCTCTAGCCCGCTCAGCAGCCTCCTTTTGTACCATTACAGTTTCGCAAAAGAAGGCTACGGCCCTCCATGCAACGTCTCCTCCCAGCATCGCCGACACGATTATTGGCAAGGAGAGGTTCTGTCCGATCTGGTTTATCAGGGTCCGCCGCTCCGGTTCCCATGCCGGGCAAACCGCGAGCGTGTGCGATGCGGAATCCAGCTCTCTTCCTCCGCAGTGAAAGCAATTCGCCGTCGCTTCTCGTCCAATCTTGCACAGATAATCACCGAAACACCCGTGCCCAGTAAGTATCTGTGTAAGTCTGTAAGTGAGACTTCCTCCGCGTCGTTGCATCCAGGCATCGAAGACCGGCAAGATCGCCCCCACAACGCGTTTGCGCGCATACCTCTCTTCCGAGAGCTTATCGCGCCACGCTGCAAGAGCCCTGCGCCGCTCCTGCCGTCGAGCCGTCTTGAGTACTTCGTCTGGCTCACTCCCACCGCTCTGGCGGATGGCGCGGATACGGTCGTACATCCTCGCATCCATATCCGCCAGAATATCCATAGGTGGAAAGCGAGCTAAGACTGTCGCCGCCTCGAAGGATATTGTACGGTATCCTCGTATGATCCTTATGGCCATTCTCCGCTGAACGCTGTAGATTTTAGTTCTACAGCGTCGGATGGCTAGCCTCTTAGCCCATACTGGCGCGCCATATAAGGCTACGGATCGTATTACTCCCGCATAGAGGCGGCGAACTTCCTCTACTGGACCCCCGAGATTGGGTAGCAGTCTGTGCATTGCACCGGCTATCCTCTCGATCCGGGGTACTAGACGCTCGAAGTGTTCTTCGAAGCCCCAACGACTGTCCAATGTCAGGCCAAGGTACTTCATGTACCGGCCCACTTCCACATCGTGCCCACCTACTTGGACACACCAGTTAGGTGGTTCCCTAGACCTCGGCATTTTGTGGAACCATAGCGCCTCGGTTTTGTGTGGCGCTATTTGTAATCCTAACTCGTGTATTTTAGCGACGACAGCTTCCGCTCCAAGCTCGGCGAGCTCCCAGGCCCTTTCAAAGTTGTCTCCACTAGCAATCACCAAAGTGTCGTCTGCATAACATACAACATTTACTTCTGCGGGGAGACTAACTCGCAAAACTGCGTCATACGCCAGATTCCACAAGAGTGGCCCGAGGACCGATCCTTGTGGAACCCCTCGCAGAATTTCCTTTCGGATGCTATTTCCGTGTTGATCCACGTACGTAATGTACCTGTCACGCAAATAGTCCGCGATCACGTCTTGCAGGTAGAGAGGCACTTGATGATAGATTAGTGCCTCTTTAATCGCGTCCCATGGCAGAGAATTAAAGGCGTTGACGATGTCCAAGCTTATCGCCAACGCTACACCACCTTTGCCTACAGATTGTTCAGACAGGGAGCGGACGCGTAAAATGGCGTCTACGGTGGAACGCTCGCGTCGGAAGCCAAATTGGCTCTCGGCGAGATCCGGACCGACGCGCGACAGATGCCGATTGAGACGGACAGCAAGAATCCTTTCGAATAACTTGCCGACCTCGTCCAATAGACATATGGGACGGTACGCAGATGGAGATTCTGAGGCCTTACCGTCTTTCTTTAAGAGGACCAATCGGGCTTCCTTCCAGGGTTTAGGAAATTTGGATTTACGAAGGCAGTTAGAAAATAACTGTCTCAACCTGTTCCCCAAAACAGCCAGACTTAAGACCCAGACCCGTCCGGGGATTCCGTCGGGTCCTGGTGCCGTGTTCCGCTGCTTCAAACGGTTCACAGCTAGGTCGAACTCTTGTTCAGTTACCTCCATTTCGCTCTCCCACTCCCACGAAGACGTAGAAATGTGAATGAAGCGATTTGTCCGGTTCTTTGGAAAAAGAGTACTAATTACTCTCTCCAAGAGAATCGGATCTAAAGTTTCCGTCACTGGGGGCATCCACGGGCGAAGCTTGCCCAGCACCATCCTGTACGGACGCCCCCACGGATCTCTATCAAGTCCCTTTAAGAGCTCATACCAGGATCGAGATCTTGCGCTAGAAATTTCAGTTTGTAGCGCCTTTGTAGCCGCTCGATATTCGCCGTAAAGTCTGGCTATCTGATCGTCTGGAGCTCGCCTATTTCTCCTTCGAGCTCTAGTGTATTGGCGTCGGCTCCGCAGGCAAATTGCGCGTAAACGCGCAATTTCCTCAGACCACCAGTACACAGCTCCGCGCTTTAAACAACTGGCCCTAGGCATTGAGGTATCGCAAATTTGCGTGACTGCGTGTTGGAACCATTTTGCTTCCACCTCCGGATCCGATGAGCCTTCTTCGGCATTAGGCCATGCCGCGATATAGGAGGCGGCCATAACCATATCCCGGTTAAGTCGCTTTAAGCACCAGCGTCGCGTTGGACTGCTTTTTCTGCGGCAGTAGTTACCTTCTGGCCCTCGCATTACAACATCAAAGACGATGTGGCGATGATCGGAAAGAGTAACCACCTCTTCTGCAACTCTCCAGCCCGATAACATGCGAATCGCAGCAGGAGTCGCCCATGTTAGGTCCACAACCGACTCCCCCTGCCATCGCACGCATGTGCTAACTGACCCCCTATTTACCAAACGGAGATCCAATCCAGCCGCCCATTCTAACACCGTGTCTCCCCTTCGATCATCTATGCGGTTCCCCCATGCTCTGTTGTGAGCGTTAAAGTCCCCCAGAACAATCACCGGACGAGGTAGGTAACTACGAACACAAACTGCGACCTCGTCTAGGTACTCCTCGTAGTCGGCGAGAGACCTGTTCGGAGACACGTAGCAACCCACTACAACTACGGCTCCCCATTGCACTGCAACGTAACCCCGTCCTCTGATTAAGGAGCAGGGTCGTACACCATCTCCGCCGCCCCAGTAGATCGCTACAGAGCCTGTATCGTCACCAAACCAGCGAGGATGTTCGGGTATGATATAAGGCTCCGCTATCACTGCCAGGGCAACCTTCCACTCATTAACCGTTTGCAACAGCAAATGCTGTGCATTACGGCAATGATTAAGGTTGCCTTGAAGAACTCTGAGCGCCGTGAATTTTAGGCCGTATAAACCTCCATTCTCGAGCATGAGCTCGAGGTTGCAACTGTAGGTAATATCGCTGCCGCACTTGTACAAGCTAAAGGAGCTTTTTTAGTCTTCCTACCGCTTTTTTCCGTCGATAGAACGCACCTCTTTCCAAATTTATGGTTAGAGGGACGCCCCAGATCCGAGCATAAAGGGCATTTGAGTGTAACTGCTTTACACTCTTTTGCCTTATGGCCAGATTCTCCACAGCAGAAGCAACGTGTGCTCCGGTTGACCTGGTTCGGGCACTTATTACCAACGTGTCTCTTTTCCAGGCACCGGAAGCAGTACATAGGTCTGGGATCCAGTAGCTCCACCCGAATCAATCCCCAGCCTATGCGTACACGTCCAGTAGCCATTAATGTCCGAATCACATTAATTGGACACCGCAGCCAACACGTACCCATGTTTGTGTTTGTTCGGTGTACCTCTCCGACTTTAATATCATCCACTGAGCAACCACCCGCCTCTGCAACTGCTTCCGCGATTTCACGCGTGCTGACGGCATCGTCGAGATCTCTTAGACGGAGGTCTCCTGTTTTAACTGGACGATTAATCTTCACTCCTATATCAGAAAGGACCTCTCGCATCTTTGCAGCTAGCCTATCTGCCTTCTGGTTGCACTCGTCTCCACCAATCTCTAATAGGAGCCCTCCTGTAAGAGCTCGTTTCTGGCGAAGACTTTCGACGCCGATGTCCGACAGCCGGATCTTGCCTTTGGCCGTTTCCATTACCTTAGCATATGTAATGGAGGATCCTTCGGGTAGAGTTACAGTCACAGCTGCAGTAGTCCGGGCACGAGGAGGCTTCTTTCGCAGCCTCTTGGGAATCGTGGTATTTCTCGATTCTGTGGTGGGTCTCCTCACAACCTCAGCCCAAGTGTTTGTTGTTGCCTGCGGCGACGCCGCTAGCGTTTGTGTTGTCATCACCGGAGGTAAGTCCACCACTGGTGGATGTTAATTCCCCCGTTTTTTCCGTGACTGTCGCGCAGGTTTCCCTTTCGCTTGTTGCTGTGGACTAGTCAAACTGCTCGGCGTTGGAATTTGCGCGGTTATCGAAGAGGATCGGCGCCGCGGAAGTACCTCCGGCTGCTGTGGTGGCCTCATCTCTGCCAACGATAGCGGCCCAGGTTTTGGCGGCCTTGATTCGACTCCATACCTTTGACCCAACGGAGGTCTAATAGCTCTATCGGGAAAGATTTTAGCTTCAAAGGCAGCTAACTTAATATCAATCGTGGCAGATATGCGCTCCATGAGCCCTTCTCCGTCATTCATAGACCCAGAGATAGCATGACCACGCCTGGGAGGACGAGGAGCAGCTTCTTTAGAGTCAGGACGTTGGCTAGTACCTTTACGGAGGTGGTTGATCTCCTCCGTTAGACCGTCGAGTCTTGCGGTTAATTGGGTTAACTGGGACCGCAGCTCTGCATTCTCTCTAGCCAACCTCTCAGTGTAAGAGTCACCAGACTCGCTACCGTATCTCCGTGAAAGTTCTTCTGCTGCAGCTTTCACATTGCGCGCAGCTAATCTCAAGCCCCGGACGTACGTTCCTTTAAGATTACCGGAACGATCCGCGACTTTCTCAATGACTTCAAGGTTGGCATCAATTTGTTGTCGTGGATCTGCACAGATACGCATAAATCGGGCCAACTCTTCCTTGTTCGGAAGACTTTTCTTTGCTCTTGTGTTTAATGGAATCACAAAGGGATCAGATAAGTCTTCCGAGAATTCTGATTCCTCCACTGCTTTTCCGTCCTCTGAGTCCTCCGCCGACACTGCTACAAATTTAGCAGCGATAGCATCAGGGCTTGGAGGTTTGGTCCTTCTTTTACCTGTCAGCGCTGGCATTTTTGTAGTCATCGTTTTATTGGACGACTGTGATGCTACAGATACGTCCGAGACGTCCTCTCCTTCGCTGTAACTAACCGCTTTGACAGTTGTCATTACGGCGCGTTTTAATCTCCCACGTGTGTTTTTGGATGGACACGATGATATGTCCGACACTACCACTTCTCCGGTGATTTGATCCCTTGATGGGCAGGGATCCACGGCTGACGCAGAAGCATCGCCGAGATGCAGGAATGTGCCCCCCCCAGATACGATGGGGCAGCCCGGGTCTGGCCCGGGGGTGGACTCTCCGGCAATGCCGGTACCACCCTGGGGTAGTTTTTCATTGTTACCTGCTTTCATGTTTTTCCTTTATAGGGTGTGGTCCCAACTGTTCCCCCCTAGAGCCCCCCTCTGATAATAATAAACCCCCACCCCTCAAATTATTCTTTTCATGTCTACACTAATCCTTTGCAATCACTCAAAACAGAAATATTCGCAAAGCATTAGTGCAAAGTAAACAACCCCCGGTCTGTTAATGACTGGATTCCCCACCAGCCACTCATCCCTTCGGCACAGCCCGACCTTAGGATTGGGGTTATTTTTGTATAGAGGTTTTCTTCCTCGCAGCCTTGCAGAAATTCCCCCCCCCCCCCCGGCAAAGCCCCCGGTCCCTACTGGGATTACGGGTTGTCCGGTGTTGTCAACAGCCAAATGCACCTAGCACATCACCGCACACGTCGCATCCTCAGTCCCCTCTATTTAATAGAGGGGTACTAGGAGCGACTTGGAACCTTTGTAGGCCCGCCTCGCGGACAATATGTCCTTGGCCGTTTCTCAGTTCTAATGAACTGGTGGTACGCCCCGAACCCTGCCAGTTTTGGTCCACGTCGGTTTTCCGATACTACCCATATCTGGGTAGCGTGCCCCTATCCGCCAACCCGGGGACGCGCCCGATAGAAGGTCTGGCAACTCCACACGGGAGTGAGCAATCTCTTAAAGCAACTGGACCGTAGACGGTTGGTTAAGTGCGCTCGCCTTGGATACTCTAGCTGTAAAATTTTGCCAACCGGAAGAGAACAATCGTGGAGCTGTAATGGCGGTTGATTTACAATTTAACAGTAACTGAAAGGATGAGAACAAAAAATCTGCTAGACGTGTATACATCATATTACACTGAAACCTAATCAGTAAGTTCGATATTATTAGACAAGCGCTAAGCCACTGCGCCACGGATCCAGTGATTGAACTTTACAAACGACACATGGTTCCGGTTAACATCCTGGTTACAGTAAATTTAGTGTGGGAGATACTTTCGCACAGGTTTCGTTCGCTAATAGACAACATAAATCAAGTAAAGCTAACGACCGAATGAAACCCAAATAAACTTCAACCGGGAAAGTAACTTAACGTAATGGACTATAAATTAATAACGGAGCGGTGTTAGGTCGTATCCATTACGGCGTGAGCCCTAACGGCGTTGCAACGCGATAAATAATTTGTCGTGATCCCGCCGGATCACGCGCCATTCCATCGCGCCGCCGTCGCGACGCCGCCACAAAATGGCGGACGGAATCACAGGCATATCATTAATGGCGCTAAATCATATTTGTGGTTCTCAATCAAATATTTACCATCATACCATAATTATAAAACGATTGTGATAACAAATTACCGATTGCCCTCTGCGAGGCATTCATGGCTATAGTCAGACAGTCTACGTTCAGGCCTAGACTACTGCAGGACCTATTTCTTTCGCTAAGTAATGATTTGTTGGGCGCTACATCTTGCCCGTCGTTGCTGTGGTATGAGTTCGTGCATAAGCCGCCGCCGACCATAATCTAGGTGGTGTCTAGGCATCTTAATAAATCTGGCTTCTAAGTGTTATGGGCACGGACTCATCGCTTCTTCGAATAAACAGGAGTGCTACGTCGCCTCCTGCAGTGTGTGAGCGCTCCTGGCTGATGACACATACTGACATAAGTGCCAGAACACCAGTATGCACGCCGTGTTCCGGTCTCGCAAGCTATGTTATATATAGTCCGATTGAAGTAATATCAAGCTTTTCCTTACATCAACATTATTATAAGTGTGGAATTGAGACATAAAGTGAACCATCGATCCGGCGCACTCTGCGCTGCTGTTATCCGCAGCTTCCTACCTCATCTCGACGATTTATGGTTTCGGACGAGCCAAGGAGTGATATAACGTTTCCGGCATCTATATCTTATAGATATGTATAATATATATCCGACTTCTATACATCATCATTATTACTTATTTTCTCGTATAAGTGAACTGCACGAATGCAGTCGAAAATGGTGCACAGTGCTTTTTTTTTTTTTTTATTTATTTTTATATTTTCACGTCTTATTCCCAGTAGGGTTAGGCAGAGGTGAATAAACACCCACATTTCGCCAGATGTGGTCAGATTAGGTCCCGTGTAACAGGGGGCGAGCCTGTTGCCACTTTACTGGGGTCACTACACGCACACACACACACACAAACATGATTTCAGTGTGCTAGTTTCCTCGCGATGTTTTCCTTCACCGTTTGTATCTCGCTAATGTAACTAAAGTTCACAAATATCTGACTGACTCTAAAATCATCTTTGTGTGTGTGTGGTGGACCTGAGCGACATGGGACCTAATCTGACCACATCTGGCGAAAAGTGGGTGTTTATTCACCTCTGCCTACCCCTACTGGGAATAAGACGTGATAACATAAAAAAAAATTAATGTGTGCGTTGCGTTGTGAGTGGAGTTTGAACGGAGAACATCATTAGCCTCCCTCTCGCCTGGTTACTCCGTGTTATAAAAAATATACTAAAGTATAGGTGTACTATATATAATAATATAACGAATACAGTTTTAGTGTTTCCTGTAATTTTTTCTAGATCTCGAAGATTTTATTAATTATGCAGTGTTAAAACTGTTTGTAATAATAGTTTACTTTGATGTTTATATTAATGAGGTAAGAGTGTTTACTCAACGCTTGGCCGCCACCAGGATGACCACCGCGCGTTCCGGCGGCAGCTGGAGGACAAGCGCCCGGTGGTGGAGAGCAACCTGCTCAGCGGACGGCAGTACATCGCCAACGAGCCGCCGCTCTCCGACACCAGCGACTCTGAACGTAAGTATAAACCGCTACCGTTGTCACCTGGAGGCTAATTCATATTTATTTATTTATCTATTCGATTTTCATCATCATTTCAGCCAATTAAGGTCCACTCACGAGCACACACAGAGCTTTGCAATTCTGGGGTTATTTGTCGTCCTTGCCATATTTAACGTGCGGCTCGGAGATCGTTGGTGTAGACAACTCAAAAAGCTGCTGAGTTGCTCTTGTGGTTCGCCTACGCCATCTTGTGCGAAACGCCGATATTACAAAAGAAAAACTCTACATACACACAACTCTATAAGCATATTCCTTAGACCACTAAATGAGGTGGAGGTAGTTAGAGAAATTCGATGTCCAGTATAGGTCGGGAGTTTATCTCACAGTGACGAGCCATGTGTAAAGAAGAGACGAGATAAACCAACATCAATAACGCAATGACACCTAAGTCGACAAAAATGGCGGCGACATAGATACTCAATAGTATTCCTGTCAGCGTTACGATGGCGACGCCATCCGATGCGTCGCCGTGCTCGCTTGCATGCAGTAATTAGATGGCACAGCTAATCAGTTCGCAGTTCAAATTTAGGTCGAACAATGAGGCTAGGCGAACGTTAGGCTTCGATTTGAAGGGCGGTGTGGTAATGAGCTTTCGTGGAGATTCCGACTATGTTTTGATATACATGCTAATTAATTACCAACACTTAACTATACATTTAGTTGCATACATGTAGATCTGCCACGCTGTTCACCTATTCGAAAATCTAGTGCATTCGGTCAGGTATAACCAGTTGTCACCGCCTGGCAAATAGATTGGCATGTGCGATTCGATTGGCCCACTTCAGCGGGGCTGCTCGATTAATGCTACTAATTGCCACCCCGTAGCCGGATGCTCGCTTTTTCCTTCTACACGATTCCAATTTGACATGTGCGGTACTCGTTCGCATTGTACTGCACTCGGTTTTCTGTTCATTCTCGTTCAAATGTTTCACATCACAAGGTATTTAGAGTAGTATACAATATGCAAAAGTATTATAAATAGTTCTAGTGTAGCTTGGGGATCTAAGTTTGCAGAGTAGAATCTACCATACAACTGCTGCAAGCTATTTGTTAGCAAGGCCAGTTGTATTGCATAGATGTTTATGTTAGATATTGTCGTCTAAAAGTAAATAATTTATATAGTTTTTTGTACAATTTGGCAGCATTTTTAATGTCCGCGTTGTAACGTTTTGCAAGCAATAAAAAGATTTATTTTGGGATTGAAAATGTACCCGGCGCTGCGCGATCCTCGAACGTTCCATACCGCGGCAGGCGCACCTCGCGTGTTCAGCTTAACGCATAGTTGAAATACAATTAGGAAATATGTCGCATAAATCCAATAATAATTCCAAAACGAAATTCAACGGAGTGGTATGTCCGCTCCGAGCGGGGACGGAAATCCTGAGTTCCGGCGACCGCTGGCTACCAATTGCTGAAAAATGAACACGGATTTAAAAAAGCCTACAAGTATTCAGACGGCGGCTCAGACGAGGCTTGATTATTCAGGCCGTGAATTGAATACATGATTAAATTAAATCTGTAACGATATATGTAAATATAAGGTTAACTCGAAAATAAAAGTATTTATAAGTGTAGCGGTGTGGCAATCCTTAAAAGTAAATATAGAATATATGTGGAATAAGTTTTCGTGTCAGCGCTTAGTTTGTGTATGTTTCGACCTGTTCAAGCAGCGCTGCCGCAGCACGGACCCGCTCGGGACTGGCGGATGGATTTTTTTTTAAATATCCTTTTGAAAATATTCCGTACCGGAAGTGCCATTAAAAACTCACATCAGATCTCGCGGTCGGATAGACAATCGACGGTGCTCGAGGGCCGCGCTCCGGAGCGCTGCGATGCGGCGCCGTAATGACGTCGGCGCGGTGCGGCGCGGCGCGGTGCGGCGCGGCGACAGTACGCGACGCCGATATATTATATATCGAACTGTTAAATCAACGGGCAGGCTTGCGAGTGCGCTGTGGGGTGCGGTAATATTCAGCAAACTATTCAAAACAATCACAATTCGCGATCACGAAACCAATGAACAGATAACCAAACAAATCCAGGGTCGCGCCGCCGGTTTCCTTGAATGCGTGGAAAAGAATGGTTTTTAATATATTTTATACATAGAGGCATAGGTTTGGAGGCGAAAGCGTGCCGCAAGAAGCCGCGCGGGCGCTGCCGAGCGGAAGTTACGCGATAATTATTAAATTCCCGCTTTTTTCGCGAGGCACAAAGTGTGGCATCCCTCGCCCCTCGCGCCCCTCGCGCCCCCACGCCCCCACGCACCCTCGCACCGCGCGAACAAAGAGATATTACACAAGATGCCTGCTTTGATTTAACTACGCACTTGTTCGAGATGTTTTATTACAAAATAATATCCTTCCACTTTGAACATTTTTGCCTGCTCTCAGAAAATACATTAAAGTATTCCGCGAATTAATGAATTGGAGCCGCTCGGGGTGCGAGCACGCCCGCGGGGGCGCGAGCACGCCCGCGGGGGCGCGTGGTGCCGGTCCTCTGTTAGTTATACAGGATATTCGTTGTTGTTAAAAATGATATAAAAAGAAATATTTAGTATTTTGTATTGTTGAACCTTGTTGAACCTTGTTGAACCTTGTTGAACCACAATGTGTGCCGCAGCGAGCCGCGACAACGAGGGCGACTCGCGCGGGTACCGCTCGGCGGAGGAGCAGGCGCGCGAGCTGGCGCGCTCCATCCGCCGCGAGGTGGCCAAGCTGGCGGACAAGTGGAACAGCCTGGTGGACCGCAGCGATGCGTGGGCCCGCTGCCTGGACGACGCTGTGCAGGTGAGCCTACATTTTAGTTCAACGTGTATCTTATCTATCTATATCTATCGGTATTATGTCCGCGTACGGTTGACGGTTACCTGGACAGGATCTATTTTCATCGATCGTTAAAGGTAACCGATGGACGTCAATATTTGTTTCGATTTTATTTTAAATTAGAAGAGCGATGGCTGCTTTGAAGAAATGTTTACATAAAACCTTAAGGAATTATCTGTATACTTAGTGATTCATTGTTTACATATCTTAATATTATTTTTTAATAGGTAGCTTTTGATATCCAAATGTGTTTCTATGTCACAAGCGGTCGTGGCGGAACAAAATGATTATATCGTTGATGGCCGTAGCCGCGGGCACGGCCGGTCTCCATTGACCCCCGTGCAACCGGACATCCGGCTGGAGATTAACAATGTCTACTCGCGCAATATCATTAAGCCATTATAAATTGTTCGTAATCGGCGAGTCGTGATGCTGCACGCGCTCCGCTACTTTGCGTTCAAACAGTCTTCCAACAGTACCCGGCTACCTTGGGTTCCGCTTAGTAGTAAACGCTGGAACAGTCCGCGTTCGATTCCAGCGCCAGTAAAGTTTACAAATCTCCATTTCTGCAGCAGAAGTTACATGATTATTTTTTAATGATACAGTTACAATATATAATAGTTAAGAATGACTGTGACTGTGACTGTGACTGTGAATGTGAATGAACACAATGTAGAGTAACGCAATTTGACTGTTCAGGCAACAGCCGGCGGATGTAGCCCTCACATCCACTCCCAAACAGTTGTGTAACTATTACAGTGTATGTATGTATTTGTTTGGTCCATGCAATTTGTGAGTACTGAGTCTTGAGGTAACGAAATAATTTTACTGGTGGTACGATAGCTCTGCTGGTGAATGTCACGACTGTTACCAGCGCCAACGCGATTGTTGCACATCGGACGGAGTAGGATGCAAAAAACTATATTCTTGATGTAGATCGGGCTGCTAGCCACAGCGGCTCTTGCAGCTCATCTGACACTGAGCGCGTGGACCTGGGTACACGGCCTGTAGTTGGGTGCAACAGGAACTTTCGTGCTGTTGTGATCCGCATGGCACGGACAGCACGTGTCACGCTTACTATGAAGTTAAAATCCCGTTTCCTTTTTTAGCTTACTTGTTAATAAACATAGATTACCTAGACAACTGGAACTATCTATATTATTAAATAGCTTTCTGGAATCTTCATTACAATTACTTTTTACAATCTTACATTAGAACGTGGCTTCCGGGGTTTATACCTCGTTCGAGCGTCGCAGCTCATAGTTTGTATGGGTCACAGGAAGTATAACTAATCAAAGGAACTATGACTATAGAGAGCTGCTGACCCAAAACGTTCGTGTGAAGCTCTTTCTTTATTTCGTTGTTGTATGCAGCAGGAAGCGATTACAACTGATGAATAGGCAATTAATTTTAGTAATCATGGTCGCTCGCCGGCCAAGCCCGTGCCGGCCCCGAGACCGGCGGCGCGACGTGCCCGCGCGCACTCGCACCACGCCCTGTTCTATCAATCCTACTGCCAGACAGATGCACTGTGCGCGTTGCGGAGGAACCAGCTCTCGAGATGTGGCTAGACAATTCAGACGATCATGTGCGAACTGCAACAATCGCACAATGACTGATTTTTATTATATCTGTAATAACTAATAAATATCATCAAACAAGTTAATATGCAATGACTAAACGAATTAAACCATCTATAACTACAAGACCCCTGACGGGTAGACAGTTGCATCCAAGTGGAGCTGGTTAGATCGTCTGTCTGTAAGATCATCATGTATACATACAAGTCGTGTGCCCGGCTGATGCGGCGGCGCGGCGGCGCGGCGGCGCCGTGGCGCGGCGGCACTAGCGCTGGTGTGGATACAATTCTGATGTTATGTTAGAACATTAGTCAATCATTTGTTTACATCTATATACTTTTCACATCATAAACTTCTCGGTTGCTCTCTCTTTGTACATAAACAATTAATTAAACGTGAATATTTTGTTATCCTGTGTATTAGTACGGCATGCGTTATGTCCTTGGTGGCGCACGCCCCCCGACTGCCCCGACTCCGCCGGCGCCGCGTCCGCCCCCGCGCGAGCTTCTGCCGCCCCGTACCGGAAGCTGTAATTAGAATAGTTTCCCCGCCACAGATGAACCACCCGTAGTGTTTCCGCCAGATTGTGTAGAAAGTTTTTCATTAAGTTCTCCTCCAGCTGGTGGTGGTGGTGGTGGTGGTGTTTAACATATTGTAAATATTTAGTTGCAAACAGTTCTTGTTCCTGTTTCCTCCTCCCCCGCCCGAAAGCAGCACTGCGGACTGCGCGCTGCTGCTACTGCACACTGATGCAGTGAGCGCAGAAATTAATTGCAATGACAAACTGAATGCATTGAGGCTCAGATATTGTTTTCCACTAACAAACCACGGCCCTCACAACACAGCGTTGCGATATTTCGCCCGCTGGTTGGCGTGGTGCAGTGCAGGTTACCATTACCGGCAAAGTCGGTGAACGCTATTGTTATTAGTAGCGAGCGACACCACCCCATTCACTCCCGCGGGACCTATTGGCGAGCTCGATCATTTCACAAAATGAAATATTGCCATTATCGTTATTGAATAGGATTGTTGTTTGATATTACTGTAGATTCACACACGCACACACGCGCACACGCACACACGCACGCCGGTTCACAACGCGGTCCCTGTTGTTAACATCATAGCACTTTAGGGGATGTTTGTTTTTGAGAATCTTTTAAAGACCGATATAATATTTACAAATTTATGGCTCGATTTACAATTTTTATTGAATTGTGTCCTTTTGCCATGAACATATAATAAACGTTTATTGAGGAGTTCAGGTTAGCTTTAATTTGAAATATCGTTCCCGAAAACAGTGCACTCACGGAGTCGAACCTGGTACCCACACTTTGATCGGTACATCCGGCGGAGCTGTCGGGTGTTCAAACGATTTATTCAGTGGAAGCTCCTTTGTGTCACCGAACGTACCGTCCAGCAAAGCAACGCTTCGTCGCGGCGCGGGGGCCGGGGGCAGTGAGCGCGGTGGTCGCGGTGGGCGCGGTGGTCGCGGTGGGCGCGGCGGGCGCGGCGCCGCCGCAGCGATCGCTTTGCGTTTGTTCGTTATCCGGAGCGCAGGGCCGCCACTTGCGGGCCGATGAGTGGCTAGTGACGCGCCCCGTTCACATCGATACTTAGTTATTTATTGATTAATACAAAATCAATTCGAATTTGTATTAATCTTTATACGTAATTGTAAGTAACAGGATGTCTGAAGTGTTAACAATTTGGTGATTAATGGTCATCTATTGTAAATGGGTTATGATTGAAATTTATAATAGATATAATGGAATTAGACTTAACGGCAACAATGTCATCCGTTCTGTATCGCACTTTGAGATAATAAGATGTAATAAAGAAAATCTCGTAAACTGATATGATGAAAGGGTCGATATTTTAAAAAGTTGATATCGATAAATGACAAATTCTCCTGAAATCGATACATCCTAACTTTCTATAAAACCATCAATACAACTTGAAGAACTTCCTAGTCTTTTATTTACTGTATATAATCAATGAAATATAAGTACGGGCGCGGTGCTGAATTTGCAACGATATGAGAAATTAAAAAAAAATTACAACCATCGCGACGGGCGCGACGGGCGCGACGGGCGCGGCCGCCGGGGGTTAATAAATGGGGCAAACTGCTGCAGAGGTGGCGGCGTGCGCCCGCATACATTACGCGACTCGCTGCGCAGCGCACACACCGAATCATATTTATTTACACACACACACACACGCACGCACACGCACATACAGGACAGGCAGCAGCACGCTTCAGTCACAGAGCGTACTGCGGTACAGGACTTGTTCAGCGGTTTACCTGCACCTACTGGAACCGTTGGATGCAAGCGGTAACTGATTGGTTGAACTGGCCCTTCGGAAGTCCTGCGCCCTACAGCGAGCGACAATACTAAAATGATTATAACGATTATCAAAATTCTAGCAAAGACTATGTTGTATAAATATACTAAATAGCTTTCTTTACCGTGGGCAGGCGTTTTACTTGTACAAAGTAAATTTATTTACTGTTACCCATTAAACGTATTAAAGGTCGGAGGAAGCGCACGTCACACCCGTAACTGAACCACCAACTGACCCCGAACGGTCTCACCTCAGAGCCGGTGTCGCGGTTACACGGTGACGTCACAAAGCGCCGACAAACCGAACCAACCGCAAGGATTTAACTTGGCTCCCGAACGGACGGTTCTACTCACACAGGACACACAGGACACGCAACGTGGTGCGGCGAACCCACCCCTGCAAGTGAACATGTATCTATGTATGATGTAGGGATAACTTTAAACGTAACTGTAAACAGCATATCTAGATATTTATGTATTCCCTGCGCAGATATAGAACTCAAATAGAAGACACTTTTTGATCATCAAATTGTGGCTACGACCTCGCGGTGCGGTGCTGAACTCCGTAAACACCCAGAGTCCCACCCTAGGTCTCTGCAGCTTAGCTACAACTTGTCAAGTGAATGTATTTAGGATTTCACTTTAATTTTTTAATGATACCTTCAGTACACGCGGGTCGTCGACACGCTGCTCACAGCGCAGTGCGGTGCAGCGCAGTGCGGTGCAGCGCAGTGCAGAAGATACTCGGTGACGGGTGTACACGTCCTATTACAAACACTCATATTTCATGACGAATATACACGCATAGTTATGCGTAATCGCCGTATTACCGCCGGGGGTGTGCCGGCGATGCGGCGGTGCGGCGGTGCGGCGGTGCGGCGGTGCGGCGGTGCGGCGGTGCGGCGGTGCGGCGGTGCGGCGGTGCGGGGGCGCAGTGTGCAAGCCAATTTGACACCATCCAATATAAATCGGTGCGCACTTGTAGCCGCGCGCGCCGGTGCCGGCGCCGGTGCACGCGAGCGCATTCACTATGGCGGCGGTGTTTACTTAGTAACGGTTTCGTCCAACCGACCAACGTTTGATGTTTCCATTTAATTATTATTATCTTATATCCAGCTCTTTGTCGATCTCCTGCAGGATATCAGTGGACATCCTTTATTGGCCGTTGGTCTCTTCCTGGAGATCCTCGAGGTAGGACCCGTAATTGTAAGTGATACGCCTGCCTGCCCATAGTACAGTTTAGTTAGGATGTCATACACAGCACCATATTGTCCTACTCGCTTTAAGGCACTACATTGTAAATATCATGTAGAAATTTTATTAGGTACAGGGCCCTTCAAACCGTAAAATAGTGATGTTTGCACACTTCTTACATAGGTGGTCTTTGTGTAAGAGAGACCAGCCACTTGAAAATGTTTTTGTTTCTGTGATCAAACAGTAGTGTGCAAGTATTACTGTGTTCAGGTTTGAAGGACGTTGCGGATAATGAAATTATAACAGTAGCGGGATACTCTCCCACGTCAGGCGATGAGCACAATATGATGTTAATTAAGATGTTTATACTGCGCCGCTGTGCATTTATTATTGCAAGTATTTATAGTGGTGGGAGGCCCCCCACAAGGTGGACCGGAGCGACGCCCCGGCGAGTCGCCGTACTGCACTGGAGCGAGCGCCGCGGGACAGATCGATGTGGAGATCCCCTCGTAATGAGCGATGGTTCCTCCCTTGCGTTGGAGGATGCCGAAAAAGCAGATTGTCTCGCCGACAGTCTAGAGAGCCAATGCACTCCCTCTACCGCACCAGTGGACCCCGATCACCTCAAGTTGGTCGAGGACGAGGTGCGTCGCAGGGCAGCCCTCCCACCAGAAGGTCCCCCTCTAAAACCGGTTTCCCCCGGTGAGGTCGTTGACATCATAAAGAGGCTGAAAACCAGATCAGCCCCGGGATCCGACAACATCTCCAACAGAGTTGTGAAAAGTCTCCCGCCCCCGATCGTCGGTCTGCTAGTGGCCATATTCAACGCCCTGCTAGCCGACTGCTCCTTCCCAGACGCCTGGAAAGAGGCCGTAGTGATAGGTATTCCGAAGCCCGGAAAGCCGAGGAACCTACCCAACAGCTACCGTCCGATCAGCCTACTGAACACCTTGGGCAAACTCTACGAGCGCATCATTCTAGAGCGTCTGCGCCATTTCACCGCAGAGAACAATCTCCTCCCCGACGAACAGTTCGGATTCAGGAGCAACCACTCTTGCGTCCATCAAGTGCACCGACTGACCGAGCACATTTTGGCCGGTCTCGAGCACAGACAAACGATCGACACCTGCGCCGTCCTATTCGACGTCGCGAAGGCGTTCGACAAAGTCTGGCACGAAGGCTTGATATTCAAGCTTTACTCTCACAAAGTGCCAGACCGTCTAGTCACCGTCATTCGAGACTACCTCTCGAATCGCTCCTTCCGCTTTCGCGTCGAGCACGCTCTCTCCTCGCCCCGGCAGATTAAAGCCGGCGTCCCTCAAGGCTCTTGCCTCTCTCCGCTACTCTTCTCGCTCTACACGAGCGACATACCCAGAGACCCCTTTGTCAAGATGGCCCTTTTCGCGGACGACACCGCTCTTTATCACTCCGGCAGAGCCCCGGGTCTTATAACGATGCGCCTACAGAACGCGACCACCCGCCTAGGCGAGTGGTTCCGGACGTGGCGAATCGACGTAAACCCGGAGAAAAGTGAAGCCATTCACTTCACCCACCGAAAGTCATCTACCCTTCTCAAGAAGGCGACAAAAAGCGGCCATAAACTCGGCCAGATCTCACTTTTCGGCCAGTCCATCCCATGGAGGAACTCAGTCAAATATCTCGGCGTCACGCTCGACGCCAGACTCAATTTTATCGCCCACATTCGCGAGGCGAGAAAGAAAGCGGCCCAAGTACTGGGCAAGCTATACCCCCTGCTGTGTAAGAAGAGCAAGCTCTCTCTCAGACACAAGCTTCACCTTTACAAGGTATGCGTAAGACCTATAATGTCTTACGCAAGCGTTGTCTTCGCCCATTCGTCCGAAGACCGTCTCAAACCTCTCCAGACTCTCCAGAACCGTTTCACCCGCATCGCGACTGGTGCCGAATGGTACCAGCGCAACGTGGACATCCACAGCGACCTTAAACTCCCAACAATCAAGGAGCACTTCAGAGAGTGCTCCGTGACCTACTTCGCCAAGGCGGCAACTCATCCCAACCCTCTGGTGGCCAGCGCGGCCAACTACGAGCTACCTCCGAATCCCAGGACGAGAAAGCGCAGACCGCGGCACGCGCTTATTCCGACATCCCAAGGGGTCCCGCAAACCACACACACGCCCACAGTCACCGACAGCACCGACGTCACCACACACACTTCGGACACTACCAACACGCTCCGAATATCATCATCACGCCGCCCTCGCTTCAGAACGCGGCGCCGCAGCTACTCACACACCGCGTACACTAAGTACACCCGCGATCGTGGGCGGTCCTCACCGCCCAGAAATTCCGATACAGGCGAAGGTAGTCAGGGAACGGGCCCGCGCCCGGCCTCGACGACCGAGTAGAATCGCCAGATAAAGCACTACAAGAACCAGACACATAATCATCCGCCAGACGGCTACATCCCGCGTAGCGCATTTTAGTTTTTAAGAAACTTCAGGCCGTGGATCCGGGTCCACGAGCCCAGTGTCAGATGAGCTGTAAGAGCCGCTGTGGCTTCCAGCCCGCTCCAAACAAGAATATAGGATGTGGAGATCTTTGGGGAGGCGTATGTCCAGCAGTGGACGTCTATCGGTCGACGATGATGATACTGCGTCGCAACATTGAGATACATTAATTTAAAAAAAAAAAATGCTTTAAAATGTACGCGTCGATACATAAATTTCCCACTATTGTAGTTTCGGTCCAGCTAATGGCGCGGCAAATTACCGGCTGCGGTGGGTAGATAACGGTAAATCTAAAACGGCGCGTAAATCAACCTTTATGACGTCATAAAACCAACCCCGCACACCACCACACTACACCACCCCGTCATGGACACAGCAGCGGCGGCGGCTATTCACTAAATGAAAAAACTTAACAACAATAACTTGTGCTGATCTCGGTAAACCAACGAACGGCTATTTCCCGCAGCGTTCTTACCGCGCGTGTACGCGTACACTTGTCCGCGCTCGGCCTGCTGTGGCAGCGGTGCGCCGCAGCATGCGCACCAGCCCCCGCCCCAGCGGCTGACACCGTCCCAACAGAGTGGATAACGCATAACAGTGATGGATACGGACACCCGTACACCCGTACACACGTACACACGAATATATCGCTTCAGTCCACTCCTTTCTGAGTTGCAGCATCACAGGCGGAAGTGGTTCCACGATTAAACAGTTCACGTGGGGAGCGCGCGCGGCGGTCGGGCGGGCGGTCGGGCGGGGCGGGGCGTGGGGCGCGCCGGAATGTGCGCCGGCGCCGCGCGCGCGACAATTCCTTGCCAATTGTTCGCGTCCAGCCCGCGAGCGTCTCAATTGACTGTGGCATATGCACTATATATTATATTATATTAACCATATGTATTGTGCAATATATTTAAAGCTACACCTTCTTCCAAAGCCTGCTTTTTCTTCTATCATTTCATTTTAATAAATTGCTTTGTCACGTCACACAGCAAACGGATATCATTGGATCGCTATCTGATGCATATTCATATAAACTTCTAAAATCCTATAAAATATACGATTTTCTCAAAAACTAATAATTTTTGGATGGTTGGAGGCAAGAATCTTCCAAGTAGTCGCCGGTTAGAAGGTTAGCGGTAAATCGCAGGGTTGTCTGAAACGAAACCATTTACACAACAAACATTTGCATACATACATATATATCATGCCTCGTTCCCAGCGGGGTAGGCAGAGACCACCTCTCTCCACTTGCCACGATCCTGGCACACCTCTCTCGTTTCCTTCACTTTCATAAGCGTTGACATGCATGCTCGTCGGTTGCGTGTGCTTTTGACCCGGCCTTTCTTTAGGACATCTCCGATTTGATCGGAATATGTCCGCCTAGGTCGATTTGCACCGATTTTTCCAATCATTCTTACCTTGTATATTTCTTTCGTTAATCTTCTTTCATCACACTTGTCATCTCTCGTAAACTGTGAACCCAGATATACAAATTCTTTCACTTGTTCCACTTTTTGTCCCTCAATCATAATGTCACAGTTTGTCGTACATTCTTCTCTTTCAAAAACCATTACTTTCGTCTTGCTTACATTCACTTTCATTCCTTTGCTTGTTAAAGCACCATACACCATGTCAACCATCGCTTGCAGCTCCCTCTCCGATGATGATAATAAAACTTGATCATCGGCGTATAGGAGGCACTTGACGGTCAACTCATTCATTCTTAGTCCATACTCACTATCTTTCAAATCTTTCAAGCAATTGTCTAAAATTAGGTTAAACAGCCATGGCGAGGCCACACATCCCTGTCTAACACTCTTCTGGATGCTAAACCAGTCTGAGTAAGCCCCGTTTATCCTGACACAAGCACTGAAACCCTCATAAAGTGATTTCAGTGCTCGTATCAGCGTGCCGTTCACCCCATAAGCAGACAATATGGACCACAATTCATTCCTTACCATTCTGTCATAAGCTTTTTCCAAATCTACGAAAGCGCAATAGACCTTTTGGGTATGTACCAAACATTTTTCGGTTATGCTACGTAAGGAAAAGACCTGGTCCATGCATCCCATTCCACTTCTAAATCCTGCTTGTACATCCCAAATTTTCTCTTCAGGTTCATTCATCACTCTTCTAATCAGTATCTTTGCATACAGTTTGCCGACGACGCTCAGTAAGCTAATGCCACGATAGTTTTTACAGTCTTGCTGTGACCCTTTTCCTTTATATTATATATCGGAACTATTACGGCTTTGCACCAGTCATCTGGCACTTTGCCGCTCCTCCAACAAAGGTTGAAAAGGTAGTACAGCTGACTAGCTACCGCGCCCTGTCCAGCTCTCAGCATCTCGACCGTAATCCAATCATATCCTGCAGCGTTACCTAACTTCATACTATTTATTGCATCTAAATTCTCTTTCATACTAATATTACTTTCATCCCCACTCTCAGTTTGACCCCTACCGGGGTTTGGCATATGCATATCCTCTTTCTCGAATAAACTTTAAAAATATTCCTCCCACCTCTTTAGGATACATTCTTCACCTGCCACAAAGCTTCCATCCTGGTTCCTGATTTTGCCATGTGACCTTGTATTATTAGCTCTGGCTATTCTTATGGACTTTCAGAATAACTTAATGTTCGTCCGGAACTCATCAGATAACCTTCTTTCAAATTCATCTCTATCATTCATTTTCTTTCTTTCCACCACTTCCTTTGTTACGGTCTTACATCTTTTATACTCATTCTTCGTATTTTGTAAATCCTCTATCGTTGCCTTGTCCATTCTGTGATTGGCTTTTGCTGTCAACCAATCCTGCCATGCTTTCCTCTTTTCAAACACCGCCTTCCGTATTTTTGCACTTACAGTCTTTAACATACTTCCTTTTCTTCTCTTACTCACACCACATACATCAATGGCCGCTTTCACAACTCCATCCTTGATCGACTTTCACAACTCTTCAACCTCACACATTCCTTCTAATCTGTCAAATTTATCAATCAATTTACTCTTATATTTCTCTCTCTCTTTTCATCATCTTGCAAAACCTCGACTTTCACTATTCCTAGTACACTAATGGGTTCCCGAACATGATGCTGCCATCGCCTAAAGATCCCCCTTATTCGGCACAACACCAGGAAGTGATCAGTGTCGATGGCAGTGCCACGGTATACCCTAGTGTCTAGCACTTTTCTCAATCTCTTATCGACAATTAAAAAATCAATCATACTTTCCTGGTTTCCTTCTTTTCTTGTGTACATGTGGATCTTTTTGTGGTCAAGCATTGTGTTTGTTACCACAAGATTCCACTCCAAGCAGACCTCGCGCAGATTCTTTCCATTTTCATTCACTCTTTCATCACCGAATTTCCCTAACACAGTTTCATATCCATCACGCTGCACTCCAACCCATCCATTAAAATCTCCAAGCATTACAGCAATCATTCAGAACATCTTTCAGTTTTTTTTTTTATTGTCACGCCTTTTTCCCAGTAGGGGTAGGCAGAGGTGCATAAACAATACCCACATTTCGCCAGATGTGGTTAGATTAGGTCCCATGTAACAGGGGGCGAGCCTGTTGCCACTTTATTGGGGCCACCACACACACACACACAAGATGATTTCAGTGTGCGGGGTTTCCTCACGATGTTTTCCTTCACCGTTTGTATCTCGCTGTTGTAACTAAAGTTCACAAATGTACATAACTTAAATATTAAGTCATCGGTACATGCCGAGATTTGAACCCGCGACCTTCGGAATGAAAGCCGCACGCTCTAACCATTAGGCCAGCGAGCTACATCTTTCAGACTATGCCAAAACTCTTCCCTTTCGGTTTGGGCTCTCGAGGACCGGTTCCATCCCGCATCTTGTGGAGCATATACCCCTAGAATGAAGATGCGGGTAAGGCCAACCTTCAACCTCACCCACATGAGTCGAGGACTCATACAACCAAAGTCAGTCACACATTCGTTCATTCTAGCAGATAGCAGCACACCAGCTCCTTGACAGCCTCTGCTGGTTTCAGGGACTCCTGACCAGTAGGATGTGTCTTTCATTCATCATTTACACGTTGTGTGTTAACATCCGTTATATCGTAACCAGTAGCTTTGATCCCCATACTGCTTGCTAGTTTTAAGATCGGCGGGATACACAATTTCACGTACCTCGACCTGTTGGAATATTTAGTTTGTCCTTTATGGATGCGGCTTGCTTTCTTATGTTGTTCTACTTGTAGAGATATCGTTGATCTTTGAAAGCGATAAAGATAGCTTTAATATTTCAAAATCAATATTTTACTTCATAAGAACTTCCGGAGCGGGAAGTTCATCGCTTCTAATTTGTTACACGCTGTGATAGCGGAATTATTGTCCCGATGGGGTTAAAAAATGTTGCCGCGGGAGCTCTTATCACCGGGGTGTCGAAACGGTCTCGGGGAATGTGCGCAAATACTGGTAAAGTGGTGCAGCAATAGCAGAAGTCAATTCCATAACTAGTGAATACGGCTTTATAGCATCGATGCGGCGCAGTCGGCTGCACGGCGGCCGCATTCCCGAAACGTCCTCACATCACTTTGGACCTCAACCAGACGCCGGTGGCCGTCGTTAAGGACCGGAATCCCATTTGCGAACGGTGAACAATTACCACGACGGCAGCGCGACCGCGCGCACGCGGATCTAGCGTTTATTTGTAGCGGGATCGAAGCCAGAGTCGCGCGGCGCGGTGCGGCGCGGTGCGGCGGGCGTGCGGCGGGCGTGCGGCGGGGGCGCGGCGCGTATTAATTAGGGCTGGAGCGGCCCACTGCTCTGGATCTGCGATTCCATTAATGCATATTGCATTGTACGGCGAGGTGCGGAGTTGCTTCATACGGTTTGAGGCTTTTCATTGAATTAATAATACGAGTACAGCGGCCGCACGCCGTCGGCGCTCCGTCGGTCAACTGCCTCCAGATAAAACATTTTTTATTTTATTTGTAGAAAATGAACCGCTTCTTACCCTCGTCTGAATAATTGATCACCTCGGATTTATTACTCAGACGAAATGTGCCTAAAAGAACAGATACTTCAAGATACAACCGTACCACAATATGTTGCGGGGAATCTGGACGCACCGCGGTCTTCGGTCCAACATTACTTCATTTGTCGAACGTGTATACGCTTATTTCATTTCACCGTGAGCTACGAAGACACAACACAGTCACTGATCTAAGACACGACGGGCACTATACTATATTATTTACTGTATTAGCAGTGTTAGTAACTCTAACATCATTAACTGTCAGACCTATGTTGGCCCACTGTTCAGGTGTCGATGACCTCAAGGCACACAACGATATTTTGGGTACAGCATGAAACTGGCAGTTATCTGGCGAAACATAAATGCAACATGTCCTGCCGCTGGCATCGTTAAGGATATCAATTTATGTATCGAGAGCCGGTCGCGAGCTGCAGCACCGCAGCACCGCAGCACTGCAGGACCGCACCGAGCCGCTGCACCGCTTCTGTGCCAACGCTGCAGTAATCACATCACTCCTTGTCAAGCTTCTCGTCGCGGTCTGTGAACTTTCAGTGGCCTGAGGACCATAAATTTCGTATTCATAAGCGAATGTTTCACATTGGTGCTTCTCTATCATCTGCTGGTCACAGGTACGTCCGCCTGCAGCAAGGAGGCGCGCTGTTTATAGTAACTTACTGTACAACGTTGCGCTAATCGCTTTCATGTTGGGTGACTAAGATTTGTTCAATCATGCTTTTAGACGGTAACTAACGCTGCGATTATACTAATTAGCGATCTTCTGCAACACGAACCCATCATTACTACATAGTAATGTGACATCACCATCAACGTTTGCCACCGTACAGTGCTGAATATTGGCGCGTCGCGCGGCACGCGTCACGCCTTAGTCGCCAGCGCCGTTCCACCGGCTCGCACAGCTCCTCGCCGCCGCCAGCCGCGCGCAGCCAGCCGCCCGCAGCCAGCCGCCCGCAGCCAGCCGCGCGCAGCCAGCCCCGCCCGCAGCCAGCCGCGCGCGCGCCCCCTCGCGGCGCGGTAATTTATTCAGAGCGCCGTGAGTGGCGACACTCCAAACATTGTCTTAATTAACCAGAAACTGTGAGAAGTTGCAACTAAATACGGGCGCGGCTCCGGTGCGGGTGCGGCGCGGGTGCGGCGCGGGTGCGGCGCGGGTGCGGCGCGGGTGCGGCGCGGCGGTGCGTTACATTTCAAGTATAACCTAGTAAATATATAAATAAAAGTATTAAAGGATGTAGTTGTATAAAACCGTTACATATAATATATAAATAGGAACGTAAGCAATGAAATATTACGAAAGGAGACAAAGATAGACAAACAATATACAATAGAAAAAACCATACAGAATATTAGTAAAGAGTGGAATCCCTGGAGCAATGGCAGGTCTACTTGTACGCTGCCGATTCGTTTGTTCTTCTAGGCTAGGATATGACAGGTATAGGCTAGGCACTGGTGTGCGCGTTAACCTAGCTCATGTCGCGGTTACAAATGCAAATAGAACATCCGGCTCGCGCCGAAACCGCTACATCTCGCTACAGTTCTAAATCGCTGCCACGCGGCTGCGTGGCCGCACCCGGCCGGATTGCATTTCCCCGCTGCTCATAAATTCATAATTAAACAGGGCACTACGGCTCCGGCTCGTTATGGGGCTCAATTTTATTTAATTCCTCCCCTGCCCCTATCCCCCACGCTCTCATCACTCCCCACATTTTCAGCGGTCCACTTTTCAGTATTTCTCGGCTGAAACGGTACGGAGTGCGGGGGGCGGGGGGCGGAGGGTGAGGTGTATACATTTTTACCCACTTTTCAAGTATCGCACTGAATGGAAAGTAGTATTTCGACATTTCATCCGGTCGCGAACAACCGGAAGCTCGCCGCTGCGCCGCGTCAACCGGCGGCTACGTTTTTTCCGTGAATTTAACTGAAGCAATATTTTTAAAAGCTGAATGAATATAACTCGTGCTCGATGTTATTTATATACAATAAAAGCGTTTCCGCTTTCTAGGGAAAAATAACACGCATAAAGCATCAACAACCCGCTCGTCTCCACTGTTGGAGCTGCGCGCGTACTGTCACCGGAATATATTGGAGAGGTAATCCACCGCGCCCGCGCCCGCGCCCGCGCGGACCAATGTGCGACCGGGTTCCGTGCGGTGGCGGGCCTGCAACGCAATTGTAATTAAATTGTATACATTGTTATGAATATATACATATGCATATCACAAGAGGTCGCAGTGCGGCGCGATCAGGTACTGAGGGCCAACTGACATCGGTGCCCTGCTCGCTCTGCGGGCTGCAACGCTCCCGCCTCACCATCTGCTTGAGGTTTTTCGTTAAATCCGCTCTTGACTCTACAATATTACATTGTTATTAGTAGTATTGACAATATCCCTCCTAAAGTTTGACTGGTTTACGTCTAATAATTTCGGAGAACTCGTAATGAGTCAGCAAATCTGGATATCTCCTATACACACACACACACACACACACACACACATATAAATAGCGTAGGATTCGCCGCTGAACTGAACTGAACCGGACCGGACCGGACTGTCCCGTGTGGTGAGTCCAGTCAGACATTATTACGGGCGAATTACAAATAACAAATAGCGATTGTCATAAATCACATTTGTACGTTTCCATGAGGTTGTCATTAAATTGAGATTAGTATAAACAGCGACAACAGCTCGCCCGTGCCTGCACTGTTGTTGCAGTGCAGATAGTTGTCGGTGCGCGCGGTGCGCTCGGTGCGCGGTGCAGTTAAAGCACAATAAACAAATCTGCATCGCCTTTACTTTATTAATGCACTTTCCAATTAATTCACTTAAAACAATCCGGCTAAACAAAAACTTAAACAACTGCCTCTCCGGTAGGAGCGTCCGATATTTCAGCCGGCCCCGACACCCCGACACCCCGACACTCCGACATCTCGCTTGTTTCTTTGTCAGCAAAGTCTAGATTTCAAAGTTAAATAGCGCTCTGGCAAAGTTTCCGGCGGACCTCACTTAACCGGGCGCCTGATTAAGTTCAAGTTAAACTTTATAGTTTGGAGTGTATTAATTAATATGGACGCTGCTGTTAAGCACCAGTTGTTTTAAGATGCGCCAAGTTATCCAGGGGGCGGGGCTTGAGAGCGGAACTTTGGCGAAGAAAATAGAATTAATGGAAACTAATTGACGGCCGTTTCAAAACAGTTTTTGATAGATTTGATGTGGGAGTAATGGAGCGGTGCAGCTTCCGATAGGTAACTTGAGAATGTGCTTCGGGACGCTTCTATCTAGGAGGCTTTTAAGAGTTAACGTATAAATGCAATAACACAATTGTTTAAGGAATTTAAGTACGAAGTCTTAAGCTAATTATGTGTTGGGAGGACTCTGATGCAGGATTCGGTTAGACTGTATTGATAAGAGGTTTACATTAATACATTATTCTTTGTAACAATGTACGAAGCAGTGAGGATATAGGGAATCCTCGAGAAACCCGCACTGGGCAGCATTACGTAAAATTATAAATATTGTTCGCTATAAAATAAGCATTAAAGTTTTACATACAAAGTATAAGTTCTGACATTAAATGGAGCCGAACGCGCAGTGCGGCGGACACTGGCGCGCGTCCGGCGCCGCCGAAAGCACGTAAATTGACTGCTATTAGGGCTGCACCCGGTGACACGCTGCTGGTGGCAATGGCCCGCGCGGCTCGAACCAATCTCGCGCCAATTTGCATTCCCATTCCTACGAATTTGCACCGAGCCACTAGCAAAGTCCTGCCCGCAGCCCGGCCACGCTCTGCCACGGTGTGGACATCGTAAAAACTTAAGCAGAACTATTGTGCAAGGTGTAGTACGTCTGAATTTGACTAACTTACTTATGTTTAACTTGATTTTATATCCATTTAAGCAAAGGATAAATATTATCATTTAAAGCAATAATTTGTGTCATTTCAAAATATCTTCATGCCTCACGAGGTCGGGCGCGCACGCTGCGCACGCCGCGCACGCTGCGCACGCGGCGGCGCGGGCCGGGTTGAACAATCACCATATTCATTTAACCCGATCGCTTTCAAAATTGTACTTATTTGGTTATATTGCTTAAGTTGTGTTGTGCAACTTAATGTGCGGGAATTATGAACGAGTTTGCGTAACGGCGTCACGTTACGTGGTTTTCATGTTTATTTAATTTCGGGCTTTATATCTTTGCACCATCTATCCGCCCCCCACGGCCCACACCCCACACCCCACACCCCACGCCCCACGGCCCATCCTATGTTCTACGTCATCAGATGAATTTCAAAAATAATTTATTGTAACGCCCGTGTAATGGTCTTTAGCTGTAAGGTAGCACGCAACCCCTTCTAGCTACATTATCTGAGCAGCTGCTCCTCCTGTCATCGGAGTACTTGGTACCATTGCCACATGGTGACTGGTGACTACTTGACTTAAATTCCTCCAGATTGTCTAGTACATGTCAGAGGGCAGCGGCTAGTAGTGCTATCCGTCACCTCGGTTCCCATCGACTGCGCTGACGCAATAAATCAACTTCACTTACAGCGTACCATGCACTCGGCCCGCCGGTCGCACCGCTAGCTGAACGACCGGGAGTCGAACCCGCGCCCCCTGGCCGGTGCAACCGTACCATTGTGGCTGCATACAATCGGCCTATTGTCTATTGACGCAATCTGCACTTTGAAGGCGCGTGATAGTTAATTTGATTAAAAAATTAAATTGTCTATGGAGTCACCTTACTAACAACTGGATCAAGAATTGTTCGGCTATTTGTTTATTATTATCATCAGGCCGCAGCGGTCCATTACAGGACATAGGTCTTATCTAAGGAATGACACTTAGACTTCAGGCTATACGCATCCAGTTGCTGCTAGTCGCCTTACTCTGATCCTCGTAAAGATTTTCGTAAACTGTTTCTGGTTTTTCTGGTAAAGACTGTTAAAGCATGCTCAACTGGAGTTCTCTTACTCTTTCCTAGCGGAAACACATTTTGTTGTAGCTAATTAAATTACCGGGTTAACGAGACTTGATTTCCTTGCTTAAAGCGACGAGCGCAGTGTGGCGCCGAGTATGTCACGTTATCTAACTGTCGTCACGTTCTCATGGGCGGGAGTATCACTTACCCACTGGTGAACGTCCCGCTTGTCTTTTCGCTTCGTTGTATAAAGAAAGACACCTTCTCTCGCTTGGCAGTTACCATAGCGCATCACTAGAGACTTAATACCTAATGTGTTACATTATAACGTGGCACGCAGTGCGGCGCTTTGGAGATACCATTGC
Source organism: Troides aeacus (assembly GCA_033220335.2). NCBI lineage: Eukaryota > Metazoa > Arthropoda > Insecta > Lepidoptera > Papilionidae > Troides > Troides aeacus. The sequence continues at coordinate 423,486 of CM067288.1, forward strand.
GGGCGCCAGATTGCGACGGGCACGCCTGTCGCATCCTGAATAATGAAACAAAGAAAATAAAGCGGAATTAATTATTTAACTTGTTCTCAAGTTACGCGCGCTGAGGTGACACAAAGTCCAAGTCAAAGTTCGTTTATTTATTTGGGTCACAAAGTATCAAGAATGTCAGCACTCGTGTAACACGCAACATGTTTGCTATACATTTGGTGGAGCTGATGTTCGCACGAAGCTGTCACCGTTCAGTGTGCGGGGCGGCGGGACCGATCCCCTCCGAGCTTGAGCTTCGGATGAAGAAAATGTTGTGAGGAAATCGATACATACCATTTTTTTTTTTTTTTTTGAAATCGGTGGTGGAAATGCTGTTACCGCATACCCAACGTCCTTTTCAAAGGGGGGGACGCCGGGTTATGTGGGGCTCGGGGCCACTGAGATGTTGTGCGTGACCCCCATACCCACTAAAACCACCACCACTTGTCCCGCCATACGCATACTGGAGACGCCCGGGTTTCAGTCAAGCAACTCTCCGGGCGCCTCCGCGTATGAAACTCCTCCTGGTGGGTGCCCGCGGGGAACAAAGGCACCCACCTGCCGTCCCGTACCGGCCCCTCGCGGGACCGGCACGTTGGGGCCCCCCGACCCCACAGACGACCGCGCGCGCCCACGACGGAGCGCATGCCCGGCCGCCGCCCTCCCGTGAAGGAATTGGGCGGCGGCCTCCTCCCTCCAGACTCCCCCCCCTCGTCGAAGTGGGAGGGGGGGGACAAAAACCAAGACTCCCCCGGGGGACGCACCCCCAGGGGAAACACGACAAAAGGCCCAAAGGGCCACGACCAACGGCCCGAACGCCCCCTCACACCGTGCCCGGCTAGGGGCCCATCGCTCACGGCGGGAGGAAGCGGACGGCGTGGTTCTGCCGCCGCGCTCTCCCGCCGGCCCGCCGCCGCCTGCAAGGTGCGGCAGCGGCGTCGGCCTCCCTCGTGCGCTCGGCGGCCTCCTTCTGACGCATCACTGCGCCGCAGAAGGAGGCCACCGCCCTCCAAGACCTCTCGCTGCTCAACATACGATCGATTACAGTCGGCAGCGAGAGGTCACTGCCGACTTGCACGACGAGGAAGTGGCGTTGCGGCTCCCATGCCGGGCACTCCGCCAGAGTGTGGTGCGCCGTGTCAATCGGCGCACCACACTCGACGCATTCCTGCGTCATCTCTCTACGAGCCACCTGGTGCAAGTACTTGCCGAAACATCCATGGCCTGTCAGCACCTGCACCAGGTGGAACGTCAAGGCCCCGTACCGCCGGCTCATCCACCGGGACAGGTGGGGCCTGATGGCCTCCACCGTGTCCCGGCCGGCGGCAGGGTTACCTAACTCCGTCTCCCACCGCCGGATCAGGGCGTTATGGGCAACGCGCCTGATCCGGCGGACCGTGGCCGGGTCCGGCCGACGCTCTCCGGCATCCCGCAGGAAGAGGTACACTTCCGCGAGCGACTGCGCCTGTAGATGCCAAGGCGCATCGCCCGCGAGAAGCGTACCCGCCGTCCAGGACACCGTACGGTACGCCCGACAGGCTCGGTTCGCCAGGATACGTTGGGCCCTCTTCAACACGGGCCCGTTCCTGGCGGTCTCGCACCTATCCACCCATACGGGCGCTCCGTACAGTGCCATACTCCGCAGGATGCCAGAGTATAGGCGCCGACACAAATGACCCGGCCCCCCGACATTGGGCAGCAATCTGCCCAGCGCAGCGGCGGTGGCGGTGAGCTTCGGGAGAAGCCGTTCGAAGTGCTCCCCGAAGCTCCATCGCCCGTCCAGAGTGAGCCCTAAATACTTGAGGGCTCCCCGCACTGGGACCCTCTCGCCCCGGACGGGGATGATCGCGCCCCGGGGTGGACCCCTGCGGGGTCCGTGGAAGAGGAGGGCCTCCGTCTTCGTGACGGAGACCCTCAGACCCAGCTGCTCGATCCGGTCCACCACCAGCGACGTGCTAGTGGCGGCCAGACGAGCAGCCTCGTCGTAACTCCTCCCCCGGGCCGAGACGAGGGTGTCGTCCGCGTAGCATAGTACCCTCGTCCCGGGGAGGACCGGCTGCCGCAGCAGCCAGTCGTACGCGAGGTTCCACAGCAAGGGGCCCAAGACCGACCCCTGTGGAACCCCGCTCTCCACGCGCCGCCGATGTAATTCGCCGCTGCCATCAACCCAGACGATCGTCCTGTCCTTGAGGTACGCCCCCAACAGCCCGACCATGTAGGGGGGGAGCCGGAAAAACTCCAGCGCCCCCCTGATCGTCGCGAATGGCAGGCTGTTGAAGGCGTTCTCGATATCTAAGGACACCCCCAGGACCACCTCGCCGTCACCGAAGGCCTCCAGACAGAGGCCCTTCAGGTCGAGCAGGGCGTCCAACGTGGATCGCCCTGCCCGAAATCCGTACTGGGCCTCATGGAGGCCCGGTCCCACCTCGGCGAGGTGCCGAACGAGACGGCCGGCCAAGATCTTCTCGAAGACCTTACCCGCCTCGTCCAGAAGGACGATCGGTCTGTACGCGGAAGGGGAGTCGGGGTGACGGTCCCCCTTCCGCAGCAGGCAAAGCCTGCCCGTCTTCCAGCGCTCCGGGAACTGCACGTACCGAATGCAGGCATCGTACAGTCCCCGGAGCTCCTCGCGCAGGTGACTCGCGGCCACCCAGAGGGCCCTCGATGGGACCCCGTCGGGCCCCGGAGCCGTACGTCGACCCCGGAGACGACCCAGGGCCACGTCCAGCTCCTCTTCCGTCAGAGGAAGGCCCTCGTCTGTGGCCGCCGCGGGGGCGGTGGTGGACATAACCGGGGGCTGGAATGACGCGTCAGCCCCCGGGAACAACCGGTCCACCACCCCTTGGAGGAAGTCCGGGTCCAGGGCCTCCGTTAAGGGGGCGCCTGCGGCACAGAGCTTCTTCCGTGCCGTCTTGAACGGGCGCCCCCATGGATCCCTGTCGACCCCTGCCAGTAGTTCCTCCCAGGCAAGGGTCTTCGCCCGGACTATGGCGAGCCGCAGGGTCTTGCGGGCTTCGGCATACTGAACCTGCAGCCGCTCCTCCTCCCCCGTCACCTGCGTGCGCCGACGCCGACAACGCTGCAGTGCCCGGCGACGAGCCTGGGCCGCCGCCCGGAGGCCGGAGAGCTCCTCCGACCACCAGTACAGCTGGCGGCGGTCCGCAGGACGTCGCTGCATCCTAGGCATGGCCGCATCGCACACCTCCTGAAGAGCGCTGTGGATGCGACCTTCCAGCTCGTCGACGCCGACGTCGTCTGAGCCTCGGGGCATGTTCCATCTCTGGAACAGCGCCGCCTCCTCGGCGAGCTCCTTGTCGAACTTGCCGAGGACCCAACGAGGGAAGTGGAACCCGGGGCGCGATGATGTTGTGCCGCGTCCCTGAGGAGGGGAGACCTCGAACCTGATATATCGGTGATCCGATAAGGTCTCCACCTCCTCTTCCACCCGCCAATTTGCCACACGGCGCGCGAGCGCCGGTGAGGCAAAGGAGAGGTCCACGATGGACCCCCCCGACCCTCGCACGCACGTGAGCGCGTTTCCCTCGTTGAGGAGGCTCAGACCGGAGAGCAGTGCCCATGCCTCAACTGCTCTCCCTAATTTTACGACTAACCTAACCTAACCTAACCTATCCTGGTTATTTTATACTCCTGGAGGCTTTTGTTCTCTTGTAAAATTTACGACGTCGATGACCTATTATTTATTTACGTATCAAGCGTCGTCCCCCCCCCCACCCTCACCACCACCAGCACCACCACAGCCACCAGCACCGCCCCGCGCGCCCGCTGCCGGTGGGCGCGTCAGTTCAATCTTTTCAATATTGACATTTGTTTGGTTATTTTTTTTTCTCATCAAAATCTTAACAAGTTTTACATGTTATTATATTCTAATAAACGTTGATGATTTTGTAATTCGTCGTTTTAATATCGCTTACTTAGTATGGAGTCTTCTGACACATCTTCTAGCACTAACAGTTTAGTAAAGCGAAATATAACTAAATAACAGCGCTAGCTCGGCGCAGCGGCTCTGCTTGCACTTGTTTCCTAACAAGTCATACATTGTTGGGTTCAGTAAGCGGGAGGGTTGTCCGAACCCGCCTGGCCGGCCACCTATATCCTTCACAGTGAAATGAACCGCTACGACAGGCTCGCCGCGTTCCCGCTGCTACCGTGTCAGAGCCAGCGTGTCGCAGACGAGCACGCTCTCGCTGTCGCTTGACAACGTGTATATAAATGAATATAAATATATGTATGAATATATAATGTGAATATAAATGTATGTACAATATCGGCGCGGAGAGCGTCGCGCCACGCGCCCCGCGCCCCCGCGCCCCCGCGTCCCGCGCCCCCGCGCCCCGCGCCCTGCCTGCCGGCGGGTACCGCACTGATTATGTAAATGCATGCGCGGGCGCAGCTTTTGCATGCGGTGTCGGCGCGGCGCGCGCAGTGTGACGGCGGCCGTCTGCCGGGCGCCCGCGCCGCTCCCTCTGCCGTACGCTCGCGCTCTCAGCGCCGCCGCGAAAGCTTTGCACATCTCGTTTTACATAGTGCTCATCATCTTGACCGTCGACCGGTATAAGTCCACCGCTGGACGTGCGCCTGCCTCCCCGAACATCTCCACGCCGATCGGATTGAACAGTGTTCGACGAGTGCAATGAATTGTTTAGAAGTGTGCGGTTCGTTAAATTATATGTAATGAGCAGGTTCCAACCGGCGCCGGCGCAGGTACTCGCGCGGCTGGTGTTTATGGTTTTTATATGGTGCGCGTAGATCTGATGTCTGTCGTGGATATCGGGTTGCGGTGCCGCGAAGTTCACCCTCGGAGGTCACTAACGCCTGCCGCTAAGGTTCAGTGTCGCGGGCAGGGTCCGACCCTCGAGTGCACTTGAGATGGATTTCAAACGAGCGCGTATTCTCATATTGAAATAGTAACAGTGCGCGGACGGTGCGGCCCTAGCACTGCATGTTTACATAACAATCCAGGTGCAATTATAAACTATTTTGATATAAATGAGCAACTAGCCAGGCGGCGCGATAACCGCGTCGGAGCTGTCGAAAGCTTCGTAATTGTGAACACCTCTGCTCCGCATAAACACTATTTATTTTTTTAATTCTACGAGAGAAGCGACGGGACGAGCGGGACGAGCGGGACGTTCGCCTCGCACGACGCAAATGATACGCGCGCCCGTAATAACGTGGCGCTAGTTAGGATGTTACACACTGCATCGCCTGGCACTTGTTGTTCGAAACGAGATGTCGAGTCTCGTTACCCAAGTAATTATACTAGTTACAGTACTGTTTGTCTACTGCAATAGCCGCCGCGGTGGTACCTGCTTATACAGTCTCTGGCAGCAGAGACCTACCACCACCGGTATTTTAAATTGACCGAATGTTGAAGAACAAGAACTATTAACAATGTCAGCATCGTTGTCACAGCCAATTGCTGTCGCCTGCGGGAAACAATTGACACGTTGACTTGCAGCATTGCGGTGCTGTGGCCACTGCAACCAGCCGTGCCTTCTGCGCGCGGGTAATCAGTCGCTTCACGCTGAGTTTGCATATGCATTTGCATATATATGCATACAGATATATTATAGCATATTCGATTACATGAAGAACCCTTCAAATATTCACTGCGATATATTCCTGATTATTGACACTGGAATACAAATACGATAGTAGTAGTTACGATTTCATGAACCAATTATTCAATTCCTTTCGTGATATTAAAGAGAACTGTGCGAATATACAACAGACGTTGCGCGGACGTTTGCGTGTTTTAAGTGATCACTTAGTGCTAGAAATAGATTTTAATGATCTATTATGTTATATAAGACTTTATAACAATCACCCATGCTGAGTTTTTAGGGGACAAAATTGTTTTGTTTACGTAATACTAGTTAGGTTCTCTTACGATGATTGTCCTTGCAGAACCTTCTTACTGAACACGCAATATTTATTAATATTATTGTCTTCCGGCTAAATGTTGCATTGTAATAAGTTTTATGTATTGTTAAATAAAGCGCATGCACATAGTGCGAGCGTCGCGCTCGCGCGGGGGTCACGTTACCTTGACAGCCAACAATGGGCGCTGTCCCGGTAGTCCGGGAGTCGAAGTCACGGGTCGCGGAGCTGCTCCCGGCGCGGAAGGTCGCGCTGGGTGCGCGGAGCCGTCGAGCCGTCGCGCGGCGCGGGCGCAGGCGGGCGCGGGCGGGCGCAGGCGGGCGCACGGGGGGACACGTGTGCCTGAGCGCTGCCCTCGTTGTTTAGCTAACATTGAAATTAGGACAGGTTTTGTCTGCGCGTTCAATCAGTAGCTAGGTGGTGTCAGAGCGTAGGAATGGTAGTACGACACATGACGAAGTTTTCAAAATTACCAGGCTCAGATCGCCAAACGGCTTCCCGTTTGGCGATCTGAGGCATTGACATGTTCCGTAACTGTAACTTCCACTCACCATTGACCATGTTTACAACACGCTCCAGCAGTAACCTTCATGAAACTTTATTTACTATTGGAAATAATAAAAGTTCTGAATAATAGCGTGCGACCTACCCGGGAATGATTCACGGACCGCGCACTTCCGGCGCGCAGAGCCAGCCAACAATGGAGGCGTCTGTTTGCCTGATTAATAGATATATGAGATGTGAATGTGATGCACATTGGCACGCGGACAGGTCGGCGCGCCGTACTGAGCTCGCACACCATCAACTGATTTGGTTAAATTAATCAGTAGCGTACTTCAATCTGCGGTATAAAGTGAAAGTAGGAAATACTTACCAGAAGAAAAATTCGACACGAGCGGAACAGTCGGACAACGGGCAAAGAACCGTTTCTTTAGTACAATAATTTCACTTCCTTGCTCCCTCCACATCGGGACGCAGTAATGTTGGCACACTACGGCTTGCTCCAAAGAGCTTGCGCTACGCTGTTGCCGACATAGACTGACTGTAATATGTCCGTCGTTAAGGCACGGGTCTGAGACCTTTTCAGGGACCATTTAAGCCTGGAGTATAAAAAGGTGTTTAGCAAGGCGTGACACGATCTAGTTATATTTGTTTAAGAGGAGTCATGATTGTGTTTCTGGGTGTGATGACTAAACATCGGTTTACCATTTTAACAGCTCTTCTAGAAATTGTTGCGTGGTTAAAGTATTTGCGACGGATAATATATTATATTAGTGGCGACTGTTTCCAAAGTGCGGTTCCGACGTGAGCGACTGCCGGCCCCCGACGGGCCGTCACCAGTTCACCAGCGCGCAGGCAGAGCAATAGCGCTGGTGGTGTCCCGTGTTACCCCACCATCGCACGATGTGTTGCAGTCTAAGCTCTGCCGTTAATTATTACATTATTTGTTTGTAACCAGCGATATTTGTTTGAAATTGATTATTTTTATACACCACGGGAAGAGACTAGACAAATGATCACCTAGGGAACAACGTAGGACTAGCCAGGACGATATACACTGTAACACGCTCGGCGTTGTTTCAGACATAACATGTTAAATCTTGTTACTCCACTCATTTCACTAGCTAATGCGCTCCTTCTCAATAAACAGCAAAGTCTGACACAGTGCTGTTCAGTGGCAGGAATAGAAGCTATGATGTTGATTACAGAGATGGACTCGGGCAAAAGACATCGACTATCAGTGATGTCAAGGAACTGCTGTAACGTAATATTCATGTCTGACTTAAATTTGACGCTGTCATTGTATCACACCGTTAGTACAGTATTGTCCGATAGATCTTAATGGCCAGGGCTCCGGTTCGCCGGAGTGACCTCGCCTTTCATCGATATGAACCCGGGACGCGCGCCGCCGCGCCGCCGCGCCGCCGCTCAAGTACCGACAGATTTATTTCCGTCGGTTTGAAAGGAAACTCACCCGGCGCGCTTTCCGCGAACAATCTATTTTCACTGCGCGCCGAATTCAAAATTCAGCTCCTAGCTAGTTTGGGCTGGGGTTGTGGGGGCGTGGCGGCGTGGGGGTATGGGGGTATGGTGGCGTGGGGGTGTCCAAGTGAAACATTAGGGCCCCGTTGGATCCGGGCATGTTGCAACGTGACCACGGCTGTGTGCTCATGCTCATGCTCATGCTCATGTGTCATTGTGTTATCGCGGGCGAAGCTTGGCACTCAGTATCGAGTGAATAGTTTCGTCGCTTTCAGAAAAACAAACTTATCGAATTATATAGAATTTTGCAACTTTCATTTGCAACGAACTAGTGCTTTGAATGCAATAAAAACAACTCCTCGTGCGGTGCTCCCTTCTCTCAATTGCCGCATCTTTTTTGTTTATCCTCCACCCGACCTTAATGAAGAAGACATTACTTGCTCGCTGCCATTTTATTTTTATTAATTTCTCTTCCTTCACACCAACTTGCTGATAAACATACGTTTCATGTCTTAATTCATAAAATACTTAAATACGACTGGTGGTATAAGTAATTAACTGGTAAAGTTTCATGTCAGATATTGTCTATGTAGAGGCACCAGTTATTTCTGCCCTTAAGAAATAGCGTAAAAATTGAACTATATCCCTGCGAATTGAATACGACGTGGCTAGTAAACGACTTGTGAGCTAACGAGACACTTTACTGTAAGTAACAGGCCCCGGTGTAGTGAATGTGATAACGAGACAGATCGAAAATAAAAAAAGGTTAAATGTTATATAATTTGGCAATATTTCATGTGCATAGAATATGTAGCATGTGCATGCATATATAATCTACAAGATTTCGGACTTATTTATGGAAGGGGTGGTTCAAATAAACGGTGCGGCGCGCACCGAACAAGATGTATTTGTCGCGTCGCGTCGCATCGCATCGCATCGCATCGCCTATGAGTCGCGTGCGCTCAGCGGGCCCGGCGCACTGCCGGCGCAACGATATGCACCTGATTGCGCCCGGTTCGAGTCCCGTGGTGGCGCGCTCGGCCGGGCGGCGGAACCCGTTACTTATTACCAACTACGTCATAGCAAAGTTAAGAATATTATTCTGCTAATTAGACGTTGCCGCTTTTGGAAGCTGCACACTCCTATCTCCCCGGCCCTAGTTGATGCTTTGAATTATCATGAGAGTCGCTGGAAATGTTTACATTGCAGTTTTAATACTCACTGTTATTGTTGTTTGTATTGCAGTCGACAAGCATCGATAAACAACAACATGCTATCGTAAATAAATAACTCATAAGCCAACACAACAAGGTTGTCCGTACATCGCACAAAATCGTCTAGTATTGATGAACAAACGGTGTTCACAAAAAAATGTGAAGCTGCGTACGGTTCGAGTGGTGGCTGGGACTTGGAGCTTAAGTCTTCAAGTTACTAAACCCGGGGCACACCTTGTGCCGTCCGACGAACTAAATCGCTGTATTAACGCAACACGACATGCTTTCCTTCCACTACATGACATGTATACATTATGAATAATATATAATAATATAATAGATGTTTATAATATGACGCACCCTTCACAAAATCCTGCGAGCACGAGTAAATCCTTACTTCGAGGATCGTGCCGCCTATTTGTATTGAAAAACCGTCGGGAATGACGCATTTCCTGTTCCCCGCCCGTGGCTATATTTGCGATGCGTAGGCGAAGTTGTGAACGCTTTAAGCCTATTTACGAGGCGCGGCTCCGCTCGGCAAAACGACCAGCTCCTTCCGCCCGCCCAGCCACTTCCCGCATCAGGGTTACAGTTTTGGCATTACATTGAGATCCTATGTGCATATTGAAAACATGCCGATCTCGTTCCTCTCCACTAAGCTACATTTTAATCTCGCAAATGGTTACATTGCTGTTGTATATTAGTATACAACTGCAGTTAAAAAACAAATTGAGTTTCTTATAAATTATTTGTATGTCTGTTTATTGTACCCGTGCCGAAAGCTGTACGGAGACATAAAAGTTTATATCCCTAGTACCCATGAAGAGTAACACTTGCCAACCGCAAGGATCAGGACGTTCTAATTAAAGCCCGCCGGTCTGATCCTGTCGCGTCGCCCAAAGGGAACGCGGCGACCGCAGCCCGCGACCGCGCCCGCGCCCGCGCCCGCGCCCGCGCCCGCTGCCCGCGCCCGCGCCCGCGACCGCGCCCGCGCCCGCAGCCCGCGCCCGCGCCCGCGCACCGGTCGTTACATCAAACTATATACATATATACACAAAAATTTATCTCGAATTTTCAAATCTGATGTAATACCCTGTAAACATCTTAAGCAGCACCTTCTTTTCATAACATAAACAAAGGACTTAACGTGTGTAACGGGTACAGAAGGTTTTGTTTCATATATAAATGACTTGTGTCGCTACCCCAGCCCGTGGGCACGTTTACTGACTCCATTCAAACTGCAGAGGACACCATTTTTACTCGTTGGTACATTCGCGACGTGTGAACTAACTGATATTGATAAAGTTTTTAACTGGAGAGTTAACACGACAGTCAGCTTATTCGAAGAGTTTGTGTTTAGCCGTTCAGAGATAATTACCGGTTATTAATTATTTCTGTCGAGGCTTACACAGTGCTGACGAACTCTAATGTGTGTATTTCTGTTTTATTCCATTCTCTTGGTCTGCGTCACCGGCACTCGGCCAGCTATAGTTTGTTTCTTAGAGATGGTTCCTGTGTGTCGGTCCCGCCTTTCCTTTGAACGTCGTGCAGAAAATAATGACTGAAAGAAATAAAAGTACATGGAGCAGTGCAAATTCCTTCATTCCGGCACCGGCCGGACAAAAACAAACACTTGGAGAGGGTGAAAGTTAGGACGTATTTAATAATATACGAGTGTTTGGCGCCCTTCCAAAGCTCCCCGGCGAGGTTCAGGCGCAACTGCACCCACGTCACTTGAGGGGACAGATAATTCGCTTTTATGTGTACCTTCTCTTTAATGGTAGGACATTATGAAGTAATAAAATAGTAAAACTCAATAGAACTTCGTGAGCATAAGGAATACACTCATACACACACACACACACACACACGTACAAAATGTATTAATTAACAAAGCACACCATAGCGCTGGAGAGTATCTCCACGACAATAATGTGTGGAAACAGTTCGCGCTGCCTCTCGGGCAGCAAGTTGCTCTGAATGTAACACATGTTACAATTGATTTAAAAAAATAAGAGTATGCAGCCCGCTGAGCTCCTTGCGCCCATTAGTGTCAGGTCCGCGGCGTTCCTTCTGCGCATGTCTGGTATATTTTGAGGTTCACTAAGTGAACGAATATTCCCATGTTGAATAAAAATTTTGACATTGACATTAATTAACAACTTTACTTCGACGACTTCCATATTAATCTAGTTAAACACTGGGTAAAGTAAAAATCGATTTTATTGATATTATAAACATTATATCAATGTTATATTTGTTGCTATTTATAACACATATTACAACGTGCCGATAACATTCAATGCGACGACGCTCAGTTAACTATCACAAGTACGTGCGCGGGCGCGGCGCGGCGCTGCTGCCCGCGCGGACGGCGGCGCGTCATCGACGCAGGCTGTGAACCCTGGACGACGTCGATTGTTAAGAATTCACGGCGTCTTCGCAACGACAAGTTATTTTCGTACCCCGCGCATGATTCACGGCGTGCCCGCAACGCATAAACGGAATTTTAATTTATTTTGGACAAAACAGTATCATATACAATATATCTCCACTTGCACTACAAAGAGACTATCACTTTAAGAGTGCCGTCTCGTCAGTTTACTTTTTCTTGGCACAACGCTCTACGCGGTCCCGGTCCTGGACCGGTGGACTGACCGGTGGACAGAGTGACATTTGATACGTAATGTACAAATTACGTACAAAAATAAGGCACACGCGCGCGCTAAGTGGCACACGTACCATCCAAGTTATTTCACTAGATAAGGCACTCATCAGAACTGTACTGCATGCACTAAGCTACACCTGGACAGAAAAGTGGATAAAACCTTACTTAGTGTATGTTATGTTTTTGCAATGAAGGACGCGGTACAATCTGGCGTGCGTGATTATTTGACGAGGTAAGCATGGGATTGAGATCTTGACATCATGTTACTGTTTACTGGTGCTGGATATCTGTTGCCAAAGACATTCTACGTAGGTACCACCGCCGATAAACATGTTCTGGTTTAATAGCGCTGTAGCCAGTGAAATTACTGAGGTAATTAGTTTTACATTTTAGGTGACGAGTACAATGTAGTGCTGTGTATATATATATATATAATGCTTATTACCGCCGCGTTGTTGTAGGCGGACGTATTATTTTCCATTACGTGAATGTCTCGCTCGTCTCATTGCTTAGTACAGTGAAATAAAACAAAATCCTGCGCGACCGAACACCTTCGTGACCTTCACACTGGAGCGCAGTAATATCTACTTAATGCTATTAAGGAAGCGTCGACACAACTCGTTATCCGCGAGGTGGTAAAGGATAGCCGATAACTATGAAGCGTGATTTCGAATGATTACACAGCGTCACGTAGCTGTAGCGCTCATATCCTTGATGGAGGAGTAGTAATGTTACCCAGCAATTACACCAGATAGATTAACCCACAAATCCAGAATAAAGTAAGGATCGAGATCAATGTCGTGCCGATACTCTATCTATAGGTGTTGAGTTACAAATTCTTGAAGAATGAGAGCGTCTTCTTAAAAGCTTAATGTCCATCTATCTTTGGAAGATTCTTCCGAAACCTTTATAATTTAACGTCTTCGGCGTGTTGTGTCATGTCCAACAAATAGTGCTTACAAGTAGTTTGAAAAACTCTCAAACACAGCGTCGCACGCCGAAAGCTTTCTTTGTAATGATATTTAGATTAAATAATTTGCAATTGAATTCGCCATCAGTACGTCGTCACCGGGCGCCGCACCGCCAGCGCCAGCAGCAGCGCCGGCGCCGGCGCCCGGGGCCGGTCAGCTGAACGTCTCCCTCATAACCCTACATCACTATTAAAGTTGTAACGTTCTCTACTTTGTCATTTCATTGAATGTAACGTTTCGCGAACTCACTCCATTGAGTGGTACTACATACCGTTGGTGGGTCGCCGGGCCCGCAAGCGGACAAGCGGACAAGCGGACAAGCGAACAAGCGGACAACATTTTACATAACTCTGTTCTCACCCAGAATAACTCAGGGTTTCTTTCGAAGTTCTCTCCGTCTATAATTTTAAATTTGAATCTTATTCAAATTCTTAGTTATTTACGCTTTAAGTAAAATTATGATTTAGTCTTATAGCAGAAATTTAAAATTTACAAAATCTTTATTTCTGAACAGAACGGGCGGACTAACTAACTAAGCGGGCTCCTCACGAATATTAGCTCATTTAAATAAAAGGTCCATAACCACCTGACGAAGACGGAACCGGTCCGGAGTTCACTGTTGGAATATGTCAAATGCAACAAACGGCAAACCGCTGTGCGAACCTGTTTTGGCTCACAATTATTAGATGGACACAAAAACTGCACAATTATTGAAACGCCGGTAACGATGACGTCAGCACGTTGCAACTGACACGAACAGCTGAACATTGAAACTAGTGCACGCAGGGATATTACGAAATGTCACGGAAACGGGCTCGAGCGTTGTAAGCACTAACAATGGACACTAGATAGGTATTATTTATAATCTAGATCGTTTAGTTACGACTTTTAAATGCAAAACAATAGTTTTTAATTTCATTCTTCTTCTATCTTAACCCACGCGGCGCGCGGACACCGCCCGGCGCCCGGCGCCCGGCGCCCGCCCGCGCGCGGCCTTGCGCGCGGCGCACCGAGCGCGTGCACTGCAAGCTTGCAAGCTGCTCTTATTTGTCACAATGGTGTCCCATAAAGATAATAAACTTATTTAAATAGTTTTCATCTTTGAAAGATATTATTGTTTGTTACCCTATGTCCCTTTGTATTTATTTTGCAAAAGGGATGTAGTACTAACATTGAAAGATTATTGTACTCGATAGGAGCGTCGGCAGTCTCCTACTCTTAGGTTGCGGCGTCAGTAGTAACAGTAACCATGGATATCAAACCTCTGAACCGCTCTTCAGAATTCCATCTCAGTGTGAACATTGTTACACAGGAAACGGATCAGTGCACGGAGATATTATATACATAGAGTTATTTAAAATTAAATGAAGTCAGAATAAAGTATAAACAATGAATTTAAACTACCAAAATTGTTTATTACACACACGTAGTGACAAGAACAAGTGTATAGAACTGTTATAGTGTTATTAGCGTGCGTGTGTGTGCGCGCGCGCATGCGCGTGAGCGTATCAAGATGCATCTCCAAACGGACATACCGTGTGACATCTCGCGCAGGAGCTGCGATGTTGAGAAGATACAGATATCTCGGGAGGCCGAGATGCTGTACTACGAGCTCATACGGGCTCTGGAGGAGGAGGAAAAGGTGATGTATCCATTGAAAGTTTTACAAATCTAGTCAACTCAATTTGGGTATTAACTCCTTTGGCGGTAGTGGTAGGTTTAGCTTAGCTCGCTGGCCTAATGGTAAGAGCGTGCGGCCTTCATTCCGAAGGTCGCGGGTTCGGATCTCGGCGTGTACCGATGACTTTAATATTTAAGTTATATACATTTGTGAACTTTAGTTACAACAGCGAGATACAAACGGTGAAGGAAAACATCGCGAGGAAACCTGAACATGAATTAGAATTTATTCTAAGGTGTGTGTGAAGTCACCAAGCCGCATTGGACCCGCGTGGTGACTATGGGCCAGCGCCCTCATATTGAGGGTAGGTCTGTGCCCCAACAGTGAGGGACGTAAATTAGCCGTTAAGAATGGGGTTTAGTACATAACACAAGATGTTTATGGTGCACTACATTGCACTTGCACACATCGTCTAGAGATGTATCTGATGTGGTATCTTTCGCTTCCGGAGTAATTTCATCAACAGCAACATCAACGGAAAGCGTCCTTGTGTGCGGATGAAGATGTTTACTACACACCGACTGCCTGACGGCTGCAACAGGCGCTGCGATGGAAGATGTCTCTCAGTGGCTGTCAAATACAGACCCTATCAAGTAAAAGAATAAAAAATTGCGATCGTTAGATATATTAGTTATAACAGACATTTAGGATTCAACGAGAACTGAATCATTATGAAATATTCAAGTTCCGTGCGGTGTTCAGGCTCGTACGGAGCGGCTGCGCGCGCATCTCGGGCACGTAGTTAGATGTTACAAATGAGCCATCGTCCGACGGAATCAAACCGAGACTGCGGTAACATTACCGGCAATACTAACCGACACACACAAGTTCATTTGGTTTTATCGGTACATCCAATTGCTAACTGGTGTATGACAAACAGGATGTGATGTACTTCCTGTAGTTCAGTTCTATTGCGCGGGTGGTCACAATAACTTTTACAGGTCGTAGCTTCCGCCTTCCGCAGAGTTCAGCGCGAACACCACTGTGTTTACATTGAAACACGCTGTCTTCTCACGTAACGGATACCGAATGAACTTCAAATAAATTGTTATACATAGAATAATATATACAACTTGCACATTATCGGCACACTGGACACGGTTTATGTAAACGCTCAACATTCTGCACCAAATCCGCCTCTGTGTCTACAGCGAACCTGTTCCGGGCATTATGCACAGCGGACGAGTTCGTGTTTTTTTTTATCCTTTAACCATAATTAATGCGAGTCTCGGCGAATTTAGTCCCAGGACCGGTACGATTACGGTATCCATAATTTATCTATATATATGAAATATTTGGATATTCATTGACTTATCACGAGATCACTTGGAGGTCAGCTAAAGAGTGATTATCCAAGGGGGTAACGAGGGTGTTACAGTGAGCAAAGCCAGCGAGAAACAGCTAGTGTTGAATTTAGCCGTATCTATAACAATTTGTGATCAGTTTGAAAATTGCATGCCTCTTGCGCAGGTAGTCGCGACAAGGATTACCAACAATTAAAAAATATTCACCATGTATCTACATGATTTATCTACTATATGTATCAAGTTATCTTGCCTTAGTTAAAATAGTTATTAGTACATATTTAGTATTTTAAAGTAATATATTAGTGCTCGAGCAGGACTACAGAATTCAGAATTGAAGTCCAGTGCCACCAAACAACTCACCAAGTGTTCCATCGAAATGTTTCAATTTCCCAAACTCATATTTTCAAATGTAATACCAACTTCTTGTTTCTTCTTCAATTTCCTTATCAAAATATTGTAAATTCAAACTGAACGTTTACTTTGCGCAGTCGTTATGAAACGATTTGCAAGTCTACACGGCCCAGGCCCGTCCCGCCCGTCCCGCCCGTCCCGCCCGTCCCGCCAGTACCGAACACACGCCACATTAAGTAGCGGCGCGATGGCCTCGCAGCCCTGAGCTTTTAAGATCGCCTATCGAAAAAGTAAATTTGTTTTAGTTGCTTTTATTGGTTTTTTACATTTGCGTCCAGTTTTTTATTGAGCCGAAAGCTGCGAAAGTTTATTCGCGTTATTCCACAACCGTGTACCATTCGCGGATCACGTTAACTGTAAATTATTGGATTTAACCGCTGGTGTACAAGGGAATTCATTAGGCACGTGTGGCGTTTACGTGTCTACGGCCCTATAAGCCAATTTCATTTGCCACTGTATAGTTTGCTAGGTGTGACAGACGAGACCGTGATTGGTGAGGAATGTTTCATATACAATAGTTAATACTTCGTTTTTCATTTGTTGACGGCGAGAATTGGTCGCAGCTAAAAGGGGATCTAAAAAACACTGCACCCATTATACACTTCCTAGTAACTGTTCTTAGCTTCTATTAAGTAATCTTTCATTAGTTTCAATATTAACAACCTTTACAAAATATATGAGGAAGTTCAAAAATATTAGAATGCTAACATTACTGTTTATTTGTATTAGTTTGTAGTAGAC
The DNA here is from genome assembly GCA_033220335.2 of Troides aeacus. NCBI lineage: Eukaryota > Metazoa > Arthropoda > Insecta > Lepidoptera > Papilionidae > Troides > Troides aeacus. Next base: position 440,390 of record CM067288.1, read on the forward strand.
TAATTTACTTTTCAATTGCTGTACGACGACAATTAGTGTAGCAGTTAGTTATTAGTAGAACAAAGCTTAGAAATTCAGTAAACAAACTAGGAAGCATCTCATCGCGAACCTATTGCTCAACATCAATTGCAAGATGCTCTTACAGTATACTTATATATACAGCTGCAATGTTTATTCAGGGTCCGATCAATCAGCTTCTCGATATGCCCTGCAACCTCACGTTTATTCTGGTGCTCGTACCAAAACTTCTTGACGAACGATGTCTGCCCATTTTACGGTAGAAATAAACTTTGTATTAAATCTGGACAACCTCGTTATGGGGCGAAAATAACACTCATCTCCTCACGGAAGCATTGAGGTATGAGATGGCAGTATTAATGATAATACATAATGCGAGAACTGAAATCGATTATAATAAAACGTTAGAAAGCTTTGATGGATACAATCCTGCGGAACAGATTCGGTGCAGCGGCTGGCTGATAACAAATCGCCGTCTTGATAGCTTTAATGAATTAAAGCAGAGCTGCTCGTGCCGGCCCGCGCGACGGCAGCTATTTATCAGTACTATGAGTGCTGCGAGGGACAGAATGTTTTTTTGAATCCGCTATAAATAGCAATCGCGCTGTTACTTTTTTTAGTTGCAATTTATTTAACAAGCGGCCGCTCGCGCCAATGCATTGCATTTCATTGCATTGCATTTCTGGCTCAGTCCACGACCCTCGGCCGCCGCACTCCGCTGCATCTTTATACTGAGACAAGTGTAATATACAAATACACTACTTCTCTGCAGTATCAATATTTCCGGCCACCCGTAGTGCCGTACAAGGGTCATGATCTGGTAGACCATCTGCTGCTTCTGTTTCTCCACCTCTCTATATTGGTGACTAATCTTGAGGGAGTGTGTCTGTTTATTCAACAACGTGGAATTACAAACTGCTTCCAAAGCCCAGCGGCTACTGTCTCGCCCTGACATTGGCAGGCGTCGGATTCGATATCGTGACCACATGTACACGAGTTCATATAAACCAATCTAGCTTGTTTGGACTGGTTATCTAGTTTATCTTTTTTATCCTATCTAGTTACCTAGGCCCATGTGATTTTAAGTTATATAACTAGTGTAATTTAACATCACATGGAGTTGTGCACAAGTATAATATAGATGTAATGTAGATATAAAAAATATCAAGTGTCAGCAGAGAGTGTATGTTTATTGTAGAGTTTAGTTTGGGTTTCACCTGAAAGCAATTCTTGTAAATTGTAAAAAATCGCCATCGCGTCGCTACCGTCGCTCGTACCGCACGCCGCACGCAGCACGCCGCACGCAGCACGCCGCACGCCGCACGCAGCACGCCGCACGCAGCACGCCGCACGCCGCACGCAGCACGCCGCACGCAGCACGCCGCACGCCGCACGCAGCACGCCGCACGCCGCACGCCGCACGCAGCACGCAGCACGCCGCACGCAGCACGCCGCACGCCGCACGCAGCACGCCGCACGCCGCACGCAGCACGCCGCACGCCGCACGCAGCACGCCGCACGCAGCACGCCGCACGCCGCACGCAGCACGCCGCACGCCGCACGCCGCACGCAGCACGCCGCACGCAGCACGCCGCACGCCGCACGCAGCACGCCGCACGCAGCACGCCGCACGCCGCACGCAGCACGCCGCACGCCGCACGCCGCACGCCGCACGCAGCACGCCGCACGCCGCACGCCGCACGCAGCACGCTAAGCGCTTGCAGCTTGTAACACTTTTCATATCGAAGCTTTTACAGCCGCAGCGCGCAGGCGTTGGAGTGGGCTCGTCTACTTGCATCCTATGCACCGGCGGATACTTGAGACGAATCTAACCGAAGCAAAGAATGGGGGTCTACATACGAAAATTTCTGCATCCAATATATTTTGTTCAAACAACTATCGCATGTAACTTAAATATGTAAAGTGGAAGACATAGTTTGCTTATCAGGTTCAACACTAACATACATTCCTCTTTTGGAAACTTGATGTCATCATTTAATAATTAAACTAAAAATAGTATTAAAGTGTAAAGTCTCTACAAAACGGTTCATTCATCACTGTAAAGTTGACCTTTCAAATACATTTTACAAGATTTAAAATTTCAGAGTAGGATCCGGATCTAGATACTTTCAAACTATAAAGGAAAGCCTCAGCTATTTAGCTGTGTTTACGTAGTTATATCACTTCTCGTCTCAAACGGGGTTAATAGCAAGCGTGAATAAGAAAGCTCGTATGTGCTTCAAGTAGTTTGTGACAGAAACCCACCGGACACCGGCGCGCGCCGCGGGGGTGCACGCGGGCGCGACCGGCGCGACCGGCGCGGCGACCCACCCCCGCCGACCACTTGATAAATTCAAACTTACTTTTTACATCAGCTGTTAACTTGAACTTTTGTCGCTTACTTCTTTAATACTGTAAGTATGTGAGTTACCTTTTGTTATGACCGTCTACGTCCAGCTGTGGGCATCGATAGAAGTAAAATGTGATTAGCATTAAGTTTCGTTGTGTGAACGATGTTTGTATGTAACACAACTTTTCATATCTTTATTTTATAAAACTAACTTATTTATGCTTAAGACGGTACAACGGTTCATTACTTACGATAAAAGCGGTTGCGTTTAAAGGGAAAGTGGACGGCCGGTGGTGACTGCTTCGCCACTGTTTATATGTTTATGCTAAAACTTTCAAGGGAGAAAGGGTGATAAATATGTCCCGGTGAAGGGCACAGTCCCGCGGATCGAACTTTCTCACAGAGCGAAGCCCTCAGCTTACAAGTACCTAGCCTCGCGAATAATTAAGTATACACAGGTTTATGTATAAATTCATGAGTTTCAAACGATGTGTTCTCAACGGTAGTCTTTTTATCTTAAATTTAAACAATTTTTATATGTAACTTAAACTTACTTAAAGAAAGGATAAGAACAGACGACCCTAATGTATTTATATTCGCAAGCATTGTTCCGCAGCCAACCCGCGGCGCGCAGTAGTGATATAGTATAGTATCCAAATATGAAAAGAGGCTTTTGAGAGAACTTAATCAAAACATCATTTATGATACGTGAGTTCACAAACATTACTAACCGTACAATGTACATAAATATATATTAAAAACGTGAAGTAGGAAAAGAAAGCGACGGCGAAGGGGGGAGACGATCTTTTGAAATATAAAGTATATTAACAATACTTTACATGTAAATTAAAAAAAAAAACAGTACTGTAATGTCTGCGCACACATCGAGGCTTCGGCTTGGCCCGGCTTCACCGGCTTCACAGGCTTCACAGTGAATACTGTGCTGATTTTGTTTTTCAAACCATTTAAGGTCAACGAACCTCGCTGGGCTCTTAATTGTATACACACTGTATACACTGACACTCCGGTCGGATAGAAACCAACAAAAAAAGTGTTAGTTACACGACCTAATTAAATTTTCATTGGACGAGCCAATCTACAGTTAATTTAAACCGTTATCTCCTAATAAATGCTTAAGCCGGATAAAAAATATACTATCGACGACATGTTAAATCATGAAGCCGTACGTCATTGGACCGGTTCCGAACCTGGCGGCCACTAACAAACACAAAGTGTTATTTCTTTTTGTGTTACACGTAAATATCCACGGGTAGCGGCAGGTAACGGTAGCTATTTGCTTACAAAGGCGAACCGGAAGCGATCCGCAGCGGTGCGGTGCGACTCCTCGATCTCGTTGCGAAGCCACCACCTCCCCTAATGTGTGAGGCTTGTGCTTAAATTTCGCTCATACGTAACATTTTGCGTTACTCTGTCAGTAGGAGTATTCATCTAACCGAGGATCTGTAAAAGATTCGCTGCACCGTAGCGGCGCCGGTCGAAGTGCCCGCAGCTGCTCGCTGCGCACTCCGCGATATGTTATATTTACTATACTGTGATAGCCGATACGTATTCATTGATGGCTAACATTTCAATTGTGCGACAATAGACGTAGTCAACACAGTAATCTCTGCTGTAACAGGGTAGATTGGTCCCGTGCTATATAGAAAACGCGTTGTAGGGGTATTCTTCCATAACGCCCTTGTATGACCCAATATAACACGTTATGTACAAATGATTAACTTGTTAACTTTTCTCGTTAAAGGGGATTGTCATTAAACATAGAACCTCCTGCACGTTGGAGCTATGTTAAGGCCAGCTCGGCGGCTTATTGTTTACCTGATAAGGAATGTTCTAGTGCGCGTTATCGGCGCGGCCACTGGCAGGCTGTGCCGTGCGCGCGCGCTGACTCAGCGGCGTGCGTGCCTTGTGTTGCAGCTGTTGAATCACGGGCGAATCGAAAGCAATGCTAACGCCGCACCCACTGCACCCACTGCACCCGTAGCTCTCGTTAGTAAATAATAAGTGAAACCTAGACAGAGTAGCCCTGGAACAAAGGTTCAGCCGGCTGAAGTAACTATTCAACTGCAACTAAAAACATTGTTGATCAACTCTACAGATCACTGTTCGTCGGAAAAATGAAATTAGTGAAATATTTTTACAGCTCCTTTAGATCTACAGTAAAATGAAAAACAGACAAAAAAGTTAATACCTCCTTCCATTAGATCGAGGGTTAAACATCCCTTAGATCTCCAGTCGGAACTAATTTAGAAAGGATAGCGAAGAAAACAACATATATCTCACAGTAAGCTTTTACAACAACTTATTACACGTCCCCCTCCCCAGTAATATGGTGGCTATCCCGCGAAAATCCCCACCCGTGCGAGTACGTCATAAACAACCGGACATGACCGCCGGATAAACAGGATATTGCAGCGCGGGCCGGGGCTGTGAGAGAAAACTAGCCCTCTTTGTGACGGTATTTCAAAATTATATTGGTGCGAAAATGATTTGTTGGTTTGAACCCCGACGGAGGTGTTAAAGGGGTGTTGTATTTTCGTAAATTCTTCAGTTTATTATCCCTCTCTGTAGACGGACTGACAACTTGAAAAGTAAAATCAGAAAAATTGAAAGACACGAAACGCTGAGGACTTCGTTTGATCCATCCGGTGGATGAATAAAGACGGACGATAATGATCATAAAGTTTATTAATAGTGAATGAAGGAAACGCCTTGGTGTTGGTTGCTCCAGCCAAACTACAATGTAGCTCTGTCGGAATTGACAAATTCCCTGCTCCACAATACCGATCCGATATGGCCATTGAATAGAGCTTCATTAGTTTTCCTGAATACAGCAATCAATTTATCATTCGATTGCAAACAACGCCACTAGCGGCAGTGGGAGCGGCACCCGGGCTACTGCTGGCCCAACAATTACTGGTAACGAGTCGGTGCGCTCGCCGCGAGCTCTCTGCTCTCGATTGCTTTAGGACCTAAAGTTTAAGTTGACGGAAAATTTACGAGTGTATATTTGAAACGTGACGGCAAAACTGTTCGCCCCTCTCAAGCCTATTTCCGCGACGTCGTATCTAATCGTCGTGGTGGCGTTGTCATGCGTGAAGTCATATGGAGAAGGAGGTACATCAAGCTGGATATTTGCACAAGTATTATATTTCTGGGATATATTTTGTGTAAATATACTGCTGTATATTACTGCAGTACTCTGCTGCATAATAGAGGTAATAAATTCGTTTGAAAACTAATGTGCTGAAGAACTCGGTGGTGGTGTTTCAAATAGATGGATGATTTGGTTGGTGGTTGACTGTACGCAAAGTACATTAGACAAGTGTAGCCGGCGCGGGCGCCGGGCTCGGGCCCTGGTGCCCAGGTGCACAGGAAACAAGTACCGCCGGCGGCGCCGCTCGCGCGACCCGGACCACCATCAGCGCCCCGTGCCGGGGCGCGCGCTTGCCGCCAGGGTTGACACTTATCATGTGACGGCCTATTCAAGGACACGCATGCCGTGGAGTATATCAGTTTCTATTATTGCGTTTAGCAGTTTTTCAGGAGTAGATCGTTGATTTATTGCTTTTTCTTACACGCCAAAGCAGGAGAGGTGTAGGAAGATAAAATAAGTGTAGTGTATTAACCGAATTATGACATTGCTTTAATTATTGGTATGAGTACATTTAAACCATAACGTAAAAAAATTACGTATTATAAAAATAGCAACCCTGGATTGTAGTAGTACATGGTCTAGAACTAAATAAGTGTTGATGAAGCTGGTCGCGGTTCCAGTCGCATGTATCATATAACCGCCGCCTTACCGCGGCAAGTGCGCGGAGCGGTACGTTATACCGGTGCACACTCCCCAGGGTCTTACAATATCAACATTTGTAAGACACACATTTTTAACACAATTATAACACAATTGAACACAACAAACACAAAGAGGGGTGTTGTATGATTAATAAATGTACCTGTGTGTGACATTATAAATTTTATCTCTGTTAAACCGATTATAATCCAGGCTCCTATAGTTAGTTTGAAGCTTTTAGGACATCTCTAATAACAGCGTCGAAACGCAATAATAATCACGTGTTACTGTTTGTGAGCAGAGAGGAGAGACAGTCAGTCCCCGCGGTGGTACCTGCGGCTGTCACCACCGTCCATAGCATCTGTTAATGTAACTTATTTTATAAATCTATGTCGCTATCAGTAGCACACTGAGTAACGGCCTCGAACGAGCTGGATTGAGCGGGGCGGCGCGTGCGCACGGCGCGCCGGCGTAATCGCTTCCCGATAGGCTCTTATCTAGCCATTCCTTGTGCTTGGACATTTAAGGAGCAGTTCCACGCATTTATATTCAACGACTTTGGATATATATTTCCTTTCAAACTATTTATATTAAGAAAACTTTCTTATAAGGCAACGCGACGAGCTGGACGTTTACCTGCCAAGTGGCCCCGCCGGCCATCTTTACTTTCATCAACTTTTATTAAGGCTTCATAGAAAAGTTTGTTGTGGCACCTGGTGCCACTTTTCTCGCCGTATAGTGGCGCTAAAAACAATGTCATGTTGGACAAAGTTTGCCACTTAAGCAGCGGCGATCTGATAATGAAAATAGGGGCTCGCCGTCGCCCTCCACCCGCCGCCCGCCACCCGCCGCTCGCTACCCGCCACTCGCCGCCCGCTCCGCTTGCGTCCGCAAATATAACGCACTACACGTTGAAGATAAGTAAATCGGCTTTAATGGAGTTACCCTACCGCCATTTTGTTGGACATTTATTTATAAAATTTGCTCTACTATTTAGTACAGCAATCTCCCCGAACTTCTTGTATTTGACATTTACATTCCTGTACTTGTACCATTTGCCGTTGTATCTACGTGGAGCGGCTAAACTAGCTGATCATTTGTTGCCCTCGTGGTAAGTTACACGCCTACCCTTAAGGACGCGGCGCTAGTTAGAATGTTACACACTGCACCACATCGTACTTGTCACCTTGGGACATAAGTTGTCAAGTCTTACGGTTCCTGTGCCCTTTATTAAATACAGCGCCTTTCAAACCGAAACATATTAATGTATGCTAACTACCACCTACCGGATGATGTCCGGTAACGTCCACTGTAACTAAGCCAACCTAGATCAAATATAATCGATTGAATGAGCAAGATAAGGTCTTTACAGGTAATTGAGTCGCCGCAAACTGCATCGGTTCAATGAACGATAAACTGCGGTCCAGTTTCGCACTCGCGGCGCCGCCATTGTCCTCGCTCAATCGAATGTTTTGGTTTCAGTAGTTAAATAGTAATAGAGCTGTCAATATTATCATCCTTAGTTTACATCATATCCACTGTCGGCCATGACCCTTCGCTACGGGGGGGTCATGGCCGCCCCGTGGTCGACACAAGAAAGCGTCAAGGTAGAGTTTTTATTCACTTTTCCTTTCCTTTCTCCCGTATAATTAACTTTTCCGTCACCTTCTCTGTTTCGTCTGTGACTAAGGATAATTATTGCATCAGCAGTCACTTAATAGTATTATTAATGAACTATTTAAATTTGTAACTATTTTTCATTATAGTCGCCTATTGACTGTAGTGACGTTATTCGTATCTTACACTGAGTGTAGTACATTACTTTTTGTATAATTGCTTCTTCAAATCTTTGTAATATAATAAAACAATGAGCACTCCACATGCCCAGCACTCACACGTACAGTCTAAATGCAGAAAATAAATCTCCTATCAAATATAAACAACTATACAATATCAGAGTGCACGCCTGTGAAGCACAATTGCATTACACAGGAATAACGGAGTTCTTTGTAAGGCAAAGTACTGCGAGTGAAGGTTAACCGGAAGCCGCAGTTTGTTATATTACATAGGAAGGATAAAAAAATATAATAACATATGTCGTTACTTCATACATTCCACCGTAGTGGGAAATGGCCTGAATCCCCCCATATGGATCCCTACAGACGTCGAGCCCCAATGCCCGCCGGTGCCGCGGGCCATGTTGTCTGCAGCGCAGGACCGATAGGTGTGAAGATTTTTGGGAGAGGCCTGCGTCCAGCATTGGACATCTGTGGCCTGATGGTGATGTCATATTATATTGATTCAATATCTTTCTGAATGATAATGTTTATTCCATAAATAGGCTTTACTGCAGGCAACATCTTTTCCGGCCGCGTGCCCTCCGAGTGCGTCTGTCCCTGTTGCACTTCATTTTACATCAAAATTATTTGACCTTATCAGGAAGTACGAGGCCGCGTTTGACGCGCACAATAACACTTTACAAAATTATAAGTCCTTCTCTGCGACGAAGGTCAAAGAAGGTCTGTGAAGTACAAACCGGTGGTCCTTGTAGAACGATAAAGATAAGAACTTTTAAAGAAGAGCAGAGTGTGAAACAGTAGAAAGAATGAAACACGAGTATGACTAAAAAATAGAGTAAGAAAGTGCTGATGGTAAATGAGAAGAGATGCAGAGCTCTGAACCACCTCGAGCCGGAGAACGATAAAAAAGCACCGGTGGCCCAGTATCCGTTCAGTGAAACGTACGTATCTCTCTCCGTATCCGTGAGCCGTGGGTACATACTACGACTGTAACAAATCCGGGTATATCATATATTTATGGCAACACTCGGTTATCCTCCGCTGCACGGATATCTGTCTGACGGGCTAGTGTCATATTTCTTCCGGTCCACCTGCGAAGCAAAACTCCCCTGCTCCCCACTGTTCCCCGCGCGCACCCCGCGCGCACCCCGCGCGTCGCGAGACGTTGACGGATGTCCGCTGTTAGAAGGGGATTTGTTACTTACTTTCGCTTAGAGCTGATTAATGGTATACCTTATTAAAGTACGTCTGCTGCTGGGGGGTTGGGGTTGGGGTTGGGGTGGGGGTGGGGGTGCGGGTGCGGGTGTGTGCGACTTAATTCATCGCGTAAGTTTTTTTGTTAACGTGCATAACTTCACGGAGCGCGCCGATTCCTTGTATGATTAAGTTTATATGATAGCAATGAAAGAAGACGCTAATTATTTTTTGTCCGTGTTATCATTATTCTGGCATCACTTGGAATTTGCTTAATTTTTTGCAACCTATTTCATATCAGCTAAGTTGCATACTGTAGCTCGCTGGCCCAACGGTCAGTGTGCGGTCTTCATTCCGCAGGTCGCGGGCTCGAATCTGGGCACGTGGAGATGACTTTAATATTTAAGTTCTGTACATTTGTGAATTTTAGTAACAACAGCGAAATACAAACGGTACAGGAAAACATCGCGAAGAAACCTGAACATGAACTAAAATTTATATTCTAAGGTGTGTCTGAAGTCACCAAGCCGCATTGGGGTAGCGTGGTGACTACGGCCCAGCGCCCTCACGTTGAGGGTAGGCCCGTGTCTCAACAGCGGGGACGTAAATTGGCTGTTGTGAAAGTTGCATGCATACAACGGTTGATGTCGCAAGCTACACGAGCTGAAATCAAAGCGCACAATTGATTATGCGGTTTTCTCTTCGCACAAATTATTATCTTCGTCTTAGATTTGCCGCATCACAGTGTTGAAAAACAATTAAGGCATACTTTTAATTAAACCACGGCTCCAGGCGTCCCGATACTGAATGATAGCAGTCAGACATCTAAATCTGTTCCTTCCTTTTATAAATTTGAAGCGTTATCAATGTTACGTACATTTCAGATTCATAGGAGCGAATGCGGGTGGTTATCATAACAGGGAATCAGCCCGGGCTGGCGGCGAGCTTCACCCGGTCATATCCGCCGGTTATCCGGCCGACAAAATCTCTTAATAGACAAACATACGCAGTCCACTTCCCCGTTATTGTTTTTATTGTAGTTTCATCTCGTACAATTTCTGTTTGCTTGTCGCACGACAAGTGTGTTTACGCTTCAACACCAACAGAACTGATGTTAAGATCTATCTGACAGTACACAGCATCAACATCTATCATATAGGAAAATGTGAAATTTGCTTGCAACCTTGTTGCAGTGAAAGTTGTTTTAAGGTACCGCGTCGAGACAATCTCTGTACTGTACAATGCGACAAAGGTGTTACTTAAAGCTGCTTAATTATTCTACACTTAAAGTCAAGCAAAGGATCTTTATGGTTTTTTTGAACTGACCGCCCGGCTCCAACTTGAAGATGACACTCAATAATGGTGATGGTTAAGAAATAAAGTATACAAGATTCATGATCCATTTACGCCGGCCGCTAGTTTTGCCTCACTCGTTGTTGGTGCACGCCGCGGCTGAAGAAATTACGGCGACCATATAAAAAATAGATCCTATATCTAGAAAATATCTACTATTTATGCTCTTCATTATCATTAGGTGCCCTCTTCAATTTTCAGTTTGAAGAGGCGACAAATAGTAATGTGCAAACATCACTGTGCTCGGGTTCGAATGGCGTCGTAGCTGGTGAAATTACTGGGGTAATGTGACTTGACCTCTTATGTGAAGTATATCATCTTAACTAGCGTCGCGATGATATGTCCCATGGGTTAATACATTAAGAAAAACCCATAATGCTATATGAAACTTATCCTCTCCTATACAATTAGAGTGTTGGCGCTGTGGTACATTAATAAAGTGTTGCCCACTGTTGGCCAAATGGTTGTGGCGGCGGTAACTCACGACCGGTCGCCGGCGTGCCGTCGCCGCGTCGCCGCGTCCCCGCGTCGTGACTTACCGCGCGGGCGGTATCGCTGCGTGCATCTAGGACCTAGGTGACCTAAATAGGCACCGATCGTGCGTCCCCGCTCACTTCCTCCATCCCACCCTACACGCAATACCATCACGCACCTTATAATAAACAGCCGTCATCACTTCCACCACATTTTGTCTGCGCCGATATGATATGAAAATGATCACACGCACACGGCACACGGCACACGGCACACAGCACACAGCACACAGCACACAGCACACAGCACACAGCACACAGCACACCTACAAACTGCATTTTATGTAGTTAGTTTTTTGCAAGGTGACAATACAGTCCGCCTTGTCCAAGTCCAACGCTGGGCAATGTTATTTTAATAATTATTTTTTCGCGCAACACCCGCCCCGCCCCGACCCGTGCCCGCCCGCACGCGCGCACGCGCGCACGCACGCACGCGCGCACGCACGCACGCGCGCACGCAGCCCGCCCGGCCGGGGCGCGTGCAACAGTGTACCACCGCGCCGTGACCGGCCAATCGATATATAATCAACTATTAACAACTCCCCGCTGACCAAACCTCACCGTCAGGCAGTTAATTCGTCCAATTGACCGTCAATCATTCTGTTAAGCTTATTTCCAAGTTATAACTTAATTACTGTTCCGTGTATTGCGTTTATTGTTTCTGTTTGCTTGCGCTATACGGAGATAAACAATTAATTCATTTGCGGTACGAAAACACTTTGTTCATTGTTTTTATCTTTGGTATGTTGTTTCGTTTAGAATACTATTGTAATGTTATTAAGTATATAGTCAGGAGTCGCACGCAGCCAAGGGTCGCGCTGTCGTTGGTTGTCGCGTGAGTTCATAAATCGACACGAATCCGTGTTTCCAGGATAGGACGGTTGCCAAACGAATCACTGGCTCGTCAGTAGAAAGTTCTGGATCGTTTAAGTTATGCAGTAATACAGTTATAAACGCCCGGGTGTGCGCTATCTATCGTGACGTACTTCGCAGGAGGCTGCTTAGGTAGATGCCAGCGCGGCCACGATTTTATTATTCAAATATTGGTGTACACCTTACCAGTGCATCGGCGTACCTCTCCGTCGTTGTGCTCCACCTTCGCGCTACCGTGGGCTAGTTCATTTTGTCTACCCAATTAACTGCTAATCTGTACGGAGTATTAACGGTTGCTTCAATCCATAGAACAGTGATGTCCGGTGATAAACATATGCGCTGCGGAGATAACAAACCGGACGCGGTCATTGAACAAAGATACCAAAATAATGTAAAACACTAAAGATACCTGTTTCAGAACCTCGGTGTTTAAACATAACTGTACTTTGAAACCGGTGGAAAATTAGAGTTATCTGCACTAACCGTGAAGTTTGTTGTGATAAAGTATCGTTCGTTTGTTAATCGCTTAAACTCCGTGGACACAATGCTGTAGGTTACCGGCCGGACTAGTGCGCCGGAAGTGTGTTACGAACGGTCGCAAGAAATTATAATATAAATGTTAGCCGATGCGAACTTTGCATTCGTTTTGAATGTTTTTGCGGTAAGTTAACATCAATTAAACAATATACGAGAGCAACTTTCAGTTTGCGTTAACGGCCGCGTTATCTTCGCTGCTTTAGTTGTGTACCAAGTTTAATTAATAGGGTGGCCATGCGCCGTGCGGGCGGTGAGCGCGTTTTGTTTACACCAATTGTACAAACCGCTTGTTAAAATTAAAGTTACGTTGTCAACTTAAAGCACAAAATAGGCTCTCGCAGCCGGACGGTGAAATCAATCGATCTTATTGCTTATTATAATATATTATGGTTGAAATGAAATTGACGCTGTTTTATTTTTTGCCGGGTGGTGGTCCGCGCCCGCGCGCCCTCGCGCCCTCGCGCCCGCGCGCCCGTCCGCCCGCTCCGGTGGCTTGGAAAGAGTTATATGTTAAAGGAAACCTCGCGGTCTAGGCTGTCTAGATCCGCACAGAGTATTCAATAAAAAGTACACATATTGTATTACATTTCTTAGTAATTGATACCGGTAAAACAAATTAATACAATGTAAAACTAGAAAAGAATAGATACACAACTATAAATGTTTTAATCTAGAACTAAGAGAACTAGACACCGAGTCACCATTACACAGTACACAGTATACAGTATACAATTATATCAGAACCGGTCCGCTCGTCCGACGGCCGCGGCGACGTAGGCAAACTTTTGTGTCGGAGTCTAGACTGGTGGACTTTAGTAACACTTGTCATAACCTTCCAAAGAACTAAGGCTTAACGATTCCTCGCAGCGATAGTCAAATACGATTTTACTTCGCTCACCTTACCAAAATCCATAAGTTCATTCATTATCAGCACCGTCTATCCGATTTGTAGCTAATGTCTAAAAGCATAAGAAACTTCTTCCCACATAAACTTGGAAAAAATTAGTATTTGTCTAATGTGGTAGATTTATAAAATATTTTAAATATCTCCGTCACTGATATTGCATTACTCTGTGCAATGAAACACGAGCCGTCCGCGCAAGGACGACCACCCCTACAAGGTCACTGCTAAGATCTAGGAATTAGATCTTGTCGCGGTCTGCAACACTACTCCGAGATGCTGCTTAAGGATCTTGTTTCTAGCATGGACGCGTGCGTTCTTTATGCACTTAAAAACTCTAACAAAAAACTTGTATACTTAATGCAATGTGTTCTTGGTCTGATGTTACGGGACCACCGCACACTAGTTGTTATGAATTTTAAGATAGCATCTACCATTCAACATCAGGAGCAGTGCCCGTATAAGTTTTCAATTCAAAAAAACTATAGAAAAATCGTTCTCGTCCTAACATCAAGATGCAATTACTGAATTTCTTGACTTTCACTGCCAGTTCAGGTCCGGCGGCCTCCGCGGGACTGATGCTGCATCGCGTTTGTGTTTCTGATAACGTAACGCGTACAACTGTTTGTATTTACAGGGAGGTTTGAAATGTGTGGTGACGTTTGTTGCAGCGCGTGCGCGCGTTCAGCACGTCGCTGGAGGAGCTGGGCGCGCGCGTGCAGGCGGCGGAGGCTGCGCGCGCCGCGTGGCGCGCACCGGGCGACGCGCGGGATGCGCGCGCGCAACTGGACGCGGTGTCGCGGGCGCGCGCCCAGCTGCCGCCGCTGCGCCGGCTCGCCGACGAGCTGCGCGCGCAGGCGCAGCAGATGGCCAGGGACAACGTGCAGCTGCCGGAGCACCTCCGAGCGCGGCTCGATGACCTTAACGCCAGGTAGAGCGCATGCGTTCATGCGTGTACGCGATACGTGACGTAACAACGTCCCCCAATACTTCCATTAAACTGAGATTCTATTATGTACGCAAAAATTAGAAGTGAGCTTGATCATATTTAAACAGTTGACCAGATGTTTGAAACTGGGAGCTACACAAACATTTTCTATTCAGTGACAGGTAAAAATGGACCCAAAAATTAGTGTAAAAGTTTAGAGGCAACACTGCTGCAGATAGACGTGCCGATGCATATAAAAATAGATGATTTCATAATGTCGAAGCGGCATCAGAAGCAGTACGTCCAAGTAGTACCTGTTGATAAACCTAAAGAATTATTAAGATAATTGCAACATTCGTAGGGTTCAGTCTTGTCCAGCTTTAGTAGGAAAACAATAAAAACGAGAATAAATCTAGTGGAGCACCACGCTCCCACGATTCAATACGATATTGTCTGATAATATACCCCGAAGCTTTCTCTCACCGCCCTGCACTTTGCGTGCACGTTGCGTCAAGTGAGAGGACCTTGGCCCATTCGCCTCTCGCAACGCGCCCTGAATACCTGCCGAAATGTCAAACGGATGCAGCACGGCGCCGCACTGCATCCGCGCTACATCCGCGCGGTCACCAAAGCGCGCCTGCCGTTACTGTGGGTGACAATTCAAACTTATAACGCGGTTATAAGTTCAGTACGCTGCTGCACCGGTCGAGCTGCAATACAATAGCATACCCTGATTTCGATTTAGTATAGTTTTACAATTTCTCAACGCGTCATACAGCTTAGTTTTGCAGCTGCAAGCCTCGGAAACTCCTCAGTCTACGTTTCTATATCATGTTTTCCAAACAAACCGGAACAGTTTGATGCTTTGTGTTCACGGCTCAGTTTAGTTTGCATCCCGAAAGTTTCTCGAATTCGCTCTTTGTACCTATTTGTACAACTGTAACTAGTAGCTAAACAATTAGAGTACGATTTATGAGCCTTTACTACTATATTATTCTATAAGTAACAAACTTTTACCACGGTATCCTCCTTCACCATCGAGTATTAACTTAAAAGGCAGTTTATTAGTTGGTAACGAGGTGGAATTATGTGAAAATCTTGTAGCGGCCGATGTTTTCTTCACTTTATCTGTTTATTTCATTTTGTCAGGGTGACAGCATTAAACGCCGGAGGGGAGGAGCGCGCGAGGCAGCTGGCCGGCGTGGCGCGCGACGGCGGCGCTGGAGCCGCCCAGGGCTTCCTGGCGGGCTCCGTGCGGACGCCGTGGGAGCGCGCCGTCACACCGGCAAACGTGCCCTACTACATAAAGTAAGTTACGGTACCAATGTTATATGTTAGCTGAAGTGAGGCGTTGGCCTGCTGGAGAACCACACAACCTGTCTGGTAAAAGGTAATACGCGGCTCCTCTTCTTCATTACTCTGACGAAGGTTATGCGTCTTTAAAAACTATGAAAGATGAACGTCAGCAATAGCTTTGATGGATACATTGATATGGCATTCTTGGCTTGTTTCATACAGATGCAATTTTTTAAATCACCTCAAAATCTCTTTACAGCCACGAATTGGAGACCACGCACTGGGACCACCCGAAGATGATCGACCTGATGAACTCCCTGGCGGACCTCAACGAGGTGCGCTTCTCGGCGTACCGCACCGCCCTCAAGCTGCGCACGGTGCAGAAGGCACTTTGCAGTAAGTAGTTACAGACAGTGGTACGTCGATTAGTTAGTTACCTTTAAGAAAAACAATGATTCGCTAATGCTACGTTTGAGTTGGATTTGAACAGATATTTACCACACGATCTAATAGTTCGATAAGACGAAGCCAATTTAAATGGTTTCTTTTTATAAACCTGAGTGAAGTACAAAACATTAAAATATTCAATCGTTAAAAAGTTTCATCCACGAAACCATACGAAGTCGGATTGACTCTGATATAAGAGAATACGTCGTATCTGGTTTCAAAGTAAAAAAAAAACTGAAAAGCTTCCTAAAGTGCATGAATTTGAGGTCAACGGGTAGTCGGCGGGGTGGCGGGGCGGCGGGGCGGCGGGGCGGGGCGAGGTGCAGCAGAGCCGCGCTGAACGGCGTCAGGGTGTTGTTGAATACATTATCCTTGCTGCCGGCGCGCGCGTGTGGCGGCATGAATACGTTTGAATACATGAATATGTATGCGTGTAGGCTCAGCTGCAGGTACACTAGAAGTCTGTAAGTGATTTCAGCCTGCCCGCTCGGTGAAAATCCTGCGGAGTTTGCGTCTGTCGATCCTGTAGCTTTTGATTTTATCAGTTGTATGCCGAGCTACTGCCTACAGCGAGTTTTACGGACACATTGTTATTTCTCTGTGTCACATGTTCCGGTGGTCGTGTAATTTCCTGTAGTCGTTACTTATATTGTAAGTAAACCACTCGGAGCATTATCACGTATGGGATCTTTGCAATTAATACATAATATATACAAATTAAAAGAATAACACTACATGGATAAACAATGAATTTTGAGCAGACTTGAACCGTGACATCGCGTTGTACGGCTGTGCAATGTTATCTGTCGGATATCATATAACTTACTTTCCCGTAACGCGTATTTTTGACCCCATCCGCTTGTTCCAGTGCACATGCTGCAGCTGGGCGGCGCGCTGGAGGCGTTCGACGCGCACGGGCTGCGCGCGCAGAACGACCGCCTCATCGACATCCCCGACATGATCACCGTGCTCACCTCTCTCTACGAGGTACCCCATTTGCAGCATTAAGCAGCAAAAAGAAGCTTAACCTATCTGAAACCACCAACAATCCTTTAGTAGTAGGCAGTGTGTCTACTTTTTTTTCTTAGTTTAGATACGATAATCAGGATATTCTCATAGCAACAACATGTAATATTTCACCATCTAGTAATAACTGCTTCTTATTTAACAAGTTTTGCGATTTTAAGTGTGTGTGTACGTAAGTGTGTGTGTATGTGTGTATGTGTGTATAGTTATATAATTTATAACACTATCCATGACTAGAGACGTCGAATGGTCATAGTATCGTCTGGTCCGTACGAACGTCTGTTGTCTATGCCCCAGGTAATCGCGGCGGAGAATCCGAGCCTAGTGAACGTGCCGCTGTGCCTGGACCTCTCCATCAACTGGCTGCTGAACGTGTACGACAGCCAGCGCACCGGCCAAATCCGCGTACTGAGCTTCAAGGTCGGCCTCGTGCTACTTTGCAAGGGGCACCTCGAGGAGAAGTACAGGTCAGTTGCAACTTATGATGTATCTATGCTATGGTAATAAACAAATTTTGTTTAAACTACTAAGCACAATCACAACTGGGTTAAGTTAATGAATCAAATAAAGCGCGCAAATATATTACTAGAAGCAGCACAGGCGAAAGTTGTTATAATAAATTCTGGTTGATATAAACTAAACCTTTCAATCCAGGTACCTGTTCCGGCTGATTGCGGACCCTTCGTGCCGCGCTGACCAGAGGAAGTTGGGGCTACTGCTGCACGACTGTATACAGGTATAGCGCTGCTAAGTACAACCTGCAATATTTTGAGGCATTTAACATATTAGATATGAATATGTAATACCTTGAATGTCTTCCAAAAAGAAATCTAGGTTTATTAAATAAATTAATTTCACTTACAGGTTCCTAGACAACTTGGGGAGGTGGCTGCCTTTGGGGGCTCCAATATAGAACCCTCGGTCAGGAGTTGCTTCGAGCAGGCCTCAGCCGCCGCCAAGGAAGGTAACAAGACCAGCACCCTCGACCGGAAGACGGGTAAGAGCTCAGGGCGCTAGTAACCATCTATGTATTTATCCTTAAGTTAATTGAAGCATCAAAGCATTTGAATGACACTTTTACTATTAATTCCAAACTGTATTTTGCAAATTTAATAATCTATCTTTTATTTAATTCACTAGTTGGTGACAAAGAGAAGGAGCGAGAGAAAGAGGAGAGCAAAGAAAAGACGCTGGAGCGCGACGCGGACGGGCAGCTGCAATACATCGAGGCGTTCCACTTCCTGCAATGGCTGCAAAAAGAGCCACAGTCGATGGTGTGGCTGCCGGTACTGCACCGGCTGGCCGCCGCGGAAGGCGCCAAGCACCAGGCCAAATGCAACATCTGCAAGGAATATCCTATAGTTGGATTCAGGTAACTTCACGCTTTGAGTCTGACGATTTAATTTTTCAAAAAATATTTCTAGTTAGAGCTTTGCTATTTGATATATTATATTATATTGAAACTTGTCCATTCCGTAGGTACCGTTGCCTCAAGTGCTTCAACTTTGACATGTGCCAGAAGTGCTTCTTCAGCGGGCGCAAGGCGAAGAACCACAAGTTGACGCACCCAATGCAGGAGTACTGCACCGCTGTGAGTAGACCGTTATAGGATAATGAAGTACCACTGGTGAAGGTTTCTTAGTAGTTACTCTCCAATCTTCTTCCAACGTGACTTGAATTAGAGGTCTCTTATGAACTTGGGATGAACATTTTTACATTCTTCTTAATGAATAATAGTAATTAATAAATGAAGCACTATTATAAATAAGAATTTAATATATATAAGCTCGCCATCTGGAAGATAGCCTGCTGTCGAGGTATTACCGTTTTTTTGGTTTAAAAACCGTGGGCCACAGATATGCTGTAATGATGGCAAACTTACAATATGATGGTGATACCTAGCAGGTTTGACGAACCTTACCACCAACCAAACTCCCCAACATATTGCTCCGGAATCGAATGTAAGACTTCCGCGTTATTAGACAAGTGCTACGGGAGCCTAGCGCCTTGATCGTCATAGAAGCTAAAATAGCCGATTTTACTTTTGAAACAAATATTAGAATGAAAAACTTTTTCACGACACTGTCACGGGTTGACATACTACTTGTTTTCGAGTGAACTTCCCGCTACAATAATCACACTACTATGTTCGCAGACGACATCGGGCGAGGACGTGCGCGACTTCACGCGCGCACTGCGCAACAAGTTCAAGTCGGCGAGGTACTTCAAGAAACACCCGCGAGTGGGCTACCTGCCCGTGCAGACCGTACTGGAAGGTAGGTCATCTTAACATATTAACTCATGGCCCTCGATTAGATTCATGGCTCAGTCCGTCATTATTCATCGACCTCGCTATCTGCACTGATCACATTCTCCAAATTACAACAAAGATGACCGACACTACGTTTGGCGCTAACTGATCTCCAATTGAGAACTCGGTTTTTCGACTAGTACAATTGTAACAACGTAACTCTGCTAGCGTGGTCCATTTTAATAACCCGCGAGTTCTTAGAAAAAAAGTGTTTCGCATAAGCTAATGTTTTGTTTTCGCAGGCGACGCGCTGGAGTCTCCGGCGCCATCGCCGCAGCACGCCGGCGGCGCCGGGGGTGGTGCCGGTGCTGGGGGCGCGGGCGGCGCGGCCGGTGCCGGCGACGATATGCACTCGCGGCTCGAGCTGTACGCTTCGCGCCTCGCGCAGGTGGAGCTCGGCGCGCGCGCAGCCGACACGCCCGACAGGTAAACACTATCATCACAACTGAACTCTGCACGAGATGTCTGCTGTGTACCTCACACAACAAATAGTTTGTTAATTTAATGGTAAACGTGACCTCGGCGATAAAGAGCCACAATCAGTTGACATGGTATGGTATAATGCAGAGGCGTAGTCATGTTGCTAGATGAAGTATTGGTAAACTATCGGTGGGCGGAGAAGTAGAAAAAATCCCAAAGATACGATAGAATAATTTTTGTTGTAATTGGGAATGTTAAATATACTTATGAATTTTATCATCGACATAATCTTTATATCAAAGCCTATGTGACTTGGGTCGCATTAAACCGGAAGAAAAGAATGTTTAAATGAAATTTGTTGGTGGAATAAAAAAGAGGTTGGTATGATTTATTAAGAAACATGCGGTTATTTTATATAAGGGAACAAATAAAACTGGAATGGACATATTCAGGAAATTAAATAAAAATTCACTTTTTAAACATAATTCATTAACAGCGACGAGGAGCACCAGCTGATCGCGCAGTACTGCGCCTCGCTGAACGGCGGTGGCGCGGAGGAAGAAGCGCCGCGCTCGCCCGTGCAGGTCGTCTCTATCATTCACCGCGAACAGCGCCACGAGCTCGAAGCCATGATCAGGTGTGGAGCAATCATTATTAGCACCAATTATTAGTAACACTAACGTCCTCGGTTCTATATGGGGGCAACTTGTTGCGGAAATTGCAAGGCGGTAGGAGCATTTCGAACCTCTAATATGTTAAGTCTGCAATAGCATTGCTGTGTTCTGTCTGTCAAAGTACTAGGGGCAAAGTATCCTGGGTAAATGCGCTTCACTATCTTCGGCTTCGTTATCATTTAACACCAGATGATCAATATAGGTCAAGTCAATTAAGCGTGAATCTAATTCCACGTTTGATTCATCTCGCGAACCTATCAGCCAACCAACGACGTTACTATTGCAATATGTAATGATGTCATTTAATGATTCACAGAGAGCTGGAGGAAGAGAACGCGAGCCTGCAGGCGGAGTACGAGCGTTTGAAGGCTAAACAGACACCCGGCTCCACGCCGGAAGAGCAGCACGCGCTAGCTGATAACAGGAGCCCTCCGGTGGATCAGGTGCGATAATGTAGTCAAAATGTTGATAAAGATGAGTAGGACACAGTCTTCTGGTTGTTTGTGATACGCCCAAACAAAATTCCATGGGTCATTTATAATTGGAGGTGGAAATAGTACTTTCCCTAAACTAATCTATTTTGGCTGTTAATAAATCCATTTCCCTGAGTGAAAAAAGGAGCGGAACCTGTCAACCTCTGCCTTATGTAACACCGCTTGCTCACCGGGTTTCCAGGACATGATGGCGGAAGCGCGTCTCCTGCGCCAGCACAAAGGGCGTCTGGAAGCACGCATGCACATCCTAGAGGAGCATAATCGGCAGCTCGAGGCGCAACTGCAACGCCTGCGCACACTGCTCGACGAGGTAACTTTACAAATATTTAAAAAAAATGTATGTATCTCTACGACATGAATAAAAAAATATTTATCAGGTAATAAATGATCACTAACGACAACATAAGGTAAGGTCTGAATATCTTAGCCATTTTATTACCTACAGTACTAATCTGAATTGGACAGTGTTTGCATACACACTATGTTTACCAAATGAAGATGAATATGAACAGTTCCCTTTTTTGCAGCCGTCGGGGTCCCCGCCGGCGCGCACAGGCACGTTGCAGACACGCTCGGTGACCGCCTCCCAGCTCGCCACCGACTCGCCCGCCAAGATGCACAACGGACTCTACCATGACCCTCATACTAGTGAGTACACCTTAATAACAGCTTTGTATGAATTCTAAATAGTTTCAACTGTTTTACGTATAGCAGAAAATCTCTAGGTAGTTCAAGTCGCCAACTTGATTCTTTAAGACCTTCACTTAATCAAACAAGGTTACCCGTACTTAAAGTTATACTGCTAATTATTTACAGTCAAAACTCATATCGGATCGTTATTATCGCATGGGTTAACTGAATTTTCATACAAGAAACATGGATAGACAAAATTGGTGATTAAATCGCAATAATTTTATTGAGTTAAAAAGTTTATCGGCGTAAGGCCAAGAGTCCTAAAAGATGGAACATTATGTGATGTGTATATTAATTTGTAATAAAAAAGTTTATCAACTATGATAGAAATTGTAGTGTTTATATAACCTAATACAACAACCGCCATTTTGTCGCGTCCGCACGCACACAAGATGGCGGGCGCGAGCGCGACGCGGAGCGGCCGCCGCCGCCGCCGCACGCCGTGCACTCGCTCATGCACTGTGCAGGTCAGACGCAGGGTGCGGTGTGCGCCCACTGGGGACTTACACTACAAACACGCAAACTAGACGCTAAATTTGTAGCTTTTGTAGTTTATAGAAGATAGTGACACATGGGCGCAGCGTGCCGCTGGAACGTATATATCACAGCTTTTATAATTTTATACGAGGGCAGCTGTGTTACTTAGTATGACAGAGTCTACACGAGCTCGTTTTAGCCGACTTCGTGGCGCAGTGCTCTGAGCGAACACGCGTCATCGCCCGCAGCCTCTGGCACTTAATATTACGTGAAATTGAGGCCAAGAGTTGTTTGTTAGCCTACTGCATAGAATAAAAAAACTTAGAACATTTTAACTCGTCTCCCGTCCTCAGTGGTGCACACGGTTTGCAGTTTTCGCTTTAGTTGGTGCTTTGTCTAATATTTTGTTTTTTCTTTTTGTGTATCTTAACGCTAATTTAGTGTGAAATGTTAGTATTATCAGTTTTGTTTCCAGATATTCGATAAGCAATACAATAGCTGTCATAGCTTAGTTTCCAAGGCGATTACGCCTGTTATAACATCTTAAAGAGATACGGGTTCGAGTCCCGGCAACCACAAACACAAAAACTTCTTGTGGGCAACTATAATCCACCACGCCTTTGTCGAGCGTGTTGGATAAATGGCTTTCACTTCCTCCTCATGGGAGGCCCAAAATCATCGTTAAGATAATTGTTTAATTTTTTTGTGATGTGATCACATTTATGGGCTCGTGTTACCGTTAACCGGTTGATGTACAGTGGTGTCGTTTGGTTTGTTAGTAACGTGGTTTCGTGTGAGTTCGTTGTGGTTTCACTTTGCATGTGTGTTGCATGATGTCGCTGTCGAGATGGTACAATCCCATGTAGAATAATCAACTTTTTTTTCCTTTTGCGTCCGGAGCAGGCCGCATACCGTGAGGTAACCAGCACTTGTATGAATTCCAATTTAATTGTAAAAAAATTAAAATCAGACATATTTTATTAATCTCTTAAAGAATAGTGGTAATATGACCATGTAGAATTTTTTAAATATAAATTTTCTGCTCAGTTCGACACTCATCTGCGATTAGATATATTCTGATATTCAAATTGAATACAATCTGAATGCTTTGATTGCTGTTCCTTCACAGATGACCTCGGGCGGGCGGTTGAAGAATTAGTGTCGGTTATGACGGAGGAGCAACCCAACCAGACCTCCAATGCGCCCCCGGAGTACACCAACGGGAAGCCGGCCGAGAACAAAGAGTAGTTCCCGCCAACTGCCAACTGCTCCGTCAATACGGTGCTGCGAAAGTCGGGAGCGCTGTCCGCCGGCGCACGATGCTTCGGCGTAACGCGTCTCCTCGCTTTCTACCGGAACCTAACGCTCTGGCAACACTTTACCTTCACTGCAAAGAGACTATGGAATGATATTCTTCAACTTCGTTGGCACGCTAAGAAGCTCTAGTCTTCTTTTGCGCCAACATAAATTTATTTCTATAACACCCCGTACTAATTTTCGACTCATCACTAACACCTTCACCTTGTACTGCACCGCCTTATTATACAAGAGTATCTAACACTTCATCATCATCCACTTAAAGCTACGGACCAGCTTCTCTAACCCACTTGTCGCGCGGAGCGGCGGGTGGTGGGGGGCCGAGCCTCGCTTCAAGTTAGAAGCTGACACGAACGCCATGCGGGACTAACCGTCACTTAGTTCCTAATGGCCCCGGGTTCGAGCCGACGATTATCGTATGCAACGCTTATTGTATAAATAAGGGCATGCCGTTGTTGCAGTACGAGTCGTGATTGAGTCACCCTCTCTTAAATGGTAACTGGTTAGCGCTGCACCGCGATCCCATCACGCGTTACGTGGTGACATGGTTTCTCTAACTTGTCAAGAACCTAGCGCCTTTTGCAACCTTTCGTCTCCTTAATATATTTACTAATGTAACTTTTTCAATTATGTTTAACTACTGCGGCCCTGCGGAAGGAAGTGTTGCCAGGGCGACGTTATTACATAAAGTAAAAGACAAAATGTAACGAGCATTTATACTTAAAACAAATTTGTACCAAATGTGTCTGTAAAGCTAGCGTTTGTTAATCGTTTAAGTACATATCTTGTTAGTACAACCTTCCATTGACTTCATATCACTCTTCGTGTAAATTGTCATATCATTTTTGCTGTGTGTAAGTGAAACGTAACGGAAATCGATTTTTATGATGTTCTGTTTTTGTTATCGATACCGCAATCGAGATATCGAATCGGACAGCTTTCGACGAGGGGCTATGAGCTTTAAGTATCACGAGGTTAGCTTTAAAACAACCTGTTTGGAAGTATTTTACGCATCCGTCGGAGATTCCTCTCGGAAGTCCCGGCGGCGGAGGGCCTGTATGTTAGCGAAGTGTATTTCTGAATTGTAGGTGAAGTCCCTGCAGTGACTGCAGTGGCTGCAGTGGCCACAGCGGCCACAGTGGCCGCAGTGGCGCGCAGCCGGCGGTGTAGCGAGTAGCGCGTAGTCGTAGCGGAGTTATCGTCACGTTATTATTGCATGTTATGTATGTTACATGTTATCGACTTAACGAACTGTATCTTTAGATGAAAATATGAATAATCATGCTTCTGCGCAGCGTAGGTTACAGTTTCAGCGCGCGTCGGCGCCCGTCGCGGAGACACTTGCGTCGTCTCGCATCCTTCCCCTCTACAACCCCTACACCCCAAGTAAAACAGAATTATTTGGATTTGCTCTGAAACAGCAATGAAATAAAAGTGTTACACACATCCTCGCAACCTAAAGTATTTTCCGAAACTTGTTGCTTTTGTAATTCAATCATACATTACATTCTCTATTTTCGGCCTAGACGGTGTTGCCAAGTATTTAATAATTTAAAAACCAATTGCAGTAGTATAGTAGCAGAACTGTCATGAACTTCATTGACCCAATGAACAACTAAAGTTTGAACGTGTGTGTGCGCCGGGTACTCCTGCTCCTGCTCCTGCGTCCGGTACGACGGACCGCCTCCGGCGCCGGCGCGCCGCGCCCTCGTTTCGGGGCTCGCCCCCAGCCCCGCGTACGCCCCTCTCCTAGGGTACTCGGATGCGGCGGTACTCGCGTCGTTTCCGACATTTTACAACGCGTCTAAATATAAGATGGCTCTACCTTTTAGATAAGATTATATTCGAGAGATGACTTTTATACGAATGTTAAGTGAACTGTTAAACGCTAACTGTATTGTTAAGGACTTCCGGTTTAACCATATCAGGTTTATCATTTTACTTTATATACAGAGCGCGCGTCGTCCGGCGTCCGGTCGTCCGGTCGTGCGGTCGTGCGGTCGTCCGGTCGTGCGGTCGTCCGGTCGTGCGGTCGTCCGGTCGTGCGGTCGTCCGGTCGTGCGGTCGTCCGGTCGTGCGGTCGTCCGGTCGTGCGGTCGTCCGGTCGTGCGGTCGTGCGGCGACGCGCGACAATTTTTTCAACTATTAACTTGTTATAATTTTAATTTGGCTAATAATAGATTTTAAGAGGAAAGCACAATTTATTATAACCTTAACGAATGAAATATGAAATCTACACTAATTGATAATAATATATTGTTATTAATATTATTTTATATGTTAATTGGTAGTTTTATTACATTTACGTTTTGAAATTAACTTTTAAAGATCAACTCGTCGGCAACTATTACGGTATTATAGCCACTGTGTACTTCCGCATTTATTTGTATATTTTACTGCGTTTATAATGTTTTAGAAGTTAAATCCAAATAAACATTCAGCATAGTATGGATCTTGTCGTTTGATTTTTAATCTCCTTCCTGTGTACAAACGTATGCATGAAACTATTAGATGTAAGTCAGGGGCAATTCACTACTTTCTGTGCAGTATAGTGAAACTGGTCATTTATTCAATATACGCATGTTAATTATGCATTAAGAACTATGCATCCATAATGTGTCACGGTTAGTCTCTGAACCCTTAAATACAATTGTAGCCAATGCATTATGTACCGTTTTATCAAACATATATATTCCCCATATGAAACCGGATACGAAAAATAGAAATAATCTAAACGGCAATCAAATGTTTAAATCCACAATTAAGATCGATCCCTGCAGAAAATTTACTTGATAGGCAACACGAACACGAACGAGTTTCCTCATTTAAATCTATCGGGAGTAAAACTGCAAAGAAATCGTTGAAAATGTCGAGATTTGGGAAGTAAAAAGTATCTGCCGAGATGTTTGGATGAGAAGTACGATTTTCTTTTCTTTTTTTTTTGCGAGCTACCAACTAGACGGTCACCTGATGGTAATGTGTTACCGTCGCCCAGTAACAACGTAGCACTAGTCAGGATGATCTACTACTCTATATAGTGTTCGCCGCATTGAGACAATGTTATCTCGCTAGACCAGTAACAACTATCTACAACGCCTCCTAACTGGAACGCAGTAGTGATTGTACACTACAACCGATGGGCAACAGAAACAGGTGCTGCGGTGGACCTCCACCCCGACACCCCACTGTTCTCATTGAACGTGCGAATGCGACAGGGAGATAAAAAATTAAACAATATTACGTAAACGAACTTTATTTGGTTAACTATATCAATACATTGTAAACTTAACACGTAAGTTACTTAAATAAATAACTTTAAATATTAAATTGCTTTAGTTAGCTGCTGCAGCTTGCGGTTTATAATAGTCCCCAGTAACGATTTGCTGCGGCTAAGACGTCGCTCCGACGAGAGTACTCTTTGCTTCACTCTCATATCATAGCTTTGTAGATAATATTCATTAACAAATAAATCTGTGTTGAGAATCGTACACTACTCGCTGTTATCATGCCAGGTGTGTTACTATATTCTTGATGTAGATCGGGCTGCAAGCCACCGCGGCTCTTACAGCTCATCTGACACTGGGCGCGTGGACCCGGATCCACGGCCTGTGGAAACACTATATCCTTGATGTAGATCGGGCTGCAAGACCAGATGTGTTAATGAGCCCATTAACATACAAATCATTGATGTGTAAAAATGAGGTATAGTTAACAGATTCTAGCTCAATTAATTGTGTATAGCAACTCTCTTAATATCCCCACTGCTGGGAATAGTGGTCTCCTCTCATAAGAGAGTCGCATACCCAAATAATTATCATTTATACATGCATCGTGTATAAATAACTATTATTTGAGTATGTATTTCTATAAGTATTTAGATCTAAATAGAGGTGGGTACTGAAGTACAGGATTCGGTGAATCATTTTATTCAAGAAATATTAACAGAAAGTGTTGCCATTATATTAATATATAACATATTGCAAATATATAACTATCATTATAATTTGTGTACACTCTACACATACATACAAACATTATTGCATAAAGGCACTATATATTTGCTTTCTGTTTACATATAGGATTAATACATTTACAATAACTTTGAGTTTATTTAGTAAGCAGTAGTAGCTGTGGACATTGTTGGGATAACAATTGTGGTAGTGAATCTAAATATTTTTTGAACATTGTCATATTTAAACAAATATAGAATATGTAAATGTGTTTCGATACATAGTTGAATGTTATATAGCAGAAACCGGTGACAGAACACTTGCTCTACTTAAAACCTTGAACACAATCCATATGAAATACCAAACCTAGAGAAGAGATTATTTGGTAACGGATTGGATGAAATATCATATGACACATTAAAAATCTTTTTATCGAGCATCTTTATTAAGCAATGTCAATTTCTAGTAATATATATTCAACCAAACTGAATAACTTTACCAATTCATATTTTATTTAAACAAAAAAACTTCAAAGATCCAGTTCATTATACTTTCAAACATAATTTTTATTGAACCAAATAACTCATGGCCAAGAACTAAATAAATAATATTTTCTACACTTAAAGATTAAATTTAAAGCATAGTATCAGCTGTGTTATATAGCTTCTCTTGTAAATATTCCATCATTGGTTAATTAGTTGTTAAGTGACCGCTATTTGAAAATATTTATATACTTTAAGTAAGGTTTGTATAAGTAATAACAATTTGAATATTGGCAATTATGTTAATCTATTAATATAAAATGTGTTGTTATCAAATCATAAATATTATCAGTAGCTGAAGGTCACACTTTAAGCTGTAACTATTAAACACGGACTGTAGATGCTGTGTTGCTGTCCAACCCGTTAACAGGAGGAGGTAAATCAGCCCTAGGCCTTCGGAATAATAGTACATGAGGCTCTGGATTGTGGACCATAAAGTGCAGCCAGCCAGGGCTCTGTTGCACCCCAAGGTTGCGCCATTCCGTCTCCGTCATGAGGTGGGACTTTGGTACCAGTCTGGCTAAGTCTGGTGGCAGGATCACATGTCTAGAACAGTTTAAT
The DNA here is from genome assembly GCA_033220335.2 of Troides aeacus. Lineage (NCBI taxonomy): Eukaryota > Metazoa > Arthropoda > Insecta > Lepidoptera > Papilionidae > Troides > Troides aeacus. Next base: position 468,898 of record CM067288.1, read on the forward strand.
TCAAATTGTAGGTGATCAATATTCAATGAAACTTAATGATCCCAATTAATTTTTGTTTATTCTGTTTTATATTAGTGATAACATTTAGGATATAGCAATAGAAAGTTTCTTGTTTATATTTAGTCTATATAATGTTCTTATATGAGCCGTAGTACCTGGGCAAAACATTTTACTGATCATTTAAAAAGTAATAAGTAGCTACCATTCTTGGAAAACTTTTGTTCTTAGACTATGAAATGACTAACAGTATGAACTGATAATTTCTACAAAATTCAGTTTTCTTTATCTTCATCTTATATTTAAAACTTTTGTAAAGCAGAAGAAATAAAAAGTAACAATTTGATTGAGTGTTATGGAGCTTCTCACTTCTAAATGTGCATGATGTCAGATCTTATGTGTATATTGCATATATAAGCAAGTATTGATTTTCACTGTTACATATGTGATGTAATATGGCTGCAATGTCTCACTAGTTTATTTGTTGGGACATTAAACAAAGGGATTAAAATAAGTTAGGCAATATAATATTTGAAATAAATAGACACAGATAAAGGAACGCCGATAAGTCTTCTTTTAATGTTCTGAATTTAATAATTCTGAATAAATGTCTAGAAGTATATCTTATTTGTTGTTAAATTAAAATTAAATAGAAATTAAAAAGAAAATGATTGCATAGTTTGAGCGTATCGTCGAACAAAAATGCGTAGTTCAAAAATGTTTCCCGTTTAACATATGGATGGAAATTATTGTTAAAGAAAACAATAATTATAAGTGAATATACCAATAGGAAAACAAGGACATGTTTTCAGATGTGTATATAATTTTCAACACAATATTTTATGAAAAAATCTCTCGAATGTAAGAAAATGTAAATAATAAAATTTTTTCTCACCGATATTCATAAACGTCATCATTGTAACGTTCCGAGTATTGAATTTGATCTACCGGCATGATGGGATTTAAGTGAAGTTATTCACCACACTTCTTACAAAATAATTTACATAAAAATTTAAAATTTTTAATAATTTGCTTAAATTTAAAGATGTTTTTCCTGTTCACTCAACCGACGTCTCCGCTGCATTCTGTCACCATTGACATTCGTCCCGACAGGCACATTGGACGAATGTCTGAGTTGCTATTATATACAATATTAATATGTATTCTAATTAAAATTTGTAATGTAATAAAAAACTCGAAGAAATCAATAAATGAAAACAAATAAATAAATATGTCATATAAATTCAAATAATACGATTAAAAAAATTACAAGTTTTTTTAAAAAAATATTGTTGGAAGAGAAAATGGGAATTGGTTTTTTAACGTACCCCTAATGTGGAGGGAACGTTTATGTGACATTTCGTTGTTCATTTCTTTTTACGCTAAATACTAATTTAATGCTTCTTCTCAACTTATCACCAACTTTTTATATACTCGCGAGCAAAAGTTTGGAATGTAAATGACATGAAATTGGTTCCGCGTGATCCGATCTTACTTACTAAATAAATTTTTAATTATCATAAAAATTACATTTTAAAGGTTCAACTGTCAACTTTAAATTGATACCAAATTCATTCAAATCGAGCCAGTAGTTAAGGAGCTATTTGGTATTAAGTGAAGGAGGTAGGAAAACAAGGAAATATGGAAAAATAATGAATGAAAAAAAATTAAATAAATATTTTATTTGGCTTTAAAATTAGGTGTCAGTACTTTGTGTTCCCTCTTCTCGCCCTAATAACTGCTCGAAGACGATTCTTCATAGACCTGATCAGCTTCTGAATTGATTCTTGTGGGATACCTTCCCACTCCTCCTCAATCTTCACTGATTTCAGTTCATTCAGACATGAAGGAGCAGAAGTTCGGGAACGAACATTCATCTTCAGTTCATCCCACATGTGGTCAATGGGATTCAAGTCAGGGCTGAGCGCTGGCCAGTCCAATGTGACGATACCGACTTCTTCGAGATATTCAGTTGTTACATGTGCACAACGAGTGTGACAACGAGCGTTATCGTGCATAAGGAGGAAGTCATCACCGATATATCTCGCATAGGGAACGACATGTTCCAGCAGAATATCGGAAATGTACCGGTCCGAAGTTAGATCGTCTCTCGCCAGGCACGAAACAAGCTCGTTTTTACCGTCGAAGGAAATGCCGGCTCACATCATACAATATCCGCCCCCCTGCCCCCGTAGGCCACTGTTTCAGCAAAACAGCACTTCGCAAATCGCCCCCAGGCCACCTGTAGACCCGACCTCTTTGGTCGCTACCTTGCAAACACATCCCGCTCTCGTCTGAGAACAGGACTTGTCGCCATTACTCAACAATCAAGATAGGTGCGAGCAAATTGAAGGCGTGCTTGTCGGTGAGCTGCCTTGAGTCGTCGACGAACTGCCCACTCGCTAGCTGCTACCCCACGAACATCTCGGATCTCCTGTTGCACGTCGACACCAGTTCAATGCCGATTTCGGAGAGAGGTTGACGCGATAAAACGGTCATCACTCTCCGATGTGCATCGGCGCTGTCTAGATCTTGGTCTCGGGATAAGGCCATCAGTCTCCCGAAAGCGCTTGTAAACTTTTGAAACACAGGACTGGCTTATGTGGAGCCGACGAGCGGCAACCGCTGGCTGAGCCCTTCTTGCAATAGGGCTATGATTTGTGCTGCTTCTGTAGGTGTTGTCTCCATTGTCGTACAAGGTTAAGGGTCAAAAGTAGCGGAGATGTGTACCGGTCAACGTATGGAAGTGGACTGATAAAGAAAATCCGATAACAGGTTTTTCTATAGGGGGTATATGGGGGTTCAATAGGTCGCAACTCGCGAGGTATCAAACAATTGAAACACGTTTTTTTCGTTATTTCTTCACTTCTTAAATAATGGATTGATTTTTATGAATTTGGTATCAGTTTAAAGTTAATAGTTGAATCTTTAAAACAATATCATTTTATTTATTATTAAAAAAAAATTTAGTACACAAGATCGCGCGGAACCAATTTCAAGTGATTCCAAACTTTTGCTCGCGTTTGTACGTTGAAAATAGTTTTTTTCTTTAATAATTATTTAGATTGTTTCATGAAATACGTTATTTTTTTTATAAATAATCACCTTTACTTCCTCTTTGTACTTAACAGTTTGAGACTTTTATCATTACCAATATTTGTATCTATTTATCCGGACTAAGTGTTACGCAAGTGGGAAGAGCAAAAACAATGACGTCGTCATTACCGACTGCGGTCATTATTCAATCACGGGCACCCCACTCACTGCTGCAATTCGATAATGTTTCCCCGCTGTAGATGCACCATTATTTATTTAGTATTTCAGGATTCTTTTCTTCTTCTTTGCTAACCAAATCGAAGACATTGAATTAAAAAAAAATCACTTGTATTCAGTTATATCACATTAGTTTCAATGTCTTGTGCCTCTGGTAACTATCGCAAGGGTGACACGCTATAGCTTCAAACTGTACAATCTTTTCCTTTAATATAAATGAAGCCATAATGGTATAATTAAAGAGAATTTCCATTATGGGTAATACTAACACAAACAATGTTAGGATCTAGCCACTAGGCTAAGACTAGACTAGACTACTAGTCTAGTCTTTGTGTTTTGTTTAATATAAAACATTTATTAAGTAAGGCGAAAGTCTCTTATTTTTATTCTATTAAAATAAGAATTACAATGTGTTTGTTAATCAATGACATTTTCCGTTTCTACAGTTTTACATTATCGATCGACACTACTAGTATCGTGTCCCACACTTGCGCGGTACGTTTGGTTCCACTTGCTATCAATTGCCAATAATGTGAGTTCGTAATACAGGACAACCGTGAGCCTAGCCCCCGGGTCCTGCAGTTGGAGTCCGCGGGTCATCTGCACCTGTCGTTATTCCGCTATGAGTGAGATTACGCTCGAGTTCCTGCAGGACCTGCTTAAGGACGATCTTCCTAATGTGGAAATTCAGGAATATGAGGTAATTTTATATTTATCGTTGAGTAAATATATAAAAATGTAGCATGTACATTATTTCAACTGCTGGACATAGGACACTTGTAATGTTCCACAAAGCAGCGACTCGCAGCGACTCGCAGCGACTCGCAGCGATTCTTTTCTATTTAGCATATAAACGGTCAATTTAATGTTTTGTATATAATGTAAGACCACTTCTTAATGTTATAAACCAATTAAATAATTTATGTTTACTGTTATTTTGGTTGAAATATTCTTTCACTCACGTGATTCTTTTACCAGGGTGCACCAGGAACAAAAAGAGGTGATAACTACACTTCCATGGTTTACCGGATATCGCTTAAAGGAATCAAAAAGAAGGAAGATGACTCTACAGAAACTTGGGAGGGCTCTATAATATACAAGTGCCTCCCCGAAAGCATTCTGCGGCGGGAAGCGTTCAAAAGTGACGAGCTGTTTTGCAACGAGGTCGCATTTTATAATAAAATTTGGCCCACCCTGTCTAAATTCCAGTTACAGTGGCGAAACGTCACCCACCCTTTCAAATCCATACCGAAATGCTATCTCGCAAGGAACGATTTGGTCATCCTGAAAGATTTAAAGCAGCTTGGTTTTGTAATGCCTGATAGGAGACAGGGACTGACAACAGAGCAATGTTATTTCGTTCTGAAGCACCTGTCACATTTTCACGCTTTATCGATGGCTATGAAGTGCTACAACCCTGAGGGGTTTTACGAGCTCTTGAATATTCAGGACGGTATATCAGAGGGTAAGGGAGAATCTCTTATTACTCTCATTTAGTATTATTGTCCGAAAAGGACACCCTGATGAAAAGTGATATGTCGTCTCCATAATAATGTATCGCTGTTTCCACTCCTTCGAACTTCCTGTCAAAATGTCATCGGACATGACAATCCAAATGGATGTACTTTAATGATTATTCCGATCTATTTATGCTTTATCTGGTCTTAAAACAAAAAATCTCAAAAGAGAGACGCATTAGAATTGTAACCACTCTATACGTATGCATTAAAAACATGTTTCAGTCTTCTTCGTCCCAGAGAACGTAGACTATTACAGGAGTTATTATACTGAAGCCATACAGAACGCCATTGCGATGGTTGAAGAGGGGCTCAAAGACTCGGAGGACAAGGACTTATATTTGGAGAGGTTCAAACGTTTCTGCAGCGAGGACACCTTCTTTCAGACTATGATGGAAATGGTGATGCCGAAGGAACCACTCGCGGTTATATGCCACGGCGACTGCTGGACCAATAACTTGCTGTTTCGATTCGTTGATGGCGATATAGCTGAGGTAGCTTTTTGTTGGCCATAAAGATACGCGCTGATGATGCAGCGTCAGATTACGTAAATTATATGTATTAGTATATGTCAGTCTGTAGATAATAATTAATAGACAGTACCTTAGATTCAAATTTTGTTGTGTTACTGATGCTCCTAGCTACAGTGTCCTGCAAACTCGACAACTAACCGTTACCACGAATAAGTTTTGTGGTGGTAATTAATCAGGAATGCACATCTAAGCTATGTCTTTCAGATGTACATTGTGGATTTCCAACTGGCGCGGTACGCGTCGCCGGCGCTGGATCTGGTGTACCTTATGTACCTGTGCCTGGACAAGGAGCAGCGCGCGGAACACCTACCGTCGCTGCTCGAGTACTACGTGGATGAGCTGCACACGAGACTGGTGGAGATGAGCGAGGAGGGCTCTGCTATCCGCACCACCCTCAACAGAGACGCTCTATTCGACATGTCAGTTTGTGTTCAAGTAATTGTGCATTGTCAGTATATATTGTATTGTATATACCTCAGTTGTTCATTTTTTTTCTTTCAATCTCTTTATTATTTGGGGAAATTTTATAGTAAAATCTACAAATAGAGTGCACTGCAGTTAACAACTTCTTCAACATAATGCAAGCTAATTATTTGTCTCGTAGATGGATGTGATTGGGTTAGAGGATTAAAATTTTGAATTTTATAGGTTGCAGGAAGAATTCAAGCGCAGCAGTCGGTTCGGCTTGGGGATAGCCCTGGACATGTATCCCATCATGACGTGCGACAGCGACGAGGCACCCAACCTCTATCAGTCAAAGGTCATCAACGTAAATACACACGAAATTTTATCACCCAACCACTTCCTTTTTCCATCCAATGAATCGATGAAAATCGAACATGGACCTCAACTGAGGGGCGGTGTCATTCGTGCTAGGAGTACAGCTTAAGGAGACAGGAAAGGTTAATTTATTCATTGTTTTTATTGCAGGAGAGTGAGGTCAGGCCATCGCACGAGTGCATCAAACCCGTGTGGACCTCCAACGCCGCGTGCAGGAGGAAGATGACCGACTTAGTGCAGGAGCTGGTGGACGGCGGGCTGCTATGAACTAATGTGACGTATATCATATCTGTAATTTATTTATTCTGATTATACACTGTTACTGAGTCATTGTATTATTTATGTGAATTATATACAAATATTACAGAGAGGAAATGGTTCTTAATGTCAACGTGTCCAAAGCGATTGATAGATAGATAGATAGATAAGTCGTTGTTTGTAGCCAAAAAATGTAACACACACATACGTATACATTAACAAACAAGAGCTTTCCTTATATAAGCGCATATACTACTTAGACAAACTGAATAGTGTAGACGTGTGTGTGTGTGTGTGTGTGTGTGTGTGCGTGTGTGTAACAGTGGTACAAAAGTCCGTAGCTCAGTGCATTATCCAGTGCAGGTAAGGTGGAGCGCTGATGTGCAGCTACCGCCCGCGGTGCGCTCGCGATGAAGGAGAGATGTTGCTCCTAATGTTAGTCATTGATTACTTATTGATGATTGATTGCAATTGCGCAGTGGATTCTTGTAAATAAATATGTTGCCAAGGACAAAGTCAAAACTATATATACTTATAGATTTGAATTATGAGCCACTATCAAGTATTTTTAATCTTTTGATTTTATAATAAGAACCGGTTAAAATATTTTTTAAAACCAAAAAGAGAATTACATTGCCTCACAGGCGGAGGCGGACGCGGAGGCGGAGGTATATCATTCCAACACTTGGTGGCCCGATGTCGAAAACTGCCCGTAAATGAGACAGTTCTATGCTTATAATAGGAGAGATAGGTGCGCGCACTACTTGCATGTTATCTGTCTTGGTGAGGAGAGAACTTTATTTTAGTAAAGAGAAGCTAAATGTACCTGCCACCTGCCTGCGCGATTCCATGTTAAGGATGGACGATTTAAAGATGTGGAGAGATATGACTACGAGCTGCAACGTCGAAACAGAAACGATAGCAAGCATTTTGCACTCGTTGAATTATCCGGCGTGTCCTAGATATAAGACGGGGTCCATGAACAACATCACCGTTATTTAATTTTGAGCGAATCAAGGATTAGGATAAGTGCGTTTTAACGCGTTTTAACGGAAAGATGACGGATTTTGTCTTAAACGATAAAAACAATTTCTGACCATATTATTAACGTGTTTTTTAAAATGTAAATAACCATGACAGGTAATACCTAGATTCCAGGTTTAATCTGTAAAGCCTATCCCTTTTTCCTCAATTTCAACCTTAATATTTTTAGCTAAAATTGTGTTACGATGAAGTTTGGTTCCAAGAACCATATATATATACATATATATATATATATATATATATGTATATATATATATATATATATATATATATATATACATATATATATATATATATGTGTATATATATATATATTTATATACACATATATAAATATATATATATATATATATATATTAGTTTGTCAAATATCTCCCTTCCGCTTTTTTGCTCTTTATTCAATGCTTTATAAAAAGTGTTACAGTGATCGGATTTAGTTCAAATATGCGCCGTTTTGTTCGATAATCTGTTTCCATCTAGACGGCAACTTCATAATACCTCCCTCGTAGAAGCCCCCCTCCTTATTTGCGAAGAACTCGGACAGCCACTTTTCACAAGCCTCTTTTGAGTTCAACTTTACACCACCAAGGGCGTTCACCATGGACAGGAACAGGTGGTAATCACTTGGCGCTATGTCCGGGCTATATGGTGGATGCGATAAAACCTCCCATCCGAGCTCCCGTAGCTTCTGACGAGTCATCAACGAAGTGTGTGGTCTGGCGTTGTCCTGGTGGAACACTACACCCTTCCTGTTGGCCAATTCTGGACGCTTCTGGTCGATCGCCTGCTTCAAGCGGTCCAGTTGTTCGCAGTTGATGGTAGAATTAAGTGTCTGGCCATATGGGAGCAGCTCATAGTGAATGATTCCCTTCCAATCCCACCAAACACACAGCAAAACCTTCCTGGCCGTCAATCCCGGCTTGGCCACTGTTTGGGACGATTCACCGGCCTTCGACCACGACCGTTTTCGCTTGATATTGTCGTATGTGATCCCTTTTTCGTCGCCAGTCACCATCCGCTTCAAGAATGGGTCGAGTTCGTTCCGTTTCAGCAGCATATCGCAGGCGATGATTCAGTCCAGAAGGTTTTTTTGCGTCAAATCATGCGGCACCCAAACATCAAGCTTTTTTTTGTATCCAGCCTTCTGCGGATGGTTTAAAATGGTTTGGTGACTAACTCCCATTTCCTGGGCGATGTCACGAGATGCCACATGCCGGTCTAACTCGATGTAGTCCATGATTTGATCGGTATTTGTCGTCACAGGTCTTCCGCCGGCTGGCTTATCCATGGTGTCGTTTTCACCGGCTCTGAATCGTCGAAACCATTCCTCCGCGGTTCGAAGTGATAGAGTACCATCCCCCAAAACACCATTAATCTCACGGAACGTTTCTCTAGCGGATTTGCCTCTAACGAAGGAAAACTTTAAAATAGCGCGAATTTCGGCGTTAGTGAACTCCATGTTTACACGTTTATAACTGTTGAACGCAATATCCAAACTAATTATGCATAGCGTCGTTTTGTAGGTTATGTCAAGACCTTTCAAATTATGTATAGTATTGCCAGATACGAGCTCTGTAGCGCTTTGTACATAGCCGCGAAATTCAAAAGACAAAAAGGCGGGAGGGAGATATTTGCCAAACTATTGTGTAATATATATATATATCGATGGATAGCACCATATTGCTGCCCGACATCCTCACCACGTGCAGTTTTGTGCACTCGAGCTTCACTCCGATGGGTATCAAGGAGTGCTCACTATGTATTTTTTTTTTTATATTGTCACGCTTTTTTCTCCAGTAGGGGTAGGCAGAGGTGAATAAACACCCACATTTCGCCAGATGTGGTCAGATTAGGTCCAGTGTAACAGGGGGCGAGCCTGTTGCCACTTTATTGGGACTACCCCACACACACAAAGATGATATCAGTGTGCGGGTTTCCTCACGATGTTTTCCTTCACCGTTTGTATCTCGCTGTTGTAACTAAAGTTCACAAATGTACATAACTTAAATAAATAGTCATCGGTACATGCCGAGGTTCGAACCCGCGACCTCCAGAATGAAAGCCGCACGCTCTAACCATTAGGCCAGCGAGCTACTCTCTCACTATGTAAAGTAATATAAATGAAACAACTTTATTTAAGTATAGGTTAGCTTGGTGAAAAATCAAACATATATATGTGTGTGTGTGTAATATATATTTTATTGTATTCAGTTTAGTAAATAAACGCATACAATAAGATAAACGGTGTTAATACTTAGATTTATAAACGTTTTACATTAACATGCGATCTAAGTATATCTTGTGACGAAGGGCGGCTCTCGCTCGCTCGGAAGTAAGCGTTACGCACATTAAATATAATATGATACAGTCTCAGATCGCGGCGCGTCCGCCGGAAGCGGCGCTGAATAGGTTTAACTATGCTTAAATGGGTTTGTATAAAAATATAAAAGTGCACCCGGTAAATGGGCCTAATTACCATGTAGTTAGTAAATAAACAAAAACATGACTACCCGTACTAAGTCGTGGCACGATCATTTGATAGAGTGTAAAACTAATACTATATCCATACGAAGACATTACAAAATAAATAGAGTACGGGTGGATGGGGTGGCGCGCTTTGGTGTCGCTCGGTCGGAGCGAGTGCGCGCGCGCAGGTCTGCAGATCCGTTGGTTCGAGGAGCGGAGAATCAGTCATTGAAAACTTCAGACATTTGATTGAGATTCTAGCCGAGCACCGGCACCTGAAGGCTCCAATAATGTCTTATATTATACGTGTAATGGTTAATATTTTTAATAGTTAAACGTCCGGCCGACTCGTGCCCGCCGGTACGCCATCACTGACATTGTTCCACAACTAAACGACGCTTTTATTCACTTCACGCTTGCTCGTACCGACTGAGAGGTCACCCCAGTCGTACCCCTTCCCTTCGAAGCTTGCGTGGGCCTCATGAAGCCAGACGTCTTCGGTATGGTCTTGACCGGTGGCCTCGTTGCGCCCACCGAGCTGCCGCTAGACGAAGACCTAGACGCAGGCATCCGAGGTGTGGGCTTTGGAATAGGCTTCGGCGCCACCCTCACTGGAGTTGGAGGAGCTCTCTTGACGGTTGCAACAGAAGCTGAGCTGTTTAATGAACTTCTAGAGCTTCGCAACGACGCCCTAGAAGTTGACCTCTCCACTCTTAAAGAGCTGGCGCGTTTTGCAAAGCCTCGTTTCGGATCTATCGGGGTCCTCGGAGGCGGCTTTGTGTCTTTGGTGGGAACTTTCTTTGGAACTTCAGATGATTTCGTTACTTTTGGGATTGGAGATTCGCAGTCGACGTTGCAGCCGGACGAGGCTCCCTGAGAAGCACTCTCCGAGTTCAAGCTCTGCGTTTCTTCAAATCCTTCATCGTTCAACTCGTGCTCGCTTTTTACTTTTGTAATTCGCGGTGATGTGGTTCTCTCCGTTGGTGTCGGTGTTAGCGATGGAACTTTTTCTAATTTAGCGTTCATGGATTTTCTATAAGCACTCCTCGACCACACTCCAGTCGGAGTTTCTGTTGGCGACTTAAGCTCTCTAATAGCTTTCTGGACGTCTTCTTGGTTAATGGAAGTTTGTCGCCGCGTTCGCGAATACGAAAGCGATTTAGTTTCTTTGGTCGGAGTTTTGTCTGTGCTTTGGCTTTTTAATCTGTCCTGCCATCGTTTCAGTCTGCTCTCTTTTTCGTCTTTTACGACCTCTTCTATCGGTTTAGCCACCTCTTTCGAAGAGTCCACGGCGTACGAAGTTTGGACTTCTAGCATCGACGGCCTAATCACCTGAGTTTCCGCAACTAGTTCCACAGGGCTCTCAACTTTCTTTTCTTCTTCAGCTGAACTAGTTTCTGTGTTCCTCTTATATCTCCTGGTTCTTCTAGCCGCTGAGAATCTGTCGAATTGTCCATCACCCAGTATCTCTTGGCACAAATCTCGCATCTCTGCAGAAGCCTTGTCACTTAAATTTGGTTTAATATGTGTAGTCGGTTGGAATTTTCGACATGTTTCTTTTTCTGGCGATGTGTTGAAGATTTTCCGTTGAGCTGGTGGTGTTTCAATGTTATCTGAATCAATTTCTACCCGGTCCGTCCGATCTGGCCGCGTCTCTTTATCACTTGTGACTTTTATATCGGGTAGTTTTCTACGATCTTCTTCAGTGATGTAAACTAAAGGTTGTGGAGTCTCTATATGTTGTCGTGACCTCTGTCTTCTTAACCTTCTCATTTCCTCATTTTCTTCTGTTTTTCTCCATGGCACTCTGTTGTCTTTTTTCGGTGGTTGCACATCTTGAAATAAAAAATAAAATATTAAAACTTTGAACAAGCATAAGAGTACTAATAAAATGAAAAAGTAAGATGTTTTTGCAGCAGATTTTGCCTCGTTTCAAGCAAGCTAGTTAAATCACGATAAAGATTATAAGCTACGCGGATGGCACGGTGCTGCTGAGTCCTACGGTGAGGGTACTCCGAAAGCTCCTAGAAATATGTGAATCATATGCGACTAGTCACGGCCTAAGCTACAACGTAAACAAAAGTGTATATTTGATATTTAAAGTCGCCGGCAAAAGTCCTGAAAAAATACCCGAGAACGTACCAAAAATTTGCCTTAACGGTATACCGTTGCGAAGGGTATATAATTTTAAATACCTAGGACACTATCTTGCTGATGACCTTAAAGATCATTTAGACATTGAACGAGACCGCATGTGTGCTCGCTGCTCGGATGAAGTAAAGGTTACATTGTGCGCTGCGTATTGTCAGAGCTTTTATGCGAGCGGCCTGTGCTTTGACGCGGCCCAGAAGTCGCTGAGTGCTCTCCGTATTCAATACAATAATGTGTTCAGGACGCTGTCGGGGCTGCCCCGCTTCTGTAGCGCATCGCAAATGTTCGCAGAGGCACGCATTAACAAATTCCGGGCCATCTTGCGCAAAAAAGCTGCTTCACTGGTGCGCAGGCTGTGGGACAGCACCAACAGTATTGTGCAGGTATTTGTGAGTAAACCGGACTCGCAATTACACAAGCATGTGAATAAATTGATGATTGGACATTTATGAGTCTACTTGCGGGAGTCGTAAATACCCAAACAATAACTTGTATGTGCTACTAACATTAGTTTTTAAGAGTTTTTTTTACTAAACTAACTATTGGATCTATGTTATCCGAATAAAGAATTATATTATTATTATTATTATATTATAAAGCTAAAGCCTCACAAATTTTGACATTACTTAATATTAAGTAAAAATGTGACAAGATGTTTCGTAAGAAATTATCTAGAATTAGAGTAGTAGCAGCAGAGTAACTGAATGAAGAAGAGGCGAGGATTTAGATGATGTCGATGAAATGGTTGTTACCTTCGACCGCCTCGAGCGCCCGCACGACGTCGCTGTCGGGCAGCACGGCGGGCCGCCAGTCGCGACCCTCGCCCGCACCCTCCGCCAGAGGCTCCAGCGTCGTGCTGCGCTCGCTCTCTGCAAAGCAACACTTTGTAGTAACTATTCGCAGCATCACTCTGCTCAAGAGGATTTTTACTCTCAAGCAGGAGCACAACTATTACAACAGTGTTGATTTTTTTAATGTCATGTAAATAGGATATAAATAAGGATGTTCACACAGCATTAAGTTGGTAATTAAGTTGGTATCGCCCTGGCTAAACTATCTCCGACAAAACCCCTGCCTCCTGGTTAATTCTATTAAAGAATAATAGTTGGAATTTCAGTTTGAGTTTGAGTTAATTGATGATGATTGATGAAATCAATACCGGAGTCGTTTTCCAAGGAGCGCCTGTTGACGTGCGCGCTGGTGTGCTTGCCGGTGCTAGTGCTAGTGCTAGTGCTGGTGTTGGTGCCGGCGCCGGCGTGCAGGCGGCGCGCGCGCTCGCGCAGCTCGGCGTCGCGGCGCTCCTCTTGGCTGTTCGCCCGCAGCCAGGACTCGATCTTCTGTCTCCACTCTCTGTAAACGTGCATTATATTGTCAGCTAATGTATTGATCAGAAAGTATTTAAATAATTTCGTATATCTCAGCTCTCGTAGCTCTTTTGTACTGTTTCACTTTCAAAAGTTTGTATAAGAGTGAGTCATTGGAATACAGAAGCGATATTTTCCTTTAGTGTTTACTTACTTCGGTTTAGCGCCAACAGTTGCGGCAGCGGTCGGTGCGGCGGCGGGCAGCGGGTGCGCCGGATGCGCCGGGTGCGCCGGGTCCGGAGTGACGGGGGTGGAGGGTGCCGCGGGCGAGGCCGGCGAGGGCGCGCGCTCGCGCTCGCGGTCCGGGATCTCCAGGCGGGCGCGCGTGGCTCCGCGCCGTGACCACGATCGGTCTGCGTGCAATCAATACGAGTCCATAAATCAAACGAGTATTACCTGTGCAACCGGTACAGAGTAGTGACTTTGTATCCTTTGCAACTCAGCGTGTTTGTGCGGAGATATGAGAGAAAATAGCGTGCGCTTCCCGTGGTAAGAAGCGGTGCCATGTGGATGCTGCGTAGTGATGTGCACGGGTGTGAACAAACATGATGACATTACATAAGGTCGTGTTAGACAGAAGTCGAATCATCTGCTGCTTCATCAGATCGGAGCAGCGTAAACACTTAAGCTTTAATTCATTATAAATTTCTAACACTAATTCACCCAAGCGTTGTGTATGAAACTTGAATGTGTCAACACTTGATGATCCACGTGTAGTGAATTAATGATCATTTGATTAAATGTTGCCACTGTTTGAGCGGTTGGCACGTGGTTGTGGTTATTGCGGTGGTTGCGGCGGGCGTGGCGGTTGCGGTTACCGAGGCTGCCCCAGGCGCTGCGCTCGCGCATCTCGCTAGCGGCGGGCGAGGCGTGCCGCAGGAACTCCATGAGGCCGTCCTCGTCGTCAGCGGGGCTGGCACGGCTGCGCCGGCGCAGGCTGCCCGTCGGCGTCACGTCTGCAACCGAACAAACTTGTTGTCTCCCGGATGTTACCCGCCACAGCGTGCGCGTTACACTGAACTATTACTCTCCGACTCCAGAATAACACTATGTCAGTATATCACAACATATATATGCATGCAACTTTACGTCTACTCACGCTCCATAACAAAACTGATTCCGTTTTTATTTATTTGTGTTATCGAAACTGATTGGAAATCAAAACATGTATGTAATATGTATGATAATGTCGTTTATTTTCCATATGTGTGTTATAATTAAATTTTTTACACAATAACGTGTAATTAAAGAATGTGATAATATGAGTAATGAATGAGTATGAAAAAAAAGCTTTATGTATGAGTATGAAAATTAATAACTAATTAAGACTGTATTGAGCAAGAATGCAAGATGTGAAATGTATAAGATGTATGTCACGATGACATATCGAACATGATCTACCGTGAACGTATCGTTTGGGATTCGTAGTATGCAGCTGATGTATGCTGGAGCAATGTGCAAGTGTGTACACACCTGTGCCCATCGCTTCAAGACATAAGAAGTTGAAGGCTTCACATCTCACCGATTGCACTAGTTACAGCGACGATTGGACATAACACAGCAGTGTAATTTAAGATGTAGTACGTACCAGGTGACGGGGACGGGTCGTGGGAGGGTTTCCTCAGCGAGCGTCTCCCGAGCCCGTTCCTGATGTCCAACAGCAGGGAGTCCATCAGCGACTCGCACTCCGACACCGGGGTGCTGCACATGCTTCCGGCTGTTGACATTCGGGAAACGTCAGTAAGTATCGTTGGTGTTTGTGCATTGTGTAATTGTGTGGTAAGTTACGTATTGTATAAACACGTGTAAAACTGGATAAAGCATTAGATTAGGATAATCTGGGTAAATTAAGTTTCAATGAAAAGATGCACTAAAGTTGCAAAAGCAAGGTTATTCAGCAGTGCTGGGTAAAGGTTCCAATATTCGCGTATATCGTGATTATATCATTTGTAGTCTTGTCTGTAGGGCTCTGTTGCCGGAGACTGTTTAGGTAGGTCTATTGCACTCAGCGTCTATTGCAGCCGACAAACAGCAATGTGCGAATTTTACTATGTTCCTGTTTGAAGGGTGCTGTAGCTACTGTAATTATTGGGGCAACGGATCCTGACATCGTTTTAAGGCTACGAGCACAATGTGGTGCAGTGTATATCATGCTATCGCTATGTTGTTATCACCAAGGGTATCGCTTACCATCATGTGAACATTCCTCTCGTTGCTTTGTTGAATAAAAAAAATAGAATATTACGTTTAATTTTCAAATAAAACGCATTTGCGCCGTTTACGTCTGTGTGTATACGTGTGCGTGTGTGCGCGTGTGCGCGTGTGTGCGTGTGCGTGCGCGCGCGGCGAGGTGACCTGTGCGCGTGCGCGCCGCGTCGCGCGCCGAGTCGCGCGCCCGCCGCCGCGCCGCCGCCTGCTCGTCGTGCGCGCGCCGCCGCTCGTTGTCCGCGACCGCCGCGCGGAACTTCGTGCAGAACGACACGAACGTCTGCAACACAGTACTCCATTTACTATACATATGTCATCTAAGCTGTATAAGCTTAATTTATAAAACTGTCGTACATACTAAGTGGAACGGGTTCGATCCTCTCTAATGTCAAGCTTCCGGTGCAAGAATCCATCGTCGCAGACCGATGTGTATCACAAACAAACAACAATCGCGTCTAAATTTCACATTGACACACCCGCGGCCGGTGCGGTAGATTAAATGTTTAACTGTCCTCTTGCGAGAGTACGCGGTACCCGGTACGCGGTACGCGGTACGCGGATCCCTAGTAATGGAAAAAGTAAGTAGGTTGTTACATTGTTATAAATATTATTTGGTTCGTGCTACCGTAACTACCGTCACATCCGGAGTTATTCGGGTACGTGTATAAAACATAGCCGGCAGCACTTTTAGTCAAATCAGCTATGTTCAAATTGAATGGAAACACATTTTAAAACATTATTTTAACGCTAATGTTAGCTTATTTTTAGCTAATTGTGATCAATTCGTTCGCATGTCGGTTTACCCTGTTCATCACTGTTGTATGTTATCCGGCATAAACATTACGGTTAACTTCTGCGGCTGAGTGTTCGCAAGTAAACTCCTCATTTAAATTTGACTTAAACTAAAACTAAAAATTGTTGTTTCCCACTTACTTACCTTAAAGCAATCCTCGAGTTTGAAAGAAACTGGATCTTCACAGAAAAAGTCTGCCAATTGCTTCCTCATACTCTCGACTTCCTCCATGTCTTTATTCAAAGCAACCACTTCCGTTTCCGCAACCTGTTGTGGAGTTTTTTTATTGAACTTATTAATTAAATTTTTCCTGAACTGCCTTAATTTTTAAGGATTGCTTTCATCATTTGAAGTAACGACAAACCAAACTTCCAAAGCATCAACAAACTATCTCCTTGTATTGATGTTTTATTATTTCATTAATTATTTGTTCTACCTCTATTTCCGCTAAAAAGTCTTTCACCTGTAAGAAATCTCCCATCTGCTCTTTTATGTCCTGCTGGGTTGTTGGCAGCTGTATGTCTCTCTTCAGTGTGTTGATCCTCGCCTCCAGGGTTTTGATCTCATTGTACAGCTGTTCCACGCTGGCTTTGGCCGCTTCCTCTAACATTCGAATGTCATCAGCGAAATGTACCAGTTCTTTGTTCTTACGTTCTGCTTGCTGTAGAATTTCAAATAATAATTTGTATTTTTCGGGACAGGAGATATTAGATTATAATGATACTTGATGTTCAAATGTACTTTTCAAAGAAATGTTACCAAATACAAATCTCTGGTTAATTTTCGGTCGAAAGGTGAGTCAATCAGAAAGCTATTTAGATGTATTTCGAAAAGCTTCATCGATCAGTAATTTCTAATAAATAAAAAACAATAAATAAATGTTAATCTTTATAAATCATTTCCTATGCATGATGATGATATGATGTCATCATCATTTCAACCGGTGGACGTAAGTATCTTGCAATGTTTTGTATCTTTGTTGACTTTTCTATGTCATTGACTGTTAAATATTATTTTATGAGACATTTTTAATGACAGTACCATGGCGAGGTAGTGCAGCAGGTTCATGCCGGGCCGGTTGGCGCGGATGTCCGACAGTTTCTGAAGCGAGGCGAGCCGCACACCTGCTGCGCCCCCTGCGTAACCCCCGGCATTCAGGAAGTTGCCCGCAATCAGGGCCAGGTACAGCACCTCCTGTGAATAATCGATATAGAACCTATCCAGGTATGTTCTTTATAAATCTATGGCAAATGTAACGGGAAGGAAGAAGTATAAAAACAAGATAGTTTGCTATAGATAAATAATTCACAACAATCCATAAACCAGAAAAGTCGTAATTTTTTTCTCGAATATTTTCCACATCGTGAATAATTCCATGGCACGTTGCAAATGTTAACTAATCAAGGATCGAATGTGATTATTAAATACCTGAATGGCTCTCGAAGAGATCAGATCGTCTCCAGCGACTAGAATAGCGTTAATGGCACTTTCCAAATAGCCTGCCGTAGATGGCCACTCTTCTTTTAAGAGCATGCATTCTATGCGCAGCTTGTAACTGAAAAACAATGAAAATGTATTGTTATTGGACTCATTATTACGAATAATATTAATAAGTAATTATTGTATATGTAAATAAGCCGCAAGGCATTTCAGAGAGATCATTAGTACAGCTTACTTTGGTAACAGTATTAGTTCCAGAAGGAATTTCTCGGCGTTTCCCAATTTCGTGACGTCTCCAGTGAATGCTTTCAGCATTTCACACTCGTCAATTTCCGGTAGGATTTTCAATAAGCCTCTTAATTTTTCAGTGCCGATGTTATCGTGAGATCCTTCTCGAATGAGCCGGATTATGTCTTCGTTGGAACTGGAAATAACATTGTCAATGATCGATCAAATGTCGATTGGAAAAAAGTCAAGTAGTCATCTGGCACGTGTTTGGATTATCAAAAGGGAACTCCAGTAACGTCGGTGGCACACCTGGTATGAAAATATCTTACCTTCTAAATTGCTTGAGGAATATGTTGACATTCAAACTCCTCTTGCCGTCCAGGAGTGTGATTTCGGATGACTCCTTACGCGTTTTTCTTTCGCCTGAACTGTCACATATCGGACTGCGACCAAGCCGCGGAGACGATCCCGCGGAACCCGTGGGTTGAATCTGGCGATAGAATCGAAATGATCAAACATCTCCTTTACTTAGACAAACATCACAGAGTTCGGGTGACGAAGTAAATATCATTATGCTTTACCTGTTGGCAGAATAGTCCTTCTATTTCACTCCAATCTAACTCTGCTTTTGGCGAATGCTTGTGGCTGGAGGCTACAATCGCCCAGATATTGTTCCGTCCAACTACCTGAAGAAAAAAAAATTGTTTTTCAAAATTTTTAATGAGTACGTTGATGATGTAATAGTTCTAATACTATTACTAACTATTGTACAATAGCCGATAAACGCCTCCTGCTGGTCCTAGGCCTCCCCAAACATCGCCACGTTTGTTGGAGTTCATATAGGAGGATTCGGGCTGTTTCCCACCACGCTGACCCAATGCGGGCTGGGGGGAGCCGGAGCCTCGTTTCTTGATTAGCGGGGTGCACCGCGAGCATTAATTTCTTTTTGATTGTCGATAGTGCGAAAGTAGTGGTTGATACCGAGTTAAAAATAGAAGTTACTGGATCTATGATTGATTAGCGTTTCTGATCTATAAATACTTTAGCTACCAAATCTTTATGCTTTATGGTGTATTGCTTACCACCTGTTGAATATGTTAAACGTCATATTGGTTCGATTTAAACATAATATATATATATATATATATATCTCACTTTGCTGTTAGGGATCTTATTCCAGTTGATGGTCTTCATCTTGGTCTTGGGTATAGGGGTCTCTTGCTGCGGCAGCCGCTCGATGTCGGCGGGCGGCGGCACCGGCGGCGCCCGGGGCGCTGCGCCTGCGGGCGGCGGCGGCGGCGGCGGGCCGCGCGGCGCTGGCGGCGGGGGCGCGGGTGGCGCGGGCGGCGCTGGGTAACAACACACAACACCGCGTGAAGTGGAGGAACACGTGAATTCATTTCATTCATAATTCATTATTGTCTTCGAGCGAATAACCGCTTCCTTCATAATCGATTAAAAAGAATTTCTTTGGGGAGGACTTTCAGAGCAGTGTACACTGAAATATCAATGCTATTGTTGTCAATTGATAATGATGATGAATAGGTGTAAGGTGTTCACCAGCAGGCGGTGCTGGCGGTGCTGGCGGTGCTGGCGGTGCGGGCTGTGCGGGCGCGGGCGGCGGCGGTGGCGGCGACAGCGCGCGCTGCAGGCTCTGCTTCCGGCCCGCACCCGACGTGTCCCTGTGCTGGCACATGCATCCCACTTTCGTCTGGGAACACAAGAATTGTGAAATTGAAAAAAATATACTATAACTTCGATTTGGAGTTAAGCAACAAATTTCCAAGTGTAACACATGAGAAAACTAGGTAAGGAAATATAACGCAACGTGTATACATTTATTGATGCTGTTGTTTCTTTATCTCAGGCAGTACAACGTTCTGCAGGAGGGCCAACTAATTAGGATGATCTAAAATAAGAATATACTAAAAGTGATCTTCGACAAGACAAGTAGTGTACTTTTATATATTACAGCTGCAGAAAAGTAAGATGACAATCTCTTCTTAGGATAAATCGATTGGATTGTTACAAGTTCTTCAACGAAAGAAAATTTTAAAAATCTCAGCGACTTTCGGTTTCCGGTGAATCTCATCTCCGCCTTTTACTCGCGTAAATAACTATAACTAATTATAAAAAATGATGTAACTGACTTGAACACTTGGCGCTCTGAGTATCTTGGCAGCGTCTTCCCGGCTCTCGAGCAGGGTCGCGCGGTGCACCAGCGTCTCCGCCGTGTCCCACACGATGTCACTGACCGCCTCCTTGGGGTCTATGCGGAGTAAGTGCTGCAAGATGCTCAGGAAAGGTATTTCCTGAGGGGTGTCTGCTACCTGCGAAATACGAAAACAATTTGTGACCATCGTTACCATTTGATCGCAAACGTTTTGGCCTAATTCCTAATAATGTGGCAGTTTTTTATTCTGTCATATGTTAGTGCTTTAATTATATACACAGCGATCTTCCGACCAGAATACATCTGAATGGCACCGAGGAGGAGTTGGCAGATATTACTACTGTCCATCGGAACGACCACGTAGTGGTGGTAAACTGCATTATGTATCTTCTTCTTCTTAAGGTGCCTCTCCGAATAGCGAAGGTTGGCGGTCAGTTCTCCAAATTTAACTCTGTCTCTATATATGTATAACAAAACTATAACCCAAGCCAATGCTTTGAGTAATTAACTTAAAAGTAGATAACTTGTGATAAAATATCGATGGATTTACTTGTTTGAGTATTGCGTAGAAGACGTCCAGGTGCGAGTTGAGATTGATTCCTCCCGGTCCTTGGGCCTCGTCGCTCTCCCGCTGCTCCTCGAACACGTCAAGCTGTACACCCAGGTCGGGGTGGCTGGCGGCCTCGTGCCTGCGAATCGAGAAGTACATTAGAACCATAATCCTCGCGGAGCGTTCTGCTCACCCGTTGATTAGGTGTCCAGCGTGCTGAGACAGAGCTGTCTGACACAATCCACTAATCCGGACCGGTGCAGTCATTTAGTAATTGTGACTCGCCCACCGCGCCCAGGGCTGCCTGCGCCTGCGCCTGCGCACTGTGTGACGGGTAACTAAGGTATCACTTTACATCTATCTAACTTAACATAAAACCTGCCTTGCCGTACAGTTTGTGTTTAAGTTTTGGGAATAATCTAGATATATTGGACTATTTGTATTCAAGTGCAGATCCTGAAGCTGTAACAATTATAAAGGAAAAGTTTACTTTACTTCCAGTTCAATTGTTAAAAATTGATTTAGGTTGTATTACTATATCTGCATACTATTATTCAATATGAAATCATATGGCACAGTTTTGAGTGGACAGTGACGTTCAACAATGAACGCCAATTACCAGTAATAGACGCTAATGTAAGGCGCAGCTGATCGGATGACGCGACGTCCTGGTAACGCAATGCGCTCTGAAGGGGGGTCACAATTTGTTCTCCGTCACGAAGGAGTTATCTTTCGGTTGAAACTAAACTAGAATCATATCAGCAATTCTGGGCTAGCCCTGCATCTCTTGGAGACGGTGGTCATTGACTACTTCCCACTAGATGGAGCGACGACCCCTCCTACTAGATGAATACGTCGGTGTTTGCCTAAAGTTTAAAGATTTTCGGAAACGATCGATTCACATAATGCTGATGGATTCTTCCTTCTGCTGCTGTCGCCTTCCATATTTGTTAATGATTTGACGTTTGAGATGTGGTAAGTTGTTTTAAACTCTCCTCGTCAGCTACCCTCAGACTAATATGTCCTTATAACATGATACTTGTATTACAGCATCGTAACCTATAACAGTATAGTATTCGACCTCGATGAGACTCGACATCAATTGGTTGAAGGTCATCAGTTAGTATATTGTTGGAATAAGCAAGAACCGCTTCTCTGATCGTCTCGTGAGGTGAAATAGTTAATGATGGTTCCAATTGCCGAGCAACCAGCTCGCCCCCGCGCAGCGCACGGTCGCAACCCTTTGGTGGAGCGGCATCCGGCGGTGATTACACTTGCAAATGTACACCAGCCGACGATGTCCATCAGCTGATCCGCAATAATTCAGCAGCTCGCGGCCTTAATTATAACACTTCGAACCAAGTGTTCGACACGTTGCTCGTTAATTTGTTGTGCAACTCGTTCATGATACTGTAATTACTTACAAATGGTTTCTATAGCGCCGTCTGATTAGTTTCTGGTTATTAATGTGCAAAGTACTCAACACCTGATAGTTACGCGTTGAAATGAATACATTTTAAACTTTATTGTAAATTAGAATTACATATAGCATATGTCGGAGACACCCAGAGATTCATTGAGGCGTCAGAATATCTCTAAAGTTAATACACGTAAACACTCAAAATTTCGCAAAGATATCGTTTCTTCCATTTAGAGATCAGCTAAGAGCGGATTTCACAACTACCGTCCTCGGACGGAGTCGCCGGCTCGTCGGCACCAACTAATGCTAATATTTAATTGAACCTTTCCAAGAACCTCCCGTTCTCTCGTTCCTTTCTTCAATCTATATAAACTAAAACAAACCGTCATATATTGAGGAACGTTCACTTAATTATAAGTGACAAGTCGTGTCACGAACGGCGTGGTGTTGGGGAAGTTTTCTCTCAATGCACCGTACACTGTGCACGCAGCCTCGAGGCATTCCAACTCATTACATATTGATTAGCATTCTAGAAATGTTTAAATCCGCTGCTGCTGCAGCTGTGTGCGCGCGTGTGCGTGTGCGTGTGCGTGTAGGGGTTGGGGTCAGGGGGTCGGGGGGCCGGTGGGAGTGTGTCGCTAGAGAACGTCCGTTATGTAAAACGAAAGCTTCCCGTTGCCCACGCGCGTAACGAAAATTATTAATTTTGCATAACGAAGGAAACAAAGCGTGCGATATTATTATTCGTTTCCGCCGCCAGAGCGCCATGTTAGGCGTGCCCACGCGCCCACGCGCCGCGCGCCCACGCGCCCACTCGTCGCCGTCTTTGTCGCGCTCGCGTCGCACATTGCACACGGCACCTTTGCGAAAGTTAACCGCGCGCGCGCTGCAGCACCTCGGACACGAGACACGAGACACTGCGCGAGAGGAGAGGAGAGGAGAGGAGGCCTCTCCAAAAGGATTCTACCGGAAGGTAGTGAGCGGAGCTACCACCTGCCACTGGAGCGCCTATTGCAGCCAACAAACAGTACTGTGCGAACTTTACCGTGATCCAGCTGGACGGGCGCTGTAGCTAGTGTAATTACTGGGGTAACGAGACTTAACATTTTATCCTCAAGGCGACGAGCGCAATGTGTTGTTGTGTATAACATTCTAACTAGCGCCTCGTTGTTGTGCGTTGGCGTATCATTTACTATCAGGTAAACGACCTGCTAGGGTTGGTGTCTGGAGCAGACGATCAGCTGCCATCGGTTTCTATCAGCGCATCTCTTACGACCTGCCCTAGCACTGACCACGATCCTCAGACAAGAGGGAACGACCCGAGACAGGAAGAGCGTCCTGTTCGTCTCGTTTCTTCTTCTAATAATAGAAAGAGCAGTCAAGTTACTGAATTAGTTATGTGGGAAGTAATCATCATCTTGCGCTTGACACGCGGGTTCCCACTTATCATCTGATCTAGGAAGAGCTTAGGCATCAAGTGCATAAAATACACAACTTAAAAAAATATAACAAATAATTAATATCTTATGTTATTTATTTGTTTAAAGAAAATGTAGTTAGGTCTTGTGTTAGGGTTTCAATATCGTGTAAACATTTTATTTACATATTCATAATAACAGGCAGCACCACACCAGCTCCGGGCAAGTGGTAACAGCCTGCGACAGTTCGCGGCAATAACTTGTTCCTAATGTTAAGTCCTTTTAGTGCCCAGGATAACGGCGGGCCGGATCCGAGCGCGGTAGGATTTAGGCGCACCGCGCTGGTTATAAATTAAGCTGACCCTGAATTCTAGTGTCAGCTTTAAAAGGTCCGGGCTATAGATTTGGAGCAGGTACTGGGAATAAGTTGCTCGTGATAATAACTTCGACATGTTTGTGACAAAAATAAACCTTAACAACGAAAGCCAAGCTAACGATTTCTGGATCCGAACCTCTCAGAAGTCAGTCAGTCAGCTGGAGGAACAGAAACCTAGTTCGTTTAATTCTTTATACAGACAGGTCCTTCGGCATTAAGTTTCAACTTTTTGACCTTGTGATAAGCGACACCAAGAGGATTAAATAAACAAATGATAGAGAGTAGTTGGATATCGAATTCGATAAAACCACTTTTGGTTTCGCAAAAATTACTTAAGTTACTTTTGCGAAACCAAAGCAAAAACTTTAAGTTATTGGAAAACCTTTAATTAATACGTTAAGAAGGTTTATCAGCTTTTTTCATATGCAACTTATCAAAGTCCTAATGTTTATGAAATTAACTTAACGTATATCACCGATTAGGAGTCCATTAGGAGTGTGATAACAAGTGAACAAAATGTCGCCGTGTCCTGATTTAAAATGTTGCTTTGTTATAAATAATTAAAAAAGGATAAAGCCTTTTTTAGCAAAGACACTATAAACAAAGAAGCTTTAGTTTGCTAAAACAAAGATATTGTTCCTTTTAGAAACAACTAAAATAAAAGATCATCCGTCCGTATGTGCACGACGTCGGCTTGTTTTGTGGAACGACTGACGAGCTTTACAAAGGTCCATTTTAACATCACCGCGATCTTAACCATTGGACGTTCACCACATTGTGGTACACTTTCTTGGTTACCGTTCGGATTTTGTGATTTGAATGTTACAAACGTGCAGTCCGGTTAAAGTAAATAAATAATAGTTATGTTGTATTAAGCTTACCTTAAATTGCTTAAAGTTGGTAGCAGACCGAGTCCTGCAAGTAAAAGTATCAATATGTGAAATGGAAATACCGATAGCAACTGAATTACACCGAGAGCAACGCGCGTGGCGCGACACCCCGGGGTGGGGTTCGACGGAGAGCTGATGTAGTTGATAGCTTAATGTGACTTTTTTTAAATTCGCTATCGATGGGATTCTACAAATACTCCTTCTACTTCAAAAGTATTAAGTTATAAAAAGTAAAATTTGGTGCAGCTTTATTTGTATTCACTCACCTATGAACTCATTCCTGACTCGGATCCTGTCGGGAAGCCGGGGCGCTGATATAATGAGGCAATTGATGAAGGCCACCAGTGCCGTCTTGTAGTCGGTGGTGGTGGCATTCTTCAGCTCCTCCACCACAACGTTGAGCCGATAGCGATCTCCTTTTAATGTCTGGCAAATTTGTAAATACTTATTGATAAATGAAATGTACCGTAACATGGCGGCGCGTTTGTTGTTTACAGTACTGAAGGTTTTATTGTAGTGCGTAAGTTATTATTATTAACTGTTACTTTGAATGTGCTTAATCGCTCAATATAAAATACAGCACATTACAATCGTGACCCTTTTAAGATAACACCTTTTTTAAAATCTAGATAAAGTATATTCAAGCTAAGATCTGCACTTATCGATTGCACAAGTATCCACTCGTGATACTACAGCGAGTTGAGAAAATGGTCAAGTTACGAAAGCAGTGACCATCCGTAGTGACATCGAGGACCAGTCGCCGTACTTTATCGTGATGAAGCTGGTGATGCGATGGTCTTCCGTTCAGTTACCTTGTAGCGGTCCAGCGTGTCCACCGCCCGGGCGTAGCCGTCCGCATTGTACACGCACAACGCCGACAGCAGCTCGAATACCTGCAAAAGTAACCTGATTGCGTTACCGGTAATTTGGAGGCCGTTAGGACAACTTCATAAGCTTTAGGCATTCCTAGGCTTTTTAGTAGGTACTTCTGTCTTGTTTTGGCTCAAGATGCAGCCGAATTATGTTTCCTGGTTTGGATTGGACACGACGCAGCGACAGACGACACTGATGATCGACTAAATAATCAGTAGCATCTATATGATAGTATTAAACGATTTGTTTATTCTCTTTTTTAAACTAGAATAGAATAGATATACTCTATCGCATATTTACAATAGCCAATGTATAACTAGGAAAAAGCGAATATTTTCTAATCTATTTCAAAAGGAAGTAAAACGATCTACACCCAAACCTTTGGTGGTTCACCATTTTCCTTAGGGTTAGTAGACGTCAGGGTGTCGTGTTACCTGCTTCTTGACCGCCGCCGCCGGGGAGGTGAGCGCGGCCGCGAGCTTGCCCGCGTACTCCGCGTGCTCCACTATGTAGTCCAGCCCCACTCGGCTCTCCATCGCTCACCTGCACACAAACACGGAGGCATGAGTCTACGTGGAAGTACAGGCGCCGCCACTCGTTTCGCTTGATTTACTAGTGAAGGTAAGCAAAGGGTATTGTGTTCTGAACGGCGGCCCCGGAACTTCGGCCTACGATAACATTCAGCAAGAATTCAGCAACGGCTGCGGAGACAAGTGCCAGTTCTGTCAAACGGGTCGGCCGCGTTGCTACATTACGAAAGCCGGATGGAATTTCATGGCGTTTCAGCCCCGCCGGCCGGCGCCCTTGCTACCGCCGCACCGCCGCTCAGCCGCACCGCTGCGCGTCCAAGTTACGAGCTTTTGTTATTTTAAAATTATTATTTTTTTATTTAACTAAGCCACGGGACGCGCGGGTCGTTCATCTGACAATAAGTGATACGCTCGCCCATAACAAAGCAGCAGCAGTTAGGTTGATAAACACGGCGCCACGTTACGACCGTCGCTTGAGACGAGATGTTGTCTGCTTACCTCAATAGTGACACTTGTCACAGCGCTTTTCAAACCAAAACAGGGTAATGTTTGCACACTATTGTTTGCCAACGGAGACCTACCACCAGTGCCTTTATGTATTGTGTGTAAAAATTATTATTAAACCCAGTTAAATTCATCAATCTACAAAACCGTGATAGCTTAGCCTTTAAAAAAGTCGCTGCTACGTGTTAGCTTCCAGTGAAGGAAAACATTGGGAAGAAACCGTAATGTTCAAACAAAGACAGATTTCTTGGACTTGTGATATCTACCAAGGCATTTGTCCAGTGCGGAAGAACAGACTTTCTTCTTGCGAGACAGGGGTTCGAGTCCCATTTGTGAGAATATCAAGCCACCTGCTCGTTAATTCAATTTAGAAGTAGGAAAAGTGTGCCGATATGAGTACGACGACATAGCGGAAGTTCTTTAATTTTATTAAAGAACGAAACTAAACGGTAGTTCATGTGGTGAACATTTCTCAGCGTCATCCATGAACAGCCGCATCACCTGATGACCGCATTTGCATTTGCAACTTTTGTACAATACCACTGGCGACATCTGTTCCAACAATGTGTCCTTTTGCACACGGAGAGTACATACACAACCATCTGTGGTATCTAAATGAAATTACTACCTTGGGAGATTGCTGTAGTTCGTTGGCCTAATGGTTAGAGCGTGCGGCTTTGATTCCGAAGGTCGCGGGTTCGAACCTGGGCATGTACCGATGACTTTAATATTTAAGTTATATACATTTGTGAACTTTAGTTACAACAGCGAGTTACAAACGGTGAAGGAAAACATCGCGAGGAAACATGCACACTGAAATCATCTTTGTGCGTGTGTGTGTGTGTGTGTGTGTGTGTGTGTGTGTGTGTGTGTGTGTGTGTGTGTGTGTGTGTGTGTGTGTGTGTGTGTGTGTGTGTGTGTGTGTGTGTGGTGGCCCAATAAAGTGGCAACAGGCTCGCCCCCTGTTACATGGGACCTTTTTTTTTTTTTTTTTTTTTGATATCGGTGGTGGAAATGCTGTTAACGCATACCCAGCGTCCTTTTCAAGGGGGGGGACGCCGGGTTATGTGGGGCTCGGGGCCACTAAGATGTTGTGCGTGACCCCCATACCCACTAAAACCACCACCGCTTGTCCCGCCATACGCATACTGGAGACGCCCGGGTTTCAGCCAAGCAACTCTCCGGGCGCCTCCGCGTATAAAACTCCTCTTGGTGGGTGCCCGCGGGGAGCAAAGGCACCCACCTGCCGTCCCGTACCGGCCCCTCGACCCCACAGACGACCGCGCGCGCCCACGACGGAGCGCATGCCCGGCCGCCGCCCTCCCGTGAAGGAATTGGGCGGCGGCCTCCTCCCTCCAGACTCCCCCCTCTCGTCGAAGTGGGAGGGGGGGACAAAAACCAAGACTCCCCCGGGGGACGCACCCCCAGGGGAAACACGACAAAAGGCCCAAAGGGCCACGCCCAACGGCCCGAACGCCCCCTCACACCGTGCCCGGCTAGGGGCCCATCGCTCACGGCGGGAGGAAGCGGACGGCGTGGTTCTGCCGCCGCGCTCTCCCGCCGGCCCGCCGCCGCCTGCAAGGTGCGGCAGCGGCGTCGGCCTCCCTCGTGCGCTCGGCGGCCTCCTTCTGACGCATCACTGCGCCGCAGAAGGAGGCCACCGCCCTCCAAGACCTCTCGCTGCTCAACATACGATCGATTACAGTCGGCAGCGAGAGGTCACTGCCGACTTGCGCGACGAGGGCGTGGCGTTGCGGCCCCCATGCCGGGCACTCCGCCAGAGTGTGGTGCGCCGTGTCAATCGGCGCACCACACTCGACGCATTCCTGCGTCATCTCTCTACGAGCCACCTGGTGCAGGTACTTGCCGAAACATCCATGGCCTGTCAGCACCTGCACCAGGTGGAATGTCAAGGCCCCGTACCGCCGGCTCATCCACCGGGACAGGTGGGGCCTGATGGCCTCCACCGTGTCTCGGCCGGCGGCAGGGTTACCTAACTCCGTCTCCCACCGCCGGATCAGGGCGTCATGGGCAACGCGCCTGATCCGGCGGACCGTGGCCGGGTCCGGCCGACGCTCTCCGGCATCCCGCAGGAAGAGGTACACTTCCGCGAGCGACTGCGCCTGTAGATGCCAAGGCGCATCGCCCGCGAGAAGCGTACCCGCCGTCCAGGACACCGTACGGTACGCCCGACAGGCTCGGTTCGCCAGGATACGTTGGGCCCACTTCAACACGAGCCCGTTCCTAGCGGTCTCGCACCTATCCACCCATACGGGCGCTCCGTACAGTGCCATATTCCGCAGGATGCCAGAGTATAGGTGCCGACACAAATGACCCGGCCCCCCGACATTGGGCAGCAATCTGCCCAGCGCAGCGGCGGTGGCGGTGAGCTTCGGGAGAAGCCGTTCGAAGTGCTCCCCGAAGCTCCATCGCCCGTCCCTGTTACATGGGACCTAATCTGACCAAATCTGGCGAAAAGTGGGTGTTTATTCACCTCTGCCTACCCCTACTGGGAAAAAGGCGTGATAATATATAAAAAAAGATTTCTATTAAAAATTATTATTAATCCTAGTTACAAGACAAACAATTACATTTTTTTAAACGTAACTTGGAATGCCCCACGCGGCTGAACCAGTGTCTATCTATTAGTAACGAGCGCCGATCGAAAGAATTGTATAAATTAAAAATTCATTTCAAACGTATTAGTTAATTCGTTTTTTTTATTTTAAAGCAAAGGTTCTTTATTAATGAAGGGGTGGTTTAAAAATAAATGTAAGATATTATTATTAACTTAAACGCCTGCTCCTGTTACTTGTAACACAAGCAAATCGCTCGCCGGCGCTGCGCCCACGCCTGCTTCTAATGAATTATTGTTGCACCGCTCAGCATCACTTGGAGTTCTTGGGAACTCGTATGGACCATTTATAACTTCAACTTAAAAACAACTTAGATTAAAATATCTACATTATTTTTATATGATAAATATTTGTCCGCCTGAGTTATTTCTCAGAGCTGATCAGCTTCGTCTCGTTTAGTAGAAGTGACGCGACACTTGAAACCTTTACCACTATCATTTCAATGAATGATGATACGATGTACACGTTGCTGGTGCTGAGTATACATTCTGCCTTAAGGATGATGACACAGCATCAAATTGTGCTCGTCTCTTTGAGGTATAAGATGTCTCGTTAGTCCAGTAATTACACTAGATACAGCGTCTTTCAAACCATAACAATTTTTTTTTTATTCACAGAAGCGACAAGACGAGCCGGACGTTCACCTGACGGTAAGTGCTTTGCACTACATCGCGCTCGTCGCTTTGGGACATACGATGTTGAGTCTCATTACATTTGTAATTAAACTTGCTACAGCGCCCTTTAAACCGGAACACGGTAATGTTTGCACATTACTGTGTATCGGCTGCAATAGGGACGGCGGTGGTACCTAGACGGTCTCCGGCAGCAGATACCTAACGCCGCACACTGCAAACTGTTATAATTGATACATTCGTATGTACTTAGTGATTAAAGGGATATAAAAGATATCGAGTGAGGAGTGAGGAGTGCGGCTGCTGGCGCGAGCTGGTCCCGCGGACGGTCGCCGTCTGATTGAGTCGTGACCGATATGAAATAACGATCTCTTTCCGATGAATCGCGCCCCCGCGCCCCCGCGCCCCCGAGCCCCCGCGCCCCCGCGCCGCCCGCCCCCCGCGCCGCGACGGATTGCTCTCAACTCTTATTGATTGCTTTGTTATTGTCCCTGTGTCTGCACAGTCATACATACACACATACACACATATTTATTGTGTCCATGGTACAGCGATTCCAATACGTTCATGGTTCGATTCCGGAGTATCGAGTTTTAGAATTTGGATGATAGTATAGATTTATCGGCGTTACTACTCATAATGAATATTTGCCCTAACTGCATCGCTGTGTTCCAGTTGTCAACATTAGCTGAGTGTGTCGGGAGCTTTCGGATCTGGTTTCTGCAGCTTCATCATTCGCGGCATCTTTGTGAATTTTTTATCAATGAAAGACTAAAAATAATGGCGGTTAGATATAATACTTTGAATTACCGCGGACGAGTTAAACAAATAAGTAAAAATAAGTACAAGTTATTACAACGTAATCGAACCTTGAACTCGTCGACCTTGGCATTAACCCGCCGCCGGCGCGTCGCTAATTCAACTTAACTCAACAATAACACGGCCGCGCTCCTCTTCGTTGGTTATTTATATCAAGACTCGACCGTTGGGTCGCGGGTTCGGTGCTCAGCGCAGAGGCTTGGTTATTATCTTTACACCACCACCAGCTTGATAACGTAGACGTTAATATATAAATCTTTAGTGACCGGCTCGGTGACGACCTACGATATCAATCACATATATTTTACGGTGACGGAGACATATTATTAGGGGGACCGGAAAGTAATGTCGTTTTCTTACGCTAAATACAAACACATACATTTTTAACGAGTCTTTATTTTTAATCAATGATGTATTCCCCATCATTGTCAATAACCTTTTGCCATCTAGTGAGTAAATTTTCAATCCCTGATCGATAAAAATTAATTGGTTTTTCGGCAAAATATCTAGAGATGGCATTTTGGATATCATCCAAATTTGCAAATGTTTTGCCACTTAAAAAGTGTTGCAGCGCTCGGAATAAGTGGAAATCCGATGGTGCAACATCGGGCGAATATGGTGGATGAGGCAGCACCTCCCACCCCAATTCATTAATTTTTTCTAGAGTTCGCCTTGCGCAGTGCGGTCTTGCATTGTCATGTTGGAGAATGACGCCTTTTCGGTTGACAATCGCTGGCCACTTTTCAATTAAAGATTGATTGACTCGCTGCAATTGTTCGCTGTAGAGGTCTGCAGTAACAGTTTCTCCAGGTTTCAGTAATTCAAAATGAACAATGCCGCGAATACTCCACCAAACACACAAAAGCGCTTTTTTGGGGTGTAAACCTGGCTTAGCAGTACTCCGAGGGATTTCATTTGGAGAGAGCCACTGCCTTTTGCGTTTTGGGTTATCATACAGGACCCATTTCTCATCTCCTGTGATCAAGCGATCAAAAAACGCTTCTGTGTTGTGTCGTTGAAGCAATAAGTTGCATGTGATTGATCGGTTAGCCTTATTCTGTTCGGACAGATTATGCGGGACCCAAACACCTGCTCTGCTTACTTTTCCAATCTGCTTCAAATGTTCTTGGATGGTCGACCAAGGTTTGTTGAGACTGTTTGACAATTCCTCGATCGTCTGACACGGATTTGCTTCCACTTCCGCCCTTAACACGTCGTTGTCTAACGCTGATGGTCTTCCTGATCGATACGAGTCGGAAAGATCAAAATTACCCGATTTGAACTTGGAAAACCACCTTTGGCATTTACGAATGTCCAGTGCATTTGGATAAACATCGCAAATGTTTTTGGTAGCAACTGTTGCGTTATTTCCCTTGCGAAACTCAAAGAGCATGCAATGCCGGATGTGTACCTCTTCTGGTATTTGGCTGGCCATTTTACCCAAAATTACAAAAAAAAATTGTAATTCAATTGTCTATAAGTAAAGAAATCACTATAACCTCACAATGTCTTTGGTACGCCTCTGAACAAAACAATGAGCTGACAAATGACAATCAAGTATTGGCATGCGCAGAAACGACATTACTTTCCGGTCCCCCTATTAAATTATTCCCTCTCAAGTCTCTGCGTGTCATGAAAGGCGACTAAAAAGGAACTCCTGGAAAAGAGGGCTAGATTATAACCTATTGAATACGCTCGCTAACAAGCATGCCAATGACTGCAGTGTGGAAGAATAGAAGATGTCTGATCAGAAGTTGAAATGAATAGACGGGAATTATAGACCGTATGGTTTGCAGTTAAAGATCTTTACATTGTATGTCTGTTATTTTGATTATATATAGTTATGAGGTGATTAATTAACTGTTACTGATAGTAAATTTCAACTAAAGTGATGACCACAAACACTCTGTCAAGAGTAATACCGATGGAGAAGAAGACTGAGAGTAGGTTTCTGTAGCTAATGTCTGCCTACGTATTTACCACCGTAATGCCTATTGCAGCCGACAACCATTACTGCGCAAACATTACTGTGTTCAGGTTTGAAGGGACCTGTAGCTAGCGCAATGACTTGGGTAAAAAGGCTTTCATATCGATTAAATGTCTTGTTTGCCGTCCCTCCAGTGAAAAAAATTGACTGTTCTCTTGTTGTACCTTCTAGAATTCAAGAACCTTAACGAGAGAATCATGATAATTTATCCTATTCCATAAAAGAGTTCGTTAATATCGCAACTAGACACGATGTTTTCCTTCACTGATTTAATATTAGGATATTTACTTCAAAAGAAGTGATACAGATGTTGTCAGCTAATCTACTCGTGTGGCGGTCAGAGGACGGACTCGAGCCCGTCGTCGACGAGCGAGTAGTTGCGCCAGAAAGCTTAAATCCAGACACAATATGAGAAGCCGTCGTCGGTTAACTACACTCCAAGTAGTATACTTTTTTAAAAAGAAGCTGTCAATCCTGGTCTGCGAGCCCCGTATCAGATGAGCTGTAGTAGTCAATATCATTTACAAACGCTTAACATCAGAAAGAAACAATAGTCTACTCGTGATGTGGAGAAAAATTTTAGAACATGACAGAGAAAATTAGTGTAGGAAATAGACTGGTAGTAAAACCATCACAAACGGAAACGTTTGTAACAAGTGTTGTTTTACTGCTAAGTTTAAGTATCATATACTCTGTAGCCAGTCCGCCGGTTGGCGACGTCGTTAATCCGTTAGTAAATGACGCGATTTGCTTCCCAGAAAAACTACAAGTAAGATTTTTTGCTATCAAAGTTAAGGTCACAAAAACATCTGCGGACAGGTGAATAATAGCTTACGAATAAAGCTCTGATGTTACTCGCTATGTCGTCATGTCTCCCGCTTGACATCACAAAGGTAACTTTGACAGCACAAATCAAAGTAACCAAGTTAACATGGAGCCGAAGATGTTATCGAGACGGACGGATTTTGTAATCATTATAACAGAGGTGCTCAACTGTTAGAGTAGCAGACGGTTCTTAGTTCGGTTCCGGGATCTCGCGGTGTTGAATTTAGATGAACAGCAGCTTTTATGAAATCCAACTTCATGTTATAATATATATGTAACAAAATTTATAAAACCCTAATAAGCTCATGAACGAAGCGGTCGGGGTCATTATTAGCATTGTTATATGGCTATCATTGAATGCAAGTTACAGTATCCTAGGCAACAGAACTTCACCGTCTTCAGACTATACATCATTTACAACAAATGAGGTTGAGGTCAAATGTATGAACCTATTTGAAGCAAACTCGTGTACTGTATTCCCATTCTGCAGGGGACGGCCCCCACTCCGTCACGAATACGCTACGCTCGTTCCCGATCGCCACTTGTTAAAACTAAACTTGAACCTTTATAAAGTTGCCTTTGTGTGGTCATGTTTTGTAAGGATTGGCTAAACCGGAAGTGGGTTTAATAGAGCTTAAGGCTGTCCAATGTCGCTGCGGATCCGAACACAGTACCTCTTGTGTGCGATAGATCGTTGCGGCGCGTGCCCGAGCGAGTGCGCGCCGGTACGAGAGTGACAAGCGCCTTGTGTATACTTATATATACTGCTGTTGCTGCTGCTCCTGCTGCTGCTGCTGCTGCTCAATCATTGCTCTTGCAGATAATGTCGTCAAACATTTATATGATAACTTTACTTTTATGTTGATACGTATATATAATAACAAGATTTAGATCAAAATCTTGTTATATATTAAACTTAATCATCTTTAATCGTAAGTCAAATTAGTGTATTGTCATGAAGATACAAGTGACAGGAAGTGTTAACTTGGTTACGTATGTGTATCGATGTATGTGCAGCAGCAGCTCTCGTAACGATCAATGGTTTGCTTATAAAGTTAACTTCGATATGAGGATGTGCTTAGCCATAACTTATAAAAATATGTTTCAAGCACTGCGTTTGTCTAGCCCTCTTCTCCTTTATTTATAAATTATTTTAAAATTATAATTAAACATTGCAGTGTCTTTAAACTCTAAAAACTTTTTTTATCCTTTATCGATATCCTTCTTTATTATTATCCTTCTTTTGGGAAGATGTAAATTGGATTTTGTAAAACAAAAAAGCGTAACGAAAACGACGCAAGTGTGCTTTGGTTTTCCCTTTGTCGTTTCATTGTATGTTACTTTATTTTACTCTTCTCGCTTTTTTATTATTTTCTATGGAAATTAATGAGCCCTTCCATTGCTCTCTCTCTCTCTCACTCTCTTTTTTTCTCTTTTGACCTGTTTCTCTATTCACAATCTCCACAATGTAACGTTTCGTTTTTCCTTAAAGTCAAGACACTACTGCGTTTGATTTCTGCCGCGTGCGGACTTACAATCGCTTATTTGTTTAATAAATAGGAAACTGCCATGATATGTAAAGAATAATAATTAATGCAAATATTATTCAAACGCTAACGATAATTATTAATTCGTAATAATTATAAAAAAACAACTATTATATTGGCAATGGACAATAGGACCAATAAGCGGTAGCATAGCTTGGTAGTTTTTACAGTGAACATTTTTCGTTGCGAGTGTAAAAATATTCGCGAGTTTGTGATTGCGGGTCTGAAAAAATCGTCCACTTGACCCCTAATTAGTGACACGCACCGGGAGCCGGCGGCGCGACCTTCCGCCAAGGCTCCCCCGATTTGGTCAGGCCGTCCGGTTCCGGCGGTGCCCTTACCGCGCGCCCGCGGCGCCCGCGCGACCGGACAACCGGATACTGCGCACGAGAAAAATACAAATATGACCGTATGCTTGTTGCGGTGGATATATTATTGTAAAACTAAGATACTGTGACACTTGCTGGAGCTGATGGTAAGTTATAGGATCGCCAATCACAAAGAGGTTTTAGCTGGAACTTGGTTCTTTTAGTATAACAATCAAAGTCATTTTTTCCAGAGCCTCTCAAACTGATTACACGCTGCTGCTTAGCAGGAGATATACGTACAGCCGTAAATATATAAGAAGGTTCTGTAAGATTTCATCATCGACGCACTTAATGTACTTAAAGTAGGGGAGCATCGCGCCTGTCGGCAATCACTTGCTGAATGGTGTTGCGGCTGCACCGCACTCTGATTAACAATGAGGCCGATTTTATCACCAGATCACATCGGATCCGTCTGTGTGCCTCTCGGCAAACGTTTGCGGTGTGCTGCAGAAACTAGGCAGCCGGATCAACATCCTGAAGACCTTATTATATTGGACTCGCAGAACCCTGCCGGCCTGTTGGGTATAACTGAACCGCAAGGTGCTCGAGTACAATCAGTTTTGAACGGCGTAATTTTTTACCACTTCTTCACATTGGACGAATCTGCGCTCTTTCTCGATGTCCCTGATTAATAAGTGTTACTGGTTAATAGGTATCACTATTTTAGTGATCATTAATAATATTGCATTATACCCTGCTCAATAGTACCTTACGGTTTCTGGGACCGCAGCACTCTGCAGAAAATACTCAACGCGAGACCTACTTACCACCAGATGTGTGTTAATACCACTACATTATAAATTTCATTATAAGACAGTTACATCATCAACAAGGTACATAAGTTTATAATTAAATTCGGTAACTTAATTTTGGTGCAAACTTAACCTTTAAATTCCTTCAGCGCATGCGTCACGCGCCGCGCCGCCGCGCCGCCACGCCGCTGCGCCGCCGCGTCGCCGCGCGCCGCCGCTGGAACCGCCGTGTTATTGTAAAATTCCACGTTCACACTCAAAGATATGTGATAAATGTCATTGCGTTCCGGTAAACGATATGTTTCAATGAATTTATGTATATTTAGCACCGTGCACTGAAAACTGAGCAGCAAATACTTTAACATAAACTTGAAGAGTTTCACATGGATTTTGGCTTACGATATTGTGGTAAGCTACTCTTGATTACCTGCGGTCGACGTGGGTTAAAGTGTGAAGGTCGCTGTAGCTAATAAAATTTCTAGATTGTCTAGGTCTAGGTTGTCCGGACATCCGCAATGTCTGAAAGCATTCAACGAATTGCAATGCTTGCGCTCTTACCGGCATCAAATATTCTTCTTCTATTCTCGTTCAATATTCTCGTCTCGTCCGATAGTCTTTTCAAAACCTTGCGCCGAGATAACTCTCAGAACAAAGACGATAAAGAGGGACAGAGGTCGTAATAAAATACGTACGTTCTGCGGAGGTCCGATTCTAGTCCTATCTATTCCTATGGTAAGTGGCGCAACATCAGTTTGTATTGTTTAAGGCCCGGATGCCCCGTAACTCGCGCACTAACGACGGCGAAAGGTCACCATCACGCCGCGGGTCACTTTCACCGCACGTTAAGCCCGTGGTAGGGTCACCATGAGGTCAGATACTTTAAGATTTTCTGAGACACATAAGCAATATTTACATAAATACATATTCAATCACGTTTGAGACCATACTAGAACAACAATAGAAGTCTTTTTTTTTAACTCTAGTTTCTAAATATATTCTCATCTCACGGGAAACTGCACGAGCTGAAACCAGCTGTATCTACCTTTAGGTACCAATAGGGTCTTAAATGTATGACCAGTAATTTCCACCATCACTATCATCGTTTCTGGTTGTAGTTGTCCATTTCAGAAAACAGGACTCTCCAATCGATTTAATACGCGCGTGGTCTTTTGCCACCCGCATTCAACGATTCCCTACGATCTTCACCAGATCTTCGGCTGGACTAATTTCATGGAAATCCAAGTTTACTCTTTTAAAACTGGTAAGCCTATTTTCTGTTCCTGCTGTTAGGAATCGGAACCGTATTACACAAGAATAGCTAAGCTTTTTATAAGGAAAGAGGAAAAGCTTTCGTCGCTTTGTGTTCAATGCTGGTTGACGAATGTCGCAATTGTACGCAATCCTTTAATATATTGGTGTTTTTACGATGGACATATAAACCAGGCTGCTCCAATTAAACCTCCCCATTCATAGCTAAGCTGTCACCGCTTTAGAGCATGCACCATATGCATATAGCCGTAGAATAGCTATAAATCGCGTTGTGTTCAAGCGGTGTGTGTAAACGTTACCAACAGTTGTGTTTTATAAAACACAAAACTTAATAACCAAAAATATTTATAATATTACAATGGTTGGACCCCAGGTACACGGTTTAACACTAGGTTTTGTAACAAGGAACCTCGTTTAACATTTTCCACAAAGAACAGCTCACCCAGCTGATCTTTGTCTACATTATGGGCATACAATTTCGCCAGCAGTGGGTTTAGCAACAACAACACAGAGTAGGAAGATTGTCGTTGAACTGCATTCGAACGGCTATGGGTTGGAGTGAGGGTTTTACTTAGTTTTTTTTTTAATGCAAAATGTAACAAGAGGACTAGGTTGTTTTCTATGTTAGGATTTTTATACTGCACCACACTATATAAAAAATGGGTTAGTTTACCACCTTTAACTGCAGCGTCGCTTTAACCGGAACGCAGTAATGTTTGCCCAATTTATAAATAACTTCATCTTTAGCATTTTAAATTAAGTCGAATTAAGTTATGTACTAAGTAATTCCATAATCAGGTATTAATGAACGGTGTTAAAAGATATTGGAGCTTAGAGCCAGGCAAGTCGTAGTGTTGCGAGGCGGCCGAGTGGAGGGTGCAAGGCGATTGTGGAGCGATGGCGGGGAGGTTGGGTTCCGGTTGCGGGGACGGTTGCAGGGCAGTCGTGGTGAAGTTGCATAAGCAGCCGGTCGGCGGGGCGGTTGCGTAAGTAACCGGTCGCCAAGGTCTCTGCCGATGCAACGCGCCGCGGGCAGGGTGAGGAGCGCCAGCGGGAGCCTCGCAGGGGAAACACTCTGTGTTACAGCATCAGGACATTTTGTTAGATTTTGAAATAATTGAATTATTTTACAGACATATTCGTATAATATATGTTTTCACTTTATTTTAGGTATTATGTGTCACGAAGCCACAATACGAACTGGATGTAATCATGACAGTAAAAGATACTCATACCTATAACAATTTGGTTCTATTTAGGATGATAAATGTTTCGTTATCGCACTTATTTCACGAGCTTCAACGTCCTTCAAACCGGGACATAGTAATTTGCACACTACTCTACCTATATAGAGGGCCTCTGACAACAAAGAGCATTAAAATATAGTTTTCTTCAAAGTGATGAGTTAGTATATATTGTAGATATAGTCGTCAGCTGATATGAAAGGTGAGGATATGAGAGTCGGTTCTGATGAATGTGGGAGGGTAACAAATGAATAGATACCCTGATGAGGATAAAGGACGTAAAGCCTTGTGTGTACAAATTTTTATTGTCCGCTTCCGCGATCCCGACGCGCCGTGGCCCCAGCGGAAGCGCGCGGCGCGCTCATGAAGTTTATTTATACGGTTTATCGGTTTGTAAGGTCTCGAGCTGGTGCACGGCGAGCTGGTGTGCGCGGTACCAGCTCGCACACACAGCATCACATGTATTTACTAGACCAGGTATAGTACGTATACTAGATATTTCCGTTCAAGTACTCGCACTTGGTGCCGAAGCATACATATTTCTAAGTACCGCCTTGAGCGTACAGTTAGGCATTTGATTGTGAATGAGATGATGGAAATTTTTTATCTGTGTTTTCCGGCCTTGTGTACAGTACGTGTATGGGAGCTGCAGAAATTCTGTGTGGATATGCAAACTGGATAGACCTGGTGAGAATCGCGGGAACCCAGTGAACGCGAGCAATGCGAGACCGAACGATGTGCAGATCTACGGAGACGGCCTATGTCCAGCAGTAGACGTCTATCAACTGATGATGATGCAAACTGCTTCAAAAGTCTCTGTGGTTATCTATACTTAAGTTTAATTTCAATATTTTAGCAGTTAAGGGTTTGATTTCTATTTAGAATATATGATATTTGAATAAGATTTCCAGTCCTACGTGACGAGTATTGATAATACTCGATCTATAAACATATGATTCAGTAATTAGTCTCTTCCTAAACAAATACTCTTTTCATAAACAATTACTCTTTTTCTGCAGACTATCTACTATATGTTGGTAACAATAAAATAATAAAACTTCAGGATGAATGGAGCTGACTTTGTGTCTTTCAGCTAAGTTTGCGCGATAGGAATAAACACCTGCCGGCTTCTATTTACGACGATTTACATCGCGATTACCTCATTAAACGCGTTAGAGTAGTTTAATTAGCTGCAGCGCTCCTTCCCAGAACACAGTAATGTTTGCACACTACTGTTTGGCGATAGGAATAGACGTTTGACTTGTAACTACTGTAGCAGAAGAGAAATACTATTTATGCTGAATTTGTTCTGACTACTACTAGTACGCTTAGTATAATAGTTTTTAATATAGATAATTACATAAACATTGTAATCAATATGTATATCATCATCACGATGACTGTTATCATCATACGACAATTTGATGCCCACTATTAAATATGGACCTTCTCAAAATAATGAATTCGCCTTACTCGCCACACTAAGGTCGAGGACTCAATCTCTGGCGCGCGTCATATCAGTCACAGTACAGCCGTGTAATGCTGCACAGAGGTCTCCCCCAAACATTCCCGTATCGCGCGGGGGATTTGGACCATTTCCCACCACGCTGGCCTATTGCAAGTTAATGGGAGCCAGAGCCTTGTTTGTTGATTAGTTGAGTACACCACGAGCAGGTGAGGTTGGCTTGGGCCCCGCGACTTGTTGTGGGAAACCCCCCCCCCCCCTTACATCCCACCAGATTTCATTGCATTTCAGATCTATACAGTAGTAAAGCTTGAGCAACATATAGACAGTCATCTGCCGTCAGTTAAACAAAATATGGAAAATTAAGTTCGTATCCAGCAGAGGACAGAAGGTCAAGTAACAACATAACACTTACATAGCTTGGTAAATATCACAAGATCAAGAAACAATTTAAATTATTTACATAAAAATTACTTCAAACGGATCTAAGTACGCCGAGCGATATAGTTATGATGGACTTCCGCATCCTCGTACCGAATATGGAAGGTTGACATCAATCGCTTAATCTTATAACTTGTCCCGCTCGTTAGCGTGACGCACTGGCGTCCCGGATTATGGCAGGTTAACGGTCACCATACATGGGCACAACTGCCCATTGTCAGTTGCGAATGCAGCGGACGGACACGCGCCAGGGCTGCGCCCGCCGCCGCGCCGCCGCGCCGCCGCCGCCAGGGGCACAGGGTTATATACCGGGACCTGGCACATCACTAAATGCTGTCTAAGAGGGAACTAATCATTCTGGCTGATGAGTACCGTTTAAAGTCTTTATTGAAAGGAAATTTACACGGACGGTGATAGTAATTTATGGTATAACATGAAGTAAATTGGCTTAACAGATCAATAGTTATATTGTAGTAAAGAAGCCTCCGGTCTGATTCCTGGCCGAGGTGGTCACTGCTACTTCTGCCTTTATACTGTCAATTAGTTTACAAGTATGTATACAACATCCGGTTTGACTTAATCACTAGAAATACTGTTGTTTATGGCAACATATACTCTTGGAATAGACGTGATTGGTATTATTATTGGTGCTGTTCTAAGTGAGATAAAGCTTAAAATCGTACCTAAATGTAGCACAATCCGAACCATAATAGGTGTTGTGATGGTACATGCTAAGGCACTTCCGGGTAAAAGATAATCACGACCTACCGCAACTTTGATCTGTGTTAGTATGATGTTCTTGTCCAAACAATTTTCAGAGTATCAATTAAAGTGCGTGAACCCTGGACGTCACCGGAAATAAGTACTTATTCGTCCGGCGGCGCGTGCGCAGCGGATGTCGCAACGACCTACGGCATACGTCACAACGTTACGGATTGACTCTGCGCCGTGAACTTGGCTCCTCAGTCAATGAACTGTACTGATAGTGCAGAACAAGACGAGGCACTGGTTTACTATTTGAGATTTGAAGAATTAAGTATTCCAGCTGCTGCTGTTCTGACGCGATCCGAGTATCACGTAGAGAGGACGCTCAGACAGTTAAAAAAGCAATGGAACAGGAGCACGTCGCCGGCATCTGAACTCAAACGAGCTGCTGTAAAAAAAGCATTAATTAATCTCTGTCGTGCCATTCCAATGGCTCCTTTGTCTCGCTGCCTAGGCGCAATACGATCTAGGAAGCAAGACGCCGACCATATAGGGCCATGGGCCATATGCGGCACGCGAACATATTTGCAGAATCCTTGCCCGTTTGCGTGGAGCGCTGATTTGCCATTTACAGACACAGTCACGCTATAAATAGTAATAAATAGCGATAAACACAACTCGCAGATGATCGCTTTGTATGATATGGGAATGTTGATTAAAATGTATCGCATAGTTTGTAGTACGGAGCTCTGCTAACGCGGGTCCGGATCTGCGGTTGTGTACTTCTTCTTCTACTTCTTAAGGTTCCTGTCCGACTAGCGAAGGTTGCGTTAGTTCTCTTGCGAGCCGGAACAGGTGGACGGCACTCGCGATTCTGGTCCACTTCCTGATGCTACGCAGCCACGACTTTTAGTGTTAAAGAATTAAAACCCGGTTGCCTAGCTAGTCACGCTGGTACAAAAAACCCTCACCACCATCCAAATTTTACTAGTGGTAAGAACTACTGTGTTCCGGATTAAAGAACGCTGTAGCTAGTGTAATTACTGGAGTAACAAGACTCATTGCTTCTTCGAAGAAAGCCAAACAACATGATCCTAAAATTTAATCATCAGTTCCATGTGATCAGACGCAAGTTTTGCAGCCGATGGTAAATTGTGGATGGGTGGGCTGAGTGGTGAGCTAGACTTAAAGAACTCACGGGTACACTCAGCAGCGCAGCATCAGCACACCTGTAACCAAAACACATCAGCTCATAAATCATTCATCGTGCGAGCTGATCACCGCGCGTTTGATCCGCGCCGCGCCGGATGCTGCGCATTGCGACCGCTACATAAGAGATCCGCGACTGCCGCAGCCGTGAGGCACACGCTCACAACCTTTGGCTCATTGATATAACAATCATTATATACAATGTTTATTGGTTAAAACATTGATGATGTTTAGATATGTTGTTGACCATGAGACATCACGAGAAGACAGAGTGTCCCCGACCCTGTGCAATAATATTCTCAAATTGAGGGGAATTTTTTAACTATACATTAAAAAAAAGTGCGAGTCTCAGCTGTCATCGGCTGCTCGCTCGTATTATTGTATTCTCTTTTTGTAAAAGGGTAAAATAAATGTAGCTACTGTCTATGTATCTGCACTTGCATGTGGCATTATATATGAACCGAATAGTTGAACCGATTTTGATATATTATATAGCAAGTAAAACCTGAAAACAAATTTTAATTGTTTTTCAGGCTTTTCAAAAGTACAAAATTTTTTATTAATAATATCGTGAGATCTTTGATGAGAAAATGTTGACGATACCTGCCTAATAGGTTTACTAGTTTATCGATTGTCAATCTCGTATGTTGATTGTTGTGGGTGAAGGAAAATGTGAAGTAATTTGCGTACGCGGGGAGCATTGAGATGGTCTGTTGATGAACATAGCAATAGGTAGTGGCGTGTTCGGTTTAATGGCGGTAGGTCCTGCATACAGGATATCTCCTGTCACAACACGGCTGCGTGACGGGGGAGTCCACTGTCACCGGGCAGTAGCGAGTAGATAAGGAGAAGTGGTACGATCGATGACGAAAAGTATCATGTCCTCTGTCAAGGTGAACGTAATGAAGTGCTTAGTATATAATAAGTGGTACATTTATGTAATAGGTGAGCCCCACATCTGCTGGAGATGAATAAGTATTTAAGTACAACATCATTTAATATATATAGCGATGCAACGTAACTTTATTTGTATAGTTAGGGCCATCGTAATTACTTCTACCAATTGCCTTTTCAGTATATTTCATGTGGCGGTGCGCAGGCGCGCGCAGCCCGCTCGCGGCGGCCAGTGTAGCTAGACCGCGCATTGCCGGCGGCGCCCTATAAGGCCGGCGGCTGGTGCCCTCGCCAATGGTTATGGTACACGGAAACCCATAAACGGTTAGGAAACTACGCGCTTCCTCCCGCAAACAATGCGCGGATTGTGATGGTTTTTCTGCTATTGAACTGTTTGATGTAACCGAGATAACTTTTTGTATGCGACAAGACTGAGAAGACGTTAACCTGATGTGAGATTATATGATACACCGCACACGTAACTTAGGGTGTTTAAAGAGAATCACTTGACACTCGTGGTATCTTATTAATAAAATAAAACAGTAACGTTTACATTAAATTACTATGTTGTAGAAATTGTCACTAATAAGTAATCATAGGTGATTGTCGGAAGACAGACCTATCATCAGAGAAAATGATTATAGAGTGTTGTACGTCAGTGATTTAAGAAATCTACTAGTAGTCGGTGCTACTTTATCCCCTGTACATGTGCGGAGAGGTCGGTAGGCGTCATCTGATTATCCATAAGAACGAAGCTAAACGACAATAGAGGCATCGAGTGATTTCTGGGAGCCCTTAGATGTATACC
Organism: Troides aeacus; assembly: GCA_033220335.2. NCBI lineage: Eukaryota > Metazoa > Arthropoda > Insecta > Lepidoptera > Papilionidae > Troides > Troides aeacus. Next base: position 513,285 of record CM067288.1, read on the forward strand.
AATGAGTTGCGGAGTGGCCTGGCAGCGTAACAGGTAACGTGAGAGACTAGGAGAACGGGTGGAGTTTTCTATATATTATAATTTAATAACATAAAACAATAGTACCAACAGTACTTACAGCTGTTAACTTGCAAAGACTGTCAGATGGCCAAAGGACAAATTTCTTTGCATTTCATCTTCATGAAATATGGGAACTCACCTTGATTGATATTTTGCTACAGCGCTCTTCAAAACTTAACAAAATGATTATTTAAAAGCAAACACAACACTACCAGGTAACGGACTGCACTCCCGAAACATTTACATCAATTCATTATCGTCCTAAACTTGGCATTGCGTTGACAAGACGCGATATGCAAAACCGGCGCGACCTCGCGCCGCCGCCGCGCCACCGCCGCGCCGCCGCCGCGCCGCCGCCGCGCCGGAGGTCGCTCGCACCGGAGCACACAGCATCAAGGAGACGCGATTTCCGCCACTCGCGACCCTAATTGCGCTCGCATGAGTTTAGGACCATATCAGTGCTGGCATTGCCCAAATAACGCAATAACAATAGCTCGGAACTAAACTTCCTCGCGGTGTCCGACCGATGGCTCCGCAAGTGGGTCAAAGCCGACCCCGGCGGCCTTTGGCTCACATCTATTGTTGTGTATTATATTATTTATTTCAATGAGCGAACAGTTTAAGTTAAATCATTAAGTTATTTCGGTAAACGTGTTCAAGCAATTAATGTATCGTCATAGAATAATAGTGTTTCAACCGCAGCGCACGCGCAGGTTTATCTTTTAACCTTAGTTATAATCCAGTCAACATAAGGAATCAATACAAGTTCAATGAAATTAACAAAAATAATAAATCCTAGTTCTATCTCACGGAACTGTGACGAGAGTATAACGTCAAGTTGATATTAAGTAACAGGATTAAAGGCGCATTAAAATATTCTCCATCAATAGGGAACAACTCTAGGAAATAAACAATAGCTTTTGCTTCTATGTTTAGGGACACGTTGCGCGTATACCCTACAATTCTAGATTTAAGTTCAACATCTGTAAACCTAAGTTGATGATGATGGTGGTGATTCATTCACTGCTATATAACATTGATTTAAATGTTCCAAGCTGTTTATACTGCTGGTCTAATGAGACAACATAGTCTGCTGAGGGTTTAAAGTGCAGTAGCCAGACAAATGCAGACGGTTAGGTTTAGGTTTAGAGTTAAACGTTAACGTACATTCGATAAAAAAACCAGTTAACATTATAAACTGAAACAATGATATTTAAAATGTATACCAATAACTTCCCTAGAATGAAACCGGAAATTATCACAAGCGATACATTTAAAGCAGCAAAGACGTTTCTACCTTTTCTTCGTGCTATCGATGTAGGCAGTGAGGAGTTCTCGAAGGTCGGTGAAAAAATGACCTCGCGACGAAACGATGATAAGCTACTTCCGGTGACAGAATTTTATAGCTGTTAAGTTAACGAACATTTGACGAAAATAAAATTTACATTGTGACATTCATGTTTTCAGTTAAAGAGTCCCTAAGGAGCCTGGACCCTTATCAGTTGTTTGTGTTGTTATCTAGGTACGATAAGGATAAGGTTTAGAAATCGGAACGACAAGCCCGCGCAGTGCGGCGCTGCACGCGCTCTGTAGGACAACGATCGAATAGCTGATGTGATTACTGAAATAGCTACACTTTGACTTAGGCCAGAAATAACGAGCTCTATGAAGCTTAATCCTGAATAACTTAACTTTTAACATCCGTTTTTTTCATTAAAAATATGTGAAGTAGGTTTCTCGTCATTTGTTTTTCACAGCTGATTCAATTGGTGATGTTATCAGCTATGAGATAAAGGAATCTATACAGTCATTAGAAGAGTATTTCAGGTATATATATATATGTATCTATAAATATATACTGTTTATATCACATTATTTCCAGTTTAAGTTTTGAAGAAGTTTTAGGTTATTTAATATTCAATGCGATTCTCGTTCAATGATCGAAATAGTCTCACGTCTAATACGTTCGCTTACCGGCTACAATGTAGCGTTCCTGGAAGAGTGTTCCTGCTCGCTTGTGACCCGTTTCCATTATTGTTACGTTAACTACTCAACAGAGTAACGGACAGAAATAACTCCTTGTTTCCATGTTAAATATTATTATAGCTATTAATTTAAAAATAAACCTTCCAACTAGAAAAATACTATAGAAATAGGTGGTGTATCAGCAAGGGTTCAATCCCTGATGACCCTGCTACAAAGAAGACAAAGCTTTCAAATTGCTTTATCACTTATGTAATTAGAGTCCTCATGAAATCATTACTAATATATTCTATAGCTTAAATAAATAAAAAAAAACTCATGTGATGTTAACTTCTACATTAGTGTATATGTTAAGAAGCAAATAATAGAAGTAAAGTAATAATATGATGTAATAAACTGTGCACTAATAAATGAGCTGCATCCCTTCGGAGCACCACCAAGGCGCAGTGTTGAAGTCATTCTTGTGTTCTGATGGAGTTTCCGAAGCCGTTCCTACGAACTCAAGAGAGGATACAGAGTGTAAAAATTTTATATATCCTTTATTCAATATCTCTTCAAATATACTCGATTTTATGAGAATCAGAAAATAGAGATATTTATATATAGCAGAGCAGGCAGACGAGCAACACTTGGTGGGCAACACTGGTAAGTGAAGGGCCTATTGCTATGTGGCTCTTATTAAAATAATAGCGCTCATCGCCCAGCAGTGGGAACATTAATAAGATTATTAACATTGAAAGTTTCATACAATTTAACGTTGTGCTCTGGGCATTTACTTCCTCAAATGAATATTGCTCACACTGCTCACTTTCAGTAGAAACAGGCATTACGCAAGTGTCCATCGGCTCAGAGAGATCGGAGACTTTATTTCAATAAATGTAGTGTTTAAAATATTCAGTTATTACTTAACCGTTTTAATTAATAACTAACATTGGCGGATTCGAACCTGCGAGTATACTTTAACAAGCTTTAAACCATTGGGCCATTGGAAATTTTAATTAACGGTATTAAACACCACGGACTAATGATGTATTAATCAGTGTATACATTAAAGAGTGAAAGAGCACCGGAAGTGAGTGAGCACTCTGTCGGACAACGGGCCTCCTTGTCCGACATGTTTCTGTAGACACGAGCAGCTCGTGTGAACAGATTTAATATCATTTCATTAAGGATGTAAATGAATAGTATCAATAGCTGGTCAACTTCAGTATATCGTTGTGGTAAATAGCAGTAATTCTGTAGGCAGTGTTCACAGCTACGTCACCGCGCCGGAAAAGTCGACTAAAGAAGAAACGGTTCCAGGAAAAGAGTTTGAGCTTTTGTTAACTACTACCTTCAATATGGAACATATAACTTAGCAGCAGTACAGGTTACAGTGTTACTTAGATACCGACAAGAGCCGTCTAGATCTAGAAAGGACTGGTGTTGTACTACGTTTCAGATAATTCTGCAAACGAAAAGAGAGACAACACTTGAAACGTTACATCATAATAAATAGATAATTGAACATTGGTATGCGAACCTGCGCCCGTCTGCTGCAACCCCTGCGCATTACAATGACAAAGCCGTCGCGACAGAACAATCGGCCCGCTGAAACTAGCTACTGTTCAGGACCTGACGCGCTGACGCGCTGACGCACCATCGAGCAGCGAGCGAGGGGCTGGAGGAGGAGCGGAGCTTGAGTATTAACACATAATCAAATGACAAACGTCTGTATGTGTTTGGGCAGCCGGCTGATTGTGTGCTAATGCTTTCAGTGCGAGGCTGAATGTGGGTGCCAATCTGATGCCATTCATCGCTGTGCTACTTTAACTTAATAAGAGCTTAGATTTATTACGTTCTAATGTCACACACAACGAGTTATTTATTATTTTATTGTTTACACATAGAGGGCCGGCTTTATGCCATTGAGACATTTTCTGACAGCAAATCTAATAAATTATATGTTGTCATATTAATAGAGTAGCTCAGGTATCAGATTCCTTTGTTATTTAATTAGAAAAAAAAAAACATATTTAGTAGATATGAACACCTTACTAGTATATCCTATATATTAGAATAAAATAAAAAAGAAGCAAATGAACAATATCTAGGTGCACTAAACACAGGTTTAAGAGTTATAAAAACTGTGCGAACATTTCGACTTGTTTATATATAACCTTTATATATAAATATACGTGATTATTAATCCCATTCGCTACAGCGCCAGGTGGTGATGGGGACGTGGCTGCGTGGCTGGTTGTGACCGGTGGGTGCAGGGGAGGGGACATCAACAAGGGCGCGACACATTTCTATGGCACGACTCGATTCACGTGTCATTCGGTTTGTACTGCGCACTATGAATCGAACTGAGCATAGGGTTGTCACTTTATTAATTTTTTTTTATGATCTGTCCTAAAGCACTTGATTGCAGGTGGGATTCTACCAGCGACCGTGTGAGTACCATGGCTGCCTATTCCTGCCGCAAAAAGTTTAGTACTTGTAGAATTACTAAGGTACGGAGACTTAACATCCTGTCTCAAAGTACATCGCGGTGTTGAAGTTATTATCCTAACTAACGATGAACTCATTGTTATGGGCGAGGATATCATTCACCTTCAGATGATCGTCCTTGTCAAAACATAGGTTAGGATGTAAGATCGATCTCTAATGATCTTGCTGTATGATCTGCACTGCAACTTTTTTCCCTTGTCGAAAACCAAAAACCAAGACAAAGCCAAGTAACCTGCGATGATGTCGAGGACAGAGCGAAGAGGAGGAGAACTACAAAGAAATCTGACCTCACCGCCTTATGGGATAATAACTAGGAAGTCAGAATGTACGGGATAATACTCTCTCTATCTCTCTCTTTTCGTACAGAATTAATATTTTTCTAAGAAGGAATAAGGGGGAAATCCCCAGATCATACACCGCATTACGTTATTAAAAAAAACATTTGTCTGCTAAAATATTAAAAAAAATATATATAATTAAATAAGGTCACTATCACAGGCAACTATTTCCAAACCGTGGGTAGCCGGAGATTTTGCAAGTGGTGACGGAGCAGTCCATGCAGTGGCGCAGACCTTCACCTGAGGCGCTTCAGAATTAATTACATAGCAATTTATCATCTACCCAGGATCAAAAGTCAACGGGCAAGGATTTCCACAAGCACACGAAATTTAAATAAAATAATCCTTTATTTACAGTTCCCACTAGTGGGACCTGTCTTTTCTCACGAAGAGAGAAGAGAGACAGTGTCAAGGTCATTTATCCGTCCCTATGACCAAGTGATGGTATATCTCTGTTGCTGGAAATCGTATAAGTATTATACCATCGCAACGACTATTTCGTTCGCGAATAATGTGCAAACATTAATGTGTTCCGGTTTGAATGGCGCTGTAGCTAATGACATGACTGGGGTTACGGGAGTTAATAACTTATCCTAGCTCGTGCCGCGTTAATAGAGGTAGGCGTATTATTTACCACCAGGTGAACATCTTGTCCACTAAACCTCTGGATAGGTGGGGATCGAACCTGAGCTTTTTCGGGACGTGCAGCGCTTACAACCGGAGCCATCGTAGCTTTGAGAGATTTAACTTATAAATAACTTATTTAAGGAATGTGGTAATTATGTAAGTCTATGCAGAGTGGTATGGAGATCTTACAGGGAGATTTTTGTCCAGCGGTGGACGTCTACCAGCTGATAATTGATTGATTGAAGGAGCTTAAGTGAGAACTTAATCCCGCTGACAGCCCTGTGAGGTAAGTTAGCGTGACGGTCAAGTGTGCGGGCTTCCTGCGCGCGCTGCCCGCCGCCGCGGATCCAATCCCGTAACGTGTATCAATATCATCAGCTCGCGTGGGTCAATGACCCCTCAATTCATTATAACATTAAAGGGTTCCGTACATAAAGCGATCCCTTATTTCTCTTGATTTTTTATATAAGGGTTTTAATACATTTAAAACTCTGATGGTAGAGTTCTAGAGAAGTACGTGTGTTCCTACCTCCGCTGAGAATCATCCCAATGTCACTACTGTGTATACTAAACAGTAATAGTATATTCTGAAATACGTTGTAGATAGTAAAATTACTGCGGTAACAAGTTCGCGATATTGCTACAGTTGTAGCAAATTAGGCTTGGAAATATCAGTTATGAACAGATGAACATCGTACTCGTTCCGTCGCTTGGTAATCAAGGCTTAAACTGACTACGCTAAGTTGGACTCGTTGAATTACTTACTTACATACATACGTATACATCACGCCTCGTTCCCAGTGGGGTAGGCAGACCAGCTATCTCCACCTGCTTCGATCCTGGCACACCTCTCTCGCTTCCCCCACTTTCATGAGCGTCTTCATGCACGCTCGTCGATTGCGAGTACTTTTGATCCGGCCTTTGTTCAGGCCACCTTCGATTTGATCGGAATATGTTTGTAATAAGTTCCTTACATATGTTATAAAGCTAATATACAACGCTATAAACATAGACGGAGATATTTAAACCTGTAGTATATATTTTTGGTAGAAAGTTAAGCAAGTCCTTCAGCAAATGGCGGTATCTAATGTTGGTAGGAGGTGTCCTCATTCCTCATATTCAAGAGCGAGGCTTTACCTCTTAATAGCGTTTATAAACAATTGATGGAGACAGAGGTCGCCGGAGGCACGTTGTGTCAGCGCGGGTGCTTACACAGCAACTGTTTTGAGATGTAATATATATGATGAAGCAAGAGAATCAAGCACCAGTAAGGATGTTCACACAGCTGCTGCACGTTAATGGTTAGCAAAGGAATAGTTCACAGCAATGTTCACAGCTAGATCACAGGAGACCTAGTACTGCATCAGATAGATAGTTGTAATATTTTAATTTTTAAATTTTTTCCTCATTATCATCGGCCCACGGTAGTCCGCTGCTGGACATCAACATCAGCCGATAGACGACTATTGTTGGACATAGGCCCTCCAAAAAATTCAACATGGATTAGGTAGGGTTTAATATGGAAGGATTTGAGCTATCTACCACCGCGACGACCCAATGCGGTTTGGTGGGAGAGGCTGCTAGACACGAGCCTCTCCTACACTTTTACTTTGTTTCTAACGAAACAATGCTTCAAAATATTATCATTCTTCATCCCGAGATGGTTCATTGAGCAAAGGTAAAACAATCCCGTCCGTAACGCAGCGGTCAGTAGACATTGTAATAGGAGGATTTCTGGTTCGATTCCGGGATCACTTGTGAAGAAGTTCGTATATTAGTACGATTTTTGTAACCCTCACATGTTAACGGTGACACTCTTCATCGTATACAGCCTTCACACTTAGCACCGTGAGAAGTTGAGGCCGTCATGAGTGTTAGCGCGTCGTAGATAACAAAGGTTGTGTATAGTTTTCGTTTACGCATTAGCTACCTCCAATCACGAGAGGTGGTGCGGGGTTCGCAGTGTGCAAATACCATTAGGTGTTGCCTCATTCAATGCATTGAGTAACGTTATTAAATGTAAGTTGTGTGTTGTGTGTTGTGTGTTGTGTACACAACTTGAGTATATCTCAAAGTGAATGTTAATTATTTTGGGATCGCTCATCGCGCGCCATCCAATGCCGTTGTCAACTGGAGTGGCCGCCGCTCGCCGCCCGCCGCCCGCCGGCTTCAAGTGAAATGTGAACAAATATCCTTGTTTATTTATAATACATATAGCTCGTACTTAAGATGAGAAGATTATTAATATTATTATGTAATTTTTTAGTTATTTGAATAGCTACCACCGGCAGAGTCACTGCTAGTCACGAACATAGCGCGCTTTACAATATATAAGTTTATGATGAAACAAGTCAAATGGCGATATATTGAATATGGTATTCCAGAGGTCCCGTACCATTTATTATGCTAGAATTTAGAAATTTCGGATTAATCTTATAACGACCTTGAAAATCAATAATTTTGCCTTTAGCTTATACAATAGATAACGAACACATCACACCCGCACAGGTAAGAAGTCAGGAGTTGGTTAGATTTATTGCATAGTTTTTTTGTTAGTAGTCGTTACTACTATAGTAAAGAAAAGGCTGATACATCCAAAAGTCCTGGATAAACAGATTTATAGCCAAAAGTGCACATAGCAATAACGAATTTTGTGTCCGACACTGTCTACCCAAGTTAGTACTAAGAGTCAGTTTCCCAGTTTCCTGTCTCAGTCGTCTCCACAGATTCAGCTTGTTACGTCGCCTAGCATTAGTGTGTAAACCTTAAACTATATTACAGTTTAAGTAAGGTTTTCAGTAGTAAATTTCGATATTATTTATACTAATGGATAACGAGACTGGTTCTTGGCTGAGGGTGATGAGCTCAAAGTATTGTGTTATCTTCCTAACTCACAGGTAACTGTGGATATTCAGCATTAGAAGAATGTTTGAGGCGATCTCGTACCTCAGCTGTATAAAATTTCTTCTATGCTCTAGTACATTTATAAAAGATCTGGATCCATCAATATATATCCATGTATATTAGTTTGAACGCTACTCGAATACTTATGAAAGAGACAATATGTATTCAGCTCCTCGCGCAGAGCTCGATGTGGACGCGAACAAGTGGTCGCTGGTATGAATGTGCTAAGTAAGCGGTTACATGCTGCAGCACGGCGCGCGGCTAGAATATTGACTGCGTACAAGTTTACAAGGCAGTAATGAACATCGGATGTCTATAAATTAATTTAATGTAGCTCGTTAAGAATATTGATGGATTCTTAGCAACGTTTACATAATACGTAACGAATAACTTTATACTCCCCTTTTATCTTCTATGTATTTGTATATGTATGTGTATAATGAAAATGTGTTTTGTTTGTTCGCCACTCACGTGAAAACAAGTGACCTACGAACGCACCGGCACAGGAACACAAGCCTGCGACGCGGAATAGTGTGTAGATGGGTAAATGATATCATACAGTATTTATCTTTTGAATTTCGTCGATCCTTCGTCGTTTTATTTTCAATTAACTTTTATAAACATTTTCATGTGGTTCTATTTAAGCGGTTGCTATAGTAACGATTCCTAAAGTAAGTCATTTGCAGTTGCGGTCTCTTTCAAGGAACATTTCAGACTAATTCCAAGTGAAATTGTAAAAATTTTTTTACAGGCTCGTTTTTGTATTGTCTTAACATTTGTTTGGACTCATTGGATTCGCTTCATCACTGTATAAACGAATATCCGTCACATCTGCTGGACGAGGAACTGGACCGGACCAGTTTGCGCCGTAGCTGTGGACCCCAGTAATTGTATATTAGGAGCAGCGACCCGGCCGGGGAACAGCTCGTATATACATAAAAGTAAATTGTTGTATGTTTTGAAGCATAGCAACGTCGGTATTCGTTACAAAACGATTTAACGATCATCGTGTGTCGAAACGAAGGTAACCTTGATCAGCGAGAAGGAGCCGGGGGGGTTGTGCAACAAACCGTGCGCGGGCAGTCACACGGGCCACGGTTCGACTCCCCGTCGGTACGCGCACCGACATGCTCCCATTTGTACGCGGCGGCGAGGTCATTGGGGTCCGACACCGTCATGTCATAAATAACGTGACTTAGGGTCGATATGTAACTTCTTACTTCAACGCTATCAGCTAAATGTGATGCTGTGTTAGTATTCATACCAAAGGATTGTTCCAGGGAAGGATGCTTAGTCGTTACTTTGTATTACAAAAGGAACTTACATAAACAATTGTTTGTATGACATTTTGAAGTGACAAGTTGAGAGGATGATAACCAACTCAAGAATTAGTTTTGCTTCGTAGTAAGATTTAAATCGAAACATCCATAGTCTTAATTACAAATACCACTAACAAACTTGTGCGGACCATAAGGTGGGAATTAAGATTTTTACACAGCATCTAGATAGTTTAACATAATTCACATAAGTTACAAGTTTGTCGGTAAAGCTAAGAACTCCGTAGTTTATCGTTATCCTTTCCAAAATAACAATCTTTCCCACTTATACCATATATGTAACGAATTGACCTGATCATCCCAATATAATTAGATCCTCCACGGCATTGTTCTGTCAAACATTTATTCGCTTATGTATGGCTCTAACTAAACTGGCTGCCGCGCCACTCGACGAAAGCCCCTTTCGACAGTTCGTAAACAAACAGCGCAATGATATATCACGGTTCAAGTTAAGCTGGACGTCGGTCATTATGCAAGTGGAATGATTTCTTAGTAGTTTGTAAAACAGTCACGATCCAGCAGCAGACAATACCTGGTGATATTTCCGACGGTTGTCGTTACGCATGATGTATGGGCACCGCTGCAATGCGCTGCGACATTTCTATGTGTATTCATATTCCGTCTTCTCTTGGGCTGTGCATAATGATAAGCATATCCGCAGCGTTTTGTATGTTTTGTTGTTATCACACATTAGCTGCGGCAGCAGTTAGGACGTCTAGTTGTCACTACAGTCTCATATACATTATATACACGCAACTCCTACTATACACATATTGCAACAATATGATATAAGCATACACTACCACTAAATAATTTTGATCACTAGCAATCACTAAAAATTTATCTAACTGAACTTGAATTTTACATCGAATTAAGTTACAATAACGTTGATAATAGTCAAGTGTCTTCATCATTACCATTATCAGCCTTTGTTTATCCACTGCTGGACGTAGGCCTCCCCCAATGTCTTCCACTAAATGCGATCCTCAGCTTCGCGCATCCACCCACCTCCGACCGCGCTGATGACGTCGTTGCATCTGGAGGGAGAGCGTCCTACACTTCCCCCGTGCGGGAGACGGGTTGGAATATCCCCACCGATACAACACTTTTGGCGGGACGTGGAAGGTAAACTAAAGAAGGAAAAATTCAAGGAAGGGTCAGCATAACATTTCTGCGATCATAGCATACCCTGTCAGTGGGCTCATCTGTCTGATGAATAGGGCTTCGCGCTGCCGAAAACCTCGCTTGTTACTATTCTTTCCCAAACAATATTCCAAAGGGTAACATCCTACATTACCTGTAATTCCTGGGTATTTTGCAACTTACCCCACAATCAACCCGAATGCCCAGTGCAGTGACCTATAGGCACTACCATTAGCCAATAAACGTCCATTGGTGGACATGGGCCCACTCCAAAGATCCCCACATTGATGGTCTTGGGCCACTTCTCACGCTGATCCAATGCGGCCTGGTGGAAGCCAGAGCATCGTTTGTTGATTAGCTGGGTGCACCACGAGCAGGTGAGGTTGGCTTGGGTCCTGTGAGTTATTGTGTGGAACCTCTTAATCCCTAGGAGTGGGATTTACGGGCAATACTATCCAATGGACAGGACACAAGTTAGCTCGCCTAAAATATTCGCGCCCTCATAAGTTTACTAAAATTATTAATTAATTATTTTTCTACTAACTTTCTGATAAAAGAACGTTTTCAAATTTAAACGCGCAAGCTATTAAAGTAATAAGCAACGTTAAGTTCGTAGTGTCAAGTTAAGCGAGGTTAAGGGAAGGCCGCGATTAATATGAAAATCGTTACGTTAATGACCTTTCATTGTTTAATTACCTGTAACACGGCCGACCTCGTGAGGAGCAGCCGCTGTCCCACACAGCGCGGATAATGTTTCAGACTTTTTAATCTCTTACAAATACAAATTAATAAAAAAATTACTGGCGGTAGGCCTCCGTTGCCGGAGATCGTGTGGATTGGTGCTGAAACCTTACTGTGATCTGGACTGAAGGACGCCGTATCTAGTGAAATTAATAAGGAAGTGACACCTAACTTGTCTCTTAAGGCAATGAGCGCATTGTGGTGCAGTGTATAATATCGTAACTAGCGCCGCGTTGTTGTGTGCCAGCGTATCGCTTACCATCAGGCGAACGTCCAGCTCGTCGCGTTACTTTGTACAATAAAAAAACCTATCGTGATTTTAATAATAAGTACAAAAAGCAGTTATAGGGTCATTGACCCCTTTCTAGGTTAACTTTTCATAGTTTCTTATGTCTAAGCTAGTTTATACCTTAAATTACATTATGATATCAAAATCAAAGGAGAATGTTGTATCCGTACGCGTTCCACCACCGTCAGCCAATAGACACGTCCACTGCTGGATACAGGGCTACTCCAAAAGTGTGCACATCGAGTTCATATGGGGGTGATTTTGGGCCATTTCACACCACGCTGGCCCATTGTGGGTTGGTGGGAGCCAAAGCCTTGTCTGTTCATTATCAGGGTGCACCGCAAGCAGGTGAGGTTGGCTTGCGTCCCGTGAGCTGTTGTGCAGCGCCCTTTACACCCCTTTTACTGCTTCCACCGATATCTAGTATTTCATTATTTTCTAATTTTGTTCCTTCTTTCTACCGTTCCTATTCTCTCTTCCTCTCTATTCAACTAAACACGAACAATACTAATGGCTTCGTTAAAAATACTTAGACGTAATAATCTGTCTCCTTAAACCAGAAGTTAACAGTTTTTTTTTTATAATAAAAACCCTTTCAAAATGTAGCTGGTCTCAGTGGATTCCCTGAAGATATAAACTCGTAGTGTATGTGTTATAAAAAAACCTGCTTGTAGTTCAAGCTATTAATTATCTACAGCTTCAGTTAATTAGTAATGCTAATATTAACAAAATAACACATTAGAGAACGATTACAAATAGTTAGGTAGGTAGTTCAGAACTGTTTTATATGTATCATTGTCTTCGCATACAAATTTTCATTTAATGGCGGCGGGTTATTGGCATTCACAATGTTGCAACTGATTAGATGATATACCTGTTGCGTTGTTTCGTAGACAGACAGACAGACGGACTGCGAAGGTTTTCAGCAGAGCGTTTGATTATTCAGTGGGGAAGTATTCGCGGAGGCCGATACCCCGATAACAGTTGAATCATTTCATAGCGTTACTCATGGAGCAGCTGCCTGCTTATAAATCGCTTGCCTTTTTTTTCTTTATGTTGAAAGAAAGCCAAGCGGCAGAAACCACGTGAAAGCAAAAACTTCTGCAGTAATTATTTTTTTTCTACGAAGCGATAAGACGAGCGGTACGTTCACCGGATGGAAAACGATACGTCCGCTTATAACAATACGGTGCTAGTCTCGAGACGTTAGGTCTCATGACCCCAGTAATTATACTAAGTATAATGCCCTTCGAACTGAAACACAGTAATCTTTGTACAGTACTGCATGTCGGCTGCAGTGGGAGCCGCGGTGGTACCTAACTGGACGGGCTCCGGCAACAGAGACCTAAATACCACCAGTAGTCTTAACTACAGTACAGTAAGAAGCTTAGCTTAATAATGAGATGCAAGCTATTAGTTCCCTCGCTACTGCTGCAGCTTTTGATGTTTTCTATCGGAATTTTAGACAGTTTTCAAATTTCGAATTTGTTTAATTTAATTTAAGTTATATATACATAAACAATGTACATATTTACTTATTTACTTTCAATGTTATACCATCTGTTTGTATGACTGCGTATAACAAAGTGACAAGCCGAGTAGTGTTTACCGGATGGATCGTATGCCTCAACAATGAGACGGAAGTGAGTGTGTTTACACAGCGCCAATGTAATAACCGATAAGTGTAGCTAAGTAAGCTATCTAGCTGCTGCGCTTTAAACTGAGATCAGAATTGGAAGCAGCAGTGTAATTCGCTCTGGTACTCTATCTATTGAATGCATCTTTACTGTTCTTTAGGAGCGGCTGATGTATTGGATATTGGAGTGCCGTTAAGCGAAAAATTGCGTCCCACTTGTGTGGAGCCGGGATGACCCAAATGTATAAATATACCGCCCCGAACGGTACCAGGTTCGACGCTCGCGCCGGCTGCAGCGGGGCAGGAATTCTCAATTATTTATATATTCATTCATCTATACATTTACTTTCTTCTGAAGGCCTTTGTTTGTTATCGCCGTCTAAGTAGGTATCACCGCAGCGCCTAATGCAGCCGACAAATAGTAGTGTACACACATTACTGTGTTCCGGTTTGATGGGCGCTGTAGGTTTTAATATAACATCCTATATTTGTAATTGTGTTCTGGTTTGAAGAGCGCTATAGCTGGTGTAATTGTTGGGGTAACGAAACCGAACATCTTATGTTCGACGACGAGCTAATTGTGGTGCAGTGTATACCATTCTAACTAGCGCCACGTTGTTATGGGCTGGCGTATCACTTGCCATTAGGTGAACATCTCGCCCGTCTCGTTGCCTAATGAAATATAAAAAATATCAATGTAGTGCCGTGTGAATATCTTAATTATCGCCTTAATACGGATAGTTACTAAGCGATTCCTAGGTGAACGCCCTACTAGTGTCTGGAGCTCCATTATGTGTAATAGGTTACAACAAACCTCATCCCCCCAGCGCGCGCCGCCCTCCGTGACCTCCGACCTCTCCACTGGATTACCAGTCTCAATACAATTCGTCATCCTTTAACGATCAGCATTACTCATACATATTAAGTTCAGTAAATTTAGGCATAGACTATAAAGTACACGAGACAGACGCGACACGCTCCGTTTCTATAAACTGCCTAACGCACTGTTCCTATTATCAACAATATCCAGAGTGAACAAGCTGCTGATAAGCTTATGCTCTTCACTAATCAAAGCCACATCTTCATTATATACCAGATAAGATTGTGGTTGTTCACAAATATAATCTGAAAATCAGCGCTGAACTGTTTGGTTCAATAAGCAGATGAGCTAGGCATCATCTCCATGCTACTTATGTCTGATCTTGTATATATATTTCAAGGTCAATGACCTGAATAAACATTTGTACTGCAAAAAAGCGAGTTTAACTACATTTACAAAGAGGTACGTTCTAATCATTACAGGTTGTCCTAGTGCGGCTGCAATTCCTAGGTCTGGCGCAGAACAGGAATGTGTAAACATTACTAGGATTTAAAGTATACAAGAAATATCTATTTTAAAGGGGAGGGATAAAAATAAATTCTTAAGTAACATCCTAATTTAATGGACAGGGAGTTACACTTATGTTTAAGTGAGTTTTTGTATTATAGAAGGAAGGAAGGAATCTTAGAGAAGGTTAATTAGTGATATTTTAAAGCGGTAATTACTTAAAAATACCTAACAATAATATGAAGAGACTGATTAGTGTTTCTGGAGATGATGATAGCAATGAACGTGAAAGGTAGAAAAGGTAGTTCGCTTTACAGAACTTCCTCATGTAATCTGTGAGTGGTGATGGCCGGTGCGTATTTAGGGCCGATTGGGCCGCGGCGGGTCCGCTCGGGTCGGATTGATTGAGCGCGAATAAACAAATTGGCTCTAATTGTGGGGTACGGTGGGCGCAGTTCGGCGCGCCGCAGCCGTCCCGCGCCGGGGCCCGCTTCCTAGTAGTATTTACGTCTGGTGTCCGAATTAATTCCCCGACACCGGCGACCGACACACACACACAGCAGCATCAAATAGTTAATTATATACGTAGCGGGATTAGAATACGACACGTTTAAACTTAATGCCGATCAATCAACTTACTCGCGCACTTCATTACTGATCAACTTGTATTTTAATGAGACACGTGACATTTCACCGCCGCAGCACCCATTTCCGCCGACAAACAGTACTGTGGAAACATTCGCGTGTTCTGGTTCAGAGAGCTTTGTTATTAGTGGAATTACTGTAGCAACGTAACATCTCATATCTTCAGGCGACGAAATGTTGTGCTGGGTACATCTACATAACCATCGCCACGTTCGACATCAAATGAATCACATTCGCCTGTCGATGTCAATAAGGCGCTACGTTATATTACATCACGTCTCATTGTTATCATTTTAATACCTTTAGCTTAGTAATTTCACTAGCTACAAAATCCCTACAGACACACTAAAGTTTGAGGACCTCACTGAGAATCAGGTCTATCACCATCAAGAAAATACCAACGTGGTGAAGCATCTTCGATATCGATGAGTAAAATTGGTCTCGCTCTTGAAGGCTTCTCTTCGAAGCCCTAACGACTGTCTGACGTCAGGCCAAGGTACTTCATGTACCGGCCTACTTGCACATCATACCCACCTACGTGGACGCACCAGTTAGGTAATTCCTTCGATCTAGTTGTTGTTTGCCCTAGCCTATCCTACCCATAAACAGTGAGTATAATTAGTGAATGCTGTGTCTACTTCTCAACAGTCATGTAATATAGTAAGATTTGTTGTTTAAATTCTTTGTATAGTGTATGAATGACTGTAGACCTAGTCAATGATCAGGTGCGTTTCCTGGGTTCAGGTTCCACGTGAATTTTAGAAAAATGGTGTTTTGACGCAATGCATAAGATTTTATTTATTTTAATATAAAACTTTTAAAAAGACAATTGGCAGAAAGTTTCGTACTCCGACCTTTGTAAAATAAATAAATATTGTAATTAATATTATATTTATTTCCTATTTCCTGTACAAATCCGAGTGTGTTATATTTTTATTAAATATACATATAAATAACTCACAGGATATTATTTACGCGATTACATTCAGTGTCAATGTCTCCCTCCTCTCTAGGGTTACCCGCAGCAGCTGCTACCTAGGCATCAAGTCCGTCTGCCACAAATAAATAAACTGCACAATGATGATGCTGTATAAGCGACGGTATAAACGAAATGGAAACTTCTCAATCAGGATACGAGCTCTTGAAAACTACTCGGACATGTCATTCACCTTCACTTAACTCGCCCCGGTATCATCTGGGCCACTTTTTGCGCTGATTATAAAGTCGGTGACACTGCGAGTGTAAATATTATTAAATCTTATTACTGTACAGTAACGCACGCACGCGTCTGTCTGTGGTACGAACCAGATAAATCTGCATCTACTTTATTTAAAGGTACATTGAGTCTAAATATATTCCAAAAGGCGTTCATCCGGTTTAGACGTTAAAGAGTATAAGATTTTTTAGGACTCTACAGAGACATTATTTTGGTCATAATAATATTACTACACGAACAAAATAAAAGTAATTTGTGTTTTAGAAAAGTTTACGCGTTTAAATACAATAAGAAACTTACTGATAAGTAAAAAGGAAATGATTCGGAGTACAGTACAAACATCGACGAGGCAGTACAGTGGCAATATTTAGTATGTGCTGAATGTGTCTCCGAAGCAAAACGCGCCATCAGCCAGCAGTGCTGTGTGAAGATAATCAAATCAAGATGTGGAACAGTGTAACGCCCGCGGGGTCCGCACGGGGAGAGTGCTGTTGATTGATTTATTTCAATAAAAACAAACTCGTTTCGGTACACCTACTTGTCTCGTAGATGGTGAAAAGAGTCTTAATGAAACTATGTTACTGAAAGCGACAACAGAGAGTAGTACTGATTTAAAGATAATTAAAAATAACTAGATTCTAAATGTTCGTAGTATTACCTCTAAATGTATCGTGGTAAGGATAAGATTGATTGGTATATTCAAGTCCAGTATATCAAGTTTAACATTAATGGCTGTGTAATGTAGAAGACGGTCATCAGATGGTAAAACAAGACGTACAATGTCAGACAGAAATATCCGTTGATCTTACAGTCGCCTTGTAGTATTGGATGATTATACAAATGTATACGATTAAATATTGAATGGCGCACCCACGGCGCGGTGAACATGTGTTGATAGTGAAGCCGTGACCGAAATAAGTTAACTCTGTTGCGGTGTAGTGGAGGGAGAGAGGAGAGGGGGTTGGTCCTAACAGTTTCACAATCGCACAAACAAACATTCGTGCTTTCCCATCGGCTCGTTATCGCACAGTGAGAGTGAATCGCTAACTGATTCGTCAAGGTGACCGCCGACCGGTTCGGATGCGGCATTGTCGGATGCGGCGTCGCTGATGCTGTAAGAGCTGTTTAATAACTTAAACGAGGAGGCGAGCAGAACGTTCACCTGCTCCCTAACAATATCAGGATATTTATGCAGTACTATTTTAAGACTTAGATAAATCTCACAAGCTCCATAACTTGTCGAGGTACAGTTCAGATAGAAACATTAATTGGCAGTAAACCAAATGGTCAAACAAGGGATGGATCTTTTAATAATACATTTATTGGTCATATGTCTTACTTAGCAAAAAGCGGGTACGTGGTCGCATAAATTACAACGTGCTAGATTGGAAAGCGCTGTAGCCGCAGCATTGACTGACATGTTATCCTTTGAGGTGACGGTAGTTAATATAAATGTGTCTAAACTACAGAAAATGAAATAAATCAGCATTAGATTCAAATTCAAGATAAAAGAAATAGCTGAGTATCTAGACAAGCTGCCATTAAAACGTTTTGTCTAAATAACATTGAAAGCAAACAACACTCACTCAGAACATTATCAATAAACAAAAGCATTTGTTAGTCTGTTGCACTTACTGGAGCTAGCTCTATATTACTGTAAACCATCTAGGTTGGTGCCACCAAAGCTCTTATTGCTGCTGCCAAACAATGCTGTACAGACAGTACTGTGTTCCGGATTGAAGGGTGTTGTAGCAAGTGAAATTATTAACATCTTATGTGTTTACACTTCACCACATTAGTTTAATGTAGTAAATTGTCAATCAACCTCACCATTGTTACGGGCAGGCGTCTACAGGTGAACATCCCATTCGTTTATCCGCTTTGTTAATTAAAAAAAAAAACACTGACTAATCTAATTATATTTTGTGCGTTGGCAACACTGAACAGTTGGAAGTAGTCGGCCATTTTATTCAATTGATAGTTCGCCACCGTTACGCGTCTGTCACATAAATCTCAATAGCGACCGGAGCCCTAATAAGGGCTCGCCCTTTCTCATGGCTGGGAGTCATCGGGATTGTTTAATGGCAGATGATGATATTGGAGATTTATTAAAGTAAGAAGCGTTTATTTCTGCCGCCAAATATAATCATTGGTGCGTTAAAGTTTAGAAGATATCGCATGTGAAATAACTGGAGTAAAGACGGTTAACATCACCTGAACGCGACGAGCGCAATGTGATGCTGTAAATTGAACTATATTATTATGAACTGTCGTATTGTTCACCAGCAGTCTATCTTCTTGTTCGTCTCGAAGTTTCTTCGGAAACAAAAATAAATCTGCAATACAATATATCCTTGAAAGCAGTCTTACAAAACAAAATAGTTCCATTTCTGTGAACACGAATCGCCGTTTTTTTCCCTTAATAAGAAAATAAAAACCTAATTAGAGTTTATAATACGTAAACAGAGTTTTATTACGTTGGCAGCCATATCGCATTATACTTAATATAATATAAACCCGTGACCGGCTGATTCTAATCGAAACGAGTTTACGAACGAGAGGACGTCGACCGTGTGCGCGTGCGCTTCCATTTTATATCGTACTTTAATCGCTTTATCCAAAAAAGAAAAAGATTTGTCCACTCTGATTTTAATGGAATTGCTGCTATGGTAACATACCATCTAGCCAAAAAGTTTTAGAAATAAACTAGGCGATGTACAGTACTTTATATTTAAACACTGACAAAAAAAACAGATGAGTATCAAACATAATTAACGAATCGATTGACAGGTTTCTCTACTTAGTATCCTTTAACTGCAAAATGTTTTAAATTATTTTACTGTTTCATTATGATGAGATTGTAATAAATTTCTATATAATGGATAAAATAATCTATTATAGACCTCAAGGTTAAATGCATTTCCCAGAAGTTATAATATCAGTTGCTTTGTTTCTTTTTACTAGAAAAATAAGTCATCTTTCATTGAATTCGATCAATCGAACGTTAGTGGTAAATTATAGAACAAGTTCCTTTAATCAACAATAAAAAAAAAGTTTTATTTAGTAAAACTAAATGTTACGGATTTAATCGGGTTTAGTTAATTGGTGTACTCAACGTAACGAGTGGGTTGCATCAGCCACGGTCACGAGTAGCCTGGAGCAGCTCTTCAGTTATTGTTTACAGTCACATCTATTCAGAACGAACTCACTTTGTCTTGTAGTGGGACGCCAAGTCACGCTCGCTGCGGAGCACCCAAAGTGTAAATGTAGTAAATCGTTATTTATTTCAATAAAAAAGACACTTAAAACATCATCAACGTTAATGAAGGCATCGTTAAAAACGTCCGAATGAAATTTTGTCCAATTACGCTCACCTGACGAAATGATTTCGCGCCAAAACAGCTGTCACTCTTTATGTAGCGGCGCGCGACAGGTGCGCGCGTTCGGAAACGCGTCCCGGCGCCCGCCGCCCGCCGCCCGCCGCACGCCGCCGGCCGGCACGCGGCGCCGCGGACTATTTCCGAACGTCTTTTTTCAGACGGATTTAACCGTCACCCATTCAGGCGATCCTGACACTTGCCCCCACCGAATTCCTCATGCTTTTTTGGTCCTTTCGCATTCACCGAGAACGGCTTTTTAATATAGCTTAAAGTTGACCAAACGAATTCTTGTAATATTGATACATCAGCTGTTTCTAATCTTGTACACTAGCGCCACATTTATAAAGTTTATGCTATACTACCAAGCTCTCTTGAAGAATCTTACACATTTCTAATTTTGGAAGCTATTGGTATACATAGACGGTATTTATAAATAAAAAAAAATCCGTTTATCGCAAGGAAATAGTCTTCGCAGACGAAAATTTAATAACGTTTGCAAGTTACTGCTTGATGGCAGAATAGAGCGTCACATATATGTTAAACTGTACGACATGGTCATCATTCTTTTTTAATCAAGTTTTTGTTTTCATTGTCATTTTAAATTTCATACTTTACATAATTTTTCCTCCCTGTACCATAACAATTCCTTAATTATATCATCGCGAATGTTATTTTCACCATTACTTTATAAAATTCTAGGACTTACTTTCGCGACCAGTAACATAATTATATTTCATTCATTGGCTGTTCCAACACATAACGCTGTCGGTATTAGCGGCTTCGTACCTCAGGTTTTAGTTCTACTGTTTTTACTATAAATATGTTGGATAATAAATCGACTTTTTTTACCGTAATGAAGTTTTAACAAATGAAACTGGCACCGCGTTAATTATCAGTGGAGAAACAGGTTCTATTAGGTGGACCGGAAAGTAATGTCGTTTTCTTACGCTAAATACAAACACATACATTTTTAACGAGTCTTTATTTTTAATCAATGATGTATTCCCCATCATTGTCAATAACCTTTTGCCATCTAGTGAGTAAATTTTCAATCCCTGATCGATAAAAATTAATTGGTTTTTCGGCAAAATATCTAGAGATGGCATTTTGGATATCATCCAAATTTGCAAATGTTTTGCCACTTAAAAAGTGTTGCAGCGCTCGGAATAAGTGGAAATCCGATGGTGCAACATCGGGCGAATATGGTGGATGAGGCAGCACCTCCCACCCCAATTCATTAATTTTTTCTAGAGTTCGCCTTGCGCAGTGCGGTCTTGCATTGTCATGTTGGAGAATGACGCCTTTTCGGTTGACAATCGCTGGCCACTTTTCAATTAAAGATTGATTGACTCGCTGCAATTGTTCGCTGTAGAGGTCTGCAGTAACAGTTTCTCCAGGTTTCAGTAATTCAAAATGAACAATGCCGCGAATACTCCACCAAACACACAAAAGCGCTTTTTTGGGGTGTAAACCTGGCTTAGCAGTACTCCGAGGGATTTCATTTGGAGAGAGCCACTGCCTTTTGCGTTTTGGGTTATCATACAGGACCCATTTCTCATCTCCTGTGATCAAGCGATCAAAAAACGCTTCTGTGTTGTGTCGTTGAAGCAATAAGTTGCATGTGATTGATCGGTTAGCCTTATTCTGTTCGGACAGATTATGCGGGACCCAAACACCTGCTCTGCTTACTTTTCCAATCTGCTTCAAATGTTCTTGGATGGTCGACCAAGGTTTGTTGAGACTGTTTGACAATTCCTCGATCGTCTGACACGGATTTGCTTCCACTTCCGCCCTTAACACGTCGTTGTCTAACGCTGATGGTCTTCCTGATCGATACGAGTCGGAAAGATCAAAATTACCCGATTTGAACTTGGAAAACCACCTTTGGCATTTACGAATGTCCAGTGCATTTGGATAAACATCGCAAATGTTTTTGGTAGCAACTGTTGCGTTATTTCCCTTGCGAAACTCAAAAAGCATGCAATGCCGGATGTGTACCTCTTCTGGTATTTGGCTGGCCATTTTACCCAAAATTACAAAAAAAAATTGTAATTCAATTGTCTATAAGTAAAGAAATCACTATAACCTCACAATGTCTTTGGTACGCCTCTGAACAAAACAATGAGCTGACAAATGACAATCAAGTATTGGCATGCGCAGAAACGACATTACTTTCCGGTCCCCCTATTAATTGCTGCGAGGTAATCGTTTCGTTTTATAAACAAGCTGCTGGAACGCGCACACATTTTCCTGCCGCGCTTTATTTCATTTTATCTGTGCCTATTTGTTAATGATGGACTAACGCACACACACCAATTATTCAATTCATTAAAGTCTGAAGCTATTAAATTCCTTAATAAGAGTAACACCATAACAGCGTCCAAAAAAAATTACTAATTATACCATTGCCTCAGATTGATTTGCTTTGAAGTTGAACCTTCATATTGTGGGTAGACCTGTGCCCCAGCAGTGGGGACGTAAGTTGACTGTTATGGAGAAGTTGAAATGCTGAAGCGAAGTCTTTCCGGGTAACAATAAATATGATACTTGTAAATTTTAACCTCAATTGATTTATTTATCATCATCAACGTCCACCGCTGGACATAGAGCTCCATCAACGATGCCTTGTCTGAGTTGTCTCTCAGTTTCCTTACACATATGGAATGTGAGGTTAGGTTACGTGCGCGGATCCCTTTCGCGATTCGTGATTAAGATGTACGGAACCAGAGATTCTAGTAGACATTTGGCGGTCGTTGACACCGTAACGGTTCTTCCTATGGCCGTATCACATGTGCGGTTATTACGCAACAACGTATATACACTGAACGTGAATATGCAGCGGTGCGCAGTACAGAGTAACGTGTACTGTTGTGTATTATTGTTATTGTTTTTTTTAAAGTCTAGATAAACTTTCAGAGATACTCCTATTTTTTTTCTTTAATACTTTTGAAGGGCTATAATTATAAATAAAACAATTGTAAAGTTTTCTAAACATCACCTTGTCTCAGATAGAAGGACTCTATATGTTGCAATAGATTTCTCTGGTATTTTCCTGTCTGTTTGCTATCACTTGATTGTTAATCGCTGCGTCCAGGACTTTGTCTTCTATGGAAGAAGACAGAATAACGAGGTAAGATAACTAATAGCAACTCACATTCCTACGCTTAGCTCATACGACTAGAAGACGACTGAGTCTGGTTAATGATGGTAATGAACCTCCTACCATTGCTAGGATAATCTAGGACTAATCTCAGTCTAGTCTTGAATGGTCCCTCATTTGCCTGTTTCACTACAATTTCTTTGTGATGGTGGACCAGAGAGTTATATTGTAAAGAATTCAGGGTTCCGTCCAACTTCCGCATACCGCTGACTATTGGCGCTGTCTACGGCGAATTGTTTCGATGTACGGTGACGTCAGGTCCTCAAGTGGTTAATTGCAGCCAACGAGCCCGCAATTACCACGCGCTGCGAGGAAGGTCGGGGAGAGGATCCTGGCGGCCACTTGCACCAAACGCTACGAATGTCACATCAATATTGTTATAGAAAAGGTTGAGATAAGTGTAGGTGAAACTATAATATATACACTGCGCCACGTTGTCCTGGTCACTATGAGGCAAAAGATGTGAAGTCCCAATACTCCAATGCTTATTAACTACCAGCAGTTTACATACTGCTGTTTGGCGGTAGAAATAAGCACTGTGGGGTTTTACTGGTGGTAAGCCTCTGTTGTTGAAGAGCTTCTAGGTACCACCGCGGATCCTATTGTATTGCTGCCGCAAATATTACAATTACCGTGCAAATATTACTATGTCCAGGTTTGAAAGGCGCTTTAGCAAGTGAAATTACTAGGGTAACGAAGCTTAATATCTCAAGTCTGAAACTGCGGTCACAATATAATGCAGTGTATATCATCCTAATTAACCCCACTTCAATATGGGCAGGAGCATCACTTACCATCAGTTGAAGCTTTTACTCGTCGAATTAAAAAAAAACTGTACGTTGGACGGAATAGACACTGCTTGCCGTGGTCCCTGGTTTATTCTTTTATTCAACGAAGCGACGAGACGAGCAGGACGTTCATTTGATGTGAACGTGGCGCTAGTTACCATGGTATACATAGCAGCATATTGGGATAGTTGCTTTCACACATCAGATGTTAAGTCTCATCACCATCATCATTAACCGATCGACATCCACTGCTGGACATAGGCCTCTCCCAAAGATCTCCACGTCGATCGGTTCCGCGTTGCTCACATACAGTGGGTTTTCACGATTCTCTCCGATTCGTCGGTCCACCTTGTGGGAGGCCTCCCAACACTACGTCTACCGGCACGCGGAGGGCACAGTACGGAGTTGAGCAGTAATTTCAGCTAAAACGACCTTCAAATCGGTACACAGCAATGTTTGCTGACTACTGTTTGTCGACAACTTGTCACCAATAAATAGTACCGGAGACCCTCCATGTAGAGCCAGTAGTCAAGACCAGTATAAGATAACACACATAGATAAGTATGATCGATCCTCAACAATAAATCGCGACAGTGATCTAACGTTCAACGATCGAAGTAACAAATGTCGGTTATATTTCAGCGCGTCGCGACCGGGTGTCCTTGCTTCTATGCCCGGCGCGGACAAAGGATCGAGGTGCGCGTGCGCGTGCGCGTGCGCGTGAGTGTGTGCGCGTGCGCGTGCGCGTGCGTGCGTCCGCTCGCCTCACACACACACACTGCGCACAACAATACATACATAACTATTTAGTTTTAAAATAATACGTAATGTTGTTTGTGAGATGATATATTTCTAAGTATTCTTAGTTTTAATTCTAAAAACATTTTAACTGTTTAAACGAATACTGTGTATGATATGATGTGACGGCTGATAGAGGGATGTAGGAGAGGAGTACATACTGTGCCGACCCCGCACTGCTGGGAGAAGGGCTGAAGCAACAAGAAATGAATAGTGTCTATGTATGCAGTGTATTAAATTAAGAATTTACTACATATATACATATATATGAAATTTCCGCCAATATAGAGGCCCATCGCGATATCTCTGTACCCATAAGGTCTAGACTTGATATTTGGTAGTAGAATTTCGATATCCGAATGTAGATTAGTCAACAGCAAATTTTACAAATGTTACCCTTAAAAGGGGCTACGGGGGTGTTACGGCCAGCGATGCGGACGATGAACAGCTAGTACGTCTAGGTATAGAAGATATCTAAAGTTTTATTGACTTATTGCGATAGTTCCGCAATTTTTAAATTTAAACGTGCAAAACTGGGTACAGATATTACTTCTGCCGTTAAAAAGTCCGCTAAGAACTGATTTTATAAAATTCCTTCTCTAAAAGGAGTACGGGGGTGTTACGGACCACAAATCGGGCGGAATAGTTAGTTATAAAGTAAAGAAAACATGACTTTATGACTATCTTCAACTACCTATTTCCTACGTTACTGATTAGCGTGTCATAGTATTTATTGAACGTTTCGTTGTGAACTGTTAGTTGTCGGTTAAATTTAACCGCGTCGTTCTAATAAGCGGCTATTGCAGTACACTTGGAGCTGTACTCCTGCCGACCAATTGTTATTCCCGCCGCATTCGTCAGCTGACGCGCCAACAATCCGATGAACAATGGCCCTCATTCACGAACCATTGTTATATTAATTAACGTTATACATTCTACGTGTCCATCAATTTTCAACAGGTCTCTACTCGATATCTATTCCTTCAGATAGGTTAAGGAGAACGTATCGATGTGATTGTCAAGCTTTTATAAACAATCATACTCTTCCTCTATCGCCTCAAATCCAGCTCCGCATTTACCTAATATATAACTTTATTACTTTTTAAGATAATTTACTACTTAAGATAAATTAAATCTACTACTTATAACGACATAGATTTCCTGTACACTTACTACTTGTTAGATGGTGTACTTAACAGACTATACAATAAGCTATCTGTTCACTACTTAATTTATTTATATCCATTCCCTGCTAATATATTTCTTTGTCGTGCGTAGGACATTCTGTTGTAATATGTACAATACTTTCTTTATATTCAGGGTCGCTGGGGTGCACCGAGCAATCTTTATACCTAAACTTATGTAAATAATCGATAAACCTGGTGTTTTATAAAAATTAACACCTACCTATCGGTCCCAAGTGATGAATAGATGTCGCGTTCAAGTCCAGCCGTAACGAAGTAAACTCTCTATTGTCCGGTTGTTTGATAGTATTATTGTTTTGGTAGTAGTGACAATGTTAATTTCTTTATAATGACGATGTCATTTATCAAGATATCCGAACATTATTCAGTACAATATACGCTGATTAGGATATACAATTGTTGAACTTGTTCTTTAACCTCCCTCTTTGCAGGAGAAGATTTCACATCTACTATTAAAAAAATACTAAAAATATATAAAATACTTAATGTCACTCGTTAAAATTTTTAAATACTTTTAGTCATTGTCTTGTTTTAATACTAAATGAAAAGACTAGAACAATTGATTTAAGATATATTTAGTACTACTTCCGTTGACAACACTAAATAAAAACTTCAAATTCAGTGCCTTCAGTTAAACGTACAATTCATGAATTAGAATTTTCCCGCCATAAGAAGCAGCAAAGCCAATGTTTCCTTTATAAGTTAGAATGCTAACATCAAGTCGACTCATGTATGATACTTAAATTGGTTCACTACGTGACAATGTGGCGGTCATCGGATACTTTCGACCCATTTCACTGTGAACACAATGAAATCATTCGCAAACAACACCTAATGCGGCGGCGTTGCGCGGACCTGGACCCTTCCACGGAAGGTGCAGCACCGCCCGCTGAGGCTGACAATATCATCAGTTCGCCACGTCACCCTCATGGTTATAAGTTGTACATATTGTTGGCGATACAGCGTTTAGCGGCAACTTGACTGATCACTGCGGCCGCGAACTAATATGGCCATTGGATTACAACTGAGAACCTACAATTAAAAACTTATTCCAGTTGGAAGGTTCTAGTGTTAGGTCTGCCCTGTTGTGGGTAAGCATCTAGCATAACGTATCATAGTGTGTAAATATTACTGTCGTAGTAAAATTACTGGAGCAACGAGACATGTTATATTCCCGAGAGTAGAAGCACGTTCATGTGCGGAGTAAATCTTTTAACAACCCCTTTAATATTTTAATAGTATAAACTATTTATTTATTTATTCGTATGTTTTTTTATTAATATATAACGTGATTACACAGATATACAAGTCAATCTATTTTTGGTGTAATGAGTTCAATCTTAAGATTTTCGGCTTTCGAGTCAAAAGGCAAAATTTTTGAGATTTTCACATTAATATCACATTGGTGATCTATTACCGAAAATCTTGTTAAGAGGTGCTCCAGGATCTGTTGAAAGCACCGGTACTGCTTTACGTTTTAGCTTAGCACGTATCAACTTGGACAGCCTTTGACAACGGTAGCCTACCAGTAATAGTTATAATCTATTGAAATATGTGTCTTACAGCATCTACCATCTAGCACTTGCTGGAATTTGCTCCAGTAAAGAATCTCGGACAACACACCCGCTACTCATTTTAATTCCTCAAGTGTAGTCAGCAGCACAGGATGCTGCGTGTATGCGGAGAAACTGGAACAAGTCGCTGCGAAAACGCTCGTTAAATGTTAAAGTGGTTTTTATATAATTACAAAAAGCCTCCTCAACATATTAATTAGTGGGCAATAAGTGAGCGCGGCGCAGCCGCAGCGCAGCCGCGGGCGCGGGCGCGGGCTCGGCCGCGGGCGCGCTAGTGATGTGCGACGCGGTGCGACCAATCGAATTGCACAACGGTATCGCAAGCCTGGCCCCAGGGCCTCCCTGATCAGTAACTCGTACATGTGACTCGTTTGTTGCAATGTATACACCCGATGTGTGTAATGTATTTATATGTCATAGCTCTTAAACAATATTCTATATCTAGCTTAAGCTATTTACTACATCCGTTCACTTTTACGAGTATTGTCCGTTCTTACCATCAGATCAATTAAATCCAAAATATAACTAAAATCAATATTAACAGGAACGGTGAGCAAACTTGCGAGTGAGTTTATGTGATGGTCAGTCATCGGGACTTCCATATTACACGATAAACAGCAAGCCGCTATACTATGGATATAGAAACTGTTGATTGCTTTTATGGCACACAGGCTACTTCCTTCTTAAAATAGTAAACCTAGGTTTAATTCTAGAACTAACAAATATAGTAGATATTACATGGCTCGCTACCACCTTTAAATTGTTGGCAACACCAATAGCATTCCCGTTTTCTGAGCAAGCACGCATATAAACCATTAAATATATATAATATATATTAATTAGTATATAGAAAGTACTAAGTATGATTTACTTAGGACTTGCTCCAGGATGCTCTGCATCATTTATCAATTAGGATTGACGCGTTGCACGGTCTGTCTTAAAAGTGCACCGTGAAATCGAATTGCACCGAATGAAATAATGAATCTAAATCTTCGATCTTGGGCTGATCTATCAAATGGTGGACGTGAGGTCTTTGGTAACTGCTGCATCATAGTCGCAGTACTTGTTATTAATCCAGCTACCCGCCGACGAGTTTGGAAGGCAACAACAACTAAGTATTTAAACAGTTTTCGCACAGTTATGGTTACCAATGGATATCTGCTCGTCTCTTTAACAGTACTCTCATGTCTCAGGTCTCCGTGAATTCACTACGTCCGGCTTAGCGGATCTTCGAGTCGGTAGATGCAGTCGGTGCCGCCGTTCAGCGTTGCCCACGTAGTGCCGTATCAAGGGCGGCAACTTTCTCAGGTGTCGTGTTTGCATCGCTGCATAACATTTAGGAGCTGATCCGTCGGATAAACAGGTTTCGACATTTGATATTTATTTACTAAGGAATCATTAAGATGTGTTATTAATAAAACACTTTAAACCATCGGCCAAGAGAAGGGTTATTAATATTTAACTGCAATGAACTAGCAGCCATCCAGCAGTTGACTGCATCGGCGGGATGATAAGAGAACTAGCGATCGGTACACTGTTGAGTAACTTTATCAGTAATTTATTTGACTACATATCGATAGATCAAGCAATGGATTGTTTGCAATGGACAACACTGTTCATTAGCCAATCTTTCGAAAAGGTAAAACGAGGGAAAACTTGCGGCGAGATTTGTAGTCGATTAATGAGCTTTTGTAACTTAACTGCCTCCGTAGCGCAGTGGTTAACCGCATGTCTTGTAACATGGAGATCACTGCTTGGATTTTGACGTCACATCCTGTACAGTTTCATTAGTGCTAGTGTTCTTCGAATCTGGTAAGTTACCACATTCATACTCTAAATCTGGTATAAGATGTTTGATCCATGTGTTCCACCTGTCGGATCATTAAGCTCCATGTGACATTAAAGTTAAATGTAACCCCTTTGTAGATAACCAAAAGAGTTAGGAATGCTAGGAAGTTAAGCAACTTGCTAGCATTACGATTTTTTTCCACTCACAGTTCTCTGATGCTTAAACTTAGTTTCTGCGTGGGACAAAGGATTTTTTACTAAGAATTATTTGTGTGATTCATACTACGCGCCGATAGCCTAATGTGTTACTTGGCTTTGGGATTCTGGGAAAACGTGGGAACGGATACGAGCAATACTGATGTAAGTTAGGCACTAGTACCTTAAAGAACGCACTTGACGACACTAGGATATTCAAATAATAAATTTTAAGTTTACATAATACTTATAGTAAATTTTAAAGCTTTGTCTATGTGTTAGTTTAAGTTAGTCTTCTTAACGGTTGGACCTATTTTAACAGAACTTTACTGTCCTTGAATTTTAGCTTAAGATACAAGGTTCATCTTAAGCTACTTTTATTATTAATGAATTAGGGTTCCGCGTAACGAAATTAAAATTCATAAAACTGTGATAAATTAGTCCGGTCTCTATTGGAGTTTGCAGTAGTGAGAAACATTAGATTTAATATAGTTAAAGTGATGTTATTACATGTATAAATTATATGCACTTCTGTCGGGTTGTTGTGTTAATAATATATATGATTAATATGCAGTGGTGCGTTATCAATTGATATGTACATTAGTTATGTCCGCGGCGGCGTCTTGCGGACACTATATTTAGTCGCAGCGGCGTGAGCCGCCGGCCGCACTGACTCACGGCGCGGCGACTGCACCGCTGCGCGGCGACTGCACCGCGGCGCGGCGACTGTACCGCGGCGCGGCTGCATCTACTTTACATTTTTTTTAATCATATAGAAATTGGAAACGGAACAGAACATACTGAGCTCGTGATACACGGTCCCGTATTGCACTCGCATTTTCGAAGATACCTTTTAGATACTAATTGAACTAGCTACAGCGGTATATGACGACTATGGCATAGAAATAAATTGTATTATCTTGATAATAATAATTATAAATTATTGTTAATCATCATTAGGATAAAATGTTTAAAATTAGAGTTCTCAAACAAACCTGTATAACCAAAGGAATGATCAAGTGAAATATATGTTTTTAATGAGCTTCGGGAATCGTGACCGTTTTGTTTGTATGTTTCATTTGTATATATATATAAGAAAATTACAAATCAATCCGTTCAGTCCATTAACAATTACTAAGCTTCATATAGATATATAAAACACGCTCTTAAACTATAACAATATAGCTTTACTGATATAGATTTAAAAATAGTATTAGAGGAGTCATTGTTTCGAGGAACTATTCGCCAGTTAACTTGACTCAGTCACGAATGCTTAAAATAACTTGAGCTGTCATCCAGCAGCAGCAGCACTTCGCGGACTCGCAGCCGAGTTGTATTAATAACGTTTGTCGTTTAAGTTTTTCCTCAAAGCCGCCCCGGCCGCGGTCGCGGGAGCGGGCGCGGGAGCGGGCGCGGCCGCGGGCGCCGGCTCCGGAACCGGGTCACGGTCAAGTTTGCCGTGCAGATGTTTACACAGCCGCGTGGGACAAAGCGGCTCGTTAAGTAATGAGTACTCCGGTAGTGCAGTAGTAACTTACGGAGATGTGAAGCGCGCTCGCTTAGAATACATAGCTCTTGTAACTTCGCAACGGCAACAACAATGTTTTCTTATATTGGAGGATTAACAATGCAGGATTGGTAGCTGATCGAGTGGGTTAATAAAAATCATAAAATGAATGTGGTGATCATTGGGAGAGGTCTATATCCAGCAGTGGACGTCTATCGGCTGATGATGAAGGAAACAAATTATAGATCTACATGTTACAAGGAAAGCTTTCAGGAAGTACGTCAAGGAGGTAGTTTAACATTCAAGAGGTCCTTACCATTTTAACATGTTTATATTTCTTTAAACCTAGTTCTAAAACAAGATCAGCTTGTATCTAAAGAGAACTGCTAGCAATACAAAACCTACTATCATTTTTAAATATTAATATTTGCAATTTTTTTTAATTTATTAGGGTACAATTGTTAAGGTCCGAATAATTTCGCTTTCTCTTTCTCTCTCCTGATATCAGAACTGAGAGATGTTCTTTCATTTTGGCACACTTCCTCTCTCTCGTTTGATTTGTTCGATTTCACAATCACACCCTCGGCTCACCGCGGGCCTCCTTAACCCGTAACCTTGGCGCAGGTAGCAGAACAGATGTTCTGGGGAATGCTAAGGTGGGCTGGCTGAGGCACTTTATATGGGCAAGCGGGTCATTGCCAGGCGCGCGACCTCAGCGGGCGGAGCGCCGGCGCGCTGCTCCCGCTGGCTGCACAACACCAATTACTCAGTAACAACACGTATTTATTAATTATATATATACATTAAAATAACACTGAAAATATAACATATAAGGTTAACACTTGACCACGATCCCACCTGATGTTAAGTGATAAATGGTTTATGGTGGTAAAGCGGACTAACCTAGTTTTCGTCAAAACGCCCGCGTCGTATTTGAAAGGAAGCACCGTCGCCGGCAAGTTGTTGTACTCCTTTGCTGTTCTCAAGAAGAACGAGGAGCTGGACCGTTTAGTTCGCCAACTAGGGATGTCCACGACATAAGAATAGTGACTCGCTGTGTATCTAGTCGTCCGGTGGCAAGAAAGGGATGGGGGACTTATATCGTTTAATTCCATGCATACAATTACGTGCAAAGGCAATGATTCCAATATGGAACTACTTATAGTACAGCTGAGGTTGGAAGCCGCGACAGTGGAAGTAAATCCGGAGAATAAAACTTCCATCATCATCATTTCAACCGATGAACGTTCACTGCTGGGCATAGGTCTCTTGTGTTCCATAAAACCCAGCGATTTTTTTATTTCCTCTTTATGCCCTAGTGGAGGGGCTGCCAACGCTGCGCTTCCCTGTGCGAGGACGCCATTCCAGCACAGAATTCAAAATATAGATATACAGAACTTACCATAGCGGAAATAATGGTTCTGGACTAGCTCTTTAAGGAAACCACTGTCTTTTTATTCTCTTTCGTGAGGAAATCCTACATAGAATACTCTTCTGCTACCGGGTCAGTACAAGAGTTATGCCGGACTCTTACGGGCTGAAACCCCACGGTATCGTTATCAAGAGCCATGGTTGGAACTACAGGAAAAGTTGCGCCTACTTCTGCTGTCCCTACGGCATTGATCGATTACAGGATCTCGCCTCAGAGTCGAGCTGCCACTCCCCACCTTTGACTATCGCACAGAAGCACCGTACGCGCCACCTCGAGGCCCTTGATATACGGCAACAATCGACCTCCGAACTCGCTGCCGTAACCTCTGTTATGGGGGTTGGAGGCTATTATGCATTCCTCTCCGCCGCCCAGGTCTCTGGCTTCGAATAGGGAGAAGATAAGTTCCTTCTCTCTCAAAAAAAGCACTGTCCTAATGAAACAAATTGCAAGAGGAAGTGTATTACAGATCCTAACCGCATGTGCAGTGGAAGAGTGAGGAAATGATATGTCCGCTATGACAACGTGAAGCTTGTCAAGATTGGTATACACAGCAGCACTTAGCGCTCGTCTCCTGACATATAAGATGTTGAGCCTCTATACCTCACTTTACTACAGTACCCTTTAATCCGAAACACACTTAATCGGACTCCAACATCAGAAACCTACTGTCAGTGAGACCATCGCTGAAAAGACGAGGTGGTGAAAACAAACGAGGATTATTTATTAATCCTGTATCAAATGATAATGATGTCCGTTCTTAACAATACTCCCAGATAATAACAGTCACTTAAGTCCATTAGCCGGGTGTAAAGGACTCTTAAATATTAAGGGCAGTTGGATATAAAATTCCTATAAGCGTCGGACCCCTAGTGCCCGAAGATGCGGGCGGCGCAGGAGCGATCGATGTGTGGATCTTTTGGTAAGGCCTGTGTCCAGCAGTGGGCGTGTGTCGGCTGATGATGAATATATCATTTTTATAATCACAACAGTTGTACTTCCGTTCAAATTGTTTCCTATACTTAATACTATTGAAAGCCCACAATTGATATGTATATTAAGTATTTGATGTAATATCAATGTATGTTACCGTATGTTAATTTATACTTAATAAATTAAGTAAAGAGCACAATAAAACAAACATACGACATTATTAAATAATAATAACAATGGTTAATCTTTGAGAGGAGTTTCCTTCCGGCTTTGTTCAGGAAGACTGTGGTTACTGATTTGGCACTTAAATAACCCAGTCAGTTACCCATTCAATTGTTACGTGTATATATTTACACTGTATACTATTTGCGTCGTACAAATGTTATTGTTATTGATCTGTGTTTACTTTATATATATTCATCACCATCATCATTAGTCGATAGACATAAGACAGGCCTTTCTCAAAGAATTCTACCTCGCGCAGGTAGGGATTTATATAGGGATACTTCAACCTTTTCCAACCACGCGGGCCCAATGTGCTTAGTGCGAACTAGACCCTCGTTTTTTTGATTAACAATTACACCAGGAACATGAAGTTGGCTTAGATCCCCTGCATTATTATGCGGCACCCTTTACACCCCTACATTATTAATAATTAAAGCGCTAAAGAAAATCTGTCTCCCTTATACAAACACTTGTCGGACAATGATTAGACGAACTATTTAATGCTTTATATCCACAACCAGGAAAGGCTCCGCCAATATCGGTTCAGCCGTTTCAAACATTACCAGTAAACAACACTCTTTTAGTAATAACTTAATTATAAACCGACACTTTGTTTAGATCGAAAGTAAAGGTACAAGTTAAAAATAATGTACGACGTTAACTAAGTTTTCTACTTACCAAAAGTTATTCGAGAACGTCGCACACACACTAAAGTTAAACCATGTTCACTGATGCACACACTCACACACAGATCGGGTCGTATCCCGTCGGTTCACGTCACGGAGTCGTGTCGTTGCATTTTAACACTATGCCACTGTATTTAAGTTGATTCCACTTTGAAACCTGAAACAAATAAACAGTAACTTATACACTTTCTCTTGTTGTCAGGGAGGGCGGGACTTGGAAATGGAAGCTCCTTCTACTTGATCTACTGAGACCTCTTTTGGCGGCATCTTTCAATAGCATCGCAATAACCCAAAGTACCACCAATAACTGGACCCTGGTCTATTGCCCTAAAAAAGATGCAGTTGACTTAGTGTGTAACTGAGAGAATGTTGTACATTAGTAGATAACACCGAAAAGCTGCTGCTTCATTACTGAAGTTAATTCCTCTTAGTTCATCTCTTCAGTTGGCATACGCGAGATGGAGGTGACAGTGAGAATATTCTAACCGTGGGACACCACAAGGAGAAATTATTATTTATCTTAAAAGACTTTCCAAATTAGAGTTAAACGTATTGTCCTCTGAAGTTATCGAGAAAAAGTAGACGCAACGTAAGCCTGCGGGTCCAGGTGAGGTGTGTGCACATCCAGACCCCACCAGCATCTCACTTATCACCGGAGGTTACCCAACGCGGAGATAGCGCGGCGGTGAGCGCGACGGTGAGCGCGGCGCTGGGCGCGGTGGGCGCGGTGGGCGCGGTGGGCGCGGTGGGCGCGGCGGGCGCGGTGAGCGCGGCGCTGGGCGCGACGTTTCACAAGTTGCGGAGAAGTGCGAAAACTGTCGCAACGACGCGCCGACAGTTCGCGGTGTTGCCATTTTATTTTTAAACAATTGAGCAAGTTAAATCGAAGGTCACTCTTTAATACGTGATTCGCAAAAAACGATGCTGTTATTACATTACTTTGTTTAACTGAACGTATAGTTTTGTAATACTAAGTGGCGATACTGCTGGCGGTCCCGCTAGAGGTACTTGAAAATTGTAGTTTAAAGGCGATCATATAACTTAGTAAGTTATTACAGATTAAAGAGAGATAGAGAATGTATATCAAAGTTAATGTTGACAATGGATAGAGTTTAAGAGAAACGAGACATTGTTTAGCGGTAGGTGCGGAGTTATCGGGGGAGAGGTGATCATAAACGAAATGTTCTATTACCAGATAGGAGTTAAAGATTGGGAAGCACTTATATAAAGAAACGTTATTTACACTACATACTTTGGTTTAATGATACAGGGTGTAAGTATATAAGTGCAGTAATTAATAAAACAAATGAATGTTTCCGAATGAAATTGATACAAGAGAGAGGGTTGAGAGAGACAGAGTACTGGACAAATATACTAAACAGAATTGCGTGTACTTGTAGAAGAAGATTACAAAGCCGATTTTTATAATAATTATTTAATAATCACAGGTATTAGGGTAATTTTTTTTATGTGGGGAAATCCTGCATGGATACTTTCTCGTTGCGGAGGCTAAAAAGTTATGCCAGATTCTCACTGGCTAAAACCCCACGGTTTCCTCGCTGCGCCTTTGGCCGGAACTGCGGGAACGCTTTCACACACTACCGCAGTTCCGGTAACGTCGGCCTAGTAATGGCCCCAACATAACACGGGGTTTCTTGTGGAAACCCACGATACGGTGGTTCTACGCGGAAATTATATGCGCCTTCTTGAGGCTTACATTACTGGGTTGCGGATTTCTCCGTATCCGCCACTTAGGCCTTTGTTAGGGGGTTCAAGAAGGGCACGATCCCATCTCCTTCGACGCCCGTGTCTCTGTCTACGGATGGCGAGATTAGAGGCACTTTCCCTCACCCGCTCCGCAGCCTCCTTCTGCGACATAAATTTTTCAGAAAAGGCAACACAGGCGTTCCATGCCTCTTCGCTTTCCACCATTGCCTTCAGGAAAGGTCGTTGCCAACAATAGCGACGAGGTCTCGACGCAGTCCTGTCCAACTCGGACATACCTCCAAGGTATGCTGCACCGAATCCTCACCGTTACCACTTTGGTGGCATATGGCCTTTGGCTTTCTTCTTATACGGTGCAGGTACTTTCCGCAACATCCATGCCGCGTTAGCACCTGCACCAGTCTGAACGTCAGTGCGCCATGTCGCCTGTTAATCCAATTTGCCAAAACTGGACGCACGGCGCCAACAATTTTACTTACTGGTCTAGGATGGGCCAGTCTGTCATTCCATCGCTCGAGCAGTAGTATTCGAACGTCGAACCTCCGTAAACCCCATTCCCTCGGTGGGAGCTTCTCACCTTGAGTTTATAGTTCCATGCACCATTCATACATGGCTGCAAGGAACTCCGCCTCTAAATCCCTTGGGATAGATCCTGCTAGTACGCACGCAGCCTCATGCGAGATAGTGCGGTACCCTCGCATAACCCGGACGGCCGTCACTCTTTGCGGTCTTCTGAGGTCCGCTATAGTGTGTTCTGGTACAGGTCGACCTAGGCGGACATATTCCGATCAAATCGGAGATGTCCTAAAGAAAGGCCGGATCAAAAGCACACGCAACAGACGAGCGTGCATGACGACGCTTATGAAAGTGGAGGAAGCGAGAGAGGTGTGCCAGGATCGTAGCAGGTGGAGAGAGGTGGTCTCTGCCTACCCCGCTGGGAACGAGGCGTGATATATATGTATGTATGTATGTGTTCCGTCAAGGCTTGCACCCATACAAGTGCTCCATATAACGCTATAGAACGCACTACCTCCAAATAGAGTCAACGGCTACTTGACTTGGGTCCTCCGAGATTAGGTAATAGGCAAGTATTAGTGTACTAGATTAAGTAACACATCTTTAAATATAGGTTTTTTCTAGTTATAGTCCTTTAAACCTGAATGTAAAAGAAGAAAGCTCTGCAGTAGTACATAGGCATAGTTGATAGTAAATATCTTCTAATTGTCGGAGCGAATTCTAATGATCTACAACCTCGTGTCCCTCCCCCTATATGGTCGTTATCTCCCAACAATACGGAGATAAGTGGGAGGGAGGCTTTGTGTGCGCCGCCGGTGTACGGCGCCTTGATAACCACGACTCCGGCTATCGGCTGAGATAAACCGAAGTTATAATTAACATTTCTCTTCGCTATGGAGCCCGGCGACCTCTTTACCCAAGTAAGCAATTCGCAATAACTTATTTAAGAACAATTACATTAAGTAACAGATACAGAAGGTATAAGTAACATTGTTAAGAAGTCAACATTATGAAATTTTAAAACAACTACTAACAACAACTATTATGAAACGAATAACAGCTAAATAGCAATGAATAAGAAAGATGACTAGTTAATAGTAATATAGAATAGTAAACACTGTAAATAGTTATATATCATATAGTATACCTAAATGTTTACTGATGATATTTTCGCAAAAGCAAACAATTATGAAAGTTGAACTTTAGGTTTTAAGCTCAATTTTTTTATTCCTTTTTGTACTGTATTTTATATTGTATCTGATATAACCGGCACTGTACCCGCGTCGTATTGATATATAACAAATCTGCGACTCCTCTTCATCAGCAGCCGATTGAGGTCCACACCTTCACACATGTCTCCTCTGAAGATATCTAAAACCAATCCCGCAGGCACACGTGTGCCGGGAAGCCCCACGTCCTCACAGTGGTGCGCTCGTAGGTTTGTATCGTGTAAGTGTTAGTATCGGAACGTTGGTGCGTTAGGTATTTTAGCGCGGCGTTTAGAAGGCGCTCGGGACAAGGCCACGCGTGGGATGCGCGGGCGCAGTTATCGCCAATCTCGACTCGCGGCCCGACCCGTCTGACTAGTCCACACTATATAACTACCGAACAACGTCTCACTAGTTACGCGGACTGTTGTAAAGGCTTATTATTCTAACAACAAACTGTATATATATATATATATATATATATACGAGTGTGTGAGTAAATTAAAAAATCTACCGATACCGTTTGGGAATACTACAGACAGACTAACAAGGAAATAAACTTATAAACTACCCTTTCCTGTCGGCGATTAATTCGTAATATAATATAAAAACCAATAGCCCACTTTGAATCCCCACTGCTGGGACACAAGGCCTAGTCTCGTAAAAATGACACTCATAATAATTTTATATAAGTGCCACGCCCGCCCATAACAACGTGCGTTACTTAGGATGTTATACACAGCACCACATTATACTCGTCTCGAAACGTAAAATGTTGTCTCATTACCCATTGTAATTTCTCACTAGCTGCAGCATCCTTCAAACCAGAACACGTTAATATTTGCACAGTAATGTTTATCGGCTGCAATAGGCGCTGCGGTGCTACCTACCGAGACGGATATATACAATTATAGTAAATCACATATCTATTTCCGCACGATGTTTTGCTTCACCGGAAGCTCAAGCTGAATAGGAACCGAACCCGGTCCTCTCCACCACACGCAGCGAGTGGAAACTGTGCACGGTTACTCGTATGCACATATCCTCGCCTGTCAACATTTGCACGGCTACAGCGGCGAGCTACTTGCAAACACAAACGTTACGTTACTACAAACTGTACGGCAAATTAACGTGACCTAGATTCTAGACTTTACAAAGCAATACCTAAAGCTACGCACCGTAATTGTCGTACGACCTATCCGCTATTACACAGATGATTAAGGAACAATTTTATCTTTAGTTACAAGTTAGTAGTAGTAAAGGTGTTTAATCTCATTATGATGTACGTAAACTTTAAATCTAAGTTCATTTAAGTAATGAAACTTATATTTATTCTAAAATCAAAATAACAGACAAGTTAAACATTATAATTATCAATGTGTAAACTAAATTGCAAATAGAGTTAACTTTTACTTCAGTAGAAGGAAAACATATTATGACAATGAATTAAGTTATCAATAAGTTATATGCCGGTTCCAAAATATGTTAACTTACTAAATTCATTTACTTACTGCCAAAGTTACATTAACAAGTTACACTTGAGACTGTTTATATGTTACTATACATTATAACACAAATCACTTGATATGAAGTGATTTTATGTGTACTTATATTTAGATAGAAAAATTATTAAATGATTCATACAGACGCCCCGAAGTAAGTTGAGTAATATTGGACTTATTTTGTAAAATTACTTATAAGATTACAATACATAATCGATACATAGACACGTGAGAAGATTTATATACTGTAGATCTATTACATAGAGGCAAGTCCAGTGGTACACTGGACTTCCTTCCTTTATGATCATGATACTCATGCAAGCATAATGGCATTTTTTAACCACTTATCATTTTTTTATCTATTATAACTTTTTCCATCTCGTCAAAGGGGATCTTCAACAGATATTCTTCTTATAAGGGATTTCTACTGAAACCCCTTCAGTGGTCACAATCATTACGTTGCAATGGTCTCTGGGATCTCACCGGTGCCCCTTAAACCTAAACTTATGCCTAAGTAGAACCCTAGTTATACTAAAAATACGAGACTACTTTGTAATGGCGGTGCACCGTCTGTATGTTCATGTTAAAGTAGCTTAAAGCGAATGTAACAGGGAAAGTTTTTCCGTTAACTGCCCGATAAGTTACCATCCGATATGTAATGTTTGGTCGCCGCTTTTAGGTTTACTTTCATTCCGAGGCTAGGCTCTAATCCAGGTCAAATAGTTTTCTACTTACTAATTACCATGAGTAATTTTGGTGACAATATTTAGCCTCACCGTCACTTCTACCGGTGTTGTACAGCGTGCGCAGAGCAGAGACAGATAACGTAGGAACAAGTGTATATAGTGTAGATTGATAAGAAATAGACAAATTTTGTTAATAACAAAATAATAGTAAACAGTTAAGATGTTCACACTGCATATTATTGCATTCTCTGAGACTATATGTTTATTGAAATTCAAAACGGCACATAAAATGTTGAACAACATTGCTTTCCAATAGGAGTTCCTGTAGTAGTAACAGTCTACCACCGCAACGCCGACCTGCCTCCAGACAATAGCTTGCTAACTGTGTTACAGTTAACCTTGCATACAAATAATGAAACGAAACTTGTATAAACATCCTAACTAGCCACATTATTGCAACTATCCGAAGGTAATCGTATTGATGTTGCAATCGATCAATCATATGTTGACAGCAGGTAGCGGGCGGTAGCTAAACAGAACAATCACACCTCCACAACATGTAGTTCCGGAATCGAAGATTATACTCCCGGGACACAGAGCCACTGCACCACTGAAGCAATTAAAGAATTGGTGTCACTAAGAGGTGTTACAGCAGCACATCGCATCCGTCACTGTTGCGGCAGTAGTTTAACTTGCTGCTGCTGCTGCTGCTCCGGCCGCGGGCAGCAGCTGACTGCGTGCAATATAATACAAACCTCATGCTGCACCGTGCGTCCGTCACAATTAGTCGCTTTATTGCAATTACAATGTCAAGCGAAGTATTGCAATGTCATATAGATATGCAGTAGTTGGCCCGAGCCAGCGTTGCGCGGCTGTGTAACAAACTGTTACTGGCGGTAGTCACCGGACATTAAACAATCTTTGTTTTTTATTGTATTGATACTTTCACATAATTTCTCTTAGTTTTTTTTTCAATTAACTTATGAGATTAAGTGTACTTAACTATATGTTAACGACAATTATATATAAAAATATAGTGTTTTAGTATAGTTTAGTTTTCCATTAGTTTCATTTTCTTGTTAAAACTTTAAAAGAGTTTGCGTTCAAATCGGTGCTGTGGGTAACTGCTTGCTTTGTAACATAGAGGTATCCGAGTTTAATTCCAGGGTAACGTCATGAAATATTATATATAGTGGAGTTTCTTCCTTCTGAGTAGCTCATATCATAAATCCGCGACCACAATAGCATCGCTGTGTTTCGACAGTCAACATATGAGAGCAGATGTATTCTAATCGGGTACACTTCACCATCCGCTATTTTATTATCAATTAACACCGTGTGAATTCGGTATTAGCTCATCGTAGATAGAAAAAAACTGAAACGGATATGGTGCCCCCGCTCCAGCGGCTAGTTAAAATGCCATCTGAAAATATCGTAGAAAAAAAAATATCACGAAATGCCGGAAGTGCGGCGATGGGTTCGGTTGGAGATGTTTCGCGACGGTTACGGAAATAGCGCGCCGGGTCCCGCGGGCCCCCACCCCGACCCACCCCCACCCACCCGCACAGAGGAAGATCAAAAGATGACGAGACAAATTCCAAACATAATGAACTTTAAAACATCTTTTAAACGCCAATTATTTATGTTTATACTGCGCGAGCGGGCGCCGCGCGGCTTTAGTCTCTGTTAATTGATTGCTCTGTGTATGCCTCTAGAGGTTTCATCTCCATGTATCAAAATTCTTCTTAACCCCCGTCTAAAAAAAGATTATAAATTTCACACATACATTCCCTTATCTTTCCTCCGTTCATTAACCATTAGCTTTTAACTATAATTGAATACAAAATTCGTACTATTACTGTCATCTATTTACCCAATAGTTGCACCACTCTATTGCTAACTAGACTTAGACTTTAGGAAAGTAGTAGATTATATACATACATACATTTATAAAGACTAGATAGGGAATACTTCTAAATATGACGACTATCCTCCTCTAGTAGAGAAGGACTTTAAGCAGAAGCAGAACAAATACATATTGAAGGTTTTCATATTGCTCTCCAATCTATCTGAATGTCGGAAGTAAGGATCTCTTACAGAGATCATCTTCAAGTATAAACTTAATGCTCATATCATTTTGTTTACATTAAGAATCTCTCTTTCTTTCTCTGTAAATCGTGATAAGTGTCGTGCATTATTCCTGATAACTTCCCTCTCATTATGCTGGAGCAGCTGTATTTCGCGCCTTATATATTATATAACTTTATATAAAGATGTATATATACAGATAGCTAACGGACTGATGTCCCAAGTTAAAGGTCCTAGCGGTGACGACCTTGTCACAATTGGCTTATATTTTGAAGTGCTAAAACAATATTTGAGGTCACCGAGACCTCACGCCCGCAATAATTAATATTTGTACTCATCACAAAGCTGACATTTTTGCTGTTTGCCGCCGTTTGCGTCTAATGTTTATTGTTCAATTAATTTCGCTGTAATCAGTATGCGCGCGCGCAGGGAGCAGCGCCAAGCGAACGCCGCGTCTAACTGCCAACCGATACGGTTCAACTTACTGTCGCACTGTAATGTTTAAGTAACCTACTCGGGTTGCTGGTTAAAATTTAACAACGATACATTTGCGGTTAAGTAAACTGAATGATATTAATTCAGTTCTTACTTGTGTTTGAATAAGAGTTATAAAGTTTTCGCGTCTATTTCTGTAACAGCGCAGCATGCCGGCGACGGGGACGGATGCGTTTAATGGCAGACGTGTAGAGAATACTTAATTACTTTTTTTTTCACACTGAACGATGACTGAGCATTCATTGGAGTACCGCGATAAGTGTCGTTATAAATAATACACTAAGTTAACAGACATACAAACGATTGTATACAGTTTTACTCCCGTCCGGAAGTTGGTTGCTATATCTTAACAAATCTGTTTTTATCCTGTTACAAACACATATATAGAAACAAACTCTGAGATAACTACTTATCTCAGAGCCTTTATATGTTAAACTCCACTTAACAGAACCATGAATAAGAACTAGGTCGACTTGTATTTTGAATCTCCTGCCTATCTAAGAGGGGAAAATCTAATCTTCCTATAAACCCTGAAAGTATTACAACTTGATTAAGTGGAGTTCATTGAACAGTACTAGCACCGGTTGATTATAGGTGGGCTCACGCTGGGATTCGAACTAGAGACGGTGTGGTGCGATAACAGTAAATTATCACTTGATCATGGATCTACGTCAATAAGATACGTCCTAAAGGTGCTGCACAGCGGACCTAATGACCCAGAAGCAACATCCAATTCATGCGAGGCGGTACACCAATGAATAATTCATCGACCAGTCTATCCACCGATGCACTGGCCGACGGACTGATCGGTTCTTTAGGTAAACTTTGCCCTTCCACTTCAGAGCCAGTTTTAGACCGTGTCGCGTAACCTGGTCACTATCAAATCATAAATTTAACTGCGAATGGGTTTTCTCCACTTTTCGGACACCAGTGGGCTGTTTATTGCAGTCTATCAGTTGACCAATCTCTCAACTGTCGAATTCAAACGTTATACTGATACATTAACGGCGGACATTACGTACGTGTGTTTCCACATATATATATACATATATAACACTTCCACCTATGCGGAGGCTCATCGCGATATCTCTGTAATCACAAGGCCTGGAGATTTGAGATTTGGTAGAAATATTACTTTTGAGCGAACGTAGGTCAGCTAGTCACGGATTCTACTTAATGTTACCCCTAGAAAGGGTTGCGGGAAGTTCCGGCCCAAGCCACTGAGTAATAGCTAGTTATAACTGTAGATAGTTTCGTATTTGATGAAGGAATGTAAATATTTTTCCTTTATATTTGTTTTGTTATATTTTTGCATTTCTTTACCACTCTCTTCTGCTTCTGCCATAGAAATTGTCACAGATCTTTATTACAACCGTAATTTATTATATTTAAACCCCTATTTATCTCTTTTGTATACATTTAATTATTTTTCTTTTACATTATATTATATCTTCATCATTCCTGTGATCCATTGCCATCTGTTTTTGGTTTCACGTGGCAATAATACCTTCGCATATTTTTGCTTCCGTTTTGGAAAATACAGATCGTATCGAATTTGCATCAAAGTTTTCAATCTTCACCGGTGTGCAACAGAGGCAGATAAAAACTCTATCATAAGTCTTTATTTCTGTCCTTTTTGCATATTTTTCTAATCCTGAAAGGCTTGCACTAAGAATCAATTCGCCTTTAAATGTACTTTATGCTCAATATAGATAACGATTCCCCTTGGACGCTTTCCCAGTCCATAGAAGCAGAGCAATAGTTCTTCTTTGTGTTTTGTAAAACCAAGTATTGATTACTGTTACAAAAAAGTCACTCAAGAATATCAGATAAGATATACTGCAATGAATAAAACTAAACCGCTACCTTTATATCTTCCTACAGATCATTGTCATGATAAATCAATGGAGTATTTAAAAAAGCTTTATTTGAATATGAATTTGTTAAAAATGTATGATCAAAACATAAAGTATAATAACAGAGCGTACAGTGTTACAAATTGTAACAAACATACACAGCTGTACCAATATGCGGCCTGTTTGAGTAATTATTCATGAATATATTGCTCTGGAGGTAGGAGAGGTAGACTCCAGTAATGCCTCCACCTATGCCTTTATTCTTGATTATTTAGGATTGGCTTTCCTTATCTACGTTAAGTTAAATCTAGATTACATTCTCGCGATG
The DNA here is from genome assembly GCA_033220335.2 of Troides aeacus. Classification (NCBI taxonomy): domain Eukaryota; kingdom Metazoa; phylum Arthropoda; class Insecta; order Lepidoptera; family Papilionidae; genus Troides; species Troides aeacus. The sequence goes on from CM067288.1 coordinate 558,096, forward strand.
TGAAAGGAAATCTTAAGTTAATAATATAAAGCTGCTAGAGAAACTATATCGCGTTCAGTTAATTACTAACTAGATGTTTATATCAAGTTATAAATAATAGTTAAATACTGCTGGTGATCCATGATAGCTGTGACATGTATCAGCTCGGTCCGCGCTCGACTACAGCCGGCGCAAACAACTCGAAATTTCAAATGTAAGCTACAAAATCATAAAGATTTAGTAAATAAGGATCCTTAACGAAACGCAAACGGTTAGTCCCTGATTTAGTTAATTTAACTAAAAGTTAATACGTTTAACTGTTAGTATATGAACTTGATAACAAATATTTAAAGTATAACTAACAGTTAATTTGATAAAGTCACGACATGTCCTATGGGCCATTTGATTGCTGCAACACACGAAACTCAGTGTCGCAGCGATTATTATCGGTAAGCTAGCGATGAAGCTTTCACTAATACCTTTACGAGTAACCACTGCAATAGTACCCACGGCACGTGGACTTGACAATTCATACCGATGCTAACCTGATGATAAAGTCATTATCACTATATGTCTAGACGGTCCGGTTAGTCCGCCATTAAAGTGTCTATTAGTATTCAAAAATTACTGTCCCAGACACTAAACCTAGGAGAATCGCATGTAATCGGAAATATCTTTTCCCTGTAACTTTTGCTGACTCTAAAGGAAATTCTCAAATATTTCCACATCGAAGATTCCGCCACCCTCACCAAACAATCGGTTCATCCAGTGGAGGGCGTACCAGTTCTACTCCACTAAAGAGACTTGTAACCCATCTACCGACAGTTCTTTACAAAGAATACTTCCTGTTGCCCTTAAGTCTATGCAACCTTTAGTCGGTATGATCTTATTCCATGGATCTCCTCATTTCTGATTCCACAAATACAAACTGCGCGTATAGGTATTGCCATCCGGCTAATTTTAATCCCTAACCTTAGTATTTTAATAATAAGACTATCTGTAACCAATCTTATAAAATAATGCCCATGATAACTGACCTTAAACTTCTGGAAGATTCTATAAGGATCCATGAATAGGTAGAAGCAATGCAGCAGTAAGTAATTGCATTAATTGGTGCGCGAGGCCTCCGATCAGCAAGCAGCGCGGCGGCGCGACGCAAATAGAACCGTAAGGAGCAGTGCTGCCACTCCTGGGTGCCTCAGGATAAAAATACACCAGGTACCCCACTCGCTAAGTGTTTTGTCATCTGGAGATGATAATGGACGCGCGTGCGCGTTTCTATTTGTTGCGCGACGCGTTACTACCGGAAGTGTCATTTCATTTAAGTGCATGTTGTTTTTATTTTCCTAATGACGAGACGTAATAACCGACTGTTACTGCAACCGACGTGAACGCCTCTAACTCAGGAGTACCAGCTCCAGTTTTTATATCTACATTGATCTAATATTTGACCTGATCTATGTTGAATGTCACCACCTTTTATACTCTTGTGAGAAAGACGGTGCAGCTACACAGTTCACTTCCGCCACGTGACGTTTTGGAAGACAGTCTGTTCTAAACAGCAACCCTGACGCTGACCACGGTAGGAGGAACGATCTTAGAAATAGAGAGAATGGCTAAGCAGACATAGAGGGTGAAACGTCGCCTGGAAATCCCCAGCTCTCATGTTATGTCAATAACGTTAGCAGATTAATAGTATGAGGATGGTAACTAAGCAGGCGGGTCCGAAAAGCCTTCACCACCATTTCGACATCATAACATGAGTGTCAACAATCAAACCATGGATCTTCAGATCAATTACTAAGTCACACGCGACTTATTGTTGTTATAACTAGGCACATTACTAAAAACAATGAATCTGATGCAATGTATTAGTTTATTAACAAATCTCTATCATAGAATCAAGTAAACCCGTGTAAGCTAGTGTTAGATTAAATTCGATAGACCTGGAAAACTTACTCATCACCTGTTATCACCTGTTATCATCGAACAAACATCATTATGTTACTATAATTGGATTTTTAATGCGCTATTATCAGCTGATTACTGGAAAAAAAGTGATCATAAAGTGACTGTGATTTATATGTGTACGAGCGGACGTTGTTTTAACCACAAACGCGAAAAGGTGAACGTATTGAGTTTAACACCGGCTTTACTGATGGTAAGTGTAACTACCATTGCCCTATAGGCTCGGACTAGTAAGATTAGGACTAAAGTGAGCCCTACCGGTCGTAAAAGACGACTAAAAAGTCTAGGAGTTTCGTGGTTCTTGAGGGTGGGGGCCCTCGTCATCAACAAGCGAACTTGCGTGGGACAGCGTGTGGCTGTACGATGGTGCCTAGGAGGGTGAGGCTCCTCCTCAGAGCGGTGTAACGCTAAGTATAGAGGGGCACCGATGCGATGTTGTGTAAACATCCTTCCAGGCTCCTCAATGTTGTAATATTTCGCAATAAAATTACTTTTTACATTAACGCGAACATTAAAAGAAAACGCGATAAGTAACGATGTCGCTACCGCTATTTACATTCGTGTCGAAATGTAAGGTCTAGCTGAGGTAGTGACCTTTAGTCAAGGTGTTATTTTCACTTGAGGACTGCAATAAGACGTTTTATTTCTATAGATGTGTACCACCCCGATGGTCCAACTTGCATTTGGCCAGGGTGGTGTAACAACGACCTTAACCCTCCCCTTGTTGTATGAACCATAGTACGGGGCAGCACAGGATATTTCTAATGTTATTACCACAATATTAGCATCATGTTTTTTTTTGCTGTGTCTTCTTTTTCAGTCAATAGGGCTGGCATATGCCTAAGGGATAAAAGCCCCCATAATAAATATTTTAAAAAAACCCACCCTTTGTAACAAAAGGCGTCAAATCTAAACAATGGGAACGGTAATATATCTGATTAATATTTATCATTACTAAGTAGAAGAAGAAGAAGAAGCAGTACGTGAATTATATAACACACTACATTTATTATAATAACTTATATATGTTGTATATATATAACATACATGCTATTACTTTTAAATATATGTATATCTTAATACGTTATATGTTATTTACATTTACTTGAGCGATTCGAAGGAGACGTGGTGGAAGCGCAAAGTGCATGTTCAGTGCTAACGCTGTTGTTTCTTTTGGGTAGTTTGTCATGTTCCGGTTGCTAGGCAACGCGTCACGAACACGTAAATCATGTAATCTTATCATTAATAATGTATTTCGTTGATACAACTTTATCTAAAGGCGCGTCCATCAGACGACCTTGCTTCGATTCGATTTTGAAACGTTATCTAAGACGCGGGACACAAGTTGCAGTGACCGCCGAGTTGCGATTTCTTAAATCCGGACTGACTGATGCTGAGCGGGCAACTCCTAGTTTCAGATTACGTAAATAATGATAATGATTGCAAGATTGATTCACTTTTATGTTATTTATTCATTTCTGTATATGATAAATAAACGTTGCCTTTCATCCTTATTCAACTTTAACTTATGCACATTTATTTCTTCTTATGATCGAACTAAAAGTAGATAATAAGTATAATTGCTATGAGTGTAATGCATTAATGTAACATATAAAATATATATTTATATATTAAGGAACAAAAATTGATAAAAAAATTATTTCGCTTCTAACATATACATAAAACTATTTACCTTCTCAATTCTACGTACATTTCGTTAAAGTTTGCTCCTGCAACTATCCTTTTCATTGTATTGATAGTAAATTAAAAAAAAATTGTATTCAAGGTAGAAATGTTTACAGTTACACATATAAGTTATAACTTTATAACTTAACTTTGTAAATATAAAATTAAAAGCGGAAGGAGCTTCTCCCAAAGACAGTACATACGGTTTTGTACTCAGGTTTGTAACTATCGTCAAAAAAATCATATTTAATGAGGCTTCTCGTCCAACGCGTGTCAAGGTCATGTGTATAACGTGGTGCAGTGTGTATCACTTACCATCAGACGAGCGTCCTGCTCACCACGCCACTTCGATAAATACAAAAATTTGAACGAAACAGATTTCCAACGAATAAATTCCAGTTTGTAAAAAAGCCTATAACCACTATCTAATCTAGTTATAAATTATCCAAATTGCCCGAAAGCGTATTCGTATAGATAACGACAAGTAACTTATGTATACACGATCACTTGATAAACAAACACGTTAAGTTTAATGTTAATAGTAATAGTAGTAACGTGTAATCAAACTTTAACTGCCTTCGAGTATTTTTGATGAGATTTAGATATCAAAGACGAGAAAACATGAAGACATTTCTAAGTCATTTCAAAATCAATGAAAATCGAATTGAATATTTTCATCCCCTTTGTTGGACAAAAACTTATTTACTTTATCAAGTTATTAAACTGCAGTTAAAGTTATAAAATTTAGTTGTTTCATACATTAGAAATAGTTTGCGATGTCGTTTAATAAATTTGAGTATCGCTTGCACGGCCGGTACGCTGGGGGTTACTTCGGGTCGCTGCGACGGGGTGTGTTCAATAAATTAATAAAATTTAACCCCCTGGATTGAAACTGTTGTTTTTTTTATTTTAAATTTAATGGAATAAATTTTAGTTAAAATGTTGAACAGTTAAACAAATGGGGTGCGCGAGGTGCGCCGGCGCAGGCGGTGGTGCGGTGCCCGCGCCGGTGCGTGCGCATGCGCGTAGGTCGCGGGTTCGACGCCGCGCCGGCGGAGGGTGCGTGTAACGTGAGAAATGAACGGACATACTTAAATCAGAGTAAAGCTTGTCGTTGTGACTGCGCTAGCGCGGGCTGCGTGTGCGCGTGTCGCGTGTCGCGCGTGTCGCGTGTCGCGTGTGCGCGTGTGTCCGGCGCGCGTCCGCACCGCTCGGCGCTCGCTCGGGTACTGCCGCGCGCGTCCTTCGCGCGCCCGCACTTTCACTGCGGACGGTGCTGCGGGCCGTGCCGCCGGCGGCTGAGCCGCGCCGCGGTTCAGCCGATGACTAACCTTCTTTATCGAACCAATACCTTCGACCTCCACCACTTGTGTGCACGCTGCTACTCCTGCTTCAGTCGCACGGAGCGGAGTCATCCCTTCTATTGCGCAAAAGATTCTTGTTCCGTTTCCTTCATCTTTCTATCCTGTGAAGTAATACCCTGGTGCTAGTTAGGATGTGTGCACCACATTGTATACGTCGCAATGATAAAAGATGTTAAGTCCCATTACCGCAGTAATTCCACTGGCTACAGCGCCCTTCCAACAGGATAATAGTAATATTTGCACACTACTGCTAGATGATTTCCGGCAACGGAGATCGTTATTTCTCTATAACGGCGGGCAAGAGATTTCCACCTGCACAAAGACTGACCACGATCTCTGAGGAACCATGAGGCCTGGAGACTTGAAATAGGAGAATTCCTTCTGGCGCGTATAGAGCAACTTAGAACAGATTTATTTTTATTTTAATTAATCGACTGGACGTGCACCTGATGTTAAATCATACGCCTACCTATAACAACACGGTGCTAGTTAGGATGGTTTACACTACTACGTTGTGCTCGTCGCCTTGAGACATAAAATGTGGAGTATTATTACCCCAGTAATTTCACTAGCTACACCGCTATTGATGCTAGAACACAGTAATGTTTGCAGACAGCTGTTTGGCGGCTACTATAAGTGCTGTACGGATACCGACCTGCACCGTTTCCGGTAAGAGAGATCTGTTATATTAATGATACGTATATGTTGGCTTGTAGCCGAGAATATCATCAAAATCCATATTAAGAACTGGAAGTATGAAAATAATTTATTTATTATAGAATAAGAACCGGACAGACCAAGAGGGACAATAATAGTGAGCCCCCTCTCAGCGACAGTCGGCCATTTTTATACCTTATTTGCATTATGGATCGATAATGTGATTAGTTTTGATTATAATACAAATATAAATCTATCTGACACTGTAATTACAAGAACCATATGAAATTAAGATTTATTTTATCTAAAAGTCCTAAATGTCTTTAATAAATTAATTAATTCCTTGATTGTATTGATCTTTAGCGGAAATAACTAATTATCGACGTAACGGAACTATCAATTGCAAGTGTTTTATATTTCGTGTTACGAGTCGCGGTAAATACAGAAGAACACAATAAAATATTGTTACATTAATTTTACGGCAGGTGGCAGCACCGCGGAGCGAACACACGTATTATTGATGAAGATCGGGAACTGCTGCAGACAACACTAAGTCAAACGGCCTCAGTCGGCCGGTAATCTCCGGCTAGTAAGAATAGGACTAAGGTGGTAAAGGGCGACTGGGGGAGAAAGGGTGGGGGCGCTTATCGCTCAACAAGCGAATCTGCGTGGGACAGCGTGTGGCTCAGCGATAGTGCCTAGGAGGGTGAGGCTCCTACTCAGAGAGGTGTAACGCAAAGTGTAGAGTGGCACCGGTGCGTTCTATAAGAGATCCCGGAGCCTCTTCGAATGCACTGATGTAGAGTATCGAAGAAGTTTTAGTAAGTAATAATCTCACAAAACCCTGACTTCCCCCAGAATCAAGTCACTTTTCGAAAATTATCCCTACAAAACCAAAAAAATAATACTGAGCAGTCTAGAGATCCATCGGGGAGACTCACTATCCAGCAATAGATGTCTCGGCTGACGAAGATGATATGTGTATTAAACAGTGTAGGGAGCCAAACATCTCACGGAGCCCAAGTCAACCTCACCTGCACGCGGTGCACCCTGCTGAATAACAGACGGCGGTCTGACCAGCCGCCAACACGCACTGGGTCCGCGTGGTGGGTTACGGCCCAACTCTCGTCAAAGAACTCCAACACACGACGTGGAGATCTTTGGGGGAAGCCTAGGTCCAGCAGTGACTGTCTGTCGGCTGATGATGGCGACAAACCAATTAGAACCATTAATGTTTAAATACTAATTTTAGGTTTCAGCTCATTTAGAATAGGAAGAGGAATCTCATCACTATTCTCAGTATACTTAGTTACATAATTAAAAATTGAACAATAACTTACCAATCTTATTTTAATCCAGTACAGCAAGCATCATCTGAGTCATTTTTTTCCTTCAGCAAGTAATGAACAGAATCCTAGGTATTTCTGCTTCATCAGTAACGTGCGAACATTCCTTACTCCTGATGAAAGGTATATTTGTTTAAATAAAAGCCGCAAGTGATGCATTAAACATAAATACCATTCAAATGAGTGGTGTCGAAGTGGGTGACATCAAAGTGGAGGAAGTCGCTCGGCGCTTCCACGAACCTACCGAGATTATCGGACACCAGATCACTTGATAACGAGGTACTCGCTGCCCGAGCGAATATCCTTATGCAGTCATGCGCAGGATGAATGGAAGAGCTTACATCGAAGGTCTGCTGAAGCTGAATCCATTTACAGACTAACAGTAGCCATGTAACAAAACATTGTTTTCCAATAAAATTAGCTGAAAAAAAAGCACAATACGATGTATAAATATTCTAATAGGATGATGGTAAGTGATACGCCCGTTCATGACAACGTGGAGCTATTTAAGATGATATACACTGCACCACATTACGCTTCTCACCTATAACCAAAGACGTTTTTCATTAGCCCAGTAATTACACTAGCTACAGCGCTATTCAAACTTACTGCAACGTGAATATCTCATATTCTATAAACTCTTCATCATCATCAGCCGACAGACGTCCGCTGCTGGGGACATCGATCAGTCCTACGATTCTCACCAGATCGTCGGCCCACCTCGTGGGGGGCCTCCCAACACCACCTAAACCGGTATGCGGGCGCCCCTCGAGGACCTTACTGCCCCATCTCTTGCTGCTCTTTAATTATCCAAGTTCATGTACTGAACTATAATACCGGCTATATACTTATATACATGAGGTTATCACAAGTCAAGGTCACACAAGGGGATGTAAGGGCCCCCGCACAATAACTCACAGAACCCAAACTAATCTCACCTGCTCGTGGTACACCCTGCTAATCAACAAACAAGGCTCTGGGTCCCACCAACCCGCATTGAGCCAACGTGGTGGGCAATGGCCCACGTCTCCTCATATGAAACCTTACAAACAGCGGCCCCTGGTGCCCGGTGATGCGGGCGGCACAGGACCGATCGATGTGAGGATTATTGCAGGAGGCCAATGTTCAGCATTGGTCGTCTATCGGCCGATGGTGGTGGTGGTGGTATCACAAGTTTGAGTCTACAAATGCAAACTATGCTTAGTTCGGGATCCGGAAGTGATCGTAAGTTTTTATATGCCTATTGTTATAGAGCAGTGATTCTCAACCCATGTGCCGCGGCACTTTTGTGTGCCGCGAGATTTTAAAAATGTGCCGCGAAAAATTTAAAATATATATAACACATATACAAAAAAAAAATATTCAACGTAAATATTTATATATTGAACCAGCTAATTATTTTTAATTTAATTTGCAAACGCTTTTATCAATCCCAAATTATGATAAAGTCATGTTTATGTATTAAAAATTGTCTCAAGTCTACCACACTTGTCTTTTTCCAAATGAGCATGTTGTTTGTGTGATATTTTAAATTTACATGATTTTCCATTGTAATACTAATCTACCCTTTGTAAAATTAGAAAAGTATTTGATTCGTATCCTTATTAATTTGTTGGCATGTAGTTTCGATAAAAAAATAGGAGGTATATTGACTTTGCAATGCACGTATTCTTTGATTTACAATATCTAAGACTTTTCAGATTTTATTCCATTCGATGAATATTTCTGTAATTAAAAAAGTTTGCTGTTTATATCTAAAAAAATCCCGAGGTTTGCTGCTAAATTGTTTCACGAATACAATGGCAGCAATTATTTAAATAAAATTCGATTTTATGCATTAAAAATTGTATTTGTGTGAAAGTTATATAACTTCATAAGGGTTATATTTTTCATTTTCATAAATTACAAATGGTTACAGAATTTGTATATTTATAATTTTAAATTTATATATTCTTCGATTTTTTTGACAGTATTTTTTTTGTTTTTTTCAGACCCCTTAAAAATGGACAAATGGATAAAGAAAAAGAAGAATAATGATGATGATGATGATGCAAGTAACAATAATGATGACATATACGACCAAAGTAATGAGTGTTCCTCTGTTTTAAGTGAAAATAGTTCTATTTTAAAAAAGTATATAATTCCTAGAAAATATAACGACGATTTTTTAAGATTTGGATTCACCTCATCGTTAGAAAATAACATAGTAGTCCCAGAATGTATTATATGCAATTTAAAATTATCAAATAGTGCTATGGTTCCTAGCAAACTTCTTCGTCACTTGGTTACCAATCATCCCTCTTTATCAACCAAAGATAAGAACTATTTTAAAACGTATCTTTCAACAAAAGTAAAACAAGGAAAAAATTTTAAAAAACAATTTTGTGTGTCCGAAAAAGCTCAGTTTGCTTCTTATGAAATTGCGGAATTGATCGCAGTAAAATTGAAGCCCCATAATTTAGCAGAAGAAATTATATTACCTGCTTGCCGTAAAATAGTCAAAACGATGATTGGTGAATCAGCCGATGTTGAAATTTCCAAAATACCCCTTTCTAATGACACTATACATCGCAGGATAAAAGATCTATCAGAAAATATCGAGCAGAATACTACAAAAAATCTTCAAAATTCCTTTTTTGCAATACAAATAGATGAAACCACCGACATCACAGGAAATTCTCAGTTAATTGCATTTGTTAGATTTATCTATGAAGATGATATTATAAATCAATTTTTATGTTGTCGGGAGCTTTCAAATTTTACAACCGGGAAAAATATTTTTGAAGTAATTAATTCATATCTAGAAAAGGTAAAAGTCTCTTGGAATAATTGTATTGGAATTTGCACAGATGGTGCACCCTCAATGACCGGGCATATTAAAGGATTTGTATCTTATGTCAAAGAATTGAATCAAAATATAATAGTTACACATTGTTTTTTGCATAGAGAAGCTCTTATAACAAAGTTCCTGTCACCAGATTTAAAGATAGTTTTGGAGCAATGTGTTAAAATGGTAAATTACATAAAATCAAGACCATTGAAAAACAGATTATTCAAAGAACTATGTAAAGCAATGGAGTCCAAGTATGAATCTTTGCTACTCCATACTGAAGTAAGATGGCTATCCAGAGGAAAAGTCTTATCTCGGTTTTTAAAATTAAAAAAGGAAATGAAAGCTTTTTTTGAACAAAATAATAATATTGAATTTGTTGAAATATTAGAAGATTTAACATGGACAACGAAACTTGCTTATTTGTCAGATATTTTTGTCATTTTTAACAGTATTAATTCAAGTATGCAAGGTTCAAATGAAAATATTTTAAATTCAACTGATAAGTTGGTGGGGTTAAAAAGACAAATTTCTTTATGGAAAAAGAAAGCCCAAGAAGGCAATTTAGAAAAGTTTGAATCAGTTCCTAAAGACGGGTATAAAATTATTAAACAAATTGTTCTTGATCATTTGACAACATTAGAGGAGAGAATTGATTATTATTTCCCGGAATTGGATATTAATAAGTTTGATTGGGTTCGTAACCCATTTCTAATTACGGACACTGCTGTATTTGAGTTAACTTTAAATGAAGAAGAAGAGCTTATTTTGCTTTCAACTAATCGAGATTTAATTTTAAAACATTCTGAAGAATCACTTAATACATTTTGGATAAAAATCAGATGCATTTATCCACTTTTATCTAGAAAAGCTTTGAATATTCTATTACAATTTTCCACATCTTATCTGTGCGAATTCGGATTTTCAGCATTAGCCAATATTAAAACTAAAAAAAGATCAAAGTTGTTAGATGTAGAAGACGATATGAGAGTAGCATTGTCATTTTTACGACCAAATATAAATGAAATTATCGAAAAACATCAAGCTCAAATTTCTCATTAAAGTAGTTTAGTTAATTAGCTTTTAATTTTATATCGTTAAGAAAACTGGCCATTTTGTTGTATTTTTAGATTATTTACATATAATACAATTTTTATGGTTCTTTTTATTCAGTTTGTTATGCCAACAAAAAAACTTCTGTTGGTTTTTTTTCTTTATGTGCCGCCAGATTTCAGAATAGTTAAAAATGTGCCGCAGGTGAAAAAAGGTTGAGAACCACTGTTATAGAGTAATAAAATAAATCGTTGGAGGAAGACTACTACGTTTCTTTTGAGAGAAGGCTCCAAGTCCCAGCTGTGGGAGTTTAAAGTGGGTTGTTCATTATAAACAGAAGGTACCCAGCAGCATGGTAGCACTGCAGCTAGACCATCGGTAGTAAGGTGGCGAGTCGTTATGCTGAAGCGCTGCTCGCCGCGCAGCTCATTGGCATGTAACACAGGTCACGGCGCGCTGTTTACGCGGCGGCAGCGGGTTTGAATTCACTGCGATTCTATGAATCGGCTCCGTCTACACCTACACCAAGGTTCGATACCCGGAAGGCTCACTTAAGCTCTTCCCTTTAACTTATTTATCATTTTTCCTCCTAAGTTACTAATTAAGATTTTCTTTCCACACACGGCAGGATACTAACTTACTAGCGATAGATCTATTGCCAGAAACCGTCTAGGTAAATCTACCACTGCAACGCCTATTGCAGCCGGCAAACACTACTGTGTTCCGGTTTGAAGGGAGTTGTAGCAAATAAAATAACTTGAGTAACGATAATTAACATCCTATATCTCAAAGCGACGATCGCAATGCGGTGCAATGTATACCATACCATCTTAATTAGTGCTACGTTGTTATCGACGAGTGTATCACTTAACATCAGGTGAACCTCCCGCTGGTCGCGTCGCTTCAATAAATGAAAAAAAGATATCGTTAAATATTTGTTTATATACTATTTGTATATAATGATCGTCCAAATAACTACAGCGGTTATTTAGACTATCAAACTCTCCGAAAGTATGGAGACATTACTTATTTCCGGTTTAAAATACCCTGTAGCTAATAAATTTATTATTGCAAAGTAATCATAGTAGAACTTAAAATATTCAACGAAATCTCTTTCTTCCTTTTCTTCTTCTTCTTCTCGAAGCATGTCACGTATCGTGTTGTATCGTATGATACTTTTCCGAAATTATTTCTTAAGGTTTTGGTTACGATTAAAATTTAGAAACCTTTCAGCCAAAAATGCAACCATAATCTGATCAATCAGGATACGCTCCTTGTCAATCCATGAACAGGACCAAAGACCTCATTCCCATCAACTGATGGGTCAACACAACACAACATCAGAGCATCGTTTCGTTTATTTCGTTTGGCTCAATTCGATTTTACGGTGCACTTTTACGACCGACCGTGCAACGCGTCAGTCCTAATTGGTGAATGATGCACAGCATCCTCGGGCGAGACCTAAAGAAATCATATACGAAAATATATTTCTGGTTAAGTATTTTTTTTTATTCTAAGAAGCGACGAGACGAACAGGACGTTCACCTGACGGTGAGCGATGCGTCTGTCCATTGCCCACATTGCGGTTGTCCCAGTAATTACACTAGCTACAGAAAAGTTCAAACCGGAATACAGTAATATTTACACAGTACTGAGTATCGGCAGCAATGGGAGCTGCGGTGGTGCCTGCGTGTATATGTAGACTAACTAACTCTTTGCTACCAAATATTCACTAGATTTCAACTGCTTCCGAGATGCTGTGTCCAATCTATCATAACACGGAGGACCCTAGGTTACAAGGCCTAATATTCCTATGATTATAATATCTAGAAACAACTCCAGCCTTCTCCTCGTAATTAGGTATTGCCGCTGCTCTTATTTATGTCGCCAAGCAGCTGTGTGCAAACATAACTGTGTTCCAGTTCAAAGGGCGTTGTAGTTAATGAAATGTTCGGAGTAACGTGATCATCTGGTGAACATCCTGCTTGGCTCGTCTTGTAAAGACAAAGACCTCCAATCACTCCTAAAGGTTAATATTCTTTAAGATGATAAAATAATATGATGGACAGCAATGCATCAGAGGCGAATGACGGCATCAATGCGGACGACGGCGGCAAACGGACACATTGTTTCAATTTGAATAATCAGCGTGTATGTCGCGTTGCATCTCAATTGTAGCTTCCAGCGTTCCGCTACAAACTTATACTTGTCAAAGCGTTGGCGACGCGGCTGAAGACATAATAGCTACTAGACCCTAGTTAAGTATTTATTAACGGTTAAAAATCACCAGACGCAAACGTAATAATAGTTAAACGTAATGTCGTGCTACTATTTACAAACGTTCATACATAAATAAATATATTTATTTATGTATGAACTTATCTATCTTTTACTTGTTCCCACTGATGGGACTACGGGCCTTCTTGCACAAGGAGCTAATTAGGACGTTATTCATTCTAAATAATTGGGAGAAGGGAAATGGGAAATTGGAATACATAAAGTAAGGAAAATAGAAAGCTTCCCAAAAATAAACTCGCGTGAATATTGGATATCCTCCGACTCGCACGGGCCCTGTGCCCGACAAATGGTTTTATATCTCTCTTTGAGAGAGCTAAGAGCTAAGACCATAAGTCCCAGTAATGGGGATCTTATTTGTGTGTAATATAACATATACATTACACTGTATGTGTACAGTAACTGTGGAATACATATATAAGATATATCCAGAGTTTCATTGACTCCTCGCGAGACCTCCGAAACTATTAGAGGTAAACACTCAAACTTTGGTATAGATATTACTTCTGCCGTTTAGAAGTCAGCTAAGAACTGATTTTAACAATTCCCATCTCCAAAGTTTATATAGTTGTTACGGCCTGCAACGTGACCAGAGTTGCAATATCTATAATATAATAGAGAGGCGTGAGAGAGCAAAATGAGAAGTAATATGACATAAACGAATGTACAAGTAAAAAATAGAAAAAAAGGGAATAATGAATACGTAGAATAGATTTAAATACATTTATTTTTATATTATTACACCTTTTTCTCAGTAGGGGTAGGCAGAGGTGAATAAACACCCACATTTCGCCAGATGCGGTCAGATTAGGTCCAGTGTAACAGGGGGCGAGCCTGTTGCCACTTTATTGGGGCCACCACACACACACACATAAACAAAGATGATTTCAGTGTGCGGGTTTCCTCGCGATGTTTTCCTTCACCGTTTGTACCTCGCTGTTGTAACTAAAGTACACAAATGTGCATAACTTAAATATTAAGTCATCGGTACATGCCGAGATTCGAACCCGCAACCTTCGGAATGAAAGCCGCACGCTCTAACCGTTGGGCCAGCGAGCTACTTACTTTAAATATAGCTAACTACTTTAAATATAAATAGGAATAATAGAATGTAAAAATCTCTATCCCTACTTGCAGGAGAAGTTAAAAAAAAGAACTTTAAATCAATACGTAATCCAAAAGCACACAACGCGCTGGAATAACCGCGATGTTAACAAACTTTATTGGAAGATTGAATCAAACAAAGATTTCGATATAATCGCCGGTGAGGCTAGAGTTTGTCAGGTGATTTTAATTTGAATGAGATAAACGCTTTTGTAATACTAAATTCTTGAGGTTTCATTTGGGAACAGTTCTCTTTAAAGTTGAAAACAATTTTATGTTCAGCAACGGTTTCTTGGTGTTTCACGATACATAAATTATCTACAATTGAAACGTCCACATTACACGTTGATTGGCCATTATTTAGTAGTGTAACACTTTGTACCTAGTGAACAGTTTGTCCTGGCCTCAGCTTTATAATTTCCGGATGGTTAGGATCGCCATTACCTCTGACAACGTAAACTGTTTGAATAGATTGGTCCTTGTTATAGTCGTTATGGTTATCGTTGTATCCTTTGTAGAAATCGGAATTTAAATTATTGTACATATTATTGTAAATACTTGAGTAAAGATCTTTTTCTTGATATTGGTTGCTATTTAAATATTTTATAGTCTGACTGCCTGGGAATACAAATCCTCTAGGATCTCTCTTGCTTTCCGCAAGTTTTGTAGTATAATCTATATGAGTATTTCCTGGAAACTTTAGACCTTTACCGGTCCTGAGATTATCAAATTTGACGTAATCTTCATTTTCTGGAAATGCCCATTTAGCATCGAAATTAAGATCATCTTCAAAATCCAAATACTTTTCTGGTTTATTCTGTATGCGCTTTTCAATCCTGTTTGTTTCAGCAGGATCATCGTTGTTTTTAAATCTTATATTATTTAAAAGGCCGTATTTATTTTGTTGGTAAGGATACGCCGGTCCGTAATTTTGCAAACTGTCATCATTGTATTGTCCAATGTGTTGTTTCTTTATGTCATAACTTTGTGATAGCTCGTCATAGAATTGGTTCAAAGTTTGCTGACCGCGCTGTGGTGCATTGAAGAATCTGAAGAAGCCGCCGTTATGATTGTTGAGGTAGTAGACCAACTGTTCTGGATCAGTGGGACAAAGTGGATACGCGTAACGGCAAGAGGCTGGATTGTTCTTCGACGACATACCGAGGAGAGCAGCTCGACCGAAGACGAACAGCGGATTGGAGCTGACGCTGCCGTATGCTGAAAGTAACCTGAAAATACAAGGTCAAGGATATCTGATTACAAAAATTTATGTTTAAATACAATTTCCAATCCTAATTTAATAAATTTTTGGCCATTTTTTAAATTTACAGTAAATTTAAACAACGTAATTAGACACAGTTAGAAATCTCGACGAACAAGGAATGGGTCAACCGAACATCATGTTACTTATTGATGAATATGATCTATACACTATCAGGACCACGTAACAGTTGCAGGACTTATTTTACTTATGTTCGTGACTTTAATTGAAACTTGAACACATAATTGGTTTGTTTAAAAACTCTCTGTATTGTTTTTATACGTATTTCTATATTATTTTTATTGTATATAATCAACGTTGTTTTATTTTAGTTGAAGGTCCCTTCCGCGTGGTACATTTCTGTCACCAGTGCCCTTTTAGTTAGAAACTTGTTTGGAATTCGCTATAGCTTGTGAAATTACTGGAGCAATAAAACTTAACACCACATGCCTCACGTGATAAGCATAATTTGGTGGTTTGTGTGTAATTTTAACTAGCCCCATAGTTATTACCAACATTCTGTGTGCGTTTTTATTATAGTTTTTATCTTACAAGTTATTAACATTCTGTTAAATTTCAGCTACTGTGGCACTAACTGCATTTATGTCTATCAAAAAATTACGGTTGAATCCATCGATAACCATATTATGTCAGAACTACCGTTCGCTGTAACCTTTAATTGGGACAGTTACAATTTAGTTCTGGTGCACCGTTACGGGCCCGTCCGCAGTCCGCTCACGCGGCGCCCGCGCGCCCACACGCCCGAGCGCCCGATAGCGATGCGTGACCGACGTCTCGTAAGTCTCCATCCTGTCACCATTAATACCGCCCAGCGGTTGGAACTAGGTCGGGACTATTATCTCCTATATCATTATACTTTTAAATAGAAATTCCTGAATATTAACAGTTATAGGATTGGCTTCTCATAACGAACATAGCTCCCAAGCAATAGTTGAATGCTTGATTTTAATCAAGATTTCTCGTAAAAAATGCAAATTATCTCTCTGTACTTGCTATAACTTTATAATGTCTACGTTATCCGTTAATTTTATTCATTGTATTGTATCATTCTCTAAGTACTTAAAGGCGTAGATTAGACGAATATCAGCTACCAGATTTTCACAGGAAATTAAGACTTCAATATCTACTATACTATTCGACCTACGTCGTTTTAACCTAGCTACTGATTCATTCTGTCTCTGTAATGATACCAACGAAGAAATTACCAAGAATTAAATGTAAATACAGAATGCATGTTCTAGTTACAAGGAAACAATCTTAGAGTACATAGAATAGTGATCAAAGCTTGCTTGATAATGGAATAAAAATGTTCAAATGTGAAGACGGAGGACAAGGAAATAAGAAAAAAAATCAAACAAAATATGAAACATACGTATTAAACATTTACGTATTAAAACAAAACAAGGCATCAAACCCATATTGGGCCAGCGTGGTGGGGAACGGCCCAAATCCCACAAATGTATCCCTATCCGATCGATGTGAGAATATTTGGGAGAGGCCTTTGTCCAGCAGTGGACGTCTATCGGCTGATGATGAATATGAGACAACAAATACACAGTCTCGAAGATTTCTACAAAACAAATTGCAGCAAGCACCGGAAATATTTACTAAAAGTAAGCGAATAAAAAAAAAATAAGTTCATCTACTAGTAAAAAAAAAGTAAATTTACTGGGATATTCAGAACTTTGCTTAATATATATAAGAACTTTGCTTAATTATATACTAGACATCTTACGTTAGTAAAGGCTGGAGGCCAGCTATCGAGTGCAGAGTGTCCGAGGTGGCGAGGACCCCGCCGCCGGCCGCCTCGCACACCAGCCGCGCCACGCACCGCCTGTCGTCGTACAGCGCGATCGAAGTCAGGGCTTCGGTCACCGATGACAACGCTTCCGAAGCCAGCGAAGGCCTTGGACCGATAGGCGGTCCTGAAACACGAAGGAGACAAATCTACCATTTTTAGAACGACTGAAGGACATCTCCCAAGGGTCAGTAACTTCGCTGACTATCGTTCCTCATATGACAGCACTCAATAAATCAAAGTATGTTGTTCATAAGCTAATAACTCACTCCGCCTCTTTTGTATTAATAATAAATGAACGTACTCTGTGCAGATCCAGGATACCAAAGACCGTAATTCGATGGTACAGCACCAACTGGCCGAAGAGAATTAGGAGCATAAGGACCTTGATAATCTAAACCAAATCCTTGCGGCCTGTGTGCTCTTAGCTTACGCTTCTTCTTTTGTGTTCTACCCGCCGTTGGATCACCAACGGGTGTAAATTTTAGACGCTGGTCGACATTATTCTGATTATAATATTGAGCGCCTACAGTTTCCCCGTTAGGTTTAAAAATGGTGGAGTCCCCTAGATCATAGTCCTCTTCAAATATAAATCTATTTCTCGCGCGAATGGTTGCGTTAACATCGAAGATTGCCCTGAAAAATTAAAAGAGATATAGAACACAACGGAGCTATATTAATAAATAATGTTTCCAACTCTTGGGGTTATTACACGACCACTTACGCCAACAAATCTTCCGGTTTGTATGTCTTTGTAGAATTTTCAAATAATGCCTCTCCATAGACTATTAACACAGCCAAAACAATAGAAACCACGTTGCGTAAGAACATGTTGAAGAACCTTAAAATAGAATCAATAGCCAAATATTTTAAAAGGTATTACTTAAACTTAATTTTGAAACAAACAATACTTACATATTTATTCATTCTTTATTTACCTTTAAAGAAAGGAAATTAAGAGTGAACTTTATGCACGCGGAGGGAAATCAAGGGAAATATGTAATAGAAATAAATAATTCGATAATAAAATTAAAATATAAAGTACTTGCAATAAAAACTACACGTAGCTGAGGTCTAGGCTTGGATAGTGCTAACTATAAAAGTAATTCAATAACTATCAGAGGAGGACTTGAGAAATTCGATGTCGCAGACACAGACACGACTCTAAATTAATTCTCCCTTAGAATTTCTCCAATCTTTCATAATAATGCAAACTTTAAGAACACTTTTTTAAGGGTTAAAAAATAAAATGCACTTACCTTATTGTAGAAAGGTCTAAGCAGTAAAAGAACCAACTTCCGAATGAGCTACCACCAATTTCTCCAGCCTCCATAAGCGATAGAAAGCGGGCTGAGATCACACAACCTCCACGCATCTCCTTTTAGGGCGTTTACGACCTTACAATACCATAACAAGGACATCCTCTACGACGCAATTGTTAAGCAATATAATTGAAAGTTTCCATTAGATCTCGTAATAGGTAGCAGGGGGAGCGCATGTTGCAAGAGAGCATCGACGTAGCCTCCATGGTGTAGCAAGTAAAGCGTTTATCTTTTAACACGAATTTTGGTGGTGAAGGTTTTCAAAATCATCTAATTTCAGACCTCTTTTTGTTTAACGTACAATATAACAGTGTTGTCGTTTTCCATAAGTTATATCTGCAATAACCAAAATTAACTGGGAAATTATCGAAAAAGTATTCGGCGTATGGTAGCATACACTTTCCGTTCACTTCATGTATGACTACAATAAATGAAGTCCTATATATGGTCAACATTAAGAATACGATGAAAAAGAAGAAAATAAACTATAACAAGAGAGTAGTGTTCTGTGCGGGTCCGATCTTCTTGTTGTTTATATTACTCCAACTTATATAACTTACTCCAACGACTGTTGTTAGGTTTTCCGCTGCGCTACTAAAAAGTAGTATATTTTACCATCTTAATTGTCCAGGTTGATTAAATGCGTAAAAGATTTATTAAGAATTTTACATAAGTATTGACAGTTTATAGTTGGTCAAGTATATAATGTGCTGCAATTTTGTCCGAATAACTATTTGCTATTTTATTTTTAAAGGCGCCATTTTTATTGCTTAATGACTAACGCCGGAGTGGAATAACCACTAACTTATTTTTAAATCATATTTTAGATACAGACGTAGAGTTATAAATAATTAAATCTAAGAAAACCAGTATCGAGAATTTTCTTCTAAAATAATATACTATATAGTGTTAAATTATTGCTCTATGAACTTCATAAAATAATAATAATTGTAGTGTTTAGTAAGGTCCGCGTCACGGTAGACGTATTACCGGAAGGCCTTTAGTATACTAGATTGACGATCGGTGTGATCTTTGTGTGAAGGCTACGTCCAGTGGACGACGTCTACCGGCTAATTTAAAGCTATAGCGGAAACCTTACTGTTTATTATAAAAACACTTCTCTGTAGTAAAGTTTCATTGTTTGAAATATAATTTTCATCCTTAAAAGATTTTTTCATAATAAAATAGCAATGGCTCATCGCGAAATATTATGTAAAATTTTTAAAGGTTAGAAAACATATCAGTATACACTTATATTATTATAACGCAGCGTTATTTATTTTTTAAGTTTTATTTAACTATGATGAAACGAGAAGTATTATACTATATAACAATGATGAAACGAGAAGGAGCACAAGGTAAAGCATTAAGATCGAACCTTGACCACGGCAATGGCTCTTCTTAGTATGCTTATATTGCATCTTATTGAGCTTATCACCTTAATTTATAGTAACATTGCATACCTCGTAACTCTTCACTTATACCAATTACAGCATCTTTAAATCTAAACACAGCAATATCTGCGCTGTGCTCGTGCTGGTATTTTTCTGGAAGGCCCCTTCATAAATCGTGATACATGCTTGCCTGTAAAATTATGGCTCTAATTTTTACAGTATGAGAGAGGTAGCCTGCTAGACACGTTAGAACGTAATTTACGATTATTCAAACTCCACAACAAGGCCCTTGGTTGTGCCTGCGCTACGTGGGGAGCCAATTTAAAAACATCTGTTTGTATCGCGAAAAAAAAACTTCCATTGCATGTTCGGACGATTGAAAAAAGTGTTTATTCATACAAGGATTTTGATATGGATTAAGTTAACTAACTTGCCACTTGAACTTATCGTTCCTTACATTTTTATCTGAGACAGCAATAGTTGCATACCGAGAGGATTTAATTCACGACCAGATCGAATCGGTGACCATATTTATTCAAAACAACGGACAGGTGTTAGGTGGCTTTAAAAATAAATCGAGACAGGAAATTTGTAAATACAACGAGGAGTTGGAACTCAAGGGCGCGGGGACCACGTTATAACGTGACTGTAGCAATCTTTCCTCAAACCAGCAGCGAGGATCTTTCCTCATGGCCGCTAAAAAACTTTATATGAATGCATCGATATTGATTTGTCGTATCGAATCTTTAATTAATAATAAAGTAGCTTGAAGTTTGTATATTTGGTAAAGATTTTGGATATTAATGGAGGATGCAAAATCATTCATTTACATTTACATTAAGACAATCAAATGGCTTCGCTGGCAATCAGTTTCTGGGTATGTGTGTATGTGCCTACATACAGAGCGTAGTCCAAGTTTGTCCAATTCTATATGCGCGTGTGTATCAATTAATTGAAAAAAAAACATTTGTACATGTTGAACGTACAGAAAGGAGTATATAGTATTTCTTTCATAGGTTTATAGAATTTTTAATTTAGATAGAGATATTGATGGTAAGCCGCGTGCAGGACTCAATCCGTTAAGTTTGTCTTTGGATTTGTTTAAAGCAACGGGCAACTGTGCACAGCGAGGAGAATTTAATGAAAAATATTTCAAAGGCCCAGCTGTGGACAAGGTCCATACCGCTTGCCATTAGATGGTAACGTTGTACGCATTCACACAATGATCAGGCAAAAGTTCGATGACAAGACCTATTCATTGCAAATTCATGAGTTGATAACAATTGTTACAATACCGTATCGTGTTATCAGTGACACCTCACTATCACAGATCGTGTTACCGTCGCGTCGCGTGGTCCGCAGTTATGTCTGATTACCTAGATTAATGTTTGTTACCGTTTGCACCATTCTACTGTTATTCCGTAATCTGGAGTAAGTTGTGTTTAGTGAATAATACTAAAGATAAATGTGCCTCTTCAAAGTAAACATCGTAAAAGGAAACTGTACAATTACGATAACATGATTTTCAAACCGAAATCAGTTTATTTGTATTTGTGAAATTATTCTAACCAGGTTGGTTAACATTGAGGTAATAAACGAATGGTTGTTCTCATAGCAATTGCGAGCAAACAGCGGCACATAAATATTACTGGATTCGGATTTAGATAACGTTATAATTATTGGAAGTGATGAGCACGTTGTGGTGCAGTGTATATCATCCTAACTAGTGCCACATTGCTATAGATCTCTTTAGATGAAAGTTTCTTCATCTCTCTCAAAACGTAAATACGTAACAACTATTAAGGTCAATGTTACAATTGTAACAATCATTCTGTTTGATCAAAATTTCTGGTTAATTTCTATATATATAGAACGCGTTGTCACATAACAGATTTCCCACAGCTGGGACTCGGGACTTTGTCACATAAAGACAAAATCAAGATCATTCCACGACGGGGAGAGCAACAAGCAATCCAACAAACAAGGCTTCGGATTGGAATTAGTGACCTTTGTGTTACAAAGCAGTGGCTAGGCCCCGCTGTACCGGAATCAGCACTTGTCCTATTACCCTATTTATAATCCGGTTTGCGATATTTCAGGTTAAGAAGCACTTGACTTTATCAGCGCAATAGAAAGGCGCGTTCGCGTTGCCTTTGCGAGTTCAGTGCCGCGATCGCATCTCCCAGACATCTAGTTATAATTGCTATGATATAACTTATCTAGAATGTTAAAACTTTAAACTAGTTTAACGTTGTATCGTTAATAATAATAAATAACATTCTGAAATAATTAATTTTTGTAAGATTTCATTTACTACTCCTTTCACTTTCGTATCGAAAGTCGGTGCGATAATAAGTCTTAAGTTTTGTACGGGAACGATAATTTTTTTTTATATGAAAAGACGCTTCCTCAAAGCTCATATTAAAGCCTTAAAAGAAGTACATTAATGAGTACTGTATTAGATTTAATTATAATAGATTATTATCTATGTAAAACTAAGGAAAACTTAATAGGAGTATCCTGTACGTAATTAAGTCTATAGCTTCCTTAAAACTCATTTACGTCATAGAATATTTAAATTTTTACAACAATCTCAATATGTTTATATAAAAAAGGTTTTATTTGGTAAATTTTAAAGTGTTTACACAATGTCTATGGCAATTTTTCACCTCCTTATAGATACAACGAAGGTCTCGCGTTGGCCGTCGGTAAACGGCGGAGCTTTCGTGTTGAAATCATTGCCCAACAATAATTTCAAAGTACTCGAACAACAAAAACGTTGTTATTCAGTGTTATATAAGTAACGGGGTCAATGAACTTTTGTGCCGAGGTAAGAGCTTCGAAATTGCAGTGTAGCATATCTTGCGTACGTAAGTTAACATAAATTACTGTGATATGGTTCTGCTGAGGCGTGTAAGGGGTCTCACATAACAACTCACGGGATTCAAGACAATTTCACCTCCTCGTAGTGCACCCCGCTAATCAAAAAACAAGTTTCTAGCTCCCACCAAACCGCATTAGATCAGCGCGGTGGTAAACGGCCCAATTCCCCCTATATGAACTCCTATAAACGACAGCCCCCAGTACCCGGTTGTGCCGGAAGCCATGCTGACTGTAAAGTCGCCGGTAGCCGCAAGATATCTTTGGGTCGATGTGAAGATCTTTGAGGGAGCACTACCGGAGTGTCCAGCAGTGGACGTCCATAAACTCACTGCAGGTAATATTATAGTTTCAAAATTACATGTTCATCTCCATACACGAATATTCATATAAGATGTGAATCGAGCTGGATATCAGATCAGGAGCTACTAAAAAGACATAAACATTGCAACGAATTAAACATTACGTATTCACAATTGTTATCTTATTTCTGTCAATGTACAATTGTTGAGCCCACTGCTGGAAGTATTTCCTTAACGTGGACCTGTGGTGTGGGTAAAGTCGAGAGAAACCACTGGACGCGAAAACTACCGGCTGTTGGGGTCATTAGAATAATTGAATCTTTCGTTCATCTCATTTCTTAATTGAATAATAAAAAGTTTATGTCCAGCAGCGGAGGTGTACAGGCTGATGATGATACGTGTACGTAAACAAGGATACATTCAAGAATAATTGTGATGTCCACACCATCAATATCAAAGAAGCGAGTTCGTTTAAAAGGTCACTGCATTCGTTTCTACATTAAATGACCACGCGACGTAATCAATTGAGGTAGTAATCAAAAAGTTATTGTACAAATCTACAGTCTACTAAAACGTTGCATTAACCAAAATAATAACTTAATTAACATAATTGAAAGTCAATTAAGTAAGACCGCGCTAGCTTCGCCTGAGTGACATTTGGTACGAATAGATACGTACGTAATGGTTTCAAGGTAGAACCTTAGCATGGTTTCGTGTTAATAGTTAAAATCCCAGTAGTACCAATCTACGTATTCCTGCGGTCGCGTGTGTTGTGTGATTACTGCACTGTGGAGTGCAGTAAGCAGTACTTTGTGTAATTACTGCAGTAATGGTAGAAAGTCAAACTAAAATCAATATCTTTTAATTGTATTCAATAACGCCTGCCAGTCGAAAGACAAGGTAAGTGGAAAATAAAGGAAAGATCTAAGTAGTGGAAATGGAAATTTCAGATGAATGTGTGGTCCAACAGTGTTCAAAGAAGTAACGACGCTTCGTTACAAACAAACAAAATGTTACTACTAAACAGTTACAAGTGTAATCGCGTTTCAGTATATGAAGCTTGAGAGTTGGGATTTGGTGGCCCGTCGTCGCGGAGAGGCGATCTCGTGAGTGCGGCAGGCGCGGCCCTCTCAGTGTCGTCGCGGCGGTCCTCCCGGCGCGCCGTCCCTCCGCACAGTGCGAGCGCGCGCTCCAGCTTAACTTCAAACAAAATTTAAATTAATCGTTTCAAACTTAAGTTTAAATTTTTTATTTCAGTAAACTTAAGTTTAACTTAATTATTAATTTATCAAATGACTGTACAGTGATTTTAAATAAGTGCAATATTTATAGTTTTTTTTTCTGCTTTAAATTTCATCGCGACGATAAGGTAAACTATTTCAATACATTCACGTGTGCAAGTGTGCAAGTATCGAAGCGTCGTGTTGGTAGAGTTTGAATGGCGATGTAGACAATAAAAATGTTAGTCTATCGTATTTTAATGATGATAAAGCCATTTAAGGGATAAGAATGCGTCTCAAAGAAAAAGCTGGTTCGATTCCAACATTTTTGTAGGATATAAAGAATGTTATAAAGGTTCGATTCTGGGACCACTTACAATTTGGTCGGTGGTACGCTTTTTTAGAACACTCCTGTCTTCCAATATCAAATCCGCCGTCTTAACACCATCGCTATAATCCCACTCTGAAAATATGAGAGCCGGAGTGTTTAAACGAATCGCTTCACCATTTACTTAACAAGAAAATAGGGGGACCGGAAAGTAATGTCGTTTCTGCGCATGCCAATACTTGATTGTCATTTGTCAGCTCATTGTTTTGTTCAGAGGCGTACCAAAGACATTGTGAGGTTATAGTGATTTCTTTACTTATAGACAATTGAATTACAA
Organism: Troides aeacus; assembly: GCA_033220335.2. Classification (NCBI taxonomy): domain Eukaryota; kingdom Metazoa; phylum Arthropoda; class Insecta; order Lepidoptera; family Papilionidae; genus Troides; species Troides aeacus. The sequence goes on from CM067288.1 coordinate 583,241, forward strand.
TTTTTTTTTGTAATTTTGGGTAAAATGGCCAGCCAAATACCAGAAGAGGTACACATCCGGCATTGCATGCTCTTTGAGTTTCGCAAGGGAAATAACGCAACAGTTGCTACCAAAAACATTTGCGATGTTTATCCAAATGCACTGGACATTCGTAAATGCCAAAGGTGGTTTTCCAAGTTCAAATCGGGTAATTTTGATCTTTCCGACTCGTATCGATCAGGAAGACCATCAGCGTTAGACAACGACGTGTTAAGGGCGGAAGTGGAAGCAAATCCGTGTCAGACGATCGAGGAATTGTCAAACAGTCTCAACAAACCTTGGTCGACCATCCAAGAACATTTGAAGCAGATTGGAAAAGTAAGCAGAGCAGGTGTTTGGGTCCCGCATAATCTGTCCGAACAGAATAAGGCTAACCGATCAATCACATGCAACTTATTGCTTCAACGACACAACACAGAAGCGTTTTTTGATCGCTTGATCACAGGAGATGAGAAATGGGTCCTGTATGATAACCCAAAACGCAAAAGGCAGTGGCTCTCTCCAAATGAAATCCCTCGGAGTACTGCTAAGCCAGGTTTACACCCCAAAAAAGCGCTTTTGTGTGTTTGGTGGAGTATTCGCGGCATTGTTCATTTTGAATTACTGAAACCTGGAGAAACTGTTACTGCAGACCTCTACAGCGAACAATTGCAGCGAGTCAATCAATCTTTAATTGAAAAGTGGCCAGCGATTGTCAACCGAAAAGGCGTCATTCTCCAACATGACAATGCAAGACCGCACTGCGCAAGGCGAACTCTAGAAAAAATTAATGAATTGGGGTGGGAGGTGCTGCCTCATCCACCATATTCGCCCGATGTTGCACCATCGGATTTCCACTTATTCCGAGCGCTGCAACACTTTTTAAGTGGCAAAACATTTGCAAATTTGGATGATATCCAAAATGCCATCTCTAGATATTTTGCCGAAAAACCAATTAATTTTTATCGATCAGGGATTGAAAATTTACTCACTAGATGGCAAAAGGTTATTGACAATGATGGGGAATACATCATTGATTAAAAATAAAGACTTGTTAAAAATGTGTGTTTGTATTTAGCGTAAGAAAACGACATTACTTTCCGGTCCCCCTAATACATGTGGTATAAAGTTAACCTACCGCAGAATAACAAAACTCTCGCTATCCTACTTTAAAAAGGATTGGATCATCCTATCCGGTAAACAACTACTTACAGACAGTGTTTAAACGCGGGCTTGGTCACCAAAATATCTCCGAACATGATAATCATCAGCAGATAGACGTCCACTGTTGGACATAGGCCTCCTCCAAAAATCTCTACATACAGTCAGCACGGCCTCCAGTCCGCCGGGCATTAGAGGCCATCGTTTTTAGGGGTTCATATGTTGAAATTTGGGCTATTTCTCACCTCGCTGGCGCAATCTGGGTTGGTGGGAGCCAGTGTCTCGTTTGATGATTAGCAGGCTGCACTGCGAGCAGGTGAGGAGTTCTGGCGTCACGTAAGTTATTCTACGGGACCCCTTATACTTTTTAAGTCTCTCCTCCCCCCGTACATCAGTGTTCAATTCGATTTCGTAACATTAAAATGTCATATGAATACTATTAACCTTAATCGGTGACATAATTATATTAATTAACAATGAAAAATATATGGTGCAGGTGACAGTATACAACAGTGAAAATGGTCATCCAGATCAGTTCGCAAATCAGCAGCGGCGTTCAGAAGGAGGACGGCTTTGCCAGTCTTCTCGGCCACATCGGGCGGTGGCAGATACAGGTCTGTGCTACAGTGTCGATGGTGAAGTTCTCCTCCGGCTGGGTTCAGATGGCGATCCTATTCCTTACTCCGAAACTGAGCTTCTGGTGCGTCGAATTCTCCAACTCCTCCGTGATCGGCGACAATTCGACCTGCTACGACGACTGTTTGAAATATGAATACGATCCGAGCCCGTTCGAGAACACCATCGTGTCGGAGTGGGACCTGGTCTGCAGCAGAGCCTGGCTGGCGAGCTTCACACAAACGGTACTTCAGTTCGGAGTGTTGATTGGCAGTATTGTCTTTGGATTCCTTTCTGATAGGTAAATTGTCTCTACTTATTTTTAATCTTTGAAGGTCTGTTGTATCGCTACTACCACTACTTAGCCCATTTTGATAGCTTTTTCAAAATGATCTACTCGTCATCAATCTTGACTGTTATCAAGAACGTGATCAACGGTAGTAAAGCGTGCTCGTCCAGAATACTTCAACTCTAATATGAACTCAGCAACAGTGATATAATGATAAACTTAGGATAAGATCATAGTAGCTGACAGAATCTAGACCACTATACATAGTCAGCAGGGCACATTGCTTGAAGGACCGACGACCGATGAGGCAGCAAGGTCCGCGAGTGGCGCTATCGTACCGGTAGACACGTCGTTCCACCTTGTGGGAGGCCTCCCACAAGGTGGAACGACGAACTGGTGAGAGTCACCCAGTGGATGCGAGCAACGCGGGACCGATCGATGGACAAATCTTTGGGGGAGGCCTATGTCCAGCAATGGACGTCTATAGATCGTTGCATCTGGTCCTGGAATCGAACCAGCTCCTTTTATAGCACAGCATCTGATCTGATCGCATTCAAATGGATTATGGAACATTGCCGTGTAACAGTTACGGCCGCAGACGGCGGCGTGTTTACAAACATACACACAGTTTACATTCATCTTATCTCCACGTAAATAAACGTGAATTGATTGCAGCGCACAATCAGCGCATTGACATCCTCACACTGTTACTGTAGTCGAGTTAAATGTCTTACTTTATCTCTCTCTTTTATTAATTAACTGATAAACATTTAAAAAAAATGATTTTTTAGGACCTTCAACGGACGGTGAGTGACACACTCGCCTAGTTAGGGTGATGACAGAGTAACAATATTTATTATCACATATTTACGCGACGATTATGATGACAACGCTTCATCATCGTCGCCTAAACATGTGATAATAAATGTTGTTACTCTAGTAACTTCATTAGCTACAACGCCCTTCAAACCGGTACACTGCAATGTTTGCACACTGCTGTTTATAGGTGTCCTGTAACTAAGAGTTGCGGTCTGTATATACATATCTGCATTATCAACATTATCAGCTGATAGACATCCACTGCTGGGCAGCGACCTCCAACAGGACCTCCACAGGGATCCAACCTGTGCTGTAACACTCCTGGAACCTGCACCAGATCATATTCCACATTATAATGTGCGTTTGTTATAAAAGAAACTTACACTGTTACTTAGATCTGATTCTCATGTATTCTTCTATTATTCTCATGCTCAAATATATTATATATATATATATATATATATAGATAATATAACTGTAGTATAAGTAATAAAGTTAGTTTTAAGTGGAGAAAACTTAGAAAATAAGTTACCAAGTAAGTTTTTAACTATATGCACGGAACTAATGAAAGTTGCACAATTGTAGGCTTCAATTTTATTTACGTCCTAGGTCTCGTTTATGTTATCTGTAGAAATCTAGTCGACTGTAAAGTTGAGGCTAAGTTAGATAAGCTAATGAACATTCGCTTTGGCTACAGGGTGTTGTCAAGCTACACTAGGCAAATTTTGAAATTATCTATATATAGAAATATAGAAGTGGAGATCTCTGGACACATCTACGCCCAGCAGTGGACGTCTATCGGCTGGTGATGGTGACAAGTGTTCTGTGTATGTGATCAATGAACTATAACCTTTAAATCCATGACGGAAGACATTCCCACGTAGCCTTTTCGCGGTAAAAGTTACAGCTTGTTCCGGTTGTTTTAATTCCCGTTTTCATTTTAACGTTATCACCTTAGGGTCAGTTACCATGGTAATTGAAATTTGGTATTGTAAAGTTTTAGTGATATTATATTACATTACAAGTGGTGTCTGTGTGCCGGAGACCGTCTAGGTAGGACCGCAGCACCTATAGCAGCCGACAAACAGTACTGTGTACGCATTGCTGTGGTCCGGCTTGAAGTGAGTTGGAGCTAGAGGAATTACTAAGGTAACGAAACTCAATTTCTTGTGTTTCAAGGCGAAGAGCACAATGTGGTGCCGTGTATATTATAACTAGCGCTATACTGTTATGGATTGGCGCGTCACTTACCAGCAGGTGAACGTCTCTCTCGTGCCGTCGCCTCGTAGATAAAAAAAAAATTCGAAGTTTTTTATTCTCCATAGAGTCGTTAAGAGATGTTAATAGAGTTAGAACTTATGGTAATTAATTGCTCATCAATTATATATTTTTTTTTGAAGTTTTCACTGCTTTTTACCTTGAAATATAAATTGTTAAACCTTATTATCCCAGTAATTAAAATACACTAGCTACAGCGCCCTTCAAACTAGATTAGTTTTTCTACACCATACATTTACGGCCCGGACAGTAATACGTTTTTAAAGCAATATATGTCAAGGTACCATGTCGAAAGGAGATACAAATTGTTACATTCATGTGTATATATTATATATATATATATGTACCATGCAACTTCCAAATGTAAATAAACATATGCAATACTTAAAAGGAACCGGTTGTACTTAACTTACAGCGGCAACCTAAAGACTGGATGCTTAACTAGCAAGCGGTTTAGCTCTAATGTTTAATATCTTTTATTCGGGGAACTGCCTCATGTCACGAAGATGTAGGGGGTATCCTTGTAACGCGGAGGTGCCGGTTCGATTCCAGAGTAACACGTTACAGGCTTTCTGCTTAACTAATTTCGTAAAATACCGCTGTAGAAATATTTATGTTAACATGTGAATGCTAGTGTTATGTGCGAGAATGTTGCATCGCCTACGTCCAGCAGCGGACTGCAGCGGGCTGATGATGATGGCGCTTCTTCATCTGTTAACATCATATGAAATTAATGTCAAGTGTTCTTAGCTATGCTTAAGCGAACGCTGATTAACACACCATACTTATTTCGATATACCGTAGAATGGTTTATGTTATTACCGTAGTAATCACATCAAAACAAGATAGTGAGAAGTGATAGTGAGAATTACTGGTGGACCGTTTATAGACGATGTGCATTTTGTTTGAAATTCTGTATTTGTGTACTACCCGCGGTAGACATCGCTGAGATGATACATAGTCTCCAAATAGACAATACCAAGCACATAACAGAAGAGTTCTCGGTGTAAAATGTTAAATATTCCGGCATTCATTGTATTGTTAAATTCTTTTGTTAACGCTGAATGCGGAGCATTATTGCGAACATTACACAACAGCCCAACACTGACGTGACGATTTTTAACTGGACTAGCTGTTCCCCTGCCTGCCTTTGTCAACCGTAACAACCCTGCTACTCCCTTCGAAAAAAGAATTTTCTAAATACTCTCTAGCTCTAAATAGCAGAAGCAATATCTCTACTAAATGTCCAATCTCCAGGCCCTATCACTCCAGAGATATCGTGATGAGCCTTTACATAGATGGGGATATCTTATACATATATTATATAACTCAACAGCTTAATCTGATGTTTGTGAAAATATAATATTATTTATATTCATCATATTTAAGACCACAGCTGGACGTAGAACTCCTGTAATGTTATCGACAAAGCTTACACTGTTTTAATAAGACCGTTTGATGTGATGATGATTAGTTCTATATTTACTATATCATAATGAGTGCTGCCACATTTTTTCAGTCTCCAGTCTAAGTATGGAAGAATCCTCCTCATCAATACGCAAATAGATCAAAAACGTATCTAACATCAAACTATACAACTATCCATTTCATCCTATTCATCAATCCATTATAATTATATATACGATCAAGTGATGTTCATTTGGTCATTCAAATTCGATACAATTAATATGCGCTGACGCAAACACTAACGACTGAAACCGGTCTCATCGGCACAGCAGTTAACTTGTTTATAATCAAAACATATTTAATTTTTTTTATCTGCCAAACCGCATTTGGCGAGCGTGCAGGAGTAATAGCCGTGACGTCCACCTTGAGAGAGAAGACCCCTTATTATTCACTTTTTTGTGATACGTTGCTTTGTCTCAAATTCTCATTTAATGGTCAATCGCCAATTCAATAGTGGTCTTAGCGCTGGTTGCCATTGACTAACATCAATTAGGTACGTACCAGCACGTCTGACTACTGTAGTATGTACTGTAGATAAATACTGCTATATTCTGATTTAAAGGTGGTTGAACCTAGCATAGTAAACAATGGAAACGTAACATAAATGTTCATTGGGAGAGACCTATGTCCAGCAGTAGACTGCCGCGGGCTATTAACGATTATAACGATGATGATAATGATAAATAATATACATAAGAAATACCATTATCATTATTAATAAGAAATATGTACACATCAAATGTAAAAAATAATAAAAGATACAAATAAGAAAGGTATCCTTTTCAATGTATCAAACGATATCAAAGTCTGCTTCAATATCAACCACATCGTTATCTACGATATCAAAAGATTCGTTAACTATTCAATATAAGTGAACTAAGAATGGATTTTACAAAATTTCTTTCCCAAAGAAATCTGGGGGATATTTATAACGAAAAGGGGCACGGGGGGCGCAGCAATGACAGACTTAAAATTTAGATTTCCAATGTACATCCTATAGACTCCGAAAAATTCTTAAATGCACTAGACAAATAGGTAAACCACGAAATACTTTGAACTGTAAAACTAGGACTAGATGTACTTAAAATAATGTTACTGCTATTGCATTAATGTGCCTCCACAATTTAAGTTTTGAAATTGAAACCAATGACACAATGTTAACTCTTTATCACAAAGCGATTAATTTAAACCCCGGTGCATCTATGTTCGACCTTGGCATACATCTTTATCAGAAAATAAAATTAACAAAGTAATTATATGTCCAAAACTGTTGTCTGAGGCTTGCGCGGCGAATGTCATTGCGATAAACTAGCTGCTGGTACAACTCTTGGAGCAACATTACAAAGAACGTGAAACAATAAAAATTTAAGATAAACAACAAAGAAAACGAAGACTGACGTAATTAATCTAATTAGTGTAAGAAAAAGACGCTTTTTGGTTGTTAAATTGGTAAATGATTTGTTTGATGATACCGAACTCCCAACATTATGAAGTTCACTATCAACAAACTCAAGAAGTATCTACATCCACACAAGAAGATTATCAAGGAAATAAGCACAGTGTATCCTAACCTCATTTAACAGAACTATAACATCTTGACTGTCTCACCGTTATTTAAAATAAAACACTTTATCTAAAGTACTGTTGTATTATTTCAGATACGGAAGAAAGAACACGTTTCTCCTCTCGATATCTACCCTCATTCTTTTCGGTTTCGCCATACCTTTCTCAACTGATTACATCACCTTCACACTTCTCCGTTTCTTCTTGGGTATGGCTACCTCTGGAACCATGGTCGTCTCTTTTGTTCTTATTATGGAAACGGCTGGACCTAATTTCAGGGAGGTCTTAGGTTGCCTCTTTCAAATACCTTTTATCATTGGACACATGACCGTTCCACTATTCGCGTACTACTTCAGGCGGTGGGACAGTTATTCCTTGGCATTGGCGGTGCCCCCTATCATATATCTGGGGTACTTCTTCCTGCTAAGCGAGTCACCGAGATGGCTGGTCAGCGTTGGAAAGGTGAAGGAGGCAACTGTTATAGTGAAGAGAGCTTGTGAAATGTAAGTATTATTAGAACAGTAGTAGTAGTAAAAGATAATTAGAAAGACCTGTAAAGAAACTTTCTAAATCAGAAAACCAAGAAATTTATCTTTTTTTTATCTCAAGAGTGAAAAAAATGAACATAAGTAAGAAAAATTAATATTGAGATAATATCATTTTGGTATATAAGGACAGGTTCAAAATCGTTATTCTCCAAACGGGCACATGGTGTTTTTTCTTTCACGAGTTTCATTACATCCTGTTTATTATGTTTTATAGTAATTCAGATAGAAAGTAATTACCTAAAATAAAGTATAAATTAGATCAAATTAAATTAAAACTTATAACTTTTCAAGGAACAACCTGCCCACGGCGAAGGTAGAAGAGAGTTTGACGAAATTAGCGCAGAACATACAATCCAGTTCGACGGGACCTAAGCTGAATTACATGGCGTTGTTGCGCAAGTCTCTACGCCTGAAGACCTTCTGCTGCTGGGTGATGTGGACCATAAGTGGGTTAACGTACTTCGGCTTCAACCAGTACATCAGTCAGACCAGCCCGGATCCTTTCGTAAGCGTTGCAGCGGCGGCCGCTATTCAGGTATGGCAAATGAAATATGGAGATTCACAGCTACAAGAATAAAAACTTCCTCAATATTTCACAAGATGTTGGCGAATGAAGATACTTCCTCTTTCGAAATACTGGTGTAATTTTATTTTATTAAGGAGAATCATTCGATAACAGAGCAACTCAATCTAGTTTCAATAACAAAGCGGTGAGATGAAAACGTGCTCATCTTGACCAGACTACCCGCAACTAACGAGTTGGAGCGTGCCGGCGCCCCCCTTGGAGAGGGTTCCTGGGGTGCATATGGTGATGCGTCTCGTATTCCGATACTTCGCCACGTAGGGATCTTGTCGGGAGGGTTGCTGCTTTACATCACATCCCTCCCCGGGTAGACCCGTTCATTCGGGCGCCGATATGGGGTTCGCGGAAGAACTGAAATACGTTATCCCGCGACTCGAGTATGTGGATGAGGCAGGAATACCGTGTGAAGCTTTTTAGTCGGTTGGAGCTCGACGCTACCCCGGCACCGGCCCACTTTTTTTTATTAACAGACGTTATTAAAAAAAAAAAACATAAAAAACGAGTTGGAGCGTATACACAAACACAAAGAAGTTCGAGAAATTTCAATTAAAGTTTAAATTGACACATTTTAGTACAGCATTCAGCGTAGCTTATTCACTCACATTCTGCTTCGGCAGATACAAACATTTTATTATGCTATGCCTCCTAAGGATTTTGTAATGTGTCACTTTTTCTAATATTTTTTTTTCATGGTGAAATCTCCTCACAAACATCATCAACTCTTATGATCTGTTTTTAACATTAATATACATCGATCTTCCGTTTCAGATTCCATCAAATATTTTATCAATATGGTTGATCAAGAAATTGGGAAGGAAGATCACCACGGCGATGTTCTTCACGCTGGGTGGAATCTGTGGCGTGGTGCTCGGGGTTGTCCCCGACAGGTTCTGGATCACGCTGACACTGGGAACGTTGGGTATCAGTTGCGCCTCGATAGTCGCCGCAACGATATACATTTACACATCGGAATTATTTCCGACTGTGGTTAGAAATATGGCTATGGGGTCTAGCTCCATGTCTATGAGAATAGGATCTATGATAGCACCCTTCGTGTCCAATTTGTCGCTTACAGTATCCTGGCTGCCGACCTTGATATTCGGGTTTGCTCCAATCGGTGCTGGTGCCTTCTGCTTGCTTCTCCCAGAAACGAAAGGCACGACTCTACCTGACAGCTTAGAAGAAGACTGAAGCTATTCTGACATGGCGGGGCAATACCATAAACTAGTAATAATACAAAAGAGCCATCATAGAATAATCGCCTACTTTTAACGAATTATACATGTATTACGTGGCGAGAAAGTAAAGTGAGTGGATTGAAGAATGATGGTTTAATAGGTGAAAATTGGAGACCCAGCCATCCTGCTAATGTCGATGAGGTAGTAATGTCTAGTGGCGTTCAATGCTACCGTTCGACAAGAATGCTACCGACAAGATAAGGTTATTAAAACATCACATGTAAACGCAGACCAATACTTCAAGAAGAGGTCAGAAGTTTGTTGAACAAAAAAAACAGTGTTTGTGTGCAAATAATACCATGACCTTAACACTATGCTAACCTATTTTACTCGGCACGAACTTTGAGTGTTGTACACGATCTCGTGTTCAACGAGCCACAGTCTGGTTCAGTGAAAACGACTCTTTGACCGAATGTATTACTTGCTGATATTACGAGCAACTATATGAGGGTTTTGATGCAATTATAGGAGTTATTCAGGTACACCGACTTGTATGGGAGGTGTTAATTTGTTCAAAGGCTGCAGTGACGATTCACCATATGACGAGCAGTATAATCGATTATCCATCAGTTTTTATTTTGCAACTGTGAGATGAATACCTCGGCCGCGAGAGATGAAATATAAATAACCTTTTTGATCTGCGTTTGGATTTTTACCAGAAAGAAACATCTATTTGAACACAACGTGAATGTATTTAACTAAACAATAAATAATTATTCATCTATTTACAGTTACCACTATTGACTTCTTAATTCCCGTCTACATTTATTTCAAATGCCGTTACATAATTACTTAAACCACAGCCTCCATCTCCTCCAGTTTCTTACAAAATTTGTAATAAAAATATTATCCTAAAGCTTCTTAGTTCAGATATTGCTAAAGAAAAATTATAAAATATATTTTTCGTTACAATACACCATCTTTTGACGAAGCTGCAAAACATAAACAGTTAAAGGTTTTGTCAAAAGATGGTGGTTGTTTCAATAAATATGACACCCTAGAGATTAAGATCCAAATAGTACTTGATCTAGTATCCTTTTTTTCATCAATCACCATCAACACGAGTTATTAATGACGGGAGGAACCAAACAATCTTTTTCGTATTAAATAATATACGGAATCTTCAAAATGACGGTTTGACGGCGGATCAACCTTTCCGTAAGCACCAAGAGCCCAGTTTTAGTTGCTGCAACTCCAAACAGTGGTGTAGTGTTGGTGCAGTCTGCAGACGATACGAAAGTTTTCACACCAGCAATATTCAAAGAAACTTTTTACGTTTGGGACGATCTACCTACATCTACAGATAGTATTTCTTGTGGTTCCTAGTATTTGTAGCCGGTACATCTTCGATATCATTCCGCACCCCTGTTGCCTAAAGCAAACGGTGACTTGGATGCCGTCCTCAAGTAGAAATTGCCGCGTAAACTATAACAAAAAGAATTAATTATTGAATATAATATCGTAAATAACAGGCGGACATTGTTGTTCCCTGGTTTTTAAGCGCACAGCTAGTTCAATTATTGGTGGTAATGATACTTAACATTTTGTCTCAAGGCGACGAGTATTGTGTGGTGTAAAGTTTATTATCTTAACATCACATATTTATATCACTTACCTCCAGATAAAACCATGCTCGTCTCGTTGCTTCGGCTTAGAGAAATGTAAGCTAATGCCTTTAAACAAGTGACAGAACATAATAAAATAAAATGTTTTCATCCTAAATATGGTGGTAACACTCCACTGGTCATTCAAGTACAGCCTATGTTGTAAATGCAGAAAATGTTAAAGATTAGTCATTGTCCGTGTTCCGTGTTACATTTTATTAATGGATAAGCAAACACATATTGAGTTTTTTCTGTCTCTCAAATCTTTAAGGTTTGTTTTTCTCTTATCGGGTTTTTATGTTTTTATCACTTAGTGCTTAGTGCAGTCTTACCTGTTCGTGGTGCATCCTGCTAATTAACAAACGATGCTCTAGCAACTCGCATTGGGCCAGCGTGGTGTGAAATAATCTATATGAACTGACAAACGAGGGGATCTTTGGGGGAGGTCTATGTCCAACAGTGGACGTCTATCGGCTGCTGATGATATCAGTGTAGACCTATTTGCTTTGTTTCAAGTAACTAGCCGTTCTTTAGTTTAAGTTGACAGGGTAAAACTCAATATATGTTATTCATAGTAATAAAAATTTTACTCAGAGCTGGCATTCAACCCCATGTAGACGATCGGCGAGTCTTCACACTTCCCGCGAAGGAATTCGTCATATCCGGCGCATCTCCTCGCCGAGAACTGCCCACCTTCCACCGCTTCCGCCCAGTATCTCCACGAGCGCCAGTGGCTACAGAAATCTGAAATTTATTAAAGTTTATCATCATCAGCCTTTCTCAATCCACTGCTGGATGTAGGGCTATCCCAATGTCCTCCACCAAGTACGGTCCTAAGCTTTTTGCTTCCACCCAGTTCTAACCGCTCTTATAATATCGTCGTTCCATCTCGGGGCGATGGCGTACATTAGCACGTAGCATCCAGTCCAAGACTTTCCTCCCCCAACGGTCGTCATTCAGCTCTCAGATTGTAGATTTTGAGAGCTATCTACGTAACAAGTTTAGTTCTCCATTGGATTTCTTCGCTCCGGTTCTTGTCCCTTAGAGAAATACCCAGTATAGTTCTCTCTATCGGTCGCTGTGCGATTGAGTCGGTAGATCAGATCAATGGTCAAGTTCCACATTTCTGCGCCGGAGGTAAGGATGGAGAGAATGTACTGGTTGAAGACTTTTGTCTTCGGACATTGAGGAATTTGGGAGCTGATGATTTGGCGGAATTTTCCAACGCTGCACAATCGAGCCGAATGCGTATATCAAACTCCTTTTTGTAATTATCTTGGCCAGGTTCTATAACCTGTCCGAGGTAGACGCATTCTTTTACTATTGGAATCGCCGCATACCCGACTGTTACTGAAGTAAGAATGATTATTACTGGATATAACTTTAGATTTGTCTAAATTCATCTGCAATCCCACGCATCGGCAGCGGCATTGACATCAAAAGCATCAAACTAAATAAGTTCAGAAGCATAATTCGATTACTCCTGATATTTTAATGAAAAAGTAACAGGAACTAAAATCTAGTGCTGCATCCGTGACAAATTGCCAATATTTAGGATGTCTATACAGCACTACGCTAACCATTAACCAAGATATTAACCACCAGCATTATATATCACCACCGATAGTTTGTGTATATTGTAGCTATACCCTCAAGAGTCAGCAGGAAGGTCGGCGACAGACATCCAGGCTGCTTGGAGCGGCCCCCGTTGGGCCAGAAGTCCGCGTGGCCGGCGGCCAGCGGGGAGCCGTAGCCGCCGCCGTCCGTGTGGATCACGTCGACGAACTCCGCGTCCTTCTTGCCGAACGGCTGCGACAGGATGATCCGGTAGAAGCCAGGGTACGCCGCATCCAAACATGTTAATCTAAAAAATATATATTAACTCACACATCAGGATGCAGAGAATCTGAATTTGAACACTCATTGTACTATTTTGTGGCTGATTATTACTTTAAATTGTTAATTATTAAAAACATCAATTGTTTTTGCTTCTTTTTTTTTCCTTTTTTTTTGAGCTCGCCGGTTAGTGCGGACATGGTGCTACACCACAATAGCTGTATGGAAAATTTTGGACATTTTGGACTTTGCTACGCTACAACTGATTTCCTGCTAGGACATTTTTTGTATTGAAGTTCATTGTTTAGTTAATTCTATTCCCGTTTGTACAAATCTGTAGCTGAGAAATTCTATAGCTATAGAGACCTAAAACCTTGTAAGATATCTTCATCAGCCAATAGATATCTACTCCTGAACGTATAACTGTACCACTTTATAAATATGAATTCTTTAAGAATTAAGTGATTGTAGTTATGGCCGCAAACTATTCCTGTCACACCTCGGTACTATGTATCCTAGCGATTTGAGGTATCTACAACAAGTGCCGCCGATGTGTCCTCCAAGGGAGTGCCCAACCACATGAAGACCGTTTAGGGGTAGACCTTCACTCAGCAACTTGACCATAGCCTTTCCAGTTTCCTCGCCTATCTGAAATTAAATACATCAATGCAGTGCAAAGATTGCGAGCCGAGCAATTTTCTATCCAGTAATTCTTTAGTCATTTGTAGTTCACCGATATAATTTAAAAGATATAGACTTAGTGTTGGGAGGCCTCCAACAGGGTAGATAGATCATCTGGTGAGTATCGCGAGATTCCACTGGATGCGAGCAACGCGGGACCGATCGATGTGCAAATCTTTGGAGCAGGCCTATGTCCAGCAGTGGACGGCTATTGGCTGATAATGATGACGATGAATTCTAAATTATCATCGTTAGACATTCTATTATTTTTCAGTTCGATCTGATAACTAACATTTCTATCACAAAGGGTAGTAAAGTTGTCGGTACAATGAGACGGCATCTTATGTCTCAAATGAACGAGAGAAATGTCGTGCTTCGCGAGCGTATCATTTATAAAAGGAAAACGGAAACATCTGGCTAGGTTCACTGCGTCATAGTGTATCACCTCTACTAACCACCTTCGTGTCGAGTACTACGTTGATGTAATTCCCGTAACTCAAGTTGCTCCAGTCCAGCACCAGCAGGTTGTACCCGCCGTGGCGGCGGTATGCGTTCACTATCGACACTATGCTCTCGTCAGTAACCAACTCCACGTACCTGAAAAGCATTCACCACATACAAATTCAATATTTTCCACCATTAGCTGTACAGGCTGCTTGCAGTCTTACCCTAAATGAGGTGACAAGTTTTAGTATTTGATTGCATAGGATCGGCCAGGTAGTTGCAAACGCCTAAAAGGATTTTGTAACAAGTTAAAGTATTAATTTCAATAAAACAAACTTGGAAGTTAAGAAGATACCTATTATTATATACTTGTGTTGGTGATGTGTAAACATGCTAAGTCTTCAAAATATCAAGTAGCGAACATCTAACTCATTTCCTCGGATCGTCTTCTCCTTCTTAGCATTATTCGCCTTTTAAGACAGGGTCTGGTTTCTTATTTTTTTCACTCCACTTCGCTTTGTTTGTAACATCGCTTTTTTTGAGATCGCAGTTCATTACATCCTCTGTCACCACACTCAGCCATTGGAACTTCAGTTTTCATCTCCGCCGTTTGCCGGGTATGTTCAGATTCTTTTGTTGCCTATTCATTCAAGTGGTCTCCTTTTGACTTGCCATACCACCGGAGCCGGTTTTTCTGCAGTTTGTCGGCAATATCACGTACTCCTACGCTACCACGCACGGGCTCCAGTTATACCGGTTAATCATATATAAAGAATAATTTAACAGTGTTCTTACCCATGTATATACAGAGCAGTGGGCTTGTTGAAATCAAACTCAGGACTAGTTAGCAGACGTTTAATGTTAGCAAAATGATACATCGTGGGTTCCATAGAAGTCTGTCTGAAATTGGCAATAAAATAAATATTAGGATTTGACACAAAAGTTCACGTCCAAAATGGGATAATCAAATTTTGAAAGTCAATAAGTTTATGAGAAACAACTTAACTTGACACTTTTATGAACCATTTTCTGTCTCTTTTCTAGCCATGGCGCCCTTCGAATCGTCAAAGTAAGTAGACGGCAGAATATAAAACCTAGAGAAGTCTAGTAAACGTTTTGTGAAAACATCCACTCACAGGTGGTGCTCTGTGATACGAGAAGCCTGGGATCGATTGATGTGGAATCTTTAAGAGCAGCTTAAGTCCAGCAGTGGATGTTTATCATCGTCCTCGTCATCAACTGATAGACGTCTACTACTGAACATAGGCCTTCCTCAAAGATCTCCACGTCGATCGGTCCTGCGTTGCTCGCATCCAGAGGGTTCCAGCGGTTCCTACCAGACCAGTCCCTACCTTGGATTTTCTCATGGTAAGATATGGAGTCAGGGGCAACCTGATAATTTCCCTAACTGTTGAATTTCAAAAAATTATAATGAATTGACGATTTATGTCCTAAAGGTTATTGTATTTTCTATCAATTTTATCGTTGATGAATCGTAAGTAAATTATTAAGAGATTAACTTACCCAAAATGAAGAATCCTAACGTCCTTCAATTTTGCCACCCTTCCTCTGGGTACTGAGGAGAAAAAGGTTTCGGAATATTAGGAAAAAGCAGCATTTTTTGGATAACTGAGAGCAATAATAATTACGTGGGTTATACGCTAACGTCTCTTACGTTGGCGTACAACCCATAACTACACAGTACTACATAATAGTGCAACGAAGGAGCGATATGGATCCAACTTATTATATTCTATAGTATTAACAAGTTCAACACATTGACTTGAAATACTTTAAGTTCTTACCATTTTTTCTCTGATTACTACAATGTATGTATCCTTTAGAACGCCTGATTGATGAAAGCATCTTGATCGCTTATCACTGCTATCCATACTTCGAGATGTATGTGACCTTATAAAACTCTGTTTAGTTACCTGGCAAGATGCCTCTAATGACATTCTTGAAACTGTTGGAGGATATCGGCAGCGATGTATCGCCTTGTGCTTGGCATGGAGCAATGACTGTAACAAACGATGTGATAACATTTATAGAATAGATGAATACGAGTAGAATACGGTTAGTATACGCGATGACGAGATGATCAGGGAAACTAGAACCTTCAATTACTACAAATTATTAGAACTAACTAATTATTACAACCTTCAATTATTACAAATACTTTCGTATCTAAACTGAAATCAAAGTGAAAAACAAAAATACTATCAACATTCGCCGGTCGTAGATCTCTGTCGCCGGAGACCTTATAGTTAGATACCACCTGACTGTAATATGCAAACATTATTGTGTTCCGCTTTGAAGGGCACTGTAGCTAGTAAAATTACCGGAGTAACGAGGCTTAACATCTTATGACTCATGGCGACTGCTACAGATGCACATGCTACCTACTATTGTACAAATACATGAATACGTACACCAACAGAGGTTAATAAATAATGACACCAAGTTATCATCACGCCCTTGACACGATATTGCGAATTATCGAAACCTGATCCGATTACCGGAAAGGATCTTTCTCTTTCTTCCGCAACACGACAAGAAAAAACCTTCGAGGTCAGGTCTCTCAATTTACGCATCAACATGTAAAAAAAACACGTGTTATATAAAAAATCCAAAAAAATATATGCAAAAACAATAAGGTCAAACTAGACATCCGTTATTAATTATATTAATAAGAATTTCTATGTTATTAAACGTGCAGGATGTTCAGTGGTAATGAGGATCATTAATCCAGAGGAGTGTAGACAAGTACATATGGCGATTCGACGCGAAGAAGCGACGCGGCGAGCGGGACATTCGCCTGACGCTTAGCGACACGCCTGCCCGTTGTAACGTGGCGCTAGTTAGGATAATATACACTGCACCGGATTTTGCTCGTCACGTAGAAAAAAAGATGTAAAAATTCATTATAGCGATAATTGCACCAGCTACATCTCCTACCGAACCTCTAGAATTCTCTCTAATGATCGCTTGCAAAAGACACGATATCCTCACGCTCGTTACTCATCACTATGGTTATCATTCAGCATCAGACAAACGTCCCTTACTTCTCTGCGCTTTAATTTACAAGATAATAGGGATTTTAGTGTTGAAAAAAATTACCAAAGCATTACTTACCTGTAACTATGCAGACTACTGTCGTAATGATTTTAAATCCCAACTTGATCACCATCGTCCCACACCTCTTTGAACCTTATCAAATAATTAAGAAACTTCTACTACTTATCGGCGGGATAACGCCCACTGTTGGGCACAGGCCTGTCTCAAAGATGTCCGCGTCGACCGGTCCTGCACCCAGTGTGAATCACTTATGGGATTATCTGCATGTACTGTGACATATGTTGAGATAGATTTGTTTTCTTTACATTTACTTTTCCCCTGAAATGTATGTTGTTAAACATTTCGTTATAATAAAACCGTTTCTGATACAATTGCTGTAAACGATAAAATCAGAAATTTGTCGTAAACTTAACACATTTCTATTATATAATTGAGAAAATTATCAATTCTGTTTATTTATTTATTAAAATAACTTTAACTTAACTCTTAATTAAAGCTACTATAGAGGAAGATAATACGTAAGGACATACAAGAGTTTTTGTTGTAGATGACATAGAAAAGTGAAGTAGAGAAGAGAAAATAAAATCTAGTAAATTTAAAAGAAATCTGATCAGAAAACGGTTAAAATATGATAATGGGATTTAATAATTTTTATAGGTCCTCATGTGATATTAAATATCATCACGAAGTGCCTTCTTCAAACAGCACCATGAAGAAAATTATTTCGGTCTTCAGTTACCTTTTTTAACTGATAACGATAGGTATGTAAATAGTATAAAAATAATAATAAAATCAAAAATTTAAAGCACCTGATATAACGTAGGATCAATATCAATAATCAACAGTTAAAAAAAATTAAGCACTCGAAACTAAAGTTAAGTTATTTCGTTGAATAAATACGACGACACCGAGCGCAGGCGGACGGACACGTACACGGACACGGACACGGACAGCAACAGGCGCGGCGGTGTCACAGCACCCCTGTTTCCGAGTGGGGGTTAATGTGTACGTTGCAACAGCGCCGCCGCCGCGGGGTGACTGGCGGGTCGCGGGTTCGATCCCGGCGCGCGGCACGCGTCTGGCCTTCGCGTTAGGTTTTTATGATGCAGCCAACATTGTAAACACAATATATTAATTTTACTAGCGCCAACTCTTGCCTCATGATCGACGTACGAAGGTTAAGTTATTTTAAATTATGAGGTCTAACTGTACAGGTGTTTCAATATTATAAATCAAGATTCTACGTTGCCTTTACAAAGGTGAAGGCGATGCTGGAGCTTCATGACTTGAATAGAAAAACACTGAAGCTCGCTCGATCATAACAAAAAAAAACTTTCTTAAATTATGGATTAATACGTCCTCAACAAAGGGGTGTATGGGGTCCCGAACGACAAATCACGGGACCCAAGCGAACCGCACCTGCTCTTGGTGCACCCTGCTAATCAACAAACGAGGCTCTGGCTACCACCAACACGAATTGTGCCAGCGTGGGTGCGAAACGGCCCAAATTCCCATATAAGAACCCATACAAAAGTCAGCCCCTAGTGACTTTAGATCTCGTGAAACCACTGGAAGCGGGCAGAGCAGGACCGATCGATGTGGAGAACTTTGGGGGCGGCCCATGTCCAGGAGTGAACATCTATTGGCTAATGGCGATAACGTCTTCAACTTGACATAACGTTAAACAACAACGGGACTTTGGTATAAATACATTCATAACCCGAATCCAAAGCAGTTATAGCCGCCGATTGATAATGTGACAGTGATGACTAGACAGCGAGCTGCCTTCGGAAAAATACCCTGGAGAAACTCCTCCACATGGATTTTCCGTAATACAGACAAGCCATATCAGTTCAGCCGTTTGAGATAGAACTTGTGTTAAACTTTATAAGACCTCTCTCAACGTCGGAGAGGGTGTACAGTCTTTCTGCTCGTGTGCTCGTATGCTCGTGTGCTCGTGTGCTCGTGTACACCAAACAAATGTTTAATGTATACAGTTCACCTTGAATACGATACCGTTGGATTATTTACAATGTCAATGATGTACTTACTCTTTGCATATTTTCACCGTATTATTGTTTACAAAAAAATATTGCATTATCGACATGCACTTATATTTACTTATATACATTTGTAATTATTTATTTATTGTTATAAACAATGTCTATGAAATCAAAAAACACTGTCTGCTACCTCAGCGGCAAATTATTATTAAACTTAATTGTTAAGTATACACCGTAGTAGGTATCTTCGTGAATCATTAACATAACTATTGATATAAAAACTTTATAACCTCTAAAAAAACCACTAAATTCGCAGCCATTCCACATAAAACGTGACGTCAAAAAATCTTTGAATTTTATTAGCAGTATTACGCTACATACATAAGACAATTGCTTGAAAGATTTGAAAGATAGTGAGTATGGACTAAGAATGAATGAGTTGACCGTCAAGTGCCTCCTATACGCCGATGATCAAGTTTTATTGTCATCATCGGAGAGGGAGTTGCAAGCGATGGTTGACATGGGGCATGGTGCTTTAACAAGCAAAGGAATGAAAGTGAATGTAAGCAAGACGAAAGTAATGGTTTTTGAAAGAGAAGAATGTATGACAAACTGTGACATTATGATTGAGGGACAAAAAGTGTAATAAGTGAAAGAATTTGTATATCTGGGTTCACAGTTTACGAGAGATGGCAACTGTGATGGTGATATTGAAAGAAGAGTTTTAAAAGGGAATCAAGTCAATGGGGCACTTCATAACTTTATGAATAGCCGGAACGTTTCACCTTTGTGATACAACAGCACGACTGGCTGTGCATAGAGGCGTGTTGGTCCCCACACTGATGTATGGTAGTGAATGTTGGGTATGGCAGAAGAAACATGAAAGTAGGATTAATGCTGTGGAGATGAGAAGCCTGAGAAGTATAACTGGAGTGAAACGGATGGACAAAGTGAGGAACAGTGTGATAAGGAAGCGGTGCGGCGTGGTTGAAGATGTAGTGACAAGGATAGAGAAAGGGATGCTTAGATGGCTCGGCCATGTCGAAAGAATGGATGAAAGAAGATTAACGAAAGAGATATACAAGGTAAGAATAATTGGAATAATCGGTACAGGTCGACCTAGGCGGACATATTCCGATCAAATCGGAGATGTCCTAAAGAAAGGCCGGGTCAAAAACACACGCAACCGACGAGCGTGCATGACGACGCTTATGAAAGTGGAGGAAGCGAGAGAGGTGTGCCAGGATCGTAGCAGGTGGAGAGAGGTGGCCTACCACACAGGGAGCGAGGCGGGATATATATGTATGTATGTATATGTATAAGACTACCTCATGTAAGGGATCGACTTGCTTTAATTACACTAACAGGATGTTTACGGAGCGTCTTTTTTATATATAGTTTTATTAACTAATGAGCAACACAAACAAAACGTAATTATTTTATAAACGCGATAGAAATAGTAAAATTTAGTTTTATTAAATGCAAACATAAACTTTTTTCTTATTTACCTGTACCTACGAAGCTGTAACAAATCAAACCCCTACGTCTTAGAAAAAACGCCCTCGCGAGGGCAAGGACACGGTAACCAGCATTGTGCGCACCGTGCGGATCCATTCAATCTTTTCATGCCTATGGCCAACCGTGCAAGTCTTCCAGCTGGTATATTATTGTACCTCTCGACCTCATATTGCTTCCCGTTGGCTAAAGAGATTATAATCACAATTTTTTGATTTGAAATAAGAACCGAACCCGAGACTCCTTTTTCTTATTTCATAAAAGTAGGTTCAGGTTGACATTTACCATTAATAGTTGTTTTTTTAACTTTAAAGTTTTCAACGAAAATTATTAATTTACTTGCTGTTCCTCGTCCACTTTGATGGCCGTAATATAGAATTAACTTTAAAATATACACTTGAAGTATGTTAGAAATATTTTAACCCGCCGGCAACACGCCGCCCCCCTGTTATTAATTAACACACTTTGAAGAATTTTGTAAAATCCATTCTTAGCTGACCTCTAAAGGACTCCCGACTCGGACTCGCTGGCCTAATGTGGCTCGCTGGCCTAATGGTTAGAGCGTGCGGCTTTCATTCCGAAGGTCGCGGGTTCGAATCTCGGCATGTACCGATGACTTTAATATTTAAGTTATGTCATGTTAAGTTCACATTTGTAAACTTTAGTTACAACAGCGAGATATAAACGGTGAAGGAAAAACATCGTGAGGAAACCCGCATATAACTTAGAATTTATTCTATGGTATGTGTGAAAGTCTCCAACCCGCATTGGGCCAGCGTGGTGACTATGGCCCAATCGCCCTCATATTGAGGGTAGGCCTGTGCCCCAGCAGTGGGGACGTAAATGAGCTGTTATTATTATTATAAAGGACAGAAGTCTACCAAATTTTCAGTGCTTACGTCTAACCGTTTTGGAGATCTCAGGATGAGGTAAATATACATATGTATACACTAGCTGTTTTCTGTTGTTAAAGTTGATTAAAAAAGAATTTTAAACATTTCCATTTCCTATTATTTACATCTTTGTCTTTAGACACTGTGGTATTTGGAACAAAAATATGCTGCGTAGGCAAAAGTCTTTAACTCGTGCGTGTTGCCAGTGATGAGTTATGGCACCGAGACGTGGCCGCTTACAGTGGGCTTGGCAGAAGAGGCTTCAGGTCGCACAGAGAGCAATAAAAGGACTATGCTCAGGGTTTCCCTGCGTGATCGAATCAGAAATGACGAGATCCGCAGGAGAACGAAAGTCACCGACATAGTCTAAAAGATTGCTAATCTTAAGTGGCAATGGGCAGGGCACATCGCTCGAAGAACTGAGGACCGATGGGGCAGCAAGATCTCAAACGGCAACCGCGTACTGGAAGACGCACTGTGGACAAGCCCCCCACTAGGTGAACCGACGATCTGACGACAAATGGCAAGTCCAATTATATATTACAGCCAGCAGAGCAGAGGGGAACAGCTAATATTAATACGTATGTATATATGTACTTATGTATATATATATATGTAAGATAATGATTTTTTTTATTTATTTAT
Organism: Troides aeacus; assembly: GCA_033220335.2. Classification (NCBI taxonomy): domain Eukaryota; kingdom Metazoa; phylum Arthropoda; class Insecta; order Lepidoptera; family Papilionidae; genus Troides; species Troides aeacus. The sequence continues at coordinate 605,519 of CM067288.1, forward strand.
TATGGTCTGTCTACAAAATTACATGTGTTTGTTTCTTTTGCGTAAAAATATTGAATCTTTTAAATATTAGGCAACATGAAGTTGCAATTGCAGACAAACAATGTGTACATTGAGTAACGGCGCAAACACATTAACTGAACAAAGAACTCCAGAACAAAAAATATTAAGGTACAATATTAAAGTAAAAAATAAACAAAAAGAAGACAGTTACAGTGAATCAAATATAGACAACAAGTATTGAATATTAAGCGAATAAAATATGAGACGTCTCTGACTGCAGTGGTATTCAACACTGACGATTTTAGATTTAAAAGCTGGTAATTTGTCATGGAATATATCAATTGAGCTGTCTTTATTTAAGAAATACTTCAATAAATTGCACAATCTAGATATTAGTGAATGACCCAATGACCCGGATTTGTACAGCCCATGGGTGAGAACAGAACCCGATTGTCGCGGCAAGCGAGGTGGAACTTTGAAAGGAAACTGGCCAAGTAACTCCGAATTGTCGAGAGTTATTTAGCAGTTTATATAAGAAGAGCATATCCTGCAAGATGCGACTGCCGGATGGCTAGCTTCATAAGATTATAATCGCTAAGTAGGTCTGGATAAGGCACTCTTTTTGATTTAGTGAAATAAGAATGGGTGAATCATCTCTGTAACGGTTCAATGTGGTCTTTATGAACCTGATAACTTGAGTTCCAAACTACCGAGCAATATTCGAATTTGCTTCTGACCAAGGAAGTGAACAATATTTATCTAATCTCTAGTTTTTTAAAATCTTTGGAATTCCTAAACAAGAAACCTAAAATATGCCTTACAAATTTGCAAATGTTTGAAGCTTAATTTGGTATCAAACGTTACACCTAGATCGAGCAGTGTTTTCTATTCTTTGAGCTCTATGTAATTATTGTGATGCGTTGTTGATATGTAGACAGGTCACTCGTTGGGGTTGTACTATCGCTGCCTTCAACTTATAATACGGAATGCAGCGAAAAATAACCTTCCATATCATTCGGGTAGGTACAATTTAGAAGTTGCACAAAGAGAACCTCCTTAAATAACAGAAGTGTCGTATCTCATATGGTAAATCTGCGTTGCGAAGTCTACCACCTACTCGTATCAAACCCTGGTTAACAACAAAAGGGTTGAGACGTGCAATAGCACCTTTCAACTTAGTTCGCCCCTTTTGAAAACTAGCAATTGTTGTTTGGAATTTATTTTCCTATTCCAAACACACACGACACAACAATACCTCGCCTCTTACTTCCGGGGTAAGCACTGTAGAACATTGCCTATCCGAATCCTTCTCAGCTTTTGCGTATAAATCTTCTAACTCACTCTGTTACTCATAATAACTTATCTAAGGAGATGAACTGTTACTATGAATTTTTACTCGGGCTCCATCTGTACAGTTAAAGCCTGAAATCACAGTAGGGGCTTAAGGAGTTCAAAGCAGTATGGAGCCAACCACCTTCAGGTTCACCTAATTGGACTAGACCCCACCATAAACGATAGTCTAAAATAGCCGACGAGTAGCCACCCTGTAAGGCTCAATCCGCTGGATTAAAATCTCCGGGAACTTGTCCTCGATTAATAATAGACTTCGAATCTCGAATCTGAGAGACTATTCGCCACGAAAGTCTCTAATGCATGAACTGACGCTCACAGCCAACGGAGAACAACCACCGGCTGCTTACAGTGGCCCTGGTGAAGAGGCTTCAAGTCGCACAGAGAGCAATAGAAAAGGTTATGCTCCCGGTCGCCCTTCGTGATCGAATCAAAAATGACGAGATCCGCAGTAGAATTAAGGTCACCGACATAGTGCAAAAGATTGCTAGCCTCAAATGGCAATGGGCAGGACACATCGTTCGAAGGACTGACAGCCGATGGGGCACCAAGGTCCTCGAATGGCGACTGCGAACCGGAAAACGCAGTACTGACAGGCCCACCACCGGGAGGTTCGACGATTTGGTGAAGGTTGCGGGAAGCAATCGGATGCGCGCAGCGCATGATCGAATGATGTGGAGATCTTTGGGGAAGGCCTATATCCAGCAGTGGATGTCTGTCGCCTGATAATGATGATGATGAAGGCTAGCAGGGCTGTCCGGCTTGTGTGTCTTTACCGCTTCTGTATATATTATACGTGAAAATATGATTGCGAATAATATTTAGAGATAATAAACTTATACTTACGCAAGAACAGCGCCGTGCACATCGCCGGGACAGACGGGTCAGTTTTTAAGCGAGGCCTTATGTATAATTTGCAATGAACACGCGATGGCTGAGCAGTTTAAGCGAACAACCACATTTACGCTCGAAACCTTCAAGACATACTTATCATAAATAGCTGACTTGATGTTCCCACAATAAACACTTATAGCCTCTACCAAGTTAGCTGTGGCAGACACTCCCAGAGTCCCAGAAAAGCAACCACGGATTGAGAATTAGTAGTAATCTTATTTTTACTAAGTAAATATCTCAAGACGACATTATCATCAACCGATAGACGTCCACTACTGGACATAGGCCTCCTTCAAAGACCTCCACATCGAACAGTTCATTGAGGGGGATTGGGCCTTATCCCACCATGCAGGGCCAGTGCGAGTTGGTGATCAAAGCATCGTCTGCTATTTAGTAGGGTGCACCGCGTGTTGGTTATGTTGACTTGGGCTCCATAAGATGTTGGGCGGATCCCCTTACACCTCTCAAGACAACATACCAACTGTAATTTCACTAGCTACAACGCCTTGGCAGTTCTGGCCATAATAATGTTTGTACACTGCTGCTTTGCAAATTATAGACTTCAAATAATCAAGTGAAACGATCAGTGCAGCTAGTGGTAGGAAACGAATACAACATTGTCTCAAAACGATCCATTACGAGTTTATAGAGATAATTGCACATCCAACAAAGTGCAAAGAGCAGGGTCTTTTTAAACTAAGTCCGCAGAGTCCCATAAAGTTTAGGAGCAGATTAATGACATCAAAAACAGGATTTATTGCTGCTACCATGCAGCAGTCTAGCAGTTCTGCCACGGGACCAACGTCTGTTGCTAAGTATTTACATACTTTACCAGTGTCTTCTTTTCTTATAATCAATAGGTGCCGTCTTTTTATGGTTCGATTTAGTCTTCAGATTTTCCTTTCATCTGATGATATTCATGTTGATTTGACTATTTCATATTGCAGCCGACAAACAATAGCGTGCAAATATTACCGTTCCGGTTGGAACGGCGCTGTAGCTAGAGTAATTGCTGAGATAAATTGACAATGTCTCAAGGTTATGAGCACAATGTAGTACTGTGTTTACCATTATAACTAGTACACACGTTGTTGAGTAGCAATATTAGTTACTATCAGGTGAACGTCTCGCTCGTCTTGTCGCTCGCTTCGTAGAAGCGTAAAAAGTTCTTAATAATGAAGGGGGTATGAGGATCCCCGCACAATTTACAGGATCCAAGCCAACCTCACCTGGTCGCGGTGCACCCTGCTAATCAATAAACGAGGCTCTGGCTCCCACCAACCTAGATTTGGCCAGCGTGGTGAGAAATGGCCCAAATCCTCCCATATGAATCCCTGCCTGTAGTAGGGATCTTTTTGAAAGTATATCGGCTGAAAATGATGATAATAAAATCCATGGCAAGGTCTATTAACAGTTCACATTCAGTTTAAATCGTACTGTGGATAGTTTATTCGTATTGTCATTACAATTGAAAATGCATTACGTTTACATTGAATATATTTTAAGTTATACAACATCGGAATGTTTATACAAATTGTGCCTTAAACTAAGTAGCGTAAATATAAAAAATTTACAAATGTGTGAAATAACAACAAAACTAGTATTTCTCTGTAATAACGATTACAACAAAGCGTAAAACTATGCGACATATGAACGAATCACTATATTTACATAATTTAATTATCATTACATACGCTTGCCAAGTGCTCCTTTAAAATTTTGCCCAAATATAAATGCTACGTATGAAGAAAAAATAATAGATCTACTTGCTATAGTAAACTCTGAACAAAGTTTACTGGTGGCAGGTCTTCCGTTTACCGCCATGGTAACCGCCACGTCTGCCGTTAGATGAAAATGTCCGAGACACATATTCGTCCAATATATAATATTGTATAACGAAAGGTGGGAAGAAGGACAAAGTCATGGTTGAGGAATATCAAGGAATTGACTGGCATATCTGGAGCGTCCAAATTGTTCGCCGAACCGCAGACAGAAATGACTATACCACGCTGATCGTCAACCTTCACTAGTTGAAGAGTCACTTTAAGAAGAAGAATAGCTTATGTCAAGCAGTGGATCCCCTCAGGCTATTAATGATAATTATGATGATGTAAGTTTATTTTAGTGATGCTACAAAAGACATTATAACCATACATTATCTTGAACCGTTCTAATTTGGCAGTGGTGTATTACGTTCACTCATCAGATGGCATTAGTTATCCAAAATTAGCAGCAATACATCTTACAAGCTTCATTATCATCATCAGCCGATAGACGTCTACAGCTGGACATAGGCCTTCCCTAAGAATTTCTACACCGATTGGCCCTGCGATTCTTACCAGATCGTCAATCCACCTTGTGGGAGGCCTCCCAACACTACGTCTACCGGTACGCGGCCACCACTCGAGGACCTTACTGCCCCATCGGCCGTCGATCCCTTGAGCAATGTGCCCTGGTCACTGCTACTTAAGTCTAGCAATTTTTGGGCTATGTCGGCATCGAGTCTTACAAGCTTATTCCTGAATATTGTCATATTTGAAAAGATCAATGATTTTTACACAGAATTGTGGTTATTAGCGTTGACATGACACAGTGGAGACACCTACCCCGTTGACTGTAGTGTTGTACCGTCAATATGAATTTGGATTAACCGCAGTATCCTCTAGACAACTCCGATATACATAACCGAAGTCGACGATAATATAATTTTACTTTTTAAACACATTCTAAAAAAACGAATACATAAACATCGATTTAAACATGTTTTTGAAAATATTGACAATAGAAAATAGATGAATTCAACAAACTAACAATTTACCAGTCACTGGAACAGTGTTCCTTATAATCGTGACTAAGCATCCAACAGTCATACGTCTTAGATATATTAAAAAAAATAACTGTTTGAACATTATCAGCTCTTTCCACATTATACTTTTAATTCTGATCAAGTAAGTGCTTTACGAAATTTTATGTTAAATTATTTTTTTATATACAGAAGATATACAAATTTATAAGCTAATATATAAATCCACAAGCAACCTAATGTAAAGATCATTAAACGTTTCGTAGAAATATTCCTTGTTCTCGGTTCATTTCTAGCTTGCCCCACCGTCGCGCTGGTTTCCTGGCCTACTTGAGGTCCACGTCGTCCCCGAGCAGATCCTCGCACTCTTTTTCCCACTTTTCATCTCCCGCCTTCTCTGCCACCACCTCGTACTCTTTCAGTTCCGCCTCGAGCTCCTTCTCCCATTGCTCTGAAATTTAAATCGCTATCAAAATTGATGTTACGTGTTAAATATTTCATTAGTATCCAAAATTTACCTAATCAGAGTTATTTTGTCTTCTCAATTTTTTATCTCCCATAACCATTCTTTTCATTAGATGTTCGCTATTGTTGCAATAAACAATTTGAATTTCAGTTAAGTTTATCTTCATTGATTTAAATGTATCTAACAATAAGTTTAACTACAATATAGATTTGTGTTAATGGAGTTTATCCCAAAAAAAATTAAATCCTAAAGACAAAGTAGTACAAAAGTAAGAATTATCTACAATAAAACCTTCACCTGGATGTGCAGTACCTTGTTTGAGAGATGTAAATGAAAATGCGAATGCTATTTTAGAATAATATAATTATTTTCAATTCATAATAGCTAACTATAAATGCCATTAAGTACTATATGTTGTATTCCACTAAACAATTACCAAGTACCGACAGTAGAGTGTGTGGCCGCTAACAAACTGTAACGCGCTAGGGTTCAATCGGTCGCTACCAAAGTAAACGTCATACAATACAGCCGTACAGACGATCATTAGCTCGATGATGAGACTAAATACATCATCGGGATCTATTGAAACTCCGCAATCAAATTCTCAAAAGATACTAATCATTGAAAATATTCAAATGCTAATCAGTTCACAGTGTTGTTAAACGTTAGATTCAAGAATGTAGTGTTATGTAGAATTATCTAGAATTTATACTAACGAATTGTCGAAAACCCTTAACGATGTCACCATAAATAAACGAAACTACGATAGTCGGTGATTGTAGAACGAGGAATTATCTAGGCCTGTACGTATCACCAGATCCCGCGCCCTGCGTCGGCCGCCGCCACCACCACCACCTATTATCTACATTACAACATCGAAATATTCATCACCGCCGAACGAAGTTTAGGAGATAACTAAGAGGATTTGTTTTCGCGACCGCAGATAATTTACGAGGTATAATTGACCTGTCACCAAACGGTGCTGTCCAGGTGATGTTCGGGTGAGAGATCAGATAAGTCTGGTGTAGTTATTTTAAGTACTTATTATCTAAATCTAACATTTACGCGTCTACGGTGACGATGCGACCTTTGACAACACTCATTTAACCGTGGTGATAATCGATTCTTAATGCGCAAATCATTAATCGATATTTTGGATAATTCAACACTGAAGTATCGATTTAAATCATACTATAATCTGACAACACATAGTAGATAGACAATAGGGGTCGCGTTTCAACATTGCTACACGGACCTCCAAGTTGCTTTTGTTTTTGGATTGACGGTGATGACGAAGGTAATAAGGTACATAACCAACTTTGAGAAATAAGCGGCGTGTAACGATGCACGAGACCTCGATGCCAAAAGCAATACCATCACAACGGCTGGCGAAGCAGTCACGGCGGTAGCAATGTCGAAACTCGCAACTTTAAATGCAAACATTCCTACTACCGAACAGGACATTATTAAAATATGTGAACAATATCTTATTTACTTATACATATATATAACATTCAATAGACATTAAGACGTTCTATAGGGACTAGTAAAGTTTATATAAGAAGTACTCTAAGAGACACCGTTACGTGTTAGAGGTCTTAATAAAATAGTCTTATCTGTAGACATTGAAAACAATCGCCGGAAATACAAGTCGCATCCAAGTGATAAGCTATATTGTCATAACATTCGATTGTTCACAAACGACACGCGAAACGAGGATGAAGATATGAATACTAAGATATATGAACATCCTGACTATGTAAACATATAATTCGAACAGCGTTAAAGTGTATACACGAACAATTTCCGAAACAATGTATATATAGAACATGATAAGGATAACATTGGTACGAGTATTGATAGAACAATGAAATACTGCAAAGTGCAAAGGACAAACTGAAGCGGATACCACGAGATGAGAGAAACACAGACATTTGGAAAGTTTACAAGAAACATCCGAAATATTCCATTATTCTATCAAACGAAACAACAATATTAAGTATGTTCACGGATATAAGCATCGGTTACTATCCGCAGACGATCTCGCACCGTATCCACGTACGAAATCATAAGCTATCGCAAAACAATTGTTAGTTGCAAAGCTACGTAATGTGGATGGGTTTGCGCATCGCCTCGCACTTTAGGTCGAGTGACCGCGGACGCGCCCACAGCACTCCGCGCCCCGCTTAAGCTGCATTCCGGACAAAAGGAGAAAACATTTATATATATATAAAAAGTATTTCCATTTAAACACACGCACACACACACACACACATACACACACACAGAGATATTTCTTTTGGCGGTGAACAAAATAATAGTAAATTCGGGTCGAATTTAATTGTACATGTTGATATAAAATTGTATTCCTCAAAGTTGGTTTCGGATATTTCCCAAAAGAAATATACATTTTTAAAATAGTGTATATACAAGTATAAATCGGTGAATTAAAATCTAATGAGAAAAACGTTCATAAAATAATAAACATTAACTCTACAAAGAAAAACAAAAAAACGAGATCTTAATGGCTTGAGCAAGCAGATAACACAGAAGACAAAATATCTCGAAGCGGTCGTTATTTGTACTGTCTGTGTGTACGTACTGTCGGTCTTACCATCATCGTTCTCCCTATCCACTTTCAATGACTTTATCCGTTCCTTGACATCGTCGATGGACTCTTGTGACGATCTCTCCTTGCTAATCAGTCTCTCGCTTGCAGTTAATTCATCTGCTTGGTCACAAAAAAAAAGAAAAGCATTGCAAATAAAAAGAAAATATGATGTTACTAAAAATGTAATTTACAAGTATCAATGATCGTATTCAAAATGGAGAAGATGAAACGCTCATTGTAACAACCATTAGCAAATGGTAAAATAAAACTTGATACTAAAATATAAACAAATATAAAGCAAATGGATGAATTAAAACAAGTTAAATATCTAGGTGAAATATGAACTTTAATAATAATGAAAAGACAAAATTGTAAAAGTGAAAACTGTTTGTACGAGTGATACCTTGCGAGTCGTCGGCGCTGGCCTGACGACTGGCGGCTGCGTCGGCCTCGTTGGCCTGGCAGATCAAGGACAGGCGGTAGAAATAGTTCCGCCAGAAGTTTTCCTCTGTGATGCTGCAATTACAACACCAGAAGATACAACATGAAGATGAACATGAAGATTTAAAAGATATGTACAACTAAAAAATAATCATTATGGTCTTTATATTATGTCGTTCACCATTGACGGAGAAATTTTGAAGAGTTGATTATATACATACACTTTAGGTACGAGATCGAAGCGCATCTTCTCGAGGTTAGGGTCCTCGGCCATGATGGCCACCGCCACCGGGTACATCTTGTCGTAGTCGAACTCGAAGTCTACGCCGGCGGGCGGTGCGCGGACGAAGTTCCGTCGGTCCTGCAACATGCAAGGATATGTTCACTTCAAATTCTGACGAATAACCAGCAAATACGGCGAATACAATAACTAGTACATATTAAATTATAATCCAAGTGAGATCTCCCTTCGAGAACAGCACAAGCTCTCAGCTTGGAAGCATAATTAAATTACTTTCTCACTGTATTACAACTCAATATTGAGGTATCTTTTTTCTTTCGCATTATAACCGCTCGGATCTAGCAGCACTCATGGTGTTAATTTTATATTCCAGAATGAATTAATGATCAAGAAATCTAAATGATCATAGGCAAGGATATAAGTAAAGAGAACAATAATAACATACAGTTGATAGAGACAGGCACTCTTCCTTCAGTGCACCCTCGTTGGGGGCACCGACCCATGGTGGGGCGGCAGCGTTGCCGCCGCGGGAGTCCTGACCCTTGATGAATGCGTCCTGCTCGCGGTTAAACTCGCCCAGGATGCTCTGTGAACCAGGTATATCATAAATTATATGAAAACAGTTGCCAATAAGTATACAGGTTACAACAATTTTGGTACAATAATTATGCTCTTTACATGGCTTATTAAAGAGAAGAATGAATGAATGATGAAATGAGGTCAATCTGCCATTGCGAGTTCCGAATGGCTCAATGATTTATTATCTAGGCCGAGACGGCTGTGCTGAGTTTGCTGTTATATTCTTTTTCCATCTTTGGTGAAAGCATATCCATATATAATAGTTAAGTGAATAATTTAAAAACACCACGTTCCACAGCAATGGAGCTCCATCGGTTGAGATTATTATTAGTCACAGAATATATGCTTCAAGCATCAGATTCTGCATTTCTCTGCCTCTCCGAAGAATTCATCTTATAAAATGTTCTCTATCAAGATGACAAGAGGCATTTATTTTACTAATAGTAGCTCACTAGCCTTCGGAATGAAGGCCGAACGATCTAGATCGAATCTTAGCATGTACTGATGGCTTTATTGTTTTGGTTAGGTACATTTGTGAACTCTAGCAGCGTAATACAAAGGTGAAGGAAAACATCGCGAGGAAACCCGCACATGACTTAGAATTTATTCTAAAGTGTGTGTGAAGTCACAAATTGGTCCCGCGTGGTGACTGTGGCCCATCGCCCTCATATTAAGGGTAGGCCTGTGTCCCAGCAGGAGGGAAGTAAATTGACTGTTGAAAATTTATTTTACTCTTTGTTCAATCATTAATCTATTGAAATACTCATCATATTACTTTTATGCTTTTCAATATTCGCATGTTTTGGATTATGTCCATCTATATATATTGCTGCCGCGTCTCCACGAATACGTTATTGATATTTTAACACAACGATTTAGAAACAACTATCGAACTTTCTGCTCATTAATTCCTTTTCACTTTTTACAAAAAACTGTCAACACTGTCATCTACACTGTCATCTACACTTGACATCGCAATGAAGACTGTAAAGAGGACGTAAGAAGCAGATTATGTGGAAACTATAGTCTTTCAAGTGTTAATAAAAGCAGCAGCGAGAATTATGAGGATAAATATTTTAGATTAACTGAACTTTCTTTCCAACCTGACCGCCCAGAATCTAAATGTGGATGAAGAAACCTAAGACATGTAACACATACAAACAAAACTAAAAGCTAATCTATCGCTTGCGATAAGAGAATTTAAAGTGCGACTCCTTATCTCAGAAAATTCCCGGGCTGCTCTAAAATTGTGCGGCGCCGATCGACACGAGGGGTGGAGAGGCATCTTAATCCAGGTTCAGAATTTTCTGGAAACTCTCATTAACCTTTATTAGATTCCACGACAGAAGTTTTAACGTGAAATTTGTTTGTCGATGGTATTAGTACGCTTTCAAGTTGACGTAATTATTCTGCGCTAAGTCCAGTTCGGCAGTACAATATTATGACAAAGAAAAACATTTTCAAGTACCATCCTGAAAGAGGACAACTCACTCCGAATTCCGTAATTAGATTATGAAACGGAAACGCCATGCCACGCTAGTTTTACCAGTTTAAACTATAACAAGTGCCGTGACAATAATGTACCGGTAGTAGATATCTGTTGCCGGTGACCGGGTTGGGTAGGCCAAACAGTAGTGTGCAAACATTACTGTGTTCCGGTTTGAAGGGCGCTGTAAGTATTTAAGTTATTAAACAACAAATTAATTCTACATAAGGATATCGTGCACTAGTATTTTCATCAGTTGACCCGAAGCCATAGGTGAACAACGCAAGGTTCAATTAATCCGGTTTATAAGATTTATCCATTTATAACATTGCTATAGTATTGTGTTCACTTTTTGATATAAATAGAAGTTAGTAAAGTTTCCTTATTGATAAATTATATACTCGTATGAACGTAGTGCTCGTTAGCTTTACACAACATTACATTACTCGCTCTGAAAGATTAAATAAAAGTCTTAGAAACTTTAAAAATAGCTCGATATAAATGAACACTAACACTACATAATGTTTGTTCATCATTACTACATTGTGGCACTAAACTTGTTAGCTCAGCAAGGGAGAGCTGTCGTTAAATAAAAAAATAAATGTAATATGAGACGTTACGCGGTAGAGGTGAACCTTTGTATCCCGGTGAGTTTGGAAGGGCATCAGATGAATACACTGCGGATGCGGTAATCAGAGTACAGAGAGTCAACAGCTTTTAATTGATTGGTGTAAGAAAAAACGACAGAGAGAGACCGAGGTAAGTTGAAACACCGAAAATTACATTTGGCTAAGAAAAGAAGTTGTCCCATTGAATATAAAAATATTTTTTTGTCATATATTTTTCCAACATCTGGGTTCTTAAGTGCGTGTGCAAGTCCGGCGTGTGCAGATACGGCGGCAGAGTAGTGGAGAAAAGTAGGAAACCTATATAAAATCTCATTTTATCTTATTGTCTCGCCGCTTATAAAACATTTTTCGTTCCAAGTTCCAAGTCGTATCGAACCAAAAAAAGTTTCACATCAAAAATACTTGTCAAACAAAGATTTAAGAAAAGTAATATGAATATATCGCACTTCTGTTTCTATGAAAAATCGCTTCTCTCTAATATAAAATAGAGGATAAATTGAACAGTGTTTGTTACACCGGTCCCCGCCACCCGCTACCCGATACCTGCTCCCCGCTACCCGCTACCCGGTCCGCCGTGCAGTCACTCGTGAAAAAAATTATGAGAAATTATCGAATTTCCTTTTTCCATGTTTCGTTTTGACTTTTCGCCTTCAATCTACCGTTCATCATCATCATCAACCGATAGACATCTACTGCTGGACTTAGGCCTTCTACAAAAATCTTCACATCGATCGCTCCTGCGCTGCAGTCAGCATTGCATCCGGCGCCGTCGGGTTTGTAGGAGCCCATGTGGGAGGTTTGGGACCATTTCCCAAAACGCTTGCCCAATGTATGTTTGTGGGAGCCAGAGCCTCATTTGTTGATCAGCAGGGTGCATCGCGAACAGGTGAGGTTGGCTTGTGTCCCGTGAGTTCTTGTGCAAAATCCCTTACCCCCCTCCAAATCTGCTGTTGGCTACTGGTAATTATAAATAAACTTGCATTATTAGCTGCATATCAAATATTTAGTTTCCTAATTGCTCATTGCGTGGTAATGTCATCATCATTAGCCTTTCTAAATCCACTGTTGGATATAGGTCCTGCCAATTTCTTCGACCAGACACGATCCTCAACTTATCGCGGTAATGTACTATTATTTAATAAATAACTACTTATTAGAGTACGGGAAATATTGTGTGATTAATAGAGACAAGGTAAAGGATATTGAGGATATTGAGCAGATTTGTCAAAATCATTGAGTCATCAATTTGAAGTTGGGCTTTGTGTTGGAGAAAACTTTTACGAACCCGTGTCGTCATTTTTCAAGTGATTTATGATATTCACATGTCAGGCGGATACCCCAGGATCTCTACACCGATTGATCCTAGGCTGCCCTAAACGAGCGCCTTCCTACCTCTCTGGATCATCGGTTCATCTTATAGATCTCAAGCAGCACAACGTCTATCAGAACAGCGGGACCTATTCAGGAAGGATTCGGGAATTATTCGGGATCCTACTGCCACTTAGTACCCAAGCAACAAATCTTATTATTAGGTTGGGGAAAAAGTTTCTTCGCATTTTTTAAGAAAATTCAAAACATATATTAATATAGTTCAATTATATTTAACTAAAGTATGTAGGTAACATTTTGTTTGTTAACTTTTTGCCATTATGTAGGTAGGTACATGATCTCATTGCTATAGAAATTTTGGGATTTCTGATCAAAATATCGCGACAAGTGGTTTTGGAACTTGTGAGGTACCCAAATATCGAGCTTTTTGTGTACTCAGTTTTTTTCAAATGCGCCAAAACTGTTTTGTGGTCAATTCCCAGTTCTTCAGCTTCTTCGTAACTATTGATATGCCGATCTCGCTCCACTTTTTCAAAAATAGTATCCATTTTATCCGTAACAGGTCAACCAGAGCGAGTTGCATATTTGACATCAAAATTTCCGGATTGAAAACGGTTAAATCAAATTTGTGCTACTCTCACAGACACTGCACATTGCGCTCTGCGCACTGCACTAGCTCCATAAACATCGCAACTTTTTTTTCGCGGCTTGCGTTGCATTTTTACCTTTTTTGTAATAAAATTTTAAAACGTATCGCATTTCTTCATTAGACTCACTCATCTTGACTCAGTACGAAAAACAAATAAAAATCACACATTTTCCTAATTTGAATTTGAAATTATGTTCTTTAAAATTTCAAATTTCAACGATACCAAAACGAGCCCCAGATACAAATATCAATAGTACAGCAGCAATGAGATTTTATTACAAGTTCATACATACTATTATATAATGCGAAAAGACTTTTTCCCCAACCTAATATGCAGTATTCATACACGTTTGGATGGATATGTATAATCATCATATACATAACCTAAATGTGAACCATTTATGGAAGGACTATATAATTCGTATGCTGTTATATTTAACTGGTACATTGATATACCATTTCATTTGACGACCAATGATCTGCTGTTTATTGCGTTCGCCGTCAAGTTTTACGGCGGCATTTAATGTTCAGGAGCAAAGTAAGATCAGCAGTCTGTTATATAAAAAAAGTTTCTATATCAAAATCCTCTACAAAAGCGCTATTCTTTTTATTCAACGAAGCGACGGACGAGATGAGCGGCACGTTCACCTGACAGTAAGTGTTAACATCAGGTGAACGTGCCGCTCGTTTTACCTCTTAATTGTTTAAAAACTACTACCTTTCATTATTCGTTGTACAACAACGTGGTGCTAATGAGGATGGTATACACTGCACCACGTTGCGGCTGTCGCCTTGACACTTAGGATGTTAAGTCTCATTACACCAATAATTGTACTAGCAATTGTACTTGCCAAACGGAAACACAATAGTGATTACACATAACTGTTTGTCCACTGCAATGGGAGCTGTACCGCAGCGGTACCTGCCTAGGTGAGCTTCGGTAACAGACACCTACCAGCAGTACAACTTACCAAGTGCATTTGTCATTAATGTTTGCGTTAATTGTACTTCACATCATGTTTCATAAGGTATATTTTGAAATTAAAAATGCATTTCAACTTTATTAAGCAGTTGATAAAGAAAAAAATTCAAAGTTTGCATTGTACTCGTGTACATATAAATTCTAAGATCAGTCGCAAACCTTATTGTTAGTACTCTTCAGCCACTGGATCTTAATGAAAAACTTTTATGAGGTGTATATTAAAACTGAACCGATAGTCGTACTACTGACGTAGCTGAAGAAATATTCAGTCAGATATTCAAAGTCCCGCGACGGCAGAGCTCCAATTATTTGAACATGAATCCAATCTTTTCAGTACAAATGACAATTGTAAATGAGAAAATTCAAATTTCATTTCAGCTTCATAGCAGATTTCCAATTCCATTTGAGTGCTTCAGTGAACTAAAACAATTCTCTAATGTTACTTATCTTTTGTGGTTCTCGCGGATATGGAGTGCCCCCGGAATTGCAGCGTTGTATTTAAAATCTGAGATACTGTAGTAAAGTATGACAACCATTCTTGCATGTTTCTCTTCCTCAAGCAAGAAAATTATTCATATCATACATTTGGTTACGTTAAGAATGTAATAAAAGCCCAGTTCTCGATTTTTATCAAGAAATATACTACGGTAAATAAACCTGTTACTGTCAGAAGCTGTCAGTTCCCATGAAATAATCGAACAAATGGAAAACAGAACAGTAGCCGGCGCCGGCGACGTCGGACACGGAAAACTCTATTATGACGGAAATGGGATTGCGAGAATCGTAATCGCATTAGTGAAGGTACATTTCGCCGGGGAGCGTGGGGAGAAAGAAACAGCACCACCACCAGATGCCATTATCTTAACAGCTTTTGCTTTAATCCTACAGCAACTAAATGTATGATGGCAGCAGACGGTAAACAAAACACGAATCACAAAGTTTGTTGCTGTTTATGAAAGTAAAATTGGTAGAGTTCCTTGTAATATTAATGAAAATAAAGCAAGTAAGAAGCAAATTAATCTATCAAGAATAATCAAATACTCCAACGTTACAAAGGCCAATCGAAATTAATAAAAACTCTAGAGTGAGAAAAAAACGAAGCCACTTTAAGGATTGCAAGTTGAGCGGAACAGAGATTCCCCGATTTAATATCTTTTAGGCGTGATACTAAAGAATCGCTCAAGAAAATTTAAGCTCATGTTAATGAATATTTTCAAACTTAGTTTCGCATTAGATTTAATGATGTTAATTGTAGAATAAATAAATGGCTTATATTTTATGTTATGTGAAGTGGTTACCCAAGACGGTGTTTTGGGAAGTACATTGTAAGAGATTCCTATGTCAGATATAGGACGTCCATCGGTTGAGACGATGATGACGAAGTGTGTTAAGAAATAATTTAAATTTTAAGGTGCCCGAACAAATAAGCTAACGATACAATAAATTTTAAATGAAATCGATAATGGATGACATAAAAAATGCAGGTTAAAAAAAGGTTATTCAATATCAATTAATCTTGCAATACAATACAAATACAACATTTGTCTATAATGTCAAGCATTAGAGTTAAATAACTGTCTGGTGGTAGGTCTCCGTTCCTGGGGACTGCCTAGCTACCACCGCAGCGCCTATTGCGGCCGACAAAACGCAGTTTTTAAAACATAATTATGTTAAGGTTTGAAGGGGCATTATAGGTAGTGAATTTACTGGGAGTAACGATACTTACTTACTTATTAACATCTTATGTCTGAATGCAACGAACACAATGTGGTGCTGTGTATGTCACCCTAACCCTAACTAGGGTCACGTTGTTATGGGCAGGCGTATCACTTTCGATCACGTGAGTGATCCGCTCGTTTCGTTAGATTCGTGGAATAAAAAAGCCTACCGGTATAAGTCGCAGGTTAAGTGCGAGTCACATTTGTACTAGGATATGAAGATTCATCACTTAGCTACGGCGTAACCTTTTTTCGCCGAAGCTTTTAGCTTTTACATAACGTTATGAATAATATAGGGAACGCAAACTTCGTGAGGGTGCAAGTTAAAAAGCTATCAGCGCGAACAGAAAGGAACGTTGCCGCCGCAAGAATATTCAACTTAAATATTTGTCAAAAACTTATAATGGATTATGTATGGGAATAGTTAATGTTTTGAATCACGAGCGGTTTGAAAAGATGATAAGAAAGGAATTTTCTGTTGCTGGTAGGTTCTGTGAATGTCATCCTAACTAGCACCATGGTGTTACAGGCGAGCGTCTCACTTACCATCAGGTGAACGTCTCGCTTGTCTCGTCGCTTCGTAGAATAAAAAAAATCCATACTAACCGTTCAGCACCACTCACAGAATCAAAAAACAACCAGCAGCAAGGTACGGTGTAACAGATTAGAAAGCATTAAATATAGAAACCAATCTTCATGTTCAGTAGATGCCAAGTGGCTGAAATGATGATGATAATAACCGTTTCAAGACTTTGTAAAAAGTTTTTTTTGTTCCGGGGAGGAAATCTTCGAAAAGAAAGAGAACTCTGGCTTCTGGGAGGAACTCAGAATTATGTGGAGATATTTATCCACTAAAACTCTCTTGGTGATCACCTTCGGCGTTTGAAGAGGTAACGCGATCTCCGTTCGGAACACAACCGCGGCCTCGCTAACGCTATGCTGGAATAGCCCGTCCCGTCTACCAACCTCGTGAGTACTACTTCAATGAATGGAGACTACGTCCAGCAATTGTTTTCCTCAGGGTCGTTTAGAAGGCGATCAGAACCCTCATCCTGACTGCCACCGATCCCAAAGGCCTAATTAAGATAGGAGAACATCATTCACTGATGCGATGTGTTGACGCTCGTTAGCGTCAAGACGGCCTCGTCTCCGCGCGGTGACTAACCTCTACCTAACCTAACCAGTAATTATTTTTTACAAGTTAAACATATTTTATATTCTTTAACTTGTAAACAAGTGTATACATTTCAATAGTTAAGATATTATTTACATTGTGTAGTATTTATCGCAATTCTCAACTAGCAGAGTGAATATAGCCACTTAACTAGTTATCCTTTAAATAAAAATGATATATTTAGTCTTGTAGTGTTTGAATAATAAAAAATATGATTCACGACATTCAGTCACGATAATTTACAACACGTCTGTTTACTTAAACGGTATAAATGTGAAAAATGTTAAAGCAAGCGATAAAATATAAAATAATACCCGTTAAACAGTCAACAGCCGCGTGCAGCGTGCTGCGTGCCGCACACAAAGCAGCCCCTCGCCGCGGAGCTGGTTCATTGTAAAGAAAGACATGCTGCGCGCTACATTTCATACGTTTATAATAAAAAAAAATAACCTGATGATAAATAGCGAGTGTAAAAAAACAGTTTTGACAGAGTTTAACAGCTAGGGAAATCAATCTTTCCCTTATTATCATTGTAATGATTTTTCTTCAATTTCTTAAAGAACCAACTTTGGTACACTGTTCAGTTTTATTTCTATTCAATTAAGCCACGAGACGAGCCCGATGTTGAACTGATGGTAGATGTAAAACATCCATATTCACAGACATCACCAGAAGGACAAAGTCTGTGTGATCCAGCTATAACAAAAAAATGGTAGTGTTGTTGGAGAGATAAACTTCCGTATAAAGTTATTTAAACTTTAGTATCAATGATCAATTCATTTTCACTACTTTATTCCAAGATCATCCGACTTAATCCAATGATGGAGGATAATGAAGCAGTAAATTATCTCAATGCCACACAGCGCTCCGTCCAAATGAAACCCATCAATCAGGAGGATGAATGAGCCCATGGATCCAATAAAAATATAATTAACTGATAGCAAAGTAATATAAAGTATTAAATTTATATATCGTGAAGATGGACGAAAATTTAAATTTCAACCCAATATACTTTCACATAACTGATATACTATAAGTTTGTCAAATATCTCCCTTCCGCTTTTTTGCTCTTTATTCAAAGCTTTATAAAAAGTGTTACAGTGATCGGATTTAGTTCAAATATACGCCGTTTTGTTCGATAATCTGTTTCCATCTAGACGGCAACTTCATAATACCTCCCTCGTAGAAGCCCTCCTCCTTATTTGCGAAGAACTCGGACAGCCAATTTTCACAAGCCTCTTTTGAGTTCAACTTTACACCACCAAGGGCGTTCACCATGGACAGGAACAGGTGGTAATCACTTGGCGCTATGTTCGGGCTATATGGTGGATGCGATAAAACCTCCCATCCGAGCTCCCGTAGCTTCTGACGAGTCATCAACGAAGTGTGTGGTTTGGCATTGTCCTGGTGGAACACTACACCCTTCCTGTTGGCCAATTCTGGACGCTTCTAGTCGATCGCCTGCTTCAAGCGGTCCAGTTGTTCGCAGTAGTTGGTAGAATTAAGCGTCTGGCCATATGGGAGCAGCTCATAGTGGATGATTCCCTTCCAATCCCACCAAACACACAGCAAAACCTTCCTGGCCGTCAATCCCGGCTTGGCCACTGTTTGGGACGATTCACCGACCTTCGACCACGACCGTTTTTGCTTGATATTGTCGTATGTGATCCATTTTTCGTCGCCAGTCACCATCCGCTTCAAGAATGGGTCGAGTTCGTTCCGTTTCAGCAGCATATCGCAGGCGTTGATTCGGTCCAGAAGGTTTTTTTGCGTCAAATCATGCGGCACCCAAACATCAAGCTTTTTTTTGTATCCAGCCTTCTGCAGATGGTTTAAAATGGTTTGGTGACTAACTCCCATCTCCTGGGCGATGTCACGAGATGCCACATGCCGGTCTAACTCGATGTAGTCCATGATTTGATCGGTATTTGTCGTCACAGGTCTTCCGCCGGCTGGCTTATCCATGGTGTCGTTTTCACCGGCTCTGAATCGTCGAAACCATTCCTCCGCGGTTCGAAGTGATAGAGTACCATCCCCCAAAACACCATTAATCTCACGGAACGTTTCTCTAGCGGATTTGCCTTTAACGAAGGAAAACTTTAAAATAGCGCGAATTTCGGCGTTAGTGAACTCCATGTTTACACGTCTATAATTGTTGAACGCAATATCCAAACTAATTATGCATAGCGTCGTTTTGTAGGTTATGTCAAGACCTTTCAAATTATGTATAGTATTGCCAGATACGAGCTCTGTAGCGCTTTGTACATAGCCGCGAAATTCAAAAGACAAAAAGGCGGAAGGGACATATTTGACAACCTATTATTATTTAATATAAACGGTACAGATTAATTCCTACGAGGAAAATCCAAAACATGTATAAATAAAATTACTGACACTACACTTTAAAATTTATTCTAAAAAGAAAGAGTAACGGCCTCTCTTCGTCAGCATTATTATTCAAGGCTATTGTAGTGATATTGAAACAGGCCTTATCATTTGATGTCCAGCGCGACTGATCTCTTAATTATAAATAATACAAAACCATAAAAGAATATAAAAAAAATTAACTCATGAAAGTTTTAAATAAAATTGTATAGGACAGACGAACAAACAATGAGAGCGACAGGAATAATGCGCACAAAGGGCGGAGGCGAACAATGGCCGGTGACAGCGCAGGAACTGGTAACGGCGGCCCTGAAAGAGATTCAGCGCTCACAAGCTTCACGTGTAGCAATGAAATCGCTAACGATGTAAGTTTCGATCGTTAGCGGCAAGCGACGAGATAAGTGGAAAATACAAACAAGTTCAGAGAAAGGAGAACATTATCCGTGAGAATTTACAAAAATATTAAGGAAATAAGAGAAGCAATTTTTTGTTGACCACCAGCTGATGATGAAACTTGTATCCACGCGATGTGGTGAGATCGTGAGGCTGAAGATGCTGATGCGTGGCGGTATCATGTACATTTACTACCAGCTGGAAAACAGCAATGTTTTTATGACGCCAAAATTTACCAAAAGAGGGTAATAACCAACCAGGCCATTATGACAAAGCACCGCAGCGTTAAGCACTGAATTCGAAACTCCGTGTTAGAAAAGTTAAAAACAACAGTTAAATAAAATAACATAAATATTTTTCTGAGTAAAATTAAACTCGGAATAGAACCCTCCTCTTTTCGTACGTCCTCTAGCTAATTTATTAAATAAAAATATATGTCAAATACGGTATACGGATTAGCAGGACCCTAAAAGCTCTCTGAATATCAAAGCTTTTCAGATAAAGTAATTAACGTCGAGGTAATTGGAACGACGTCTGTTTTAAAACATAAAGTACCATCAAAGGGTTGCTGCTTATCAGACGAGTCCTTGGTGACCTTATTTTTATCACACACAGTGATATTGATGTAAATTTTAAGTATAGGCGTAATAACGGACTTAATGCTATCACATATAGACATTTTGCACAAACACAGCCAAACATTAAAAAGTTGTAAAATCAGACTTAACAGAAGCAAAATATCAGGGATATATGGATGGATGGAAAGGTTCTATTATAGCAACGGATCATTTGATTTGATCTGATCAGATACTTGTCTGGAAGGATAGAAAAAGCTGAAAACCACATTTAGTGCAACGTTGTAAGGCGTATGGAAAGGGAGTGAATAAACAAAGGATGGAGATGATGATGAGGATCTAAATGTGTCTATATTGAAACCCAATGTAAATTATATCAACATATAAATATTGAGTGAGTTGTGAAGCCAAAAACCAGTACTTATCTTTATATTAAATACGAAGGTAAACAGTAGCCACGGCAGCGCTTGGTAGCGCTTGGCAGTGGCTACATCGTTATCGCTATACGAGCGTCCAATGAGAAAACTTCCAGAGGTGGGGAGAGAGGAGAGGCAAACTACAAAGAACAGTGCCGACGGAAAGTTTATCGTTACGGCGGCCGTTACTCAGCCTTTATTAAGGCACTCTATCCTGCTCTATTTGAACAGCCCTCCTCACTGCAGGCGCTTTGTAGTCCGCACTCACTGAACAGTGGAAAGGACCTTATTTATTATAGTTGCAAGTACATTTGAAATAGCGACTGAAAATGAATAGATTAAATGGGAGCGATATTTTTAGAGAACATTAATAATGGTAGCGATATTACTAAAGAAACCATTAATCACTACATTCAAACCTTACGCTCGTGTTAGGATTGCGGATACAAATGTAAGACCTTCAACTACGCAAACCACGCCCCATAACCATTAGGCGACTATTGGCGTTTGAACTAATTTAAGTTTATGGTAGTCCGGCTACATTACACGAAGTCGTGACGTAATGTTTGCTCGATACGGTGGTTAGCACTTCAACTTTTATAAACTTATCAGTTATAAATAAATATTCATTGTTATGAGAGAGAGCTCATGTTAATCGGAGGGATGAAGGACATATAACAAAGAAAGTAAGTAATGAGAAAGGACGTGGATGGTTATAAGGGTAGAGGAGGACAGAAGAAAGTGTGGACAGATTGTGTGAAAGATAACATGTGTAAGAAGAGTGTGAATTCAAATATGACGACTAATATAAGAAGGAAGAGAAGTACATACTTTATCGACCCCATATAGCTGGGAAAAAGGCAGGAGGAAGAAGAAGATATGAGAAGGAGGCCCTTTAGTCATATTAAACAATATTGAAAAAATCAGGATACCACACAATGAAATTCACAATATCTTTTTGTTAGATTTTTTTTATATTCTTATATGTTAGTTATACAAGACCTCTCAATATGCCCTCATCAGACGTCTCTTAACGTAAGTTTATTTAGACCTAATAACAAGCACATCGCGAACATATTAACTATGAATACCTCCTTACATACTCAAACCGTTAACTTTGACATTATAACAAAAAATAATAAGAGTTTAATAACAGAGGTCTCGATCGCTCGACGGACCAAGTTGTATATAATTCTAAGTCCCATCCCCAATGTTACTCCTCTTTTGTTACAGCTGAAAATATTTTTAGGAAGCACTCTTCGCTTCTAATGATTAACGTCAGTATGCACTGTTTCTTCAAGGGCTGAAGATTAATTTCATAAAGCATATTCCTTTTAAAACAACATACTCTTATGAAGAAAAGATAAATTGACGACATTAACAGGGACGATCCGAGGAGAAGGAAGTGCTTCGGGACAGGGGATGTTAGATCCCATCATTATTAAGAAAATGGGATCTCTCACAGCCTCTCTTGATAGCGAGATATAGTAAATACAAACTCATGTACTTATGTAACGTTGAAGGAAATAAAATCTGCGCTAACGGATCGTAAACATAAATTTTATTTCCTGACAGTAAAGTGCCAACGAGATATTTCCAAATAGCCCGTAAAAAGGTCGTCGCGGCTGTAAAGACCCGAGCGCGTAGCGGAAAATGATTTTGTGGTATTCACTGAAACGGTGATCACAACATGATTCAACAATGATTTTCAAACGATTGACGTATAAATGATGTAGCTCACCTCACACTCACTCAGTAAGAAAAATAAGTGCACGAATTATTTACTAACGGGGACAGCTTATGATGCTTCTCTGGTACTTTAAAAGTAAACTGGATCATCTTTTTAAAAACTGTATACGTTTTATTTCCGGGCTACGCAAGTATGACCACATTTCTTCCTTCCGTTCTAAACGTAATTGATTGCCTCTCTTTTCGTAGATCTCTCAGAACATTGTATATTTTATTTCTAATTCTGTTTGATTCATCTACACGTGAACATTTCGCAAATTAAAATTCCTGGGAAATTCCGACAAAAGCAGTCTTCGGTCTACTGCTAGCCTGCTAGCCTCGCTTTTCACATTCCTCTCTAAGTTTTTTGCAACAAGCCTATTATTTACCATTAGGTATAGGAGGTATAGAAGAATAGCGGCGCTCCATTCGAGTGATCCACGTCTAGCAGAGGACTGTCGCGGGCTGATGATAATGACGATCATAGAATAAAAAAATATTCTCTTTAGCAATTATGTACTACATTTAGATCTTTGTAAACATTCACCACAAAACGCATACTCTGTCGTTATATAAAACACCAAGTTTACTTGAAACAGTAAGTGTAAACATTTTGACGTCTAAAATGTTGAAAAACCGTCAAGCATTTAATAAAAAAGTATTAATGTTATAAAAATAATTCTGAAACTTAATATACGAAGCGGCAACGAAAATTGAAATACTAAATCAGATTTCACGGCGTCTCGCGGCATTAACTTTATTAAAATACAGCGGCCGGGCGGCCGGGCGGCGCGCGCGAGCCGGTTATCCGCTTCCAGTTTTCTATCCCTTCCTTTATAAAAACACAATTCAACAACTTTAACGTTATCATTTAGTTAATTACCTGCTCGTTTAGCCATTTTATAGTATAAATTAGAAACTCATTGTAACTAAAACTTAGTACTAAAGTTGAAATAGAAGAAAACGGAGCATGCATCCTCAATGTTTTGATCCATACACGAATGACACGCACGGGTTAAGTTGTTTTGTGAAGTCTTTATAAATTATACAGAACCATTATATACTATACTGGTACCTCAAAGAGAGCCACAATATAGACCAATAATCTGATAAAGGTAGTGGTAAACCGTTGGTTTTTGTTTGCTATGATGAAGTTTGCGCTGCAAGTTTTATTTACAGCGGTAAATTGCAGGTACATCGGATCCAGGGCCCGCGGATCTGGTAACCGCGAAACAAACTGTTGGATGCAGGCTTTTACATGTAACTTCACTGGTAGTAGGTTTCTATTGCCGTAGTCACCGTAGGTAGCACCGTACCTCCTATTGCAAGGTGTACACAGTGTGGACAGTGTGCACAGTGTAATTACTCGAGTAACGAGATTCAACGTGTCAAGCGGCAAACGCAATGTGGTGCAGTGTGGTGCAATGTATACGAATCAAAACTAGCGCCACGTTGTTACGCGCAGGCGTATCGCTTACTATCAGGTGAACGTATTGAAAATAAGAATACAATTAGTAATATTAAAGGACATAAAGTAAAAAGCATTACCCACGACCGGTTA
The DNA here is from genome assembly GCA_033220335.2 of Troides aeacus. Classification (NCBI taxonomy): domain Eukaryota; kingdom Metazoa; phylum Arthropoda; class Insecta; order Lepidoptera; family Papilionidae; genus Troides; species Troides aeacus. The sequence goes on from CM067288.1 coordinate 629,929, forward strand.
CCGGTTACAGGTAAACGGTGGTGTAAATGGTATGTAAAGTCAGTTTATACAGCGACCAAAGTGAGACATAACGGAATCGATAGCGGCGCGGGGCGACGCCCGCGTGACGCCGGCCCCGGCACCCTCCGGCACTACCCCAACCCCTCCACTCTGAAAATTGCGTAACGTAATCTCTTCAGCTCCTTTTGGATCTTATCCAAGTTGTTCTAGCAACAGTAATATTTAGTTTATTGGAGTGTACATTATCAAGTTATGATTCCATGGGTCATGGATCCAATGAATCATTAAACAGTTTTTTTAATATTATTACATTAAGTATCAGGCGGATTATAAATAATTCTAAGTTGACAAATAAGATCTGTAGGTATAGTTAACGAAAGATAACCATTTCAGAGGACACCGTCATCATATATAGTAGCCTCGTCAGTTTCCTTGTAATGAAGACACGAACTCATATTGTTGATTGATGATTATAAGATAAGATACATTTTGATTTATTGTCTACTTACAGTTTCCACTTTTAAATGAATGTCAAATAATCCAATGAAATAACTCGGGAAATCGAATTGATTTTAGAAAGTTTTTGTGTCGTAAAAAGGCACGAATACCGTCCAAGGTCCGTGGAGAACAGCACCCGATAAATGTAAAGAGGATAGAAAATTTAGGAATCAAATTATTGGCCCGCCTGAATGTTTGGGCTTATGGGCCGCCCGCCGCCCGCCGCCCGCCGGCTACTACCCGCCGGCTACTACCCGCCGCCCTCTTACTTTACAAATTCAATTCGTTAATTCCATTCTCGAAGTAATGCAAAAGTAATAAGGTTACATCCAGTAATGTAATGTTTTCAAGGAGGAGGAACGAAACTCGAAATATAATACTATGCTCTGATAGATTATATACCCAGAGTAGATATATTTTATCTTCTTATACTAGAAAAACCCCAACAAGCAGGTTTCCTTTATCAAGTCGAAATGCTTAATTCAGTGAGTATAGACAGATATTATTTATACGAACTAACGAAACTACTTCGATACAATTGTGAGTACTTATTAATGCAAAGTGGGGCGATGTTTTTCAATAGAACTGCCGTAGTTTCAATGCTGGCGCCTCCCGGCCGCCGTCTGCCCCGCTTGCGTAACGCCGCGTATTGATCGAGCCTCTACCACCCCCGCCACTACCCGCAACCACCCGCAACCACCCGCCACCACCCGCCACCACCCGCTCACATCACTGCCCCGCCCGCCCAGCGCGGCGCGCTCAACCAATCGGAAAGCAGTATTTAATTTTAATTCGATGGCCGTGTAACGGCAACTATGTTGATTTGTCAGCAACGTTAGCAGATCGCATCGCATGCTAACATATAGACCGATAGCTTGCATCTCATATATATATCACACACGTGTAAACATTTGAGCTCAGTACAGACCGCACCGATGGATTATGTATTTATCTAACAGAGAGTCAAAATATAAAAGACATTCGTTTCATGGTAAAGCTGTACACCGCATCATTACAACGAGAAAAATTTAAGATTTTCTCACTTCATACATCGCTCGTCGCTTTAAGATATAAAATTTTAAAAAGCATTACTGGAGTAATATCTAAAATTAAATAGTCGTAGAAACGAACACTTTAGAAAGTAATTCACAAGGATCTCATTACAACAACCAGTCTTTCATGTATATTTTAGAAATAAACTGAACCATATCCTCTTATGGCAATAGATGAAAATATTCTAGACAAATGTATGATTGGGAACTACTAAACAACTGTAACGGGTACGGCTGTAACAGTTGCAAATATATATAACATAAATCTTAATTGTAAAGGCTACTAGTAGTAAAGCATGTGAGATTTCCCAGATTGATCACAGGGGCAGATCCGGTAGGTTTCAGAGCCTGACCTGACCCTTGCGTCCTCGCAACGCATTTAGTAAGATTAGAAGGATAAACCGACAAGGTATTAGGGGGACCGGAAAGTAATGTCGTTTCTGCGCATGCCAATACTTGATTGTCATTTGTCAGCTCATTGTTTTGTTCAGAGGCGTACCAAAGACATTGTGAGGTTATAGTGATTTCTTTACTTATAGACAATTGAATTACAATTTTTTTTTGTAATTTTGGGTAAAATGGCCAGCCAAATACCAGAAGAGGTACACATCCGGCATTGTATGCTCTTTGAGTTTCGCAAGGGAAATAACGCAACAGTTGCTACCAAAAACATTTGCGATGTTTATCCAAATGCACTGGACATTCGTAAATGCCAAAGGTGGTTTTCCAAGTTCAAATCGGGTAATTTTGATCTTTCCGACTCGTATCGATCAGGAAGACCATCAGCGTTAGACAACAACGTGTTAAGGGCGGAAGTGGAAGCAAATCCGTGTCAGACGATCGAGGAATTGTCAAACAGTCTCAACAAACCTTGGTCGACCATCCAAGAACATTTGAAGCAGATTGGAAAAGTAAGCAGAGCAGGTGTTTGGGTCCCGCATAATCTGTCCGAACAGAATAAGGCTAACCGATCAATCACATGCAACTTATTGCTTCAACGACACAACACAGAAGCGTTTTTTGATCGCTTGATCACAGGAGATGAGAAATGGGTCCTGTATGATAACCCAAAACGCAAAAGGCAGTGGCTCTCTCCAAATGAAATCCCTCGGAGTACTGCTAAGCCAGGTTTACACCCCAAAAAAGCGCTTTTGTGTGTTTGGTGGAGTATTCGCGGCATTGTTCATTTTGAATTACTGAAACCTGGAGAAACTGTTACTGCAGACCTCTACAGCGAACAATTGCAGCGAGTCAATCAATCTTTAATTGAAAAGTGGCCAGCGATTGTCAACCGAAAAGGCGTCATTCTCCAACATGACAATGCAAGACCGCACTGCGCAAGGCGAACTCTAGAAAAAATTAATGAATTGGGGTGGGAGGTGCTGCCTCATCCACCATATTCGCCCGATGTTGCACCATCGGATTTCCACTTATTCCGAGCGCTGCAACACTTTTTAAGTGGCAAAACATTTGCAAATTTGGATGATATCCAAAATGCCATCTCTAGATATTTTGCCGAAAAACCAATTAATTTTTATCGATCAGGGATTGAAAATTTACTCACTAGATGGCAAAAGGTTATTGACAATGATGGGGAATACATCATTGATTAAAAATAAAGACTCGTTAAAAATGTATGTGTTTGTATTTAGCGTAAGAAAACGACATTACTTTCCGGTCCCCCTAATACATAACTTCGACTAAAATTTACTCAAGTTTTAGATAGAAGGTGCTAAATACAATATATAGACTTGATAATTTGTTTTTAACATAGTAACACTACGACTACGACTACGACTATAACAACTGACAACATTGATAGTTTGGGGAGAACCTTCTTTAAAGGAAGTCTTAACTAACTAGTGGTGTAAAACAAGGCACAGGCGACAGCAAAGACATGGTATGAAGGAAATGAGTATAAACGACTGAATAGTGCTATCTAAATACTGTCTCCCAGTTAAAATTTACTTCGCTTCCTCTTTAAAGAGTAATTTCTTGGTTGATGAGCAGAAATGCGAGAATAATTAATAATCAAAGCTGACTCGAAGATTTGACTACAAACAACACATCCACAATCATTAAACAAGTTTTTTTTTGTGTCATTTTTTTTCGTTGTGTGTTATCATTTCCCCCCTCCCCCCTCACCCCGAGGTATAATTTTTACAACGCAGTAATTTTATACAGCTCGCGTGGTAAAATAAATTGCTTACCATTTATACGAGACCGCGGGGTGTCGCGGGGTGTCGCGGGGTGGCGCGGGGTGGCGCGGGGTGGCGCGGGGTGGCGCGGGGTGGCGCGGGGTGGCGCGGGGTGGCGCGGGGTGGCGCGGCGCGTCGCGGGGTGGCGCGGCTAGGATTGCGCGGCTAAAGGAAAAGGAAACGAATTCGAAATTTCGTACGCAACGTATCAAAGGATATGATATGCTTCTGTTTATACGTTTACCGTTTCCTTCATATTGATTTTTATTCTTTCCTCTGCCATTTTATATCAATTCGATTTTATGTTCTCTCGACAGCCAATGTATTAATATTTCTATATATGTATTAACATGCTTTACACCCAAAATATTTTTAATTTTAAATCATAGTGCAAAAAGTTAATTTTGGCTATACCATAAAATCTTAAGTCAATGAAGCTAACAACCTATGAAGTGTATTCACCCAGAATGCGCCGAGCCTCATATACAGACTGCCGCAATGAAGCAATGTTACTGTGACGGCAGATTGATGAGTTGGGGATGGTAGTCTGCCAGACGGACTGGAAAGATTACAACCACCATATTTTACTCGTATATGGTAGTTAACCCGAAACCGTTTTAAATAACTTCATTGTTATAGTAACTACTGAGCGAATTAGAATTATTTAGAGCGAGTCAGAGAGATTTCAAAGTAAATAGAAAATCGCTGATTAGAACAAACTCACTTTCCGAAAGTGTGGCCACATTATGAATATTAAAGACACACGAGTTTCCTTACTATTAAACCATGATTCATTCGTTTCATCAAACTGACCTATACGAAGCTTTTCCATTACTACTCTCGCTCTACTACGTAACAGTCTACGGAATCGAAATTGCGATGACGTCACTACACAAACGTATTTCCCCACTAGCACTCCCACCCTAGTTCACCCACCCACGCCAAGTGCCGCACTTGGTTAATTCATCAGGCCGCGTAGCTGCGGTGAACTAATTTTATCACATTTAACTGAATCGCCGCCGTTTAATCCTATCATTAAACGGAACGTAAATGTCAAAGGAACACGTTAACTTCAAGAAAATATTTATAGTACAAACTACAGCCGCACAGATTTAGAAATTTAATTACATATATAGGCCAAAACATATATACTTATTTATTTACTCTAAGGACTAGAACCGATATCAAGACCTGATAGGTCTATATATAACAGGAAAAAAAATAGAGTGCAATTTAATTTAAACAGGAAATAACTATCAGTGCACGTACTATTCTTTTAAATTATTAATGCAGAGTTCTCGTACGAAACCTTATAAGTTATGTCTCACAACAACAAACAGCATCCGTCATGCACCAACGAGACAATATATCTTACCAATTTTCCACGCCGCGAAATGTTTCTGCCGAACAAAATTGTATACAATTTTCCACATGTGTGAATTTAGGCCGATCTCCGGAGAAACCCTCGGAACGAACCCCCGACGAACCGTGAAACTATATTTTCCATCACAAACAAGATCACAGACTGCACGGTCAGTTTGATATAAAATAACATTTCTGAAAGTCCGCACGTCCACTTCATCACTTCCTTGAACATCAAGTCAATTGTTCTACAAATATTTTTAATGATGCTCGTCCTCCTTAACTGTCTACTTTTAACTTCCGGCGCCCACAGAGAGTTGGTGGGAGCTCTTCACTTGCATTAGCTGCGATTTTATTGTAAATAAAATGGATAGAAGAGAATGGACGTGCTGTTGTTATACTACAGCACGTCCAAGTATTGAATATAATATTTTCTACAGCTTGATCAACTTTCAGCTTTTTTAGCTTCTGCAGATGCAATTTTAAAAGTTTAGATTGTGATTTTCCCATAACACCCAATTGACGTCCTCGCTGGGGCGCAGGCCTACCCTCAATACGACGGTGACAGCGGTGGGTCCATAGTCGCCACACACCTTAGAATAAATTCTAATTCATGTGCAGGTTTCTTCGCGATGTTTTCCTTCAACTCTTGTATCTCGCTGTTGTAACTTAAGTTCACAAACTTAAATATTGAAATTATTAGTACATGCCGAGATTCGAACCCGGGCCCTTCGGAAACAAGGCCGCACGCTCTAACCATTAGGCCTGCGAAGTACTTGTGGTGTTTTATATATACCGAATAATTATAACCATGTGTAAAAGACGTTTAAGCAAACACGTTTCGTAAGCAACTACAGAATTACTTAAAACAACAAGCGTGAATCCTCATTAATTAGTATAGTTCGGTCCGACTCGAAGGACCAATAATTTAATCATCTAAGTCAAAACTGTAACCACTTAATAAACAAACTAAACAAACAAACAGTAGGTTCCGGCCACTGTTAATTTATTTAAGTACCCTCGCAATCAAACTCGGTCGTAGATAAACGTTGCGGTCAGAGAATACTAAGCAGGAGTTGTTAAAAAAAACAACGTAATTTTTAACATCAAATTATGAGAAACAAATTAATCAAGTTATTAATATATGAAACTTACAGAAGTTATTAAAGACTGGCGAATGTCCTAAATTTATTGCGCTATATCCTAGTAAAGTTCAAAGTTGTTTACTCCCCATACACGATTTCCGCTTCGCTCGACTCCATGATTGAACTGTCACACGGTTAAGTCACAAGTGAGAAGCGAACTTGACGTTGGGTAATGTGATAAGGAATTTTCCTGCTCCCGTCTAATAACTTTTGCTATTATTTTTTATACGAGACGTTAAACTTAATAAGAAAGAAGACGGTGAGTTCAGGTTTAATTAAGGATTTTTTTTATAGAATTTGAATTGTCCAGATACCTTATTAGTTTTTAGTGACGTGGTCTAAAGCGCAGTAATCCAGTAATAACTAATCCGCACTTTTTTTAAGACGCCCACGCAGTATCTGTACGGGTGGACTAACGCTGCCGGGCTGTTCTACCTCTTCGCTTTTTTAATGAACTAAGAGCTAAATAGAGCTACGAAGCTGAAAAGAGAAACGTTTTAACTTAGCGTAAATTTCAAAACAGCATCTTGAACAGTTACTAGGAATAATTCATCTCCATCATTGTAGAGTTCGCTTTCCTTTTGAGAGTGCGCTGAAGCATTGGCCCACGAGGCAAACGCTTCTTGGCGATGCGAAATACAAACAAAACAACTAACTGAAAAGCACTGTATAAATAGAAAATCGTTTGATAATAATAAACGTCGAGCAACGATCTAAAACCTATGCCTAGTAACTGTTGCATAGAAACAATGATCTACTATGGAAAGGTATAACACATTTTTATGGGACTACCTTTTCTTTTGTTCCGGGGGAAATCTTTGAAAGATACCCTGCTTCTGAAGAGAAATCAGAGTTATATGAGATTTTACTCACTAAAACCCCCTCGGTGGTCTGCATCAGTGCATTCGGAGCGGCTCAGGGAACTCTTACAGAACGCACCTCTACACTTTGTGTTACTCCTCTCTGAGGAGGAGCCTAACCCTCCTAGGCACCATCGTACAGCCATACGCTGTCCCACGCAAGTTCGCTTGTTAAACGATGAGGGCCCCCACCCTCAAGGCCCGCCAAACTCCTAGACCCTTTCAGTCGCTTTGTACAACAGGCGGGGGGCCTTACTTTAGTCCTATTCCTTCTAGCCTAAGATTACAGAGCTGTTTATGCAACTACCGACATTACCAGAAAAGTTAAATTGTATACTTTACAAAGATATTTTTGTTGAAAACACCAATTGCTCTACACCAGCCGTCGTGTTAGACTCGAACGGTTACATCAAAGTGTCCGTGTGATAAAATCTCATAAGTTAAACTATTTGTTACTTGTCAATTCAGACGCAGACAAAAGGCAATTTGTACCCTCGTTCGATGCGCAACTTTGGACAACTACAAATGGCCGATCACGACAACTTAAATTACTTTTCCCAAGTCTATTCGGAAAGGATCGCCCTTTAACAGTAACATCTCAGGAAGAAGAATTGTTTAAATGAAGAAGGCTATTGTCTCTTTTATGTTATTAAGGGAAAGTATTTACTTAAATTAACGCATCAATATAAGTCATCAATACAAACCAAAATATATTATATATATAGACAAAGTTTAACTAATTATAACTGCCTGTCAGCAACATATTACTTTTTTTTCCATACAGGAAAGTAAGAACATATTATTGATTTCCGTGTCAATAATCATTTTGTATCACACAAGCGCAGTTGTACAATAATTGCAAAGATTTTAACTCCTTAAAAAATCATATTAAACGAATAAGTAATATCTATCTAATAAACTAAAGATTACAAATTTCAACACGAACTTAAACTTTATTACAGCCGACTCAACCTATAAGATAAGGTGTATGGCCTAAAATAGAATAATAACAAAAAGTAAATCTTCTGACTCTTAAACGAAATACCAAAGGACCTAGATAAAAATAACATTTATTCGAGTAAGGTTAATCGTCCATTAGGTTTTATGTAGATATAGCTCCGACAGGGCGGGACCTCAAATCCCTCTGAAATTAATTTCTCCGCTCGCCAGGAATCTGATATTGGATTCATATTTCATCAGGATTTCGGTCGCCCTAATAGCTTTTTCATTGGTCGGGACATTTCGGTATTCCGCCGCTTACTACGGGGCTCGTGCCGTTCATTGAGCTGAATATAGTTTACAATGACAGATCTAAATATTCGTCCAGGTAAAGTACTTTCGACGCCCTCCAACCCCGCACTAGGCCTGCATGGTAGGAAATGGCCCAAATCCCCCATATGAATTCCAACAAACGACGGCCCCTAATTCGCGGCGATGCAAGCAGCGCAGGACCGATCGATGTCCATCGGTGTGGCATGTCCAGCAGTGGACGGCTACTGGCTGATGATGACGATGAAAGTACTTTCTTACTCTATTCAAACTTGTACACTCCGAATCTAGGAAATACTTTCGATATTACTATTTCACAAATTCATTATATTTAAAACAGTACATAAACAATACTTATTTCAGATATGGAGTCTGCTATAGACTGTGTAATTACTTAAAAGTAAAAAACATCAGGGTTCACTAGCTATTAATATATGGGAACATTTTTTATTTATTATCGAAATGAAGAGGCGAGGGAGACATTCACCTGATGGTAAGAGATACGCCCGCCCATGACAACGTGGCGCTAGTTATGATGGTATACACTACAATACGTTATGCTCGTCGCCTAGAGACATAAGATGTAAGGTCCGATTAGCCCGGTAATATCACTAGCTACAACACTCTTCCAACCGGAACACAGTAATATTTGTACATTACTATTTAGAGGCAGAAATGGGAGCTGTGATTATACTTGCCTAAACTGTCTTCGGCAAGATAGCTTTCATCAGTAATGGGAGTCTGAAAATTCAGCGCAAGTTGTAAGTTAACTTCACGTAAAAATGTTTTATACACAGGATTACGAAGGACTCGACTCGTATAAGCTATTATTATTAAAAAATATGGCATTATATTAAGACGACAATAAACGTTAAAAGCATCTCGAAATTAGGATTAATGGGTCTTGGAAAACATTGCCATCGCCAAATTACGCTAAAGCTGATTAGCATCCGTAATGGCCTCGGAGACGCAATGGAGAACTTTTGTGTTCGGGCTACATTAGAGCTAATGACAGTCCTGTGTTGGAGACGGACAGTGAGGAATTGATTTAAGAAGGCTCATTACATTTAAACAAAGAATAATTATAAATAGAGACAGGACACTCTTCATCATTATCAGCCTTTGCCTAGCCGCTGTTGGATATAGGCCTTCCCCAATGTGGTCACTCTTATTATTATCCTTTCAACAAACATTACAAGGAGTTGTACTCTTAGTATTCACATACACTGCTCACGTACACTCAAAACCCAAAGACTTAAAAATTCTAAATTTAGAAGGTAGAAGAATAACCAACTGCTAGAAATAACATTCTATACATCAAGACTAAGAAGGCAATGAGATGCTGTATTGAAATCCTAACCAGAGCCAGAGCTTTCTGTTGTCATAATTCGCTCACTTAGGAACCCCACAAAGACACGACACAAATATGTGTTCATTGGGTGCATATTTACAACGTTTTTCCCATTTCCGTATGAAGTAAGTACAAGGATTAAACTATTTACAAAAATTTCGCAAATATCGTAAATTTCCATTACAACAAACTCAGGGGAGCATTTGCATGCTTTCCATTTATCTTTGTTACTGTAAAATAATCAGAGCGAACCGATTAAGCCTCACAGAGCCGAGAGTATTACAAAGACTTAACAAATCGACGCCGATCTGAACCATCCATTTTAATGCACCCATTTTAGAGAACTAGATGAATGTATTCTAAAGTTTTTGATCGCTACTCGATAACATAAAAAAGTTTAGGAATGCAATGCGTTGGATTAACAGTTAACATCACCATACCAATCATCATCATTAAGTACCCTCTTCAATCTGAAGTTTGGCGAAAAGATTGAGAAAACCAATTAGATCCTCAGCAATTTTTTTAACTGATAGTTATTAAACCCGGTCCATTCCTTTATGTCGTCAGACTATTTCTGGCGCTGTGTACCAGATGAACGTTTTCCACGAATTTTACCCTCCGGGATCAACTTTGGAAACTAATAAAACAATCCTCTTTGAGGGTACCCGAAAAAACGTACCAATACAATAGTATACTTCATTCATCGTCAATACAGAACAATAATATCTTGTGTTTCATATAATATTAAGCGACAAACAGTTCTCAAGTCTTAACTTAGAAGTTGGAGAGGAAATTGTTTCCAGCCGGCGGAAGGTCATTTCAGGGCGTCAGCATAATGTTTTATTCATGTAAACGACAAACGTTACAGAAAATGCCGAGAATAAATAACGCTGGAAAGAAGGTTTTTTTTATCTTATCGCTATTTTTATTATACGTTAACATACATCCATAAATAAATGGCAAGTCTCGATGGAGTCCGTATACATACCCTCTATATAACTGTAACCTCTCCCGTAGCGCAACGGCTAAAATCTTGCCTGATAACACGGTCTCCGGTTTGATGTCGACATGTACTTTAAATAGTGGTTAGATTTTTTTAACTCGTCTAACTAGTTACCATCCTGATATCCTAAATTTCTGGCCATAAGAGCACCAGCTCTCAAGATATGAAAGATGGACCATTCTTAGCAAACTCCGCCATCTGCAGCCCCTCGTTGTCATTCAACTTTATGGAAAACTATGATAAAATATAGCTAAATTGGTCATTGGATATATAAATAGAACGTTCAGTTGATTAAAAACGAGTAGTGAATCCGACCTGTTTCAGTACTCTTTCTAAGGTAATTAGCAATTTCTGTCAATAGCTGAAATTAAAGTCCCTTTTCAAACATCCAATCAATGTGAAGTCAGAAATATCCCAACCACATACATACAAGTGAGTTAATGGACGGGAATTTGAAGCGGAGCCCATGTCTAAAATAGAGGGGAGGTGGGGGCTAAGGTCAACAGGCGATGCGGTAAGGGGTGATGGATGGAGAAATCGGGTCAATGTGACTCTGATGTGGGTCGCACCTATTTTACTTCGACTAAGTCGAAAATCAATGAATTGAAAACGGAAGCGGTTTTATAAAATAATACTGAACGGAAAACTAACCGTGCTACGGTCATAAAATAGCTAACTAATAACTAAGTAAAGCACAAACCATATTAGAACGTGACAAACCACAAGATCATGACATACCCCGGTCCGCGTCGCCTTAGCTAATAAATAATGCTAGCTAATAAAACACGGACTGTCAAATTTCATCCAATCCACCGTAACTAACTAACCAACATTAAAAACTAAACGTTAGCTACTTAACGGTATAAGATTCTGTAGCATGCTGCAGTCTCCATGGTCCACATTAACTTTATGGTCATACGACTACGTATATATTACATGTCATTTATAAAAGCAGATTTGCATAATAAAATAAAGTATATCTAGTCCTAATCTAATAAGTATACCTTAAGAAGTAACAGTTTATATGTAGTTCGTATAAGAGCGCACGTACGTTTATACCTCAGTAAAAATGATTTTCATATCGAAAATGAACTTATTAAACCTATGGATAAATTCAACCTTGTGGAAATTTCGTAAGACCTTCGTCTCGGAGTTTACGAAGCGGAGAGAATATTCCGACCCCTAATCTTCAAAGCCTTCGGAGCTTTGCGTCCAGTAAAACATTGTTTGAGCACGCCGAAGCCTGGGGAGCACCTGTATTAAGTACTCTCCAAACCGTAGCCGATCGCAGTCGTATTATGTTTACAAACGTAAAAAGTTAAATTTTGTTTAAAGTTTCAAGAAATTAACATTAAATATACACTTTACACTTAGTATTAAACGTAGTGTAGTCAAACTCTAACATGTATTCTCGGCATGCTTAGATCAGGGCACTAAAGTAAGCCCCAGCTGTCGTAGAATAACAATAAGTGTATTCGGATTCATAAGTCTCGGGGCCGTTATCGCCTAAAGTAAGTCCAAGGGAGACAAGAGTACAAAATGATGTCGGTTTTACCGCATCACAGCAATCGTTCTGAAGGGCGGGCGTCCCTTCTTTGGGACGTACTGAACCAAAGTGCAGGACACCGCTGCTTTCCATAGATGCCAAAACCCCTCCTGTCACACTGAATTAATTCACCGAGTGGCTTTTAATGATTATAAGTCTCACAATAATATGACTTCTCCCGGGAGCAGGGTATTTATTGAATATTTCTCTATCGATAAAGATCAAAGAATAATTGCCGCTAAAATCATTCCTGATGATGAGAAAAAAGCAACAAAAATAAAAAAGCTGATGGGAAGAAGTCGGCTAATAATGCTACGGCTTTTACATCTCATCTATTTCACTAGCACTTGAGTAAATATGTTATCCCAATCAAGGTCTAGAAATCACTAGAGCGATGAGACAACATTGGATCAAGGCGATGAACGCGAACCGGTAGACAACTTTATAAACCTCCACTTACCACCAGCACAGTTTGTATGAACAAACATTATTTAAAACGCAACTAAAATTACTATTGGTCACCTCTGTCCATCCAATTATTCCGAAGCACACCAAATACAGAATCCATCCATACATACATACATACATACATACATACATATATATCACGCCTCGTTCCCAGTGGGGTAGGCAGAGACCACCTCTCTCCACCTACTACGATCCTGGCACACCTCTCTCGCTTCCTCCACAGAATCCAATCAGCGCGAATTAAGAGACGTCGTCCGCTGAACACCTATTCAGTGCTTTCTCTGTCCACACTTTCAGAGATAAAGCTACAGCTAATTGGGGTGTTCCATCAATTTAAAAAAAATTATTCTATTAAACAAAAACTGAGTTTGAGTTCACACGGGGTAGAAGTGAAAATTTGTATCCTGGTTATTTGTGATGGAATGAGCTGGATTATAGATGTGGCCGAGAGAGAGAGAGAGAGACAGAGACAATGGGCGATTTATAGTCGCATTATATTTTTGTTGATTGAAACAAGCAAATGAAGGAGAGAGAGAGAGAGAGAGAGAAGAGTAAACAAATGTACTTCAACGTTCCACTTTCTCTCTCTTTACATATTTCTTCGTTTACTCAAAGTGACACAGTGACTGTAGTACCCACCAAGACGGTCTCCGACAACAACAACCTACCACCAAAAAGAGACGCAATGAAAAGGGGAAATGGCGAAACGTAAAAAAACGTACATAAATCATTAGATATATATTCGCTCTATACATTATGGGAGTATGTTAAAATTTTATTTAATATACCAGCTGTTCCGACCCTGCTTTACTGCCAATTTACCCCCGCAACTCCCTTTGGAGGGATATATTTTGGAAAGGCGCAGTATGCACTTCTCTCCCATATCCCTTTATCAGCCGTTATATCTGAATTCACACTCTTCTTAACATGTCATCTTTCACATATAAGCAAATATTTACATAATTTTATGTTAAACTTATTTTCAAGTAATAAATAATAATTAAGCACAAGCCGGAAGCTGCGGCAGCACTCTTGACGTGAGACCGTTAAAGTTACGCGCTTGTTGAACAAAGTACAGCCTCAAAGTTGATATAAGATCACCGTTTCGCTTCCATTCGCACCGTTATCATATTTCATTTAAAACAAATATCAGGAAAATCGTTATTTTTGTAACATTTGTTTGATTCATAAAACACAACAGCGTTTTATATAAGGAGTATTTTTAATATCCGACGAACCCCAGTCTAAAAGAGATTGAAAAAATACAATTAAACTATAGTTTAAATCCGTATTATTTATCCACCGTAGCCCCTATTCTACCACCAAACATTTCAGGCAAATATTACTGTAGTTAGGTTTGAAAGGCGCATAGCTAATGAAATTACTAGGGTACGGTACTTACATGTTATGTCGCAAGCCGACCAGCACAATGTGGGGCAGTGTATATCATCGTAACTAGCGCCTGGTTACTGTTGTATGAGTAGGCGTGTTGTGCTCGTCGCTTCATAGGCTATAATTTGTAATATCAAAAGTTACGAATACTAGCCAGGAGTGATTATGATATTTATTAAATTGAGTAGGTTACTAAATTAAGACAAACAAAAAGGGTTAACGATCATGTTTTCAATGTATGCCTTAAAGGGTGACAACGTAGAATCGCTACGACGTAGCGAATATGACTGCTACGCCGTCCGCTAAACAATAGCTACGCCATAGCGGAGCAATTGAGAGAATATTTAAAACTATTTGTAAGGGGTCCCGCACAACAACTCGCGAGACCCAAGCCAACCTCACCTGGTCGTGGTGCGCCCTGTTAATCAACAAACGAGGCGCTGGCTCCCACCAACCCGCATTGGGCTATCGGGGTGGGAAATAACCCAAATTCTGTCATATGAACCGTTAAATACGCTTATGAAAGTGGAGGAAGCGAGAGAGGTGTGCCAGGATCGTAGCAGGTGGAGAGAGGTGGTCTCTGCCTACCCCACTGGGAACGAGGCGTGATATATATGTATGTATGTATGTACATACGACAGTCTAATGACCAGCGGTTCCAGAAAGCATACTGACTGTACCTAGAGATCTTTGGAGGAGGAGTTGACGTCTATCGGCTGATGATAATGATACCAAATTGGTAAGTTTCTTCTTATCTATAAATAAGTAGAGATTTGTGTGATTGGGTATGATTTGCATACCCTACACAAATCTGTTATACACATGCCTGCTTGTGCGACGATACCGGAAGTGTACAAGGGGCTCTACAATGCGACGTCAGCTTGTTCCCATTCTGCACTTCATTACACCCATAGAGGTACGAATTGGAAATATCTCAAGCGCCATTGTGGGAATGTAACTCGAGAGGCTGGCGTGTCCCAGTTGCGGCTGGCAACCAGCCAAGACACCGCCGAGCGGCGCCGGCGCGACGCCGCCTCGTCTGCCGAGGTCTCCGTATCCGGCGGCTCCAGACACACCACAATCGGTGTGATGGTTTTCTTTATCGTATTTTATTAGTCGTTCGCTGACCCCGAAGAGAAACTTAGTTTACAAAAAGTCTACGCATGCTCCACAGTGACGGTATAGTTTAAGTTAACTTCAGCTAAAGTTAGCTGATTATAGAACATATACATGTGTGAATGAAAGGTGAAGATTATATCAGTTACAATGAAGATTGTCTTCACTAACACGATTAATATGTAACTAATGGTTCAAACCAACAATTGATAGTAGTATACACTTGTTAACTAATCCATTTCCACTATACAAACCTGGAAGTTAGTCGATCTAGCACTCAATTAAATGTGCATAACGATATATATTATATACATACACTATATGTATGTTCATGTGTTCACCATCATATCTAGTACTTTTAACATAGTATTATATAATATTATGTTATAGAGTAAATCATTCCAAGTATAGGAACGTTAAAATAAAATATGACAGTTAAATATATATATATATATGTGTGTGTGTGTGTGTGTGTGCAGATATATATAATTGATCAAATGGACCTGAAAAGTATTGAAGCATTTCTTCAATCTCATTTTCTATAGTCCATCGCAGATGCGAATCCGAAATCCGATTATTGTACGTACTATAACTCATACGGTAAGGTACCCTATTAATATTAGCACCCCTTCAAACATTACAGAAAATTATTTTAAATTCTTTTATATTAAATTTAGAAGCAACGAAGTGCATATCCGGTAACACACGTGGGAACAACGGTCAAGAAGGATTTTCACTTGGTGGTTACTGTATCGACCATTAACAATGTAAAGCAATAGTTAAGATGTTTAGACTACCACGTGGTGCTATGTTGTACGGCTTAATACTCAACAGTATATCCTGTTGCCACAGTAACATCAATAGCTAATATTATAAATATTTCAACCATGACCACCATTATCATCCTTTGTTTATCCATTGCTAGATATAGGCCTTCCCCAATGTCTTCCACCAAATGCAGCCTCAGTTTCTCGCATCCACCCACATCCGACCGCTGCGATGTCGTCGGTACATCCAGATGAAGATTTTTGTACTCTATATTATTTACGAAAGGTCGATTAAACAACTTTAATTATAACTTGTTTACGCAATAGGACCCGTGGGCTTGCCCGGTGGTTTTAGTGCCCGACATTATGGATGAGATAGATTTTGTTATATTAAAAAAAAAAACTATAAATGAGTATAATCGGCGCGATTTACCAAACAACTGATTAGAACAGAGACTCGGTTATGTTTATTTGGATCAATCCTTGAGAAGCGAACCGAATAGCGACACAACAATAACACTGAAAACTAAACGTGTTAACCTCTTTAAATAGAAACTAAAAAAAACATTATTACTTATTATTAAGAGTTATAAAATTTATATTCTCCATTCTCTAATCATACGAGATGGATAATCTTTTTTAGGTGAACTTAATTCATCATCATCAACAAGTTATTGACGATTGAACTAATTCTCCGATAGAATATTAGGTTATGATAGGAATTGTCGGCTATTATCATATTACTACCGATCGTAGCGCGAAGCGGAAGCAAAGGATGTTGAAACTAAGTAGAAACACATTTCATCAGATACTCTTACAGCATAAGTCCAATTAATAGATTAGTGGCTGTTTCTTAATCGTTTCATAAAATTCAATTCACGTCACCAATTGAATTTTTGCTTCAAAAAGATTCGTGTTGAATGAAAAATGTATTCATTGTCGTCGGTTAAATATGTATGAGGCTTTCAGTAGTTATACAATAATGAACTGTCTACCGCAGAATGGAGTTTGTGCGACGTAGGGACATTAACATGGCTTCCGCCGCGCTTCAACTTCATCAGAGTGCATTAGAAACTCCACATGGAGTATTAAACAGGGCCTTAGGGTGTGAACACACTGTAATGCGACACATCCAACGTTGTTTTCTTCGTTACTTATCTAATAATCTATAAAACATACAAATTTCCTTTTATTAACCGTTTTCACGTTTTTTTTTCAATTAATTAGTCGACAATACGAGACGTTCACTTGATAGTAAATGATTAACCTAGTCATGGTGCCCGTCACCTGAAAAGTATGATATAAGTCTTGTTACCCCCCATTAATATCACTAGCTACAATGCCCTTCAAATCCGGAAACAATAATATTTGCACCCTACTGTTTAACGGCTGAAATAGAAACTGCGTTGGTACTAACCTAGATGGTCTCCAGCAACAGCGACCCACCACCAGTTCATCACTAACAGATGCATAAGCTATGACATAAATTAGATCTCACTCGAAATATAAACTAACCCCGATGACGTTTAACACCCCACATTGACACAGGTTCAACAACATCAACCATCCGACAAGGTTACATCATTGCACCGCAATACGGCGAAAGGCCTGTTGGCGGTGTGCCATGTTATGAGATCGATTTTTAGGACATGAAAAATCGCATCCACTTGGCAACAACTTGGCCATGAGAGAATTACTACGGTTATCACGTAATTTAACTTTTAAATGGAAGCTTAGTTTATTTTGGAGATTAGGAAAAATAAATGCTGATTAAAGTTGCTACCAAAACCAACAGAAAACGTTACTCTAGAGTTTAGTAAAAATGTTCACATGTAAATCTAAAGGATGGAAACTTTTATTGTTTTTATTTTTTCCTATAATACAACACAGAAGAACAATACACTCTATTGTTTGTACAAAAGAAAACCGGAAATCCGTCTTTTCACAAATTGTATACAATATAGAAACTCATTATTTCGAGCTATTCCAAAGTAGTGCCTGTAAGTTAAATGCCATCCCTCTAACGGCTGCGTTCGAGAACCAAGTGCACGTACTTACTTAACGAACTACGGGAGTCAACTTGAGTGCGACTTGAAAAGGTCAGTCGCTACCGAGCTCCTTGTTGAGACAAGAGGTCACAAGCGAACTTTTAAATGAGAACGGCGAGAACTTAACTATCGATCTAAATTTTTTTAATGCTTTAACTAGAAAAACATATTCACTTTACTTTACTATAAATATGAGAACAATTCTCACTAAAGATGCTCTCACCTCTAACACACAAGTTTGTACAAATATCCTATTAAAAAATGTTTTAGATAAATTGTTGTACCCAAAGTCGAAATACCCGCTTTCTGAACTCTCTGCTAGAAACAGTGTACTATTTCAATTGATAAGGCTTTAACAACACTTTTAACGTTCCTTTACAAAAAAACTTCCAAACATCGAATTATTCGAATCGAATTTTTTCTGATCACTGTGATTACCGACCCTAACTAAATAATTCGCAAATATAACCGCAATAACAAATTAACATATGCTAGGAAGATCAGGGTTAGACTAATCATAGAACATAAATTAGATACAAGATAATAAAAAAAAAAATTAAACCGAACTAACTAGTTAACAAGCATTTGATCAGGTGGAATCTGCTCAAAATGTTAACAAAATATCAAAGAAATAACACAAGAGACGAGACGAGGTGTGATTTGGTAAAGCTTCTGAAACTATGAAATAACTAATAATTATATTGTACATAATTTTTTGCCTGCAGATATGATGAGAAAGTGAATGTAGACAAATTTCAATGTAATGAATTGGGAGGAGAACTTCATAAAACTTTGTACGGCACTTTACTCAAAGCTATGGGGCTTGAGGTAGCCACTTGCCAAGACAAAATAGTTTACATAGGATATCTAGTTATCAGAGCCCGTATTAATGATATTGTGAATAAGGCTACAGCAGAATCCCAAATTGTCAAACTGTTGGCAACTGCAGTTAGTGGAGAGAACTCCGAGAGTTACATAATCGGTATTCAACATCTAAGAAAAATGATGCGTTTAATTTGAACATCATAATATCATTACACGGATACATTTGGCAACTTAAGTAATAGTCTATTCATGCCAAGTTATCCAGACAGAGATACTATTATGTACGAGGACTGCCAATACATTTTCTAGTAATGGAGGCGTTAAGAATGTAAATATAGCAATTTTTGGCTTTTATTGCATCAATAAAAGTTGATCAACGATCTGACATGCATTTCTGTTTAAATAACTTGGACAAGGAAAAAACATGCCAGGTTTAGCTTAATCACAAATTTGGCATAGTACTAAAAATATTTTGATTGATTTATTTGCCCCGAAGAAAGAAATTAAGACTTTTCTGTACTAACACGAATCGTTTTTCATACTTTAAGATTATCATCTCCGTCAATCCATCAAAAACTTTTATATGCTAGATTTTATATCTTTTTTTTTTATTTAAAGAAGCGACGAGACGTGTGCTACTTCACTTGATGGTAAATAAATAATTCGCCTGCCTATAGCGTGGCGCTAGTTATGATGTTATACAATGCCTTGAGACATAATACGTTAAATTTCGCCATCCCAGTAATTTCACTAACTATAGCGCCCTTCAAACCCTTCAAACACTGTAATGTTTACACACTACTGTTTAGCGACAGAAACAGGAGCTGCGAATTAGCCTACTTAGACGATGTGCAGCAACAGAGACCGACCGCTAGTATCTATGGACCTAAATTTAACATAACTAACAAAGCGCAATGTTTTCTGATAAACAAAAGAAATCATGAGTGTTATCTATTGTTAATGCAACAAAAATGTAAGCGTGTTTCAAATATTCTTTGTTATCAGAAGCTACAAGTAGAGATAGTATAAAAATTTGCGTTATAAACCACTTTGCGGCCAGGTTGTAAATCTCACTTAGTATTCACAAGTCGCCGCCGAAAGAATGGGGAGAGATAATAAATTGATATTTATCTGACTTTTGGATGCTGCGGTCCGCGGCTTATTGGACAGGAAGTTTAACGGTAAATCATAAGATAATGTCGGCTTTAGCGAAGAAAATGAAACCTCCTAATTTTGATTTGTTGACAATAGTAATTGGCTCAATTACGTAAATAACACAAAAACCTGAAGTACTACTTTATAACATTTATAACTCTAAACACGTTTTTTACGAATAGAGTTAGAATTCACTATATGACAAATGATGGAGTAGACATTGTGTATTTTACGAGTCAATAAATATCAGCTGACTATCGCTAACTTCGATAACAATTGTTTTAGACAACAAGTGTCAGGTACTCGGTCGGTGTGCGTCGTTCCAATGCAGAATTTAAACAATAAAGTCAACTTAAACGTGTTACGGCAACAAATGTTAATATAATTAATTTAATTTTGTTAATATTTACAACAAATTAAGTGCCTGAAACAGAGCGTGTACATCTTTAGTTACAGTCTCACAATCTTCATGCATCTATACTAATAATTATATGTCTAATATAAGTCTTGCCAAGCACAGATAGGTTGTGGAATGTGTGCCGAGGTAAAACAAATTCAACGTATCCATAGGAACTGCAATATTGAGCTCTTAAAAACTTTCTTCAATATGCTGATAGTTTACCTTGCGCTGAAGCATCCTATGGTAGTATATTTATTTACCACGACCAAAGTACAAAGAAAAGTATTTAAAAATTCATTTTTTTAATCAACTAGGTTAGTGCTTGACCACAACCCCAGCTAATGTTAAGTGGTAATATTTTCTATGGTGGTAATGCACTAATCTAGAACACCGGTCCTGCAATCAAATCGTCTAAAACCTAAAAATTTCTAATCCTGTAAGTTCAATAATAAAAAACGATTACTCACGTTCTCTTCTACAGTCTTCTTGATCTTAGCGCCAGCTTCGCTGACTTTGGCACCGGCTTTGTTCACAGCGGAGTACAAGAAGTTGCCAAGCGATTTGGCACCCGCAACAGCTTTGGTGGTCACTGTCATATTACAACAAATATTATAGGCAAAACAAATTTTACAAAATTGATCATGTGTAAACGTATACACTACTCAATTACTTTAAAGTAATACACGTAAATAGAAAAGCGAACCTTAAAGGCGCAGCATGAATTGAAATAAATGAAATAAGAATTTCCAGGGCACGCTGATACTACTTGTAAAGGTTAGCCGCCACTGGGGAAATTACTAGTAACATTAGATACCGTAAGGTTGAGACTACGGAACCGAGAAAATTGCACCAATTTATTAAACACACTATTACATTTTTCAATTTGTATGCTAGTAATTTGTTTCAGTTTAGTTTATTATACAGCGACATGAAAATTAACCTTGCAATTATTTACATGTCTAAAAATGTTTTTATAACAAAAAATAAATAAAAACATAAATACTAACACTCTTGTATATCGGGCACTTCCATTGCATCAACAGAGAACAATTTTTTATTTTCATGATCTGAAACTATGCAATATAAAAGAAAAATAAATAGCCAATACAAAACATAACACAAATACAAACCAAATACAGCTACTAAAAATAGGAGGTTGAGAATAACTAAATAACAAAAAGGATAGCTAAGAAACACGTGTTCTGAGAATAATCGTGTCAATTAACTACAAATTTAAAACTATAAAGCTCAAAGCAAATTGATGAAACACAAAACTGTAACAGAAATAATCCCTTCAAGTAATTAATGAACAAATTCAGTATGGCATTATCGTAAAGGGCCTAGAAGTGTACCTTGCGGTACTCGTTACTTTGGTTTTATTTAAAGGGCTTAATGGCACTTAGTCTACGGATGTGGCATATCCAGCACTGTATGTACTTAGAAAGAGCATCGTTAAGGTTAGTAATGTAAAAGTTCGGCCTATTAAGATAGGAGTAACTGAAAGCTTTTACCAAATTGTACAAATAACCCTGCAGTTACCACATTTACTACATAAAAGGTTTAAAAAAAACTCTTAACTATAAATAGCTTAGTTATATACTGATGTTTACTCTTCTTTTACTATAACTAATATCTAGCTATATCTAACTCAAAAGTTAGAACAAACTTAGATTTAAGACAAGCTAAAGATACGTAATGCTATACGAACACTCAAATTTTTAACGTACCGTTTCCCACTCCACCTGCTTGCTCTTCGGTGGGTGTACCACCAGTAGATGCTGGCCTGCTATCAGCTCCACCAGTAGCACTGTGCACAAATTGTCCGCATTAATTAAATTATATGAAATTTCAATTGTGATAAATTTTCAATCGATATTTAGGGTATAGTTTACGGACAACTACGTTTGTTGTCTGTAAACTATACCCTAACGGTATTGTGAAAATATTTTTAAATATTATGTTGTCTATGGTTTTGATAGTGATTGTAAAGAAACTTGATGTTGCAAAATATGTTTGGCAAGAAAATTTTATTTATTTGTTACTTTGAAATTTTTCTTTGTATTAACTCTGTTACCGGTTTATAAAGAGCTATTTGTCTTAAAACCCTTGATAAGATTTATAAAAACGTTTGTGTGGATACGGTTACTACAATACGAGTATATGTGCTTGATGAACATCGTCACCTAACGCTACAGGATGCCGTCATTCCTTCTCCAAATTTTATGAATCTTTTGCCATTTACCTAATTTTCATATGAATTGCGTTCATTAGCCATAATCTTGGCGTTTGTGCGTTAGCTTTTCTATTCAAAGTCAAATCATACCTTAGATTTAGTCGTCGCGAAGGCAAAGCAGATGAGTGAGCGATTTTCATTTGGGAGCTTTGGAGCGCTTATTGATTTAGCAGAATACGCGAGGGCGCGGATTTATGAATATGACGAAATATTCGCGACTGCATTGCGCAACGCCCTACAACTGTAAGATTTATCGGGTCGCGCCCTCGCTCATCTCATTTATTATACATGGACACAATTTAATGTGTTACATCATATCCACGAGTGCTGATAGACTGGGAGGCGTTGCTCCCGGAGAATAAATAAGACTTTTTGTAGATGTATTCCGCAAAAAGAGATATGAAAAAGTCAGAATTTAAGCGTGCAATAAGGAGATCTATCGCTCGAGATCGATCGTATCGCTAAGATCTTTGCCTTTTTACACACTATATTTTTACTGCGCAAATTACATTATTCACGAACACAGTAATGTTCACACACTACTGTTTGGTGAACTGTGTAAACACGGCATCACTTCTACGTTATCAGTATCCACTACATCGATTTGCAATTAGCGATTAGCGTACTTTTTTTAAGATGTTCATCTATATATGAGAATTAATCACTGTGTTACGAGGTACATAGAGATTAAAAATAATATTTTTCATATATTTTATGAATAAACTTAACGATTAATGTTAGCTTCGTAGTCTCTTATGGATGGTAGAGAAATGAGCGAGCAGCTCACTTGGTAGTAATTAGTTACCTTAACCAACGCCCAAATACCTGGGAAAATTGCAGTTAGAACATTGCTGACTCTAACGACATTATTTTAGTTTCGAATGGAGTGTAATTCCATGTGTTCTCGTTGCAACAATTGTTATAAATATATATTGAATAACTCACCTAAAATTACGTAAATATTTTTACACAAAACAGAAATATTCAAAGACAGTTATATATGAAACTGCCAAAATTTTTCTTGACCTAGACAAAGTACTTTAATTTTTTTTCTAGACATGTTTCTTTCAGAGGTCTTTTAACTAGAAAATATTTTTTTTTTCATATTACTGATATTTAAATACAAATAATAAATCTACTAATAATTGCCAAGTTATATCTACTATATATACATGTAAACTATGCTTTTCTCAGAATGGCAGTTTACTTGAATACAACCAATTGTAAAGCAATTTAACCTTCATGTTTCAATGACTACATATTTTTTATTACTTCCTACATTCATGCTTCTAAAAATACATTCAGTTGTGATAAAAAGTTCTCTCCTATTTTTATGTACCTTATGTATAAAAATTATATATCAAGATAGAAAAAGACATAATAATAAAAATAAAAATGGGGTTGTAGCAGAAATAATGAGTTCCCATAATTTTAATACAGAATGATTTTTTTTCACAAATACTGGTAATATTTGTTTTTTTACTATTTTATACTTTATTTTATTTAACTAATTCATGTTTCAATTAATCATAAATATAAAAATATTTTTTTTAATAACATTTGTTATTTATATTTATTTGTAGAGAATTATGAATTTTCTTGTATCTCAGGTAAAAAATGTGTAAAAATTTTGACACCGAATCACTGAAGCAAATGAAAGCAACTCTTGTAATTCAGACCAGTGCTTTGAAGCAAATCAAAAAATAATTATGATAAAAGCAAATCCCCAATTCAGCTAAGCTATTGTGCTGTCACAGTTAAAACATTTATTTGCAATTTGAAATAATTAACTAAATAAAATTTAAATCTTATTTCCAAAAGTAACTTTTACAAAGTATTAGTGTGCCATTTCTACACTTTAACAATTTATATTGGTGTTATAATATTATGTAATATATATATTCATTATATATTGAGAAAGATTATGCAATATGAAAATAACTTCATAGAAATGACACACAAAGGAAATTAAAAAATAGTAAAAGAACAAATTGTGCAAACTCATTGCATCTGCCAACCCCTCGTACCTATTATACCTGGAGTTATCATCATCATCCTTTGCCTCAGGCTTTGCCTCGATGGCCTCAACAGGCTCAGCAGCAGAAGTTTCAGCTGCATCAGTAGGTGCAGTCTCATTTTTCCTAAGCCTTGGTATTGGAATCCCTGATCCAAGCCATCCAGTCATTTGTGACTTGACATTGGTGATGAGATCCAGCTTGCTGCCTCCCTTTGTAGGACTGTAAAGATGATAAAAATTAATACTCCTCAAAATTTTCATTACATAATGTTACAAAATTAATTTAAAATAAGTAAAATTAAAAGTTATTATAATATTCTTACAAAGGTCAATAGACCTCACTTTGTGACCCCATTATTTTTCATTTATTCAGATATTATGCAACCATTAATAATATTTTAAAGTTTTCAAATTCTGATTTTTATATAAATATAATCATCTTTAATTTTTTTTCATTTACAGATTTATTAATAAATAAAACAAACGTAAATTAAGAAGTATTATGCCTTTGTTTTTCTCCGTCTCCCTGCTCTCCAGTAGCTTCCTTGGTTGGGGTGGGTACTTCTTCGTCTTGGGGCTCGCCCTTAGCCGCTCCCATCCAAGAAGAAACCTGATTTGTAAGTCCTGAAAACATTTTCACTGGCACTAGCTATTCAACTACACGGTACACAAGCACACTACCCTTACTACGCCGCGGCAGTTATAGACATGACACGCGCGAGACGTCTGGTAGACGGCTGTGGGAAGCGTAATCAGTTGAAAAACTAAATGGAACACCGCAATCGACCAGGAGGCACAGAGGTTGACTTCATTGCGCATGAGAACTTGCGCAGCTTGAATTTTTGCAGTTGCAATAACAAAACGTCAAGTAGGAATTCTCGACAAATCGATTCAAATGTCAAATTAAACTTTTTTCAGGCATACATATGGTAATAAATTTTTAGCCAATTTAAAAAAAATATTTCGTTACTTGATTTACATTTGTGGTTACTTCCGTGTGCGGTTTTTCGCCATAATTGGTTATCTAGAACATTGTTTTTAAAATTTACAGATTTTTATTGTTTTAGTAAACATTATATTACTGAGAAATTTTTAAGATAAGCTATTAAGAACGATAGACATTTAGAAATTTTATGGGTAGCTAAACTTTTACAAGAATTTGTTTTTGAGATGTATTTTTTTATAAACATGTGTTTAAAACTGTAAGTGCAAGAACCAAATAAATAAAGAAGAAAACTACAGTTAAGCCAGATAGACAGATGAAACAAATTCTCTGTTTATACTCTATAGATAAATTGTTATTGACAGATGAATGAAAATCGTGACGTTTTTAACTTAGATATTTGTATCCATAGATTTTTGTTTCTGCTAATGTATTTTATAAAACTATTTTATTCTTAATTACAACAAATGTAGAAGACAACTACGCGACTATATTAAGCTGTTTAAATAACAGTAACCTTTAATTAAACATAAAAATTATCAAAATGACGGAAACGCGTCGCTTGCAACTTCATCTCGGAAAATGTATCGAAGATTTAGACAAATTACACAATGTTCCCGACTTAAAAACAAAACGAGCAAATTTGTAAGTAAATTAAAATACGAATAATAGGTTTTAATTAAACATAGCTATAATAATATTTTGTTACAGGTTATGCAAAACTGCACAAAAATTGTTTGAGAAAGCAGAAGAGGAGTGGAATAGAGGCGATGAAGAAAATTCCTACGTTTACTACATGAAATATTTACGTGTCATAGCGTTCATCACTAAAGACAAGGAATATTTAAAGGACAAAACTTATTTCAACAATATGCTGGGGGCAAAAAATCCAAACAAAGCAATTGATGCAGCGGAGAAATTAAAGAACAGCCTCATCGACAGGTAGGATCTGTTAATTGGTTATAAATATTAAGATATGTTATTGGTTTATCTATATGCTGTGTAACTTTAACTTTTGAGAGTAAACTTTTATTTTTAAACTTTGGACAACTTCATTAGTTTCGACATTTTCTGCTAGACAACACTGGCATTGATGAGAAAAGAGGTGTGCATCAATTTTTCGGTTTCCATTTTTCACTATAAACCAGTTATGTATTTTACAATGAAATACAAAATAAAAGATAAGTACATTTCCTGTAAAGACTGTTCCTCATATTGGGAATTTGGGACTGTCCTTCATTTGGGAATTGAATTATAGTATTGATTGTGTTTAATATGAGTGTTGGTAAATATGGTTTCTTCATATGGGTCATAAGGAAAAGTGGTAGTCTTATAGGTGCCCTCTTTGTTGGGAGTATTTTATTGTATCTTTCTTATGAGATGAAATCTTTATTTTAATATAGATATATTGCAATAACATAAAACTCTCTGCTACATATACATGTAATTTTTATTATTTTCAATTATTCATATTATATTTTTTTAATAGAAGTTAGAGTTAAAGAAGTCATCATCAGTGATATGGATAACTTCTGTTCTAACATTGAATTTATACTGGCTATATTTGTTTACTTTACAAAGGAAGAAAGGAGGATTTGGTTGGAGGAGGACTTGCACTATATAAATTTGACTTTATATATTTAATCAATAAATTCAATGAGACATCACAATAGACAAAGTCGCACCCATGTCAGTATAATTGATAATCTTTACTAACAAGATCAAAATGACTTAGAGGTACTTATATGTAGTATAAAAAAAGGTAAAGTGATGCTGGAGATAGAAGCAGCAGCTTGTTAAAAACAATTATTTAATTATGTATGTGCTCTAAATGATATTACAAGGTGCTATAAAACTTTATGACATCTTTTAAATTAAGGACTGATTAAGGATAAATGATATGGATGACTAAACATCGAACTATAAACGGAACCAGGTTTGATAATAGTTAAAATTTTAGTGTCAGTATTTTTATTTTGTGTCTCTATAAACATCTCTACAGTCATCATTTTTACAAGAAATTTTTTAGAGGTCTTCATATGAAAAATCTATATTTCATGTGTGTACCTTACTTGCAGATATGCCAAGGAACAGAAGGCAAAGAGAATGCATGATATAAAGGAGAATGAGTTGATAAAACAAAAGATAGATGAAAACAGAAAAAAGGCTGTTGAGGCTATTTCAGTTCATGAGCTACCACAGCCGTTAGGATTGCCAGGTTTCTATTATTTCTTTTTATTTTAAATTTGTGTGAAAAAACCTGTATCTGGAATTACCACTACATTTATTAATATCTGTTTTAAAGGACTAGATGACGTAACAATTAAGAGTGAACAGCTTTATTCAATCTTGAAGAGTGGGAAATTAAAGGTGATGATATTAGATGCTCGCCCAGGAAAGGACTATTTAGAGTCTCACATAAACTATCCTGCCTGCATAAGCATACCAGAGGAGTGCATATCACCAGGGTAAGAACAGATCATAATTAGATTGTTTTTAGAACTCTTATTAATGTAGTATTGTTATAAAAATAACAAGAAGACCACAAACATAATATGTTTAATAGTTTTAATCCTCTAATTTAATTGAAATAAAGACAAGCAAGATAAGCTGACAATAAGTAATATATCTTTCTGTAACTTTATAGTTCTTACCATGCTAATATGTGCCCATCACCATGGGACAAGAAAATACCTCTCCTTATCTCATTAACTTCTAAAATATTTTTAAACTGGAACAGTAATCTTTGTAGAATATTCTTTTGCTACAGAAATTTACCTTTTGATGGCTCTGGATGGATGGATGGGTAACTAAGACCTGCCGTTAGAAAAAAACATGAGCATAGGTTAAACATAGTCCCTGTTATGTGTGTATTTGCATTTACATGCCTCAATAGTTTTACACTGTCCCACAAGCACCAGTTCTGTTAAGTTCTTATATGTTACAGGTCCAATTATTCTAAAACATCTTTTATTTCCACAGTCAGTCTGCAAATGTCTTAGAGCAGAATCTGCCAACAGCTTCCAGACTAGTTTGGGCTGAACGAGCTGCTATGGAACTAATAGTGATGCTGGATTGGAGTAGTACTGCTGTCATACCGGGCAAGACTCTCCATTTACTCAAGACCATACTACTTAAGGTAATTTGTCTCGCTTATAAAAATCTGAGTTCCGTCTACCTACATAGGACACATTTTCTATCATCAACCTTTGTACATAAGAAATTACTTGGTTAAGGTAATACAGGGTGTCTGGTGGCAGATTTATGTTTTCAAATTTAATTAAAAAATAATATGTTTGACATATAATTTTACTAAAAGTATTAAAAGATAGAGTACAAATGCGGATTTCATTTTTTAAAGATAATGTCATCCAAATGTCTTCCATCCTGTTGCACACACTGTTCGAAACGGAGCCTCGTATTCCGTGCCACACGCTGCAGTAAACTTGGTTCAATTGCGCTGATTTCTCGCCGAATATTTTCTTTTAAGTCCACAACAGTTCGCGGATTGTTGGCGTAAACTCTCTCTTTGAGGTAGCCCCACAAAAAAAAATCCATTGGAGTTAGGTCGGGTGACCTCGGTGGCCACGGGATGTCCCCAAAGCGACTAATCAGTTTTTGAGGGAGCAACTTCTCGCAACAAATCCATCGAAGCTCTGGCCGTGTGTGCGGTCGCACCTGTACCGCATCCTGTTGAAACCACGTGTGTGATGAGAATGATGAATGAGCTCGCAGGTTCGGCAAAAAGAAATTCGAAATCATGTGCCGATAATTCTCACCATTGACATTCGTCGCTTGGCCCCGTGCATTTTCAAAAAAAAATGGTCCGATTATCCCATTCGTGGATAAAGCGCACCAAACAGTTACCCTTGGGCAATGTAATGGTGTTTGGTGCTTCAGTCGAGGATTGCGAGTTCTTAGAGCCCAGTAACGGCAATTTTGCTTGTTTACGTGTCCGTTTAAATGAAAATGAGCCTCGTCGCTCCAAAAAATGGAATTCACAGTGCGAAAACGCTCCAACATGGTTTCACAAAAAAATTTGCGTGACGCAGTCATTTTTTTTCAATTCTTGAATTATTTGAATTTTAAAAGGATGAAACTTCATATCTTTTTTCAAAATTTCATGCACGCATGCTCTTGGAAGTCCCAGTGAAGCTGCCCTTTTCCGTATCGAAAGTCGTGCATTTTCACGTAAACTGCGTTCAACCAGTTCAATGTTTTCGGGGGTCCTTGACGATCGACCAGGTCCTGGCCGTGGTGTGTTCATAGCCGAAGCAGTTGCGCGGAACCTCTCCACCCCCGAACGAATTAAATTCACACTGGGCCCATCGCCTATCCGTCGAATATTGAAATGTGAACAAAACTGTCGGCGAGCGAGTACGTAAGAATCGTTACTCTTGAAAAATGCTTCAATAGCGAACGCGCGATGCTCACCCGACCACTGCACCACTGCGACATCGTGACTAAGAAATCCGCACGATCGGTGATTCTAATGACACCACTTTCCCCCCGCACTGTTTATAACTTATTGAGATATTCGTTTTTTAAATCTGCCGCCAGACACCCTTTATTATCTTATGTGCTTGTATACTACTGATGTGACAATATTTTTTTATTTAAAATGTGATAGTTCTTAGTCACTGTTTAATGAGATATTTAGTGAAAATGAGGCTAAAGTTGGTGTTATTTTGTGGGTCGAGTGTGTGACAGACAAATGTGACATATCATATATGAATAACAACATCTTGCTTTCGGTTTTTTAACCATTTTATTTTTAATGAAGTTATCTTTACTTTTACGTGAGGGTAAATGCTTTCGTCTACCTTCTCTTGCGAACAAAGATAAATGATGTCAGACTTGCACTGATTGAACTCCCACCAAATTCCACAGTAGTCACTTTAAAGCGGGAACATTGGAATACTTTTGCACACCTCCGCGACTCCACCAACGACAGCTACACGATGCAACTCCTTCTAGGGGATAAGACCCACGCATTCCACCACTGTATTGGTGCGCCGGAATGTACAGCGCGCCCTCTTTTCAGCTTCTTATTGTCACCTGGGCAACGAATTGACCCGAACGCGTCACTCAGAGGCCATGGGAGCCAAGAGAAAACTCTCCCGACTCTCTGCGACGAATCTAGTCTCCAACCACCAACTGTTATACGCACGCGGAGGATAATGAGAGCAGTGAAACTCAAAACCTACACTCCTCACCTCCCGCAGCTCCACTGTGTCTGCGCGAAGGACAGTGCAGGCCGGCCCTCGTAGCCCACATATAGCACATCCGAGATGATCTCGTGTCCCTCACCTGGAGCAGCTATATCTGGCCGACCGAGTCAGTTCCTCTTAGATTCACTGTGGGTGTCCAAGCCACGGCTATTGATCCCCACCACCACGACAAGGCGGAAATCTGTTCATTGATATTCACAAGTTATCAAGTATCTCAAATCACTTTTTGTCTTCAGTGGGACGTGAAGGTGCAGTATTCGCGGGCACCAGTCGCGCTGCGGGGCGGCTACGAAGATTGGCTGCTTAAGTATCCCGCCTTCACCACAAACCCTCAGGCGGTCCCGCCTAGTCAAGAATGCGAGCTCGATGACATGCTGGGTAAGGTTAAGACCTTCTGTAAAAGCTTGACTTCATAGAATATATTGTAAATAATAAACAGCTCACTTAATGTTGCATTGTTATTGTTAGGATTAAAGATCTTTTATTACAAGAAGAGAGTCGAGGCTATTTGTCTAGACAAATAATCTACAATACTAAGTTATATTTGACAGATATCACAATTTTCTTACAATGTGTTCTTCCACCATTGATAAGATTTTTTTATTACATGAAGTGCTAAGGCAAGTAGAACGTTCACCTCTTGAAAAGTATTACTCACACCACGGCCAAGGATAATGTAGACATCATACTGTATTCACTAATATAACATACATGACATACCCCCGCTATCTGGACTAATTACAGCTCCCTATCTAATAGAAATACTGTAATATTTGGCGGTGGAAATAGACACTGCAGGTGATACCTATCTAAACGTTCTTGGGACAATAGAAACCTATCAACAGTAAAATAGTTGTTTTATACAGAATATATTTCATTATATGAATTTGATGAGTAAAGGAAAAACAATAGATATAAATTTCATTTGAGAAATTTTTTATAATGTAAAGATGTTAATTGTAAATTAAAAAACCATTACAATGTTCTCTATTGTAGGTGAGATCGACTATCCCAACTGGTCGGACCTAAACCCGCCATCAGCGCCTGCGCAAGTGCCCTCCGCCCCGGCGTCCGCGCGCCTTGCAAAGCCCGGCGAGCCCGTAGTCGACCGCACCAGTAAGGTAATAAGGATCACCGTATAATGAAGACCAAGTTTTAAAACAGCACCCAGAATCTTATTAACTTGACACCAAATGAAATTGAGAGGTGGAGATAGGTCATCATAGATAAAATATAAAAATTTTGCAAACTTATATTTTCATTAGTATATAGTACATTGTATGTACTATAACTTTTTAATCGCCTAATTTTACACGGATTAATGTGTTTGTATCGCGGCAGATGGCGGCTGTGCAGCTTTACGAAGAGCGTGCGCGTAACATGCAGCACATCTTGGAGGAGCAGGAGCGCATCGCGGACACGTCCCTCACCCTCGAGATGCAGCGGATCGAAGCCGAACAGGTGACTGGAATTTCATTGCAATCATATGTATAGAGTGAATTTTTTTCAGTCAATAGACTAATAATACAAAAGGCTTTAAAATAAAACTGTCCATTTTGAAAAATTACAGGTTTAGCAAAAATTAGCTAAGGAAGTATTGGAAAAAGTGTAGTGTTATAACTGTTCCGTGTCTTATTCGAAATAACACAAAATTCAGTAAATTTTCCATTAAAAGATTTTATAGCAAGCTGTTTGAAGACAGTTCTTAGATTTAGCAGAAGAATAGTCCGGGTGTACTTATTTCTCTATTTTCGGTGAGTTACGTAGCGCAATAGCACTTATTTCTACTGCCAAACAGTGTGTGTACATTACCGTGTTGCAGTGCGAACAGCGCAATCACTGTGGTAACAAGATTTAACATCTTGCGTCTCACAACGACGAGCACAATGCAGAAAATTAATCACTTCTGTTGTAGGATTGTCCCGCGATTTAGCTCTCTTTTGATTTAAGAAAAAATACCTTATCGATACCATGACACATAGCTTTTTGCATATTACAAGGACTGGGAGAAGGTGCGCGAGCAGCGTGATACGGCGCCGCGTGACGAGCTACGTGCCATGTACCAGCTGCGCGAGCAGGAGATCATCTCGCAGCTCATGCAGTTGGAGAACAAGCAGTACGACATGGTGAGTGACAACTTCGCGAGAAGCGGGACCCACACCAACTAACCAGTAATGGAAGAAGTAATTATTTTTCGTAAACATATTTTGGGAACACAAACCTCGAATCAATTCATACCAAAAATATATTTTTTCGATACATTCGTGTTTTGGTATGTTATACCACAATTTTTATTGTACTATCATTATTATATAACTGGTGGACTTCCATTGCTGAGGTGCTCTTGTAAATGAACTTAATAAAGAATTAATAGCAACAAAATACTTTCCGAAAGAGAGTTTGGCAACAAAGAAAGAAAGAAAAATTTTTTATTCGGTACATATCAATTTAACTTACACATATTTAATTACATACACCGAAATCGCATCCAACTCAGCTATATGCTGCAACTAAAAGCTGCAGCGCTGATTTTCAGTTGGTGCCAGTAACAACAAAACAAGAAAAAATAAAGTAAAAATATTGAAAAGACAACCAACACTATTATTATAATTCATTGCTGATGATACTTTGAATTTTAAATAAGGAACAAGAGAACCAAAGTCTTCGGGAGCAACTGGAAGAGTATCAAAGGAGGGAACGGGAGGAGGCGGAGCGTCTGGCCGAGAGCATCGCCAAGGCGGCCGAACAGTCCGCAAGCGACGTGGATGCACAAGGTCGGTCCTATGTAGTGTGGTGCTTGTATTCATTAATTTGGTGAAGGAGGTTGTAAAACATATTTTTCACGTATTTTCTATTATTACGTAGTTGTGTAAACCTTTGGTGGAAACTTATATCCAGCCAATCGCCTGATTATGACTTAGTTGTGACCTACGTAATAATATAATAAAAAAACGGCGATAAATATAATTGACTTTATTTCCGAATTGATATACATAATAGGTTGTCAAATATCTCCCTTCCGCTTTTTTGCTCTTTATTCAATGCTTTATAAAAAGTGTTACAGTGATCGGATTTAGTTCAAATATGCGCCGTTTTGTTCGATAATCTGTTTCCATCTAGACGGCAACTTCATAATACCTCCCTCGTAGAAGCCCTCCTCCTCGATATAACGCCTCGTTCCCAGTGGGGTAGGCAGAGACCACCTCTCCACTTTGCTAAGACCCTGGCACACCTCTCTCGCTTCCTCTACTTTCATGAGCGTCTTAATGCACGCTCGTCGGTTGCGAGTACTCTTGACCCGGCCTTTCTTTGACATAACAATGATATACAAAAACATGAAACTAACTTCAATACATAGAACACCTTCACGGCGATAACGCAAGTTGTATCTAGGAATTTTATTGGTTGGTGACTAAAATCATTAGGCGCAAGGGTAGCTGTATCAGAACGCTGCGTAGCTTCGGTTGGCGCGGAGGACGGTGTATGCTGATACTCGTCTACGTCCACAACTTCCTCCTTCACCTCACACGACTTTTGTAAAAAATAATCTTAAAACTTATACGGCGTGAACGGGATCCCATTATATGTGACTATTTGAGATGAAAAGCCAAAACATACAAAAAAAACTCAGATTTTTTAAATAGATTTCGCGATAGTGTTGTTCATATGCATTGCCTCAATCCACTCAGTGTGGGCGTCAACGATTATGAGATAGTGTTTACCGATGTGTTCAGTAAACTCGGCGTGTAGGCGCTGCCATTGAGTCTAGGCCAAGCCAGTAAACATAATTAAGAGCAATACTTTTCATTTTAATACAGCCCAAATGTCCTAAATATAATTCTTGCAAAATATGTTTACGAAACTAGATGCACTTACTCTGTAATTATATATATAAGGTTGTCAAATATCTCCCTTCCGCTTTTTTGCTCTTTATTCAATGTTTTATAAAAAGTGTTACAGTGATCGGATTTAGTTCAAATATGCGCCGTTTTGTTCGATAATCTGTTTCCATTTAGACGGCAACTTCATATTACCTCCCTCGTAGAAGCCCCCCTCCTTATTTGCGAAGAACTCGGACAGCCAATTTTCACAAGCCTCTTTTGAGTTCAACTTTACACCACCAAGGGCGTTCACCATGGACAGGAACAGGTGGTAATCACTTGGCGCTATGTCCGGGCTATATGGTTGATGCGATAAAACCTCCCATCCGAGCTCCCGTAGCTTCTGACGAGTCATCAACGAAGTGTGTGGTCTGGCGTTGTCCTGGTGGAACACTACACCCTTCCTGTTGGCCAATTCTGGACGCTTCTGGTCGATCTCCTGCTTCAAGCGGTCCAGTTGTTCGCAGTAGATGGTAGAATTAAGCGTCTGGCCATATGGGAGCAGCTCATAGTGGATGATTCCCTTCCAATCCCACCAAACACACAGCAAAACCTTCCTGGCCGTCAATCCCGGCTTGGCCACTGTTTGGGACGATTCACCGGCCTTCGACCACGACCGTTTTCGCTTGATATTGTCGTATGTGATCCATTTTTGGTCGCCAGTCACCATCCGCTTCAAGAATGGGTCGAGTTCGTTCCGTTTCAGCAGCATATCGCAGGCGTTGATTCGGTCCAGAAGGTTTTTTTGCGTCAAATCATGCGGCACCCAAACATCAAACTTTTTTTTGTATCCAGCCTTCTGCGGATGGTTTAAAATGGTTTGGTGACTAACTCCCATCTACTGGGCGATGTCACGAGATGCCACATGCCGGTCTAACTCGATGTAGTCCATGATTTGATCGGTATTTGTCGTCACAGGTCTTCCGCCGGCTGGCTTATCCATGGTGTCGTTTTCACCGGCTCTGAATCGTCGAAACCATTCCTCCGCGGTTAGAAGTGATAGAGTACCATCCCCCAAAACACCATTAATCTCACGGAACGTTTCTCTAGCGGATTTGCCTTTAACGAAGGAAAACTTTAAAATAGCGCGAATTTCGGCGTTAGTGAACTCCATGTTTACACGTCTATAACTGTTGAACGCAATATCCAAACTAATTATATAATAAAAATCAATAAATAAATTATTTTTTTCATTAAAACAGAATTTCTCCTGATCTACTTTCGTACTACTAGGCCTTTCGCTTAAAATATATTTGTAAATATCTCATAACACCAGGTCGACCTTAGTGACTATTTCTCGGTTCTGCGATATTCACATCATCACTTTCATCAGCCGATAAACGTACACATATTCACATGACTTGTGGGAAACTCGTTTTCGATAAAATGTTAATAAGTAATGCTACCTTGACCATCTTGCTGTTGAGCGTGTGGTAAGGGCAGACGCGACTAACAATCGCCAAGTGTGTTCTGCACCGAGTTCACCCACTCCATAGAGAAGTGATGGGCCGCCAGGCGAGCGGTGTATCTTTGGGAACTGTTATCAGCCGTTTGCGATATCCCATTTTTATCATTGTATGTGATATGATAACGGCTCTTTACTCTATATTTTTCTTTTTCGTGTCAACAATTATATAGGGTTTAGTGATAACTGTGCGAGGCAGACTTATGACCTTATGGACCGTACCGTGGCCGCTGGCTGAAAGTCAGTATTTCGCATCCATGAATTAATTCATTCAGCAGTGAAATACAAAAGCGGCGGTAGGTGCAACTAACTTTATCTCCGATTTGACATAACAATAATATACAAAAACATGAAACTACCTACAATATATACAACAGTCCACTTCCGAATCAATTATCATTCATGTTTACGTGTTATATTATCACTTATAACTTCTGAAGGAAAAATATCGACTGGAAAAAAGAGGATAGTGTTCCAAGTACTATCGTATATATACAGCATCCGCCGGCCCGTACTTGACCAGTGTAGAGGATAAATTGTTTGACCCTCTTATTGCCAAAAACGATCCAAGCAGCGGGAAAGTGGTTTTTATTACAAAAAAATGTAGAATTTAAGTTTTACTAAAACAATCTTTATTACTACTTTAACGCACTATGGTAGATAAGAGTTTTTCAGAACCATAACATTTTAAACTTCAGGGAATTCTGAACTAAAACATGTTAAGTTGCGCTACGACTTTCTGAGCGGGCGTATCACTTAACATGAGGTGAACATCCTGCTCTATTTATATTATTATGTATATTATCTCTTCGTTTCGTTGAATAAAACAAAATGTTAGGCTGTGGCAGATACAAAGTAATTATTCTGTTATTGTAGCGGCGGAGGCGCGGCGGCAGGCGGGTGAGCAGGCGGCGCGCGAGCTGGCAGCGAGGCGCGCGCGCATAGCGGCGGTGCGGGCGCAGCGCCGCGAGCTGGACCGGCGGCGCGAGGTGCTCGAGTTAGAGCGCAAGCGCAAGCTGGCCGAGGCCCGCGAGCGGAAGAGGCCGCAGGTAAACGCGAAATCCTGTCCACAAACGCGACAATTAATGAACACCTAACTGAGATACTTTGTGTTTTAGCCAATAAAATATCAACTATTATCTTTTGCGCAAGAAATGGAGGACAACGAATACGCGAGCGAGGAGACACAAAATGTTAGGCTTACTTCAACGTTTCATGCAACGCACCTCCTCAATCAAACCTTTACTCAAGATGCATAAACGCGAAAATCATTTAAATGAAGCACATACATTATTCAAAGGATAACTTATGACTTATTTAATGATGTCGTATCTTTCCTCGGCAACAGGACGACGACGGTGATGCGTTCATGGAGCCGCCGGAGGAGAGCGCGTCGGCGCCGGGCCTCAACAGGTCGCACTCCTCGCCCAACATCGCTAAGGTTCGCCCTCTCAGTTTCTTACAACAGAATAGAGACCTACTCACCCCATA
This sequence comes from Troides aeacus, assembly GCA_033220335.2. Classification (NCBI taxonomy): domain Eukaryota; kingdom Metazoa; phylum Arthropoda; class Insecta; order Lepidoptera; family Papilionidae; genus Troides; species Troides aeacus. The sequence continues at coordinate 667,645 of CM067288.1, forward strand.
CAGGCAGTTCGTGGGGCCCCGCCATCACGACGGCCGAATACTCAACAACATTGCACACAATAGTGAATTTATCTTACTAAGCTAGTGCAATATATCCATCCTGGTATATTTCCCCATTTAGATGATGGTCTCTGTATCGGTGTCTGTCTTCTTCTTCTTCTTCTTCTCTGTAGGCAGACACGGCATGGGTCTGCTCCTGGAACACTCCTTTCAACAGCATATCTATAAAATTCAATCTTAGTTTTGATTAAAAGAATATTAGCCGAAGAGTTTGATTGGGTAATTAAACATGATCGACTAGCATATCTTTTGCAATTTATAACAGACTCACCATCACCAAGAATCACTGATAGTTTCTAAGTACTCGTGTCATAGATTCAGCACTACATTCATTATATTAAATTGAATCCCAGCAAGAAGAGGAGGAGGAAGAGGAGGCGCCTACGCCGACGTTCGACCGCAGTACCAAGCCGCATAAGCTGGCGCCCTCCACCGACTTGCACCAGCGCGACTTTCAGCCCGTCTGGGGAGACGTCGTGAGTACACTATTCTATGACGTTATTCCAGGGTCGCTATCCTCTACTAACTAGCTGTATACCACCAAAAGTTAAGTGATCAATATCACCGCACTACACTTCAAATTGCTTTTTCATCTATTTATTTAATCACTATTTCAAGGGTTTTAGTGTCATTCGATTTGGATTCTTCCTCGTCTATAGGTCGGCTAGATAAATATCTAGATATATATAATATATATCACGCCTCGTTCCCAGTGGTGTAGGCAGAGACCACCTCTCTCGCTTCCTCCACTTTCATAAGCGTCTTCATGCATGCTCGCCGGTTGCGTGTGCTATCTATTATAGATGCAGTATATATTTTGCTGCCAGCCATATCTAAACATTACTCGGTACCAGTTTGGAAGACGCTGAAGTCAATCCAATTACTGTACATAAAATCCTCGATCTTCGGTATTAATGCGATGAGCGTAATATAAAATTGTGTAAACATCCTAAGGCTTCGTTGTTGTGGGCAGATACATGGTCAGAGAAACAGTGTTATAAGAAGCCAGAGTTTTTTTAGAGATCTTACATTATTACTAAAAACGTATAGATCTGAGAGCAACTGATGGCCCTTTGACGTTCAACTTGAAATTTTCTTATTCTTCGAAGGTATGATACGAGCGACACGTTCCTCTGGTAAGTGATAAAGCCTATCCACAACATGGTGGCGCTGATTAGGATAATGTACACTGCAACACACTATGCTCGTCGCCTTGGGACACAAAATTTAACATCTGGTTACGTTTACCTTGTTTTTTTACTACAGTGTCGTTCAAACCGCTAAAATTAGTAAATTAGTTGCATTGGTACGTACCTATACAGCCTCTTGAGATCTACCACTTGAAGATACTGTTACTTTTACGATGGGTGTGAATATAGTACAATGGTGACGTGCGTTGAACTGTAGCGGGCACATGTCGTAGCATGGGGGGGGGGCGTCTGTGGTTGTGCTGGAGGAGGGAGACATTCAGACGGCGGGATTAGTGAGCGGGCTTCCGCTCACGCTTTCGGTCGGCTGCGTCCGCGCACGCGCTCGTGCTCGTGCACGCGTACACACACGTGCCCACGTCTAATCTCTTTAAATTTGGTACTCGTCGTACCTTTTGGCTCACGTGTTCCCTAATACCGCTCACATGATGGTAAAACGTGTAGAGCACGACATTTCGTTCGTCGCCTTCAAAGTTAAGATGTTAGATCTCGTTACTCCAGAAGCTTCTATAGGTGCAGCGACTATCTTGCCGGAACGCAGTAATGTTCGCACACTACTGTATGTCGGCTGCAATAGACGCTATTGCCCTAGCAACAGAAACCAACCACCAGTGTAATGCAGACGATCATAATTTATATCAAAAAATCGATATTAGTAAAACATGGCCGTCTAGAACACTACTCTACACGTAAACAACCTAAAGAGCAATGTTTTATGTGTGCTAAGCTAGACCAGTCGGGTTTGAAAATACTCTACCACTATTCCAACTTCATCCCACCTAGATCTTGATTCGAACTATGGACCTCCGTCTAAGGCAAGCGGCTATACTCTCACTTCTCGTTAATAAGTTTAAATTCAAATTATTTGCAATAAAATCGATACAATTTTTTTTTAAATACTTAACTACGTAATTATTTGGAATATATTTATTATGAGTATTAAGGCTTATTCGCGTTAAACTATAGCTGCATTTAATTTACCAACTCGTAAGAAAAAAATTAACTACAACGCTTCTGAACTGGAAACTACACAATACTTTGTATACCAGCACTTTACCGTTTAGCTGTAGATATATGTTTTGATTTACTGGTGGTAGGTACAGCCCTGTAGTTTCGGGCTAGTAACAATAGGACTAAGGTAAACCCTGCCAGTCGTAGAAGGCGACTCAAAGGGTCTAGGACCTTCGCGGGCCATGAGGGTGGGAGCTCTTATCGCTCAACAAGAACCCATGTGGGAAAACTTAGGAGGGTAACTCCCTCCTCAGAGACAAAACCTCAAGCAAAGTGTAGAGCGGCACCGGTGAGTTCTGTAAGAAATCTCGGAGCCTCTCCGAAAGCTCTGATGCAGAACACCTACGGAGTTTTAGTAAGTAAAAATCTCTCATAACCCCGATTTCCCCCCAGAAGCAAGGTGTCTTTCGATTTCTCCCACCCCCAAAACAAAAAAAAAAAGAATCTCTGCTGCCAGAGACTGTGTAGATAGATATCACCGCAGCTTCTATTGCAGCCGACAAACTGCTGTGCAAACATTGCTGTGTTCCGGTTTGAAGAGCGCTGTAATTAGTGTACTGGGTACAGTTACTGGGATAACTAGACTCAACATCTTATGTTTCATCGCGACGTGCACGACGTGGTACTGTCTATAACATCCTAAGTAGCACCAAGTAGGTATGGGCGGGGCGTATCACTTACCATCGGGTGAAGGTCTTACTTCGTCGATTAAAAAAAAATGTACTCCGGTGACACGTTGTCGCACAATGACATAAATTGCTACACTTTACGCTCGTTATAACATTAAAGTTGGTACTTAAGTGCATTATGCTACGAGATTATCGGTTAAGTCGCAGAAGTACCGCCGCATGAAAAACGTTACTCGCGCGCTAACACTCGCAAGCTGCCCGGCGGGGAGAGTTACCCTAATCTTGAATTTATAATTAGCAAGGGTTATAATATTTCTTTACATGTTCTGTTACTGCTGGTAGGTCTCTTGCCAGAGACTGTCTACGTAGATACCACCGCAGCGCCTATTGCAGCCGACAATCAGGTTCAAAGGGCGTTCTAGCTGGTGTAATTACACTGATAAAGAAATAACATCTTATCTCTCAAGGCTGTGTATACCATTTTAACTCACCTCACTGTTATGGCCGGGTGCATTATTTACCATTAAGTGAACGTCCCGCTCATCTCGTCACTTATTTTTTTTTTTATATTATCACGCCTTTTTTCCTAGTAGGAGTAGGCAAAGACGAAGAATCCCCCACATTTCGCCAGATGTGGTCAGATTAGGTCCCATGTAACAGGGGGCGAGCCTGTTGCCACTTTACTGGGGCCGCCACACACGCACACGAAGATGATTTCAGTGTGTGGGTTTCTGTGCCTATACATATCTATATAACTTAAATATTAAGTTATCGGTACATGCCGAGATTCGAATACGCGACCTTCGGAATACAAGCCGCGCGCTCTGACCATTACGTCAGCGAGCTACCTATAAAAAAATTAACGTATCAGTATTTTCATACGTTAATTTTTTTTGGTTACTATATATTTAAAATTTCACTAAAGTGGAGGAGAAAGATTATTAAGTGTCAGTTAATAAGGGAAGTAGCTCGCTGGCCTAATGGTTAGAGCGTGCGGCTTTCATTCCGAAGGTGGCGGGTTCGAATCTCGGCATGTACCGATAACTTAATATTTAAGTTGTGTACATTTGTGAACTTTAGTGACAACAGCGAGATACAAACGGTGAAGGAAAATATCGTGAGGAAACCCGCACACTGACAGCATCTTTGTGTGCGTGTGGTGGCCCCAATAAAGTGGCAACAGGCTCGCCCCCTGTTACACGGGACCTAATCTGACCACATCTAGCGAAATGTGGGTGTTTATTCACCTCTGCCTACCCCTACTGGGAAAAAGGCGTGATGATAATATAATAGTTAATAAGGGATGAAGAGATCAATAGTAATATGAAGTGTAGGGAGGTAGAGAGGAAAGTGAACGGATAAATTGAATTTATTTACATTCCACGCAGCGACGCGACGTGCGGGACGTTCACCTGATAGTAAATAATGTGGCTGCCCATAACAACTTGCAGCTAGTTAGGATGATATACACAAGCACCATATTGCGCTAGTCGCCTTGAGATATGAGAAATTTAGCCTCAATAGCGCAGTTATTACACTAGCTACAGCACCCTTCAAACCAGAGCACATTAATATTTGTCGGCTGCAATAGGCTCTGCGGTGGTACCCACTTAGATTTTATAAGGTTGTCAAATATCTCCCTTCCGCTTTTTTGCTCTTTATTCAATGCTTTATAAAAAGTGTTACAGTGATCGAATTTAGTTCAAATATGCGCCGTTTTGTTCGATAATCTGTTTCCATCTAGACGGCAACTTCATAATACCTCCCTCGTAGAAACCCCCTCCTTATTTGCGAAGAACTCGGACAGCCACTTTTCACAAGCCTCTTTTGAGTTCAACTTTACACCACCAAGGGCGTTCACCATGGACAGGAACAGGTGGTAATCACTTGGCGCTATGTCCGGACTATATGGTGGATGCGATAAAACCTCCCATCCGAGCTCCCGTAGCTTCTGACGAGTCATCAACGAAGTGTGTGGTCTGGCGTTGTCCTGGTGGAACACTACACCCTTCCTGTTGGCTAATTCTGGACGCTTCTGGTCGATCGCCTGCTTCAAGCGGTCCAGTTGTTCGCAGTAGATGGTAGAATTAAGCGTCTGGCCATATGGGAGCAGCTCATAGTGGATGATTCCCTTCCAATCCCACCAAACACACAGCAAAACCTTCCTGGCCGTCAATCCCGGCTTGGCCACTGTTTGGGACGATTCACCGGCCTTCGACCACGACCGTTTTCGCTTGATATTGTCGTATGTGATCCATTTTTCGTCGCCAGTCACCATCCGCTTCAAGAATGGGTCGAGTTCGTTCCGTTTCAGCAGCATATCGCAGGCGTTGATTCGGTCCAGAAGGTTTTTTTGCGTCAAATCATGCGGCACCCAAACATCAAGCTTTTTTTTGTATCCAGCCTTCTGCAGATGGTTTAAAATGGTTTGGTGACTAACTCCCATCTCCTGGGCGATGTCACGAGATGCCACATGCCGGTCTAACTCGATGTAGTCCATGATTTGATCGGTATTTGTCGTCACAGGTCTTCCGCCGGCTGGCTTATCCATGGTGTCGTTTTCACCGGCTCTGAATCGTCGAAACCATTCCTCCGCGGTTCGAAGTGATAGAGTACCATCCCCCAAAACACCATTAATCTCACGGAACGTTTCTCTAGCGGATTTGCCTTTAACGAAGGAAAACTTTAAAATAGCGCGAATTTCGGCGTTAGTGAACTATATGTTTACACGTCTATAACTGTTGAACGCAATATCCAAACTAATTATGCATAGCGTCGTTTTGTAGGTTATGTCAAGACCTTTCAAATTATGTATAGTATTGCCAGATACGAGCTCTGTAGCGCGTTGTACATAGCCGCGAAATTCAAAAGACAAAAAGGCGGAAGGGAGATATTTGACAACCTATTATGTTCATGTAATGGAACCCGGGTATATATACATTGTCCGCGCGTCTACGGGTCCGTTCGCGTAGCAATACAAAGGTCAGGGTGTCAAGGGCGAGGGAGGCTCGAACTCTGGGCGTACCTTGCGATCCATCAATTCTAACACTTCCCGACTTACGTACTCGCCAGCTCGCCTTGACCACCACTGAAAGGGCGGCTCTTATATTTCTTTTCTACGTTAAAAGCGACAAAGTTATGACGAATCATAGGTTTATATTTAACTGTAAAGGTTAGTGTATATATTTATCGTGGTGCTGTTCCAATGAGATGATGAATACACTGCTTCTCATATGACAGGCGGAATACATCAACGCTTTACAATACGACTGGCAGCCTATCAGCCTACTGGTGGCAGGGCTCTTGCTGGAGACCGTCTCAGTGGGTACCACAGCAGCTACTATACTACTACATTCAAACTAACACCACGTTGTAGTGGCTAAGCGTATCACTTGTCATCAGCTGAACGTCTTGCTCATCTCGTCGCTTCGTAGAACAAAAGCGTTGATACGGACCTTGGTTAAGCGCTGAACTACTGCGCTGCTAAGGCACAAAAATCATCATTATCAGCCGATAGACGACTACTGTTGGACATAGGCCTCCCCCAAACATCTCCACATTTATCGGTGCCGCGTTGCTCGCTTCCAGTGGATTCCTGCGTTTCTCACCAGATCGTCGGTCCACCTTGTGGGAAGCCTACCAACACTAGGTGTCCCGGTACGCGGGCGCCACTCGGGAACCTTACTGCCCCATCGGCCGTCGGTCTACAAACTAAATACAACATACTTAGCACGGGGACGTACCCGGTAGAAATACTAGAAATAAATATAAGCATGCGCGCTGCGGTACCCGCGGCGGCACCACATTAACGGACCCCGCACGGGGCCCGCATCACACTATTCACGATGGGATCCAAAGATCATTCTTAGATTTCCATATTATTGGTAAAGATCAACTCAAAATGTTTTAATTAGCAAAGCGTGCTGCAGCATCCCTGAATATCGGACTGAAAACGATATGCGGAGATAAAAACGCGTTGACTCTCAAGCAGCGTGTTACTCGGCGTGAGACATTTTGGAATATAAGAAAAGTAAATATATATATATATATATATACACCTCGTTGAGATTCTCGCACCCATTGTTCTCAGGTCTGAAACATTACTTGTTCGAGTGGCTTGTAGATATTGACTTTCGATAGCTGGACCAATGCTCGTAATTCTATTTAAACAGCTGACTGACTTTATGAAGTATTTCCTCCTCTTTATATGTTGGTTAAAATATTATTAAATTCAGTTATACTAGGTGTACCGGTATGAAATGAGCGTTTTTTTGTGAAAATAAAACACTAATTATTAATGGGAAAGTAAAGAACATTTCATTCAAAGTATTGGCCATTGTTTTCTACACATTGTGACCACGTTTCTACACAATTTGTGGATACCGCGCCAATAAAATTGTTCGTCTTTTAAAGCAAACCAACCAGACACCCAATTTTCGAGCTCCTCGTAGGAACCAAAGTGCTGCTCAGCCAATGCGTGTCCCATCGATGAAAACAAATGGTAGTCGGAAGGAGCCAAGTCTGGTGAATACGTTGGGTGGGGTAGCAGGTAGCAGCTCCCAGCCAAGTGTTTTGATTGTATCCTGAACCGGTTTTGCTTTGTGTTTGTGTGCAGGTGCATTGTCATGGAGCAAAATTACCTTGCCGTGTCTTCTAGCCCATTCTGGTCGTTTCTCGATCAATGCATGGTTCAAATTGATCATTTGTTGTCGGTAGCGATCAGCGATCAGTATTAACGGTATCACCAAGTGGGAGTTTAGGAGCTCGTGGTACACCACACCACACACCTTTCTGATCCCAACAAACACACAGCAGTCTTCTTGCCGAATCGATCTGGTTGCAGCAGTCGATGTTGATGGTTGATGGTTGTCCCGGATCAACCCATGATTTTTTCCGTTTAGGATTCTTAAAATAAATCCATTTTTCATCGCCAGTAACAATCCGATGCAAAACCGATTTTCTTTCGTGTCTTTGAAGCAAAATTTCACAAGTGTTTTTTCGGTTTTCCATCTGTCTTTCATTCAATTCACGTGGGACCCATTTTCCACACTTTTGGATCTTTCTCATAGCTTTTAAATGGTCAGAAATTGTGTTGCTGTGCAACATTTAACATTTCTGCCATTTGCTTTTGATTCAAAGTGTCATCTCCATCCAATATCGTTTGCAATTCGGCGTCTTCAAACTTTTTTGGTGGTCTTCCACGTTCTTCATTTCTCACATCAAAATCATTATTTCTGAACCGTTGAAACCATCTTTTGCATGTTGCTTCTGATAGAACATGATCACCATATGCCTCGACAAGCATTCGACTCGCATGCGACTCTGCAGCACTTTTCTTCAAATGAAAACAAAAAATTAATGCTTTCCGCGAATCATCACTTTCTGGTACAAAAGTCGAAATTTTTAACACGATGAAAAAATATGATGTTGTCTGTTCAATGACTTGATGTAGACTAAATATGTTTCGCAGATGTCACAGCAAACAAACAAAAAAAAATAAAGGCTCGTTCAAAACAAATGTTCCCTATCGAGACATTTGTATTTTGACGCTCACTTCATACCGGTACACCTGATAGATCTCTCTCGGTATGAGGCGTGCTGTTGTTTCCAAGAAATCAATGTTAGCTATTACCCAGTGCGTACATTACTACGTAACACCAGGTGAGATCGTGCTCAAGTGCTGTTATTTATTAAAATAAAATGTTAATTACACGTCGCTCCCCATCTTTACCGTCACTCAATTTGTAACGGCGAATGTAAAGCTGGAACCGTATCGCGTGTCTGCACACGCGGCGGTCACCCCGCCCACCGCCTGCCACCTGCCACCCTTCGACCCCCGACACCCCCAAACACCACCCCTTCTGACCGTCGTGTATACCGACAGTAACGTTTACACTACCCACCCGTAGTGTGGTCGCTGCGAACTAAAGAAAACACATCAAATGCTCGCGACGGTGATCTCCACGGTTTTCATGTTCTATCTAATAGTGCTTCTAGTGCTCGTGTTCCCATTGTCCAAATACAAAGAGTTCGATTGGTGTTGAAGTAGAAACTGATCCGTGTCCGTGTCCGCGTACCGTCCCGTACGTCACCATATATTTGTCGTTGTGTAAATAACTCGGCAGTAACAGACAACTCTATACTCCTGTCTCTGTATATCATACGTCCACAGTTACGGATAAGTCTCACGAATACTTAACATTAGTACTCTCAATTTGTGCAACATAAAACAGTAAGTGAATTCAATTTAACTTGATCAACTTAATTAAAATAAGTCATAGTTTTTTTTAAAAGGAATTTTTCATTAAAGAAAGCGACAAATCGTTAAGTAATATCATAGAAAACAATACAAACACATATTTAATCGTCTTGGTTAATAATAAAGTAACTCAAGTAAGTAAAAGGTGATATAAAGTGACCAAGTGAAAACAAAGAATATTAAAGTACTCATTACCAGTTTATTTTGACCTTTAATTATTTGTGAATGAAACTCGAACTAAGTGACCAGTTAAGTAAATAAATAACCGAGCTCAATCTAAACAATTAAGATTCAACGATACGAACAGAGATGCATACCTCTGGACACAGCTGACATGGTGTTGAAGGTCAAAGTCAGGCTCAAGTACTCGCAGAACCACATCGTCTGGCTGTTCAAACGGGTAAGTACCGTCACCCAACCAGATGATTGCTCCTGACGGATATGCTCGTCTTGGCGGAGACACAGTGTTAATGACACGTACATACGTCATGAGTACCTAGCTGATATATCGTGGCGATTAGAAAATCTTTAGGAAGAGATAAAAAAATAATTCAAAGGTAGTAAGTATAGTAGTAGCATGAGATATCAGTATCATCAGCTGATCCCGAGCACTTACACGCCAGGTCCGATGACAGCCGGATCAGTAAGGTTGTCAAGTAGCGACATCGACTCGTATCGGTTGACGTAGTGTTGATAGGCCCACCACTACTTGGACACATGATTTGGTGAAGGTCGCGGGAAACCACCGTACGCGGACAGCGGAGAGCCTATCGAGAGGAGATCTTTGAGGGAGACCCATGTCCAGTGGGCGTCTATTAGCCGATGATTAAAGTGACACCACAAAAGGCCGGGTGGGCAGCAGGTCGTGTACAGCAGCTATAGATAATGGCTTGCTACGGTCAGTGTACCACACCGCCTAACGGGTCTCGTCGCCACATCTCAGCGAACGCTTTGTATGGTATATTCCACAACGCAACCCCAATCGAACCTGCGTGGTAGACTGTACCGTTTCGTAATATGATCGCATGCTAGCTCGGTATTAATATAATACGCGAGGGTAACGCAGCATTACTTGTAAGCAGATTTGTCGCATCCAAACAAAGCCTGTTACGAGTTTGTTTGCTGCATTAAATTAATTAATTGCCTATTTACGTATCTGTATTATGTCCTTCAGTTAAATCTATGACATGTGTGATGAGAAGAACGAATGATGGGGATATTCCGTGCGGAGATAAAATGAATACTAAAACAATAGTAACCGCAGCTCATGTATCTACAGCCATGTACATGTTATTGTGTTCTTGTTCAAAGGGCGCTGTAACTAGTGAAATTTCTAGGGTAGCTACAGGCCAAAATTTATGTACGAGACGAGCGAGAGTTATACGTCACCTCATAATAATGTAGCTCTGATTAAGATTGTAAACACATCACCACTTTGTGCTCGTCACCTTGAAATAAGTCTTAAGATGTCGAGTATCGTTACTCCACTAATTTCACTAGACAGTACGCCGTTCAAACCGGAATCGGGTTATGTATGCACAGTACTATTCGGAGGCTGAAATAAAAGCTGCTGTGGTGCCTACTATCTGACACCTACCACCAGTGAACAGCGCTTCAGGGCAGGTGTATCTTTTACCACCAGATAAACAATTTTGTGAAACCGTTAGTGAAAAATCGTGTACTGTGCAATCAGGGCCGCGGCTTGACCGGCCTTAAGAACCTCGGCAACACCTGCTACATGAACTCCATCATCCAGTGCCTCAACAACACGGCGATACTCGTCACTTACTTCTGCAACGGACAATACCGGGAGCACGTCAACAGGTCAGTTCATCCAATACCTCACTTCATTTTTTTTTTAAAAAACATGAAGATGCGAATTTGACACGACTTCTACGGCGAAGCTTATATAGACTTAACATCTTAAATCGTAAAGCTGCGTTGTATTAATAGAACGCAGCTTTACAGGATACGCTGTTAACAGCGTATCCTGTGGTCATCCTAACATCAGCATTGTTAAGGCCTGTTTTCAACATATGAACATTGACCTTTTTTCTATTTAAGGCAGCGAAGAGATGATCACATGATGGAAAGTGATACGCCCGCCCATAAAAACGTGGGGCTAATATGGATGATGACAGACATAAGTTCTTAAGTTTCGCTACCCCAGTAATTACAGTAGCCATAGCGCCCTTCGATCCGGAACACAAAATTTTTCACAGTAATGTTTGTCGGCTGCAATAGACGATGCGGTGATACCCACCTATGTATACCAGTGACTTGCCACACACTTGAGAACTTCAGTCTGAGGGTTTCTTTTAAGATTTGAGTTTAAGTTATAACTTGAAAGTAACAAATGCGTGAATAAAAGCTACAATTCTGTTACATGCGGTAGATCGCACAGTACCCGCGGCGCCATTGCAGAAGAACTGGCGGCTGTGGTGCGCGCGCTGTGGTCCGGCCAATACAGATTCATCGCCACCAAGGACCTTAGGGTATGGTATACATAAGTTTATACATTGTGGTGTGTAGGCAGTCAGGATGGTTATAAGGGTAGAGGAAGACCGAAGAAAGTGTGGATGAATTGTGCGAAAGATTATACGTGTAATAAGAGTGTGAACTCAGATATGACGACTGATAGAGGAATATGGAAGAGAAGTAAATACTGTGTCGACCCCACGTAGCTGGGGAAAATGCAGGAGGAAGAAAGGTCTGGGGTTTATTCCGATTTGCAGAGAGCTACAGCTATTAGAATTAATATAACAAAAGACATGGTCACGTGCAGCAATACATAGAGTCGCCGAACGAAAGCGATTCATCGAGATGCTCATGTTCAGCAATGGACATCAATTGACTCCAGTGATTAATTACTCTCAAAACTATATTTAATGTATCTCCTAGAAATACTATCTATCTATTTCGCAGAACGAGGTTGGCAAGCACCAGCGTGCCTTCCGCGGCGCCGAGCAGCAGGACTCTCACGAATTCCTCACCATCCTCATGGATTGGCTGCACCTCGACCTGCAGTTCACTATTAAACCTCCGCAGAAGGTGCGTTACCGCTGTAATTAGCGATTTTTGTCTATGTTCTATCTCCGCTTCCTATTAAAGTCTCTTATTTGGTGTCGACGGGGAACAAATTCAATTCTGATACTATGGACATCATAACTCCTCACATGTACTATTCTCAGCGTCATGATTCAATATTTCTCTTCCTTTTTCCCTACTTTCTAAAATCTTTGTACGCGATATACGTCCTACACACTACTACACGGTTTCGATCTCCGCTGAACTTTACCATCCAGTCATGGAAAACATCATGACGTTATCTACCTATTCCAAGAATTACACTGCGTAGACATGGGACGTCTGCCAAAGTGCACTTTGGCAGCGTGGCGGATGAGTAGGGTTAACTTTCTTGTTGTGAGATGAAGGTTCCATATTCACGTAGTGGAAACATTAAGAAGGTTATTTAAGTGACAACATACCCGAAGATGGTAAATAAAGCTGGTCCAGAACATTCTAACTTTGATACATATAACTACAGGAATACAGTAATGCTATTGTGGCTGCGAGGTTGATAAACAAAAGCTACCCAGGCGGGTTCGAGAAATCACTGTACCATGGCAATTGGATCAGCCATGGAGATGGTAAGTTTTTTTAACGATATACATGCGCATTCAGGAGTCGCTGCCAGCCGCTGAACGCGCGTGGCACGAGTACACGCGCTGCAGGGAGAGCCTCGTGCTGCGGCTGTTTTACGGGCAGATCCGGTCGACGGTGCGCTGCGTGCGCTGCTCCGAGCGCAGCGCCACCTACGACTCCTTTTCCAACCTGTCGCTCGAGCTGCCCGCCGCCGCATCGCGCTGCACCCTTCAGGTATATTGATTACACTGAAGCCAAGTAATACCGCAGTATTTAGTAATAACTTTTACCTAAAGGCCTACCTTTCACCTCCATTCCTAAAAAGCAATGAAAGTAGTCTGGACCTTCAACAAAATTGTAGAAATATTACTTTCGTAGGCTTTCTCTTTCTCGGAGCCAATGATCCACTCATTGTCGTTTCTCATGTAATCCCATAATTATCAACGGATTAGCTAATAGACTGGTCTTCCCGTATTCTTCGTTTCATATAATACTCCTTTCTCAGGACTGTCTGAAACTCTACCTTAACGGGGAGACGATACCTGGCTGGAACTGCCCTAAGTGTAAAGAGAAGCGGGACGCAGTGAAGAAGCTCGACATATCGCGTCTGCCGCCCGTGCTCGTCATCCACTTCAAACGTTTCTACGTCGACCCCAAAGAGTACATGAGCAACGCGTACAGAAAGAAGCAGACCTTCATCGATTTTCCTCTGGAGGACCTCGACATGAGCCAATTCTCGCTTCACTGTCCCGGGAATCCCATGTACAACCTATACGCAGTGTCTAACCACTACGGCTCCATGGAGGGGGGGCACTACACCGCCTACTGCAAGAGTAGCGTCTATGGCAAGTGAGTATACACTGCATCTCAAACTGATCATTTGATATACTCGAAACTTTTACTGGTAATATAGTACTACTGTACAGGTAATACTGCACCTCCTATTTCTGCCGCCAAACAATAGTGTGGTAACATTACTGTGTCCTGGTAGCGAATCTTAAGTCGGCGAGCGCACTGGTGCTGTGTATATCATCCTAACTAGCGTCGTTTTTATGGACGGGCGTATCACTTACCATCAGGTGATCGTCTCGCTCATCTCATCGCTTCGTCGAATACACAAATATATTATTAAGACAATGGAAGTCAATATGTTAAACCATTGTAATGTTGTGCTTATGGTAACAGGCGTTATTTTATACTCGCAAAGAATCTTTAAGAAGCCCAGGGTTAAATAATGCGAAAATTCCCGAATGGTACACCCAGGTGGTACAAGTACGACGACCACGTGGTGACGGAGATACCGGCGACCGAGGTCAAGTCTAGCGCGGCATACATACTGTTCTACACGTCGTGTGCGCGCTCGTGATGTCCGCGCCCCGGCACGCCCCGCCCTGCATCGCAGTGCACCGCGCGAAGCCTCCACATGTGAGTACCACCCTTCGCCATGCGGCCGACCGCATTGGAATTCTATGAAGAGTGGTTGATAACAATCTAGAAGTTCCTGTCTCATAGAGATTTCTTCTCTTCGCTAATGTAGCAGTAATAGGCTTATTGATGAATACACGATGCTGATTTATCATGGTTGTAAGTCTCTGATGCTGGAGGCCATCTTGGTAGGTACTAAGAGCATTTAAATGCCGTTGAACAGTAATATACATACAGTACCGTTTGTTTGTAGCTGATGAGTGGATTAACTGTAATTACCATCATAAAGCGATGGGCATTATGTACATTCTAAGAAGCTTCATATTTTTTTGGGTCGCCTACTGTTAAGTGTTGCTGCCTTCTGGCATTGAAGCCGCAGCAGCAGGCAGCATATAATATAGTATTCTATGTAAACAATCATCACCATCTCAAACCTCTGAATTTAAATTAAAGTTAAATATTAACCGAATGTAAATAAAAAAAAATATTTTAAATTCTGTTAACACCTGCTCTTTGTAATATTATGACAAAGGAAATGGCTAGACCATTATTGACCAGAGTTCTCAATACATGCTTTTTAGAACTAGGTGGCAATATTTAAATAAATATATAAATACAAAAACTGAACTCTATAGAGTTACCCTTGTGAATATTAGAATTAATAATGCAAGTATTGATTAAACTGTGAAATCAAGTAAATAATTTAAAGACAGAAAGAGATTCTCCTTTTCCTTTGAAACTAAAGCGAGAGGTGATAATCAATCATAAATCACGATCTAAAAATTATATGTGTATAACAAATATATAACCTATATAATATCTTTAATTTACTACATCAGCCGATAAACATCCACTGCTGGACATAGGCCTGGATAGGCTAGGCTGCAAATGTGGCATTCTAGGGGGTTATCCTTCATGTGGGGGGATTTGGACCAATTGCCACAGTTGTGGGGGCCAGAGCCTCGTTTGTTTATTAGTGGAGTGCACCACAAGCAGGTGAGATTGACTTGTGTCCTGTGAATTGTTGTGTGGGACTTTTTACTCAATTATAAAGTTAAAAATAATAGTTAAACCATTTTGCTCTCTTGTTAACCAAGTAAACTAACACAAAGCTAAAGTGAAATTGAAATCAAGATAACTAACAATTACACTAATGTAACACAGATGGCACTAAGCAGCCTATTGGAGGTGTGTGCAGTACTAAAGCACAATTGTTTTCTTAAAACCTAACTGTTATTAACACAACATAATGGTCTTCGACTTGATAAGATGATCATGTCCATATATGTTATATATTCAAGTTGCAGCCGTGGATGTGACAACACAGTTTTGCCAAGGTGCACACGCTGTAGTAAACTCTGAACACTGGCCTTGTGATGATAATATTATTTGTAACTGAGTTTGCCTTTTAATATCTGTGCAAAAGTAACACTTTTATTATATATATATATATATGTGTTTCCTGCTTAAATTTCTATCAGGAGATAAACATTACAACAAAATGCAGAAAAGTGTGAATTGAAATTCTTATCATATATATTGTTAATTAAATATCTACTTTGTCTTACATCAATGTGTATATAGTTCTTTCCATGACTAAGTGATGGGACTTGGTTAACTAATATCAATTATATAATTAATTTGCTCATAAAATAACTACAATAAAAAAGTCTTATAAATTCAACAACTATTATTTTAAGATATTTGTAACAGATTAAACTGAATATGTAAAGGAATTGTCATACATCATTGAAGGCATTAAAATCAATAAGTGAATCGGCATCTTTAAGACTGGGATGCTTTACCAACAAACACTACATCCCCACTTGCCATTGGGTGGGATCATTACTCATACAATCACTCATGTTTGAGGGTAGGTCTGTGCCTCAACAGTGGGGATGTAAATTGGCATACGATCGTAAAACAACAAATGTTTTAACATCCAACTACCTGTTTTCCAATTTAAAACTGTTAATAATAGATAATATGAGTTGAGAGAAACGTACAACCAACAATATGAGATGCGCAGAAATGAGATGTAGAGAAATTAAGTTATATATATATATATAATCATCCCAATAAAATATTCTAACTGCTTGGACGTTGACCTATCAAGGTGCGGTACATGGCCACTCTTGAACCATGTTGGATCAGTGGATAATTTAAATAAGAATATTGTAAATCTCTATGAAGCTTATAGGTTAATTGATATATTACAAGAAAGCCGAGTTCAGCAGTGGACGTCTATCGGTTGAGATGAAATCAATGATAATAATAGATAATAAACAATGTGTGTATCTGTATCCTCTCCGTTTATATGATGCGGAAATCCAAAACCTGTATTAAAAGACAGCAACACGGATGTCTAAATTAGAAGTATTCCCATTACATTACTCTCCACACCGCCTGATAGAATATTATTCGAACACTTCTCGAATAGCGACGTGAGCACGATATAGTGTTCAATGTTAACGGCAAGGTGCGTTTGTGATGCAGTGTAAATACTCCCGGAGCGCTCGCGCGGGCGGCGGCCGTCGGCCGTTCAGTGCGCCAGTTGACACCAATTGTTTACTATAGATATTTATTTAAAAACGTTTAACTATAGTTTAGCGAGGTTGAACTTACAATTGCGATGACGTAAGACTGATTATGAATGGTATTGCCATGTTAAAATAATTTACTATATTGTTAAATACGGCTTGTAATAAAGTTATATAAATATTAAGAACTTAAATATTAACTTCCATTGTAACTTAAATTGTATAGGTGTTTCATTATTGCTTTTTTCGTGGGTGGCCGAAAGTATCCGCCGGAGACGGCTTGACGGCGCTGTCTTCCTCCACAACCAACGAAAGGTATAAGTGTAGTTATCTATGAACTATATCCGGTATTAGAAAGGTATTCCCATTTTATGAATGGCGTGGGACATTTATAAAAATTTCTTTTTTTAAAAAAAAATTGGAGGCAAAGCGGTCTATTCCGTAACGCCATCCCATTTTAATTTATGAAATGGTCACACACCATATTATATACTGGCAATATCCTTTGCCCGCTTCTAGCGTTAAATCTAATTGTTTCATTTGAACGTAAGGAGGATTATTTGTTACTGTTGTGTAAATAATTCAATACTTAACGACTAATGTGAAAACTCGATAAGGTAAATTTATTAAATTCTTTGTTAAAATAATTTGTTGTTTTATTTCTAGAATATTGACTGGAATTGTTTTAACCTCAATTTAAATGGCAAGCTAAATATAAACGGGTTAATAAATTTTATTACATTTTTTTTCCAAATCTAGACCAAAATGTCGTTATATTTATAAATCTATAGATAAATGATAAATTTTATAGATATTAGTTTCGGTAAGTAAAGAGATGCTTTTGTTAAGAAGCAAATGCTGATCCAGGTTCAATGTTAACATCATCCTCTCATTCCATAGTTGTCTACTCCTGAACATGGTCTCCCGAAATCCACAGCGACCAGTCCAATGTCTTCTGTATCCAACAAATTCTGAAAACTAGGTCGAGGCATCATTCCTAGATTTCGGATTCCAGATCCACTAACAATATGTTAATTTAAACTAAGAAAAACAAAGAGATACTCCACAAAACGGTCCAAAGTTGATCTAATTGAAGGTTCCAGAAAACTATTGAATGTAAGCAACACAATTCCAATGGTCATAGAGACTGTTGAAATAGATCTACACCAAGCAGATAAAGTCCGAATGTCTGATGATATTTATTAATATTTTTTTTTATTCATTCATACCCTGCCCCATTTATATGGAAGAGAGTTCCACTTACTCAAGCCCCTCCTTGCGAATTTAGTCTTTGGTAACAACACTGGCTCCAACAAGTTTTTTTGCTGTACATGCACAGGTTAGTTAATAGACAGAAGAATTACTGCCTTTTCCATAGTGTTATCCCATCTTATACACATTTAACAAAATGTGGAGAATGACTGGTGAATACTCAATCCATCTCCCAGAGATTTGAGTGAAATAAGTGGTAACAAATTAAAACAAGATTCTGGTAAATTATTTTATAATTGAATGACAACAGTATCCCTGTTCCAGTGTCCCCAATCTTCATGTCTGGGATCAGTCGCAAGTTATTTAAGCTGAAACAGTTCATTTGAATCGTACATTCATTAACATGTCCATGTCAATCATGATGTCATCTTCTTCTTCCTCATCCTCCTCTATATTGTTAGTCACAATGTCGTGACTGTTGGCTGCAAAGGTGAATATTAAATAAAAAAAATTCAATATAAAAATAAAACAGTAAAATATTATTCAAATTACTGCAGTAATAAGACTTAACCTCTAATATCTCAACGCAACAAGCACATTATGGCGCAGTGTACACCATTCCAACTAGCACTGCATTATTGTGCGCAGGAGTAACAATCACTATTGTATGAACATAATGTTATTTAGTTTAATTTAACTGAAAGCAACGATATTTATATCGAAGGTAAAAATCCATCACATGACTACAGAGGCCAAATGATCGCCTGATAGTATATGATTAGCTTACAAACATGAAATATTACAATATTATTTTTGCAGATAATTTCCGCAAGCTACATATTGCCACAAAACTATAATTCAAGAAACATGCAGAACTGAAACGTTTACAATTTGATATACTCACCATAAATACGAGAGATCATCAAATCAAGTGCCTGTTCATTGCAATAAATCTCCTCATCTGTTACATTGAGACCACCTGGATCTTCATACCTTCCTAAATTCTTAGGTACATTTTGCATTAAATCAACTGCAGATTTTGATCCATCATTGGAAGAATCATCCGGCTGCGTTTTTACTTCAACACTAGCATTTGTCTCTGACTTAACACGCAACTTCAAACTCTCAAGGTGAAGTCTCTCTATCTAAAATTAAAAATGAAGTAAATAATTGTATTTCAAATTACTGACAACCTTTTTTAATCAAATAACCTCACTTATGTATGTGTAGTAATAGATAACAAGTAACTACACACTTAACATGGATGAACTACTTCACTCATGGTAAGTATGGTATATTAAAGACCATCACAGCACTTATTTGTGTCCAAAAATAGAAGTGTGTAAACATGTGTGTTTAACATGTGTAGGTAAAAAATTATTAAGATGTTAAATTTCAGTGTTGAACACCAAATAGTGCATTGTATAGCTGTGCTGTACAGCATCGTAACTAGTCGCGTGCTGTTACGTTAGCTCCGATGTTGGGACTGTTTTTAAATATTTTAAATTGCTACTAAAATATCTTTAAGTGTAAAACCCTTTCCTTGGAGTGAAACAGTGGAGGTTTGATAATAGAAACTTGTGATTGGACTATTACGAAGCCATAAACATTAAAAAACGTTGATGAAAATAAAATTGTGCAGAATCGGGCGGTAGTCTTAACATTAGTTACAAAATTGTGCAAGTGGACTCGACGCGCGACTCTCACAGTTAAGTACTAAGCATAAGCGCTATACTCCCATACGCTGGGCGACGCGGCTGGCTCGAGGCGGAAGGGTCGTAGTCATATCATCAAGCATTTGAGAGTATTTGATTTCAAGATGGCCAGTTCAAATTGGGATTGCTGTACACCTGGCTCGGACAACAGAGACAAGCATATTTTATGCATAAAATGTAAAAAATATTTCCATCTTAATTGTATATGTCTTGATGAATCCTCGATTTCTCCAGGCATGCGATCTGCTTGGAACTGTTCGGAATGTACCCGTAATTCAGCAAAAACCTCAAAAAAAGAACCATCTCAATGTAATACCAACACAAGAGGGACTAAACGGCAAGGGTTAGTCTCGCAGACGGATAGTACTAATTTACCACTTACCAAAAATGATATACGCGAAATTGTACAGGATGTGATTAACCAAAACATGAATGACATTCTCTGTAAGATTCAGGACAACTTGAAAAACTATTTTGACACAGAACTTAAACCAATACATAACGAACTTATTGAAATAAAGGAATCCATGACTTTCATACATTGTGAGTACGAAGACTTAAAGAAGGAATCTGAAGGTTTCAAATCAAAAGTAACTGAAGTGACTTCAAATTTTGATAAAATGAAGACAACAGTCGATGATCTCAATATGCGAATAAATCAACTGGAGCAACTGGGCCGTCGGTACAACATTGAACTTCAGTGTGTACCTGAAAGCAAGAGCGAAAACTTGATGCTAATGTTTAAAGAGATCGGTAAAGTTGTCGGGTGCTGTTTAGACGATAACAAAATAGTGCACATAACACGTACATCCAAGATTAATCGCACTACCTCTCGCCCTCGTTCCATCATTGTCCAGCTTGCTTCTCCGCGACTTCGTGATGAATTTCTAGCTGCAGTGATAAGATTTAATAAAACTCACCCGCAAAATAAGTTAAACAGCACGCATATAAATTTAACTGGAAAATCATCACCCATTTTCGTCACTGAACATTTATCGCCGATTAACAAGACTCTTCATGCGGCTGCCCGAATGAGAACCAAAGAATTGGGATACAAATTCGAGTGGATTCGCAACGACAAAGTCTTTATCAGAAAAAGCGATGAAACTGAACACATACTTGTAAGGAACATGGAAACGCTAAAACATATAGTTTAATTTACTATTATCAATTTACTTTGTTGTCTACTACTTGGTGCTATTCATTGGCCTGTAAAACCCGTTCATTCGCGAACCTAAAAGTATATTACCAAAATACACGCGGCTTAAGAACTAAAACACATGAACTCCACCGGCAAATAGTGTGTAACGACTATGACATTATTGTCCTCACTGAGACATGGTTGAATAGCACAATATCTAATACCGAGTTGTTTGACCAAAGATATGTAGTACATAATAGGGGGACCGGAAAGTAATGTCGTTTCTGCGCATGCCAATACTTGATTGTCATTTGTCAGCTCATTGTTTTGTTCAGAGGCGTACCAAAGACATTGTGAGGTTATAGTGATTTCTTTACTTATAGACAATTGAATTACAATTTTTTTTTGTAATTTTGGGTAAAATGGCCAGCCAAATACCAGAAGAGGTACACATCCGGCATTGCATGCTCTTTGAGTTTCGCAAGGGAAATAACGCAACAGTTGCTACCAAAAACATTTGCGATGTTTATCCAAATGCACTGGACATTCGTAAATGCCAAAGGTGGTTTTCCAAGTTCAAATCGGGTAATTTTGATCTTTCCGACTCGTATCGATCAGGAAGACCATCAGCGTTAGACAACGACGTGTTAAGGGCGGAAGTGGAAGCAAATCCGTGTCAGACGATCGAGGAATTGTCAAACAGTCTCAACAAACCTTGGTCGACCATCCAAGAACATTTGAAGCAGATTGGAAAAGTAAGCAGAGCAGGTGTTTGGGTCCCGCATAATCTGTCCGAACAGAATAAGGCTAACCGATCAATCACATGCAACTTATTGCTTCAACGACACAACACAGAAGCGTTTTTTGATCGCTTGATCACAGGAGATGAGAAATGGGTCCTGTATGATAACCCAAAACGCAAAAGGCAGTGGCTCTCTCCAAATGAAATCCCTCGGAGTACTGCTAAGCCAGGTTTACACCCCAAAAAAGCGCTTTTGTGTGTTTGGTGGAGTATTCGCGGCATTGTTCATTTTGAATTACTGAAACCTGGAGAAACTGTTACTGCAGACCTCTACAGCGAACAATTGCAGCGAGTCAATCAATCTTTAATTGAAAAGTGGCCAGCGATTGTCAACCGAAAAGGCGTCATTCTCCAACATGACAATGCAAGACCGCACTGCGCAAGGCGAACTCTAGAAAAAATTAATGAATTGGGGTGGGAGGTGCTGCCTCATCCACCATATTCGCCCGATGTTGCACCATCGGATTTCCACTTATTCCGAGCGCTGCAACACTTTTTAAGTGGCAAAACATTTGCAAATTTGGATGATATCCAAAATGCCATCTCTAGATATTTTGCCGAAAAACCAATTAATTTTTATCGATCAGGGATTGAAAATTTACTCACTAGATGGCAAAAGGTTATTGACAATGATGGGGAATACATCATTGATTAAAAATAAAGACTCGTTAAAAATGTATGTGTTTGTATTTAGCGTAAGAAAACGACATTACTTTCCGGTCCACCTAATAGAAGGGATCGGTGCGCCTCATATTCGTGCAAAAAAGATGGAGGTGGAGTGCTTATTGCTGTATCTAGAAAGATAAACTCTAAAAGAATGTATGCCTGGGAATCAATTTTGGAAGATCTTTGGATAACGGTGGAAATACCTATCTCTCACACAACCCAACTAATGGCATTCTGTGCAGT
Organism: Troides aeacus; assembly: GCA_033220335.2. Classification (NCBI taxonomy): domain Eukaryota; kingdom Metazoa; phylum Arthropoda; class Insecta; order Lepidoptera; family Papilionidae; genus Troides; species Troides aeacus. Next base: position 690,201 of record CM067288.1, read on the forward strand.
ATATTTACCGCCTCCCGTACGGCACTCCACATTGGATCTTTTTATTGAAAACTGTAATAGTGTTCTAGAGAAAGCCATCTTTGCTTGTATTTTAGGTGACTTTAATTTAGCTTGTATGAACTGGAGCTTGTTGAGCGATTCCTCTAAGCCACACGTTGTACCTACCTTATGTCAACATTTTGTAGACTTTATACATGTTAATGGTCTTATCCAACATAATTCTATAGTTAACTCCTCCAACAGAATACTTGATTTGGTTATCTCAAATACATCGTTTTGTACGGTTAGTCACTCTTTAAGCACTTTAAGTATAATCGATCAATTACACCCTCCGCTTGATGTTGATATTACCCTAATTAATGAAATAAAACTCCCTTATAATAGTGAAATGGTTAAACTCATTACTTGTAAATGCTTATAAAGCTAATTACCATAAAATCTTCGAAGCTCTTGAAGTCTGCAACTGGAACGAGTTGTTTGAACATATTCATGACGTTGACGATCGTTTACAACTCTTTTACAATAAATTAACTGAACTAATACAGAAGTTCGTACCAAAGAAAAAGTATAGAAGAAAACATTACCCACCCTGGTTTAACCAAAATTTAGTTAGATGTCTAAAGGAAAAATATAATCTTAGATGTCGCTTCAATAAATATAAAAATCCTATGGACGAACTGGAATTGCGATTACTAAGTTCACACTGTACTCGTCTAACAACGAATTGCTACAAACAATATATTCAAAAGATTGAGCTCCAAATTACCAAAAATCCTAAATTGTTTTAGTCCTACATAAAATCGAGGAGAGGTGGCCAAAGTTTCTATCCTAGTCTGATGACAGATGGAGCCATAGCCACTTCTGACGGCCAACAGTATTGCTAAATGTTCTGTTCACATTTTGCTTCTGTTTTCACTAATAAAATTGATTCTTCTAAAGTATCTACAGATTATGCTGATGCTGTTAGGAAAAATAATACATTACCTTTGGCTTTGCCTGTTATCGACCAGTCCTTGCTCTTAAATAAATTGAAGACTATTGATATTAACAAGGGCGCCGGGCCTGGTGGTATACCACCTATAATTTTGGCCCGATGTGCCAATCTGTTAGTTGAACCCCTTATATTAGGGAGACCGGAAAGTAATGTCGTTTTCTTACGCTAAATACAAACACATACATTTTTAACGAGTCTTTATTTTTAATCAATGATGTATTCCCCATCATTGTCAATAACCTTTTGCCATCTAGTGAGTAAATTTTCAATCCCTGATCGATAAAAATTAATTGGTTTTTCGGCAAAATATCTAGAGATGGCATTTTGGATATCATCCAAATTTGCAAATGTTTTGCCACTTAAAAAGTGTTGCAGCGCTCGGAATAAGTGGAAATCCGATGGTGCAACATCGGGCGAATATGGTGGATGAGGCAGCACCTCCCACCCCAATTCATTAATTTTTTCTAGAGTTCGCCTTGCGCAGTGCGGTCTTGCATTGTCATGTTGGAGAATGACGCCTTTTCGGTTGACAATCGCTGGCCACTTTTCAATTAAAGATTGATTGACTCGCTGCAATTGTTCGCTGTAGAGGTCTGCAGTAACAGTTTCTCCAGGTTTCAGTAATTCAAAATGAACAATGCCGCGAATACTCCACCAAACACACAAAAGCGCTTTTTTGGGGTGTACACCTGGCTTAGCAGTACTCCGAGGGATTTCATTTGGAGAGAGCCACTGCCTTTTGCGTTTTGGGTTATCATACAGGACCCATTTCTCATCTCCTGTGATCAAGCGATCAAAAAACGCTTCTGTGTTGTGTCGTTGAAGCAATAAGTTGCATGTGATTGATCGGTTAGCCTTATTCTGTTCGGACAGATTATGCGGGACCCAAACACCTGCTCTGCTTACTTTTCCAATCTGCTTCAAATGTTCTCGGATGGTCGACCAAGGTTTGTTGAGACTGTTTGACAATTCCTCGATCGTCTGACACGGATTTGCTTCCACTACCGCCCTTAACACGTCGTTGTCTAACGCTGATGGTCTTCCTGATCGATACGAGTCGGAAAGATCAAAATTACCCGATTTGAACTTGGAAAACCACCTTTGGCATTTACGAATGTCCAGTGCATTTGGATAAACATCGCAAATGTTTTTGGTAGCAACTGTTGCGTTATTTCCCTTGCGAAACTCAAAGAGCATGCAATGCCGGATGTGTACCTCTTCTGGTATTTGGCTGGCCATTTTACCCAAAATTACAAAAAAAAATTGTAATTCAATTGTCTATAAGTAAAGAAATCACTATAACCTCACAATGTCTTTGGTACGCCTCTGAACAAAACAATGAGCTGACAAATGACAATCAAGTATTGGCATGCGCAGAAACGACATTACTTTCCGGTCCCCCTATTATTAATTTACAATCTTTCCTTGCAATCAGGAGTGTTTCCAAAAATGTGGAAGATTGCAAAAGTAATACCCGTATACAAAACAACTAGTGATAATCATATAAACAACTATCGACCAATATCAATATTATCAAGTTTTGCTAAAGTTTTCGAATCCATGGTCTGCCCATACATACAACATCATTTTTATCAACTCTTAAATAACAGTCAACATGGGTTTGTTAAGCATAGATCTACTGCAACAAACTTGGTCGACATCACTGAGACCCTAATTGAAGCACTTGATGCTGGTAAACAGGTTGATGTCGTTTACACAGATTTCAGTAAAGCTTTTGACCGTGTAGCACATCACATCCTACTGCAAAAACTGTCAGCGTATGGATTATCGGATATGTTTTTGCAATGCATCAAATCCTATCTTGATGATCGCTCCTTCTTTGTCGCTGTGAATGGCTTTCAATCTCACCTAAGAAACGTCACTTCAGGAGTGCCTCAAGGGTCTCACTTGGGCCAATTTTATTTAATATTTTTGTCAATGATATCCCCAACAACATTAAATTTTCAAAAATCTATATGTATGCTGACGACCTTAAAATGAGCAAGACCATTGAAACAAATGATGATTCCCTAAAACTGCAAAAGGATAAGATATGCTAGGAAAAGTAACCTAATCACTTACAAATACAGCATAAAAGAAAATATCCTCCAAGAATTCGAAGTAATTAGAGATCTAGGAATTATCTTTGATAATAGGTTGAATTTTGTGCCTCACCTCTAAAATATTACGAAACGAGCCTCAAAAATGCTCAGGTTCATAACTTGTAATTCAAAAGGTTTTTGTTGTGATTCTAAAATTATTCTATACTACAGCATAGTGCGCAATATTTTGGAGTACTGCTCAGTTGTATGGAGGCCACACTATGCTACCCATACATTAAGAATGGAACGGATACAAAAAAATTCGTTAGACATCTAAAATTCTCTTATCAAATTCCTAAATGAGAAATCCCATCATACAAAAACCAACTCTCACATTTTAAAATGATCTCTCTAGCTGATCGCAGTGTATTAAGTGACTTATTGTTTGTATCCAAAATCTTTAATAATAAACTAGATTGTTCTCCATTGTTAGAACAATTTCAATTACGTGTCCCTGTTAGATATCCTAGGTACAAAATAACTCCGTTCCAGCCACCCTTTCTTAGAAGTTTTTGGATCAAACTCTCCTATTTCCAGACTAAGCAAGTTGCTCAACGAATATAGCGATCACCTGGACATCCACAATGATTCACCCAACAAGCTCCGCCAAATAATTAAAGATTTATTTTTAAAAAGTTCCTAGTTGGAATGACTTTCTCCTATAGTCGTATATATAATATATAATAATTGCTAGTATTAGATTATATTAATGTAAGATGTATTTACCTGTAATTGCCTTGTTACATTTGATTTAATAGAATTGCATGTATTTTGTTAAAGAATTAGTGTATACAAGCATTGGTAAATCAAATAAATAAAAAAAAAAAACTAACTAATGCTAATGGCTAAAAACTACATTGATATAGCAATTTATGAAGTACCATTATCCTTCAGAGAAACATTCCATAGCTTCATCAAACAATAAAAAAATCATATTCTTAACAGTAGTATAATGCATGTTATTAATCTATCTGCAAATCTAATTTGAAAGATTTTTTTTATCTTAAATAACATGTTTTGGATTTACTATCAGCGCTACCCTGACATTTAAGAAACCAAGTGATACGTGTGTTGGTTCACATATATCAACATAAATAATTGAAATACCTGAATACAATTCCGTTGATTTTTGATTTTTGTAAGGGTATTAATAATCCATTTCCTTTCAGCGAGCAACTGCGCTTCCTCCAATACGTGTAATCCAAGCCTGTGAAATATAACCTTTGGAGACATCGCATCGATTACAAATTCCTTTTTAATTTAATTTTTAAGAATTTGTTCGTAATCGAACGTCCCTAAATATTTTGTTATCATTCAAGTTTTCAATAGACATATTGAAATGTTGCCATAGCAAGTCGTTCGATTTTCGATGCACAGAATTACCAAACGTATTAAGCATATAATACTTTAAAAAGTATTCATCATGATGTCAATCCATTAGTGTCTACTACTGAAAACAAGCCTACAAAAAGAACAAATTTATTATACTCTTTACCAATATCTTAGTGTCAATGAACTGGTAACTATGAAAGTAAAAAAAAATTCGCCGAACGTAAAATAAAAAAGATATTTTGCTTCGTTTACCACACAGTACTATACAAAAAGTGTAATAGTTTTTTTTATATCTATCTAATTTAATTGCATCTGTAATTATTTCAACTAGCAACACAAATAATTTAAAACTAATATTACTATGTACGTTTGGCTAATCAGGGAGTCTCAAACCGATAGACAAGACAAAGTGAACAAGTAAACGTTTATTGTAATTAAAATTTCATTGCCGCTTAGAAAAAGATTAACTCTCGATGGAGTCGGATTACAGTACGACCGATACAGACTCTGGGAGCGAAAAGGATTATGAATTATGTTGCCTCGCTCGATCGAGTCCTGTATTGCCTTTTGATCCTACGTCCATAGAAGATATTATATTGAAAATAAGCGATAAATTCGACTTTCGCGTGATCTGGGATAACCAAAAATTTAAAAAGGCGGTTTTAGTTACCGCAGGATTGGCAGTTGCCGGTAGTATAATAGGGAACCATTACGGTGGAAAAACCGGGGCAGCCATAGGTGGTGCAGTTGGCGGCGCGTGCGGCGTGGGATTTGTCGGTAAGTAACCTTATGCGGATTGTTTTAAGGCACTGAATCCTGGTCTACGAGTTGAGTATCTTTGAGCCCTATAATTCGATAGAGTGACTGGCAGCATTAAACATCGTGTAATTATATCATAAACTTGCTAGAGTTGCAGGAAGATAAATTTATGTTTGGAAATCCGCGTATGGCGTCATGTACTTGGTCGACTCTTTGAACACCATTGAATGTCACAAACGTTTCCTTGTTAAATTATCTTAAAATTATTTTGCCTTTAATAAGTCTCACCAAAAAAGCTGTTATAAATGGGTTACATTTAACTATTTCCAAAATTAAAATGTAAAATGCGTGAAGGGTAGATGCAAAAAGTCATACATATTCTTTATGTTTATTTTCTACTGGATAAGTTTAAAATATTAAATATGATATAATACTTGTTTTGCGTGAACGGAATTTTGTTCACTATAGTTGTATATTGGTCTTTGGATAATTGTCTATCATATACTACAGTACAGATTTTTGCAGGTACCTTTATTTTGTTATATCAGAAACGCTGTTAATTTTTTAATGTACAATTTTTATTTTGTAAATACCAATTTGTTGGTACCAAAAACATTTAATATAAGTACTTGAAAAAATTTAAATAAAACATTACGTTGGTGTTTGTAGCGTAGTTGTGTGTTATTGTAGTTCAGATTAATTGTAGCACCTAAATATAATCTCATCATCAGGCGATAGACCTCCACTACTGAAATTAAGCGCCACCCAAAAAATTCTCACAGCATACCACCACCATTCATAAACACGCACAAATATGATCTAGATAGATTTAAAACAATTTTTTTTTTTTCAGTTGTTTCCATGAGAGAAATATGGGAGGACATAAAACCGAAATTATCCGAAGTTTTCGACATAGTATACGATTACCTGGTTGGTCTAGAATTTATCGATTACAAAAGAGCTGCATTTTTTCTGCTTAGAAACGGCGACTCCTCGAAACAGCTGGCAATGCTTGTACTGCAGATATCTTCTGACATTTTAGGACAGAAGATACTATCCAGCTTAACACCGGCAGGACCTTTATAAAAATTTCGAGATTTTGAATTCGTTTTAATTTTTATGTCAGTAATTTTTATGAATTAGTTCTGAACGTAATCTTATAGTAATATAGGCTTAGGTTTAAAAGATGACAAATAATAAAATGTCCGTAGTATCGTGGTTATGACTAAATAATCTTTTCATTTCTAGTAGTAGTAAATTTAAAAACTATTTCTAAAAGACTTTCTGGTGAAATGTTTGCTCTTTCTTAATACTTATCACTAGTTTTGTACTTTGCAAAAACATTAAATGACAATTTTCGCTTTTTCTATCAGCTATTGCCGGGTAAGAAGCAAGCGGAGTAAAAAAAAATAGTATTATAGTTAAAACTTATTTATAGTCGAGGGAATTCCACGCAGCGAGAAATCAACAATATATTGTACAAATAGCCTTTTGTTAATAACAAACCAGCGAGAGATAGTTTTTATTTATATTAGAATTGATTGTATGACTACTATTTAATGTAAATAATTTAAATGACAGTCTTAGAAAAATATATATTTAATTGTTATAAAACGTGTTCGATAATAGAAACAAATAATTAATGTTATAGTATAAAGGGAATTTATTTTAAATAAAAATTTCAGAATATTGTGTTTTATTAAAAAATTGTTTTATTATTACCACATAAATTTTAACGTTTTATTAAACGAAGCAAGAAGAACAGGACGTTCAATTGAAGGTAAATGATACACTTGCTTATAAAAATGTGGCGCTAGGTGGAACGATAAACAGTGCACATCGTGCTCTCGGGCTCCCCCCAAATCAATCAACAGTGATCTATAAATAATTAAACGTTATTACCGTTTATATCATATGGTGAATGTTTTTTTGTACTTAACAAAGTTGAAAACATAACATTGATAGTATTTGTTAGTTTCCTTATAATGACTATTTTATTCTATTATCAATTGAATGGCGATTTGAATATTTTCGCTAGTGAATATACTTACTATAAGTCTACCAGGATTTGATGGCACAAAGGGATAAAAGAAATTGTCGCTAGCAATACTGGGGAAATTGGAGTAAAACGTTTTGATACTTTTTTTTCCTTATAGCGGCTGATTCAGTGTGTGATACATGCAAATATTAAAATTTATCCACTGATCAAAGATCATTTTTGAAAATCTCAGTGTATGTGGGGTTCGAATTTTAGATGAAAACTCCAATTACTCTGTTCATGAATTTATTAATTAATTATAGACTATCAAAACTTGAAAATGGTCCCAAATACTGCACACCCATAAATAAGTCTTCATCGGAAGAGGAAGACGAAGAAGATGCAGTATCTATGATAAATCTTTCCTCCTGCATCTCAATTAATCGATTTTGTTCTATGAACTGATTTTCAATTTTTATCACATGTTCACAAGGTTCTCGCCATTCATTGATAAACGAAAATGTAATAAACCAAAGTATCAACACGTGTCATTCCTACTAACCAATCAACGCTTGCACATCGCTCAATATCGATGATTTTGTTTGTTCTGCACCTTGTTCATCAAGTATTCTTTGATAAACATTGAAAACAATATTTTTTGCTTGCGATCGAAGAGGTTTCTTCGACATTTTCACCACTTTTTAAAGGAAATTTGAAGCCAAACCAAAAACGATTTCTCGAAATTTCAGTTGACAGATAACATTTTTTTTTTGCCATATGAAGATCGCGATTTTTTAAACTATTTTTTGCCATCAGATTCTGGTAGACCTATACACTTATATTATTTCTCTGGCAACGACCCAAATTGAGTCTTGGCATCCGACACAAGAAAACGCCGGCGTTGTCTGTCTCATGTGTGAATATATATCACAGTAATATATACAATAAAAAAGTTATAAATGGATTGGAATGGATTTTTATTACATATAATAACATTATTTTAAACATAGCCATTAAACTATATATTACACGGACGCGATCGTGTTCCGAACGGAGATATCCTCCTCGACACTAAAATGTCCTGAGAAGTTTTATTAAATATCAAGGCTAGTAACCAGCAGTGAAATTACGTTAATGTATTTTCAATAGTCGCCATATGAACATACAAAATAAATACTAAGGTTAATTCAATTTATATTAATAAATGGCAACATCAACCGTACAAAATGAAAACGTCTCTTTAGACTTATTCTGCAATTTTCTTAGTTTTCATTGCAGCAAAATGTATATTTAATTAACAGAAATAGGTGGTACCTTCAAACAGAAACAGGTGGAAGATCCTGTTGTCAGAGACCATTTAGAAAAGTACCATCGCTGCTCCTTTTCCCGCCGTCAAACAGTAGTATGCAAACATTACTGTTTGAAGGGTTAAGGTAAGAAGAGTGCTGCAGTTAATGTAATTACTTGAGTAACGAAACACAATATCTTATATCGCCAGGAGACGAACGAGGTGTGGTGCTGTGTAAAACGTTTTAAGTAGCGCCACATCGTTATAGGCGGGAGTATTACTTACGATCATGTGAACGTCCCGCTCGTCTCGTCGCTTTGTCAAATAAATAAAAAGTAGATTTTCTGACGAATAATTCTTTATGCTTAAAAGCTTCGTTTAATTTTTTTTCATTTCATCTAAAGACAATGTCGTTTTATTTCGCAACATGTCAAATGAACTATAAAATATTTTTTACGAACATCGAATTAAATTTTCGAATCTGGTAACACGCATAAATTTATTTAGGTTCTTTACTAGAACCAAAGCAGGAAGTACATACGTCGAGTACCAAGATAATTCGTAGTACAGCTCGGCCATTCTTGTGTTGTGTACGTCAACCACGCAAAAACAATAATGTCGCTGATAATCGCGCCTGGCCACCACAGCTTTCATTTTGATTTCAGTTCGATTGAACAAATCATTTTAAAGTTGGGTAAGTAAAAAGTTTAATTTTATTGTAATTATGTAAGTGTTATTACCATATCGCTTACACTAAACCTTTGGCCTTGATAAGCTTTCGTATATAACTGTCATTCCTAATTATTTTTTGACAAATTTACTTGCGTCAAATTATATGCAATAGTTGGTTTGCGTAACTAAATATTACTAATCAAAATGCTAACGACAAATGTAATGTGCTCCATTCCATCCATTCCAATCAGCCGGAAGACGTCCATAATGTAATGTGCTCGAACGCGACAAAATGGCGGCGAAATTACTTCACTTATATTTAAGTACATACATTTTGTTTTGTAAAAGCGAAATTTTCTAAAGAACAATTGATATTGTTACAAACACTTCAGTTAACATGAGACCTTATTCAAAAAGTATAAATATATGCTTAATTTTATTGTCAATTAAAAACATATCATGTAAGCTATGTATTATTCAAGTAATTAATATAAATATTCTAAAAATAAAAATCTTAATCCTTAAACTGGAACTTTTTAAAGGATATACTTGTAATATTGACCTCACTGCTATCACTGCTATCACTACTACTGTTTTATTATAGCATGTCATTCATAAATTAAAAATCAGTGGCTAATTTTAATATTATTTAATTAGTCATGATTTTAATATAATTTTCATTATATTAAAAGTAAAGTTTTCATGAAGCCTTTGTTGAATGGTTTTATAAAACAATCAGTGCTTCAGTCATTTAATATTTTATGTATGATTTTAAATAAATTTCCAGCTGATGAGTTCAACATTCGTTTTGAATGGGACAAAACCACTGCTTTGATTACCACTGTATCTGCATTGATCGGTGGTGTTATTGGAGGATATACATGGAGTAAAGTAGGAGCCGTTATTACTGCCGGACTGAGTGGAGCTACAGCATATGCTGTCTGCAGTAAGTTTAATGTTTTTAAGTGTTAGTTTTTTGTGTGTCTTTTTTACATTTTAAATTCTTCACAAGTATAATAATACATTTGTTCCATTTCTTTCTCTAAAAAGAAAGTTTAAGTAAACACTTGATATTTTCAAGATAATTTTGGTACAGATTGGTACTCCTCTTTTAATAAATGTTTAGAGGCTGACATGGATGTTGGTGCAATTCAAAAGACACTGGCAGACCCAACATCCAAATTTAACAAAAAAATTTGTCTTAGGCAAATTTCAATAACATTAGTTTTTAGTTTATTTGTATTTAATGTTAGCCATAAGAAGCAGCATGTTTAAGATGTATGATGAGAGTGATATGCTACTTAAGGGCAAAAAACATGCAGAGGTGGGTTAAAATTCATGATCCTCTTATTTTAGTTAATTATTTAATAAACAAAAAACTTAACATTACAAGATTGAAGCATAAACTAAAAGGTGCAAAAATGGTCAATAGTAAGTTAATAAATGGAGTAATATTTCTATTAACACTAAGTGGCCGTCTTTTCTCTCTGTGCTCTTTATTGGTTTCAATTGTTTAGATAATAATACTTCCTATGCTATTAATGAATATATTTTATGAAATGATAATGGAAAAATTTTCTGCATTTGAAAAATATTGACTTCAAAATGTACTTACAGCTATAGTCTCCCTGAGAGAAGTGTGGGAAGATGTCAAAGATAAGTTAAGAGAACTTTTCTACATTGTCTTAAACTACCTGCAGACGCTCAATCCAAGAGATATCAAAGTTGGACTTAACATGCTAATGCTGTGCTATAGCAGTCGACGGGAGCTGGTCTGCAAGATTGTGGATCTTATGGCAGAGAAACTAGGCCGCGAGATACTTTCTAACCTTACAGCTGCTTAGTTCAAAGTTTTTTTTTATTATCTATGTATGACATTTTATATTTCCGTATGCTTATAGATCAAACAATCTATGTATTGCACAAGAATATTGAATGCATAATACATATAATAATATAATTAATCTCCGAAATGACGAACACGTTTGTCGGCGCAAATCTTATTTGCGTCTCCATTTTAAAGGAGGCAGAACGCTCTTCGATCCTTTGTCGCGCGACATCTATCATCACATTCTGAAAAATATGTATCTGTTTATTCAAATAAATTTTTTTAATTCTAATGAAATTATCATTACTAAAGTTATATAAAGGAAAAAAAATTCATTGCTAGGATTTAACATGTAGTTTTATCAACTGGTATGCTTGTTTTGTTGTTACATAGTTGATCCATAAACACTATACAATACATAGCTTGTGCAGACAATAGTTTTATAATAGCAGTGGAGATATGTATTTCTTTTTTATGCTTTTGCTGAAATTTGATGTTGCTTCTGTATATGTAGTACTTTATTTCTTTTTATTTTTTTAGAATTGAATACATTTTAATGGACATACTAACAAAAATGTAATAATGAATTAAAAAATACTTAATGTAAAATGAGCAATAGACATTTAACTTTTTATCTATTACAACTGTTGGATTGAAAAAATTCTTACTAATTATATAGATATCTAATGTAAAAAAATTATGATTTTTCAGAGAATTTATGTATGTTTGTACAAAAGACAAGATTTGTTTAAATTTATTATTACTTTTTGATAGAACCCTGCAGTTATAATTAAACGGTTTTGGAAATAACTGAGCACTTACAAAGACATTAACTATTTTCATATATACCGCTGGATTGGTTTTGATAAATATATTCATGAAAGAATATTTTATGCTGTCTTATTATCGGGTAAAGAGTAGTAAAGGACTACTGCTCATTTTGTGTTTAGTGAAAAAAAAGTCTTATTTTTCTTCTTTTGCGATTTTTATATAATAAATTTATTATTTTTCATAATTCTTTTATTTTACTGATTTCATCACATGGGATCGATAAGTAGCTGACTTCTCTTTAACCACTAAAAGTATTTATTTTCTTTATACCTCAACTGAATTGATTGCGATCCTGATAATGTGAAATTTTATCCTAAAAAATAAGTAATATTTTAAAAAAGAGAAAAAAGAAATTAACTCTAGCAATACTGGGGAAAGTGGAGTAAAACGTTTTGATACTTTTTTTTCCCTTATAGCAGCTGATTCAGTGTGTGATACATGCAAATATTAAAATTTATCCACTGATCAAAGAGCATTATTGAAAATCTCAGTGTATGTGGCGAATGTGGGGTTCGAAATTTAGATGAAAACCAATTACTCTGTTCATGAATTTATTAATTAATTATAGACTATCAAACTTGAAAATGGTCCCAAATACTGCACACCTATAAATAAGTCTTCATCGGAAGAGGAAGACGAAGAAGATGCAGTATCTATGATAAATCTTTCCTCCTGCATCTCAATTAATCGATTTTGTTCTATGAACTGATTTTCAATTTTTATCACATGTTCATAAGGTTCTCGCCATTCATTGATAAACGAAAATGCAATAAACCAAAGTATCAACACGTGTCATTCCTACTAACCAATCAACGCTTGCACATCGCTCAATATCGATGATTTTGTTTGTTCTGCACCTTGTTCATCAAGTATTCGTTGATAAACATTGAAAACAATATTTTTTGCTTGCGATCGAAGAGGTTTCTTCGACATTTTCACCACTTTTTAAAGGAAATTTAAAACCAAACAAAAAACAATTCCTCGAAATTTCAGTTGACAGATGACATTTTTTGTTGCCATACATTTTTTTGCCATCCGCATCTGGTAGACCTATATATTAAGTGCTGATAATACTAAAATGATTAAACACTGATTCTTCCATAACCATACTAATACTTCCCATTGCTGGATTACCAGGTGTTCACGCAAATTCACATAAGTAATGTATTTAGTGTTACACGCATTGTTATTACCCTACCATTTGAAATATAAATAGTTCAGATTACCGACATCCTTACATATATATATTTATCTATGTTAATATTTAAGTACACCCCTTTCTCTTCCCTCATAGCACTATCCAACTCTTCAACCTTTCCACATCCAATATCTTCTCATCTTTCTCCTCCCTCTCATACATACTACTTTATCTACATATATATGTATATTATATATTTAATTTTTATCCGCGAGCCCTGAGTCCGATGAAGCCGCTATAGTTGTTAATAAAACTGCGGCGAGAACATCACCATCACGACTTCTTATTCCATAAGATTATGCGTCTACGATTGTCCAGTCAGGTAGGCACAAAAATTTCCCCGCGCGGACCTATCCCGGCCCGGTGCGGCCAGGAAGCGCCCTGCGACACCCTTCAATGTGAATCGCCCAAACGTTAATAACGTATAGTTTCAGACTCGCGAGCCGCGCCTGCTCAGATATTTTAGTTAAAGTAATTACAATCAGAATACAGTGTAGTATTGTGTAAATCATAAGAAACTATATTTGTACCTCGAAGTAAAATTAAACATTACAATTAGTCAGTGACACGTCTCAGTATTTTATTTGAAGACAACCAACTCTGCAACTATATCCAAGCAAATGCTCAGATAGTTCAGAAAGTTATAGACTACACTGTTGGTGGCCCATTTCAGAATACTCAATTCATTTCCCTCCACTATTAACCAATGTGCTGATCTGATTGAATTCGCTACAGTCAGAATCGCGCACACCAGGTTCTCTTTTAATTTTATAAAATTATAATTCAAAAGCCCCGTCAAGTAAAATAAAAGGTCAGTCTCTACTTTGCCGCAAAATCACACAGATAAATGTCTGTAAAACTTGTGAAAACATCCAGTTTGATTAACAATGATGACAACGCTTTTAAGTCGGTCGCAAAAAAGTCTTCAATATTAGCTTGTAATTAAAGTTCTAATACCGTTTAGCTACCGTCGGGGACTAAAATAAAACAAAGGTATTGTTGTCATATATTTATTCATTCGAGCTTCTACTAAAACAAAAAATGCGACCTACCACTATACGATACGACATGGTGCTGTTAATGTCATTTCTAGGTTATTGAATAAAATAATATGATATACATAGTTGTCCTGAAGCGGAATTGCTCGGAGCGCTCTGCACCTTGCTTGCACATACAAAAGTAGTCGTATTTCAATATACAACTGTAAGCTCCGTTTACATAGACCGGCTCGAAGAATAAAGAAGAGCTCTTTTTTTTTAAAAAGTCTGCGCGGATTATGATCTTGGACCTGATCAGAGCCGACGACGCCTGAAAAGCTGATGAACTAGGGCTGATGTTCTTCTAGGGAGGTTTATCTATAGTATCGCGCAGACCAGATTTTGTATTTGATATGTTAATAGGTTTGCTTCCAAATTGAGGCATGAGTTATGATAGGTCCGTTGAGGAATTTTATTTATTAGTAAAATTATTTAATTCAGAACAGAGCCAATAAAAGTGCAAACGAAGAAAAATAAGTTAGATAACGCAATCGGAGCGGATCGGATGCAAGTTTCTCATTAAACTGTCTCGAGCATCATCAATAACAAAATAAATCAAGTTTGATAAACCTCACTTCAACCAGACAAAAGCCCTATTCTAATTGCGATCACAATTACTGTCCTCTCCGAGGCGGTCTGTGTGCAGGTACACCAAAGAACTAAATGGCGGATCCACGGTACTTCACGGCGACAAGCGGATGTGAGATATCAAAGCTCGCCTTAAATTAATTAACGATATGGACTTAAGTATTTCCGGATACATAATCCCATGTAAATTTATATAATTTAAGTAACAATCACAACTTATATATCAGTACAGGACTCTTTGGCGTGACAACTGGTATGCGACATAACAGATTAAACATTTTATGTTATTTCTACTAAACCAATAATTACTAACGCGCAGTTATACTTTATCACATTTAAAATTATTTGTCTTAACTATTATCGTTTACAGGTCTCTTCTGGTGAACACCGTCTAAATATCTCTTCCGTTGTCAAACAGTACAGTACAGTACAGTACAGTACAGTACAGTACGTACGGCATTGCGCGTACAATAGTTTTGCGTTTCCGCTTGCGCTACATTCATTAATAAGCCGACATAAGCATTTAACATGTAACCTTTCCCAGAGAAATGAACTGTAAATTCTTTCTACATCATCATATATAAGTTAATAAACATTACCTAATAATAAGCATAATTGATTTAGTGTAACGTCAAGTCAGTGCCATAGACAACAATGTTCTATCTAAATCTAATAGGAATGTGAAATATGTAGCGATTAATACTAGCAGATCCATTTAAGTACTTGTGTTGTATAAACAATATTTATTTTAACTACACAAATAAGAACAAATAAGTAAATGTCAATGTTTTGGAACTTTCAATAAAATAACTAATTATATCCGTTAATTTGGTTTTTGAGATTAGTTTTCGTTTTGTCAAAAAGAAAAACTGGGGTAATAGTTGTCTGTTTTTTAAGAGTAAAATAAATGATACATGTTTAGATACGTAAGCCTTGGTTGAATTATAAATGTGAACTAATTGAATAACCCCTAAATCCTGAATCCTTAAATAAATAAACCGGATGCTATTCTATGCTACAAATAAAAAAAAAAATAAGAATGTGCCCAAGAAAATGGTTAAATTTTAGACTAAATTTTGATATAGTTGAGAAACTAATCCAATTTATAGAAAAAAAAACTGCGTCCAAGCGAGGCGCCATTTTGATTTAACGAACCGATGATTGTTTCATCTACAACCTATATTGAACTATCTCATATTTCTTAATCCAAAATAAATAAACAACTCACACATAATAGCTTGTAAATTTGTACTACATTTTTTTTAATCAACACTCAATATTGTGTGGAGCTCGTTTTGTAATTTAATCTTTATAAGGGATGCTTAATTTCTTTTCTAACCGTTGGGATCAAATATTCGAATAAAAATTTAAATAATGACCATAGACCATAGACGTTTCTACATAATCCTAAAACGTATTGTCATAGACGCATTAATATGCTAAGAGGCGCTATCAATAAATTAGTAACAAAAAAAAAAAATAAACAATTGCGTTTGAACTGATAAAACAACAACAACACCGCTGTCCAGCAGGAGTGAAAAAATATTTAAAAAATTAATCAGTACTAATCTACCCTTGAAGTCGTAGCAAAACGGAAAAAACTATACATATGGCTGTCTAGTTAAGTTATTAATTCTTAAATGCTAAATATTAAGTTACATACATACATATATATCACGCCTCGTTCCCAGCGGGGTAGGCAGAGACCACTATTAAGTAAATATTAAGTTGCCATGTGTAATAGTATATTTCGTCAGAATGAGCGAGATTCAGATATATTTTTTTATATTACGTTAATGTTATTTAAGCAATCATTAAGCTTTTGTGTGTAATTTAGATTTAGATATTACTTTATGGTTTTTATAAGATATTAAGTACATTTTGCATTAAGTCCAGTGTTGCAATTGTAAAAATATAAGACAACTTCAAATTGAAGATAAAAAAGAAAACGACTTCAAGGGTTTAGGAACTCAAAGGAAGCTATATCCGCGAGGCTCACTGCTGCTCGTCCATGGCATTTTTAAGCTCCATGGCGAGCTTGTAGCCGAGCTCCGGGCGCCGGTCGCGTCCCTCCACCATGGCCAGCACCTGGAATTACGCATGAAAGTGTAATACATCATCATCATAGACACAGACCTCCCTCAATGATGTTCACATCGTTCGCTTTTGCGCTGCCCGCATCCAGCGATTTCTCGCGACCTTCGATTGTAGGGGTTAACATGGGGGGGATTTCACTACGTTGGCCCAATGCGGGTTGGTAAGCGCCAAAGGCTCGTTTGTTGATTATCAGGGTGCACCACGAGTTGGTGAGGTTGGCTTGGGTCACGTGAGTTGTTGTGCGGGACCTCTTACACCCCGGTATAACTAATGCCACCAGCTACAATGTCCTTCGGAGAAACAAAACAATGCACACTTAAAGTAGCGACACTGTCTGACCTCATCTCCTCATCAATACGTACTTGGTCCGAGTTGACGATCACGCCGTGGTTGTTGACTATGGTCGCCTTGGTCTTCTCGATGTCCGCGAGGTCGACGCCCCGGCTCGCGTCGTCCACCAGCACCGCTCGGTAGCCGATCGCCAGCGCGTCCGCTATCGTTGCGCCTGCGACCACCACACTGGGAACTCACAACTGTACACTACCGACCTGACGAAGCTCTCGAGATAACCCACCCCAAAGTTGCTATCGCAGCAAGTTAAGATAATTAAATGCTAATGATGACATTGCCAGTTTGTAGATCTGGACTACTTTTCTAAAAATCGTTAATATAGTGAAAGTGTTTGAATAAACAAAATAACTAGTTTCTTATTCATGTATCGTTCATTTTAAAATGTTTTGTCTATGTCTGATTGTTTGTGATAATTTAAGAAACGGCTAAACCGGTTATGACGCCACCGCCGGTTAGAGAGAGCTCAGAAAATATGAAAAACGATTCGTAAATGTAGACTCGTAGTGCACCCTGCTAATCAACAAAGAGGTTCCGGCTCCCACTGACCCGCATTGGGCCAGCGTGCTGGGAAACGGCCCAAATCTCTATATATCAGTCTCTACTCGATTGATGTGGTAATATTTGGGGAACGCGTATGTTCAGCTGTGGACCTCTATCAGCTGATGATGATGATGTATGGGCGATACATGGTGATGGTGCGGTGTGAGGGTGCACGCACCGACGCAGACGTCGTACGCGAGCCCGCATATGTATATGTCGGTGGCTGCGCGCGCGCGGAGCTGCACGCTCAAGTTGGTGTCGGTCAGCTTCTTGTTGTCCCAGAACACCGAGTACGAGTCCACCTCAGAGTTGGTGCCCTTGTACACCTTCACCGCCCCCTCCGCCACCTGTCGAGTACAACAAACGTACTCCGTAATGAATGTACGTCGTACAGGCACCTGGTACGTGGAACAGTTATTTTAACCGTGCCTTTACGACTTGGACTATGTTGAATCCATAGTGATAAGTCTCTGTTGCAGGAGACTTCATGTAAGTTTTTGCTGTAAGATCGTAGTGTGCAATAATTACTGTTTCATTTTAAAGAGCGTAATCAATAGTGAAATTACTGAGGTAACGATATTCACCATTTTGTCTAAAAGTCATATCATTCATCAGAAACTACCGAATCAAACTGGAGACGTTTTAAACTGTTGTCTTGGTAAATCAACTATGTTAATATTCAAACAGGCACTATGATATTTCGGTCGGTGGTGTTACATACCATCAGGAAAACCTTAGGTCTAAATAAAATTAATTCACTCGACGCGCACTAACCGGTCCTTGGAACCGGACCCGGATCGGATTTCATGCGCGTCAAAAATAAAAAACACATAAAATAATTGGTGGTAGTGTATCTGTTGCCGGAGACCGGCTGGCAGCTCCTGGTGCAGCTGACAAATAGTAGTATCCAAACATTATCGTGTTCTCGTTTGAAGGGCGCTGTATATAGTAAAATTACTAGGGCTTCACCGTAAAGATGTCGAGAACGATGTGGCGCTGCGTATATACTTACCATTCGGTGCACGTGTGGCTCGTCTCATCGCTTCGTCGAGTAAAATAAGTTACAAGGTTGTAACCGTATAGGTGGAAACTTAATGGTTAGTTCACCTTGAGGTCCTTGTGCAGCTCGGCGCCCCAGGTGTCCTGCACGCAGTGGCGCGGCCACAGGCGCTGCTTCATGGGCGGCGGGCCCGCGAACACCACCGTGTCGTACGCCTGCGCCTTGTCCGCCGACACCTGCGCGCGCACACACAACTTGTTCTCTAACTCTCTCACACGAATCCAACTGAACGGCAGGGCCTGAACCTGCGACGAGATGGGCAAGAGGCTCACCTGATGGTAAGTGATACGCTTGCCCATAACAACGTGGCGCTGGTTAGGATGTTATACACCGCACCAGATTGTGCACCCCGCCTGACACATATGATGTTTAGTAAAATTTCCCCAGTAATGACATTGGCTACAGCGATCTTCAAACCGGAACACAGTACTGTTTGTCGGCTGCACTAGGTGCTGCGTTGAGTACCTAGACGGTCCGGCAACAGAGACCTACCCTACATACTCAACCCACTCGTCAATTTTTTTTTCTAAATAATCCTTATCCTGTTACCGCTACTTCCTCAACCCTGATATGAGTCCAACAATAATTCTTATATGAATAGTATTGTAATAAAAAAATAAATTCTTAATCTAGTTCTAGAAATCCTTCTTCTTCTTAAAGTGCCTCTCCAACTGGTGAAGGTTGGCGACCAGCGTGGTGCAGTCCATTCAGTCTCCGGTTCAGCGGAACAATTCGGACGCCTCCGATTTGGCAGTACGTTCCCTGATATTCCTCAACCATTACTTTTCCTTCTCCCCACCTTTCATAGAAAGTATATTATTATTAATATTTGCATACAGTACAGTGTTAATAGTTACTAACATTATCACTATACAGTCGGAGACGCTATAATTAATGATGAGCTGGATATATTCTGGCGCCTAGCAGCTAGCTCACTCGCGAATTCTGCCTCCACGGGATATCACATATGTTAATATATACATATATATGTATATATTTTGATGTCAGCACCATTTTCGTGCCTGTTATCTTACCGTATTTTTATGCAGAATGTGTTTGACTTTTAAATAACGTTGTTTTAAAAATAATTAACACACAAAAAAATACTAAATTGTGTAAGTGACTGTACTAGTGATAGATCACTGTCTAGATAGGAACCAGCGCCAGCCCTGTAGTCTCGGGCTATTAAAAATAGGACTAAGATATGCCTTAACTGTCGTACAAGGTGACTAAAAGAGTCCTCGGTTTAGTGAGCCTTGAAGGTGGGGACCCTCAGAGCTCAATAAGCGAGCCTTGGGAGGATGGCAAATACATTGTGCTCTTGTATTTGCCGCAGCACAGCGCGAGTGCTAAGGAGGACTTTGCCCTTCAGTGGGATGTTTTGGCCAGAGTGCACGGGGGCACCGGTGCGTTCCGTAGGAGATCCCGGAGCCCCTCCTAATGCACTGAGGGAGACCACCGAGAGGGGTTTTAGTGGGTAGAAGACCCACATAACCTTGTCTTCCCTCCGGTATCTCTTAAGAAGATTTCCCCCGCAATAAAAAAAAAGTACGAGCGCCTATTACAGCGTGTGCAGACATTACTGTCTTCCAGTTTGAAGGGCACTGTAGCTAGTGCAATTACTGAGGTAACGATACTTAACATCTTACGTCTTGAAGTAATCAGCATAATGTAGTGCAGTGTATATCATTCTAAAAAAAATTAAAACTCTATTCCTATCTACGAAGCAGGATATCCCAGGACTTTCAAGACAACACTTCTTTCTATATATAGTCTAGTTATTCACATAGATTCAGAATCGAACCAGGAAGCTCGTTACGAGCACCGAGGGTATCCAGTGTGGTGAACTGACCGGGCTGGAGACGTGCAGCTCGCGCATGTGCACGTTGTCGATGAAGGAGACGTGGTCCGGCGGGTGCCAGTCCAGCGAGTAGAACACGCTGTCGAACGGCACCGTGTCCAGCAGACGGTTGATCGGCTCGACCACCTGAACAGCAAACGAAACGTTACTGACGAGGTTGTGATGGACCGCTGGTGTCAACAGCACTTCAGCTATAAATAATAGGACAGTATTCTCTGGCGGTCGTAGAGAGCGAATAGATAACAGTCAGTAGTCCAGTGTCATCGTTGTGATAACGGTTACATCTACCATCATCATCAGCACCAAGTACTCATCTGTATCTGGTCAGACTTCAGAATTTTACATTATAATGAAATGGTTCTTTGTAATTATACGATACGATGAGACGAGCGAGGTCCTCGCGTCTGGTCCAAAATGACATTGTGCTAGTTAGCATGACACATCAGCCCTGTAGTCTAGGGCTAGTGTAAATAGGACTAAGGTAAGCCCTGTCTGACGTAAAAGACGACTGCAAGAGTCTGGGGGTTTCGCAGGCCTTGAGGGTGAGGGTCCTTATCGCATAGTCAGTGAATCTACATGGAACAGCCTATGGCTCGGCAATGATGTCTAGAAAAGTTAGGCCCCTCCTCAGAGACGTGTTCACACAAAGTGTAGAGGGCCACCGGTGCGTTCTGTAAGAGATTCCGGAGCCTCTCCGAATGCACTGATGCAGAGCACCGAGGGGGTTTCCGTGAGTAAAACCTCATATAACCCTGACTTCCCCCAGAAGTAGGCTATCTTTCGAAAATTTCCCCCACAACCAAAAAAAGCACATAGCACCACACTGTTATCCTCGTGTCTTGAGCCATGAGATGTTAAGTCTCGTTACCCAAGTAATGTTACAAACTACTGCGCCTTTCCAGCTGAAACACAGTAATAAGGAATATTACTTCGTACGGGAGGTCCCATTTAAATTTATACAGGTCTTGTCGTAACTGGTGGTGGGTCTCTGTTGCCGGAGAGCATCTAAGTAACTACCACCGCAGTACCTATTAAAGCCGACAAACAGTACTGTGCCAACATTGGTGTGCTCCGGTTTGAAGGCGCTGTTGCTAGTGTAATTACCGAGGTAACGAGATTTGACATCTTATCTTTCAAGGCGACGAGCGCAATATGGTGCTGTGTATATCATCCTAACTACCGCCAATTAATTTTTGGGCCAGACCTGAATGTTTTGCTTGTATCGCAGAATAAAAAAAAATCCTTCATAATGGCAGCACAGGAGCAGTCACTGTTTTAGCTTTAGGCTATGAGAGGAAGAGATGAAACCACGCTTGTGTAAGTTTCCTTTGAAATCAAGAGGCTGGTTGGCGAATCCAACATTATGGGAGAAGCCAAAGCCCACAAATTTCGCTGGATGGTCTTTTGCTAAGGATGGGAGACAATCGCTCTCTGGTGTCGAAGACCAAGAGTCACTTTGGGTCGCTGCGCCAGAGAAGTAAGCATATAGTTTTCCTATCCTTAATTTAATTTAAGTGGCCCTAGGTCCGCAGCACGCATACTACTCTGCACACCATGCAGATCAGTCTCCATGCTGTATACTGTACCCTAAATAAATTAACAAGAGAAGAAGGAAGAGTCAGAGAGCCGGACAGGGTGGGAGATAGATCTTTAGTACATTATTTAATTCTTCGATGGTTTTCTATACTACTTCAATTAATTAAAAAAAGTCACCCCTCTTTCTCTGTCCATTCATCTCTCTCTCTCTTACACAATTTAAAGGGGAACACAAAATTTCTTTTCTTCCGCGTGAACACTCACGCTCGCTTTTCTTTAATTTCCTTTACTACAATGTTGCCAATAAATATAAAGAAATAATGTAATGGTCTTGTGACTCTTCTTGTGAAAGAAAGCCTCGAGTCCCAGTAAGGGTAAAATTAAGAGGGCTGTTAATTTTTTTATAAGTATTTTTTTTTCCTATTAAACATAGACACGAGTGTGCGCGTGTGCGCGTGTGCGCGTGTGTGCGCGTGTGCGCGTGTGCGCGTGTGTGCACGGCACCACTCCTGCCGATGAGAGCGGGTGACAGTTCAAATGTCTAACCTCCACAACTTTATTTGTTCTCTGTTTTCTATTTCGGTTTGACTTGTCACCGTGTTCACAATAGGATAATGTACACTACGTCATACGTAAAAAAAAAACTATTACGAAATTAAATTGTAGGGAGGTTAATGAAATTGAACGGATAGCGGTATCAAACAACAATGGGGCATTGTGAAGTCAAACAATCAATGCGGAGATTGTTTTGTGCTGTTCAATGTTTAACTGCAGCATTTTTAAACCTAAAGTCTGTGGTGCACATCATCATCATTATCAGCCACTGCTGGACATAGGCCTCCACCAAACATCTCCACATCGATCGAGCTTGCGCTCAAGTCCATCATGCAGCTGCTTCAAGTCGCACAGAGAGCAATGGAAGGAGCTATGCTCGGTGTTCTCTGCGTGATCCAATCAGAAATGCGGAGGTCTGTAACTCCGTAACCGAATCCGAACTAAAGTAACTGACGTAGTTTAAAAGATTGCTATGGTGACTAATAAGATAAAAAAGAAAATTAGTGATGGTAGGTCTCTGTTGCCGGAGACCGTCTAGGTAGCTAGCTGCCACCGCAGCGCCTATTGCAGCAGACAAACATTACCGTGTTCCGGTTTGAAGAGCGCTGTTGTTAGTGTAATTATCGGCTGTCAGTCCTTCGAGCGATGTGCCCTGCCCATTTGCCACTTGCCACCTTTGGACTATGTCGGTGACCTTAGTTCTACTGCGGATCTCCTCATTTCCGATTCGATCACGCAGGGGGACCCAGAGCATAGCCCTTTGCATCTCCATTGATGGAAGATGAAACACGGCGGGGCAATGTAAATATTCTAATTACAAGCTATGATTTTATAAAAAGGATGCTTGAGTTTCTTGCCGTGTTCTCCCCAGCAGAGTCCAGTTCAGCAGTTATATTTAATAAAACTAGTTCAACCATCGAAACTGAAGTTTTTTTACGTGGCAGAGACTTTTCATTAAATATTCCACTGATCTGTGTATAAGGAAGATAATTAGTTAATTTATTTTTCTCTCCAGTTAAAAATAAACTTGGTATTGTTAAAGTTTGAAGTGTTAAGTCGGCGCCTCGTACAAATTGATTACGGGCCTCTCCAACACTCGCGGTTAATTCCGGCGAGGGTGGGGGGTGGTTTCGACCCCTTGGCGGTGCCAGGCGCGATCCGGCCGCGTAATTACCGCCAGCCGCCGATAGCTGTCGGCCCCGAAGGTGTTTTCGTTTATGTAAAGATCAAAAGGCGCCGACAGAACGATTTGTCATGTTAATCGAATTGAAACTATCGATGTACATAACATTGTTTAACTCGACAATTTAACTTAAACCGTTTATTTTATATTAATGAATACAAACTTAACAATTTTCATATTAAAATGTAGTATAAATAAGTTTTTCGAGAATGAAGAAATGTTTTATTTTCTTCAACACTAGAGCGTCATGTGGTGGTGAAGTGTTTAGTGGAGACGGTAATATCATCATCGCGTTACATAGGTCGCATTGAGGGTATGTGAAATTCATATCGGTAATGGCGGAAGTACTGTGAAATTAACTTATATATACATTATTATAATGTAATGTGTGGTTTAAAGTGTACCTTACAACTAATCACACAATATACATATATATACAGATATAAATAGATACATATATTTAAATTTTGTTATACCGTGTCAATACCACTTTTACTATGGCAGACATTTTTATTAGCATGTTACCCACAAATAACTTAGATGTACGCTAGGATTTAAAAAAGAACAGCTATATCTTGTGGTTAATCATTCACTTCCGTTTAACCGGGTCACCGATATTTCGTATCAGCGAAAAAAAGTGCCGACAGTACCAGGCACTTAGATTGGAAGTTTGCGGTTGTGCCTAGATTTAGAGTGATCTATTAAAATGGCTAAGAGAGGCGGGCGGTGGGAGTGAATCCACCCCCGCCCCCACCACATCGCATGTCCCGCTGATTGAGAATTAGATCGAAATGTTGGCAAAACCTCATCGGTCTCCGAGTCAAGTTATAATGCAGATGCGGTAACTGTGGGTACACCCCCACCGGAAGTCTACAGCTCCACTTTGACATGAGCAGGCGTAACATTTACCATCAAGAGAAGGTTCTGCTCCTCTCGTCGGTTCGTCCGAAAAAAAGAGATGCTTCAACCCTTAACAGCGTAGCACTAGTTAGGATGATATACACTGCACCATATTGTACTTTTCGCTCTAAGACATATCGCGTTACCGCAGTAATTTCACTAGCTTCGGCGTCCTTCAATGCACACATTAATGTATCTAGTTTACTATTTGGCGGCGGAAATGGGAGCTGCGTTGGTCACCAACAACAGAGAGCTACGACCATGTGCTGAAACCTGACTTCATCGCATATTTCCATTTGGACCGCCAGCGCCGTTCAAACTGAGAATACTTTTAACTTAGTATATTTACAGTACATGTTTAAATAACTTTACGGCAATTTTGTATGCAAAACTGTTAGGTTCATTCCTAGAAGTTAACGATTGATTTCCACTTCGAAAAGTTTTAAAGTTAACCCGAAAATTAGCCTCAAGTTAAGTCTCGTGCTGTTACGTAAAGTAGTTTAATTGCCTAAATTGCGGATTTCCGTTGACTTTGTGCTAGATTTGTATATTTTGTTGCGGCAGACCTGTTATGGCAGGGAGCCGTAATATCAGCTTTTAAGGCGATCCTATACGCAATACGTCTCCTGATGGCTTCACTAATTATAATATGGTAACATTTCAGAATGAATGTGGCAACACTGGACAAACGTACGAATGTTCCGGAGGCTGTCTATCGCGAATCATTCGGACATTAGCTATACAAGAGCAAGGATCATTGCTATTAAATAATTTCTGCAGTGCTTTTTACTGTGAATTGTATAAAAGTTGCGACTAAAATTGTGTTAATTGTTCCAATTCAAACAAATTATATTTTTCCGTTTCCTCAAACTTCCAAAAGATGATTCACTTAAAAAAAATTGGTTTTGTAATAATGACCATTTGTTATACATAATTGATTTTCTGGTCATACATGAAATTCAAAAATCTTTTTGGACTCTTCAATGCCCCAAAAATAGACGTTGGATAATAAAGTGTTATCTAATTGTGTAGTTTGTGGAACACATTACAACAAACCTATGTCCAGCAGTGGACGTCCATCGGTTGAAATGATGATGATGATGATGATAATTGTGAGGATATCTGCGAAACTTTTAATAGATATTTTCAATCGGTATTTGTTGAAACACTCAAACATAATAACTAATCTCTCGCTAGTAATTATTGCAAAGAATATTATTTGTATAATAACTGCTAATAGTATCAGCATTAACGACAAAATTATACTTAAAATATTAAAACATGTAAACAATCATAGAGGTGCTGGGCTTGATGAGGTACTTCCAACATTAATCACTAAACGTGCTCAAGAACTACTAAAACCAATATCTATTATATACAATTTGTCTCTTTCTACATGTATTTTTCCTGCTGTCTGGAAAAAAGCATTTAATACTCCTATCCCTGATACTGATAGAGAAAATAATATCAAAGACTATAGGGCAATATCCAAACTTAGTATTTTCAGTAAATTGTTAGAAAAAATTGTTACGTCAGAGTTATTGTATTACTTCCAACAACACATTTCGGCTAAACAACACGGTGTTATGAAACGTCGAAGCGTTGAATCAATTGTATTCACTTTTAGCATCTACATATTGAAAGCAATGGATAGTAATGGAGGATGTTGTGTACATCGACTTTTCAAAAGCATCCGATAAAATAAATCATGGCTTGCCAATTGCGAAACTGGCAAAGATCAGCATTCATGGTAACCTACTTAGATGGCTCGTACTAAGGCGGTCTGCCTTAAAGGTTATTGCTCTACTTATCTACCTACACCATCCGGACGGAATACCGCAAGGTTCCCATTTGGTCCCCCTTATGTATACAATCTACTAATACAACAGTTACTCGGTGCAAATGACACTAAACTATTTAGTTATTCAGTTATAAATAAATGTGAGGATTGCGATTTGAGATTCTGCAAACTTGTATTGACTTCTTGGGCACGTATTGCGAGGACAATAAATTATTTCTCGTTGCTGATAAATGTTGCGTTGTCTGTTGTCGTACACTCGCAAAACCCACGCCATATTACACCTTTACAATATAAATAACATTAAGCTTAAGACGGGTAAACATTGTTTGTGATGAACTGTACTGGGTATCATGATAGATGATAAGCTTTCATTAAATTCGCACATAGATAATATATTAAAAAAGGCATTCAGGAGTTTAGGTTCTATTGCTAGACTCACACAAATTTTCTTACTTTCAAAAACATCGAAACGCTTACAATTTAATATTGTTGTTAGGTTCGATCAATTCTAGACTTTGCCAGTGTCGTATGGAGACCTTCTTATAAATCTAAAATAAATCGCGATGAAAGAATGCAAAAGTACTTTCAGTTAACTATCGCGGTTACGAGTTACACACAACTCTTACGATATACCCGTTACTTTCATTAGGAGATCGCCGTATACTTTTCGACGCAGTTAAACTTTACAAACGACTCAATAATAAAATAGATTCACCAGTTTTGTTGTCCAAAATAAACTCTGTCTCTAAAGTCCACCTTCCCCTCCGTTCCTCTCGCAGCCTGTCTCCACCACCGACATATCACAAAACCTGTACTTGCTATCATTTCTTTGCGCGATGTCTTAATAAATACAATAACGATTTTTCTGAAATTGATCTATTCGATAACTTTGATAAAGTATGTAATGGTAACTACTTCTATATTATTAACTTTTTCCTATTTCCGTGTTGTCCCCTGTGTTTGTTTGTTTCTCAGGTGTCTGTGTCGCGTTATGTAATGTTGAGCACTACTTGTCTGCTTACTATCACGAGCCGTAATCATCATATGTTTATCTGTAATGACCGTTTGTGCTATAAAAAAATGAATAAGAAATAAACAATACAAAGTGAACCTGCCGTATTTGTATAATAAACTACACGCAAAGAAGACACAGAAACATTAAGCTAATCTATCAGTTATTATTTGAACAGTTTTTTTACTACTTTGTTTTACCGTTTGACTCACAGACGACGTTGTTGTTGTTGATGTCGACAATTTATCTAAAATTGAAAAATGCATCGTAACGGCGACAATATATCTTAAGTTGAAAGCGCTAACATTGCTTAATTTACGACTCGATGGTAGTTTTACGTAAAAAGGTTACATTGTGCGCTTCCTGCTGATGTTGAACTATTGTTAGTTTTAATGCATTCGTATAAGTGAAGGTGTGAACGGAGAATGAACAAAAACGGAATATATACATGTAATGTTTTTTTTTTTCTTATAATTCAATTCTACACAATTACGTCACGCTGTCTATTTCCGTGCGCGTAGTTGGTGAGGAGATTTCATCCCAACGTTGCGGATATCCGCGCGCCAGGACAGCGAGGCATTGGAACAGTCTGGAAAGGTAACTCCGTCCAGACATGACGTGGGAGTGTTCAAGATAAGACTGTCAATATAAAACAAAGAAAATCTTTATACTTATTATTTGAAGAATGCCCGAATCATTTCCGTTTTGTACATCACTACAACGTTTGAATAATCAAAGGCTAAATTAAAACTATAAATGTTAATAGAATAAAGTTTTCATTAGTTGAATTGAATGTATGCAGCTGACGCAACTACAATGCTATTAATATTATAATGGAGATAGATAATATCTTTCAGACAATAAGCTGTTTTGACATCAAATGGTATTAAGTGACTACAGGTAGTAACGCTCTTCCTAATTACTACCTACTTAGGTCACTAGTTATGCTCGGACAAACGGACCACGTAAACGGAGCGGTAGAACAGCTGGGCGCCACACGAACACGTTCCCTTGCTTTCCTTGTCGTGGCTTGCTCACCCACGGTGAACCTGAGGGGTACCTACCCGGCCGGTACGAGGTAGCCGCTCCAAGTGAGCTTTACGAGCTCACCTTGGATTGTGATGGTGCGGAGTCGTGCAGGAAGAAGAGTATCGATAATGCATTTCTTGGGTCTACGTATCCTCCACGGCCGTTTAACGGAAAGCGGCGGAGCCCGAGGCAAGATCATCCGCATGGAGCCGAGTCTGTGAGTCTTTACTCTTGGCTTCCAAAGCTCTTGGGTGACATATTCAGAGGGATCCGAGGCCCGAACAAGGATTCCGGCGCGCCCTTACAGAAGTGGAATGTGGTATTTTTCCTACTGAGATGCAGTTGCACGGTGCAGCTGGCTCTGGGAGGATCACGGAGGTGTACGAAAGCCTGGCCTAACCGGAAAGCGATCCATGTGGAACATCGTGGGGGCTTTAGTCGGTGCAAATCCGAACGCAATCCGAAAATAGGCACAAATAATAACTTTAAACTCTTTAGAGTATAGATATACAACAATCTAATAACACTAACATAAAAGTGACTGTGATATTGTTTTTTACTAAAAAAAAAGATATTCGCACGAATCACATTAGGAAAAAAAAACAGACCGTGATCGATTCAGTCGTTTCCGTGTTATTGAAGTAGTAAACATTTCTTTCTTGTGCCACAGCGGTTGAGAAACATCTACTGTAAGGCAAATTTATTTGATTTTTTTAAAAAAAAAGCCTCAAAAGATTTACACTATTGACGCGATAAAGAAAAAAAATGTGTCTATAATTAAATAGACGGTGAAACACAGAACTGTTTTACACCTGTCCACATAAATGTAAGAGGTGACGCGTTTTATTACATACGATCTGTGCGTGTTGTGTAAACATTCTAATTAGTACTTCATTAGTAACACCTAAATTAATGTCGTATTCGAGACATTTTGTTGTATGTTTTTTTTTCAACAGTTAATTTACGTCCTTGCTGTTGAGGCACAGGCATCCCCTCAATATGTGGGCGATGGGCCATAGTCACCACGCGGGCCCAAAGCGCATTGGTGACTTCACACACACCATAGATTAAATTCTAAGTCATGTGCTGGTTTCCTCGCGATGTTTTCCTTCACCGTTTGTATTTCGCTGTTGTAACTGAAGTTAACAAATGTACACGACTTAAATATTAAATTCATCGGTACATGCCGAGATTCGAATACGCGACCTTCGGAATGAAGGCCGCACGCTCTAACCATTGGGCCGGCGAGCTACGATAAATGTTTAGACACTTGAAAATAGTTTTGATTATTAGGTGAGGTCAGGTTAGGATATAATCTTGTCCTTGCCAGCAATCGTGTCGGTGATGCTGCGAGTTGGTATTGCACGGAGAGCCGTAGCCTCGTTTTGTGAAGCTGTTATGAATGGTATTCCCCTAATTTAATGGGGCGTATGGGCTCGTTGGCTGTCAAGATGGGAATCGTCATCGCCTTCCAAACAAATCTGAGCAAGACAATTGATGGATGTGGTTTCTGTTCATTGCAGTAGTACTCATGAGGCTGGTAAACGGGACGGGCTATATCTCGTGACCTCTCCAAACGCCGAAGGTGACCACTGAGGGGGTTTTAGTGGGTAAAAATCTCTAGATAACTCTGATTTCCTCCCAGAAGGCAGAGTATATTATTGAAGATTTTTCACCCGAAAACAGGAAAAAAAAAGGGTTATAATACTTTATTATAGTCCGGTATTTAATAGGGGGACCGGAAAGTAATGTCGTTTCTGCGCATGCCAATACTTGATTGTCATTTGTCAGCTCATTGTTTTGTTCAGAGGCGTACCAAAGACATTGTGAGGTTATAGTGATTTCTTTACTTATAGACAATTGAATTACAATTTTTTTTTGTAATTTTGGGTAAAATGGCCAGCCAAATACCAGAAGAGGTACACATCCGGCATTGCATGCTCTTTGAGTTTCGCAAGGGAAATAACGCAACAGTTGCTACCAAAAACATTTGCGATGTTTATCCAAATGCACTGGACATTCGTAAATGCCAAAGGTGGTTTTCCAAGTTCAAATCGGGTAATTTTGATCTTTCCGACTCGTATCGATCAGGAAGACCATCAGCGTTAGACAACGACGTGTTAAGGGCGGAAGTGGAAGCAAATCCGTGTCAGACGATCGAGGAATTGTCAAACAGTCTCAACAAACCTTGGTCGACCATCCAAGAACATTTGAAGCAGATTGGAAAAGTAAGCAGAGCAGGTGTTTGGGTCCCGCATAATCTGTCCGAACAGAATAAGGCTAACCGATCAATCACATGCAACTTATTGCTTCAACGACACAACACAGAAGCGTTTTTTGATCGCTTGATCACAGGAGATGAGAAATGGGTCCTGTATGATAACCCAAAACGCAAAAGGCAGTGGCTCTCTCCAAATGAAATCCCTCGGAGTACTGCTAAGCCAGGTTTACACCCCAAAAAAGCGCTTTTGTGTGTTTGGTGGAGTATTCGCGGCATTGTTCATTTTGAATTACTGAAACCTGGAGAAACTGTTACTGCAGACCTCTACAGCGAACAATTGCAGCGAGTCAATCAATCTTTAATTGAAAAGTGGCCAGCGATTGTCAACCGAAAAGGCGTCATTCTCCAACATGACAATGCAAGACCGCACTGCGCAAGGCGAACTCTAGAAAAAATTAATGAATTGGGGTGGGAGGTGCTGCCTCATCCACCATATTCGCCCGATGTTGCACCATCGGATTTCCACTTATTCCGAGCGCTGCAACACTTTTTAAGTGGCAAAACATTTGCAAATTTGGATGATATCCAAAATGCCATCTCTAGATATTTTGCCGAAAAACCAATTAATTTTTATCGATCAGGGATTGAAAATTTACTCACTAGATGGCAAAAGGTTATTGACAATGATGGGGAATACATCATTGATTAAAAATAAAGACTCGTTAAAAATGTATGTTTGTATTTAGCGTTTAAGAAAACGACATTACTTTCCGGTCCCCCTAATATTTTATCAATAGAAAGTAAATTTTTCTCATATTCATTCAATGAAGCGACAAGACGGGCGAGATCTTCACCTAACAGTAAGCGATACGCCTGCCCGTAACAAGCCGCTGGTTAGAATAGTATACACAGCATGACATTGTGCTCGTCGCATTGAGATATTGAATGTTGAGTCTCGTTACCATAGTAATTTGTTTAGCTACAGCGTCCTTCAAACCGAAACACAGTAATGTTTACACAATACTGTTTGTCGGCTGCAATAGGCTATGAGGTAGTACCTAGCTAGACGGACTCCGGCAACGGAGACATACCACCATTACATACACGCTTGAGCTCGGTAATGGGCATCTTCCTACTGATTATATAATATATATATATATATACATATATAAGTAGATGTATATGTAAGCCGCTATATGTAGTAGTGTTGCAGATAAATTTACTGAGTAATGCGAGCAATAAGCCATTACAGTATCCTCGTGAACGTCCGGGAGTGCCCCAAGGCTGCGTCAAATGACCCGTACTATTGCAATTGATGATTCGTCATCATTACTAAATGGACAATCGAAGCGATCATTGTAAGACGTATTACCGTTCGGAACATAATGCTGTATAATATACTATTGTACCGTGTAGAGGCCCAGCTAAGAATAGATTTAACATAATTCTTGTTGCAGATGGCGTTGCAGGGGTGTCACAGCCAGCAAAGTGGGCGTAAACGTATATGTATCTGTATAAAGGATGAGATGTAAAAGGGTTCCGCATAACAACTCACAGGACCCAAGCCCTCCTCACTTGCTCTTGGTGCACTTTGCTCAACAACTTCAACAAACGAGGCTCTGGCTCCCACCAATCCGCATTGGGCGAGCGTGGTGGGAAATGACCCATATCCTCTCATATAAACCCTTAAAAACGAGTCTTAGTGCCTGGCGGTACCGGAGGTGATTCTGGCTGTCTGGTGAAGGTCGCGGGAAGTCTCTGGATGCGAGCAGCGCAGAACTGATCGATGTGGAGATTTTTGGTGGAGGCTTATGTCCAGACGTCTGTCGGCTGATAATGATGATGATGAAGTAACATCCTCCATTTGTTAAACGGTCGCAGTGCCTGATGATGATGAGATCTATACTCATAACAATTGCGATGCTGATATATATGAAATATAATAATTAATTTATGTAAATTGCCTAAAATGATAGTTTATTAAAAAAAAAACACTTTATCCAAAGTTATCTATCGCTTACGCAAAGTATTTTTTGTGGGTTCACGTCGTGGGAGAGCTTACATATGAAATTCGCGTTTGTTGGGAAAAGTATTCGTCATTATACGAGTAATACAGGAAACCCCTCAAGTTCGAGTGACGAGTGCCACAATGTGTATAATTCATTGCCGAAGCACACGGAATGGAGTTAGAAGTCGTGGTGTGCAAACGTTAGGTACTCGATTGGAGTTGACACTTGAGGTGGAGTTTGATCGATCGATACCGCGAACCGATTATCGATATCTACTTCAAACGCACGTTGTGTCATCGTCATCATTACATTGTGTGTAATGACTTTTTTGCTGGTGGCAAATCTGTACCATAGACTGTAGGTACCTATGACCGTGCGTGGTATTAATGGTGAACACATACCGCCGTGTTAGTAAGACACTCGAATGAAATGGGGTTACGATAGTTAATGCTAAGGCGAGTAGTTCATTTTGTCTTTATATAAATATATTTTTTTTTTATTTAAAGAACCGACCGGGTCCATTATCACCTGATGTGAAGTGATATTACTGCCTGTAATAACGTGACGCTAGTTGGTATGATATACACAGTACCACATTGCGCTCGTCGTCTAGAGACATTAGATGTTGAGTTTCATTACCTTAGTAATTACATTAGTTAGAGCATCCGTTAAACCGAAACACAGTAATGTATGCACAGTACTGTTTGTCGGCTGCAATGGGAGCTGCGGTGGTACTCCCGGCAACAGAGACTTACCACTAGTGTTAGTGTTCGGGCTCTTCCATTTAAGCTTCAGCGGACGTGACGTATTAGTTTGGGGTGGGTGTGGATGGAGTGGTTACCGCTGGCGGGAATGTTTCCGACAAATTTCAAGTCCAAATTTTATTCTACATTACTGCAAAGTGGGCGTGGAGCAGCTAGTACTGTAATATAAGGAAGGTCAGTGCAAATGTGAGTGATATGGACTCCTTAACTTGGTATCGGATAATCAGCCGATAGACGGCCACTGCTGTACATAGGCCTCCCCAATGATCTACACATCGAACGGTCGAGCGTTGCTCGCATCCAGTGGGTTCTCGCGATTCTCATCAGATCGTCGGTCCACCTTGTGGGATGCCTCTCAGCACTACGTCTACGCGGTCGCTACTCGAGGACCTTACTGCACCAGCGGCCTTCAGTCCTTCGAGCAATGTGCCCTGCCCATTGCTATTATACTTAAGTCTTGCAATCTTTTGGGCTATGTCAGTGAACTTAGCTCCACGGATCTCCACATTTCTGATAAGATGGAGCAGAGAAATTCGAGCATATCCTTACTAGTGAACCATGTTTCAATAAATAAATAATGATAAAATATAAATACAGTTGAAACGTTGATAGGGTTACAGTCTTTATCAGGAGAGATAGATAAGGCGCGGCTACGGTGTTGGCCGTAGCGAGGTCGCTACGCGGATGCTACGCCTCACAACTCACAAGTACAGGGTGATCATAATTGTCATAAATTTAACCTTTATAATAATATAATACACTGGTGGTAAGTCTCTGTTACTGGAGGTTCTAGGTAGTTACTACCGCAGCGCTTATTGCAGTCGACAGACAGTACTGCGTAAACATTGCTGAATTTCAGTTTAAACGTATGAGTTGAAAGTTCGTTGATGAGTATTTGAATGACGATAAAGTCAGGAAATACACACAACACATTGATTCTCATACAGTACGGCGGTTAATATGTAACATATATATATATATATATATTACCATAAACATCGCGGTCGAATATAGTACGAGAATATCCGAGAAAAACATTGAGAAATAAAGAATAGTCGGTAACAATTAACTGCTAGTACATCAGAGAAAGGAGTTCTATGGAAATTTTTAGATTGGTGTTCTCTGGATAGAGTGGTCTGAAGGTTTCCAGACGGTCGGGGAACGGTGCTTCATCCTCGTTTCGACCTATGGAGATGTGGGGACCTGGGATTCATGCGTACGGGCGATACGATTGCGCGAGCAGGCATTTTGGACTTGAGAATAGCTTTTTAAATTTAGACTTTTGTTGTCAAGAAATAAAAAAGTTTTCATGTCAGTATATATCGTTTCATTTGACCAAATCCAAAGCTGAGCCGCCATCATCACCCGATAGACGTCCACAGCTGGACTTAGGCCTCCTTCATAGATTCCCAATTCAGGTATGGATTCATATGACGGGATTAGGGCCGTTTCCCACCACGCTGGCCCAATTTGGGTTGGTGGGAGCCAGAGCCTCATTTGATGATAAGTATCGTGCACCGCGAGCAGGTGAGGTTGACTTGAATCCCGTGTATTGATATGCGGGAACCCTCTACCTATACCAGAGCGTATCAAATATATACTCGATATTCAAACGTTTATTTTTTTAATAGAGTAACTCGCTGGTTAGAGCGTGCGGCTTTGATTCTGAAGGTCGCGGGTTCGAACCTCGGCATGTACCAATGATTTAATATTTAAGTTGTGTAAATTTGTGAACTTTAGTTACAACAGCGAGATACAAAAACGGTGAAGGAAAACATCGCGAGGAAACCCGCACACTGACATCATCTTTGTGTGTGTGTGTGTGTGTGTGCGCGTGTGGTGGCCCCAATAAAGTGGCAACAGGCTCGCCCCCTGTTACACGGGACCTAATCTGACCACATCTGGCGAAATGTGGGTGTTTATTCACCTCTGCCTACCCCTACTGAGATAAAGGCGTGACAATATAAAAAAAAAATATTTTAAAAACATTTATAGAATACAGTACTTATCGCAATAAATAGTAAATAACTGTATCGCAGTAAGCAACGCTGACTTCCGATGCAATATAAAATAAATTTTCCTTAGCAATACTGAACTTGTACGTGCGTGCTTCGGCACGCGGTTTCGCGTCAGTTCTGTACGCGTGTGATGCATTGACTCATCGCTAGATCTCCGAAACTATTAGACGTAAACACTTAAAATTCGGTAGAGATATTGCTTGTGCCAGCTAGACTTCAGCTAAGAATGGATTTAATAAAATTCCTTTCCTATAGCGATTTGCAGGGTGTTAATAACGCGATGGAATCAGGGGTGTGGCAGTTTGCGCCCGGGCAGGAATATTTCTGACAAATTTCAAGTACACCTTCGTAATATAATTCTATATTAGGCTAAAATATATACATATTGTCATGTATATGTCAGATATATGTATGTATAATATATATCTGACATAGTGACTATGTATATATATATATATATATATATATATATATATACAGTCCGCTGACTTTTTCGCGCTCATTTTCCTTAAGTCCGAAACATTTCCCATGCAACTACCTAGCTGGTTTGACTAAACCTTACTAAACCTAAAACTATTGAAATTATCAATCATCGTTTCTTTATTGTTATAATATATACATCTCTTTGTAACAGTACATACTTTTATAAATGATTTTGTCTGCACTCACCCGTCGCTACTCTTATATAATATATCCAGTATGTTATTGTGTTTATGCACAGACACTTTGTTACCACCTTCTATGTAGTATAAAACATTATAATTTTTAATACAGAAATATGATCATAAGGAATAATAAATACATGAGAATTAATTGTAAAACACAAGTTTTTAATACTTTTTGAACCGAATCCGAAACTGTTAATAACTTGTTTTTAAATGAAACTTTATTTTATTCTAAATAAACGTAGACGTAAGTAAAGCCTAAGTTACGTCTAATAACTTAAGCTATTTATTTATGAGTTCCAATGAGGTCAATGAAGCCGTTTTGGAGATAACCAGAACAAACAAAAAAATGTTCGATGTTTGGTGTGACCAGCAAATAAATATTCGCTTAGAACAAAATGCGGTTACTTCGTTATTGCAAACGAGCGCTTATCTTTATTTGTACTGATTGATATTTTTTTATTGTTATATCAGATGAGAGCAATGTAGTAATGTGCTGAAAATGTGCATTTATATGACGGTGACTATATACAGTTATATCTTATACAAACTTGATTTAAACCCTTAATCAAACTTAGTACTGAGGCATAAAATGCTGCACTTACCTCGCTGCCGTCCTGCTGGGCGTTGCATTTGCTGATGTTGAGGGTGCCGGATATGAAGTCGTTCTGAACATCCACAATCAGGAACGCGCTAACCGGACGCACTATCTGAGGGAGACAGAACGACTCATGCAACGTTTTCTTGTCTAGTAATAAGTAGTTTTATTTGATATAGTACCTGGAAATCTAGTTGGAACACAACGCTGAATGTGACTTTACACCTTATACGAGAAATATGACGAGCGCGTGATCTGAATGATCGGTGCTGTACAAACATCCCAGTCAGCGTGTCGTGTACAGGCGTATCACTTCCCATATAGTGTACGTCCAGCTCATTGCGTTTCTTCGTTATTCTATTTTAAAATCATATCATATATATTTCCACGTCGATCAGTCCCGCGGTTCCCGTATCCAGTGGTTTCCCGTGATTCTCACCAGATCATCGGTGAACCTTGTGAGAGGTCTCCCAACACTCCGTCTACCAGTACCCGGGCTGCACTCGTCACTACCAAAGAGACTAAAGATCCGGGTTCCGGATTACACTAGTTTAAACTCTACGACAAATTTACCACTTTGATCCAATAGTTCCAGCAGAATGTAAACTCCTCCTTATCAATAAATCCATCGTCGTTCTTATCAAACACTTGAAAGACATGATTCGCTTTATCTTCCGGCAGTGGGTAGATGTGGCCCTTTTCGTTGCGGAAGAGAGCTTTGCAGATAAGCCGGAACTCGTCGAAGTTCAGCTTACCATCTCTATTACGGAGAAATGATATATGTAAATATGACAAAACACGTAACCATTATGACGTAATATGAAATACGTAAAAAGAAGATTTTTTTTAATTGAACTTAAAATGTAATAATTGGTTTCTGTAGTAGTATGTTGGAATTTTTTAACACGATCTAAAATCTATTAACAAATACATAACAATTTACAGTATTATTGTCGTATGAGAATAATTTATAGATTTGTGTACAACCAAAAAAGCTATAGGAGCTTTATTCTAACAATGTAAAGCAAACATTTCATATTTCTGAAATGTTTTCTTTCAAGTACTTTAAAAAATTAACAGGCCCTAATTATAGTAGATGTGTTATATGCAATGTTAATAATGGGAGTTCCGTAATAAAGTTTGTTGTCAATTTGCATGAAATGTCTTTGTATATTAATGTTTTCATCAATAATTATCCATTGTGTTTAGTCACAATCAAATATAAAAAAAAAATATATTGTTTACAAAGAACATTTTTTTACTTGAACTTGTGAGTTAACTTTATGCATATAATGCCTCTCGTACCAAAGGTCTGTGGGCTAAAACAACTGTATAAGTAAAATATAATAATCATAAATATTAATCATTTAAGTTTTGTAAAATATCATTATGTTCTTATACTTATATATTGATTACAGATTGTGCTTCAAGTAGGTTTTTAACAACAAACTTTAAAATATTAACTATTTATAATTTAAAATGTTATTATGGTGTATGTGTGCAAAATGATGTAATATTTGCTGAGAATGATATAAAAATAACAGCCTTTCTAAATTTTTAACTTGATGACACATTTGTTATTGAGTTAAAATGTTATTGTTTACTTAGGAATTTTATTCTAAATTGTATTATCTATAAGATTTTAATGAATGTTGAATAAATAATTGTTTCTTATATAGAAAGAATTTTAAAAGTAGTAACAAAGTAATCAAATACTCTACAAGACATTTGCTTGTGTGTACAAACAGATCACATGGAAATAATAATATAAGAGATTTTAAATAATGTATATAAAAGTGAATATTATTTATGATTTAAATCATGAACGTATTATGGGAGGGTTGTGACTTAGGGGTAGAGTGACATACCCATCCTTGTCAAAAGTTTCATAGCAAGCGTCCATATCGAACAAGCAGTATTCGTC
Organism: Troides aeacus; assembly: GCA_033220335.2. Taxonomy (NCBI): domain Eukaryota; kingdom Metazoa; phylum Arthropoda; class Insecta; order Lepidoptera; family Papilionidae; genus Troides; species Troides aeacus. The sequence goes on from CM067288.1 coordinate 728,932, forward strand.
AACTGGAGTGCCGTTGCCAACGTCCGACATCGTAGGTTTGATCGAAATGAGCGGCCCGCACTCGCAGTGCTCGTTTATATAGAAAACCAACATCGCAACCGGCGGCTTGAATAACAATGCGCAAAAACAAACAACAACGCTAGTGACGCTTACAATTACTGCAACTAGAGCAAGCAACCAAAACTTTGATTGAGTGGTTAATAGAGGATAATTTTATTTCAGCTTTGCAAACATTTTCAATTATAACTGAGTTTTTAACTCCCGTTACTTCTTTGTATTGGATAGGCATTAACTGTCAATGTCACTCAAGCTTAAGGTTTAAACCAGCTGATGTGTCAATTGAAGTTTGGTCGGAAAGGTTTAGTGTAATCGGAAATTATTCGAGTTTATATTTGAACATTTATATTTAATTTTAAGCAATGTAATAATATAAGTGAATAAAAATCATTTAAGCTTTTAAATTTTTTGATATTTCTTTTATCTTACATCCAAAAGGTACAACGGCAATGTGCATACATCTATAAATTAAAGTGAAATATAACTAAAAATATAATACAAAACTATATATATTATTTATATCATGAAGAATATAAGTACTTTTTTTTATTTTGTTCACTAAAACCTTTAATCAAAATTGATGACTTGGATCACAGATAAAAATAAAATCAGACATTGCTAGATTCGCGGGATCGGCGTCACAAAAATTTTTATTTTGTAGAATCAGATGTGAATTAGTTTCTCAGTGTGTATAACATTTCAATTGCGTCCTTAATGTAATGATTTTCATCAACTGATGTTGGATTAGTTACTATTATTATATTATACATCTATTATTGTTGTTCAAGATGTTTATAGAATCAGTGCACGGTTTGCAAGCAACTTCAATAAGCCTCAATGAACGGTTCACAATGCTGGCATCAGCAGCTTCGCAGCACGTTATACGACAAAGGCGCACCAATGTCGGCGGATTCTTAAATCAGAATCTCAACTACAACACCGAAGACCTTATTGACCTGATCGCAAAAAAGTTGCAACAACAAGCGAGAATGGTACGTACATTGTTCTTCATAGTTTCTGCACAAAAATAGAACCTTTTAGTATTTTAATAATAGTTTTATATAATAATAACTATTAACGACACATTAACATCTTGAAATTCATCAATCATTATGCTCATAATCTTATATCTTCAGTCGACTGCTGAACATTCGATGTCATTAAATACAGATCACAGAACTATGGATCTATAAATACTTATATCTATATACATGGGTTTATTAAGAAAATAAACCATTTCTGTGAACATCTAAAGAGAGTGGGTACTATGTCAAAACAATACAGGGAAATTCTCATTCTACCTATAATTTTTTAAAAATATGTTCAAATTTTAATTAGTTCAATAATCATGTTTTTCACAATGTGGTCATTTACTTGAGCCTATATAACAGCTGGAACTCTTGCACTATTTTCTACGCACAATGATTTTGAGTTTTCTTACTGTTGGGACTTTTTGTTAGTATAGATTTCTTGATACATATGTAATAAATTTTGGATAAATGAATATGATGATAATGTGATGTACATTGACTTCACCATCTGCTTTAGAATTGCACAGGCTCGGAAGATAATTTCTGAGTGTGTATTAAAAATTATGGGTATATAATCAGCAATCTTGCTATATTTTTTGTATCATCTCTAATACATTTGAAATTTGTTTTGTACTTTACATATTGTAGATGACATAGAGTCCAATTAACATTATTGTGCTTAGCTTAACTTAACAGGCATGAGTATTATTTGACTTAGTCATCTGTGATGTCTTACGAATTTCACAAAATTGCTGATATTTAGAGTATTAAAAAACTGTACATCAAGCTCACATAATCCTAGTGAGTTCATTGAAACAGTTATTTGTTAAGAGTGCTCAAACATAACAGGGTTTAAAGGTAGCATCAAATATACATTTCTTAAAACGAAAGACAACTTTTATTAAGCAAAATATACAGTGTTAAAATATTGATAAACTTTCTGTTTCCTCATTTGGAGATCACTGGGGAGGATTATGTCCAGCAATGGATATCTATTGGCTCATGATGATGTTATATATATACATTGTGATGTCCTTTCTATGTAGATAGTCATAATTAAAGATAAAAAATCATATTCTTAACTTTAATATTAATATATACCACTTAACCCATTAACCTTTGCCAAAAATGTACTAAGCTGTATATACTGTAACACGAAGCATTCCCCAGCACTATTTTAGTATAGCAAATGTTTGTGTAATTTATATTTCAGGTGTTGTTCATATCACCTGTTTTAAAATTTCAATTTTATTATTCTTTTATTCCGTCTTTCTCTTTTTAAATATTTTATAATGCAAAGTAAAATATACATACATTTTAAATATATATAAGTGAAAATTTTACTAATATAAAATAATTATGTTTGTTCTAGCAAGCAGTAAAACAACGTCTCAATATGGGTAACCGTTTACGACGATATGGCAGTGAGAACAACCTGTCCACACTGAGGCGTTCCAACAGCTACAACAACTTGAGTCAACGATTGGGCTTCAGGCACCGTGGGGCGTGGCAGCAGTCGAACAATAATTTAAGGTGATTTATCAATTGCAATATTAACCGACGACAAATAGGATGTTCCTTACTTATTGCAAATCTTTACCTTTTATATCATAATACAGTACTGAAACGTCTGATTTTGATTATAATTTTTTGAGGTATACCTCTGTTATAAATATATATAAATAATGTTTTTTTATTCTAATGACATCACACATGTGGGGTGGTCTACATTTTCTAGCAAAACTAGATCTATCTAATGATGGTGGAGTAATAATACTAATAAATGAGTAAATTAACTGGCACGCTATTTGTAACCAGATGAATGACATATGTTCTCTTGTTAACAGTCGCTCCAAGTCCTTCGGTAACTTATCACAAGGCAGTTGGCAGGGACGTGGCTTCCGGCGCAGGGGCGGCAGGGCGCCAGCCTTACGTTCACTATTACGGTAATTTTTCTTTCTTCCTATTTTCCGTTATTGCATGACCGGAATATCTTTAGAGTTAATGGTATAACAAGGATTTTCCCGACTTGTTTTTTACAGCGGTGGGCGGTTGCAGTTCAAGTGGACATTCGGCCGATCTGGGAACAGAACGAAGCCGCACACACAGAACGTGCGGCGGCGCTCGCGTGGCCGCGGCAGAGGTGATTGTTATATATCCTAAACCACGGTACATTACACACCGACAGATTGCCCAGCTGTGGGTACATACAGGGCTAAGTTCCTTACATTCCAAAGGAGATTTGTAAGCACTGAGATAGCACATAACACTGTTGAAGGGTTGCTGATATTTCTCAGGGAGCACCAGATTAAACCAACACATACTTTATCACATAACAATTACTTTAACCATCTATGCAATAAGAGAGGTACAGTTAAAAAATAATATAATTTGAAAGATAGCCTGATTCTGGGTAGACCTTACATTACAAATACTCTAAGTTTCATTCGATTAGGTTATTTAAAGGTTACCAGCAATTTCTCTATTAGTACTAGATTTCCCAAGGAATCTTTCTCTCATGTAATCTCCGTAGAGTTAATATTTCAACCATCTGGTCAATATGACCATGAATCAATTGTTCAAAGGACTTCAAATTACACATACATAGTACATTTAATAATTTAGTTTACAGTCTATGCTAATTATATTATCAAAGTAAAATGTCAAAAAATTTTGTCGCATTGGTAGATACAGATTTTTTTTATTTATCGAAATGTCGAGATGAGCCGTTTACCTCTCGTTACCTGATGATAAATGCTACGCTTGCCTATAACAAGGTAGCGCTGGTTAGGATGATATGCACTTCACCACATTTTGCTCTTCGCTTTGAAACATTAGATATTAAGATTCATTACCGCAATATTTTTACTAGCTACAGCGTCATTCAAACCGGAACTGAGTAATGTTTTGTTTGTTGGCTGTGATAGATGCTGCGGTGGTACTTAGATAGACAGTCACTTAGAACAGAGACCTACCACCATTATGAATATAATATAATAAGTATTGCATTATATGCAAAAGTTTACAGTGTGATATATGAATATTGAAGTATACCGTAGCACCATCAAAGCACCACCACATGAGGCTGTGAAGTAAAACAAGGACCTGAGTTAATGTTTATTATTAGTCCAGTGGTTGGCAAATATTTGATCAGTACAAAAGAAAAATACTTTTTGTTTTAAAAAATTACTTTTCCTTCGCAGGAGGTACTGCAAGGAACCAGGCGAATAAGAAACCAGTGCCAACCAAAGAGGAATTAGACGCTCAGCTCGATCAGTATATGGCAAGCACTAAAGCAGCATTAGACAAGGAGTTGGACACCTACATGAAGAATGTCATGGATATTGAATAAACAATAGTGTGATGGTGGATAGTGATTAGCAGTGTGGTGATTACTGATTTGATTTTCATACTGAGGACATGTTTAAACTAAAGACATTTATAGGAACTGAGGTTTCTAAAAGGGTTTCAGTGGTTTCTAAGATGATAAGGGAATGATAAAAAATGTGAATAGTATTTTCTGTAATACCACAGGTTGATGAAATAGGTCATCAGGTTGTTGTGACTACCATGTGCCTTTTTACCACACCAGTAAGCAAGCATAACAAGCTTGTCATCAACTGGAGAAATCTTGTACAATGACATGCGTTGGGGTGGTGAATGGGGCAACGGTCAACACTACATAACCAAAGTTGACAAACGTAAAGATTGTTTAAATGTTTTACTGGCAATAGAGTCATCACATTTAAATCTCTGGGTATTATTCTTCTGATGTAGAAATCCAAAATGAGCCATGGGTTTTGACACCGGGGTGCACCGGCATTACCCTCTAACATAGATTGCTTCCTATCAGTCTACTACTTGGATTTCATGTGGGTCATGCTCCATTATGAAATGGATAATTTCATCTTAACCCAAGTTCAACTAATTAATAATTAAAAAAATATTCATCTGATGGTAATGAGCTATATATATTTCAATGCTTTTGTTTTATCTAAGATGAATCTCGTCTGAATTCAACATCATCCTTTCAGTGTAGTTAGTATTAAAGAGTTGTTTGATGCAAAAGAAATATGTAAGAAGATAATATTATTTTTGTTCCATTCAACGTGTTCTCAGTGTAAGAAAGCATGAAGACTAATTAAAAACTAATCATTAGTTTTAATTTAAAATGTAAGTTTTTTCGTTGATTTTTGTAGGTTTTATTTTCTTTTAAAGCCTGTATAAATTTCAGTAATAAAGAATTCATAGAGGGACAGAAAAAAATGTTTGCATGCAAATAAAAATTATTTTGATTTATTATTAATTATGTAACAAAGTACTTGTGGATTGGTGACAATAAGTTATCCTTACTTTATTGAATAAAGAACATAAGAAATCTTTTCCAACACATACATAAATTACTTAATTACTATATTTAAAGTGATTGGCAGGATTAAACTGTTTAGTCTCTACTACAAGTTAAGTCAATAGTTAATAAGTAACAAAGTTAGAACTTAGCATACCATATTACAAACTTTATGTCTGAAATAACTTATATTGCCATATCTATGTCCGTAACTCAATAACCTACTCTTATAGAATTTTTTCATTATTTACTTTATTTTGTTAGCCTAAAACTGGACATTAAATTCTTGTTAAAGACATTACCCTTGCCTAGTGTAATATGATAATACTCTAAATGACTTCAAATTCTTCGCTAAAATAACTCCACCAATAAATATAATCAATATCATGTTGATTAAGTGTTTCCAAATATATAAAAAATTTAAAATTCAACTAGTTTGATTTAGTACCAACTAATACATAACACTTTAATTATTAACTTGATAACGATACTAAGTACATGCATGAATGTATCACCATATATTAATATATATAACTTATTAATTTTTTTTTGTTTCCAAGATTCTAGTAGTATTTTTTTTTATTTATAACTAGCTTGTAGTCATACTTGAGCTACACACACAAATGATAATGTGAGAACCTTTATTGCATACTCAAAAACATCCATCATCATCAGCTGGTAGATATACAAATGAAGAACTTCACAAATCCCACATTACATATGTAACTACAATAATAATAAAAAAAAAAAATAACATTTTGTACAATAATCTCAATTATTGTATGTCCACTGCTGGACACGGGTCCCTTGTAATGTATACCACAAACCAAGCTTCCTTTAAGGCCAATGGCTTTTCTACTATGGGGATGATCTTAAAGTTACAGAGGTTTTTTAAACTACCCGCTAATAATATTTGGCAAAAAATATTTTCGTAATACCGTCATCATCAGCCCATAGACAAACATTGCTCGAAATTGGCCTCCCCCCAAAGATTCCCACATCGATGAGGGAGGAAATAATAATACCAATTTATAGAAATCTTTAAAACAATAATAATTTTTTTAATTATGATTTTTATATCGTAGATATTTAATATAACCATAGACAACGGGTGTATGACAGGTTGTTATACGCACGCCGCCATTACGATGTTGCAATATATATATTTGTTTTATTTATTGAAGCGAGGAGTTTTCTTTTTTACTGCAGAGGTTTTTTTTTTTACTAATCTCGTAACGGTAATCTGAAAATTTTGTGTCAAGTTCTTATCGTCTTCTTAGGGTCATGAGATACAAGCTTAGCTTCGTTAAAGAGCCGCGGTTTCTCAGTGTATACGTAAATGTAAATACTGCTAATAAATCATTATTTTTATTATCTATTATTACAGTAATATCAATGATGTAGTTTCTTTTCTTGCCCCGTCGTCATCGTGTAAAGCGTCAAGAACTTAAATATATCCCATACTAAATTAAATAAAGAATGTTTTTTTTTTTAATATATTTTTAGATTTTATTTTTTTACCTGTATTTTAGGGATTCCACATTCCGCTTGGTGATGCGACGATCTTCAACAACGATGCCCTGCCCGATGTTTGTGTAAATTACTGAGTTGACTACGGTTAAAGCATATTTTTCAAGGCTGTTTTTAAAAAGCTAGATATTAATATAAAAAAAAACAAAATATTTGGGGCGAAATTGCCTCATCATGGTATCGTTATTCCTCGACACAGTGTAAAGTGAAGGTTAAGAAATAGTCAATTACAGATAAAAGTCGGAACCTGGCGCCGCGACGGACAAGGGCCGTCGGGCCGGCGCCCCCCTTGGAGAGGGTTCCTGGGGTGCATATGGTGATGCGTTTCGTATTCCGACGCGTCGCCACGTAGGGATTTTTAACGGGAGGAGTGCTTCACACCCCTCCCCGAGGTGGGCCCGGTCATTCGGGCGCCGTTCGGGGGATCGCGGACGAACTGAAATACTTTAACCCGCGACCCCACGAGCACGTGGATGAGAGTGGAATACCGTGTGAAGCTTTTTAGTCGGTTGGAGCCCGACACTACCACCGACGCCGGCCCAATTTGGCGACGGGGTGTGCATTTCCGTTAGCATTTTGTTACACACGATAATAAAAAAAAACATAAAAGTCAAATTAAACTCTACAACATGTGGACCCATCAAACCAAGGACTTCCCTCCAAGGCAAGCAAGTAGTACCTGTGCCAGGGAGGCCGTTAACTTATAATTAAGACATGTTAACAACTTCACGCATTTTTAGCAAATGGCAAGTTGCTTGATAAGGTGGATTTTGAGAAGTAGAGACTGTTACTGTTGTTTATATCAATAACTGCAACTAAACCTTTTTTCACGAGGGTCACAACCCCGTGCTACAAGAGAACGATTTCTTAGAAGAGCCGATTCTAAAAGTGCGATGAGCCGTATACTGCGTGTAGACCTCTTATGCTTTCTTGCTGTCTTTTAAATCTTAATTATCTCAATGCAATAGAAGTTGTTAATTATGTTGTAAAAGGAGGTAAGTGCACTTAACACATGGCAATAAAGTAAAGTAGACGGAGAGACCTGCGAAGGTCATAAATATAGATTGCCGCAATGTGCGCGTCCTCAATGCGTTTATGTGGTGGTGTGTAACCACAGGAAACTACAGTGATACTTTAGACAATTATAAGATTTATTAATTGCAAATCCTCGGCAATGTATTCATGTTAAAAGTAACCGATACCGTGGAAATATTGACGCCAGAAATGTATCTAGGCTAACGAATGAAAAATTTCAGTATACTTAACGTGTTAAATATTGACCAATAAAACTTGTATATGTTTAAACCTCAAAGTTAAAAGCTGTTGGGAAATCTTTAAAATATATGTTTCGTAAACAAAATTGTATTATGAGTACAAAAGTTACAAATAAAATATATTGGCGATTGATTTACGAGTTCAATTCTCAATTCCACAATCAGAAGTTTCTCTTAATGAATTGTAATATTATAGTAGCTCGCTGGCCTAATGGTTAGAGCGTGCGGCTTACATTCAGAAGGTCGCGGGTTCGAACCTCGGCATGTACCGATGACTTAATATTTAAGTTATGTACATTTGTGGACTTTAGTTACAACAGCGAGATACAAACGGTGAAGAAAAACATCGTGAGGAAACCTGCACATGACTTAGAATTTATTCTAGGGTATGTGTGAAGTCATCAATCCGCATTGGGCCAGCGTGGTGACTATGGCCCAATCGCCCTCATATTGAGGGTAGGCCTGTGCCCCAGCAGTGGGGACGTAAATGGGCTGTTATTATATATGTTTATATTATATAATAGATTATTTTATAACACAACAAAATTTATGTAAACACAAAAAAGTTTGTGGCTGTGGAAATAAGTATCACTATATAGACTTTATTCCTGGCAAAGGCTTAGATATACTGGGTCAAGTTCTGGGGCTCCTCATTCTTTCCGTACGCCGTCGTACGGACGCGTGTCGTCCGGACATTTGGTCGCTACGGTTCTGTGCAAACATAACGGGCCGCCGTCCACTTTCACTGCTAATTAGATACACCAACGCAACTCTGTTTCACTTGCGACCAACTCCAGCGGCTCATTCATGAAGTCAACACAAAACGATAACGTCGTTTCATATATTTTGATTACACAACTATCGAAACATCAACATTATGTACAGCACGAAGGGGATACCAATGGCAACAATAAAGATATTTACAAATACGACACATAAGAAGCGAAATCTTAATTATTTCATACCTGATGACATAATTAAACGTGTGTTGCTACAACTGATTTGTTGTATGTACTCATAATTCTCCAATCGGACGAGACTTGACAATTAAGTCCGTTTAGCGTGTTTAATATTGACAGATTGTCATCAGATGACATATATCTAAAACCAAAGACTCCAATGTAAACAAGCATATATATATTACTTGTCTCACTGCATCGGCTCTCTCTGTAGATAATCAGTAGCGTTGCAGACGTTACTACGCTCTGGGTTGACAGGCACAATAGCTAAAATAATTACTGTGGTACTACTTTAAGCGAGTGTGCTGTCTAAAGATAACTGGTTAATCATTTTTATTATCACCCCCATACTAGATGTATGTACTCCTCATTTAATCGTATAGCTATATAAAAACAATAACTCCGTTAACTGGACCACACAGCGAAAAACATTTACAGTTATATTCATCTAGTTATTGGCACGTCCAAGTGGGATGTGAAGGTATTTTTAAAAGAGACGGAGAATCTGGTAACAAACTTTGATAGAAGCAACTCGGAGCATAATAAAAAACAGCAAAATTTCTGTTTAAAGCCATGTAGGTCATATGAAGGGTTCCTTTTTTTTCGTTGAATTGAACACACTTGAATTTGAGAAAAGTGAGAGAAGAATTGGAGTTGAAACAAAGAGATCATATTTGAATTTTAATAATATAGTGAATTAAAGCAAGCTTTAGTTTCTACATAAAATTGGTCCGTACAAATTCTTTAAGAACTCTTACCTCGGAAACTAATGGATCCGCAATGAAAATAGCCATATGGAATTAGTTTGTCATGCAGATTTTTTAACGTAATAGAACGTCTATAGTACTATAGTACAAACCATGTTCACATTAAACCAGTTTTGCTGATAAATGATTTTGGTAATAAATCCAAATTATCCTATACTCTAAAGTTCTTATAATGATTTAGAATCAATACGTAATGCAATAACTACGCGATTGTTAGTCAAAGCAAAAAGGTTTAATTCAAAGAGTAGCAAAAAAAAACTCCGCAGTCAACAACATTACAGATCAATGACCAGGATTCACGTTACGAGGATTTTGCTTGTTTACTTTTTCATGTATTCCATTAGGGTCAATTACATGAAGCATGAGGAAGAATTTTAAACCAAAGTTTTTATTTTAAATGTTTCGTCCCCTTATTGATACTTTTTTAGAGGAATCGATTCATAACAAATTGGCGCAAGTCAGGATGATATACACAACATCACATTGCGCTCGTCGCCTTGAGACTTTAGGTGTGATGTGACGTGTGACCATCAGCAAACATTTAAGTTTATGTTTAAGTTATTTAACAGTCAATTGATACTTAGACATTGAAAACGAAACAAGAAAATAAGTTCAAAATCATTGTTTCCTCTATCAAAAAAGTTGCACTGTAAAAAGTCATGAGGTGCGTACATATGATGAGATATATCTTATTGAACTTGAGCTTCCGGTGAAAGATAACTCCAAGAAGTTCAATTTCAAAAATACGACGTCGTAGGCCTCACAAAGAAAGCCATATAGCATTCCATGTCACTACAAATAGTAGTTCTCCATTCCCTGATATCATATATACCTCTATAAAGTTACAGAGCCTGCTTACAGTAGTGTAATGTATAGTACGTAAACATTACAGGAAGAGTTTTTATGTTAATACATCCTCTCCCTGTAATGAATTTGAAGAAGAGTGATTAACCGAAGTGTGGTTAAGATCAAAGAGTCTGAATTTCATTTAAAAGATAAACCACAACAAGTAGCAAGTAAAATCACTGGCGTAACGAGATTTGACATAGTATAAAGGTGTCGAAAGTAATATTGTCATCGTCATTATCGGCCGACAGATGTCCACTGCTCGACGTAGCCCTCCCTCAAAGACCTCAATATTGATCGATCCTGCGCTGCAGGAATTCAGCTGCTTATATTATTATATATGCTGTAAATGTTTTTTTAAACAAAGGTTGGGCTTAATGCCCGTTGGTATTCTCTACCAGCCGACCTCCTGTTAGGTGAGATGTTGTAGGTGGTAACTTACTGACTTAAACTATAATAATAATAGTAACAACATATATACACACACATATAAATATTAGATAGATATATAAACAAAACTAAGATGTCTGTATCTGCTTGAGATGTTCCTGGACGCGTTTTTTAAAAAAACTTATTTTTTAGATAGTAGTTTTTTAGATATCTACTTTGAGTAGACATGTTAGCTGTTATTAGGATAACTTGCAGGCCGTACTGCGGCTTGTTCGTGTTGATAAAAGCATTTTCAGTATTGTGCTGAAGTGTGCAGCACGACCACCGTGCTATGTGCTGTGGTGCGTGGTGACCGTCTGTCGTTAGAGCGTTCTACGGGAACAGTACCCGTTTGCCGTTAAACATTGATAATTCACTCACAGACTAAGCTATAGAACGTAGAAGTGACTTTCAGTATTATCAGGTGGTAAAAGACTGTCCATCCTGTTAAATTGAGAAAGGTTTATAATAAAAATACGGAGTATGTTACAGAAAATAAACCTTATATAAATCTGAAGAAATGTTTAATTTGTGCGTTATACGGATTTTATTTATTTTATAAATTTCTTCAAACACTTAAAAATAAGTTACAATAAAGGTTCTTAATGCTAACGGGCATTCTCTGCTATATAATCCTCGGAGTGAATAAATGCTGTGATAGGTGAAAAGTAACATATAAAATCTTTAAAATATTATAAATTAACTTTATATACACATACATAATATATATAATGAATAAGATGTAATGAATATTAGCCTGTGTAAAGAAAAAATACAAAAGATATTATTTTAGATAGTGTAGTAGTAGTAGTTGTGGGCTTGCTTGTGGTCGCTAGACGAGATGTCTAAAGTGTAGAGTTATTAATAATGATTACCACAATAATAAATATGTGAGTACTATTTAAAATTTTACGCACGCAGACACGCGTTTAATGTGTAAACTTCTTCAGGTGAACAATTGCACGTAGTTATGTAATTTAGTATTAAAGTTTGGATGAGTACTGTAATGATACCAATCTCTGTGTGGCTTTGTACACATAGTTTAAAAATATACCTTGTAAATTTATTTTCAAATCTATTTAGCTGGATGAATGAACCAATCGTTGCGACCTTTTTAGTATTCACAACTTATTTTTGCGTATAACGTCGGTCGAGTCCTCTCTGTTATATTCTGATCAAATCGAAGATGGCCTGAACAAAGGCCGGGTCAAGAGCACTCGCAACCGACGAGCGTGCATGAAGACGCTCATGAAAGTGGGGGAAGCGAGAGAGATGTGCCAGGATCGTAACAAGTGGAGAGAGGTGGTGTCTGCCTAGCCTACTGGGAACGAAACCTGATATGTATGTATGTGTGTATGTATGAGTCCCCTCTGCTAAAATACGTCCAATTGTCACATGATTGAAACAACTCTTTTAATATGTAAAGAAAATAGTCACGTAGCGTTTTTGGGAGTTAAATGCTGACGATGTAGCCAGCAAAGGGTCGCGGGCAGCGAAGGCCTGGCCGGCTGCTCTGTGGCGCGGCTGCTCTCTGGCACGACTGCCTTGTGTCGCTGCTGCTCTGTGTCGCGGCTGCTCTGTGGCGCGGGCGGCCGGCGGCGCGAAGGAGCGCCTTTCTTTCTTTCACCGCCAGTCGAGAGTAGGCGACGCGGCGGGAGGACGTCACGCGATGCGCGCAGCCGCCACCGCTCTCTGACAGTGACAAGTGACAGCTTGACAGTGCCGCCATGACAGCGACGCGCGCGAGTGTTGCCCTCCTGTTACTGGGGATACTGCGCGCCGGCAGCGCTCAGAATGGGATCGGTGCTTTCATATCAGGTCAGTTCGCAGGCGCTTCGCACTTTCTCCCGGCGAGATGGGTCGGATTTTGGGTCAGCTTTCCACCAGCCCGCCGCCTGCCGCCCGCCGCCCGCCGCCCGCCGCCCGCCGCAACACTCTCTTGGATTTTAGGTTGCACGCTCGTTGAATCGGAAATAGTGTTCGCGTATTTGGTGAGTACCGCTTCCGTTTGGCTTGGAATTCGCTGATTACTGTTCGTGCGCCGGCACCGGCCTTAATACGCACTCTGTGGTCTGAATCTCCTTCTGCGACGTTCACACCCTTTCAAGAACGTTCTAGAGTAATCCACAGTTAGATTACAACTGTAGTTGAGAAAACTATTGCTCTCACGAAGATTTGTTCCGTTACCTAGCGCTACATTGTTCTAAGTGGACTTTAGTCTTATAGCTTAGGATTTGTTTTAATTGTATATACAGCTCGTTGTGCGTTTAATTATTGACAATTTCCTTATAAACAATATACATGATTGAATAATAGTGTTTTGACGTAGTTAACAATGTTCATCTGAACTAAATTTAAAAATTTTGTTTATCAAGCATGACTCGTTACGTGTATCAAACTACAAAGTTAAACTTTATAAAACTTTAACACACACTACGTTTTATTGAATATTTAATAAGGTTTCTTTGCAAAATGGTAAGGGTCGTACGAACCTACGTGTACGGCTACCACCCTCACGCTGTAAATCTACCGCCATAACAGTATTGCTAAGTTCCGACTGGTAACACACGAGAGCTGGAGTATTGTGTGCGAGCACGCTTCACCATCCACGACCACATTTTCACTTAACAACAGGTGGAATTGAGGTTAAGTATTAATCCATTGTACGCAGGTAGAAACAATAACGTTTATGCACCCGTTCTAGTATTCCGTGCGGAGTCGAGTACAAAAAGCTCCACAACTTCATACTCAATAAGAATAACAACAAATCTGTCGGACTAAATAATTTTGAGGTGTTTGTGTGTAATATACAAGATGTATACAAGATGCTTATATTAATAAACCAATTTTAAACAATTTCATCTGTCTGTCTGTTTTCGGTTATTTCCGATACAGCTGGACCGATTTTAAAGGACATTCAATTTAGATAAAGATCTAAGTTGCAACATTAATATAAGTTATAATTTTCATATAGAAAAAGAATTAGTTTCGTAAAAAATTATCAAAAATAATGTATAAGGTCTAACGGGTACAAGTAATTTCAATGTAAACACAACTATACATTGCTTAAAACGAATTTGTTCAAACTTAAACCGTATTCATCGCGCAAGTTTAACATTAATCGCTCGTACTAACGAATACAAGTTTTTAAAATTGGTTCATTGCTACTTGTAAGACACCGGACGTAATCTACCATAAAGGAAAACGTTTACTGAAGGCAAATTTTCATTATTCGATAGTTTGAAATTGTCGAAGAAGATTTATGTGGAGAAGTTTGAAATCATTTTGAAAGTTACAAAAGTTTTTGTTAAGTAACAACTATAACATAAAAATTAAAATAATCGTAGTTTTAATTTGGACTTTAAGCCGAACAGTTACTATGTTAGAAATACATAGGTTCAAATACATAAACTTATAGTTAAGTGGATCCATTAATAACAAGTTCAAACAAGTATTATAATAATACATTAAAATTTTCTTTAAGCTTTACTAACGTAGTGAACTAAGTACAAATAGTGATCTCCGATCTCGTGATTCTGATCTCGTGATGCGTGTTGTAAAGATTTTAACCGTTATTTGTGACAATATGTCATTAATCGTTTGCGTTCAAGTTAATCATTTCACACACGTAACTATGCAAATGGGATGGTGAAAACTGTATAGTGATTTCTAATAACGAATTCGTGTACATATAAATATATAGATATATATATATATATATAAAGAAATATTTAAATACAGTTTCGTGTAATTGCCGTGCGTTATTTGCATACATAATGTGGTATATTTAAATGGTGTAATCGGCGTCGATTCGTTCCGATTGTCTACGAGCAGGAAAGTGCTCCGCCGCAAGTTCGCTCGCCAACGAACTACGAAACCGATCGATACTTTCTCCTTTTTATAATCTCGGACACTTTCTGCGCAACGCTTCCGCGCCGGCTAGTATTTATCATGTTAACATTTACCGCAATCCCATGGGGCCGCCTTCTAGCCGCTGCCCATCAGCTAGCTAGGCTGGGCTGCTATGAATAGAACTAACGTAAGCCCTGCCCGTCGTTGAGCGTTCGTGGGCTTTCGTTATCTACTAAGCGAGTCCAGGGTTTGACGACTAGTACGTTGTGGTCTCGTAATTATCGTAGGGGGGTTACTGTCCCAGTGACGTGCATACGTTTAACGCAGGTAGGGATCAGTATGTACCGTATGAAATCCCGGGGCCTTAATGGGTACAGATTCCACGTAATTTTGAATACTTACAGAAGCTTTTTTCCCGACAAAAAATGTATCTGTTTCCGGATGTCTAAGTACCATCGCATCCGTTTGTATCCATCGCCAACGAGTAGCGTGTAAACATTACTGTGTTCAAGTTTGTAAGGCGGTGTAATTAGTGAAATTACTGGGGAAATGAAACTTAACATCTCAATCGCGTTGAGACATATCTCAATGCGAGTACAATGGTACAGTCTATATCTTCCTAACAAGCGCCATTACCATCAGATGATCGAAACGCTTGTGTCTATAAAATATTACAGTTATATTTCATTACCATGGGAACTTATGGGGTATGAGCTATAACATACTATAATTAGAACACAAACAAAAAAGCTACATACAATTATTAAACTATTATCTAACGGGTGTAGTGATAGGGTTGTGGAGAGTGAAGAATGCTCTTCGGGGAATACTCAGGATCTCATATAATTTCAGGTGGAACACAGCTGAAATTATATGAGTACTGGTATTACAATGTAATGAAATGTACCCAACCAGACGGTTTTGAGGAGTCCACAATACCAACTAGTGTTTAAATGGTGATGGAGGCGGAAAACCACTGGAAGCGGGCGTCAAAGGACCGATCTGTGTGGAGATCTTTGGGAAAAGCCTATGTTAAGCAGTGGATATCAATAGGCTGGTGGTGGATGATACTGAACGAATCTCCACAGAAGTTGATCTCGGATTCAAAGCAGCGACCTTCTGAACTACTGCGCCATGAAGGTAATCAACTTAGAGGAATCACACGCGTATCGAATTCTGTAAGCGGTCAAACAATTTTTCACTCAAAGTGTTTTGATCTCTGATCACAACGAACGTGTATTAACACGTTATATTAATAAATACGAGATGTTCAGAAGCCACAGGTCGATGACCTCATTTGTTGTCTTTAAATCGTGTTATACCGCTCGCGGTTTAACCGAACTGTTTTTTTTTTATTACCGGCGATATGAACAGTACATTCACCTGATAGGAACGACCATAATAATGAAAACGACGATCGGTTTATCAGAATATACTTTAGTATGACAATCGTCTTCCATCCATCCTCTTGATAACAAGAAAATTTATTTTTATTTGTCGCCACAAACAATAAGAAATTACTATGCAAGAAGCAAACAGAACGGAGAATGGTCGAGGAAATAGGAATGTGAGGTAAGGACGGGAGTATAGGGAAAGAGAGGTGAGAATAAGAAGAGTAAATAAAAAATATAATGATAGAAAGGAAAAGAAATGAGACACCGATCTAACAGCATCCGGGGATATTAGACTAAAAAACCATAAGAAATCACCATTAAAAGTCTTAAGTTAGCTATAACATTTAATAATAAGGTGTCGCCGATGCCTGTCATAGGCAACCAACCCGTCGCAACCTGGTCTCCAACTCTCGTACAGCAAATATTACTCCTTAACTTATATAAAAAAATCGTTTATGTTGTTTATGTATACATTTAAAAAAAACTAACATTACCACGTGAGATGACGTCATGTCTTCTTCTTACCACAATAACATTTTTTTATTATCGCGGAGGAAATCTACTTAAAAGTTAGCTTACTTCTAGAAGACAAGGTTATGTGGAGCTTCTACCCGCTAAAACTCCCTTGGTAGTCTCTCTCGGGGCATTAGGGGGGCCTCAGGGATCTCCCACGGAATACACTGGTGCCCCTCTGCACTCTGGCTAAAGCATCCCTCAGAAGAGCAAAGCCTTCCTTAGCTCCCGCGCTGTGCTAAGTCAAATACAAGTCCACCACTCATTGGCCGTCCTAAGGTTCGCTTATTGAGCTCCTAGGGCCCTCACCCTCAAAACCCACGAACCCGATGACGTTTTTAGTCACCTTGTACAATAGTTAAGGAATACATCGGCCCTATTCTTAAAAGCTCGAGACTACAGGGCTGATAATAACTTTAATTACAGAATCAATTTCAAAATATTTAGTTTTAGTACTACTATCTGATACTAGAATTAGATTACTCCCTCTGCGTTTAAGACAAACACAACAATGTTATGAAGCACACAAAGAAGAAGAAGAGAAGTTGGCATTAGGTTTGTGTGACTTGAACTTTACGTTAAACGATACAAAGTAACTTGCTGCCATTAATCTCAATATTTCTTTTGTTTCCCGCAAACTTTCATGTAGTTTAAATAATTTAGCATATTTAAAGAGTAGACAATGAAGTGAACAATACTTGAAGTTATAACTTAATAACTGTAGTTTAGTGTGAGCGAGTAAAGTTTGGTATAAGTGTGCTGCTTAGATCTCGTACAGTTCCCACCGAAATTTCTTAACAACGCTTTCTTTCCAAAAATAGAAACTATCGTGTGCCTATGTATTTGGGTTATCGTTGTTTTAACGCACAACTTACTTCATATTATACTTAACGACGCTCATATCTCTAAGTAAATTCAACTTATGTTTCTCTTCAAGCGTCGGGGCGGTCAGATTGCTTTGCGCAGTTAAAAAAATTACCTTCATGTATGTGGAGATATATACAGTTGTATACTAACATAAATATATAATCTGTACATATGAATCCCTATTAAATCTATGTGGGAATATTTGGGGCAGCCTGTGTCGAGCAGTGGACATCTATGGGCTGATACTGATCAATACAGGACCAGTTTTCATATTTACATATAATGATAACCTCAGAGTTTACGTTGTAAACATTTTAACGGAACTGTTAACGATTAGGAAAAACCTTTCGTATAACTCGGTGCCAGCATGACAAGCCTCGCAACTTCTGAGCTGGGGAGCCGCGCCGGAAGCACCGGCGCGTTAACGGAGACGGCACCGTTACCCGCGCCCCATATACCACCACACGCCGCTCCCCGCCGCCTACCCGCCCTCGCCCCACCCACCCAATTTTTTAATGATAGGTACGCATTTTAACATCGCTCAAAACACGAGTTAAGTTTTGATAATAGAATGTAAGTCATTAAGTAATAATACTTACATTCTAATTGGATCGAGCGAGCACTACGTCGCTTAGTTGGATGATGTACACAACAGTAAATTTTAGTAGAAAATTTAAGACACAAAATGATGAATATTTTTATCTCAAAAATTACAATAGCTACAGCGCCATTTAAACAGGAACACATCAATATTTGAATTTTTAAGCAGAAAAATAGGCGCTGCGATGGTAACCTACCTAGACGATATCCTTAAGAAAAGTTTACTTTTACTTAAGTGTGTTATGTAAATTTACTGGCGTATCGACTATTATTTATAATAGTCGATACGCCAGTAAATCCTTTAGGATCAAAATACAAATACTTTGCAATACTAGTAAACAATGACTATGTCCAAAACATTTATGCAAAAAAGAGATGTTAAAAAAGAAATGATCAAAAGGATTAAATGGTAATTTTAAATAAATATTAATTAATTAATAACATATTGTTTAAAAAAGACTATTAACGCAACAAAATCTATGTACACTGACGCCGGCGGTAATCTTATAGAAAGTATTAACGCGTAAACAATAGCCGCGGTTATTGCTTGCGTCTGATCATAGTACTTTGTTATTCAATAAATCTTTTAGGTTTTATGCGCTCTAAAGAAATGATAAATTATATTTTTTTAAATAATTACCAGACGCCGTTTCGTGAGCGGAACGATTTTGGTATGAATTATTAAAAAAAAAAAAAATTCAATTCGTAATTATAACCTTAATCTAAAACACAAAATTAAAATTAAAACAAGTATTGATATTTCCATACAAAAGACATCAACGCGTCCTTAAACATTTTAAAGTTTCGATTCATCCGTTCAGCATTAACCGGACGAAGTTATAAATTTCAGGAACTTGCTTAGTTTTTATGCTCTACAACACAGAAGAATTATTGAAGTCCAATTTTATAGTTAATTTTGGTTAGGAAAATATTAACCAATAATTAGTATACAAATCTAAAAATATCTATACTAAAGCCGTCTAGTTTGATAAATAGACGAGATTGATTTTCCACTTTTTAATTTGAGAGAAAGTTAATGATTTTTTTTTACTTTCTATAAATTAATCGGTACGTTTTATTTAATTGGTTTTCATGACATAATATTAACCCATTAGCTGCTACTGTCCTCATTTAGACATTTTGGATTTTTACGTACACAGCTGGACATTTAAATGTACATAATCTTTGTGGATATCCACAGTTCGTCCGACCAAAAGTTTGAAAGGTAATCGGCGATTAACGGGACCGGTACATCCGAAATTGACCATTAAATGACCGACTGGAACGTATGTACGTAAAATGTGTTGCATCACGACGCAGTGTAAACAACTTCACAATATTTACAAACATATCATTTATTGCTTTGGAGCGATTACATTTGATTGCGCTTTAAACACTTTCAGAGAGTTCATTGATAAAAGATTATATATTATCCAACCTCTGTTACCGCAGCTGGCGCGGCCGCCTCGTGTGCTTGGCGGTGGTGGGGAGAGGCGGGGAGAGGCTGGGGCGAGGGAAGGTGAACAGAGGCCGAGAGGGGGGTGATAGAGAAAGTCCTGCCGTCGGACGTTGGTCTCGATTACAATTCACATCGGACACCACAGCTAAATTGTTTAACACATATACACAGATAAACTGCGTTTAGTAATAACTTTTGTGGTTATTATTATTCTCGCTCTCATCATCATCACGATCATCATCATCGGACGCCTTTTTCAAATAAAATTTTGAATTCCAAACGACTCTTTTCAACTTATTGTATATAATCCGAAGTCAACTTTATATCAAATGATTTCTTCCGCTGTTCATCAAGGACAGGGGTTTTTGAAAGCGCTCTCACGAGTCATACTTGACTAAATATAACTTAACTATTCAGATTTTATCACGCACTAAATTCGTTAAATGAAATATATTTAATCATGTTAACATGAATTGAATACCAATAATTCGTTTCGTTTTATTTATTGCTTTGTTTCAATCAAATACGATTTTAAAAAGTCACATATCAATATTTATCAAAATTCTAATATTATTTGCTTGGAGTCTTAACTAAGTAAGTTAGTAATAGGAATATCCGTAATGTAATGTAAGTGAAGCTTAAATAATCATTACATTATTTATTTTATATAAACAGTTTGAACAAAATCTCAACAGTCGTAGAGTACAGTCATAATGCATTTTGATATGTCCTAATTTACATCATACATAAAGTATGTTTAAATATATTTAACAATAAATTGAATAATACACATATACAGCTATAGTTATATCGTATAAATAATTGTATGTCAATTTTTCTTAACTTTTTTCAAACTTACAAAAATTTCTAGAATAGGATCATTTGTTACTTATTTACTCCGCGTTATACAGCTGTATAATATTAGTAATTCTTTTACAGTAACATATATACATATGTATTAGAGTTAATACGATTATTTTAATTAAAAAATAACTTCATTTACTATCGAGTTTAAAGTCCTGGAATCAAAGCAGGCTCTACTGTGTTACTACTAACTAGGCGAGCAGCTACTGCGCCTCTGTTGTTAAGTTATGCTCGTAGATGTGCTTTTTGACTAAAAAATTATGTTTTAATACGTAAAAATAATAATTTTGGTCGGTGTGAAAACCTTTCGGGAGAGGGTAAGCAAATAATAAGTCCAGCAGTGGGCGCTTTCGATTGCTGAAGATGACGACGATAGGTTTATAAGAAATTTTATACTCAGAGTCTTTAGTTTTGGAAGCTTCGTAATAAATTCAATTTCTTAGTCCTAAGTTATACAGAGCAACGATGAAATATCACGTTTGTCTTTATCGTTCGTTCGCCTAATGACCAACACGCATAAATACGTGAATGCGTTGTCTAAACAATAGAAAGGGTTTGTTAATGAATATTTATGACGCTAATAAGCGATGGCGCGTTTCACTGCAGGTACAGGCCAAGTTCCGACACCGACGTGGGCAGGTTGTGTGTGTATACATTATTGTATACGACACAGCATCAAATCTAATATTTTTTAAAGATAAAGGAAAATGTGTGGTTCCGCAGCTTTTAAAGTTTGAGTAGTATCAATCATTTATTCTTAATATTTATATAAATAAATTAATATGTAGTTGTCAAGGTGTCTATAGAATTGAACATTTCTTAATTTCACACTCAGGCGATAGATGTCCATTTCTGGACATAGGCCTTCCTCAAAGATCTCCTTATTGATCGGTCCCGCGTTCATCACAACCGGTGGGTTCCCGCGATTATCATCAGATTATCGTTCCACCTGGAGGGAAACCTCCCAACATTACGTGTACCGGTAAGCGGGCACCACTCGAGAACTCTTAACTTAGTAGTAGGCAATACTTTGTATGTGTCATACTAATAAATATGTACTATTTTATAAACTCAGTACTTTTTTTAAGTATTTTATAAAAAATAAAATACTTTATGACATTTTTTTATATGAAAAAACGAACGGAATCATCATGGTAAATGATAGTACTATTAATACTAATGTGCAGCTAGTTAGGATGATATACACTGTAACACTCTGTTCTAGATATAAATTTCATTAGACAAGTAATTCACCAGGAGGTGCGACGATCTATCGGTTGATTAATGTGGAGATTTTTGAGGGAGGCCCATGTCTAGCAATGGATGTCTGTCGGCTGATAATGATGATGATAACACGAGCAATGTCACAAGCTACAGAGCTCTTCAAAACGAAACACAATAATGAGTTAGGTATTTCGATGGACCTAGACCGTCTCCGAGAACAGATACCTGAGTAAATTATTGTTGAGGTAATGATACCGAAGCTTAAACTAATGATCTTCATTACCAGTGACCTATTCATCAGCTTTATCTACATCTTGGAAAAGTTTAATAGCATAGTATAGTTTAATAGTAGCCATCATCAAAATCTCAACTGACGAACATCCATTGACATACTCTCTCTGAATAGAAACGTTTGTAATCTTCTCCTGGATGAGCAGTTCGGTTACTGACAGGACATCTGCGACCACGAAATCTTCACGCGATTAGAAACAGATGAAAATAATTATTATTCCTTTAACACCTCTTTTATAAATTTGACTCAAAGCAACACTTCACGAATAACTCACGCGACACATCCTGTACATTCATCGCGCGGTTACACTTGAAACAATGAATCATATATATCATTTCATTTCTCAACTTTCTCCCGGAAATATCACCATTTTACCTTACTTCCTTTATTAAACCTAACATCAATATCATCAGTTATACATGTGAGTGAATAGGTTTTAAACTTTCATTGAGAAATGCTAACTATGGCGGAATTAATATTAAGTGGTATGACAGTCGGCCGTAGCGAGGTGGTAAAAGATAATTGTGATGGTGGATGATAAAATTAGGATTTTATGTCGACAGCCGGGCTGGTTTGTAAAAACCTTCATCATCATGACAGCAGACTACCGTAATGCTGGTAAATGAATAGATAAATACGTATTAATACACTTATGTATAAAACACTTATTGTGTATTACAGTTTCTTTACCTTCTAATAATTTTTGAATTGAAACTTCTTTTGGGATTATAATCATCAGCCCAGAAACGTCCACTGCTGGACATAGACATCCTCCAAATATCTACACGTTTGCAGAGATTTACATTGAGGATCTGGCTCATTTCTGGGATTATGCGAAATTGATTTTTATGAAATGAAATAGAGACAACGATTATGGTATTTAAAGAGCTTAGATTGTGAGAGAATGAGATAGAAGGCGTTTCCATATAGTTTCCGTATTCCTATCTCCTCTACGAGCTGTGCCCACTACGTCACCTCCACACATGGACCTAAACGAAATCTTTCTCGCTTCTTCTTTATTTCCTACTTCAATTAATAAAAAAAAGTCGATTCATCGTTCTCTCTCTCTCTCTCTCTCTCTCTCTTTCTCACTGTTTACCACCTCCACAATATATTCGTCTCACTCTCTTACAAACCAAACTCTATTACTTCTATCGTGTATGAACTCACGCTCTTCCATTAACATTCGCGTAATGATAGACAAGTTGCGTGAATATCATTACAAGTTCACTTAATAAGTTGTACCAACTTAAGTTTATTAATAATAATTTAATCAGTACATTAGCTAGTTTACTTGGCAACGTCTATTTCCGTTTCCAGCAGTATTATGTATACTTAACAATAACGATAGTGTGTACATACAGTAGGTAAATAAAGGTCGCTGGAAATAAATACGAATCATGTAGCAACGCCAAAGATTAATCAGTCTTTAGTACCAAGATGGTGGACGGACGGTGGAATAGAATGAAAAATATGTTTAGAAGAGGAGGAAAGAGGAAGAATGAAAGCGGGAACATAATACCTGTATAACAGAACTAGAAATTAAAAGAAAAGAAAACGATAGTTCTGTCCCAACAGGCAGTGGGGACTATTGTAAAAAGAAAAAGGAAACGTTGCCTAATCTCATCCTTGAGGTAAAGGGAGATTCTTTCACGAGATGCCGATATTAGAATATTTGATTGGATATTCTTCTCTTTTAAAGGGGGTGATGGGGGGGGATTAAACCTTAACTAGTTTTAACATTAATCTAATGTAACACAGGCAAATAATGCGAAGCACCTTAAAAGTGGTCTCTTGGAAACATCGAAACAATATGAATGAGCATGCAACCTTGTAGTTCCGTGTAGTACTGGCGATGGCGGCGGTGGGTCGGGTGGGGGGCAGGACTGGTGCGGTGGTGCGGTGGTGCGGTGGTGCGGTGGTGGGGTGTGGTTGTATGTGTGTGGGGAGGGGAGAGGGGAGTACACTTTCGTTTTCTTAAGGCGACGCGGCGGCCGTCGATTTCACCGCACCACCCGCGTTAGGTCATCAGTTAACGGTGTACTTAGTTGTTACTGGCGTAAGTCATAAGCATTAGCGTTTCGTAACAAAAAAAGCAAAGTACATCCTTATTAAAAAAAAATATTATAAAGAATATTGTACTCCTAATATTTATTATTCAACATTTTAAAATAAACTACATATTCCTCAATTGTATGAATACTGGTTGACCGTCAAGGCGTCACCGCAACTTCCACCAAACATTACCGTGTTCCGGTTGAAAGGTCACTGTAGCTAGTGATGTTACTGTGGTGATAGTGATAATACGTAATGTGACACGGCCGACGTGACACAGTGACAATGAGCACATATTGGTGCAGCATATCAATGTCATATTATTAAGGGCAGGTTATTGTCTTTTCGTCACGTAAACGTCCTGTTTGTTTCGTCTAAGTTTAAAACAATATAATAACCTTCTTTATACCTTGGTAGTAAAAAGATAACTTTACTGCCTATTCCCGGTATTAATACGTCCGCAACTCTGTTTGGAAAAAGATTTTTGTAAAATCCGGTTTTAGCTGATCACTAAACGGCAAAAGCAATATCTTGTGGTGAGCCAATGTATCTATATCTACTATATACGTAGTTTATTACTATTAATAGCTTACATTATACTAAACTATTGTCTTTATCAGAAATATCTACATATTAACAAAATGTTTATACTATAATAATATTATATTATAGTTGTTGCTGCCACTGTTGTTGGTGCTGATAGAACACACCGACCCTCGTCGACGCGGCTGATATCAGTTTCGAAGTTGTCTATCAAATATCTCTCACATAGGTTTGGGTCTTCAATGTCGCAATCGCTTATAACTTAACTCGTGAACTGTTTTCCTTTCGTTTGTCTCTGGGTGTGCGCGTGGCAGTGCTGGTGCTGGTGCTGGCGAGCTAACGGTCAACGGAGGAATGTCGCCGGCCGGGTTTACTATCAGGGCAGGCATGAGGTAATAGGGTCGACAGTCGCACGGCCTTGCTCATGAGGACACGTACAGTTAGTGAGCGATGCGTCCTCAGAAAACTGCGCGGTGTTATCGTATCTCATCATGAAACACCACACAGTTACCGCAGTAATTTTACTAGCTACAAACTTCCACAGACCGGAACACAGTAATATCTGCACGCTACAGTTTGGTGGTAGAGACGACAGCCGTAGTGGCTTCTAGACGGTCTCCGGTGATAAAGATCCACTTCCAAAGTATTCATTTATTTGATTCTTTGTCGGACATAGTACAGTAGGCGGATTTGTTGCCTAGATAGTAATCTATGCCAATTAATCCTAGGACATAACAATTTTGAAGACAGATGTAATCGTCATTGTCATCTGATAGACATCCACTGCTGGACATAGGCTTCCCCTAAAAATCTCCAGATCGATCGGCCCTGCGCTGCAGGCAATAAGAGCCGTCGTTTGTAGGGGTTCGCATGGTGGGGTTTGAGCCCTTTCCCACCACGCTAGCAGTGTGAACCACGAGCAGGTGAGGTTGGTTTGGGTCCTGTGAGTTGTTGTGCGGGACCTGTTAAGAATACAAATCAATTCCAGTCTAAATCTTAACCATTCGGTGAAGATACCTGAATGTTAACAAAGGATGGTCGTAAAGGCAAGGGTGTAAAGGTTCCCGACCAGTAATTCTCGGGATCCAAGCCAACCTCACCTGCTAGTGGTGCACCCTGCTAATCGACAAACGAGGCTCTGGCTCCCACCAACACGCATTGGACCAGTGTGGTGGGAAATGGTTCAAATCTCCTTTCGAACCTCTACATACGACTGCCTCTAGTGCCCAGTGGTCCTGGAGACCATGCTGACCGTGTATAGAGATCTTTGGGGAAGGCCAATCTCCAGCAGCAGACGTCTATCCACTGATGATGATGCTGAAACAAAACATAAACAGCTGAGCTAAGACATACAAGATTGTTTTAGATGAAATAAAACTTAGTAAGCTTTAACATTCGATATTTATTATCCTTTTCTATCGTTTACAGCTTTTTTTATATCTGATTGTTTATATATGATGTAATCTTGTCATTCGATTGGATTGGATTGCACAGGATTGTTTAGATCCATTCATAGGATTCTAATTCAGACGTACAGTGTTCAAAATGCTGTTCTCTTTCGAGTTCTACACCCCTGATATATTTGTGTATCCTCTAATGAATATAGCTCGTTTGATAGTAAACAGTTACGCTGTGAACGTTCATTATACAAATCATCATCCGTTTCCGGTACATCAATTTTAGTCTTTTTAAAAAAATACTTCACCTCCTTGGGATAACTTTGATAATGAGTATAAATTCATAATTTAATGATTTTTTGAGAGATAATAAATGCAGTGCTAATATGGACTAGCTGCAGACGGAGCGAGGCTGTAGGCTTCATGTCAGATCTCCATAGAATACTGGATAGGGCTGGTTTGTTCCTGACGTGTCTTGTGCCCTTTCCGTGGTTGCCGTTGGCGCGGAGTGGCGCCGGGGGAGCGCGTGCTCGCCGCTCGGAGAAAAGATTCTCGGAAAATGAAGAAAAGAAAAGCATTTTAAAACTAGACGCCGACGGAAGTGATCGGACCGCTTTCTCACAGCCGCCCCATTACAGCTGACGGCACCGTGAGCTACCGGACCGATTCCGAGTGGAAAGGGACAAGGCTGCCGAGGATCACTCCGTGGCACCACACCGTTATATTATTTCATAAATATTTCATTAATTTATAAAGACGAAACATTTTTAGTTAATCTAGACCTTTTTTTATTATTTGGGGGTCCTTTTTTTATTATGTTTGACAGATACCTTACTTCTGGAGGGGAAGACGGGGTTATCTGAGATTCTTACCCACTAAAACCCCATCGGTAGTCTGCATCAGTTCATTCGGATAGGCTCCGAGATCTCTTACAGAACGCACCTCTCTACACTTTGTGTTACACGTCTCTGAGGAGTAGCCTGACCCTCCTAAGCACCATCGCTGAGCCACATGCTGTCCCACACAGGTTCGCTTGTTGAGCGATGAGGGACCCCACCCTCAAGACCCGCGAAACTCCTACACCCTTTTAGTCACCTTCTACGACATGCAGGGCTTTCCTTAGTCCTATTCTTACTACAATTTAATTTAGCCCTAGCGAGATCTAAAATGTTATTTCAAGGTTATTGGCAGAGCTAGATTCAGTAGAGACAGCTTAGTGATGAAGAATGACCACCAGTTGTGTAGCTTGATTGATACTAATACTAATATGACCAGCACGACCTCACTGCAACGATATCAAGTATGGAGGGAACAGGATGATGCTTTACCATATCCACCTGATGGTAAGTGGATGTGTGATCTACGGTGGTATAAGTGACAAGTAATTTGTATCTTCCCTTGAAGGCAAGATGTATGTAGTTAAATTTGACTTGATGTTAAAATCGTCGCTTTAAGGTAACTATTTCTTTACTAATTTATTAAAGCGTTAAACAGCGTGGTGTAACCGACGCCATATTGTATTATTTACCAACAGACGAATTTTTATTTGGTCGTGACGTTAAGTTTAAATGATTATTGGTGTTTGTGGGAGTTTTATAAACGTAAACTGAATAATAAAGTTAACGTTAACTACGGCGGGTTCGTTGACCCAGTCACTGCTGATAACACGACAGTAAACTTAGAGGGTGGTCTTTTGATATCTGGTAGTTAAACTATTTACACTATCACTGCGTTACATTGACGATTATTAAAAGGTTACAATACCAGAATGATTATGAAGTTATTACTAACATCAGCTATTTAGAAACTTAAGCAGCACTCCAGTTAGATTAATTGTACAAGCGATGGTGTATTTATTGGTGGAAGGTCTTTATACCCTGTGGGTAAACCTTCAAGGAGTCTTCAAGTTCCTTTGAACCCTGACTGACTGTCTCCGTCTACTTAATACATTATGATTGGTTAGGTGTCTGCTGCCGGAGACTGTATAAGTGTGTGGCTTATTGCAGCCGATAAACAGTATTGTGCAACCATTAAAATGTTCCGATTTGAAGAGCGCTATAGCTAGTGAAATTACTGAGCTGACGAGACTCAACATCTTATGTGTCAGGCGACGAGCGTAATGCGGAGTAGTGTATATCAACCTAATTAGAGCCATGTTGTTATAAGCCGGCGTATCACTTACCATCAGGAGAATGTTCCGCTCTTCTCGTCGCTTAATCGAATTAAAAAAAATTGCCGGGGTCTACAATCGGAGAAGAAGAGGGAGCGTCTGGCTGCCGAATCCAGCTTTATTTATACCTGTCTGTGTTGCCAGTTTCCATTACAGTTATAAATAACTAGTATTAGAAGCGTAGGATTATTTATGATATGATCGATTCGATCGAACATGTCATAAATATATATATGATCTTATTATATATTGTGTGTGGGAAGAATATATATGATCATCCCACACACAAATAATCCTTCGCATGTTACTTAAACTCATTTCATATCATTATCATTGTCATTACCAACCGATGTCATATATATTATATAAGGTTGGAAAATATCTCCCTTCCGCTTTTTTGCTCTTTATTCAATGCTTTATAAAAAGTGTTACAGTAATCGGATTTAGTTCAAATATGCGCCGTTTTGTTCGATAATCTGTATCCATCTAGACGGCAACTTCATAATACCTCCCTCGTAGAAGCACCCCCCCTTATTTGCGAAGAACTCGGACAGCCACTTTTCATAAGCCTCTTTTGAGTTCAACTTTACACCACCAAGGGCGTTCACCATGGACAGGAACAGGTGGTAATCACTTGGCGCTATGTCCGGGCTATATGGTGGATGCAATAAAACCTCCCATCCGAGCTCCCGTAGCTTCTGACGAGTCATCAACGAAGTGTGTGGTCTGGCGTTGTCCTGGTGGAACACTACACCCTTCCTGTTGGCCAATTCTGGACGCTTCTGGTCGATCGTCTGCTTCAAGCGGTCCAGTTGTTCGCAGTAGATGGTAGAATTAAGCGTCTGGCCATATGGGAGCAGCTCATAGTGGATGATTCCCTTCCAATCCCACCAAACACACAGCAAAACCTTCCTGGCCGTCAATCCCGGCTTGGCCACTGTTTGGGACGATTCACCGGCCTTCGACCACGACCGTTTTCGCTTGATATTGTCGTATGTGATCCATTTTTGGTCGCCGGTCACCATCCGCTTCAAGAATGGGTCGAGTTCGTTCCGTTTCAGCAGCATATCGCAGGCGTTGATTCGGTCCAGAAGGTTTTTTTGCGTCAAATCATGCGGCACCCAAACATCAAGCTTTTTTTTGTATCCAGCCTTCTGCAGATGGTTTAAAATGGTTTGGTGACTAACTCCCATCTCCTGGGCGATGTCACGAGATGCCACATGCCGGTCTAACTCGATGTAGTCCATGATTTGATCGGTATTTGTCGTCACAGGTCTTCCGCCGGCTGGCTTATCTATGGTGTCGTTTTCACCGGCTCTGAATCGTCGAAACCATTCCTCCGCGGTTCGAAGTGATAGAGTACCATCCCCCAAAACACCATTAATCTCACGGAACGTTTCTCTAGCGGATTTGCCTTTAACGAAGGAAAACTTTAAAATAGCGCAAATTCGGCGTTAGTGAACTCGTATGTTTACACGTCTATAACTGTTGAACGCAATATCCAAACTAATTATGCATAGCGTCGTTTTGTAGGTTATGTCAAGACCTTTCAAATTATGTATAGTATTGCCAGATACGAGCTCTGTAGCGCTTTGTACATAGCCGCGAAATTCAAAAGACAAAAAGGCGGAAGGGAGATATTTTCCAACCTATTATATCATATATATATATATATATATATATATCAGTGTCTCCACTGCTGAACATACGCATCCGCCAAAGATCTCTACGTTTGTAGAGATTCATATGGGAGATTTGCGTCATTTATAATTACGCTGGCCCAATGCGAGTTGGTGGGGGGCGGGAGCCTTTTTTGTTGATTAGCAGGGTGCAGGTGGGGTTGGTTTTGGATCTTGTGAGATGTTGTGCAGAAATCCTTACATCCCTATATTCATTTGATAGATAAAAACCATTTGAGAAATTTATTTAACACATAATTTTATGTGATTACGTTTGATTTGCAGAGTTGTTCGAGTCGCTGGACACGCAGGTGGAGACGAAGAGCTGTCCAGGAGTGTGCATGCACACGTTCACCGCCCTCATCTGCAATAAGGTGCTGGACGGCGCCGAGTGCCCCGACAGCATGAAGTGCTGCATTGACGAACCCTTAGGTACGTACTGTTGCATTCAATACAGACTAAAAACATACACAAGGTTTCCTCACTTCTTACTGACTATTGATTAAGTTATCCGTTTAGCCTTAGTGTGTCATAAAATGGTGATTAAAGACAAAGGTTCTAGATTGTTCTAAGTACAGAAGCTTTATGAAGAGTAGAGTTGGTTATCAAAACATATCATCTCTCTCTTACCAAGCGAACACGCTAGGCATCGAGCTATCGAGCTACCATCGCTGCTCCTATTCCTACCGCCACACAGTAGTGTGCTAACATTACTGTCCTCTGGTTTTAATGGAGTTGTAGCCGGTGAAATGACTACTGTAACATTTTATGTCTTATAACTAGTATAATAAGATGCAGTGTATATCATACTGACTAGCGTTATTACTAGCAGTCGTGTAGTGAACTTGTCGCTGGACCCGTCGCCGCGTAGAACAAAGAAAAAATACTAAAAGATATATCAAATCTTAGTGGTGCAGTGTACACATCTTAACTGTGATATTGTTACGAGCTCGTTTCTTTTTTGCTCAACGAACAGACGCGACCAGCGAGACGCTCAGCTGATGACGTGAATTTGTACTCACAATTAAAACGGTATATCGTAAATTGTAATGTTTCCAGAGAACGAAACCGCCGTCACCACGCGGCGGCCGTTCACCACACGCTACACCACCACCGAGTCGGAGGACGAGGACACCACCACCACGGCGCCCGACAAATACAAAGACAGTGGTAATTATTAGGTACACATATTAAATATTAGGTCTTGTAATACGCAAAATGGGTTTTTATGATTAGATATTTATTGACGGTTTCCAAACGGCAATACTGACACTGGTGGCACGAGCTACCTTCGGATAGTGAGGTAATCACGGAACTGAGACTCAGAGCAGATAATCATCATCATATTGAAACCGGAACGTAATTATAAAATGTATACTTAGTATAAATACCGAGTATCAATACCGCACGATTCCTTGCAACCAGATTAACTGAGCTGACTATCACCATTACAAATAAAATGCTGTGCTAATGTATAGGATATTACTCAAGGTATATTCTTCTCCTTATTTTTTACATCTTAATATTCCCACTGTTGGGACTCGTGATTTTCTCTAAGAAGAGGAGAGCCAAATCCATGATATTGTTTAATTGACACATTATGAAAGCTATTAGTAAAATACGTCGGTTCTTTACGATGACGTCCTTCAGTAAAAGTACATGATCAGCAGGGATCGAACCCGGGATGTACAGCGAGTACTACCATCAGCTTAGAAACTTAGCTATCAAGGCTCCAAAGAATTTATAATGCAATGAAATTGATGATTACTGTTTTACAGTTTTATACTCGGTGTAAAATTTGTGAGTTCTCGTAGTAATACGTAGGAGTGACTGCGCTACCACTGGGGAACAGCTTCACCACCATCAGGTCGATTGTCAAGGTCTAGCTTATCGTTGATATAAAAATAATGCTATTGCCGTTTGTGTGTAATGTCCAGGTAACATATCGTGCCCGGACGTGTGCGTGGTGGTTGAGCTCGCGCAGTACTGCCAGGCTTACCTCACCAGCCACAAGCTCTGCGTGAAGGGCCGCGTGTGCTGCGTCACCAAAGACTTCTACGGCGACAAACCGCCCGACAACCTGGTCATACCCAACGAGAAGCACCACCACAAGAAGAGACCCAGTACTGCGGTCCGTTCACTTCCATTTAATTTGCTGAATGATTATTCAAATGAAGACTATTCGCAGCAAGGGTTTGTCTCTTATTACATCTGGTGAATAATTAGTCGGCTAAATCTACTTCCAGTTGACAACAACACCAGCGCCGAAGAAGAAAGTGAACCGCGAGTGCAGAGGGGAGTGCATCAGCGGACTGCTGCTGCTGCTGTGCGAGAACGTGGACGAGCACGCGGTGTGTACGGAAGGCGGCAGCTGCTGCATCACCGACCCCAAGCACGCGGACACCACAACCAGGAGGCCCACAACCACGCCGCGCCCCACCACGCCGGTGAGTCTCACAAGTAGAACTCTCACAGAGCTGCTCATATGTCTGCCTCTTTATTTTATCTGAATGAATACCATGGTGGTTATTTGGCCGCAGGCGCCGCTGCCACACTGCCACGGCTTCTGCCTGCCGACCGTCATGGCAGCGTTCTGCAAGAGCCCATCCGAGATCATCTCCTACACCAACTGCAAGCTGGCCAACATGTTCTGCTGTGATAACACCAGGTACATTTCTTGCATCAATGAAGTGTTAGGTACAGTCCCTCTTACACAGAAGTCTCTCATCTTCCTCCTCTCCTCTTTTGGTGCAGTTGTGGTTTTACACGTCTGTTTTTCCTCTATTTTCTGATGATGTTAACCGGTTGGAAGTTCACTTTGATTCTTGCAACTCATCTGATAATGAGTCCCTGGACCCGGATCTAGAGATGACGATCTGTATCATTCTCAATTTATAATTTAATTTAGTTCTTATACTCTGAAACAATTTATTATTAACTTTAAACATTATTCAGATTTGAATAGTAGATTGTTTGGTTGTGTATCGCAGGGCTAAGATATCGCGGTCGACCACGCCGCGCCCCACCACCACCACCACCAGCACGACGCCGGCGCCGGCCGACCCGCGCCCCGACTGCCCCGGCTCCTGCGTCGTGCCGCTGCTGTCCTTCACGTGTTTCCGTAAGCTATTAGTTCATTAAGTTAAACGAAGCAACCCCTTAAAGACAAGGTTACTGTGTCGCGTATCATCTATCAGTTAAATTATTGGTTATAACACCACATGGTACTCATGGTAGTAACACAAAGTATTTTTTTTTCATTCGACCAATCAACTAAATATGACGTTCCTAATGTTGATGCTGCGATTGCTGTTGTGTCGTCAAAGTTCCAGTTCACCGCAGCGACGCAAGATTGGCCTTTTAACACAAGCGTATCTGGTTTGATGGTAAAACCACTAGTGATGAAGTCTGAATGATGATGAGGTTTGTCGAACACACATGGGTATGACCATAACAGCATTACTGTGTTTCGGCTGTCAAATGAGAGTTGGGGTAGTCTGATCGGGTTCAACGTTCACAGTCTTAACATCATATAAAGTTGATGTTAAATGTTGATACATGAAATATAGAAAAAAAACTGTCTAAAGTTTAGGTCTACAGTCTTTAGGTGTTAATCAAGGTTTCATCACCATCTTAAAATGTATCAGTATGCGTTTGTAATATAGTTAGTAATACAATTCCAGACAACGCGGAAATAACGGACGTATTCAAATGCAAGAAGGCTGGCACCCAGTGCTGCGCGCCCAAGTCGAAGGTGCTGGAGGTGGTGGGCACGCCGCAGCACAACGAGACCTACCCGCTCACCACCACCACGCTGGCTGCGCACACGCATCACGCGCACCACGCACCCACCACGCACGCACTCGCCGCCCACCTGCCCCACTCCACCCACGTCACGCAGCACACCACCCCCATCGATCGGATAGCCTGTGAGTAAACCTTCAGGGTGTCTTCAAGACGCTTTGAAGCCTGACTGACTGTCTCCGTCTACTTAATACATTTTTACTGGTTAGGTCTCTGATGCCGGAGACCGTCTAGCTAGTTACCACCACAATGCTTCTTACAGCCGAGATGTAGTACTGTGCAAACATTACTGTGTTCCGGTTTATAGGGCGCTGTAACTATTGAAATTACTCTGGTAACGAGACTCGGCATCTTATGTCTCAGGCGACGAGCGCAAGTTTTCAGTTACGTAAGTTAGAGTGACACTTTAGTGTCCTATATTATGTATGATTCCTATATTATGCCTTACATCATGAGCGATGGATCAGTAAAAGTCTCAGCTAAACAAATCCAGTGGTTTCACTGATTATCCAAAACGTACATACAATTTTTTTTTAAATCTGTTAATTAAACAATAAGCTGTTGTTAATGTAATTGTGTGGCACCGCTTGCTGCAGACCCTTACGACACCAGCTACGGGACCACGATGCACTCCTCGGAGAAGTACAACAAGTACGTCTGCGGCGTGAAAGGTACCTTACATCAATTACATCACCTTCTGTTTATATCACAACCGCAGAACTATTTTCACGCTGCAGCTCCTATTTCTGATCATCATCATCATTTCAACAGCTGGACACGGGTCTCTTGTAATGTCTTTGTGCAAACATTATTTTCGTCCGGTTTAAAAGGCGCTGTAATAATATATTAAATGTAAGAATTACTGAGGTAACGAGACTTAACATCTTGCATCTTGTTCAGATCAGATCAGACCTTGCCAATTTTATCAGTCAGACCACAAGCTGCTGCGTACGGTAAGGCAGCTACTAGAGGGATGAAGAATCCTTTTTATTGTTCTTAAACGCACATGCATACATAAAGTAGATTTATCTATTGTGATAAAAAAAGATGTGAAGATCTTTGGGGGAGGATTATGTCCAGCTGTGGGCGTCTTTCAGCTGATGATGATGAACTAAAGCTCGTCCGAATCAGATAAATAAAATATCTCTCTTAAACATTTAGTTCTTTAGAGTGGAATTCCGTACATCATGTTGGAGTATTGATGAAGTATGTGGCGTGTCCAGGTTTTACACAGTCACAAGATACGGGAATACTGGATGAATTAAGAATTCATTACAGCTCAATATGATCAAGGAAAGTAGTTCAGCAGCTTTATTCACCATATTTTAAGCTCAAAATTAATCTGTAAACGAGGCTCAGCAAGATACAATGGTATTCTAATCCAAAGAGATCAGTTACTGAAAAATTGATGCTGGATGCTGCTGACTGGTGTGATTTGCGAAGGTACGTCGTCGCGCGCTGGTCGCGTGATGGGCGGCGAGGACGGCGCGCCGGGCGAGTGGTGCTGGCAGGTGGCGCTCATCAACAACAACAACCAGTACGTGTGCGGCGCCGCGCTGGTCGGCACCCAGTGGGTCCTCACCGCCGCCCACTGCGTCACCAAGTGAGTACATCAGCACTATATCCACATTCACACCGGCGTCAGTATTCACTCTGAGACACAAGGACACATCTATTTGTACAGGTTTGCCAGCATCGGATTAAAGGATTTTTTGAGAAAAATATACTCCGCAAATTCTACTTTTTTCCTCTTTTATAATCCTATATAATATTTAAACTAACCACATGTTTCCTGCCCTTTTTGCTGACCTTACCACCCCTATGGTAAGGTCAGCGGATCCTTTC
This sequence comes from Troides aeacus, assembly GCA_033220335.2. Classification (NCBI taxonomy): domain Eukaryota; kingdom Metazoa; phylum Arthropoda; class Insecta; order Lepidoptera; family Papilionidae; genus Troides; species Troides aeacus. The sequence goes on from CM067288.1 coordinate 764,731, forward strand.
TCTATTGCTGGAGATCATCTAGGTAGATACTACTGCAGCACCTATTGCAGTAAACATATCAGTATTATGATCTAGAAATTATTCCGCGTCGAATGCTCATGTTCCCGTGTCGATGCTTTCATTCGTTTTCACGTGATCAGCAACAAACAATACTTTTTTCAATATTTATAGAAAGATAACAGGAAGTGTACAACCACAACAACCTAACCAACTCATTTTTAAAGCAACGTGGAAATAATTCCTCATCATTCAAAGTTTAGCTTGGAGGAGAAACAGGGGATGAAATTATTATACATAAAATTTATCAGTGGATCAAATGTGACCCCTGACTTACATATCACAATTCCAGCAGCTGGCCCCTGCACCTCAGAACCTGTTATCATGCACGTGTGATCTTTAATAATTTTAAATGTGTTAACACGAAACTCTTTGCACATTCCAGCATCGTTCGCTCCGGGGACGATTATTTCGTGAGGGTCGGCGACAACGACCTGACGCGCAAGTACGGCTCGCCCAGCGCGCAGACCCTGCTGGTCGCCACCACCTACATACACCACAACCACAACAGCCAGACCCTCGACAATGACATCGCTCTCCTCAAGCTGAAGACTAAAGCGGAGCTCAAAGACGGTCAGATCATAACTGTTCTATACATCAGTAATTAAATATTCATGGCCTGTATATACTTAAAGCGTGTTCGCCATTTTGTTGCGATTGAAGTGACGTCACGGGAAACAGTATTGTTCCAATAAAACAATATTAATAAGTAATAGAGGGGCTTATTTAAGTTAAACATTACTTATTGTACTCGGTTGCTAGGTGATGTGGTATCACCACCGGGTAGACGTGAGATTAATACCAATGGAACACTGTTTCTTATTCTCCAGGTGTGTGCCTGGTGTGCCTGCCGGCGCGGGACGAGGAGCACCCGGCCGGCAAACGCTGCACCGTCACCGGATACGGATACATGGGAGAGAGTGAGTATCATTAGCAACTAATATATTTGTTTACCCTAAACTATTGAAGGAGATAAATATTACTTCAATAACATACATATGTATCACGTCTCGTTCCTACGCGTTACTTCAATAATTTTGGGTATTAAGGGTGAAGCTCAAGCCTGAACGCGATGGAGGATCATCGTAGACGACATTTGCCCCCATCTTGGTGGCATAGGATATTAATGAAGAATATGTTAATGTGCATACATAACATTAATATGAACTTGATAAATTCACAATACTCTTCTATTTGGAAGAAGGATTAAAAGAAGTATTAACAAGATAAGTGTACTAGGTCTCTGCTGCTGGATAACGTCTACGTAACCACCACAGTTCCTATTTCTGTAGCCAAATAGTAGTGTGCACACATAACTGTGAACCGGTTCCAAGGGAGTTCCTAGCCCACTAGCTATTACACTTAATTACTGGGGACTACAAGACTCAACATCTTGTCTCCAAAGTGACGAGCTATGTGGTGTAGTACGGGCGTGTCATTTCCCACCAGGTGAAGATCTCTCTCGTCTGGTCGTTTTTCCGAATATAAAAAATCTGATTTATTTAAATGTGTGTGTGTCTGAAAAACATGAACCGACGTATCCGCTGCAACAATGTTAGAACAGTGGTCGGAGGTTAGCTGCTTCATAAATTGTGATTGAATTTATGTGTCTGAATTCCGTAACTCCAGCTGGTCCGATCCCGCTGCGCATCCGCGAGGCGGAGCTGCCCATTGTCAACGACTCCGAGTGCGTACGCAAGGTGAACGCGGTCACCGAGAAGGTGTTCATCCTCCCCTCCAGTTCCTTCTGCGCGGGCGGGGAGGAGGGCAATGACGCGTGCCAGGTAATTTTGTCTTCTTTGATATGTTATTAATACTAACTTGTTATTAGCTCAGATTATAATTTTATAAAAGAAATGTTTCTCTGGACCTCCGAACTCACAGTGAAAATTAATAGATCAGTATCTTTTTACTGCTGGTAGGTCTCTGTTAATATTTTTAGTATCTGTTGTTATTAGTGTATAAATATTGCTATGTTCCGCTTTGAAGGGGGTTGTAATGAATGATATTACTGCGTTAACGAGACTTGACATCTTGTATCTCAAGGCAACGAGCACAATGTGGTTCTGTGTGCCATTTTATCGAACGCCACGTTGTGGAAAAGCGTATCGCTTACCAACAGGACTTGCTTGTCTCATCGCTTTGTCAAATTAAAAATTCTTCATTTAATTTGTAAACACGCATTTAATTATTTGTAACCTCGAAAATATCTTCAACAATTTAACATTTTCACAGGGCGACGGTGGCGGCCCGTTGGTATGTCAAGATGATGGTTTCTACGAGCTCGTGGGGCTGGTGTCGTGGGGCTTCGGTTGCGGCCGACAGGATGTGCCCGGCGTCTACGTCAAGGTGTCATCCTTCATCGGATGGATCAACCAGATAATATCTGTGAACAATCCGTAACGACCCGAGCTCCTGATCCTAGAAAACTATCGAATTGATGGATATAGCAAAATTGTTAATTACGATTCGTTGCCTGAATAGCATTTATTTTGTTTATTATTAATTATTAAACAATATACGAAAGATACACGAAATGGTGCTAACAGTTGCTTTGATGGTTTCTCGGATCATATTAGAAATAAATTTAAAATTTTACTTAAGACCTCATAATACTCGTATTTACAGAGATTGTCTGGAAACATATAAATGTGAACTTTACTTGCGGGACGGATTTATTTTATAACAGTCGAGGCAATAAATAGCGTTTAGAACAAGTCGACAATGTAATGAACAGAAATATAACCTAATTTTTTTTTTATTCATCTCTTGTTTTAAGAATTTTTAATTGTAAAATTATTAATCGAAATTTCTCGAGAACACAAACGTAGTAAACGTGCAGTGTCTATGGTACTTAAGAAAGAATTTCTTTTACGTTTATTATTTATGGTACTATATTATAAGAATAAAAATGTAAATAGTCTTAAAAAATTTTGCTTTTAGCATAGGATTTATTTATTTTAGTTATATAAGTAACTTATTCTGAGGCATTTATTTTCAGTTCCCACCATTGTTTTTTTGGCGTGTTAATCTATTTTTATTTGCTAAACACCCATGATTTAAAAAAAATAGAAGAAATGCACTCATTATAACCTGTTCTCAAAAAAGGGATGGACGGAAGAAATAAAAAGCATTCATTATAAAATATTTCAGTTTTATAAATACAATATTACCACTGATTTTAGTTTAAAGTATTAGAAACAAACTGTGCTCAATGAATTAGCGTGGGATCACTTTAGTATTAATGTGAAAGACCAAACGATAAGTTTTACGCAATCTTATATGTATTCTAGTAATTTATTTTAGCTTTTAAGTGTATGAAGCAATGAAATGCATTAATATTCCTTCCCCGGAGCCATAAATGTCACATATAATTCGTTTAACGGTCATTAATAGATTTGTAAATAGACTTTTGGTGCTAGTTGAGCTTCGACATATTTATTAGTGTACCGCTAGATACACTTTGATAATAATCACTTGTTGGAGAAATAAATGTACGAAACAAAATGTAATTTTATTTTGTTTCAGTGTCTCTTTATTCAAATTAGCTACGAGACGAGCGGGACGTTCACCGGATGATAAGTGATACGCCTGCCCACAACGTAGCGCTAGTTAGGATGATATATGGACCACATAACGCTAGTCTCCTGAGACATAAGATGTTGTTTCGTTAACCCAATAATTAACACAAGCTACAGCGCCTTGAACTGGAACACAGTACTGTCTATCAGCTGCAATAGGCGCTGCGGTGCTACCTAAACGGTCTCCGGCAACAGAGACCTACCACCAGTAAAAAGTAGCCTTTCTAAAAAAAGTATAGTTGTATTAAAAAAAACCTTTATGTAATAACAACATTAAGTTACCTTAGTTTTTCTCCAGTTCCCTCAGTCATCAAAGTAGGAAGTAAATAATTTTTTTTAAAAGCTGGACACCTTAATAATTTTTATTCATTGCATTAGTTTGGTAAATGAAATATGGGCATAAGGGTTTCCGTACAATATCTCGCGGGATCCAAGTCAACCTCACCTGATCCTGGTGCACCCAGCTAATTAACAGACGAGGCTCTGGCTCGCACTAATTCGCATTGGGTCAGCGTGATGAGAATCATTTCCCCATACAAATCTCTACCAGATTGAGGTGGGAATCTTTGGGGAGGCTTATATCCAGCAGTGGACGTCTATCAGCTGATGATAATGACATGAAATGTGGAAGTTTGTGTTACTCTAGTAGTTCCACTAGCTATTGTTTGCACACTACTGGCTGTCGGCTGCAATCGACGCTGTGGTGATACCTACCTAGTCCGTACCGATCTCCGGCAACAGAGACCTACCTGTAATACCATCAGTAACTATTGATGTAATCTCAGTTCAGAGAAATGGACAACAAAATTAAACACAATAAATGCTTGCATATTTTATTTAGTTCCTTTATAATATTATCGCACCTACATCAATACAATACACTAATATATAGCAATGAATATAAGACGATCACCTTCCAGTCCTGGGCAGTAATCAACACGCGCAATACAACACCAGCCGGAAAACCCGTGAGTGGATAGCGGCATTCATACACAACAAACCATATTCATAAAATACAAAATATATAACTATTGTAATATTTACGGCGAGGAGTATAGCATGCAAGTCCAGCAGCACTGAGACCTCGTCAGATATTCTGTATATAAAGTAATCGCACTAATTATAATTAATTTATCTGTCTGAAAGACCTTCATTGATTTTAACAATTGTATGGCTAATAATTTATAAATCGAACATACGCCAGCTTCCGTATAAACGCTACTTAAATATAATCCATAATACTAACAGAATATTTCATGCTATTGAAATTTAATTAAATATAAAATATAATAAATGTGGTTATAAACAACCAATAAATGTCAGTTTCAATTTAAATTCTAATAATTACTGTATTTATTAAATTTCTATAACTGTAATATAATCGATTACATCCATATCGAACCGCACAACACTTACTTGTATCTGCTCGTCTATTATGTAATATGTAATGGTATTAATAAAATATTAAAAAAAATACATATAGTTTCCATCGCAAACTTCAAGTAAACTATACTCGACCTGCAGTCCAAGGAACTCTCATGGTAAGCTCATTTGAATAACTTTATAGTAAACCATTTTGAATTTAGCGCCCATTAAAAATAAACCATTTTTTTATTCAAGCAAGCTACGAGAGGAGCGGGAGCTTTACCTGATGGTAAGCGATACCCCCGTCCATAGCAACCTGGCGCTAGTTATTCCGAACTCGCTGGGTATTAAATCTCCATTGTGGTTGTTAGCAGAACATATATTACAGCATTGACATTATTTCAACAAACCAGCCAATGACTTCAGTATTCTTGAACGTATACTGGCTTTGGGGAGCAGAGGCTAAATGCTTGCTTTGTAACACTATGGCCTGCAGAGACTCAAGTTGGGAAGTTTGGATGATTATAGGTTGGATCGAACCAGGTTAGCAACCACTCTTATGAGAGTGGTTGCTAACCAGGTCCGATCTGTTGCTCTATAACAGAAATGTTGTAAACCGACTGTCAACATGAGAGCCAGAGCAGCCCTCAGCGAGCACCATTCACCATGTAAAATTGAAGTGAAGTTGTAGCCTTTTGGTGGTTAAAAAAAGTCTACATTTTGTTATGCACAATGTCTTCCATAAATAACTGTTAATTATGTTGCACATTATAAGTTTCTTGTTCCCGCCAGAAGTGAGCCTCATGAAACCTCTTGAAAAACCCAAGTGCTGGTTAAAAAGTTCCAAATGGGATTTTCGACATTATTCACACACAAATCCAGTTAATCAACTAATGATCCAGTTACATTCATTACTTTATTTACAAAGTTGACATCTTTGGGACTCATATCGCCTTGCACCAGGTGACCGTTCTGATAGGCTCATAATAGCGACGAGACTATTCAGTAATGACGATCTCCTTCTCCTGGATCCCCCTTCACTGCGGTACAGTAGCACAGCTGTTCGTGTTAGTGCGCGTTGCGGTCTAGGAGTGGTCTCTTGTGCAGCGCGGAGGCGGCTGTTGGGCCAGGTGCCGGCGCGGGCAGCTTTGATGGCTTCTTGAACGACATCGAACGGTTCGCGTTCTCCTTGCCTTGCTGATCCTGACGCTGTGAAGTCGAAGGTAAAACCTTATTGTTTTAATCTCTTGCATGTAACAATTGGACAGATGATCTGGTAAAGTTCGCGAGAACCCACTAAATTTGGAAAACACAGGACTAATTGAAGTAGAAATCTTTGGGCTGGAGTCTATATTCAGCAGTAAGCACCTATCGGTTGATGATGGCATAAAAACTGGTCCAGACTTAAATACTACCAGGAGAAATTTTTAAGGAGTAAATTGGAATAATTGTCGATTGTGATGATTGTTGTTATGAACTCACCCGTCGTGTGTATATATCGGTCTCGGAGGTGCACTTGATCAGGGGATGTTCGGCGGGGGTGGTAGCAGCGGTAGTAGTAGCGGTAGGCGGTAAAGGTGTCGCGAACGCGCCCGACTCGTCGGAGCACGAGGACTCGCAATCGCTGATTGTTCTGTTCTCGTCTGATTCTATCACGATGCAGTCCTGATATCAAAAAATCAGAGATAGATAAGAGACATTTTTTTCGAATACTTGCTTTTATGCCTGGTAGACAGGTGGGATGGTAACTGATGTATATATCCAAAACATTGTAGTGCTATTAAGTATGATATGTGCACTGGATCATTGTCAAACATAAACTAACATTGCACTTGTCGCTTTGAAACATGATGATGCTGTCTCGTTACTCCAGCGATTTCAATAGCCGCAAAGTCCTTTAAGCCGAACTACAGTAATGAGCACTTCTATAATTTGGAGGCAGATTTACAGTATGTAATCTTAAGGGGATCAAAAGGATATCACCAACCATATTACGCTACTTGAGGCTCCTGAATCAAACCAGGGATATTCGTGTTACTGAGCATGCGCTTAGCGACTGACTGCGCCATGGTGATAAAGCATGCAAACACTAATGTATAATGTAATAATGCAGCAGTACGTACGTCGTCGCTGGGCTTGCACCGCATCGTCCTGAAGCGCGCCAGCACGCGCTCGTGCGGCGAGGCGGCGGGCAGCTGGCGGGGGAAGCGGTACTCGTTGCGGTGGGGCGTGCGCCCTGCGCACCCAACCACACATCTTTATACTTGTATGCAGTACAAATAGGTAACACTCGACGGCTCATGAATTGTGACAATCAACCAATAAAAATTTCGGTACTCTACACCGAGATTATCTCTAGATGTGCTGCCGTGATACCTACAAACACGGGCAGATAGTCCTTCGTCACCTTGGGCATTCCGTAAGGTAGACGATTTGGTTAAAATCCGTACTCACTCCAGAGAAAGATCTCAAAACCATCATCCAATCTGGAAGAAGACCTCACCCATTTTTGATTATACTATCAATCAATCGATCCACCTCCTTGCTTCGTGACAATCCGCGAAACGCCTAACATTATGAACCCTGCAATTGAGCAGGTCCCGAGCAATCTCATAGTTGGCATCGATGAGATCTAAATGTTGAATAGACACTTTGGCCTCATCTGATGAAGATGCCAACAAATATACCAGCTTTGGAGCCAGGGTTACAAATCCTTTCAGCGATGGAGTAAAGGGCAATGCTACCCATTGGTCTAAATCACTACTAAACCACGTTACATAAAGCAGTAGCAGCCTACTGATGAGCGCTGTGACCCGTCAGACCACAACTTAGTGCGAGTCAACTCCGCTCGACCCCTTTAAACATCCCACCGCCTGAAGTATCTGATCGGCTAATGTAAAAAAATGTAATAACAGCCCATTTACGTCCCCACTGCTAGGGCACAGGCCCACCCTCAATATGAGGGTGATTGGGCCATAGTCACCACGCTGGCCCAATGCGGGTTGGTGACTTCACACATACCTTAGAATAAATTCTAATTCATGTGCGGGTTTCCTCACGATGTTTTCCTTCACCGTTTGTATCTCGCTGTTGTAACTAAAGTTGACAAATGTACATAACTTAAATATTAAAGTCATCGGTACATGCCGAGATTCGAACCCGCGACCTTCGGAATGAAAGCCGCATGCTCTAACCATTAGGCCAGCGAACTACTTCTGATCGGCTAAGTCGTCGTCTAAATTAATATTTGCATTAATTTTTCTGATGCCCTCCAGTTCTAATCTTAATTCCAGTACATGCTTCATACCGATCCGCCAGTTGATCATCTAATGCCTGTTATCTCGATAGAAAGACCAGTTCGAATCTGCTTGGACATATTTAATAAAAAACAACTAGACTTTAAATTAAACTTACCCGTCGGTGAATAAACTTTGTACTGCTCCTTGAGACATTTGCTCTCAATCTCTTCTTGCCGTTTGACTGCCTCTCGAAGATTGGCGCCGAAGCGTTGTTGCTCACGCTGCGCGGTAGCCAGGCTGCCACTCTGTGCAACCTGGTAGGCGCGGCAGGCCGCCAGCAGCTCTTGAGTGCCCGACACCAGTTTCGACAATTGCTCAATTGTGGAGGTGCTGTTGACCTGTCAATTTTTTGTGAATAAGTCCCTAATGTCAAATACGCATTTGTTCTTGGAACTTTCCGGTTTTCTATTTTTCTTCTTCAAAGAGGCTTGAGCGTATCGCGTACCACCACATAGTAAACATTAAGATTAAAATATATTATATTATGGGAAACTCACATTAACATGATTCACAATATGATTGACAAGTCTCTCCGACTCGTGAACCACCCCATCCATTAATGCCGCCAGGCCTGCAGCCAGCTGCTCTGTCTGTTGCTGGTTTGCGGAGATCATGCCGTTAGTCCCAACCTGTATAAGAATAATTCCTATTTTATCTTTTTATCAACTCTAACTACTTCCCTATTTACATTAAGATCTCTGGTTCAATTCTAGAGCAACGCAGTGGAATTTAGTCTATGGCCAATCACCACTTCCTTCACATTTTATATCGGCTACCACAATAAAATTACTGTGTTCCCACTGTCAATATATAAAAGCCAAAGTTCTCTGCAAAACCATTTGGCATCTACAGCCTCATCATCGCTCAACAAAAAGTAGAGTTCATGTCATTTAAAAGTAAGGTGAGATTCCATTTCCATATGAACATTTAAGAAGCTAAGTATATATAAGTGGACACATACCGTTACTACGTCTTTGGCTTCGTAGACAGCCTTGTCCATCTCAGTCTTTACCTGGTTGACTACATTCAAAAGATTTTCAGTCAATGAGCCAGCACTGGCTAAGACTGCACCAATTCCTGTTAAATACACATTTGTTCAATAATTATTATTGTATACTTGATTTTTTTTATATATGACGAAAATACATTTTATATTTAGATGCAGTTCTCTCTGGAATAGTTTGCTGCTTATAATAGGTTGGGGAAAAAGAAATCCATTATTTTTATATGAACTTCAGGACTTTATTTAACATGCTTCGGATTGTCCGATTTGGGTCAAATATGCACCGTTTTGTTCTATGATTTGTTGCCATTTTAAAGGTAACTTCATAATGCCTCTCTCGTAGAAGTCCTAGTCTCTATTTGCAAAAAACTCTAGTAGCCGATTTTCACAATCTTCCCTAGATGCTAATTTTTTATCACTGAAGAAATTTTGTAATGCAAGAAAAAGATGGTTATCGCTTGGTGCCAAGTTCGGACTATATGGCGGATGCATTAAAACTTCCCAACCAAGCTCCCGAAGTTTCTGGCGAGTCACTGTAGACGTGTGTGGCCTAGCGTTGTCCTGGTGGAACACGACACCTCTCCTGTTGGCCAATTCTGGTCGTTTCTGGTCAATTGCTATCTTCAAACGGTCCAGTTGTTGACAGTAGAGATCAGAATTTAGTGCTTGGCCATATGGAAACAACTCATAATAAATAATCACCTTCCAGTCCCACCAAATGCACAGCAGAACCTTCCTGGCCGTTAGTCCTGGTTTGGCCACCGTTTGAGGTGCTTCACCGCTCTTTGACCATGATCGTTTTCGCACAGGGTTATCGTATGTGATCCATTTCTCATCTCCAGTCACCATCCGTTTAAGAAATGGGTCTATCTCATTCCGTTTGGCCAAGGCTTCGCAGATGGAAATTCGATCCATCATGTTTTTTTCTGTTAATTGGTGTGGCACCCAAACATCGAGCTTCTTTTTGAATCCAGCTTTGTGTAAATGGTTTAAAACTGTTTTGTGGTCCATTTTTAGCTCCTGGGCGATGTTACGACTGCTAACATGCCGGTCAACTTCGATCATTTCTCCGATTTTATCGACATTTTCGTCAACCGGCCTACCTGTGCGAGGTGCATCTTTAACATCAAAAATTCCTGAACGGAATCTACGAAACCAAAATTGCACATAATTGGCTGTTACAGTATCGGGTCCATAAACACCATTCACAATTTTAGCCGCCTGGCTTGCATTTTCGCCTTTGTCAAAGAAAAACTATAAAATGTACCGAATTTTCTCTTTGTTCACTTCCATTTTTAACACCCTGTAACTCACAATTGAATGCACCAAACAAAAAACAGCAAAAGAATTTTTTTACTGCGAAATGTCACCTTTCCAACGAGCATCAATCTGAAACTGTTTGATCGATACTTTACGAGAAATTTATCACTACAGCCATCTACCGAAAAAATAATGGATTTCTTTTTTCCCAACCTAATATAAGATAACCAACTTACCTTCATCACAAAGCTGCTTGTAATTATCAATATTGCCCAAACATTCCTCAATAGCCTCTTCATTCTCTTTCAAATCTTCATCAGAAGCTGTACACTCCTCTTCGCTGATTCTTAACTTCTCTTCAAGCCTTTTCAAGTCATGAGTTATTCTCTCCTCATTTTCGCGTCTCTGCTCTTCGATTTGCGCTAAACTCTTTTCGTATCTAGTTTGGAATGCGTTTCTTTCGCTTATCAGATACTGTTCTAATCGCTCCTCTAAGAGACGTCTCTCCATCTCTATCCACTTAGTAAGCCTTAGTTCTATATCTGTCCTTTCCATTTCTAATAGAGCTACCGCCTCATTCCTTCTTTCTATTGCGCGAATTTTTTGTTTCTCTAATAACTGCAAAAGAAATGTATTTATAATATCTGTTGATATCACATCTAAAGGATGTCATTAAAAGTTTTCTATCGCTTTTGTGGGGTGGATTGGCCACATGTAAGAGTTTGGGTGTGGTAGTTTTGTACTCAAAATAAGGCTGGTGACAAGTAGTAGGGACTGCGATAAGTGTAACTTACGGTGATTTGCTCTCTGCAATATGCGTCGTTGCGGTCGCGGTACTGGCGGCGCGCGTCGTGCTGTCGCCGCGCTGCGGTCGTGCGCTGTTCTGCCGCCGAGCTGACGCTCGAGCTGAGCGACGTCAATCCGTTTCTCACAGACGCTACATGCGAAGCTGCACTGGTGTACTGTAACATAGAACCCCTTAGCATACTCGTAAGCATCTAGATGCGTACATTTGATAATATTAAAAAAGCTATATTTTACAATAGCTTGTTAACAAATAATATTTTTTTAGATGATTCCATCCTGACTATGCTTCATATTAGATGAGATTAGTAAAAATATTACCTTTCAACAGTCAATTTACATCGCTAATTTTGGGCACAGATCTACCATCAATATGAAGGCGGTGGGTCATAGTCACCACGCGGGCCCAACGCGGATTGGTGAATGCCCACACCCCTTAGAATAAATTCCATCCATCATGTGGAAGTTTTCTCGCGATGTTTTCGTTCACCCTTTGTATTTTGCTGTTGTTACTAAAGTTCACAAATGTACACAACTTAAATATTAAAGCGACCTTCGGAATGAAGGCCGCATACTCTAACCATTAGGCCAGCGAGCTACTATTACATGATAAATATAGACCCGGTTGGAATGATTGTTCCATTAGTTGAGAGCACATATCTCACCCATTGGTCCAAATATACTTCTAGAGCAGCCTTGAGGTCCATGTCAGCTACATTCTGTAATGTTCCGATGATAGTGTCGCGCGATTGCTCTAACGCGCGTTGCAGCTGCGCGCCGTACTCTTGTATGGTCGCGCGGACAGTCGCCTTTTGTTCAGACGAGTTGGTGTTTATGCGCGCACTCAACTCCCGCTGTAGTGCTGCAATCTGTAAAAAAATATCATTATAATAACTTTATCATACGAACTATTTACGTTTTAGGAAGTGTGTGAAGCAGGTACCTTTTTCATTGTTTCCGTACCGTTGCTAATTACTTCGCTGAGGGTATTCTGGTTGTTAGCGTATGTTCGCATGTTATCAGCGGTATGGGTCTCTGTTGAAGAGAATGAGGGAAACATTTATTATAATTTCTTTTTTTATTTAAGAAAATGCTATTTTGTTCAGTAAACACTAAGATTTCCATTGTTATTTTAGTCCAGCTAACCTAATGACGTATATGATTTTCGTTGATTTATCCGACATTGGTTAGAATATAAACTGCATCACAGTACATTCATTTAGTAATTATACATCGCTTTTCTGAACTACACACAGTCTTCAGCAATCAAGCTCAAGAATCAGTGACAATATAAGTCTGAAGTGATTAACATCAGAATGATAAAATACGTAATAAATATACAATTCCATAACGCTTTTCTTTCACCAATATCCTAATCTTACTTACTCAGCTCTGACTGCATTTCTCCAAACGTGTTTGTTAGTGAGGCCACAAAATTGTCTACTTCACTGGTGATATAGTGACGGTACTGGCTTGAGAGCTCGCGGTAAGCGGCTGTGATCTCCAAGTTAGTTTCCTCTACAGACCTGCAGGAAATAAATCAGATTTATTTTTATATGACTAAGTAATGAGACGAATAAATTCACCTGATGGTAAGTGATACACCTGCCCTAAACAATGTAACAGTGGTTAGGATGATATACACTTCCCCACATTGCGCTCTTCGCCTTGACACAAGTTACCTCGGTAATTTCACTAACTACACCACCCTTCACGAAAGATTATAATGTTTGCACACTATTGTTTGGCGGCAGAATTAGGCGCTGCTGTGGTACCTAACTAGACAGTTTCAATTTTATGGTGCTTATCCTTGCACTACTCACTTGCGCTTGTCAACGGTGTCGTGCAGGCTGCATGCATCAGAAGTGGCCATATCTGTCACTGCGATGATTTCGTTCGCATGCGCTGTCAAAGCGCTCTCTGTCTGCTGATGGTATTCCACTAGGTGTTTCTGTTCTTCGTACTGAAGTTTCATACTCTGCAGCATCTGCAAGTTGGGAAGAACCATGTATGTATGAATAACATAAGTACATTAATTTTCCTTTACAATACGATACACTTTGATTTAAAGTTTTCAGGATTTTAAAAGAAGACAAAATAGCTGAAGAAGCTTGTTGGTTTCGATAACTAATACTACTATACATATGGCTTCTGGAACATACCAATCTAATAGACTAATAGTAAAAGCCTGACCACTCAATAAATGGACATAAAAAATCTATATAATCTAACCTTTTAATTCTTAAACACAGAAATTAAACCATAGACGGAAGTTAAATTATTAATTAGCTGTTGCATTTCAGTGGGTAAGATTTGTGCACCTTCCGAGAGTAATCACTTTTGATGTTAACTTTACTGTTTGTAATGTTTATTGTATCATGTAAAACCTAATGTACATAATTATGTTTTTTAATTCTTATTCCTCTTTAGATTCGATCACCTGATATCATTATCCCACTGGTGAATTGGTAGCCAATATGGACATATATATATTTATAATAGATTAAACTTATAAAAGAACAACTTTTATACATAATAAGTTCTTACATTACTTGTATTCGTTAGTTTGATTTTTGTACTATCCAAAGCATTCTTTGTGTTATTTAGTTCACTTTCTCTGGCCTGCAACTTCTGCTGGTGGTCATTGAACATGGTTTCTATGTTATCCCTCTCTTCCTCCAATGCCCTTTTCCTGAGTAAGAGCTCTTGTATTTCTTTCCGTTGTTCCTCTTGTTTCAATGTCATCTCCGCGAAGGTTTCGTTAGCGAGGTATACACCTGAATAAATTAAATAACATTCTTCATTTGTAAGTAAAATCATGAACTGGTTTGAATACAGAAAAAAGTGGAAGAAAGGTAGAGTTAAAATCAAACTTTTCACTAATAAGCACAGGTGAAAGCAATAGTAGAAGCGATTACTGAAAATAATTTTAATATACACGACAAAATTTACAATTTATATAGTAAGTTTAGCAGCATCATTAGTATCAGCTCATTATCCTACTAAACTGTAACAGATATTCCACTATTTTAACGGCATATTTAAGCTTTGCAGTGATATCAACTCTAATACACAAGAAAACATCTACTGTGAATAAAACAATTCAAATTACCGTTTTTATCTCTTGCAGCTTGCAAATCCCGCTTCAACCTGTCTATTTCCTCCGCATATTCTTTTAGTATCGCCTTCTTTGTCATCTTCTGATTGATTTCGGGTTTATTCTGAATGTTTTTGGCTCTGTTGGCGTACTCTAGTGTGCTCATAGTCTCCTCTAGGTCCTTGTGTCCAGGCGATATGGTCGCTATAATAGAGGTTTTGGTACGACCGCCTAGGGACTCTTGTAGGATCCGCGTTAATTTGGACTCCCTGAATAAACAAAAACATTAAAGAGCTTGAGGAGTAGTAGGAGTTCGATATATGTTTCCATAATAATTCATTGTCACTGTAGTATTATTACCTCATGCAAGCAGGATAGCAATATATGACAAGTAAAGCTGCTATAATATTTTAGGACACATCTCTCTATTCATTTTTAAACGTAGTAGTAGTAGTAGTAGTAGTAGTCAAATCCTAGGGATTGTATAAACAGTTATTTTTATTATGTCCTTACCTATATGGTATGTGAGGATGCCTCTCAACAAGTGCAGTGATGACCCTGCCGAGCGTGAGGAGGGACTGGTTAATGTTGACGCACTCGCGTGCCCTCTCGCGCTTTGCCGGGTTATCCGAGCCTGCCTTACTGATGTTCTCCGACCCAGCTAAATCCACCAGGTTTAGCTTGCCGATCTTCACCAACTCCTCACCATCCGGGCCGTTCTCCTTCATATGAACCACGATCGTGAACACCGTGTGGGAGCGACTGCAAAGAGGATAGATATAAAGAAAGTTTTGTTAATTGAACTTCTCTCTGGATAGCTGCTCAATGAAGAATGCCAACCTGTGGGCCTTTAATTAGAGCTATTTCAGCTCTATATAAATATAGTATTTGCTACTAGCAACGTCAATATTATTTATTGATAGCTTTTCCTACTTCTCAAATATTACTTTACATGTTTCCGGTTTGTAATTTAATGCAATTTATGAACTATTGAGACATCATCTCATATCTGTTCTAACGATTACTACCAGGTGATTCTCATTATTTTATTTATTTTTAAATGACACTTGAAAAAATAATTAAATATACAGTTATAATGAATGTTTGAGAGGCCTAGATCCAGCAGTGGACGTCTGTCAGTTGATAATGATGATGATACAAATACGATAAAGAAAATCTAATTGAGTCTAATACTATTTTAAAGACAACAATAAATAATAATCATCTACATATTATATCTCAAAGATAAATGCTAAATACCACTTTGAATATGCTTCCTCGGAAGAACATTGCAGAAACCACCACCACACATAATCATTGTGAAACAAAAGCAAGTTGTTTATGGTTAGAGGAAACATAAACAAAATTTTAAAGAGAAACACAAACCGATGTCAACTTACAACTGAGTTATTTGCCTCTCTTTGTATTGGATGCTGCAATGTTCAAAACGATATCTATTGGTAAAAAGTCTATAACATTACTCTATATGCAGAGCAGAATAACAATATAAAAAAGGTGAATTTTTAACACATTTGTAAGTGGAAGTTGGCAAGGCAAATTTGTAAATAAATACTCCACCAACCAAACTCTGCATGCAACCCCAGAATCGAACTAGTCTTCGAACAAGTCGTCCTTCATATAAAACCTAGCTGCTGTTCCACAAAGGCATAGCAGAAACTGAACTGATGCGTGCGTAACTTTTAGCGCATTATCGATGATAATCTTTGACCATGAAATTACATCTTGATGGAATTCGTGATCATCATGAATGTTTTAATCCAAAAAATTCTCTATTATAAGATAACGTAAAAAATTATTAAGTCTCTGTAGAGTCTCCTAGGTTGTAAGACGACTAAAAGGGTCACGGGTACTTGAGGGCGGAGGCCCTCAGAGCTCAATAAGCGAGCCTTAGGAGGACAGCAAGTGCATGGTGGTCTTGTATTAGCCTTAGCACAGTGTGGGTGCTAAGGAGGGCTTTTCTCTTCCTTAGGCTGTTTTAGCAAAAGTGCAGGGGGCACCGGTGCGTTCCGTAGATCTGAGTCTCTCCTAATGCACTAAGGGAGACCACTTAGGAGTTTTTAGTGGAAAGAATTCCCCTGCGATAATAAACAAATACTCCTATCATGTACAAGATCATTAGAATTCATACCTGATGAAAATGAAAAAGTAACTAATAAACTGTTTTCTAGCAGTCGGCTAAAACATTAATAAATTTATGCCACTTTTTAACTAACCTGGACTGTGCATTCATAAGTGTAGACGCAACTCTCTTCCTCTCTTGCCCTTGCGCCATTATTTTATAAACTTCATTTTTATTATATACCTGAAAATTTTATATTATTGAGATAATGCTATCGAAGTTATGTATATATCGTAATTATCTTACTGTGATAATCACGTTTACTATTCCAGGTTCGATCAACGCAGAAGTGTGGATTGTCTAACTTCTACACAGATGACAACACGAGAGTCTCCCCTCTACTAAACCGCCTTCGTCTACCAATACTAACCAATAAAACCATGAACAAAAATGCTTGTTACTCCAAACAATCCCTTTTATTTATTAACCTGTTAACCGAGCGGAATGTATAAAAACTTCAAACTAAAACAATAGTGAGTACGATTAGGGCTTATAAATGTATGTTGCGCTCTAAAACTGGTAATTTCGTACGTTCTCCGGCCGTGACGTACTGACACGTCCTACTGAAAGAGCTCGCGCCCGTTATATATTGCGCAATTAAAAAGAAGATTCCTCAGTTAACAGGTTAAGATGCTGTCCTATTCTTCTTGACAAGTGACATACTGCAACAGTGTTATATTATTATATCTTATTCAGTAAACAACAAACAATCAGTTTAGCTGATTCTTCCTAGTAAGAGGGTACTTACTAGGGAGACCATTTTGGTTTCTTCCTAGTTACTATAGAAAAATAAACAGCAGACTCACAGTAATCTCTTCCAAGCCATTAACAATATTGGCTCCCTTCCTGGTAATATCTTCATAAATCCTCAGCTTGGAATTATCTTCCGAGGATGACAGCAGATCAAAAAGCTCCTCATTGTAGAGCTCCAGATATGAGACTCGAACAGTATATTCTGTATTTGACAGACGTAACTCATCAAAGAGCTGGCTCAGTGAACGTGGAATTATACCAGCCAGTGGATCCTGTAAACAAAATAATTTTCAAAACCTATTTCACCTGTACAAATACACAAAAAAAAAAAGAAAATATTACATTAACAGAACAAGATTGATGAAGAAGTGTTGAAGATAATTAAAAAAAAGGATAAACACTAAATATGGAAAACAGAAGAGAAAAGGTGTTGGCATGTCTATTATTACTTCATAAAAAATATCATAAAAACATTATTGGTGAAAAAGGTTGAAGCCAAAGAAAATATATATCAACAGATAAAGATAATATGGAAAAAGTAGTAGAGCTTTTAAATTGTATACACATTAGAAAAAAATTGTATACAAACACTTTGCCATGTAGTCTCATCTCCAATATTCTCACCGACCATTGTGTGAGTCTTGCCCGTGCCAGTCTGACCATAGGCAAACACTGTGCAGTTGTATCCTGCTAATACCTCTTCAATGAGAGGACTAACCACTTCCTGATATACTTCTACCTGAAAAGGAAAATAAATTATAGATAATGTTCCGTCTCTATATGTATTTCATTTGTCACTGGTTTTAGCAATTTGTTCTTTTCCTATTTTAATTTCATTATGACCTCGTATTCAAGTCCGAGTTGTGACTTGAATATCTCTAGCCTGAATATCATTTAATGTAATTCATAAAGTTAAGATATCATTAGTATTACTAGCTGACAAACATTCATTGTTACACATAGGCATCCTGCAAAGATTACTACACCTACTGCACACAGTCCCATACTAACCATCCATCTAGTTGAGGTAGTGTTAGACAATAAGTCAATAAAAAAAATATATTTTATATACCTGTTTGGCATGGTGTCCAAAGGCTCTGTCAAATGTGAATCTCTTAGTGTGGTTGGTCTGCTGCGATTGTTTTACCAGCACTTCTTTTCCATTTACAACTTCCACCACACCTATTGATCTGATGTCACGTTCCCGCTGATTAAGTGGCCTGTAATATTATTGAAAATAGTGTTCCAGACATTCATAACATGTTTTGGAGTTGGGTTTCAGGATCTAAAACAAGGCTGTGTAGCCTTTATAACTGTAATAATCTTTGCCATCTTTCAATAAAACCTCAGATACTCTAATGCAATGTTTACCCAAATTACAAGTATTACTTTGCTACTCTCTAAATTTAAACTAATATAACACTCATATGACAAAGACAGAGAAGTGATTGCAGTAGCTATAGATAATATATAGGATATTTCTAGTACAGTAGTTGGCAGGCAAAAAGTATAACTAGACAAAAAGAAACTAATTTAACTAACACTTCATTAAATATAATCTTTCAAATTATATTAATTTCAAAAACAAAAGACCAAGAAACTTATGCCCAAAGAATAAAAAGGGAAACAGACATGTATCACAAAAGATATGAAGAACTCTATACTTAATAATAATAATATATAATATAATAATAACAGCCCATTTACATCCCCACTGCTGGGGCACAGGCCTACCCTCAATATGAGGGTGATTGTGCCATAGTCACCAAGCTGGCCCAATGCGGATTGGTGAAACTTCACACATACCTTAGAATAAATTCTAAGTCATGTGCAGGTTTCCTCACGATGTATTCCTTCATCGTTTGTATCTCGCTGTTGTAACTAAAGTCCACAAATGTACATAACTTAAATATTAAAGTCATCGGTACATGCCAAGGTTCCAACCCGCGACCTTTGGATTGAAAGCTGCACCCTCTAACCATTAGGCCAACGAGCTACTATCACGTCTGCCCTATACTTAATCATATAAAATATATATAATAATTTATTAAAACAGTAAAATCAAATATACACGTAGGTAACTGAAACAAAAATTTAGTAGTAGGGTAATCACCATTTGTGTTACAGACAGTATGTAACAAAATCAGTGTATTTTATAACACAAGATTAGATTTACAATTAATTTGTGTAAACAAAATTTAGCATAAACATAATTTCATTGATTTAATGTTATAAGTTTTATATTGAAATGATATATTTCGTCTGCACACAGCTCTTGTTTGTCAAATGTTACTTATAGGTACATGCTTTGATTCTAGAGGCACATATTTATTAGGGCGAATTGAAGAAGAGTTTTATAAAATTCGTCTAATTAGCTACCACTCTCATAATATATATGTAACCATAGTAAAACTTGTTACTTCCGGCAGTATCATGAGAGTTATAGTATTAAAAGCAAATAAGTTTTATCATCTTCAGCACTATTGTCATTAAAAATTATGTGATATCGGTTTGCTATCCCATAGTATGAAGAATAACGACTTATTTTAAAAGAAGTTCAGAATATAGAATCTATTTGTTTACTCCTAAACTCGCACATAAGACTGCTTGGTGGAACATGCCTTCTTTCTTGTAAGACAAGACCCTTAGTACTTAGGGTTATTAAACTAACTAACTAAATGTTTTGTCCGTTTTTATAGGAAAACTTACCTTAATCTTACGAAAACTTGTATGTTCTGATTCTTCTCCTTCCTGCCTCCTTTTTCGGATGCCATCTCGCAAAAATCAACAAACTGCACAAATTTTTCTAATATTAAACTCAGGTTAAAGTACAATCAAACACTACACTATAATCCGTAAAAGTTTAACTTCTTTAAGCGTCAAAGCAATGCGATGGTTGAGAGTACGTTACATCGAGTTGTTTAAGCAAATTCAAATTTGTTATACGTTAGTGTGGACACCCTAAAAAAAATTACTTTAAAAATTAACGTTTCAATAAATCTATTAAATTTCAAAACAATAATTTTTAAAGATGTTTCAATTACATCTACAAAAATTAATAAAAGTTAAATATATATATTTAGAACATGTGAGGCGTTTCCATTACTTTCTTATACTAAGGCACAAAAACTTTCCTCGAAAAATTGCTACAAAAATATTATTGCTAATTATAATCCAGATAGATTTCAACAATCATGTTATTACAAAATTGGATTCTATTCGATACCATTTTTAGTACTTTATTTTTAAATGGATAATGTAAAACAAAATTTACTGTACAAATATTTGTCATAGATTGAAATATTTATGAAAATTACTTTTAAATTTGTGCTCAAAATATTCCTTGCATTCCATTTATACCATATTTATTTTTAGCGATGTTAATAAAAGATCAATTCCCACGAAGGGTTTTTAGTATTTATGCGATCAGGTTTTAAAATCAAAATTTTGTTGTCAAGTACACACATAAGATAAAGAGCATACTGTGTTGCCATAAATAATGTTTTGTACTTAATGGCAGCACAGTAAGTACTTTTATTTACATTCTCTTGTGTGGCTAATAAATTTTATGTCAACCTAGCTAAAGCTTTAACGCACAATTTAAACTATTTTTCGTTATGATCGCTGTTCTTCATAGTTACTACTTAGACGGACCACGCATATTAGCAGTAGATGTATTTTGAAGTATATTTTTATTAAAACTCTTTCTTACAAATTTATTTTTAATTTTTATTATGTATACTACATTGTACTATACTGATTATAGATAGCGCTATTATTAATAATGTCCTGTAATATTAGTACTAACTTGTTTAATTTTACTGTTCTAGATGTCGCTATTATTCTCAACAAATTTTTATTCTAAGCATGACAAGACATTACCTTAAAAGAGAATAGTAGAATTGTAAGTCTGTCTGTAAAATTTTTTTACAAAAATGAAACTATTTAAAGTTATTTGTTCAATAAAATTACAATACCATAGCATAAAGTTAAGATTTTTTTTGCAATAAATTTAAATTAATAGTGAATATATATGTGAAACAATTGATTAATAAGTGATGATATTGAAAGATTATATGTTAAAAAAGACGATTAGTGAAAATTGTAACAAATTATAATTTAAATCGTTTGCAACATAAGAGGGAAAATAGAGCACACGAACAAGTAACGTCATTATACAGACGGTTTTTGCGTGTGCGAACGCTCATTACACCGTTTCCTCTCGTGCTTTCTTGAAGAAAATTAAAGAGTCGCCGCATTAATTCTATCCGTATGTCGCAGGGTTTTTGCGTCGGTCGGTAGCGTTATGGCGGGCCCCGTTCGCTTTTTGCACGAGAGGAGAGTCGAGTTCCCAGACTTGGGACCAGCGGCAAAAAGCCGCCGCGCCGCGACTGCGGGAATCTGGATAAAAACACTAACTCCGCTCAATAACTCGCTACGTCGATGAAATACTATGAGTTCCTTTACGTTTTTACGTTTCGAATGTTTTTTCGCGCGCAATTTGCATCAGTCCCGCCGGCGGCCATTTTGTAGTTTTTCCCGCCCGAACAATTCGAAGCGAGGGCGCGTCTCGAAAATTGTTACTATAAAAAAAATGCGGACTGGATATTTGTCGAAGGATGAACGCAATTTCTCTATTTTTATACTAATACTAAATTAAAAGTAAGTAAATAAGCAACTCTTTTAATGACTCCCATTTTGTGAAAATAATACTCTTCTCTTACAATGACAAAAACTATGTCACTTATCCACTACGCTTGCCAAGTGGAGGTTTGCACAAGATCACAAAAGCTAATGTTCTTGAAACATACTAGTTTACTCACAGAAATCTCAAGCTCAGTGGGGATCGAACTTGCGCGTCTTTGAGCAGATACGACTACCTCAAAAACTGAGCCATCAAGGTTCATAATAATTAACACCCTTACAAATACTTATGGTTCTACTTTTGACACATTTATTTTAACATCGCCATTTTAGTGGTCAATTTTGGATGAAGTAATGAGCATAATTTCATTTAATTAATGCAAATAACAACACGTACTCGAGTGAGTAATTTAGAATGGTTATTATGGTTGCGAGAAGCATGTGGTGAGGATGGCATATTTCATTGTAATGAAACCGGTACTCGGTTGGCAATTTATTTTAATTGATTAAATACTATATTTGTTTACTGGCGGTGGTTCACAAAACAAAACTGAGTACTTGCGTCAAATATTTCGTTTACTTTTAATAATAACCATTATTATTTTTAAATTTAATGATATGTCATATCATTTCATCTGGCCTCATATGGCCATTTGTACACAATTTCGATATTTTACTCGTGGTAAGTCTGTTGCCGGAGACCGTCTAGGTGGGTACCGTCGCAGCGCCTATTTCTGCCGCCAAATAATAGAGTGCAAACTAGTAAGTTCCGGTTCAAAAGGTGCTGTAGCTAGTGTAAATACTGGGGTAACGCGACTTAACTTCTTATGTTTCAGGCGACGAACCCAATGTAGTGCAGTGTATATCTAACCATCGCCACGTTGTTATGGGCGGGTGTATCATTTACCATCAGGTAAATGTCCGGCTCATCCCGTCGCTTACTTGTGTCAAAAAAGTATATAAAACAAACTCTTTGCGTCTATATTCTTCTTCTTCTTTTGCGTCAATAGAACGCTTCTATTATTTACAGATTAGAATGTAGTGTATTAATATTTCAAAGAAAATTTACTAGGAAGTTTAAAGACTTGCTAACGTAAAAACTACTTCAAGATTTAATTCCAATTTATGAACACTCGTAAAGAACATCATCATCATCATTTTCTAAATCGTGACGTTCAAGACTGAAATTTTACCACTGTGTGTTTAATAGATGACACGAACAGCATGTTCGTGTCATCTATTAATGTTAATCATACTGACTGTTTTGGTGTCACCATTAATGATAATCATAATTCTAGTACAATTAATAGTATTTTTCATTCAATTTGGCACAACAGTTATTACATGTATCTTAATATGTTACTAATAAAGAAAGATTAATATAGGGCAACTATAGCCCATTTGCATAATTTAACATGAATATAATTATCATCATCAGCCGATAGACGTCCATTGCTAGGCATAAGCCTCCCCCAAAGATTTTTGACGTTTGTAGGGGTTCATACGGAAGGATTTAGGCCATTTCCCACCACGCTGGCTCAATGTGGGTTGGTAGGAGTTAGAGCCTCGTTTGTTGATTAGTTGGGCACCACATGAAGATTTGGGAAACAAATAAAAAAATTACTTATAATAGTAATTGAAACACAATGTTAGGACTAACACCATTTTTGTGCAGCTATAATTTTTTTTTCTTTTGTAATCAACAGAAAAGGCTGTTTTTATGATAACTAATTATTTAGCGGACTTGGTATCAAAACTTTATTTGACAAAAATTTCCCATAGCCTTCCGATGTTCAGTACAGATTTTAAAATTTTTGGGTTCATCAGCTTGTTAGCTTGAATGGGATCGTTAAATACTAATAAAAAATAGGTTCCGAGGTTCTTGTAAGAAAACTTTATTCTTCCTATTAGCCTTATAAATCATATGTACGAGCTAACTCCGTCAAACTTTTTTTTTACTTCATAGTGACCATTGTGATTAGTGGTATAGCAACGAAGTGCTAATTAACACATTTTCACAACACCGCATTGCACTCGCAGTCTTAAACCGTGAAATGTACCTTACGTTACTTAGTAAATTTTACAATAGATACAAAATCTTGGAAACCGAACATTAGGAATTTTGAACCTTATAAGTTTCAGCAGTCTTGTAAAAAAATGACAAAACACGGCCATTGGTTTTAGCAAAATACTTATTAAGAAGTTCTTCATTATCAGGTTCTGCAAGTAATTCATGGGGCGGGACGTATGGATATCAAAAACGATTCTATTAGAGTACATGTGCTGGGTAAGTCTACTATCTATTTATTCATGTTCAGAAGTCTAAAAAAATCTAAAGCCTTATAAAATTTAACTAACACGTAATCTGTGCCAATAAGTTATTTAACTTTCCTAAAATGGCGTCTTCCAACCACCTTTGGCGCCAAAAGATTGATATTAGACTCATTTGGCGCCAAACTGACCTAGCAATTCATGTTTAATAAAGGATTATAAATCATATCAACATTTAATATTTCTTTAGGATTTCTCGTTACAAAACTGATCTAAACATAGCGAAGTTTTTGCTGCCACTGTCTTATAAATAAATATAAATAGAGAATTTTAATTCCACTAAACCTGAAAAATAGACGCAGAGAAAAAACAACTTGTATAAATCTAAGTATCCGACATTTATTGCAGAACAAGCGATCTAAGATCCCCGTTCTGAATCATACGCGAGGTGACCATGATTCCGAGCTGGTAGACCTAAATCTTTCCCTACTTCTAAACGGTAAGTTTGAGATCTACCGTATTTAGAGATTGAATGACTTTAATTACAAATAGTATGCATAAATAAGAGTACAGTAAATGTTTTACAAGTCTGAAATTTTAATGTTCACTGACATTTTCTCATCAGGTACAACCTTCTTCAAACGGAATATAATTACACTATTAACATTTCTTATTTACTCCTCAAACGAATGCCCGGTGGCTTCTTTGCCCGATCAAATTACAAAAGATTAGTGGACGATGGACGATCAAGGTCTTAAGTAGTCGCTAAGAAGGCGCATAGTCAGGGAACTGTTGTTCTACAAACTGGTAGTCTTCAAGTATCCAAAGTGAGATGCACTAGAAATACATTTATAAGACAATGCATAAAAATAAGCAGATTTGTAAACATAGATAAAAAAATTATGAGTGAATAAGAGGTTTGCAAATAATGAATATACAAAAAAGTAAGTGTTTATTTAGAACGTGTAATATGTGTGTTGTAAATGATTAAGACCATGTGCAATAATATCAGTGGGAAAGCTGGCAAAAAAAGATCTTCAGTAGTTGATGGTAACAAAAAGACGCTGGACGCTTGCCTGTGAGGGATTTAAATGAAACCAATCTCATCTTCCTAAGTGAGAGAGGAGTTAGAATGTTCCCATCGCCAATAAACTATTCATCATTATCAGCCGATAGACGTCCACTGATGAACATAGGTCTCCCCCAAATATCTTCACGTACAGTCAACATGGCATCCGGCACCGCCGGGCGCTAGGGGCTGTCGTATGTAGGGGTTCATATAGGGGTGCTTTAGCCATTTCCCACCACGCCAGCCCAATGCGGGTTGGCAGGAGCCAGAATCTCGTTCTTCTCTCATTCTCGACGTGGGTCCTGCGAGTTGTTATGCGGGAACCCTTACACCCCTACCACTGGCTCTTTGTAAAAGGTGAGCAAGAAGAAGTAGCTGTAGAAAACAAGTAATAACTTTTCTATTTCTTTACCTGTGACGCATGCTCTAGAACTGCGTCATCCGGCTGGTGATGATGAAAATTATGATAGTTTATAAAATAAACCTGTCTAAATATTATTTCGGTCAAGGTCATAATTTTTGTTTTATTTAATGTCTGATAATATAAATAAATCCGCATATTTTTTAATGAATAGGATGGCAACACTGCGTGCGCAAACGAGTCGGAGCGGTTGCGCGTACGCATAGATTTTGCGCGGACGGTCATTTTAGCTGACCGGTGGATTAGCGAAGTAAAGGTGCCGACGTGTACGGAATCCGTCGCAGCGCTGGGCGGGGCGGCCCGTGGGAACATTAGCGTTCCGCAGTGAGGTGCCGAGACCCGGAGCCACGGAAACTGCGAGAACACTTGGCAGGTACTACTTACCGTGTACACATATCGATGATCGCATACAAGAAATAGTTAACAGCAATTTTTTATCAATTTTATTAAACTTATTAACTTATACGATACTTAAATTAATAGGCAAAAGTTAATTAAATAAATATGACTAAAGAGAATAAAATAATAGGTTGGGGAAAAAGAAATCCATTATTTTTATATGAACTTCAGGACTTTATTTAACATGCTTTGGATTGTCCGATTTGGGTCAAATATGCACCGTTTTGTTCTTTGATTTGTTGCCATTTTAAATGCATCTCATGCCATCATAATGCCTCTCTCGTAGAAGTCCTGGTCTCTATTTGCAAAAAACTCTAGTAGCCGATTTTCACAATCTTCCCTAGATGCCAATTTTTTATCACTAAAGAAATTTTGTAATGCAAGAAAAAGATGGTAATCGCTTGGTGCCAAGTCCGGACTGCATGGCGGATGCATTAAAACTTCCCAACCAAGCTCTCGAAGTTTCTCGCGAGTCACTGTAGACGTGTGTGGCCTAGCGTTGTCCTGGTGGAACACAACACCTCTCCTGTTGGCCAATTCTGGCCGTTTCTGGTCAATTGCTATCTTCAAACGGTCCAGTTGTTGACAGTAGAGATCAGAATTTAGTGCTTGGCCATATGGAAACAACTCATAATAAATAATCCCCTTCCAGTTCCACCAAATGCACAGCAGAACCTTCCTGGCCGTTAGTCCTGGTTTAGCCACCGTTTGAGGTGCTTCACCGCTCTTTGACCATGATCGTTTTCGCACAGGGTTATCGTATGTGATTCATTTCTCATCTCCAGTCACCATCCGTTTAAGAAATGGGTCTATCTCATTCCGTTTGGCCAAGGGTTCGCAGATGGAAATTCGATCCATCATGTTTTTTTCTGTTAATTGGTGTGGCACCCAAACATCGAGCTTCTTTTTGAATCCAGCTTTGTGTAAATGGTTTAAAACTGTTTTGTGGTCCATTTTTAGCTCCTGGGCGATGTTACGACTGCTAACATGCCGGTCAACTTCGATCATTTCTCCGATTTTATCGACATTTTCGGCGACCGGCCAACCTGTGCGAGGTGCTTCTTTAACATCAAAAATTCCTGAACGGAATCTACGAAACCAAAATTGCACATAATTGGCTGTTACAGTATCGGGTCCATAAACACCATTCACAATTTTAGCCGCCTGGCTTGCATTTTCGCCTTTGTCAAAGAAAAACTGTAAAATGTACCGAATTTTCTCTATGTTCACTTCCATTTTTAACACCCTGTAACTCACAATTGAATGCAACAAACAAAAAACAGCAAAAGAATTTTTTTACTGCGAAATGTCACCTTTCCAACGAGCATAAATCTGAAACTATTTGATCGATACTTCACGAGAAATTTATCACTACAGCCATCAACCGAAAAATAATGGATTTCTTTTTCCCCAACCTAATATTTGCTTCAGAAACAGTTTCCTAACACAGGACGTGGGCTACGTTGTAGCTAAATAAAAATTTCGTCTTAAATTCAAATCTTTCCGATGTTACTTTTTTCTTTCAGAATGTTCTTTTATTTATTCGAAAAAACTAGCAAAGTGTTCAGCCGATAGAAGTCATCATTGTCAGCCTTTGTTTATCCACTGCTGGATATAGGCTTTCCCCAATGTGTTCCACCAAATGCGATCGTCAGCTTCTCGCATCCATCCACTTCCGATCGCCCTGATTATGTTGTCGGTTCATCTGGAGGGAGGTCGTCCTACACTTTAGCGACATGTACGCGTCCTCCACTACTAAACTTTTCTCCCCCATCGGCCGTCACTGACACAACAGACATGGCCTACTGTCACTTCAGCTTGCAGATTTTGAGAGCTATGTCCACTACTTTAGTTCTCTTCCTTCCGGATCTAGTCCCATAGACAAATGCTAAGCATAGCTCTCTCCACCGCTCGTTGTGTTATTTTCAATTGGCGGACCAGCTCGATGGTCAGGTGCCATGGCTCTACGCCGTAAGTAATGGTGGGGGAAAGGGGAGGGGTAGAGAGAGAAGTGTAACTGGGGAGAATGCTTTTTGGGCATTAGGTTCGCCACTTTGTGCATTGTGTACAAATAATGTTTTTAATAAATTATTAGTAAGTGATACGCTGCCCACTACACTAATATTAAGATGAACATTGCGCCACGTTATGCTTGTCGCATTCACTCATAAGGGGTCATTGCAGCATGGTATCTCAATGCAATAATAGACTACCGGCAGCCCTTCAAACCGGTAGACATTGTCTCTCCATCGCCATCGCTCTGTTGCTGGTAACCGCACGTTAACAGAAAGGTTACCAGCAACAGAGCGATGGATGATATATATCAAAGAAATTAGCGTAAAAGTAAAAGAATTTAATAAACTCACAATCGAATATTGTAACAGATTGAGCTGAAACGGTTTTGGACTAGCCATAGCCGTTGAGGTAGAAGTTCCTTGAGTGGAAACCACGTGTAGGGGCAGCGTGAACGGGCGACCTACCGAGGACCGCAGGTAATCGAATGTAGATGACGTCCCAACTGTCGCGCTGGAAATTAATTGGGGTGGCTCATATTCAGCAGCAGACAGCGACCAGCTATAGTGACGTCGATAATTAACTTTTATCTGTTATTTTGGTAGACAATATATTGTGAGCCGGCTTATAATATTTCACGGCCATTTGTTTGTGTCCAAACAATAAACAATTTTGTGTTTGCAATAACTTTCCTAGTTGTTGCCATTCAATCCGTGAGGATTTTTAACTTAGTTTTGCAGAAATGATAACGATTGTACGAAATCTTTAATTAGTAAAAAGTTTTTTTTTGCTTTGAGTTTCTCTCGCCCGCCTCGATCGTGGCCTCAGTTTTTCTGCAAATAATATCTGACGGACTGTTAAGGCGTTGTCGGTTTTTCCTCGGGCCGGTGAAAGGCCGCCGTCACGCCGGATCGCTGGAAATATGTCGATACGATGATAGAGTAACGGCACTGGTACTGTGGGAACCGCCGGCCCGACCCAGCGCAGGGCACACGAGAAAAACTGGGCCCCGCTGTGTTTTCTACACTCAGATAATATGAAGCATACGGAAAAACTTACCGACCGACTCCGTCTACTGCTTATACCTCTACAACCTATATACACACTCGAATTAACTCAAAACCTTAAAATGTACAAGATAACGAAATCTAGATTCTTAGACAGTAGTTGGCAAATTATAATAAAATATTTCTAAATTTTTTTTATTCTATTAAGCGACGATACGTTAGAGCAGTGATACACCAGCCCATAACAACGTGGCGCTAGTTAGGACGACAGACATACAGCACCAGATTGCCCTTGTCGCATAAAGTCATAAAATATTGAGATCTGCTATCCCAGTAATTACATTAGTTACAGCACCCTTCAAACCGGAACACGGTAATGTTTGCACACTACAGTTTAGCTGTTGTTTATTTCCAAGCTTTGCAGTGGTGTTCCTAGACGGTCTCCGGCAACAGATATCAATCAAATTAACAGTATGTAATTAATTTAACTAAGTCTTTTATATATTTAAAAATAAAAACGACCCTTAAATGGGAGTAGGGTCGGTGAAACTGAAAAAGATTTAATATTATAAGTTTTTGTCGCACCCCGAGAAAGTTTTCGATGCAGTTTCCCCAGTTTGAAAGTTTACGGCTCGTCTTGCGAACTGCAATACTTTCACGGCAAAAAAATAATGCTTATAGCAATTTTTTTTTTTTTGCAATTTCTTGTGAATATACTTTATTAAAAAGAAAGACAGATAACTCGTTATTTTATATGATAATGCGTTAATAATTGTATGTAATATTAGTTATTTTGTGGTAATAAGATCGTGGATGATATGCGTGCTCGCTCCGAATAATCTGACTCTCATCTTTTAACAAGGCGGATTCGAGAAAATCCTTTCACTATCCAAACTGAACAACATGTAGCCTCGGATTCGAACGAGGAACTTAAGTATTAAAAGACAAGCCCTTAGCCACTGAGGAAGTTATTACGGACGGACACTTTTCACTCGTTATAAGTATGAGATGATTGGAGGAAATAGTGAAATGACGTCATTGAAGTAGCCTTCTTGAACACCTAACATATAACATCAGGGATCGGCATTTTGACCTCTACTTCATACCAACCAAAATTCTTTTTTATTTATTTATGACACAAACAATCTCTATAGATAAACATATGATAAGTACGGCTTATCATATATTGCTTAGTATCGCGTGAATGAATTGGATGCGAGCAACGCGGGACCGATTGAAGTGGAGATCTTTGGGGAAGGCCTATGTCCAGCAGTGGACATCTATCGGCTGATGATGACGATGAAGTACGGCTTATGATAATAAGCAGACAAGTAGTGCTCAACATTACATAATTTGACACAGATCTGAGTAACAAACAAACACAAGAGACAACACTGAAATAGGGTAAAGTAAATAATAAAGAAGTAGTCACGATTTTAACAGCAGATTACTTAGTTAGACATATATGTGAAACTAAGTTGAACGTGAATATTAAAGAGAGATTCTTTGAAACTGAAATGATTCACTCGAACCCACATCACAGGTCACATAGCACGAGATCGTTATAATACAACTGTTTACCTTTTAAATGATTCCTTTTTTATTAGAAGACATGTTACATTACATATTTTAACAAAGTCTGAAGACAATTTGAGGGTTTTTTATATGATAACCTAATTACGAGCTTAAAAGTTTTAGCGGATTGTAAACAACAATTAAGAGTCATCTCATCAGCTCAGCTATGTGTGCTTCAAAACACATGAAAGTTAGTTAAATTAAAATCAAAATCTCTTAAATTATTTGTTATTACGTTCGCATTGATATTCTTCTCATCTTCTTAGTTGGTGTCACTCTTGGCAGAATGGTCATGGTCATCACTTTAGGTGTAGGTCGCAAGCTTAACGACTTATCGCCATTCTTCTCTCATGGCGGCCTTCCTAGTGCATTCATATAGTGGTAACGATAATGAACCTTTACTGCCGCTTTTATCTGATCAGTCCATCTCATAGGCGTTGCTTCCTCGTAGCCTGGTACCCTCGACCGTTCCCTGGACCATAAGTCACTCAATAGCTACTTCCCCTCGGCGGCATACGTGACCAAAAAAGACGAGGATACAAGACTGTATCAAAGATGATAAACATAAGTAAACATTTTGATTTGAATTATTTTATTAGATAAACACTTTGGGTATATTCTCATAGGAAATAAAAGCGAGATCAGGTATATATCATGATCCCACGGCAGATCGATTGGATAAGGCGTCGGATATTTTAAGTATTCACTTAGAATGTTCCCACTGCGACAGTTTTGCGGTCCGGTCGCTTTCATCCGCGGTGCAGCGCGCGAGATCTTTCACATGGCGCCCAACTTGGCGACGCGATATGCCCAGCGGGTTTAATTGAATTATTAACATGGCGCCAACTATTTACAAAGTATTTAATGCATTAAACACCAACGTGGAATTATATATATTTTAATTGAACTTTATTTTCAAGATGAGCACAAAACGTCACAAAGTACAAAACGTTTACACTGCACCACATCGTGCTCGACGCCTTGCCCCGTAAGATATTAACTTCCGACTCCATTCAACTATTTCCATAAGGCAGTAGTTACCCGTTCACCTAGTGACAGGAAGGTCTCGATGATAAGCGATACTCCTGCCATTAACAACGCGACGCTAGTTAGTAAGATACATACCGCACTATATTACGCTCGTTGTCCGAGACATAAGATATTGAGTCTCATTATCCTAGTAATACTCTAGCTACAGCGCCTTACAAACCGGAACAAAGTAACGTTTGCACAGTACTGTTCGTCGTTTGCGATAGGCGCTGCGGTGGTACCTATCTAGACGGTCTCCGGCAACAGAGACCTAACTAATGTGCTCGTCGGATGTTAAATCTCTTTGCCTCATAATTTCGATCGATCGATGTGGGAATCTTTGGAGGAGGCCTAGATCCAGCAGGAGCCGTCCATCGGCTGATGATGATGACGTATTTTAAAGACGGTGATGTTCACAAAACGTACTCTAAGCACTGCTGTTACAAAGTTTTTTTCAATATATTATACTTTGGCAACGACGAAACATCCTGGTACGATTCGTTGGCCGTATATAATGAAGATTGAACGGTAGTAAGATTTTTCAACTGCACTACGATCAGAACTGTCAGATTTCTGGTCCCTAAATATGACAGCGAATTCATACCTTTTTGTCATTTACCTTGAAAATGGGGGTCGAGTGGGGGTGGAGCGAGTGGTTCAGTGTTAAAAAAAATAGTCTTAATAAAAGTCTCTCTTTCCAAAATGGAGAACAATAAACTTCCATTTCGTGTGTATACGAAAATTTTTTATTTTCTTTTGTTTTTTATTGTACTTGTTAAAACGCTTAATTAATTTTTTTAAAATGAAAACAATGGCAGATACTTATGAACAATACATATGAAACCTCGATGACGGATCTCGTTCGCTGGCAAGACGTCTGGCAAGCTGGCAAGCAGGTATGGTTTTTTTTCGTTTTTTTTTAGTTTTACGTGGGGAAAATGCCTACGCATACTCGTCCTCGCGGGGTCAAGGACGGGTTCTGTCGGACTTGCACCGACAAAAACCCCCACGATGTTCCCGACTCGTCGCCTGGTGGCAAGGGTCACAGGTACGGCTTGGTGCCTTCGTCCGCGACACTCAACGGCGCTGGCCGCTTTCGCAGCCCCACCTCGTTAGGGAGGGATAAACCCCACCTCGGCCTCCATTGTGTGGACGACGGATTCCCCCGAACCCTTCGCCCAGAGGCCACGGGAGCCCCGGGAGATATCTTCTCCGGGCTCCCCGCGGCGGACAGTTGTTGGGCCCGCCGCTACCCGTTAGCGGCCGCAGAGGATAGGGAGAGCGGCGCATCGTAATACCGACACTCCTCTTGCTATGCGGCCCCACCGTCGTCGCATCGCCGGTGCGACAACGGTTGGTCGCGGAGGATACGTCCTCCGCAATCTCACCTAGACTGCAGAGGCGGTATAAAACCGCCCTTGCAGTCGGCCACATGGGGCAGCTTAAAGCCGCCCCCGGGCCCTCGGCCGCTCCGGTGAACTCCAGTTATCCCAACTCGAACCTGGAGCGACCGCTTCGGCCGGCCCTTCGCCGCGGGCTGACTGGGTAGGTTCCGCTTAGCTTCATCGTGTTGGGCCCCACGGTTACTAAGCCCCTCCGCCACGACAAGGCAGGAACCCGTTGGAGGGGAAGCAGGGGTGCTGCCGCGAGTTCATTCGTCTGCTAACTCACTGCCGCGGCCGTTTTCAGATACATAATGAAATTAGTTTCACCTAAATAAATATTTAATATTACTTTTATACTAAAGCAACGAGACGAGCGGAACATTAACCTGATGGTAAGTGTCGCCAGTCAGGATGTTGAGTCCGTTACCCCAATAATTACACTAACAGCAGCGTTAGTAGCATTATTTAATAATTTCTAAGTCGTGTCATTATCATCATCAGCCGATAGACGTCTACTGCTGGACATAGGCCTCCCCTAAAGATCTCCACATTCAATCAGCATTGCCTCCGGTACCGCCGGGCACTAGGTGCCGCCGTACTTAAAAATTCATATGGAGGGACTTGGGCCGTTTCCCAGCCCGCTGGTACGGGTCCCAGTACGGGTTGGTAGGAGCCAGAGCCTCGTTTGTTGATTTGCAGGCTGATCACGTGAGTTGTTGTGCGGGACCCCTTACACCCTAATGACTATGTAGTACATATAAGTAGATGATATTTTTGCATGATAACTATCATGATTAAGAGGAAAAATTAACGATTTTATTTTATTTCATGTTTACCGCGTTATCGTTACCACAGCGTCCAAAGAAAGATTTAACATTAACACAAAAACTCCTGAACGATCACCATTTTCTACATGGACTATTATGTCACCAACAGT
This sequence comes from Troides aeacus, assembly GCA_033220335.2. Lineage (NCBI taxonomy): Eukaryota > Metazoa > Arthropoda > Insecta > Lepidoptera > Papilionidae > Troides > Troides aeacus. The sequence goes on from CM067288.1 coordinate 798,840, forward strand.
CATGTTATGATTGTTACATGTCTTTTAAAAATATATAACATTAAATAATAACAAAAATGTTAGCGAAGGGATGACTGAAAAGCATTAAAATGTATTAAAAAAGTATTTGACTCCTTTTATGACAATTTTTATTCTATTCAACCTAACGACTAGACGAGCTGTACGTGACAAGTGATACTCCTGCCTAGAACATTGTGGCGCTGACTGGGATAGACTTATTGCGCCCGTCGCCTTGAGACATATTTCACTCGTTACCCCAGTAATACCACTGGCTACAGCACCCTGCAATCTGAAAAGATAATTGCATAATACCGTTTGGCGGCAGAAATAGGAGCTGCGATTATGCCTACCTTGTCTCTAGCAACAGACCTACCAGGAGTGCAGTACATTTATTTACAATAGCGATTATTCCACTAATCACTGGTGACAGATATCTTTCCCTAATTTCTCTCAGTAGTGGATGATCATAAATCAATCAGTAAAAAAAAATAACTTTGTAGTATGCATATATCATACAAGCTGCTCGCAGCCACTGTACAAATGGTTCTTGTTAAATTAATTAGTTAAGCCAGTCTTGAAGAGGTTCCTTGAAAACTTGTGTAAAAAAAAAATTACTTCGATAAAAAAATTATAAAATGGTCGACACTCCAACGGTACCGGGTGATTTGCAGAAAAACCAGCCACGGTCAAGTTAAAAACGAAATATACGTTGAACGTATTAATGAGACCGCTTTGGCTCTCTGATCGTAACGACTTATGATTTTACTTATTCTCTTCCTCATTTAAATAGGTTCATCATAATCATCATTAACCGATAGATGTTCAATGCAAACAGGTTACTAATCTCTAATTAGTTTAAGAAGTAATAATTAAAATCAAACGCTGTTTTCATAAAAAACGTATGAACAAGAGAAAAACTTTTGCGCCAATTTATGCCGTCAAATAACAGTAACCAAACATTATTGCGTTTCAGTGTGAAGGGCGTTGTATTTAGTGAAATAACTGGGGTAACGTGAGGTAACCACTGTCTGCAGGCGATCAGCACAATGTTGTGTACATCGTTACATTTATATATCGTCTTACACAGCGCCACGTTGATACGAGCCGGCGTATCACTAACCATTAGATGAACCTCACGCCCGGCTCGTGGCTTAGACGATTACAAAACAACAAAATAAATATTTCGAATAGTTTGTTTGCTTGCAAAGTGCTTGACATAACGAGAACTTTTTTTAAGTATTGATCGATACGTAAGTCGGACTTTTAAATTAAAACGCGACCCGTCGACCCTCAAGTCTGTACCCTTTCAATCCCTCTACATAAAGACACCAACACTTGCGTAAGTCACCCATACATAAACAGAAATTCGTAGGTCTGACTAGTGCTTTATATTCTTTTTTTATGTAAGAGCCGAGGGCAAGGAAAGCGGTCGTGGGGCCACGGGGCACGTGGTGGGAGCGCGTGGGGTGCTGGGCGGGGCGATGCAGCTGCAACCCGTAGGGCTCGCCGCGCGCCCGGCGCCGTCAGTCGCGACGCGCGCCTCACGTCGCTAGCGCCGTGCCCGCTATCACCGCCACCCGGTACCCGGCACCCGGTACCCAACACACGATATTACCGCCAAAATCGCGTATCAAGTTTTGAGCTAAACGTATGAGAGAAAAAAAAAACAATACTCTTTTAATCTGTGACAAATATAACGTACATGTTATAATCTGTTGACACTTGCGATTTTGTGAAGTTTTCAAATTGGCGGGTTGATGTGTGCGAGCGAGAGGGGCGATATGGAGAGCCCGGGCGAGGAACCGGGACGGGGCGCTGCCCCCGCGCCGCACGCGCCCGCCGCCGCGCAACCCAACGGCTCCAATAAGATCATCGGGCGAAATGTGAATGGAACCAGTAAGTCACCTCCGCAAATTTAATATTCACCAAGTTTCTGACGGATCGCACGCCGGATACAAAGTTTCACAAATTCCACCAATTCCGTACTCTTCACGAATTATCAAAGCTGCGAGTAATGGCGACGTGTACCGGTATGTAATTACTGTAGTGCAAATAAACTAACGCAAAAGTTTCGTGACGCAATTACATTACACTCCTTACAGGGTTCATGAATACTTTTTCTATCAATAAAAATAATGTTTTACATGTACTACGACCTCAAATTTAATTAAACACGATATCGTATAAGTTTACATAATTATATTAAATATTATGTTACACATTTACTGGTGGTAGGTGTCTGTTTGCTGGAGACCGTCTAGGTACCAATGCATGTCCTATTTCAGCCGACAAACAGTAATTACTGTACCCCGGTTTGAACGGCATTGTAGTATAATTACTGTGATAACGAGACTCAACATCTTATTTCTCTGACGAGGAGCACAACATGGTTATGGGCGTGCTTACCATCAGATGAACGTCCCGATCGTCTCGTTTAATTGTTTTAAAAAAAATATGTTAACAAAAAGCAATATTTTATATAAACACAGTATTGTGTTATTACGCAAGATAATACCAGAAACTTTAGTGATATTCCATATATATGAATGTTTTATTATGAATTAATGAATACCATTTTACAACAATTTGAAACTATTGATAAGAAAAAAAAAAACAATTATTAAATGATAAACGAAAATCATAATAATATTTATCGCTACTTTTAATAATATCAAAGTATACTAAAGTTTTATTTGTCACACAAAGTATATAGCTTATTAGATTAGTATATAGACATATACCTTCCCCATTGTATTCCACCAAATGCGATCCTCAGCTTCTCGCATCCACTCACTTCCGACCGCCCTGATGATGTCGGCGGTCCATCCGGATATATTTCAAGATAAATCTTTCTTTATAACAATAAAGCACAAATACAAAAAAATAATTCGCTGTCACATCCACCGTACTATGTTAGATACGTAGTATGTGTTTGTGTATATATACTGCAATAGTACAAAAGGCTGTACCTCATTGGATTAATCACCAGCTAGATCTGTAACCCCGATCTTCAAATTTCTGAACTGGTTGTAGCTCTATGTTGCCGGAGACCAGACTAGGTATCATCACAACGCCTATTTCAGCAGACATACAGTACTCTGTGCAAACGTTACCGTGATCCGGTTTGAAGGGCGTTGTAGTTAGCGTACTTACTGGGTTAACGAGTCAATATCTTATATCTCAGGCGATGAGGGCAATGTGGTGCTGTGTATAACATCCTAACTAGCGCCACGTTGTAATGGCCGTATCACTTACCATCAGGTGAACGTCCCGCTCGTCTCGTAGCATCACAAAAAAATTGGAGAAAATACTTTTTCGTATGTCACACATTTTAATTATTTTGATGTAAACAAAGTTCTATATCATCATCATCATCAGCCGATAAAGGTCCACTGGTCATGTATTCCGTTATCATCTATATGATCTTCTGCAAGAGATAACAATGGGTAAAGTTTCTGGAGGAAAAAGTCATGGTCGAGAAATATCAAGGAATGGACTGGTATTTCTGGGGCGTCTGAATTGTTCCGCCGAACTGGAGACAGAAAGGACTGCACCACGCTGATCGCCAACCTTCACCAGTTGGGGAACCACTTTAAGAAGAAGCTGGACATAGGTCTACCTCAAATATCCCCATATCGATCAGTCCTGCGCTGCTCGTATCCAAAGATTTTCAGTAATTTGTAGGGGTTTATTACGGGGAGAGGGTTGGGCCATTTCAACCAGAGCCTCGTTTGTGGATTAGCAGTGTGCACCACCAGCTGGTGATGCGGGACCCCTTACATCTAAAATACAAGTTCTATATACATATGTAAATATATAAATTTTAATAGGAAAATCTAGATTTCGATTCTGTCCTCATGTGGACCTGGAATCGAACCGGAGACCTCCACGTTAATGGACTGTTAGCCAATGTGCAACTCTTCCTGATGGGAAGGTCTACAAGTCAGATAACTTGGTACACTTACATTACAAGCCGTCAAGCTAAATGTGATCCTGTGTAATCATCGTTCACGTGATGTTAAGTGTTAATGTAGCGTTAGTTAAGTGATACCCATGGTATCGCGTCGCTGGTTAGGATGATGTACACTGCACCACATTATGCTCAACTTAAAATAATATTCTTCCAGTCGACCAGGGAATTGTGGGGAATGACGGGTATGTCAGGTTGAAATGAAATTTAGTCAACAAGGATCTATTTTGTAAACGCATACATATATTAGGTTGTCAAATATCTCCCTTCCGCTTTTTTGTCTTTTGAATTTCGCGGATATGTACAAAGCGCTACAGAGCTCGTATCTGGCAATACTATACATAATTTGAAAGGTCTTGACATAACCTACAAAACGACGCTATGTATAATTAGTTTGGATATTGCGTTCAACAGTTATAGACGTGTAAACATATAGTTCACTAACGCCGAAATTCGCGCTATTTTAAAGTTTTCCTTCGTTAAAGGCAAATCCGCTAGAGAAACGTTCCGTGAGATTAATGGTGTTTTGGGGGATGGTACTCTATCACTTCGAACCGCGGAGGAATGGTTTCGACGATTCAGAGCCGGTGAAAACGACACCATGGATAAGCCAGCCGGCGGAAGACCTGTGACGACAAATACCGATCAAATCATGGACTACATCGAGTTAGACCGGCATGTGGCATCTCGTGACATCGCCCAGGAGATGGGAGTTAGTCACCAAACCATTTTAAACCATCTGCAGAAGGCTGGATACAAAAAAAAGTTTGATGTTTGGGTGCCGCATGATTTGACGCAAAAAAACCTTCTGGACCGAATCAACGCCTGCGATATGCTGCTGAAACGGAACGAACTCGACCCATTCTTGAAGCGGATGGTGACTGGCGACCAAAAATGGATCACATACGACAATATCAAGCGAAAACGGTCGTGGTCGAAGGCCGGTGAATCGTCCCAAACAGTGGCCAAGCCGGGATTGACGGCCAGGAAGGTTTTGCTGTGTGTTTGGTGGGATTGGAAGGGAATCATCCACTATGAGCTGCTCCCATATGGCCAGACGCTTAATTCTACCATCTACTGCGAACAACTGGACCGCTTGAAGCAGGCGATCGACCAGAAGCGTCCAGAATTGGCCAACAAGAAGGGTGTAGTGTTCCACCAGGACAACGCCAGACCACACACTTCGTTGATGACTCGTCAGAAGCTACGGGAGCTCGGATGGGAGGTTTTATCGCATCCACCATATAGCCCGGACATAGCGCCAAGTGATTACCACCTGTTCCTGTCCATGGTGAACGCCCTTGGTGGTGTAAAGTTGAACTCAAAAGAGGCTTGTGAAAAGTGGCTGTCCGAGTTCTTCGGAAATAAGGAGGGGGGCTTCTACGAGGGAGGTATTATGAAGTTGCCGTCTAGATGGAAACAGATTATCGAACAAAACGGCGCATATTTGAACTAAATCCGATCACTGTAACACTTTTTATAAAGCATTGAATAAAGAGCAAAAAAGCGAAAGGGAGATACTTGACAACCTTTTATATATATATATAATGAAATGGGTTTCCTTTGTTGGTCAATCACGTGAAAACACGTGGAAGTGTTGACACGGAAACATGTCCATTCGTTGCGGAATGATTTGTAGATGGTTACAGGCTATTTATGTTTTTATTTTCATAGATCTTCCTTAATTTATATCTAATCAACTTTTATGAAGATTTTCATTTGGTATTATTTACGCGGTTGCTATAGTAACGGTTGCTATACAAAAACAATTGCGGTCGCTCTCAAGGAATATTTCCGACAAATTTCATATCTAAATCTATATTACGACCAGCAAAGCGCTTTTGTCGGAGACCGTCAGGGCGGGGACCACTGCAGCGCCCATTGCAGCAGCAAATATTACTGTGTTCCGGTTTGAAGGGCGCTGTAGCTAGTATAATTACTGGGGTAACGAGACTCAACATCCTATGTCTCAGGCGACGGGCGCAATGTGGTGCAGTAACATCCTAACTAGCTCTGCGTTGTAATGGGCGTATCACTTACCATCAGGTGAACTTCCTGTCCGTCTCAGATTCATTTATATTTATATATCATCTACCACTGCCTCTTTTTAAGGAGGATATGTATATAGAAGATATCCTGAGATTCATTGACTCATCACAAGATCTCCAAAACTATCAGACGTAAACAATCATGAGTTGGTAGAGGTATTGCTCCTGACATTTAGAGGTCAGCTTAGAATGGATTTTACAAAATCCCTTCCACAAAGAGAATTGTGGTGGTATAAATAAAGAAAAGACGCCGAGGGGCGGCGAGTTGCGGCCGGACGGGGATGTTACTAACCTAACTCTACGTTAAGGCGTCCCTTACAACAACTCACGAGACCCAAGCCAGCATCGTCAGCTCATAGTGTACCCTGTTAATCAACAAACGAGGCTCTGGCTTCCACCAAACCGCATATTACCAGCGTGGTCAGAAACAGCAAAAATCCCTCCATATGAATCCATCATTACCAGATCTATGTGGGAATCTATGAGGGATGCCTATGTCCAGCTGTGGACGTCTATGGGCTTGTGATCGCGATGATGATGATCATCTTTGTCTATCCCATATAAACCCCTTCATACAACAGCTCTTGTAGCCCGGTGGAACTGGTAGCCATGTTTACTGTAAGGTCGCGGGAAGCCGCTGGATGCTGAGGAATGTTCGATGTGGAGATCGTTGGAGGAGCCTTGAGTTCTGCTGTGGACTGTGGGCTGATGATCGATCAAGCTGGTGGTGAACAGCCGGTATATGCTATATATATTTCGTTGGGGCGTTGGATGCCGTGGTCTACCTTCCGGCTGCGATGAAGCCATAATTGTTTATCTAAATTGTCCATCTTCAGCGTTTACCATTTATGTGGTAAACGCGCCAATTAGCATAGCCCGCTGCCATTCGAGACGCCGCGCACTTCTCGGAAGGGATGTTGAAAAAACCACCCCGACCGAAGGGGGCGGTTGTGTGAAGTGTAATTGATGCTTGTAATTGCCCACCACCCGTTCCGTTAGCAGGTTCAAATTCTGTTTATGGTCATAGTAAAGAATGAAACATCTATGATGTTCATTGTACTGGTGGTAGGTCTCCATTGCTGGAGATTACCGCTGCTCCTATTCCGATAATAGTATGCAAGCGCTGCGCTCCGATTTGAAGGGTGCTGTTGCTAGTGAAATTACTACGGTAATAAGACAACATATCGGAGCGAGTACAATGTGGTGTTGTGTATATCATCCTAATTAACGCTGGGTTGTTATAAGGTTCAACACTTTTTTTTTATTCAATGAAGCTCTACGATAAGTGCGAGTATCACTTGATCTTAAGTGATGACTCATAAAATATTGGCGCTAGTTAAGATGTTGTATATATTGTGCTCAACGCTTTGAAACAATATATTGAGCCTCATTACCCCAGTAATTACACTAGACATAGCGTCCTTCAAACCGGAATAAAGGAAAATCTGTACACTAATGTTTGTCGGTTCCAATAGACCTACCTAGATGGCCTCTGGAAACAGAAACCTACCTACCATCAGTTCACATACTATCAGGTGAACGTTCTCATCAAATGAAATAATTATGATGGTGAAATTACTGCGGTAACGGTATACTACGGTATACCGTTACCGTATCGGCACCATCGTACGGTATACTATTTTGTCTTAATACGTGTGTAATATGATGCAGTGTAAGTAATGTTAACTATCGCCACGTTACTGGGGAGGCCTATCGCTTACCATCAGGCGAATGTCCCGATGGCGGACGGTCGGTTGGTTTCCCTGCTGCAGCGGCCGCGCGAGCGCAGCCCCGCGAGCCGGCCGCGACCGGACTCGAACCCGCTACCGAGGAGGTAATTTGTGTTTTTCCGTGCCACCGGGCGCGCCGCTTTGTCTTCCAATGCCCTTTTTTACTACAGCGCCTCTTAATGCGCGCGCGCCGACCGCGCCATCTTGATACTCGCCATTTGGAATTTTATGTTTTGTCAGTACTCAACTGAAAGATCAAGATTGTATTCACAATGACTTTGACATACTGGTGGTAGTGTCTCTGTTACTTGAGACCGTTTAGGTACCATCGCAGCGCCTATTGCACGCGATAAACAGTACTGTATAAACATTATTATGTTCCGGTTTGAAGGACCAACAGCTATTACTAATGGTAGGTTTTTGTTGCTGGAGACCGTTTAGGTACAACCGCAGCGGCTATTGTAGCCGACAAACAGTACTGTGCAGACATTACTGTGTTCTGGTGTGAAGGGCGCTGTAGCTAGCTATCGGAGTAACGAGACTGCACAATTTAGTACAGTATATCGACCTATAGTAGCTAGCTGGCCTAATGGTTAGAGCGTACGGCTTTCATTCTGAAGGTCGCGGGTTTAAACCTCGGCATGTACCAATGACTTAATATTTAAGTTGTGTACATTTGTGAACTTTAGTTACAACAGCGAGATACAAAAACGGTGAAGGGAAACATCGTGAGGGATCCCGCACACTGATATCATCTTTGTGTGTGTGTGTGTGGTGGTCCCAATAAAGTGGCAACAGGCTCGCCCCCTGTTACACTGGACCTAATCTAACCACATCTGGCGAAATGTGGGTGTTTATTCACCTCTGCCTACCCCTACTGGGAAAAAGGCGTGACTATATAAAAAAAAAAATATATCGACCTAAATGGTGCCATGTTATGGACAAGTACTTACCTTATGGTAAATGTTTCGCGGTTTGGCTAGTAAAAAAATACCATTCATCCCTACTTCCATCTACCCTTTCACTTTCCTCTCCTCTTTTACTATATATATATGTTAAAAAAATAGAGAAAGCTGTGGAAGGAGAGGAGTTAAGTCCTATAAAACTGTAAAAGACGTGAATAATACAAACTGCATCCTTTTTTTATATATATAAATAGACGACGAGAAGTTCACCCGAATGTAAGTGATGATTCATAACAACGTTACACTTTTTAAGGTGTTTTACACTGCATGTTATTGCGCTCTTAGTCTTAGACATATCATGTTGAGTCTCGTTACACCAGTAATTACATTAACTACAACGTCCTTCAAACCGGAATACAGTAAACTTTTTTCATTACTGTTTGTCGGCTGCAACAAGCGCTGCGAACGGTACCCACCTAGATGATCTCCAGGAACAGAGACTTACCACTACAAAGTATTGCTTACACTATTTCAAGTATCAAAATTATACGATCCGTGATCAGATACACAATCGGAGCCATAAAAAGTCGAGTCTACATAGATGATAGAAAAACCGTGGAAACGTAGGAAAAACGGCGCTCACATGGTGCGAGCAAAAACCGCAGCTCCGGGAAAGTTCCGCGACGTTTGTGAAAGAGTCGACTTTTTCTGGCGGTAATATCTTGCGACAGCGGGAGATCCAAGCGGGAGTACACCTCGTTACTGAAGCCATATGATATGTAGCCGGAGACCGTCTAGGTACCACCGCAGCTGGTGCAACATTACTGTGATCGGGCTTAAAGTACGCTGTAGCTAATGAAATTACTGGGGTAACTATGATTAAAATCTATGTCCTAAGGCGACGAGCTCAATGTGGTGCTGTGTATCCTAACTAGCGCCATGTTATTATGGGTATATCACTTACCATCAGGTGGACGTCCCGCTCGTATCGTCGCATAATCATCATCATCAGCTGATAGACATCCACTGGAGGGCATAGGCCTCCCGAAAGACCCCCCATTGGAGCCAGTATTACAGGACCCCAAAGTCTGTCGTTGGTAGATGTTCATATAGGAGGATTTAGGGTTTTCCCCACTCTGGTCCAATTCGAGGGTTGGTGGGAGCCAGCGCCATAGTCAAGTAATGAAAAAAATATCACCAGGTGTGTGAAGACCTACTATTACATTAGTATGGGATAAGGGTAAAAGGAAATATACCGTTTTGAGTAACAGTTGAGGAATGCTGTTCCTGTCCATCAGCCCAAGGTTATCAGATACATCCTCTTTAAATCAGCTTGAGAAGTTTTATCTGCAGACATCTCCAATAACAACTCCTGCCGCTGACTACTCAAACTAGAACTCATGATATCATCAGTGACCAGAAATGGGTTACCAATCTAGCCACCTTCACGTAGCTCTTGACGCGAACCTCCTACCGTCGAGTGACGAACCTCTAGAGACGTGCGGAACATTCACGTGATTTTAAGTGATACAATTGCCCATAACAATGTGGCGCTAGTTAAGATGATGTACACTATACTACGTCCTGCTCGTCGCCTTGAGACATAAGGTATGGAATGTACGCTCATTGCTGTTTGTCTACAGATGTAGGAGTTGTGGTAGTACCTAGACGGTCTCCGGCTATGTACCACATAACTTACGATGATATACAATATCTGATATATAATCAACCGCCAGCTCACGGGCTACCTGGAAGAGCACCAACTGATCAGCGACCGCCAATATGGCTTCCGCAAAAGCCGATCAGCTGGTGATCTTCAGGCTTTACTAACTCACCGTTGGGCGCAGGCGGTCGAAAGTAGGGGTGAGGCACTAGGCGTTAGTTTGGACATAGCGAAGGCTTTCGATCGGGTTTGGCATAAAGCCTTACTATCGAACCTTCCTTCCTATGGGCTTCCTGAGAGACTTTGTAGGTGGATCGGCAGTTTCCTTGCGGAACGGAGATTTAAAGTCGTCGTAGACGGCTCATGCTCGGACCCCCGGACCGTAAATTCTGGTGTTCCCCAAGGCTGCGTGTTATCCCCGACATTGTTTATTCTGCATATCAATGATTTGTTGCATACCAGTGGCATTCATTGCTATGCGGATGACAGTACCGTGGATGCACTGTATTTCGGCCGCAGCAATATCTCTCGGGATCACGTCGATGAGTGTCGGAACAAACTTGTGTCTGAATTCGAATCATCCCTTGCGAAGATTTCCGATTGGGGGGGACTAAATCTATTCCAGTTTAACCCTTCTAAGACTCAAGTTTGTGCGGTCACCGCTAAAATAGCCCCCTTTGTCGCATCGCCACTATTCGGAAACACTCACCTTTGTGCCAAGCCGAACATTGGCATTCTGGGCGTCGACATTTCGAGTGTTGTCCAGTTTGGCGGTCATTTGGAGAGCAAGGCTAAAATGGCCTCCAAAAAACTCGGAGTACTCAATAGGGCCAAAGAGTACTTCAAGCCGGCTCACCGCCTTAAACTGTATAAGGCGCAGGTGCGGCCTCACATGGAGTATTGTTGCCACCTTTGGGCCGGGGCTCCGAGTTATCAGCTATCTCCATTTGACCGAATCCAACGTAGGGCAATCTCGGATTGTCGACGATCCTGAACTTGCCGATCGGCTAGATCCTTTGGCACTGCGTAGGGATCTATCTTCCCTATGCATACTTTACAGAATTTACAATGGGGAGTGTTCCGAGCAGTTGTTCAATTTAATAGAAGCCGCTGATTTTCGCAACCGATCGTCGCGCCGGAACTATCATCCGCACCATCTGGATGGTTGGCGTTCCACTACAATGCGTTTTAAAAACAGTTTTCTGCCACGTACAGTAAATCTCTGAAATTCGTTGCCATCTATTATGCCATTCGTTGTCTTCGCCAACAACTGCGACATTGGGTTATTCAAGAAAAGAGCTTATTCTTACCTGAAGGGTAGGCAACGCACTGGCTTCGCTGGTGACCGTGGGCGGCGTTGAATCACTTACCATCAGGTGACCCGTCTTGCTTGTTTGCCTCTTAGCTGCTATAAAAAAAAAAAAAAACAACGTTGTGCTCGTCGGCTTAAGACCTAAGATATTGAGTTTCGTTACCCCAGTAATGTCATTAGCTACAGCGCCCTTTAAACCGGAACACGGTAGTGTCCGCACAGTACTGTTTGTTGGCTGCAGTAGGAGCTGCTGTGGTACCTAAACGGTCTCCGTTAAAAGAGACCTACCACCAGTAAGGGTTCGCGTACCGCACTGTAAATATGATATATAATCAATATATATATTATGTATATAGTCGACTGATGATGATGATGATGATGTAAATAAGCGAATGAAAATGCACGCCGCTGAGAAACATTGCAACCGGATGTTGCAGCCGCGTTATAATAAACAGTATAACTACGTCGGCGGGCGCGCCTGAAAAACTCCGCGAAATGAAACGAAATAGTGCTTGATTAAAAAAAAAACTAACCCCCACCACCACCACCGGGCTCCGTATACCTTTACTGATGATAGTATAGGTAATTAAGCGACCAGACGAGCAGGACATTCACCTGATTACAAGTGATACGCTTGCCCATAACAAAGTAGCACTAATAAAGATGATGTATGATATACTGTATACCATGTTTTCTCGTCGCCTTGAGACATGTCGAGTCTCGTTACTGCATTAATTTCACCAGCTACAACATCCTATAAACCAGATAACATTGCTGTTTGTCTGCAAAGATAGGAGTTTCTGTGGTACGTAGACGGTTTCCGGTAATAGAGACCTACGACCAGTAGCTATATACCGGAAGACCGTCCAGGTATCTGCAGCTCCTATTCTTGGCGACGAGACGCGTGGGTCGTAAACCTGATGGTAACAACCTGTTCCATGATGGTATATACTGCACCATGTTACACTCGTCTCCTTGCGGCATAATAATTCATGTCTCGTTACCCCAGTAATTACATTAGGTACGCTTGACTTAGTGGTAATGAGCGCCGTCCGACAACGTTGTTAGTCGCCTACTACGACAACCAAGGCTTTCCTTACTCCTATTCCTAATAGCTGGAGACTAGAGGACAGTGGTCGCAAATTTCGCATATGTTAGTGAAATGAAATCGAGTGCCACATTCACCTAATTTTAAGTGATAAGCCCAGTGTGATACACTGCACCATATCATACTCACACTATATACAAGATTTTAGGTCTCATTGCTATCCTACTTCTTCTTGATATTGTTCAATATTCTATTCCTGTTAACATTATCATTTATTACTACATTACAGTAAAATAAGTTATATCTATGCTTTTACTTCATCATCATCATTAGTCGTTATAAGTCCACTGCTGGGCACAGGTCTCCCACAAAGATTCTCATACGATCAGGTAAGGAGTTATATGTGGGATTTGGGCCACTTCCCATCACGCTCGCCCAATTGCGGGTTAGTGGGAGCCAGAACCTCGTTTATTGATTAGCAGGGTCCTCCACGATGGAGGTGATTTGGTTCTGATCCCGTGAGGTGTACGGGACCCCTTATTTGCTTTTACTTATATTCTTCTTCTTCTTCTTAAATTGCCTCTTCAACTGGTGAAGGTTGGCGATCAGCGTGGTACAGTCCTTTCTGTCTCCGGTTCGGCGGACCCATGTCGACGCCCCAGATAAACCAGTTCATTGCCTGATATTCCTCAACCATGACTTTTTTTCTTCTCCCCACCTTTTACATATGCCACCTTATTATTTACTATAGTATATATGTAATATTTACTTGACCTTATATGTTATGACCTTATGACCGTATGTATGTAAAGACCCTTTGCCTCTGGTAATTAAAAAAAAATATATATTTTTTATAAGCTTCATTATTTATATTCTATAGTGATGTATTACAGATAACGCAATAAATCGTGTGCCAAGTATGTGTGATGTGTATCGAAGAGGCTTTCAACCCTCGCCCGCGGAACCCTGTCCAGGAGCGGGTGCGCTACTTTTATTTTTAGCGTCCTTTTTACAGCGGCAGACGGCTCGGAGCCGGTCCTTGTGCTTACGAAAGCGCTATTAGGAGATTCAGCGCGATAAACCCGATGCGGAATTATCACGGGGATGGGAGGGAGAAGGGGGAATTCGGGGATATATGATACTAAGGGTAAATATGGTGACGCGTGGTCGTATACTCTGGCTCTTATATGTTGACGTCGACTGATTCCTGTCTATTGCCTATAGAAACATATATTATCTATATTTATTAGCTCCGTGTCTGTACATATTAAATTTATATTCCTAATTTTTTTTTTGTGGGCTTTTACAGCAAGTGAAGTATAGACTTGAATACGTACCCACCTGATGGTAGCGGCGATGTAGCCCAATGGTAAAACGCGCTGGTCTAGAAGTAGCCTACTTCATAGTAAACAATTTAAATGAAATTATTCTTTTAAAATTAATTTTACAACAAGAAAGACAACGTCCATTCTGTCAGTTTATACCAAATGACTAAAAGACGATTAAAAAAAAAAAACAATAAAAATGTTGTAATGCCTATAAATGGTGATAAAAAAACGATACATTGTCCGAAGGCATTAACATTACTGCCTGGGAGTCAGTCGATTTGGTTATCATAACCTCCTTACTATTTATAACATAGACACTGCGGAGGTTTTTTCCCGCGCGCGACGAGCGGCAGCACCGCGCGCCCGCCGCGGCGTCGCGGCTTTTTGCCGGCTCAGCGTATCCATCTACGTTGTATGGAATTCAGTTAACGTGTAAGATGTTTAAATTATACTCTAAAGTTATTCCGACTATTTAATTCTTTCAATTCACCAATCTTCATCAGGTTTCACGGTGTGTTTTCAATTCAAATATTTCAACGCACTGTTTTTAGGAGCAATCCGTATTAAATTAGTACAATGTATAAAAACTTGACTTACGTTACTTTATACACAAGTACATGCGTTCCAATGCGAGATATATTCAAAGTAAAACTTTTTTGTACATTCAGTTTGAATATAAATACAGTGTATCAAGAGTTTTTATTATTTTGCTGTCTGTAGCTTCGTCCTTTTTAATATGATAAATATAAAACCAAAAAATAGCCAACAAATAATTCCTCCTGTGGGAACCTTTCCCTCTCTTGGGAGACAAGGTCTTAAAAGTTTCGATTCTCTATTTGGCGAATAAAGTCATTTACTGGTGGAAAGTCTCTGATGCCGGAGACCGTCTAGGTAAGTACGTCCAAAGCTCCTATTGCAGACGACTAACAGTAGTGTGTAAATATTACTGTTTGGCTTTAAAGGGTGCTGCAGCTAGTGAAATTACTGAGGCGACGAAAATTAACATCTTATATGTCAGGTGAGGAGCGCAATGTGGTGCAGTGTATACTATCTTAATTAGCGCCACGTTGTCATGGACAGGCGTATCACATATATATATCGTCTCGTAGTTTCGTTGAATAAAAAAAATTATCGCGCCAAATACGTTAAACGTCAGATTAAAGTTTTTTTTTTTCACTTGCCATAATGTAATTTTTTTTTTTTTAATGGCAAAGACTTTTCGAGCGTTCGGTTTATGACAAACGTAAAACCATCTTCTTACTGACGCATGGAGGATAATAAACAAACATTAAATTTTATTTATAACGCTCACAATTGATTGAAACGCCACAATGCGATGTACGAGGTATGTATGTGTGTATGTGTGTATGTATTCACATTTGTGTGGCCGGTTGCGCAAACACGCGTTCGGCAACCCTGCTGCACTCGAACGCAGGTTTTTTCACTCGGTTTTTGTGGTTCCTTTCATCGGTACTCCATTCTTGAGTCAGCTTATTTAACAATACATCTGTGAATATGCAAATCGTATTTAATTGTCTTGCGTTAAGATTTTTTACATCTCCGTGTGTGCCACTGTCCGAAAGGAACGCTCACTGACGCATCTGTCATTTTTGATATTAAAACGCTTCATCGCCACCTTTATAAAGGACCATAAACAATGTTTTGTGTTTTGTTCACCATTTTTTGTTTGTCTTTGATTTCAACGGGTTAGTTTTTACTCCAGTTCGATGTAAGAGTGTACTACCAGTTGGTTCTATGGATCAATCAGGTTTTGTTGAACACTAGCGAGCAGAACGTAGATGCACGGCTCGGCGCGGCGCGGCGCGGCTATGCGCTCGGCGCTCGTCGTGTGCTGGTGCACCGGTGCACCGGTGCGCCGCTGCAATTACGGCTCGGACAGTCGCTTTTTCGCCCTTACCATATAATCTTTATTTTGTATGATAAAAAACTGACGCCGACACCGCGAATATACCTTTATCGAAATCGGTATTTTTTTACCGTTGTTAATTCCGCAGATAATGGCCGGAGTCAAATGACCGCGCTGCAATAAGAAATCGCGGGAATTTCAGCGATGCGCGCGCACTCTTTTAAGCGCGTTTTTTGCCTGGGCCGGACTCGGGCGGCGCGGTTTTCGATGTTTTTTGCAAATACTCGATGAAAACCGTAATGGCATTTTATCGTGCATAAGAGCGGACGGAATCATTAATTATTTATAATAGGCGGCTAGCGCCGAATCACGTCGGCCATGTTTATTTTGTATTTTGTACCGATCCGGCCGCGACTGCCTTGTTCATTTGATGTCGCGGATAGGGGGGCGAGGCGGGACGGCACCGTGCGCGGGCGCCGCGTCGCTAGCGCATTTTTTTTAACACTCTCCGATATCAGCGAATATATCTTATTTTAAACGGAATCTTGAAGTATTTACGTCTTTACTTCTTTTTTTTTTAATTAAATGAAGGTAAAATATGAGCAAGGCGTTCATCTGATGAAAAGTGACACGCCCGCCCGTAGCAACGTGGCGCTAGTTACGATGTTATACACATTGTGCTCGCTACACTGGGACAAGATGTTGAGTCTCGTCACAGTAGCTACAGCGCCTTTCAAACCGGAACACCGTAATGTTAGCATTTGACGGCAGAAATTGACGCTGAAGTGTTATATTATATGACTCAGAGATAAGTTATTATCGTTTAAAAATGGTTCTTAAAACTTTTTTATTCGAATACTAACTTCTGAAATGTATCACTCACATATGAAGACCTGACCTGATATATTGCTGCTTGTTCTAAATGGTACATCAGATGCGGTCATCGAGGAAAGCACATTATTTTATGGTACCACAGCAGTGCCTATTGCAGCCGACAATCAACACTGTGTAAACGTGGCTAGGTTCTGGTTTAAAGGGCGCTGTAGCAAGTGAAATTACTGTGGTAAAGAGGCTCGAGATCCTGACTAGTGCCACATTGTTATAACCGTGTGCGTATTACTTTCTATCAATTGAACATCTCGCATATCTCGTCGCTTAAATTAAATAAAAAAAAATCAAGTCAGGTAACTCGATCTCAATAACACTTAATGTTACGTGACAATGAGATGGAAAATGTGGATGCATGGCTCACCCAGAATATTCTGCCCTAGCCTGATAACAACTGTACCTAGTATAATATATACTAGATATGAGTGATAACTGATAGATGTCCACTGCTGGACATAGTCCTGCCCCATAGATCTCCACATCGATCGGTTCCGCCCGAACGTATTAAACGGAAATAACTAATAAAATATATATATCCACCCTCATCAGTTTAAGCTCAGATATATACAAGACAATCACCTTGGGAAGCGGAACAGTTGGGCGGCAATCGCGACCCTGGTGCCTGATGTTACCCAGCCACTATTTCCTCTGAAGACCAATACTCTTTTTATCAGCCACTTTGCCCATCAAGATGAGTTGAAGCAGTTCGTACTTATGGTGCCTAAACACGTGGCCGAGATATTTGTATTCTCTTCTCGTCTTGACGGTCGGCTAAAGTTCGCGGTTCTTATTTATCCTTCGGAGGAAACCTTTGTCATATACTTCTTTATTCTCCGGTTGGTAAAAACACCTCCTCACTTTACAACGTAGCGATTAGGATGTATACATTACACCTGAGATTTATTTACACGTGTATTTATGTGAATGTTTGCAAATTCTAATACAAATTTAAATAAATCAATCTGCTGAAAATCCAGGGTAGAACAATATAAGTTATAATAGATAAAAGATTTTTTTTATTATGGGAAGTAAAGAGATGGGCGCGTTCATCTGGTGGTAAGTTCTACGCCCATAACAACGTGGCGCGTTCGGATGTTATATACAGCAATGCACGGCAGATGTCGAATCTCGTTACCTCAATAATTTCGTTAACGTTCTTCAATCCAGAACACAGTAATAGCACAGTACAGTTTGTCGGCTGCAATACACGTTGCGGTGGTACCTACCTTTTTTATCGTGGGGGAAATCTTCTTAAAAGATATATAGCTTCGGGGGGGAGACAAGGTTATGTGGGGGCTTCTACCCGTTGAAACCCCCTCGGTGGTCTCCGTTAGTGCTTTAGGAGGGACTTCGGAATCTCCTGCGGAACGCTCCAATTGCCCTGCATTCTGGCTAAAACATCCTACGGTAGGGCAAAGCCTTCCTTAGCATCCACGCTGTGCTATGGTAAATACAAGACCACCATGCACTTGGAGTCCTCCTAAGGTTCGCTTATTCAGGTTTGGGGCCCCCCACTTTCAAAGCCTACAAACCCGAAGACCGTTTTAATCGCCTTGTACAACAGACGTATTATAATAACTTAGTCCTAGTTTTAATAGCCCGAGACTACAGGGCTGACGGTGGTACCTACCTAGACGGTCTCCGGCAACCGAAACCTACCAGCAGTTAAGTATAAAACCCGCCGTCATTCATTTACAATCATTTAAGTTGGAAAAAAGTATGAAATATCAAGTAATGGTGTTATGATCAAAATGATGCAGCTTTCATGAGAACAGCGCATGCAGGCCCAACGCTCGTACATCGGAAGTTTTTAAGCCGCGAGTCAATAGTCGCGTAAAAACACCATTCCCCCCACCCCTTAATTTTGTGGGACGCCTTAAATGGTAATTGCTTCTTTTGTAGGAAGTTCACTTGACACACATGTTCTTGCAATCAACCACCTTTACATTGACAGCTCGACATCCGGTATTTTTAGTAAAAAGCAGCCGCGGCAGAAAGCAGGCGGTAGCTAGCTATCGAACTGCATTCAAATCAATGCTGGCTTCGAGCAGATAGCGGCCAGGGTATCCGGGTTGAAGACATCATTTCATTATATCTTCTAGAAAGATTGAGGAGCAAGAGGTTAGCGTAGATGGGTATATTGTGCGGAGGGATGAAGGACATATAACAAAGGAAGTAATAAGAATGAACGTGGATGGTTATAAGGATAGAGGAAGGCCGAAGAAAGTGTGGATAGATTTTGTGAAAGATGACATGTGTAAGAAGACTGAATTCAGATATGACGGCTGATAGGGGGATGTGGAAGAGAAGTAATATACATACTTTGCCTACCCCACATAGCTGGGAAAAAAGCAGGAGGAAGAAGATCTTCCACTGTTGGATATAGGCTATCCCAATCATCCAGCGCAACTGGTCCAATGACTCCCGACTTTCCCGGCTTCCGACCATCCGTTGCACTATTTTTGAGGTAAATTTGTAAGGTATTCTGGACAAAGGTAGAGTATTCCTCTGCTCCATCATCAAAGACCGCAACATTGCAGAGTGATGTTATTAATTTGTGACAGCATTAAAATTTCGTACGCATTAGTTGCCATATCGAGTACGTTGCAGGCAGATAAAAATGTGACACATTGCGCGCAGCGTGGCAAAAAGCTTGGAATCCAACTGCTTAAGTCGTGAGGACGCCGCATTAAATTAAAAAAATTAAAAAAACCTCTGAATTAACAATTAGGCCGACATTGTACTTTTAAGCAATTTTATTCTTCGACTTCACTTTTTGCAACAATAAAAAGTGATCTATCCTTTAGGAGGAGCGGCGAGCGAGTGCAGGAAGTAAATAGTCGTAATGTAATATGCTCCACGTTTGATCGCGATACTTGGACACTTGTGTAATCATCATCTTCAGGAAGTACCTTCTTCCAATTGAACTTGAAATATATTTCGGTCTTCAGCTATTCTTTTTAACCGTTGATAACAAATTGCCTTTCAAGATCATAATCATCTGCCGATAGACGTCCACTGCTCGACGTAGGCCTCAGCAAAAGATCCCCACATACAGTAAGCGTGGCTTTCGGTACCGCTGGGCACTAGGGACCGTCTTATGTATAGGGCCATATGGAGAGATTTGGGCCATTTCCCACCACGCTAGCCCTATGCGAGTTGGCGTGAGCCAGAACCCCGTTTGATGATTATCAGGGTGCACAACGAGCTGGTGAAGTTGGCTTGGATGCCGTGAGTTATTGTGCGGGAACCCTTACACCCTTTTCATACTCAATCATGGAAAATGACAATGAAAATATAAGTAATATTTTATGATAATTGAGAAAATTTTAATGAATAATAGTTTTCTTGTATTAAAGTGAATTTAAAAAAATAACCCCTTTTGAAGTCAACCCCGATTCGAAGTACAACTGGACAGGTCCGATCTAATCTCATCATTCAGCTGCCGGCAGATGTTTTGATGGGTACTGTACACACAAAAAGTTTGACAGTATGATGTGTGCAGTGTGGGGGATTCTATCATTACTCCACTTAAGTATTGAGTCGAAATTAGCGTGCTGACTTCCGCTTGCAGCGCTCAAAACCTTTGTGGACGGACCAGCTATTGTCGGGTGTGTATTAAAGTAGACTATAGTTGTAGGATTGTAGGTTATAAATTTATTTGTTGCGTGGGTATCTGGGGTATTGTCGGTGACCTCAGCGCGGTTCCAGATTGATACTTTATTGGCTGTTTACTTTTTGGACAGGTGTTGTCATTTATCGAACGGCGGCTTTGTGCGGTAAATCTATTATTTATTGACTCCCGTCAGCGCTCGCTGGATGAAGTGTGCGACATGGAAGGGCTTTTATTTCCCTCATCGCACCGCCATCCGGACATTTATACATTTACCAATAGTTAACCAGTTTAGATGTATTTAAATCAACACCGCTTTACGTTTATACGATAAATATTGATAAGCTATCGTTAAGCATTTATATATAGTTTTAAAAAAATGATCTCTTTTAAAACTGAATTTTATAGAGTTTCATTTCATTACTATTTACTCGGACGTTTCCACTTGGAAACAGGTTATTAATAAAATAAAACTAAATATTAAACAGATCTGTATTCAGGAGATCTTTGAGGGAGGCATATGTCCAGCTGTGGACGTCTATCGGTCGATGATGATGAAATACTAAACATACAACTAGAAGACTTCAAGACACAGCTCATTGTGTGTAGATTACAGTAATAACTTTTTCTTCGAGCAAGTCGTTCACCTGATGATAAGTGATACCCGCCCATAACGACGTGCGACTAGTTAGAGCGGTATATACAGCACAGCATTGTGCCTGTTGCTTTGAGACATAAGATATTAAGCCTCGCCATCCCCGTAATTACACTAGCTACAGCGTCCTTCAAACCGTAACACTGTAATGTTTGCACACAACAGTTTGCAGTAGAGGTAGGCGTTCCGGTATTACTTACGTAGAGTAGCTTTGATAATAAAAACTTCCCACCACTAGAACTACGACAAGAGGAAATCTGCCAGTTCAGTTTCCTAGTAACCGTGGCTGCTGCAGAGCACCAGAAACGTTGAGTGAATAAATAAAAGCAATGTAATCAGTAGAAAGTTTTTTTTTTAATTAAATATACGTGTTTTAGTTATAGTTAAAAAAAATATTAGTTAAAGCCAAAACTGATAGTGTGAATCTTCCTAACAGTGTCTCTGCGGGTGATGGTGCCTCATCCTTTTGCGTCCTCGTCTAATGAAGATAAAGGATCTTTATAACCCAAGTGAGGCTCTGGCTAGCTCTGGCTGGCTCAGGCTCCCACCAATTTTTACTGGTCATAGATCTCTTTAGCCGGAGACCGTCTAGGAAGGTACCGTCGCAGCACACCAATATGTTGCAAACATTACTATGTTCCGGTTTGAAAGGCGCTGTGGCTAGTAAAATTACTGGGGTAAAGGGCCTTAACACTCTATGCCTCAAGCCGACGAGCATAATGTGGTGCAATATATACAATCTTAACTAGCGCCACGTTGTCATGGGCAGGAGCTTCAGTTATCATCAGGTGATGGTTTCGTTAGTCTCGTCGCTTTGTAGAATCAAAAAAGCTTAGATATTTCAGGATATTTCACCTACCTCTTTGACCCAGTAAATTTCATCTTTATGTATGTATTTGTAAATATTAATACAATACATAAATAAAATACTAACCTAAATATCTTATCAGTTCTTTCAGAACAATTTTTCTCATTATTTGACTATGGCTCTGGCTCCTACCAACTCGCATTGAGCCAGCGTGGTGGGAAGTAACCCAAATGTTCCCATACGAAGCCCCAACCAACGAGGGCCCATGGTATCGTTGGCAAAGCGTCAGAATCAAGGCAGCGCAGGACCGATTGATTTGGAGATCTGTCCAACAGCGGCTGTCTATTACCTGATGATAAACCCAAGCGAGGCATACTGCTTATTACCGCTGCTATGTTATATATTTTTTTTATATCATCACGCCTTTTTCTCAGTAGGGGTAGGCAGAGGTGAATAAACACCCACTTTTCGCCAGATTTGGTCAGATGTCCCATGTAACAGGGGACGAGCCTGTTGCCACTATATTGGGGCCACCACACACACACACACACAAAGATGATGTCAGTGTGCGGGTTTCCTCACGATGTTTTCATTCACCGTTTGTATCTCGCTGCTGTAACTAAAGTTCACAAATGTACACAACTTAAATATTAAGTCATCGGTACATGCCGAGATTTGAACCCGCGACCTTCGGAATGAAAGCCGCACGCTCTAACCATTAGGCCAGCGAGCTACTACTATTACTATTACTATGTTATATCTTGTACATATCCCTCATATCACTATTACTTGTCACCGACTGGGCCATTAATCGTAAATATGATATTCAATAGTTAATATTAGGGGGACCGGAAAGTAATGTCGTTTTCTTACGCTAAATACAAACACATACATTTTTAACGAGTCTTTATTTTTAATCAATGATGTATTCCCCATCATTGTCAATAACCTTTTGCCATCTAGTGAGTAAATTTTCAATCCCTGATCGATAAAAATTAATTGGTTTTTCGGCAAAATATCTAGAGATGGCATTTTGGATATCATCCAAATTTGCAAATGTTTTGCCACTTAAAAAGTGTTGCAGCGCTCGGAATAAGTGGAAATCCGATGGTGCAACATCGGGCGAATATGGTGGATGAGGCAGCACCTCCCACCCCAATTCATTAATTTTTTCTAGAGTTCGCCTTGCGCAGTGCGGTCTTGCATTGTCATGTTGGAGAATGACGCCTTTTCGGTTGACAATCGCTGGCCACTTTTCAATTAAAGATTGATTGACTCGCTGCAATTGTTCGCTGTAGAGGTCTGCAGTAACAGTTTCTCCAGGTTTCAGTAATTCAAAATGAACAATGCCGCGAATACTCCACCAAACACACAAAAGCGCTTTTTTGGGGTGTAAACCTGGCTTAGCAGTACTCCGAGGGATTTCATTTGGAGAGAGCCACTGCCTTTTGCGTTTTGGGTTATCATACAGGACCCATTTCTCATCTCCTGTGATCAAGCGATCAAAAAACGCTTCTGTGTTGTGTCGTTGAAGCAATAAGTTGCATGTGATTGATCGGTTAGCCTTATTCTGTTCGGACAGATTATGCGGGACCCAAACACCTGCTCTGCTTACTTTTCCAATCTGCTTCAAATGTTCTTGGATGGTCGACCAAGGTTTGTTGAGACTGTTTGACAATTCCTCGATCGTCTGACACGGATTTGCTTCCACTTCCGCCCTTAACACGTCGTTGTCTAACGCTGATGGTCTTCCTGATCGATACGAGTCGGAAAGATCAAAATTACCCGATTTGAACTTGGAAAACCACCTTTGGCATTTACGAATGTCCAGTGCATTTGGATAAACATCGCAAATGTTTTTGGTAGCAACTGTTGCGTTATTTCCCTTGCGAAACTCAAAGAGCATGCAATGCCGGATGTGTACCTCTTCTGGTATTTGGCTGGCCATTTTACCCAAAATTACAAAAAAAAATTGTAATTCAATTGTCTATAAGTAAAGAAATCACTATAACCTCACAATGTCTTTGGTACGCCTCTGAACAAAACAATGAGCTGACAAATGACAATCAAGTATTGGCATGCGCAGAAACGACATTACTTTCCGGTCCACCTATTAATTAGATCTGAGCCGACTTGTTTTTACTTTGCTGGCAACATCTGTCACTTGACCCGAATATGAGTGGAGCATGTGGCCGCGAGCGTACGAGAAGAATCCGTTTTGTCGATATATATATCTATTATTAATTATAAGGTTATTTATGAACAAAAAAAAAAGTGGCAATTTGTTGAGGCCTTAAATGGCGGCTCGAGCGCGGCCGGCTGCGGTGTACTTCATATTTATGTTATATAATAAGCCTGCAGCCACTCGATCACGCGGTACTAAGTGAATAACTACTATGTAAATACATAGTACATAGTAATACTAAACCATTAATAGTTATTCATGTTTTTTTTGCTTTAACTATGTGTTTTATTAAGCACGGACTTAATTACTGGTAATAACAATTGTTTATATAAAAACTATGATCCAAGTATGACGCATAGTATTTTTCTAAGAAACGGGAACAAATTTTCGTTTTTTCGATATGTGGATTATTATTTAAATAACATTAACAGTATAAAATTATTGTAAATAAAAAAAAAAAGTTATTTTTTTTAATATTATTATCTGTTTTACAAGTTAATCGATTTGGAGATTGAAACCACAATGTTAAAAACACATTCTCGTTTATAAGTGATGTAACTTAAAACTTATTATTTATTTATCCCTAAACAATACACTAACAGTTGGTCTTAATTTTTTTTATACAATCAAGGCCCGAGTCGAGCGGGGTGTTCACCTGATAGTAAGTGATACGCCCGGCTATAACAACGTGGCGCTAGTTAGGATGATATAAACTGCATCACATTGCACTAGTCGCCTGAGATTTAACATGTCGAGTCTCGTTACCTCTGTAAATACACTAGCTACAGCGCCCTTCAAATCGGAGCACAGTATTGCATGGCGGCAGAAATAGGCGCTGCGGTGGTACTCACCTAGATGGTCTCCGGCGACATAGACCTGCCACCAGCAAACAGTATAAACTATCAACGTCGCGAAGTATCTCGGCGAGTTTAAATTTATTAAGTTAAAAGCCATGTTAGTAATAACTTAATAAGTGCCGCGGGTTCACTCCACATTGATCCTGAGCTTCCGGTGAAGGAAAACGTTGTCAAGAAAGAAAACATTCATGGACATGTGAATCCTCCAACCAGCTCTTGACTAACGTGATGAATAAATCTTGTTGTATAACGTTACGCTCGTCGCTTGAGACATAAGATGTTCAGTCTCGTTACCCCTGTAATTCAACTAGCTATTGCACTCTTCGAACCGGAACTGAGTAATGCTTGCACGCTACAGTTTGGCTGTTGAAATAGGCGCTGCGGTGGTATCAAACCTACCTAGATGGTATCAAAAAAAACATTACATTCACATTATTAAAAAAAAAAACCTATTTATTATGAAGACAGTTTGTGAATGAGTACTTATAAATTGTTAACTAACTCAATATTTATGATAAATATAAAGTTTATTGTTAATAATAACGCATTGTGGTATAATACATTTACTTTGGGGTGTAGAGATAATGAGTTCTAACCCGAAAGGTGGTAAAAGGGAAATAATTAAGAAGCCCGCGGGGGAAAGGGTTAACTTTCAATTTTACCGATTATTAATTAACGAGTGGAACATATGTTTTGACTGTTTAGTATGTTTGTCACGCTTTCTCCCACCGGGGATAAAAGCATTAGAAGTATTAGCCGGCGCACCAGCAACCCTTTGCCACCTGTTGGTTGATTGGGAAAAAAAAAAGAGTGCCGTCAGTTGCTCATTTTCCCGCCCTTTTTTGACATAGACAGCAGCGGAGATTTGTTTTATTTCTTTTTAATTGTCAAAGACGGTCGAGGCGGATGAGGATATCGTACGATTTTTGGGGTTTGGATGATTTTAGTGGCCACTGGATCGGAAGTGACATATGTCTTTGTAGATTTAGTAGTCGTTATATTTAATTTCACAACCCTTCAAGTCATTTAAAAACATTTAAACATGATGGATACCAGGACTCCCTTCTACAATTTACACAATTAATGTATAATTTAAATTGTTTTTTTTTACGTTTCCTTTGTTATAAACTACAACTTTAAATTCTACTTAAATATACGCAATTTAAAGTCGATACATGTGTTTGTGTTTGCTTTTTTATAAAAAAAATGTTCTTCAACAACCATATGATTAACATATTCATTATAATATTAACATATTCTTATTGGAAGTGAATGTATCGGTATGCTGTATGTGAATTTTTATATCTATATAAAAAAACAAAACTTTCTTATGGAAGGAGTAGTAGCGCTTGATGGTCATTTTGACTCTTTCTGCTGATCTGATACTGGGTTTGTGGACTCGGGTCCATGACCTAATTTGAATCTAGTGTACACTAGTATAATACTCAGTCTGGATTTTCACTTTGTGTGCATTTGGATTTCACTTTGGGGGAGGCCTATGTCCAGCAGTGGACGTCTATCGGGTGATCATGATGATGACGTGTGTTTGGATTTCTGTCGATTCCACTCCGTCATCGAAGACGAGCTCGGGTCCGTCTTCAGACTACCGTCCCTTGTATCGGAATCTCTGAACGGCGAGGACTACACCTGATCGCGGGTGTGCCTCGTGTAAGCAGTGTGTGTTGCCGGAGCGTCGCGTTCTAAAGCCAGGGCGGCGTCATGAAGATATACGGAGTGTGCTTTATGTATCCGAGGTGTGTGTGGTGACAAGGTTGCACGGTGGGTCATCTCCTTGGTATATCGACATTAGCGCATGACTTGGTTTGAGCTTTCAGATCTTGGGATTCGACGGGGGCTTGTACTTAATTGCGTTAGCGACCAGAGGATTGGGGTGAGATAACGCCTTGCTGAATTGGACATGGAGCACTCTCCGAACTGCTTTGCTATGGTTGGGAGTTTGATGTCGCTGTGGAAGTCCACGTTTCATTGGTATCATTCAGCATCGGTTGCGTTTCGAGTGAACTGGTTGTAGCGAGCCCGCAGGCAGGGGTTTGAGGCGTCCTTTAGATGAGTTGGGTGATGATTGCGCTGACGTACGACATTATACACCAAATATATTAACAGATATTAACACGTAAAAACAGCTGATGATGATGATAATGATAATGAACGCAGTGAAATTATATGTTCTATTTGATTTATTACATTCTGTATTATTATATAAATAGGATTGTTTACTCGATGAAGTTATAAATATGAGCGTTTTTGGGTCATGGACTCCTACACAATTCTCTTCCTGATGTCAGGAAATTTTATCTTCCTCTTTGACCCAGTAAATTTTCCTATGTTTCTGCTATATTTTTCCACATTAACTTTCTATCTTGTCTTTGTGTATGTATTTCTAAATATCATCACAAGACATAAACAAAAATCTATACTAAATATCTTATCAGTTCTTTCAGAACAATTTATTACATTATTTGACAATAACTCTGGTTCCCACTAACCCGCATTGGGCCAGGTGGTGGGAAATGATCCAAATCCTCCATATGAGCGCCTACAAATGTGGAGATCTCTGGAGGAGGCCTATGACCAGCTGTGGACATCTATCGGCTGATGATGAAATTAATTTGTGATATAATCTGTAGTAGTTCATTAAACAAACAGAAGTTTCAATAACTTTATACAAATGTAAATAAATCAATCGATGTTGTTTATCCAACGTATGAAGCATTTGATAATGGAAGCTGATGAACCATCTGCTGTTAGTTCTCAGACGAATGCCTCATACCTTCAAACGCAAATCGCTTTTAATGGTATGCACCACTATTCTGGTGGCGGAGTGAAGAGAGGTCGGTGAGAAAAACGCGGGAGTACAGATGGCTTTACTCTATGCATCACTTTTTTTCCCCGCTCACCTGTAGACGAGGGAGAGACTTCGGAGGGCTGCGGGTATACAGAAAAGTAATAAAAAAAATGTAATTATTCAAACGTGAGAATCGTTTTGATTGATGTAATGTTAGTCAAGATTTTTTTTTTTTGTAAAATTGATGGCTACGTAAGATTTTATCATTACAATGTTATAATCAACCCCAATGTTACTACAATATTAACATGTTGCATAAGGTTTGTTACATTTTTAACTTTTAATAATGTGATGGTTCTTCCCAGAAGTAGAGGAGAAGAGGATAGACGCTTTAGATAGAAGACGCTGGAGAAGAATGATCGGAGTATCATGGAATGAATTTCGTACCAACGAGTCTATACTTCGAGAATTCGGTTTTCGGAGAACGTTTATCATCTTTGGTGCAGTCTCGTATCCCCACCTTTTTTGGTCACGTATGTTGCTGAGAGCAGGTAGCTATTGAACGATTTGTGGTCCAGGAAAAGGTTGAGGGTACCAGGCCACGAGGAAGAACGCCTATGAGATGTACTGACCATATAAAAGCGGCAGTAAATGACACATAATCGTTATCACTATATGAATGCACTAGGAAGGCGGCCATCAGACAGGAATGGCGACGTGTTGTTAAACTTGCGACCAACACCTGACCACTCCGTAAAGAGTGATACCGACGAAGAGGAAGAATAATATAATATTTTAGAAACGGATGTTCATGGATGGTCATGTACGCCCCGTTAACATTTAGACCATCAAAAGTAAATGGTAGAGAGCCGCGTGCGCCGGTGTAGCCATGTTATGCGAAAACCTATAACGCATATGGTTAGGGATCTTTCTGGATCTCGAAACTAAAAAGAGAGGCTCTAGGAGACCCTCGACTACTTGGTTGACGATGATCAATAAAGATCTAAAGAATAACCAGTTGACAGAAACTATGACACAAAGTACAGATAGATTTAGAAGAATGACCAGGAGAGCCTACCTCAAGTAAAGATGGGACAAGGTCTATTAAGAAGAGGTAGGATGTTACCACTGTAATTAGTACAAAATAGGAAATGATTATGTGATTCAAGATTACAACAATTGTTTATTTACTGATAACTTAATTATTCTTACCTTAATACCTTAATTATAAACAAATATTTAAACATTACTCTTACAGAGATAATTTGGTCAATTAAAAACAATAACTCATACTTGATCATCTTAAAGTCTAATATAGAACTTGATTCTTTCTTCTGGGTGTAAGGATTCCGGCACAACTTACGGCACCGAAGCTACCCTCACCTGCTCTTGGTGCAGCCTGTTCATCAACAAACGAGACTCTGGCTCCCACCAACATGCATAGGACCAGCGTGGTGGGAAATGGTCCCTTTATCAATTCCTACCCGATGGATGTACGGGATGTCTATATCTAGCAGTGGAAGTCTATCGGCTGATGATCATCATGACGATGATGTCCAACATATATTATTATGAAGCTACTTTTGTTTTTCAGTTATTTAAGTAAGATTTAATAACATAGTTATTTGTTTTCAATATAATCTGTTGATGTGGAGACATCACTTACGAAGCACATATTATTACACCGAATAAAACGACAGTATCATAATATTTTAGTAATTAATAGGGGAGTGGGGGTGGGGTAGGTATGTCTGGCCTCGGCTCTAGCTTTAAGTAATTAGTCGACGCTAAACTGTTTGCATTAAATTGTGTTTTCTAATTGAAGCAATTACAAACATCGCGGCCGCGTAGCCGGAAGCGTTCAGTTCAAATGTTCTAAACCAGAAGAGTTATTACAGCGTTTTCAAGAAAATGATGTCCCTGAAAAATTTATAAAGGTTAAATGAGTACTTAAATTTTTTATATACGACCACACAACTTGTTCAGCTTGGAAAGTCCAACTTCCAGAAAGAGATCAATCGACAATTCCAATTCGGCTGGGCAACGATCGGGAGGCTATTACCGGGATGACGAGACTCAACACCTTGTCTCAGATGGGTGTAAGGCGGTGCAGTGTATACCATCTTAACTAGCGCCACATTGTTATGCGCAGGCGTATCACTTACTAACAGATGAATACAAAAAATAGGATACATATAGGAGACGGGATTGAATATCATCACCTCCATATTAATCTTAGAATATGGTTGAGGACGGTTAGTGGTATGGGAGATTATGCCAACGGCAAATAAACACTTGGCCTATTACCCACAACAGTTTATTTGGTAGAATACAGTTCTTTGCAACGGCGCGCGTACGAAAACACCGTAAGTAATAATCCTAGGCAATGCGGCGTGCGCTCCGCGTCGTCCGGTAATTAACACTGGCTCGGGGGGGAGGCGCGCGCGCCGACGGCTGGCTTCCTTCGGTGACGTACTGCACAATGGATGACGTCGCGCGTGCGAGTACCCACTAGCCGGATTAATTTTGTAGCAAGGCGCGATCTCGTCAACTGCACTTCCCGAAGGTAAGTGCTTGTTTCGAAATAAACAATTGTTTATGTATTACCCGCGAATTTTATTTACAGGTATCGTGCTCCCCACATGGTAAAAGGTCCTTAAGAGGGAGGAACTCCAGAGTTAGTGCAAAAGCTTTTCTCTTAAGCTATACTTCCATAGCATGCATGCACAGCACCCTGGACACCAGACGTGACGAGTATGGCTCTATATCTCCAAATGAGGAAACGACCTAGTAAAGGTTGCGAAGGTTTGTTGAATTCAGGATTGGTGAGATCTATGTTCAGCAGTTGACGTCAGCGGCATGGAATGATGATGGTGATAACATAATAAACCTTGATGGTAACTTAAGTGTAATTTATAAGTATTGAATCATAGAAAAACTACTCTTACATTGACACGGTAATTATTATTACGATGGTGTAGTTTTATAGCACTACTGCGGCGCGTTATATCAGATAAAACCACCACATCCGTTTATTATTCATTCTAAAGCAATAATTCTTTTCTTCCGGTCTGGCAACTGTCCACTTGCGCCCCCAAATTAATATTTTTTACTAGGCCATAGTCTTTACTATTTCCAAGTGCCCGTGTTTGATATTCTCACGGCGGAGATTGAATGGACTCTTCCAAATGGCGGCAAAAAACGCGGAAGGGTTGTCAGTATTAAAATTATTAGTCCGTGTGTCCGTAAGGTGCTCGCTGTGGGAATAGGTGACCCCCTCGTTTTATGATTTTTTAACATCCGGCAAGATGGGACCGTAATGGAGGGATGTGGACGTGTAAAGGGAGTGGACCGGTCGAGCAGTTTGTTCTTCAGCGTCGCTTCCTCTCGCCGCGGCGTATTAACGGAACTGCGACTCCATCGATCATATGATAACCTTCAAATTGTTATCTATATGTATAATGGTACAATAC
The DNA here is from genome assembly GCA_033220335.2 of Troides aeacus. Classification (NCBI taxonomy): domain Eukaryota; kingdom Metazoa; phylum Arthropoda; class Insecta; order Lepidoptera; family Papilionidae; genus Troides; species Troides aeacus. The sequence goes on from CM067288.1 coordinate 829,996, forward strand.
TCGAAATCGCGTTTTTAAGTAGACCAACTTTTAAGCCTTTAACTTTAAACAGGGAAGTAACTACTTCTTCTTAAAGTGCCTCTCCAACTGTTGAAGGTTGGCGATCAGCGTGGTGCAGCCCTTTCTGCCTCTGGTTCTGCGGAACAATTCAGGCGATCCAGATATATAGTAACTACTGTTATACGTATATTCTATATGTTTTCCGGTGGTAGGTCTCTTGCCGGATACCGTCTAGATACCATCGCAGTGTCTATTGTAGCTTACAGATGGTAGTGTGTATCATGCTAACTGACACCACGTTGTTATGGTCAGGCGTATCACTGACCATCAGGTGAAAGTTCTATTGTCTCCTTTCTTAATAAAATAAATAACCTAACCTAACTTAAAATTCTTGATTATATCTATAATGACAGTAGCAGCTGTAGGGCTGTCAATGTCAGATGTGACATCTATAGAGATCTGTAATTAATAAAGGAATAATGAAAAAAAAAGGTACAACACTGGCATAGTGATGTTCTTTACATATGTATTACAAGTTTTTAATTTCACACATTTCTATTAGTAAATTAGTAGTCTACTTGTAATAAAAGAGCGTTAACTTGAGTGTTCGCACTTCATTGAGCTGATCACAGTATGTGGTATGCACTTGTTAATTAAGTAATTAATGGTTGTGCCTTTCAAACCGGAACAGTTGTCGAGACAGTACCCCATCAGTGGCGGGCGTGACCACCAAAAAAGATTTACCACTAAACGTGTCCTGCTGTAAATAAATATTTGCCTAGTACATATTTTTAAAGTACTAAGTTAGAAGTAGTTTATTATGTCAACGCAGTGATAAAACAAACAAAGGCAAAAATGACCCCTCGCGTTAGCGGCGAACCCAACCCTTTCCTGACTGACAGATGGCGCGGCACAGGGTTGCTACAGCGCTCACAATATTAACATAAGAAATAATACATATTAATTTTTAATAAGGGCAACATCAAGCAATGGAAGACGAAGTGTTGGGAGGCGACTACTAGGCGGTCCGATGATCTATCTGGTAAAAGTAGCTGGAAGCAGCTGGATGTGGAGATTTGGAGAAGCCTTTGTCCATCAGTCATCAGAAATTAAATCCAACATTACAAATAGCTGAATCGATTTCTTCTAATTATACATTAGGGTGACTCTATGTTATTGTTAAATGTATTTATTACATAGTAATGGCGATAGAGCCACCTGTCAATAAAAAATAATAATTAAAACCAGCTTAACCATTTATAAGTAGCTCGCAGGCCTAATGGTTAGAGCGTGCGGCTTTCGTTACGAAGGTCGCGGGTTCGAATCTCGGCGTGTACCGATGACTTAATATTTAAGTTATGTACATTTGTAAACTTTAGTAACAACAGCGAAATAGAAACATCGTGAGGAAACCTGCACATGAATTAGAATTTATTCTAAGGTGTGTGAAGTCCGAAGGCCCACGTGGTGACTGGCCCATCGCCCTCATGTTGTGAGTACGCCTGTGCCCCAGTAGTGCGGACGTAAATTGGCTGTTATGGAACCATTTATAGGTCTAGAGTGTTTTTAGCACGATTTTTATGAGTCGAGGATAGAAATAGCAACCCTATGGAGCCCCACCCGCCGCCACGTAACCGTGGATCTGGGGTGACCGGGACCGGCGCGGGTAATTTCTTCGGTTTTTTTTTATAACCCCGTTTTTAATAAAACCGTACGGTGCCGTCGAGGTGCTAACTACGGGCCCCGGGGCTGCGACGGCGCCAATTAGACGTCCGACTTATAAGGTTATACGTGTGAATGCTCCAAGTGGCGCTGCAGCCCAATGATGGTGTTTTGTGGTGAAACAGTTTTTGTTGTTGGAGAAATTAAGTTTGCGTTGGGCAGTTATACAATTACACTAGCGCCGGAGACCTTCTAGGTAGGTACCACGGCGGCGTCTATTTCAGTCGACAAATAGGACTGTGCTTGCTGTGTTCCGATTTGAGGGGCGCTGTAGCTAGTGAAATTGCTGGGGTAACGAGACTTAACATCTTATATTACGGGCGGGCGTATCACTTACCATCAGGTGAACGTTTCCCTCGGTGGCTCTATATCATGACGTTCTTAATTTGAGTGAAATTCTTCTGGTTATACTCAAATTTTTAACAAATCTTAACTATATTTTACATGTATTACTTGCTCCTATCCTATCAACAACCTCCTATTTATTAGAAATTTTACATAAAATCACTCTGACTAAGATATTTGAATAATTTATAATGTATGCTATTACATGATCTTAACGAATTATTAATACATTGTAACTCGCATATGAAAATTACTCAAAATAATTACTATGCCAACATCGGCCGATAGACATTCGTTATTTGATATCAACATCATTAGATGTCCTCTTCAAACTGTAGTTCAGATTGCTGGGTATAGGCCTTCTTAAAGATCTCCATGCCGATAATTGGTAAGGATAAAATTAAATGTAATTTAAGGACATAAAAGAAATCTTTTACTCTGTGAGATAGTTAAATTTAAGATTTGATTACGAATCAATGGTGACTTGAAACAAAAGCGGGAACACATGTCCGTCCGTCGGGCGGGTCTAATTTCTTTATTATATTTGATTAACCCTTCAAATAGCGACGGCGGCCGTAATTATCGTCCAGATGCAAAGCAGATTAATTAACAGAAAAAGTGTTTCGGACGGCACCTGCCCGAAAAATCTCGCTTTCGATTCAAACGAAAAAACTAACCTCAAAAAGCCAACCGAAACTTTTTTACGTCTAATCTCACATGTTAATCGCCTAGTCATTGTTTTTAAATCACTTTTTTTATGTCCAAGACATATGGAACGAGGATTTTGAGGTTATCTGTAATAGAGTTTTTGTTATTCAACACTATCGCATGTAGAGACAGAGACAATTTGTTGTTTTCTTTTTGGTTTGTTTTAAAACGACAGATGGTTTCGAACGGATGAACTCTCAAGTTCTCGTGTAGAATTTAGCTTAGTTTAGCTTTAGTTTAATAAACAGTGGTACCACTTAAAATAATCAGCAAAGTAAGAATATACATAGATTGATTTTTATCTTTTTAAGCTTTCAAAATATTAGGAAAAAAAACGTTTTTTTTTGTTATTGTCTATTTGGTATAATTTATCATTTATTAATTTTGCTAATATTTGACATCTGATCTTATGTCTTACGAAAATATTATAACAAAATCAAAATATTGGTTCTTGTATTTATTTAAATTTGTTTCAAAATAGATGATTTACTTTGGCGCTAAAATAAAATTCATTCAATAGATTCACAAAGAAAAAAAAAAAACAAAACAAAAACTTCTAATCTGCTGAGAGTCTCACACAAGATTCGCACGGAAGTTAAGCCGTAAAAAAAAAAGTTGTCTTGGATGTCGTTAGCGCAACCTGCACAATGCGCGCATTAATATTCATACACTGCGACAATATTGCGCATATCAATCACAAGCAAGTGCTAAAAGGAGCTAATCACATGCGCGCGCACATCCCGCCATCTTTGTCTTCTTCGCGTAACTGTCATTAGCGCCTTTTTTGTAGGGTAACTATGTCGCAGCATGGAGGAAGGAAGTCCTGCTTCCGCGACGTTTAGGATAACTATTCTATTTTAATATATATATGTCACTGTTATATCTTTGGATGAGGCCTATGTCCAGCTGTGGACGTCTGTCGGCTGATAATGATGATGATATTATATTATTGCAGTTATAATTTTTTAAGAAAAAAAGAATTAATTTTTTTTTCAACAATTTACGAAGAAAAATGAACTTTTGGTTTAATAATAATTAAAAAAGCATCTTTTGACTGTAAGAGAATTAGAAACCGAATCAAAGATTATGCAATGAAAAGAGAAAAAAAAACTGGATATAGATATGAGCTAATAAGATTTTAGATATCGAAACACTGCTATAATTTTAATTTGACTTTACATGCTAACATATTACTACATATTGTTTATATATGACAACGTTTCCGATGTTTTCGGCTAAACGACTCGTATCCAACGCACGTAAATAAATTAAAAAAAAATATTGTCACAGAGTTCACCGCGAATTGAACTAGAGATCTTTTATGGGGAATGCAACAAAGGTGAGTTTTTGTTTAGAGTTAAAATGATTGTATGATGAGAGTTGGTGTGTGGTGTAGTGTCGTATAGTGTAGTGTAGCGTTGCCGACAATGGGACGGGTTCGGTGCAGTGTGCGCGCGCCTAATTGCTATCGTATGGGCGTCGGGTTCGCACGGCGCTCCGGTACACGTGCTTTGTTTGTTGTGTGCGCGGCGCGACGGCGCGACGGCGCGACCTAATCACCAGGTAACGTGCTGTTTATGATGCAAATTAACGACACTCGGCTGTGAGCTCTTTAATAGGGAATTAGCTGATGATATTTGATATCTAATAATGTCACTGAGAGCTGCGATGCGGTGTCGTCATTTCTGCAACAAATTATCAAACGTAGGTAATTACTTCTCACATGAATAAATTTAAATAAATCTTATGGGAATACTTGTTTAGTTTTTTCATTCTATTATCGACTACGGGTACGGCACTGTTACTGGACTCTGTCTAGGCAACACCTATGGCAATCGACAAACATACATATATATATTATATCACGCCTCGTTCCCAGTGGGGTAGGCAGAGACCACCTCTCACCACTTGCTACGATCCTGGCACACCTCTCTCGCTTCCTCCACTTTCATGAGCGTCTTCATGCACGCTCGTCGGTTGCGAGTACTCTTGACCCGGCCTTTCTTTGGGACATCTCCGATTTGATCGGAATATTTCCGTCTAGGTCGACCTGCACCGATTTCTCTAATCATTCTTACCTTGTATACCTTTTTCGTTAATCTTCTTTCATACATTCTTTCAACACGGCCGAACCATCTAAGCAACCCTTTCTCTATCTTTGTCACTACATCTCCAACCACGCAAATGGCAAACACGACACGACAAACAGTACTTTGTAAAATTACTGTTCCGGTTTAAAGGGTGATGTAGCTGGTGTAATTACTGGGGTAAAGGGAATCACCATCTTAGGAGTTGACATATTACAAGGCGACGAGTGCAATGTGGTGCTGTGTATACCATCCTTCCAACTAGTGATGCGTTATTATAGGCAGGCGTATCACTTATCATCAAGTGAACGTCTGATCGCTTTAATTTAAAAATTGAGATTAGACGAGTAAGACTCTCACCTGGTGGTAAGTGTACTACTTACTAGCAAACTGGCGCTAGTTAGTATAGTATACACTACACAAGAAGTTATATCTCATTAATCCAGGATTCGGAAGGATTATTTGAAGGATGATAACGTTTGAAAATGAATCATCATCATTATCAGCCGATAGACGTCCACTGCTAGACATCGGCCTCCCCCAAAGATCTCCACATCGGTCGGTCCTGCGCTGCCCGCATCCAGCTGCTTCCCGCAGCCTTCACCAGATCGTCGGACCTTCTGGTGAGTCCTGCCAACACTGTCTCTTCTGGTACGGGGTACCGCTTATTAAAATATACTCTCTCTGTTATATATACATATTTTTATTTTCCCAGTAGGGGTAGGCAGAGCTGAATAAACACCCACATTTCGCCAGATGTGGTCAGATTAGGTCCCATGTAACAGGGGGCGAGCCTATTGCCACTTTATTGGGGCCACCACACGCACACACACAAATATGATTGTTGTTCACGATGTTTTCCTTCACCGTTTGTGTCTCGCTGTTGTAACTAAAGTTGACAAATGTACATAACTTAAATATTAAAGTCATTGGTACATGCCGAGGTTCGAACCCGCGACCTTCGGGATGAAAGCCGCACGCTCTAACCATTAGGCCAGCGAGCTACTCTGTGATATAAATAATAATGTAAATGTAAGTAATATTAAATAAAACCACAAACCCTCTTTAAGTTTCTATAAGACTTTAATAATAAAAAAATGCTTATTAAAAGTAACTTTTTATTTAATCAATAAAGCGACCAGACGGGCGGACGATCACCTGATGATTAAGTGATTCGCCCGATGGTATATACAGCACCACATTGCGGTCGCCTTCATAAATAGGACGTCAATTCCCGTTACTACAGTAATTCGACTAGCTAAATCGACCTTCATACCTGAACATAGTAATACTTACACATTACATGTCGGCTGCAATAGGCGCTGCGGTGGTATCTACCTAGATGGTTTCCGGCAGCAGAGACCTACCACCAGTTTCGAGTTTGATGGTGGTTTAACCGTAGTAATGTTCACCATTCGTCTGTTATCACACAGACGAAATGTAATATTTTAGACAGTATGTTTATATTCTGCTGGTTTAGCTAGTGATGAGGAACCGAGTATGATTCGCCGTGTGACGAAGACGGGAATAAGTATGTCCGGGTGACGAGGGATCCCAAACCCCGAGGAGTCTCGCCAGACAGCGACGAAAATATCATTTCTCGCTTTTGGGTACTCTGGTATTTAGTAAACACTTCCACATTCATTGGGAATATACAAATTGCTTTTTAAGTTGATTAATGGTAATATTTCAAAAGAGTATTGACTAAAATGAAGGGAATTATTAAAGGAGGGGAAAGATCTAGAGGTGTAAGGGGTTCCATCCAACATCTTACAGAGCTCAAGTCAATCTCACCTGCACGCGGTGTATCCTGCTGAATATCATACGATGCTCTGACCACTCACCAACCGCCACTGGGCCAGCGTGGTGGGTTACGGCCCAATTCCCCTCAATGAACTCTAACGATGTGGAAAACTGGAGGAGGTCTATATCCAGCAGTGGATGTCTATCGGCTGATAATGATGATGACGATTAATCTTTATTTTTATTTAATGAAGCGACGAGACGAACGGGTCCTCCACCTGATGGTGAGTGATACGCCTGTCCATTACAAAATGGCGCTAGTTAGAATAGTTTTCACAGCCGCATTTGAGCTCGTTGCCTTCAGACATAAAATGTTGAGTCCCGTTAACCCGATAATTACACTAGCTTCAACGCCCTTCACACCGGAACATAGTAATTTTTGGCAGCAGAAATAGGAGCTGCGGTGGTACCTACCTGGGCGATCTTCGGCCTCAGAGACCTACCACCAGTAAGTTACTTGGTCATCATCATTTCAAACGATGGACGTCCAGTGCTAGACGTAAATACAGTTCCACAAAATTCGGAACTCTCTTAGCTTATGCTATAATCAATAATTTTAATTATTATACGTTGCTGGTTTAAATATAACATATGTTATAATTTAACAATATTTAAACCAGATCTTCAGTCCACCTATAGGACTGTATATATAGGTGGACTGAAGATCTGGTGAAAACCGCGGGACCCCACTGGATGCGAGCAACGCGGGACCGATCTATGTGACCTTTGTGAAAAGTCTATGTACAGTAGTGGTCTATTGGCTTATGATGATGATGACTTACTTTTTTACCTGCGCTGTCAGTATTATCGGTATCACCAGTTTATATATATATAATACTATTTAGAAACGCAATTTTAATTAATCGTTTTGTCATCATCATCATAAGCCGATAGACGTCCACTGCTGGACATAGGTCCCCCCAGAAGATCTCTACATCGATCAGTACCGCGTCGCTCGCATCCAGTGGGTTCCTCCGACTCACCAGATCGTGGGCCACCTTGTGGGAAGTCAATCCTTTTATACATGTATCAAACCGGGCAAATATATAAATATATATATATGTATATACATTTAACTAGACATTTAATATATGGGTCATCTGACCTGGTTTGGCAAAAATAGGAACTCATGATGCATCAGTAGGTTCAGTATTAAGCCGTGTGAACTTCATAGCATTCAATAATGTTATACACGAAATCTTGAATCAAATTAATTATTTTTTTTTGTTTAACCCTTCTTAAAACTTTTTCACGATAACAATCAACAATGTAAAATTTCCATACAACTTTAAAAAAAAGCCGAAGAAACAAAAAAAAGCAGTAGCTGTGAAAAAGAGGTCGTGAGAGTTGCATAAAATTAAACGTTGATTACTGTAGTGAGTAGGCAGAACGTCTACGTGACCAAATTCGCAGATAAAAAATTAAGAAAAAAAAAAAACAATGGCGGTAGCATCTGGCCGGTACAACCCTTCAGAGTGTATTCGCGCCAAATTTGCATACGTTTGTGGCGATTTTTTTAACGCTCCAAGATTATGCAAATACATTTTTTGGACAGCGCAGTGAGAAAAAGCTTTTTTATGGTTTGAGAAAGATGTCGTGAATAGTTTTTTTCATGGTTCATAATTATTTGGTAATATATTATAGCAAAAGTTTTCCTTATCAACAATACGAGGATTTGGAATCTCAGTTTCATTTAATGGAAAGAAATCTTTGAAAAGCGGAAATGGAAAGCAATATCGTTTATTAAATAAGTATAACTGGTGTTTCTTTCAATATAACATCTTTTAAACAAAATTATATAGCTTTAGATTTTTGTTTGTCACTAATAAATTGGAATAGAGTCTCATAATTATAATGTCAAAGCAAACATTGTGCTAACATTAGAAACAAACAATTGAATAAAATGTAAACATAAACAATGAAGTTAAAAAACCGCAAGTATCTTAGATAACTTATTTACCAAGACTTCAAAGTTGTTATATAAAATGTTTACTTATTTACTCATAACCAGGTATATATTTTTTGTCAACGATTTTTTCTACCTGCGCCCAGGGGTGGAGTTTGAACCCACCCCACATTTTTTCTAAACAAAAAAAAACCCCAATAGAGCACGGCAAGGGTGGCAACATTTTTTTTGTCATGGCAACCGCGATCGATAGTTTTCCCGCGCAAAGATTGCATTGGCGCGTCTATCCGAACCCGTTTTGCGTGACAAAAGAATCGACCCCTTTATGTAAACTTATTCATTTATTTTTTCGTCCCATAACGGCCGTTTCTTTTCGGTAATGGCCGGGGATGTTATTAAAAACGGGGGGTTGTTTTTTGTGCGGCGCCCGTACTCACGCGATTTTAGTTTTTAAATTATTTGCCGCACGCACCACCAACATCGATGGAATCGAATATTAACTGGAATGATTGAGCATCGAGCAGGAAACGAGGTCCATCAGGTCTATTAATTGTAATGGTCTCGGAAAGGGATCGGAACAAATTTTGCTTTATAGCACCTCTGAACGAGAACAAAGGAATTTAATAATGAGGATATAAACTTAGAGTTCCCTTTAATTAAGGTATTATCTAGGTTTTATTTTAATGATGAACTTTCTAACCACCTACCAACCAGCATTGGGCCAGCGTGGTGGGACACGGCACACATCCTCTCATATGATTCTTTACCAGATCGTTGATCCGGGCCGATGATGATGATAATGATGAATTTTCTAATACATTAAAAAAATCTTGAATTGAGGATCTTATTTAAAGTATTTTTTTATTCAATTAAGCGTCGATACGAGTGGGTCATTCTCCTCGTGGTAAGTGATACGCATATCCATATCAACGTGACACAACACCAATTTGCATTCGTCGTATATATATATAGATAGGATGTTATCTGGGATATATAGATCGGTTGATATATATATATATATATATATATATAGGATGTTTGTGTATATGGGATCGCTACACTACAAATACCATTTAACTGTTCACCATTTCGTGTACACATACTTTCATTAGGGATAAATTTTTAAATTGTTTTACTTCGTTATATTGATCGCAAGATGTTACAGTATATGAATATCAGCATTATTAAACCGATCGCCATGAACCTTGATATTTATCAAAATCTTCATTCTCATATTATTAGATATTTATAGATTAGTATAGTTTAAATAGTTAGCGACCAAGTAACTGGCCTTCATAAGAAAACTGAGTCACGCAGTGGGCGATAGATGGGGCGATGTTTGGAGTGTTTTTTTGATCAAATTAGATATGAAGAGATCCGCAGAAGAACCAGGGTCACGGATATAGCCCTACGAGTCAAAGCGGAAGTAGCAATATGAGACACAAAGCTCATAGAACTGATGGACGTTGGGGTCTTAACGTGCTGGAATGAAGACTTCGATTCCACTAGGTAGACAGAGGATATAAAAAAATCGCTGGTAGCTACTGGATTTAAACAGCGCAAGACTGTGGTTTGTGGAACACATTAGAAGAGACCTATGTCCAGCAGTGGACGTCCATCGGTTTAAATGATGATGATGGTTGTAATATATTAAATTTATATACAATAGTGTATTCAGGTTTCTACCATTATATATATATGAAGCAACTACATGAATTCTAAATCTAAAATTATTGCATCAATTGTCATAAAAATCGGCGCACATAGTGGAAGTTTTTTTTATATTGAAACTATAAGGGACGACTTTAGTGATGACTTCCAAGTTAGAAATTGCAAGTGAAAAGAGGGGGAACAAAGCGGTTGTTCTATATGTATCATGGGCCTGCGCTCCATACCGGAAGCCATAATCTCTCAACTCACTGAAAAGGTACAAAAATGGTCCTTTGACTATTGCTAAATTGGTCTCAATTGACTAAACTGGCATATAGAAGGTGTAAGGGATCTCGCACAACTCAAGAGAACCAAGCCAACCTCACCTGCTCACGGTGCACCCTACTAAAAATAAACGAGGCTCTGGCTTCTCCCAACCCGCATTGGGCCTGCGTGGTGGGAAACGGCCCAAATCCCCACCATATGAACCCAACATACGACAGCCTAGTGCCCAGCGGTACCAGAGGCCACGCTGACTTTATTTAAAGATTTTTGGGGGAGGTCTATGTCCAGCATTGGACCTGTACAGGCTGATGATGCCAAATTGGTATGTTTTTTCTTATATATAGATAAGCACAAAGATTTCGGGTATGATTTGCACTCTCTACAAGAAATTTGTTATACAAGTGCCTGATATGTATAGTATATAAATCTGTATTGGTAACCGGCTCTGCGACACCGAAGGTTTCAGTCAGTATTGATCACCGTTTCATTTTATGTTGCAGTGGTGGTGACGTCCGCGCCGGCTAACGAGGCCGAGCTGCAACTGTACCGGGTGATGCAGCGCGCCAGCCTCCTCGCGTACTACGACACGCTGCTCGAGATGGGTTAGGATATGTTATATTTAGAGGACCATGCTTGCGAGTATGTCTGCTTTATCAAATCAGAAATGAGAAGATCCGCAGAAGAACCAGGGTCACGAGTCCAACGAATCGCGCGGTTGAAATGACAATGGACGGAGCATAAAGCTAGAGAACCGAGAGATGTTGGGGTCTATAAGTACTGCAATGGCGACCCCGCACAGTAAAACGCAGCGTTGGTAGACTCCCTCTAGATTAGGTGGACAAACGATATCAAAGGAATCGTTACGAGCCATTTCCACACACACAACGCCGTGCTTTGTGGAACATTAACAAGAGACCTATGTCCTGCAGTAGACTTCCATCGGCAGAAATGATAATAATGATACAAATTACCATTATGTCCTTAGAATGAGAGTAAGGTAAATGCATCTGTGGTGCTGCGGCTAATTATTAGCCGTGTACCACAGCAATCACCACGTTTGGATGATGAGGTTAGCTATCGAACTCATATTGTAAATCTGCCGCCATTACGGCAATGCCACTCACCATCATTGGATTAGCAGTTATTAAAATCACAGGAAATTGGGGTCGTTTTAAATCTTTTTAGATAAAAAAGAAAATTATTACAAAAAATGCATTTTAATGGGAAATCTGAAAGAATGTCTTAAAAAAAGTATAACGTAGAGTAAATTAAAATGTTATCATCATCATTGTCTTTGTTATCTTTAAATTTAAAAATATCTCTACAGGATAATTTATAAGTAGTAATGGATAATGTGTTTACATACTTCTTTACTTATTATTAAAAATGGTAGTTAACCCTCGCCTTTATATTTATATAATTATTAAGAACATTGCAAAAAACATTTTCTCATCGTCTCCGAAGGAAAAGAAATCAAAAAATACATTAACATACGCGAAAAAACTGCGCAGACATCGCATGCAAATTTCTCTTTTTTTTTCTTCTAATTTCTTACTTTTTTCAACTGGCAATTATCCAGTCTGAGGAAGGGTTTGGCCGGCTTTATCCCTTTTGTTTTTTTTCTCTCTTAGCCCCTTCGCAACGTGGTCACGTAAGACATTTGCATATTTGCCTAAATTAAAACGGTGTGTGAGCCGCTGTTTTTTTTCCAATCACACGTTTTTGCGGCGAACAATAAACTCGGAATGAACTTGCTCCGCTAGATACTATTGCATATTAATGTGTATCCGAACATTAGCGGCTGCTTTGTGCTGGCGAGATGAGAAGTAGTGTTACCAGTGCATTATTACTTTTACAATATTTACACCTGAAGCACGAATTTCAATAAAAAAATGTTTTTTTTGGTGTTTACTTCGAATATATAATATTAAATTTATAAGTAAATTCGTTCCTGCTTGTAGGATTCTGTAAATTGGAGAACTACAACATTAAAAATAGTAACAGCTTACGCCCGAAAGCAACGTAAAGGTAAAGCAGTGGAAACGTCCTAGATTAATCAAGCAACATGTATTTTTAAAAGTTAATCTTCTTTTAGACTAACCATCTATATCTTCTACTCTTGAATAAATATAACCCTAAATATTCCAATTACCGCTTCCAGGTGGTGACGACGTCCAACAGTTATGTGATGCTGGCGAGGAGGAGTTTTTAGAAATAATGGCTTTAGTCGGCATGGCGTCGAAACCACTTCACGTCAGACGTCTGCAGAAAGCTTTGCAAGAATGGGTCAACAACCCTGCTTTATTTCAGATACCCATCGTCCCCAATTTATGTCCTGCGGAGAACCCTTTCATGCAATGCAACCAAAGATTGTTGAACATTCCACCATCCATTCCCACTGTCCTTCCTAGAACCGTAGCATCTCCCGAAAGTAGTAGACCAATGTACAGTCCGTCCCCTGGTGCTCCGGATAACAGTTGCGGTTCAACCACTTCAGCCCCAAACGTAAGCCCTGTACATAGTCAAGCCACTTTTACTAAAATCGTCTTACCTTCATCTCCAGTCGCAACTGCTCCTGTGACCACCACTGCTAGATCGTTTTCCCCACAAAGCGCATGTCCTCCTGCATCTTCAGGTTCAAGTCCGAGTTCGGTAACCTCTCCAGTTCAGTTAACACCAGTTCTTTTAGATATCCATGTACAAAAGTTAGCTGCAGCTGCGGAGAAATTGAGCAAACATTTGCCCCAATTGGAACCTAAACCACAGAACACAAAGAAAAAGATGTGCAAAGATCTGGAACTGGTGATGATGATGCCTGAGTCAGATCCCAGAAGAATGGAGGAGATAAGGAAGTACGCAGCGATATACGGCAGGTTCGATTGTAAACGAAAGCCGGAGAAGCCACTAACTTTACATGAGGTAAGGAAAACAAAGGTATAGAGGAGCATACCTTATTCTAGACAGTATTAAGGCTTATTAAATAATTGTTATTAATAGCGCATATATTTTTAAGAATCAATATAACGAAATACCATTACTATGGTTATACGTTGTATACCAAACCATCGAAGTATAAAAACAAGGAAGAAACTCTTACGATGATAAGTGTAGGCCGTCACCAATGGACAATTGCGACTTGTCGCTCTGTTAGAAGTAAACACTTTTCTTGAAGGTCTTTCCGAAGTGGATATACAAATGGCAGCAGTTAATTATACAAAATATAAAGATGCATCAGGTTGGCAAGACGTCTGTTATATTCAGCTGGTGCTGTGTTGCTGCGCAGGTGATGGTGAACGAGGCGGCTGCGCAGTTGTGCCGCTGTGTGCCGGCGCTGCTGACGCGTCGCGACGAGCTATTCCCTCTCGCGCGCCAGCTCGTACGCCGAGCGGGATTGCACTACTCTAAGCATGGGTGAGTCATATATATACGATTCAACTTCACTTTCACCATTTTTATACCGATGAGATGAGCGGGACGTTCATCTCGTGGTAAGTGATGCGGCTGCCCATAATAACGTGGCGTCAGTCACGATGGTATATGCTGAATCAGTAATTTGAATATTAATAGGATATTGTATTACCCTTCTAATTTCACGAGATATAATGCACATCAAGATTACTAAATTATCATTATTATCAGCCGACAGATGTCCACTGCTGGACATAGGCCTCCCCAAACGATCTCAACATCGATAAATAAAGAAATACTACTACTAATTCTAAATAAAAACATTTGTTGTGCACCATTTTACAAATCTTCCACACTTGAAGATTCAGGCTCCTGAAGTAGGAATTTGACCTGTAACTCAGGAAGCGGAGCTCTTTTCCAATTCTATTGTAAAATAAATGCTACAAAAAAAAAAACTCAATAGTTTATGCTGACGTGAGCGTGTATAATTACTTGGTGGTAGTTGTGCTGTTATTAAGATGGACGGTAGAGATTTATAATGCATCATCAATAATAAAGTATAAACTTTCGCTTTAATTCTGAGAGTAATAAAATAGGAGTAGATGCCGTGAAGTGAGATTGCTTTTATAATATTTAACACAGAATTAGTCATTTAATCAATTCAATTTTATACGTTACCTGCTGCGTGGGATATATTGCGCCCCACGCTGAACCATCAGTCCAAACCATTGAATATAATCATTGATAATGAATAATTTGTTTTCAAAATTCATTTCGTAGCCATTAATGGCATCTTAATGCCACTACCGATGCGTTCATTTAATCTCGATAATGATTATTTTTTTACTGCAACTGGTGTTTTATTTTAATCTCGAACCTTGTCTGAGTTTATATTTGAACATTTCAGTTTGCCGCCCACCACCGCTTCGGACGATCGGGAGCGGGACGAGGACGAGACGCCAAGTAAACGGCCGCGGCAGGTTGCGCCAATCACACATGTAGACCTAACTGATTAGCTCGACTAGTCTAGCTGCCAACAGTAGAAAATCTAACCACACAACCTATACTAAACATTCATTACTAACACTCTAGCTACTAACAAACGGGAAAATGTAGTTGGAGTAGTTATTATTTGCACATATTTTAACGTATTAGATAAAAATCTGCAAAATTCTTACTGGAATAATTCAGACATGAACAATTACTCTAGTTAGAAATTTGTGGGTAACAAATGCCAAAATTATTATGTTTATAAAAAGTCATAATCGAAAAAAAAAAAGATCATCTAACAACTTTATGCCTAATTTCTAGATATTTACATATCCCTTGGTGCTAGTTACAATAATAAATATGTCTTATTTAATTAGCAAATATTTGTACATGTACTTAGTAAATAATACAGATTGTTGTAATAATACTTTTTTATCAGTCCCCAAGAGAGTTCCCTGAGGCACACCGTAACTAATTTAACATACAAAATTATTTTATTGAGATTGATTATTATTTTTCATATTTAATACAAATTTAACTTCAAATCGATTATAAATGAATAGGAGTTTTTTTTTTGTTCATTTTATTATGCCAAGGTAAGCATGACTAACCTCAACAAACGCTTGTACTAAATCTGTTCCTTTCTATGTATTTTTATTACTTTTATTTAGATTTTCGGGTATGGCAATTGTTAGTTAAGGTAAGTGTATTTCTTTTTCATTTAGTATGATCGTATTAATATTTTATTTTTATCATTTATTCTAATCAAAAACAACTTTCTTCTCTAACACAACTTTAACAAAATCTTATTAGAATGCAGAATATCATATATGTAATTTTAAATGTTTTTATCAGTAAAATAAAACAAAATTATAATAGAAACGTAGCTTACTACAAAGGAAAAGCTTTTTAATGATGATGACGACGACGAAAGTACTCTCCAATTCCTTTCTTCATCATTAAAAAGCTTCCTGATCGCGTACACGTACATTGTGCTTAAAGATTAATTACACAACTCTATAATTAAAACCCATAACTTTTACCAGGAAGGAGATGAAGGGAACGGGATCCGTGCAAGTCCTGATGCCATTAGAGGAACTTCGAATCATGGGTACGTAAATCGACACAATCGAAGCTCCGAGAGTTTACAAGGCGCTGTAGTGAAATTAGGGTCGTAGTAGGTGGAGAGAGGTGGTCTCTGTCTACCCCACTGAGAACAAGGCGTGATATATATGTATGTAGTGAAATTACGAGACTTTAGTTTGGAATCCATTCTAGCCAACGAGTCGCTTATCCAGCTTAACTTTTTTTTATACAATTAATCAACGAGACGAGTGGAACGTTTACCTGATGGTAAGTGATATGCCCGCCCATAGCAACTTCGATTACTAGTTAGGATCCTAAATACTTTACCACGTTGCGCTCGTCGCCTGAAACATGATGAGTTTCATTATGTCACTGTTTACACTAGCTACACCGCCTTTCAAAACGAAACAGTAATGTTTGCACCCACCAAGATGGTCTCCGGCAACAGAGACCTGCCACCAGCCAACAGTATAAATTATCAACGTCGCGAAGTATCTCGGCGAGTTTAAATTTATTAAGTTGAAAGCGATGTTAGTAATAATTTAATAATTGCCGCGGGTTCACTCCATATTGATCCTGAGCTTCCGGAGAAGGACAAAGTTGTAAAGAAAGAAAGCGTTCGTGGACATGTGAATCCTCCAACCCGCTCTTGATTAACGTGATGAATAAATGAGCTGAGCTCTCCTTGAAATAATTTTTAATATTTACTTAATATCATGTATGTGTGTCTATATATATTTTTATTTATTATTTATGATTTTTTATGATGATTTATTTTTATTTAATTTGTACCTGATTCCAGGTGGTGGGGTATGAAGACTGAAAGCGACGATGCGGATTCCAGATGTTCATATTCTAGTACCAGCACTCCACCGCCGGTGAGTTATATGATCACATAATCGTCGTACACTAGCTGTTCCACTCCACTTTGCTGGTCGTAACACACTCACAACTCCCTTTGTGGAAGGAATTTTGTAAAATCCGTTCTGAGCTGATCTCTAAATAATAGAAGCAGTATCTTTACCGAATTTTGAGTGTTTACCTCTAATAGTAAAAGAGATCTCGTGATGTGTCAATGAATCTCTAGATAACTCATGAATGGGGAAGGATGGATATATATATAAAAAATTACTAGTACTTGGTGGGTAGGTCTCTGTTGCCGGAGACCGTCTGGGAAATTACCACCATAGTGTATATTGCAGGCGACAGACAGTAGTGTATAAACATTACTGTGTGCAGGTTCGAAGGGCGCTGAAGCTAGTGAAATTACCGGTGTAAAGGAACTTCACATCTTGTCTCAAGGCGTCGAGCGCAATGTGGTGCTGTGTATAACATAATTAGCGCCACATTGTCCTGAGCAAGCCTATCACTGACTATCAAGTGAACATCTTGCTCTATTCATCGCTTAGTCGAATATAATAAAATACTCTATTTAAAGATGTCACCTGTTTTATCATAGATTAGTAAGATCTTAAAAAATGACAATCTCCCGTGAGTTCCTTATTAGTTCTACTGTTTTTTCTATCGCAGGAGACGGAGGAGTCGCGGCCGCAGGTGGTCGCGTCCCGCGGGGACAGCATCATTGCGGTCGCTAACCCAGCCCTACACGCGCCCCACCCACCCCACCCGCCACACCCGCCGCACCCCACCAGGAACCACTCCAACTGACACTGCACCACCTACACGTTGACCAGTCACCTGGACGATCGATGACAACGCTGTGGATGACCATAACAGCAATGAAGTTACAGAGTCGAAGTTCATTTGATAAATATAAAACATCTCATAAAATATATTTATTAACATTTGCCACAAATCTAAAAATTTACTAATTTATAGATCTCACGAAGTCCTCGTGGTGTTGTGGTATGTAAACATCTTCACTACCATCACAATGTCATTGACAGGCTTATCGCTTACCACCAAGCAGACGTCACGTCAATTGTATTACGAAAGTATGAAACCTAAACTCTGTTTAATATTTTGACGCGAATTCGGATCATTTGGCCAGACTGAATGTAATTTAAAAAAAAAACGATATATCAGCTTTATAGCTATTGTGAAATTTCAAGTTACTCTTTTTATCACATTGTGGTCATTTTTTTGCTCAGTCTTTACTGGATCTTGTTAGGCGACGGAATATATACTTAGGTGTACCGGTATGAAATGAGCGTTTTTTTGTAAAATAAAACACTAACTATTAATGGGAAAGTAAAAAACATTTCATTCAAAGTATTGGCCATTGTTTTCTACACATTGTGACCACGTTTCTACACAATTTGTGGATACCGCGCCAATAAAATTGTTCGTCTTTTAAAGCAAACCAACCAGACACCCAATTGTCGAGCTCCTTGTAGGAACCAAAGTGCTGCTCAGCCAATGCGTGTCCCATCGATGAAAACAAATGGTAGTCGGAAGGAGCCAAGTCTGGTGAATACGGCGGGTGAGGTAGCAGGTAGCAGGTAGCAGCTCCCAGCCAAGTGTTTTGATTGTATCCTGAACCGGTTTTGCTTTGTGTTTGTGTGCAGGTGCATTGTCATGGAGCAAAATGACCTTGCCGTGTCTTCTGGCCCATTCTGGTCGTTTCTCGATCAATGCATGGTTCAAATTGATCATTTGTTGTCGGTAGTGATCAGCGATCAGTATTAACGGTTTCACCAGGTGGGAGTTTAGGAGCTCGTGGTACACCACACACCTTTCTGATTCCACCAAACACACAGCAGTCTTCTTGCCGAATCGATCTGGTTTTGCAGTCGATGTTGATGGTTGTCCGTTGTCCCGGATTGATCCATGATTTTTTCCGTTTAGGATTCTTAAAATAAATCCATTTTTCATCGCAACAATCAGTAACAATCCGATGCAAAACCGATTTTCTTTCGTGTCTTTGAAGCAAAATTTCACAAGTGTTTTTTCGGTTTTCCATCTGTCTTTCATTCAATTCACGTGGCACCCATTTTCCACACTTTTGGATCTTTCCCATAGCTTTTAAACGGTCAGAAATTGTTTGTTGTGTTGTTGTGCAACATTTAACATTTCTGCTATTTGCTTTTGATTCAAAGTGTCATCTCCATCCAATATCGTTTGCAATTCGGCGTCTTCAAACTTTTTTGGTGGTCTTCCACGTTCTTCATTTCTCACATCAAAATCATTTTTTCTGAACCGTTGAAACCAACTTTTGCATGTTGCTTCTGATAGAGCATGATCTCCATATGCCTCGACTAGCATTCGACTCGCATGCTACTCTGCAGCACTTTTCTTCAAATGAAAACAAAAAATTAATGCTTTCCACGAATCATCACTTTCTGGTACAAAATTCGACATTTTTAACACGATGAAAAAATATGATGTTGTCTGTTCAATGACTTGATGTAGACTAAATATGTTTCACAGATGTAATAGCAAACAAACAAAAAAAAAAAAAAAAGTCTCGTTCAAAACAAATGTTCCCTATCGAGACATTTGTAATTTGACGCTCACTTCATACTGTTACACCTAGTAGATGGAAGTTGAAGGTGCCCTCGCTCGCGTAGTACCACGAGTTCTAATTTTATTAATTTATATTTCTAATTTTCATTTGATTACAAACACACACACTCACATAAACAATATCGACTTTTCTAATTCTGTAAATCATTTAAACACAAATAATTATTAAACTTATAAAAACAGTTACAAAAAAAGTTATCTGTGAATTTACTGGTGGCAGTGTCTCTGTTGCTACAGACCGTCTAGGTAGGTACAACCGCTGCTCCTATTGCAGCCGACAAACAGTACTGTATTCCGGTTGAAGTTTGGGTTGAAGAGCGTTGTAGCTGGTGTAATGACTGAGGTAAAGAGAATCAACATCTTACGTCTCAGACGACGAGCGCAATGTGGTGAATCAACATCCTAACTAGCGCCACGTTACGGGGTATCACTTAACATCAGGTGAACGTGACGCTCGTCTCGTGTCTTAATTGTATAAAAAAAAGGATACACAGAGCGACCATCTTGTGTATAACCGTAACTGCAACACAAATGTACATATGCGATAATAAACATATACAAAATGGACGACATTTCTAAAATGAAGATCGCTAATGATATGCACCAAATAAATAATATAATTGATGTAAATATATCAGCTGTCGCAGCCCTGAGCTGAAGCCATATTACTCCACTTAGTCATTATGTTAGTTTTAATTATTTTAAAGGTTCAGCTGCGCCGGAGAGGTTTATATAATTTTTTTATTTAAAGATTTTTCGATACATTGATATCATTATCGATTAGAACAACGAAATAGATTTTTTTTTTATTATCTCAATATATTAATATAATAATAATCCCTACTACATACCAATAACTATTTCAATTATTTAATAAATCATAATACCATGATGAGAAGCAATATACATAGTACAAATAATATAGTTATATCTGTAAAAACTCTTCTGGTCGCAGCTGACTAGTTTTTTACATGTGTATTTATTATTTATCTGTACCAGCCTTAAGGTGATATTCCACTGCATAATATTTACAATAAACAATAGCTTATAATTATTTCATCCTCAGTGGAATTCAATGTTTATATACAAAATTGTCTAAAGCTTTGATTAATCTTATGAGTTTTGGTGACAAATTATTTATTTCTTCCTTTCTTAATAGGAAAGTTTAAGAAGTAAACTCAATTTATCCTTTTATATTTAATTATATATCGAGGCGAGTAAGACGTTCGCCTGTTTATAAGTGTATCACTTAAAATGTGGCAGTAATTAGCATGATAAATGACAATCCTTTGAGATCGAAAATGAAAAACTTCGTCACCCCAGTAACATTATTAGGTATAACCCTAAATTTGAACATAGAAGATGTTGATGCATGATAGATGCTGCGATGTTAGACGGTCGTCTCTAGGGCCTACAAGTACAACAATATTAATTTTATACTTTTATTGTTTATGGACGTGAATTGTTAAAATATTTTTAATTTATTCACTTTATATAATTTTGCAACGACTGTATAACTGGCCGTACGGGCCCCGGTCCTTTGCCTTTCCTATTAAGGAAGAAAGGGAAAACCAATGGCACGTAATTATTTGCTAACGTGCGATAATTGAATGTAAATAGTAACTGTTAACTTAGGACATTCCAACGACGCGAGCCATTTGTATTTACTTACTGTTAAGGGATTAAAGATTAACTGTTTATACTGAGCTCTGTTTATTTATTTATAAATTAAAACTATTCGTACTAACCCCGTCTATTTAAATCAGTCAAGGCATCGGCTGTTTCTGTCACCGAACTGAAGAATTCTGTGCTGAACAGCGCTGTAGTTATTTCTATAACTAATTTGCTTAACTGGTACGTTTTGTTGGATGGTTAAAACGCCTTCCACCCCAGCAACTCCTTCGGGGAAGGAATTTAGCGAAATCCATTTTAAACTGATCTTCAAATGTCAGAGGCAATATCTGTACCAAATTTTGGGTGTTTGCGTCTAATAG
Source organism: Troides aeacus (assembly GCA_033220335.2). Classification (NCBI taxonomy): domain Eukaryota; kingdom Metazoa; phylum Arthropoda; class Insecta; order Lepidoptera; family Papilionidae; genus Troides; species Troides aeacus. The sequence goes on from CM067288.1 coordinate 851,466, forward strand.
TTTCGGAGACTCCTGATGCGTCATTGAATTTGATCACGATCCCACTTGATGTTAACTATAATTGTGTTAGGTAGACCGACGATTTAGTGAGAGTCGCGGGAAGTTACTGGATGTGAGCAACGCGGGATCGATCGATATGGAGATCTATGGGAGAAGCCTATGTCCAATAGTGGATGTCTATTGGCTGATGATGATAATGATGATAGTTGTGTTATTTTATGCGTGCAGGTGCAGCCATTAAATGCACCGTAAGCCGCAGTGCTGCGCAGTGTCATCGACAAATGTAAGCGGAAAAGTGAAAATAAAATAAAAAAATATCTATTTTTTTTTTAGTAATTATTTCGTCCAAGCGTTGGCTAAGCAAACGTCCTAATGTCCCCATAATGGTCACAGTTGTGATACATCTAATAATAAAAACCAAATGATGGCGTGGTATATGTACAACATTACTTAAAATATTCAGTGCATATTCCTGATAACAGTTCCTGTAACTCTATTGTAGTGATATTCTAAAATAATACCGCTTTTGTTGGTATATATTTTTCGCAAGCTAATAAAGATTTAAACTGTTTTGTTGGAGACCTTTAACAAATTCTAATCTCTCTACAAACTTTTGAAACAATTGCAGTGATTGGCGATATAAATATAAACATTGCGAAATATTCTAATGGAACTGATTCTGATGATTACCTTAATTTAATGGCCTCTCACGCCATTTTAGCTGCCCGGTAGTCCTTGGTAGTTTTATTACGGACCATGTACTAATAGCTCTTTGCTGTGACTTTAACCTTAAGTCACATTTTGGCCATCAGATATCAATATCAGTAGATATCTACTTCTGGAATATTCCAGAAGTCGTAAAATAATTGGAGAAAAAGTATTTTACACCGGCATTAAAATGTTCCTGCGCTGATCGTACGGCTGAGAGATTCGATACAGCTATTACCACCATAATTAATGAACACAAACAATTAAATATTGTTAGCTCTAAAAAAAGAATAAAAAAGGCACGGATCACACTGGGTTTTCCTCGATGTATCTGCCAAAGTAATATATAACAATTAAAATACAAGAAAAATAAAGAAAATGATACCTTAAAAACTATTTATTACTGCTACAGAAATTTTGTAGATAATTTACTAAAGAAGGTTAAACGTAAATGTGAACAAAATGAAATATTTCAAGCAAAAGGAGATTCTAAACTCACCTGGGATATAATTAAAAAAATTACTAACTTAAAAAATCTAAGGATACAACCACTCATTTACTGTCTGCCTGATTCTACCGTAAAGCCTCCATAAATTCAGTAAAACATTTCTTTGCTGTTGATAAACAATTTTGCCTCTAAAATAACTACAATAAACCCCAATACAGAAACTCTGCCCGAACTATCGCCTTCTCAGTCTAACTCAATAGCTATGATAAGCACAGATAGTGCTGAACTTCATAATAATAGGCGGACCGGAAAGTAATGTCGTTTCTGCGCATGCCAATACTTGATTGTCATTTGTCAGCTCATTGTTTTGTTCAGAGGCGTACCAAAGACATTGTGAGGTTATAGTGATTTCTTTACTTATAGACAATTGAATTACAATTTTTTTTTGTAATTTTGGGTAAAATGGCCAGCCAAATACCAGAAGAGGTACACATCCGGCATTGCATGCTCTTTGAGTTTCGCAAGGGAAATAACGCAACAGTTGCTACCAAAAACATTTGCGATGTTTATCCAAATGCACTGGACATTCGTAAATGCCAAAGGTGGTTTTCCAAGTTCAAATCGGGTAATTTTGATCTTTCCGACTCGTATCGATCAGGAAGACCATCAGCGTTAGACAACGACGTGTTAAGGGCGGAAGTGGAAGCAAATCCGTGTCAGACGATCGAGGAATTGTCAAACAGTCTCAACAAACCTTGGTCGACCATCCAAGAACATTTGAAGCAGATTGGAAAAGTAAGTAGAGCAGGTGTTTGGGTCCCGCATAATCTGTCCGAACAGAATAAGGCTAACCGATCAATTACATGCAACTTATTGCTTCAACGACACAACACAGAAGCGTTTTTTGATCGCTTGATCACAGGAGATGAGAAATGGGTCCTGTATGATAACCCAAAACGCAAAAGGCAGTGGCTCTCTCCAAATGAAATCCCTCGGAGTACTGCTAAGCCAGGTTTACACCCCAAAAAAGCGCTTTTGTGTGTTTGGTGGAGTATTCGCGGCATTGTTCATTTTGAATTACTGAAACCTGGAGAAACTGTTACTGCAGACCTCTACAGCGAACAATTGCAGCGAGTCAATCAATCTTTAATTGAAAAGTGGCCAGCGATTGTCAACCGAAAAGGCGTCATTCTCCAACATGACAATGCAAGACCGCACTGCGCAAGGCGAACTCTAGAAAAAATTAATGAATTGGGGTGGGAGGTGCTGCCTCATCCACCATATTCGCCCGATGTTGCACCATCGGATTTCCACTTATTCCGAGCGCTGCAACACTTTTTAAGTGGCAAAACATTTGCAAATTTGGATGATATCCAAAATGCCATCTCTAGATATTTTGCCGAAAAACCAATTAATTTTTATCGATCAGGGATTGAAAATTTACTCACTAGATGGCAAAAGGTTATTGACAATGATAGGGAATACATCATTGATTAAAAATAAAGACTCGTTAAAAATGTATGTGTTTGTATTTAGCGTAAGAAAACGACATTACTTTCCGGTCCCCCTAATATTATTATGTCTTTAAGGAATGGCTGTGCTGCAGATTGCGATCGTATTTCTACTGCACTAATCAAAACATCATAGCATATACTCGTTCCTATTTTAGAATATACTTAGGTGTACCGGTATGAAGTGAGGGTCAAAATACAAATGTCTCGATAGGGAACCTTTGATTTGAACGGGCCTTTATTTTTTTTTTGTTTGTTTGCTATGACATCTGTGAAACATATTTAGTCTGCATCAAGTCATTGAACAGACAACATCATATTTTTTCATCGTGTTAAAAATGTCGAATTTTGTACCAGAAAGTGATGATTCGCGGAAAGCATTAATTTTTTGTTTTCATTTGAAGAAAAGTGCTGCAGAGTCGCATGCGAGTCGAATGCTAGTCGAGGCATATGGTGATCATGCTCTATCAGAAGCAACATGCAAAAGATGGTTTCAACGGTTCAGAAATAATGATTTTGATGTGAGAAATGAAGAACGTGGATGACCACCAAAAAAGTTTGAAGACGCCGAATTGCAAACGATATTGGATGGAGATGACACTTTGAATTAAAAGCAAATGGCAGAAATGTTAAATGTTGCACAACAACACAACAAACAATTTCTGACCGTTTAAAAGCTATGGGAAAGATCCAAAAGTGTGGAAGATGGGTGCCACGTGAATTGAATGAAAGACAGATGGAAAACCGAAAAAACACTTTTGAAATTTTGTTTCAAAGACACGAAAGAAAATCGGTTTTGCATCGGATTGTTACTGGCGATGAAAAATTTATTTATTTTAAGAATCCTAAACGGAAAAAATCATGGATTAATCCGGGACAACGGACAACCATCAACATCGACTGCAAAACCAGATCGATTCGGCAAGAAGACTGCTGTGTGTTTGGTGGGATCAGAAAGGTGTGTGGTGTGGTACTCCACACCACACACCTTTCTGCGTGGTATACCACGAGCTCCTAAACTTCCACCTGGTGAAACCGTTAATACTGATCGCTGATCGCTACCGACAACAAATGATCGATTTGACCCATGCATTGATCGAGAAACGACCAGAATGGGCCAGAAGACACGGCAAGGTAATTTTGCTCCATGACAATGCACCTGCACACAAAGCAAAACCGGTTCAGGATACAATCAAAACACTTGGCTGGGAGCTGCTACCTGCTACCTGCTACCCCACCCGCCGTATTCACCAGACTTGGCTCCTTCCGACTACCATTTGTTTTTCTCATTTGGTATTCTCGCAAACAATGACGGCCTGCCACGCGCATGATTAACAGGATACTCTTATGAGAAAAAGGATTTCTCATCGTCGTCTCAACCGATGTACGTCCACTAATAGACATTCGAAAGGAAAAGGATTTGTAGTCCGTTTATAATAAAAAATATTCAGCGACTCGCTGTCCTGTGAGACGGGCCCAAACATCATCATCATCATATATATGTAATGAACTGGTGGGAGATTTCTGTTACCGGAGACCGTCTAGATGAGTACAGCGACTCCTGTTCCTGTCGATAATATTAGTGTGCAAATATAATGTTCCCGTTTGAAGTGTGCTGTAGCAAGTTAAATTACTGCGGTAACCTGCGCAACGTCATCTTGAGTTGGTGTCAGGTACCATCAGATGGTGGTGTTGGTCATCGCGTCGCTTTGATGAATGAAAAGAAACAAATCGAGTTTGAGTGCACACGTGGAAGTAAAACTATTAATTCATGTCAATTTGTGGGAGAATCAGATGAATACACTGCGGAGGTTGCAAACAGACAGAGACGAGAAAGAGAGAGAGATTGATGGACAATTTTTCATTGATTGAAATGAGAAAGGATGATATTGTCGTAAGTTTTATCTTTTCTTTTCACGACTTTCAAAGAACCTAATGTAAAAGTCTTAGCTTCTAAGTGATGATTAATAATTTAATTTTATAAAACAGTGATTAAATTAATAATTATTAAATTAAAATTTTATTGAGTAGAAATAACTAAGAAATAAAATCATTGCATTTTTTCTTAGGAAAACGGAAATGTTTTGAAAACTATTTAAAAAATTAATAACTCCAGCACCATTGTTTTTGGATGGGGTATTCCATACGTCATCCAGATAGATAGATCTTTAACACCATTACCTTTCATTCTGTGTACTAGTGGTAGGTGATTTATTATTCGACTGTATACACTGTTGTTAGTTTGTTTAATTTTCGGCTGTATATACTACTGATAGGGGTATTTAATGTTGGCTACATATACTGGTAGTGTTTGATTCATAAAGAAAAACAAAGTTTGTTTTTAAAAAATTTAATAGTCTCAAACAAGAGTGAAAAACACATGAAAAACTAGTCAAAGGGTACTTAAAATATAATTATATAAAGTTACGTACTGTAATAACGAGTAAGTTATGAGAGCTTTTTTAATTTAACCACAACCTTAACTCATGGGTTAACGTTTGGTACCATAGAGACATTTAATCACTGAGTAATATCACTAGTACATAAACTAACAAAATTTACTAGTAATATGGTTACCAATGGTTATCGTGGTAGATACCACCATAGCTACAATTTCTATGTTCTGTCTTTAAAGATATCTTGCATATCTTGATATAATACTATAGATTCAACTTGATACCCGTTTAAGGTTCCCCCAACTGGGACTCTGAGCCGTCCTTTCAGGGATGGAGTTAAATCTTTATCCACTGCCCAAGTGTAGGTTGGTGGATCTTATCATCATCATCATTATCAGCCGATAGACGTACACAATTGGACATAAGCCTCTCCCAAAGATCTCCACATCGATCGATTTTGAGCTGCGCGCATCCATCTGCTTTCCGCTGCCTTCACCAGGTCGTCGGACAACCCGGTGGGGAGCCTGCCAACACTACGTCTACCGGTACGCGGTCGCCATTCGAGGACCTTCGTGCCCCATCGGCTGTCAGTCCTTCGACCAATACGACCTGTCTATTGCCATTTGAGGCTAGCAATCTTTTGGACTATGTCGGTTACTTTAGTTCTCCTGCGGATCTCCTCATTTATGATTCTATCACGCAGGGAAACCCCGAACATAGCCCTTTCCATTGCTCTCTGTGGGACTTGAAGCTTTTTCATGCTTACAGTGGGCCGCGTGAAAGGTGGATGTCGCCTAACAACAAATACTTCTTGGAATGATTTTATTTCTTCACTAGGATTTCTTTTGCCTGAAGCTCATGCTGTATAAAGAACTCATTCAATTTTGAGACCCACAGGAGAGTAAGGAAGCGATTTAACAACGTTTCGTTCTGACCACTTCGCACCAAGTGAATCTCTAGTCAGTGTTTCTTATAAAAATGCTAAAAAAATAGTGCTAAATGTTAGGTTAAGTAACAGCAACTAACAAATCCGTAATCAAGTTTCACAAATTTGCAATCTTCGTTCAGTTACATTAAAACCACTCGCAATTGACAATAAAAGAAGGAATAAATAATACTACGTGTGAAAGCCAGAGCATTCACACTTGCATGCTTCGCCGTCCAACGCCTGATTGTCCATGAACTTAATGTGAAATTGAATCCAAGATTTTGGTACTGTAGCTAGAATCGATTGTTCGAACACAAGTAAAATTAGTTCAGAGCCGGAACTCGGTAATACTGGTATGGCGACAGATTTACAATGGGAGGATGGTAGCCGGACGGGTTAGAAGAAATCCGACCATCAATCAAACTCCATAACTTGTGGCCCCGGAATCGTCGCCACGGAAACATAGAATATGTATTAAACTTACTATTAATACTAATTTTAAATAATCGTAAAACATAAAGTTTGCTCACATCCAATTTACACTGTAAACAGTAAAATATAAAAATAAATTTGCACTTAACGTCACCACATTTGTATAAATTACGATAATATAATAACTATCACAAGCAATAGAGTCTAAGGAGGCTAAGGTTGTCACACCTTGCCGAGGACAGTCTTCTCCAGCCAGGGCACGAACTTGGTGACCCGCGTGTACACGCCGGGGAAACCGGCTAGCGCGCACTCCCGGCCGAAGGACACCACTCCAATTTGGTAGAAATGTGTCGTGAACTTCTTCGAGTTCCACTGATGATAAAGAAAAATATTAACTTTCCACATACATGACTCGGCAAAACTTTTAGATTTTTTTGGTTTTTCCTTTTCAAATTTAAATCTAACTAATCGTTATTCACTTCAATTTGAAAATTTGTTATATATTATTTTGGCGCCAGCCGCTGTCTACGGCTGTACCCGGTTCTTAAAACGATTGACTTTAAATTAATTCATCGCGCCAAGTGTTCGATGTTTTATTATTTATACAAATGCCCGCAAACGTCGCAGCAATATAAATTTTGAAATAGACGTCATGGTTGGAGTACATATTCACAATATTGTAATATAGAGTGAGGAGCCCAATAATCTATCCATAACTTTTTAAATTCTAGAAAGCGACTTACTATCTGTAAACATTATTTATATATAGACTACTAATTAGAAAAACCTTTATAGCAACTTTGGTGGAGATTCCATCTAATGCTGAGTAAACATTAATGCACTTAATACTTTTTAACATTTTTTCCTTATCAATCCATTTTATGAAAGTACCTGCTAGCGACCAAGCTAACGTTTTCTTACTGTTCGTAATGTTTATTACATCCATTGTTTGTTTAGAACCAGTTTACTCACAATGGGCTGCATCAGCGGGCCGCCGCTGTCGCCCTGACAGGCATCCATTCCACCGTCCTTGTAGCCCGCGCACAGCACGCGGTCGTCGATCACTTGCGACTTGTACTTCGAGTACGCCTGTGCACATTGCTCGTTGCTAACCACCGGCAACTGCAGCGCCTGCAGGTGCGTTGCCGCTGGACCACCTGTGAACAGCATTCACTGCTTACTGCTTCAGTTGCAGAGTAAAACTAAGTTAAATAAACATCCAAGGTGCCCGACGTCGAGGCCCATAATGCCAAATGCTTTGACTTTGCTTGCTTCTACTTATGCTAACAACAGATCCTATGAGATACGGAATAAAAGTTTCCTCCCCGTAAGGTACTTATGATCAATGTTAGTGAAATATATAGCGACCTATTCTCCATCTAATTACGACTCACGTGTCGTCAGAAATATATGGTGCTACAAGTAAGAGGATTGGGATGAGATGCGACATTTTTTCGCATTTCATCAGCACAATTGTGGAGAGATATTTGACCAGTGCACAAACAGCTGAGATCAAGTACAGACTTTAAGAGAGGCAATAGTTGAGCGGTTGGATCAAACATAAGAGGCTGTCTCCAACTAGGGAAACGCACGAAATACAGGCACAGTGACATGACATCGTTGGTGATATTATAACGATACTACTCGATGATTAAGAATATTCGAAATATGGGATTAACTTACGGAACTCGGTGTCACCCCATCCTGCGATAATTGGATTGTAGTTAACGAAGCTCCTCGCCCTCAGCTCTAAATCCAGCGGGATACAGATTGGCCGAATGAGATCTGCGAATAGTATAATTTTTTTTGTAACATAGAGGTCGACCGAGACGGAAATTCAGTTCATGGTATACATTTGTACAGAACAGTATCAAGCATATCACGAAATGGAATGATTCCCATCCCTCCATTAATTTTACGAACGCAAAATGGAAGATGGTACATTTTGCACACTGCTATTAGTAATGGAGATAAAAGTAATGTATGAAGACATCTCTCAGGCCATGCATGCTTCTAGGACACATTAAACCGTTGTTATGGGAGACTTCAACGCAAGACTAGGCAAAAGATATGTGAAATGAACTTTAGAATGCCTGCGGTCAAATGCTAGGCGATTACATGGAGAGAGTGGGACTCTTTACGTTGAACTCTTTTTTCAGGAAGCAGAAGCATCGGAAACAGACCTGGAAGAGCCCCGACGGTGAGACGAAGAACGAGATCGCCTTCATTATGTCGACAAAGACTATATATTCAATGATTTCTCGGTGATCAAATCGTTTAATACGGGGAGCAATCACCGAATGCTTAGAGGCATTTTGAATCTTAAAGTCAAATTTGAGAGGTGTCGACTGATGAGATCTACGCTCGGCCCACAAAACCGCCAAGATCAAATACCCCGAACATTGTTAGCGCCAACTTCAAAATGGCTTCGATTGTCTGCAGGACTGCACTGATGTGGACATATATAAGGTTGTCAAATATCTCCCTTCCGCTTTTTTGCTCTTTATTCAATGCTTTATAAAAAGTGTTACAGTGATCGGATTTAGTTCAAATATGCGCCGTTTTGTTCGATAATCTGTTTCCATCTAGACGGCAACTTCATAATACCTCCCTCGTAGAAGCCCCCCTCCTTATTTGCGAAGAACTCGGACAGCCACTTTTCACAAGCCTCTTTTGAGTTCAACTTTACACCACCAAGGGCGTTCACCATGGACAGGAATAGGTGGTAATCACTTGGCGCTATGTCCGGGCTATATGGTGGATGCGATAAAACCTCCCATCCGAGCTCCCGTAGCTTCTGACGAGTCATCAACGAAGTGTGTGGTCTGGCGTTGTCCTGGTGGAACACTACACCCTTCCTGTTGGCCAATTCTGGACGCTTCTGGTCGATCGCCTGCTTCAAGCGGTCCAGTTGTTCGCAGTAGATGGTAGAATTAAGCGTCTGGCCATATGGGAGCAGCTCATAGTGGATGATTCCCTTCCAATCCCACCAAACACACAGCAAAACCTTCCTGGCCGTCAATCCCGGCTTGGCCACTGTTTGGGACGATTCACCGGCCTTCGACCACGACCGTTTTCGCTTGATATTGTCGTATGTGATCCATTTTTGGTCGCCAGTCACCATCCGCTTCAAGAATGGGTCGAGTTCGTTCCGTTTCAGCAGCATATCGCAGGCATTGATTCGGTCCAGAAGGTTTTTTTGCGTCAAATCATGCGGCACCCAAACATCAAGCTTTTTTTTGTATCCAGCCTTCTGCAGATGCTTTAAAATGGTTTGGTGACTAACTCCCATCTCCTGGGCGATGTCACGAGATGCCACATGCCGGTCTAACTCGATGTAGTCCATGATTTGATCGGTATTTGTCGTCACAGGTCTTCCGCCGGCTGGCTTATCCATGGTGTCGTTTTCACCGGCTCTGAATCGTCGAAACCATTCCTCCGCGGTTCGAAGTGATAGAGTACCATCCCCCAAAACACCATTAGTCTCACGGAACGTTTCTCTAGCGGATTTGCCTTTAACGAAGGAAAACTTTAAAATAGCGCGAATTTCGGCGTTAGTGAACTATATGTTTACACGTCTATAACTGTTGAACGCAATATCCAAGCTAATTATGCATAGCGTCCTTTTGTAGGTTATGTCAAGACCTTTCAAATAATGTATAGTATTGCCAGATACGAGCTCTGTAGCGCTTTGTACATAGCCGCGAAATTCAAAAGACAAAAAGGCGGAAGGGAGATATTTGACAACCTATTACAACGACAGGGTCGTAGAAACTGGCCTTACGGTTAGGTCAACATTTTTCAAACCCAATTGTAATATAGGTAAAAAGATCTCGAATCCGACTGCTAAGCTCATGGATAAAAGGCGTGGGCTGGTTCTGCAGTCTTCTGAAGACGCTTCCCATTATAGACAGCTCAAAAAGCGAATTTCTAAGTCTTTTGACGCGCAACTTACGCCGATTTAATACTAAACGTGTTAAAGAAGCGGTCGGTCGTAATAAAGGCTCCAAATTGTTTGCCAGAATGTCAGCTGTTAGGCAGAGCCTGCTGAGGAAGCTGCAGACAGATGATGGTAGAACTGTCTCAGCACGACCTGAGCTCCTGGCCGAAATCGCGAACTACGGACAGGCGACTAGACGAGCACCTGACAACGATCAGGCAAACGACCCAATAGCCGAGATACCGACACTATACCGATGACATCCCGAAAGTCAGCTTGAAAGAGATTAGTGTGGCGTTCAAGCAGCTAAAGGACGACAAGGCACCGGGTGATGATGGAGTTGTGGTAGAGCTTCCGAAGGTAGGAGGACGACCATTCCTGATGGCCCTTCACAGACTATAGAACTTCATCACACTCGAGGGGAAAATGCCAAAATAATGGCGTAGGTATGTCGAGGCTTTTCTTCAAAAATGGTGACAGGACCCCGTTCCAGAACTATAGGCCCATCACGCTCCTGAGCCACATTTATAAGCTATTTTTAAGAGTCATGACGAATCGTCTCGAAGGCAAGCTAGACGATGTCCAGCCTCCCGAACAAGCAGGATTCCAAAAAGGCTTTAGTACCATAGACTACATACATTCGCTGCATCAAGTTATACAAAAGACCGAAGAATATAATTTGCCACTATGCTTAGTGGTCGTGGACTATGAAAAAACGTTCGGTTCTGTTAATTCATGGGCTGCGCTACAGTCGCTCCAGCAGTGCCAAATAGACCATCGTTACATCGACGTTTTGCGGTCACTGTATGAAAATGCCACTATGTCAATCCGCCTCTAAGATCATCCCTCGAAACCTATCCAGTTGCAGCGAGGTGTCAGACAGGGCGATGTTCTATCGCCAAAGCTGTTCACCGCAGCGCTGGAAGACGTCTTCAAGTTTTTGGACTGGACATGGCATCAAAATAAACGACGAGTACATGACCCATCTTCGATTCTCTGATGACATCGTGGTAATGGCTGAGACTACGGAAGACCTTGGTAAAATGCTCGATGACCTTTGTAGAGTATCCCGACGCGTGGGTATTAAAATGAATATGGAGAAGACAAAGATTATGTCAAATGCCCATATTGTACCCACGCCAATATGATCGAGGGCTCTTCACTGGAAGTTATCGACGAATACGTTTGCCTGGGACAAACAGTCCAGCTAAGTAAGTCCAATTTCCAGAAAGAAATCAATGGACGAATCCAACTCGGGTGATTCGGAGAGATGTACTCGAAAACAATCTAAACTATCTGCAGGAAGAGAGTTCTACTACTAGATAAAGTTAGATTAATAAATGACGATTCATTTCAAAGACAAAAATAATATTCTTTAAATTCGTTATATCACTTGGGAAATTCTTTATCCAGCTGACCCGCAAGCTAGTGGCTGAAAGCAGGTGGATGTGAAAAACAGTACTTCCTTCGATTGAGGACATTAGAGAATTACTATCCAGCAGTAGATAGAAAGTAAGCAGTGGTGGATAAAAGGAGTGTTGGTCGTCGAAGTAAATCGTCGCTGCATAATATCAGGAAAGTGGACCGGGATCGCGAGTGCCGACAACCTGTTCCACCATGCAAGAGACCCGGCGAAATATGGTGAACTGCCCATCAACCTTCGCTAGTCGGAAAGGCGCCTTAAGAAGAAGTAGATATAAAAAATTCCTGGCTGCGAAACCTAAGGGAGTAGACCGGTATTACTACTGTTGGGTAATTGTTCCATATGGCTTAAGACAAGCAAAACTTTGCAAATCTCACCGTCAACCTTCATTAATAAAGAGGCGTTTGAAAGAACAAGTGAATAGAGCACTTCTCTTATGATGCTTTTCGTCATGATAATGATGTCAATAGTTACCTGTAAATGTAACGTGCCGTTCCATCACGAGTATTCCTATGTCATTGGTGAAGGACTTGGGGCTGTATTCCTCATGTTTGATCTTCTTTTTGATGAGCACGTCGACCGGAGTAGCGCCTTCGTCATCCCGCGCCAGGTCTAATTCCCCTAGGCGAACCAGATATCTGAAATTATAAATATAATTTTCTTTATCAATATTATCTGATCAAATATTGGGATCAGCCAATTTCCATATATGATTTGTGAAATAGTTTTCTCCGCGTTCATTATAGATTTCCAATTCCAAGTTACAAATAGCGTGACCTATTGAATAGAAACCATCTGCTGCTAATTTAACAGCAGTAATTTCCTAATCAAACCAAACTAAAGTAGCATCACAAAGTTCAAGCATTTTCTTAAAATTCTGTCAACATCCACCTTATGTTTATGAATAATAGAGGCACCATCATTTCTCATTCAGTGTAAGACCTGGATCAAATGATTATTAATTTCACATTATTGCTTTCCTTATAGGATCCATTGTATCTATTAGGGGGACCGGAAAGTAATGTCGTTTTCTTACGCTAAATACAAACACATACATTTTTAACGAGTCTTTATTTTTAATCAATGATGTATTCCCCATCATTGTCAATAACCTTTTGCCATCTAGTGAGTAAATTTTCAATCCCTGATCGATAAAAATTAATTGGTTTTTCGGCAAAATATCTAGAGATGGCATTTTGGATATCATCCAAATTTGCAAATGTTTTGCCACTTAAAAAGTGTTGCAGCGCTCGGAATAAGTGGAAATCCGATGGTGCAACATCGGGCGAATATGGTGGATGAGGCAGCACCTCCCACCCCAATTCATTAATTTTTTCTAGAGTTCGCCTTGCGCAGTGCGGTCTTGCATTGTCATGTTGGAGAATGACGCCTTTTCGGTTGACAATCGCTGGCCACTTTTCAATTAAAGATTGATTGACTCGCTGCAATTGTTCGCTGTAGAGGTCTGCAGTAACAGTTTCTCCAGGTTTCAGTAATTCAAAATAAACAATGCCGCGAATACTCCACCAAACACACAAAAGCGCTTTTTTGGGGTGTAAACCTGGCTTAGCAGTACTCCGAGGGATTTCATTTGGAGAGAGCCACTGCCTTTTGCGTTTTGGGTTATCATACAGGACCCATTTCTCATCTCCTGTGATCAAGCGATCAAAAAACGCTTCTGTGTTGTGTCGTTGAAGCAATAAGTTGCATGTGATTGATCGGTTAGCCTTATTCTGTTCGGACAGATTATGCGGGACCCAAACACCTGCTCTGCTTACTTTTCCAATCTGCTTCAAATGTTCTTGGATGGTCGACCAAGGTTTGTTGAGACTGTTTGACAATTCCTCGATCGTCTGACACGGATTTGCTTCCACTTCCGCCTTTAACACGTCGTTGTCTAACGCTGATGGTCTTCCTGATCGATACGAGTCGGAAAGATCAAAATTACCCGATTTGAACTTGGAAAACCACCTTTGGCATTTACGAATGTCCAGTGCATTTGGATAAACATCGCAAATGTTTTTGGTAGCAACTGTTGCGTTATTTCCCTTGCGAAACTCAAAGAGCATGCAATGCCGGATGTGTACCTCTTCTGGTATTTGGCTGGCCATTTTACCCAAAATTACAAAAAAAAATTGTAATTCAATTGTCTATAAGTAAAGAAATCACTATAACCTCACAATGTCTTTGGTACGCCTTTGAACAAAACAATGAGCTGACAAATGACAATCAAGTATTGGCATGCGCAGAAACGACATTACTTTCCGGTCCCCCTATTACATCATTATCATCAGTCCGTACACATCCACTGCTAGACATAGGCCTCCCCCAAAGATTTCCGTTTATAGGGATTCATATGGAAAATATTTTACCATGGCCCAATGCGAGTTGATAGGGGCTAGAGCCGTTTGTTGATTAGCAAGGTGCACCACAATCAGGTGAGGTTGGCTTAGGTCTTGTGAGTTGTTCGAGGGTCGGGGGGGTCCATCGTGGACCTCTCCTTTGCCTCACCGACGCTCGCGCGCCGTGTGGCAAATTGGCGGGTGGAAGAGGAGGTGGAGACCTTATCGGATCACCGATATATCAGGTTCGAGGTCTCCCCTCCTCAGGGGCGCGGCACAACATCATCGCGCCCCGGGTTCCACTTCCCTCGTTGGGTCCTCGGCAAGTTCGACAAGGAGCTCGCCGAGGAGGCGGCGCTGTTCCAGAGATGGAACATGCCCCGAGGCTCAGACGACGTCGGCGTCGAGCTGGAAGGTCGCATCCACAGCGCTCTTCAGGAGGTGTGCGATGCGGCCATGCCTAGGATGCGGCGACGTCCTGCGGACCGCCGCCAGCTGTACTGGTGGTCGGAGGAGCTCTCCGGCCTCCGGGCGGCGGCCCAGGCTCGTCGCCGGGCACTGCAGCGTTGTCGGCGTCGGCGCACGCAGGTGACGGGGGAGGAGGAGCGGCTGCAGGTTCAGTATGCCGAAGCCCGCAAGACCCTGCGGCTCGCCATAGTCCGGGCGAAGACCCTTGCCTGGGAGGAACTACTGGCAGGGGTCGACAGGGATCCATGGGGGCGCCCGTTCAAGACGGCACGGAAGAAGCTCTGTGCCGCAGGCGCCCCCTTAACGGAGGCCCTGGACCCGGACTTCCTCCAAGGGGTGGTGGACCGGTTGTTCCCGGGGGCTGACGCGTCATTCCAGCCCCCGGCTATGTCCACCACCGCCCCCGCGGCGGCCACAGAGGAGGGCTCTCCTCTGACGGAAGAGGAGCTGGACGTGGCCCTGGGTCGTCTCCGGGGTCGACGTACGGCTCCGGGGCCCGACGGGGTCCCATCGAGGGCCCTCTGGGTGGCCGCGAGTCACCTGCGCGAGGAGCTCCGGGGACTGTACGACGCCTGCATTCGGCACGTGCAGTTCCCGGAGCGCTGGAAGACGGGCAGGCTTTGCCTGCTGCGGAAGGGGGACCGTCACCCCGACTCCCCTTCCGCGTACAGACCGATCGTCCTTCTGGACGAGGCGGGTAAGGTCTTCGAGAAGATCTTGGCCGGCCGTCTCGTTCGGCACCTCGCCGAGGTGGGACCGGGCCTCCATGAGGCCCAGTACGGATTTCGGGCAGGGCGATCCACGTTGGACGCCCTGCTCGACCTGAAGGGCCTCTGTCTGGAGGCCTTCGGTGACGGCGAGGTGGTCCTGGGGGTGTCCTTAGATATCGAGAACGCCTTCAACAGCCTGCCATTCGCGACGATCAGGGGGGCGCTGGAGTTTTTCCGGCTCCCCCCCTACATGGTCGGGCTGTTGGGGGCGTACCTCAAGGACAGGACGATCGTCTGGGTTGATGGCAGCGGCGAATTACATCGGCGGCGCGTGGAGAGCGGGGTTCCACAGGGGTCGGTCTTGGGCCCCTTGCTGTGGAACCTCGCGTACGACTGGCTGCTGCGGCAGCCGGTCCTCCCCGGGACGAGGGTACTATGCTACGCGGACGACACCCTCGTCTCGGCCCGGGGGAGGAGTTACGACGAGGCTGCTAGTCTGGCCGCCACTAGCACGTCGCTGGTGGTGGACCGGATTGAGCAGCTGGGTCTGAGGGTCTCCGTCACGAAGACGGAGGCCCTCCTCTTCCACGGACCCCGCAGGGGTCCACCCCGGGGCGCGATCATCCCCGTCCGGGGCGAGAGGGTCCCAGTGCGGGGAGCCCTCAAGTATTTAGGGCTCACTCTGGACGGGCGATGGAGCTTCGGGGAGCACTTCGAACGGCTTCTCCCGAAGCTCACCGCCACCGCCGCTGCGCTGGGCAGATTGCTGCCCAATGTCGGGGGGCCGGGTCATTTGTGTCGGCACCTATACTCTGGCATCCTGCGGAGTATGGCACTGTACGGAGCGCCCGTATGGGTGGATAGGTGCGAGACCGCCAGGAACGGGCCCGTGTTGAAGAGGGCCCAACGTATCCTGGCGAACCGAGCCTGTCAGGCGTACCGTACGGTGTCCTGGACGGCGGGTACGCTTCTCGCGGGCGATGCGCCTTGGCATCTACAGGCGCAGTCGCTCGCGGAAGTGTACCTCTTCCTGCGGGATGCCGGAGAGCGTCGGCCGGACCCGGCCACGGTCGCCGGATCAGGCGCGTTGCCCATGACGCCCTGATCCGGCGGTGGGAGACGGAGTTAGGTAACCCTGCCGCCGGCCGGGACACGGTGGAGGCCATCAGGCCCCACCTGTCCCGGTGGATGAGCCGGCGGTACGGGGCCTTGACGTTCCACCTGGTGCAGGTGCTGACAGGCCATGGATGTTTCGGCAAGTACCTGCACCAGGTGGCTCGTAGAGAGATGACGCAGGAATGCGTCGAGTGTGGTGCGCCGATTGACACGGCGCACCACACTCTGGCGGAGTGCCCGGCATGGGGGCCGCAACGCCACGCCCTCGTCGCGCAAGTCGGCAGTGACCTCTCGCTGCCGACTGTAATCGATCGTATGTTGAGCAGCGAGAGGTCTTGGAGGCCGCCGAGCGCACGAGGGAGGCCGACGCCGCTGCCGCACCTTGCAGGCGGCGTCGGGCCGGCGGGAGAGCGCGGCGGCAGAACCACGCCGTCCGCTTCCTCCCGCCGTGAGCGATGGGCCCCTAGCCGGGCACGGTGTGATGGGGCGTTCGGGCCGTTGGGCGTGGCCCTTTGGGCCTTTTGTCGTGTTTCCCCTGGGGGTGCGTCCCCCGGGGGAGTCTTGGTTTTTGTCCCCCCCTCCCACTTCGACGAGGGGGGGAGTCTGGAGGGAGGAGGCCGCTGCCCAATTCCTTCACGGGAGGGCGGCGGCCGGGCATGCGCTCCGTCGTGGGCGCGCGCGGTCGTCTGTGGGGTCGGGGGGCCCCAACGTGCCGGTCCCGCGAGGGGCCGGTACGGGACGGCAGGTGGGTGCCTTTGCTCCCCGCGGGCACCCACCAGGAGGAGTTTTATACGCGGAGGCGCCCGGAGAGTTGCTTGGCTGAAACCCGGGCGTCTCCAGTATGCGTGTGGCGGGACAAGCGGTGGTGGTTTTAGTGGGTATGGGGGTCACGCACAACAACTCAGTGGCCCCGAGCCCCACATAGCCCGGCGTCCCCCCCCCTTGAAAAGGACGCTGGGTATGCGTTAACAGCATTTCCACCACCGATATCAAAAAAAAAAAAAAAAAAAAAAAAAAAAAAAAAAAAAAAAAAAAAAAAAAAAAAAAAAAAGGTCTTGTGAGTTGTTGTGCGGGACTATACGATCCATCAAAAATATAGATCCGAGTTAAAAGTTATTGTAGACGTTGTGTTTGGAAATTTTGTATCTGTCTTACGAATCTCATTGCCCATTTTAAATACTATATTAATAAGTAATGAAATGTGGACAGCGTCGAACCAATCGTTGCGTGTCCAGCCGTGGTCGTTTGACTGACGACGACCACAAACACGAAGATAAATTTAAGCTTATCAAATTAGGAAAAGGTAATAAATAATAAATTTATATGCATTTAATCACTTCTCTGTCGAATTTAGATATGGATTGAGAAGGAAACAGAAAATCCATATAAGGAAACAAAATATTACATTTTTAATTTTCTATCATAAAAAAGGATACGTCACTAAATTGTACTGACCGGAAGGAAGTAGTCAAACGTATGTTTCACCATTTTATTCGGCACCAAGGCAATTAGGTGATTCCGACAATAGAGGTATGGGTCATTTGTAATGCAATCGCAACGACCTTCACCTTTACATTGTGATGTCACAATTCGTAACATTTTTAATATACATTATACATATTATAGATAGAAGTATTTTTGTATGTCTCACAGGTCACTAGGATGTAGATAGGGTTTATGCACCTTACTATCTCTAAAGGGCCTAGCTACAGAAGAGTTATTGTAAGTAACCCTTTCACGCCTTCGACTTTAGGGAAGTCCTATCAAAACGTAGTCAGATATACATACAAGAAATTCATTAAATAAATAACCTTTTTGTTTATAAATACCGTTAAAAATATAAGAAGTTTATTATTTATATTAAAACCTATTTACTGACATACAACTAATGTATGACATTTATCTATCGTCTCATACATCATATAAGCTTAAGCTAAAAAGTAAGTATCCTTGTGGAATTACAAGATCATTTGTAATTACAGCGACAAGCTTTGCCGCTGCCTTCTCTGGTTTTCTCCTACGGTAACATCACTGCTAAACATATTTTGTCGATAAATTTACTAGTTTACATCTGATAAAAAAAAGCTGTAATTTCATCACATTCGTATTAAAAACGAGTAGTAATTATTTTTAGCAATCCGGTTCACCTTGGTGTGACCCTAAAAGCCTTCATAATGTTAATCCGGTTCTTTACAAGTAAGTAAGCCAAGGGCCGCTAAACTATCGCGTAATGTATTTAGCGTTTTGTAATAAATATGTTAGTTTTGTAACATGATGAATTTCACACACGTTTGTTCAGTAATAACATCACTGGTGTTTGATACATCCTGCCGGAAACCGTGAGGATACTTTGAAAAACTAATTAATGATTTCCATATTTTGCCGTCTTGATGTTCCGTTTGGGCGGTCCTCATATCTAGAAGTCCGTAGATAGTAACCGATTGACATATTTGTGCACGTTACGATAAGTTGTTCAGTTTGCGTTACGGGGACTGGGAAATCCTCAGCGGCTAGTTAACAGTATCACGCTAAAGATGAGTAGTTGTCAGTATTAATAATAGTGTAATAAAATTCAAAGGAAAATAAACTTAAAAATACGATTATTACAGTAAAAAGTCGATTGCGGCTTCATATAAACATTTTTGAGCGACAGAAACCGATAACGGCTGATGGGAAGGTTAGATAGTTTAAAGGTCACACTGTTCGTTTCTACAAGAAATTATTAATTTATTTAAATGTATTGTAAAATTGGATTTTGTATAAAAAATATTGTTGATTGGGAGATCATTTAAGAGATGATGATGTTAGGAAATTTATCTTTGTCAGTTTATAAAATTGTCGTTGATATTACGAAGAGTTACGTACTGTTTACGTACTGACTCTAGTAGAAACGTTGTGGATTATATTTTTTTAATTTGACACATATTTGTAGATCAATGAATAGGATGGAGGTAGAAATGTGTTGGGAGCAATACGTTAAAAATCCGAGAGATACTATAAAGGCGACTTTAGCGGGGGTTTAGTCTGGCGATTGCAAAACCCCCTCTACAGATCGCCGTCGGATCCCAATACTGGGAAGAACCGGGATGGAAACACAATGGGATTTTTCAGTTTATCAGCACCTTACCCATTACGTCCAATATACGTCAGGACTTACATTTTATAACTTCAACGAATGATATCTTGTCAATGACTAGCGATGTAACAAATCTCACGAAAGTTTAAAACTAGTTTTTGTAGAATAAGTTAGTTATCGGAGTTTTAAGAATAATTATACACAGTTTATAATAAAATCTGTTTGGCTTGTTGAGTGTCCTATTACCATATAATTTCTTACTTTAGTTTGTGATATATATCTCTGTAAATCCTGCTTGACCACGATCCCACCGGACGGTAAGCGACGATGTGGTCTTCGATGGTAAAGCGCATTTATTTAGAACAAGCCTATTCACTCTCCAGTCAAAGAATCCCAAGTCATATTTGGATAGGAACATTGACGCAAGTACACTTCCCATCTTTTCCTGCCATTGCCATTATGAAGGACTTAGCATAAAGAAGTCTGATTCAGAATTTAGAAAAATATGCAAACCCTATGGCTGGACGTGGAGGTGTGTCTCCTCTCTTGATAGACCTACGACTTGATATGAGCGCATGGAAGTAAGTGGGTGCGAAAGAGTGAGAACCGCATTTGGAGAAAGGCATTGAATAAGGAGTGATAGAATATGTAAACTCTTGTTACCTAAGTAATTTTATTATTAACAAATCCTCTTATATTGGAACATAGTCTATTTAACGGCAGAAATAGAAGCAACAGACTGTCCATTAATGGGAAAATATAGAGGTTATCGATGTTTTCAAATTATGATAAAAACCGGTTTTAAATTATGTGGTACTAACATGTAATTACAAGCGATGGAAAATTTTCTCATCATTGATCATCTTTAAGGAAGTGTGATAATAAACAAACAATAACACAATATGACAAATGAATTGTAAACATGGCGGCAGGTAATGTTTTATGTAGTACTTTTTGTGGTTTAATTGTTACTTGAAACCGACCGACGTACGACTTCCTTCATTATAATATTATTTATTGTTATTCTATATGTTCTAATTAGCTTAACACTTAAAAAAAAGTCTAGTTTACTTCATCTTTTATCCGAGATTCCTCAGAATGACTCCGCCGCCATTTTGATTTTGGCATGTTAAATTTTACTAAAACATTTTTCCCTCTAAAGGGATCTTCCAGAATTTCCATTTCTTCACTAACAAAAACACGATCAATTGGAAATCTCTTTTGACCATCAGACGATCAATCGAGTCACAATAGTTATGTTGTATATTATATACCCCGAGTTTGAGAAGAAATAGATTAAACTTCTGGTTCTTGTTAAGAACTGCAAGTGTGGGGAACAACTTGCTTGCTTCAAGTTGCCATCTATATATGACGTGGTTGTCTTCAGTACAGCAAATAGATAAACGTACTGAACCACCTCAGACCATATCACCGCTTAACGAAAGATTTTGTTTAAGAACTAACCTATTTAATTTAGAAATATTGATGTGGATAATACAATAGTAAGATAGTTCGCGGATATGTGATACGATTAGACAACAGTAAAGTAAATTGAAAACAGATTGTAACGTTATTTTAATATTACTCGTAAGTACACAGAAACCGAGCGTGGAGAGAATATTGTATGGAGTGACGCAATATCCACTCTGTCGATATATCTCAGAGGACGTTGGCGACAAGGTGTGAATTAATAAACTTTACGATACATGATTTAAATGTCCATAACATTATGTCTAAAAATAAAACCTTAAGTGAGATCCATAAAAAGAAATTGTAACGCTTTTACTTAATAATCTAAACTTTTTCAATAATCATAATCTAGACTATTAAGTTTGGAAGTGAGTTACTAATTCTAAAGGGTCAGTTGCTTATATATCATTCTTGATGTAACTAACACATTTTTTATTAACCATAAACTAAAATAATTAAAACAATATTAACGATAAATATCTGAGTTGTTGTCCCTAATACTCCTTGCCATTAATATCATGCAAAAAAAAATACTTTAGATCATTTCTTTATACGTATTCTACTTACAAATCATCCTCGTGATTGTGTATGCAGTGTGCAGCCGTCAGGGTGTGCTTGGTTGTGATCAGGGAACCGCCGCAGAGCCACTTCACGCCCTGGCCGCGACGATTTTGGTAACCTAGCAACACCATCCACAGGAAATCACCTGCGAATATGACAACCGTTGAATCCGTTACACCCAAATTAAAAGAGAACGAGGATCGATTCCAAACACAGCACATACATTTGATTATCTTAAATATCCTTTTTGTATACAGGACTATCATTTACTGATCTTTCATGAATGGACAATAATTCATCAAATGCAAGCACAAGTTGATTCATACCTAACTTAGCATCAACGCCACCGACTACTCTGGTTAAAGAGGCATTGCTGACGCCACAGACCGGCGGCTCCGGGAAGGCGGTCACGAAGTCGTCGTCGAGAAGGGTCTTCGGAGACGGACGAGGTGATTCAGTGGATGGAGGCTGTGTGGCCTCGCTGACCGGGCCTCTCGTTGGTGGGTCCGTAGGTATATTCAATCGAGGACAGCATACCTGATGAGTAACAAAACTATTTTAGCGTAACATCAATACATTTATACGTAATAATTGACTCTTTGCTTCAGCAGCTTGGCGTGTAACATGGAGAACCGAGAGAGATGGTGATAGGGTTTTCCTAATCCTGACGACGTGCTACTCTTCAGTCTGTTCCAATAACAGCATTTCCATAGAAATGTCATTTGTTTAATTATAACATAATAATTAAACAAATGAGAGCCAGAACTTTTTGGCTATGAGACTTCCTCATGTTCGGCCACGTTGCCGGATACTCATAATATTATACACAACAATACCACTGCGAGTCCCTGTCATCATCATCAGCCGATAGACGTCCACTGCTGGACATAGGCCTCCCTTAAAGATCCCTACATCGGAGTGGGAATTGATGTGCATGGATTTGAGCCATTTCCCACCACGCTGTACCAATGCGGGTTGGTGGAATCCAGAGCATCGTTTGTTTAGCAGGGCGCACCATGAGCAAGTGAGGTTTGCTCGGTATATAATGTATAATATATACTAATACATTACCGTGGTCCGGTTTAAATGGCGTTGTAACCAGTGAAGTCGACAAGCATAATATGATGCCGTGTTCCTCATAGCTTGCGCCGTGTTGTTATTGACAAGCATTTACCA
Organism: Troides aeacus; assembly: GCA_033220335.2. NCBI lineage: Eukaryota > Metazoa > Arthropoda > Insecta > Lepidoptera > Papilionidae > Troides > Troides aeacus. Next base: position 874,171 of record CM067288.1, read on the forward strand.
TTTACCACCAGATTAAGCATTTACCGTTTATACCACCACTTGATAACTGTCATTGAAATAACCGGAGCACCTGTCGACGTCACTGCTGATGATGATGACGTCGAAAGAAATCAACAGGATTCGTTAAAAAAACTCTCAAATGTTTATATTTATGAACGCAGTAACATTATTGTTATTTAGTTCGAGAAGTCTTTAATCCCTGGTGAGTCACAAGTCCTCATTATAGAGTCAGGACATTTAAAGAGAAGATTTGAAGGTCGTCTAATCAGACCATCGAAATGTCACAAGGAAACACATTAGTATGGACGCGGAGTGCGCAAGTTCATACAGTTAATGGGATCACACAAGGATCTGATGACCAACTCTTCAATTATAGATTCACGCCATGTCTTCGCCTGACCGAAGCGGTGACTATTATCCAGTGATAAAGTTTTTTTTCGATTTGACCATATGAGTGATTCTTTTGGTATTTCTTTGTAACTTGGTTCTTGAATGCTAATAGTCTAAGAACTGCTGAAATACACCGATGCTTATGTGATGGTTGTAGTTAGCCGGATGTAACCCAGCATTGATCACAGGTCTTTGTATACGAGGCTTATATATTTCCCTCAAATCCCGTTACCTTCGGATTGGACCCTTCGAATCCGCACTGCGCCTTCCTTAACAACTGCACCGCCGAAGGGTTAATCTGCGATTGCTGCAGGAGCTGCAGATACGGTTGGCATTGGAATATGACGATGCAACTTCCAATTCCGCCTTCAGGTGTGGTACAGCCCTCCGCTGGAAGAAGTCGGTAAGATTAGCATTATGGTATGATGGTCGACCCTGACGCACTGTCAGGATCACATGAACATGTAAACGCAACATAACATGCAGAATTGGAAGGAAAACCTGTGGAGGATGCTAATTCCTATTTGATCATATTTACATGATCTTTCGAAAGACGTGTTCAGTGCAATATATTAATACACTATAGAGTGATTCATCATAGAGAGCAAGCATCGCCAAGTAAGCAGCAAATTACCAAGTTTCAATACATTGAAAGCCCCTCGTCAACCACACATAAATACTTTATTCTATAAAGCTATTTAAACGTTCTCCTGGTGATGCGTACCTTATTATATATTAGCAGTAAATTCATTACCTGTATCCTACAAACTGGCGTACAGTAATGTTTACTTACTGTTGAAGTCACAAACCAAAACTAACTTAGAATGAAAGATAAGAACAGAAAGAATGAGGAAAAGAAAGAAAGAAGATAATGAAGAAACAAGAAAGAAATATATAAAAGGATAACATGAAGGATAGCATTATAAGCCCAGGCTCAAAAAAGCCAATGAAGAAGGAATTAAAAAAAAAAACAAACCTAATGAGGAAGCTTTACCGTATTTCAAATAGCTTCATAACGTTATAATTGAACGACAGCGCGAGATAACGATTATTTTTGATTAACATTCGAACGGCTTAGAAGGAATTCCCAAAAATACCTTTTTTTAATAGTTTCCTATTGCGTGTAAAGGGGCAGGACCTTCGTTTACAGTTACATTTACCATCAGTATTTATTTACATTCCTAACTCACACTTTTTCATACTCTGTTCTTCTCTCAAACTTTTTTTCTACTCTCATTTTTCAGCCTATTTCCTTCTTCCATACTTCTCGCATCCCAAAAATACTTATAACTATATCTATACACACGACGATGTATAGAATAGTTGTATATATAGATAAGACTCATTAAAACGTCTGTATGATTGCGGACTGTTGTTTATAAAGCGTGGTTATTGCAATTATGAGTCGTTATATAACCGTAACCAAGTTCGATAATAACCGAAGATGGGATTGGAATGTATGAAAGGAAACGTTCTGTTCCACTGCGTGTATGGCGCAGTAGTCGCTCTGCTTGCAACACGGAGGTCGTCGATTCAATTCGAGGGCCATTGGAGCGATTGCGTTTGTAAATCTGCCGCCATAATAGTATCTCTGTATTACAACATGAAAGTCAGTCTTCTGGTTAAGCACACTTCATTGTTTACGGCATTTCTATTAATATTGGGAGATGCCTATGTCCAGCAGTGGATTGCCGGGGGCTGTTGATGATGATTATGATCACTAAACGCTGTACGAAATTGAGGTTATGTATTAAGCTATCGTAGATGACACTACGTAACGTAAGTCTTAGTATATATCCCACATAATCCTGACTTGACCGATCTGATCAAAAATTCCTTGAAACCAAAAGAAGATACATTAAAATCTATCAGTTCATATAAAAAAGATTAGGTATCATTGCATTTTGTGAAAAGATAAAAACTTTTTTTTCCTTGTTCCTGTTTCATGTAAGTTCATGCGGATAAGTATTTAACTATTCCTTGTTGAAATTATATTATTTTCTCAACCGTTATTATTTAGTTCTATAATTATCAACTCCTAGACCTTCTTAACATCCTAGCGACTAGTTTTGTGGAAGCGTTTTTCATCTGCTTGGTCTAACACTCGATCTATTTCCAACCGTGCCTCTGACCTCTCTCAGCCAATGCGTCACTGAGGTAGCTAAATAAATACAACATAGCAAACAGTTACGCGACGGTGTGACGTGCGGCCATGTTTGCCCATTCATCCGTCTCAAGTACACTAAGCGAGCTGGACCTGGCGGTCGACCTTGCCGGACCTTTGGGTGCTAGTTAAAAAAACAACTATTCATTGTTTATCGATATCGCCATTGTGATTGCGCCCTTCTACGATATATAACTATTTTCCGGAATATGTTAATCATCACAGGCCGCCGCACCGACAACTAGACCACTTCCTGACAGGGCAAACACGAGAATATGATGTTAAAATATACATTATAGTAGATAGAAACAGGAAATATACGTGTTATCAGGATGCAGATTTTTAATATGTATGCATTACCAAGACTTCATTTGACAATAATTTGTTTGAAAGAATTAGAAGGTATTTATTATTAATGAAATAGGGTAGTACATATGACTAGCCTGGCTCAGGGGAGCTGTGACAGCTCAGCTTGTTCTAACCTCGAAGAGCTTCAGTTTTCGGTAAAGTAAAAAAATCGTTGGCAAAATGAGCTCAACACACAAACAACTTCTCACATGAACAGAGAGATGGATTGATTAGAAGGTACCCAGTAAACAAAAGCACACTATACACGCAAACACACCACGTTATAAACATAATAAAATAGTAAACAATGGCAGATAAGATAAAAGGACCAGGAGTTGGACCCCAACGTATAAAGAGTCAAACATGATTGGGATAAAAAAAACTGACCTCGGAGAGTGGGACATAAGAATGGATTATTACAAATGTTACTGTTGCAGTCAGCCGGATGATCAAAGAGCTAAGAAAAGTCGAAGATGTATGACTTGTAATGACGTCGCAACAAGAAACTATAGGTCTTAAAAAAATTACTAGACCTAGCTTGCGGCTGAGCATCGGATGATGATGATGACTCTGTTTATACACAGTACAGCTAGCTATGTGTATAATGCTTATATAATCCTGCACTGATCGTTAGTGGTTAAACACATCGTCGGACGTTAAATTGCTGCACTTAATGTTACCTGTTATTTATCACACATTTGTCTTTATTATTATTGCAAAAGTATTTCCAACCGCAAATACCAAATAAACACAGCTTTGTATATAGAATACGATATATACTTTAACTTGTGGAAAGTCTCTAGTCAGGACATCCTCTAAGTAGCTCATACTTCTGCCGCAAAACAGTAGTAGTAGCTAATGAAACTACTGGGCTATCGAGCTGAACATCATGTGCTTAGAAGCGATGACCGCTATGTGGTGCTGTGTATAATATAATAACTAACGCTATAGATTTATTGGCTAAAGTATCAGATACCATCATGAATGTTCTGATCATCTCTTTAAATTAAAACTGTTGATTAAAACCTGAAAGGTTACTCACAAAGAATTACACTGCACAGTCAAGCCAACGAAAAGAAATGACTGAACGTTTATTGCGAATCATATTTCAACTATCAAAAGACTAAAAATTTACTAAAGGCTTTTGTCTAACAACTATAGAATACAATAACACTTTAGGTAGGAGTTAAAGTTTCAAGCACCAAATATATTATATACTTGTTTTTAATGAGATAGATGAGATCATGCAAGGATCATGATCGCTCCATTACGGTGACAACAAATCAAACTGTTGTGACACGACTTTTAAAACAGCGAATTATCCTATAAAATATTTTAAAGATCCTTTAAGGAGTTGTTAATATTCTTTTTAATTCCCACATTTAGTTGTTTGCATATTAAATCATAAGTTTATTACTTAGTGGTTAAGTGACACAATGCTTTTCCTGTTAGACACACATTACCCAATCCGTCAGCTAACACACTTTGTTAGAGCCCAAAAAACCAAAACGTTAACAAAAAATAAAAAAATCAACATTACAGAAAAATCCTTCGAAGTTGAAATTGTTTTTTAGTTCTGAAGCAGGAACCGGCGTCAACGGCGGCAGAGTAGTGACAGAAGTGTCTGTAGTGCTCAAGTTTTTGTCTTCAAATCCTGGCGGTGGATCGTCAGGTATTCCTTTACTTCCCTCTCCGAGTCCTGGTGGTGGAACATTTGGTATCCCGTTGTTCCTATCTTCGAATCCTGGCGGTGGTACATCTGGTATCCCGTTACTCCCCTCTTCAGTCCCCGCAGATACATTTGGTATTCTGTCGTTTCCCTCTTCAAATCCGGGAGGTGGGACGTTTGGTATACCGTTAGTTCCGCTTTCCAAACCAGGTGGCGGTACGTCAGGAATGTTATTAATATTTTCATCACTTGGTCTATTGAATATTCCATTACTTGAATCTGATGATGGAGTGTTCGGGATACCGTTATTGTTTTCGAAGTTTCCATTATCATCCACTCCGTTAATTGCGAATTCTTCGTTCGATCTTCCAGTCGTGAAAGCTTGGTTGGGATAGTTGTTCGGATTGAAATTATTATCAAATGGATTGTTTGTTGTGGGCTCGAATACAACATCCCTTCCATTGTTGTAATCTCTGTTCGGATACCTGATATTGTTGTAGTAATACTCATTAGGGTTCAAGTTGTCCTGTGAGTACGGAGGATCATTATATGGTCTATTTATAATTCCTGGTCTGTTTTGATTCCTTCTATCGGGACCGAAGTGAAGTATCGCTTCTAGAGTCCTCCTTGGGTTTTGGAGGAAGTTTTGTACATTTCCGAAAGGATTGAAGCGGCGATCCTCGCGCTGGGGGAAGAAACCTACGATTGCAACCAGAGTTTAGTACTACACATAACGAAAGATTCTTGTAAATTAGAGTTTCGTAATAAAAGTAGAGATGTAGATCGACGACCTGGTGAAGATCGCAGGGAATCGTTGGATGCAGAGGCATTGGGCCAGTCGCGATGGATTTCAATTAGGAAGATGTGATCAGCAATGGACTACAATAAATGGAAATGATGACCTTTAAATGTGCACTCATATCAAATGTTATTGTTAAATTATGACTTTATTTACTTAAATAATATTTATTCCTAATGAATATAAAAATTAAGGTCTGTTTCTGTACATTTTACTATCGCAAAGTATATTGAATTGATTAAAAAGATCGAATATTTCGTTGTATTTCATTTGATGTATAAGCTTCGATTCAGTAATGGTAAACATGGTTTTTTTTTGTGTTCATAACATATTGTTACCAGTTAACGTGGCATATTGTTCGATAAAGCATTATCATCATCATTTCATCCTGTCGCTGATTTGATAAATAAAGATTTATTTTTCTTTTTGTGTTAAAATCTACAAGTGATATGAAGAAGCTCCGCCAAGGTCTTCAATTGATGATTGCGTCATCGTTGAGATTATTACGGCTAGTATCATCTAGAGTTATTTGGGAAACCGCAAGTAATTAACGCAATAGTGAAGTACTAAAAATCGCGTGATCGTCCTCCATTATCGGAGTTGCCTAAAATAAAAAAAAAACAATACAAAACATCGTATCGAGTTGTATTGATTGAATTTCATGGTTAAATTGTGCACGAATGTATTAGTAATAAAAACTTAGGCTACGGTACATTTTATACTTAAATCTGAATAATTCCTAGTAACTGGTTAGTGTCCTTGTAGAACATACAAAGGCTTTCATCATGAACAGGTCGTTCACCTCATCTTAAACTGGCGGTAAGCGTTACTACTGTACTTCCCCGCTAGTATACCACTAGCTGGTCCTCCTGATCCTCATATTGAATATAAGTGTTATGAATCTGTGAGGGGGTCTGTGCAGTAGGCGTCGACTAGCTGATGATGTAAGTGATATAAAATTAATAACTTTACTGTCTGCTAATAAACATTCAGTAATATCCAACCATTACGAGTAATAAATAGATGTTATACTTGTTCCGAGATGACTCGTTAATAATTAATTTATGAGTAAAGATATATAAAGTTGTAATTTGTTGTTTTTATGTTTATAAACAAGTAAAACTCTTGCTAATATTTTATTACTGTGTGAAAAATGTATATGAATAGAATAAGACACTGGATGTTAGGAAAGGCTGATGGACATACTGATTCGACTGATGTTAGGCCACAAAATTGTATATACATCGACGAAGAGGCGAGACACATGTACGAAAGTTTAAAATTTAATAATATTGCAATAACTATTATTAATAGCATTACTGTTCAGCAGCAGAACTGGTCGGTGCCTATTACCCACGCACCCGTTCCCCGGTAACGTCTTAGAGCAAATTCTATTTATTGTTTCTTCCATTTAACTAACAACAGTTTTATTATTTATATGAATATAAACAAATTAGATTTCGATAAAACTTTAAATAATATAATAGTTGATTAATTCCAATTGGTTTTGCATTTACATCGCGAATCGATTATTCGCATGATGCATCTGATGCTAGTACCACAAACTCGGCCGCTATCAGTGCTCTATAGAGCCTGAAAATTAGTCTATCTCAAATAATACACATCCTCCAATTTATGTCTTTACAATCAACAAATTCTAGAGGAAAAAATTAAAGATTAGAAGGTTCAAGTATTATAAGAACAAAGGTAATCGACTCAAGGTGAAATGTTACAGTTTCTGCTCGGGGTAGTGTTTATGATTGTAAGAAATAAATGTTAAAAAAACTTCAATAGTTATCACTGTCTGTAACATGTTTGTAAATAAATTTCTTTATCTTTTAGGTAATCTTGTTGTATTTTGATGTATATATTTATATTAACATCAACAAAATTCTATTAAAGTTACAGTTATCTCAAATTAAAGACAAGAAAAATGTTTACTAATTGTTCGTTTCCTTCTCTTTTAGGCAGTAATTGTGTAAAGAGTACTTCGACATTGTTGATTTTTTATAATGGTTAAAAAGACCACGAGGTCGTAATAATTTCTGTTGATAGTTCGTGTTTATAACTCTTATTACATATCCGATCATTTTTTAAGTACGTATATTATAAATTCTTTATATAGACAATTACAAAATATTAAAAAAAATCAAAATGAACGTATCGAAACTTTTGGATTGATCTCGTTCCTGTGCGTTATGGAGAAGACATCTGATGTATAAATATCAATGACATTTTATATCAAAAACTATTAATTACGTTAAATTAAACAAATTCCTTGACTTCGTTGGTTCTGCGTCTGATTTGGCATTAAGCAATGAAACCACTATCAGTATCTTTTTATTTTCGCAAAGACATTGGCCCAGTGAATTGAGCAGGCTATCAGGAAGTCAGGGACCGTGTACTTGATATCGATTGCGTGTCGTTTGTTAAGGAAACTATTTTTTATATTTAATCTTGTACAATGGCACAACGCCTGCACTACTGTTTTAAGTAATAGGTAAAATGCACGTACTAGTTAATTTTTTTTTTATTCTAATTAAGCGATGAGACGAGCTGAACGTACACCTGATGAGAACTGACACGACGGCCCATAACAAAGTGGCGTTAGTTACGATGGTATACACAGCACCACATGGTGCTCGTCGCCTTGAGACATAAGATATTAAATCTGATAATTCTAGTAATTACACTAGCTGCAGCGCCTTTCAAACCGGAACACAGTAATGTTTCCACACAACTGTTTGTCGGCTGCAATAAACGCTGAGGTGAACACCAGCAGTAAATAATAATACAAATACATTAACAATAATAATTATAACAAACTAACAAAATTTCCGTCAGACTCTTCAACGTATGTTTTATTTTACACACGGATATTACTTAAATGGTAATTATTGTTCATAACAAGTATTGTTTAAAACTTGAGCGAATCAATGTCAAATGAATTAAAAATATTGTCGAAATTGAGAATAAAGACAATTGTTGAAGTTAACTATGTAGTCATCAGAGTTATTCGTGTCTATATTTACATAGACAACTAAAAATCTTGTTCAGTGTATTCGTGTGTGCTATGTGTAAATATATGTGTTCACAAACTTGGTAAATTTTTATTTGCTAAACAAATGCTAACGCGAGCCAACGCGCATTATAATTTTTGCTATTTCCTGTTCGCGGTACGATTTAATTCTGAATAAATTACTGATTATGATAATTAATGAATTATTCCCCAGAATTGATTATCATTTTTGGAATTCAAATAATTATGTAATATTTATATATCAAAAATATTAATAAACAGTTTAAAAAAAAATTAAAGATTTAACAGAATAAACACAAGGAACAATAAACCAAAAAAATTATTACAATTAACGTGTTCAAAATTAAAAAAAAAAAAAACATAAAAAATTTAAAAAGAACAATAACAAATTTAATATTATACACTTTTGAAATATTAAATCTACATTAAAGAAATAAAGATTAAAAATAATAAAAACTTTCGCCGCCAAAATTTCTGACACTGGTCGAAAGTTTCGCCACAGACAAAAGTAATTTCTTTCCCGCCAAAAGCTTACTCACCTAACTGACACGTCGCGAGCTGGACGCACAGGGCGGCGCACAAGAGCACAAACACATGCGTCGCCATCGCGCTGGACGGACTACTGAGGGTGGAGGCAGCTGCCCGAAATATGCGCGCGCTCACCACGCCGCCGGCCAAGTCGCTGGCGATCTTGACCGGCGTGTGGATATAAAGCTGTGTCCGAGGTGAGACCAAACGTCACAACGCGGACTTATCACAGCACGTGACGATGCTCGCATAACATTATTATTTTATATTCTGTTACGTTCCAAACATGTATAACACTTTTATTAGGTTCTAAGCATGCATAATACTTTTGTTAAGTTCCCAACATGTATAATACTTTTGTTAGGTTCCAAACATTCATAATAGTTTTATTAAGTTCCCAACATATATGTTACTTTTGTTAGGTTCTATACATGCATAATACTTTTGTTAAGTTCCCAACATGTATAATACTTTTGTTAGGTTCCAACATGTATGTTACTTTTGTTAGGTTCCAAACATTCATAATACTTTTATTAAGTTCCCAACATATATGTTACTTTTGTTAGGTTCCATACATGCATAATACTTTTGTTAAGTTCCCAACATATATGTTACTTTTGTTAGGTTCCATACATGCATAATACTTTTGTTAAGTTCCCAACATGTATAATACTTTTGTTAGGTTCCAACATGTATGTTACTTTTGTTAGGTTCCAAACATTCATAATACTTTTATTAAGTTCCCAACATATATGTTACTTTTGTTAGGTTCCAAACATGCATAATACTTTTATTAAGTTCCCAACATATATGTTACTTTTGTTAGGTTCCAAACATGCATAATACTTTTATTAAGTTCCCAACATATAATATATGTTACTTTTGTTAGGTTCCAAACATGCATAATACTTTTATTAAGTTCCCAACATATAATATATGTTACTTTTGTTAGGTTCCAAACATTCATAATACTTTTATTAAGTTCCCAACATATATGTTACTTTTGTTAGGTTCCATACATGCATAATACTTTTGTTAAGTTCCCAACATATATGTTACTTTTGTTAGGTTCCATACATGCATAATACTTTTGTTAAGTTCCCAACATGTATAATACTTTTGTTAGGTTCCAACATGTATGTTACTTTTGTTAGGTTCCAAACATTCATAATACTTTTATTAAGTTCCCAACATATATGTTACTTTTGTTAGGTTCCATACATGCATAATACTTTTGTTGAGTTCCCAACATGTATAATACTTTTGTTAGGTTCCAACATGTATGTTACTTTTGTTAGGTTCCAAACATTCATAATACTTTTATTAAGTTCCCAACATATATGTTACTTTTGTTAGGTTCCAAACATGCATAATACTTTTATTAAGTTCCCAACATATATGTTACTTTTGTTAGGTTCCAAACATGCATAATACTTTTATTAAGTTCCCAACATATAATATATGTTACTTTTGTTAGGTTCCAAACATGCATAATACTTTTATTAAGTTCCCAACATATAATATATGTTACTTTTGTTAGGTTCCAAACATGCATAATACTTTTGTTAGATTCATGAAGTTAGATCTACAATGTTTAATTATGTCGTAGAGATTAATATAGTACCTTACCTAATATTTGTAAATTATTGACCTAGTTAAAACTAAAAATATAACTTTTTACCCAAAATTACAGTTATTTAAAAAAAAATAGTAAAGAATGACCGTCTTTCCTGTCTCTACATTTGTCGGAGTAAAAAAATTGTATATAATGTATGCTATAACCTTAGGAATGTAGGGGTACTTCACTACAACTAAAGGGTCTAGCTCACCAACCGTATTGGGCCAGCGTGGTGGTAAATGGCTCGAATCCCCCCCATACGATGGTTAGATCTTTGGAGAGGCCTATGTCCAGTAGTGGACGTCTATCGGCTGATGATTGATTCATACTTAACACTGATCTTATTACGAGCGGTCAAACCTCCATTCCAAAAAAAGTTTGTGTTGTAATCTACAGACAGAAGTCACAACATGTTGTCACATATTAATCGTGTAATGGTGAATAACATGCATCCGGTTTTACTGACGGACTTCCGAAAAGTAATCATCTAATAATTTACGGCATTCACATGTGCCGAGGGTTTTCCTCTGCCCGCCATCGCGATGAGCAGATTACAACATATAATATTTGTTAAATGTGTAGACTGTATAATTCAAGGCTGAGTGTTTATGTAAATATCTATATGTATACATACATATATAATATATAATAAAATGTAGCACCTATGTATCATCGGCCTAGGTTTCTGAAATATTCTAGTACAATTTAATATCACAACTTAATGTATACTTGTCAACTATTTAAGAGATATTTCCAAAAAGCTCACCAAATGTGTCTTGACTAAATTTAATACAAGAAAACAAATGGACTAATACCGATCGAGTGATGTGAATCGATCTATATATAATGCGGTAACGAGTAATTAATCAATTTTACAACTTAATCATAGCTCATTAAAAAAACTTCCCACAACATATAGTGCACCCTTATATAGTGAGGATAACTTAATTACAGTACGAGTTACTGCTGAACAGGTTTCATATGTTATATATTTTGATTTACATTACAAATATTTTATTGAAGTGGAACTTGTGTCAGCGCAGAGTGGATATTACGAAACGAAAAAGTGTAACGAAAAGGAGACAACTGTAAAGATCAGTGAGAGAAAGAGATGAAACGCGTTTCTATATAATTTCCCTATCCTTCGTTTCGTGCTCTGGTCCACTTCTCTGCACACCATGCAGACTAGTTTCCTTCTCTATACAAGTACTACATTATAAAAACACAGAGATAGAAACGTTGTAGTAGATAGTATACAATTTTACTCTTCTTATCCCCCTTTCGTATTTTCCTACACCATATAATAATGTCGATCAATTGCTGTCTTTCTCTTTATTTGTTTACTTCTATCGTGTATTCATCTCACTCTCTTACAATTTAACAAGAATACCAAGTTCTACTTCTATCGCGTATGATCTCACACTCCTTTTGATATCTTCAATGCATTTATGAAATATGTTGCAAGAATAAAAGTTTTCCCTAGACTGATGTTCACTTTAGCTGGATTATTAAGAAGACAATGAATACATCTACTCTTAGATGAAGAACTGAAAGGTTTGTACTCTTGGTGTATTCGAAGACGGAAGTTCCATTAAAAAAGAAAACTTTTTTCAGAAAACCGTCATTTTAAAATGAACAGCTTTCGTGGACATACAACAAACGGCTCCGAATCTTTCTCTAGTTTGTGAGATAAATTCAAATCCCAGCAGTGGGAATATTAAATGTGTCACATCCGTCAACCACAGTAGCCCGCAGAAAAGAAATTAGTTCAAGGTAATCGCTGATACAAAAATTCTTTAGACGAATAATTAAACGTGAAAGTAAATAGTGAATGGACAACCTTCCCAACAGTATTTATGATTCATCGCGTCCTTCTGTCCGTGTTATGACCTAAACCAGAAGCTGAATAGGGTTTGGGACATTTAGAAAGTTTCTAGAATATTCCTAAATATATTCTGAATTCTATTACTCTTTAACACTGACAGTATTAGTTAATGAGCTAGTCAGCATCAGGGATGATCAAACTAGTATAGACTAGTTTTAAGGTTTATATATACATATAATATATATATGTGTAAAGAAAACTTCTAGAATATTCTATGCAGAACATTATTCTTTTTCTTTCTTTTTAGTACCTCTTTAATACCTCCACTTTCTGCTATTTCAACATAATCTCTACTTACTCCCAATAGGATACCACGTACTAGAAGTTGGGAAGCGCAATTCTAGAATAATACAATATACTTTTTAAATCCCTTGGTGATGAGAAGTGCATAGAACTTGTTTATCAACCCCATTCACCTCGTCCCCGTAAACCCTCATGTCCACGTTCCTCTAAGATCAGAACACTGCGAAATATATAAATCTGTTTAATATAGATATTAGGTTGTAACCAGCAACGGACGTGGGTTTAAAATTAATTAATTGATATCACGTTACTAATTGACTTAGAACCGGATGCCATCAGAGCAGGATATGAAAATGCGACCTTCGATATCAAACGACACATTATATCGGCGTTTGTCATCGACCAGTACCTGGAGTATCCATTTTTGTTCGTTAGTTATGTTTTAAATGTACCTTCATTGTTCAGCATTTTTTTTGGATCTTTTAGTCGAGATCTCGTCCGAGACCGTAATATCCGCCGAACCTTCTGCTTACCAGTATTGCGTAAATATTACTGCGCCTCAGTTAAGGTTATAGATAAGTAGGAGTTTTAGCAGGTCCGCTCTCTTTGGGGATACTTTTCTTTATAAGTAAAGTGGGCAAATGATCGAATGGATCACATGGTGTAATTCTCAAGAACTCCTCGGAACACTCCCCGTGGTACATTTTATAAAGAAAGCTAAGAGATGCAACATCTCGAGAGAGCTAAGCCGTTGACGATTCGCGTCACTATCCATTTTATGCGGTGAAATGGAAGGAGCTGGTACAGAAACGCGCCCACCCACAGGTGGGAACAGTATTCCACGTGGACCCGAGCTTGAGCTTTACAAAGAAGCAAACGGTGTTCAAAAGTGAAATATTGCTCCGCTCTACTGAGCACACCTACCTGATAGAAGCAATTTTGGATTTGTTTCCTGTAAGTTCTCGTTTCCGACGCCATTTAATACTGTGCAAACATTATTCTGTTTCTGTTTGAAGGGTGCTGTAGCTTATTAAATTAATAGATTGAAATGAAAATAAAATTGACATAAGGTTAGGAGAGCGTTATCTTCAGTTTTGTTAGTCAAACTAATGTTAGGCACAGTGAAATGTTAAACAAAATATAGCATCATGAAAAGCAATGTTAAACAGCTCACTCAGTGTTCCCACTGATGGGACCAAATTCCTTATCCCAGAGAGAGTTAAACTAACCGTCACATAGACATGTGATAGATACATAGAAGATCTATCGTAGACACGATAGATCTCCTCGTGACGTATTGGCGTCCGCCGGCGGAAGCTCAAGCTTGGGGTCGGAGCTGCGCCATCACCGTTTCGCTATATACATGTTAATATATATAGTACTCACTTAGCATCTTCTGCGATCTCTGCCCACGCCTGGGCTTAACGACGACAACCTTGTACTTGTGTTTGACGCTGTTCACATTCCTCGCATATTTGTACTCCGGGTTGGAGCTCGCGTTCAGTACGTTAAGATTTTTATACATAGAGCCCGGTAATGGTTCGTATCCGTGGACCGGGTATCCGACTATCGGATACTCGTGCGTCGGGTAGCTGTAGCAGGGCCTGGAGACGGTGTAGTCGTCTGACCACTTCTTTCCGTAGCCGTACTCGAGCTGGTAGTGGTGAGTGCGGCAGCCGGGGTTTAACAGGCTCTGTATCAAAGCCTCATACGCTTCGTAGTACTCCGGCGGGTGCGTGGGAGTGGGCGGCTTGTATACGAATGGGGTCTTCAGACATTTGTGGGCGTTCTGAGCCAATATCAAGAGTACGGGAAAGCTCTGTATCACGTTGCACAACGTCTTGCCCGTCACCGTCATGTTCACCACTCGCCTCCAACTGATTAGTTCAACTGACGTACTGAATGGCAAATTGGCGTTCAGTTGTGGTGAAATTTTGGACATAAAATGAGGCCATCTTCACCATCTGTTTGTGGTGCAATACTGAACAGCTATTGTCAGGCACCAATCACAAATTGTATCATATTTCGGCTTTCCGCAATGAATCAGATTTGTTTTATGATAATGATTTCGTAATACACAAACATTGAAAAGAGCGGAGCGAGAGGGAATGATGTTCAGAGAGAGACACAGCATCTGTTGTCACGGCTGAGAATGAGCGGAGACGAAAGCGTTACGTCTAACTATATTTCATCGTAAAGCTGGGAGTGATTGATGAAGAGATTCTTGGGGGGAGGCCTGTGCGCAAGGGTGAAAGTCTATCAGCTAATGATAATATGATAGTCATTTAATTCACTAAATAATTTAATTTTTATTTTAAAAGTGAAACTTTTATTGCATCGTTGAGAAAAGGATTTTAGGAAAAGGAAAAGAAACAACTGTAAATATTTTCATTAGGGTTTGGGCTGCGAGGTTACTGGTGGTAGGTCTCTGTTGCCGGAAACCGTCTAGGTAGGTACCACCGCAGCGCCTATTGCAGCCGACAAACAGTACTGTGCAAACATTACTTTGTTCAGGCTTGAATGGCGTTATAGCTTGTGTAATTACTAGTGTAACGAGACTGAACATGTCTCAGGTACCTAGCACCAAGTTGTTCTCATTTCAATCAATGAAAAATTGTCCATCAATCTCTCTTTCTCTTTCTCGTCTCTGTCTATTTGCTACCTCCGCAGTGTATTCATCTGATTCTCCCACAAATTGACAAGAATTAATAATTTTACTTCCACGTGTGCACTCAAACTCGATTTCTTTCTTTTCATTCATCAAAGCGACGCGACGACCAACACCACCATCTGATGGTAACCGACACCAACTCAAGATGACGTTGCGCAGGTTACCGCAGTAATTTATCTTGCTACAGCGCACTTTAAACCGGAACATTATATTTGCACACTAATATTGTCGGCAGGAACAAGAGTCGCTGTACTCATCTAGACGGTCTCCGGTAACAGAAACCTACCACCAGTTCATTACATATATATGATGATGATGATGTTTGGGCCCGTCTCACAGGACAGCGAGTCGCTGAATATTTTTATTATAAACGTACTACAAATCAGTTTCCTTTCGGATGTCTATTAGTGGACGTACATCGATTGAGATGACGATGACGAGAAATCCTTTTTCTCATAAGAGTATCCTGTTAATCATGCGCGTGGCAGGCCGTCATTGTTTGCGAGAATACCCGTTAGTATTACCGGAACATTACCATTTCTCCCGTGTGCTCTACCAGTCCTGTCATGCTCAGGGGCCGTTGAGTCACCGGTTCGGCTCCGGTTCGCGCGACATCCGGTCGTCACGTGGACATTGCCGTCGCGACATGGCGACCTTCGTTATGCATATACACTCGTATCACAACAATGCTAATTCTCTGCATCTAGCATAAACATGTTTGCTATCTTCATTAGACCAGGTTGCGATACCAGATGGTAAATGATAAAACCTGCTCATAACGAATTAGGATGACACACACTGCAAAGCATTTCTATTTTTATTTTATTTAACATGCTCGTTACCGCCTAAGCAGGTACCATCACCACGATCATATTGTTATACCTTACTTTTGGTTTGTATACAGCGCCTTCTTCGCCAGCTTCCACTACCAAACAGCAGTATGTAAACGTTACCATATTCCGGTTTAAAGGGTTTAGTAGCTAATGAAATCACTATGGTAGACACTTATGCGATATCAAAGCAACGAGCGCAATGTGGTGCAATGTATATCGTTCCAACTTAAGCCGCTTTGTTATGGACAGAAGTATCGCTTGGCAACCAATTGAGTAATAATCAAAACGAGAATTTCAAAATATTTATAAAATTAACAAAAAATCTTTAATTATATTTTATTCATACTGCGATATACACATGATAAGTGCTACATATGGTACTCACTGTTCTTCGGCCGCCCTGCTAGCCGTATCACACCCTCCTCCATATCCTCCAATTGTCTATGACATATATATATAATGTACAAGACAACCTGTGTTTCGAGCGAGACATTCACTTGATGGTAAGTGATACGCCCACCCATCAGTTAAAAATAATAGCTAAGGATCGAAGTGGTTTTCTCATTAACAACGTGGAGCTAGTTAGGATGGTATACACAGCATCACGTTATGCTCGTCGCCTTGAAAGATAAGATGTCGAGACTCGTTACCCCAGTAATTTCACTAGCTATAGCGCCCTTCAAACCGGAATACTCATGTTTGCACAGTGCTATTTGTCAGCTGCAATAGGCTCTGTGGTGGTACCTAACTGGGCAGTCTCCAGCTACAAAGACCTACCACCAATGTACCTTCCACAAATATATCTACCAACCTTTCATCATACACACACAATACGCACTGAACTGAATACCAGTTTCTCTCTTTCTATCTCCATCACCTGTTCTTCAATGCTGCAGCCCAATTATATCTTAATAATGGTAGGTAGACTCATGTCCAGCAGTGGACGTCTATTGGCTGATGATAATGACGAAGGTCTCTATTGCGGATGACTATCTAGATAGTTACCACCGCAGCTCCTATTTCTGCCGCCGAACAGTAGTGTGTAAACATTATTAGGTTCCGGTTTGAAAGGTCTTGTGAAAAGTGTAATTACTAGAGTAGCGGGACATAACATCTTGTCTCAAGGCGACGAGCGCAGTATATACCATCCTAACTAGCGCCACATTGTTATAGGCGAGGCGTATCACTTACCACGAGGTGAACGTCTAGCTCGTCACTTCGCTTACACGATTAAAAAAAAAATAAAACAAACATTCAAAATGCACATTAAAAATGAAAACAACACAGTACAATAAAGTTGACATCGAAAACACACAATTGTTTATTTTGTTTTTTTTTTTTAATAAGTTATCCTCTCAGTGAGTACACGTGCTAACAGATTGACTTAGTAAACATACAACAAAATTATTATTAACATAAATACATACAAAGTTTGTATACGCTAAGAATCACTATGGATGATATTGTTTTTATCGACAATTTACTATATCACTTAATTTTAAGTGATAAAGGGGCTATGGATAGCAACACGTTCTCGACTAAAATATGAGGTAAAGAAAAAAAGTTACGTATTTTAGTAAAAGTTAATTATTTTTGTCCATTACCTGGCAACACTAAAATATGCTGCCTGCATTAAAATTTGCAATTTTTTGTTCTATTTAGGTTACAGATAATGTTACTAAATAAATTTAAATATAATAAGTTAAGTAGTTATGATTATTTTTATTTAATACATCCATAGTGACAGACAATTCGTATTATCTATGCTCAATTTATCACCAAAGACACTATAAAATTTATTAAAAAAAAATATATATTAAAATATCCTCTCACACCAGCAGTAAAATATCGGTAATAATATAAAAAATTAATAGCCGGTCATGAATGTTGCGCCGCCATTTTGAATGAACGAATAAAAACAAGATGGCGTTACAAGTTGCCAATAGTGGCGATTCATAATGTGAAAAGGCGATTGAAATAAAACCAACACGAAGGACAGTTGATATATATACAGGATGTCCGCAAGCGGGTGGTAGACAAAAAGACACGTTAATTCCATAGACACTATAGCTGCGGAAATTTTCATGTAAACTTTTTATATTATACAAAGCGACGGAGCGAACGAGACGTTCACCTGATAATAAGTGATATGCTTGCCCATTACAACGTGGCGCTAGTTAGGATGATGTAGTGAGTCAGACAGTCTTGTAATTTCAATAGCTACAACATCCTTCAAACCGAAACACATATCAACAGCTTAAACCTTTACCAAGTTAAAACCAATTTACACGTATTTATAAAAGGGCTGGGGGTAGATACAAAAAGAGCCGACAAGACATATGTTTTAAATACATTATGTACGGAATATCGCGTTTATCATCCAGCGCCCAAGGTTTCGTTATACGGATAGGAAATTAATAAAGAATTTCTAGTGAAGGAGTAAGAAGTAAAATATTAACTCTTATTGATAAGATCCTATAGTCAGAAATTTTCATCGGAGATCAGGTCAATTAACTTGGGAGTTCTCAACTATGTCAGTTACCTGATACATGTCAATTGTGTAATGTATATATGGGTCCCTGAACAAAGTTTACCAAGCCAGCAACATCAGCTAAGCTTACCAAGCATGACCGAACCAGCCAAACATACTCCACATCTTGTTCAAAGTTTGGAAGGTGATAATACTTGTATGTGGCTTTTGGAACCGCGGACCTCAGCGTCACAATACAAGCGATTGAAATGTTCATTAATCATAAAAGTTTATAAAAAAATATAAATAACAATAAAAAGATACAAAACTCATATATTAGACTATATGTTAATCAGTTGTGTATATAAACTGTGCGTGTATGTTCACAAAAATTGTTCGCAAACAAAATCTTATATAGGGTGTGCGAAAATTTGAACAGTGGCTGACAAAATATATGATGTACAAGTATTTATATCATACACAAGGTATCATCGGCCGATAGACGTCCACAGCTGGACATAGACATCCAGTGGGTTCGCGCGACTCTCACCAGATCGTCGGTCCACCTTACGGGGCTTCCCAACACTACGTCTACCGGCGCCACTCGAGTACCTTACTGCACAACGTATACGCAACATAATTACACAGAGTACATTGCTAGTGTAAACATCTCAAGTAACCTTTATATGTACAACTGTCTGCGGCGATGACAACATTTGTATTAAAATTGAATTCTTTATGTAAACTAATATATCTTACAAACCGACCTTGCGTATATATATTAATATAAATATTAATTACATGATTAAATTCAGATTATTGATTATATTTGTGCAATTGTTTGTGTCGCATGTAAAGTTCACACAGAAAAGTTTCCGTACGGTTACATCATACAATTCCGTACGGGACATCCCCTTTTACATAGACAATAGTTGTCTATGAATGCAAATACAATGAGGAATTTTTACATTCTTGTGGTGATTAAAATGATTTCTTATAATGAATCATACCAGGTATAGTCAAGGGAGAAAACTGTGAAAGTTTCTTTCCTTTTGTTTAATCTAATTGAGTAACACTTTCACCTAATAGCAAGTGATACGCCTTCTTTTATCGTGACGTTAGTTAAGATGATAACACGGCACCTGCTGCGCTTTGAGTAATATTTAGTCTTATTACTCCAGTGATTGTACTAGCTACTGCGCCCTTTAAACCGGAACACAGTAATATTTGCACACTACTGCTTGACGGCTGCGCTTCCATCAGCAATTTTTATTTCCATTGAACAGTTTTTAATTGTATAAAAAAAGTACAAAATCTCAGTTGTAATATTCCCTTTTTTCCCACGAGCAGCGCTACACGCTAAAGTATTGTTCATTAAAAAAAACTTGTATAAAACCTTATCAAAATTCGTGTAAAACGGTAAACGACAAAGCGCGCGCAAAAAATTCCTAAAAACCAATAGCACAGTATAAAAATATATATTACATTTATATATCCATTTTTAATTTATGAAAAATTAAATTAAAACTCACTGGCTGTACAGAACATGCGCAAATTAAGAGAAAAAATATTTACTTTGATTTTTAATCTGTGACTGAAAAGTGTTCACTTTTAAAACTATATATTTATGTCGTAATTATTAATCGATTCCGTATCGATAATTCGATATTTCTCTTAATTTGCGTTAATTACAAATGCATGAAGCGTTCACATTCACAAG
Source organism: Troides aeacus (assembly GCA_033220335.2). Lineage (NCBI taxonomy): Eukaryota > Metazoa > Arthropoda > Insecta > Lepidoptera > Papilionidae > Troides > Troides aeacus. The sequence goes on from CM067288.1 coordinate 894,549, forward strand.
GAATCGAATGAATTGAATATCGAGTTTATATTTATCTTACTATAACATTATTATTATTTATTTATTTTGTATAATGAACACTACTAAACCATTTCTTATCATTATTATCAGCTGATAGACGTCCACTGCTGGACATATGCCTCCCTTAAAGATCCCCAAATTCATGCCTTCAATTTAAGGGTTCATATAGGAGGTGTTAGACTAATTTCCACTACGCAGGATCAATACATGTTGGTGGGAGCCAGAGCCTCGTCTATTGATTAGCAGGGTGCACCACGAGCAGGTGAGGTTGGCTTGGGTCCCGTGAGTAGTTGTGCGGGACCCCTTAAATTTCTTATGAAATATATTTATTGTTTGCTATATATATGCTAATATATATTCATGACAACTTTGCCTTCTTGATGTCGAAAGGCAAAATCGGAACGGGAAGGCTAATAATAAATAGCGATGGCGGTCACAGATTCGCCTTTTTCTAACCAACAGAAAATCCACAAAAGTATTGTTTATTTATATATATAATATTCATTCTATATAATCTGACACTATATACGAGAGATGGTGATAATGGTCACCCAGATTAATCCCGCTCTTATATGTTGGCACCTGGAATACAGCGATGCTGTTATGGCGGTACATTTACTTTAGTCTGGTAGATAACCAGGCGGTTACGGAAAAACCCGATCACCAACCAAACTGCTGTATGTCTACCACCACGTCCATGTTACAAGTCGAGCGTTTATTAATTTCACCACAGATACAATTGATTATTGATGTAGATACAAATATCTTACATACTTGTTCATAAGATAAATGAACAATTATTTTTATTGATATAGTGCTTGAGCATGATCTCACATGGTAATGGGTGGTAATTTGGTAAGCACTGGTGCACTTAATAACAGTCTCACTCTTTTGTTGAAGATAGACGAGACAGGGTTTAATAGCAACGAACCTGATTAGAAGGACACGAAATTGCGACTAACAATAAAAAAAAAAAAAATTATCTTGTATAACTAAGTTTTTGTAAGAAGATACGTTTATCAGCGGTCAATCATTTAAGTATTTTAATGACAGTTTAACAATTGTTTTTTTACAATTCTATTTGTTTTCTCTTAAAGTCGATATTCAATTCAATTCGACAAAATAATAACTAAACACTAACCTAAACAACTAAACGTAACATAAGAACAACAAAGTTATTTTAACGTATTAGTATTTGGCTTCTGAACAAGCGTTACGTCACAAACTAAACGTTTCTATATAATCTGTGGTGTCAGCTGCCGAACGATATGCGTTTCGCGCCAATTGTGCAGTTTTATATAAAATAAATTCCCGCCATTTTGAAGCACATGTCAGTTACAAAGCAGAGGAGCAAATTGTAGTTTATGTTGTATGCCACGGACAAGGCCGTGGATGGCGAAGCATGCTCGCCAAGGATACTCTGGCTGTTATAGCGGCAAATTTACGTGGCAACGAACGCGACCGGTCCAAAGGAACCCGACCTCAATCCAAACTCCACAACATATACTTCCGGAATCGAACTAAGGACTTCCATGATACCTGACAAGCAGTTAGCCACTGCATCACAGAGGTAATTAATAGAAGTTTCTAGAATTATGAGTGTAAACTGCAGTCGAGTTCTATATAGCCCAGTATTACATATTATCCAACCCTTTTGGGTCATATATATATAGTAAGTAATATTAAGATAGTTATTAATATATTATCAAATACGTCTAAGTTCTGTTCATATGTTAAATAATGCATAAATAATAGTTTGCTTACAACGAAAATAAATAAATAAACGTTGATTTTGGATATTGTTATAGCAACACCGTGGGCATAGACAATGGAACACTTCAATAAACCCGCCTGTATAAGAACGTTATCTGTACCCTGATCGTCACATTTACACTGTAATTACATCTACTATGAATATCGATATAAAAAAAACCTCGCAAAAAAAATATAAAACATCCAAATAAATATGAAATATATACATTGACAATAAATATACTAGAAATAACTATATTAGATATATATATTTATAAGAAATTATTGATTGATTATATATTACCACCACTTGTCTATGATGCAAGATGTCTGGTATAGACCAAAAAGTTATCAAACAAATTTTTACTTAAAAAAATCCTTTAACAGTTCAAATATAATTCATATCATATCTTACGTTCGAACCGTGACTGACAAGCCAAGTATCCTTCTTATATCCTCAGTTGTGTTACAGGAAGACGCACTTCTTTTTTTTACCACCCTTGTGGTTAGGTTTGACGTCGATCCTCTCGGCCTCTTGGAAGCGACGCACCAGGCGTACCAGCTCGTGGAAAGCCTGGTCCACGTTCATCCGCGCTTTGGCGCTGCACTCGATGTACGGTATTTTCAGCTCTCTGGATAGTGCGTGTGCTTCTTCTAATGACACCTAATAGGGATGGATGGAATGGAAAATAATAATTAAATATATTTACCAATAGGTTCTGGATGTGGGCAGAACAGAATAAGTGGGAATTTAAATCTCCGGAGTATGTCTATGCTCAGTGGTGGGTAACTATCAGCAAATTAAAATAATGATGAAGTGCTAAAGAACACTGAGATATAAGTGATAACCATAAACAATATTTTTTTTTTTTTTTTTTTATATCGGTGGTGGAAATGCTGTTAACGCATACCCAGCGTCCTTTTCAAGGGGGGGGGACGCCGGGTTATGTGGGGCTCGGGGCCACTGAGATGTTGTGCGTGACCCCCATACCCACTAAAACCACCACCGCTTGTCCCGCCACACGCATACTGGAGACGCCCGGGTTTCAGCCAAGCAACTCTCCGGGCGCCTCCGCGTATAAAACTCCTCTTGGTGGGTGCCCGCGGGGAGCAAAGGCACCCACCTGCCGTCCCGTACCGGCCCCTCGCGGGACCGGCACGTTGGGGCCCCCCGACCCCACAGACGACCGCGCGCCCACGACGGAGCGCATGCCCGGCCGCCGCCCTCCCGTGAAGGAATTGGGCGGCGGCCTCCTCCCTCCAGACTCCCCCCCTCGTCGAAGTGGGAGGGGGGGACAAAAACCAAGACTCCCCCGGGGGACGCACCCCCAGGGGAAACACGACAAAAGGCCCAAAGGGCCACGCCCAACGGCCCGAACGCCCCCGCACACCGTGCCCGGCTAGGGGCCCATCGCTCACGGCGAGAGGAAGCGGACGGCGTGGTTCTGCCGCCGCGCTCTCCCGCCGGCCCGCCGCCGCCTGCAAGGTGCGGCAGCGGCGTCGGCCTCCCTCGTGCGCTCGGCGGCCTCCTTCTGACGCATCACTGCGCCGCAGAAGGAGGCTACCGCCCTCCAAGACCTCTCGCTGCTCAACATACGATCGATTACAGTCGGCAGCGAGAGGTCACTGCCGACTTGCGCGACGAGGGCGTGGCGTTGCGGCCCCCATGCCGGGCACTCCGCCAGAGTGTGGTGCGCCGTGTCAATCGGCGCACCACACTCGACGCATTCCTGCGTCATCTCTCTACGAGCCACCTGGTGCAGGTACTTGCCGAAACATCCATGGCCTGTCAGCACCTGCACCAGGTGGAACGTCAAGGCCCCGTACCGCCGGCTCATCCACCGGGACAGGTGGGGCCTGATGGCCTCCACCGTGTCCCGGCCGGCGGCAGGGTTACCTAACTCCGTCTCCCACCGCCGGATCAGGGTGTCATGGGCAACGCGCCTGATCCGGCGGACCGTGGCCGGGTCCGGCCGACGCTCTCCGGCATCCCGCAGGAATAGGTACACTTCCGCGAGCGACTGCGCCTGTAGATGCCAAGGCGCATCGCCCGCGAGAAGCGTACCCGCCGTCCAGGACACCGTACGGTACGCCCGACAGGCTCGGTTCGCCAGGATACGTTGGGCCCTCTTCAACACGGGCCCGTTCCTGGCGGTCTCGCACCTATCCACCCATACGGGCGCTCCGTACAGTGCCATACTCCGCAGGATGCCAGAGTATAGGTGCCGACACAAATGACCCGGCCCCCCGACATTGGGCAGCAATCTGCCCAGCGCAGCGGCGGTGGCGGTGAGCTTCGGGAGAAGCCGTTCGAAGTGCTGCCCGAAGCTCCATCGCCCGTCCAGAGTGAGCCCTAAATACTTGAGGGCTCCCCGCACTGGGACCCTCTCGCCCCGGACGGGGAACCATAAACAATATACAGTAACATCCACTGACTAGCACTAGGTAAGCATGGCCTCTAGGGTGGTCCATTTCTACACAGGAAGCCACATCATCAGGGAGCTGGTCATAATTCCCTGATATCTTTGTATACTCAACACTCCAACTCTCTGTATTTGTTTGTTCAATCAATGTAAAAAAAAAGCATGGTCTCTACAAAAGTTAGCCCCAAGTCCAAATGGTGTCTGTAGTTATAATAACTTTTACAGGTTTTTAATTTCTCTCATCAGATCTATTACTTCTATCAAGAATTAGTGTAAGTATTTCTGTATTTCAGTTTAAAAGACAATGAAACTAATGATTATATCATTCAACATCTCAAAACTGAAGACAATGAGAACATTGTTGATATTATTAATTGAATCATAGCCCTATGTTAGAATATAGCAACATAGGGCTTTGTTACATACATGTGTCTAATAACTTCAGAAGAATGACTCCTACATCTTTGTTAGATAAATGAAACTTAAAAATCTGCTTCCAATTAGAGAATGGGAGAAGCGTAATATTTAAAAAATTACAGAAGCCATCAAATATTCATTTAACCATAATAATAGCTTATTAAAGAATTAGGATACATAAAAAATTTAAATCAATGTGTAAAAACAGGAAATGTTAAAAGACATGTCATTTTGCTAGTATAGGACTTGAAGATTACATACCACTCTTTGGTGTTCAAGATCAGCTTTGTTGCCAACCATTAGCATTGGGTATTCATAACGATCCTTGACTCGAAGAATTTGCTTGTGGAATTTGTAAAGCTCATCAAAGCTGGCATGGTCTGCCACTGAGAAGACTAAAAGAAAGCCTTCACCGGAGCGCATGTACTGCTCCCTCATAGCACTGAATTCCTCTTGACCAGCAGTGTCTAAAACTGGAACAATTAGAAAACCTGTTAGATGAAAACCTAATTTTTTTTCTCTGCTTCAATTAACTGATAATTATACATGATAATAGAAATACTTAGCTCTCCACTCAGTCAATTATAATAAGCCATATTGTAAATACCTCCGACCAACCTCCATTGGGCCAATATGGTGGGAAATGGTTCAAAAACCCCAATATATAAACCCCTAAAAACTTCCTGTAGTGCCCAGTGGTGTGGGCAGCACAGAACTGATTGATGTGGAAATCTTTGAGGAAGCCTATATCCAGCAGTGGATGTCTGTTGGCTGATGATGATATTGTATAAATACATAATAATCAAATAGAGCAACTATTTATCTATGCATTAAACCTGTTACATCTTCACATTGAAATTGTGAAAAAACAGGTGATAACTTAATAGTGATTTAAAATACCTAAATACTTACTATCAAGCTTAGCCGGAATGTCATCGATGACACATTGCTTTGTGTAGCTATCCTCTATTGTGGGGTCATAGTCCGTTACAAAGTAACTCTGAAATTCAGTTGTAATCCTTGCATTTAATTTTGAATGAATTGAAATTTTAACATCATTCATAAACTTTTTTAATTTTGTTAGTGCCTAAGTACAATCTAACTAGATGTTAAGTAACATTGTAGTTTTAGGTAGTCTCCAACAATTTTAATGTGAGGTCTTGGACCCGTGACAAATGAAACACCTAAACCTTTTTGAAATATTAGTTCTTTGTAACTGTAGCTTCTGATTTTGTGGTTTACAATAACACTAAAGCATTCATTTCTAAGTAAATGTGTAATGGATCATATTAGTCACCACCAAAAATATACAGCATTAAACAATTGGCCCTGAAATATTATTGAAGGGAATATTACAACATGCAATTTGACTATTCAGAATAATAACATTCTCATCAAGCCTTTTTCGCTATAAATATCAGATTTAATTTGTTACTGATTCGTCTAAAATATGTGTGTACTGAATTAAAAAAAAGGAAAATCTATTAATTAATTTACAATAATATTTGTCCATCTCTGCAGCTGTGACTGTAGTTTGTGGAACACATTACAAGAAACCTAAGTCCAGGTGTAGACATCCATTTGTTGAAATGATAATGATATCTACAGCTATATTATAATAAATAATATCTTATTTTTTAAGATTTGACAAATTTATCTAAATTGACAAAAATTATGTTAGTGTTATAGTGTTTTGTATATATAGAGGCTAAGCTGTTAATTGTTGTGGAAAAACTATCAATCCAGTAGTGACATTTTAAATGATACTAAAGAAACACAATAAAACCTGATTCAAAATATATGGTATAAGGAGCAGTAAGTGTTACATGGAATCAAGAAGAAGATCCCATAATGTTTTCGAATAAATAACTTATTAATAGAATCATCTGTTTGTCATTAGACAGATAAATAAACTTAAAATTGTTTATATTTTATTGATTTCATAGCATTCGTAAATTTACCAGTTAATAACTTGAAATTATGAATTCCTAGACTAATGATGACGCTAGTGGGCGGCGTCAGAATTAAGACCTTGATTAAGAACAATTCTAATACTATAAATAAGTATGATTGTATTCAATGTATTGAAGATAAACACACACAGAACAATAATTGGTTAGATTAAAAAAGTCGCAACGTTGACATTTTTAGCTCAATAGATTTGCAACAGATTAGATGTAGGCGTAGTACATGCCTAATACGGAGATTTTCACCTGAATAAATTGTATAGTGATCGCACTCTTTCCGACACCGCCGCCACCAACCACAACGAGCTTGTAGGTCTGCGCTTGATTAGGTCTATCCGGACGCGACATAATTGATCACTGCACACACGAAACAACTAACAAAAATAATATAATTTATCTATTTAACTGCTCGATGACGGCCTCCGATGATTCAATTAATGCGTTCCGTTTGACGCGGTGCTTTGACAGATTTAGTTCTTTACTATGCGCATGTTATGTGCAATCATAATATAACGTAGTAAAATTTTAATAATCATAAATTTGTAATAAAACATTTGCCTTATTAAAAATATTATAGACAAAAGAAAAAAAATGCATTAAACCAACAAATTAAAAACTAATTAAATTCGTTTCAATACAGTTGTTCACAGCAAAATTAACAACCATAAAATTATTTATAAAATCTGATTTAGAACGACATTATGAATTTTAGTACAAAATTAACAAATACTTTAGTTTTAATGTAGTACATCGAATAATAACATAAAAGAAGACTTACCGGTGATAGATCTCTGTTGCGCGGGACCGTCTAGGTAGGTACGACCGCAGCACCTGTCGCTGCCCATAAACAGTACTGTGCAAATATTACTGTGTTTCAGTTTGAAGGGCGGCTTTAGTAGTGTAATTATTATAGTAACGAGTGTCAACACCTTATATGCAATATATGCAGTATATACCATCCTAACTAACACCATGATATGAGTAGGCGAATCACCTACCGTCAAGTGAACGCCCAGCTTCTCATCGCTTAATTGAATAAAGAAATGTTTATACATTAGTAATATAACGGTCCTTAGATTCAACTTTATGTACAGATACAACAAGAATAAATCTTTATTAAGACCAAAATCAAAACAACACACATCTCACATATCAACTATCTTCTTTGTTATCGCATTTCACATTAGCCTTGAATAAAGTGTATAAATATGTGTAAAATGAATTACTATGTAATGCAGCTTTTTATCAAATTCTATATTTTAGTTATAATTCTTACTAACTTTTTGCAACACAAGTATTGGTTCAGAAGAGTAGAGACATGCAACAAGATTTTTACCTATGATTCGTCGTCTATGAAAAGGCGTTTGATAGAGTGCAGCATGACCAGCTTCTGGAACTTTTACATAACACAGAATTAGATGGCAAAGACATCCGAATAACACAGAACCTTTACTAGAATCAAAGAGCAAATTTTTGAGTAGAAAATGAATTAATGGAGAATATTGACTAAATATAAAATTGAAACCCATGTAACCCCATAAGACATGTGTTCGATAGGGCGAATTTTGTCGCCGATTTTGTTCAATTTATACTCGAAATCAATAATATCCGAGCCATTCCATGATTTGGACTGCGGAGTTAAAAGTAAAGGACATAACATAACAACTTAAGATATGCCGATGATTCTGCGTTTATAACTTCGTTACTTCAAGATCTGTAAAAAAAAAATATTGACACCACATTGAAAAAAGTGTGGTGAAAACAAAATTTTTGGTTGTAACTAAAAAGAAAGTTGGTGACTGCATAACTTTTGACAGCCAAAGACGGCGCAAATATAAATATTTGGATATGTGGTTAGATGCAGCTTGGGAAAGCGAGCAAAAAGTCAAACGCGTATCGAAATAGCACGTAACAAACACCTTTAAAAACATTTATAGAATTCTTTGTTGTCGCAATCTTAGAATGTTTTTGCGTATCAGTTTTCTAAAGTGTTACGTCTGGCCCACTATTTTTTATGAATGCGATGCTTGGACTATAAAAAGAAGTTCTCAAGAAACGTATCGAAGCGATAGGCGCATGTTGTCGCTAAGCTGAACTAACAAAACTAAAGTATCGAACGGGTAAATCAAAACGCGAACTTTGGCAGACCGTCAAGATGAAGAAAGTACCATATCTCGGCCACGTGCTGAGGCCCGATAGGTGCGGCCTACTTCAAATCGTCTTTATGGGCAAAGTGGCGAGTAAATGGAGTGTTAATTGTAGGAAATCGTGGCTGCTGCGTAACATCAGGGAGTGGACCGGAATCACATATGCTGCCCAACTGTTCCGGCTCGCAAGAGACCGGGGGGAATATGATGAACTGATCGCTAACATTCGCTAGTCGGAAAGGCACCTTAGAAGGAGAAAAAGAAGTTATAATTCTAGTGATGAATGTTAAAAGAATAGTTTAAAAGGAATCTTTTGTTTATAATTTTGCGAGTTAATTACTTTTAATAGTTTAATTTGAATGTAAAAAAGGTGTTGATACTTTGTATAGTAAATTTGTGGTTTTGTATACAACTTTTTTTTGACAAGTTTACAATAAAATGGATTTTCGTGTACTTTTCTTCATAAATTACTTGAATAGTTTACAATTACCAAGTTTGTTACAGTATAGCGTGTAGCGATGTTTTAAAATAAATTCTAATATAAAATAAATCTTAGTTAAAATAAAATTTTATCGAAAATTCGACATCGATATTGTAAATATTATACTGTCAAATTCGTCCTAAAAGAATAGCCCTAGGAGTAATATAATAATAATTATAAATAGGCTGTATGGAGAATTCAAAGCCGTTAGTCATAATAACTATAAAAAAATCGTAATGTCAAATTTGACTTTAAAACGAATTTAAACGGATTGCTGCAATGTTAATTTTTCTAGTACTTTAAATTGACAATAGATCGGATAAAAATGTTTTCCACAAGTTCTCAAAGAAAATTCTGGACTTTCAGTGATGAAAATGAGATCGCTCGCCATCGTGAAAAACATAATTTGGATTTTATATCAAAACATGGACATCATATTGACGAATATCAAAGGCTCAACTTCTTTCTATCACCAGAAGAAGAGCGATTGTTACTCCGACAGTATGAGTTGCACTTAAAAGAGTTTTGTAAGAGATTTTCGCCTCCAATGCCGAAAGGAGTTGTAGGGACAGCTTTTCATTATTTCAAACGGTTTTATTTATACAATTCTTCCATGGATTATCATCCTAAAGAGATTCTAGCCACATGCGTTTACTTAGCTTGTAAAGTTGAAGAATTCAATGTTTCTATTGGACAATTTGTTGCAAACATAAAAGGTGATAGAGACAAAGCTTCTGACATAATACTTAATAATGAATTATTGCTCATGCAACAATTAAACTATCATCTTACAATCCACAATCCCTTTAGGCCAGTTGAAGGTTTTCTGATTGATATCAAAACTAGATGTAGCCTAGCTAACCCTGAACGTCTTCGCAGTGGCATAGATGAGTTTCTCGAAAAAGTGTTCCTTACTGATGCATGTCTTTTATATGCACCTTCTCAAATAGCATTAGCAGCTGTGTTGCATGCTGCAAGTAAAGAACAAGAGAATTTAGACAGTTATGTGACAGATATGTTATTTCGAGATTCTGGACATGATAAGTTAGCAATTCTGATTGAAGCTGTTCGCAAAATTCGCTCGTTGGTCAAAATGGTGGAAAGTCCAGCACGAGAACGAGTTAGATTGATAGAGAAGAAGCTAGATAGATGCAGAAACCAGGAGAATAATCCCGATAGTGAGATTTATAAAAGGCGAATGAGGGAGGCTTTGGATGAAGATGATGTACCCCATACTGGATCAAGTAGAATGTCCTTAGATACGAGTGGTGTAACACAAGTGCTCTCACCTTCTGCTTCATAGAAATTTAAGGATTTAATGTGATTGTATTTTGACAGAATGATAATTAAAATTATTAAATGATAAAATGGTTATATTCCTTTTTTTTTTAATTATCTATGATTGTTTATTTTCATCAAATATATTAGTAAAATGTACAATACTTCTTATGTAATGCTAAATCCTCTTTATTTCTTTAACTCTAGTTAGTTAGAAATCTGTGTGAAGTAGACAACAATGTTCTTTTCTTCATAGGAAACAGAACAACATTCTAATCTATTAAGTTTATTTACAATATTAAATTATACCTTGGTATAATACTGGTGTGCTCAGTTCTTCTTCCACTATGAGCGCTGTGATATAATGGAAAGAATATTAAAAGAGCTTCCATAAAATACAAAAATCTGTAGTTTAGATAGGTGCTACAATTTTTTTTCTGCATTATTTACTTCAATATTATAAAACTAGTGTATGTTGTGCATAGAATTTTATAGTCATCTTCCTTGATGGTCCACTGTTAGTAAAATGCCCGGGATAGGCGGCAATCTACTCGCCCCAATACTGACAGCCGCTGACAGAAGAGATAAGATGGCGCTCGTTACCGCCATCCACCAAACCGTGGGATGGTGGAAGACGCATACACCGTTTTCGTTGTATGTACACGTTAAATCTAGAAAAATATTAATAAATGAATTATTTATTCAAATTACTTAAAATAATATAAATTCAAATATATCGGATGTTACTTACAACTTATCAACATATAGAAGAGATGGCCCAGTAGATGTGCCAGCAAACCTATTATTGAGTATGACAGACCTAACGCTAGCGATTTATCTTGACGTTGAACTGATCGTAGCACCACCATCCCTTGCATCATTATAGAAGCACCTACCAACAAATACATAAGGTTGTATATACATTACAGATATGAGTTGATTATCAATAAATTATCTCAAAATATACATAAATCTTTTATCTTCTCTTTCAAAGTCGTTACTATTAGCTAATCTCTAGAAAGACATTTTTATATGCTTAATTTGATTACATATAATCAAAAATCCTAATAAAAAATCCTCTCACATATGCGTGAGTGAGGATTTTTTTATCAGTATTTTTGATTTTCATATTTTGTTTCACTGATAACTTATTAAAAAAAATTCTTTTGCTATTACTCGTAGATATATATAATCGGCTGTAACATTACTGCTTTGTTTCGTAAAATTTAATATTATACTAATGATTTTAATGCATGTGGGGGAGGGTATTTCAAAATGCCTGTTTTTAAAATTTTTTAGTAATTACAAGCTTCTCGCACCTGCAGATGCAAGCACTAGAGCAAAAAACAGCAGATAGAAAGAATAGGTTGACTGGCAACTTGGCACACTGCAACTGCCGCGGATGGCGCGCTGCATGCCGCATGTGCAGTTCTCAAATAAACTGAAAAAAAATGACAATTTAACCAATATAGAGGCAAAAAAATCAAAAAACTATTAATAGGGCAGATATTTTAAAAGCTGAACACAAGTCATCATTAGCCGATAGACGTCCACTACTGGACATAGGCCTCCCCCAAAGATCTCCACGTTTGTAGAGGTTTATATTGGGGGATTTGGATTTGGGCCATTTCTCACTACACCAGCAGGTTGGTGAGAGCCAGAGCCTCGTTTGTTTATTAGCAGGATTTATTTTTTGTTTTATGTAGGGAAAATGCTTGCGCATACCCGTGCTCGCGGGGGCAAGGACGGGTTATGTCGGACTCGCACTGACTAATACCCCCACGATGTTCCCAACTCGTCGCCTGGTGACAAGAGTCCCGGGTACGGCTTTGGGCGCACGTCCGTGACCCTCGTCGGCGCTGGCCGCTTTCGCGGTCCCACCTCGGGAGAAAGGGATGAACCTCTCTGTAAGGCAAGTCGGAACAAGCAGCGCGCCCCCACCTTGGTGTCTTGCGTGCGGGCAACGGGTTCGGGGGAATCCAAGGCCAGAGGCCATGGGAGGCGCGAGAGATAACCTCTCCGGACTCCCCACGGCGGAGAGACGTTGGGCCTCCGCCACCCGTTAGCGGCCTCGGAAGATAGGGAGAGCGGCGTATCGTAATACCGACACTCCTCTCCTCCCACGGCCCCACCACCGCCGCATCGCCTATGCGACATAGTTTGATCGCGGAGGTTACGCCCTCCGCGACCCTACCTCGGCTGCAGAGGCCTGTATAAAACCCCCCTTGCAGCCGGCCGCAAGGGGCAGCATAAAGCCGCCCCTGGGGCACCCGACCGCTGCGGTGAGCTCCAGTTATCCAACCGGTGTTCGAACAAGGAGCGTCGCTTCACCATGTTGTGCCCCACGGTTACTAAGCCCCTCCGCCACGACAAGGCGGAGTAATTGGAGGAACTGTTCCTGTAATCTTTAACAGCACACTGACCTCGGCAAACCGTATGATAAGCATAGCAATCGGTTCGTTTGTGGAGATCGCTACGGTTTTTAATGATGAAGCGAATAATAGATTGCTTTTATCTTACACAAATCCGTTCAAGTCCTGATATCGGTCACACCCCGCGTCGCACGGGGAGAAGTAGGTGGTGTGCGTGTCGACAGCGCAGACGGGGCTGAAGCCGTATTTGGCAGTGTTACATCTGGAACAAAAGCCAATTTCAATTGGTGATAAACAAAAAATAAAGAAAAAGAGGTAAGTAACACTGTAGAAAAGATCCCATTGGAGGCGCCAGAAGAAACTCTTTAAATAATCATCATTAAAATTATGTTAATTGATAGTTGGAGACCGTCTAGGTAAATGACTGTTTCCGTCATCATCATCGTCAGCCGATAGATGTCCACTACTGTACAAAGGCTTCTCCCAAAGATTCCTACGTTGATCGGACTTGCGCCGTCCATATCATTGGGCATTAGATGCCGCCGTTTTAAGGGGTTCATTTGGAAGAATTTGGGCCATTTCCCACCACGCTGGTCCTATGCGGGTTCGTTAGAGCCAGTCGTTGAGCCGTCGTTTGTTGATTAGAGCAGGCTGCACTACGACCAGGTGAGGATGACTTGGTTCCCGATAATTGTTGTGTAGTACCCCTTACACCCCAGGAACCTGGCGCCGCGACCGACAAGGGCCGTCGGGCCGGTGCCCCCCTTGGAGTGGGTTCCTGGGGTGCATATGGTGATGCGTCTCGTATTCCGACGCGTCGCCACGTAGGGATTTTTAACGGGAGGGGTGCTTCACACCCCTCCTCGAGGTGGGCCCGTTCATTCGGGCGCCGTTCGGGGGATCGTGGATGAACTGCAATACTTTATCCCGCGACCCCACGAACACGTGGATGAGAGTGGAATATCGTGTGAAGCGTTTTAGTCGGTTGGAGTCCGACACTACCACTGACGCCGGCCTAATTGGCGACGGGGTGTGCATTTCCGTTAGCATTTTGTTACACACGTAAATAAAAAAAAAAAAAAAAAAAAACCCTTACACCCCTTTGCCTATTTGTTGCCCTGTTTCCGTCGCCAAATGGTATTTAGCAAACAGTGTTCTGGTTTGAAAAGCGCTGTGGCTAGTGAAATTACTTGGGTAACGATACTCAACATCCTATAACTCGACCGATTTAACACGGTGCAATGTATGTCATATTAAGTGGTGACATGTTGTTATAAGTTCTTCCTTTTATTTATTTTACTCTTCCCAAACCGGATGTTTTATGTGTATACGTATCTACTAGCCGTTCCCCGCCCGCTTTGCTGGTACTACAGCAACAGCATAAATAATACCAAATGAAAATATTTGTAAAAAATATTAGAAATAAAATGATGTGGTATCTATGAAATTGAAACAAATAAATAGCCTACAACCATCCACAAATCATTCCGCGTCGAATACTGACCTGCCCATGTCGAACCCTTCATTAGTTTTCACGTGATTACCCAACAAAGTTCCTAAAGAACTTAATTATTAACTAAAACAATTATTATTGCTTTAGTTAATAATTAAAATACCATCTATCAAAACATCTTACCTCACCGAAGGTCGACTGATTAAAAACACATTAAGCCCGTCTTTTGTAAAAAAACAGGTTAAATGGAAAAGAATGCTATCTATTCTATACACGAACTATTCACCCGCATTGCTCGCTGCACTTCGGCGGGGTGTAGGTGTCGCCGACGCCCTCGATCTCACCAACGCTGCAGCTGAGGGCCGCCACCACTACGAAGAAAGCGCACACGAACACCGCCACCACTCCGCCAACTTTGGAGGCGGTGTTCGCTTTCACCCCATCACTGCGACGCATGGAGAAACGCACTCTGAAAACCTGACAAAAAATATTGACTGTATTCTTGAAATGACTGAACTAATGAAAGCTTCCTTTATGTCTCAAGGTACTGATGGCAGGTCTCTTGCCGGAGACAGTCTGGATAGGTACCACCGCACCGCCTATTTCTACTGACAAACACCAGTGTGTAAACATTACTGTATACCAGTTTGAAGGGCGCTGTAGCTAGCGAAATTACTGCAGTAACGAGACAACATATTTTCTAATCAATCATATCCTAACTAGCACCTCGTTGTTACGAGCAGGCGTGTGATTTACCATGAGAAGGTCACGCTCGTCTCGTCGCCTCGTTGAATAAAAAAAAAGCAACAATAACTGTACTATGTAAATAACTTATCCAGTGTCCGTATAAATATCCACAATACCTACTGTGACAAAGAAGATGATGACCAAAGAACGGAAGATGTCGTTGATGGCGCGGCTGGTGCGCGGGTCCTGCCGCAAGCTCTCGATGTGAAACCGCGCCTGGATGAACTCCGTATCATAGTTGATGAAGCCGAACAGGCCAGCGTATAGGAGTGAGAGCGCCAGAGTCTGCAGCATCAGAACACGGTTGCTCATCACGCGACGCAGCGATGACCACAGATCTGGGAATTGAGAAATTAGTTTACAATTCTTCTTTAAAATTTGTTGTCTTTTTTTATTCAATTAAGTGACGGGATGAACGCAACGTTCAGCAGATGGCAAGTGATCCGGTTGACCATAACAACGTGGCCGTAGTCAGGACACACTGCACCACATTGCGCTCGTCAGCTGATAAGATGTTGAACCTCGTCATCTCAGTAAATTTATTTGTGAACAATATACACACAAGTATAGTTCTTAAAGAAATAAGAAACCAGAGACGCACCTGAATTATCTCCGTTATCTACTTCCTTAAACGTCGTCATTCTCTTCGGGAAGAGAGTGAAGAGTATAGAGAACATGAGGGTGAGCATGCAAAGGGATATGTGTGCGTGCCACCAGTCTTCTTTCACGGCGCCTGGACGCAACCAGCTCTGCCCGTTCAGCCCCAAGGACAACCGAATCGAGATAAGGATACCTTCAGTGGAAAAAAAATCAATCAGACCATTAGTTGTCTTTTTATATGCTTTCTTTCCTTGATTAGTGGCTTATTGAAGTTATTTCTAAGAAATTTCGTATTTTTTTTTTGGGGTTGGTTGTAAATTGTTAATTAATTATCATAATCCCCCATATGAACCCCAACAAACGACGACCCCTAATGCCCAGTAGGTCGTAGAAAGCCGTTGGATTCGAGCAGTGCAGGAACGATCGATCGGTGGAGATTTTTGGAAAACACATATGTCCAGCAATGGACGTCTATCGGCTGATGATGATGATCATTATGTAAACTCATTAGTAATAAGCAATTGTAAGTGACGATGATGAAGAAACAACTGATTATTGTTTCATTTCCTCGGTTCTCTCTCTAGATCTGAATCTAGAAAGAGAACCAAATAGACTGTCATATTGTTGTTATAATTAAACACCTTTTCTCATGCTCGCAGATTACGCTTCTTCAGTGAGAGCCATGCTATTTATCCACCAGGCTGGTCTACTGGAGGTTGGGAGATATGTTACCATAATATTGTTTTAATAATACCATAAAAGTATGGTCCATTCTGCGGCTCGTGGTCGTCCAGGTAGGTGAGGCCGTGCGCCCACACGCTAACCTTTGTGAGAGCACACAGCACAGCGGTGATGACGAGGAAGACAGTTCGTGGTGTGACGTAAGCTTCCTCCCCTGTGGTGACGGAGTTATACGCCGAGATCGTACCACCACCACAAAGTTCTGGAAATTTGTTTCTATATTATTAAGGGAAGAGGGAAGCGGCATTAATCTTAACCATCAGACAATATAACTCACCGACAGCCAACGGGTGAGATTCTGCGTATGGGAAGGCAAGTACGATCAATCCCGATGCAGCGGTTACACCTAAACATCCGGACAGTGCCAGATTCCTCCAGGATCTTCCCCACCACCCCAATGCGGCTCCAAGGATGAACTCGACACCAGCCGCACCTATTTTCACCCAATCTGGCGGGAAATGAAGGTAATAATTAGTAGACTAATATAACTATCGAACTCGTATATCATATTTATGGAGAATGAAGACTCTTAAAAAGCAAGAAGAAGTTCATCATCATGATTTCGTTTTTTTTGTCAAATTTGCAGTTACTATCGAACTTACTTCGAAACTGCTATAGCAGTCATACCTTCATTGATGGAACGTAAAAATCCAGTGCCAGCGTTTCTTCTAAGCAGCAAATACACATTAGTCTCCAGCAAGATGACAATCAGCAGCGCGCCCTGCAGGAACAGGTCGAAGCGGGGAATAGTCAGTATGTACGTGCGGAGCAGGAACCACAGCTTCTTGTATCCTGCAATGTTTACCATGAATCATGACGATATTTCTTTGTCTACAAACAATGAGTTTCTCTTCATCTTCAGCAATCGATAGACTTTCAAGGCTGCGTCATAAACGGTGCTGTCCTGTCCGCGATCTTCACCGAATCGTCAGACAGATGGACTTTTTCTTCAATTTACCTCAATTTCACGTAAATCTTTTTCTATTCGACGAAGAAATCGTACTAATCGAACGTTCACCTGATGTTAAGTGATTTGCCTACCCATAACAACGTGCAGTTCGGATGGTAAACATATAATGCACTACATTGCGCTTTACCTTGCGACATAAGATGTTAAGTATGGTTACCTCAATAATGACACTAACTGTAGCGTCCTTCAAACTGGAAATCATTAATGTTTGCACAGTACTGTTTGTAGACTGCAATAGGGGCTGCGATGGTACCGGGATGGTCACCGGCAGCAGAGACCTACCACCAGTGAACACGTGAAGTAGCAGTGAAATAAAGAGGATACTCAGGATTTCATTTGTACGATCCAATTGACGTTCACCTGATGATCGAGATATACGCATGCCCATAACAACAAAGCGCTAGTTATGATATATACAGCACTACATTGTGTTCATCAGCTAAGACATAAGATGTTAAGTCTCGTTACCTCACTAATTCCACTAGCTACAGCACCCTTTAAACAGGATCACAGTAATGTATCCACACTACTGTTTCTCGGCTGCAATAGGCGCTGCAGTGGTACCTACCTACATTGTCTCCGGCTACAAAGATCTACCACCAGTTGAATGGATGGTTGTTGTTAGTCAAGCATAGTCAACTTAGTTACTACTACAAATTAGTAAGAATATGTGTAGGCATAGTGTTAGTGCTTTTAGATAGTATTCAAGTTTATTTTTATCTCCATCAGGAAGATAATTAGCCACCAGATAAATCGTCAGTGGATTATAATTAAAGTTATTTAACTTATCAGATTTAAGTTCTTATCGATATTGTGTAACGATTGATAAACAAAACAAATCCGGTAACGTGTTGTTTATCACCTTTGGTGGTAAACAAGAAATTTTATTCCAAAATGTAGAGCATATATGTATAAGGAAAAAGTTCTAGTGGTGGCTGTGGTGGTAATTATTTAATTTTTGGTTGTGTTTTTATTTTGAAAGGAGGAAACATTAATCGTTGTAGATCTCTGTTGCTGCAGACCGTCTAGGTACCACAGCAGCTCCTATTGCAGCTGACTAACCGTAATAACTGTGTTCCTGTTTGAAGGACGCTATAACTAGTGTATTACTGGGGTAAAGAGACTCAACATCTTATGTCTCAGGCGAAGAGCGCAATGTGTTATGGGGGCGGGCGTATCACTTACCATCAGGTGAACGTCCCGCTCGTCTCTTCGTTTAATTGTATAAAAAAATTGTTTTTCATCTATTTTTTGACTTAAAAGTTTATTTTAAACGAAAAAAAGAACTCATACCCGAAACTACAGACGTCATTTTAATTGTTCACATTAAATGCACCGTTTGTGTAACATTTATGTTTCTTTTATTTAGGCGAAAAAAAAACAGTAACACTTAAACGACTTGAAATTCACGAAACGACTGGTTGGAGATACATTTCCCGCAACGTTCGTTATCAGCTGTTTATTTTGATAAGTTTTAGGGTTCCGCATTTAAACTATTGACAAATTATTTGCAACTATGAACTATAGAGGTGATCTTTGTTTCGTCGGTGCTACCTATACTTTGATTTTCAATTGACACACAGTAATTGTTTTCTAAAATTTGCAATCGCTGAAATTTGGGACTGTCCATTTTTATTTTAGTGTGAATGAAAGAATTTTTACGCGACTATTCTGGAATCCGATCAAGATCCATTTATTTAACAGCCGTCTTAAAATTTGCCAGAGCCTTTGAAGTATGGAGCTGAACGTCATCAGTGAAGCAACGATATTTAAAATTTTGAATTACCCGCACAAGATGTGGAAAACATTTGATAAAAAAAACCGAGAATGGAGACCTGAGGAATTCCTGATCCAATAGTTTAATAAGTAAAATATATATATACTCAAATGCGCGAGCACGGTTCTTTCTGAAACGTAACCAAGCTCAAAACAATAGTGTTTAAACATTTTGTTTAAAAGCACCATAACCATAAAAGCCAAAATAAGTCTCCATTGTTGGGGCACAGGTCTACTCTCAATATGAATGCGATTGTGCCATAGTGACCACGCGGGCCCAATGCGGATTGGTGACTTCACACACACCTCAGAATAAATTCCAATTCACATGCAGGTTTTCTGGCGATGTTTTCCTTCACCGTTTGTATTTCGCTGTTGTTACAAAAGAATAAAATTCACAAATGTACATAATGTACTTAAATATTAAAGTTATTGGTACATGCCGAGATTTCGTTTTTGTATTCTAATGTTATAAATTATTTTAACATTCTACTGTAATTACTCTACGGGACCTGGATATGAAATAACCGTTCAGTATTTCCAACGATAATTTGTCCACCTCACGAGCAAAACTATCGCATTTAGATAATGATTATCTGGGATATGAATATTAAAGGTGAAAAAAACTGATCGGTATTTATATTAAGTACACAGCCCACTTAATACTCCCATTGCAGGGACAGAATAACTTCTTTACAATGAGAAAATCTAAGTCTTGCCAATAGTCGCACCTCTGCAAAAGCAGTTATTGGTGGTAAATTATATTTTATTATTTTCATATAAACAAATGTACTCACAATTTATCCGTGGTCGAAAGTTTAACATTTAGTTATTTTATTTATTTAAATGAAAACACACACATTTAAAGAACACAGTACATGTATACACGCCTGTGCGGAAGAAGCGACGAACGGTTGCCGCTTCTTCCGCACAGGCGACGCTGCCGGTGAAGGAAATCTGCCGGAGCGTCATGATCCAGGTCCGGACGATGATGAACGCCCGCCTAGTATCATTGGAGGACAGGCTTCTCCCGGAGAAGCATGTCCGTCCTCCCCTGGGTGCGGTCAGGCGACCGGCGGCGCAAGCCGCCAAAATCCTGGTCCCGCGCCGAAGGGAGCGAGAGTGAAGGTCTCGGAAACTGCTCCGCGACCTGGGTACTTCGTACCCGCGCCCACCCCACCTACCTTGGAGGAGGCGTGGAACGCGGTGATACGGAAGGTGCCCAAAGAGGGGAAGGATAGTGATCCTCCTCCGGCGAGGAAGACTATCCTGCAAGCCACGCTGCAGCAGCGGCCGAGGCAGCGACAGCGATCGCGGCCGAAGCCGCAGCAGCAGCAGCAACAGAGCGCCGCGGCAGACGCTAAGCGGAAGCGTCTCCGCGGTCGTTCTGCAGCGGCAGAGAATAAGAGGCGATCACGAAAGCTGCGGGCCCCGAGGTTCGCAGCCGTAGTGCTCACTCTGATGCCTGAGGCCAAGGAGAAGGGCGTCTCGTACGCCCAGATCCTGACCCAGGCGATGCAGAGTGTGGACCTCAACGACATCGGCATTGCCGGTGTCCGCTTCAAGGTGGCGGCGACCGGGGCACGGATTTTAGAGTTGCCCGGATACGGTTGCGACGGTCGTCGATGGTCGACAACTTTTGATAGGGTGGGTGTCGGCTCGAATAACGTTACTCAAGAACCGACCCAAGCGTTGCTTTAAGTGCCTCGAAAAGGGGCACTTGAGAGCAAACTGTAAGTCCGACTCTGACCGCAGCTACGAGTACTTCCGCTACGGACAGACCGGCCACGTAGCGGCCGACTGTACCGCCCGGCCGCACTGCAACCGTTGCAGTTCGGCGAGGAAAGCAACCGGCCATAAGTGCGGCGGACAGGCGTGCTCCACCAAAGTGGCGCCGCCCCGTCGTCGTGGAGGACGAATCGATCCTTCCGGTCGCCGCGGACCAGTCGGAGAGAGACTGTGGAGTCCTTAATTTCCACCGGGCGTGGATGTGTCACGAGGTGCTCTTGTGCTCCGGGACCCGTCCACGCCTGAGTAGGGACGGAGGCGGACGAGGCGTGCGACGATCCGTCGTCCCACACCTCGGCCGCCAGCTCTCACCGGAGAGCCTTGTAGGACCGCGCTCGTGGCGGTACTAAGGACGCCGCTCGCTTGCCGGTTTTGGTCACAAGCGATAGGTCACTAGCGGCGGTATCTCGATTTCGCGACTCTATTGCGTCGCGGAAACGGGAGATAGCTCGAACTAGACTACGATTGCCGTGGGGCGAGACGGGATAGTCGCGTGATGACGGTTCACCGTCACCGGGCGAGACTCGAGCGCATTACCTACGACCGCCTCATCCGGCAGAGGAACCTGACGGCGCATCTCTGTGTTCAGATGCGGCATCACGTAGGGCTTGTTCGATAGGAGGGGCGCTTCACATCCCTCCCCGTGGAGGACCCGTTCATACGGGCTTCAAAGCGAGGGCGGCGGAAGAGTACTGCTTCTTTACCGCCTCCCCTCGTCTCTATTGGCCGAGTTGGAACACCGTGTGAAGCTTTTTAGCAGGTTGGAGTCCGACACTACCTCGTCGCCGCGGCCCTTTCGGCGACGGGGTATGTGATCCGTAAGCATTTTGTTACACACGTAAAAAAAAAAAATTCCTTATAGATAATCAGCTGCTTAGTTTTTCCTTAATATACTTTTCCCATGTAAGGCTAGGAACAGCTTTGAAATAAAAAGGTCTCGATTCCAATGCAAATATGCCATGTATTTACAACTTTTAACATAATCTCTCAATAATCATCAAAATTTAATGGAAGTAATTGTATTTATATAAATAATTATGTTTACACTATATATTTGTACTTATAATAGATAACCCTTTTAATATTCGACGTTGCTTCCGTACGTGCATGCGCTTTGCAAATTCGACCACAGGAATGTTTGCTCATAGCAGTTTAGAGGTAGGAATGAACATTCTTTCTGCTTCTTCGCATGCGAAACATAATAAATCGTGTAACGTAAACTTCTTATAATTTTTTTTTCTTATATTTAGTAAATGAATGTCAGTAATAGTAAGTTTTATTTTCAGTTCTCTCTTTTTAACCTACATCTAAGTCTAAATGTGTAAATAAAGTATTAATGTGAAACTGCTATTGATGGTAATACTCATTTATATTAATGCAGTAAAATACTCTTTTATCACTACTGTATATATGTTAGTTGTATAAACAAATATTTTCTTTCTTCATCTTTCTTCAATTCATGGCGCCGTTAGTTTAATATTAAGTTGTGTGGACCTAACTGCCTCCGTGGCTCAGTACTTAACCGCCTGCCTTGCTTGCCCGTTGTAGAGATTATTTCGTAAATAGACTTGTATCCTACTTGACTAGCTATTACCAGCATATTATCGATCTGCCGCCATAATAGAATATCTGCCAGCTATCAAGATCCACAACCAGTGTATTCTAGGCGAACAAGATTCACCATCCACGGTCTCCACTGTAAATATAAACTACTTGCAACAATGGATAATAAACCAAATTATTTCTTGTACAATTAAATTTGCGAGTCATCGGCCAATCTTCGTGCTTTCTCCCGCCGCTCGGCGAGCTTCATGCAGACGAGGACGGTGATGGTGATGAGGAGGGAGAACAGCACCATGCTGCCGCTAGCCGCGCTCACGGCGTACGGATGCCGGGCGCCGTGGAGGTGGCAGCGCCCACCCGCTGACCACGCGCACTCCATCGCTGGAGACCAATCCACCACTTAATATGACCGTCAAAAACCAACGTATCAAATATACAATATATAAATTCATAATTTTAAATATATAAAAATGTTGGTCAGCTCTAATGAAAACTTTTGTATCTGCGCCATCTAGCGGCAAGTTGCAAGACATGAATTATTTCTTATAACCAACCATTAGATAACGCATCATTATATTATTTACAAAATTTTCTCATTAAAGAAAAAAAATTTTTGAAGTTCTAATAAATTTTATAAATGGAAATGAAGTATTCATCACAACACTTGTAAATAATAAAGATCACTACACTAATGTACCGTTTATCGGCTGATGATAATACCCAGGTAACTCACCAGAAATAGCGATGAAGATGAGATGACCGAAGACAAATGTGAAAATGGCCACGACGGATCCGGCCATGGCCAGCAGCAGAGATCTGTCTTGAACCTCCACTGTCCGCAGCAGCACTGTGCCGTATGCCTGGACGGCAAGAGCTGAAGGAATAGAAAGCAATTTAACCTATTAGGTCAACATTAGCAAAATTATCTGATTTTCATATAAATGACATTGAAGCAGCGGATATCTTACACAGATGTTCTAAAATTTGCTTATCATTTTATCAAATTTATACTACACTTAGTGTACTACATTTTAGGATTACATGGCTATTCGCCGTTGCACTATGGGCGCTGTAACTTACCAGTGGCGGAGAGCAAAAGCGCATAAAGCATCTGATGCATCAGAAGTGCGCCGCTGCAGGAGCCGCTGCCGCAAGGGCCGCCGACCGCGCGGCTGCTCAGCACAGCGCATGTGCAGTTGGTAAACACTCTAAGACATGAATAACAGCTATAATACCGTCAATGAACATCATGAAAATCAAAGATTTCGTGGAGAAGTCACAACCGCCAACCCGAACCTAGCTAACATCGTCGGAAATCAGTCCTGACCATCCTCGCAAGTGAGCTTCGATTCCCGACAGTGAAAATATAAAACGGATCATTTATGTTGAATATGTGTGTGTACTTTGAGAAAATAATTTAATATTTTCCTCTTCATAAAGGTATACCATATTACTGAGATGAGTTTTGAGAAAACTCTTTTTACTCATGAATGTATTCGGTTCTCTCAACATGAATATTTTTTATAGATTCCATGGATAGGGAAAATTGATCATGCTGATTATATCTGCCGAACACATACTCACTGCAGTCCCCCTACTTCTTCAACCCCCGTACAGCCAGCGTGGCACGGCGACAAGTACGTGGTCATCCGGTCCACAACACACACTGGAGCGAACTCCTGCCATTGGGGTGCACAGCTGAAAAATAACGATTGAAAATGATATTCTTAGACAAAGACTTAGGCCTATATTTATTTGTCAACACATCCGACAAAGTTACAAAATATAAACTTCATACACAAATTCTTCAACCCAACCGAACAAAAGATGGTTTTTATTCTGATGCCTACACTTACTATTGAATGCAGCCACGCATTACCATTCACTGGGAAATAGAAAGAAATGGAGAATATAGCGATATCAACCAAGAATCTCGAGACTGTTACAAGTCTCCAAGAAATCAATAGACATATAACAGATATTCGCGATCGCTCAAGAAATAAATCAAGAACAAAAATAAGTGTGTTTACAAACAACATCTTTACTTTTAAAAGAAAACGTAAGCAGTTAAATCGGTTGTCGACCTACCCGCACTGCTGGCTGCACGATGGCTGCGTATACCTGGCTCCTTCCAGCCCTGCTACACTACCGGTCTCGCAGCCGATCGCCACTGCCATCACAATGTACAGAGCGATGGAGGCCACACACATCTTTACAGCTTGGATCAGCACGCTGCTCTTCACCACGCTCGGCATGACCGGTGCAGTAAACTTAACTCCCATATACTGAAAGTGTAGCGGATCTATCAATGATTTTATCAGCCAATAACCAATTGGAGACTATGGATATTCAACTGGTGGCACTGCTCAGAAGTATAAATAGACGAATTCGGGTAATAGGGAAACGCTGCTGTCGGCAACGGCAACAGTCATCACCTTCAAGTCCAGGATTGATTAAGATTTCTATTTCACTTCCTTTTAATACGGAACTTCCTAATTTTTTCTTGAATCGTTTATGCCATACGTTTCCATAAAACAAATTTAAAAAAATCCCCTTCTGCTTGATATTAAAATAATTATGCCCAAAAAGTATTTATATTGTTATTATATATATCTCGTTCTCCTCTGCCACATAATCACTTCCTTATCAACCCTAATGTCTAGGTTACAAGGATAAACCATTAGAGAGCGTAATAATCCATTATATAATAAGGAATCTTTGGATTGGATCTGTAGCACTACGAATCAATTGTAGAAGCCTACGTTCAGAATAGGACAACAATGAGTTACGATGATGATGATCAAATTATTAAAATAAATAAGTGTATAATAATATATATATATATATAATAATAAGATGAGGTTGCTTAACTGTTTTCCATGTCGTAAATGTAAAA
This sequence comes from Troides aeacus, assembly GCA_033220335.2. Taxonomy (NCBI): domain Eukaryota; kingdom Metazoa; phylum Arthropoda; class Insecta; order Lepidoptera; family Papilionidae; genus Troides; species Troides aeacus. The sequence goes on from CM067288.1 coordinate 919,941, forward strand.
GCATATCAAATAAGTATGAGCTCACCGCAACAGCCAAGACCACAGCATGATTGCGCAGCATCTCGGCGTTGTTCACCAAGCTGTTCCTCTCCATGTGTATGTAGTACTTAGACTGAAACACGCGTAGTTAGATTGAAATTATTAAAGTAAATTCTGGATAGGGATTATTGGATAGTTAATCGTATTAGAAAATCATTAACGCTAAAAAACCTTTTTATGGTAGGGAATTTCTCTTGGCGTTACAAACCATCTACGACGTATAATATATTAGTTAAGCTTATCTAAATATAATAGATGATCTATATATTAATAAATGGTAATTACACTGTTGTGTTAGCCTCCTTGCTTTAAATTTCTTTTATTAATTTTAGATAAATATACAAATAATACACATTTTTTGACATTATAAATTGTGTGACTCGTATAAATCTCTATACGAGTATAGTTGTTAAAATGACTAAAGGAGATTAAAGCGGTCATTTTGAGCTGAGAGGGAGAGAAAAATAATCAAGTAGGATGCGGATAGTGCAGGACTGATCGCTGTGGAATCTTAGTGTTACTGTAAGATGGGTTATTTATATTGGTACTTACCAATATTAATATCACATCTTAAATCAGTTAAATTTATGCGTTTAACTGAATTAAGGCGAGTTATTAATAATTGAAAGAAAAACGTGTTCTCTTCATTTAAATATTGCATGAGAGCAGACAGGGTACTTGTAAACATTGTTGTAATATATTACAGAGCCGGGCTTTATCGTCATGACTTTATAAGAGGTATCGTGTTCTGACTAAAATCTTTAACAATTAACAATTGATTAATATTTTTAAAAACCCAACTTACCCTTAAAAAGTCACTTTGATGGTAAGCGAACCCCCACAAACCAGCAGCTACCAAGCCCGTAGCCACCATCATTGACATAGCCAACGTATTAGAGAATACACGATAAACGCTCGACCTGAAACCTGAAAATTAATCACGAATAAATAATACAAGATGAAATCTAGACGATTACCAAAATTTGCTGACAATTATACATCTCTCAACAGAAATTAAAAAAAAATTATAATCAAAAGAAGAACAGAAACAAGGACAAAGTGTTATATAGGAAGAAAGATGCAAGAAAATTTTATAATTTTCTGGTAACATTAATTTTATCATGTATGAGGTTTCGTTTGATACAATTATCATTTTTTAACTTCTATATATATAATGTGATATATTGGTAACATTTGTTCATCCTAATACAGAAAAAAATTAATTCATGACTGTGAAAGAAATACGTTGTAAAAGATTAAACCATTCAAAAGTAAGATCAGAGGACTCATTTCTTTAAAAAAAAAATTTCCATTATTTGTTGATTCTAAAAGTTTCGTTTACAGACCATAGACAGTTTTTAAATTAACACAATACGATGAATTGCCATAAATTAAAAATTTGAGCTACGTTTCGTATGTGTAAAAGTCTAAGCTTTAAAAACAAAGAGTTCCGAACTAAAATCTATCTTTCTTCTTCAAATTATCATATTACATATAACAACTAAATGCTGTATTACCTTGAACATATTAAATAATGGTATAAAAGATAAAAAAAATCAGTAAAATATAGTTCAGTTAGATAGGAAAAATGTGGCCTATATGATAGTGGATGTCTATCGATTGATAATAATTAAAGTAGAAGATAGCAATAGCAAAAAAATTAATATATAAAGACCTAAATTTATGAAAGCCTTATTAACGAAAATTGTAAATGAAAGGGAACAACATGACAACACATTCACATGCAGACGAATACAACATTGAATTTACATGCAGGCGACTGTTGACAGAAATGATCTAGGGAAATACCACATCAGCTCCTATTGCACCCGACATTCATTATGCTGTTAAGTCTTCTCAGAAGATCTTTATTTAGTTCAGTGCAGTAACCATCGAATAGAAGTTGAACTTACTCCGACGACGATCAAAGCCCCCAAAATTAGATCGCCGATGGGGCCAGACCAGGCCAGACTGGACGTAGTCGGTGAAGGACCGAATGATGTGAAAATTTTAGGGAGAAGGTTATTTGATCATTCTGATCTAATTACATTATAATTTAATCATAGATTGTACTAAATAATCATATTTAAGAAATTTCTAGAAATCATGGGACGTGTGGAATAATATTATAATAGTCCTATAATAAACTTTAAATGTAGCTTTCTCATCATTTAATGACCATTAAGAGCTTTCGTTGACGATGATTGCCCATTGTGTACAGCAAAGCGTCCGAAGCTACACACGATTCAGTTTCATCGCCTACCGTTTAATTTGGAACTGTTGATCTTAGGAACGAAAGGCGAAGTCTCACTTATATCGTTCTGCATCGGTTTAGCCGCACTCTCGACGTGATTGGGAATGCTGATGTATATCTGGATCGCGTTCACCAAAAGTCCGGCAGCTACCATTAAAATTTGAAGCGTTATGTTCTTCTCTAGAAACTCTGTGAAGATGTGGTATCCCATAGCGAGAATCAGTAGCCTTACCGTTGCCAGAAGTCCTGAAAAAGTGATCAAGATTTTATTATTTGAAGGTATCTATTTAGAATTCTGTGGTCATAGAAATAAATGATTAATTAATTGATTATTTGTAATTTCGAACTTAATACATTTCGAAGTATTTTATTCTTACTATTTCAAAATAAACTCGTTAAGCAGTCATTCTAAAAAATTAGTTAATACTTAAACTAATTGAATATATTGACGCTACTAGTCGGTCGAACCACTACAAAGACTCAGTTTCCTCTTCTTCAGTCAAGACTTGTATCTACCACGCTGACCATGTAGAGTAATAGATCATATTCCGTGAAAGCTGTTGTTCTTAGGACTTTTCTCATTATGTTTGCCTTAATCGGAAACTCAAACTCCACATGGGTTGACTCGTGTCTTTTCGAAATATATATATATAGTAATTAAATAAAAACCATAAATGTAGTTATGTTCCACGATTTTCTCTTTTATTTCTCGCAATTACCTAAACATATAATTAACTTACCATAATGCATACTCATTCTAGAAGGTGCATGCTCGTCTATATAAGCTATACCGTGACACCAGATCACCACCCTCGCGGCTCCAGAGAGAATAAATGTGAATAGAATGATAGATAGCCTTAAACCAATTCCGGTAGTACCCCCAAAGTGACTGGATGTATTGTTGCTTTGGCAATATCCTGCAAGAAGATTTTAGGTTAATGAATGATGCTGTAAAGACACTGGCGCAGCCATTTGTGAACTGTGTTGGATGAGATAAATCTGAGTTGCGGTGGTACTCAACTAGACGGTGTCCGGCAATAGGAACCTACCACCGGCACTATCTTTTGCCTATTTTTACTAAAAACTAGTACTTACCAACATTCTCTGGCACGTCCACGTTGGGCAGGGCATACCAGAGTAGAGAGCTAGCTCCAGATACAAGGCATGCCACCACCAGTGCCGCCCGTCGCCGGCTGCTCCCTAACCAGCCTAGTAATGGCGAAACGACAGCTTCCAATACCGCCAGGAGTAGTACCAACAGGTCTGTAAAATTCAAGTCATAATTTACTATTCTCTCAGCACACATTCAGATTTCCAGCCGACAATTTAAAAAAAGATTGTTGCAACTATTTTTAATTCTCAAACATATCATCATATGTTATTTATACCATGTTCTAACTAAAAGTTTAGTAAACATTACTAAATCCATCAAGTTACTAAATGATTCAGAAAACATACATTTATATTATTTTATACTGTCGTTTATAAAATTTACAATCATATTAATATTATAGTAATAACCGCGCCCTTACTCATTTCTCACTTTTACTCTTTATCTACCTCACTGTCAAGAGACAAATCTCTTTCCCTCTCTCTCTTCCTCCTACTAAAGCACGTAATATTTTATTCCCCATATAACTATGCCAGCACTGCCCAGTAGAGGTTTCGCTCTTTACATATTGCTTTAGTTTTAACTATTGGGAGTCGGACATTTTTTAAATCTATATAAGTAATGATTTCTCATATTTACGCAAATACCACATATATAATATATTAAGGATCAGTTTTACGGATGTTATCGTCATTATTTAATTAATAATCTCGAGGGTATAGCACGACTATTTAAATACAAATCTTTGACTAGGATAAATTTTAATAAACTTCTGGAATCAGTTGAAATCTAAAAACACTGCCAACATATTGCTTAAGTTATAATATAATTCTTTATTTAGATAACATAGATCCAATAGTTAATTATGCTTACCAGACCTTATTTATCTATTAAAGCTATACTTACCGGTGATGTAATGTGGCAACTGATCCGCCTTCACACTCTGCTCGAGCAGTCTATACGCGCACACCTCCGCAATCGTGGTGGTCAACAGAGCACCCAGCAGGGCGTCGCGAAGCTTCTCCGCCACGAATGTTCTGTTGTGGAACCATCGCAGGAAACCAGATTTCGCTAAAATTAATTATACAGGGTGAAAGGTAATAGGTGTAAAAGATCTGGAGGGGCTAAAGTATAGCTCGTAACCTATCTGTCTATCTTTGTATGAAATACCCTATCCAAAAACAATTTGTTAACAGTCATGTTGGACGTTAACAATTCAAAAGTATATCATTATCATTGTCACCAGCACGTAGACGTGCACTCTTAGATAAAGACCTCAAATCACGAACAGTATTGTGCGCCAGTTCTTCGGCGAAACAGTTCGAGTTAAAAAAATTCTTTTAGGTTTTAACAAGTATTCATTCATTCATTTATCAGGTGCCCTCTTCAAACTGAAGTTTGGCGATCAGATTGAGAAAACTAGTTCGATCCTCAGCTATTTTTTTTAGCTGATGGTATGTAAACCCGGTCCATTCCTTAATGTCATCAAACCATTTCTTGCGCTATCTATCAGGTGCACGTTTGCAATTAATTTTTTCTTCCAGGATCAACCTTGGGAACTCATAAAGGGATCCTCTTTGAAGGTGTCCGAAAAATGTAACCTTTCTTTTCATGACGGTTGTCATCAGCCTGCGAATTTTATTTTATTAACAAGTAGTTGATAGTTTAATATGTTCAGCCATCTTCAGCGTTTATTGCTGTAGTAAGTTGAAATGATAGTGATAAATGAAGAAGAGAAAATACCTTTTGAATAACTCGGAACTCTTAGTCGTTGCATTTTTCAAACTTTCCTCTAACACTAAGTCTGTCTTTGTAGATGCTTCTTCCTTTTTTCAACAGTTATCAGAAACTGCAAAGACTCTGTAAAAAGCAATAACAATGTAAAAGTTTAATTTATTAAATTAATTTAAGAGGTATGGGTTTGATTCTATTTGAAGTCGAGGCTTCTGATGAAGGAATCATGAGGACATATTACAAGAACAACAAGCTTTCGTGGATGTGTGAGGTCCATCAAACCGCACTTGATCAGCGTGGTAGATGAATGGCCTTGATTCTAACCTTGTGAAAGAAGGCTCGAAATCTAAGCTGTTATCTTCACTAGCTGGTGGTAGGTCTTTATTGCTGAGGACGGTGCAAGTAGGTACTATCGCCTGACGCCTTTAACCTGTTAGTCCATTTCATCGATGTTCTTCATGGTGGTCTGGTAGCCTCAACCTTTCCCTGGACCGCAAGTCGCTCAATAGCTAATTACTGGGTTACCGACAGTGTGTTATGTCTCAGACGACGAGTGCAACCTGTGTAAACTCCTTATTAGTCCAAAGTTGTTATCTGCTACTGTATCAGTTACCATCAGCTGAATCTCCCACTCGGCTGGTCGGTTAATGGAAAAAAAAATACTTATGTACAGCAGTACATATCTTCCGGTTGATAACGTTATGCTTATGACAGATATTTTTGTTATATTATACAAAGTGTTAGGTATGTATTAATTGTATTTTTATGCAGTAACAACACACTACCCGATGTTATCGCAGAAACTATTTTTTTTAGTTTTATGTTATCTTATCTACGTTATAAAAATATGTTTTTACTGGAAACGTATCTATTTTTTTTACGGTGATTTCACACAATCATTATCTACAGCTGTGTCACCGTTCAGGTAATTACAATAAATAGAATTAAACCGTAATACTTTAAGGCAACAATGTGTTTATTTCCGCTGCTAAACAGTAGTGGCCAAACATTAATGTATTCCGGTTTGAAGTGAGTTGTAACTAGTGAGTTTTGCACAATGCGCACATCGCCTTGCAACATAAAATGTTAAGTCTTCCAGTAATTTCAATATCTACAACACCTTTCAAACCGGAACACAGTCATGTTTACACACTGCTGTTTGCAATAAGGCGCTTTTTAGTACTACTAGACGGGCTCTAAGCGACGAGCGTAATGTGGTACTGTATGTATCATCCTAACGATACGTTGTTATGGGTAGGCATATTAACTACAATCAAGTGAACGTCACACTCGTCTCGTCGCTTCATAAAAAAGTTTAATTGAGCAGGATGTACAAAATACAACCGTTTGTGCGAGTATGATGATGACAAAAGTGAAACCCATAACAGTATACCGGGGCCCCTTAAAAACGGCATTAATCTTCGGAAAATTAACTCTACACGATCTAATTCCCCCATCTCCTTTTCACAACCGGACGACAACGAATCTCTATCCTTATATCGTAACATTCCCAGTTAGTGAACAGAGATTCAGTTCTTCGTTCTTCTTAAGAAAAACAATGGAGTGGAACAACTTACCAGCGTTGGTGTTCACGAACAAACGACGTGGATGTTCCCAAGGAAAGAGTGTATAGGATGTTACTAAATCAGGGCGCGTTACCACCACAAATCACATCACCACTTAACATGAAATAGGATCGTCGTCAAGCGTTGAACTTGACGTTAATAAAAAAAATAACTCAGAACAATGGCTATTTACTACAGAAGCTATGTCCACCGTACCGACTGCTTTGTTTGTACTAACATCGCTATATCGCATATTTACATACACGCACACGCACAAACGTGTGTTTGGTGAAGTCATTCGTAAAGTCTATTAGACGCCAAGCAAATGATTCATTACATGTGTTTTCCTGATAAGAGACTATGAAAGGATTAAATATCCTTACCGCCTCTCTTCTTTCGATGAATCCTAAAAGGTGGCATATATGACGTACTTACATATGAAATTAGCGTTTTGTCCTACTGACCACTTTGATCTGAAATATCTCCTCTTTGGTTAAGAATTCCAAATTCAAATTTATAAATTCACTTAGCTGATACTTTTGAGTTTTGAAAACATTCATTTGGTTTTTCCTCATCATTTTTTCTTTGACGTCGCTTATTACCGCACAATGGAAAACATGAAATATCGTTATATTTACGAGTACGAGCTATACCGTGGCACCGGTACCAGTGCTGCAGAAATAGCTCGGAGGATTAATGATGTGTACGGCGCTGGTGGCGCAAAAGAAAGCACGATACGTTTTTGGTTTCAATGTTTTCGTTCTGGAAATTTCGACAAAGTGGAAAACTAAGATTTAAGGCTATTCTGGAAGCGGATCCATCACCAAGCACTTCAAAGGTAGCTGCAGGCTTCGAGGTAAGTGACAAAATTGTATTACTCTACTTGAAGCAAATCGGGACAGTAAAAAACTTGAACGATGTGTACCTCATAAATTGCGTGAATCGAACTTGCAAACACGCGGCGACCGCTGCGTTACTTTGCCCAACTGACACAATAATGAAGGGATTTTAAATCTTAACATTACTTGTGATGAAAAGTGGATTCTGTATGATAATTGAAAGCAGTCGTCGCAATGGTTGAACCCTGCAGACCTGGCCAAATCCTGCCCTAAACGAAAATTTACTCGGAAGAAATTACTTGTGAGAGTTTGATGGACTAGCGCCGGTGTCGTTCACTACAGCTTTCTAAAATCTGACCAAACAATTACGACAGATATCTATTGTCAACATCTGCAAACCATGAAGGAATAAGTAGCTGCTAAAGAACCGAGATTGGTCAATCGCTCTGGGCCACTGCTGCTTCACGACAACGCAAGACCACACACTGCACAATAAACCACTACTAAGTTAGATGAGCTACAATTGGAATGTCTGCGACATCCACCGGTACTCCCGGACCTTGCTCCAACAGATTACCATTTTTTCCGGAATTTGGACAACTTCTTACAAGGAAAAAAATCCAACTCTAATGCGGCAGTCCAAACTGCCTTCAAAGAGTTTATTGATTCTCGCCATCATGGTTTTTTCAGTAAAAGAATCCATGAACTACCTATGAGACGTAAAAAGTGCATAGATAACAACGGTGCATACTTTGATTAATTAAAAATATTTTACAAAAAAGAATTGACTTTATATTCCTATCGTACAAAACACCAATTTCATTTGTAAGGACCTAATATATGTATACAAATAACTAGCTGTTCCTCGCCTGTGTAATAAATATATTTATGCAAAGGCAAATTCTTATTCTATAGTAACTAGTTACCCGCCCGCTTGCTAGCCGTAATATAAAATTAGACTTGAAATTGGTCTGAAATATTCCTTAAGAATGACCGCAACCGTAAGTGAATTTCTATACTAAACATTACTATAGCAACCGCGTAAATGATACCAAACGAAAATGTTTATATAAGTTAATTAAAAATAAAACGATGAAGGATCTATGAAATTCATAAATAAATATTATTCAACCGTCCACAGATCATTCAGCGTCGAATGCTCATGTTCCCATGTCGATGTGTTCACTAGTTTTCACGTGATTAGTGAACGAACAATACCCATTTTCATTATAACTACAGAGATTTTGTTCGCTATCACTCTTCTCCTTTACGGCGAGAAGTAACTTCATATCGTCCGCAAACAACAAACAAGTAGTATTTCTGATGACGTCTGGCTTATCATTAATCATCATCATCATTAGCCGATAAACGTCCGCTGCTGGTCATAGGCCTCCCCTAAAGATTCCCACATCGATCGGGTAGCGATTCATATGAGGAGAGTTGGATAATTTCTTACTATGCTTTCCTAATGCGGGTTGGTGGGAGCCAGAGCCTCGTTTGTTGATTAGCAGGGTGCACCTGGAGCAGGTGAGGTTGGCTTGGGTTCCGTGAGTTGTTCTGCGAGAACGCTTGCACTCCCAAACACCTTTTAATTGTTTTATAGCTAACGTGCTATCACTTTTGACTTAAATGATTTTATTACGTTACATCGAGCCCAAACATTCTCATGCTAACATTCGAAATACGTCGTTTATCATCAAAACTCCATCACACACTTTCTTTTTCTTAAATTTCATTATCATAAACGAGACAAATGTTAAGAAGTCATATTACATAGAATTATTATTGTTATTAAAAAATAATACTAAATAAATAAATAAAACTTTTATTTGCTGAAAATTAAAATTAGTAACCAGCACATGTGATTGGAGTCACATTTTAAGCAAACAGGTTCTTATGCCGGGGGACTCCGCTCTTCCATAACAATAATCTATTAATACTTTATAAACCATAATACATTGATAAAATAAATATATATATTAAATTATATAAGGTGGATAGAGATTTTTTGTAGGTTTTTACTAATCCATACAAAATCGCTCGTCTTATCGGTTAATTGATTTAAAAAAAGTCACGTCTATTTTGCTTTAAAAATGACTGAGAGACGAATATTACTCACCAATTTCAACTAATATATTAACTGTTTTTGAATTATTTACTAAACACTATATAGACGCAACTTTAATTTTTTTCTCATGTACTGTAAAATGTGACTTAGTAAATAAAGCTACTTCATCGTAAATAACTGCGCCCGATTGATCACAAAATCAACTTTTCCACTGTGCAGCGTGCGCCGCGCCCGACGAACTGCCACAACGCGGACAACGCACGATATATATATACATATACTTATATATATACACACATATGTACATATAATCTTGTTAAAAACGTGATATTAAACTTGCGTGAAATAGTGCACAAATTATCTGATATTTGATAGGTTTCGGTTTTAGATAACAAAGCAACTTGCTACACATACATTGTTTACAAATCATTACTAATCAAGCTCGATTAATGATACTGCTGGTAGGTCACTCTTGCCGGAGACCGTCTGAGTAGGTACCGCCACAGTACCTATTGCAGCCGACCAACTATACTCTGCAAATATTACGGTGTTCCAGTTTTGATGGGTGCTGTAGCTAGTGAAGTTACTGAGGTAATGAGATTCGACATCTTATGCAATGCAGTGTAGTGTCTAACATCCGAATTAGCGCCACGATGTTATAAGCAAGCGTATTCAAATTTATATTATTTATATCCTAACGTCAGCGCTTGACCATAATCCCCGATGATGTTAAGTGGTGATGTGACATATAGGTCTAGCGTTATCATGATGAAAAACCACACCACTTCTGTTCCACATAATTTCGGCCGCTTTCTCTCAACTTCTTGTTTTAATCTCATCAGTTGTTCGCAGTAGAATTCAGAATCGATGGTCCTGTCTGGTGGTAACAGCTCATAATGAATAATGCCCTTTCAATCCCAGTGCACACACAGCATCACCTTGTTGTGAGTTAACCCGGGTTTCGCCACAGTCTGACCAGCCTTTCACCACGACCTTTTTCGCATGCTCTTGTCGTACGTGATCCACTTTTCATTACCAGTTATCAGCTTCTTCAAGAATGATTCGGTTTCACTACGTCGTAATAAAGAATTACAAACAAGTACACGGTTCATTATTAGGTTTCTTTCAGTGAGCTCGTGAGGTACCCAATTATTGAGCTTTTTTGTGTACTCAGTTTTTTCATATGCGCCAAAACTGTTTTGTGGTCAATTCCCAGTTCTTCAGCTACGTCGTAACTGCTGATATGCCGATCTTGCTCCACTTTTTCAAAAGTTGCATCCATTTTATCCGTAATAAGGCGACCAGAGCTACGTGCATCTTTGACATCAAAATTTCCGGATTAAAAACGCTTAAACCAAATTTGTGCTACTCTCACAGACACTGCACACTGCACTAGCTCCATAAACATAGCAACATTTTTTTGCGGCTTGCGTTGCATTTTTACCTTTTTTGTAGTAATATTTTAAAATATAAGGTTGGAAAATATCTCCCTTCCGCTTTTTTGCTCTTTATTCAATGCTTTATAAAAAGTGTTACAGTGATCGGATTTAGTTCAAATATGCGCCGTTTTGTTCGATAATCTGTTTCCATCTAGACGGCAACTTCATAATACCTCCCTCGTAGAAGCCCCCCTCCTTATTTGCGAAGAACTCGGACAGCCACTTTTCATAAGCCTCTTTTGAGTTCAACTTTACACCACCAAGGGCGTTCACCATGGACAGGAACAGGTGGTAATCACTTGGCGCTATGTCCGGGCTATATGGTGGATGCGATAAAACTTCCCATCCAAGCTCCCGTAGCTTCTGACGAGTCATCAACGAAGTGTGTGGTCTGGCGTTGTCCTGGTGGAACACTACACCCTTCCTGTTGGCCAATTCTGGACGCTTCTGGTCGATCGCCTGCTTCAAGCGGTCCAGTTGTTGGCAGTAGATGGTAGAATTAAGCGTCTGGCCATATGGGAGCAGCTCATAGTGGATGATTCCCTTCCAATCCCACCAAACACACAGCAAAACCTTCCTGGCCGTCAATCCTGGCTTGGCCACTGTTTGGGACGATTCACCGGCCTTCGACCACGACCGTTTTCGCTTGATATTGTCGTATGTGATCCATTTTTGGTCGCCGGTCACCATCCGCTTCAAGAATGGGTCGAGTTCGTTCCGTTTCAGCAGCATATCGCAGGCGTTGATTCGGTCCAGAAGGTTTTTTTGCGTCAAATCATGCGGCACCCAAACATCAAGCTTTTTTTTGTATCCAGCCTTCTGCGGATGGTTTAAAATGGTTTGGTGACTAACTCCCATCTCCTGGCCGCTGTCACGAGATGCCACATGCCGGTCTAACTCGATGTAGTCCATGATTTGATCGGTATTTGTCGTCACAGGTCTTCCGCCGGCTGGCTTATCCATGGTGTCGTTTTCACCGGCTCTGAATCGTCGAAACCATTCCTCCGCGGTTCGAAGTGATAGAGTACCATCCCCCAAAACACCATTAATGTCACGGAACGTTTCTCTAGCGGATTTGCCTTTAACGAAGGAAAACTTTAAAATAGCGCGAATTTCGGCGTTAGTGAACACGTTTACACGTCTATAACTGTTGAACGCAATATCCAAACTAATTATGCATAGCGTCGTTTTGTAGGTTATGTCAAGACCTTTCAAATTATGTATAGTATTGCCAGATACGAGCTCTGTAGCGCTTTGTACATAGCCGCGAAATTCAAAAGACAAAAAGGCGGAAGGGAGATATTTTCCAACCTATCGAATCTCTTCATTAGATTCACTCGTCTTAGAGTAGGTTCACTCGAAAATCACACATTTAACTAATTTGAATTTGGAATTATGTTCTTTAAAATTTAGACTTTCAATGATAACAAAACCAGCCAGACACAAATATATTAGTATAGCCAAAGAGATTTTATTACAAGTTCATACATACTATAATGCAAAAAGACTTTTTCCCCAACCTAATAATAGGGGGACCGGAAAGTAATATCGTTTCTGCGCATGCCAATACTTGATTGTCATTTGTCAGCTCATTGTTTTGTTCAGAGGCGTACCAAAGACATTGTGAGGTTATAGTGATTTCTTTACTTATAGACAATTGAATTACAATTTTTTTTTGTAATTTTGGGTAAAATGGCCAGCCAAATACCAGAAGAGGTACACATCCGGCATTGCATGCTCTTTGAGTTTCGCAAGGGAAATAACGCAACAGTTGCTACCAAAAACATTTGCGATGTTTATCCAAATGCACTGGACATTCGTAAATGCCAAAGGTGGTTTTCCAAGTTCAAATCGGGTAATTTTGATCTTTCCGACTCGTATCGATCAGGAAGACCATCAGCGTTAGACAACGACGTGTTAAGGGCGGAAGTGGAAGCAAATCCGTGTCAGACGATCGAGGAATTGTCAAACAGTCTCAACAAACCTTGGTCGACCATCCAAGAACATTTGAAGCAGATTGGAAAAGTAAGCAGAGCAGGTGTTTGGGTCCCGCATAATCTGTCCGAACAGAATAAGGCTAACCGATCAATCACATGCAACTTATTGCTTCAACGACACAACACAGAAGCGTTTTTTGATCGCTTGATCACAGGAGATGAGAAATGGGTCCTGTATGATAACCCAAAACGCAAAAGGCAGTGGCTCTCTCCAAATGAAATCCCTCGGAGTACTGCTAAGCCAGGTTTACACCCCAAAAAAGCGCTTTTGTGTGTTTGGTGGAGTATTCGCGGCATTGTTCATTTTGAATTACTGAAACCTGGAGAAACTGTTACTGCAGACCTCTACAGCGAACAATTGCAGCGAGTCAATCAATCTTTAATTGAAAAGTGGCCAGCGATTGTCAACCGAAAAGGCGTCATTCTCCAACATGACAATGCAAGACCGCACTGCGCAAGGCGAACTCTAGAAAAAATTAATGAATTGGGGTGGGAGGTGCTGCCTCATCCACCATATTCGCCCGATGTTGCACCATCGGATTTCCACTTATTCCGAGCGCTGCAACACTTTTTAAGTGGCAAAACATTTGCAAATTTGGATGATATCCAAAATGCCATCTCTAGATATTTTGCCGAAAAACCAATTAATTTTTATCGATCAGGGATTGAAAATTTACTCACTAGATGGCAAAAGGTTATTGACAATGATGGGGAATACATCATTGATTAAAAATAAAGACTCGTTAAAAATGTATGTGTTTGTATTTAGCGTAAGAAAACGACATTACTTTCCGGTCCCCCTAATATATCTCTCCACAACTGTACTGTCGTCCGCGTAACCAAAGGTTCCCGGTATGAACAAGTCATTAATGTACCGCAAGAAAAGAGTAGCAGAGAGAACGGATCCTTGAGGAACACCTGCATTAATTGGCATAGGATTGGATGAACGACCGTCGACAACAACGCCAAGGAGTTGGTCACTCAAGAAATCTTTAATCCAACTGATCAAACTAATGGATAACCCATACGCTGGATGCTTTTTATAAGCTTGTTGTGCCGGGCCCTGTCAAAGGCCTTAGAAATATCCAGAATCCCCAATTTGTCAAGGTGTTAAGCGATAATGAAACAGCGGATGGTAAATCGTGTTCGGCCAGAATACTTCAGCTCTGGTATCGAATCGATGCTATTACGTCAGCAGATTTACAATACGAGAATAGTAGCTATCTAAACGAATTCGGAAAATCCCACAAGCAACAGAAATCACACATCTCATGAAATTGAAGTTGTATTATTTAGTTTTTTTTTTGTATTTTTAATACCAGCTCCAAAAAAAAGTCTTATTAGTCTTATAGTGAACTAAAAAAAATTTTGTTTTTATCCTATATTTGTGCCTACATAAAAAAAAAACTAGTGTAGAGCATGCATTGAAAACCTAACTTTATCTATGATACAGATATTCTACGTTCTGCCCTGTAGTCTCGGGTTGTTAAGAATAGTACTAAGATAAGTCCTGCCTTTTGTAGAAAGCGACAAAATGGTTTTTCGAGTTGGTTGGAAGGTGGGGGCTCTCATTGCCAACTAAGCTAGCCCGGGGTGGATGACAAGTACGAGGTGGTCTTGTGCTTATCGTAACAAAGAGAGGTTTCTGGAGAACGTTACGGCACTCCTTAAGACGTGCTTAGGTGTAGTAGTGTAGTGAACGGAGGCACAGGTGTGATATCTCAGTGCCTCTTTAAAAGCATTAAAGATGAGTCTCGAGGGGGTTTTAGTTTTAGTTACAATCGGTAATCTCCACTGGTGGTGTCTCCGTTGCCGGAGACCGTTTATGAAGCTACCACCGCAGCCTCTATTTCTGCCGCCAAACAGTAGCGAGTAGTAATAGTAACATTACTATGTTCCGGTTTGACAGGCGCTGCAGCTGGTGCAATTACTAGGGTAAAGAGACCTATCATCTATTGTCTGAAGGCGATAAACGCAATGTGGTACTATAGATATCATCGTACCACCACGTTGTTACGGGCAAGGGAACCACTTATCAACAGGTGAACGTCTCCCCTCTATCTCGTCCCTTCGTCGAATAAAAAAAATTGTATATTCGATATTCATCTGCGGACCAGCACAATTTTCGTGTAGACCACAGCTTCGTTGTCAGCAACTTCAATACATAACCTAACCTACTTCTCCTGTTCCCGTAATATACCAGAAAGGAATAACGCTAGAGGTATTTACCTAAGTAATAGTGAACTAACACTGGTAACCAATATTTACTTTGAAATGTTGTGTACGTTGTTTTGTGTTAACTGATTAAATTATCTCATCTCAAACGGTACCATTAATCATATATTTAAACGTGGCTTCGAGTATGTGACTCATATCAAACTCAAAAGTTTCTCGTATTAATCATAAATTTTGTAGGTATCAAGATCAAAAGTGTGGTATAAAGAGTCTTTATCAGAGACTAGAATCAGTATTCTACTTCATCGTAGACATTTCTGGACGATAACGCGATGCCGTGTAAATAACATATAATAAATAAACTTATGTATATGCAATTTCTTATTATATAGTAACTAGCTGTTCCCCGTCCGCTGGCTGGCCGTAATATGAAATTAGACTTGAAATTTGTCTGAAACAATCCTTGAGAGCCACCGCAACCGCAAATGGCTTTATATAGCAACCATTACTCTAGTATTTTTTTTTTTATATTGTCACTCCTTTTTCCCAGTAGGGGTAGGCAGAGGTGAATAAGCCACCCACATTTCGCCAGATGTGGTCAGATTAGGTCCCATGTAACAGGGGGCGAGCCTGTTGCCACTTTATTGGGACCACCACACACACACACACAAAGATGATATCAGTGTGCGGGTTACCTCACGATGTTTTCCTTCACCGTATTTGTATCTCGCTGTTGTAACTAAAGTTCACAAATGTACATAACTTAAATATTAAGTCATTGGTACATGCCGAGGTTTGAACCCGCGACCCTCGGAATGAAAGCCGCACGCTCTAACCATTAGGCCAGCGAGCTGTTACTCTAGTAACCACATCAATAATACCAAACAAAAATGTTCATAAAGGTTAATTAGAAATAAAATGATGAATGATCTATGAAATTCAAAAATAAAATATCCTATAATCATTTACAAATTATTCCGCGTCGAATGCTCATATTCATTGCAATACGCAATCATACGCAAATACGTTCACTAGTTTTCACGTGATTGGAATACAAATAAAAATATTTTTATTACACATATATAGAATAATACGTGTAGATATGATACATGAAATAAATATACACATGCAGATCATGCATGTGTATATTTATTTCATGCCACTGTATCTGTAATTAAATTGTTAATACAGCACCACCTAGTGGCGAAGTATAACAAAGCAAACAAATATAAAATGATTTAAAAATACATCATCATCAGCCAATAGACGTCCACTAGCTGGATATAGGCCACCCCGAAAGATGTTCACATTTGTAGGGGTTCATAAGAGGGGATCCGGCAATTTACCACCACGATGGCTCAATGCGGGTTAGTGGGAGCCAGAGGCGTTTGATGATTATCAGGGTGCACCACGAGCAGGTGAGGTTGGCTTGGGTTCCGTGGGTTGTTGTAAGACGTCCCTTATACCCCCAAACAAAAACGAACATTTATTTTTGTACAGGGTGTCTGGTGGCAGATTTATGTTTTCAAATTTAAATAAAAAATAATATTTTTGACATATAATTTTACTAAAAGTATTAAAAGATAGAGTACAAATGCGGATTTCATTTTTTAAAAGATAATGTCATCCAAATGTATTCCATCCTGTTGCACACACACACACACTGTTCGAAACGGAGCCTCGTATTCCGTGCCACACGCTGCAGTAAACTTGGTTCAATTGCGCTGATTTCTCGCCAAATATTTTCTTTTAAGTCCACAACAGTTCGCGGATTGTTGGCGTAAACTCTCTCTTTGAGGTAGCCCCACAAAAAAAAATCCATTGGAGTTAGGTCGGGTGACCTCGGAGGCCACGGGATGTCCCCAAAGCGACTAATCAGTTTTTGAGGGAGATTTTCTCGCAACAAATCCATCGAAGCTCTGGCCGTGTGTGCGGTCGCACCTGTACCGCATCCTGTTGAAACCACGTGTGTGATGAGAATGATGAGAATGATGAATGAGCTCGCAGGTTCGGCAAAAAGAAATTCGAAATCATGAGCCAATAATTCTCACCATTGACATTCGTCGCTTGGCCCCGTGCATTTTCAAAAAAAATGGTCCGATTATCCCATTCGTGGATAAAGCGCACCAAACAGTTACCCTTGGGCAATGTAATGGTTTTTGGTACTTCAGTCGAGGATTGCGAGTTCTTAGAGCCCAGTAACGGCAATTTTGCTTGTTTACGTGTCCGTTTAAATGAAAATCAGCCTCGTCGCTCCAAAAAATGGAATTCACAGTGCGAAAACGCTCCAACATGGTTTCACAAAAAAATTTGCGTGACGCAAAGTCATTTTTTTTCAATTCTTGAATTATTTGAATTTTAAAAGGATGAAACTTCATATCTTTTTTCAAAATTTCATGCACGCATGCTCTTGGAAGTCCCAGTGAAGCTGCCCTTTTCCGTATCGAAAGTCGTGCATTTTCACGTAAACTGCGTTCAACCAGTTCAACGTTTTCGGGGGTCCTTGACGATCGACTAGGTCCTGGCCGTGGTGTGTTCATAGCCGAAGCAGTTGCGCGGAACATCTCCACCCACGAACGAATTAAATTCACACTCGGCCCATCGCCTATCCGTCGAATATTGAAATGTGAACAAAACTGTCGGCGAGCGAGTACGTAAGAATCGTTACTCTTGAAAAATGCTTCAATAGCGAACGCGCGATGCTCACCCGACCACTGCACCACTGCACCACTGCGACATCGTGACTAAGAAATCCGCACGATCGGTGATTCTAATGACACCACCTTCCCCCCGCACTGTTTATAACTTATTGAGATATTCGTTTTTTAAAATATAAATCTGCCGCCAGACACCCTTTATAATATTCGATATACACAATACATCAAATATTTTTTTGTAATATTATTTATTTACGGTCACTTAATGGTGAGTGAAATATGGTGAACTGATCGCTAACCTTTGCTAGTCGGAGAGGCTCCTTAAGAAGAGAACAATGGTGAATGTTACGGCCAGATTATGGGTTGCCCATAACAAAGTCAGATTGATATACCACCAAAAGGTGCCCGTCGTCTTAAGACATTAGAAATGCGTAATAATAAAAAAAAAGCATAAATAAAATTATATCGAATATTAAGCAGACAGGCAATGAGTAAGAGACACTGACGTCTCTACCCACACTACCTTCGGCGAATCATAAAAAGCGACTAATATTGGTCATAACCATCACGTTAAATTGAGGAATCAGACAACGACAAAAGATTTTACTTGCTTTTCACACCGATCAATAGTATTTCAAAGAATTATTATTATTCAATGAAGCGACAAGACGAGCGGAACGTTCACCTGATGACACGTGATACGTCCGCCCATAACATATTGCGCTCGTCACTTTGAGACATATGAAGTTGAATTTTATTACTCCAGTAATTTCACTAGCTACAACTTCCTCCAATCCTGTACACAGTAATGTTTGCACAGTACTGTTTATCGGCTACAATAAGAGCTGCGGTGGTACCTTTTTTTTTTGTTTTACGAGGAGGAAATGACTTCGGATACATGCCCTCGCGTAGGCAAAGTAGCTTATGTCGGACTTGCATCGACTAAAACCCCCACGTTGTTCCACCGCCATCGCTTTACGGCGGAGCCACGGGAATGGTTAGTTATAGTAAATAGTTTTTATTATTATTGTTGGCTTAATTATAAAGTAAAGGATATATTTAACGAAATTGTTTCACCCTTGTTAGTACAAGCCGTGACAGTGCAATATTTATTTCGAAATCGTGTTATGATAAATTAAAAATAAATTAAGACATTATCTATGATAATGTCTTAATTTCGATAAACAATGTTTTATCTCTTGAAGATAATAGTGTAGATTTCACACTTGGCTATGCGCCGATTTTCACTTTATTATCTTACGTCTTAGTCACCTTAACCGAAATCATACGCGGCAAACGGCGACCGTATCGTCTGACTAATTTAACTACATCAAGCTCGAAACGAGACGAGAGGAGGGTTCACCTGATGGCAAGTGATACCCCTGTCCATAACGACACAGCTCCTCATTGCACTCGCCGTATACATAAGATGTCGAATCTCGTTACCACAGTAACAATAATATCTACAGCGCCCTTCAAACTGGAGCACACTACTGTTAGGCGGTTGAAATAGGGGTTACGGTGATACTTACTTAGACTGTCTCCGGCAACAGAGACCTGCCACTAGTAGAGGTAAATCACTGAGACATAGTTGAATAGCACAATATCTAATACCGAGTTGTTTGACCAAAGATATGTTGTACATAGAAGGGATCGGTGCGCCTCATATTCGTGCAAAAAAGATGGAGGTGGAGTGCTTATTGCTGTATCTAGAAAGATAAACTCTAAAAGAATGTATGCCTGGGAGTCAATTTTGGAAGATCTTTGGATAACGGTGGAAATACCTATCTCTCACACAACCCAACTAATGGCATTCTGTGCAGTATATTTACCGCCTCCCGTACGGCACTCCACATTGGATCTTTTTATTGAAAACTGTAATAGTGTTCTAGAGAAAGCCATCTTTGCTTGTATTTTAGGTGACTTTAATTTAGCTTGTATGAACTGGGGCTTGTTGAGCGATTCCTCTAAGCCACACGTTGTACCTACCTTATGTCAACATTTTGTAGACTTTATGCATGTTAATGGTCTTATCCAACATAATTCTATAGTTAACTCCTCCAACAGAATACTTGATTTGGTTATCTCGAATACATCGTTTTGTACGGTTAGTCACTCTTTAAGCACTTTAAGTATAATCGATCAATTACACCCTCCGCTTGATGTTGATATTACCCTAATTAATGAAATAAAACTCCCTTATAATAGTGAAATGGTTAAACTCAATTTTTATAAAGCTAATTACCATAAAATCTTCGAAGCTCTTGAAGTCTGCAACTGGAACGAGTTGTTTGAACATATTCATGACGTTGACGATCGTTTACAACTCTTTTACAATAAATTAACTGAACTAATACAGAAGTTCGTACCAAAGAAAAAGTATAAAAGAAAACATTACCCACCCTGGTTTAGCAAAAATTTAGTTAGATGTCTAAAAGAAAAATATAATCTTAGATGTCGCTTCAATAAATATAAAAATCCTATGGACGAACTGGAATTGTGATTACTAAGTTCACGCTGTACTCGTCTAACAATGAATTGCTACAAACAGTATATTCAAAATATTGAGCTCCAAATTACCAAAAATCCTAAATTGTTTTGGTCCTACATAAAATCGAGGCGAGGTGGCCAAAGTTTATACCCTAGTCTGATGACAGATGGCGCGATAGCCACTTCTGACGGCCAACAGTATTGCGAAATGTTCTGTTCACATTTTGCTTCAGTTTTCACTAATAAAATTGATTCTTCTAAAGTATCTACAGATTATGCGGAAGCTGTTAGGAAAAATAATACATTACCTTTGGCTTTGCCAGTTATCGACCAGTCCTTACTCTTAAATAAATTGAAGACTATTGATATTAACAAGGGCGCCGAGCCTGATGGTATACCACCTATATTTTTGGCCCGATGTGCCAATCTGTTAGTTGAACCTCTTATATTAATTTACAATCTTTCCTTGCAATCAGGAGTGTTTCCGAAAATGTGGAAGATTGCAAAAGTAATACTCGTATACAAAACAAATAGTGATAATCATATAAACAACTATCGACCAATATCAATATTATCAAGTTTTGCCAAAGTTTTCGAATCCATGGTCTGCCCATACATACAACATCATTTTTATCAACTCTTAAATAACAGTCAACATGGGTTTGTTAAGCATAGATCTACTGCAACGAACTTGGTCGACATCACCGAGACCCTAATTGAAGCACTTGATGCTGGTAAACAGGTTGATGTCGTTTACACAGATTTCAGTAAAGCTTTTGACCGTGTAGCGCATCACATCCTACTGCAAAAACTGTCAGCGTATGGATTGTCAGATATGTTTTTGCAATGGATCAAATCCTATCTTGATGATCGCTCTTTCTTTGTCACTATGAATGGCTTTCAATCACACCTACGAAATGTCACTTCAGGAGTGCCTCAAGGGTCTCACTTGGGACCAATTTTATTTCATATTTTTGTCAATGATATCCCCAACATTAAATTTTCAAAAATCTATATGTATGCTGACGACCTTAAAATGAGCAAGACCATTGAAACAAATGATGATTCCCTAAAACTGCAAAAGGATCTTAACTCCCTGGTTGAATGGTCTGATAACAATGGCATGGTCCTCAATTGTAATAAATGTCTCGTTGTAAGATATGCTAGGAAAAGTAACATAATCACTTACAAATACAGCATAAAAGAAAATATCCTCCAAGAATTCGAAGTAATTAGAGATCTAGGGATTATCTTTGATAATAGGTTGACTTTTGTGCCTCATCTCGAAAATATTACGAAACGAGCCTCAAAAATGCTCGGGTTCATAACTCGTAATTCAAAAGGTTTTCGTTGTGATGCTAAAATTACTCTATACTACAGCATAGTGCGCAATATTTTGGAGTACTGCTCAGTTGTATGGAGGCCACACTATGCCACCCATACATTAAGAATGGAACGGATACAAAAAAAATTCGTTAGACATCTAAAATTCTCTTGTCAAATTCCTAAACGAGAAATCACATCATACAAAAACCAACTATCATATTTTAAAATGATCTCTCTAGCTGATCGCAGTATATTAAATGACTTATTGTTTGTATCCAAAATCTTTAATAATAAGCTAGATTGTTCTTCTTCACCCAACAAGCTCCGCCAAATAATTAAAAAGTTATTTTTAAAGAGTTCCTAGTTTGGAATGACATTCTCCTACAGTCGTTATATAATATAATATAATAGCATGTATTTTTGTTAAAGAATTAGTGTATACAAGCGTTGGTAAATCAAATAAATAAATAAAAAAATAATAAAAAAATGGTAAGAAAATATCTAGTCTGTGTACTATATACAGGAATATACACAGGAATGACAAATATCAGATTTAACTTATAAAATAATTAATTTGATAACTTGAGTCTCCAAATGAAATAAAACATGTATTCATACAACATTTAATACAACAAATATACACATACATTTTTTTTTCTATTTTATTATTAGACATAAAACACCATAGACAAGACTGCTATGACAAGAATAGTTCTTTCACTTTCAAGCAGAATCGACATGATATGGAAAAATAGATATTTTCATTAGACACTTGGTCCATAAACAAGAAAGTGTTTTTTTGTATTTGGGCAGTGAAAAGATATTGTTAATGCCAAGCCGTTAACTCGTACACAAAAGAGACAGATATAGTATACACACACTACATAATGGCGAATTTATAGGAAATATTCTTACATATCTAACATTTATAAAATTCATCTTAATAATATATTTGAAATACAATAGAGTAGATAAATATATATTACGTGTTACATGTCTTTTATTTCATTATAGCTACAGTTTATAATTGTCTTGGAACAATATTTGATATATTTTTTTTTAATACCAAAACAAATTGCAGCGATTATTTTTCTGCACTATTTTTTAGGTAAATTATTTTTGTAAGCTTGCCAAAAATCAATAGAATATAATTTTTATTTGGTCATTACCTTTAAAAATTGTTAATAAAAAAAATCCGGTGGATATTTATGACACCCTGTATGTAACAATTTTTAAATTTTGACTCTGTACACCGGAGTGACGGAATTAGTATTTTTGTTTTTCCATACATTTAAATATAGATCAGCCATGTCAAACTTGATGCAAAGGCGCAAAAGCCACTGCGCCAAGTGTCATATAGATGATGAAAGAAGTTAAAAATTTTTCTTTTTTATAATAACCTTTCTAATTTAATACACAGAGGTGTTCTATAATAGTAAAGTTTTTGTTAAGGACTTTTTTTGAGACTAGATTTTGCGGCTCACCGACCTTTGTTCCTTTTTCGCACCAGTGACATTAAATGTGACAAAGCTGACCATAGACAAACATAGATTAAGACAAATATCTATATATGTATACAGTTTAAAAAGATTATATAGTCCCCACATTCAGGGGAAAATTTATCCAAAACACGTAACATTCATCTACATAGATAAGATAGTTTGATAGCTCGTGAAAATCCCTATATATAACATGCTAACACTATAAAAGTTTTAGAAAGCATTTTAAATATGCATATACAATATTTAAATGTACCCACAAGATCATAATACATTAATTTGCTTGAAACAACTGCTATAGGTAATAAAGATCTAGTTATTAAATATAAAGAGTTAAAAACATAGTAATAAAATAATTTACAACAAATACAGTTTTAGAATAACATGAAAAGAAAAAAAATAATTTTATTTATTTTCTTAGATTTTTATTTTTTTCGATATTATTAAATCTTTACATATCTTATTATTTCGTGATTATGATAAACTTGGATAGTTATACAGTATAAAGTCTATGCAAGGTTTGATTTTAAATATGCAAGTAGTTTTAAAATCGTGTTAAACTAAGAGTTTTAGTCTAGATCTTTATGTATACAATAAATGAAAATAATACTTTCCCAAAGTCAGTTAATTTTGAATACAAAGGATAAATTTAAAACATTTCATAATTTTCATAAAGGTGTAATTATAAATATAAAATATGCACACCAATATATATAGATCACACATTATCTGCACGGTGTTGTTATCAAAACTGTCTAAATATCTCCGTTTTATTTATATTGGATGTTTCCTCGCTGTGAACCTAATATGTTGTTCTTTATACAACCTACTATATATGAGTTGCGGTAAGTTCTCTATATGCTTACCAGAGGTTTCTTAAATCTACAACGGATTAATACTTCATTTCAAATTCACAAGGTATAAAATGACATTGAAGTTGAGGATAGTGATGGTGATAGTGCATGCAACGAATACTCAAGCTCTAATATTGACTGCCAATACAGGACAACGATAGTGTATTGACTAATTTACAAAATGAGAGCGGCTCAGCTAGACAAATTTGAAAAAACTACAAAACATGTCAATGTCACCAAACCAGGCATCTCCTGATTCAAAGTCAAACGAAATTGACCAGAATATTGGAATATTTTTGTTTCGAATGTTATTTATTCTGTTACTCTTCTAAATAACTTTTGCAGCTTCATCACACACAGTTAAATCTTAATGATATGATATTTGTAAATGTATTAGTGTGTCTTCCCGATGCATTTTGTTAGCAAAGTGAAAAGAAATAAAAGTAATTTTTACTTCAGCCAAATTACAACAGCACTTTTTATAACTGTTTTATCATCAATAACTATTTCAACACATAAAACTTATTCAAATATATGATCTTTTATATATTTATAATGGTATAAGCTGCATAATGTGTGGCACCGTGTAATATGTATATAACATTGAAATAACAAATTATTTAGATTTCTAAGAACCAACACAATATATTAGGCAAATCATCATATAATAATATAACAATAAATTACTAACTATTGATTGTAGCAACTTATAAACTAATATTATAATAGTGTAACGTAACTGCACAATAAATGTACTGATTAAGAAAACAGCTCTACATAGTGGTGACAGCGCATCAATTTTTATATTTGTATTTATCATTTTTAGATTCTTGGCCCGTACTGGTGCCTTGAGCCTCATCTCAGTCGGCCGTCCACTATGGATAAAAAAATGCACAATTTAGTATTTATAAATTACTGTAATAAACATTTAAAAATGTGAAACATAAATAGATTATATCAAAAATAAATGTAAAGAATTAAAAATAATTTGAATAAATTGTTTCAGTTTCTTTACCTTCAAAGTTGCTCCCCCATCCTTCTGCAGCTCCTGCTCCCTACGCTCCATTTCTTCAGCCTTCAGCTGCATCTTCCTCACTCTCTCTGGATCTTTTACACCACGTGCAGCCTCTTCAGCTCGTCTCTTTTCTGCTGCCTCTACTTGCTGCCTACGTCTAGTCTCCTGTTTAAAATTAAATTTAAATTTAATAATGATTCATATATATATTTTCATATTTCAGAGTTGTAACCAAATATTCACACATACCATTTAACAAAGAATGCTACATAAAAAAACACACAAACTTTTAAAGACTACTGTCTTTTAAATTAAGTCTGGGCATGTATGTAGCTGCTGCATTAAAATTATTATATATAAAACTAAAACATCCTGAACCTTTCAATGTATTACAGAATAAAAAAGAGTATCATAATATTAACTTTTAAAAATATAAATCGAGAATTTCTTAAATAATCTCTTGATTAAATTTATTTTATTAAATAAATTAATAATTTATAATTAAAAAAAATACTATAGTAAAAAATAATGAATCCTGTTTATTTTGAACTTAATATATACGATAAGTATACAATTGTTATATTTTTGCGTCTATATATCACGGTAGTACAATATGATTATAAAGAAATTCAACTTTCTTTCGTCTTTGTGTAGTAATTTATTCATATTTACATAAAAATAATAATTCAGTACTGATAACTTACAGCATCTGGTGTTATTACATCCGACGCCGATGGTTTACAGCAGGACATAAATATACCCATTTTTCTTAAAAAAAAATTCACTAATTTCTTTTCAAAAACTCATTATCAACCACAATCAGAGATTTATGACAACTAGACCAACAAGTAACAACAAATCTGTGACCCTGTGGTAATGCCAGCAGATTTATTGATTTTCTACTACAGTTTATTGAATAGATGTAAACGAAGTTATATAGTGAATCTGAATAAGTCTTAAATTTCAAATGTTTCGGAAATACATGAGTTTAGTTAATTAACTCCTTTATTAATGACGAGGATCTCAATAAGTATAAATATAAGAACTGAATAATTTTTTTGTAATGCTACTAGCAAATTGATATTTCTCAATAATTAACGTGCAACACTTAAGTTGCGTTCAAAACCGTATGACACTATCAAGTACTACTGAATGCAAACATTAATAATTCGTTTTATTTAAATTGCATCAGCTTTAAAAAATATCTAAAATTTAAGCAAATTGTTACTAAATATATTTGATCAAAACTACGAAACCTAAATTCATAGTTACAATATACTCCAAAAACAAATCATTATTTATTACAATTACAATATACGAAACTTGATACTAACCATTCTTTTCCACAGGATGGTATTAATATTCGCCATTGCACTCAATAAGTTAGAAAGTAATAAGTTGCACTAATATTTCTATAAATAGCAATCACAATGAAACAAATTAGAGTCCCTGTTTGTTATTGAACGATGGATCAATAACTGAGAACATGGCCAAGTAATAAAAAATAGGTCACAAGTGTGGCAGATTTGGAAAATCTTTAATCTGTTGTTAGATTTTGCGCAAATTCACATCTGTTTACTTATTAATTTACCTAATAGCACATACTTATTTAAAATATTTGTGTAATAATTTCTTGACGTGTTAAAATTTTTACCAAAATAACTATAAAATTTGCTGTTTTCTAAATTGTTGAATTTTATATTAATTTTAAAATAATATTTTAATAATTACAAATTCATCCAAATAAAAAACTATATTTAATTTTTGTGCACTTGACTAACTTGCATATCGAATTAACATAAAAACTTATATTAATTACACTGTTATTCCATTAAATAGGTCAAGTATTTCATTAACACTAAGAATCACGATATAAATTACTTGTTGTGTAGGATAATAAGTATCGATATTTCTAAAATTTTTACCGGTTTTGCATCTATAGCACTAGCCATTGATAGATTTAGAATACGGGCACATCTCTAACGCAAAGTACATTTCATCCGGGGCTGTCGCGAATTGTAAAAAAAAATTATAAATTGCATTTTTAAAAATGTTATCTCGTGTCGCTTTGCGTTCAGGTATGTAGTATTTTTACAAAATTTCTCATTAGTGTTTGTTTGTTACCAAAAAGAGCATAACCTTGCTCTTACAGGGTTTATGTAATCACCGTTTTGACAATTCCCTGTACGTTCCTATCAGATCCTTTATTAAATTATAATTGAATACTATAATGACAGAAAACAAAAACTATAAGCAATGTTTATTGAAAACTGCAACTTCAGTAAACATGACTTTTGTAAAGGACATTGAAATATGTAATTCTTAGATTTCCACCCATCTTGCTTCATCTGTGACATGTTAAGGATTTTTTGTCCCTTGTAAGAAAATATTAAATATCGCTAATGTATGACAATACTATTTAGAAAAAAATATTAATGGAAGCAATTATAACACAATGAATGAATTACACCTATGATGAAACTTCTTCTTCTTCTTCTTTGAAAACATTATGATTTTTTTATTTATTTTTGTAGTAAACTTGAAGATTGTTATTACACTTTCAAATATTTTGGAAGAAAATTGAAGAAATGAATCAGGCATGTCTACAATACTTCTCTTAAACTGGTTTCTCATGTATGGAGTGATTTTATATGAATAGTTAGATCCCATAACCTCATTTGATGTAATTTTGTTGAACTTTTATTAGATTATGGCATAATATTGTAAAATCACTTATACTAAAAGATCAGTGTTGAAATATTCAACATTTGTTATAGGTAAAATAAATTTAAATATTCTATTGAATATCATTGTGGGGGGACCTATTTTGTAAATATTTGTTGTTTCAATGAACAGAGGTGTTCTCTAGTAGTTACCATTGATGAAGAATAGATTTTTCTAGTTAGAACTTTATAATTGTCTGAGCAGTATTTAAAGTTATTCTGTAATAAATTTGTTAGTTTCTAAGTATTCTCCTGTAGCAATTTCAATGTTTCAATATATAGAAGGCATAAATTGTGTTTTGGATTTTTTTATCATTTACATTAGGCCATAGTTCTATTTCAACCAAATCAATCCTCATCTCCACTTGTATTAAATGAAAATGAGGCCAGAAATGAAGGTGCCCTTTTCCCCAGGTGTGTCTCATGCACATACAGCAGGCACACAGCAACAATAACAAAAAAACTCCTTCCACCATCGAAACTGAACAAATGTGGTTCTGAAATGTAGCTGCAGAACATCTTTATTACATAACTGATAGCTGTTCTGCTATGGTGGCAGACAAAAGAACATTTGTCACAAATTTTCTGTCATTATTAAAAGTTTAAAATTTTTCTTTATAAATAATTAAGTTAAATAGTTTAAGTGATTTGGAATTAATTTATGTCAATAGTTGCGGCTCGGCAGTCCGCCGCCAGTGCTTTAGTAGCACGCGGCTCCGCGTCCGATGCTGTAGGAGTGCGTGACGAAAAAAACTTCCCTCGCCCTGTACGTGGAGAGCCTGGCAAAGTTAGGCTTGGATTTATTCCAGAGGAATGGTAAGTAGATTTATTTATTTTGATTGAACACCACAACCAGAATAAGCTAGTATACTATATCCTACTGCAATATAGAACATGTATCCTGTAATTTGTTAGGGATCCATAATTTTTTTTCTATTTTATCATTGTAATGATGATATTCTTTTCATAATATTATTACATTTTGTTTGATTTAATTATTTTACTTGCTACCATAACCTGTACACGTTGACCAAATATTGATTTTCTTAAAAGATCTGACTTGGTAGGTGCACATGAAAATTGATCATTCTGTGTAAACTTTTAACAAAATAAATTATATTTAACTATACATTTTTCAGGTTCCAGTTCTTCCACTCAAAGACCGGTGTCACTGGTCCGTATACATTTGGTGTAGGTCTTGCCACATACCTGTTCAGCAAGGAGATCTATGTTATGGAACATGAATACTATACTGGTCTCTCCATTTTCGTGATGGTATACTATGCAACAACTAGATTCGGCCCCAAGATTGCAGCGTGGCTTGACAAAGAAGTCGATGTATGTATTAACATTCAAATGATAAAAACGTTCAATCCTAAACTTAGTCCAATTCCTTATTTGTCATTTTAAAAAAGTAGTTTATAAACACTAATAATTTATGTATCATCCTAACTACTATTGCATTATTATGAGTGGGCAGCCCATATAACTGCTTCTTTGAATAAAAAACTTAATTTACAGGCAGTAGAACAAAGTTGGAATGAAGGCCGCATACAGTCTCTCAAGAATTTGGAGGAGGCTATTGAGGATGAAAAGAAGGAACAGTGGCGCGCTGAAGGACAGGAACTCCTTATTCAGGCTAAGAAAGAAAATGTCTTGCTCCAACTTGAGGCTGCTTACAGAGAAAGAATGATGCAGGCTTACTCTGAGGTATTTAATAGTTGAAAATATACCCTAAAATTCCAAGAAATTCATAATTATTTGTGTGGTAGTCAGTGGTCTCAGGGAGGTTCACACTTAATTCTCTTCTTCAGCAGGAGTTTCCCATAAAAGGAAAGATAGGGAAAAAACTAATGTATCCTAAGAATAACTGCTTTAATGTACAACATATTCTTCTGCTACAACTATTAATTTGTTAGAACCCAATATTTCAATGTCACTTACTATTGTGGGAAATTCAAGTCAAATGTTAGCTTAATGTAGTAAATAAAAGCCTTATCAATATAAGTATAACATTTTTAAGGCCCATAGGAAAGATAATAATCTTTAAATTGGCATGGTAGTATAGATATTGAACAGCCATTATGACCATCTTCTTAATGCCTATCGAGCACCTCATAAACATAAACTTTTTTCAGGTAAAACGTCGTCTCGATTATCAACTCGAAAAATCTAACGTGGAACGTCGCATCGCTCAGAAACACATGGTCGACTGGATAGTGTCTAATGTAACCAAGGCCATCACCCCCGACCAGGAGAAGCAGACCTTGGATAGATGCATCGCCGACCTGTCCGCACTAGCAGCCAAACAGTGATTTAGCAAACTATAATACATATGTAATATAAAATAAAGTCATCATGGTTATGTCGTATGTAGATTTATTACCAGTTTTTACTTTGCCAGCCCAATACTTAAGTTATAACTGTACATGAAAAAGCTTAGACTAATAGTATTTGGTTGTGAATCTAAACCCTTAAAACTTTTTTTGTACCACAAGCGAGAAATTGTCTGTAACACTGCAACATCTATTATTGCCACCAAGTAATAGTGTACTCGTAGCTCGCTGGCCTAATGGTTAGAGCGTGCGGCTTTCATTCCGAAGGTCGCGGGTTCAAACCTCGGCATGTACCGATGACTTAATATTTAAGTTATGTACATTTGTGAACTTTAGTTACAACAGCAAGATACAAAAACGGTGAAGGAAAACATCGTGAGGAAACCCACACACTGATATCATCTTTGTGTGTGTGGTCCCATTAAAGTGGCAACAGGCTCGCCCCCTGTTACATGGGAGCTAATCAAAAAAAAAAAAAAAAAAGTAATAGTGTACAAACATTAGACTTCACATTTGGGGGTGACGTCAATGAGATTAGTGGTCTCAAAAGAACATGCACAGTTCGATGCTGTATATCATATCCTAATTTTGAGGATGGGGTGAATAAGGTGAATGTACCGCTCAGTTTGTAGCTCTATCAAATTAAAAAATACTAAGAATATAAAATGTACGAATGGCATACTTATAGGGCAACATCAAACTATACACGTTCTTAATGAAGGTCTGTAAGATGTGTTGATTTTTTTACTTGTCTATGCCATTATCTTTGTCATTGATTTGGGTACGAAAATCAAACTTTTTATTTTATAGTGGATGATTTCACCACTAGTTAATAAGGAAAAGACAGTAATACGGCGATGAAGTACCATATTGTACAAAAGAAAAAAGAAGCTCTTGCAAGATGAAGAGACCAAAGACAGAAATTAAACAAATGCGTTTTAAAAAACTTATTAATACATTATATTCTATGGTACTATATAATCTTTTACTTTCTATTGGCCAAACATTAATTTTAGTTTCTGTGGCACAATGACTAAGCGCTAGCCTCATCCTAGGTTATTTTCCTTGTCCATATGATATGAAATTTAAGTGATAAGGTTTTTACGAACCCGCTTGACTAGTCACCAACCATTGTATATGTGGCCATTGGAGCGGCCCTGAAGATTAAAACAAGACCGGAGTACGAGGATTGCCCCGTTTACTTCGTTAAACGTCAGCTATGGCTGAGGAAGCTTGACGAATGGAACAGGAGGTACGTGGAAGGTGCAACGGCTTCAACAACGAGGGTATTCTTCCCCAACGTCACGTCAGCATATCGCGTGCTTCGTTAGCTCGAGCTCGACACGGTCTTGGTCCAGATGTTCACTGGGCACGGAGGATTCTCCGAGTACCTTTATAGGTTCAAGCTCAAGGAGAGTCCCGCGTGCCTTTGTTACCCGGCGTTAGACCAGACCGTGGTGCATATCCTTACTTCCTGTCTCTTGTTTGGGAAGGAAAGAGCGGATTTGGAAATACAGATAGGAAAATCGTTGGAAATGGTATCTATTGCCTCTCTGATGAGTGAGGACGAATGTGGCCAAATATTCTTAAGGTATTGCAAAAAAGTGATTGAAGAAGTATTAAAAAAGAATAATAAATAGATAAATAAATAAATAGGTAGTGCAAAAATGTAAAAATAGGAAATTGAAATATATTAGATGTAAAGCATAAATAAATTAAAAAAGAAAGTAAAAAGAAGTAAATTAGGTTCAAGGAAAAGGAAGAAGAAAAAGTTGATGACAAAAGGAATGATATTTTCTTTCAGATAATGTAAAGGAACGATTTCAGATATGGACGAGGCGACGGTCTTCAATCAGCGAGAGGTATAAAAGAAAGAAATGAGATAGAGTATAATAGGAGAAATGAATTTGGAAGATAAGTTTCGGAATGATAGTAAGAAAGAATGAAAGGAGAGAGAGTAGGGAAGAAACTGTGTAGATTAAGGATTAGATGTGAAGTGATTTGTGTAATAAAGGCCCTGACCCACAACACGCAAGGGGGACATTTAAAAAAAAACCATTGTATATGTGGTGCATATGGTTGGTGACTAGTTAGTATGAGAGTGAGAATACAATGGAAGTTTGATCACTTTTCACGATTTTGTAATTCTTTTCTCTGTATATAATTTTTGCCATAAAAAGTTACAAATTAAGTTAAGTACACATTTTTTTCTATTACATATAGTATTTTTTAATACTTTTACTCAGCACTTTTTAAAAATAGATGAAAGGATTATAATAATATAACGACACATTTGAAAGATAAATTACTTATATTATCAATAATAACATTAAATTTAATTTTTTTTCTCAAAATTTGTTTACGCTTTATCTTAATAATTATATGATTTATTTCACGTAAACGCAAACAACTTCCTTGTCACCATGACAGTCACCTGATTGTCAAAGCTATTTTAAGCGGCATCTATATTGTGTTTTCTTGTAAAGCCTTATATATAATTTATTTTGATAGTTTTATAAGTAAAACAGCAATGTCTGATAGCAGAGAGGGAGATAAAAAGGTAATAAGAAACATTATCTAGCTAAGTGCGTGAACCTCGGTTACCGTTATCGCTATACTGTCAATAACTTTAGTTATCTATTCGACCTTGACTTGCTCTAGAGGTCACTCGGACCCTTCTGGCAAAAGCTGTTATTTTACATCTCATGTATCAATTAAAATTTATTCAATAATAAATTACCAGACTTCATTAATAAGCGATACGACCATCTTAGGTTTGAGGGTCTACTTTTATTTTCACTTCTATATTTTAACTAAAATCTAGTTATTTATAAACATATTTCAGGCCGAAATTATTAATAATGTATGTCCAAAAATCTAAAAAAAAAATGGCCATTACGTAATTTGTTCAAATTATACATGTGTACATGATCCTGAATTTTAATTTGAATATTTATATTGAATACTGTGTTATTTAATACAATCGTAATTTTGCTCTTCACTAGAAAATTAAAATGTTCTTAAAGTCAAGAATATATAAAGTCACTCAGCTTGACAATAAATAGAAAATAAATAATTTAACAATTAAATTTTTTTTATGGATTTTCTTTTATATTTCAGCATTAGATTTACACATGTGTTATATATAATAAATTGGGGCCTATGTTTAGTTGTGGACAACAATAAACTGAAACAATGATGATTAGGCTAATATGACATGGTGATGATGAGTAGTGGAGTAAAGTTTTCCAAAAATTAATTATATTGATGACTATCCAAAATGTTGTTTACTTTCATTTACAATAATTTTTATTTATTAACATTGCAATATCCAACTCGTTTCTTGCTTTAATTAATTATTACAGATATAAAGTTATTCATTATATATAAAAACTATTTCTCGACACACATAGCTCTTTATGTATTCATTATTATTTCTTATCAATGGGTTAATTAGTAGAGAATGTAAACAAGAGTTGGGTATGTGTATTTTATCAGGCAGTAGACCTGGATCATCAAGTCCTGTAACAGATGAGCTGTTTCTGTCAGTTAAACAATGTTATTATTACTTATTAAATATATGTGTCTCTTATATCTCTTACATTTGTAGGGTGGGAAAGGGTTTTGATAAATAAAAAATCAATAATTTCTTGGCAAATAAAAATATAATTGTATATTTCAGGCCTATGATTGCAGGTTAAGGCCAGCGGTAAGCGAAGCTTGACACTATTCTATAAGTTGTAGATTAAAAAATCATTCAATATAGAAGCATGATGTTGGCATAGGTTATATAGTTATTAAAAAAAATTTATAATTTTGTTAATAACTGTATGTTATATAACCGATGCTTGGATAATTGGTGTATGGTGATTATTTTGTGTTATAGAAGTATCTTATTTGGTGCTTGTGTCATATTTTCAGTTTGCATTGTAACCACAATATATCCATGATTCACCATCAAAAGCATGTTATAGCTGTAAAATTTTAAATTAAATACTATGTATAGTAAGATATTTTTTAAATCGAATACCACTATGGATGTCTGCAAATTTTATCTATAAATATAATATTATAATGGCAACTGTTTTTAATCTACTTATAATTTTTCTTTAAACTAATACACTGTAGGTGTTGGTCTCTTTTCACTGTTAATGAGTGTCTACATTAGGTTAAGTGGCACTAGTAGCAGTGGGTGTGGCATGGCACTTAACTTGAAGGACTGTCAGTTGAAAATTGAGTTGGACTGATGGTCAAGATCAGCCACTGGATGTGATCAGCACCTGACCAGTTTGTTTGGAGGTTTCTAGATGAGGCAAACGTTATTAATCCATTTAGTGCTGAAGTAATTTTCGTATAGCATAAATTACGAAAAATTTTTGAAAAAATTAAATACTTTATTAATTAAGTGTGCATGAATTCTGATGTTTTACTTGAATGTAACATATTTTTTACTATCATCATCAGCCGATAGACGTCCACTGCTGGGACATAGGCCTCCTACAAAGATCTTATCGATCGCTCCCGCGTTGCTTGCATCTATAGCAATTTTTACTATACCAGTGTTTATTTAATCAAAAAAAAGAAAACAAACGAGAATATAAAAAAAAATTGGCAAAAATGTTTCCTCAGATCCCACAGACTCCCATTTTTACAGTAATTAGTATTTACTGCGCAACAGTCGATATCCCGACCCTCCCCAATTTAGTTTAGTCGCGTTAATAGAGAATCGATTTATCGATGGTTCGCGCGCTAAGGGATAAGCCAATGAAATTACCGAAGTAATGAGACATCATCATATGCCCCATTACTTCAGTACTACATCTTAACTAGCGCCACGTTGTTATGCATAGAGGTGTGTGAATTACCATCAGGTGAATGATTCCATCTGTAGCTATGGAAAATAAGCAAAAAATAAAAACGTACTTTGCGAGAACTACTACGGTAACATACGAAACACGAGTTCCTCCATGGCTAACCTTGTCCCGGGGAGAGGCATCTTGCACCGGTGCGTCTCGTATAGATCCCGGAGCCCCTCATAATGCACCGAGGGGGTTTTAGTGGGTAGAAGCCCCATATAACCTTACCTTCCCCCCCAGAAGCAAGGTATCTTTTAAGATTTCCTCTGCTATAAAAAAAAGGGAGAGGCATCTTAGCCTAGATCATTTTGTATTCGATGCCCTCCTGCGGTTAGTGTGTGTGGGTGTGCTGCGTGTCCTTCAAGCCGTTTTCCACTACGGCAACTAGTTCAATTATTATGGCAAGGATGCAGCATCGGGAAGATTTTTTTTTATGTATCGTTTTTGATATATATTTAGACATATATTTTAATTGTTATATATATATATATATTGAAACAGAAATAATATAACTTTGAATTTATAACAGTAAAATACTGACGTGAATTTTTTTGCACTGACGTCAGACCAATTCATCGAACCGCTTTTTGTATAAAATAAATTAGAATAATAAATTGTTTTGGTTTTATCAGAAATTTACATATATATATATATATCTACATGTATTTCTATATTTTTTTTACGGTTGTAGCACGAGATAAGCAGCAGTTATTCAAACCGCTTCAAACCGTACAATGTCTTTCTGAAGTCTATTTGTTCACCATAAAGTATTTATTATTATTTTTACTCAAGGCAATTGGTTATTTCTTGAAATGTTTAGTCATCTTGTTAATGACCGGCGTCATCGTGAATTTGCATTTGTGAGCATTATATTCATCATCATCAGCCGGTAGACGTCGACTGCTGGACATAGGCCCGCCCCAAAGATTCCCGCATCGATCGGGTAGGGACTCAAATGGAGGTATTTGGGTCATTTCCATACGCTGGCCCAATGCAGGTTGGTGGAAGTCAGAGCCTCGTCTGTTGATTAGCAGGGTGCACCACGAGCTGGTGAGGTTAGCTTGGATCCCGTGAGTTGTTGTACGGGACCACTTACATTATATTATTACAATTATTATATAATATTATAATCTATTTACGATATGTCATGACAAGAGTTTCCTTGAATAGTTTTTTTAAATCTTGGCGTGGTAAACAATTGTTGGCTTGGAATAGTAATTGTTATTTCGTCATTAGAAAAACTGCGCACTTCTTGATACAACGCAAATCGTTTTTATCCTATTTAAATATAACACAACAGTTAAGTTAAAAACTTTGAAATTGACAGACATTTCAACACTGATATTAGCTATTCATTATGTCAAATTTTCTACATTTTACATGTTTTATTATGTTAGGCAGGGCCATCGCACGCTGCGATACATATTACGTATGTTATTTTATATGCGCAGTTCCAGCTTAATGTAATGATTGCTTGTTCACCGTTACTACGGCATTTCATGCGATCCTTAGATAGAAATTTATTCGGCTACAAACTCGTAAATATATAACTTAAGCGCGGCTGTTTATACACCGGGCTAAATTATAACACGATTTGTATTCATACAACGTATATGCAAATGTGAGTGAAAAATTAAGTTATTTTACGGGTATGAATATGTAAAAATGATAATAAGAATAAAATAAGTAAAATTACCTGTAATTCTATCCATATCCTTGACTTGACTAACGCGGTGAATAAGTGGCGTTGATTCTCTCTTCGTGATACTAGGCAGAGTCCCAGCGGTGGGAACAATATAAAGGCTGTTTATTTATTTTAAATGTATTTAATCTTTTATTCGTCTGTCTTGTAAACTCTGCGTTATGTAATATATATTGGTTTATTGTTAACGCGTCCCCCTGATAACACGGTCGTGATGTATAGTCATGCCAGTAGTTAATACTTTGAGCACTATATTCACTGTGGTGATAATGTGTATGGACATTGGTATAAGTAATTGTGTCGATCACTTTATTGTTTAGTCGCGGCGTAACGCGCCCGGGAGCGTCCCAACTGACGGTTCGTTTTCCCGCCACAATTTGACAGCTCGAAAGTGCAAGTGCGATTACATTTTTTTTTTTCAGTGTTTTATTTGTCTGTGCCAACATGGACATGCTTAATAAGGTAAATATTTTTAATTAAATATTTTCTAAGCTATTCAACTCAATTTGTCTCATTGGTTTGTATACAGTGCGATAAGAAAATCTTTGATTAAAATGACCTCGTATTTGTGTAATGTTAACTTGTTTAAATATTTATCGATTATTTTAATAATTTCTGTTTAGTTTATGCTTATTAAACATTTGATAATTTCAATGGATCCCCACTTAAGTTTTCTTGTAATTATTAATTAAAACTGCACTTTGTTCAGTTCAAGTAGATAATTTCATTATTTTTACTAAAATATCCGTCCTTATCTTCCATCCTTCTGTCCGAACAGTCTCATCTCGTACATAATAATAGCATACATTACCTTCGAAGGTCGAATAGACAATTGTTTGATGCTAGTGTTACCATTTATTTTTTTACGTTATTTCCTTAATAGAATAGCACTTTTTATTACTGCTCATAGTATTAATTGGAAACCGTTTGGGTACCACAGCAAATCCTATCTCTGCTGCCTAACAGCAATGTGCAAAGATTACCGTGTGGGTTTTAAATGGCGTTATAGGTAGGGAAATTACTGAAGTGACGAGAGTTGACATCTTGTGTCTCATGGCGATGAGCACAATGTGCTGCAGAGTATATCATGTATAACATAGCATTAGTGTATAACTAGAGCCGTATTATTATGGACCTATCATCATGTGAATCGTTTACTCTGGTCGCTTTGTCGTGTAATTAAAATAATTATCACAAAAAAGTAAATGACTACTTATAGCTATAATATAATCTATAATCCTAACATGTGACGGATGATGAGCTGTGATCAATGAAAAGTATTAGTTATACAGTGTTCTAAATAGTTTTTTT
The DNA here is from genome assembly GCA_033220335.2 of Troides aeacus. Lineage (NCBI taxonomy): Eukaryota > Metazoa > Arthropoda > Insecta > Lepidoptera > Papilionidae > Troides > Troides aeacus. The sequence goes on from CM067288.1 coordinate 957,931, forward strand.
TTTTTTTTTTTGGTTACTCTTCTTCGAGATTCTATATATAGATATATTCTGTGGTCACCTTGTGTTAGTGATTTTTTTTATTTTGAATTGATTTGCAGTTTTTCACACGAAAATGCGAAACCACGGTTATTATAATAAATTAAGCATCGTATACAGTATTTCATTACAAAAGTATTTTTTTTATCTTTAGGACATGTTGAAAAATCTTTTTAAAATATTATATTCGTTGAATTGTTACGTTAAAGTTACCCTTAATAAGAATGAAGGGGGCAAGAATATCCTTTTAGGTCTATAGTTCATTTTAGTACAACATTTCTACATCTGCGACATAAATTATTTCCAATTATTATGATAGCGTATAACAAGATCTATTTAAAATAATTACATGGTATTTATCACTAAATTATCTATGTTTATATATTGTTCTATTGGAATCAGGAAGATGTACTGCACGTGTACATTTATGTATTATTACTGGTGTCTTAGTTAATCTTAAGTATTTCTCTGAAAATATCATAATTGATAGATGAATTGATGGAAATGAATCAGGAGTTCATATTAACAAACATACAATTGGATATCATTGAATTGTAATGATATAACTTAAAAACACCAAAACTCGTCTTATATAGAAATACTAGGTTACATAGAAAACCCATTTTACATTCCGATATGACTCCTTTGTAATCTGTGGTGTGCAAGGTTCCGCTCAACATCTTACGGAAGCCAAGTCAACTTCACCTGCACGGGAGCACCCTGTTGGATAACAGACGAGGCCCTGACCACCCATCAACCCGTACTGAACTAGCGTGATGGGGCTGAGACCCAAATTGTCCTCAATGAGAATCCCACAGAGAGGCCTATACCCAATAGTGGGTTTTATCTGGTTGATAAGAAGGCGAATATTGACCGTTTATATATATTTTATTGCTAATAAAACCTCAAACTATAAATGTTTTTAACAGTAAACTGATAAGAGGTTAAATTTTTAAATGATAAGTATATTTAGCAGCGAACAATAACGAAATCAGATGCGATAAGGCGGTTATTTTGAACTGTTTCAGTTGTTAGTCGGTTACGATGGAAATTTTAATGGTGGTAGGTCTCTGCTGCTGGTGACCGTCTAGGTAGATACCATTGCAGCTCCTATCGTACCCGATAAATAGTGCTGTGACACAGTAGTGTGTGTAGTCTCTATTGACAGAGACAGTCGATGATTAAGAAGTGAATGATTTGATAATATCAAAGAACCATTCATATAGAAAATCAGATGATCCATCAGATGAGTGATTAGGTCATCTCTTTGCTTTGTGTAATAAAAAACTTTAGTTATTAGTTATTGTCGCCTGGTCTAATAAGAGATTTCCGCGAGAGTAGAGATTCATCGCGAAATGTCTGGAACTATAAAGTCTGGAGAGGGCTAAAGAAATTTGGTAGGAATATACCTTTTGCCGAGTGCAGTTGAGCTAAGAACGAATTTTAGAAAGGTTACCCCTAAAAGTAGTTGCAGGGGTCTTAATAATTGGAAGGGGCTCGGTGAGCAGCAGATAGCTGACAAATTTCAAATCTAATTCTACCTTACAGTCAGTAAAGCGAGCGGGTAACAGCTAGTGATTTTTTTTCTGTTAATCTTGCTGCTATTACATTTGCTACAATATTTGGTTTTGAATTTGAATAAGTTTTTTTTATGTATTTTTTAACAGAACAGCTAGTGTTGTACCCGAGGAAAATTTCTTCGGATGTATAAAACGTTATCAGTAATGTTGTCGAATCACATTTTATATATTTTCCCACTTTCGATCGTTATCAGTGAGTACACTCGAACATACGTATCGCATGTAAAGTGTGAGTAGTCTTTATATTTGTTATCTGTAGGCTTACACAACGAACATTCGCGTCGATAGCGAACAAACTCCGTTTCATTATCGCACCGCGTTCAGTGCTCGGCCGCATCTCGCCGCAAATGGTCATTCAGCAATGAAATTGGTCATTTGTTCATAATTGGTCACAGTTGGTCACCGGCGTGCCGTTGTGCGATACAGGCCGGTTAATAAAGCGCGAATACAATGCCAAGCGAGATTGACTTCATACGATCTTGGGTTTGTATATTTTCTCTCACGGCTCAATTGTACCGTAGTTTATTACTTCCTCCATACCCTGTTGATTTTAGTCTAAATACATCATATTTCTGCTTAACTATAATGATTCTTATCTATTATAATCATGAACACTAACAGATGAGATGCTGTATGAGACTAAATTTGTACGGATGTTAAAAAAAAAACGATGAGTTTACCCGGCGACGGAAACAAAACTTTGTATACTGATTAATTTGTTAGAGAATGAGATGAATAAGCTGTGGATAAGAAAAATAGAAAGAGAGAGAGAGCGATCTATGAAGTTTTTAATTGACTGAAGTAGAAAAGAACGATAGAGAGATCGAGATAAATTAAAGTAGTTCAAGTATCACTTTAGATAATATAGAAATTATTCAATGTAATATATTTTTTAAAATATATTTCTAACCTCTGGATCTCTAGGTTCGCGTGAAGTCTGGCAGTATAGTAGCATTCAGCGACTATTCGTGACCTTCACTAAATCGTTAGTCCACCTTGTGGGCGCTTCCCTGCACTACGTCTACCGATACTCGACAGCTACTCAAGAACCTTACTGCACCATCGGCAGTCGGGCCTTCGAGCAATGTGCCTTGCCCACTTAAGTCTAGTAGTCTTTTGAGCTATTTCGGTGATCTCAGTACTTCTGATTCTCTTGGGATTTCCTCATTTTTTATTCGTTCGCACAGAGAAACTTGGAACGTAGCGCTCTTCATTGTCCTTTAGGGGCATTTGAGCCTTTTATAAGACCGATAGTAAGGGACTATGTTTCGACGGCCGAAAGCTGCCCACCCGAATTGAATTCGTCGATTGACCTTTTTCTGGAAGTTGGACTTACCTAGCTGGGTTGTTTGTCCCAGGTAAACGTATTCGACGACGACTTCCAGTGTAGAGCCCTCGACCATTATCGGCGTGTGTACAATATGGGCATTAGACATAATCTTTGTCTTCTCCATGTTCATTTTAAGACCCACGCGACCCACCTCTACAGAGGTTAACAAGCATTTTCCCAAGGTCTCCCATGGTCTCAGCCATAACCAAAACCTCATTCACATCGCTTGAGCTTTTGCTCTTTTATAAAGCCATGTAAGGAGTCATTTCTCGGTTGCATAAGTCAAAACCAAAATAGCAACGCCACCGGAAGTCTCGAAGAGTCTTCTCTCATCATGCAAATTCTATTCGCTTCCGTCCCAAGGGGTTCGTGTTGATGCATTCATTACAACTGCACTTCGGCCACTACAATCTGCATATCTAGGTTGGTTTGTAATTTTAGGGATTAACTTAGACATTTTTTTTTCAACCTGCATTAGAATCTACTAGCGATTTCATAGAGGCACAAAACTTTACCCATAGATTAGATTGGTAGAACTGTCTCTATTAGCGGGACGTTCACCTGATGTTAAGTGATACGCCTGACCATGGTAACGTAGCGCTAGTTGAAACGTACACTGCACCACAATGTCCTCGTCGCCTTGAGGTATATGATATCGAATCTCGTTACCCCAGTAATTACACTAGGCACAGCGTCCTTCATACTGGAACACTGTAATGTTTACATAGTATTATTTGTCGGTTGCAATAGGCGTTGCTGTAGTACCTACCTAGAAAGTCTTCGGCAACAAAGATATATGTCCAGCAATGGACGTTATCAGATGATGGTGATGATGATAATTAAAACATTCTTAGTAGTATAGTTTTTATTGCATATAGCGATTTCTTTGGATATTTACAAATCCAAAGAAATTGATTATTTTCGCGACCCTCTCACTCTGTTTTTCTCAATTCTTCGCCTCCCTTCTACCTGGTGTATTTCGCGTTTCCAAGGCATTTGTGGGCCTGGGCTTCGATTATCTTTTTTTTATTAACAATTATATTTTTGCTTTATTAACTTCTTTCTTTTTTTTATGTTGATGTTTTATTAACAACCATAGCGGCTTCATCGGCCTCAGGGCTCGCGGATCTTGTAACCGCGAGCTCTTCTTTCTTACCGTTCCCATCTTACTTTCCCTTTTCTTTTGTTTCTCATTCATTCTCCATTTCATTTCCTTCTGTCATACATCGCACTTAAATGAGGGAGACAACCTTTCATTACTTATTTTCCATATTGCATGTGTGGTAATTCATTAGTTACAATCACAGCAATCTAGGGCAATCAGACGATACGATATAGGAAATAGGTGCTGCGGTAGTACCTACCTAGACGGTTTCCTTGACGGGTATGTGTGTATATATATATATGTGTGTATGTGTATATGTAATATTAGATTAGAATCACATATTAGAATAATTGTGATAAATATGAATAACAAGAATGTATTAGATTAGCACAGATAATGAAATATTGTAAGAAATGTATAAAAGTGACAGGTCTCCTTTATTTGTGCTATGGAGAAAGAAATGATAGTATGAAGAAGAGAAATGTGAGACGGGATAAGAGAAACAGTGAAAGAAATGAGAATTATAAAATTTAAGAGGATATTCTAAAGACTCAATTTGAAGTTTTTTTTTGGATTTAAAAAAAAAGGTTTTTTTTGCACAGTTTAGAATTTTTTTTTATTTTATTTCAAAAAAAATAGTTTCGGTAAAATGCAATGTGGAGGTCTGATGAAGACAGCGTGTCCTGGTGTGCGGGATATCAGTTGTTCCAGTGACCGGAAATAGAAAATAATGGTCCTTGAAGAGGAAAAATATAGTTAAGGCGTTAAGAATCTTAAGAAAAATTGATTATTGGCTGATGATGATAAAATTGACTAGGGTCTCGTGAATAGTGTTTTTTTATAATCGATAATCATATCGATTATAATTAAAAAAAAGCTTTAATCATTATGTACGCTGTTATTTAATCAATCGATAGTTATCTACAAACGTAACTAAACGATAATTAAAATGCCTTCGTTATCATTTAATGAACTAATGTAATATATTTTTTTTAATTTTCATTCCTCTTCAACGTCATCATCATCATCCGCCGATAGACGTCCACTGCTGGACATAGGCCTCTCCCAAAGACTTCCACGTCTGTATGCGTTCTTAAGGGGGGGATTCGTACAACCCCTCCAAAGTGGATATCTATGAGGAAGGTCTTCTATCAGTTGATGATGGTGAATTGAAACAAGTGGTGGGTCTCTATTGCTACAAACCGTCTAGATAGGTACTACCGCAACGCCTATTGCAGCCGACAAACAGTGATGTGCAAATATTACTGTGTTCCGGTTTGAAAGGCGCCGTAGCTAGTGAAATTTCTAAGGTCAAGGCGCAATGTGGTACAGTGTATAACATCCTACCGAGCGCCACGTTATTATGAGCAGGCGTATCACTTACGATCAGTTGAGCGTCATGCTCGTCTCGTAGATTCGTTGAAAAAAAAAGTTGGATCTATAGATCATCGAATCGGGTCAGTTCGTCGATAATCCTCCGAATCGGCAAACATTAGCGTTTCCTTGTAACTGTGTACTCAGTCAAGAGGATATTTATTTATTCATCAGCGTTTGCTTGAAGATGTCACTCAGGCCAAGGTTGACAGAGCTTGATGTCAAGTGAGAATACTGAATAAAGTAATCATTTTTTTTTTTTTAAGTGATTTTTCTTATTTCAGAAATGTCTTGTTTAAAGCATTTTCCATTACAATTGGAATAATTATTACTTTATTACCACTATTGTTTTACTGATGGTTAACCTTTGTTGAAGGCTGTGCGTTTCTGCCGCCAAACACTATTGTGTTCCGGTTTTAAGGGCGTTGTAGCTAATGAAATCACTGGGCTAACGAAACTTGATATATGTCTAAATGCGATGATCATAGCGTGGTGATGTAGATAACCTAACACCACATTATCATGGACTCTGGTTTATTACATACCATCAGTTTTGGTCGTATCTTCGCTTCTCAATAGCGTGCATGTTATTTGCGTATTTATTACGAAATAGGATCTAGGTTAGCCTTCTAGATGTCTGATCGAATTACAGGCTTAGCCAAGACCGCATCGTGTTACTAGGACTTTATCCTTTAACATTCCTGCGGTAATGTGTGAGGACATTATCTAAGCTGTTTCCTCTACTATTAACCAAAACTCTTTCACAACAAGTAATTTTAAAAATATAAAGTTATCCATCTTATATTCAGATCCGGAGTCACCAGCGAACTCCGTCCGGTTCGCGGGACTTCAAGGAGGCGACCAAGCGCGATGCACTCGCCAGGGTGGAGGTGGAGCTGGAGCGGCTGCTCGCCGCCGCGCCTGAGATCAGGCAGCCGCAGATTCTCAAGGAGTTCCAAGGATTCAAGAACCTCTTCAGCAGGTTTCTTGCGGAACGTAAGTATACGAGCATATCGCTTATCGTAAGCAGCAAATCACATTGCCATTTGAGTTGCCAGTTCTCCGCGTATGACCAGTCCCATTAAAAGTTCAATAATGCTTAAGTGGTTTGCATTGGTGGAATGAAATACCACTTAGTTTTATTAGTAGTCCATGCCTAGGTCACATGCATTCTATGAGGTCTACCTCCTATGACATAAAAACTGGCGAGTAGTCAATAGAGGACTCTGTAAAACACTTTCTTTTTTATTTTGGGGGAGAAGGGGAAATCTTCGAAAGATACCCTGCTTCTGAGATTAAGATTCTTACTCAATAAATCCTCCTCGGTGCTCTTCATCAGTGCATTCGGAGAGGCTCCGACATCGCTTATAAAACGCACTGGTGCCCCTCTACTCTTTGTGTTACACGTCTCTGAGGAGGAGCCTAACCCTCCTAGGCACCAACCCTGAGCTATAACGCTGTACCTCTCAAGTTCGCTTGTTGAGTGGTAAGGGCCACCACCCTCAAGGCCCGGGAAACTCCTAGACCCTTTTAGTCGCCTTCTACGACAGGAAGGTCTTACCTTAATCCTTTTCTTACTAGCCCGAGACTACAGGGCTGTCTGTAAAAGACCTAGCCTTCCGAGTGCTTAATAACTGTTGACCCTATAAAAAAGCTAATAATTGCATCATCATAACAAACAGATATCCTTAAATTCTTTTTCAGAGGGTCCATCTGTAACGTGGGAAAAGATCGAGAAGCTCCCAGAAGGCGCTGTAATCGATTACGCAAGCTTGGAGACGCCGACCACCGATAATATTCACCACATGCTGGACAAGTTGGTGGTGGTTAAGCTTAACGGAGGTCTCGGCACCTCCATGGGCTGCAAGGGACCAAAGTCCGTGATTCAAGTGAGAAACGAGCTCACTTTCCTGGATCTGACTGTTCAGCAGATTGAGGTAACTACTGGTGATTAAATATCAGTTACTGTCTTCACATCACGCTTTATTCTTCACGTCACCTTTTTCAGCACCTGAACAAGACTTACAAATGTAACGTGCCCCTGGTCCTGATGAACTCGTTCAACACTGACGAGGATACTCAGAAGGTGATCAGGAAATACAAGGGCTTGAAGCTGGATATTCATACCTTCAATCAGTCCTGTCACCCTAGGATAAACAGGGAGTCCTTGCTGCCTATCGCGAAGGATGGCAACGTATACTCTGACATTGAGGCGTAAGTATTCGCCATATATTATACATCAAATTTATATCAGTTCTCATGTCAACATGTATAATTTTGGGAACTGGTACTAGTAATCATCATCATCATCATTATCAGCCTTTATTTATCCACTGCTGGATATAGGCCTTCCCCAATGTCTTCCACAAAATGCGATCCTCAGGTTCTCGCCGATCAAGCAAATCACTTTCGACTGCTCTGATGATGTCGTTGGTCCATCTGGAGAGAGGGCGTCCTACACTTCTGCGACCTATACGCGGCCTCCACTCCAAGATTTTCCTCCCCTATCGGCCATCACTGAAACGACAGAACTGGCCAGCCCACTGCCACTTCAGCTTGCAGATTTTGAGAGCCATGTCGACAACTTAAGTTCTCAGTCGGATTTCTTCGTTCCGCATTTTGTCCCTTAGAGAAATGTCAAGCACAGCTCTCTCTATCGCTCGCTGTGCTACTTTGAATCAGTGGACCAGCCCGATGGCCATGTCATGTCTCTGTGCCGTAAGGATAGAGAGGACACATTGGTTAAAGATTTTCGTCTTGAGGTATCGGGGTATTTGTGAGGTGAGGATGTGGCACAAACGCTGTCCCTAACACTTAATGCTGTGTTCATATCCTGCAGGTGGTATCCTCCAGGTCACGGTGACTTCTACGAGTCCTTCTACAACTCTGGCCTCCTCCAAAAGTTTATAAAGGAAGGAAGAACCTACTGTTTCATCAGCAACATCGATAACCTGGGCGCGAACGTGGATCTCAACATTTTAAACTTACTCCTCAATCCCAATCCTCAGAAATCAGTCTCCGAGTTTGTCATGGAAGTTACCGACAAGACCAGGGCTGACGTCAAAGGTGGAACTCTTATACAGTATGAAGATAAGTTGCGGCTATTGGAAATAGCTCAGGTCCCGAAGGAGCATGTGGACGATTTCAAGTCGGTCAGCCAATTCAAATTCTTCAATACGAACAACTTGTGGGCGAAGCTTGACGCAATTCAAAGGGTCGTGGAGCAAGGGTCTTTGAACATGGAGATAATAGTCAATAACAAGCATCTAGGCGAGGGGCTGCATGTCATTCAACTGGAGACAGCCGTTGGTGCCGCTATGAAATGTTTCGAAGGTGGTATCGGTGTGAACGTCCCGCGAAGCCGCTTCCTCCCGGTGAAAAAGACCTCGGACCTTCTGCTGGTCATGTCTAACTTGTACAGCCTTTCGCACGGCTCCCTCGTCATGTCGTCCCAGAGGATGTTCCCTTCCACTCCGTTGGTGAAGCTCGGGGACAACCACTTCGCAAAAGTGAAGGAGTTCTTGAATAGATTCGCTACGATACCCGATCTGATTGAGTTGGACCACTTGACTGTGTCTGGTGATGTCACCTTCGGCAGAGGGGTGTCCCTCAAGGTGAGGCAGATATAAGTTTTTACGTTTTTATTTCTTTATATCAACTTTTTTTTATTATTGAGTCATCATCATTAGCCGATAGATGCCTACTGCTGGACATAGGACTCCCCCAAAGATTCCCATATCGATCAGGTAGGCATTCATATGGAAGGATTTGGGCCATTTTCCCACCACTCTGTCCAGTGGGTGCCAGAGCTTCGTTTGTTGATTATCAGGGTGCACCACGAGCAGGTGAGGTTGGCTTGGGTCCCGTAAGTTGTTGTACGGGAACCGTTACACCCCTTATTGAGTAACTTATCTAAGTTTATTTAGGAAGTAGACTTTAAATATGGCCATCAGAATGAAAGATCTACCAAGTAAATGAAATGATGGAATGTCTGACATGATGCCCACGGCCACATGTCATCGTCGCACCGCTCGCCATCGGTAGGGAATTCATCCTCATACCATTGAACCGCATCGGTCATGTACGGTCCTGTTCCAGAGATGTTTTCTCCCGAAAACACTCAAATTGTGAAACAGGTAACCTGTTCAGGTTTTCCATAGGAGCTACAATATGAAGATCTTACCATCAGGCGGGCCGCAAGTCTTTTTGCCACCTAAATAGTATAAAAAAATGTAATATTAGAATAAATATAATAATAATAATAATAACAGCCCATTTACGTCCCCACTGCTGGGGCACAGGCCTACCCTCAATATGAGGGCGATTGGGCCATAGTCACCACGCTGGTCCAATGCGGGTTTGTGACTTCACACATGACTTAGAATAAATTCTAAGTCATGTGCAGGTTTCCTCACGATGTTTTCCTTCACCGTTTGTATCTCGCTGTTGTAACTAAAGTCCACAAATGTACATAACTTAAATATTAAAGTCATCGGTACATGCCGAGATTAGAACCCGCGACCTTCGGAATGAAAGCCGCACGCTCTAACCATTAGGCCAGCGAGCTACTATTATTAGAAAAAAAAAACTTTTTTAATTCCATCCTGTTTCAGGGCACCGTTATAATAATTGCGAACCATGGAGACCGGATCGACATACCCTCGGGCGCCGTTCTAGAAAATAAGATAGTTTCCGGCAACCTGCGCATCTTGGATCACTAGGAGGCTGTCATTATTGAAAAAAAAGTACATTATAATAGAATAAATGTTAGAAATATACTTGTTTGGTGTTAGAATGCACTGTGGATTAAGTTTTCGACAGCTGTTTAGTCTATTTTATTTTGTTCCGTGTAGGGAAGGGCAAAGGATTGAAGTTCATACAGCCTTCATCAATGGTTTATCTATGTACTAATTATTCTTCTTAAAATAGTTTAGTTAATAGCAATTTGTAATGCCAAACTATGCCATAATGTCATGCTGCAATTTTTCTTTATTTATTACATATATTTGTGCAAAAACTAGGCTGTGATTAAAAATCACAATGTTATTTCTAAAAAACATTTTTTATTAGGAAGTGACTTATATCCGCCTGTGGTTTTGTAACAGTTTTATGTAATCTAGAATTGCTTACTTTTGACCATAGACTAAGGAGCCAGATAGCAGACTACATCATCTTTCGTCACGGTGTTAACGTGGCGGACGAAAAATTTTATAATCTTTATTATCTCCATTTCTAGAAAAATTGATTTTTTTTATTCCCAGTCTTTTAATATCGCCTTTAATATTTATGTTATCAATATTAGCTGTCTCAATGCACAAAAATAATATGATAATTTATATGTAAAACCAGTCTTCGAACAGTGCGTGTTGTTAGTGATCCTACGGATTCGAATCTTGGTCGCTAAAAAAGGCTGAGAGTCACAACGGGCGATGCTTGAAGTATCTCTGCGTGATCAAATAAAAAATAATGAGATCCACAGAAGAACCAGGGTCACCGACATAGCCAATATAGTTGCAATGGGCGGGGCACATAACTCGTAGAACCGAATGGACGTTGTGGTCTTAAAGTGCTGGAATGGCGTCTTCGCACCGAAGAGCGCAGCATTGGCAGCATTGGCAGAACCCCCACTAGATGAACAGAGAACATAAAAAAATCGCTGAGAGCCAGTGAATTCAAACAGCGCAATACCGTGGTTTGAGGAACACATTAGAAGTGACCTACGCCCAGCGGTGGACCTCCATCGATCGAAATAATGATGATGACATAGAAAATGTTTTGTATCGAAACAAAACATTTATGACACTATTAAATTATGAAACAACTACTTCACGATGGTCAAAGATGTATTTTTTTTATTATATGTATGTATATAATTGGTTTGTAGTCATTGTTTTGTTGTTGTATATCTATATGTTTGTATTTGGTATAACTCAAAGGCAGCAATTATTTGTAAATATTTTTGTATGAATTTATTTTTTCAGTTTATTAATATATTATGTATAATTTCAACAATTGAAATATTAAAAGGTGTTCTTCTTTTTTCATTATTATTATTTAATTGTATTATACATTAGATCGTTTAAGTGCATTAATTTCCATGTATGTGCAAACTAGAAAAAAAAAAAATCCATAACTGCCAATTTACGTCCCCACTGCTGGGACACAGGCATGTCCTCAATATGAGGACGATTGGGCCATAGTCACCACGCGGGCCCAATGCGGATTGGTGACTTCGCACACACACCTCAGAATAAATTCTAATTCATGTTCAGGTTTCCTCGCGATGTTCTCCTTCACCGTTTGTATTACCCTGTTGTTACTAAAGTTCACAAATGTAAACAATTTAAATATTAAAAGTCGTCGGTACATGCCGAGAATCGAACCCGCGACTTTCGGAATAAAGGCCGCGTGCTCTAACGCATTAGGCCAGCGAGCTACTCCATTAATTACACTCAAGTGTTTTTATTCATACCTTTGTGACAAAATCCGATTTTTTTTACCTAATTAATATTCTCTGCTGAATATAGGTCTCCGAAAAGGAGTGGTAATACTAACGTAATATTTTAGTTGCGGTCACAGAAAAGTACTGCTATTAATCTAGAATGATTGGTATTTCCATTTCTTTTTTCAATAAACTGACCACACGAACTATACGTTTACTTGATGGTAACACGTCCGTCCATAACAACGTGACTTTATTTAAGACGGTGAACATTGCACTACATTCTACTAGTCACCTTAAGATATGTAGAATCTCGTTACCACAGTAATTTCTCTAATTACAACGACCTTCAAAACGACACTATCGAGATGGTCGATTTTATATATGATGTGTTTTAAGTCGTGATGCGTGCTACAAATAAATTAATTTCAAAAATATAAATAAAAATCAATGGATTTATTTAGAAATATTTATTTATATTATATATTTGATCATTAACTATAGTATATATGAGATACAAATGATGCTTAATATGATGAGATCGAATATTATACAAGTGTCGCCATTGTCTAAGCAGGTGTGATGACCACTTTAGAGTTTTTGACAAAGGAGTAGTCGTTCAGCCTCATTCTGAAAAAATTAAAATTATATTATAATGATTAATCTAAATTTAATATTTAGTAACGACGTATTTATTTAGTAAAAATATCAATTAGGATGATTAGCCTCTCTATAAACTAAATTTATTATTTGGATAGTAATTAAATAAAATAATAAAAGTTATATTCCTGAGTAGCCAAAAATGGAATATAGTCTGTAAGCTATCTTCATGAACAAAATTTTCGCAATAGTATTTTAATATAATTAATACGTTTTTCTTATCGGAGAATTTATTAATATCATCATAACACTACATGATTAAAAAATACATCACTTTAGATGATATCCGTTAAGTGTAACATTACCTGGATCATTTTGTAAATGTTAGAGATGGCTTCGTCGTTGCGGCAAGGCAAGGCGCCCATCATGGAGCGCTTGCCACCCCAGCTTGAAGTGAAAGTCAGCTGCGCCTCGGCGATGAGGCAAGCGCAAGCGGCAACCAGGAAGAGGATGACGAAGACCTTGTTCATTTTGCTGGATTGTTGGTGCTGCTCGTTGTAATTGATGAAGTTGTCAAGCGACTGATGCCTCTGGATGAGTCCCGTGCTTATTTATACGTGTCGGATGGGACGAGCGAGGAAGCCCTGCGAGATTCAATTTGTGAGATCGCAAGCAATTATTGCGTCTGCTCCGTGATTGTTCTTTGCGTAATTAGAAAAGTAATTTACGTAGGTCGAAAACAAAAAGTTTTCACTGGACTTAATTTTACTTTTATTAGTTCAATTTGTTTACTTCTTTAATATATGATGCCAAAAACGGTAAAGTATACTCATCCAGAGTATTCTGGGTCTCAAACGCAAAGGCATGCACTCACTCGTACACTGGCTCCTTGGACCTATCTAAATAATAATCCTCAACTCACTCAAAAAGGACACAACTATGCTTTATAGGTGCTAAACTTAAATTTACTCGACTGAACTGTTAAATTGGTAAGTTTCTTATTATGTATAGATAAGCTCAGAGATTTCGGTTGCAGTTTGCATACCTCACACGAAATCTGTTATACACGTGCGTGCTCGTATGTAGACAGTTGGAACACAGCGATGCTGTTATAGGAAGAGATGTGCGATATAGAGCTTTTAAGACAGGCGAGTTTGAGAAAATCCTTCCACCATCCACACTCCACGTAGCCATGGAATTAGCAGCAGCGCCTCGTTAAAGTTTACTGTATCTCTCTTGACAAATAATGAGTAATATATTGTTATATTAGTCTAAAAGATATTATTTTGATACATTATTAAAATGAATTATTTTATTTTAAATATTTGTATGACACCATTTCTGTGTCAGTTGTTGACGTTGGTAAGTTCTTAAAGAAGATGATCGACTGTTTGTCGTGAATCCTTTTTCTATTAAAAAATGATTTTTATATAAAAAAATATAACAGTAAGAAAATTTACGCTTTTTTATAATGCTAGGAGTTTTCAAGGTGGCCCGATGACCTGGTGAACAACGAAGGTGTTGGATGCAGCGACATGGTATTGATCGTCAATAGCCTGAAATGATGATGATGATAATAAACTACATAGGAGCTATGAATATAATTGTAGAATAAATATAATAGAAGTAATGGACAGATTTTTCCGCAATAAATAAATTTTAATCAAGTCTGACTATGTCTTCAGTTAAACAAAGCAGCCGTACAAAGATAATTGGATACAAGTTCTATAAAATCCAGGACTCGCGAACGGAGACATCATTCCGCGTACATCATGGAGCTACTGAGAGGTTTCAGCGGAGTTCTGACTCGCGTTAAACTCTACATCATGTTTGCATTAGCAAACATCTTTACTGCAGCCAACGGGCAGCTCATCTTCACCTCTTTCTGGGAGCCGAAGGTGAAGGGCGAAGGTATCCCGCTGCCCACACCAGAAGAATAGGAGTAAAGAAATCGTGAATAGTAAGTCTTAAATTTTATTTAATATAAACAGATTTAGATAAAACGTAACAAGTTTCAATATGTACTTCGAAAGGACATATGATAACAAGTATTATATCCAATTTTAACATTTTTTTTATTCAATTAAGCGACGAGACTAGCGGGGTTTTCACTTGATAGTAAGTGATACGCCTGCCCATAAAAACGAAGCGCTAATTAGAACGACACACTGCACCACATTGCTCGCGTTGCCTTGAGACAATATATTGTCTCATACCTCACTAATTACACCAGCTACGGCGCCATTCAAACCGGAATGTAGTAATGTTTGTACAGTACTGTTTGTAAGCTGCAATACGCGCACCTAGACGGTTTCCGGGAACAGAGACCAACCACCAGTAAAATACTACTAGCTTGTCTTGTTACCTTCGTGGCAATAAATATTCATAGTATTTATTACGGTCCCTAGTAATTTCTTTTACTGGCAGTTTAATGACGCATCATTAACTAGAAGCGGGTAAGGAGTCCTTGCCAAAGTACGATGTCTTCACACCAGGGCAGCTCCTAACGCTGTAGCGCTGGTCCGATCGTAAATGGAGTACCGCTGCCACGTCTGCAACTGACTGGTTTGGACTCGGTAGAGAGCCACGCCCTAAGGATAGTCGGTGACCATAAGCTGACAAGTAGTAGACTTGATAGCCTGTAGGGAGGTGGTGGTGGTATTTCGGGGTGCACCCAGAAACTATAGGATTTGATACCGCCATCGCATCTTTGGGGGAGCACTATTATATCCAGCTGTGGACGTCTATCGGTTGATAATGATCACCTTTACTATCGGACGTAGAGACACATCGCAGTCAATCATCTCTACGTTGTCGAGATCCCACGCATTAGGACGAAAGGTTTCGCTCCGACCTTCTTGATATGAACAGCGAAGGGTTGGAAGTGTCTGCGTTAGTGTTCCCGTCCAAGTATAACGTGGGAACCTTTACGAGTACATAAGTTATTTCTAGACTTGTGCGTTTTACAACCAAAGATTACATCACCGCTTATCATCGGGTGGGATGTTAGTCTAGCGCAAGTCTCATCATCATTATCATTCTGACTAATATACGTCCACCGCTGGACATAAGTCTCTTATAATATGCTCCACAAAACACGGTCTTGTGCTATTTGAATCCAGTGGTCGCCATCGATTATTTTAATGTCCTCTGACCACCTAGCGCTAGTCTATACATTGAAAGAAGGGTTGATAAATAAAACACGTAATGGTGGGTGGGTATAATTTTATTAAAATCCCTTTTCATTACATTTCCGTTCACTCCTCCAAAATAAAGCTATAAATAAAATAAAATACATTATAAATTATATATACAGATTCTAATTTAGTATAGAGAGGGGGTTGTGTGTGTGTGTGTGTGTGTGTGTGTGTGTGTGTGTGTGTTGGTGACATGGTACGAGTTCACAAACAGCTCCATGCTCACTTGCGATCATTCACGTAGATTGACAGGATACAATATATTAATTTAGAACTATTTGTTTGTTTTGTTAATTTTGTTTACTAATTTAATTTTGTATTATAAACAAATGTCTGTTGTTTTAATGACAATGCGTGTTTGTTATAAACTAACGTTGGTTTAAGATTTGAACCTTATTTATTAATGTAATGTTATAATGTTCAGACGCCGCAAGAACCTCGTTACGTCGCTTCCGTGTCGGACAAATGATATAATTGACATCATCAATACTTTGATTTCCGTTTCAGACATGCAACAGCCATTCCGCAGCTTCTAACCGGAAGCACCGACCAGTGATTGCCGTTGCCACACAAATAATAACGACGTCGATTTCTTTTGCGATGGTTTCATTTTACAAAAATTACGTCAGAATTTGATATATACGTGGAAGTTATTATATTCTACATTTTTCATCACAGCCCAAGAATATCTAAGAAGGACATATCTAAATGGATAGCATTAAATATAGAAATGTTTAGTTTCCGGTGTGACGGTGTACGCTGATGGAAAATAATCATCTATCATATATGTATCGCTTGCAGACGTTGGTATAAACGTTGGTGTGTTGTAAAGATTGTTTAGTCTATATATTTATTGTATAATCGCAGTTCTCTCACACCTAGTAAGCTTCAAACAATCAACTCTTTATTGTTAGAAAGGTTTTCTTTCACCCAAAATTATATCATCCGCAAAACGAACGTTCGTTTTTCTATTGTCACCGGAAGCGTATATAATAAACAACCCAACGTCAAAGCAACGGGACGGAAATAGAAAACTGAGCAATAACCATCAACACAAGCAATGTAATAATGGAGTATCTTTTCTGATCTGTTCTTTATCTAATCTTCAACCCTCCGCCGCGATGTGCGGAGAGGCATTCCTCGTGCGGTCGCCGGCAACAAATAAACAGTGCGAATAAAGCTGCCACCATTACTAATAGCTTATTACATCCAATTACAACCAGATACAGCGAATGTGAGATAGCTTAGACATCGATACATATATAGAGCACAGCTTGGGGCAAGATACCGAGCTGGACAAATGAGCGGACTTAAAAGCGGAGCGCAACAGCAGCTCCCGGATAGCTCAGTTCTAACAATATCCATTTACACCGTCATTGAATACGGAAATTAGAAATGATCATTTCTAACTGAATGGAAATGATCATTTCTAAATTGTTCCAGGGTTACATCTCCGATCCTGCTCCAAGGTGTATTTTTTAGGAAAAGTTATCTTATATAGATAGCGTTACAGTACATAGTGAGTGTTGTGACATCGAAAATGGCCCGAGAGCTTAAGGTAACCTTATTATATAGTTATACTGTACAGTGAGCGACACAGGTGTAGAAAGTTGTAGGCCTCGTTATATACACGTACCGTTAGTGCCTACGGAACCTTCAGCAACGTTGTTTTAATGCGCACATAAACACAAATTAACCAAATCGCCCAAAATAGCTTGTTTTTTACTAAGACGTTCACCTGATGGTAAGTGATACGCCCGCCGTTACGTTGCGCTCGTCTCTTGAGACATAAGATGTTAAGTCTCGTTATCTACGTAATTACACTAGCTACAGCGCCCTTCAAACCGGAACACGCTGATGTTTGCATACTACTGTTTATCGACTGCTAAAGGCGCTGCAGCGTTACGTAGTCGGCCTCCAGCAACAGACACCTACCACCAGTGAAATCCATCCCAACCACCAAATCAATGCCTGGAGTCAAGTGACAGCGGACAGGAAACATTTCTCAAAGATTTTTTATTTGCCTATCAATATAAATTATCATTTATTAATTATCAATTATCATCAAGTAGCTCGCTGGCCTAATGGTTAGAGCGTGCGGCTTTCATTCCGAAGGTCGCGGGTTAGAATCAAAAGGTCTCGGCATGAACCAATGACTTTATATTAGGTTGGGGAAAAAGAAATCCATTATTTTTTCGGTAGATGGTTGGAGTGATAAATTTCTCGTAAAGTATCGATCAAACAGTTTCAGATTGATGCTCGTTGGAAAGGTGACATTTCGCAGTAAAAAAATTCTTTTGCTGTTTTTTGTTTGGTGCATTCAATTGTGAGTTACAGGGTGTTAAAAATGGAAGTGAATAAAGAGAAAATTCAGTACATTTTACAGTTTTTCTTTGACAAAGGCGAAAATGCAAGCCAGGCGGCTAAAATTGTGAATGGTGTTTATGGACCCGATACTGTAACAGCCAATTATGTGCAATTTTGGTTTCGTAGATTCCGTTCAGGAATTTTTGATGTTAAAGATGCACCTCGCACAGGTAGGCCGGTCGCCGAAAATGTCGATAAAATCGGAGAAATGATCGAAGTTGACCGGCATGTTAGCAGTCGTAACATCGCCCAGGAGCTAAAAATAGACCACAAAACAGTTTTAAACCATTTACACAAAGCTGGATTCAAAAAGAAGCTCGATGTTTGGGTGCCACACCAATTAACAGAAAAAAACATGATGGATCGAATTTCCATCTGCGAAGCCTTGGCCAAACGGAATGAGATAGACCCATTTCTTAAACGGATGGTGACTGGAGATGAGAAATGGATCACATACGATAACCCTGTGCGAAAACGATCATGGTCAAAGAGCGGTGAAGCACCTCAAACGGTGGCCAAACCAGGACTAACGGCCAGGAAGGTTCTGCTGTGCATTTGGTGGGACTGGAAGAGGATTATTTATTATGAGTTGTTTCCATATGGCCAAGCATTAAATTCTGATCTCTACTGTCAACAACTGGACCGTTTGAAGATAGCAATTGACCAGAAACGGCCAGAATTGGCCAACAGGAGAGGTGTCGTGTTCCACCAGGACAACGCTAGGCCACACACGTCTACAGTGACTCGCCAGAAACTTCGGGAGCTTGGTTGGGAAGTTTTAATGCATCCGCCATACAGTCCGGACTTGGCACCAAGCGATTACCATCTTTTTCTTGCATTACAAAATTTCATTAGTGATAAAAAAATTGGCATCTAGGGACGATTGTGAAAATCGGCTACTAGAGTTTTTTGCAAATAGAGACCAGGACTTCTACGAGAGAGGCATTATGAAGTTATATTTAAAATGGCAATAAATCATAGAACAAAACGGTGCATATTTGACCCAAATCGGACAATCCGAAGCATGTTAAATAAAGTCCTGAAGTTCATATAAAAATAATGGATTTCTCTTTCCCCAACCTATTATTTAAGTTATGTACATTTGTGAACTTTAGTTACAACAGCGAGATACAAACGGTGAAGGAGAACATCGTGAGGAAACCCGCACATGACTTAGAATTTATTCTAAGGTATGTGTGAAGTCACCAACCCGCATTGGGCCAGCGTGGTGACTATGGCCCAATCGCCCTCATATTGAGGGCAGGCCTGTGCCCCAGCAGTGGGGACGTAAATGGGCTGTTTATTATATTTATTATATTATATTATTATAAATTATCATCAGTTGACAGACGTTCACTGCTGGACATAGACCTCCCCCAAAGATCCCCAGAACGGGTAGGGCTGGCCCAATGCGGGTTGGTCAATAACAATAACTAAAATCAATATTTATCTAATGCAAAATTTTGAAAAACAGTAATCAAAACATTTCAATTTTGACGTTGCCAATAATAAAAAAAAAACATTGATTTTATCAATTGTCTATGAAAATGAATGTGGCGATTGCGGCGCGTTAAAACAACGTTACTTTGAGAAGTTATTCGAAGAAACTACTTAACATCGAGATTAAAGATTAAAATGTGTTACACAAATACCATTTGTCTCAAAGACGATCGCCCTTACCGCTAGGTCACGTGCACGTCTAGATCTCGCCTAGGCATCGCACAGGGTGTGCCGCCGCCTGCGCAAAGCGGCGTAACCTCACGTGAACTAACCTATACATCGATGGTGGTTTTTACCATGAAGCTATAAACTAATACCGATTATGGAATACTACTTACTAATACATGAATTATAACTGTAGAAGATTAAATCGACGAGCGACGAGCCGAGCGGGAAACCTGATTGTAAGTGATCCAATGGTATACTCAGCACCGCATTGCGCTCGTCGCCTTTAGACATGAGATGTTAAGTCTCGTTACCCCAGTAAATTCCTAGCTACAGCGCCCTTCAAAACGAAGTACAGTAAAGTCTGTACACCACACTTTGTGAGTAGCAGTAGGCGCTGCGGTGGTACCAACCTAGACGGTCTCCGGCAACGGGGACCTACCACCAGCGGAAGATACTAGACTTACAATTACCACGTATCCATAATAATTCATTGGTTATATGTTATACACACAGAAATAGACATTAAGATTAAAATTCGGGCACATCCTAATTTAAGTGATTACAATGAAGTGTTACTGACATCCAGATCGGTTTCAAAAGCGACTAAGTGACCCGTTTATCTAGAACTACCACTCCACCGTCTGTTGGTGCGAAGGTGCTTCCACTGCTCGACGCGGCGTTATTGAAATCAGACTTTAGACAATATAGGGTTAAAGTTTAGATTTCAATTGTGCTAATAGCGGTATCCATAGACAATGTATACCAGTCTATAAATGCCGGCAGGCGCCGCGTCGTGCGTCCAGTGGAGGATCAAACCTTTCACACATACAATTATATTTTTTCAAAGTATTTGATTCACCTACCCACGTCCGTACATTTGTAGTCTTTGATAAACAACAGTAGAGAATGTTTTATTGAGAAAAAAAATCCATAGACAACGTCTTCTCTACTGGTTAATTTGCAATGTTGTATATTACTGAAATAAAATCAAGCATTTAAATATTCAGCTCTACACGAACATCAATGAGTTATTTTATCTGTGGCCTGTCACGTGTCACCTTCCGGTCGGCTGTTGCGAATTTGTGTAGAGCCAAAAATTTTAAAATGCTTTTTAAAAATGGCAACACTTGACCTTCCGAAAATAAGCATGGAATAAGAAAATATTTAGATGTTATACTTTTATACACAGATGAAAGTCAGAGAGGGGGAGACATTAATGAAAGATTTGGGATATGGCATGAGAACACATCTAGTAATGACGTGATTTAAGCAGATCCATGTATCTATTTTAGTTTGATAAAATGATACGATCCTGAAGCGGGGGAAGAATAATGAAAAAAGTACAGCAGACGTTTCGGATCTTTCTTAGTCCAATGAAGAAAACTAGTGACTATTGGACTCGGCAAGATGGGAACGGCTATTGGTGAATATAAATTTTGTTAAAATTATAAGCTGGGTAAAGTACAATTAATAAAAAGAATGAACACTGAACCGTCCAACTGGAGACTTCAGAAGGAGATGGATGTAAGTTCTGCAGCTGTTCAAAGTTTTAATAATCGCAGTCATAATGGCTTGGTTGGGATGTCCAGTGTTACACGTTGGTGATAGGGAATCGGTTGAGATGAGGTCGCGTGGTGATGATTGATGGTTTAGGGCGCGTGGAGTTCAGTCCGCGAAGACGTTCCGAGTTGGTCGCGGGGTGCGTGCTCGCTGACGGGTGGACGGGTCACAGGCGCGCGCGCAGGCCGCGGCCCGCGGCGGTGCTCGGCGGCGGCGCTGCGCACGGCGGGCGCGTCGGGTGCCGCAGGCAGGAGACGTAGGCGAGCGCGAAGATCACGTACGGCGCCAGCACCGCCACCGCCAGCCGAGCCCGCTGCGGCGCGCCTGACGCTTCGCGCGAGAATCACTTCTCCTCGTCCTCGTCGCGGAACAGGTAAGTCGACCTACACAAACAGTTGCACTTAATAAACAAACACTCACTATGGTGCTAAGCTTCTAATGCATAAGAACGTGTTGCTAGATACCACCGCAGAGCTTATCTACGCAGTCCAACGGTAGCGCGCAAACGATCTGCTTTGTCGTATAAATTATTAAGCTTGATTATTATTATGAATAATATTATTAAGCTTGAGCTGCTAGTCTTTTTTATCTATAAGCTAGAACTTACCCCCACATAACATAGCGTCGTGTGACGTTGAGACCATGGATGTTAGGAGCAAAAATGCCAGAATAAAGCAATGCTGTTATGGAGGCAGATCACAATAGGTGTGTGGTAAGTTAGCCAGGCGGAGTCGAAAAAAATCACCACCAATGAAATGATCTACGCGTTCTGGACTGTCACTTAACGTCATGTAAATATAAAGTCTGTTGTAGATAAGTACCAAATCAATAATATTGATAATTTGTATAAAGTATCAAATTTGTTAAATATCTCACCAATAGGCCAAGTTGAACAGGGCGAACACGAGTGGGAAGGTGATCCGGGAGATGACGTCTATCCTCTTGGAGCGCGTGGGGAACTTGGACATCCAGAGCCGGCAGCAGTTCTTGCGCTTGTTGCTGATGTGGATCTCGCACTGACGGATCTTCGCGTCGACCACGCCACCGCGCATCAGCGGCTTCTGTCGGTTGCAGACCAGTCAGGGAGGACGGACACAGTGCACTTTGGGCGCGCGCATCAACCACTAGATCGGTATCGCTGATTTAACTTTTGTTTTAACCACCGCCTCAAAACGTAGTGCTAAAACTATCACACGCGTATCCCTTAACCGGAAGCTCTGTTTGTTATAAACTGTTCAATCAATTTTTATTTCTAAACTAGTTTTTTTTAAAGACTAGATTCAATGTACTGTTACCATTTACTAACTTCTTTACAATATTAATATATTAGCTGGTAAAGGGTAACGATGAACTGAATTCACCCTATAAGATTTTCTCAAACCGAAAAAGAAAGAAGGTAATGTTGTATGAACAACAAAAATCTCAATCATCACTCACCTCCCAAAGCAGATGTTGAAAGAAATTTCAAGATTCAAACTCACGATTAAAAAGTTAAAAATAACTACTTAACCCAAATTCAAATGATATATTGGAAATTTATAAAATTAATATTAACAATAGTATAATCGTAAATATGAAAAACATTCCACTTTTGCAAGAGTGTCTACACTAGTAAATGTTGTAAAATGTTCTAGCTACTTTAGATAACTGGAAATATCATGACCTAATCTCAGTTACAGGGTACATGATGATTTTGAAGAGCTCAAATCATTCATTTCTAGTGATCATATATTACTTCATGCATCTCATTAAAAGTACTATCATTTCTTAATAACAAGTTGATATATATAAATATCACATTCAATCAAATTACAAGTGGTAAAATTTCATCAGGCAAAATGCTAGATTCCGAAAACTGTCAAAAATTTATAATCGTAATGTATCTAAGCTAAGCGGTAATACTTTATCACTCCTACATCAGCAAGCGATCTAGAGGGAGAAGAAGCAGCTGGAAGAGATCGGATAAGAGCTCACCATAGCGAAGGTGGCGTTGCTGTCCGTGTCCAGGAGGTCGGAAGCGGCGTCCATGCTTGCGGCGGCCTCCATCTCCCTTCTGGTTTTCTTCAAGTTCTCCCTGTGCATGTCGGAGCGGGAAGCGTAGTTCACGAGAGCGAACTCCAGTAAAGCGCCGAAGACAAAAGTCAGACAAACCCCCGTCCAAACGTCAATGGCCTTGGTGTACGAAACGGGAGGTAGGGAAGCGTTGATGCCGGAAGATTGGGTCGCCATCGTGA
The DNA here is from genome assembly GCA_033220335.2 of Troides aeacus. Lineage (NCBI taxonomy): Eukaryota > Metazoa > Arthropoda > Insecta > Lepidoptera > Papilionidae > Troides > Troides aeacus. The sequence continues at coordinate 981,424 of CM067288.1, forward strand.
GGAGGGTCGTTACTCCTACAATTCGTATCATCGATTAAAACAAATTCAAACATGGTTACAAATATAGTGCAAAAAATAATAAGCTCCAGACATATATAGAGAGTTTAAAAAAAAACAATATTAAAATAAATAAAACGGGAAATCAAATTAATCATAAGCCGATAGACGTCCATTGCTGGACATAAATAGGCTTCCCCCAAAGGTCTCCACATCGATCGTACCGGTATACATAGTATTGCGAGGCCTCCCACTAGGTGGACAGACGATCTGGTGAGAATCGCAGAGACTCACTGGATGCGAGCAAGACTGGACCGATCAAATGAATAGTTACCGATTATTCATTAACGGTTACTATGGAGATATCGGACCTCAACAGACCAATACATACCACAAAGGTATTTGATTATATCTGTCAGGTTTATTGTCGTCATATTTGTTATCAACACGTCATAAATTACTTTTAAATTAATATTTCTAATAAAATTATCTACTAACCCAGTGACACCCTGGCGGGTACGGCGCCCTGGTCGAGCCAGAAGGACACCCAAGATACGATGACCAGCATGCAACAGGGGATGTAGATTTGGATCAGGTAGTAACTGAACTCTCGTTTGAACAGCAGATCCACTTTCAGACAACTGTATTCACCTGGACAACAAAAGGTTTACGCTTTCTTAAAGAAAATTCAGTTTTCTTTTACAACATAAATGACCTAAATGTGCACTTCATGATGATGTAATTCTACGTCATCATCAAATCACTTTGAGCTTGACAAGTTCCAAATGGTGAATGTAAATAAAACGAAGAGATTGTACAGCAGCGAAGGAATTGTTGATCTATTTACCTGTATTGGTTTTGCTGTTGCAGTAATCCGTCAAGAACTTCTCCAGCGTGAAACGAGGCAAATGCAGATTCTTAACGACTTGCACGGGATCACCTTCCTTCCACAAGAACACCAGATCGTCAGTCGTCCAGCCGTCTAGAAGAGTAATTTATGTCATTGTATATAAATATTAAAATAAATAAAAGAATCGTGGACATCTTTTAGAAGCCATTTCCTGTGTACGTAATGAACCAAAGCTTAACTAGTTTGATAAAAAAATTGTTGTGATTTTCTCATTGTGGGAGAACCCCCATTAGTGGGAACAATAAAACGACTGTTTCTATAATCCAATACATTCTAAAAATTATTTCCAGAATCGAAAATATTTTGACCATTTTCAATATGTTCTCGAATACTGATAATCTTTTGGAAAGATATAAGAAGAAATGTTGGACTGGTTTCAGCCACAAATGTACTAGTTCTGAGAAATAGATGTTTTACTACGACTTCGTACTGTTCCTACGCAGCAACTACTGTGTTATACGTGTACATAAACAATGGCGTTTTGTAAGCGAATGAAAATATAACAATGGTAAATCGGTAAATCTTCCATAGTATCCGAAATATTCGTGAGTAATCCCAGAAACGTTTCTTCGGTTGTTTTTTTCTCTCTAGTCCGAGCAATCGTTGTTTATTTAACCGATTCAAAAATAGGTCTAACTCAATAAATGTTTTAATAGACCATTTTAACAACAGGAAACGATTTGTTTCGAACAATTATTAGATAGTCTTCGTAACCTCGATCAGTTTTTATTCACACTTTATTCGACTTAGCCACGGGATGAGCTGAACGTTCACCTGTTCCTAAGTAAATGAGGATGATATACATTGCACCGTATTATACTCATCGCCTTGAGACCGTATGTTAAGTCTTGTTACCTTAGTAATTTTACTATCTACGAAGCTCCGTATTGCTGGAAACCTGGATTCGCTCTATCATGGATTGTATCTTTCACTAGTTGTAATTATTATAGTTACAGGTATGAAATTTATTTTAATCACTATAATCATTTTGAATTACTATGAAGAATGCAATAAAGATTCCTGCATCAAGTAGTAGGCTAAAAATTATACTTAAAATCTTATTGTTGTAAACTTACAGCTAGCCATCCTCAAGGAGCAGGTCTGCTTGTCCAACGGGTATAGCTTCAGGTTCATGGGGCAGGAGAGGGTGAGAGAGATCCGGATGCTGTACAGGACATTTCCGTTGGGGAAGATACGGATGTACACGTTGGGCATTATGATGTTGTGGAAGTGGCCCTCCTTCTCGTTGGAAAAGAATAGATCGGGCATCCATACCCTGTTCGCTTCCGTCAACGTGAGGTACTTAAGACGGCCTGATAACAATCAATATAGTTGATTAGTGGATCTATGATAATAATTATTCGTTTGGTTGGAATAAACAGTTAAGTGGATTAGAGATCTAAAAATTGATTCGTTTAAAATATTGTGGGAGCTATTTTCGCTACCAGACGATTTGTCTTTTGATATCTCATTGCACCTACCTCCCAAATTATTGAACTTCAGCCTCTCGTCTAGCCATTGTTCCCTGAATGTCAACTGTACAGAGTATTCCTGAAAGTGTTTTAGTATTATAGATATTGTACTCAATAAAATTTGAACGCTTTACCAAATTGTAAATCGAATTTAGTTCTGCAAGTAACACTTCGATAAACAATTTGGTAGCGCCACATTGCTACCATCTAATTCCTCTTTCTACTTAGTACCGATATTTCATAGATTTTACTTGACAAGCTTTAATGTACTAAAAATTACTAAAAAGCCTTTAAAATGAACTTATAATATTTACGTTCAAATTTCCTTTAATAAACTGTTACCGTTCTGGTTATAATTATGATATGCCTTTTTCAAAACATTCTTTGAATTGTAAGTTAAATAATTAGTTATACATTGAATGTTTTGAAAAATCAAGGATTTTCGATGTGATCATTACATTATTATGTCTGTTATTAGGATTTGCTTTAAACTATGATCAAAGCTTAATTCTAACATCTATAGGTAATGGTGTCGAAGGTTCAGCGTGTCTAGTTAATTTTAAAAATAAAAATTTGACAACAGGAAAAATGTACCATTCGATCCGTCGACATCAAAATAGCAAGTCAAATGAATTATCGTAAAATATAAAGAAAAAGCGATGCACAATCGATATCTCGATTCAATTTGCAAACCCGCCGCGAAGCTTGCGGAGAGACCATCATAATTAAACGTTGCTGTGTCATTGCCCATAAAACCATTCGATATTTAAAAAGTTGATAAAAAGAATATAAACGAGTAGTTAATGGGATAAAAAGTTAAAATAATAGTTGACTATCTTGGGAAATATGTAGATATATTATCTATACCTAATAAGCTTACAGACTAAAACTGAATTGAATGTTAGATAGAAAATGTTTAACAATATTATGTCTAGAATAAAGGGTGATGTGCACTAAAAGCACAATTTAATTCTGAAACAAGAATAATTACGTCAAAAGATCATCAAACGGTGAGACAATGATGGATGCTGACAGGTTCATTACAGAAATGATTGCTTATAAATTTGGATCGGTGCCAGAAGTCGGTATAGATCAAATGTCTGGATAATGTAATGTGAAGTGCAAATTGAGTACCGGCTTCTACTGTGATATAGTGATAGTCGTACGGTGTGCGGGAGATGCCGTAAATTTCATACACAATAACGTCTCTCGTTGCAAAGATTCTAAAGATATTATCCAAAAGCTAACGTTGATTCGAGATATCGAACAAAAACATTTCTCAACCAAGCGTAACCATGCTCACTCAGTGCATTCTCGTAACCATCTAGTGTAGTAAGCTCAACTCCGCACACAACTCACCGTAACGCATTCGTCGGTGGAATGCTTGGGGTACCCTCATGCAGACTCATCCCGTTACAAAACTAGGTCTACGATACTAGCGTCAGGGCGAGGATCACATATTGCGGTCCGGTGGGCAGCCACCGAGAAGCACCAAGCCGAGTGCGGACGCGACGTTAGGTCCCGTTATATATTTTATACACAACACAAATTCACATGAACAAGACAATATCGACAATGTTCCATACAGTCAACGTACACGACCAAAATAGTTTTTATAATTCAGAAAACAAATCTCCTCATGAAATCAATGCGTGACAGAAAAAAGGTAAGCGTGATCGAGAAATCAAAATAATTATAACATAATTAATAGAATGAGATGATGTCGATGGGTGCGGGCCGCGCGTGCCCGTGTCGCCGCCTACGCTATGAAGCATGTTGCAGGTAATCACCGTCACGGCGGTACAAATATCAAATTTTGACCGTATCTGTGCTGGTTTCAATTCAAAAACTCCTGTACAACTACCGTCAGGTGCTGCCGATACCGAAGCCGAATAATTGTGCTAACTACATGTACCAATTGTCCATCAGGTGTTTTTACATACGGCGATTGTAGTTGAGTGCCTTTAAAAATAAATCAACATAAAAATAATTTTTTTGAGTAATTCTAAAAACAAAAATCAAGAAGAAAGAAGATAACAAAACATTTAAAATATAATTTAAAGTGTTTGTAAGTATTTACAATGTTTTGAGAGAGGCAAGAGGGCGCTGCGGCACCGCACCGCTAGAGAAGATCACTTTCGAGTGTTTTTTTCAGTCTCGTTTTAAAGTGGACGTAAAATGGACTTTCAGGGTTAGTAGTGAAATAAACGGAACAAAAAATAAACTCACAGAAAGAGATAAAAATAAAAAGTTAATTAAATAAGGTAATCACAAACACATTTACGATAGCTTGAGAATATTTAGCAGTGCAAGTATTGCCAGGATATGCACTTGATCGGTATGTCCAATTTTATTATAAACAAAGTTAAACAATGGCATTACAACAAACACACACTGAGGATGCGGGAGTAACAACAACTTTAGTTTATAATAAAAATGTCACCGGATACATCTGTCTGTCAATCGGTTATGTGTAACCACTCACCATTTTGTAATCATCTATTTTGCTGATGGATCGTAGGAACATGTTGACGCGCACTAACGTTGGCGCATCGCCTTAGTGAGAGAAAAAAAACAATTTTAAAATTACAGGAACCGCTTTTCAGTATAAACAGACGACCTGTCTAAAATCCAATCTAACACTAATCTAATATCCTACCCGTCGTGAGTTGATTGATGAGTTAATGTCAGATGCCATTACTTCAAAATGAAATGGAGCCGAGCAATTGAGATAGATATAATGTCTAATTTCATAAACCAAAGCACATAAAGTACGAAAAACATTCCCATTTTACTATTCCAGGCCCCTTCGGATCTTAAAAAGCAGGCAGTCTAAAAGAAAGAAAATCAAAATAGTTGTATTCGAGCTGAAGAAGTAAAAAAAAAAAACTGTCGGATAGTATCGGCTGAGGTGAAAAGCTACCGGCTAATATTCACACTTTGTTACCCCCGTCCTCAATGAAAGGCGTCAACTGTACGATCGAATGCAGCGCGAGTCTAAAAACGATTTTGGTCGTCAACACCAAAGGGAGAAGTGAAAACAAATGTTAAAATGATAATATAAAACGAACATGACATACAATCGGGTAAATCTCTCCATCGCAAACCAGGAGGGAATTGCCCATTCATTTGACTTGTTAGGAAAACCGCAACCGCTTTATATAGGAGAAGAAAAAAAACGTCATACTGTAACTTAGTCTAAATGCATGGTCCGGTCGGTACTTGTGGACTTACCATTGTGACGTCATCGATTTTTGATATACTCCTGACAAATATATTGACGCTCACTACCGCTGGCCCATCTAAGTACCAAGCAAAATATATGGTTGATTTACATTACAGATTATTTCAGCTAAGCCCTAACGGAGTGATCACACCCCGCGGCACGCGGCACGCGGTGCTGATGCTGAAAATAATGATTGGCACACGGTCGACTCACCTCCAACCTGAAAATCTTATGCACAGATCGCCTTTCTTACTCTCACCCACTCCGGCATACCCGGACCCCGGCACAATGAGCGTACACAATAACAAAAATCATAAGTACTTGACGCTGGACGAGATACTGATGGAAGGGCAAAAGAAAATCAGTTCGGAATAAATAAAAAGCGAAATGCAACTTGACTTGTTTAAGGAATTTGTGTTAGTGTAGACACCTTAAAGGTCAATCATTAACAAACTCTAGACCGACCACGTTCGGGAGAACGGAAATTCAGCTGCAAAATTGAAAACTATACAACTCCTTTGTTAATAATAACTCAATGGATGTAACATCAAGTACTGATCATTGGGATCATGAAATACAATTAACTATTAATAATATTTATAACAATAATGAACATTTGTTTAAGAAACTAAAAATTATATCACATAGAACTTTACATACATTAAAATCAACTGTTTATTTATATGAATGAATAATATTGATATTTTTGTTCGTAACAGTCTTATTACTTTAGGCGGTAAAATTAAAAAAAAAAAATCTATGTTACGTAATTTCTGTGTTAATTTACTTGTAATATTGATATATTTTTAATTTGTATTGTAGATTTAAACAGTGCCATTGATATTATAAAATTACTACGCAGTAACTTTATTTAGATATTTTTTTTGGTCTATATGGAGAGTTTACATTAAACGTAGTGCCAAATAAATATAATTACTTTCCTGTTAGTTTAATTACATGTTCATTAGGAACGTTGATGTTTTCGTCTATAACAATAACAGAAATAATGTCCGTAAGTAGGACATGATTTATGAAGTTCACAATTGCATTGTTGATTTACCCGCTATCGCACACCGATCGGCGGGCTGTATCGTTGTGATGGCGTGCCACAATCGGCGTATCGATTTTTTAATAACACTGCAACAACTTTGTGCTGACTAATTTGAACGATGGAAGTTATTGTTACATTCAGCCCTTTTCGATTAGGCGCCATTTATACCTTTCATGTGGCCGTTGTCGTTTATTCCCCGGTAAAATGCCACAGATTCAATGCCCCGATTAGTTTTATCTACACAAAAAAAAATAACAAATCGCTTTTTTTTTAATTTAATGACAACTATACTTAAATGAACAAAGCCCGCAATAATTTGCCCAAATATGTTTTAAATTATTTAATCTGTAATCTTGTTTTTATCTGTGTATTAACAAATTTTTTTATTGATGAAATTAATATGAATATTAAATTAGAAAAAAGTAAAAAGTCTTTATAGCTTTTTAATTTTTTCTATTAACATCCGCACTCGAGCGGTAAAGTTATTTTTTTGTTTTAAAATCCACCAGGCCGTAACATGTTGTCCCGCGAATATAAAACATATAACTTTCAAGGCGTAAAAAAACGATTTAGTTGAATTTTCATACCCACAAAAAAAATACCGATTACGTCTTAAAAGTTTGAGAACGCATAATCGCTTAGGCAACTTAAAAAAAACACAATGGGAGACACTTTTCCTAAGGTTCTGCTACAGTATTGGTTAATATTAACTATAGTGACAATTACAACAATTACGGAGTCACACGTAAAAGAATATGGTCGCCAATTATAATATCTGATATTCGCATCGAATGGAGTGCAAAAAGTTTTGAAAAAATAACTTACAAATTTTATACTTGGACAGTTTATATTTACTGTCACTAGTGTTAATAGTTCTAGCACAAGGTAAGAGGAGTTCTCGCGCCATCACAATACGACAGCTCATTTTTCAGTGTTGCCATTTATATAATTCTAAATAATATACTAAACGGTAATTTTTTTTTTTTTGTCAAAGAGTATACAAAAATGAACTGGCGTCGTTAACGGCTACTCCAGAAGCTGTAAGAATGTTGCACGTCTACCTATCTGGATCGTTTTATTCCTGTGTTTGTACTAACCATCTTTATGTCGCTTATCGTAGTAATACTTCTGACGAACAGGTTTATATTTACTACAGCCGGACCATCTGTCGAAATATTTCACAGTACCTTACGAGCTCAATCAAAGGAATTGACGTCATGTGATTACGGTGAGAAATTAAAAATTTGTTGTTTAAATCACTGTCTGTATCATTTGGTCGAAAGAGTAAATGGTTACAGTGATACTTACATGGGTTGCTAGTAATGAAAAAATATGAAATGCGGTATAAAAATATTAATGTGAGTAAGTATACTTTATTTATCAATTATAAAAGTTGAGGCATACACGTTTTGAAGATCCAGTTGTTTATAATTCGTTCAAGCAGTCTCATAACATAAAATTAAATACAGATATAAAATTACTATTTCTTTATTTAAAAACACCAGCATTAACTCTGCAGATATACATCAATGTGTGGACTTTATAATTCTTAAATTATGAATGGATTCGTTTATCCGAATCAGTTTCCTACTATTGTAGTAACGGCCATTTAAATGTTTGTAACAGTAAAATATTTGTAATGGCTTATTCACCGCGCATTGTTTCTGGTCTCACCAAAATAACTCTATCCTGATTTTGTAATATGACGCCATAACGATATCGATGTATTTCGGACAAATAAGAGCCAGAATATTTCGAGCCAACTCGCTTCTCCATCAAACCTCGCTGACACTTAAGATCATAAAATTGAGAACAAGTGCCCATTATAGACGGAAAAGAAGCCTTTCCGAATTTCCTCTTAGAAACTGTCATTTTCATAGGAGAGGACTTAATTGAATAAGTAATTTTAGAGTAAGCGCAAGGATTTATTTAGTAATGAAAAAATGATTACATATGTCTTACAATCTCTAATTAACAATGACATATCGCAATTGCGTAATCAATGGGTTTTTTTTTTCATTTAAATATATTGTATCACATTTTCTAAGTAGGCTTTTCGTTTTCCTCCTCTATATAAACATTAAATTTACTAAGCTTGCAGTTCACTACACTCTGAATATATTTAAAAGACTATGTCCAGCAGTAGCGCCTATCAGCTGATAACGATGATGATAAAATGGCCTTACAGTTATATTTTAAAATATATATATTTGTTTTGCCGTGTGATATCACAATGTACTGCGCAGAAGCCGAATTTAGTCTAGTCCGTTTACTATATTAAGCATGATATAGTAATATTGGCTACTTCCTTTATTCAGGATTAAATTATTGTCGTTTATTCGAATTGAATTCTATCCTCTCAGTGTACTCCATGAAAAGACTACACAGCAAACATCTGATATAAATCTTTGTATTTTCATTCATCGCGAATATTGTAAACGGCAATTTTCTTGCGATACCCTTATAGATATTTCATCATCAATTTTCAGAAACAAAATATGGGTGTTTGTCTCTCTTTTTCTGTTCGTCTCCTTCTTAGGTACAGGTTAGAATTTTAAGACCATGCTGCCTCGTCTTAAGCATGTTTGCCTCAACTCTTGAAACAATTTATCTTTTTAAATAAAATCCAACATTCACTTACAGTAAAGTTGATGAATATGTGTACGAATAATAATAAATACTTGAATCTGTTTTGTCTCTGTTCCTTAATAAAAAAAAAATAAAACAAATAATTTTCTATTAATGTAATAAATAGTTTTTTTTAAATGGATAGCATATATAGTAATAAAACATTATAAATATTAGGCTGAAAATTTAAAAGTTTTTTTAAAAAATTCCATATGAACGGACGTATTTGCGAATTGTGTACGTTTCGTTAACAGATAAAGCAAGAATATTATTTACATACGTAATTAATAACGCCGTAGCAGTTTAGTGATTTACAAAGCGATTTTGTTATAAATAATGTTTTTATAACGATTCAGAAGCTATGTAACAGCTTTAAAACAATTTTTAATCTGTCAATTTTGACGCAGCTGAATAAAATTAATTTGCCGCCAAAACTTATTTACAATGTCATAATATACATTAAAATGTACATGTTCATGAATTAATTTCAAATTATATTATTATGTTAACGTTAATATTTTGTAATATACTTAAAAGTAATATTAAGTTACAAATCAGTCGATTATAAGTAACGTTATGTGAAAATTTAATTGTGTGAGAGAAGATGAAGTGTGACTTACCAGTGCCATTGATGCCGGAAGGTCTAATGCGGGCGTCGTAACGACCAGGCCCCAGAATCTGGTCCAGGATCTGTTTCTCCTTCTCCCTGAAGTTTATCTTTGCGGTCATGCATCTGCAGAGAAGTTGTTTAATTATTTATTAAATTATTAAAAACACGATTTATTGCAAGTGAGTGTGCTTGTGTGTTTGTCGTACCAACAAATTTAAATGACCTCGGAAATTTTGAACGTGTCTGAATCTGTAAACTCGACTTGATTTACTAACGTACAATGTAATATCTGTATGACGGCAACGCGTTTCCAGTTAGCATACCTAGATCACTGGGTGCAAGCTATTAATTTTATATTGTAGAAGCCTTGAAGTGGGGTGCTGGGTCTTTAGTAGTTGACGACGCACGCAGCAGTACAGCACTATATTGATAATGAGCAGAGCGATTCAAAGTACAGAGCAAGTAACTAAGTACAACAGTATTAAGAAGATCTAGAGAGATCCAGTTGATGGATACAGTTGTATACTTCGTGATAGGCTACTGTCTTTAGTCTTGGTTTTACGAAGATCCAGAGAGATCCAGTTGATGAATACAATTGTATACTCCGTAACGAGTTAATGACTCAAGCCAAATTACACAAAAATTTACGAACTTAATAATTTGTGCTACAAGAAACGATAGCGTGATCTAATGTATACGGTGGCGCCATCTGTTGAGCTGTTTGAAAAGTTCTTGTTACAATGTCATAACGTTTTTTTATGCTTAGTTAATCACCAAGACCACCATGCATTTGCCGCCCTCCTAAGGCTCGCTTCTTGAGCCATGATGGCCCCCACCTTCAAGCCTCACGAATCCGAGGACCCTTTTAGTCGCCTTGTACGACAGGCAGGGAATAACTTAGTCCTATTCTTAATAGCTCGAGACTACAGGGTTGTGCCAACAGAGACCTACCATCAGTGTCGTCTCATGGTCGCGTCAATAAAAAGAAAACCATCTGAAGAGATGCAATGGAAAATTGTTTTAAGCATATTTCACTCAACATCTCTATCATTTGTTTTTTTTCCAACTGAAAAGAGCTACAGCACAAAAAATATAGCGTCTGACATCAGAATTCTTCGTCAATTTATGGAGACGAATGTCTGCATCAGCTCGACATCAGAATGTAATATGTTTAAAGTTTTAAAACAATTTGTCATAGTTTATTGTTTGACGGTGATGAATTATTTCTTTGTACTTTTTTTGTTATGATTGTTTTATTTTTTGCTAAAGTGTCATATCTCGTATCTGCTGTTCCCCGCCCGAGTTACCATGCACAGCACCACACTGTGTTCGTCGTTTTCAGACATTGTACGTTAAATCTCACACCAGTAATTTCACTAGCGACGGCGCCCTTCAAACCGGAACAAGGTATCTTTTGCATGTTGCTGTTTATTAGCTGCAATGAATTTTGCGGTAGTATTTACCTAGACGGTCTCCAGCAATGGAGACCTCCCACGAGTGCCGCAAATTCCACAACATGTAGTCTCGAAATCGAACCAGGGACTGGCGTAACAGAATACTTATCCTTATACGCCTTTGCTACTAAGTCACAGAGCTGGACAGTTTTGACCAATATTATAATGCCATTGTTGAATTAACTATTGTTGGCAGGCCTCCCACGTGAAGTTCCAACGATCTGGTAAAGGTCGCGAGAAGTAGCTGGTGGAAGGGCAGGCAGGGCAGGGCCGATCAATGTGGAGATCTTTGAGGAAAGCCTACGCCCAGCAGTGAGCGTATTTCGGTTGATGATGATGATTATGAATTAATCAGTAAGATTGTCTACTATCGCATTGAACACATTAATAATACGGAGACATTCCCGATGGCACCAATATCTTCTAAGATCTTCGAATCAGCGTTTGGGGCCATATTAGACAGTATTAAGAATACTAAAAATAACCTAAATACCTAAAATCTAGTGATGTAAAATAAGAAATGATCTGTAGTACTTTTTTATACTTTGTTACGCATAGCTTCGCGATCACATGCCGTGGAGTCCGGAAGCGTTTTCTAGCCCACTAGATCAGCTACAACACTCAGGTTCTTCAGCTTCCAGAACACAAGCACTAGCTGATCTGATATAATAGCTAGAAAATTCTGAACGTGGGCGTTTCACATGTTTATCCGTTTTCTTGGTAAACGATTACTGTAGCCCATGGACGGGATATAGTGGACATATCATCATCCTCCACTGCTGGACAAAGGTCTTCCACAAACAGCTCCACACCGATCAGTCTTGCGCTGCCCTCATTCAGCTGCTTCAACAAATTTTTGGACCACCTCGTGAAGGTACTGCGTCTTCCGGTACGCGGTCGCCATTCGAAGACCTTGCTGCCTCAGTAGCCATTAGATTTTTTGCTTTTATGTATACTCCAGCCATAATGTCAAAAAGCATCTGACACCTGATAAAAAAAGTACCCACCGTGCTATTTCCGCGCGGTCGTCGTTTATTACGTGGGAATTAGAATTGTTCGGCAAATCCTATCTATTCATTGCTAAATTCTCTGGCAAGTGTCTACGTAGAAACGAGTGATACGTTTTGATTCGCAAACATTTCGTATTTATAAACTTTGGAAGTGCAATAAGAAAATCAAAAAATCCCAGTCGAGGGAACCGTTTAGGTCTAAGTCCAGCGGTGGACGACTATCGGCTGATGATGAGAGAACCGTGGGCTTATATATTCTAAATAAATATTTTAATATAGAAAGTGTAATGCCTAATTTATATAAAATTTCATTAATACATGAAATAAAAGATTTTTTTTTTATTTAACGAAGCGACTAAACGAGCGGGACGTTCACCTGATGGTAAGTGATACGCTCATAGCAACGTGGCGCTAGTTAGAATAGTGCACTACATTGCGCTCGCCGCTTGAGACACAAGACGTTAGATCTCGTTATCGCATTAATTACTTTAACTACAGCTCCCTTCAAACCGGAACACGGTAATATTTGTACTATAATTTGCCGGCTCACAGACATCAGACGGTCTCACGCAAGAAAGACCTACCAGCAGTAATACATCTATAATACTATTTACTGTTTTTTTGTTAATTCAATAAGCAACAATAAATCATTAAATATTTTTTCCAATGTCTTAAAAGTGGTAAATTAAAAACTGATATATCTTAACTGGTGGTAATTAAAAAAAAAAACTAATGGACCTGAATAGCTTCGCTGACAAATTCCAGATCTAGTGCAAGCTTCTGATCTGTGATCACCTTATGTTGAATAAGATGATCACAGATAAGAAATAGTTGCCTGTCACGAAAGCAAAAAAAATTAACAGTTTTGTAACAGTGAGGTGCAGTGTATATCATCTTAACTAGCGCCGCCTTATTGTAGGCAATGTATAATTTATTCACATGAGGCTGCGTGCGTACTAGCAGGATCTGTCCCGAGAGATTAAGAGGCGGAGTACCTTACAGACATGTATGAATGGCGCTTGGAATTACAAATCCAGGGTGAGCAGCTCCCATCGAGGGAATGGGGTTTACAGGTTTCAGGCTCGATAACTGCTACTCGAAGGATGGAATGAGACTGGCCCATTACAGGGCAGGAAGTAAGATTGTTGGTGCCGTGCGTCCAGTCCTGATAGACTAGATAAACTGGCGATGTGGTGCACTGACGTTCTGACTGGTGCCGGTGCTAACGGGGCTGGAAGTTTCAGACAGAACCGTATAAAAAGAGAGGTAATGGCTACATGCCGCCATTTAATGGTGAAGATTCGGCGCAGCATACCTTGGAAGCAAGTCCGAGTTGGACAGGGCTGCGTCGAGACCTCGTCGATATTGGCAACGATCTTTCTCTTCCCGCTTTCGTGCAGGCAATGGTGGAAAGCGAAGAGTAATGGTACGCCTGTATTGCCTTTTGAGAAAAGTTATGTCTCAAAAGGCTGCCAAGCTGATGAGGGAAAGTGCCTCCAACCTCGGCATCCGTAGCTAGAGACCCGGGCGTCGGAGGAGAAAGAATCATGTCCTCCTCCAACCCTCTTAACACAGGCTTAAGTAGCAAATACGGAGTAATCAGTTACCCAGTACCCAACCACTATATCTTGGGTCTCCCATGAGGAACCCCATATAATGTCGAGGCCCATTAATGGGCCAACGTTACCGGAACTCCGGTAGTGTACGAAAGCGTTTCCGCAGTTTCGGCCAAAGGCTTTCTTAGCTAGTAAGAGTCCTAGTAGTAACTAGAAAGTATCTATGCAGGATTTTTCCACATAAAACAAAGGCAAGCGTATCATTTACCAAAATGCCTACTTTAAAATATTACTTTTTAATCTGTGTAAACAAAACAATGAATTGCGCCAAAAACAGGCAGAAATTTCTATTATCTATGAATCTTTATATTTTTATTTAAAAAATTGCAATGTAAATACACGTTTTATTGAAGGGGTAGTTTCAATAATATATTATTGAAAAGTTGGCTCCCTCATTATCAAGGGTTTTGTATATATAAAAGAATACATTTGTTTTTAATAATTAACACAAAAATACAACTGTCAAAATTAAAATGGTTTTTTTTTTCTTCCTTCGATCCTTCACCTGATGGTAGAGTGGAATAATAGGCCTATAACAATGCGAGGCTACTTAAGATGTTATACACTGCACCATATTGCACTGGTCGCCATAAGACATTAGATGTTAAGTGCCATTACACCAGTAAGTACACTAGCTACAGCACTCTTCAAACCGGAACAGTCCTATTTATCGGCTGCAATAGGCGCTGCGGCAAGACGCACCACCAGTTTAATTTTATTTCTCCATGTAAGAGAAAATTCTAGAATAATTATTAACTTAATAAAGGTACTTCAAGTTAGCGAACCTTTGCCTTTTTTGTTTTTAATGTAATTTTATATCTACAAGACTAATTACCGCTTTAATTTTCTTGTTCCAATTCTATTTTTAAATGACTCGTTCAGAATTTAGTTCCGGCTTCAGATCCGAGCGCGCTCTTTAGCTAATTATTTTACACTGCAGCTTTGAAATACAAGCTTCAGCTTGAATAGAGAAATATAAAAATATCAGATTTATTCGCGTTCATTGCGAAAAGGTCAAATAGCTTTGAAAGCTACTGCTGCAGCAGCAACCGGATGCTATTATTGATCCTATGCGAGAATAAATAATACATTACAACTTTCCAGCTTCTTTCATTCTACTGGTACCACCGCAGCGCCTATTGCAGCTGACAAATAGTACTGTGCAGCCATTACAGTGTTCCGGTTTGAAGGACGCTGCAGCTAATGAAATTACTAAGGTAATGAGAATTTACATCTCATGTCTCAAGGGATGAGCACAATGCGGTGTTGTATATACCATCGTAACTTTTTCTTATTCCGTATCACTATTGATAGTGATACGATATGGATATAAGTGATATCACATCACTTCAATTGTTGGTCGCAAGCTTAACAACACGTCGCCATTGTACTCTGATGGTCACCTTCCTGGTGCATTCATATAGTGACAACGATGATGAGCCATTCACTGCCGCCTTTATCTGATCAGTCCATCTCAACTAGAGTGAATACTTTTATATACCAATTACTTTTATATAGATTACAAAAGGATTTGGAGCCTTCCCATAACAACGTGATACTAGTTAGCAACATACAGCACCACATTGCACTCGTCGCCTTCAGACATAAAATGTTAAGTCTGATTACTCTAGTAATTTCACTGGCTACAGCGCCTTACAAACCGGAACACAGTAATTTTTGCACAGTAATGTTTGTCCACTGCAATAGGCGCTGCAGTGGTGTCTACCTAGTCGGTCTCCGGCGACAGAGACGTACCACCAGAATTTTTTTTTTAATTAGCACCATGGTATTCCTGTCGGCTGATGATGATGATGATGGTATTTCTCATAAAGGTGTTTCTTGTAATTACACTGTAGTCTCGGGCTAATAAAGATAGGACTATGATATGCTGTCCATATCGTAAAAGGAGACTGAAACTTTTTTTTACATCTTTCCCCTGCTTATAGTTGGTCAGGGCCTTTATTTTTACATTAATTTAACATCTCTAACTAGCTTAACTCTATATATTTTTTTAATCTCATACTCTACTTTCGTCTGAAAGGGTTGTCGGGTTCGTAAACTTAGAAGGTTTGAGCCTTGATTATCCTTTAAGCGAGCCTGGAGCGAACGACATGTACGAGAAGATCTAGTGCCTGTCGTACCAAAGTGAGCATGTCGAGGAATGGTACAGCTCTCCCTTGGAGGTGCTTTAGGAGTAGTGCCGAGAAGTAAGTTAGAGATCCCGGGGCCTCCTGCAACGCACTGGAGATGACCACCGCAGGGATGTCAGTGAGTAAAAATCCCACATAACTTTGTCTTCCTTCAGCAGCAGGATATCTTTTCAGAAAATTTACACCCCGATAACAAAAAAAAAACGTCTTATATATATGAAAATAATGTTTACTCACTGTGCGAATCCTGTTAAACAGAAAACGATGAGTACAGCAAGGGCACATGACGGCCGGCGGATATCCATCCTCCGTCTGTAACAAACAAATGATCATATTAGAAAAATATAAGTATTCATTATCAGCCGACAGATGTCCACAGCTGGAAATAGAACTCCTCCAAAAATCTCCACATCGATCGACTCTGGGTTTATCCGCATCCAGCTGCTTCCCGCAACCTTCACCAGCTCGTCGAACCGGCTGGTAAAGGACCTGCCAACACTACGTCTTCCGGTACGCGGAATACTACAGTAGTACTATACTGTAGTATATGAATACGTAAATAATATATCTATAATCTTAGTCATACATTGTTTACAAGGGATGATTCGTATTTTTTAACTCAACCCTTAAACACTGAATGTTTTGTTATACATCTACATATTTATTTATTAGTTTAAACGATGGTCTGGTAACTCTTGACCCCTTGAATTGTTGCCGTAGACCGTCTAGCTTCTATAGCAGTCGACAAACACTACTGCGTTCCGGTTTGAAAGGCGCTGTTGCTAATGAAATTACTAGGTTAACAAGATTCAACATCTTATATCTCTGGCATTAAGCGTATTACTCTGCCGTATATAATCTCAAAAATAGCCAAGTTGTTGTAGGTGGACGCATCACTTACTGTCAGGAGAACGTCACCGCTCGTCTCGTCACTTAATTGATTAAAAAAAAAAAAGCTAAATTGATTTTTAAGTACTATATAAAAAACACGGATTATCCAGCTTTTAACCATTGTAATCCAAAAATGTGTAATAATAGAGTACAGCAAATATAGTATATATATAATATATTTAAATAGCATATATATAATAAATTTATAATATATGGATAGGATGTCTTGACCTTTTGCCGGTTTCCATTAAAAATAAATAAGATATGCATTTCTATATCCGATGTCGGTTCGCGCCACAGACGGCGGCCATTTTGAATTATCGAACAACGAATCCAATATAAAAGGCAATCGAATTAAAAATAAACACTAAATTGAATTAATTCTGTTTAGCCAACAAATATTACCGTGTTCCTGTTTGAAGTGCGCTGTAGCTGGTGTAATTACTAGGGTAATGTGACTTAACATCTCGTGTCAAGCGACGAGTACAATATGGCGGTCACTCACCATCAGGTGTACATCCAGCTCGTCTCGTCGCTTCGTAGTATAAAAAAAATTTAGATAAATCTATAAATAAACATTTGAGATGCGACATTTTTGACAGGAACATATAATATTGATGATAGGTGTCTCGGAAACAGTCTAGTCAACATATGTTTCTGTTGCCAAACTATACAAATAGAACTATTCCGCTTTGAAGTCGCTATATCCAGTAATATTACTGGGGTAACGAGACTGTGCCAAGGGAACGAACAGTAAGCGGTGTTGTGTAACCAAACACCACATCACTACAACATGAAGTGAACGTCCTACCTGTTCCATTAGTTAATATAAAAATATCTACTAAAATAATTAGTAGTTTTACTAGTAGATATCTGTTACCAGACACTAACTAGGTTACTGTCACTACACACTATACTTTCATTACTGTGTTCCGGTTTGAATGGTGTTGTAGCTAGTGGAGTTACGAGCGCGACGTTCACCTTATGGTAAGTGATACGCCTGCCCAACGTGTTATTTAGCATGATATACTCAGCACCATGTTGCACTCGTCGTCTTGAGACATGAGATGTTGAGTCTCGTTACAGCTCCTTTCAAACCGGATCACAGTAACATTTGCAGAGTACCTACCTAGAACGTATCCGACAACAGAGACCTACTACCATTGTAACTAAACTTGTCTCATCGATCTTATTATTCAAGATGACAAGCATAATGTGGTGCCGTGTATATCATCCTAATCAGCGTCCCCTGTGTTACGAGCCGGCTGTATGAAAAGTCCATATTGTAAAAAAAATATAGTATCATTGTATACAACAAATTAAACAACAATCAATCAATCAGAGAACTTTTGTTAAAGCGCCTTTCAAATGTTAACGTAGCGGTGTTGCCAAATGCGAAAGCAATTCCTCCTCACGCAAATAAAAAAAAAAGTAGTGTTGCTACACTACGTTGTTGTAACAAATATACGCAGTTATAATTACCACTTAAGTAGAAATTTTTTTTTTTTTAAATCACTCCCTTCAAAGTTAAATTAAGATGTCTGCTACTAGTTGCAACTCAAATACAGATTTCAGCTTATTTTTAATCTATATCCAGAGATACATAGACTCATAGCTATTAGCTAATAGCATTAGTTATTAAGTAAAATAAACTTACGTAATAAGTAAAATGAATTTAAAAACAAAAAAATTAAATTACTGCCCTGTTCCTCGCGTGGTCATTAAGTAAAAGCTCACTAACAGTATGGCTCCCAGAGACAGAAATAAAGTTTATTTATTATAGCACGATCTTAGAAACTATTAGACGTGAACACTCGAAATTTGGTAAAGACAACGCTTGCGTTAGTTAGAGGTCAACTAAGAATGTATTTTATAAAATACCTTTTCCGAAGGGAATGGCGAGGGTCTTAATAAGAGGGTGTGGAGTTATCGCTGGGCGGGAATAATTCCGACAAATTTCAAGTCTGAATTACGGCCAGCAAGGCAACTGGATACATAAATGAACTAACTCGTTTAATGATATCTAATCTGTGTCCCAAGCCAACGTCACCAGCTCGTGGTGCACCCTTCTAACCAACAAACGAGGCTCTGGTTTCCACCAACCCGCATTGAGACAGCGTGGTGGGAAATGGCCTCCTATATGAACCCCTACGACGAGCCCTAACGCCCGGCGGTGCTGGAGGCCATGCTGACTGTAGCGCAGGACCGATCGATGTGGAACTTTTTGGAGGAGGCCTATGTCCGGCAGTGGACGTCGGCTGATGATACTGAATCAGAATCGGTTCAGCCGCAACAGAACAACGACGCCACAAACTCGTGCCTAATGTAAAACTCACAAGGATACTCTTTTTATCCGTAGATAAAAGGACAATAAAGTTTGCCCTCGATTAATACAGTCGGCGGAACATATTTACACACTTCCGGTAGCGCTATTGTGTTTTGTGTACGCGTCTTAGGGTAATCACGGTTAACGATGGCTGAGGAAGGGTAATGCGGCGGGTAACGCGATCGTTCATAACCCGGGTGCGCCCTGTGATGGATCGCCGGCCATTTCCTAACCCGATGTGTATTAGGAAATGACTGGCGAATGTGGAATTAATTATTTTTTTATTCTCTCTTTTATACTCATTAATTATTTTATAATTTATATAACACCTTTATATATTTATCTATTATTGCAAGCTTTTGTTTATTTTAATTATAAACCGTTAAGTTTAGATAACTGATTACAAACAATTTAAATACATTATTTTTATATAAAGTAAGCTTCAGTTCCGACTGAAGGCTTTCACCCGGATGAGGAAGTTAATAGTCTTTTATCCACCACCCTGACCAAGGTTGACTTATGGCAATTCAGGTACTTCTAAAAAGTAGTTCTTGGAAATTATTGGTTGCTTCACTTTCATCGAAAGCTCAAAATCAATAGGTTATAACAACCACACTTCTTAAATTTTACTGGTGGCTGGTCTCTGTTACCGGAGACCGTCTGCATAGTTAACTGGGCAGCGCTTATTTCTGCCGTCAAACAGTACTGTGAAAACATTACTGTGTTCCGTTTTGAAGGGCGCTGTAGCTAGTGAAATTACTATATTATATAATAGAGTAACGACGGGTAACTATGTTATTTAGTAGGGTAACGAGTCCTAAATTTCTGGCTCAGGCGACGAGCGTGATGTGCTGCGGTGTATATCAGCCTAACTAGCGCCATTTTGTTATGGGCAGACGTATCACTTACCATCAGGTGAACATCCCGCTCGTTTCGTCGTTTCGTTGATAGAATAAATAAATGACAGTAACACACAGCTAAGTAATATACCTAAAAGTAGAAAAAATATTTAATTTGTCGTGTAATTCAAATGCAAGTAGAACTGTGCAACAAGTACAAAGGCTTTTGGCCGCGCTTCACGCCGGAGGCTCCGTGCTGCGACCGAGTGACAGTTCCGAAATTAAAAAATAAACGCGAAGAGCTACACGCCAGCCAGTACTTTTTACGAAAAATGAGTAATTCTAAAGAAAAATACTGTAACATATACGATGCTTTATGGCGGGAAACTATGAAAGAGACGAAGTTTTTTTTTATAAATGGCAACTGTTGTATAAATTGTGCCAATGGTTAAATTTACTGTATATTTTATTAGTAGTAGGGATCTGTTACCGGAGTCCGTCTAGTTAGGTATCATTGCAGCGCTGATAGTAAAATGACTGGGGTACCGATACTTAACATTCTATATCAAAACGAAGACCGCAACGTAGTGCAGTGTATATCATCCTAACTAGCGCCATATTGTTAGTAGGGCGTATCACTTACTATCAGGTGATGATCCATTAGTTTAGTCGCTTCTTTGAATAAAGAAAAAATGTATGCTGATTTAATGAAAGCAACTACTAACGAAATTGTTAGGGTGACGAAATTTAACATCCTACAGACAAGGTCCCGGAACTGGAAACAACAGTCGTGCTGTTTATTTTTTGAAATTAACAACTCTTAAAGGAAATCTTAAAAAATTAATACATATATTATTATATGTTTATTTAATAATTTTAATACATGATTATGGTTATTAAATTCATTTTTAATCTTAAATCGTAGTTAACCATGTTTCGGTAGGAAAGCAAAAACATTAACCACCCGATATTTGCATAAGCGGGCGGATCACGCGAAAATTAAATCACAGCGCCATGTTGGGGAACCGGAGGCGGATGTAAACAAATTAGTGCTGTCTAACTACAGTTACCATGTTTAACATCGGTATTACAAACCGCATCCAGTTTATAGACTTTTTTTATTTTTTTCCATCGTCTTTCTTCGTGACAAACATTTTTTTGTCTGATCTATAATATCTAATTTTATTCTTTACCCTTGTTTTATTTGGTACATGACTTTATTAACAAGATTTATTCAAAAAGTAAAATATATAACAAAAAAATTAAAATAATTTATTTAATTAAAAAATAGATCGTTATACAAGTTAAAAATTAAAATCAGAAGAATGTAGGATAACTTTAATCGAAGACGGGAAGGAAAATGCAATTTATGAATATATTTATCACATGCTATTTTAAAATATCAAATAAATATGCTAAGGATCGATCGATGTGAAGATCTTTGGGGGAGGCCTATGTCCAGCGGTGGACGTCTATCGGCTGTTAATAATAATGATGATGCTAATGAACTAGACTAATGAATGCTTCGCAAAATCCTTAAGGTATATCATCTATCTATGACAGGCGCTTTAACAATATGAAACTAACCAAATAATTAAATAATAACTGTGCCCTACTGTACCGACAAGATAAAACAGATTTATTAGTTATTGTCATACTATGGAAAATATAAGGAAAGTCCCATTAAAATTATAACTGATAGGCACCCTACACTTGGTAACTCGATTTTAGTTTACTCAGGAGCTCACTAATTGGCCGGGAATGGATTTCCGCGTCATCTAGATATTGTAATTGGCGTTACAAGTACTACGTAGTGTTGGAACCGGTAGCAGGTTTATATTACTCTGAGTAAACTTCATGGGTTTTTTTTTTATTTAAGCAGGCAGACAAGTAAAACGTTCAGCTGGTGATAGATCCTGCTCAATATAAGATATGGTGATATTCATTATTCTACTAAAACTTGACACAGTGCTCATTTACTTAAAACAAAAACGTGTAGTTCTTACCAGCCTATCAAATTAAAGCTACAATGCTCTTCAAACCAGAATATAGCGACAGACTATTACTTAGTCATAAACGTAAACACAACATTGATAAACCCTTAATCTTTAACATTGCCATTAGAGACATGGTATCCCAAGTACATTCTGTGACAATTTGTTAAGCCTAAAAGACGATGAAAAAAGAAATTTTAAGTATATATCTCATATTTCGACTTCCATTGGGAAGCAGGGCATATACCATGCAAGCCTTCTTCATATACATAACCGCCGCTTGAAATAAAAAATTAACTATTATCACAAATTCCATCAATTCTACACCAGTATGTAATTATTCCTAATGTTACATACTTTGGAGCCCGGCCAACCCTTTGTTAATAAGCAGAACAACTCTGACAGGTGACTTCTATTTTAAAAGTAATTAGTACATTAGTATAGGCAAGAGCTTGACTATGCTCAATGGTTAATTACAGCTAGAAGACGCCCGGGCTTAAAAAAATTAAAAAGAAATGTACTAGTTGTCCAATATAATAAGTTATTAATTATTTACTCCTTCACGATCGCTATAAATCACTAACGAATAATGCCAACAATCTATCTCTATGGGCGGAAATGTATTACATAAAAAAAACTTTAGCTGTTTAATAAACTAAACAGTGGATTTGCTTTTATCCATTGGTTTAATTATATAAAAAATAATTATGTGAACCCTATATTGAAATATTGAACAAAGAAAAATTTAAAACTTAATGCTGTTTTTACGACAGACAATCAAAATAATAAATTTTATATAGTGAATTAACTTTCATATTGTAAATAACATTCTATATATATTTAAGTTTGATGAGGAAGAAAAACAATATTTAATATAAATAATTTACCTTTTTAACAGACTATATAAGATAAGAAAGGAATTTGCGCGCGTAATGATAAAATAACATTCGCTACACTAAAATATAATTTATAAATAAACGCATAGAAAGCTTGCCAAATGCACTTCGCTCCTTCGATGAAAATTAATTTATGCACATAAATGTCTTTCTAAAGTAAACGCAATTTATACGGGGACATTTAAAATATTATTTATCTGTGCAACGTCCGGCTCCGCGCGCGATTGGACGACGACTGAGCGCTACGCGGATCGTTGCAGCTGCGCGGCCGAATGTGAGCGTTACCTTTGACCGATGAGAAATGTAGCTGTCGACTTGACAACGGATATGGCGGCGCCTGCGCGCCCGCCCACCGACTAACATCCAAGATTTTTGCTTTTTTTTTTTCAATTTTGTATGTACGGTTACATATCAATCTCATCCCACCTTTTATAAATTTATAACTATCAAAATTCTACACCATTCAAAACTAGGATAAAAGCAATAAATGAAAATCTATTGTTGACCTGTTGTTTATTGTTTTCACGTATCTTAAATTTCAATAGATTTATAACAACATTTAATTTTGATGACAGTAACAAAGATTATTTGGTCAGTAAACTATTTTAAACGTATGCGCGTATGGGTAAGTAGTTATTTTTTTTTAAATTTACATTACTTTTTAAATTTCGCCTTAGAGTTTGCGCTATGAAGGTTTTAAGACTTTATAGACTTTAAAATTCAGTTTAACGAATCATTTGTAAAAAAAACCTTAAAACAATTTACTACATTACGCTTTAGCTCTTCAAAATTCTTTACTGTTTGAAAAGTAAAATGTAAGATATGAATTTTCCACAAAATACAAAAGTTTGCTTGAAGCAATAATTACTTTTGGAGCCCATTGTCTTATTCAGAGCTGTTTGGACAGTGATGTGAAGAGAGTAAAATTTAAAAAAAAATCAGAGCAGTTACATATTACTTTCTTTCTTTTATCGCAGTTTTAATCTGCTTTGTTCATTGCCGTTAAAAATTCTGTAATGTTTATAGAAATTACTCATACAATGGTCACAATTAGACTGGATTTTGTTTTGAGTTAGAAATTCACTTCTATAATAAAAAAATATTCGGTTTAAACATCTAATCATTTTAATTATGTATATACCGCAGCAGTGAATGTCCTGTTGTTTTATATTTATATATTTACCGTATATATTACGCGTAAATATTATTATTCTGCATCCATGCCTGGTACTAATACATTCTCCTGCATCAAAACATAGGACAAATAAGCAAGTGGTTCTTTTGGAGCTAGTGGTCAAAGTATGCGCATCAACCCCGAAGAGTCTCTACAGGAAAACAACATAAGTATTGATGAACAGAATGAACAAGACCAAGACCAACAAAACAAAGACCAAGACCGAATAAACAAAGACCAAGACCGAGACCAAATTAACAAGACTCAAACCAAATGTCCAAGAGTAAACGAAAAAAAAATAATTCTCGGCCCGTGTGGTGGATGAATCTTGATTCTTTTCACCTGAGATGAGGCTTTGAGTACCAGCAATACAAACATTAAGATGGCTGGTAATGATAGTCGATTTTAAAATGGCGCCCTATTCCTTTGTTTTCGTAAAAATAAATGTAGACTTGCTGGAGTGTTGTAACAATCCTTTATCATCTATGACCAAAACTTAGGGCTGTCACATCTCTAGATTTTGGCTATAAATGAAGGTCTCTAATTTTTAAGAACAGTAATAGCCGGCTTAACCTAAAAGGTGTATGGCTTAAAATAGAATAAAAAAATAATAATATATCTTTTATTGCAATAAACAAGAAATATTTGCATTGCAACACAATTTACTGCAGTTGCCAGAGACGCCAAGCAGTAATGCTAATCTCTAATTAAATTACTACGGCTGATTTTGTACAAGATAAAATCTGTTAAAACTCGTGTCTTTTTTTTCTTCTATCATTGATTCTTAAATGTAATTATTTGGGAATCAATGATTTAATGTAATGAATATTACAGTTTGCGAAGCATCCCTAAAGTGTATGACGTCAATGCCGCGCATGCCCCTAAATGCATAAGGTTGTTTAAATTATTACATATCAATGTAATAATAGGCGCCCCCTCCCCCGGAGAGGGAAGTGGGAGGGGGCGCCTATATCAATAGGGGGCCCGTCCCCTCTCCCCCTCCCCCCACCTGTCCTCCTCTTACAAATTCATCACAGGTGATAAAAGATAACAACTATGAAAAAAAAGAGAAAATCAAACAGATGTAATAGAATTTCTGAATACATACATAATTTTTTTTTATTAATTTAAAAAACGGAAAAAAATCAAAGAATTAATTTGTCTTACTTTATTACTTACTGATACTGCTCGAGTATTTTTTTTAATAATAGATTATTATGAATATTTATAATAAATTGATACTGAACACCCGATTGAATCTATACAATATTTACTCATAATATGCAATGCGTTATACATAATATTAATTACAATGTTAGAAATTAATAAAACACCTCAGCTATAGCTAACATATGTTAGAAAAAAAAAACGTAGCCTTTCAGCTTTATCGACTTTTTAAACTATAAAGAGCTTGACGTTTTCATCAGCAACCCTCAAGGCTGGACAAAAGAGTAAAGGTCATCCAGCCAAAGAGATCAACAGGAACTTCTGCACATACTAATAGCTAGATAAAAAAAAAGATTTCACACGAATCTTGAGTAGTAGATACCTGATTAAAAACGGTGTCCCGCTCTGCTGTGTATGCAAACTCTGCTCTCCGGTGGGCAGATAAAGGTGTCCCATATGGGATCTTGACCTATACCACTCCTCCCTGTACAACAAAGAAAAAGCAAAACTTACCTTTAGCAAACTCCCATCTCCAGCGAAGTCTGGAGTGTGTGTGTGCTCGGACCTTAGTTTGATGTTCTTCCAACACCGCTAATGAATATTTATGGCGATTTGAAAATTTATCAAAAAAGAGCCCGTTGCGACGATAAGCGAATCGGTCGGCTGCGGGCGCTGTACTGACCCGGGAGAGGAGCCGGCAGGTCACGGGGCGGAGTGGGCACGCGCGGGGGACGCTCTATTGATCGAGATATCGCGCAGCCTCCGGAGCTCGGACCTGGAGCGTTCCCGGGACCCTCGCGCGACACAGGAGCGGCGCTCACGAGACTACATGCGTCACTATCTCAATACAAAATCAATAAAATATAAACAAGTACGTTTGCTCTCATCACGTACTGTGAGCACATGCTCCTAGTCTCGTATATTGATATATATAATTAGTCTGCCAATAAATACTGTTATATAAAAACTTTTCTTTTTTTGTCAACTTTTAATTATTTTGAATTTGGAACTCGTATATCATTTTAAAAACTTCTTTCGATTTAGCGCCATTTCATATATTTTTTTCGTGTTCATTATCACATTACAATATGGAATGGGTTGTTAAAGATAAAGGTAAAGTATGACAGACATTCCAGACACTTCAAAAGCTTGGTATCAGCCGTATGTTCGTCTAACGCACTATCAACAGATACAACAACACTTCCTTTGTTTAAGACTAGAAAAGATCGGTGCGGTCGCGTGTTGTGCTGTTAGAACTACAGAGGCTGTTATTGCTGTTGTATTGTTGTAAAGCCAAAATTCGTCGAAACCCGATTCATCATAACAGCCAATTTACGTCCCCACTGCTGGGACACAGGCCTACCCTCAATATGAGAGCGATTGGGCCATAGTCACCACGCTGGTCCAATGCAGGTTGGTGACTTCA
Organism: Troides aeacus; assembly: GCA_033220335.2. Lineage (NCBI taxonomy): Eukaryota > Metazoa > Arthropoda > Insecta > Lepidoptera > Papilionidae > Troides > Troides aeacus. The sequence goes on from CM067288.1 coordinate 1,008,261, forward strand.
CACACACCTTAGAATAAATTCTTAACCATGTGCAGGTATCCACACGATGTTTTCCTTCACCGTTTGTATTTCGCTGTTGTAACTAAAGTTCACAAATGTACCTAACTTAAATATTAAACTCGTCAAGTACATGCCGAGATTCGAACCCGCGACCTTCGCAATGAAGGCCGCACGCTCTAACCATTAGGCGAGCGAAAACCGATTGGGAAGCAAAAAATCTCATTGCGAGAAATAAAGATTCCCGCTAGGCCTTTGTCGCGTATTATAAAACAAGACCTGAAGCTCGGTGATTATCGTGGATATACACTGAAAGGCAAAGAAACAGACACAACATTTTCACGATTAAAAAACACTACAATAAGCAAAATGATAGTGTACTCTCTCTGTTCTAAAGTAGCTGCTCAAGTGGTGATGGTAGGAAAGGTACAACGTGGTCATGGTCATCACCTTGCGTCAGTGATGGTTTGGTGGGGCGTATCTTATCAAGGAGTCACAAAACTACATAATTGTGAAAAAAGAGTGAAAACTTCAGCCAAACTGTATCAAGATACAATTCTGGATCATTTCGTGAAACCTGTCAGCAATACACTTTTTAAAAATTTACTATCAGGACTCTGCACCTGGTCACAAGGCACAAACTCCCCAAGCCCCCGCCAACGTCCATACCACGTTGAATACACCGGTTCTCGTCCGATCACCGAAGTTAAGCAACGTCAGGCGCGGTCAGTACTTGGATGGGTGACCGCTTGGGAACAAAGCGTGACGTTGGCTTAAAAAAAAAACTACCCAAGCCCGGCTTGAAGCTAACGTTCCGGACTTTATATGATATGAAGACAGGCCCTCATCTATATCAGGCGTCAACCCTTTAGATTTCAAATTATGGTCAGTTTTAGAGGACATGGCCGGCTGCTGCTTTAAACGACACGGCGACATTGTTTCTTAAAAAACCTTTGGAACAAGCGATAGCGGTGGTGGAAATTTCCCTTGGAGACAGTGCGTGAATCCATAGATTCGTGGTCAAACAGATTCAAGCTCTGTATAAAAGCTAAAGGTGGCCATTTTGAATAGAATTTTTTTTTATTTTTAACTGAGACTAATAAATGTGTAGGTATACATTTTAATAATATTACATTAGTTCATTAAAGAAAAATGCATTTTCATGCAGTAACAGAATTTATGGCAGCACTAGGTATATATAAACAGTCAACCCTCCTATAACGCAGTACTCTTTCAGCGCGGTTTCCGTTCAACAACGTCCCATCAGTTCTTTCCGTGCACCCAATGAATGATTTTAACTTGATATGTTTAAAAAACATTCAAGCTTATCCCTTAATCGGTTACGACATCGGTTTCAATTGCCTCAGAGGATTTTCACAGTACTTTTCGTGGGTAACCAACTCTTTCTAAAATGTTGTTCTGGACCTGATCGAGCGACAGCGAAAAAGCGCAAAAATAAAAAGAAATTGCTTAGCTCCTTATAAAGAGGTGTTATTGGAGTTGTTATTGAAAAAATCTACAATCGAAATTAATATAAAGATGAACAAAGTGGGGAAGATACTTCCACCCATTAAAAGAAGGCGACTGATATTTGATAACGAGGATGAGTGTTTAAAGATTACCAGGGTTTTCGTGTTAAGAGACCCAGAGTATCTTTTTAAAAACTTTTTAAAAAAACATGGCTCCATTGTAATAGCTGATGGGCCTAAACCTAACCTACACAGGTAAGAACTGTAGTAGAATCCAGAAGTAGGCTATACAGCCTACAACTAGATTTCTTACAATAGTGGTCCCTTACACTGATACTTTTTTAAAAAAAAAGTCACAAAATTTGACATTTAAGGTAGGTCTCTTAACATTAAAAACCGGTACGTAATTTGTCAAGTCTTTCTTTTTTCTTGTTCCACGTCTCTGAGGAGGAGCCTAACCCTAACCTAGGCATCATCGCTGAGCCATACACTGTCCCACGCAAGTTCACTTGTTGAGCGATAGGCGCCCCCACCCTCAAGGCCCGCGAAACTGCTAGACCCTTTTAATCTCCTTCTACGACTGACAGGGCTAAGTAACAGAAACCTACAAGTAGTAAAATTATAATCTCATATAAGTTAACATGGTATACACTGCGTTTGTAGACATCGCTTTCAGACATAAGATGTTAAGTCTCATTATCGCCATAGTTAACTAGCAACAGCACCCTTCATATCATCATCATCATTAACCGACAGACATCCACTGCTGGACATTGGCCTCCCCCAAAGATCTCCACATCGATCCGTCTATTATTGGAGATCATTGAGGAGAATTGGGCCGTAAACCTACCACGTCTGTTATTCAGCAGGGTGCACCGCGTGCAGGTGAGGTTGATTTGCACTCCGTAAAGTGTTGGGCGAAACCGCCTCATATCAGAGCGCAGTAATCCCTACACACTTCTGAATAATATTATCGAGAGGAATAGACGTTGCACAGGTGCTGACAACCAGGAAGAAGCAATGAACGAGCGGAACATTCACCAGATATTAAGTGATACGCCTGCTCATAACAACGTGGCACTAGTCAAGATGAGACATGTTAAGTCTCGTTACCCGAGTAACCTGCTAACTACAGCGCCCTTCAACACGGAACATATCAATGGTAGCACGCTACTATTTATCGGGTGCAATTGGCGCTGCGGTGGTACCTAGACGGTCTCCAGCAACAAAGACCTACCACCAGTAAAATTTAAGAAGTATGGTTGTTATTACCTATTAAGTTTGAGCTTTTGGCGAAGAGTGAAGCAACCGACATTCTCCAAAAACTATTTCTTCGTAGACTACGTGAATTGCACGTGAGTTGCACGTGAGTTAATGCAACTCACGTACCTCCACCTCACTTGGTCAGTATGGTGGATCATCATCATCATTATCAACCGACAAAGATCCACTGCTGGACTCCTGCAAAGATCTCCACATCGATTGATTCTGCGCTGCCTGCAACATTCACCAGATCGTCCGGTAGGCGATCGTCATTTGAAGACCCTGGTGCCACTCAGCTATCTGTGGCATTACTGGATGCACTAATATTGATCTATTTATATATAAGGATAAGCTGAGGATCGTATCTGGTGGAAGACATCGGCGAAGAGATGCATCCAACAGTGGATTGAGAAAGGTTGCTGATGATGATTATAATGATATAAAATGTAATTGCGGTTTATTTATTTTTATTTATTAATAATGTCTCGACATCTCACCAGGGCCTGTGACCCGGCGTTAGCGAGGAGTAGTGGAAAGGGGGCCGCAAGCTCTGTGACAAGTTTGACAGGCGGCTGAGGGTTCTGCCCCAAACGCTAGCTCGAAGCGTTAATGTATTTGTTGTACTGGCTAAAAAATCGGTACGGTTCTGACCCAGGATTGATCGATGAGGTCATGGATCGTGAAGCGTGCTACCACAGTATACTTTATCTCTAATGTGTTAACAGGAAGAACAGAATAATGTTATGGTGGCAGAATTACATTGTGAGAGTAGTAACTATCGGTTGTGGAAACTCCCACCACTATCCAAATACTGTTTCGAGTAACCAGAGACCTTATGATTACACAGCAAATGATTCCGACAGAGCAGAAACTATTAGAATTTGTACAAACATTAATTTATAATTTTTCCTTTCTTATTTTATATATCTTTACTGGAAGCAGGTCTCCATTGCTGGAGATTGTCCAGGCCCAGTATGCAAACATTATAGTTATTTAGTTAGAATGGTGTTGCACTACGGCACCATAGTGCAGTTTATAACATCCAGGGGTGTAAGAGCTCCCGCACAACTCACTGGACCAAGCCAACCTCACCTGCTCGTAGTGCACCCAAATTAACAAACGAGGCTCTGGCTCTCACCAATACGAATTGGCCAGCGAGATGGGAAATGGCATCTCCCCTGTATAAACCCCTATAAACGACGGACTCTGATGTCTGACGGTACCTAAGCCTATGGTGACTGTGACGGACGTTGGCATGGAGTCAGAACTAGGGCAACACAGGACCGATCGATGTGGAGATCTTTTGTGGAGGCCTATGTCCAGCAGTGATGTCTATCGGCTAGTGATGGTTACAATGTATAACATCGCAACTACCGCCACGTTGGTATGGGCAGGCGTATCACTTATCATGAAATGAATGACCCACTCGTCTTGTTACTTAATACAATATGAATAAAAGAAATAGTACGTAATACGATAGTGAATTTCCTTACCGCTGCAATTTCACTAGTTACAACGCTCTTCAAACCGGAACAAGGTAATGTTTTCATACTAATATTTGGCGACAGAACCAAGCGCTATGTTGGTAAGCTAGCTAAATAGTTTCCAACATCAAATACCTACCATCACCATCTTTTATATAGGCTGTCATCACACATCAAAATAATTAAAGCGAAATCGCTATCCGCTTATGAATGAGGCAGCGGTCTAAAACCACACGGCGTCCTACTTGTTGTGGCAGGCTGCAGACGGCAGAGCGTCCGCCGGCGCCGCTCGTGCGCACCCCTCCTCACACACACACACACAAACACCCACACAAACACACAGCAACACAGACGCCAGAGTGTCCTCTTTGCTCGGATGAAACGCCATTTTAACATGAATTATAACTCAAAAGCTTCATCAAATAATGGATTATAAATTTTATTGATGCGAAAATATCACACATCCATTACAGTCCAGTATTCGAGCTCCGATTATTGTTCCTCAAATCAACATCATCATCAGAAATTAATCAAACGTGTTACATGCCGCTTTGTCTCCTGGGTTTCCTCTATTCAAGTATCAACTATTGAGGAGTGGAGAGATGGATACCAAAAGAAATATAATTTTCATTATCATCAGCTAATAGATGTTCATTGCTGGTCATAATTTTAATGGACGATTTCCACGCTGATTAATAATAGTCAGAAGTCTTTAATTTCAAATTTATCTTTATAAACAACAAGCTGTTCCCCGACCGCTTTCCTGGCTGTAGACTTGAAATTTGTCTAAAATATTCTAAATACCTTAGTCTTATTCTTACTAGCCACAGACTACAAGGCTGTTCTACATCATACGTGGACGGAAAAACTGACGCCGGCAGACTAACTCCTGCCTGATCGCATTTGTAATAAAAAGCAGATAGCTTTTCTTTTCAATCACTCTCGCATGGGTGCTGCATACCCTCAAGAAATCTTTTTGAAAGACTGCTGAAGTAATTTCGTTACCTACAGCTCCTTTCAAAACGGAACACTAATCTTTACACAGTACTGTTTGGCGCTGGTGCTACGGTCACGTGGAGTTTCTACTTGTCTTACACACTACGTCTTTACCTACCACTAGTGAAATTGAGCGGAATAAAACTATATAAAAAAGGCACGAATTTAATACATAAATTGTTCTCTCATTCAATCCAGCACTGCGCGGTATTGGCGCGCCATTGTATTCAATTATTGGTCGATGCGCCTGCGGAAAATATTTCATAAAATGGCGGGAGCGCCATATTGCCTACTCCGAGCTGCAGGCACGCGGCCGGAAACGCGCGGTGTGAATATCGATTAACTGGCAATAGTCTCTGCCGCGGGTGGCCACGTTTTATTTTTTAGTGGATTTTTCGGACGATTATACAAGAACACTGTCTTCCGGTATGCAGTCACCATTCAAGGACCTTGGTGCCCCATCGGCTGTCTGTACTTCGAGCGATGTGTCCTTCCCATTGCCACTAGAAGCTAGCAGCTGGATGAGGCAAGCGCAGGATCGATCGATGTGAAGATCTTTGGGGAGGCCTTAGTCCAATAGTGGACCTCTGTCGGCTGATAATGATGATGTTGATGATGATACGAGAACGTTCACACGGTTCGGGTGGCGTTGGTGATATTTTTTTATTTAATAAAACGACGAGAAGAGGAAGTGCTTCATCTGATGCTAAGTGACACGCGTGCTCATAACAACGTAGCGCTAATTAGGATGGAATATACTGCACCACATTGCACTCGTCGAAGACCGTCTACGTAATCGCCTATTGCAACTGAGAAACAGTAGTGTGTAAACATTACTGTATTCCGGTTTGAAGGGTGTTGTAACTAGTGCAATAACTGGGGTAACGAGAATCAATATCTTTTGTATCAGACGATTAGCGCAATATGGTGTAGTATATATCATTCTAATCAGCGCCTCTTTATCGTATTGTATCACTTATCATCAGGTGAACGTCTCGCTCGTATACTTGCTTAATTGAATAAAAAATAATATGTCACCCCACCGCTTCGTTACATATATAAATACAATATTCTAAGATCCTTATATACAAAGTTATGTTGAGTGTGTAAGTAAATGATTTATTATAACACCTGGCGAACAATGGCGCCCCAAGATGCTGAATACAGATGAAAAGACGGGAGTAGCAGGATGCTGAGCACGCATCCGGTGAGGAAATGACCTCTTTATGTTGAAACGGTACATTATTTACGGAGCGCCGTAGGCTTATATGAAAAATTGGTTTCTGAATAATTGAAACAGTCTGGGAATAGATATTATTTTGATCCCTAAACACAACGTTTTAATAGTAATTCACATTTATAAAAGGACAGGTGACTGGTTGTAGCTCTCTGTTATAGGAGACCGTTTAGATAGGTACCGCCATTGCAGTCGACAGATAATACTGTGCAAACATTACTGTGTTCCGATTTGAAGGACGTTGTAGCTAGTGAAATTACTAGGGTAACTAGACTTAACATCTTATGTCTCACGACGGCGAGCACAATATGGTACGTTGTATATTTTCACTGGTTGTAGGTCTCTGTTGCTGGAGTCCATCTAGGTGGGTAACATGTCAGCGCTTATTTCAGCCGCCAAACAGTAGTGTGCAAGCAAACATTGCTCTGTTCCGGTTACAAGGGCGTTGTAGTTATTGTAATTACGGTGGTAACAAGATTCAACGTCTTATGTTATTCTAACTAGCGCCATGTTGTTGTGGGCAGGAGTATCACATACCATCAGGTGAACGTCCTGTACACTTCGCTATCATTTTTTTTTACGTTCGTTAGGAGTTCGATATCATTTTTATAGGTTATATTTTAAAAGGTTCCTATACTGTACTGTAAACTTATCTTATCACACACACACACACATACACACACAAACTTATATTGTAAGGTATAATTTCTCGAGGTCCTTTTTTAATATGAAAGGAGCGTGCAGTTAAATAACTGTAAAAAATTCTTTCTGTGCACTCTTATTATCGTGTTGCGAGTAATTTATATGAGATTTTAAAAGGTGTCATTTCGTCCATAAGGCAGGTACAGCGCGGGATGTAAATAAAAAAAAATAAAGCGCTTAAAAGGAGATCGGTCCCTTGACCCCACTTTGACCGGGAAAACGTAATGTTATTTAGGCAAAGGCCTCTTATGGATACGGCGTAAAAACCTAAAGCGTTGAGAATTTTTTTTTTTAAACTGTTGCAACAATATTAGCCTTGGGCGTAGGGTCAGCGAGATTAAATAACAACATAAATAAAATTTTGTAATGAATCATTACTGGAGGTCATCCATCTTGAGATGCTTTAATGATATAATTTTTTTTTATTTATTTCATATTTTCTCTGATATTAGTAGTCAGGGCTTTACCTTTTCCTATTACTTACAACTTAATAACTAATAATTAAGGATGTATATATTTTTTTCTAAAATTATATCTATTTTATTACATTACATCCATACGTATGCTATCTAATATTCACAGAAATAAACAGAATATTATTGTGCCCATACGTATAAAGTAATGCTTACTTATCTTTATTTCTATATGTTACTATCTTACATATTTTTAAGCGATAACTTATAAACTTAGTTCTAACTGATTTAATTTTACTATCGGGTAGACTGGTAGTATCTATTCTTAATAACCTGTCTCCTGTTCAGAGTCCTACCTCAAGCATCTATGTATAGAACACTCCGTCAACAAATGAGGAACCGTTTATTCCAAATGATATAATTTTCTTGTGGTAGGTCTCTGTAGCCGGTTGCCCTGTAGTCTCGACATACAATATATCGCGACTCGTTCCCAATGGGGTAGACAGAGACCACCTCTCTCCACTTGCTACGATCCTGGCACACCTCTCTCGCTTCCTCCACTTTCATGAGCGTCTTCATGCATCCTCGTCGGTTGCGAGTACTCTTGACCTGGCCTTTCTTTAGGACATCTTCGATTTGATCGGAATATGTCCGCCTAGGTCGACCTGCACGGATTTTTCCAATTGTTCTTACCTTGTGCACCGTTTTAGTTAATCTTCTTTCAACCATTCTTTCAAGCTATTAAGAATAAAACTAATGTAAGCCTTGCCTGTCGTACAACGCGACTAAGAGGATTAACGGGTTCGTTGGCTTTGACGGTGGGGGCTCTCATTGGCCATTAATCGAGCCCGGGATGATCAACAAGTACGAAGTGGTCTAGTGTTTGTCGTACCTAAGCGAGGGTATCAAGGAGGGCTGCAGCATTCCCTGAGACGTCCTTTGGGCGAAGTGCCGAGAAGCACCGGTGCGTTTCATAGGAGCTCCTGAGGACGATCGCCGAGGGGGTTTTAGTGTATAAAAATCCCAAATAACCTTTTCTTCCCCATAAGCAAGGTGCTTTCTCTGTTGTCGAAGATCGTCCAAGTACAGTAGTATAAACAGTAGTGTGCATATATTACCATGTTCCGGATCGTAGGGCGCTGTAGCTACCGTAATTATTGGGGTGATGACATTTAATATCCTATATCTCGAAACCACGAACGCGATATCAGGTGATCGTTCTCTTTATCTCAACGCTTAATTAAATAAAAGAAATTAAAAGTTATCACCAGCATGATGATATGATAACTTATTTATTTACGAAGCAGGTTTCTGAAGCCGGTGAAGATAGTGAACGTGACGTTACGTTACGGACCCCGCCTAGGTAGGAATTACCGCAGGCTTTTAAACTGCATGAACATTGTATTCCAGATTGAAGGACGCTGCAGCTTTATATAAGTTACCGGGATTGCAAAGCATAAACCCAACGTAATCTAATTAGTGCTACATTTTTATGAAGATAACTTACCATCAAATGAACGCCTTCTCCATCAGGTGAATAATAAAAAAATATCCACGTGATGAGCTCAACGTGGTGCAATGGAAACATCCGCACTTGCTTCTTTTTTATTAATGGCGGGCGTACACTTACCTATAGGTGAATATTAACACATTTTGATATATTAAAAGTAACTTTCAAACCTCTTAATGTGTTTTGGTAAATGTTGCGTCTAAAAGTTAAATATTAGAATTTTATTTAATGATCAGCACACCACAGATACCATACAGTAAACAGCGTACAGGTTTTGATTTATATTAAAAAATTAGTCAGTGGTGTGTAACGCTATGAAGTACAATTAAAAATAAATAAATAAAATAATCTTTATTTCAGACCAGAATGTCGATATATTATATAAGGACAAATAGTCATATTCAAAGTATTTGCGGCGGTAACTCCTCGCAGCCACCGCGACCATGGAGCTATTTAATTGGCATCAGACACGAACACATCACATATTTCGTAGCAGTCTCGAGCCCACACAGATAACGAGTTGACATTTAAGGTCGGCCGTTGGTTGGCTGGTTGCGCGGCGACTTTCTTCTAACCCTTGCATCAGACAGTGATCACCGGCAGATCCGCGTCGCCGATGCTCCCCACTGGCACAGGAAAGTAAAAGCAAGCAGCGCGACCACGGACTTCTCACTGTGCGCCTCGAAAGTGAGCGCGCGCGACGCGTACTTCAAAATTTCCCTCCAAAAACTTTGACGTTTCGGCAACGGCGTTTCTCTCATCAGTCCTAAACCGCTATCAAGTCGTGATATTTTTTTGTCTCTATTGTTTATTTTTTTTTAATTTCTTCCAACCGTGCGTTGAACTTCACCAGTGCGGTGCACCGTCATCGGTCGTTTCATAAGTGTTACCATGTTATTGTACTCGCAGTGAAAGTGTTTGAGTGACGCAAGCGTTACATTAGAACTGAGCTATTATGGCGGATATCGGCCGTTTTTGGAAGTGCCTTACCGTTTTCGGTAAGTGGTTTTGTTTGTACAAAATAACATCACATTTTAATATTTTTTGTTAATATAATTACCGTCGTAATTCGTGTGCTTTAACAAATTGCTTTTACAAGGACAGGAGAAATTTTATCAATTGATCAACAAGAATTAATATACAGAACTTTTAGATAACAACCAATATAAACAGTGATTAGAATAGAAAATTAATTGCTTTATAATCGACTCCACACTTCTTTCATAACACAATAATTTACACGCTAACGTATCAGCAATACATAATTTCTGCACTTTCTGTTTGATCATTATGATGCTATTAATAAAACATCATTTGTTGTCTTTCGCTTACATCTGGTAAGTTCTTAAAATAGTGTATATATATATTTTAAAACTAAATTTTCGACATTACATTTTGGGTTCGTTAAGTATTCGTAAATATTAATAATAGGTAGTATTAAACGCACTTCCCGTCTCGCCTTCAGGCCATCGACCCAAAAAGGAACGCATTTTAAGTAAACTTTATGCATAAATTTTTTGTTAATACACTTCGGTTTTAATAATGGAAGATTATACATTTTCAATTTGTAACGTAACCGGATGAATGTTTACAAGTCTTTTGTCTTTATAAAAAGTATAATTACCCACTTAAACACTTGTCTCCTTTTAACACAAATTTAATTAATTGAATGGATTGCAAAAATTGAATACAAAATCAGATATAAATTCAGATTTACACGAATAGATAGGATACAACTTTCGCATTCTAATATATTAACATATTAAATTAACAACATATTATAGGTGATTTTTTTTCAGTGTCACTTCCCCAACATGTGGCTTTAGAATAAATAGATCCCGGGACGCCACGGATGTTATATTTGCAATCATACGTAAGATCTCTGGGATCCCAAAGAGAAATTTCTTGTTCTTATAGATCAATTTTATCGATAAATAAATAGTTTTTCTTGTGACCTAGTTGCACTGTTTTTTCAATTACCTAAAGCGAGTACGAGCTATAGCGTCTGAGACCGAGGCAAGAACAATAGACTATATCTCGGTTAAAAATTCCGCGTCTGATCAATTCGTTAACCACATTATCTGTAGTGATGCTTTTAGGAATAGTTTTATAAAAAGTCGACTTTTTTAAAATTTATAAAACATGTATAGCATATCATTATATTTAGACATTTTTTTATTAAAGCACAATATCATCATAACACCTGAACTTTACCACATGTCTTTTATATAGATATTAGTAATGTAATACAATGAAATAGTAATTAAAACAGATAATTCATTATTTTATACATAACATTACAAATTATTGAAAAGACAAACTACTGCCTTTTAATCAACATTTCAATGTATTAGCATAATATACGTGTCTGCACTCTCTGTATAATATTTATAATGAAATTAATCATCATATAAACAATCGTCGGGAGTCACTGGACTCGAGTAAGCTCGTGTTTTTGTAATACTTAACAAAAGACTTACGTCCAGAATTGAACATCATCATTAATGACATTAAGAAAATTGTTTTTTTGCCTCGGTTCAGCCTAAATCTTTCCTTATGACTAATCGAATAAAATATTATAAAGATTAAATCATTAAATTCAATGGAGTACGTCTACTTTTGTTTTATTTAATAGGCGTCCATTATAAAATCAATATATTATGTATATAATATAAGCTCCATTACGTATCAATACATAACAAATAATAAATTTTACGTATAATGGTCATGTTCTTTAATACGATTCTCACTATATTGTAACTTTTTTTAATTCAATTATCTGGTTTTAAATAATTGAAATAAGTAGATTTGCTTAAATATTCTTATATAAATAGACTAAATATTACTACACTATTGATGTCTAAAACTGTATTTATATATAAATTGATTGTTTTTAATAATTATGTTTTGGAATTGTCATACCTACATGATTATAAAATCTTCCATTATATAATACATACAACCTTTATTCAAATAATGGCATACGTTTTATAATCATACATATTAAGATTTGCACACTATTTCGTCCATGGTAGAAACGGTCGGCTACCACTTTAAATAAACCGTATCAAACTTAAACAGCTTAGCTATCTGCGGCGAATAAATCGTAACATTTTTAAAGTTTCGATATTTACGGCACATCACTATCGGCCGGCGGCAATTTTCTTTCTAAACAAAACGGAAGCGAGTGAAAGTGACGCCCAGTTTCCTTTAAATGCGTTTGATTAAGCAAACGGTGTTGCGAAAAGAAAAATAAACTATTGTGAGAGTTGTAATCACCTAGAATTTAGTTAAACAAATCCAAACCTCAACAATGCCGAACAGCCGTTATGAATCATCATTTCTTATGAATATGAGTTATTTAACGTTGATTGCGATATTTTCACTTATAAATGTCTGAATGTCATAAAGAAAAGTCATCTCGTGAAATAGACATAACTGTCATCACCATTAGCCCATACACTGGGCTTAGGTCTCTGTAAAAAATCTCCACACCGATTGATGCTGCACAGCCCACAGCGATCAACGTTACATTACGTTTCCATCAATCACGAAATTAAACTTTTATGGATTTCTCAAAAATACAGTAGTTTTTTTAAATTTAATACAATTGATGTTCTTGCTGTAGGTACTCCGTGATTACTATAACATCAAAACATCTATTTACATTAGTTCTCCTCTGATACTTGAGTGTTATAAAGCATTCGAAACATACTTCTTCCGCCCCTGACACAAGAGAACGGCAGCGTTGTCTGTCCTGCACTGCCTCCTCCCAATCCACTGCTTGAAGCTCGTGCACGTCGTGCTGTACGGCATCCTTCCATCTATATCTGGGCTGACAAATCTGGGACCAATTGGAGTTCCAAGGAACTCTTTTTTGATGCAACGATCGTCTCCCGCCCTTACCAAGTGGCCCATCCAGCGAAGTCTGTTGGCTTTGGCATCTCCCACGATGTCGATTCCAACCTCTCGATTTCAATATGAATGTCGAAACATCCGATTAATAAATAGAACGAACGCTATAAAATACATATATTTTTTAAACTAATCATAGATACCAATTGAAAATAATGTTATTAATTGTGGCTGCCATTTAAATTTATGAATAGTCAATACATATTGCTTTCATAGAAAACAACACCCGCATCCCACATTTCATAACAAATTAGTATACCGAATACGTTTGGTATGTCAAAAAATCTATGCCACATATTTAACACAAAAAGCTTTATTTGTTATGGACGTACATTGCTTTTTTTAAATTGCTTTTACACGAATGCATATATGAATGTACTGCCATTATAAAAAACCATAGAAACAAATGTTTCTATAAGGTAGAATTGAAATCTGTTGAACAAATTTTGTATCAGAAATGACAAGAAAATAATCTAAATCGATTCTAGATCCAAAGATATATGTACTAAATACACAATATACATACTTTCTTAAACATACTTGATATTTAAAACAACATGAAATAAAACTACTATCACGTGCGTACTACTACGCACATTACTGTATCCCAGTTTGATAACTGTAATCACTATAGTTACTGGACCAATGTCTTGTAATGATCATAAACGCGAAACTGGTGGAGGTGGTTTTATTACACCGCAAGGTTGCACGATACACAAGGAAGTAGTAATCGGAACTGAATGATCTAACCTGGTTTCGTGGACGTGGAATCTGATCCTCGCTCTCGTTACGCAAACTTGTAACATACGAACGTAAGTACAAGATAATGTAATGTCAGTCTAAGTAAACAGCTCAACTACGCAATAGTTCTACTACTTAGTGTCTGAATCACTTATCAATAATATCAAAATCACCATTTGAACTACCTTTCCCCTTTATGGGATAGTCGTATTCGCCTGACCAGCTTTCTAACAATGTAAATCAGCTGCCACACCAGCTGTTAGCGTTATCCAAAAATAATATTATAATATATTTAGTATTTTACATTGGTAACCAACTTCGCAAATTATAAATTAGCAACATATCGAATATGGCAACACTGCATAAACGTCATAATGTTTTCCAGGCGGTCTCTTCGCGTCATTACGTTTTCATTTATTATAGGAAGTGTGGGCAAACGAGTCTACAGTTCACCTGGTGGAAAGTGATCACTCATACCCATTGACACAGCTTCAGATGTGTCGCGTCTGCCTTGGTGACTTTTAAGGAAATTATACATTAAGGAATTGAGCTACAATAAAACCAGGATCGTCACTATTAAATATTTGAGTAATTATTTAAGACGGAAGGTGTTTAATGGAATAGATCAAAAAGAAGTTCTTCCGGTGTACTAGGAACTAGTAAGCTCCGAACAAAAATTGGCAGCGATGCTCGAAGTCGATCGTGTTAACATCATATCCGGCCTGGGAGGGGGGAGAGTGGAAAAATAGGGACCAAGACAGAGAATCAATAATTTGTAGGAAGTCACGAAGGTGTACGTGGAGCCGAATAGAGGGGAAATCGCTTACTCTCTTCCAAGATTCGACCCGTTTGACGTATGGGTCTGTGGGACCATGGAATATTAAAGGGTTATTCCTATGTTATTAAATTATTTCAAGAGAATTGTAATGTATTCAACTTAAATTAATAACTATCTATTATTCCGGCTCTCCACATTTAGAAGCCAGAGTCTTTTAGACGGACGCACATCAACATTTTCTGTCATCTGTTGTAATTTAGCATATATTTAAATTAAGCTTATTCGTTAGATCATTATTAACAAACAAAAATGTCAGATAAAGTACACTGCCACGTTAAAATCATCACCATCATCGCCACTTTTGCGCATTCAACATAAAGATGTACCAACAATTTCTTTAGACAACGGTTAAGTTGTAAACTGATAATTTTAATTAAACGTTCCGACTACTGATAGTATTGTTTATTATCATAGTTTAATATAACTGTGGGCACCTCAACGCGTGCATGTGGAAAGTTTATTACTCATTTTAACCTAAATAAATCGAATTGATCTACACGAACGTAAATTTAACTGTTTATTAGTGACAACAAAATAATAATATTATTTTGTTATGTCTACGCAAGTTTAACATAACAAAATTATACGGAATTTATCGTGGTAAAATAAGAAAGACTAGTTTTAGATATATTTGGAGTTTCTCTTACTTCGTTTTTTTTATAAGAAAAACCTTTATTTCTTCTCCACGTCTAGCACAAGAAAACAGTAAAGCGGAAGCAAATGTGAGATATCCGACACAACGCTGCGTTGTTGGTATCGTTTGCCAGAAAGTGATAGTATTATTTCTTAGCGACAAATTTTCTTTCAATACCCTCTAACGCTGAATAATAAATTACACCTATATATACTTGACTTTTTACCTTTGCTATTTTTTTTATTGCAACTAGGAAACGAACAGGACGTTCACCTGATACGCTCGCCCATAACAGCGTGTCCCAAGTTACAATGGTATGCACCACATTGTGGTCGTAGCCTTAAGACAAGATGTTAAGACCCGTTACCTGTGTAATTTCACTAGCTACAGCGCCCTTCAAAACGGAAGACAGTAATGTTCGCACACTACTGTTCAGAGGTACAAATAGGCGCTGCGGCGGTAACTATCTAAACTGTTTCCGGCAACAAAGAATTATCACCAGTATTTATAGAAACAGTCAAATCATTTTAACTTTAAATAATTCACGAGTGCGGGAAAAGAGACATCTGTCACATTAAACATGGATCCGTTCTAAATATAAAACCTCTACTAGAAGTGACATTTTAGTTGCGGCGCGCTCTAAATGCCAGCTACATGAAACCTACTTAGAGTGTATCCATGATTCCATTACTGGGCGAAGGCAGTAACGAAGTTTGCCCTCACTTCTAACGTGATTAGGTTATGTATTTAACATTTAGGAACATATATATATAATATGAGATTATTTTCTAATGTTCTAAACGATCATTTGACGAAATATACTTTTCAATTATAACCATTTCTAGGATTTACCATAGTAGCGGCACCGTTAGATATCTATTGTGGAGGCCTATGTTCAGTAATGGGCTGAAGTAACGATGGTGATATTAAAATGAACAATTTCAATCCAAAAAATAGAAAACGGGAACTACAATACCTATATCACTGCCGTCAAGCAACAGTATGCGACAATGGAAGGCTCTAAGGCAGGGTCTCGTTTTAAAGTTATCCCAAACAAAGATAAAATAGTTCTCCCTTTGCGGGATTGCATCTAGATTGACATCACTACAGTGCCTGCTTCGGCGGCAAGTGGGGGCTGTAGCTGGTGAATTTAATAGGGTGGTCCGACTTAATGTCTTAATGTTAAGCTTTTGTTAACTCGCTCATATTGTTCCTCGTTTGATTAAATAAATACTGAATATACAGGCAGTGTTTTAGTACCTTTTGAATATCCTCTTTCCTGCAAGCTAAGAGTGGTAATCACATATTAATAAGCTATCAGTGTCCTAACCACGAACCGAACAATACGACGATCATGCATTCCTAGCGGTAACCGCTTACCCGCACCGATCTGGTGACCCTCGACCGGGCGCGGCTTTCCCGCGAAGTAGCGGCAGTTCGATTCCTGGTAACACTTAACTCGTGGGCTGCACAGGTATGTCTATCGGTTCGTAACACAGTAGACGCACGGTAACCTATACGGTTCAAAGGAAACCACAACCTCAATTACTAGTAAAGAAATAATGTTTCTTAGTAAAAACCAAAGTATGCAGACAGAAAAGGCCACACGTAAAGAAATATTTAATCTGTACAGAGACTTACACACAACAACATTTCTATTTCTTAGCTATGAAAGCAATGTGGTGTTGAAAACATTATTATTTTATTAAAGATATCTTAATTCTACGAACGTCAGGATTGTGAAAAGCTCCAGGATCTCTTACAGAACTCATCGGTGTCCTGCATTATAATCTAGCACGTCTCAAAAAGACAAAGTCCTCTTTAACACCCTCTTTGTGCTACTGCAAATTCTGGACTGCTTCGTAATTACAGTTCCTCCTAGAATAAAAAAAACCTTGTAAACTACACCATGTTATTATGGATATAATTCAGTCTCAGGTAAATGTCCTCAGATCGCCATTTTGTTATACTCGTATATAATAAGGGTGAAAATATTTCAAAGGTTTATCCTTCGCCCACTGCAAGTTACAAGTGGATTATTTTATATTTCTGCGAAAATATAATTTCATTATGCAACCGCTTCACAAAGAACCAACGTTTTCGTTATAAAAGCAACTTTCAAAAACTGCGAGCGTAGCGACAATCGAATAACTCCGTTTATTGAGAGCGGCCGCCATTTTGGGAGTAAAGTTTCCCGCCAATAAAAACAAAAATTTATTAGGAATGCAATATTGTAAATTCCGGGTTATTTTTACGGCTTTCGGTACTGAGTGAAACGATTTTTGTTTAATTTTAATAGCATCGTATTTAATATAGATGTTTTTTTATGTACAATTAAGTGTGGAGATGAACGGTACGTGGAACGATGGTAAACGATACGCCTGCCCATAACAACGTGGCGCTGGTTAGAATTGTACATTATTACATTGAGACATGAGATGTTAAGTCTCGTTACCCCAGTAATTTCACTAACTACAACTCCATTAGTACAGGAACACAGTAATGTTTACATACTTCTATCAGTCGGCTGCAATAGGCGCTGCAGTGATACCTACTTAGACGGTCTCCGGCAACAGAGACTTACCACCAGTTAAATTGTAGTAGTTATTTTTTTGTATTTTCAATAATCTTGTCGTCATTTCGCATTGTGTTCAGTGTCAATAATGCCGAGGATGTTGAAGTGTGCACAATACTTTGGCTCGTAAATGTAAACAACCAAAATATTAAAAATATATATAAACATTTAAACTACAGATTTCCAATATGAGGGTGGAGCTAATCAGAAGGGTTCAGAAATGAACTTACCACTAATAAAACTCCACAACAAGTGGTCCCTGAACCAAACCAGCCACCTCCTTTTATAAGACAATCATTTCGTTAAGAAGCTTGTTAAATATACAATATGTATTACACACACGGATAAGATCTGATATTTCGTTTCTTTCCAAAACACGGCGGATTCTATTGATTAATTTTTGTTTTTGTGAAGAATGTACAAATTTGATTCAATAACTTCCTGCGACCTTCATAAAATCGTTGCTCCCCCATGTAGGAACGGCAACTATACCTCCATATATTATAGTACTAGTTCTTCCCTGCCCGCTTCGCTGGCCGTATTATAATTACGCTACAATTGACTTTCTCTAGCAACTGTTGCTATTGCAACCGCATAAATAATATCAAAGGACAATGTTTATACAGCTAAATTAGATATAAAATTATGAAAGATCTATGAAATTTAACAAATAAATAAACTAAATATCCGCAGATCATTCCGCGTCGATGTGATGGCGTCATGTTCCCATATCGATACGTCCACTAGTTTTTAGGTCATTGGCGAACAAAGGAAAGCCATTTTCATTATATTTATTTGATATACCAATACCATAACATATATACTATCTTAAATTCTAGGTGTAGTGTACAATATTCAATATGTATGCCTATTATAGGCGCACACAGCTTTGGCCATAGTTTGTACTTAAATACATCAAAGTGAAAAAAAATTATAGTCTACAATTAATTAAAATACAGAAATAGTGTACATTCAGTAGCGATAGTGTGTACATTCAATGTAGTAATATAGCGTAGAAACGATATTCAATAAAAAACCATTATGTATCAGAGAAGTGATGTAGCAACTTAAAAAAGCATTTCTAAAATCGCTGAAAATATCTAATTGTGGTATCTTGGCATTAAAAGTATTATAAATATTGCACATTCTGGCTCTCGGGTGGAATAATATATAATTCCAAGATTATTGGAGGTTATTGGACGACGATGGTAATTGCTGGGTACACTAACGTTGATACTCCGAAGTAAGGAGGATGATTTAATTTTTCCGTTTAATACTTTGGAGGAACATTAGGTCAAAAATTATCCGACGATTATGAAGGGTAGTCATTTTAAAGAACTTTAAGTGATTATCGTGAGAGCTTTTTTGTGAATTAGCCGGTTATCTTGGCTAAGTATCTGGTGTATGCATGCTTCCGGGTCCACGTGCTCAGTATCAGATGAGCTGTAAGAGTCGCATTGGCTTGCAGCGCTAACATCATCACGAATCTAGTACGCACGCTGGATACGCTCCAATCGTTGTGAAGATGTACACATCATGGATCATCATAGATGTGTGTGCACTGGATTCCGCACTATTGAAGCGTGTACTAAGTGACTAGAGTGTTCTATGAAATTTTAGCGACTTGAAAGGGACCGCAAAGTGTGAAATAAAAATCTTGCTGATGCGTGATTTGTATATTTATCGGTGTAGTTTCGCTATATATAAACTATATTAGGTTATCGCAACTAACGGAGGGATTATTCATCGCTCATCCAAATTGCGCAACATTAAAAAATATTGTGCAACAAATCAAACGGGACCTGCGCATGCGCGAACGGGAAGCGTCCTTTTCCCAAAGCATAAATATAGGTCAGGTACTAGCTCGGTCCTTTTCTGCGCGGGCCGGTGTTGAGTTGACTCCTGTTGCTACTCCGGACATCGAGGCGTCGTGTCGTCGATTGACGTCATGTCGATGAAGATTCTTATATCACGACTGAATGTTCTTTTGAGAACAACTTTATTGTTTCTATCAAATTGTTATTTTCAGAACATTCGACCTAGCGGAAGCGTATCTATCGAGAACGTCATTGTACCTAAAAAATTATTCGGGTTTGGGGAGATATGAAATCTGTAGTTTCGTTTTAGGAAACCCAGCATTTTAGATACTCTCTATACTACTTAGTTAATATGACTGTAAAATGTAAGTTCGCTATGTATTATATTATGCCTCCTAAGTCTCGAATTTCATCAACTTATAATAAGACTATTCCGTTCAAAGGGTAGATCATCTCCATTATATATAAGTAGATACACAGTTGTAAGATTATATATAAACTATTAATTTTTACTAATTATCCATGTTTAAGACCTGCTTATGACTATAGTGGCAAAGTGAGTCAACTTACAGGATGCGCAGTAAATATTGCTTAACATACGACTCGGTACAATACGCGCTGATTCGTGTTGTAACCGAAGTTACGCAACTCGCGTCCGGGTCGCAGGGGAAGGCCCCGAAACGATGATTCGTCATTATGACCCACTATTCAAAATCATTTAAAGAAACTGTATTAAAGTGGAGCCATGATAGTTCAGATTGTATCGTACGTCGAAGGGTCGGTCCGTTCCGACCAACCTTGAGCTTCCGGTGCTGAGAAACATTGTGTGGAAACCGACATATTCCAGGAACAGCTTTCTTTGATACATGACATCCAACAACAAATTTACTTTCTCCTAACGAGAAAAGATCTCGATCCCATCAGTGGGAATTAAAAGGGTTGTATATTAATATTAAGAAACCTGGCTATAACGAGATGATGTGATCACGCTTCAATATGCAACTATGGTAGTTTTTTTATTATAATATGCAAGGTTATAAATTATTCCGTTAACATCAGAATAGTAAACTCCATTTACCCCTTGAGATACGACAATTCGAGATGACAACATAGATGTTTTTATTTGTTAGGAAATGTCTACTAAAACATTTTTGATATGCTGATTATAGAACTTAAATATAGCAGTAAAATGCTGGATATTGAAAGCGACTTCCATTTTATGGAGTAGAGGTACGATCTTTTATGTCCTCTGGAGGGGTTCTCCTAAGAGTAAGTCTTAAAAGTATTATATTTGAATTTAATATTTTATAACACGATTATCAAACAATAGACAGTGATGAAAGTGAGATTTCGTCTTCGGAGACCTTGAATATGCAAACATATCCAGTTTGACGACTCCATAGACTTTCTATACGACTCATGATTTAATTGATTGGAGAATATTTGCGCGTCAAGAACCCGTTCACGAGCCGGCATAACTGACCTCCTACCTCACATTTGATTATATAAACAGCAATACACTGAAGAGGTTGAAAGATAGTAGTTTTTATCATCCGCCTTGCTATGTCCTCACTTTGTAAATCTACTATAACAGAATTGATATCAATATATAAGAGCCAGAGATACTCATTATATATTTATTTATATAAAAAAGCAATCTTTGTCTTCCGCAAGGACGAGCTATTACCAGTGAAAAATAGATGTACACAATTCATTTGATCGGATCTTTCAGTCCGTACCCTTCACTAGACGATCCGGCTCTGTCTTGTATTACTTGTATGTATGTACCATACTTTACGTCTTCAGAGATAAGGAACCTGCTGTCAAAAAACAATTCAATGGAGCCGCACAATATACACACACCACCATATCTTCACAGGTTGTGCAGTTACAGCCCACACTACACCCTTGTGGGCTGGGCTGTTGTATTATTAAAGCGTACCAATTTTCCTTTTTTGCTCCTCTTTTCTATCAATATATAACTTTCTTTATCGCCTTCGACGAAAGACAATACATTGAATTTTCTCGTTGTCATAGTATATATGTATGTATTCCTTTGTTTTTAGTTCTCGTTAGGGTTACTGTCAATAATAAGTCTCAATACTCTTTACGGTGACAACACTTCACTGTCTTAAACCGTCCACATGTGTAGGTATAGATGTACGATACGTTTATAATATGATATATAGATCATATTATACATCTTATATTTATATATCTTCGTACCATCGCACAAGCTACCGTGCCCTCAAAACACGAACATGACGTTCACCTGAAACTAAGTGTTTCAAGTGCTCACAACAATACGATGCCATAACATTGCTTGTCGCCTGAAATAGCTCCAGTTGAAATACTCTACACAGATGAGACCCTTATTATGGTCGTAGTTACAATTTCCAGAACAAAGGATATGTACCGATCTCGATCTATACGATCTGTACCGCGATTCCTGATAATTTCGTTATAAAAAAAGATAGGTTTGGTATCATTATATGTTCAAAAACTATTAATTACGGCACGTGTAAATCTGGCTAAAGACGATCTAGAAAAACTGTCTTCCGTTTATGCGCGAGCTCATCGTCACCACGTCAGCGTGATGTCATTGCTTTCACTCTCACACATATGTTATAAAGCTGCTAAACACTTTGTTTACTTATTATTAACTGATTCGATAAAAGCTGCCCCCGCATCGACTCGCCGCTTACATTGTCCCACTGATATCCTTTGTTCGTGCAGAGATACCTTTGACAGATATCAGATGACTACAAATTACCACCTACATACACACTCATTTTTGTTACCTTAAAGATAACACTAAAAAAGCCTTTTACGGTTTCATATATAAAAGTTCTTCACTTGTAATCTTTGACCTAGACGGTCATCGAGTTAACGCGAGCTTGTACCAACATTGAACGTTAGAAACTGTTCAATGAATTTACATACAGATGTTAAAATTTACATATATAGAGATGATAAGAATTTACATTTAATGCCTGAAATATAAGTTGTTAGTAACATTTAAATATATATTTATTTCAGGTCTATTAACAATAGAAACAATAAAACATTAGTAACTGAACAATACTGAATATACTAAATAACTATTAAATATACACAACATTTAAGAATCAAGATATATTCTATTAAAATTATTTTATAATATTATAAATGCCTGTGTATATGTCTTAACTAATATTTAACGTATGATTTATCAACAATTGATCTTCAATTGATGAACGGGTGTGTTATATACATAATAAACCCATCCCTCGATTTGCACGGTACTTGAATAAAACGGTTTGGCTTTTACACAGTTTTTAAATTAAAAAAATGTATTATGCCATTTATCAGTATTATATTGACGAACGTACTCTATTAAAAGCTCGTTCAAAGTTACCGAACGTACCCTTTTCCAAAACAATACGGAATTGTTACTTGCATCAGCCTCTTCTTTGAAAGAAGATCAAAGTCTCATGTCCTGATTGAATTCTAATAGCAACAATCCTTATCTCATTTTACACGATTATAATACTATAATTATAACATATCTTCGAATATTCTGTCTTCTTTAGATAGATTTAAACGGTTTTCAGGTTAATTGAACATAACAGTCTACTTTGTATGAACTCTGTCTGGTTTTATACGGTTTCGTTTTGCACGATTTTCCTAAGAACGTATCTTCCATGTAAATCGAGGGATGAGTGTATATATGAACGGTAGTTACTTCACAACTAGCTAACAGAAAATACTCATCCAGTCTCGACATTCCGTGAATTCTTCAAAAGTCTACTACGACTATCGTCCTTTACTAAGGAAAGTGTATTGGTGAGTATAGAAGATTCTGTAAGGTCATTTTATTTAAATAAATTTGTCATTATACTAGTAAACAAACATCAAATGTTGTAACCTCGAAAAAACAATTTCATAACCTCAGTTCATAACCGCCGACCCAGTTGGAAGCGGCTGGGGAAGTACGCACCCACTGTATATAGCAGTATGAGGACGTGACTGTACAACATTAAAGCCGTTTTTTGCAGAAGAAACCTCTGTTGAAACAACCTGTATCAGTAATACATAAAAAGGTTCAATAATAATTATTTAAGGATAAAGTCGCAAACGACGTGTGATAGACTTTTTAAATAAATATGTAATTAAAATTAAAGGGGGGCATTTTTTTAACTATTTATTGTTTTTATGCTATGAAAATCTAATTATTTATAATCGTACAATTTTGTCTAATAAAGCTTTTGTTCGGAAACTTTAATGCCTACAATTCAAGCCTCTAACGACTTAGTACATTTATGAGAATAATGATAATTAATTCTAATGATATTTATCATTCTATAAGACGATAACTTTTTTTATTACTTGATACGCTATTTCCACTGACAATGGACAGTTTTTATTTAGCCAATGTCTTATTTAAAATAAATAAATTTTTATGGTTATCCTAATATAAAAGTATAAACAATATAGTGACAAGTCATTCAGTCAGACAAATATCATTGTTGGAAATAACTATTTATATTCTAGAAAGTTCCATAAATATAAAATTATTTAAGTTGTATAAAAATAAAAAATAATATAATATCTTACGAGTTATATTTAATTGGTAATTTACACTTTCATCTAGTTAAATTCAATGTTTTTTTTTATTAAGCGGGATTCTTGATTTCATTTTAATAACATCATGCGTCTGTATCTCGGCGCAAAGAAAACAAAACGCTGACCGCCATTACGCCATTATGCCATACGCCATTACGCAACAAAGCGCGGCGCGACAACTTTCACACGACGCGCCGTTTAACTCGCAACTCTATATTTTCCAACTCGGATTAACAGCAATTAACCCCCCGACTATCATATCGTCTGTTGTTTTTATCGTATTTATATTATCGCTTTCATGTTTTATTTTAGAACTATTATAATTTCAAATATATTTTTCTGTTCGCGCTTTTATGAGAACAGCTAAAATTCTAAGACCGTGCTGCTGATCTTTAGTATTTTCTCTTCTTCAGTTAATATTTGTATATATCGGACGTCCATCGGACATTGTTGAAGTTTAATTATTGATATCAATGAGAAAAAAGTTTGAGTTTAATTTAAAACAACTATATTAATATTCGCAAAGACAGTCCATTTTAAAAATGATTAGAAATGTATTAAGGTAACTGTAGGCTGTAATGAAGTGACTAATTTTAACATACTGTCTAAAGTGTAATACTTATAAATATTACATTAATCATGTCTGACTTTTAATTATTATTACATGGCATTATTTCGAACACAAGTTATCTATTAGTATACAAACAAAAATTAGAGAGAGGAGAGATACAACTTACTGATGAATAATTATTATTTTTTTTTTTTTTTTTTTTCTTTTTTTTTTTTTTTTTTTTTCATCAATCCCCTGCGTATGGCGGGTCAGGGCCTTTAATTGCACTTTTAAGCTTTACTTTACATTTATCACTTATCATTCAAATTTTCTTATTTCTAGTACTACATTCTCTCCTTTCGTCCATCTTCTCTATCATGCCTATTCTTATCTTTCTTTCTTTTTATTCTCCTCCTCTTTTCTCTCATACTCCATTCCATTTCCTTCTTTCATACCTCTCGCTGAGTGAAGACACCGTCGCCTCGTCAGTCCTGGAACATGTCATCGTCCTTTTTCTGAAATAAATCATCCAACTTTGTTCCAATTTTTCGTTTGTTGATTTCTGTTTTTAATTATCTACTGTTAATTTTAAATTTTTTATATTCATTATTCTATTCTATCTTTGGTTTTTGTTTCAATTTTGATTTGTATTTAATAGTATTTTACATTTGTTCTTTATTATTACCTTTTCTATTATTTTTCTACAATATCTCATAAATATCTGGCGACTTTCGTCCTCACTCATCAGAGAGGCAACTGCTGCCATCTCTAACTTTATACCTATCTCTATTTCACATTTCACCCTTTCTGCCCCGAATAAGGGACAGGAAAGCAGGATGTGCACCACGGTCTGGTCCACCTCCGGGTCACAGGGGCACGCGGGACTCTCCTTGAGCTTGAACCTGTGAAGGTACTCGGAGAATCCCCCGTGCCCGGTGAACATCTGGACCAGGACCGTGTCGAGCTCGATCCGGCGAAGCACCCGGTACGCTGACTTGACGTTCGGGAAAAACATCCTCGTTGTTGAAGCCGTCGTACCTTGCACATACCTCCTGTTCCATTCGTCGAGCGTCTCCAGCCTTAGCTGACGCTTGACGAATGAAACGGGGCAGTCCTCGTATTCTGGTCTTCTTTTGCTCTTCAGGATGAATAATTATTAGGTATATTAATGATATATCGGTAATTATTGCCGTTAGTCTCGTTTAGTTTTGTGTCTACATTTAACAGAGATCTACCAGGAATAAAGAAAAATCCCTACAGATTTAAGATTATTTATATCTCAATTGCTACACTATGTAATGATGTGAAGTTTAATCGTGTTACTTATTTAATAATAAGAAAGTCTCAATTTATGTGTTAACCCGAATATTGGGTTCACGAGTGACCCAAACCGGATCCGGAACGTATTACCATGTGTTACATGAATATAGTAACCCAGATACGTTCGCGGAATTAAAATCGTCTGATTACCGGACCGTCCGGTCACCGTTGTTTGACATCGCGATATGTTAACGCGAATTAATGTAACGGATCAGAGAAATTCTTTAATTATTTATGTTGTTTTTGGTGTATACCGATTGTGTGTTAACCGTTTTCTTGTGGCGTGTGAAAAAAATGCGAATGATGGTGTTTACTGTTGCACTCGCTTCGCCTTATTAAGATTTCTTTAAAGGTTGTCAATTGTCGGACATCTTACAAAAAATTAACATTGATGTACGATGACAAACATTTAACTGTTTACTGCATTATTTAAAAAAAAAAGACTTAAATAGATCTTACTCATCGTTACAGAAATAAAACACAATGACAATGAGAAAGAAGCTTCTGCAGCTTCAACTCAGTTAGTAATTTAGTGACTTTACTAACATTTGATATGTGATACGGTACTATAAAGCTTTCACAAAGATTGTTAACTGTCTCCGTGCAGTAGTGGCTAAGTGCTTTCCTCGTAACGTGGTTCGAGGTATCAATCCGTGGCTCATGGGAATTTTTATTAGTGGTAGTGATTTTTAAACCTGACTGACTACCGTTCACATATTGTAAACCTATCGCAATAACAGCACGGCGGTTTTCCAGCTGTCAACATATATGAACCACTGTATTCGCAGCGTGCACGCTTCACTAACCGCGACCTCGTTGTCACGTAACACGATGTGAAATTGTAGTCAAGTGTTATATCCATTGTGAAAAAATTAAAAAGCGTCAGTTTTAAAAACATAATGTGGCTAAAAGCTCCGGGGCCCAGTCACGCACATGTCCACAATTTGCAAAAAAGAACAAATAGTTTCCCATCGCACACGCGAACACGACTCTCTAATTTCTTATCAGTAAATTTCTCTTCACAGTTAGACTGATTTCATAATGGATTATCAAGATTGATGACCTTAACAAGTAAAGGACCTTATCATCACAAAATATGTCGGTAAATTTTATACAAAAAATGAGCTGAATCATCAGTCAGATAGAGAAGGAAACAAAAAATGTTCACTTGGTCGTTAAAGGGAGCTCCAATCACAACTTTAAAGGTTATGTTAGGTGAGGTTTTACCTTTTATTAATCGTCTTTAGGCATAAGATGATTCATTAAGTTACCTTTTAGTGGCACTAATTTTCGAATAACTCCTTTTATTAACATATTCAAACCAGAACCCTTTTAAATTTACACATTGATACTTATGGCAAAAACTAACTGTAGATGAGAGAGAACATTGACCATTTGTAGCAAACCTTGAATGACTCTTTTGACTGTGTTGTGTAAACATTCTAACTAGATCCTTAGGATGACTGGTTCGGTAGGTTTTCATTAAATATTTATTAAATACCTATTAATATATTATTTTAATGATTCCTATTCTCTGACTGTGTACACTAAATGTAATATTTTTATAATAATGAATAAAAACAGTTATTTTTCAATTTTTGTTAAAAATTATAAATCCCTTTATAATCCCAATACTTAAATAAATAAAAAAATAATGACGATATATCATCGATTGTTTATTTTTATATCATTCAACCATTAACGACTTGACCCAAATGTTGTAGAAGCAAAAAGACAGAGCTCGTTAAAAGCTGACCGCGATATCGTCTTACCAGCTTCTCATTATCTGTTGATCTGATGGAAATCTCACACGGAACTTCAATTTAGCGGAGGCTCGAATTGATATTTTATTAAAAAACAAAACTTATCTTCCTTAACAAAGAAATTGCAATTGAGATTTATTCACGATTTAAGAATATTTACGGTGTATTAACAAAACTTCCATTTTTGCTAACTTGAATATTAATTACATAATGATGAAATAGTTTTTTTTCTTGGAAATGGTAGATATTCGTTACTGGAAACCTAGATCCCATCGCAGCAACCATCTCTACGGCCAAATAGTAGTCTGTAAATATAACTATATACCGATATGAAAAGCGTTGTAGCTACTGAAATTACTGAAGTAACATTTCTTAATATCTTCTATTTCATGGCAACTAACAATATGTGATGCTTGGTACATCATCATCCTTATTAACGCCATATTGTTATAGGCAGGTATATCATTAACAATAAGATGAATATCCTAGTCATGGTTTTGAATAAGCTCTGTACAAAACTAACTACTATAATCTGCGTTATTATTACATACTTTATTTTCTTAATTGTTTTCTTTTATTTCAGGTATAACAAGTACATTCCTGCCATTCTTCATAACATGTCAGCTGCGTCCAGTCCACCATCCGGGTAGGTACGCATCAATAACATTCTTAACATTTTGAATGATAATGTTAAGATAAAGTAACTTATTTAGAACCTACTTTGTTATTTTGCAGTAACATTCACACAGAGATTGGATGAAGCGCCAACCGTACATTTATTACCACAAAATTCCCATTGGTATCAGAGCACGTCACTAAGGAAAAGATCACCAGATCTCATGCAGAGGCCGTATTACAATCCCACGCAATATAATCAACAATTATCACACTACGGCCCTGAAATACATGGTCAAAATCCTTTTATACAACATTCCCAAACTTATCCATACTACGATACAAGATCGTCAGTGGATTTAATTCATTCAGAAACCAGGGATCACGTACCTAACGACGGAAGACTTTTATCAGATTCAGCATTCACCAGAATATCAGAAACTCTCGGTGCAATCAATACGGTTGGTCATTACCTCGTGGACATCGTCAATGAGAATGAAAGAAATGAATCCGATCCTAACCTCCAACAGCTACCTCAAGCTCTTTACACATTGAGCAAAAACGTACTTGGAAGGAACGTTACTGATAAGATCGCTCCTATAGTGAAGAAAGCTTTACCAAAAGTCCTACCCGACGCTCCAATAACTAGAATAGCTACAGGAGACGTTAACGATGCAAAATCATGCACCACACCAGAAGGAGAGGCCGGTGTTTGTGAAGATCTCAGCAATTGTCCGCAGCTGCTATTAAACTTGATAAATCTTCGTGAATCTCTCTGCTTCAAGGACCTGTTCGTTCCAGGAGTATGTTGCCCGCGGGATTCCGTGATCATCTCGACACCGGCGATAGAGAAACCAGTAGTTACCACGACACTTAAACCGACATATCTCGTGCCCATTACAACTCAACGACCCGCGCCTAAACCTACAACTACGAAAAGGCCATCAGCAGTTCTCGTTCTTACAACTAAAAGGCCAAAACCACCACTAAGCACAGTAAAACTCACAACTACATCATTGGCCCCAGTGACTACACCACGTCCAGTTTCCACAACTAGTTTCTATACTGTTCCACAGCCATCTATTGGAAACTACTCCAATATCGTTGACGTGAATGGTAAGTATCATTTAGTTTTAACAATGCTACTAAACTTTTACCAGTGATGACGTACTATTTTGTTAAATTAAACTCACTCTAATAAAAAAACTGTGTAATTCTTAATAAACAATATAATGTGCACGTTACATAATTTCCTTAAGATAAATTAATTTGTAGGCTATTTGAACAGAGACGTTTAAGTTTTTTCCTATGTCGTTTAAGCGTTTCTGATTGTTATTCTTCAGATTGTGGCCAAAGAGAGGACGAAGGTGGACGCATAGTCGGAGGCACGGAGGCAAAATCAGGCGCATGGCCCTGGATGGCAGCTATATACTTGCACGGCAGCAAACGACGGGAGTTCTGGTGCGGAGGCACGCTGGTGGACAAGAGGCACGTCCTCACAGCTGCCCACTGCACAAGGGACTCCAAACAGAGGCCGTGCGTACATTTATAAGAATTAACAGCTTTGATAGCGCAACTTTTAAGCCTAATCATAAAAGCAGGTTATTTCTTAACAGTTAAGAAAATGGCTATTTGATTGTAACTTATAATAGTTACGACACAAAGTTAATAAGTTAAGTTAAATGTAAATAATCCGGTATTATTTATTATTATATTACTCGGTACTTATATTATTCGGTATAACGATTATTTATATATAACATTACGTTACAAATAATTCATTAACTTTGTGATGTACCCTATTAAACATAACACAACCCACATTCTTAGCAAACCTTCAGGTTTCCAGCTCGTCAGTTCAGCGTGAGACTGGGCGACGTGGACTTGGGCAGGGACGACGAGCCCTCGCGACCCGTCACTTTGCGAGTGACGGCCGTGAAAGCGCACGAACAGTTTTCCAGGGTCGGATTTTACAATGATATTGCAGTACTAGTCCTGTCAGGTAAGTAAATGTATTTTATTGAAAACATAGAGCTGTTTGTAATCAGATAAAAATAGTACTCAACTGCAGTGAATAATAGGCATATCTATAAAAAAAATTGATGAAAATGAAGCCCTTAAAAGATAGTAAAACATCTTGAGGATATACATTATAGTTCGCTTTTGCCCGACACCAACTACTTATGTAGGAGATATACACTATAACGGTGCACGCTTCTGCCGCTAACGATACAACAAGCAATCATTGCTGTCTTCAGACTTGAAGGAAAGTATAACGATAAATGATTACAATAATAAAACTATAACTATTGACGTATAATTATTGTCACCAGCCGATAAACACAATATAAAATCGTGTAAATTCAATAAGTACAGGGTGTCTGGTGGCAGATTTATGTTTTCAAATTTAAATAAAAAATAATATGTTTGACATATAATTTTACTAAAAGTATTAAAAGATAGAGTACAAATGCGGATTTTATTTTTTAAAGATAATGTCATCCAAATGTCTTCCATCCTGTTGCACACACTGTTCGAAACGGAGCCCCGTATTCCATGCCACACGCTGCAGTAAACTTGGTTCAATTGCGCTGATTTCTCGCCGAATATTTTCTTTTAAGTCCACAACAGTTCGCGGATTGTTGGCGTAAACTCTCTCTTTGAGGTAGCCCCACAAAAAAAAATCCATTGGAGTTAGGTCGGGTGACCTCGGTCGCCACGAGATATCCCCAAAGCGACTAATCAGTTTTTGAGGGAGATTTTCTCGCAACAAATCCATCGAAGCTCTGGCCGTGTGTGCGGTCGCACCATCCTGTTGAAACCACGTGTGTGATGAGAATGATGAATGAGCTCGCAGTTCGGCAAAAAGAAATTCGAAATCATGAGCCGATAATTCTCACCATTGACATTCGTCGCTTGGCCCCGTGCATTTTCAAAAAAAAATGGTCCGATTATCCCATTCGTGGATAAAGCGCACCAAACAGTTACCCTTGGGCAATGTAATGGTTTTTGGTGCTTCAGTCGAGGATTGCGAGTTCTTAGAGCCCAGTAACGGCAATTTTGCTTGTTTACGTGTCCGTTTAAATGAAAATGAGCCTCGTCGCTCCAAAAAATGGAATTCACAGTGCGAAAACGCTCCAACATGGTTTCACAAAAAAATTTGCGTGACGCAAAGTCATTTTTTTTCAATTCTTGAATTATTTGAATTTTAAAAGGATGAAACTTCATATCTTTTTTCAAAATTTCATGCTCGCATGCTCTTGGAAGTCGAAGTTGAAGCTGCCCTTTTCCGTATCGAAAGTCGTGCATTTTCACGTAAACTGCGTTCAACCAGTTCAATGTTTTCGGGGGTCCTTGACGATCGACTAGGTCCTGGCCGTGGTGTGTTCATAGCCGAAGCAGTTGCGCGGAACCTCTCCACCCACGAACGAATTAAATTCACACTCGGCCCATCGCCTATCCGTCGAATATTGAAATGTGAATAAAACTGTCGGCGAGCGAGTACGCAAGAATCGTTTCTCTTGAAAAATGCTTCAATAGCGAACGCGCGATGCTCACCCGACCACTGCACCACTACACCACTGCACCACTGCGACATCGTGACTAAGAAATACGCACGATCGGTGATTCTAATGACACCACCTTCCCCCCTCACTGTTTATAACTTATTGAGATATTCGTTTTTTAAAATATAAATCTGCCGCCAGACACCCTTTAGCATTCCAACATTAAGCCCTCTAAAGATGGTACCCCGTGTTTAACTTTAAAACAATTTTATCATGTTCATTTACAGAAAACGTTCAAAAATCTAAATACGTAATACCCATTTGCCTGCCCTACGGCGAACTTGCTCGGCAACAGTTCGATGGCTCGGTGGCTACCGTAGTCGGCTGGGGTACCACGAGGTACGGCGGCGGCGAGAGTTCCCGCCAACTGGAGGCGCGCCTGCCGGTCTGGAGAAACGAAGACTGCGATCGCGCATACTTCCAGCCCATCACCGACACGTTTCTATGTGCTGGATACGCGAGAGGAGGCGTGGACGCATGTCAGGTGAAGAATTCAAATTATTTTATTGTCACTTTTGATGTTGACCAATTGTTTCATAGTTAATATTTTTAAGTCACTAAGTCTTAAAATTAGTTCGACTGATGGTAAATGCGCCTGTTCCTAACAATAATGAACTTGTGGAAAGACAATATATTTACAAAAGGTCACAATACCCGCTGATATAAGAATTTAGATCTCAACTTTAGAACAGATATCATTGACTTAACTTGTTATTAAAAGGAAACCAATGTTGGCACCTGATTCTCAGTTATCATTATTTTATTTTGCATTATTTCTGTTGTAGGGCGACTCCGGTGGACCTCTGATGCTGCTTGCGAATGGCCGGTGGACACAGATAGGCGTCGTTTCTTTTGGAAATAAGTGTGGGGAACCCGGATATCCTGGAGTTTATACAAGAGTTACACGTTACCTGTCGTGGTTACAACAAAATTTAACGTGAACTAACACAATTAGTGAAGGCGTCACTGTGTCATTTAGTCTGATTTTATAGGTTTTTAATAATGTATGGAGCTTGTATACGACTTTAGTACAGCTGCCATAATTTAATTTAAAAAAATACTTTAACAAAATTTATACTATTTAAAAAATTACTTATCGTTACCAAAAACATTTATATTGCTTAAAAATTGCTTTTTTGAGTGTTTTACTCAGAAAATTAACAAAAATATTAAAGCCTTAAATAATATACATGTGACAATTATAAGATAAATGTTAAAAGACGGTTAAGATAGACTGTAGATAACATTAAGAACCACAATTATCATTATTTACAGACTGTTGCATACGCTTTTATTTATAATAATTATAACTTCAGAGTTTCATCTAAATTTGTAAATATATTTCTAAGCAATTTAATTTATTGTTTCATTTCGACATATCGTTTTTCTAAACCTTTTAAGTCTATAATTAATTTTAGCTTATCACATTTGAATCCTAACAATGTTATTATTTCTTCCACCAATCCATTGAAAATATTTTTTATGTGCTGAAACCTTATTTCCCAACAAATAAAAATCTGTTTAAAATAAAGTGCAAAGGAATAACTATTACGATTTTAAAAGAAAAAAAATATTATTTAATCGCTTATCGCCTTGAAAAAATATGGTAATTATTCTAGTTACCTTATTGAACTAATCTGTTAAATGTCGTCTATTAACCGAAACACAGAATTCATTAAACATTACACATTAATAATAGGTCTTTATCCTTATAGGTATTTCATACCTATGAAATTGCCATTCTGCAGTAATGGCCATTTCAAATTAAATAAATTTTTGTTTGCTTAAGAATTCTATTTTAACTTTCGACAGCAGCTTTAGATGTTAGCGTCTAAAGAATATTGGTCCATTTGCGTTAAATTGGCAATGTAAAAAAGCTTGAAAAATGGGTGCCCCTCGAACTCAATGATCACGAGCGCGAAGTACGCGTCAAGACGTGCCTTGCACTGCTCAACACACACAAATGAAGGAATTTTGAACCGCATTGTTACCATGTGGAAAAATGGTTTTTGTCTGATAACCGTAAGCGCTCAGCAAGTTGGTTGGATCCTGGTTCAGCACCTAAACGAAAACTTACCCCTATAAAAGTGATGGTCACTGTTTGGTGGTCTAGTGCCGGTGTGATTCATCACAGCTCCTTACCAAACGGGGTGAGCATTACTGCAGATGTGTACTGTGAAGAACTGAACGTAATGATAGAGAAGCTGGCACATCTCCAACCAGCATTGGTCAATCGCTCGTCTCCGTTGCTCCTACACGACAACGCGCGACCTCATACTGCACAACAGACGGTCTTCAAGTTGCAAGAACTGGGATAGTAAGCTCTCCGTCATCCGCCCTACTCACCAGATCTTGCGCTTACAGGCTATTACTTTTTCCAGAAATTAGATAAGTTCTTGGCGGAAAAAAATTCAACACCCGAGAGGCAGTACAAAATACCTTCGAAGAATTTGGGGCAGTAATAAACTGCCACTGCGTTGGGAAAGATGCATTGATTACTTCTATTATACAAATAAAGATACATGAAAAAAAATCGTTTAAATTTTTTCATACAAAACGGCAATTTCATAGGTAAAGACCTAATATTAAAAACCTTACTACAAAAATAATCGTCCATTATAAAAGCAATCATGACAGGCGTTGAGAATCTGTCGCCGGAACCCGCCTATATAAATACCATTTCCTACTACTAACTACGTAACTAGACAAATTACTAGGGTAACAAAATTTAATTATGTATGTCTCAGAGCGATGAGTAGAATTTAGCGTTAGCAAGGCGTTATCCTCATTAGCACCACATCTTTATGGGCAGTAGGATTGGTTATAACCAACTGACCCTATTCGATTCGTGGAATATAGAAACTGTTATTTTTTTTTATTTTTTTTTTTATTATAGTCACGCCTTTTTCCCAGCAGGGGTAGGCAGAGGTGAATAAACCACCCACGTTTCGCCAGATGTGGTCAGATTAGGTCCCATGTAACAGGGGGCGAGCCTGTTGCCACTTTATTGGGACCACCACACACACACACACAAAGATGATATCAGTGTGCGGGTTTCCTCACGATGTTTTCCTTCACCGTTTTTGTATCTCGCTGTTGTAACTAAAGTTCACAAATGTACATAACTTAAATATTAAGTCATCGGTACATGCCGAGGTTTGAACCCGCGACCTTCGGAATGAAAGCCGCACGCTCTAACCATTAGGCCAGCGAGCTACTGTTATAGTAAACCATAACTACTATAAGATAAAATTGTTGCAATGATCATCGTCGTTGATATGCTCTTAAAATAGTAGTAGTAGTACTTTATGTACTCTATAAAAAGATTCCAAAAAAAAATTAATAACAAAATGAACAATTTACAATAAACAAATAATCTAAACTATTAATGTTAAGTGTTTTAATATAATTATTTTGTCAATACTAAAAATATTATTTTATCTTAATATGAAAAATAATATTGTAGAACGAAGTTATTTTAAAGTAACACTACAAATATGTCAATCTGTCATAGTGACGTTATCAGTGACAGTTGACAGTTAAATCTGATTGTATCTCCTAAAAAATAATAAACTTTTAAAGTCTAAAATTAGATTAAAACGCGAAGTTAAAATAAAATTTATATGTATCACATGATATCCAAAAGCAGCGTCTAATCCATTCTTATGTTAATACCATAACTTTAAACGGTAATCATGATGAAACATTCGACTTCACCGACCCCAAATTACCCCAGGAGTACATCTCCTCTACCAGCACCAGCGAACTATCAGCCCACGACAGCAAGTGCTGCTGTGAAACGGTATAAATACTTAAGAAGACTGTACAAGTTCAATCAGATGGACTTTGAATTCGCGGCGTGGCAAATGGTTTACTTATTTGTTTCCCCTCAGAAAGTATTTAGGAATTTTAACTACAGAAAACGTAAGTTTTCTATTCTATCGTTAAACTCCACCCGACATGTATTTTTTAATGAAAAAACAAGATGATTAGACATTCATTTTCAAATTACTTAACCTTCATCCCCAACTTTGTTAACATAGAAAGTTTTTTGTGAATAACATAACATAAGACAAAAACTGGATTACTTAGTGGTTCCAGTGCTGATTATAATAATAATTTTTTAATTTATAATAAATATTTATTAATACTATATATATTTATATATAATACTACAACTATTATAATTAGACTAGTATACTAGTGTTTTTGGTATTTTTGAATAACTTAATAATCTTTATTATATTAAGTTGCAATTAGGACCTTTTTATTTCAGATACAAAATCACAATTTGCACGAGATGATCCAGCATTTCTTGTGTTACTTTGTGTTTGGTTGTTTTGTAAGTATAATAATATATCTGCGTAGATAGAATAAGTGCATAATTCAATATTAACACAATCTAAAATAAACTTAATAAAACAATCGGATTGGAAATGTGGAGTTCCAAAAATATTGTAAAAATTTACTAGACTTAAGTGGCAATGGGCAGGGCACATTAAGTGAAGGATTGATGGTTAATGTTAAAGGAGGAAATGTCCATGTGAAAATGAGCACAGAGACAAGACATTGTGCTCGCCTACAGTTCTCCTCCTTAATGATGCAGTTTGTGCTGCTAGTGATATTGACAACTATTGCAGCTTCATTGACTTAAGGCTTGTGGATCTGGCATCTGTGAGCTAAAAAAGAGTTCTCTGACTCTACAAGTATTATAATCTATCCAAACACCTACAACCTACATGATATCTAGAGTTATCAATAACAACATTGCAAATAAATAATAACCTAATTTAACTCAAGTATTTTGTACATGACATTGATATTGGTAGTAAGTTTGGTGATAAGTGGTACACCTACTATAAGATACTCACTAATCTAAAATATATAAACTGTAAGACATTTTTTTATTTTAGTGTCTTCAGTGTGCTTTGCGTTAGCTATCGGGCTGACTTGGACACAGCTGGTGTTGTTTGTACTTTTTGTTGTGTTTGTCGACTTCATTGGGGCTGGTATTTTTGTATCGACAATATTTTGGTGAGTCTATACTTTCAAAACATTAATTTTCTTATAAGAAAATTTCACTTGCAAAAAATCTATTTTTAATTAATTTAATTCTTAATTCATTCTTAATTCTCGCTGAGATGAGCATATTGTAAGAATCTTAAATTATTTATATTACAATGTTAGCACCTAATTATTATGAACATATTAACTATTACCATGTCAACAACCTGGTAGTTCTGTTGCTTTATTAAATAAAAAAAATTATGGATCTCTTTCCAACATGTAAATGATAAATTTAAACAAATTAAATGTGATGATGAATAACTGAATTACTTTATACAGTATTATCACACACTAGGTTGGATTTGGTCTAATGAATCAATATTCCGGAGATGAGAATGTTTATTTATTCCCTCTAACAAAATTCCAATAAAGTAAACTCTTTACAAGTCGGATTTCCCTAGTCAAGTCACACATCATGCATGTAAAATTACTGGTGATAGGTTTTTGTTGCCGGAGACCGCCTAGATAGGTACCACCGCTATTACTATTTCTGCCACCATGTAGTAGTGTAATTACTGGGATAACCTGTTATGTAGGGCAAAGAGTGGTGATGTGATTGATGATGGTGGACGATATGATGCAGTGCTTACTATTCTAGCCATGGTGTAACGGGCGGGCGTATCAAATGCCATCACTTGAACGATACGCTCATCTTATGGCTTTATTAAAAAAAATTAGTATTCCAAGTCTAAAAAGTCTAAATTTAACGATTAATGAGAATGAATCATCCGCTCACCGAAAGCCTATGCTCGTTCGCACACTGCTCAGGGATTTCCGGCGAACCTCTTTTGCTGATACATAAACCAATTACTTATTGTTTATTCTCAACTAGTTGCTGAATCATTATCATCATCAGCCGATAGAAATCCACTGCTGGACATAGCAGCGAGTTTACTAACTATCTAGCTAACTAACCGCTGAATACCTGAGTCTATATCCGATCTAGTCTCTAGTACTTTATACGACCGCGCCAGTTTTTGTAATAGTATAAAAAATTTATATGTCATAGGTTCTTAATAAACAAGTACTTACGACGCGACCCGGTCGCTGCTGACGTGGAATGGGGATACGCCTTCGACGTCCACATCAACGCCTTCTTCCCGCCGCTCTCTCTTCTCCATTGTTTCCAGATTATTCTATTTAACAGTAAGTTCTCTGATCATGTTTGCTCTCCATCCTCTAATTATAACTTAACGCTTTTGCCACCAATGAGGAAAGTTAACCATACCCCATATTAATTGTGTTGTGACACTGACTTCAGGTTTACTCCTTCCTGCTGGATACGTCAAGCAAATTTATGTCTCTATTAATATCATAAACTTACATAAGTACTAAATGATTAATTACTATACTTGTAAACTATTCTCCTTTCAGATCTGCTCATCGAAGGTGGATTCATTTCTTGTTTCATTGCGAACACATTTTGGCTGGCTTCTGTTATTTATTATCTGTACATCACGTTCTTGGGGTACAGCAGTAAGTAATATATATAAAAGTAATGTACAATTGTTTTTATTGTTAAGATTTAAAACTTAAGTAAACAAAGGGACATAACAACTCATGGGACCCAAGCCAACCTCACCAGCTCGAGGTGCACCCTGCTAATCAACAAACGAGGCTCTGGCTCCCACTAACTCGTATTGGGCCAGCGTGATGGAAAATGGCCGAAATCTCCCCATATGGACCCTTACAAACAACGGTCTCTGATGCCCGGCGGTACGGGAATCCATGATGACCATGATGCCGGCAGCGCAGGACCGATCGATGTCAGCCATGCAGTTTCGGGCTAGTATAAATAGGTCTAAGGTATTTCCTGCCTGCCGTTGAAGGATACTAAAAGGGTCCTCAGGATCGTGAGCATTGAGGGTGGGCGATCAATAAGCGAGCTTTAGGTGGACGGCAAATACATGGGAGTATTTGAAGTAGCACAGGGTGAGTGCTAAGGAGGGCTTTGCTCTTCGAGTTCACCACTGCTGTGTCCCGGCTGCAAACATATGAAAGCTGCTGATATCTGAGCCCCTTTCGCCACCTTTTACTTCATCAGTTACCGTTAGTCGATAAAAAAAATCTTTTGATACCATTTCTTACAATCCCGGGCAGTTTTAAAACACTACCAGTCCTCTGGCCACGGTAAGTACGGCATCCTCTAACTGTTAATAATATAAAAAGAGATTTATTTATCTATGGTCGGGGATCCCCGTTAAAACGAACTGCATGCAATATAGATTGTACGCTGCCTACTATTTTAGTATTGCCAGTACAGCTAATTTTTACCAAACTTTAGAAATTTTTGAATAAGTTAGCCTTGCTCAATGAGCGAAGACGAGCGTCTACCACACCGTGTCCAACTCTAATGCTGCTGGTATACTGTATTATAGTAATGATAGTACAGCTGTTAGAATGGTTTTATATGATATGGTGTTTGTGATAACTACAATTAAAATATCCTAGATTTTTCTAGTTATAACTGATTTTCATTTTTCAGATTTACCGATGCTGCAAAACGTGAGAGTGTTCCTGTTGCCGCTGCCTGCGCTAGTCATCGCGTACTTCGGCACGTTAATAGCGAACTGGAATCTCAGCCTTATGTTAATGAACTTCTATCATTATAGATTACTATAACATAAACATTTATTCTTACGAAGAAACAAAAAGGATTACAAACAAAAACTATACTTTTATTCAGATTTTTTTTCCCCAATTTTATATAACGGCAAAGGACTGGCGGTTGATACAGCCTAAAACGTACTATACATGGAAATGCGCCATTTTAAATAGCTTTTTTAATGTTAACAGATAAACTACGACTATTAGTTTACTGTGTTAGGGTAAGACTGTCAAAACATTTTTTTTACTATATTACAGTCATGTAGTATACAAATATGTTGGTGTACAAGTCATGGTTGGATTTGAAGATAATTATGAATATTTTATTGGAATACTTTAAATTTATTGGGATTTTTTAAATTTGTAATTTTGTCCGAAGTTGTAAATTAGGTGTACAGTATTTTTAACGATAAGCAATATAATTATAATCAATTTCCATTTTGTATCATATGCATCGAATAACTTATTTTGTAATTATTATAACGTTATTTGATATAAATTTGTTTCATTGTTTTTTTAAATCCTCTACTATCGATTTTTAAAAGGAAAAGGCTCGTAAATTATTACTGTTGATAGGTCTTTGTTGCCAAAGGCCGTATAGGTAGGAACCACCGCAGCGCCCATTGCAGCCGACAAACGGTAGAGCGCAAACGTTACTGTACCCCGGTTTGATGGTCGCTGAAGGTAGTGAAATTACTGTGGTAACAGAAAATAATACTATATGTCTCAAGACGACGAGCGCAATGTATATCACACTAACTAGCGTGACGTCGTATGTGTAGGCGTTTCACTTATCATCGGGTGAATGTCTCGTTTTCTAGAATAAAAAAATCTTAAAAATTAAATTGTGAGACCAATAATTATAATACGAACCCTTCATCCATCCAATCAGCCGGAAGACGTCCACTGCTGGACAAAGGCCTCCCCCAAAGATTTCCACTTAGACCGGTCCTGGGCCACCCGCATCCAATGGTTGCCAGCGACCTTGACCAGGTCGTCGGTCCACCTTGTGGGGGGTCTGCCCACGCTACGTCTTCCGGTACGTGGCCGCCACTCGAGAACCTATCTGCCCCAACGGCCGTCGGTTCTGCGAGCTATGTGCCCTGCCCATTGCCACTTTGCGACGGCGACCCTTCGAGCTATGTCGGTGACCTTGGTTCTCCTGCGGATCTCCTCATTTCTGATTCGATCTCGCAGGGAAACTCCGAGCATAGCTCACTCCATCGCCCTCTCGGCAATCTTAAGCATGCGGACAAGGCCCACAGTAAGCGGCCACGTCTCTGCTCCGTATGTCATCGCTGGCAACACACACTGGTCAAAGACTTTTGTCTTGAGACACTGCGGTATATTGGACGAGAAGATATGTCTTAGCTTCCCGAATGCTGCCCATCCGAGTTGGATTCGACGAGAGATCTCTTTCTTGAAGTTGGACCTACCTAGTTGGATTGTATGTCCGAGGTAGACATATATTATCTGTCAACAACTTCAAGTGTAGAGCTTCCAACTGTTATTGGAGTGGGTACAATATGGACATTTGCCATGATTTTGGTCTTGTCCATATTCATTTTAAGACCCACTCGTTGTGAAACTCTACAGAGATCATCGAGCATTGTGTTGATGTCCTCCATGGTCTTAGCCAAAACCACGATATCGTCGGCAAATCTAAGGTGC
Organism: Troides aeacus; assembly: GCA_033220335.2. Classification (NCBI taxonomy): domain Eukaryota; kingdom Metazoa; phylum Arthropoda; class Insecta; order Lepidoptera; family Papilionidae; genus Troides; species Troides aeacus. The sequence goes on from CM067288.1 coordinate 1,049,616, forward strand.
GTGATGTACTCGCCGTTGATATTGATGCCATATCCTCTCCAATCCAGAAGCTTGAAGACATCTTCCAATGCAGCGGTGAACAGTTTCGGAGATATGATGTCTCCCTGTCTTACTCCACGCTGCAATCGGATCGGTTTCGAGCTCCGGTCTTCGAGGCGGACTGACATGGTGGCGTTCTCGTACAAGCACCTTAGAACATCGACGTACCGGTGGTCTATTTGGCACCGTTGGAGGGCCTGCAACACGGCCCATATCTCAATCGAATCGAAGGCTTTCTCATAGTCCACAAACGCTAAGCATAGGGGCTGGTTATACTCATGGGACTTCTGTATAACCTGCCGCAGCGTATGAATGTGGTCTATGGTGCTGTAGCCTTTACGGAATCCAGCTTGTTCGGGAGGCTGGAAGTCGTCGAGCCTGATTGTGAGACGATTCGTGATGACTCTGGAAAACAACTTGTAGACATGACTCAAAAGTGAGATGGGTCTATAATTCTTCAACTGGGTTTTATCTCCCTTCTTGAAGAAAAGCACCACCACACCTCCGTGCCATGCCCGAGGCGATCGGCCTTCTAGTATGACGGAATTGAACAACTTCTGTAGGACTTCGAGGATCGGCTTTCCACCAGCTCTCAGAAGTTCAGCTGTTATTTCGTCATCACCAGGTGCCCTGTTGCCTTTAAGCTGATTCAGAGCCACACTAATCTCGTGTAGGCTGACAACCGGGATATCTTCAGAGTAGTGTCGGGCTAGACTAGCTCTTGGATCTGATGCTAGTCCACCAGGAGAACATGTAGTCGTGTACAGCTGTCCATAGAACCGCTCAATCTCCTCCAGAACCTCGGCCCTTGACGATACGATCCTGCCGTCCTCTGTCTTCAGCCACGTCAACCGGCTTTGCCCGATAGACAGATCTCGTGCGAATACTTTAGAGCCTTTGTTCCGCTCTATTGCCTCTTTAACACTGTCAGTATTAAATCGGCGTATGTCGCGAGTCAGAGACTTAGAGACCTGCCTATTCAGCTGCCGATATTTGGTGGCATCTTCAGGAGACTTCAGGACCAGTTCTCGTCTTTCGGTCATGAGGTTTAATGTGTGGTCGGAGATCGGCTTCTTCTTTCTGGTACGGGGGACTTTAAAGATCTTAAGTCCTGCCGTACGGACAGCATCTACGAACCTGGTGTTGTAATCGTCCACATCAATGCACTCGCCTAAGGATGCAAAGCGATTTCGTAGTTCAAGCTGAAAGCTCTCGGGGTTTTGGAGTTGGATGGGCGCTGGCCGGAGCGTGGACTTCACCAGTCGAAATCGTTCGAGCTTTATGTTGATATTCAAGATGCCTCTCACGATTCGGTGATCGCTTCCCATTTTTAGAGCATTGATCACTGAAACATCCTTGAATATCTGCCTCTTCGTCGACATGATGAAGTCTATCTCATTTTTAGTGGCTCCATCAGGACTAATCCACGTCCACTTACGGCTGGCCCGCTTCTTGAAGAAGGAGTTCATTATATAGAGGCCCTCCTTCTCCATGAAGTCGGCGAGCATTTGACCTCGTGGATTTCTCTGTCCATATCCAAATTGCCCCACTTTCAGTTCTCCACTACTTCGCTGCCCTAGTTTTGCATTAAAGTCTCCCATGACAACGGTGTACTGAGTTTTGGAACTGTATATGGCTTTAGAAATATCCTCATACACAGTTACCACCTCGTCATCAGAGTGTGCCGTAGTCGGTGCATATACCTGTATGACCTTCAGCGAGTAACGCTTGGTAACTCTGAGTATCAGGTACACTACCCTTGCTGACACACTAACGATGTCGACAACGTTATTCACAAGAGACTTGCGGACGATAAACCCGACGCCACCCTGGGACTGCTGGTCGCCCTCCCGGAAATAGAGCAGGTTGCCTGATTTAAGAGTTATCGTGTCCTCCCCCTCTCTTCGGACTTCGGATAACCCTACTATATCCCATCTTAACCTGCTCAATTCCTCCTCCAGCTCAATTATCTTCTCGTCGGTCCGCAGTGTACGCGTGTTGAGCGTTGCCAGGGCCAGATGTTGTTGGTTTTGGTAGCCTGGCCGCTTCCGGAGATTCTTCGCACCCCTTGCCCCGCCGTTACCGTGACCGCTACCGTAGCCAGGAATAGCGGGGCCGCCGGGGACTAGGGGCCGGTTTTTATTTTGGGATCTCATCATAAGGGGGGAATTGCCATAATCGCCACGCTTGGCAGGCGGCTTGGCGATCGCAGTTACGGAGGCCCTATCGTGAAACGCTGCTGCCCGTCCCACGTCCGGGATTTCCCTCCGCTTCCTTGGATGGATATACCGCCATCGTTCGGTTGACTGATTGCATTTGATGAAGTGTAAATGTACTCAATAGTCATATACACTTCAGCAAATGGGCGGTGGGGTCGTCACTTCCCGACGCCGGATACGAATACGAACACGAACACGAACGAATACGAACCCTTACATAACATTAAAGATCACTTTATCACACTAGCTTGAAATAATTTTATTATCTAACAAAAAATAATATAGTAATATCTCTAATATCCATACTTTTCAAATAATTATCATCAGCCGATTGACGTCCACTACTGGGCATAGGCCTCCCCCAAAAATCTTCGCATATATCAGTCCTGCGCTGCAGTCAGGATGGCCTCCGGTAAAACCGGGCACCAGGGGCTGTTATTTGTAGGTTCTTATGGTGGGATTTGGGCCGTTTCCCACCACGCTGGCCAAATACCGGTTGGTGGGAACCAGAGCCTCATTTGTCGATTAGCAGGGTGAACCACGAGCAGGTGAGGTTGGCTTGGGTCCGTTGTGAGTTGTTGTGCGGGACCACTTACACCGCATTTTCAAATAATAGAAAAATAAAATAACTAAACGATAATTATATAATTTATTGAAATATCACATTTTTATCTTGTAAGCATACATTACTCGCCTTCCTACAATTCAATCATCATCGAGTACAATGACTTCATCGGACGATATCGGTTTCGGTCGCTCACTCTCATTGAACGCTAAACTCTTCTTGGAGTCTGGCTTCTTAGAGTGGAGGACCGGCTGTTTCGGTACTGACGTCTTTGTGATGGTCAGCGACGATGGCAGTCTACTTATTGAGGCATTTATCTCTTGGACCGAAGTCTTCGGCGGCGGCAGGTGTTTCTGCCGCTCGGCTAACTTCTCCTGCAATGTTTTGCCAGGACTGACTTGCTGATGTGGTAAAGGAGGCTTCGTGTGGAGAGCGGAATTCACTGACGCCGCAGACATATGAGCCTGCGCCGGTTGTGAACTGTGACCACTCGAGTGAGAGGACGTGTGCGCACCGAATGACGCCAAGTTAGAAGACATCGACGGTGGTAATGTCGGTAAAACGGTCCCCATGCTGGGCGTCAGCGGCGTCGATATAGATTTCTGCATACTTGTTATAGCGGTAGCTGGAACAGATTTCGTCGTTGACGGTAGTGTGATGGAACTGAAAGACTTTGACGATTTTATGGGCGCAGTACTGGCAGTCAGTGATCGGCTACTAGTGGACGGCTTGGGGCCACGTTTTTGTTTCTTCGGCGGTGGAATGTTGAACGAGGGAAAATTTTGCCCTAAAAATTGTCGGTAGAACTCTGCCTGGAAGGAGCTCTGAATGGTATTTTGAATAGACGATTGCAAAGTGTTTTGTAAGGACGTGTAGCCCGCTATGGCACTGATGTTGCTCAAATACGACAGCGACAGCGCCGCCGCGGTCTGCTGCGTGAGTAGCGGATCGTTTAATATCGGAACGTAGCTTTGGAATGCTGCCGCCATGTCGTGCGGCAATATCTTTGGCAGTCCCGAAGCCGCTGCCTGTTGGCTAGGTTGTTTATCAACTTTTGGTTGATTGGGTGCCACTGCGGCCGTGGTGACTTTAACAACATCGGCAGTTTTCGTAAATTGCTTCTTTTGCTGATTCTGGCTCTTATCTAAACTTGCCATCGTCGCTTGCTGTTTTAACGTCTGTATTATTGATTGACAGTACTTCATGCTTAAATCAACTAAGTTAGCGTTTTCGGGGATAGGTGAGTTAGTAACTAACTTATAGGCATCTATCAAAAGATTTGTAAACTGTTTTGAGTTCGGTTGCTTTTGAACCTTCTGATACGCTCGGTAAATATCAAGCATTAAGCTTTTGAGCGTTTGCCGCTCAATGTCATTACTCTTCAGATCAGCTTGCTGACTGAACTTTAACAATTGTCCCTTTAATGATTGAACGCACAAAGAAAATGCTTGTTGCGCCAGCTCCTCCCTGTCAGAATCACGTAAATATTTTTTATCGGGTTCTGGTATCCTTTGTAAATACAAACTCAAGTCCAATAATGTTTTGTGATCATCGATCTCTTTTAATATTTCCATCGTGAGCATCACGGAACGGTTCATGTGAAAAGCGAAACTACCAGCCCTATCTACTTCCGAGGATGGAATCTTCCAAATATTATTAAAGAAATTAGATTGTTTTCGTTCGCTGAAGAGTCCGCCAAGCTTTTGTCCGCATCTTAAAGTAAAATTGGATAACATAAGATCTCTGCACCTTTCAATGTCTTTTCCCTTTTTATAGTAAAAATGATAATGTGCAAGTCGGTAAATCGCTTTATAATGTGGTGGAAACCGGCTAGCGCAATCTTCGAGAGCATCTAAACAAGCAATAACTATCTTCATTATTTCTTCATCAGTAAGTTGTTTCGTATCATTTGACGATTTACTAGAACTATCGCTATCTTTACTTGAATCACTGCTACTGTCTGATGAAGACCCACTAGAACTTGAATCAGAAGATGAACTCGAAGACGAACTGCTCGAACTGTCTTCCTTCTTCCTCCTCTCAGTATCTTGTTTTTTATCAGAACCAGATTTCTCTGTTTGATCCTTCTCTATACCGTTTTCACCTTCTTTCACTAAATCATGCGTACTTTTAGGCGATAACTCGCGCTCGTTTCCTTTCATTGTAGACTCATTTTGAACTTCAACTGATACCGACTCCGTAACCTTAGTTATTTTATCAGCGGGAACAGACACATCTTTTTGGGTTATTCGTTCTGTATCGTACGAAGCAGATCTCCTTACTTTAGCAGCGGCTGCTTCCAGTTTAAGCTTCTTGGCTTCATGAGTATCTTCTTCACCTGCATCACTTACTGATCTCTTGAGGATATTAGCTGCTTGCACTGGCTCTTCCGATTTTGCGTCAACATCCTCTCCTGCAGTATCCTTTTTAGACTTTTTCGTAAATGGCCCATTTTGCCACTGTTCGATACAGGAAATAAATACTTTACCGACCGTAGCTGGGATTGGTTTATTTTCGTGTTGCTCGATGTATTTAAGAATTGATGCATGAATTCGATAATGTAGTTCTAACACTTCTATACATAAATTTGTTGGTGTACTGTAGTTAATTTTAAGGGGATAAGTTGCGTCGGTCTCATTTAGACTTTTTACACCTTGCATGTAAAATTTTAAATAAGTTGATGGTGAAGTGTTCCGCTTTTCAGCTACTTTTCCTAACATATAGTAAAGTTGCCAAGCATTCTCATATGTTTTGTCGGTATCGCTACTATTATTAAGGTCATTCAATAGAGTATTAAAACATTTATATGTGGTGTCCAACATGTCTTCCTTTTGTTTTTCTAAAGACTCAAAATCTTCCATGCTCAGAGACTCACTGGCCTGTTTCAACAGTCTGGAGCAAAAGGAATGGACAGTGTACACGAAGTTCCCGTATTCTAACCACATATCACAATGAGTGGGATCCAAATCCAAAGAACGTTTGAAACATCTTGTGGTTGAATTAGCTTGGTTAAGAAACTCCCTTTCGTTGTCTAAGTTTTTACAAGAGTTCAAAACTCGTTCTAAGTTCATAGCCTTGGAGAGTGATATCTCCGCCCAAGATTCCAATCTATCATTATTCAAAATAACGTCCAACGTGTTAAATTTAATCGCCATCTTACCCTCTTCTTTTTTAAAGTAGTAATCACCTAACAGAAAATATATATCTTTCATTTTGTAAGGCAAGAGCGGCGGAACAGACGGCAGTCTGTTTTCGCCTCCTTTGATGTATTTCTCCATTTCCGGCAAATATTTAGATGGATCACATTCTTCTGGTAAGAGCGCAAGAATTTTAAGAAATAAGTGCTCTACATCAGTGGTAATACCTGAGACTTTACCTTCCAAAGCCGGTAGAACATGAGGCCTAAAAATTTCGTATAGCTGTTGTGCTCTCTTCCAGTCCAGTGAATGAGGTGTGACATTGTGATCCACTAAATTTTTTAATTTAGTCTTTCTACCCGGCTGACCAGGATGGCCATACAAACAATACACACACTGTTCCATATACTGACACACTTGCTCTAATGATTTTGATAGCGATGGGGATCGAAGACGAGGCACTACTGTGTCTAAAATAAAATATAAAAGTTTTCCCTCTGAAATACAACACCAACTTCTGGTTCCTAGCTGTTCATGAGCAATAAATAATATCATCAAAGGATTGGGTACTTCATCACATGCCACTCGGTCTTTGTCAGAGATTGTCCTACCTCTCCCTTGATCCTCTTCTCTCTGTAAAATATAGTGCATTATAATCCACGGTGCCACAGTACCAAACGGCATTTCTGATGCATTTGTTTCAACCTGGTGCCCAATAATCCTAATGAGATCTTCTAAAGCCTGGCTTAAATCTTTTTGGGTGACAGCTTCTAAGCATGTTAGTCCTTCATTAGTCAAAATATGTTCTATACATGTTAGTACTTTTACTACAGCGAGAGTCCATTTTTCATAATCTTTAGATCCTGATGTAAATCTAAAGTAATGCTTCAAAGCCTCATGCAAACATGTTAATGACCATTTAAAACAACTATCAACCTTCTCTAGAGCCCAGCATGTATCTAAAATAATTGTCAGCTGCACAGCAAAGTCCAAAGACATCTCCTCCTCTTGTTTCCTTGCTAAGTCTTTACAATGTTCAAAAGATTCAATAACAATTAAAAGTACCTCTTCATAATTTCTTTTTTCATACAATTCCATAACAGTAGATAACTTTTTATTTCTTTCCAAAAACTTTATGTACTCTGTAACTTCAACTTCATTTATGAGAGGTTTGAATGTAAAATTTGTTACATTTAAACTATATTTGTCATGGTGGTCACCCATTGCCTCAAACTCACACAATAGTTGATATAAACAATCTAAAGCAAACTCTTCACATTTATTCAATTTGTGAATATGAAGTTTAACCCAGAGCTGTCTAAGTATGTACTCTAAGCAGTTAGTGCTGTCAAAAATGTGAGGTTTTGATGTCAGTATCGCTCCAATAGATTCTATAGCTCCTAACTCATGACCAGTATTTTCATCTGCATTTTTATTGAGTTTGTAATTAACTGATATTTCTTCTGCCAATAGATTAATTGCAATGTAATTTATCAAGTCTGGATTGTCCTCATCGGAACAGGTGGGCACTTCAATGTGCGTATTGTAATATTTGTTAGCTTCCAAAAAAGTTTTTGGTAAATTTTCTGACCATTTTAAATTCCACTTTTCAGCCAAAATACTTAAGTAGTCTTTTAATATATCTATTATATCTCTTTTACTTTCTTTATATTTATTAATGAATTCTTTCACATCCTTCTGCTCACTATCTGTGCCAAAATAATCATCATCTCTCTTGTTTTCATGCTTATCCTTTTCTTCAAATAAATTTACCAAATCATTAGAAATATCCATTTCTTGCTTTTCATTTTTCTGTATCTCTTCAGGGGCTAATGCTATTGGAACCATCCTCCTCAGTGTGTCATATATATTATTATCATAACGTTCCTGCTTGCTAGTTTGTTTCTTTCGCCCAGAACGTCTTTTATTACACCACTCCCATTGTTCTAAAAAGCTAAGAGCACTACCACGGCGCCTAACTGGAGTTTTCTTCTGTGCTTTAGGTTCTGGTGTTGTTTCCGCAGCTGATTCAGATGCAACTATTTCCACATCACTTTCAACTTTCTCTGTATCAGTTACTTGTTTATCAGACAAGTCATTGTTTTCATTTTCTGAAACAATTTCTGTATTCTTCTCATTATCTGTATTTACCTCCTCTACTTTATTATCCCTATTTTCAATTTCCTTTATATCTATTTCACAAACATCCATTTTCTCTTCAATTTCAGCTTTCTCAAATACTAATTCTAAATAACAGGCATGGCTGTAGCAGTTTTCTGTCATGTATTGATGCATATGTACCAGTGACTCGCCTACAGCATTCCAAGTTAATGATGGTATAGGATTCTTTAATTTTAAGTTAGGTAAAATGTATTTAAACTGTTCGGCTTTTTGTTGTTCTACAAATGTTCTATTAATTTCATCAGCTTCTTCTAAAAGTATTCTTACATTTTCCTCATCAAACTGTTCATCATCTTCTGCCCATTTGTATATGGGATTTAAATATTCCATATAATCTCGGATATATGGGAATTCTTTGTAAATATGTTTCCTATATATTAAGCCTCTCATGTATCCTGGATCAAGTTGGAGTGCATCATAAATAGTAGTAATGCATTCCTCCTTGTAATCTAAACCTAAGAGTAGTGTGATTATTTTATCAATACAGGGCCAATGTTTCGGATTGCGGTCGACTCCTCGTTGAAAAGCGTATAAAGCTGTTTCATATCGTTTCGCACGCACACAGAGTAAGCCAAAGCGATGCCACAAAGTGACATCCGTATCATCAAGTTCTGATGCTGCAATATATGATTCCACTGCCGCTTCTATATCGTCGGCCGCACACAACATTGTGGCTAAATTTTTGTAGCATAAGTACTTTAAATTGAAAAGAGGTCCAGCAATTTTCTCTCCAGGGGCCGGTTTTTTAACGTTATATAAAAGTTCTGTATCAAGAAGGTCCTTTAAAAGTTGCGTTGCATCGGCTAGATTGCCTTTTCTTTGTAAATCCAGAGCTTTAGCATATTGCTGCAGAGCAATTTGTTCCAGAGCTTCCTTAGTAACCTCTTCTTCGGAACCACTATCCTCTTCCGATTCATCATTCAAAGCTGATATTTTAATCATAATTTTTAATCAGAAAAGTATTACTGTCTTAAAAATTAAAATAAACAGCCGGAATCCGACCACTATTTTGACTTTTACAGATTTTTAAATTTTTTTAAAAAGCAGCAAAAGTTATGTAGTGTACAGCCATTTTTATTGCACAGACAATGTAATTAAAATAATTTTCGTAATGTACTTAACATGATAGAACTTTATTTATTTATTTATTTCAGTTATGGATATTGCTATGACGAAAAATAACTCTAGTACATTTAATGTTCAAAGTTAAAAAAGGTAACAAATATTGTATCATTTTGATCAATACCTTTTGCTTAAGTCTTTAATATTAAGAATTTGACATTGACAAAACAAATCCTCGCCAATACAGTATCATTAGAAAATAAAGATTAAGAGAAGGTTATTTGTAATAAATTACCTAAAAGAATTAAAATATCCATTTAACAATTATAATGATTAGTCACAATTCAATTTTAAAACGAACATATCCAATGCTAATACAATGTGCAGAAGCACATCGGAAGCCTCGATGGCTACCCGTAGCTAAAAGTAAAATATTTCGTGTACCAAAACGACCTGTCGTAAGCGAAGAGGAGCAGATTGAACTTCGGCGAATTAATAATAACTATAAAACACAAATGCGCGCAATAAGTCGTTTTTACCATGAGGAAATGATCAAAGAAAAATCTACACTTGAGAGTGCCAGTTCTGAAATGTCACAACGATTAGAAGCCGAGGAATGGGAACGATGTGTGAAGCTCAACGAAAAATGGAACGCTCAAGTCGCTGCTGAGCGTGAGGAGAGGAGAGAAAAAGAATTAAAAGCTTTAGAGGAGTACACATTGGCGCGCATGGAGAAGAAAGATAAATTACTAAAAGAAAGAATTGAAAAGGCGTCAGAAGAAATTAGAAAAGCAAAGGTAAACAAAGTTTTCCTCTTTTTTCTTTTTGAAGCACTATTAAACATAGTCATATTCAATTATAACATGTTTTATGCAATGACAGCAGACTAATTGCTTTCTTAAGATACTTTAAAAATTGCAATCTGTTAAAGCTATTGTTCCTTGTTAAGTAAAAACATTTCCGAAATCTCCATTTACAATTTTTATCATTAAAATATGAGAAAAAACTAAATCGAATGTTATTAAAAAATATTAGATATTCAGAAATATAAAGCTTATTAATTTTAATGAAATCCTTACCATAGCCTTTGTAATAAGTTTCTGTTACTGTCCATCTTAAAAGCTCTTTACAAATAGAAAAATCCTATTTTAATATTATATAATTTTAACACAGAATTAAATACTATGCATTGTTATCAGTCATATTTAGTTTTGATTGTAAGATATTATTTACTTAAATCTGAACTCTATTATTAGCAGATATGATATAATAACAATAATGAGAATTTTAACCTCATCATCATAGTTTTAGTTTCTCTTCACAATATTTCGAAGTATAATTTATGTTTTCAGGAAGTTAGTGATACTTTCATCACCCCCGAGAAACTTGACGAGGCTATCGACCATGCACTGGCAAATCCAACAGACTATAACTTTGCTATGGACCTGAACGGTGAGAAGTACCTGGGAAGAGATACACCTATATTGAATAAAGATCAAAAGCAAAAAGCTGCTGGAGCGAATTGAACTTGCTCAATTATTTAGTTCAAGAGTAATTATGTATTATTTAATAAATGTTGTTGAAAGCAGATGTTTTTTTATTTACTAGCTGTTCCTCACCAGCTATGCTGACCATAATATAGAATTAGACTTGAAATATAGATTTCAAATTATTCCTGACGGATGGCAACCTGTCACAATTGAGGCCCCAATTTGTTAGTTACTCTCGCACAACTCTCTTTGGGGTAGGAATTTTATAAAATCCAGTCTTCATTGTCTTAAATGGCAGAATCTATACCCTGGCACAGTGACCTAAAGTGAAACTTGATCTCTGACAGAAGAGTGCCAGTGTTGTTAGAAGCAATATTTCTACCAAATTTTGAGTGTTCATGTGAATTAGTATTGGAGACATTTTAATCAGTGAATGAAACTCTGGACATCGAATATTTGAATATATATTTATATGTATAGATTAAGGGGCAAGAATGTCTATAGGAAGCAAGAAGTTTCCGCAGGCTGAGAAATACCAGTACATTCCCTAACAACAATTTAATTTTAGAGAACCAGGGCATGCTTAGTTGCTGGGTTCTTTAACCTAAACCTTTCTGTCATATCACTCCATTTCAAGCCAGAAAGCAGTAATGCTTTGTGGCTACCGTGATACCTAAACAGACAGTCTCCCTGGCATCATGGATCAACCAGCAGTATTTGTTTCATTGAAAAGCAATGTTGCAACAAAAACTTTAATACCCTTAAAATTAAGCTACACAATTACTTAAACTGCCATATCATTGAACAGCGCCTGCCACTCCGGCACCACGTTTAGTTTGTGTTGTAGTGGCCCGAGAGCAACCAGGTTGGCTGAACGGCTGTTATGGTCCACACTGATCGATACGGCTTCTTGATGGAATGCTGCCTTAGTACCTGGGCACACCTATTGAGAAACATTAAAGTTGCGTTATTCATCAATGCATAAGAATATATTTTTTCTTTTTAAAATACTTATGATAACACTGTTGTTAACTTTCTAACCATATTTTGGACTCAACCAAGACAGTCAAATTAATAAATAGTATCCTGGTGTTGGCAAGCTGCAGCACCCGAGTCACATGCAGCTCTTTGGATGTGAATCAGCGGCTCTATAGTCCCATACACAGATCATTTATTTTATAATAAAACCATTTAAAACACGTCCTCTGAATCAATTAACGAGGATCAGGCATAATTTGTATCCCTCAGCCCCTAGCACGCTCTTTGCAACGCATCTCAGCCCCGCAATGCTCCTGTTGAATTTGTTTACTCGATTGTTTGTTATTGAAGTAAATAGTAATTATTAAATGTTAAACTTTTTCAATCTTTTATTTTAATAACAAGTCATTATCTAATAATATCATATATATGAAATAACACTACTTATATCTGAATTTATACACTAGTTTATTTTTCATAAAATAACTTTATTGGTCTTTCAAAATTTTGTAAGTTTTTATTTTTGACTCTTACAACTTAGAAGGTTGCTGACCCCTGTCCTAAACCATTCATTAAGTAATGGTGAAGTTTGTACTCAGAGGTTTATAAAAGAAGGCTCTTACTTAAGTCATTCAAGATTTAGAATAGAGAGTGGTCCTCTTTTTTATATCAGTAACCAGGTGAGGTTAGTTTGTATATAGTTACCTCAAACATGGTGTCGCCCAGCTGAAGTGTCACCTTGCCCGAGCGTCGAACCTGCAGTTTACCGATGCGACCCTCCTCCAAGTCCGACAACCGACACGTGTTGTCCCCGGACTCAGCAGGCTGCCAATTTAAAAGTCCAGAATCACATGCAGCATGAAATGACTTACGATATATCTAATATACTTTTGCCATATCTACAGTGGGCTAACATATGACATTTTCACTTTGAGTTAAATGACAATTGGAACAGTGGTTGGTGAAGAGTATTTGATAAGAAAACTCTAGCTTTAATATGTTAACGGTTAGAAAACAAAAATGCTGTTTTTGTCCCATTAATTAATTTGGGATTTTTAATTAAAAATAATGACAATCCTATTATACCATAAGGAAATTACATTGACGAAATGTTGTCCTCAAGACTTAATAAAGAGCTCTAACCTTATCTGAGTATGGAGAAGACCCTGTTATATGGACTCTAATTGACTATGTCTAATTGACTTTTTTTTTGTTATCCATGAGTGTTTTTCCGCTGCTCTCGTTCAGTACACATTCCTGTAGTATATGCAGATCTTCAGTTTTGTTACACATCTCACAATATGGGGAAGGTACCACTTTTATCAAAAATTTTAATTTATTTAAAAGAATGTGCTCGACTTATGCCCAAACAGCATAACAATGCTGTTATGCTGGTAGATATACAATATGAAGGTTCTGTATATAGTGATATCTATTAAAAAGTCAGGTTAGAAAAAACCCTATCACCATCTAAATTCTTTATAGCTCTGAAATGGAACCTGGACCACCAAGTTAAACTTAAGCTGCACTACATTTACTGTAGAAGTGTTAGACCGTATCACGACACAACACTCACGAGATCATAGTCCTGCTCCATGACATTAGTCTTACGTCGCGCGCTTTCATCCTCGCGGGTGCTCCGCCCTCCGCGCCCTGGCAACGAGTCAGGCAGCTGTGTATCAAAGATTTATAGACTTATTTTAAAAAAAAATAAAAAATTATATCAAATATAAAAATTTAAAAAGACCGTGTAACTGTTCAGCACTATGCAGTAGACATCACTATATTTTAAGATGTGTAAACAAGCTCCTAACATTCCCACTATTGGAATTCTCGAGTACTAAGATGTAAAGACCAAGGTCTTTTCTCACAAGGAGGCATTTGACCACACTAGATAATTTGGGCAATCACTTTGTTCTACCATGAAACTAATCCACCTCTGTGGGATTCAGATTGTGTGAAAACAAGCACCTGTAACAAAATCAGGGTAGGTTTATCATTTTTGAGCAGGTTCAATAAGTTTGTATCTTCAAACTCTCCGGGTAGTGGTTTCTCCTCATAATCAGCTGCTTCTGGCACTGTGAAATGAACATTATGTCAAAATTAATAGGTTTATCTAGTTTTTAGATAATTAATGGAAAAATGATTAATAGTAGCTCGCTGGCCTAATGGTTAGAGCGTGCGGCTTTCATTCCGAAGGTCGCGGGTTCGAATCTCGGCATGTACCGATGACTTTAATATTTAAGTTATGTACATTTGTGGACTTTAGTTACAACAGCGAGATACAAACGGTGAAGGAAAACATCGTGAGGAAACCCGCACATGACTTAGAATTTATTTTAAGGTATGTGTGAAGTCACCAACCCGCATTGGGCCAGCGTGGTGACTTCGGCCCAATCGCCCTCATATTGAGGGTAGGCCTGTGCCCCAGCAGTGGGGACGTAAATGGGCTGTTATTACTAGTTTTTAGAGATCTGCTACAGCACAAGCACAGAATTAGAACCTGCTAGACACTAACAATGACATAGGTAGGCAAACCTTAATAAATTACATTATGCAATTACCAACATGGAAATAAAAAATAAGTTTTTAGCCTCTTGAAATTACCATTGCACAAATAACTGGGAATTGGAAAAAATATTTTAAAACAATAAATCAATAGAAAGTTAACTAAAATTCTGTAATAATTTTGTTTTATATTTTGTATTTGATAATCACATATATACATGTGTGATTATCATCTAATGTATAAAAGTGATTAAGAGACGTTTATCTTATACTAAATGATAGGTCTGCCTATAACACCATAGTAAGTTAAGATGACATACACTGCTCCACATTATACTTGTTGCCTTGACATGTGTATCTTGTTCATTTTACTAGCTACAACTCTTTTATAACCCAATAATGTTTCGACTCTGCAGTTTGAGGGCAGAAATAGGAGCTATGCTGTTCCCTACCTAGACTGTGTCTGGGAAGGGAGACCGGCTTATGAAATGCGTCTATATAATGCCCTAATTTTTGAAGTCCAAAAACAAAAAAAACTCACTGGGACAATCAGCATCATCAGTAGGTTCCATCTTGACAATCACTTCTTGTTTAATTTTAAGTGTGGACTTACTCTGGCTATGTAACCATCCTACAAAGCAAAAACTGTTGAAGTTCTATTTATAACAATCAACAAAATGAAACAAAAAATAATGTATTTACCATTTCCTTTCAAAATATTTTTGAGATTTATATATACATTGCGACTGGAAAATTTTGACTCTTAAAGATGTATTTGAGTTATTTAACAACAGTGCTTTATAAAATAGCTTCTGATATTTATCCCGAGGAACTTTAGAAATGTAATAAACTTCGTGATATTGAACATATTTTTTTTTTATATTTTCACGTCTTTTTCCCAGTAGGGGTAGGCAGAGGTGAATAAACACCAACATTTCGCTAGATGTGGTCAGATTAGGTCCCATGTAACATTACATGTATTATGTATTGAACATAACTATTAATATTTAAATAAATAACAAGAAAGTCTATTAGATGAATAAATATCAAAATTAAATACGAACATACCATCATCCATTGGTAGTTTGACGGGAGTATCAGTATCAAAAGTGCGCTTAAAGTCTTCCATCTCATCATTACCTTCATTACTATTACCCACTAATGCATTAATCTTTTGCTCTTCTAGTTCTTTATCAATCTAGAAGAAGTATTGTTTAATTAATATACTATATTACATATATTTCTTATTGACAACAGGTGTTGTCGGTGGTTGGTGTGACAACACTTGACCAGTATCTTCGTTACATTTAATTCAACACCTACCTTAATAACATCTTTTACTCTTATGGTGGGTTTTTGTAGAGGTGTAGAATCACTCTCACGAGAATAAGATGAGCCGCGATTATAATTTCTCTCAGTACTTCCCAAACCTGTATATAAAGAAGAATTAGTAATTTGCACAAGGTGTTTATCTAAAATATTGAATCCTAATGTCATATACACTTTATAACAGAAACAGGGTTCCAAAAGTTTAAAAAATTCAAATTTTTGTTACCTTCAGAAAAAACTCCAGATGATTTAATTATGCTGGGACCATGCTTTTTATTTTTTTTATTCTTCTTTTCTTTTTCATCTTTTTTTGTTTCACGATTGTTAACTGATGATGGTCTGATAAAATACAATAACAAATTTCTTGATTTAATTTATAACAATAGTAATTATATATTAAAGCATATTATTGCAATGTATTAAATACGTAAAAAACATGTTAACATTTATAACCTTTTGGTGTTTGATTAAGTATTATCAAAAATACAAAAATACAAAACAAAAATTTACCCTTTGTTTTTGCTTCTTGTGACATTTAAATTAGGAACAAATACTTTTTTATTCGGCTTGATACCACCAAGAGAAAGATCACGCGGGGCTTTGAATGATGCTAGCCTTTGCAATGGATCAGTTCCCAGACCATTCGTAGTTTTATCTTCCGAATTCGACATTATATTAACCGTTTAATATTTTCATTGAGAAAAAGCCTTTGTAAATAAATTAATGAAAAACATCGAACAAATCAGCAGTTTAAGATGACACTAATCAAAACAGAATGAATGTAAACATTGATTTGTCAAAGTTTGTCTTGACATGCCAACAATAATATTAACATTAATAAAAAAAATCTAAGTGATACCCTTGACGAACATTGTTCATAAAATATAAACAAGTGCTTTTAGCGACAATCCCAAGTGTTAAAAATTTATTACTATATAATTTTATTGACGTCGTTACTAGTGAATTCTACAAACCAGTTAAAATTCTATTTATGCATTCTAATTTATTCAGTCCAAGGCAAAGAAAATAGTTAAGTTTTTATTATATAAGTTTTTTTCTTGTTTCGTCTATTTACAATGTTTTCGAAAGTTTAATAATCTGTTATAAATTTGTTTCGTCGTATTGGCAGCACGCATTCGACCGTTATATTCAGTCAAAAATTCAACTTAAATCATATTCATTCAAAAAATAAATGCTAACGGCTTGCTGCAGTGAACAAGTTATTAATTCTTATGGTGATCATATATATTTCTTCCAATTTATTAAATCTACGTTTATCTGAAAGCGGGTAATATGGCTGAATCTCTTTTCGACATATTTGGGGATCATATAACTAGACAAGCGATGAAAAACGTATCGCGCCAACCTTTATGCAACATTGGTAAGTTTTATTTATCCTAATTATGTCATTAAATTATAAAAAATATATAAATAGTCCATTTCATAGAAAACCAAGGAAAGACTGTGTCATCTGGACCGTTAAAACCTAATGAACCGGTTAAAAAAGTGGGGGAACCAAAGAAATCCTTCCTCAAGAACACGGGTAAAACATTACAAAGCACCCCTGCGCGGCAAGTGTTCTCGCCGAAAGCTGTAAACGTCGCCACTATGATCTACACGGACGATGACGAGAAATGTGGTAGAAAATGCACCTACGAAGATTTGGAATTTACTAGGCCAATATACAAATACGGTAAGTAATAATTTTGTTTTAAAAGTATGTTACCCACTTGTAAAATTTTTGATTTAGTAGGTTTCAGTTTCAGTTTAATCCATAAATTTATTGAATACATTTTATGACTATGGCCATGTTACTACTTATATATTATAATTAGTTCAGATTTTGCATACAATGCCTAAATAGTTCTTCCAAAAATCTTGAACTCAAGATCACCAACATAAAAATATAATAACATTTAAAAAGTTAAAATACATTCAATTTTATCAATATTAGATATTGTAGATTTGTGTTTGCCATATCTGGTGATATATAAAAGAGTTATATGTTATGCACTTTACTCAATATTAATATTTCAGATAACTACAACAGAGACATGTTTGACTACCTTCCTTTGCCTGAGTCGGAGATGCTGCGTGATGTGTCCCCACCAAATACCCCACCACCAGATGGCCGAAGACACTCCTTGGAATTAGACTGTTCTTATCAAGACGAATTCTTCACAGGTATTATGATCACCATTTAAATTTGAATATGATAATTTGTAGGTAGTTTAACATTTGGTTCTGATTAACATTATCATAACAATATCTCTACAATTGTTAATAACAAAGACTATATTATTTTCCAAATAGTGAAAATTACAGAATTTTTAAGTAAATATTTATTCAATATTATGTTTTGAGTGAAACGATGAATCAATCATATGATTGATTCATCATCAAAAATTTCAATTGCTGCAAATCAAAATTATTAGCAATTGCTGCTATTGTATAATATTAGAGTGTGCGGCTTTCATTCCGAAGGTCGCGGGTTCAAATCTTAACATGTACCAATGACTTAATATTTAAATTATGTACATTTGTGAACTTTAGTTACAACAGCGAATTACAAACGGTGAAGGAAAACATTGTGAAAAACAATCATATTTGTGTGTATGGTGGCCCCAATAAAGTGGCAACAGGCTCGCTACCTGTTACATGGGACAGAATCTGAACTGAATAAGTTTCATGGCAGTATGGCCCTTCAATTTTTAATCTTTTATAAACTATTACAGTTTTCATCTTTAAAAAACTTTTAATACCACATCCAATTTTAAATATACAAATTATTTTCAGATGACTTCTCATGTGGAAGTATTCCTGATGTTGATGACCTTGGCTTGCCGCAACTCTACTGATTACCTTGTACATTAATAATATTGCTAACATTTCTTTTTAAAACTGGGAATATTGTAATTAGAATACTCGATGGTGTTATATTTATAACTGAAATAGAAATTTGTAAAATATAAAATAGTTTGATAGAGGCTAAGGTTTTTAACATGATTTATGTGAATGATAATTTCCTATTAATAATTATTTACCTATGTATTAAGAAATGATTTCCTGTACTTTACATAAAAACAATTTTACTTTACGTGGTTTAAATTATATAAAAAGTTCTTTGTTCACATAATGTTGTCTTGAAAGTACTAAATTAATAAACTTACTATTGTTAATGAAAATCTCTTTCTTGACTCCTAGGTTGTCCATAACTGGTTATAAGAACTAGGTAGTAAGAAAGTAAGATATTAGTACCAATTATTACCTGACACATGAATTTTAAAGGTTGTTTTTATCAGTGGGTAGTTGTGTGATGGAAACTACAGACTGGGACCGTGCTTGATTTTGATATGCTGTTTTTAAACAAGTTCACACTTTCCTTTATTAAATTTAGTAATGTTTAGTAAGTATATTGTTCAGTTCAACTTCCTCAAAAGAAGTTTATTGTTTGGGTGGTGTTGAACCGATGCAATTAAACATATGGTATTTATGATGTATTGTATTCAGGATATATGTTAATGCTTTATTACAGTTTCGAATTAAAATTTTTTAATAAATTAATAACTCTTTATTTACAAATGACTTCCATTTTAAACACTCTCTTATAGTCTACTATTAGTATGTTATTATTACTATATTCTATACATTCCTATGTTTATTTATAAACAAAGGTAAAGTAAATACTTCCAGATTTATTCACAAATATGGTTAAAATTGCACTTGAGTAATCTGTATTATGTTAGATATTTCTTGCCAAGAAATTGTACTTTTTTCTCAAACGCTGGTAACGTTATCAGTGTATCTTCTTTGTAGAATGGATTAAGCATGAGCTTTATATAAGCTTCATATACATCTGTAAAAAAGTTCTTGATGCCATCTTCATTTCGTGCATCATGGACCATGATAAACCGCATCTAGTAAAATTATTTTAATGTTAATGTCATTAATAGTTTGATAAAATGAAATGATTATTTTGATGTGATACAAGGGCATGATAAAGCAAAATAAATATTTTTTATTCAATATGATAGTTATTAATAATAATTATATAATTTATTATAGAGGCAGAATAGTTTGCTATAATTGTTTACTAAATTAACATTGAAAAACTGCATCTTACCTGACTTGCAGTCACAAATGCAGACACAAACCATTGGTTAAACTTATCCACTGACTTTAGATATGTGTTTGTCACTTTCCACATGTGCTCATCAACGAGATCAAGTGCTGCATGGGCAATGAACTGAATGAGGTGTCTGTTGTCTTCTTTCTACACCAAAAATATAAATAAAATATCATATATATACATATAAATATATATATATATATATTCTACAACTAAAACTTCGACAAATTATGATAGGTTTTTAATTTAAAAAAGAAAGTTAAAACTTAAACAACAATTTTTGCAAATACTTGATTATAATAGTATATAAAAATAGTTTATTTTCTTTAGTAAATAATAACACTTATTTAAATACCTTTACTTCTTTGGTAACAGGAATAAAATCCATTTCGAAAATAGGATTGTCAGAATGACCTACAATAACAAAATAATATGTGCCCGCCATCTATACAATTTTTAATAATAACATAAATAGTTTTAACCGCTTTGTTTTTTAAATAAAATGTTATGACAAAATCATAGCAATAAAGACAATTACTTCTCAATATATACGAAAGCAGATTTTCAAATCGTCAACAATAGAAAATGTAATGACTTTTGCACTGACAGCTTGTCAGAATACGAAGTTACAGTAGATATTAGTATTGAAAATTAAAGAAAATTTCATCAGTTGTATTATAAAAGTGGAAAAGTGACAATAAATATGTTACACTTCATATTTATGTTTATAAGTAAGTTTGTAAAATAATGTATTCGTCTTTTAATATTTCAACTAAAATCAATTACTATTGGCAGAAACACTGTTTTCACTCGTACATTATTAAAAACTACAAAAACATTTTATCTCCACCAACGTTCTCCCGCCGGTTTTAGTGTTTACTTGTTTAAGATTAATCGTTAATTTTAAGATTTATAATCTGAATTGCAATGTTTCGTAAGTAACGTGAAATCTTTAACATTGCACACTTTTTTTATACTACTTTGTTGAATTCTTTTTCAGATCCTTTGTTGATGCCAATTGGTAAACTTATGTTATGGCAACTTAATGGTTGGCGGAAATATGGACGTAACGAACATAATTTAACAATGCAAATCCACTGCGATCAGTTGCTCATTAACTCAATGGATAAAGTTTTAGAATCAATAAGCATGAAAGAAAAGATTAAAGGAATTTATAAAGGCGATATATTGATTTTAATTATTTGCGGGAAATCTCAAAACGTACGTTTTCACAGATAATTTATTATTCTAGATCCATCACTGTTAAACATACATGAGTTAATACGACATCATCATTATTATTACTGATATTTAAAACGAATTCATTGTTGCAATTAGTATTAGAGTTACTTGGTATTTCCCGTAATCAAAGGACGTTAAAAAAATTCTCAGAACACAAATGTGAAAAAAGAAAGTTTTTGGCATTATTTATTCTTAAATAGAAACTGCATAATTATTGTCCAAAATATATAACATTGTTAAATTAATGCCATTTTTATTATTTACTTTTAAAGATTCGCAAAATAAAATTTCAAATAAAATTGAATGCTAAACGATGTTTTGAAGAACTTAATAAGTATTTTCCTGTAATTAATCACAATATGAAACAGATTAAAGATGAAATAGTACCCATATATCAAAATGTTGATGATGTGATTAAGCACGCTTTGAATAACACAGGTAAAGCTAATAAAATATTTAATGTAATTCTACTGTTCAAGGGAATTTTTTAGGACTAGTAAAAAAATTATTGTTTTAATATCAAACTTCGACCAGTGAAGGATAGACATATTTACATTTAGATAAACAGTATTCATTAGTGATAATAGTTGAAGATTTGAAGTACCGTAAATGTTTATATTCTCAAACTTACCTAACAAATGAAAATTATTACCAAATGTCTAATGTTGTTCTTATCAAATTAATTAATATATGTTCGCATAAAACTTAAGAGATATTAATACACAATAACGAATTTATTTAAAATGCAGTAGAAATTTTTTAGATAATGCTTATTTTCTTATTTTTTTACAGATTTTGCCTACCATCCGTCGAGTCTATCGCCATCGTTTAAAAATTTTGTAAAACTTTGCTTTTTAGATCCTTCATTTCCGCAATTAGTACACGACATTCAAAATGTTATTGAAACAAAAATGGATGAATAATTTCATGCGTGTTTCTTATTATTCATAATACTACCTCATTACAATATAACATCGTTTTAATAATAACACTTAACAAAATGTTTTAATCTTTTCTTGCAACTATAATTCTTTACATATTTGTTATAAATGCTAAAACTTTTTTTTTATTCTATTTCAAGCTATACATCTTATATGTTAAGCTGGCTGCTTAAACTTTAGTGTTGGGATATTTACACGAACTAAAACTAAGATTAACTCAATCACACCTATATAAGACGTTATCTTTCGATTTGAGCTATCTGTCTATGTGAAATCGGAACTGTAATGTTTTTTTGTACTCTTTTGTTGTCTGTATATTAGTAAATATTACTAAATAATTGGAGTCTGGCATCTAATAATAATAATAAATAAACTTTATTTCGGCCTCTGGGACCATAGTGTTAGTAACAAAGTATTAATTATGCTTATTGACTACATTAGTAACAAAGCAGTATTTTTTTTTTATTTCATTACTAATTGTGCAGTAGAGATACAACTCCGCATACAGTGGTTCAAAAGAGGAGAGTCGTACCGCTCATCAATCCTTTTTAAAATTCGATTGGGACTATCCCGGACCCTACAGAGCATCGAGGCAGTCTTTTTACGCAGAATAGCAGAGAAATAATTTGTGTGTGCTTGGGCGAACATTCCTGATGCGCTGCAGCGCCGGGGCAGACCCATCAAAATTCTAAAGCCATTGTTATATTGGACGCGTAGAGCATTAACAGCCCGCTGTGTATACCTGGTCCACAGGCTGCATGTATAAAAGACTTGGCAGAAGGCTTTGAATAATGTAACCTTAACTGCATCACTACACCGCGCGAACCTGCGAAAAATCATGTTACAGCGAACTGTCAACGCTCTACGCTCCCTCTCGATGTCTGCTTCATCTTTAAGATCATCAGCAACGTAATGTCCAAGATATTTAAAAAATAATACTCGCTTGAGTGCACATTCATTTAGTGTAATGGCCGGCACTGATTCAAGACATTTGCCTTCCGCCTTAAACACCGTAACCTCGCTCTTCTTAACATTGTATATTAAACCATGCAGCAGCGCATAATGCTCACAGCACTTAAGCAGCTCTCAGTGCTCGCACCGAAGGACTCAACAGAACCATATCGTCAGCGTAACGAATGTTATTAAAACTTACATCGTCGATGCGACAACCAATTGGTTTGCTGCTGAGCTCAACGATCAGGTCGTTAACATATACATTGAACAACATAGGGGAAGTTATGCCACCCTGTCTAACCCCACAATTTAGCCCATAGGGTTTTGAGAGCTCATCGGCCCATTTCACATTATTCATCTGGTTATAGTACCAATATTGAAAAATACGCAGTAATTCCCCTGGAACTTTCCTCTCCCGTAACTTGTTCCACAAAACCTCATAAGAAACGAGGTCAGAAGCTCGGGATAGGTCAAGGAAGCAAGCGTAGACAGTTGTCCGGCGCTGGATGTAATACTGCACTGTGTGTTTTAAGCTAAGAATGGCTGTTTCAGTGGATAGCCCATTCCTGAAACCAAATTGTGCATCATGAATTACGAACAGTCGTTCTAGATGGATATTCAATAGGCTATCAAAAACTTTTGCCAAAATTGTAGCCAATGAGATGGGACGATAATTGCACTTATCTGCTACATCTCCTGTTTTGTTCTTCACAATCGGTATAACAATGGTTTTCATGAGATCACCAGGAAGATACGAATGACACATACAGAGAGAGTAGAACATAGCCAATACTCGAGATATATGAGGGCCAGCATAACGAAGGTGCTCAACACTGATACCGTCATGATCCGGAGACTTACCTTTAGTCATTTTATTTATTACAGAAGAGACTTCTTCAGCTGTAAAACAAATAAGGTCAGAGTCACAACAATTTCCATCGTCGAGCACCTTCGGCACTAATCTTTGAGGCGGCTGCACATTAAAATGATCCACAAACATATTAGCAATATTTTTGGAACAATCCGCACCCCCAACGCTCGCGGGAAGATCAGGCTTAATACGAAGTTTGTTAGTGGCTTTCCAAAACTTTTTGAAGTCCTTTTCCATATGATGTGACGCTATAATATCAAGTTGTATTGTATCTTGATGCTTCTGACACCATTTAAGTTTATTCTTAAATATTTTGCGTGTCAAGCACATTTCATCATACATAACACCAGATCTAGGTTTATTATGAGATAACCAGACCTGATACTTAAACCTGGCCGTCACGTGAGCATCTCTAACATGCTTATTCCAACCTAGTATCTGAGCTTTATGTTTTCTTGATCGTTGCAACTTGTAGCATTGTGTGGTGGCCTCTGACAAAATAGTTACAATGCGGCTGTACATATCGTCTAATACATACTTATGGGCGACGTTATCACAATGAGCTTTGCTACATATTTCAAGTTCTTGGGGAAGTTCTATCGCTTCCAATCCGCTATTACACATATTATTAAATTCGATTATTTTATCCTGGTATCTATGTCCCCAAATTATATGGTTACAAGGTATATCGACATTTTTTACTTTCGGTCTTATAATGTCTAGTTTACATTCAATAACTAAAGGCAAATGATCCGACCAGAACACATCTTGAATCATATCTATGGCAGTAATCGTCTGCCAAGCCGATTCCGTGACTACACAGTGATCAAGCCATCGTCTACAACCATGAGCTTCACTGACATACGTATGTGTCAGAATCTGATCCTAATATTTTAATATCCGCGCAGATCCATCTTTGCTCAGAACAGAAGTCGAGTAGTTCATCAAAAAATGATTCACCAGGGTGGCTATTGAAGTCACCCAGCAAAAAGACAGTCTCTACAGTCTCACTTTCTATTATCGCGCTCATTTCACCTAAGCAATTAGTGAATTCAGACAGATTTTCACTTGAGTCAGTCGGCATATATACACTGAACACAATAATCGACCTATCTTCAAGAGAAGCTTTAACAGCCACCAATCTTGCATTAACACAGTTGATCACCACAACCTCCTTGAATACTCTCTTGCGCCACAGGATTGCAACACCTCCAAAAGGGCGTCCTCTGAGTATATCAGTTGAAAGCTCTATGGATGATCTTCCCGTATATTCAAAATCCACGTGTATATTTTCGAGATACGGTAAATCAAAGGGTAAGAGTCACGTTTTTTGCAAAGCAATTATGTCCGCCGATTCGCATAGTTTTCTTACTCCTTCAACAGATCGCTTCACTGATTTGCAATTAAAACTGATGATTTTTAATAGTTTTATTGTTTTACACATAATTGAATCCATAATTTTACTTGGTTGCTCCAGAAGTTTTGCCATTTTTTGCCTTATAATTATCACGTACAAAGCGCCTGAAGGTTATTCCATTCGGCCAGAAATGATTGTCAAGAAATAAATCTAATTTGGTTTTCGAGACGTAAAGCTTGAAGGAGTTATAATTTATTTCAGTCAATCTATTATTTTATATAACTCAACGTCTTTGTTAGATTTATTCTTAATATACGCCTTAATATCAGTCTCACTGGACTCCTTACATACATTTGAAATAAATAATGGTAATTTTATCAATGCTGCCTTAAATTTGCTGTCGGTGCCTATCTCCGCCTTGCCCATATTTCTCCGTGTAATGATTATTTTGCGCTTCTTTCCTACTATATTCCAAGCTTCTTCATCCCCTACCACTTGCTTGCGTTCATAACTCGCATCTTTTAGTTTTACATCCATAGTGTCTATTGTTTCACGAACGTCAATCGTACTAGAGTTAATTGCGATCAAGTTTGTGACATCGTGACTTATGGTAGGGGTCTTGTATTGTTCATTCGCTCCCCTGATATTTTGCCCAGTTACGTCTTGGTCGACGCATTTATGTGCAAATGAGACAGGGCTAAATAATATCCCACCGTCCTTGTCCATCGCTTGCGTGCAGTCGGCTGCTGGCTCTGTGTCGTTCCGAGCATCACGTACTGGCAATAAGTACCTTTTTTTTTATGTAATTAAGCGACAAGGCAAACGGAACGTTCACCTGATGGTAAGTTATACGACCGCCCATAACAACGTGGCACTAGTTAATATGGTATGAATTGCATCACATTGCGTTCGTTTGAAACATAAGTACATTAGTCTCGTAACCCCAGAAATTACTCTAACTACAGCGCCCTTCAAACCGGAACCAAGTAATGTTTGCGCACTACATGTTTGGTAGCAGAAATAGGCGTTACCGCTTTGAAGATAATTATGATTACATTTAATATCAAATTATCTTAGAACTTCCTTCTTGGCTGTATGGTTACACTGCCTTTGTTTTGGTGTTACAAAAAATTTTTTTCGGTTTGAATTTGAAATATGACTTTAAACTTAACGTACAGTTTGAATGTTGTGTATGTGTGTACTCATATGAGATTATCCCATTAGGATTCAACGGTGTTAATAACAATTTAAGTAATTTCCTTTTTATCATAGAATAATAATGATTCCATCGAGATATCTAGTAGCGGCACCGTCCTCGGGAGCACGAAAGTCTAGGTGACATTTCATATTTTATCTTCATTAAAAAATATTTTCCTATATTTTGCATCGTTATTTCTGTTAACTTTATTGTAAACAAAGTAATATTTAAATTAATATTATTAAAACTTGCTGTAATATTTGATAATAAATGATCATATAATTAAATAGTTATCGTCTGAGACTACAGTGAAGCTAGTGCTATGAAATAAATTTCTTAATGTAGAAAATTAGCAAAAATGACAAGTTTCATACTTCTGTCTTCCGCACTATCCACCGTTACATCTAATGGCCTAATGTAAAAACTAATTATGGTCTAAATAATATCCTTTGCGGGGGTACACAATAAACTTCCCAAATATTATGAAATAAGCAAATAAAAAAAAAATATTTAATAACTGTTCAACTTATTGTGTTTGGACCACCACCTTGACAAAAGTATGCAGCGAACTTGCCTCTTAGCATAATCCAACATCTTATAATTTTGTTTCTACTTGATCCATTTTATTTAATGTTAAACCTTTCTGTTATTCTCATGTCAGTCACAAATATTTTTATGAGAAATAAAATTCTTTTAACTGATATTTTTGCATCAGTAACTGGAAAAGCCTTTTTGCTTCTTTTGAATGCACAATACATTTATACACAGAAGTACATATAAAATGATTATGTTCACATACATGCATCCCCAGTCATAGTACCTATTTACTAATATTATTTTTTTTAATATCTGGTAAGTTTATCATAATCATCATCAATTGATAGACAGTTTCTGCTGGACATAGGTCTTTCCCAAAGTTTTCTACTTCAATCAGTTCTACTCTGTTGATTATTTATAGCTATTGATATGTACACACACATTAAAATGGAATTTATTTACAGAAGAGTGGAGTCTCCTAACACATATAAGTCCTTTAGTTACTTTTTTGTATGTTTTAGTATCATTTCTTGAATTTTGATTATTTATGAAGAACATACTACATTAATTACAGATTAGAAGGTGGAAAGCCATCATTGTTGCCAAAGCCACGTCAAACATGTTCAACAGACCGTCTGTCTTCAGAGCCCAATAGACCAAGCGGAACTGGTTATCGCTCTAGCAGTGCAGAGCCTTCTAGACCAACCATAGGACCCCGAATGAGCAGAGATACTTCTGTCACTAAACAGTCCATGAATGCAGTAAGTATACATATGCATGTGACAAACATTCATAGAATATTCTCTATATTTTTACATAGATATAATATTCCATAAATAATTTGCAATTTGATATCTGTTATTAAATTGCAATAATGGCTTATGATCGTAAAAGTTTTCTACTACTGATTGCCTAAGTTCAGTTTAAAGAGGGTGTTGCATGTGTCAATATACCTTACTAAACAATCTTGGTAGAAAACACAATAATTGAAGTGGATAGTATATATCTATGACATTTGCACTTTGCTACCTAGCAGAATATATGTTATAGAAACAATGTGGTTTCATTGAACTTAACAGATGGCACATTATGGTTATGGGTATGAATCACACTTAACAGTTGGATTAATGTTACAGAGAGCCAGATCTCAACAAGCTGAATCCAGATACAAACAATCAATGACTACACCTCTACGCTCCAGCCAGTACAGCAGACAGGCTACTACTCCTATGGTACTTACTATGAATTATATGCAAATTGACTAAACAAATAATTTGATTACTGTTACTTCTACTGAGCAACCAGATAAGCACAGCATTCATTTAATAATGATCAAGGCACCTTTGGATACATGAATATTCCACATCTCACTCTTGGCATAGTTTTAATAATATGTAAACAGATATAAAATTATTCTAAATATTTGATTTTTATATATAATTTTACTGGTGGTAGGTCTCTGTTGACGGAGATCATCTGGGTCACTGCAGCACCTATTTCTGTTGCTAAATGGCAGTGTGCTAGTGTAACTGTGTTCAATTTTGAAAGACGCTGTAACTAATAAAGTTATAGTATGAGGATAATGTGGTTAATCATTTGAAGTAGAGCTTCAGTATTATAAGCTAGTCAATATCCTGCTTGTCGTTTCACATACTACAAGATTTTATGTATGGTGAATTCACGCTTGGATACTGTCGTCCTGTCGAAGTGTCAGTTGTATTGTGTGGTATCTTTGCAGAGGACACCGGAGGATCGCACCAACCGTAACTGGGAAGCATCCCTGGAGCGAGCTGCGGCTTTTGTCACTGTCAAAGATCAGAGGTTAGGAAGCTTTGATTATTATTACTTCAATGAATTTTTCTGCCTGCCTGTTATTTGTTAAAACATTATTGAAATTGTCTGCCTTTTTTATTACCAAGTAGGTAAACCATATTAATAATTTTTTTAAAGGTGTCTTTATTCAATGTTGATTGTATTCAATGTAATTTTGGACGAAAGCTTTTTAAGCTATAATTAAAAAAATATATTGTTTTGGGTTTTTTTTTATGATTGAATAAGATAACTTGTTCGTTTTTAATTCTTTCTTGCTCCCTGCCTTATCCCAGTTACGTGGGGTTGGCACAGTATGCACTTCTCTTCCATATCCCTCTACCAGCCGTCATATCTGAATTCACACTCTTCTTACACATGTCATTTTTCACACAATACATCCACACTTTCTCCGGTCTTCCTCTACCCTTATAACCATCCACGTTCATTCTCATTATTTCCTTTGTTATATGTCCCACATCCCTCCGCACAACATGCCCGCACCACGCTAGCCTCTTGCTCCTCAATTACTCGGTCACTGGAGCAACTTTCATACTTCCTCTATAATATGTTTACTATACGTAGTTACTAGTTCGTTGATGTGTGTGTTTTTGTTACGCACAGGCCGCTGACGAGCATGGCGTGGCAGAGGGCGGAATGTGCGCGCGTCGGCGAGGCGCTCGCGGCGCGCATGGAGGGCGGCGCCGGCGTGCTCGTCCGCCCGCTCACCATCGCGCGCTTCCTCGACATCGTCAGCGCGCTTCTCTCCTCCATCAGCATAAACATCAAGCTCAATAACGACAACTACGTCACAAAGGTAATGCATTCATAAGTCAATGTTTTGATCATTGCAACACACACGGTGCACATGTTCCTGGATAAAAATTGATGTTTAATTCCTTCAAAGTACTTGATTTTTTATTCAACTGAGTGAAGCTGATGGTAAGTGATACGCCCGGCAATATATCCGCTGCGCTAGTTCTTTTTTTTACATCATTTTCTCGGCATTTTTGGACCTGGGCTTCGTACTTTCATTATTTATTGACATTATTCAGTTTTTGTTCTTTATTCTCTCCTTCTATTGTTTTTCTTTTATACCGTTCTTATCTTCCATTGTTGTTATTATTCTCATCTATTCTCCATTTCTTTTCCTTCTTACATACTTCTTAATTGAGTTAGACACACGCTATTTTTATAAATTTTCGCCTTTATTTCTAATTTTACATTTCTTTTGTCTTTGTTCTTGTTTTTTACATTCTTTCCTATAACTGTACATTTTTAGTTTATTGCTTTGTTTATTTTCTCTTTTCTTACTTCTGTCTATTCGTCTGTTTTTCGCGGCACTAGTTACAAGGGTATATGTTACACCACATTTTTTTTGTTGCTTTTGAGACATAAGATGCCATGTCTGGTTACCGCAGAAATAAGAGTCGTGGTGATCTCTATATGGATGGTCTTTTTTTAATTATTACAAATAGTTTCGTTTATATGATTATAGTTGCCGAACCTGTGCAAGCGGCTGCTCTACCCTGGAAACTTGTCTAAGTCCTGGCTGCGCGCCGTCAACACACTCCACGCGTTCCCGCACGCGCTTGCCCTCATCGCTTACCTGCTGGACCTTGTCACCCATATTGTAAGTATATACTATAATATATCTAAAAATAGACTAATTCCGTAGGCGGCGTCTTGGCGTATACATTTATCTATAACCTATAATAATTTGAAATAAAATAGGTACTCTTGTAAGAAGTGAGCCTAAGTCACCGCTAGCCAGGTGCAGGTTGGTGAATGTCATGTTCAACCTGTGTCTCATCGAGGCATTTAAAATTTATAGTACTTAGAAGCGAAGGGTGTATATAGATAGGAACTTTTTATAACTGCATTCTTCACAACTATACTATACATAATATACACTTAGTAATTTTATTTGGAAAAGTAAAATTAATAAGCGTATATTGCCATGCCATAACATTGCCATTCAATACTTTATGTTGACAAAATGGTGTGATCTTTCGTTAGTTCGAAGTTAACATCAGATTGCACAAAGAGTGTTTGTGAAAGATTATAGCAGTTAGCGTCTCTCCTGATGCACTGATGCAGACCTATGAGGGGGTTTTAGTGAGTAAAAATGTCACATAACTCTGACTTCCTTCCAGAAGCAGGGTGTCTTTTGTAGATTTTCCCCAGAAACAAAAAAAAAGTTAGCTGCTTGCCTTGTACAAGGACATCTCTATTTTGACTCTGGGCCACCAGTAATTAAAATAGTAACAGGTCTTAAACCCATCTGTTTAAAGCTCCCCACCACCTTCTAGATTGAATACTGCCATGACAGCATTGCTGTGTTGGTTATTATGTGTGAGTCACAGTATTCTAGTTGAGCGTGCTTACAGAATACCACGTAAACTTATAATGTAGTGTTAACCTAATAAATCATCATCTCTATGTTGCAGGACATAAAACCAAAGTTGTGCTAATAACGCTTTTTAATTTATTTCAGGAAACACCAGTCAAAGATGATTGGCTGTACCTGTCGAAGGGCGAACTGGCGATTCTGCGACGAAAGTTCCTGCACGACTGTTGGATGAGGTAAACCTATGTTGCTTTTTATTATTGAACAAGAGTGAACTTAGTTACATGCACATATCTGTAAATATCTTATAAAACACTTTCTTCATATGTATGTAAATCTTAATAATTTTGATATAAAAAGACCAAACATAAGAAGTAACTGAAAAACGTTATTGAAAGAATTTAATGATAGCTCCAAAACCAATTTTTACAATACCCACTCTTTACCCACAGGTACCAGATACTTAACCTTGATTTCTCCGACTTGGATGAAGAGTACCTGCGCAATGTTAAAGCGCTGCTGGGAAATGACGAGGAGAAAATTGCTGAGCTTAATCACGTTATAAAGAGTGAGTGAACATTTACATAATCAACATACTTATATGATATAATTGCTAAGTATATAAATTAGCACAAATCAAGAGAGCTCGTGCTGGTCTCGTCGCTTTGTTGTATGCAGAGGTAGTTTGCTCACGGTCTCTCTTCGTCCAGCGTACGAGAGCGCGCTCGAGGACGAGACCGAGGTCGCAGCCCGGGCGGACGAGGCTCGCCGCGTGGAGCGCCACGATGCGCTCGCGGCGGCGCTGCGGGCCGAGCGCGCGGCGCGCCTCGAGCTGCGGTCGCGGGCGGAGGCCGAGCGGGCTAAGCGCGTGCAGCACGAGGACGCGTTGCGGCACCTTGATCTCGAACTGGAGCGCGCCAAGTATGTTTTTCTAGTTTATTTTAAAATATTTACATGGCCTTTGCATAAAACTTATTATTTCAAAACAATGTCGAATACCGGGAGGAGCTCTGTGTTCCAGTTATGTATTTATAAAGAACAATAACACAGCTGTTCCGTTGAGCGGTTAAATTGCGCCATAGTTGTTACGGACGTGCCGTTGTATCGTCGCTTAATCGCATTAAAAAAAAGTTACATGCGTTATGCGATGCAACTATTATTTGCTTATAGTACTAAATGAAATGCTTATGAACGGTGACCCATACAGGATCACTGTTATAATTCCTATCCATAGACTGTTAAGGTGTAAATGCGCAACCTCACCTGCTCGTGAGGCACCCTGCTAATCAACAAATGAGGCTCTGGCTCTCACTAACCCACAATGGGCCATAGAGGTTGAAAATGGTTCTTACTATTATATGAACCGCAATAAACGACAGCCCCTATTGCCCAGTGATGAGGGAAGCTCAGGACCTATCGATATGGGGATCTTTGGAAAGGTCTATATCCAGCAATGGACGTCTATCGGCTGATGATGATTATTCTTAAGATACCTCTTTGCTCTATTCCTTTAATCATGCTTTTTTTGCATTTCCATTTTCCATTTGCATTTGCGTTTCAGGGCCGAGAACGAGCTGCTCGTCGAAGAGGTCTCACAGCAGCCGATGTCCGTCGACGAAAGGTCGAAGCTGTTGGACGAGCTCAAGTACTCGCGCTGCGTGCTTGACTCCAAGCGCGCGCTCGCCGACCAGGTTTCGCAGGTGACCACGCAGACACAGCATAGTATAAAGTAGCATAAAATGTTGTTGAAAGAAATAATATGTTGGATTGGTTAGAGGTTAAAGGTTAGAGAAGAAAAGGCGCGTGTGAAGACATCGTGTCATTCTGTTGTAGATGGTGCAAAGCAAGGACGAGGAGCTCGCGGTGTTGCAGAAGAAGGCGCTGTACGCCTGCTTCATGTACAAGCAGGGCCTGATACAGCTCACCCCGCATTTCCCGGAGCTCTCCGCATACACCATCGATGAGAAGTCAGTATGAGAACAGCTCCTATACATGAACAGCTGTTATTGTTTATTTATAATATGTGAATTATAGCTTTTTCTTTTATTCGAGCGACGAGACGAGAGCGACGAGACGAGAGCGACGTCACCTGATGGTAAGTGATACGTCTGCCTATAACACGTTTCGCTAGGTAGAGAAACATACATCACATTACACTCGTCGCCATCGACTACATGTTGAGTCTCGTTACCTTAGAATTACACTAGCTACAGCGCCCTTCAAACCGGAACAAAGTAATGTTCACACAGTATTGTTTAGTATCTATTTCACGGTGAGACTTACTACCAGTCTTGGCTAGAAAATCTTGAATTT
This sequence comes from Troides aeacus, assembly GCA_033220335.2. Lineage (NCBI taxonomy): Eukaryota > Metazoa > Arthropoda > Insecta > Lepidoptera > Papilionidae > Troides > Troides aeacus. The sequence continues at coordinate 1,082,825 of CM067288.1, forward strand.
AAGAAATATAGTTTTGCGGGGGTCATAATACCCTGCTTAACGTCACTACACCAATATGGCGATCGTTTAGCGAGCTGATGAGCGCATCGTGCGCGGACAAGATGGCGGTGTGCGTGCGCGCGCTGGACGAGCGCGCAGGCGCGCTGGCAGACGAGCGGTCGCGGCGGCACGAGGCGCGGGCGGCGACCACCCGCGAGCACCACCGCCTTCAGGTGAGCACGCTGCACTTTACCTCCGCATTCACGCGGTTATGAGGCGCCAGTTACTATAGAATGTTTGCATTAAGAGAAATCAATACAAAAATAAGTGATTTATTTGTGTTCACCAGTCGAGAGTTCATCCTGAGGGGAATGCCTCATGGTCACAATGCCTCAACATTTATATAAAAATAAAAAAGTAACACAAATAGATTTTATTACCAAATCATTAACTATAAATAAGAATCATCAAAATATTACAAGTACAACCACCAACAGGAAGAAGCGGAAGAATTGAAGATGTTGATAGATCGCGAGCAGACCGAGTTGGATAGTGAGGTGGAGAAGGAACACCAAGAGGCGTTGGAGTGGGAGCGCGAGAAAGAGGAAATTAAGCGGCGCATTGCCGCAGCCGGCGAGGTGGAAAAGGAAAACGCTGCGATGGCTGCCGAGCTGGACTTCTGGCAGAAGCAAGAAGAGGCGTAAGTTTACTATTAAACGGTACTTTGGGTACGCGGATGAGAATAATTTAAGGCAGGAGGCCTTACCGACCCCAAACGTAAATTGAAATTTTTATGTTTTATGATAATAAAGGTGTACATAACCTTTAATTACGGTTTAAATCTTTGGATTTAGATTTAGATCTTTGTGGGACCTATGTCCAGTAGTGGACGTGCATCGGCTGATGGTGATGAATTTGTAATGATTTCAGTTGGCGCACCAAACTGAGCGAGATGCGGGAGCACATCGCCGCGATGCGCGAGGAAGCGGACAGAGTGCTGCGCGTTGGCACGGAGAGACGGCTGCAGCTCGTGCTGGACTGCGCCCGCCGCTGGAACGAGATGCTGTGAAGGCGCCGCCGCCCTTACATGTTAACTATAAACTGCCAATCTAAACAATGTAATTCTAACGTAGTTTTAAATAACATTTACAATACTGATAAGTTTATTATTTAAAAAAAAAATCACCCTTTCCTTTACAAACTCGTTATATTCAAAAATACATAATAACATGAGCTACTGATACAATACTCTCACCACCGCACTACCGTCAGCTTATCGAAGAAGTTACTCGAAAGCAATCCAGGGCAAAAGAGTTTTGAAGATGGTGTGACTTACCGGCGGATTATCAGTCATTTCCATATGAATCAAAACAATAAAAGGATGTCTGTATTATCTAAGGTTAGAGAGTAGAAAGCCATGAAGGACCTATCGCTGGTTATATGATTTCAATGAAATTATTGACCTTAACAATCTTAAAAGACTATAACAGATATTTAAATTTGTAGATGCTTGTCTAAACTGATAGAGGATGGATAAAATTAAAAATGAGTATATTAGAAGAAGTCTTAAAGTTGTTCCAGTAACAGAGAAATTGAGGAGCAAGAGGCTAGCGTGGTGCGGGCATGTTGTGCGGAGGGATGAAGGACATATAACAAAGGAAATAATGAGAATGAATGGGGATGGTTATAAAGGTAGATGTAGACCAGAGACAGTGTGGATGGATTGTATGAAAGATGATATGTGTAAGAAGAGTGTAAATTCTGATGTGACGGCTGATAGAGGGATATGGAAAAGAAGTACTGTGCCGACCCCACATGGCTGGGAAAAGGGCAGGAGGAAGAAGAAGCTTGTCTAATAGCTGCAGTCATGAATATCGTTACCGCTTAAAAAGCGCTCCAACACGTTATGAATCTATTAAATAAGTGGACCCGCAGCATGGGGACCTTCATTTACATGTTCAAAAAAGTAAATTAATTCACATCCATTCAAGTCACAAAGAATTCGATGAGGTGAAATTATTAGCCCACATTCATAGCTGTGTGCATGATACAACTAAGACGTGGTGGCTGCAAACCCATAGAACAAGTCAATATAAGTATCTAGGACTCCCTGGACGGCGGGTACGCTTCTCGCGGGCGATGCGCCTTGGCATCTACAGGCGCAGTCGCTCGCGGAAGTGTACCTCTTCCTGCGGGATGCCGGAGAGCGTCGGCCGGACCCGGCCACGGTCCGCCGGATCAGGCGCGTTGCCCATGACGCCCTGATCCGGCGGTGGGAGACGGAGTTAGGTAACCCTGCCGCCGGCCGGGACACGGTGGAGGCCATCAGGCCCCACCTGTCCCGGTGGATGAGCCGGCGGTACGGGGCCTTGACGTTCCACCTGGTGCAGGTGCTGACAGGCCATGGATGTTTCGGCAAGTACCTGCACCAGGTGGCTCGTAGAGAGATGACGCAGGAATGCGTCGAGTGTGGTGCGCCGATTGACACGGCGCACCACACTCTGGCGGAGTGCCCGGCATGGGGGCCGCAACGCCACGCCCTCGTCGCGCAAGTCGGCAGTGACCTCTCGCTGCCGACTGTAATCGATCGTATGTTGAGCAGCGAGAGGTCTTGGAGGGCGGTGGCCTCCTTCTGCGGCGCAGTGATGCGTCAGAAGGAGGCCGCCGAGCGCACGAGGGAGGCCGACGCCGCTGCCGCACCTTGCAGGCGGCGGCGGGCCGACGGGAGAGCGCGGCGGCAGAACCACGCCGTCCGCTTCCTCCCGCCGTGAGCGATGGGCCCCTAGCCGGGCACGGTGTGAGGGGGCGTTCGGGCCGTTAGGCGTGGCCCTTTGGGCCTTTTGTCGTGTTTCCCCTGGGGGTGCGTCCCCCGGGGGAGTCTTGGTTTTTGTCCCCCCCTCCCACTTCGACGAGGGGGGGGAGTCTGGAGGGAGGAGGCCGCCGCCCAATTCCTTCACGGGAAGGCGGCGGCCGGGCATGCGCTCCGTCGTGGGCGCGCGCGGTCGTCTGTGGGGTCGGGGGGCCCCAACGTGCCGGTCCCGCGAGGGGCCGGTACGGGACGGCAGGTGGGTGCCTTTGCTCCCCGCGGGCACCCACCAGGAGGAGTTTTATACGCGGAGGCGCTCGGAGAGTTGCTTGGCTGAAACCCGGGCGTCTCCAGTATGCGTATTGCGGGACAAGCGGTGGTGGTTTTAGTGGGTATGGGGGTCACGCACAACATCTCAGTGGCCCCAAGCCCCACATAACCCGGCGTCCCCCCCCTTGAAAAGGACGCTGGGTATGCGGTAACAGCATTTCCACCACCGATATCAAAAAAAAAAAAAAAAAAAAAAAAAAAAAAAAAAAAAAAAAAAAAAAAAAGTATCTAGGACTCATTACAGATGTTAGATTAAATTATAAAATGGATAGATTTAAAATTCAATGAAAGCTTATAATATTACCATCCATACTATCACTGCGTTATTTTATGTTATGACCTACAGCTAGAGATCTGATCGTACAACTTTAGAATAACGCGGGAAACGCGTGAGGGTTTATAGGAAACTAAAGAGATTTTAACAGGAAGTTACGATGTTCTCCAACGCAATATGTCGTGTAATTGTAGATGAATATAACAAATAATAATTGTTTAAATTATATAAAAACAACTTTCAAAATGTTGCATCTCCTTTATAACATACCATAGATGCCATTATAACGTATTCTGTAAAACTACCCAACAAAATGATGGAGCCATTACAGGTTTAGGATATTACTTCTGTTGTTGCTATTTCAATTTGGTCGGTTAGTAGTAAGCGCCGAGTAAACCCGCGCATGGCTCACCGGCCCCCTTATCGCCACTATCCATCTATTTACAACCTTTCCGCATCCAATATTTTCTCACCTTCTCCATCTTTTTCATACAACTCTATGTACATATTATATATTTAGTTTTTATTTAGATTTGTGTTCTTGTACAATACTATAATAATTGTGTTCGTTAAAGTTTTAAATATAATTTTATCTCGCGGATATCAGATCCGTCGAAGTGAGTCGAGAGTGACAAGTATTGCAGTTTCATTGAGTCCAATGAAACTGCAATACTTGTCAATAAAACTTGCAGTGCAAACTTTTAAAAAAAACGGTTTACCGGTGTATAGCAATGTTAATAATATTTATATAGATATTAAAATAAATCAATATGTAGAATGTGGTGCGCGAATCAATCGTGATAAGAAATGATAGTGTTCAAATTACAAAACCAAAACAATGAAACCAGTAGACACTGACATATTTGTTCATCATCAGCCGATTGACATTCACTGCCACATCGATTGGATATTTATTTGGGGGAATTGTGCCATGTCCCACTACGCTGGTGCAATGAGTCCAAATGTTGGTGCGAGCCAAAGCTTCGTTTGTTAATTAGAAGGGTACATCATGAGCAGGTGAGGTTGGCTTGGGTCATACGAGTTGTTGTGCTATAACACCTAAACATCATCCCACATTTCTATTAATAGGTAAATAATACATTTAACTATATAAAAACTAACTTTGATGATCCCAACAGACTTTATTTTTTTATTTTATTTTAGTTGAGTTTAATCACTTGTGAATAGTTAAAATAATAAAAACAAACAATAAAAATTAAAACAGTTTATTATATTCGTATTTGTTTTATTTTCATCTGGCGTCGTCGTTCAATGTGAGCAGCACGTCATGTTCTATCGACTCGCAGTGCCTCTTGAAGTCCGGCTGCGCCCACGCGTGGGCTTGGGCAGGCCGCTTGCCGCTCGGCGCGCTCCGCTTGGGCGGCGGGATGGCCGGCCTGAACGTCATACGAGATCCGTCGTACTCTTCGTACACTTGCAGCGGACTCCTAAAAACGAAAATATATCATTAAACCTAATCACGGCAGGTTTTCGTTGCCTCAGACCATCTAGGAACAACAGTAGCTCTTGCGGATAAACAGTAGTGTACAAACGTTACTGTGTTCCGGTTTGAAGTGCTCTGTAACTATTGGAATAACTGCGGTAATGTAGCTTTACATATAATGTCCCAAGTTGACGATCACAACTTGCTGTAGTGTATTTTATCCTTAGCGTCGCGTTGTTAGGGGCAGGAGTATCACTTACTATCAGGTGAATGCCTCGCCCGTCGCGTCGCTTCGTCGAATAAAGAACATCAGCGTTCTCTTTGGCTTTTACTACTGTTTCTAATTAAATATACGATTCGTATTATGAACAGACGCAGGTGAAGTAACGTGAGGTAAGTTGAACTTGAATATGGATTGGTGTATACATTTTTTTTACCCTGGTAATCAACAAACCGGGCTCTGACACCCGCCTACCCGTATTGGGCCAGCGTGGTGGGAAATGGCCTTGATTCCCGCATATGAACTACCACAAACATCGAAGCTTTTGGGGGAGGCCTACGTCTAGCAGAGGACGTCTATTGGCTGATGCAGTCTGTAGCAGTGTGCACCTGAAAAAGGAGTTCCCTAGAAATTTGTAGAGTGGTATTCACTAGAAACTTGGTAAACGGGTGACATGTCTACATGTTCATTCACCGTGTTTGAACTCTGACACGGTACTAGTTGACTAGTGATTTTGGACTTGTGAAAAGCTTATTCTAGCGAACTTCGGCTGTGAGGTATAGTAGACGTTTTCTAGAAGCATCATCACCATCGCTTCATTCCACGAAATCTAAACCAACGCGTACGAGTGACATTCTGGTGGTATTGTTAAATAGTACGTCAATTTGTTTGTTGAACTATTGACGTGTCTTCAGTGCGTTGCGTGCGTTGGCAGTGTCGTGTGAAGTTTAAAGATCGAGTTAGATACTTGTTTAGCGGGTTGGTGCGCCGGAGGAGCGCGGCGGCTGCGCGCGCGACCGCCGGCTGGTAGTGACGGGTGAGCGCGCACAGCTCGTGCAGCGCAGCCGCGCGCGCCCCGCAGTGCGCCGGAGAGGGCAGCTCGCCGTCGTAGCGCCCCGCCGCGGCCAGCTCCTCGGTGTCCAGCAGCGACGCAACCGCGCCGCTCGACTACAAGCCCATCCACGCCAAAGTTATCACTAAGTTAGTTAAGCTATAGTTATAGATACGTTACATCCGACAGACAACATTGAAAACAAGACTTGATAAGGTACTTCTAGATTACCAGGAGTTTTACTGTTAGGTGAGACTGTCGCCAAACACTAGTAAATGTTCATATAGAAAAAAATATTGAAGTGTTATAAGTATAGTTTGTGCTTAAGTTATTGTGTTTACGCAGGTTATAAAAAGTAATCAACAAATCACCGCAGCGCCTATTTCTACCGCCAAACAGTAATGTGCAAACATTACTGTATTACGGTTTGAAGTGCGCTGTAGTTAGTGAAACTACTGGCGTAAAGTGGCCTACTATCTCATGTCACGAGCCGTGGAGCGCTATATGGTTCAGTCTATATCATCTTAACTAGCGTCTAGATGTTATGGGCTAGCGTATCACTTACCTTTAGGTGAACGTCCCACTCGTCACGTCGGTACGAAAAAAAAAAAAAAAATTAATTGTTTTTTTTTTTTTTTTGAAGCGACATGGCGAACGGGACATTCAAATGACGTGATGTAACGCGCCCGCCAATAGCAATGTGGCACTAGTTGGAATGATATAGACCGCACCATATTTTATTCTTTACTTTGAGATAGAAGGTTTAATCTTGTTCATCATCATCAGCCGATAGACACCCACTACTGGACATAGGCCTGCCCCAACGATCTCCACATCGTAGAGTTCATTGAGGGGAATTGGATTGTAACCGACCACGTTGGCACAGTGCTGATTGGCGGGTAGTCAGAGCCTAGTCTGTTATTCAGCAAGGTGCGCCGCATGCAAGTGAGGTTGATTTGGGCTCCGTAAGATGTTCGGCGGAATCTTTTGTTACCGGAACAAAAATCAGCGCGACAGTAAGATGTCAATACGGCGTGTAGTACGCACCTGCATCAGCTCGTACAGCAGCTGCAGGCAGGCGAGCGCCGCGTGGTGCTGTAGCTGCAGCGCGAGCGTCGCGACCCGCTTACCGAACGCGCACAGCACTTCGGCGGACACACGCCGCGCCCGCGCGCACACGCGCCCCACCGCCTCCAGCACTACCCGCGCGTCGTCCGAGCTGCGCCCTGCGGAACGTAACAGTTCATTAATACAATACTTCACATAATATTTAATAAGTATAAATTGGACAAAAACAGATTTCACTCAGTCCACACGCAAACTAAATACACAGGGTATCGCTTTCGTTTTTATAGGTTTAACATCTAAACATCTAAAAAAGTGAAAAAAATAAATGTTGAAGTTTAAAACAACTAAAATAAAATGGTCCAACTAAAAAGAAAAAACCACATTATTACTCTTAAAATTATTATTTAAAAAAAAAAGACGAAAAGAACAAATGTATTAAGCATATGAATCACGACTTGGTGAACATTCAGCTTTTCTAGACGTATACATGTTTTATGAAAATCTAAACTGACCCGCGTGTACGTCCAGCGCGTTCGCGTACAGGTGAGCGTGGAAGTGGGCGGGATCGAAGTTAAGAGCGTCGCCCGCGGAAGCGAGTACTGCTAGGGCGGCGCGCGCGCATAGCAGCCGCGATCGCGCGGACAGCTCGCCGGGCGCGCACAGCCGCGACAGCAGCGCCACTAGCTCCGAGTAGTACTCCACATTGATCACGTGTGCGAATCTGCAGGTTGCAAAAAAAAAAAAACTCTTCTTTTAATCTCTTCAGTAAGAGATTGTTTTGGTAGCTACCATAAGCGTCGCTCATTAACTTTATGCTAGTCGCTACTCTGTGTTCAGCAGTTGTGTAAAGGAAAAATGCCATTAGTCGATTGAGGTACTCACTTAGTTAGCCCGGTGAGAACAGCCTCCAACAGCTGCGATTTAGGCGAGGTCTTCAATATGCGGAAGTAAATGTGGAACACAGTCTTCGTCACCTCAGTCAGCTGCTTCTTGCGCGCTTCCGTATCTTCACGTGCTTCAGTTTCCAAAAGCTCTCGCTCTACTTCCTTCAACTTCTTCGCACGCTATTTTGATATATAAGAGGTACGGGATCAGAGGTAATCAATTTAAAAAATATTAAAAATAATTCAACTGACTATAAATGACAACAAACGCCATTATAACAAATTATCACCATCATGTAACAAATTAAATCTGTGGTCCTTTTTTTGCACTTAAGTAGTTTGTTGCTAAGGATGGTTACTGGTAACTATTAGATTTCACTACAGAGAAGTAGCTATGCGCTTTCATTTAAACAAGGTAATCGCCAGTTCTATTGTAGGGTACATGTTGTGGAGTTCGTATGATAGTATTAATTTTTATAACTACCCTGACTAACTACCACCCCACCCATCGTAAATATGTCGCCATAACAGCAGTTCCAGCTGCCAATATAGAGCTAGAGTTTACAATGTTTTATACAGTAATCTTCCAAGTGTAATCAAGATCAAGTGTTGGATCATTGTCAATAATGCAAGTTTTGGCTGACAGGCACGATACTCTCCTCTTCTAGGCTTTAAGTAGCAGCACTAAAACCTTTTTAGACAGTCGAGTACTAAATAGACTAAGTTCTGTGTTTTATTACTAACAATCTGATAATAGATTTAAGTTGTCTGTATTTAAATAAATAAATAAAATAAAAACCTTTTGCTATAAATAAATACAATGGCAAACCTTTTTCTCCTTCTTAGACAAGTTGACAATCCTCTTTTTGTGCTTCTCCTCTTGTCTCTTTTTGTGTTTAAGATTTGCCTCAGCGTCCAGATCCACGTCGCGGATCTTCAGGGTGAGAAGGCAATCTAAAGCTGACGGATGCAGTCTCTCACCGCGCTTCTTCACCAATTGATTAATTAAGCGGACTATCTGGAATTAGTTACATATAAATCAAAGTTATTTTGTATTGGGTAGAACAAAATGTTTGAATAATATACTACCTTCAATGTGATCTCGCCCTTATTGTCCTCGGCAAAGACCTGAGAGCAGCAGTCCGCCACGATGGCCCTTACCTCGGGCTGGTGGCAGGCCAGGAAGGGCACCACGCTTTGCGCGATGTTGCCCGCATAGTTGAACTGCGGCCGTGAGGTGAGCAAGGAGCACATGCACCGGAGCGCCACCACGGCCAGCCCGTTTGCGGATTCGTCCGTTCCTCTGTTTGTTACATTTTATATTCAAAAATAATATCGAAATTTTCATTAAACAAATATGTTGAGCATTGGTTATTGCAGTGAACCATTAAGGTAGGTAGTCATTGTTTATTTTTTTACAGATCAGTGGTGTATAAAGTTTACTGTGTTATCTTTGAAAGGAGTAAAATTGGTAGGGGTATCAAATAATAATTTGTGTCTGAAGATAAAGAGGGGGTGTAAGAGGTCCCGCACAACAACTCGTGGTACCCAATCCACATTGGGCTTGCGTGGTGGGAAATGGCCCAAGTCCCCCTATCTGAACCCCTACAAACGAGGGCCGCTGTTTCCCGGCGATGCGGGCACCGCAGGATCTATCTATGTGGGGATCTTTGAGGGAGGCATATGTCCGGTAGTAGACTTCTTTCGGCTGATGATGACGATGATTATGATGAAAGGTAAAGAGCATAAAGTGGACATTGTGTAAATATGCTTAGTGGCACTATATTTTTTATATCATTAACTAACTAAATGAACAGGACAAACATGAGATAATGGTAGTACCTCTATTTAAAGTGTTATACAATAAATGCCATATCCACTTTGGCAGATAGAAATAATGACAATATCTTCATTCCTACCTGTTGTCTCCTCTCTTTCGCTTCAAAACTGTGGCGGCCTTTTCCAATCGCTGCAAGTATCTCTTGTAGAACTCCAACAACTCTTTCTCGTATTTGTACAATGCCAACGTGTCCTTCTTTACTGTAACACAAAAATGGGTCCTCGTTTATATTTTTCAAACAGTATTTTAATTATTCGAAGAAGGGATGGTACAAGAAAGACATACACCAGCTTATAAAAAGGGGCCTTAATCAACCTGTTAACCGAGCGTGACGAATAGATACGTCACAGCGAGTACGGGTAAGACATAAATACATCCTTGTAATATGTTTCATTTATTTTAAGCATAAATTCATAAAGGGGTGTAAGGGATCCCGCATATCAACTCACGGGTCTTAAGCCTACCTCACCTGCTCGTGGTGTACCCTACTAATGACCAAATGAGACTTTGGCTCAGACTAACCCGCATTTGGCCAGCGTAATGGGAAAAGGCCAAATTCTCCCACATAAATCCCTAAAAACGCCTTCTGTGCCTAGCGATAAGGCCATGCTGACAGAAAGATCGCGCAAAGCCGCTATATGTGGGCAGCGCAGAATTCATCGATGTTAGGATTTTTAAAGGAGGTCTACGTCCAACAGTAGACATCTATCGGCTGATGATTGATTGATTGATAAATAAAAATAAACAATTCCCCAGAATTCATTTATTTTTTAAGATGATTATTCATTAACATGATTTACACTACACCACTGTGCTCGTTACTCCAGTAATATTACCACCTACAGTGCCCTTCATACCGGAATACAGTAATGTTCGTACATTACGGTTTGTCGGCTGCAATAAGAGCTGCGGTTTCTATCTACCTAGATGGTCTCCAGCAACAGATATATATCAACAGTTATTTAAGCTAGCAGGTATTAAGTCTACCTATGTCTCATGACGTAACAATTTTCTAATAACAACCCTCTCTTTTTCTATCTGTCTTTTCAATTTTACAATAATAAATATATATATATATATATATATATATATATAATAAAATCTTATAACAATTGAAAAGCATTGAAGATTTTAATTAATACATATATGAAATAATGTAACATACACTTGACATCCGAGTAGTCCTGATGTCGTATGGCGTAGTCCGGCAGAATGTCCCGGAACACCTCCGCAGCCGATACAGCCGCGAGTTTCCGCACCGACACAAGGTTCGGGGTTCCATCTTTGAGGTGTTCCTCCATCAAGTACAGGATTGGATACAAGTTTTTAAGCTGAAATTTTATTTCGTAAGTTACAAGTAGAATTGAAGTCACGTTAGTAAATTCATCGTCATCATCATCTGAATTGATGGAATGTATCGACCACTGGGCTATGGTCTCCTGCCATTTATTTGGAAAAATATGGTCCATTGCTGTTTCAGTCCAGCTCATTCATCGTCATTATCAACTGAGAGACATCTGATATCATAATTGGACATAGATCTGCACTCTAATAGAATTGTGGACTTAATTTCTGGTGATAAGTTTGTTTTTGTTGAAGATTGGATGATATGTTTTACTATTGTGCCTTATCTTCTACAGAGCATGCCACATTTTAGATCAAAAAGTGTTGAAGTTATTTAAAATTAAAAGCTAGGTAAATTTATGATGAATATACATTGATAAAGTCATTTGGTAATACCTTCCTTTCAGGATTCTCTAGCAATGATGAACAAAGTGCACCAATTCTTAACTTTTCATGATTCAACTTATCTCTCCTAGCAGTCAGGAGCTGTACAGCAGTAACTACATCATCTGATGTATCAATCTCTTCACCAGTGCCCTCCATTCCAGAATCGGAGTCATTATTCTGATCTTCTTCTTCGTCTTTGCCTTCTTTTGTTATTGTTTCTTTTGTCATCTCCTGATCTGAATCTGTGTCTGTTAAATACATGAAATAACAAGAAATAAGTATCAGTAGATTTTTTTTTATCGTATATTCTAGGGGTTAAGACAACTTAACTCCTAGAACTTCTAGTGGCTTACGGGAACATTATTATAAATACTATCTCAGCTGCCTGCATGAAGTAAATTTTTTCTTGTAATCAATTTGTAATATATTATGAGGGGCAGCACTTCCATTACCTACAGGACAATATCTTGTGTGTTAAATAATAAACTCATTTCTTTTTTATATAAACACCAAACATTTAAATATACTTGGTCAACTTAATTTATAAATGATCACATTTTTTTAGTTTTTAACTTTTCACTATCTATCTACTCATACCTACTAACACTAAATACTTGTAAAAGTTTATTAAATAATAATGCTGTTGGTTTCTTAATAGTAAACAAATAATATTAAGGCTTTTTATTACTAGGTATTAAAAAAAAATGATGAGATAGGAGAATTCTTAATTTGTTAAAGGATAATTTATAATAATAAAAAAAAAATTGTTATAATTTCTATAGAATATTATATTACCTTCACATTCTTCAGCTCGTTCCAGAATCCCATCTTTCGTTTTAATTGGTAATAGGGAGCGAAGTTTTTTTACTGGCCTCTCAGCCATTTCTGTTTCATATTTCTCCTCCACATCACTGTTATCTGTATCACTGTCTGCTCCACTATCACTACTCAGAGCCACATCTGTTGGTATTTGATCCATATTTGTTCTCTTACGTTTTTTTGGTTTTCTATAAAATTTATCATTATGAAATATCCTACTAGTTTATATTTAAATTTCCCTATGAGATGACTCCAACAAAACTATGAATTTAGTTATTACAAAATCTACTAGAAACATACATATTCAGTCATATCATTTATAACAAAGAAATTGTTTATATATTCAAGGAAGTGTTGAAATAAGCAAGATATTCATCTAAAGGTAAGTGATTGACCCATCAATTACAATGAGGTGCTATATACTGCACCATATCATTTGCTACTATGTGTTAAGCTAGTCATCTTAAGATAATAAGATATTAAGTCTTGTTACCCTAGTAGTTACACTACCTACAGCACTCTTCAAACTAGAACACCATAATGTACACCTACACCTTACTATTTAATGGCCGAAATAGGCACTACAGTGGTACCTCTACAGTCTCCAGTAGCAAAGACCTACCAATAGTAAAATATAATCTAACAATCGAACCCCATTACTACTGATGCTTAAACAATTGTTTTACAAACCACTGTTAGATATTAAATATTTAGCCTCTTCTGATTGATACATTCAAAATTTATACAAGACATTAATACATTTTTAAAAATTTATAATATTTATTCAGTATTTTTATACATATATTTATAGTTGGTCTACATATTTTATGAAGTGGTTTACAAATTTTATTATATAGCTGCAAAGAATATTTTAATAAAAAAAAAACAATTGAATGTAGTTTAAAATTTATCATAATCATTGAGTGTCCTCTTCGAACTGGAGTTTTCCACTAATTCATTCCTTAGCTATTCTTTTTAACTGATGGTATTTAATATTTAGCAGTCACATAAAAGTATAGTATGCAAAAAATTCCTCAAATTTAAATAAAATGTTATGTGCACAAATTATATATTACACATGTTACATACTTTTGTTCTTTATTATCTTCTTCAGGCACATTAGACAAAAGGTGAGGTTGTTTAGCCAGTCGACCCATTATGTACTTTTGCTCCTCCTCGTCCAGCATATCTGCCCACTCGTCTCCAGATGCCGTATCGCTCTCGCTACTATAAACTGGCTGCTCGCTCTGCTGGGTCATTTGCTTTTGTTTCTGGACCTTATTTTTGTGCCTCTGAAGACGTAACTTGCCCTGCTTTCGCATTTTATTTGTCGTCTGATTGTTTCTTTTCACTTTACTAATTTTCACTTTGCCTTTTTTCTGTAAAATTGACAATATTTTATTGAAAGTTATAATAAAAATATATTGATAACAAGATATGTAAAAACCTTACAGCCATTTTTTTGGCGATTATCTCTATGACTCGGTAAAAATCTTTGTTTGTTTACTTTAAGTAACTATAGAATTATTGAACTTAATTAAATTAAATAAAAACAACGTGGATTTGAAATGCAATGACAGTTAATAGTTTGACAATTCATAAATGACAGAAACAAGCTTAAAAAGTTTTACGTTATGTTTCACTTTATCAGAGTAGTACTATCATTATAACTTCTTTTCATATTAAAGTCTCCTGTATAAATAATAAAATTATAACAAAGATTCTAATGTTTATGGAAGAAGACAAAAATATTCAATCGTTTTTTATTAAGCAAAAGTTTATGAAATACGAAACCTAGATAATAAACCTAGCTAAGAATACTAGTTCAATGTAATATAACATAATACTTGTAATTTAAACTTATAAATATGAAATTTTGTAAATAAAATTTTGCCATTTCATATTTCCATTATAAATTTACAGTGTAAAATATTTAAAGTTATTCAGTATTAACGGAAAAATTAAAAATGTATAGACTTAAATATAATGAACGCAAAGTACACTCAAACTTTCTAAACGTCAGTTACAAAGACCTCGAAAGTTTCTTGTGTACTTCTAAATTCTAGTTTTACTAGTTTCTTTTATATTGAAGACCTACTTAAGAGAGTTTAGTTTAAGACTAAATGAACTCAAAACGTTCGGAAATGTATTTTAAATGAGTGTTGTTGTATATTAGTTAAAAAAGTGCTTTATTTAAGATGGTACCTCAACAACAACGAAGAAGGCGACGTCGTGCGGCTTTAGTGCGTACAGCAGAGCGTCGTGTTGTTGTAGCTCGTGGCTCTGGTGGGTTTGGATTTACTATTGCTGGGCAAAGACCATGCATAGTCTCAGCAGTGGCCGCGGGTGGACCGGCCGAGAGAGCGGGACTCCGGGCTGGTGATGCTCTACTTGCTGTAGACGGGACTAGTGTTGCTCGTGCTCCTCATGCTTCAGTTGCTAGAATGGTAGCAGCAGCACCAGGTGCCATATCCTTGAGTGTAGCATTAAGAGAGTCTGCTCCAACAGACACAGAGGATACTGAACCAGAAGAAAGGGCTAGAACAAGAAGGAGGTATCCTCCACCACGAAGAAGGCCTCAGAATACAATGATGCATCATCCAGGTATTTATGAGAATTGAAAGAAAATATTCGTTACTGATTACTTTTAGTTGAATATATAACATTAATATTTCTTAACTCTAATTTATTCAAAGTATATCATAGTATTATTTTTTAATAGTATTTATTGTTTTATTTAAATTTTTATGGTGATGGGTTATATAAAAATAAGCTTAACAATTTATTACTTTTTTTTTCTTTGAAATGGTTATTGTATTGTTTAGCAGTATTTTCATGTCATGTTTTGTATGATGTATTAATCTTTTAAAATAATCAAGTATGATTTTTCTTCTTTCCACTACTGCTAAATAGGTAGTGTTACATTAAAAAATGAGGAGAACCAATATTATATTTTAAACATGTAAGGAATGTTTTGAGATTCAATAATATTCAGAGATATAAAATTTCTTACAGATTCCCTGTGTGTAAGGAAATAGATATTTAGGTATGTGCAATATTAAACAACATTATTGTGCACGGTGTGTTTTCAGCTTTGCACCTTCACCACATCACTGGATATTTACATTTTAATATAAATAAATTTGAAATCACTTGTTAACTTTATTTTTTTTAGTTTTATGCAAAATCAATATCTTGGTTCAAAAAGATACTAAGATAACTATACAAAGAAATATTTTCTTACTATAGATAAGCTTAACGTTATTTCCAAATACTTTGTGTTCATGTTTAAAAACCAAATAATACAGACTTTTACCATAAGAATGCCATTGAAAAGTGACATTGCAACATAATTTCATTACTTTACTAGTTATAGGTATCTATTGCCAGAGAGCATTAAGATAGATACCATTACAGCTCATATTTGTGCCTCTTATTTGTGTTGTCCAAATAAGTTTTAATAACAATATAAAATTTAGACTTTGAGAAAATTTTTATCTTAATTTGAAATTGAGCTAAGATTTATATCTTGAACACAATAATATTAAGATATTATTATAAATTTTTCTATTATATCTAGTATATACATCCAATTACTACAGATAGTAATTAAATGTATTAACTAAAGCTGTAATGATGTTTTTTTAACAATTAATATCTTTATATTAACAAATATTATTGTAAGGCTTTTTTGTATTGAACTTTTAATTTGCTGTTGATATTAACATTATAAAGATTTCATTATGAAACTGCTATTAATGTGAAAAAAAATATTTTTAAATCTTATAAATTTTCTGGATTAAAATTGAAAAGTTATTACTTTTGTAAATTTCAGAGTCCCAAATAAAGAAAAATGGGTTCATCATTACTTTATTGTTAATTTCCACATGGTTAACATGTTATTACAAAACTTATTTTGCGTTATCTTAGTGGTTTCCCAAATGTAGTTAAATTATATGATTTTAAAGACACAATTACTAATGCCATATTTATCTAATTTCTTGAAATTAACTGTTTGTTGAAAACACAATATATTTGCTCGTTTCAGCTTGCCATGCCGCACCAAGTACATCAGGCGTCAATGAAATCCTACAAAATCTAAGCAGAGCACAGCTGACTCCTAATCACGCGGCTCGCTTAGAATGTCGCGCGGTTGTCGGTTACTTGGGGACAATAGAGACACCGCAAGCAACCGCGGCCGCTGCACCTAGCAATGTGCGAAATGCGGTCAAAAAACTGAGACAGGAGCGTCGCCCCGCTACATCTGTGTTGCTCTCTGTACTTCCAAATGCGCTACTTCTACGACGACCGAGCGGTCAAGTTCTTGCCCAATACCCCCGAGAGCGCATAGTCTATGCTGGATGCGGTTCAGAAGCGGATAGACGGTTCTTTGGCCTCGTGACTGCTGCCGAAGCTTCTGGCATTGAGGCTGAAGCTTCTCATAGTTGCCATGTTTTTGCAGTCGATTCAAGAATGGCGGAGCATGAGGCACACGTGGTTAGAGCGCGCGATTTCCAAATTGTTTGCACTAGAGACCCTGTAGCAGAACGATGTCTGGAATTTCCACCATCTGCGGAGTATGTGGTCGGTGTTATTCGAGGAATGTATTCTCTACCCCCTGATGACTGTGTCGGACCCAATTTGCAACAGATTTCAAAATTGGCTGTGAAAGGAGACAGTCCGGCTTTGGGTAACTTTTCTAGGTGTAATAGACCAGTATTGAGAGTGCAGCGTGATAGGAGACCATGCAGGCACGAAGATCAAAGAGTTGAAGCACCAGAATTTATTGCGAACTCGCCGCAGCCCAGTAATCACAGTGAAGTTACTACAACGTCCAGTAACAGTGACTCTGGCATAGGCTTTCACAATGATTGTCGGAATATCGCTGACAGAATAGTAGTAGTAGAGTTTGCCGGCCAACAGCCACCGCCGAGTAGGTTCCGACAAGAGATGCCGCGGCGACCGATGGTTATAGTCGGTTGCAGCAGTTTTGACACCGACGGTTCTTTTCTATCAAACACCACACCCGTGGTAGACGGGTTCGCTGGTCAGGGGCGACCATTGAACATGGACGACGTCATCCTTAACGCCAACGACTTGCCTCGTCACGTGAGCCAGCGTACCGAAGAGGACAGTTACAATTATAATAATCTTTATGGGAATCTCCCGACCAGCTCTAGAAGCTTCCATGGCGTGGTATATGACCAGGTGTATACAGAAAACGAAGGGCATTATGAGCTGATACCTCAAGTGGAAATGGACGACATGGATCGTGTAGCCGAAACGTTTAACTCTGTGGAGATTTACGAGGAAAGATCGAGATACCTGCCTGACTACCACTCCAACGAATCGGTGGAGAACATCACTGTGATATCAGGAAATAGCAAGGCAAGTGCAGACTCAGTGTCGGTGTACTCGTCCCGCAGCCACGAGGAGGCGCGCCCACAGCGCCGTAAGCACCTACAGGCGTCGTTAGATGACATGTTAGTTCTGGGGATGCGCGAGCAGCCGCCAGCAGCCGACAAAGACGAGGGGAAATTCGTCCACCCAGGGAGCGTTAAATGCAAGGTATTCACAGTTTTAGTTAAACTTTGTTATAGACAGTAATTATCCTCCATAATATAAATTGGTTGAATCATATCTATCCTACTGTTGTCGCGATGTGTCAAACATACTGGTTGTTAGGAGACCGCTTCCGAAAACGAAGACAGATGTTAATGAACTAATTACGACTTAATTGTTACAGATACGCAAATCGATGAAACCTCTGAATATATTGTCCAAAACAAAGAACATGCTAACGGGCAAGGAAGCACGGGGCGATAGGGTGCGTAATGGGCAGCGTGATCGGGAAGTGGAGGCGGACGTGCGCCGCCGATCTCTGAGCGCGAGCGCTGGCGACGTGTCCGCGGCCCAACCGCAGGACGCGCAGGGCGCGCTGCCGGCCGCCGCGAGCGAGCCCGATCTTCGCGATCAGGTCAGTACAGCTTACCGTGTTCATGCAAATTGACAAAGCGAAAAAAAATAAAACATTAATCTCCATATCCAGCTTATTTATGGCATTGTCATTACTTACTCGTGTGGCGCAGCGACCCCAAGTGTGTCTTGGCCTCCGACACAAAACAGCGTCAGCGTTGTCTGTCCTGCACCGCTTCTTGCATCTTTCCAGCGATATCTATGCCGGCCAATAGGTCGGAGTACCGATAAACGCTTTTTTGACTCTACGATCTTAGTAAGTGGCCTATCCTATGAAGTTTGTGGGCTTTGGCTTCCCCTATGATGTTCAGTTCGATAACCGGCCTCTCAATTATAATTTTATTATTTACAACAAATTCGTTACTTTGACGAAGTTATAGAAGTTGGAGACGAAATGTAAAGATACAATAGAATTACACAATCATCTCCCACTCCGTACGAGCAATGCCCTGGATACAGTTCGTAAGGACTTTAGTATCATTTTTACCTTACACTATCCGCGATCACAAAGATAATTAAAATAAACCCTCGCCATCGCCGCAAAATGAAAAATAACACATAAAATCCACCCAGCTGCCTGGCGAATTCATAGCCAAATCCCATAATGCACCTTCACGCCGTCACGACGATTATATTACCGAAGGGAAACTTAGATCTATTCTTAAACAGGAGTTATCAAACACTCTTCATATTACTATTAAAGAATTAGTCACAAAAGAATTACAGACATTAAAACAACAATTTGTGGATATGCAAGAATCTATGACCTTCTACAACCATCAGTATGGGTCAATGAAGTCTACTTTGGAAGAGAAGACTGAAATAATAAAAGGTCTGCAAAGTGATAACTTTAAGTTGCACGGCGCTATTACTGATTTGTCTAATCGTCTCAATTTATTAGAACAGAATACGAGGGAAAGTAACATCGAAGTTAACGGAATACCAGAGAACCGAAATGAAAATTTAATAAACAGGTTCGAAGAAATAATTAAAACTGTTAACGTAAAAATTGTGAAAGACGATATTCTCCACGCTACTCGCGTAGCAAAACTGAATAGGGATGCCGACAGACCACGCGCAGTAATATTCAAACTACGCATTCCTCGCCAACGGGATGAAATTCTGGCCGCAGTGACTAAATTTAATCGGAAGGATCCTAAAAACAAGCTGAACACTCAACATATAGGGTTAGGCGACACGCGCAAACCTATATTTCTGAGTGAACATTTATCGCCAACTAGTAAAGTGTTACATGCCGCAACTAGAAAAAAGGCAAGCGAATATAACTATAAGTATACATGGGTCCGGAATGGTAGATTTTTTGTAAGGAAAGACTAGTACAGTGATTTCATACTCATTCGGAATACAGATAGCCTCAACCGGATCAAATGAGCGTGAATCATTAACTAAAGTTATGGAGTATTGTTATAAAATTCAACGTTTACTATCAAAACACAGGAGGTATTAGAACGAAGACTAATGATATATTACATAACATACTTATCTGCGACTATAAGATTATTGTATTACTGAGACCTGGCTAAATTCAAAAATCTCAGACAGTGAATTTATTGATTCGCGCTATGTGGTCTATCGCAGGGATCGCCAATATGTCAAAGGATCTAAAAAAGATGGAGGAGGGGTCCTGATTGCTGTCTCGAGATATCCCATCCTGCCGTGTTCATCAGTGGGAAAGTACATGTGAGGACTTATGGGTTAACATAAAATTACATATCGACAGTCACCTGCGATCCGTATCGTTATGTGCTGTATACCTGCCACCGCCTACTAAACTGGAAATACAACAGTTATTCTTGGACAACGTGGACGCTGTCATGGATCGCACTGATGTAGTAGTAATACTGGGCGACTTCAATTTAAATTTTATAAGTTGGATTCCCGCGAATAATCATAGCTATATGATACTTACCAATTACGAAAAAAGTTTGGGATATTCATTGGTAAATTTTATGACACTGAACAATTTGTATCACTGCAACAATATAGATAACTGCAACGGAAACATTTTAGATCTTGCTTTATCAAATTTGGAAGGAAGTTCTGTTTCAGCCCCAATGGGTCACCTAAGTAGATTGGACGAATATCACCTTAGTATTCTGTTATCTATACCATCTTGTACTTGTATAGATCCGAACTATCTCAAACCGGGTAACCGCGAACGTTTAAATTTTCATAGTGCTAATTATAATGATATAATAAATAACTTGAAGTCTATTGACTGGGTTAAAACATTTAAGGATTGCGACGTTAATAATATGGTTACAATGTTCTACAATAACTTATTTGATAAAATAGAGAAATACGTACTAAAGCGTCAACTTAAACATTCGAAATATCCTCGTTGGTTTAACAAGCAGGTTATGAAACTACTAAAAGAAAAAAACCGAGTTCGCCAAAGTTTTCGTAAATTCGGCAACCCACGCGATAAATTGGAATACGAAATATTGCGCGATTGATGTAATAAACTAACGCAATCAAGGGTCGGTTATTATAAACGTCAAATCGAATCAGACATACGTAAAAACCCGAAATTATTCTGGCGATATATAAAAGAAAAACGGAGCAACTTCTCTACATTTCCGGCTACTATGAGTATGAACATTGCTACTGCCACGACGGGAGTTGAAATAGCCAATCTCTTTGCCGATCACTTTTCTTCAATTTACACTTGTAACGATGTCACGAATAGTACAGATATACTTAACCCTAAGAAATTTAATGATTGTTCACATATAATACTTACAGAAAATATGGTCCTGAAGGTTATTAAACGTATTAATGTACGCAAGGGATCTGGACCGGATAACATACCGCCTCTGTTCGTTAGGAGGTGCATGCCTGCTATTACATTGCCACTAACTCTAATATTTAACCACTCCTTATTCACTGGTCAATTCCCAAACGAGTGGAAAAAAGCTAAAATTTTCCTCATATATAAAAAGGGTGATAAGACTAAAGTAAATATTTACAGACATATCTCAATTTTATCTTGCTTTACAAAATTATTCGAGTTCATAATTTATCCAATATAAACAGGTAGATGATGCCTTATCGGAACATCAACACGGATTCAGAAGTGGTCGCTGCGTGGTTACAAATCTAGTGTCATTTGTGTCTAGCGTGAGCTGCAAGGTTGACAAAGGTCGCCAAGTCGACTCTGTTTACACCGAATTCAGCAGCGCTTTTGATAAAGGTAGTCGCGATTTACTGTTACTGAAGCTAGGGGAAATGGGGATACATGGACCTTTACTGAAATGGTTTAGGTCATATTTATCCAATAGACCACAAAAAATCGCTATAAATGGTTTTGAATCAAAGACTTACTATGCGCAATCCGGGGTTCCTCAAGGTTCTCACCTTGGACACCTACACTATTTTTAACATTCATTAACGACATCAGTGCCGTAATACAAAACAGAAATTTCTCTTTGATTGCCGATGACCTAAAACTTTTTAAAACCATTAACCACCCATCAGACGTGCATCGATTACAGGCAGATTTAGACAATATAGAATTATGGTGTCGCGACAACAAAATGGCATTTAATGTAACTAAATGTTCTTCGATTTCTTTTACTAGGAAAAAGAATGCAATGGAGACAGTCTACTCTTTGAACGGAATAGCCTTATCAAAAGTTGATGAAATTCGAGACTTGGGAGTCATAATACATAGGGAACTAAAATTTCACAACCATATTAACAAAGTAGTAAAGAGAGCATCTAAAATGTTGGGGTTCCTAAAACGAAACCGAATGATTCTATATAACACTCTGGTACGAAGTCACTTAGAATACACTTCTATAGTATGAAATCCAGTATATAGTATATCTTCACAACGATTGGAGGGTATTCAGCGTGCATACACGAGATATTTAGCCTACAAGACAACTGAATTTTCAAACAAATGCACTTACGACAGTCGCTTAAAGTTCTTTAACATGACTACTCTACACAATCGCCGAATAATCCTTGATCTAATGTTCCTCCATAAAGTTTTAAACGGAAAAATTAAATCACCCTATATAATTGGAAGTATTAATGTTAGTGTACCCCGCAATTACCCCCGTCGTCCAATAACCAACATTTTTAGTCTTCCACGGTACAGAACTAATCTTGGAATACACCACCCGATAGCCAGAATGTGCATTACTTATAATACATTTAATGCCAAAGTACCTGAATTAGAAACTTTCAGCGATTCTAACAATGTTTTTAAAGATAAGTTGCTACATCACTTCTCTGATATTTAATGGTTGAGTATTGAATGTGGTCTCTGCGAGATGTCACTGAGTTGAATGTACATACTATGCTGTGCTTAGTTATGCCCGATGATTGTTTGAATGCTGATATTTGTTCAAAATTTATTTGTATTTTTTAATTAATTGTAGACTATAATTTATTTTCTCATTTTGATGTTTTTAAATCCTAACTATGGTCAAAGCTGTGTACACCTATAATAGGCATACATATTTAATATTGTAAACTATACCTAGAACGTAAGATAGTATATAATATATTATGCTGTTGGCGTATCAATAAATAAATAAATACACTGTCAAGGTAGACGTCACCGCAGCTTCTTCAACGGCTAACAAAAGCTGTTGTTTTACTTCAGGAGGTGCTGTTGCTAATTAATAACATGACATTGTCTCAAAGCAATTTAAACATACAAATTAGAATTTCATTGTATATATTATATATTTTACTATGTCATATTTCTTTAATATATGATACTTTAAAACTTTATTTGTATAGCTATACCCCATCCCCGTTTTTATACCGGATGATAAGGTGTACTGCAAGTCGCCATCCCTATATGGTAATCATCTCCAGTTTGCGGTAAAAGATTTAGCTTTTTTTGATTAGAACAACAAAAGGCTTGGAATATCTTGCTGGCGGCGGTGTTCCTGTACAAATATAACGTGAGTGTCTTCAAAAAAAGATTGAATAGGCTGATACTAGGTTAATGCACTATCACCACAAATCACATAACCTTTTAATACTAGATGGAATAGAGTACAAGTACGAAGCCTTTTCATAAATAAAACTATTATTTATATTATCTTTTCTGTCAATTTAATTGCGAACAGACTACGTGAAACCCAAGGAGTTACACGTCAACTACGGAACCCTAAAGTTCATAGTTATGAGTTATACATTTTTTTATACAATTAATCGACGAGACGAGCCGGATGTTCACCTGATGCTAAGTGGCTGCCCAAAACAATGTGGTGCACGTTGGTATGATAGGATATGGTATACACGTAGGGGATTTACGGCAATAGAGGCTTATTACCAGTTAATACATATAAGTTTCGTTTGGTTTGTCATTGAGTATAAAATGAACGTTATCAAACTATACATCTATTTCCTAATTACAGCCAATTGTCCGTCCGTCCGTAATGTCCGTCGACCCGCATGGCGCGGACAAGGCCAGCCGGCCTCGGACCCTCCTCTGCCCTCGCTGCCGCACGGGAGGGAGGAGCAGACCAATTGATTTATATCATCTGTTAGGGATACGATTAACTATTTAAGAGTTAATAGTATTAACATTGGCGTTTCTTTTTATTATCTATGCAATTTAATGCTACCATTCTTATAGCCTATGGCCTATTATAGGTGTACACAGCTTATAGGATTCGTACTCTTCAAGTACTATTGATTGTCTGTCTTCACTTCCTGCTGTTGCATTAATCACGTTTCTTTTCTTATTTCACCCAAGTAGTAAATATGAAAACTTTTCTGGTTTCCAGGGCGCTGTCACTAGCGAAGTTATGAGTAGGAGACTTAACATTTAATGTCACAATATGATGATATATCTTACATAGCGCCATATTTAGGAACATTCAGCGCCCCTCTTCGCTTAAAAAAATACCTTTCTATAAACATCATTATCATTTTAGTTTGTTGATTTATAATGCCGAATATTAAATCTCACCTGAGGAGAAGGCACTTCATAGGCGGTAGGGCACAGTAACCGTGGCTTGGTCATCCACGGTGAAACTAAAAGGAATCTACCCGGCCGGCCTAAGGGGTAAGGCCGGTCCGAAGTAGCCGCTCCAGGAGAGGTCCGTGACGTAATCTCGGATGCGGGGTGCTGTGGAGGCAGGCTTGTACTGCTCTTCGCAGCAGAGGTGCTGACGCGGAGGGAAAAGGTGTTCCATCTTTGCCCCCGCGGTAAGGTATGCGAAAGCATTTCCCCCACGTAAAGGAAAAATTGGCAGTGGGGTAACAATAAACTTTTTGGACCTCATGTACACAAAAGTTGTTGTTTAGACTTTATTGAAACGGTCTACCTATAAGCCAAGGGTTACCCGTGTGAGCAGCCGTATCACCTACCATCATGTGAACGTCCTGCTCGTCTCGTCGCTTAATGGAATAATAAAAGACATAAAATCTCGTCTCAAGGCGACCAGCACTATGTGGTGCAATGTATCATCATAACTAAGGCCATCATCATCATAACTAAGGCCACGTTGTTATGTGTAAGCGTGTCAAAATCGGGTGAACGTCTCGTTTGTTTTCTCGGTACGTCGAATAATATATATATATAGATTAAAAGTAAAAGCACTGGGACTGGTACCGTAAATATATTTAGGAATGTTCCCAATTTCTTAATCTTTGTCTTACGTATACAAAAGACAATGGTAAAAGGCAAAGTATAAAAATCGAGTGGAGGAGACATCCAGTAAAAGGAATAATATCTCGAGTGAACTATCTACGCCTGTAGGTTCTACAAAATCACTCGCACGTTATATCTGGCTGCCGCTTCGAAGATATCATTTAGCATGACGTGTCTTCACCAGAATCAAAGAAGAAACCAGTTCCGTCTTAATTAACACCATCGTGCGATCGATCCGCTCCGAGTTATAAACTTTGTACGCACTTTAAATATATTTGTTTACTTGCCCATTGTCGACTTTTGGGTAATTCCAATTCGTAATTTCTATAGTAAACTAGAAGAGATAATAGATCACCTGATAGTAAGTATCAGCGGCTCAACGATATAGGCTGTACGATAAGAGAAATATGCGTTTACTTTATTTTATAATTATCTTTATGTATTTATTTATATCCAAAGTAATCGCAAAAAAAAAAATACACACTTTACCTTTACTTCAAAGTTTCTACTTTATATTTATATTACGTCAAAATTATACTACGTAATACATCATCATCACCAGTTGTTTGAAGGGGTTCTTAGGCGGGGGATGTAGGTCATTTCCCACCACACTGGCCCAATGCGGGTAGATGGGAGCCAGAGCTTCATTTGTTGTTTAACAGGGTGTACGACGAGCAGGTGAGATTGATCGGTTCTGCGTTGATTGCATCCAGTGGGTTCCTGCGATTCTTATAACATAAAAATGGAAAAAATATTCTTAAAATAAAAGTGAAGATGACGAAATTAACATGAGAAGAAATGAGACGTAAATGAAGAATAGAGGAAGACTGAAAACTTGGATTGTTAAATGACATGGGGATACCAGATAGTAGCCAAGATGAACAATGAGGTGAATGGAAAAGAAATTAATAATTTTACCACCTATGATATGATAAGAGTGGGTGAAAAAGAACAAGTCAACAAAGGGCGCTGTAGATAGCAAAAATACTGAGAAGAAGACATTTACATTTTAGTTTCGAAGAGGAAATCTTCGAAAGTAGTAGGGTAAGTCAGGGTTATGTGATATTCTTACTAAGTTAACCCTCTCGATGGTCTGCATCAGTGCATTCGGAGAGGCTCCGGCATCTCTTATAGAACGTACCGGTGTCTCTCTACACTTGGTGTTACATGTCTCTGAGGAAGAAACTAACTTTCCTAGGCACCATCGCTGGGTCATATGCTGTCCGGCGCAGGTTTGCTTGTTGAGTGATAGGGGCCCCACCTCAAGGCCCGCGAAACCCCTAGACCCTTTTAGTCGCCTTCTACAACAGGCAGGGCTTACCTTCCTTCTAGTCTTACTAGCCTGAGACTACATTGTTGGAGGTAAAGAAATCCAATGTTTTGTCAAAGCGACGAGCTCAATGTGATGTTGTGATTTTTTTTTCTTATCTATATATATAACGATTTCCAACAATAGAATGAAATGGATTTTACATACGTTATCATTCAGAACAAACACACAGTCGAACAAACGACCTCAGCTATAAATAGCAACTGACTATATTTAGTCGAGCCCTTGGAGCCTTTGCTGCGCTGATAATCTGATAAACACTTGCGGCACACTTACTGATAACAATTTTTCATAGATAGCTTTTATCATAACTAGGCTCAATTTAGGAAACATCGTCCTTTCAGTGTACACAATTGTTTTTTTCTTTATAATATATAAATAAACTTGTAATATACATAAACATTATTAGAGTATTTGTTTGTAATATTATCATCATCAGCCGATAGACGTCCACTACAGGACGTAGGCCTACTCCAAAAAACTCTGCGTTTATTCATATCGGGGGTAAGGGTCATTTCCCACAACGCTGGCCCAATGCGGGTTGGTGGGAGCCAGAGCCTCGTTTGTTGGTTGACAGGGTACACCACGAGTAGGTGGAGTTGTCATGGGTCCCGTGAGTTGCTGTGCGTGACCTCTTACATCCCTATCAAATAACTTTTTTTTTATTTCTTTGATTTGTATTTGTCTACAATTCCACCTGGTGGTGATTGGTGATGTGGTCTGCGATGGTAAATTGCACTCGAATACTAACTCTGTTCACTCGTGAAGACACGTCATGTGTACGGGAACACCAGCAACTTGTTCAACTCCTTTTGCTGTTTTTATCGTTCGCAAATTGGAAGTGTTTACCTTATGACGATGGTGACTCGCCGTGCCCGACCTGGTCGTCCGGTGGTGAAAAAGGCTTGGAGGAATTGCCTCATGTAATTCCAGCCCACATACTCTGAGATGGATTACTTATACCGTACGCGGTTAAATTGAAAAACACTTCTAACATTTGTCCGTTTATTTGCTTTGTGTGATCTTCGAAACGCTTTAACCGGTTACATGCAAAGAAGAAGAAGGATTAAAGAGATAAAGAATTTCATTCATTACATTTGCTTTTAGATTTTTTTATTAATTTTTGAACACCGTTTAGTCATTATGTAAAATGGGATCACTCAATGAGCCACGATTGGGATTACCAACCCTTGGCTTAGAATGGTGTACACTGCACCACAATGCGCCCGACGTATTGTGACATAAGATGTTGAGTCGTCACTCCAGTATTTACATTAGCTAACGCCCTTCAAATCGGAACACAGTAATGTTTGTCGGTTGCAATAGGTGCTGCGGTGTTACCTTACTAGACGGGCTCCGGCCACAGAGACCTATAAAGCGTAGATACTTACCAATAGCTGAAGTATATTGTCTACACATGTATAGATAAAAATATATATATATATATCCGAAAAATAAATAATAAAACAATTCACATCCGCTTTTTCATATATACTTTGTAACATCCCTAGTATTTATATCGTTAAAGACTAGAATCTAGGCAGCGGCCCCAAGTGACGCGGTGTGCGGCGTACGTCCGAAGTCCCCTTGACCCGCCCCCTTAGACCGTGATCCAGTTGCCGACTCCAACTGCTCAATCAACCTCCGCGGACAGTAAACATCTCGCAGTAACCGTTTCTTTGATCTTAGCAAACAACTGCTATATATCGCATAATAATAACTATTTATGTTTCAGTTATTATATTTAATTTAATTGTAATATTTTATTATTAGCGTTATTAAAATGATGATGATGATCATCAGCCGATAGACGTCCTCTGCTGGAAAAAGGCCTCCCTCAAAGACGACCCCCACATCAATCGGTTCTGCGCTGTCCGCATCCAGCATCTTCCGGCGACCTTCAGTCGTATTTAGGGGTCATATGTTATATGGTGTAATGCGGGTTGATGGAAGCCAGAGCCTTTGTTGTTTAGCAGTGTGCACCACGAGCAGGTGAGGTTGACTTGGATCCCGTGATCTGTTGTGCGGGACCCCTTACACTCCTCCGTTTAGTCCCCAACACCCCACCAGCATTATTAAGGAAAATGATAATATATATTGTATTGTATGTTGGTAACACTACCGTCGTTAATAAAAAAATTATCAAATTTCCGCAATGGCAACACTGAACAAACGTCATTAACGTTTTTGTCTGGACTCGGTCGCGATTCATTCGAGCATTAGCTGCAGAAAAGTGATAATTGCTTAGTATTAAAATATTTCAAGAGAAATCTAGTGTATAGATTTTTGTATTGTTTAAAAAGTTGTGAGTAAAATCATAACCATCTATTATTTGTCCAACTCGAGGACATTGTAACATTATATATATATATTTTAAAACAATGATGCTCCGAAATAAGTAAGATGTTTATCGAATCGTAAATGATAAGCCTGCCCATTACAACGTGGCATTCGTGGTCAAGGTGGCCATAAGAGATAAGATATTAAGTCTAATTACTCTAGTAATTTCACTAATCTCACTCCCACCAACCCAAACAACCCAAATCCTCCATTTGAACGTCTTAAATCGACGGCCTCAGCAGGCGGTCCAGCAGTGGAACACTGATGACGATAATGACGAATTTCACTAACTTTAACGCCCATTAAACCATAAAATAGTAATAATAGGTTGTCAAATATCTCCCTTCCGCCTTTTTGTCTTTTGAATTTCGCGGCTATGTACAAAGCGCTACAGAGCTCGTATCTGGCAATACTATACATAATTTGAAAGGTCTTGACATAACCTACAAAACGACGCTATGCATAATTAGTTTGGATATTGCGTTCAACAGTTATAGACGTGTAAACATGGAGTTCACTAACGCCGAAATTCGCGCTATTTTAAAGTTTTCCTTCGTTAAAGGCAAATCCGCTAGAGAAACGTTCCGTGAGATTAATGGTGTTTTGGGGGATGGTACTCTATCACTTCGAACCGCGGAGGAATGGTTTCGACGATTCAGAGCCGGTGAAAACGACACCATGGATAAGCCAGCCGGCGGAAGACCTGTGACGACAAATACCGATCAAATCATGGACTACATCGAGTTAAACCGGCATGTGGCATCTCGTGACATCGCCCAGGAGATGGAAGTTAGTCACCAAACTATTTTAAACCATCCGCAGAAGGCTGGATACAAAAAAAAGCTTGATGTTTGGGTGCCGCATGATTTGACGCAAAAAAACCTTCTGGACCGAATCAACGCCTGCGATATGCTGCTGAAACGGAACGAACTCAACCCATTCTTGAAGCGGATGGTGACTGGCGACCAAAAATGGATCACATACGACAATATCAAGCGAAAACGGTCGTGGTCGAAGGCCGGTGAATCGTCCCAAACAGTGGCCAAGCCGGGATTGACGGCCAGGAAGGTTTTGCTGTGTGTTTGGTGGGATTGGAAGGGAATCATCCACTATGACCTGCTCCCATATGGCCAGACGCTTAATTCTACCATCTACTGCGAACAACTGGACCGCTTGAAGCAGGCGATCGACCAGAAGCGTCCAGAATTGGCCAACAGGAAGGGTGTAGTGTTCCACCAGGACAACGCCAGACCACACACTTCGTTGATGACTCGTCAGAAGCTACGGGAGCTCGGATGGGAGGTTTTATCGCATCCACCATATAGCCCGGACATAGCGCCAAGTGATTACCACCTGTTCCTGTCCATGGTGAACGCCCTTGGTGGTGTAAAGTTGAACTCAAAAGAGGCTTGTGAAAAGTGGCTGTCCGAGTTCTTCGCAAATAAGGAGGGGGGCTTCTACGAGGCAGGTATTATGAAGTTGCCGTCTAGATGGAAACAGATTATCGAACAAAACGGCGCATATTTGAACTAAATCCGATCACTGTAACACTTTTTATAAAGCATTGAATAAAGAGCAAAAAAGCGGAAGGGAGATATTTGACAACCTTATATTTGCACGCTACTGTCTGTCAGCATCAATGGGAGCTGCGTTAGTACCTACTTAGACGGTCTCCAACAACAGAGATCTAATGCCAGTAAGTTTCCGTATCCTTCGTCCCTGCTTTCTGCTAAGGTTCGTAGGTCGGAAGATGAACCCGGATGTTGTAAAAATATATAAAAAAAAATTATATAAAATCAAACGATTTATATCTTTGCTTAAATGTTACTTTATATACTTTTATCTCTTACATACTTTAATCAAATCCTCTCGCCAACCCGCATTGGGCCAGCGTGGTGGAAAGCGGCCCAAATCCCCCAAATGATCCCTTACCTACGACAGCCCCTAGTGCCGTGCGGTACCGGAGGCCATGCTGACCGTATGTGGAGATCTTTTGATGAGACTTATGTCCAGTAGTGAACGTTTATCGGCTGATGATGATGATGATACTTTAATCGATTAGGAAGTTGTCGATCAATCGTTCCTCTATCTGTTTACCACCTCCAATGTATTAATCTCATTCTCAAATTAATTATTATTTGGACACTCGTTTTTGTGTGATTTTAATTGCGAATTATACCTCTGAATGTAAATAAAACGGTACAGTATATGTGTGTGCGCAGGTCTAGTGCATGTCAAGGATGCACTCGGATATATCGTGACCTCTTCATAAACGATGTTTACAACGATCTATCCTTTTAGCTGTATATGTATGTTTATAACCGTTTCCTTGTGTGTGTAACATGGTTATAACAGCAGGTAAGGTGGAAAATTTACTGGCTTTTCTCCTATCCTATCTGTCACTAAACGGTACTGTGCAATCCATGTTTCGGTTTGAAGGGCGCTGTAGCTAGTGAAATCACTGCGGTAACGAGATTTAATTTCTTATGGGTGTAACGACGAGGATGTGTGTGTACTATCCCAACTAGCGCCACGTTATTATGTGCAGGCGTATCACTTATCATCAAGTGAACGTCATGTTATCCCAAGCTCTGGATTTGTGCTACAGATTCCGGCAACTGAATTTTAATTGTATATTTTATACAAAACTCGCTCTCAGATCCTTAAAAATTTATTACTGACTTTAAAACGTAGTCTGGATGTATTTAGATTAAGTTTTAACCAATACATAATAAATACACAGTTAATAAACAATGAAGATAGATACTAAAAGGTGGATCTCGGAAATAGACACATCCAAAAGGAATTGGGTAAGGTAAGCACCTCTACCAGAATTATAGTATCTGTCGCTGAACGTACCGAGGTTGTTGTTTAATTTGAGCTATTTATAGCCTCCCTCCTCCCTCCCCACTCAGCACGGCTTCCAACTGTATGCACAGTACAATTCGTAGCATGGCCACATCACGAGCAATCAATACGGCCGTGTGCTAATGTTCTGGCACAACATTGGCCCACTCCGCTCCCACTCCTCGCCCCACTCAGCGACTCCGAGCTAAAGCTTGATAACGTACTTGTGTTATTCGCTGTGTCAACGTACTCCACCAGCTACTTTCTTCTTTACCGGTGGTAGGTCATTGTATTGATCGACGTCTTAGTAACGACTAGTGCAATGTAGTGCTGTTTATAATCCTAACTCTCACTATAAATCGCTTCGCTCTTGACAGAGTGAAAATAATTCGTCCCCAGACTACTGGGCTGAAGGCAGAGAAGTCTGATATTCCTTTCCGACTGAATCAGCTTTTCCTGATTCCAGTTGATATCCCGTGTCGACGTGATGAGAGCAGTATGGTGCTGTTACTGTTATTCATTTATTTCTTTACTGTAGATGAAATAAAGGGCGCATATAATACCTAGGTAGCATCCACTGCCAGTCAACCCTGAGAGATGTAGAATTATTAGAGACAGTTGTATAAATAATTAATCAAAATATAAAAGTTATGGACAAGTTTATCACTTGTCATCTATATACAGTCGTTAAAGTCTCAATTAAGAATGAGTTAAGTTAACGTAACGGTAGAACAGAAAGTGATCGTTCGGCGGGCGCGAGCCTGCCTGCAGCGCCGACTGCTGCCGCGGTACCGTACGCTGATGAGGCGCGATCTTAAACTTCGTTAGGCTGACTGCAATTTAAACCGTGACATTTTTTATATTAGCTTACGATCGCAAAATAAGTATATAAATCACATTAACTTTATGAACATACTAAACTTTCAGCAGCGACTCTAATTCACCTGCATGGCGAAATTGCATGTGGTGCAGAGTAGGTCCAAAGAGCGCAAGATTTGCGTCTTCAAATAAGAAAGATCAGGTCAAGAGACATCTAGCGAGAGCTGTGCTGATTGTATTTTCCAGCTATAAATCTTCAATCTGAACGATTACAAAAATTTTAATCTAAAAAAGACAATCCGCTAATTTAGTATTGGGTGCCACTTGTAATCTAGAAATATTATGTATCTTATTTACGTAGCCTAAGGTGACCGACGTAGTCTAAAAGATAGCTAGACTTAAGCGGCAGTGGGCAGGACTTAAGGGCATATTGCTCGAAGGACCGACGGCTGATAGGGCCGCCCGCGCACCGGTAGACGTAGTGATGGGAAGCCTCCCACATATTGGTCCGACGATCTGGTAAGAATCGCGGGAATCCACTGGATGCGAGCAAGGTGAGGCCTGGTGGGCGAAAGTGGGGCTGATAATTTACATAATAATATTACAATGGTAGAAATGCTAGTTAAAATGGAGATTTTCGATTTTTTTTTATGCAGTAACCAGATGACTGAGGCGTATAGCTGATGGTAAATAATACTCTTGGCTATAACAACGTTGCTAGTTATATATACATGTACTTGTCGCCTTGAGCCATGACATGTTGAGTCTCATTACCACAGTAATTTCTTCATATTGTAACATAGATCTTGCACACTACTATTTGGTGACGAAAATAGTGACTACGGTGGTGCCTACATGAGATGGTCCCCAGCAATAGAGACCTACCACTATTTATATGAAATTGATAACATTGTACGTTGCATCGCGTTCATCGCTCTGGTCATTAGATGCATCAATGTCTTATTGACGTCTTCTTAATATCAATAGCTTCAGCACCCTTCAAAATCAGTCACCTTTTTAGGCGGATGCAAGAAGAGCTGGGGTGGTATGTTACCAGATGAGCTCCTGCAGAAAACTATGCTTGTTAATTTAAGTATTCCTATACTGCTTTATGAACGTCCGCGTTGTTGCGGATTGTGTGGTCATTGTATGGTCTTGTGGGATCAATTGACCCGGTGGTACGGAACTGGGCCGCGTGCTGGCGCTGGCCCCGTTACACAGCGACTCGGAAATAGACACCGCCCGCCGCGCCTCGCGCTTGCGGATGTCTTTGTAACCAATCGCGCCTGTTAGCGCCTGTTCATTGTTCGACTCTTACAAAGGCACGAGTTTCATTGTTTTACTGAAAAAAAAAAAAAACAACTTATTTTGTATTACAAATTGAAGATATTAGGAAGGCGTGCTCATTTAAACATAACTCTACATATTGTTAAGTACCGTTAACTGTCCTTGCCTTTAGTTAATAGCTGGATTCAACCTGCTCAGTCTCCTTAAATTCTTTTTTCTTACATCTGAGGATCGTGACTACCCCCACCATCACTTGTTCTCATGTTTCGCCATCTCGTCCTATGTACTCGGCCTACTCAATATAAAATGATTGTTTAAAAACTTAAGAAATCATTACTTAACTCTTTAATACAGCTCGTCACCCTGATCGACACGTGTTTGTGGAGCTTATGAGAAAAACTGTTGAGTACCACCGCTGGACGAAGCAATTGCCTTTTATCATCGAGTTTCCTAATTCAATTGCTTGTTTTTTTTTAATTTGCTTAGCTGCTTATCACAATTATGCAAATCTGCTGCCATCACTGTCACTTTCAACATATGACTGATATAACTATTTTAAGCGAGCACACTTCACCTATCCTCTGCTTCATTGTATGACTGAAGAAAAGTGTTTATACGTTAAAATGATAAGGCGGCTACAGATTGTGAAGTGCACGTGTCAGAATATTGTAGTTTTCAAACACATTCTTCAAAGAATCCCTTCTTCCTCCTTCCCTTTCCCCAGCTATGCGGGGTCGGCACAGTATGTACTTCCTTCCATATCCCTCTATCAGCCGTCATATCCATTCATCAAAGAATCCCTTCATTATCCAATATATTTTTAAAATTATAAAGAAATATTTGTGTTGAATAGGTCAATATTTCGTTGACACAAACGGACCATAAATTTAAAATGTTCAGTCGGGGACCGATAACGAAGTCTCTACTGTGATGATAACCGAGTGCCATCTGACCTTTGTGTTCCCGAAAACGGCTCCCGACACGTTACATTACCGAATTATACAGCAACCTTCGTCTATACATTTCGGGTAGAAGGTTGCGCGTCTTCAATCGGTCGGATTCTAAATGAACGATAGGGCAAGTGTACTAGCACAGAGCCGCATATGTTAAGAATTTATCTCGTTTCATTCATATATTATAAAGAATTATGGCATTTTATTAATTTGATTTTATCTTAATTACAAGAAGCTATAGCTCAGTTAGTAAGGCTCGGGTTCGTTATCAGAAATGTGGAGCTTTCGGTGAACGAGAACAACGTGAGGAAATCTACGTTTCCACAACAGCTTTTCGATACATCAGACACCAAGCAATTGGTACTTGGCCAGTGTGATAGATAAATCGTTTCGTCTTTCTCCTTTGAGAGAGAATGCTCCGAGTACCAGGAATGGGAACAAGAGAACAGAGCTCTTGAATTGGAACACAGTAACATTTGCACTACTGTTTGAGGGCAGGAATAGGGGCTGTTGTGGTACCTAGACAGTTTCTGTCAACATAGTTGTTCCACCAGTTTCCATGAGATCATATTAATTATAATTTATCGTTCCCCGTAATTCTGTTATGGTGTCATGCGGGTGGGTTAAGTCCCATTCTCATGATCCGACCGGTTTACGATTATTTTTATGAGCCGGATAGTTTCGAAGTGTAACAGTTCCCCCGTTAAACTTATTTATGTGGGGCCAGCCGTCCGACGCCCGACGCGCTGCATATCGATAAACTATTTTTTTTTTTATACAACAAAGCGAAGAGACGAGCGGAACGTTCATCTGATGGCAAGTGACTCGCCCGTAACAACGTGACGCAAGTTAGAATGGTATACACAGCATCACAATATGCTCGTCGCCTTGAAACAACACATTAAATCTCGTTACCACAGTAATTTTACTAGCCATAACGCCTTTCAAACCGGAACACAGTAATGTTTCCACGCTACTGTTTATCGCTTGCAATAGGCGCTGCAGTGATACCTAACTAGACGATCTCCGGCAACAGAGACCTACCACCAGTAAAGTCTATACATGTTTTGTTTATACATGCATATTGTTTAATTTTAATTATTATGCTACTATATGAAATATTAAAAATATTGTAATGTGTTAAGTATTTTGCTAATTACCGTAATGGACGTTCGCCTGAGAGTAAGTGACACGTCTAAACATAACTTGGCGCTAGTTAGGATGGTATACACAACATCACAGCACTCGTGGCCTTGAGACATAATACGTTAAGTCTACTTACACCAGTAATGTTTGCATACTATTTTGGCGGCAGAAATCTATGTGTATATATATATAAATAATATGACTTTCTTCTTCGCCAATCACGTGAAAAGTAGTGATCGTCGACATGGAAGTAAACACAGTTACACGAGGAAAGATTGTTAAAGGCTTTTTAATGTTTCATAGATACATCATCATTTTGTTTCTAATTAACTTTTATAAACATTTTCATTTGGTATTACTTGTGCGGTTGCTATAGTAACCCTTTGCTATACAGTCTTTTGTGGTTGCTGTTGTTCTGAAGGAATATTTCTGACATACCAGACCAGTATAACGGCCGGAGAACTGCTGGTAATATATGATAATGGTTATTAAATGTCATCACTGAATTTGGGTAGGTTGCTGTTGCGTTTAGTTGGTACCGCCACAGCATTTATTCCTGGCGCCAAACAGTGTAAACATTGCTGTGTTCCGGTTTGAACGGCGTTGTATCGGATAGGGGGAGAAAGCTTCTAAAAAGATACCCCGTTGTGTGGATGTCGTCTCTTTACAGTTTATAGCTATGCTGGGATAGCCCATCCCAGAGATTGGTTTATGTAGTTTTCCGCAACCTCGCGAGTACCACCACAAGAGGCTGGAACCACGTCCAACCATCGTTCTCCTCGGAGACGTAAAGCGGCCGATGAGGACTCCCTTACTTAAAGACGGCGACCTCGAAGGTAGACGAACACCAGCGTTGGACCGTGACTATGCTTGTTATCGCCAAAACGGTTTCTTCTCCTAGGGGTATCTCTCCTCTCGATATAACGCTCAGTTGACCACAGGCCTGTCTGTACGATCTTCAAATTGATTTGTCTAGCGCATGTAGCGACTTCTCGTGACCTTCTCTATATTATAAGTAATTGAAGTTACTTCTTCTTGATATGCATCTTCATGTCTGAAAGATGACTATTAACTACGAAATAATCGGGCTTCCTACGCAAGCTGGATAAATATGTACGCAACCACAACTTCTACCGTCTTCCTGCACTTCTTCTGCTTTATATCTTGCTCATAATGTTTAATTGCAGGTTGTAATTAATCATCATGAGAAGATATTGCTAATCTCGTTACTTCAGTAATTACATTAATTATAGCTATTTTCAAATGTGAGCACAGTACTGTTTCATCATCATCGTCATTTGAACCGATGGAGGTCCACCGATGGACTTAAGTCTGTCGTAGTATGTGTTCCACAATGTACTGTCTAGCGATAGAAATTGAAGCTTCGGTGGTAACTAGCCAGTTGTGGTTTGTTTCCGGCAAAAGGGGTCAAATATCATTAAAATTCCTTTATTTGCTTATGTTTTCCTTCCTTGTGAAAACACAGCAAGTGTTTTTAACAGCTTCAACAGTTTCAATTCGTATTCCCAACAGGAGTGAGTAACAATGGAGCGGAAATTAATTAAATCAGTAGACGATATAATTTAAAGTTTAATCGAGACGACCTTGGAATATATCGCCATGTACGAGTCCACCATGAGAGCCCACATTCCGTGGACCCCGTGGTGGGCTATGGGATGTCTCGGGCGATCGCAATCAGTCTCGCACGCGCCTCCGACGCTGACAGACGCCGTCTCGTAAACAACCATATCAGACGGTGACCACACGAATAACAAACTTAGTGCGTTCACGTTAAGGACTATTTTGTGGATCACTGAAAAAAAAGTGTTGAATTAGTTATTTCATAAATCTACCGTAGCTCGAGTGCGGCGTTACCGCGTCCTCTGCTATCGCTTATCACGCGACTGTTTGTTTTCATTGGACTTATTATTTACTTGTTAATTTTGATGGTGATGGTTCGCTACGCTTGTTTTGGTGTGATCGTTGTGGTGGTGTAGTGATGAGTTGAATACAGTGTAACTGCTCGCACATGGTACTGACTATGGCGAACCGGGTGATGGGGTACGTGATATGCGGTTACAACTCCGTCGACAATTTGCTGGTGAGTTTTAGTCGGCGATGTTATGTGTGATACGTGGAAATCACTCCGTGATAACTGACCTGGAATTCAAGAAGATAAATGAACTGTTTACATAGGCCATAACGCTTGGGGGTATAAAGGTTCATTTCCATCACGTTCAAGTTGAAGTGTGAACGGAATTTATAGTCAATGGTTAGAGAAACTGGTATGTCCTGGTGACGCCATCGTGAATACTTTCAGGTAACGAACTTGTCTACGATCAGAATAGTATTTTAATATATCAAGAAGTAAATTATACATGTACTTGGTATTTGTCGGTATACTGCGTAGTATTTATCTATAAGAGTGGGGCACAACTAGTCTAAAATGATTTTGTATGTTACCCACATTTGAAGTTTGTATCCAATGAAGGGTCGGGGACGATGGTCAATACTCATAGGTCTCTAGTGGAAAGCTGTGTCAAGTTCAGCACAATGAGGGCCTGACGTCTCTCGACTCCAACCAACCTCGTGAATTCTTTCTCCTCGGATATCCTTATTTTTGACCCTATTTATACATTTGCGAATCGACAACAGATACACAATTGTTTCGTATGCACTCGAGAGTATGTTTGATTGTACCGCGAGCTGATTGTTATTATAATATGATGACGATTGTTTGAATTAAATCGAAACTATAATAGATATTGTCCCGCTCGGAGTCAGCTCCGTGATCGTTCCCACCGATTGTTCTATTCACTTGACATGCGTTTTATAAATATTTGTTTTAGCAGTTATCTCGTGTAGTTTGCTTGTGTAGTATCATTCAAGTCGCCTTTATTTCTAATCTATCTAAAATAGGTCACCTAGCTGCGCTCCGGCCAATTATTAAGAGGGTATGTCAGTCTGCTTATTATTGAGTTTAATATTCAAACGTTTGTGAATTAGACTATTTTTTTGTTGATGTCTTTGACTTGTTTGTTTTAGTTGATTAGAAGAGCCTATTATAGTATCTGTTTTGGATGTACAAAAAAAGTTTAAAAATGTAATAAATTGTAACAATATAAAGTTCACAGACACAATTAAGTAAAGCATATAGTTTTTATTACACACAGACAGTAAGGCATTCACCTGATGGTAATTAATACGATTGACTTAACAATGACACGTAATTTGTATGTTTGAACAATATTTTACTGTTCTATATATAGATTATATATAATGCTAATTTCGATTGAAACTTCGTTTTTGTTTTTTGCTTTTAAATATCATTAGTTTGAGGTTTTCGTCAAAATTAATTAATACTTGCAATATATATTGAAACGAGTTCAAGGATACGGAGCTCACAGCGCCAAAAATAGACGATATGGTTATCTATGGGTAGAAATCGTATATAACCCATGACTTGATTTTTCCGATGCAGTTAAAAATGTTTGTATGAATTATGCTATATAGATGTATAAGGCTGTGTTTAGAGAAATATAAGGCGTTTGTAGCAGAGGTCGTTTCAATGTTAGTTTTTCTTAATGCACCGACAAGGCGAGCGTTTAATTAATTTTAATTACCTCAGTCGAGAGTTTTAAAAAGATTGCGTCAGTTGGCATACCTGATGCGGTGCGCGACCTGCGCGACCTGCGAACGGCAACTACTAAATTCGTTGTAAATCTTGAGAATTTTTTCGGAAAAGATGATTATATATATCGCAGTCAGATGCAGCTGTAAATGTAATCGATAAGACTGATAGCATCTTTATTATGGGAAAAAATCCATACAAATGATGTAATGGTTTCGCGTTGTTTCCTCGTAATATTTCTTACGTTCACTACTACGACAGGAATAGGCGCGGTCGTAGCATTAGCACCGGATTACTAATAATAGAACTACGATTTTCCATTCCCAATGTTTTAAGGAAAAAGAGATTTCTGTTTAACGTACAGTATTATTAAAATTCTCTAAATTTCCTTGTTACCACCAAGTCTCTGTTGCCGGAGACTATCTAGGTACTGGTACCACCGCAGCTACTATTTCTGATAACAGTAGTGTGCAAATATTACCGTGTTCTGGGTAAAAAGATATTATTTCTAGTCAAATTACTGGAATATAAGGGTGGAGTGACTGAACATCTTTAGTCTGAAGCGAAGAGTACAATGCGGTGTGGTTTATTTACCCTGTTTCGTCTGTTTTACCCTAACTAGCGCAACTAGTGGATAATCTTGTAGTTTCGTAAAATAAAAGAAAAACATGGCTTTGGATATGACGTTATAGTAAATACTGTGACATTCTGGAATTCCATTAAAAATAATGCATATACTAGGTTGCAGTATTTTTAATAGCAATCCAAGTAGTTCATGTGATGATAACAACTGTTGTCCATTGATAGTTGCTACAACACAAGGGAATTCATGGCTGCTGTTTACGAATGATTAAGGAGAGTGTGATGATGAGTAGAAAGCTAGGCCTTGTTGCTAATGAACATTACTGGTGGGTACGGTAAGAGATTTCGAAGTTCCATGCAGCATTTTCAGTGAAACCTTTAGTTGGTTTGAGTGAGTAGAAATTCTATTTGTGTACCTGTGACGCAGGAAATATTTGATGATGACTCTTTACGATTATCAAAAATAGCAGGTCTGGCGCCGGTGGCGGGGTCGTGGGTGTTCGTTTTGATTTATACGTGTTTTAATTGGTTAATATGTTTATCTAAGAAATACGTCGCGTCGCCATGTGACCCATTTTGCTGATGAGCCGTAGGGGCCAGCGGCCGGTGCGCCGCTACAGCGCGAGCTCAAGGTCTCGCCGCGCCCGATGTGTTGGATTTCATTTCATTTTTTACTAACGATGCGAATGGTAAATTCATCTTAGTTCAAATTCTGGTCGATTGAATGAACCTCTGATCGATTTCTAGATTTTCTATTATTCAGGATTTACGATAACACAGCGATAATGAATAAGTTAACAAGATGCAAACGCTTTTAAATGTAACTTAAACGTGATAGTTAACCTTGTAAGGCAGTTATAAGAGTAATAAGTCTAGAAGAGGCGCCGGTTTGATCAACATTGAGCTTGAGAATCTGGCAAAAAATAATATATTGAGGACATCCTCAGGAAAACAACAGCATTCTAGGATGCCTCGTGGCACCTTCTACCCCATCCTCTGCTAGGGTAATGGGTTAAAGAGCTTCCTGTACATCCTTTGTCTGAGAAGACTCCAAGTCCTAGCTGTGAGAGCAACGAAAAGACTATTTATTGTTATCGATAAATATTATTTAGATAGAAAATCAATATTGTTATAACAATTTATAATTACCATTACATTTTAGAGATTAAAGTTAGGGTTTCTAGTGTTAAAGTGTGGGCGATGAAAGAAAAAAACCATTTCGCAGTATTCGCTCAATTGGATTATAAATAGTGCTCTCAATTATGCGGGAGCGCGGCCTTGGTGAGATCGCACCGTTACGTTCATACTCATCTGTTCCGATGCCATATGCTCTCCATCCATTCAAGCTTTGCAGCAATCCAACGGCGTGGTCGTATTTTTTTAAATAAGAACGTATGGCAAGCAGATGAATTGAATCCTTTTTCACGGCCACATGGGCAGGTGAATTGTGTTAAAGTCTTTTCTAAACAATTTTCCATTTGTCATCAACAGCATTTCAGTATTCTAGATGTAGGTCTCTTTACTGCTGGTAGTCTTTGTACTGGTTGGTCTATATTACCGGAGACCGTCTAGTTAGGTTGTAGTGTACTGTGAGCCCTGTAGTCTCGGGCTAATAAGAATAGGATTAAGGTAAGTCCCGCATATAGTAGAAGGCAACTAAAAGGTTCTAGGAGCTTCGCCGATCTTGAGACTGGGGGCCCTTATCGCTCAACCAGCGAACCTGCTTGGAACAGCATATGCTTTAGCGATGCAGCCTAACACAGAGCGTAGAGGGGCACCGGTGCGGTCTATTAGACCACCGAGGATTAGTAAGAATTTCACATAACCCTGACTTCCCTCCATAAGTAGGGTATCTTTCGAAGATTTCCCACCCGAAAAAAAAAGTGCCACTACCGCGCCTATTGCAGCCGACAAACAGTAGTGTTGAAGGGTGCTGTAACTAATGTAATTACTGGGGTAATGAGACAACATCTTATCAAGGTGACAAGAGCAATGTGGTGCTGTGTATGTCATGTGTGGTGTGTAACTCTACGTAGTATTGGGCGGGCGTATCACTTACCATCAGGTGAACGTGCCGCTCGTCTTGTCGTTTCGGACAATAATTTTTTTTTTTTTTAAATAATTAATGAATCGGTACTTGTTATCTTAAACGTGGCATCTTGCTTGAATTTTACTTTTAATGAATATAAATGTAAGGTGCTCAAGATGTGATCTGTATTCTCTGATGATGTATAGCGTTGTTTGTCGTTTGAACGGCTGCTGTGTGATGAGATTTATTCAAGTGAAATAATAAAAATAAATACTTTATAACCTTAACATCTTAAAAAGCAATGATGGTATATAAGGCGAAGCTGAATACCAGGACAATGAGCCAACAATAAAGTTCCTCCGTCTCGAAGATATCGATAGATAGTTGTGGTGGTCGTACCATTGCGTAAAATTACTTTTACTAGTTGTAGGTCTATTTTGCCCAATCCTGTAGTTTCGGGATAGTAAGAAGAGGACTAAAGTAAGCCCTGCCTATCGTAGAAGGGGTAACTAAAAGGGCCTAGGAGTTTGGCGGGCGAGGACCCTTATTGCTCAACAAACGAACCTGCGGGGGACAGTGTGTGACTCAGCGATGGTGCCTAGGAGGGTTTGGTACTTTCTCGGAGACTTGTTAATACAAAGTGTTGAGGGGCATCAGTGCATTCAAGAAGATATCCCGGAGCTGAGTAAGAATCTCACATAACACCGACTTCCCCCAGGAGCAGGGTATCGCTCGAAAATCCTCAAAACAAAAGAAAAGGTCTTTGCTTACTGGAGACCGTCTAGGTAACCACCACCGCAATGCCTATATCTGCTGCCACGTAGTGATGTGCAAAAATCACTGTCTTCCGGTTTGGAAGATGTTATAGCTACTATAATTACTAGGTTAACGAGACTTAACATGTCATATCTCAGGCGAGGAGCGCAATGTGGTGGAGTGTAAACCATCTTAACTAGCCCCACGTGGTTAGTTATGGGCGGGCGCATCACTTACCATCAGGTTAACGTCCCGCTCGTCTCGTAGGTTAATTAAAATAAAAAAAAAGTTAAACTTATACTGTAAACTACTGTAAAAATAACCGGTACAGTGAATCAAGCAGCGACCGCGCTAACCGCTGCCGTGGTATGTATGAATGGGTTTAATTTTAGTCAGAGCGCCCCCGTCGGCACGCAGCACGAGTAAACAGCGGAGGTCGCAGGTTCGTTTACAACTGTTCCATCATCATCATCAGCCGATAGACGTCCACAGCAAGACATAGGCCTCCACCAAAGATCTCCATATGTGTAAAGGTTCATATGAGAGGATATGAGCCTTTTCTCACCACGCTGGCTCAATGCCAGTTCATGCGAGTCTACCACACCACAAATCATAAATTCCACTTAACAGTTTATCAGCATAGATTTGCGCTAACTACAACTCAACTACAGATTGGTATGTGTGCCTTCTGGAGGAAGAGAAAGCCAGGTTTGTGTGGAAATTGAGGAGTTGAGTTCGCTTATCATACGACTAAGGCCCTACGCTTAAGCCCTATGAACCCTGAGCCTATTTTACTCGCTTTCTACAATAGGGCTTACTTTAATTCTGTTCTTTGTCATTAGCCGATAAATATACACTGCTGGGCATAGGCTCCCTGCGATCTTCACCAGATAGTCGTTACAGCTTGTAGGGGACCGTCCAGCCAAAAGACTTCCGCTGCTGGACATAGGCCTACACCTGTCTGGATCTGTCCTGCGCTGCCCACCACGTTGGTGGGAGCCAGAGGCTCGTTTGTTGATTAGCAG
This sequence comes from Troides aeacus, assembly GCA_033220335.2. NCBI lineage: Eukaryota > Metazoa > Arthropoda > Insecta > Lepidoptera > Papilionidae > Troides > Troides aeacus. The sequence goes on from CM067288.1 coordinate 1,126,416, forward strand.
GGCATTAGAGCCGGTGACAGGCTTGGGTTCCGTCAGTTGTCCCGTGAGACCCCTTACACCCCCCTAGTAGACCCTATACTTGCTAACTCGAAACTATTGGGTCTGAACCTTAGCCGTCCTAGATATCTGAAGACTAAAATGGAAATCGTTCTAAAACCTTTCTCACATCTATTTACATTGGTGAATGATTGCAATTAAAACACAAGTAAAAAATACTTTTATTTCCGGTTAGTTTATAATAGTAGTTTTTGTGTATACAAATCATTATGACAGCAAGCCATCGTGTCCGGATCGGGAAGTGGACTTCGTGACGCGTTACGCATTATGATTCGAACCCGCTCACGATCCCGGCCGTTGATCAATGAGCATACGTGACATATATATAAAGTCGTCGTCACACAGTCGCTCCTCGCCCGACGATTGATGACGAGCAGGATGTGATGGTAAGTGATACGCGCGCCCATAATAATGAGGTGCTAATTGATTGTTTGGACTGCAGCGCATTACGATTATCGACTTAATACCTAAGATAATTGTTTTCTAGGTAATTTAAATATGTAGTTAGTCATAATTTTTTTTATACAATATTACTAAAAACTAAGGTTTATTCTTAAAAAAAAGAAAAGAAGAAAAGCTCACGTTTATGAATATAGGTCACAGGTTCAAGCGTGCTAGTCGACTATCTTCTGTTACCATCTTGCACATTTGCACTGGTTGTAGACTCCTGATACCGGAAACCGTCTAAGTAAGTACCACCGCAGCGTCTATTACAGCCCACAAACAGTAGTGGTACTTTGCAAATATTATTGTGGTCTGGTTTAAAGGGTGTTGTAACTAATGTTATCTTTTTTTTAATCAACTAAGCAACGAAATGAGCCAGATGTCTTGTTCATAGGGAAAGTTTGTATGAGATTGAATGTTGTACTCGTTACCTTAGTAATATCACTAGTCGTCTAGTCGCTTAATGAAATGAAAAAAAAAACAAGCTACAAAGCCCTTCGAACCATATCACAGTAATGTTTGCGTACTATTATTTGTCAGCCGCAATAGGAGCTGATGTGGTACCTACCATCTTACTAGATTAGTGAGCCTTACCACATCACCATATAACACCAGGTGGGATCGTGGACAGGCGTTAACCTTATAGATTAAAAAACCGTATATCTTCTTAAATAAGCATTTTTTTTTTTTGGATCGGTTGGAAATCTTCGAAAGATACCCTGCTTCTGGGGGAAAGTCAGGGTTATGTGAGATACTTACTCACCAAAACCCCTTCGGTGAGACTCCGACATCGCTTATAGAAGGCACTGGTGCCCCTCTACACTTTGTTTTACACGTCTCTGAGGAGGAGCCTAACCCTCCTATGCACCATCGCTGAGCCATACGCTGTTCCACGCAAGTTCGCTTATTGACCGATAAGGTCCTCCACCCTCAAGGCCCGCGAAACTCTTAGAATCTTTTAGTCGCTTTATACGATAGGCTGGGTAAACCTTAGTCTTATTCTTATTAGTCCGAGACTACAGAGCTGAAGTTAGCATACCTATCACTTCCTAGTCGTAACATCTGGCTCAAGGAATACGTACGAGAGATTTCCATCAATGGATCGTATGTGTGATTCATACACACACATTCCATCAGCCATACACACATACATACACACACATGCATATTGGGAAGATCCCACGCGCTCCGCGAAACGTTGCAGAGTAGAAATTGAATTGCATCGCTGAATTATTTATGAATGCATCATTCGCGGAATGTGGTGAGAATGTCTTCTCTATTGTACGGTACCGTTATTGAGATATTCATATCATCATCATCATCATCATTAGCCCGTAGACGTCCACTGGACATGGGTCTCCCACAAAGATTCCCACGCGACCGGAAAAAGATTCATTTGGACCGTTTCTCACCACACTGGTGTAATATGTTTGGTGGGCGCCAGAGCCAGCCAGCCTCCTTGCCAGCAATCGTGTCGGCGATGCTGGGAGGAGACGTTGCATGAAGGGCCGTAGCCTCCTTTTGCGAAACTGTAATGGTACAAAAGGAGGCTGCCGAGCGGGCTAGACAGAGGACAGATCCCGCTCGGGGAAGAAACCGTCGTGGCGCTACTGTGCGTCAACACGTCGCGTCGCACCGGTGAATGGTGCTCCTTTACCACAATGGGGCCTTCTGGGTTGTTGGCGATTAGGATGGGGGTTCTCATTGCCTTCTAAACGACCCTGAGGAGGACAATGGCTGGACGTGGTCTCCGGTCATTGAAGTAATACTCACGAGGCTGGTAGGGTCTGTATAAGCAGACCCCGGGACAAGCTATCCCAGCATAGCGTTAGCGAGGCCGCGGTTGTGTTCCGAACGGAGAACCCGTGACCTCGCCAAACGCCGAAGGTGAACACCGAGGGGAGTATCTTTTCGAAGATTTCCCCCGAAAATAAAAAAAAAGGTTCCGTGAGTGGTTGTGCGGAACCCCTTACACCCCTGTACCTGTTCCATATTACGGAAACGTGTAAACACTGCATGTATTTATGAAGAAGTTTCTTCTTTATATTCTTTTCTTAGATGAATGATTGTTACAGAATCTTCTAGAATTAGTGTATATTATATTATCATGTTAACAGTGGGTAGAAACGTTTGTTCTTTGTCTTTACGTCACAAAAAAAAAAGATTGATAACAAATATTAATTTTTTGGTGTTCTGTGTGATCGCTGCGGCTGTGAGTACTCAATCTCAGCTGAACGCAATCTGAGCACTAAATATAGATTATCTAGTGTACTCCGGGCGTTATCTGCGGCTAGAAATGTTTAAGATGTTACATTTAAAAAAATATTATCGTAACATCGTGTCAAGTGGCTGCTGATAGTGTTATTTTTAAACCAACCACTTCACTTGACGCGATTTTTACGTGATAATAAGGTTCTTAACCTTCGCACATTTAAGCGCCTTGAGAGTCCTGTTAGTGGACTATCTTCGGTCGAGGAGCAGAAGTAATATGTCTAATGTATAGCTATTTTTTTAACACCTAAATTTTTTTCTATGAAGCGACGATTCCTTACCCTGATGGTAAGTTTACGAATGGTCTTTACGTGGCGGAAGTTAGGATGGTAAACACCACGCCATTTGGTGCTCGTCGCCTTGAGACACAAGACTAGTAATTTGACTTGCTACAACGCCCTTAAATCGTGGTCACAGTAATGTTATCACTGTACTGTTTGTTGCTGTTATGGTAACCTATACCGTCTCCGGCAACAGAGACCTACCACCATCTATATTTAATGTTTTATACTGAATAATTTTATTTAAGTCTACATGCTTTCAAGGCTGAACTGACTGGTGATCATAAAGTTTATAGTGTAGTATTTACTGTCATCAGGTACAGAACATTCGAGAGGCTAACATAGGGGCCCTGATTAGGATGGAGCCTTAACACTTCGCTCGTCTTAGGACCTATCATGTTACGTTTCATCACCTCAGTAGCAACAGCTTTTAAACCGGAACTCATCAGGTTAAACAAAATCAAACGTTAACCCAAAACAATAACTAAATATTTATTTAAATGTAATATTATACGTACCGTTACTTATTACAGGAAGTCTGAAAGTTGGTTCAGTGACAGAGAGATTGAGGAGCAAGAGGTTAGCGTGGTGCGGGCATGTTGTGCGGAGGGATGTAGGACATATAACGAAGAAAGTAATGAGGATGAACGTGGATGGTTATAAGAGTAGAGGAAGACCGAAGAAAGTGTGGATGGATGGATTGTGTGAAAGATGACATGTTTAAGAATAGTGTGAATTCATATATGACAGTTAATAGAGGGATGTGGAGCTGGTCTCTGCCTACCCCACTGGGAACAAGGCGTGATATATATGTATGTATGTGTTTGGAAGAGAAGTACATACTGTGCCGAGCCCACGTAGCTGGGATAAGGGCTGGAGGAAGATTTTAACTGTGCCGTTACCGTTCGTAAACAATCCATGGTTATATAGTTTTTTTTTGTTAAACCATGTTTACTTGTTAATGTCACTCGGCGGTAATGTTTAGTTTATTTTTAACACAGATTACGTAAAGTTAAAACGACTGCAGGTGTCGTTTAGGATAAATAGTTCACACGACAACCCTCTCTATTGCTCTACGGGGAGGCTGTGATGTCGTCTCCGTCGCACGCGCTGGCTTTCGGGGCTTTGCCCTCGACTCGTGCGTTACAGTTGCGTGTGGGGTTGATATGGATTTCTTCATGTACGGGACAATCCCGACCCTTGCGAAGGAATCTAACTTGTAACTGTAACTGAAATAATATTGCTATAGTATTTTTTGGCACCTGTACTAAATCTCTGAAGATTGTTAATCCTTAATTGTTAATAATACTAAAGGTAGATCTCTGTTGTCGGATAGTCTAGAAAAGTACCCGAGCATCGTCTGTTTCGGTCGCCGAACAGTTGTTTGGAAACATTACTGTGTTCAGGTTTGAAGGGTTCTTGTTGCTAATAAAATTACCGAGGTAATGATCAACATCTTTTGTCTAAGACGACATGTATAATATGGTGTTGTGTGTACTATTTGAACTTGAATCACATTGTTGAGAGCGTATCATTTGTCACTATGTGAATGTTTTAGTTATCCTGGCTTTTCGTGAGTAAAAAAAATATAGTAATGGTGAAATTGGTATGGTGACAGTGTTTTTCAAAATACTTCCTATTTAATTATCATCAGAGAATGTTTCGGCATATCATCCATTTAACGTCGTTTGCAACGGAAGTCAAGTAATAAACCATAGATAGCAACGAAATATGGTGAACTGACCGTCAATCACCGCTAGTAGGAGGTCTCTCCTAGGTACTATCATAAAGTGCTTACTTTTTTTTATACAACGAAGCGACGAGATGAGTGGGACGTTTGAGCTGATGGTAAGTGATACACTTGCACGTAGCACTAGTTGGAATGGTATACACTGCACCATATGGGGCTCGGTGCTTTGTGATATGTTGTAGGAAGGATAATATCATTAATTCAGTAATTTCAGTAGCTACAACTCTTCAATTCAGAACCCAGTTAAGTTAGCAGACTACTGCTTGGCCGCTGCAATAGGGGCTGCGGTGGTACCTACCTAGACGGATTCCAACAATGTACACCCACCGACCTCCACATCCGAGGTGGGCCCGGTCATTCGGGCGCCGTTCGGGGAGTCGTGGATGAACTGCAATACTTTATCCCGCGACCCCACGAGCACGTGGATGAGAGTGGAATACCGTGTGAAGCTTTTTAGTCGGTTGGAGCCCGACACTACCACCGACGCCGGCCCAATTTGGCGACGGGGTGTGCGTTTCCGTCAGCATTTTGTTACACACGTTAGTAAAAAAAAAAAAAAACCGACCTCCACATACTTACAAGAATAAAAAACCTAATTTTATAAATGTCCTCACTACTGTGTTTCGGTTTGAAGATTGCTGTAACTAGTGTAATTACTTATTACATCAGCCGATAAACGTCCACTGCTGAACATATAATATTACTCCCACAAAGATCGCCCCGTATGTAAGGCTTCGGAGGGATTTGAGCTATTTCCCACCACGCTGGCCCAATGCGAGTTGGTGAGAGACAGAGCCTCGTTTGTTGATTAGCAGGGTGCACCACAAGCAGGTGATGTTGACTTGGATCCCGTGATATTTGCGGACTCCTCACACCCCTGTAGGTAATTACTTAACGAGACCTAACATCTTATGTCTCAGGGCGTTTAGAACAATTTCGTGTTAGTATATCATTCTAACTAGCGCCACGTTATATGCGAGCGTATCATTTACTGTCAAGTGAACATCCCACTAATCTCGAAGCTTAATGAATTTTTATATATATATTTTTTTATAACAGCCAATTTACGTCCCCACTGCTGGGACACAAGTCTGCTCTCAATATGAGGGCGATTGGGCCATAGTCACCACGCTGGCCCAATGCTGGCTGGTGATTTCACTCACAGCTTAGTATAAATTCTAATTCATGTGCAGGTTTCCTCGCGATGTTTTCCTTCACCGTTTGTATCTCGCTGTTGTTACTAAAGTCCACAAATGTACATAAATTAAATATTACAGTCAATAAATATGAATGAATGATGAGCTTAATGAATTATAAGAAAATATTTTATGTTTGCACATAACATAATATATGATATAAATAAAAATATATATAATATAACGTTTTGATGTTAGTATCTAAACTGATCACTGAAAATCCGCATTGGCCCTGCGTGGTGGATGATGTCTCAGACCCCCCCTATGAAGCCCTACAAATGTGGAGATTTTTCGGGGAGGCCAGATGATGATGACGATATATATAGTTTTTAAATAGTACTTCCCTCGAATAATAACATTCATGGTCACCGCAGTCGTGTGCCTAGCGGTGTTATATCGCATAGTTTAAGGTGCATTTAACAGTGGAGCGAAAAATCCTTTGAACGGTACATGTAACTGCAAGCGAGACGAAAGTTATTACTGGTAATGGTAACAAAAGAATTCTCTCCTATTTCTGTTTTTTAATATATTTTTTAATCGAGATATAATAATTTTTCACACCACTGCTTGGTGTACATGTAAGCACTACAGTGGTTCTTTACTAGACTGTAACTCCAACGTTAGAGACTAACCACTAAAATAACGTCCTTAGAGGTAACTGGGATGTTGTCAGATCTAATACATTTTGTCAACCAATCTACGCTTGGCCTTGAGGGTCACGGCCTTAACTGTCTCCTCACTTGAGAAAGATTCAAGTTGCAGCATTTAAAAACATTAAAAGGGTATTAAAAGTAAGAACAAGAGGGTTATTAGAGACCTCGATGTTTCAAGAAATGGTTCACGATTGATAATTATTATTTGCAACAACCCTGTTAATACTATGAAGACTTGGTAATGTAGAACACTTCATCTTTATGCTCTGAAATCATCAGAAATAACCAGGGCGTTTAAATGAATAGCTCGATGAACAGTAAATGTAAAGTTCCTTCGTCAGTCCTGCAGTTACGATCTAGGCTAATGCTGTCCACCCACTTGTCCCCAATTCGCACTTCCTTCTCGATCGTTGTTTCACGAAATTACAGAACATTCAGGTCACTCCCGGCGTCCTGGATTATGTGTCGTTGAACCGGCGAGTTGTTTTGATTCGACTCCAGGAAAAATTGGTGCCAATTCGATTGTGTTCTGCTTAATCACTGAGAGTATTCGGAACGTTCGATAATAATATTTGGAGTGATTATTTTATATATTGAGGTACAGAGACGAGATGGATGACACTAGTGGTAGATCTCTGTTGTTGGAGACCGATCCATTTCCAAGGGTTCTGTAGCTAGTGGATCCCAGGATAAGAGGATCCTTTTATGAGTTCCCAAGGTTCCCATTCTGGAAGGCGAAATTCCTGGAAAACCTCCACCTGTTAGACAGCGGAAGAAATATATTAGTTTGATGAAACAAAGGAGTGGGTTTAAATACCATCAGTTTAAATGAATAGGTGAGGATCGAGTTGGTTCTCTCAATCTGTTTCGTAAACTTCAGTTTGAAGAGGGCACCTAATGATGATGATGCTGTAGCCAGCGTAATTATTGAAGGAATCAGACTTATCATGTTTTACGTCGCAGGCGATGAACTCAATATGGCGCCGTGTATATCGTGCTAGCTTGCGCTACGTTGTTGTAGGCAGGCGTATCACTTATCATCAAGTGAACGTTTCACTCGTGTCGTCACATAATAATATAAAAGAAAATCATCTGATGTCAATAGAATAAACGAAAAATCTAAACGCTCCGTCGAAAAATATCGACTACGAAGTAATTAATGTCTGTATTATGTCGATAAGCCTACTAAGTCTAAGGCGTAGTCTCCTAACTCTTAACTTAGTAATAGCTGCAACATCCATCGAACCGGAATTCAGTAATATAGTGAAAGAGCGAAAATAAATATATTTAATTTTAAACATTTCTATATATTCGTCAGTTAAAAAAAGGGCGTTTCACGAAAGACTTCTAGAGGCAGTAAACTAATTGAGCGTAGATTGGATTGTATACAATTTTCTGTAGGTAGTCCGTGATGGGTAATGAGATCGGTACATCTGTCAGTTTAGTCCTGGGATCATGGCTGCTGCATAGCAGTCGAAATTTCTTATTAAATAGTTACATACATAAGCGTACACTCGAATACGCGTGTAATGAAGATGAATGAAAGGAGATGGGAGATAGAAGATCAAAATAGCCAAAAGGAGGAAAACTCTTGAATTTCTTGTTCAATTTATTCAGGTATTGGCTACAGAAAAGACAGGATCATCATTATCATCAGACGATAGATATCCACTGGTGAACATAGGCCTTCCCCTATGATTTCCACATACAGTCAGCATGGCCCAATGCCGATACCGCTGGGCAGTAGGGGACGGTGTATGTAAGGGTTCATATGGAGGGAACTGAGCCATTTTCCACAACGCTGACTAATGCGAGTTGGTGGGAGCTAGAGCCTCGTCTGTTGATTACCAGGGTGCACCACGAGCAGGCGAAGTTGGCTTGGATCCCGTAAGTTGTGGGGAGGTGTATCGACACACCCCAAAGGGGACGATTGTGTGTATTAAATCATTTTCACATCGTAATCATTTTTTGTCTTGTATTCCTAATAAATTTGTTTATTTTTATTGCTAAATTCACAAAAAGAAGGTTTATTAATTGTCTTACATTCGGTCAACTAAAAAAAATCTTCGCATCACCATCGGCACGGCAATAGCCGTATGAATTAAGAGTTATCGTGCCCGGCGGCTCAGCGCTCGGACCACAATTGGACATGTCACTGAACCTCACATCATTATGGATCAGGGGCACGAGGAAAACAAACTGTTATTCAATTTGTTAACAAACGCATTAAAATAACAAGTTCGCATGTTAGATGTATTTTCCTTATAATTTATAATATTTACTTAGATTTAGTTTTCCCATCGCTTCCATCATACTCCTTGATGATATAGCAGCTGGCTTTTACAACATCGAAGTGGTAACTACGGCATCGAAGCCATGGTAAGAAGACCACGATTTTTCCTACTACCAACTACCACAAAGCTAGCTATCACCATCATATAGTCATAATAGCATTGCTGTTCTTCAGTTGTTATCTCATTGTTGATGAATATGCTTTACTATCTTAAAGAGTTTCTGTTGCCGGATATAGTCTAGATACCACCGTGGCTTCTATTGCAGCTGCCGAACAGTAGTGTGCAAACATTACTGTGTTCTAGCTTAAAGGGCGCTGTAGTTTGTGAAATTACTGGGGTAAGGAGACATGCCTTAAGGCGATAAGCATACCATCTTCAATAACAACACGTTGTTATGAACAGATGTAACATTTACCATCTCGTGAACGTCTCTCTCGTTTCTTTGAATGAAATGGGCGTGGTTGTTACAAGGCTAATGCAGTTTCTTATCTGTAGAATACATCACCACTTGGTAACCACCAGGTGGAATCGTAGTAAACCTTTTGGACTTACGAAACAAGTTTATACATCGTTATCATTAAAGGAGTCCGTTCTCTCTCTCCTGCTGATGCTATACCATTAAATAATTTCTCTTACTTTATTTTCTAGATACTTTATGCTTGCAGCTATTAATTAATACGTTTTGTTATTACGAAAAGGGGTGTTAGGGTTTTCGTACAACTCATGGGATCCAAGCCAACCTCAGCTGTTCGCGGTACACCCTGATAATCAACCAACGAGACTCTGGCTCCCACGAACCCGCATTGGGTCAGCGTGGTGGGAAATGGCCTCTACCCCATCGATGTGGGAATGTTCGAGGGAGGCCTATATATCTGATGGTGTAATTACAATCCCCGGCTGCTTTATTTGGAATATTTAAATTTAGTGCGTGCGTAACGCAACTATACTCCGTTAGTCATTTCAATGTAACAATGAATGAGTTTACGTTTTGGTTCCTTTGCATTAAGAATAACTTCCAATTGAGTCACGGCCGATTATCGTTTGGTTGCTTACTGCCAATACTTTTATATGGCAATTATTCAATAAGGTAAAGTATTCAATTGTTATTCATAATTTTACATTCAGCAGATCACTGTACTAATGATTTTATTAAAGCGGCTGTATCTAATCCTTTCCCAATATCATTCATGTTATATATGTTAGTTATTTATTTAACAATAAATTTATCAACGAACTAATTACTTGAGTAATGAGTATTATTAACGTGTTTCGTCTGTAGCCGACAGGCACAATATATCTTACTCACCCAGAGCCGCTGGACTCGGACTTGAGTACAGCGGTGGATATCTGTTGACATTATACTGATCTAATTCAATCAATTGAGCGAAGCATGGTGCTGAAACAGAAGGACTACGTTGTGGACCGGACACTAATTTTAGAGTAGAGAAGATTAGATAGTTTATGTTTTTTTCATATCTCAATCCTTTCAAAGAGAATACTATTATTATGTTAACCCGAAGAAATATTTAAACAACCTTGTAAATATTATTCAAAGCGGGCCGTCGGGCAACGTGCACTAACCTATTATTTAGTATTCAAATTTAAACTTATTTATAAAGCGAGTGTGCGTGTGCGTGTGTCTGATGTGGTTCTGTATACATCTGATTCAGTACTGTAAATATTTTTGTCATAACGTACACGTATAAGCGGTAGAACTCTGTGTAAACATGTGGGCCTTTATCCGCCGTTTGCGGTCGGATTTGTTTTCAGCGGCCCGAATTTCAGGAATGTCTATCGACTGCAGTTTTCTTACTATCGTATTGTAGCGGGTCATTATTTATTTATTACAATCTTTCTCGATGTAAACATGTATTTAAAAGAAAACAATAAAAATGGATAAGCAAAAAGCTGGGTTTAACAAGTCATTTTCTTCTACGTCTAACTTCAGCAATTTTTTGTACTGTAAACAGAAAAAATAATTGAAATTTTATATGATTTATTAATTTACTCTTTATTTTATACTAATTAGAAAATAAGGAATATATCAAATATAAAGAAATGTTCAATGGGCGATCTTATTACTCAGAAAGTAATTTCTTCACGACAACCCATTGGATAGGAAGACATGAACTAAAAGCAAAGAAAATATAGTGGTGCCCTGAAGCATTTGACGAAAGAAGTAAGCAATAGGACAAATAGAAGGAGTTTAGAATGTAAGGAACGTGGTGGTAAAGGAAGACCGAAGAAAATGTGGATGGATTGTATGAAAGATGACATATGTAAGAAGAGTGTGAATGCAGATTTGATGGCTGATAGAGAGATATGGAAAAGAAGTAAATACTGTGCCGACACCACGTAGCTGGAAAAAGGGCAGAAGGAACAAGCAGGAGTTTAGAATTTAAACTGTAATTAGTAATATTACAAATACAGATATGGGCGTGTATACTAAACAATACGTTAAAGTACTATACATCAATATTCATTGTTTGTGCATCAAATATGTATAATGTATATGCAACTCGGTTTTGTTTATTGTATAGTCTACGAAGCGACGAGACCAGGGGGACGTTCACCTGATGGTAAGTGATGCGTCCGCCCCTAATAACGTGGGGGTAGATAGGATTTTATATGTTGCACCACATTGTGATCGTTGCTATGAGACATAGGATAAGTGGTAAACAGTAATGTTTGCACTCTGCTGTATATCGGATACAACAGGAGATGCGGTGGTACGGAGAGGGTCGTCAGCAACAGAGACCTACCACCAGTAAAATATATGTATACAAAGATGACCGATGAACGTGAAGCATTAAGCTCGTCTGTGTACGTTTTCCTGTAAACACTGAGGAATTTCTTTGTTTCCTCGATGCATCGTTCATTCAATATTAATAAATAATTTGTGAGGAAATTCAACGCATCGCATGCAATGGAGTCATATAATTGGGGGACCGGAAAGTAATGTCGTTTCTGCGCATGCCAATACTTGATTGTCATTTGTCAGCTCATTGTTTTGTTCAGAGGCGTACCAAAGACATTGTGAGGTTATAGTGATTTCTTTACTTATAGACAATTGAATTACAATTTTTTTTTGTAATTTTGGGTAAAATGGCCAGCCAAATACCAGAAGAGGTACACATCCGGCATTGCATGCTCTTTGAGTTTCGCAAGGGAAATAACGCAACAGTTGCTACCAAAAACATTTGCGATGTTTATCCAAATGCACTGGACATTCGTAAATGCCAAAGGTGGTTTTCCAAGTTCAAATCGGGTAATTTTGATCTTTCCGACTCGTATCGATCAGGAAGACCATCAGCGTTAGACAACGACGTGTTAAGGGCGGAAGTGGAAGCAAATCCGTGTCAGACGATCGAGGAATTGTCAAACAGTCTCAACAAACCTTGGTCGACCATCCAAGAACATTTGAAGCAGATTGGAAAAGTAAGCAGAGCAGGTGTTTGGGTCCCGCATAATCTGTCCGAACAGAATAAGGCTAACCGATCAATCACATGCAACTTATTGCTTCAACGACACAACACAGAAGCGTTTTTTGATCGCTTGATCACAGGAGATGAGAAATGGGTCCTGTATGATAACCCAAAACGCAAAAGGCAGTGGCTCTCTCCAAATGAAATCCCTCGGAGTACTGCTAAGCCAGGTTTACACCCCAAAAAAGCGCTTTTGTGTGTTTGGTGGAGTATTCGCGGCATTGTTCATTTTGAATTACTGAAACCTGGAGAAACTGTTACTGCAGACCTCTACAGCGAACAATTGCAGCGAGTCAATCAATCTTTAATTGAAAAGTGGCCAGCGATTGTCAACCGAAAAGGCGTCATTCTCCAACATGACAATGCAAGACCGCACTGCGCAAGGCGAACTCTAGAAAAAATTAATGAATTGGGGTGGGAGGTGCTGCCTCATCCACCATATTCGCCCGATGTTGCACCATCGGATTTCCACTTATTCCGAGCGCTGCAACACTTTTTAAGTGGCAAAACATTTGCAAATTTGGATGATATCCAAAATGCCATCTCTAGATATTTTGCCGAAAAACCAATTAATTTTTATCGATCAGGGATTGAAAATTTACTCACTAGATGGCAAAAGGTTATTGACAATGATGGGGAATACATCATTGATTAAAAATAAAGACTCGTTAAAATGTATGTGTTTGTATTTAGCGTAAGAAAACGACATTACTTTCCGGTCCCCCTAATACAATTTATAATATCATTAGGTATAACAGAAGTTTATATACATTGAAGAAATTTAAAAAAACTTCTTTAAGTACTGCTAGGTCTTTGTTGCCGGAGTCGCTCTAAGTAGCTTTTTTTTTGTTCAGGGGGAAATCTTCGAAAGATACCCTTCTTCTTGAGAGTAAGTCAGGGTTATGTGTGATTCTTACTCACTAAAACCCCCTCGGTAGTCTACATCAGTGCATTCGGAGAGGCTCCGGGATCTCTTATAGAACGTATCGGTGCCCCACTACACTTTGTGTTACATGTCTCTGAGGAGGAGCCAAACCCTCCTAGGCGCCATCGCCGAGTCATACGCTTTCCTACGTAAGTTAGTTTTTTGAGCGATAAGGGTCCCCACCCTAAGGGCCCCGAAACTCCTAGACCCTTTCAAACGCGTTCTACGACAGGCAGGTCTTATCTTAATCCTATTCTTACTGACCCGAGACAATACAACTGCTAGGTTGCTATCTCCGAAACTCCTGTGGCAGCCGACAAACACTCCTGTGCACACATCACCGTGTGTCAGTTTGAAGGGATGAACTAATGAATTAACTGGGGTAGGTAGACTTAATATCTTATATCGCAACGCGATGTGCGGAAGGAATGTGGTGCTGTGTATAGTCTCGTAACAAGCGCCAACGAACGAATTACGTTTCGTCGCTTCGTTGAATAAAAAAAAAACACTTCTTGGAATGTTCTTGCCGCCTCATCGTCTAAAAATATAATACAATTGTCAGCCGCAGCGACAGGAAGTGAGCGACGTCGTTCAATTAATGCTATGTTTAGTGAATAGTGTGTGTGCTTCAATTGACGTGTTCGCTGTGTTGTCTAGCCGGCTGCGTCGCCGGTGAGCTCACCAGCATGGTCTACTTGTGCTGTCCATATCAACATTCGCTTAAGTCATTTTCACTTTAATGTCATTACGACAGTCTGATCAAAATTTAACTCTTTCTTTCCCATCTCCATTATTGTAATCTTCTTATTTCGTGCAAATGAAACGAGTAGAGGTGAAGGAAATTGCAAAATCCAAAACAAATACATACTAGAAAACCAGAGCAATGTATTCATCATCATCGTCAGCCGATAGATGTCCACTGCTGGACATAGACCTTCCCTAAAGATCTCCACCACGATACCGCAATGTATTTAGTTAAATCTTATGCCTGTGCCAAGTGACTGACTATGATATCAAAGACAGAGCGAAGAAGAAAAGAAAAATAAAGAAACCTGACTCCACCGCCGTAAGGTATTGGCTAGAGAGAGATAGAGAGATTTAAATGTTACAAGTAATACATAAATTAAACATACTAAAAACGTAACTGGGGTTGTAATGGGTCTCGCACGACCACTCACGGGACCCAAGCCAACCTCGCAGTGGGACCTTCACCTGATACACCAGCCTATAAAAACATGTCGCTAGAGAGGATGTTATACACTGCACCACATTACGCTCCTCGCCTTGAGACACAAGATATTAGATCTCGTTACCCCAGTAATTATACTAGCTATAGCGCCGTTCAATCCGGATTACGGCAATGTTTACACAGTACTGTTTGGCAGCAGAAATTACTTACGTACGAACGGTAGTCTGGTTACAAACTGCCACTTAGTTAAGTTATTGCGTTAACTGAATTAGTATTTCAGTTAAGAATAACCCTTAAGGATTGAACTCCTAGTTAACTTTATAGACTACATCGTACCACGGTTCCATCTTATGTTAAACAGCGCTGTACTAGTTGTTGATGGTATATTATAGTAACGTGGACAACATCTATTAATTCTTCAAGCCCTTTAATTATTCCCATATATTTTATTCAAAGGTTAGTGTTTGACTACAATTTTAAATGATGGTAAGCAACGATGTCGTCTTTAGTGGTAAAACGCACTAGTCTAGAAGTAGGCTATCATTCAGAGAAGAGTGAATAGGCTACATATAGAAATGGTAACTACTTCATCCTTAAAGCTGTATATTTTCTTAACAGACGAAGCGACGAGACGAGCAATGCGTTTACCTGATGGTAAGTTATACGGCTGGACATAACAATGTCACGCTGGTTAAGATGGTATACATAGCACTATATTATATTCCTCACTATATATATGTACTATCTTTTTTTATCGCGGGGGAAAACTTAAAAGATACCTTGCTTCTGGGGGGAAGACAAAATTATGTGGGGCTTCTACCCATTAAAACCTTCTCGATGGTCTCTCTCAGTGCAATAGTAGGGGCTTCGGTATCTCTTACGGAATGCACCGGTGCCCTTGCACTCTGACCAAAACATCCCACGGAAGGGCAAAGCCCTCAGCACCCACGCTGTGCTACGGCAAAAACAAGACCACCATGTATTTGCCGTTCTCCTAAGGCTCGCTTATTGAACTCTTAGGGCCCCCACCTTCAAAGCTCACTAACCCGAGGACCCTTTTAATCGCCTAGTACGGCAGGCATGGAATATCTTAGTCCTATTCTTAATAGCCTACATATACTACCTACAATGCCTTTCAAACCGGAACGTAATAATAAAAAAGGGAAAGGTAAAATCTATTATGGTTGCACATGTATGGAACAAGATTGTCTGCTATCAGGTTATGATACACAGCGATGGTCATCACTGCATACATCACGATGCAGTGGCAGTGGTGCAGCACAATGCCGGTGGTCGCGTGGGGGTCGTTACCCGGCCGTGGGAACGCGCCGGTCCGCACCGCACCGCACCGCCGCGCCGGCCCTTCTTATCTATCATCATCGCGCTGTACTCCCCCATGTCAATTTAAAGTTATTTTAACCACCTCAAAAAGGGGAGTGTAGCTGTCGTAAAACTGCACAACATTCCTGCAATCATTGTTCTGTATGCACAGTTTTATAAACACTGTATGAGTGATATAATTGTTTTAAAAGACTGCTCTTTATTAATTGCATTTATATTTTTCTGTCGGATGTTAATGATGATGATCAATTATATTTATAGATACGACATCGTAATCATCTCAAACGATGGACGTCCACTGCTGGACATGTCTCTTGTGATGTGTTCCACATGCTACGGTCCTGCGCTGGTTGTGGCCCAAGTAATTCAAAACAGATCCATCTGGTGGTTATATGATTTGTCTTATATTATATCTATGTATTAATTATCAACACCATGTGTTCGGGACGTTCACCTGATGGTAAGAGATACGTCGGCTCGGAAACCACGTAGCACTAGTTAGTACGGTATACTCTTGGTAAATAAGATATCGAGTATCGTTAACCCAGTAATTACACTAGCTACAGCGCCCTTCAGATCGGAATACAGTATGTTTGTTTGCTACAATAGGCGCTGCAGTAGTACCGTAATATTTTTTTTTGGTTCCGGGAGTTATGTATGAACACGTCTCTGACGAGAAACCAAACCCTCCTAGGCACCATCGCTGAACCCTAAACTGTTTCCCGCAAGTTTGCTTGTTGAGCGATAAAGCCGGCATCCCTCAAGGGAGCGAAACTGCTATACCCCTTTAGTCCTATATTTACTAGTCCGAGACTACAGGGCTGGTGGTAACCACTTAGCCGGTCGCCGGCAACAAAGACCTCCTACCAGCTCTCCAGCTCCATCTCTATTGGCTTTATAATAAGAGTAACTGATTATGCGTTATTGTCGCTTGTGGCTAAGTAACTAGGCTACAATGTACTGAGTCTATAAAGTCTAGAGTTTGATCGCGGAATGGTATAATGTTCGGCAACCAGCTCACCTGTGACGGCTAATTATCCGGTACAGTGGCTTTAAAAAAAACAATTCCGTATAATTAAAACGGCGGCGTTATTATGTAGTGACGCAACGTACGATTATCGCGGGTCGATCGCTTTTACTGAAGAATATTTTTTTTTTTATATAGTCACGCCTTTTTCCCAGTAGGGGTAGGCAGAGGTGAATAAACACCCACATTTCGCCAGATGTGGTCAGATTAGGTCCAGTGTAACAGGGGGCGAGCCTGTTGCCACTTTATTGGGACCACCACACACACACAAAGATGATATCAGTGTGCGGGTTTCCTCACGATGTTTTCCTTCACCGTTTTTGTATCTCGCTGTTGTAACTAAAGTTCACAAATGTACATAACTTAAATATTAAGTCATTGGTACATGCCGAGGTTTGAACCCGCGACCTTCAGAATGAAAGCCGCACGCTCTAACCATTAGGCCAGCGAACTACTGAATAACGATCGTTTTATATAAGTTTGCTTACTATACTGACAGCAGTTTCAGTGGTAAAGCGCGCCATTTTTTTATTCTCCGAAGAGATGAGACGAGAGAGATATTAACTTGATAGTAAGTGATACGCCCGCCCACATCACTATTGCTCTAGTTAGAATGACATACGTATAAGATGTTGTCTCGTTACCCCAGTAATTCCATTAGTTACAGCAACCTTCAAACCGGAACACGGTAATGATTGTCGGCTGCAATAGGAGCTGTAATGGTACCTACCTAGACGGTGCCATCAGTGAAATGGTCTCTGTGATTACTCCCGTAGTATAGTATAGGAGGGTATGTAGTGTATACCACTATATGAATGCACCAGGAAGGCGGCCATCAGAGAGGAATGGCGACGTGATGGTAAGCTCGCGACCAACACCTGGAGCGATGACCACGATCACTATCAAGAGTGATCCCGACGAAGAATAAGAAATAGCGTATGTTTGTCTATATGAAGTACTGCATTCTGCTCGTGGCTACAGACTTAAGATGTCAAGTCTCCTTACTAATTTCACTAGTTACAGTGTCCTTCAAACCGGAACACAGTGATGTGAACACACTGTTTGGTACCTAGACACACTCTGGCGGAGACCTACCGCAATCATTATGAACCCTATGATTACTGTTGTAGTTTAACATCTTTATACCGTTCCTCCATTGGAAGGAGGTTGTTAAGTGCGTGAGAACTCCCAGAACTATGTTCGTGGATATGGCAGGAAGCGAGCTGGTCTTCCTCACAAGCGATATCTTCATATAGCTACTATAGAAACTAGATTGGAACTCATTTTATATATTATTTCTTATGTTTGAAAATATTTTTATTGAGGCCTTTGTATGGTGACATGAGTCCCTAGTTGGATTCCACGTTCAGTAAAGTTGGTTAGTCGCTATATCGGCATTTCCCTGATCAGCTGTTTCATTGTGATCATTTTGGAAGTGTATGTATTAAATATGATTTTTTTTTTGGTTTCAGGTATATATCAAATTAGCCGTACAAGACTCGGTTCGGTATGTTAATACATTTTTTTAACTTAGGGTTGTATTATAAGGTATTGGTTTAATATATATAATTAATTATTTATGTCAATAAAAACAACTAGATATTTTAGAATATTCGATAAAATACCTGTTAATTATTTTAATTATAATAAATAATATCTATGTCTACAGACCATTAAAACTTCCAATAGCCGTTGCGTTTAGAATTTACTATATTGATATAGAGCTACGCTAGCTCAGTATGAAAGACAGTCGGAATCGGTGTACTCCTCGAACGGACTCAAGTTCGATCCCCAATGAGCTTGAAATTCCCAGTCGATGAAAACATTTTAGGAAAGCATGATTCATTATCTAATAACTTTGTGACCATCAACATATCTTCACACTTTGTCAGTGTTGGATGAATATCCACATTCTCCTTTTCGGGAGATCACAAATCCCAACTGTGTGGATATTACTTCAGTATAAAAAAATATATTTGTGTGTGAAATAAATCAGTGTTTAGTTGGAGTGTTCAGGAAACGTCGGTGAGTGGTGTAATGGCCGTCCATTAAGCCTGACGGCGGTGTAATTGGGCGGCTGCTGGCGATGCAGGAAGTCGCGCCGGCTCCGGCAGCGGCCCGCCAATTAATTGTGGAGCTCATCGTTCCGCCATGTTGTATTTAATTGGACTATATTGTTTTATGGCCCCACAAGCTATAAGAGTGCAACGGAGATTAAATCTGTAGATGAGTATTTAAATACGTATATACGTAAACACGATTCCTTCCCCATCATCATCATCATCATTTCACATAGTTAACTAGTTGGTCTCTGTTACCGGATACCGCTTATGTAGGTATCACCGCACGTCCTATCCCTGCTGCTTAACAATAGTATGCTGACATTACCGTGTTCCAGACGGAAGGGCGCTGTAGCTAGTATAATTACTGAGCTGGGCAGATTTCACATTGTGCATCACAGCGACGAAAATTAATTAAAAAAAACTCAGACCTGAACACGGGTACCGTGTACATTTGGTAGTGTGTAGTGAACCACTGAGCTGCTGCACCAACAGTGAATTGGCTTAAAAGCTTCCGCTGCCTCGTTAGCTACCGGGTTATATATCAAGTAACGTCGAGGGATTCCCTTTGTCCGCTACTAGTACGTTTAAACTAACTCACGCGGTTAAATTTAAACCGTGAGTGGTGCAGCTACTTACTCATAAATTTAACTACATAATATATATACCGCATATTTTATATACTATATCTACTCATAAGATCATTTAATTGGTAATAGGTCTCTATTTTCAGACCGTGTAGGTAGGTACCACTGCAGCTCCAATTCTCATCGCTAAAAGGTAGAGTAATGCTATGTATATCATCTTAACTACCTCCACCCTTATGGGCGGACTTATCAGATACCGTCAGGTGAACATCTCGGCCGTGTTGTCGCTTTATCATTATTAGCCTATGTTTATCCACTGCTGGATATAAGCTTTTCCCAATGTCTCCCACCAAAAGCAATTCTCAGTTTCTCGCATCCACCCACTTCCGATCGCCGTGATGATCTCGTCGGCCCGCGTTGTCGCTTATTTGAATAACAAAAAATCGAGAAGAGGTTGTCTTCCGGTACTTATCAGGGTTATTTGAGCTTTAAAACTCACTCAATGATCTTCCTCAGTTCGGGGAGGACACGAGTTCCCCGCACAGATCATTACGTATACGTTCATCTGACCGTAACGGGGTAATGGTTAGGACTCTTTCACACCAAAAAAGCGGTTATACCTACCTAGATGGTCACTAGAGAACTATCATTGGTACAGAGTATAGGGTAGTACTGTAATAGTTGGAGACCAGGTCCAGTCGTCGTCCACAAAGACTTGATAGTACATTATCTACCTATTACTCAATTGCGGCGGTTAATCATAGATCACGATTCATTTAACTATGACTCTTATATATATACGATTAAGGTTTATTGTTAGATGGTACAGTCGGGTGCGGTGATGAGTCAGTTGCTGTGTGTGCCGGTATGTGGAGGGTCGCTTTGCCAGTACAAGGGGCGTGCTTGCTATGGTCACCATCATTTTGAATTCATTGAATTATAGACGACAACTGCAATGCAATGTAAGATATTCACCTGATGGTAAGGGATACGCTTGTTTATAACTATGTGCCGCTGGTTAGGATGCTATACACCACATTATACTCGTCGCTCTAATATACATAAGATGTTAAATCTCGTACTCCAGTCATTTCATTAGCCACAGCGCCCTTGAAACGGGAACACAGTAATGCTTGAACTATGTTATCTTAACTGATGCCATGTTGTTATGGACAGGCGTACGCCTTACTATCACGTAGACGAATAGTTCATCCAGCCATGTCGTTGAATATAGAAACAAAATATATAATATGTATCAAACATTTAACGTTCTTGCATTGTCCTGGCATAAAGAATCATATACCCCCTTCTTCCCTTTTTTCCTTATAAAATATCCTACATTGGATTCTCTTCTGCTGTGGGGATAGCTTAAGAGTTATGATCAGAGTCTTACCGTTTTAAACTCCGCGGTCTCCCATTAAACGCTTTGTGATACAAGCGTGGTTCCGACAGCGTACGTGGTCACCCTACACAAGGTAAAAAGCGTTGAGGTGGTGTGCGCGCGCGCAGTGCCGCTGCACCGGACGCCGCGCGATGTTGTGCCCCGGGGTGTCCATGGACCGCGCCTACATGTCGCTGAGGGCGAGGAAGCCGCCGGCCACCACGGTGTGTTCCCTACCATTTGTTTATGTGCTTGTGTGTTTTTAATGTGTGTGTCAGTAATGTTACTAACGACGCTATCCGGTATGTTTTTTATTTTTTTTTTCAAGGAAGCGATGTCACGAGCGAAACGTACATACATACATATATATCATGCTCGGTTCCCAGCGGGGTAGACAGAGACCAGTTCTCTCGCTTCTCTACTTTCATGAACGCCTGCTTATACCAACATAGCGGTAGGATAGTATACATTAAACTACTGCGACTTGAAACTCAAATCTCGGTACCTTAGTAATTTCAATAGCTACAGCGCTCTTTGAACTGTAACACAGTAATGTTTGCACACTGCTGTCAATCGATAGAATTAGCAGCTGCAGTGGGTGGTTACTATATTTATTTAATAATAGTTCCAACACAGGCAGACAGGTATAACAGTGGCAGATGCACACCGTGGCTGCACCGGTCTTCGTTTCATTGGACAAACAAAGGGCGGTGGTATGGAATAGTTCCATAATTACTTCATTTGATACTTTCCTTTAATCGATAAAAAAACCGTCAAAAATCGTATAAGTACTATTTGTACTTAGTGAGAAATTAATTAATTTTTTTCTATGGATATCAATTGAGGTTCATATCTGCTAAGAGGAAAAGAACTATTAGTTCAAAAAGACACAATAAATTAATAAAAAAAACGACTCTCTAGCTCTTCTAAGAATAAAACGGAAGGAACCGGATTATTTTTTTAATTAAAATCATTTTAAATTTAAAACAACGTTCACCTAATGACAAGTGAAACGGTCTGCCCACGACAACGTGACGTCAGTAAGGATTGTATACACTTCCCCACATTGTCGCTCGTCGCTCTGAGACATAGTATGTTAAATCTCGTTGTCCCAATTATTTCACTAACTACAACTCCCTTCAATCCGGAACACAGTACTGTACATACAGTACTGCTTATCAGCTACAATTGGAAATGCGGTATTACCTACCTAAACGCTCCCCGGTAATGAAAACCTACCCTCCAGCAATTGTTAATAATTCTAGCATAATATGAAAAGCGTGAGGTTAATAAATACTCACAAGTAAGTTTAGTTGAATTACTGATCAAACTAGCCTCTTCACCGGTTTCGTTTTCTGTGCTGTCGTGGGCTCGTGGAACCGGAAGTGTTTACACTAAGGCGGCACGTCCCACAGACTATATATCGATTGATCCACCTTTGTTGTTATCACATGCGATGCGTGATAGGAATGCGCGGCGCCAACTTCCCCACTTCCAGCGGCGGCCTTCGCGTACCGAAATAGAATCAGCTTTTGTAACAACATCCAACGGCTTGGAAAGCGTCGGAGGACCGCTCAGCGGCGGTCACGAGTTCGAATCTCCACGAACAAATTTAATTAAAAAACGAAAGTATTACTTTGTAACTAACTATAGGGTCGCCGTCGCAAAGTGGCAATGGGCAGGGCACATAGCTCGCAGAACCGACGGCCGTTGGGGCAGAAAGGTTCTCGAGTGGCGGCCACGTACCGGAAGACGTAGCGTGGGCAGATCCCCCACAAGGTGGATCGACGACCTGGTCAAGGTCGCTAGCATCCTGGTCAAGGTGGCCCCTGGGCCGGACGGGGGATCGGTCCTGACCGGTCTGAGTGGAAATCTTTGGGGGAGGCCTTTGTCCAGCAGTAGACGTCTTCCGGCTGATTGGATTGATTTGGATTGAACTATAGCAACAACCTACCCTCAACTAAGAGATAATGTTCTATAGCCAAAACCAAATTTTGAGTGTTTAAGTCTAGTAATTGCGGAGATCTCGTATTCAGTAAAGGATCTCTGGATATCAATTGTATATATAAATATAGATTACTGATAAATCCTACTCGAACCCAATTCTATTTTGGATAAAAAATTCTTGTTGCTCATTAATATTGAATTTTGTATGGAATAAATCTTTGATAATTTTCATCATCAGCCAATAGACGTCCACTGCTGGAAATATGCCTCCCCAAAGATCCCCACATCCATTGGTCCTGCTGCCTGTATCTCCGGACACCATGATTTGTAGGGTCTCATAAAGGGATTTGAGCCATTTCCCACCACACTGGCCCAATGAGGGTTGGTGTGAACCAGGGCCTTGTTTGTTGTTTGGCAGGCTGCACCGCGTGCAGGTGAGGTTAGCTTGGGTCCCGTGATTTGTTATGCGGTACCTTACACCCCTGATAGTATAAAGTTTTTAATTTAGTGTTATATAATAGACTGATTACATATTTACCAACTAAAACTTCGTGGCTATTGGAACACGTAACTGATACTCAAATCCTGGTAACGGTTCCCTGTTCCAAGGCAACTGTTCTCAAACAGTTCTGATTATTTTAAAATGTCAGGTTACTGTTACTAATTCAAATTAGTTTCAATATATAATTTATTATGTTTGTTAAATCTTTAATTTAATGTCATCACCATCATCATTATCAGCCGACAGACGTCTTCTGCTGGACAGAGGCCACCCCAAAGTTAATGTCATGTTCCGTACTAAGCAAGACATGCATATTTAGCTTCAGCTTTAATTTTATTTCAGCCCAAAGACAGAGGTCTATTACTGAACATAGTCTCACCATGGAATCCTTGGGGAAGCCTATGTTCAGCTGTAGACGTCGTATCGGCTGATGATGATGATGATGAGAGTACAACGATTCGATAGTGTAAATATTCACAACGTGTAACTGTTCTGCACCAGTTTGAGAAGCGTCCTTTGAAGCCATCGTTAATTGCAAATGAAATTTAGTTGAACGGAAATCGGCGGTCGTTAGCAGCCGAGCTGATTTACGACTTCCACCGTCCATGGTCATTATTACGAGCTCGTATCCTCCGCCGGCACTCTGTGTTTCGGGCACGCGAACACACGCGTGGGCGGGTTACATTGCAACAAGCGTTGCAACTACACGGGCACAGTGTAAACCGTTTGTACAATGATTGATGTGCGCTTTAATCTCCAAAGAGACCTGTTAATTGTTTATCACAACTTCCGGTCTCTTTTATCGAAGTAATTTCCGCAAAGTAAACGTGTATTCGTCAGATATCTTTTGATGATGTCCTGTTTATTTTCGCATCGTATTTAACAAGTTAAAACCCGTCGCTAACATACGAGTTATAGTTACGACTCGTTAGTTAAACTTGATCATTATCAGCCTCTAGACGTGCACTGTTGGACTGATGATCTGGTGAGAATCGCGGGAACCCACTGGATGCGAGCAACTCGGGACCGATTGGCGTAGAGATCTTTGGGGGAAGCCTAACGTTCTCTATGGCTGGGGATCGACTTGATACCACCGTAGCTTCTACTTCTGCCGACAAGCACCACTGCAAATGTTATTTTCTGGTTTTAAGGGCGCTGTAGCTATTGTTATTACTTCGATAACGAGACATAACATCTAATGACTCAGGCGCAATGTGCTGCAGTGTATATCATCTTGACCAACGTCACGTTGTCACTTACCACAGCTGAAAGTTTAGGTATCCGCGTCAGTTCGACAAATAAAAAAAATATGTACTTGTTGTTACTTGCCTATGGAAAACCTGCTGTGAAACTAATTTTCATAGTCATACTTGTTACATACTAAACATATATTTGCAGCATGGCATCTTTAGGGTATCAGCTATTTATCTATAATATATATAGCGTAGAATAGAAAGAGTTTATTGCATAGTAAATTACACAAAAAGTACGGTAAATATATATATTAATAAATATGTGTATATGAACAGCATCCGTTTGTCTCGGCGCCTCGTTGATTCGTCTCTCATAAGTTTTCCGCGCTGATAACGACCGTTATCTACAAGGAGCAAATTGTACGATGTCGTTGATTGTTTTATAATTAGTCATCACGAATTTAAAGTGTTCTTTCGCTTAATTTGTTTCATTAATTCTGCTGTTTAATTGTAAAATACAGAACCTTTTTTTTTTTTTTTTGTATAGAAAGAATCCCTTCCGTTTGACTGGGTCAGGGTCTTTAGTAGCTTTACGTTTATCATCAGATTTGTATTTACTTATTCCTAACTATTATTCTTATCTTTTAACAGCCAATTTACGTCCCCACTGCTGGGGCACAGGCCTACCTTCAATAAGAGGGCGATGGGCCATACTCACCACGCGGGCCCAATGCGGATTGGTGTCTTCACACATACCTTTGAATGAATTCCAATTCACGTTCAGGTTTCCTCACGATGTTCTCCTTCACCGTTTGTATCTCGCTGTTGTAACTAAAGTTCACAAATGTACATAACTTAAATAAATAGTCATCGGTACATGCCGAGATTCGAACCTGCGACCTTTGGAATGAAGGCCGCACGCTCTAACCATTAGGCCAGCGAGCTAACTAGCCGTTCTTCTAAGGCTCACTTATAGAGCTCCGAGAGCCGTGCACTGTTTGTGCTTTACGGTTGCCTTCTTTGACAGGTAGGGCTTACCTTAATCATATTCTTACTAGCCTGAGACTGCAGAATTGATCCTCTGTATATTTTAGCTCCTAAGGTTATCTGAATAATCATCTCTCACAAAAGGTAGCAACCATGCTGTATTAAAGTTGGTACGTTTATATTTAACTATACCCTTAACACCAGTGCATTTCCCTGGGGTTAGTGTGAGACACTTTAATTCCCAAAACGTGTATACATATGAATGATAAAGCTCATACGCCAATGATTTTAAAATTATTCCGTTATCGTAGTGCGGTTTTACTGATGGGGTCAGGTGGCGGTGCACCTGTCGACCACCGTCACGGCAGCTGGCCACCCTTCACTACAACCTCCCACCCCCACCCCCACTCTCCACACCCCCACTCCCCACATCCCCACTCTTCACGCCGGCACCCTATACGAAACGAAACATTATTATTAACACGAATTGTAGTATCTGTTAGCTGTGATACTAATCACAGCTATGTACTAACATAATAGTATAGTATTTTTTTTATAATTTGATAAGGTTCATACCCACCCATCTGTGAACGTATATGTATATGTTGATACAGATTCTTTTATTAAAATTATGAATCACTTGTAGGCGCTTTTATGGTTATTACAGAACGTTGTCCCTCACAATCTCAACTAAATGAACACTGTGATGTAGTGGTGTTTGCACAGTGTTCAATACCGACCCGCTGATAATAGTTTATTGTTCTAAACAACCCCATTTTAACAATTACTGCCTCATCGTTACATCGCTTAAAATTAACGTGTTATTAACTCTAGGAAAGCCTTTGAAAGAACTAAACCCTTGGCAAGTAAATTTCCAGTTTCTTGGGCTGTTTCAAATGCATATATTTTTCTATTAATTGACTTCGCTAAGAAACGGGCGAACTGTTCAATGCGGCGCTGGTTAGGATGCTACAGCTTGCAGCTTGAGACAGTATATTATGACTCCTTACCTCAGTAATTTCACTAGCTATAGCGCCCATCAAACTATAACAGTAATATTTACATTGTCCTGTTTGACGGCTGAAATAGGCACTACGGTGGTACCTAGACGGTGTCCGACATGAAGACCTACCACCAGCGATACTCCGTTTTTACTTGATGCATTGTATGTATATTGGCTACAGCCTACGTACAGGTTTGTTTGTTTAAAATATTCCAATTACTCATTTCATTCATTATTAACAATGAATGTTGCGACCGTACTTCAACCTTCACACACCATTGTCCGGCGGAAGTCGTTAGACATTACGTGAACGTTATTTTGTTATTAATCAAAGGGTTTGCTGTACCATAATAAATATGAAGCTATGACCGTCTTCATCGAACGTGTTTCATGTCTCTAGTAGTCTCCGATTCCAATCAAGCTTCCGGTGAAGAAAAACATATACCATATGAACACTATTATACAAAACAGTGAACAGTCTACTTTCATGAACAGATGGACGTGAATAAATACCCATCACTTTGTGTCTATTGTAGACCTCATTCGAGGCTCAACAGTGGGCTTTTTAATAGTTCATTTATGTAGTATAAAGATTTTTATTTTAAATTACTGTGAATTGGGGACATTATACTAGTTATTCGGTAATATATTAGGCGGACCGGAAAGTAATGTCGTTTTCTTACGCTCAATACAAACACATACATTTTTAACGAGTCTTTATTTTTAATCAATGACGTATTCCCCATCATTGTCAATAACCTTTTGCCATCTAGTGAGTAAATTTTCAATCCCTGATCGATAAAAATTAATTGGTTTTTCGGCAAAATATCTAGAGATGGCATTTTGGATATCATCCAAATTTGCAAATGTTTTGCCACTTAAAAAGTGTTGCAGCGCTCGGAATAAGTGGAAATCCGATGGTTCAACATCGGGCGAATATGGTGGATGAGGCAGCACCTCCCACCCCAATTCATTAATTTTTTCTAGAGTTCGCCTTGCGCAGTGCGGTCTTGCATTGTCATGTTGGAGAATGACGCCTTTTCGGTTGACAATCGCTGGCCACTTTTCAATTAAAGATTGATTGACTCGCTGCAATTGTTCGCTGTAGAGGTCTGCAGTAACAGTTTCTCCAGGTTTCAGTAATTCAAAATGAACAATGCCGCGAATACTCCACCAAACACACAAAAGCGCTTTTTTGGGGTGTAAACCTGGCTTAGCAGTACTCCGAGGGATTTCCTTTGGAGAGAGCCACTGCCTTTTGCGTTTTGGGTTATCATACAGGACCCATTTCTCATCTCCTATGATCAAGCGATCAAAAAACGCTTCTGTGTTGTGTCGTTGAAGCAATAAGTTGCATGTGATTGATCGGTTAGCCTTATTCTGTTCGGACAGATTATGCGGGACCCAAACACCTGCTCTGCTTACTTTTCCAATCTGCTTCAAATGTTCTTGGATGGTCGACCAAGGTTTGTTGAGACTGTTTGACAATTCCTCGATCGTCTGACACGGATTTGCTTCCACTTCCGCCCTTAACACGTCGTTGTCTAACGCTGATGGTCTTCCTGATCGATACGAGTCGGAAAGATCAAAATTACCCGATTTGAACTTGGAAAACCACCTTTGGCATTTACGAATGTCCAGTGCATTTGGATAAACATCGCAAATGTTTTTGGTAGCAACTGTTGCGTTATTTCCCTTGCGAAACTCAAAGAGCATGCAATGCCGGATGTGTACCTCTTCTGGTATTTGGCTGGCCATTTTACCCAAAATTACAAAAAAAAATTGTAATTCAATTGTCTATAAGTAAAGAAATCACTATAACCTCACAATGTCTTTGGTAAGCCTCTGAACAAAACAATGAGCTGACAAATGACAATCAAGTATTGGCATGCGCAGAAACGACATTACTTTCCGGTCCCCCTATTAGTATAGAGCCGTGACGTTGTTTTGAGGTGTAACTGTGAGGTTTCTGATCATCTCGTTTCATCATCATCAGCTTATAAACGTTCACTGCTGGACATAGGCCTCCCCAGGATCTCCAAAAACAGTCAGCATGACCTCCGGTATCACTGCGCACTAGGGTCTGCATGTGGGGTTCATAAGGGCGGATTCGGGCCATTTCTCACCACGCTGACCTAATGCCAGTCGGTGGGAGCCAGAGCCTCGTTTGTTGACTAGCAGGGTGCACCATGAGCATGTGAGGATGGCTTCGGTCCCGTGAGTTATAGTGCGAGACCCCTTACACCCCCCTCGATCATCTAAATAAAAAAGTAAACGTTTTATTATACCATCGACATTATTTCTAATGTCTATTGTGATCATATGTAAACTGACAAAGGCTTTTCTATAAAACTTATATATTTATATCCTTACAAATAAAACTATATAACATCCTTTTCACTATTCATTATTCAAGTGTTTTGGGATTATACTTCCGTTATATAAACGACTCAATCAATATATGTTGAATCTTTACAATTAGAGCTATTGATGATAGGACCCCTTTCATCAAAGGGAAACTAAAGCAATAAGTAAAAAAAAGCTTTATCAAAGGAATACCGAAATAAAGCTCTTTTTAAGTAAAGAAAAAACTAAACTTCCTTTCGTTCAAATTCAAAGAAATGTAATATATAGAATTAACTTGGGGAAAATGAGCTTTTGTAAGGACATGATCATCTTTTCAAGTGATGGACGTAAGTGTCTTCTAAAGAGAGGTGTTTCTTTTATACTTGTATCAGTAATTTTACTGTCGCCGACATGTTAATATTTTAGTATGTTACGGATTTAAATCTAGTTTTTTTTTGTATTGAAGATGACTTGATCTAGAACAGAGGTCACCAAAGTGATGGTCCGTAGATTATAAAATGTTCGGTTCGTCAACCAGCCTTTCGATGTCAATATTCGTCGACCTCACCACCTACCGTCCGTCCTCTGTCTGGGTCTGATCGAAGATCCTACACATGATTTTCCTTGTAAGATACATCGAAATTTTTTTTTCATTCCACAAAGGGACGATTCGAGCGAAACGTTCATCTAATGGTGAGTGATACCCCTGCCTATAACTACGTGATGATATATACAACACCACATTACACTCGTCGCCTTGACACAATAAAATATTGAGTGACGTTACCTCAGTAATTTCACTAGCTAGAAGAACACCCTTTAAACCAGAACAAAGTAATGTAGCAATAGACACCTACCGCCAGTTTTTTGTTCATTGTTTGGCATGACAGACAGGGTACGAAATTTAAAAATCTTCATATTTTAAACATATAGGAACCTGTAATATTTTTATATTGTAATTGTTAACTTCCGTTAAAATCTCGTATTTATTGGTGAATAAATGACTTACATCACACAAGTATTGATTTACTTAAGACTTAGAAGACAGTTTGTTTAAAAATAATCATATCGCCTATATATATAGTTTGTGTAAGTCCTAAAAAATTTTCGTATTGTCGCTAAATATTCTCTTTGTTACGTATACGTTATATTACTAAATATATATTAATATTGATTGTATCAGGAATAGATTTATATATTAGGGGGACCGGAAAGTAATGTCGTTTTCTTACGCTAAATACAAACACATACATTTTTAACGAGTCTTTATTTTTAATCAATGATGTATTCCCCATCATTGTCAATAACCTTTTGCCATCTAGTGAGTAAATTTTCAATCCCTGATCGATAAAAATTAATTGGTTTTTCGGCAAAATATCTAGAGATGGCATTTTGGATATCATCCAAATTTGCAAATGTTTTGCCACTTAAAAAGTGTTGCAGCGCTCGGAATAAGTGGAAATCCGATGGTGCAACATCGGGCGAATATGGTGGATGAGGCAGCACCTCCCACCCCAATTCATTAATTTTTTCTAGAGTTCGCCTTGCGCAGTGCGGTCTTGCATTGTCATGTTGGAGAATGACGCCTTTTCGGTTGACAATCGCTGGCCACTTTTCAATTAAAGATTGATTGACTCGCTGCAATTGTTCGCTGTAGAGGTCTGCAGTAACAGTTTCTCCAGGTTTCAGTAATTCAAAATGAACAATGCCGCGAATACTCCACCAAACACACAAAAGCGCTTTTTTGGGGTGTAAACCTGGCTTAGCAGTACTCCGAGGGATTTCATTTGGAGAGAGCCACTGCCTTTTGCGTTTTGGGTTATCATACAGGACCCATTTCTCATCTCCTGTGATCAAGCGATCAAAAAACGCTTCTGTGTTGTGTCGTTGAAGCAATAAGTTGCATGTGATTGATCGGTTAGCCTTATTCTGTTCGGACAGATTATGCGGGACCCAAACACCTGCTCTGCTTACTTTTCCAATCTGCTTCAAATGTTCTTGGATGGTCGACCAAGGTTTGTTGAGACTGTTTGACAATTCCTCGATCGTCTGACACGGATTTGCTTCCACTTCCGCCCTTAACACGTCGTTGTCTAACGCTGATGGTCTTCCTGATCGATACGAGTCGGAAAGATCAAAATTACCCGATTTGAACTTGGAAAACCACCTTTGGCATTTACGAATGTCCAGTGCATTTGGATAAACATCGCAAATGTTTTTGGTAGCAACTGTTGCGTTATTTCCCTTGCGAAACTCAAAGAGCATGCAATGCCGGATGTGTACCTCTTCTGGTATTTGGCTGGCCATTTTACCCAAAATTACAAAAAAAAATTGTAATTCAATTGTCTATAAGTAAAGAAATCACTATAACCTCACAATGTCTTTGGTACGCCTCTGAACAAAACAATGAGCTGACAAATGACAATCAAGTATTGGCATGCGCAGAAACGACATTACTTTCCGGTCCCCCTATTATATATACACGCAGATAGATCGTGTCTCATTTTATCATATCTATACATAGAATACTAAAAAGTATTATAACTATCATATAACGATGAAACAGTGGTATGAGGTGTCCTGGCCAACAGCTGACGGAACCGAAGCCAACCTCACCTTTTCGTGGTTCCTCGTAAAGTAATCGTTGTCCTCCATGGATGAAATTGCTGTTGTGTTACTGATCTTTAAGAGAGATGTAGGCTCCTATCTTGGAGATCTAGCAAATCAGTAGAAAATAGTCGTCGACTTCAACATTTACTTCATGTTAATTAGAGAGGTTTTATATAATTTATTATCAGAAAAACTAAGGTCACCGACATAGCCCAAAAGATCGCTAGACTTAAGTGGCAGTGGTCAGGGTACATTGCTCGAAGGCCCGACAACTGATGGGGCCGTTCGCGTAACGGTAGACGAAGTGTTGGGAGGCCTCCCACAAGGTGGACCGACGAGCTGGTGAGAGTCGCTGGACCGATCGATATGAAGATCTTTGGGAGGTCTATATCCAGCATTGGGTGTATATCGGCTGATGATGGTGAAGACTATCAGCCGAAAGACGTCCACTGTTGGACATAAGCCTCCCACAAAGATCTCCTCATCGATTTTCTTCGACCACCACACGATCAGATCTCCACATCGATCGGCTTCCTGCGGCCTTCGTTTGCAGGTGTTCATAAGTAGGGATTTAGGCCATTTCCCACCTCGTTGGCCTAATGGGGGTTGGTGTGAGCCAGGGGCTCGTTTGTTGATTAGGAGGATGCACCACGAGAGCATAGTTATGTTTTAGAAACCAAAAAAAATTTAAGTTCCAGATTCAACATTACGAGCGAGGATATTATACAATTCAGGTTTCAGCATACCGCATGTAATCTGAGAGTCATGACGACGCAGCGATCAAACATCAGTGTCTAAAGCCGCCTCACACTTCCGACAGCTCACATGACTGTGTGCTATAGATAACGCTCGCCCGCACCACCGGAACAAGTGAACGGGAAACAGTTTAAAGGCTTCTACCTGAAATTCACACAAGTACAAGATTTTTTTTAAATGACGATCAAGCTATTAGATCTGAAGATATGCCTCCCATAAAAACGCGGCGCTGGTTGGATCATATACACTGCATCTCATCATACTTCTTTTCTTGAGACAATAAATATCACAACGTCCTACGAACCGGAACACGACAATGTTTGCACACTACACTTATCGATATTAATAGGAGCTGCGATGGTACCTACCTAGATAGTTAAATGATATACACGAAACAGTAATAAGTAGATGTTAGAAAGCAAAACTGCTTCCGCGGAGCACAGTGGCTAAAGAGTAGGTTCGTTACATGGAGGTCTCTGGTTCGAAGCCACATGTTGAGGAGTTTCCTTTGAGCTACCATCTTATTGTAAATCTACCTCCAATACGGTATTATTATACTCCACCTATCATATAAGAGCGAGAGTATTCCGGAGGGAGATTCATCATCCATAGCCTCATTGTCACTTAATACCATACGAAATGGATGTCAAATTTTAGTTGATAATAGTTAAAAAAAAAATTTACCGTTAAATTTAACAATCACGAGTAATATACGGAAACGGATGTTTGAGTTTCGAATTCTATGATCTGTTGGTAACAAGGATATTTCCGGGAAATACATTTTATGAAAGGTTATACACATTATATCATAGTACACACACAAGGATGTAAAGGGTAACGCACAACTTACGGGACCCAAGCCCAAGACCTTCAGCAATATCTTCCACCAAATGCGATCCTCAGCTTCTCGCATCCACCCACTTACGACTGCCTTGATGATGTCGTCGGTCCATTTGGAGGGAGAGCGTCCTACATTTTTGCGACCTCTACGCGGCCTCCATTCCAAGACTTTCCTCCCCATCGGCCATCGCTGTCACAGCAGACTTGGCCGGCCCACTGCCAATTCAGCTCGCAGATTTTGAGAGCTACGTCGACAACTTCAGTTCTCCGTCGAATTTCTTAGTTTCGCGTTTTGTTCCTTGTAGAAATGCCAAGCATAGCTCTCTCCATCGCTCGCTATGCTACTTTGAATCAGTGGACTAGCCCGAAGGCAGGTCAGGTGTCATGACTGAAATTGTAAGGGTAAGGTAATGTAAAAGGCATACAGTGATGTAGCTGGTAAAATAACTAGATAGCGGGACGTCTGATATTGTGTCTCAAAACTTTCAGCCCAATTGGTGCTGGGTAAACATCCTCTCTGGCGTCGCAAACAAGCAGAGGTTATATACTCCACCTAATGTATTTAATTTTCCCGTTCCTCCCATGTTTGGAAAAGAGATTAGAATATGTTTTGGTACATATATATAAGGTTGCCAAATATCTCCCTTCCGCTTTTTTGCTCTTTCGTCAATGCTTTATAAAAAGTGTTACAGTGATCGGATTTAGTTCAAATATGCGCCGTTTTGTTCGATAATCTGTTTCCATCTAGACGGCAACTTCATAATACCTCCCTTGTAGAAGCCCCCCTCCTTATTTGCGAAGAACTCGGAGAGCCACTTTTCACAAGCCTCTTTTGAGTTCAACTTTACACCACCAAGGGCGTTCACCATGGACAGGAACAGGTGGTAATCACTTGGCGCTATGTCCGGGCTATATGGTGGATGCGATAAAACCTCCCATCCGAGCTCCCGTAGCTTCTGACGAGTCATCAACGAAGTGTGTGGTCTGGCGTTGTCCTGGTGGAACACTACACCCTTCCTGTTGGCCAATTCTGGACGCTTCTGGTCGATTGCCTGCTTCTAGCGGTCCAGTTGTTCGCAGTAGATGGTAGAATTAAGCGTCTGGCCATATGGGAGCAGCTCATAGTGGATGATTCCCTTCCAATCCCACCAAACACACAGCAAAACCTTCCTGGCCGTCAATCCCGGCTTGGCCACTGTTTGGGACGATTCACCGGCCTTCGACCACGACCGTTTTCGCTTGATATTGTCGTATGTGATCCATTTTTCGTCGCCAGTCACCATCCGCTTCAAGAATGGGTCGAGTTCGTTCCGTTTCAGCAGCATATCGCAGGCGTTGATTCGGTCCAGAAGGTTTTTTTGCGTCAAATCATGCGGCACCCAAACATCAAGCTTTTTTTTGTATCCAGCCTCCTGCAGATGGTTTAAAATGGTTTGGTGACTAACTCCCATCTCCTGGGCGATGTCACGAGATGCCACATGCCGGTCTAACTCGATGTAGTCCATGATTTGATCGGTATTTGTCGTCACAGGTCTTCCGCCGGCTGGCTTATCCATGGTGTCGTTTTCACCGGCTCTGAATCATCGAAACCATTCCTCCGCGGTTCGAAGTGATAGAGTACCATCCCCCAAAACACCTTAATCTCACGGAACGTTTCTCTAGCGGATTTGCCTTTAACGAAGGAAAACTTTAAAATAGCGCAAATTCGGCGTTAGTGAACTCGCATGTTTATACGTCTATAACTGTTGAACGCAATATCCAAACTAATTATGCATAGCGTCGTTTTGTAGGTTATGTCAAGACCTTTCAAATTATGTATAGTATTGCCAGATACGAGCTCTGTAGCGCTTTGTACATAGCCGCGAAATTCAAAAGACAAAAAGGCGGAAGGGAGATATTTGCTAACCTATTATAAGCCGTTGATGTTCCGCAGCGCAGAAAAGATCGGTGTGGAGATCTTTGGGTTATCATTCCACCGCTAAGGAGCTGAGGTCCTTCCAAATTGGATCATCATCCACAACAGATTTTGGTACATCGTATGTAAATGTTTAGTCTATTGTCGCAACGTGTAATCACCCCAAGATGGTGTATGATTCATAGAGCGCGGCAGCTCTTTATAAGGACCTGGAGTTTGACGTCACGGCCGGCTACAATGGCCCATTAACGGAGGAATCCGGCTCACGCTGGTGAGCACCACTCCGTCCGCACGTACGCCACGCGACTTCGACGTATACCGGAAGAGATGCATAGATCCGAATCTAAAATATAGTGTCGTAAAGGAAAAAGAATGGGTGTGAAAAGGCCCGCACAACAACTCACGAGATCCAAGCTTACCTCACCTGTTCGTGGTGCACCCTGCTAATCAAAAAACGTGGCTGCAGCTCCCCCGTTGGGCCAGCGTGGTGGAAAATGTCCTGAATCCTAAATGAATCCCTATAAACGACGGGCCCTGGTGCCGCTACGGGCAGCGCAGGACCCATCGATGTGGAAATCTTTGGAGGAGACCTATCCAGAAGTGGAGGACTGTCGTCTTATAATGATGATGATGAGAGGTTAAAACAGTAATTATATCATCATCATCATATAAACTGCTGCCTTTTTTTATTGTAGGAAATAAGAAGACAGGCGAGACGTTCACCTGGTGGTAAGTACATAAAATAACGCTAGTTAGGATTATGCCCATAGCACAATATTGTACTAGACGCTTTGATACATAAGACATTAAATCTAATAACCCTAGTAATTTCACTAGTTATAACGCCCTTTACACCGGAACACAGTAACGTTCGCACACTACTGTTTTGCGACGGAAATAATGTCTGCAGAAGTAGTCGGTCTCCAGCAAAAGAAACGTACTAGCAGTAAATTTAATGCATATATTGTTGACTGTACATACGGAGCCTTTACTCAGTCATTTCAATAGACTGTATTTCTAACTAGATCACTGTTATATTTGCACACTTTGCAGTAATAGAGACGTAAATCCAGTAAACTTAGATATTATACTTAAGAAGTTAACTAACGTGGAAATTGTTTTGTTAATACTTTTGAGGTGTGAGTCCAAGTTATCTGATGATAAACGGACAGACGGATTACCGGTATCGAGACAAACACGGCACTACTTTGTATTAGGACGTATTTACACGTCGCCGTGTTATGTTTACAATCTCACTGTCGTTCGAGTTTATCTACAGAGTGATCCTTGAGATCATTCAAATTCCGCAAGCTTAGCGCCTCTGTGACTGTATCACAAAGGGAGGGGAGGAGGTGGGTCGATGTACCATAACAACTGACAACAATGATATGTAATTCAAGGGTTTCCAATAGAAAACGCATAAAAGACATGACTTTATAACGGCACGTGATGCAGGGATAGGTGGAAGGCACGAAATGCAAGAAAAGCTTCAGTGCGCGAAAAATGGTGACAGCTTGGTAAAGTGAACCACCAATAATGACATCACGATCACAACCACACAGCCAAGAGTGTTACGAAAAAGAAGGGTGAAAACCAGTATATATACTAGATAGTAAAAACTTATTTCTTTGCATAATTGCGACACGTCCGAACATTCAGCTTACCATTATCTCCATTTGGGCAACTGATCCCGGCGAATGCGTGACCCAGGGACCATGGGAGCTAAGAGAGAAAACTAACACGGCACCCTGCGGCGAATACGGCTGGCTAGATAGCTTCCTCCTAGCTTCACCGCCAAAATAGTACGGGAACCTGTTGTAGGGAGGCCCCATCCTCTACCTATCACCACGGGCGAGGGTTCACAATCATCAATAGATTTTTTTTAGTTTTTATTTGTTCGGAACATAAAGATCAATCAAGAGTTCTCAGTAATACTTCAAATAAGTCTGTTTAGTTGTTAAAAAAAACTTGTTTACTTGTTAACATTTTAGTTGAATATTATAGTACGTATAAAGTTGGCTGTGTGTGGACAGTCAACATACGGATTGTGGTAAGCCACGTGAGGAGCGAGGGTCGGCATGGAGTCGTGAGCTGCCGTCACGAGCCGCCGTTTGGCGGGTGCGCGCTAATCACTCGTAATTCGGTGCTCCTCTCTAACCGGAAAACGTTCCAACACAATTTACCTTACCGGCCGCTGGCGCTCTTTGCAATTACCTAAGTCTGAATAACAACTAGAAGGAGGTTACATCTTTGCAAGAGGTTTTAGAGGTTTAAGATATATCGCTGAGCTAATGGTTAGAGCGTGGGACCTTCATTCCGAAGGTCGCGGGTACGAATCTCAGCATGTACCGATGACTTTTAATATATAGGTTATGTACATTTGTGAACTTAAGTAACAACAGCGAAATACAAACGGTGAAGGAAAACATCGCGAGGAAACCAGCACATGAATTAGTATTCATTCTATAGAGTGTGTGAAGTGATCAATCCGCTTTGGGGCCGCGTGGTGACTATGGCCCATCGCCCTCATGTTGGGGGTAGGCCTGTGCCGTAACAATAGTCTAGTAAAAAGGTTGTTAAAAAAAACTTACTAACGTTTTACTTCATTTTAGTTCACATCATAAAACCGACAATGTTAGCAGGAAAAAAAATCATAGTCATCATCATCAGCCGTTAGAAGGCCATTGTTGGTCATATGCCTCCTCAACGATTCCCACATCGCTGGGGACTCAAAAGGGATTGGGGCCATTTCCCACCACGCTGGATCAATGTGAGTAGGTACGAACCAGAGCCTCGTTTGCTGATTAACAGGCTGCACCACGAGCAGGTTGTTGGCTTGGATCCGATGAGTTGTTGTGCGAGAACCTTTTCACCCCACCCACCAACGCTTATATACTTCAATGAAAGCAAAATACAAAATCAAATATAATAAGGTCATCATCATCAGCCCATAGACGTCCTCTGCTGGATACATCATGCATTAATAAAATCTAATAGTATCTATAATATTACTATGTTAAAAGTAAACATATAATGTAAAGGCATTCTATTTAAAAATTGTTTAAGAAAAAATACAAATAATTATTCAGCGGAGCTGGGGTTGGGTGGATCATACTGAACTGTTTACCAGTGGTAGGTCTCTGTTGCCGGAGACCATCTAGGTAGGTACCACCGCAGTTCCTATTGCAGCCGACGGACCGCAGTCGTGTGTATATGACTCGAACTAGTGACACGTTATTATGGGCAAGCGTATCACTTATCAACCTCACTGCTACGACGAGACGGGGACCGTTGGGAGGGCCCTATCCTCTACCTAGCACCACGGACGATAATTCACAATCAGCTCAGGCAATTGCTGAAGTTACAAGGAACAGCTGAGATGATCGCCAAACTTCAGTTTGAATAGGGCATCGAATCATTATTACTTATCATCAGCTGCACGTCCCGCTTGTGTTGTCGTTTTGTAGAATAAACAAAAGTCTAGATGAAATGTTGGTACTTTATATACAGATCGAAATATCGATATAATAATAAACAATAACAATAAAATGAATAATACAAAATCTGTGAAATTTAGTTATATTAAATGTGTAGTACTGTTGGACGGCGTACGTTGGTCAGTAACAGGCTGAAGTGATGATGATGATGTCCAGTCACTGCTTGGAAGAATTTGAATGTAATTGTTTATAGTTGTAAGTAGAGTCCCGTATTCGTGTTGCGTTTGCTTATGTAATACGATACGTTTGTATGCAAAAACTCGCGACGGTCACCAGCGTGACGCCGCCGTCCACCGCCAAACAAACATCGGTCGTGTTCCACGAATATAATTGGCTTATACCAGGAATGAATGCTGCCACTCCATCTACTTCCAAGTGATAAGGGATTGAGGTCGAAGAATATCCATTATTCAGCTATACTTCTAAGATCTCGACCGTATTTCTAAATCGAAGAAGATGGTTGCACTATCATCAGCATCACCGAGTAGGAATGGCATCAGGCCAAGAGCCGGTCATAAAGATGAAGCTTCTTCTACTTCGCAGGTAGGGTAGATAGAAGGGACGGGTAGATGATGAAATGACTATGTTATTTAGTAATGAATCGATAAGAATTTTTATTATGTAATTAACGTTATTATAAGTTATTGAGAAATCATATATTGTTATGTACTGAGACATTTGAATGTAATGAAACCACATCATTAGAATATCATTAACTGATATTTCAGTTATTCATTAGATTCGATGATATTTTAGATCGATCCTCAGCTGTCTAGTATTTTCTATCTGATTTCCAGAGACCAGTTTGAATAAAACATCTTACGATGACGTGCCAACTCTGAAAGAGAGTAGGCATTTATTTAACGCATGAATATTATGTTAACCGGGGAATTCCCTTTTTAATAGTGCAAGTAATAACGGGCGCGAGCTCTTTCACTAGGACGTGTCAGTACGTCACGCTCGGAGAAAGTACGAAACTATACGTCACACTCGCCTCAGGGCGCAACATATATTTCTTGGACGTATGTATATGTCCTACCCGTAATAGCCATAGTTTCCGTTTGACGTATTTCTACGTCTCGCTCGGTTAACAGGTTAAAAGACAACAAAACTAAAAATGGTTGAAGAGTTCTTCTAATTCCTCTGACCTCGAGCGTATAGCAGATCCGTAGCACTTGTGATTATGGAATCCAATCAGAGACTTGGAAGAAACGTACAGTTACAACACAGTAATATCTACACAGTACTGTTCGTCGGCTGCAATAGGAGCTACGGTGGTACCTAAACGGTCTCCAACAACAGGGACCTACCACCAGTTAGGTATCTATTAATGCTATTGCTTTCGTTCTCACGGTAAAGTTAATATATTATGCAAACCGTACGAAATGATAAAGACGTGATATATCAAGACCCCCCACATGCACAGTACTCTCAATAGCTGACACGTTTCCTGCTATCCATTTCAGCTGACGTTTAGCAAACGTGTAACAGTTGCAGTGGGTGACCAATTCCTTGCTGCCGTTGCACCTTACCTTCGAATCACACTGCAGCGCCAGCACCGTCATGCGGTATTAGATTAATGGCCGGTTTCATCGATAGCTATAAATAGATATCGATTTTTATCTATTAATTGCTATGAAATTTTTTAATTATTAAAGTGTCTCTTAAAATATTTTACTGGTGGTAGGTCTCTGTTGCTGGAGAACGTCCAGGTACTACCGCAGCTCCTATTGTAGCCGCCGAACAGTACTGTGCTCATATAACTGTTCCAGTTTGAAGGGTGTTGTAGCTGGTGAAATTACTCACGTGTAGACACTAAAGTCTCAAGGAGACGAGTAGAATGTGGTGCAGTTTATATCATCCTAACTAGCGTCACGTTGTTTATGGGGTGTACGTATTATTCACCACTAGGTTGAACGTCTCATCTAAATTCGTGAGATAAAAAACAAACAGGCTTTTGCCGATGTGCCATAAAGGCTGATGTGCTTGTAACGAAATAACTAATGATAAGCATAAATTGGATATAGGGTCCTGCACAACAACTGACGGGATTCAAGCCAACCTCACCTGCATCCACTACCCCGCATTGGACCAACGTGCTGAGAAATGGCTCAAATTCCCCCATATGGGCTCCTACAAACGAGAATCCCTAGTGCCCGGTAGTGCCGGATGCTGTAGTGGCTGCAGCGAATGATCGATCGAAGTGGAGATTTTTGAAGGAGAATTATGTGCAGCAGTAGACGTCTATCGGCTGAAGACGATGATAATGATAAAATGGACAAACAGGAATTCTAACTTTATAACATCAGTTGTCCTGAAACATCGATATCGATACATCGAGCGCGTCCCGTGACTAGTACATGTATGTGAGTTCCTTCAGTACGTCCGCAGCGTCCGCGCGTATCGCACGCCTTAATAAATCACTGCTGCATATCCTCATTTAGAACTTTACTTAAGTACAACAAAGAAAAAAAATTTAATTAGTGTTAGAATATTGTAGAAGTGAATAAATCATTAAGATTTACATAAAATAAAGTTTCAGTGGTGATTCAATGAAGACTTCGCTTTTCTTCGGTCAGTGATGTGTGACAGTTGTTGAATAATTCAAGTGTTATTAAATAATAATGTTCAATAAAGATGTGATAGACGGATAGATATATATATATATATATATATTGTAGTTTTTACGTGAACTGTAGCTACTGTATATGTTTGAAGTGTAGTACTAGGAGGCAACGCTCAATTAGAATGGCGCGCCTGGCAACGGGCGCTGTTCACCTTTGCCAGCGTCTCCAGGAGCTCTACCCTCAAAAGCTGACACTGGTTAATAAACAGGTTATTTATTCATACATCTGACGATTATAATAAATATTTGAACATTTTTTTAAAATAAATATCAAAGATATGTATGTAAGAACTTAACCTTATCATATTTGCGGTTAAAAATCTTTGTCTAACTACCGCTAGTTAATTTTACAACTAGTAACTATTTCTTAATTTACTATATTATATTGTATTTTTTTTCTCACTTTTGTATCATAAATCTTGTTATATAAATATTATTTATATATCAGATTATTAGTATTTTATTACAAGATGGAGTTAATATAAAAAAAAGTTACACGGAGTTGACATTCTAAGTAACGATATATATATATATATATACATATACATAACTGTAATATAAGAAGTATAAACCAAAATGTGAACCGCGTTTAACGGTGAAGAACCGTTTCCGTTACAGTAGTTAAAGCGTAGAACGAGTTCAATACTATAGACGTTTAACAGCAAACATTTAACTGTCTTTTTCATAAATTAATACAATGGGTAAACTTAAGTATAAAGTAATATAATTCAGAGAGCAGGTTAACGGTTACTGTGGATTATATCATTCGATGAGACTAACGAGACGTTCACCGCCTATAACAATTTGGAGCTGGTTAGGATGATATACACTGCACCACGTTGTGCTTGTCCCGTTAAAACGTAAGACGACAGTCTCGTTACCACAGTAATTTCGATAACTACAGCGTCCTTCAAACCGGATCACAGTAATGTTAGCATACTACTGTTCGCACCACCAACCCGCACTGTGCCTGCATGGTGGGCTGAGGCAATTCTTCTCAATGAATTCTATGACGGAAAAATTTTTGAGGGATGCTTATGGCCAGCAGTGGACGTCTAGGGACTGATGATGATGATGACTACTGTTAGACGGTCTCCACAAAAAGAGGCTTGTTTTCATCGGGTAGGAAATCTTCTAAAGATATCCTGCTTCAGGGGAGTACAGGGTTAAGCAGGATTTGTTAACACTGAAACCCCGCGATAGATATATAAGTGCTTTGCAAGAGGACTCAGAACATATGGATACCTCCACAGCGCCCAACCACGTCCTGGCGAGTGCCGCAACCCTCCTTAGCACCCTCTTAGTACATTAAGCACGGGACCACTAGTTGTCTATCCCGGGTTAGCTTATTAGGCAATTGTAGCCCCCACCTTCAAAGCCCACGAACCTTTAATTATTTTAGTCTCCTGCAACAAGCAGTGCTTACCTTTGTCCTATTCTTACTAGCCCTAGACTACAGGGTGATATAGTAAAAATGAATATAATTGAATATTTTACTCACATTACTAATGATACGAACTATTTCATTGTTTTCGTTTGTTTTAATTATAACATACTGCAGTCATCGGATATTTAGCGTTATAATGTAATGGAAGTATATAAATTCGTATATTGTATGGTGCGTTATGTCATGAAGTTCGAACTCCGACCCGCACGCGCGCACACGCGACCGTGTACACACACACTGCTGTAAGGATCATCGCACACATACAGACACTATTATTAGGATCACCGCATACATACACACACTGTGATAAGGATCATCACATACTTACACTACAATACCTGTGTATGTATGCGTTGACACCCTACGATAAAGATCATTAGACACACACTACGGTGATGATCATTGCACACATACACTACAATACGTGTGTGTGTGTGTGCGTTGATCCTTATTGACTTATATTTTAACTGCTCCCGTGGCACAGCGCCGCTTACCGAAGTATTATATATATATATATATATATAGGTAGACAGCCGGTGAATTGCTTCTCCTGTTTATACTTACTGTATGTGTAACTTAGAGTAAGTCGTTTAGGCTCCTAACTTGTTTTTCTGTAACTAAGCAACGAGACGAGCGAGATGTACACCTGATGGTAAATGATACGCTCGCCCATAACAACGTGGTGCTAGTTAAGATATTATGCACGGCATCACTTTGCGCTCGTCCCCTCCGAAATATGATGTTGAGTCTCACTAACTGACTGAAATTTCACTAACTACAGCGCCCTTCAAACCGGAAAACAGTAATGTTCGCACCCACCTCTACGGTCTCCGACAATGGAGACCTACCACCAGAACAAATGATACTGATATTTAGCTTATTTAAGTTCAAGTTTTTAAATTTAGTCTTCAGCGTCATCATGAGGTGTCATCCTTAAACAACTGTATTATGTTACACGTCTATGTCATCAAAAGAAATCATAATCTATCGAAGCGACGAATGACACGTTCACTTGATATTAAGTGACACCCCAGCCAATAACAACGTGTGATTAGGATATTATTCACAGCGCGACATTGTACTGATCGGCGTTAAGATGTTAGATGTTAATTATCGTTACAGCAACAATTTGTGATGCTACAGCACACTTTAAATCGGAACACGGTTATATTTGAACTGAACCCTCCTCAGTGGTCTCCGTCAGTGCATTAGGAGATGCTACGGGATCTCCACGGATGGGCAAAGCCCTCAGCACCCACGCTGTGTTACAGCACGTACAAGCCCACCGAGCATTTGCCGTCCTCCTAAGGTTCGCATATTGAGCTCTGACTGCCCAAACCCTTAAAGCCCACTAACTTGAGGACCCATTTAGTCGCCTTGTACGACAGGCAGGGAATACCTTAGTTCTATTCTTAATAGCCCGAGACTACAGCGCTGGCGGTGGTACCTACCACACCACCAACAGAGCAACAGAGTTCCACCACCAGTAAACATCCCTCTTTATCGATACTAATTTTTTAATACGGTAGTAAGAGTACAAGTCCTTCTAAAGCATAACCAATTCTCAAAGGATAAATAATTTTTTTTATAATTATATAATGTGAACAGAAAGATGAAAATTTTTTTTGTTTTTCTACTTAAGTTTAGGTAATTATTTGTGTAAATTTCGTCTGCACGCAAAAATTTAACTTGAGTCAATTCACTCACCGACTACGGCCATTGTTAAAGTTCATTGCTACCGCTTTTAAACAAGTTTATATGAGAAACACTTTAAAAACTTTACGTAGGTATGCTACTTAATTTTGTATTTTTTTTTTTAATATTACCCTTTACCTTGAGGTAAAAGGTCGAGAATATTGGTACTTAGAGCCATTACTTTACGTAATATTACTTTCTATATTCTCTTTACAATTTTCTTGTAAGCTTTACTAGATGTTCCCCGCTCGCTTTGCTGGCCGTAACACCCCCGCAACCCCTTCGGAGGGTAACATTTCATAGAATCATAGCGTACTTATTCTCGGCAATAGGGATATTCTTTTCAAATTTCAAGTCTCCACACTTTATGGTTCCAGGGATATCGTGATCAGTCTCTACGTAAGTTGTAATCTGTTATATGTATCATCGTCGGCTAATACATGTCCACTGCTGGACGTAGACCTCGCCCAAAGAGGAGAGGACTATTTCAAAGATTTTCACTTCTGGTAGGGATGATTATAGGAGGGCAAGGATATATATATAAACATGTGTATGTATGTATAGATTATATTTATTGTTTAGTACTTATTACTATTTATTACGTGTA
Source organism: Troides aeacus (assembly GCA_033220335.2). Classification (NCBI taxonomy): domain Eukaryota; kingdom Metazoa; phylum Arthropoda; class Insecta; order Lepidoptera; family Papilionidae; genus Troides; species Troides aeacus. The sequence goes on from CM067288.1 coordinate 1,171,328, forward strand.
TTGTTTAACAGTCCTGGAATTTGTATACAAATAAAACAAATAAGCATTTCTTTGAGAAAGTAATGAGTTCTATTAATATGAACTATTACTTTAGTAATTGGATGGATTGTGTGAAAGATGATATGTGTGAAAAGAGTGTAAATTCAGATATGACAGCTGATAGCGGGATATGGAAGTTAAGTAGCAGTTGGAAGAAGAAACTAGTAACTCTATTTAACTTGTCGACAGTGTAAGTACAATATACACCTAATAATAAATGATTCTGACCTAATACAATAAGTTTCTGATTAGGACCTTACTGTGTAGAGGACTTTATGCTTATCGATCAGGGACGAAATAATGTTTCGTCTTTACATGTAATATTAGTTAGCATCACATTCACTGGTGATTTCTGATGCCGGAGACCGTCTACCACCGCAGCGGCACCAGCCTACAAACTACTGTGTAAACATAACCGTGTTCCGGATTGAAGGGTGTTGTAACTAATAAAATTAATTGAAATTAATTTAAATAAATTAAAAAGTAACGATACTCAACGTCTTGTCTCAAAGCGACAAGTACAATGTTGCTGTGTATACCATCTAATTAGCACGACATTGTTGTGGGCAAGGGTATCACGTACCATCAGATGAATGTGCAGCTCGTCTCGTTGCTTCGTCGAATAAAAAAAAGGTCTTTTCAGATGGTAACAAAGTAATGTTAGTATTAGACAGCCTCTAGTTACATCAGTCACTAGTACAGTAATAGCAATTTCGGAATTAGCTTATTTTTTAAACACTTCTAGTATCTTCATGTTATTAACAATTTTCTTGTCTTATCCGTTATCCTCGGCTGTGGCGACAGTCCAGCCCATCTCGGTAAGTGTACCAAGGTTGTATTGAAAGGAACTTCATCAATTTGAATTTCATGAGGCGGATCGAAGCGGTCGCCGTATAACCGTGTGACATTAATATGTCATACAAACGTATCATATTAATAAATTATCACTTTTAAGTACTAAGAAAAGAGCTGTTTTAGTTATAAAATATAAGCAACTCATCATCAACATCATCTCCTCCACCACTTTTATCATCATTATCAGTATAATCCACACTCACCTCGGAGCAGTCAAGCGATTGGAAGCTTTTCTCATTGATAGATATGAAGGCAGCTTCCAATCTAATCTCAAACAGTAATATGGTAATATTATTGATATCCGGTTCAAAGTGCTCTTTAGCAAGTTCGTAATAACTGGGGTCAGTACAATGTGATGTCTTAAGTTTATGAACGGAAGCTGTCGTTTATATATCCTTTTTTTTTATCGCGTGAGAAATCTTCAAGATTTAGTATCCTTGTAAGGAGATATAAAGTTATGTTAGATATGTACCCACTAAAGCCAGCTCGGTGGTCTTTCCCAATGCGTTGCGGAGGGCATTGGGATTGTCCTGCATTACGCCTAAGTATATCCCAGAGAGGGCCCAACCCAAGGCTAAGGACCATAATTGACCATAAATTTATACTGCGACGAAAAGAGACCTCTTCATATTTGTCGTCCACTCTGTGCTTGCTTAGTCAATAAAGGCCCCTTTACCTTCACAGTTCGTGGACTCGAAGATTTCTCGTTGCGTCCTATGACTACATAGCCGGAGATTACAGGACAGTCCTGCATCATATTTGGATGAAAACACTGACCTTGGCGGTTAATAAGGCCTTTAAAGCTAGCGAACTGATAGACTACATCCCTTTCTACTAAAGGCAGAGCTGATCTTTAATTTATTTTTATTAGCTGAAGACTAAAAGCAGTATGTATATATGCTGATGGTAGCTTTGTTTTCTACAGGCGTATCATTACCATCGTCCACCACGTCCTCTATGTTTTATCTGCCAATGGGAGTATCTCATAAAAATCACATGACGGTGAACATTGAAGGTAGTGTAGCGTATTTAATAAAGCAACACTGTAAACGCGGCCGATTTATTGTACTCTTAATACAATAATTCATTAACAAGGTCAGACGTTAAAGTAAAACCGGGTCAAGAGAAAATAACAGAGAAAAGGATGTGCTGGTACGGTACGTTATGCGTAGACCAACAACGTGTATGGTAAACTAAAAAGAGAGGTCTTGGGAGACACTAGAGTACTTGGTTGACAAAGATCAATAAAGTTCTAAAGAATAACAAATTGACAGAAGCGATGACACAAAATAGAGATAGATTTAGAAGAATGACCAGGGCCGACCCCAAGTAAAGATGGGACAAGGTCTAGCAAGAAGAACAAGAATTCATTGAAAAGGTATAGAACCTAAGCTTTGCGTGTGATGTAGACCCGGGTCAGATATTCGATCATTTCCGTTGAACTCCGACGGATGTTTTCGAGGTTAGCTACACGGCCGCAATCTCCAACCAACCACACACCCAGCGCACTTCGCACTATCGCTATATTTAAATATTAATTTGACAGAAATAACTAATGTAATAAAAACCATATTTATGGTTATCATCTTATCACTAACGTAAGTCTTCATTTGCTTCTTTCGTGAAGAAATTCTTCATCAGACTCCTGTGCTATAGGAGTAGAGAGTTCGTTGACGGACTCATCCAAAGCTCTACGACGTCAAATTTTAAAACTTTATGAAATGAAATATAGTTTACTAAGTCTTCATCATCAGTTGATGGACGTTCACTGCTGGACATAAGCCTCCCCCAAAGATCTTCACATCCATCGGTTCTGTGCTGCCAGGAGCTTCCTCCGACAATCGTTTGTATAGGGTTCATAAGGGAGGATTTAGGCCATTTTCCACCACTCTACCCCAATGCGGGTTGGTTTGAGCAAGAGTCTTGTTTGTTGATTAATAGGTCCCGTATGATGTGCGGGACACCTTGCACCCCATTAACCGCATATATTATATTACATGTGGTCCAGGAATCGAACCAGAAACTGATCGTGTTACTAGGCTGTTAACCGTCGAGTCGATGGTGTTCTATCTATTTGTTTCAAAATATAATTAAATAACGATTACGTGCAAATGTGCGTGTCACACAGGCGTAGTGTGGAGACATGTGACTGTGGCGTGGTTGGTGTTTAAAAAAAAAAGTGACATGTGTCATGAGGGAGTCAACAAGTCAAACAGCAGCGAGGTCGTGGTCACGAGGATCCATTATCGTGTCTCGTCTAAGCATAATATTTAATGTCTTGATGTAATGGAACTTGCTTCAAACGCAACGTGACATCGAGACTGACGAAACTGGAACGGATATTGTTCCAGTAACTATATGAACATTTTTCAGCTCAACTGATGGTAAATAATCTCCGCTCAGAGACGAGACGAGCGGGACGTTCACCTGATGGTAAGTGACACGCCAGTCCAAAACAACCTGGCCCAAGTTACAATGGTACACTGCACCACGTTCCACTCGTCGCCTTTAGACATAAGATGTTGAGTCTCATTCCCCCAGTCATTACACTAGCTACAGCGCCCTTCAAACCCGAACACAGATATCTATTCATAGTACTGTTTGCCGGCTGCAATGGCACCTACCTAGACGGTCTCCAGCAACAGAGATCTACCAGTAAAACATTGATGAATATCTACAATCTATCTGTTATATGAAATATGTCGATATGGAGATCTTTGTGGGAGGCCTATGTCCAGCAGTGGACGTCTGTCGGCTGATGATGATGATGACCGTTCTGCACTATTCATAATTCTGTAGTAATGATATGATTTATTAACAGTAGTAAACTATACAGCGATAACAACAATGTGCAGTATTATGCAAGCTGAAGTAATTTGTTGTGATGATTAACGGCATCGTTAATGACACGTACATTGTTATACAATGTAGTGCTTGTGTCTAACTGTGCGTTAAGTAATATTGTGTAACTTGTAATGGTTATTTAATATATGTTTACTGTGTAGACTATCACTTGGCTACCATTCCACCTGATGATAAGTGGTTTAGAAGGAAAATGTTCTTCTTTTAAAGACTGCATTTTTGGGTGTCATGTTACAATCTATCAAAAATATCCTTCTTCTGGGGGTAGTCAGAGATAAGTAGGACTTTGAACCCCCACTCCTTCTCTCCGCCGTCTTTCATGCCCCGTTGTTCAGAGACTACAGGGCTTTTCTATGTTATCATCATCATCAACTGATAAACCTTGACGAAAGCACTGACACCGGCATGCTCTAACTCCTGCCTGTTAGAATTAGCTATTAAAAAGCGGAGTACTTTGCGTATAAGTTTCTGTCGTATGCCTGCTGCCTACTTCAAGATATGTTTTTTATTGACTTGTTTAAAGGAACGTATCATCCTTTTTTTATTTCGAAACGACGAGACCAGAGAGACGTTCAGCTGATGGTAAATGATACGCCTGCCCATAACAATACTGCTGTAGTTAAAATTATATACATTGCACTACATTGTAATCGACGCATTGAGATAAATCAATATCTCTTTACCCCAGTAATTTTTAGCTGCAACGCCGTTCAAACCGGAATGGAGTAATGTTTGCACACTATTATTTGTCGGCCGCAATAAGAATTGCGGTAGTACTTAAGCGGTTTCCGTGTACAGAGAGACCTGCGGCCAGTGCGTTCAGGCTGCTTTAGGTTTGCCTGGCTTATTACATTAAAAAAAAGCATAATAAGTAATTTTTTGTGTCCGTGTCCTTGTAATGGTGAACATACGCTACGCCTGTACATGGTGCAGTTAACACAAAAACACGCGTCGGAACGTTACGGTACATCGCGCAACGGTCCCGGGTTGCGTGCCGGCGCGACACCGGCGGCACCGGCGGCAGACTTACCGTTACCGAACCAAACTCACTGCTGCTGGGTTTATTGTCTGGGCAACTGCCTCCGTGGCACAGGGGTCAACCGCTTCCGTAACTGTGTTTCCGGACACCTGTAACCACTTAAAACTAACCTTGCCAATTTAAATATATATATACAGCGTATATGTAGCTTAAAATGAGATAACGGCGGCACCGGCGGCAGACTTACCGTTACCGAACCAAACTCACTGCTGCTGGGTTTATTGTCTGGGCAACTGCCTCCGTGGCACAGGGGTCAACCGCTTCCGTAACTGTGTTTCCGGACACCTGTAACCACTTAAAACTAACCTTGCCAATTTAAATATATATATACAGCGTATATGTAGCTTAAAATGAGATAACGGCGGCACCGGCGGCAGACTTACCGTTACCGAACCAAACTCACTGCTGCTGGGTTTATTGTCTGGGCAACTGCCTCCGTGGCACAGGGGTCAACCGCTTCCGTAACTGTGTTTCCGGACACCTGTAACCACTTAAAACTAACCTTGCCAATTTAAATATATATATACAGCGTATATGTAGCTTAAAATGAGATAACAAATGTTGGCTCGGTGTCAAGGATGAGTTAGAGCAGTGTTTATCAACGTGGGGCCCACGCTCCACTGTTGGACAATTCGATTCGAATGGAATCGACACGAATTTAACTCTGCTATCTTTCGCTCCAGGCCATGCCAGATTGCATTGTCGAATTTAACTAAAAAAGCTTAAATAATTGCAGCAATTTCAGAAGATGGCAAATTCTTAAATAATATTTTTTTTATATAAAAAATTGTGTATTTTACTTAGGGGCATAGAATTTTAGAAAGGCTAATGTGGGGCTTAACACAAAAAGATTGTAAAATTTTGATGAGTTAGTGGATCCCATAATAAGGTGCATTAGGAACATAGCATGTATTAGCGTGTATGTTGCGCACTAGGGCGTAAGGGGTCCCGCACAACAACTCACGGGAGCAAAGCCAACCTGACCTGCTCGTGGTGCACTCTGCTAATCAACAGACGAGGCTCTGGCTCCCACCAACCCGATTTAGCCAAGCGGGTTGGGAAAAAGCCCACATCCCCTGCATATGAACTATAAATGACGGCCCCTAGTGTTCGGCGGTGCAGGATCGATATGGGACTCTTTGATGGAGGCCTATGTCCAGCAGTCGACGTCTATTAGCTAACGGTGACGATGATATGTTAGCATCAGTACCATCTATAATGTTAGCATGTGCTGAGATAACAACTCACCGACAAGTACATAAACTCCATAGTAATAAAGCCCCGATAGTTTTTATTTAAGCCGCTGTAAATTTTCTTTGTGAAATCTCTGTTTACGTAAAAGATCCGCCGGCGGGAGAATTATTTTTATAAACCATCGACTCTCCCTCCATACGTAACGAGTATAACAATGACGATAACGTAAAGTAACATTTCTGGATAATTTTTCAGTCTATTATTTCTCTTTTTTTTTAATCAACAAAGCAACTATACGAGCGGGACGCTCAGACGCCTTCTACTCTTGAATACACCTTCCCCAACTTCCCACAAGATCATAGAGGGTCTATCGGGGGACTTGCTTCCTGCTAGTCAATAAACGAGGCTCTGGCTCCCACCAACCCGCATTGAGCCAGCGTGATGGGAAGCGGCCCAAATCCCTCCATATGAACCACTATAAATTACGGGGCCTCCTGTGCCCAGCTATGAGAACAGCGCAGGACCGATCTATGTTAGAATCTTTGGGGGAGGCCTAGGTCCAGCAGTGGATATTTATCGCTTCGTTGAATAAAAAATCTGCTGATTCTTTCGTCATTACACTCTAGTGACGTTTACTACCACTGACGTCTGCTTGTTCAAGTGTCCACACCACCACCATCACATGGGGCCGTCGCGTGCGCCCTCCGGACATTTGTTATAACACGAGTGGTCGTTGTGCGCGCTCTTGATGATAAGTGCTCTTTGTTTTATTGTCACTTGCTAATATTTGTACAGTTCAAGACGTGTATATACGTCAATACACAAATACAGACACCCACACAGACACACACTCACATACGTTAATACATCAATATTGTCACTATTGAAGTGTTGACTTAGAGGACCTGACGAACATTTCTTCCTAATCCTTATAGATATCATTTATTTACTTTAAAACAGCGATGGTAAATATTGAATGTTCTAGTTTTAGTATTTACTTTAATCCTATATTGTTATGGAATATTTTTTTTGTTCGACCAAGCGACGAAACGGGTAAGACGTTCACGACTTTCACGTGTTTGTGAGTTACACGCTTACCCATAACGCAGCACATTACGCTCGTCACCTTCACACGAGATATGTCTCGTTACCCCAGTAATTACACTAGCTACAGCGCCCTTCAATCAGGAACACAGTAATGTTTGTACAGTACTGTTAATAGGTTTCCATAGGCACTGTGGTGGTACCTAAACGTACTCCATAAACTAATTAAGATGTAATAAAAAAAAAAGTTATAAATTTTTCTATGATGATAGTTTCACGTCGGCCTGTTCAATAGCGACATGTTAGTAGTTTTTTTCCTGTTCACGATTAGACCTAGGTATAATTGCCAGTTTGTATTGTTTGTTAAAAAGCTGTGTGGGAACGTGACTGCGGACGCGCTGGTGCGTCTGCTCAGTCTAAGCCGGCGCCTTGCGGCCTCTGGGCGCTCTTACAGCATTCACTAACAAGCTTAAACCGTGTACTTGTCACGCGCGAACGAATATATGATTTATTGTTATCGTCATAGAGTCGAATTTCTTTTAAACAAACTAGTATGAAACTATAAAATTTTCTTTGTGAACAGTGAAAGTTCTATGCGAAGCGTCACCGCCGCTTAATGGTTACGACCGTCGTACCGTGCGGTTTGTGACCTACGTGCTAAGGTTCATAGTCGTGTGATGCCAATACCTAAGCGGATTTGTATTAGTCTATTAGATTTACGAGTGGATTGGGAAGTACAGGTTAAGAAATTTCGGTAAGTTGTGATTCCCATACCATGTTAATTAACTCCTGTTATTAAGCAATGAGTTCTCTTTCTCTTAAGCTGTCTAATATCAATCTAAACTTATATATGCACTTTCTATCTCTGTCCTCTAGTAACTTATTATATTATAAAGTTTATTTTAAACTGCATATAATACACTATGATAATGTTTATGTAACTGTTTGAATTTCTTAGTCTTTGTCATTACTAATACAATTTTCATAACCCCTCCACAGTACCCTATGTGCCACAGTTTGGGTATCGCTGGATTGGACAGAGAAAATCATATTTGTTACTAGGCTCTTGTTTGTATAGACTTTCGAATGTCTCGCATTAAAAATAATTATTATTGAATTTGTTAGTAACGCAAGAATGAGGTCTATGCACTATTTATTGCCTAACATACTTCTGGACTATAATATAATAAACAATATTTTATAAACGGTTAATGGACTCCGTCTAGTTGTAAAATTTTCCATGAAAGTTTCAGTGATATTTCATTATTTGTAATGATTTAAAGTTAATACTTCGATATAAACTTCAGAAGTACAGTAATCAGGCAATGAGATATCTCTCCAATATGGTAGTTATTAGTAATTGAAACGATGATGCCATCAAAAGAAGATTGTGTTTGATCTGATCGCCCGCGGCAAAAGGAATAAACCCATCGTCGCCCCGGTCGTCGCATTAAACTCAATATGAGCCAGTTAAGGCGAGTAGTTAAGTGAGACGGACGACGTCGCGCCGACGCATCCACGGGTGGGCGTGGGCGCAACCATTGCACACCCATTCCTCTATCCCCGCTCAATTGACTTGGCATTTGATGTTTCAATAGTTCATTTTTTTTTTTTAATTTTTAAGCGGCGGATGAGCGGGACGTTCACCTGATTATAAGTGATACGCCTGCCAGTAACAATGTGACATTACTATGATATAGTCTACCACAACGCGCTCATACATTAGACGTTCAGTTTGGCCATACCAGCAATGGCACTAGCTGCATACCCTTTGCAGCTAGTTACACGTTAGCCGACAGCAAAGACTTACCAGCAGTGAATATTCACCTTTATTGGTGGTGGGTCTGTGTTGCCAGATACGGACTCGGTATTACAGTAGCTTTTATCTCCGCCGCTTAAAAGTAGTGTGCAAACATTACAGTGTTTAAGTTGGAAGGCGTAGCTACTAAAATGACTGCGGTTTTTCTTCTTCTTACTAGATTTTTTTTTAGGGGGGTGTCTTCAAAAAGATACTCTGCCCTCTGGGGTTTCTTACTACACCTTGTCCCGTCTTTACTTAGGGTCAGTTTGCCGTTATATATAATATTATAAATGTATGTCTCAAGGCGGCGAACGCAATATGGTGCAGTGTATATCATCCTAATTAGCACCACGTTCTTATAAACAGGCATATTACATCAGGTGAACGTCTTTGTAACTTAGTGTGAGGCAGTCGTAAGACCTGTACGTCATTAAAATTCACAGAGGCTGAACTTCCGGTGAAGAAATAACATCATATGTATCCAAAATGTCTCAAGAACAACTTTCGTGGATTTTTGATGTCCATCGACTCGCACTTGACTATTCTTATAAGATAAAGTTATTAATCCCTGCTGTGGGAAGAAAAGTCCTCCAGTAGTCCCCTACTGGAACTGAGTAGACTGATGGAGCGAAAAGGTCTAGATCTGGTTAAATCCTTTGTCTTAGGAGACACTTGTGTACATATGTCAAAATACTGTAAAGAGATTACATATTATTTATTTACAGGATATACAATTGGGACCCACTTTCTTCACCATTTTTTCTTCCACGATAGGAAGAGACAAGGAAAACTTTTGCCTGATGGTATATGACTCACCTGCCCATAACGAAGTTATACTAGTTAGGATGGCATCCACAGGACCTGTGTTGTTTGCTTTGAGACAAGATGTTAAGTCCCTTTACTAGAGATTTCACTACATACAACGTCCTTCAAACCGCAACATACGGAACACAGTCGTACAGTGCTATTTGCCGGCAGCAACAGGAGCTGCGGTGGCACTCACGTGGACAGACTCTAGCAACGGAGTACCACCAGTATCCAGTGGTACATTTGCGCAAGTATGTGAACACGGAACGCGTAATGGCGCCACGTCGCATAAACCGGATCACGGCCCATATCATCCTTATCTTATTTGATGTCTGATTCTATTTCCACTAGTGTTTATTTCTGTACATCTATTTTTAAACCTTGTGTGTTTGTCGAGATTTATCGCAGATGCACTTGTTTGAATTTATACCGACGACCTCGTGTTCTTCCACTGGATTAGTCAGTGTACACAGCGACTGTTCCCACTCCGCACCATCATAGGATTGAAACAAATCAAGATGTATCTGCTGTAAATATCTCTGTCGGGACAGCAGTGATAAGTGAAATATCACGGTAATCACTTGCTGTAACAAAGATGATGATAAGCTCATCTTCCGATACATCCATAATATCTTATTTATCAACTATTGCTAATGTTCAAAGGCGGCACAGCAATGCAATGCTGACCAAACGGCAATTACGATCAGCACTAGTGTTCAGCTCTTCCAAATTCCAAATAGTTTGGTATTCTTTGTATTATTCTATAAAGCGACGGGACGAATAAAACATTCACCTCGTTAGGATGATATACACAGCACCACGCTTTGCTCGTCGCCTTTCAATCCAGACCACAGCAAAGTTTGCGCAGTACTCCTTGTTGGCTGTATTAGCTACGACAACATAGACCTACCATAAATTTTTAGACAGACTAAACTGCTTATCTATTAAAATATAATTTAATCATTCATTGGAAGTATATGAATATATGGATGTAAGTGGTCCTGCACAACAACTCGAGGGAGCCAAGCCAACCTCACCCGCTAATCAACAAACTAGGCTCTGGCTCCCACCAATCTGCATTTGGCCAGCGTGGTGGGCAATGACTCAAATCCTCCCATATGAATTCCTACCAAATCGTTTGGAAATCTCTGGGGGAGGTGTACGTTCAGCAATGGACGTCTATCGGCTGATGATGATGACGATGATTTGAATACCGGAACATTGCGACTACAGCATCCTCATTGTTTTATCGTCGGGTTTATTACTTAAGGCCGCCCCGATAAGGTTTACCGCCGCATAATCTGGCTTTATTTAACTGTAATCACAATATATTTTGCAGCTCTCGTTATCTGCAAACGAAACAAAGCATTTTATCTGCCCTCATGTTGGGAAGGTTGCATTGCGGAATGTAGATCTGACAACTGCGCAGCATCCTACCTACATTCCTATCTACACGTTTAGCATAACAAGAATATTTGTCATTCCTAAAGTATATTTTTTTTAATAGACAATTTACGTCTCCACTGTTGAGGCACTGGCCTACCCTCAATATGGGGGCGATGGAGCCATAGTAACCACGCGGGCCCAATGCGGATTGGTGACTTCACATTTAATATGTCATCAGTACATGCCGAGATTCGAACCCGCGACCTTCGGACTGAAAACTGCACACTCCAACTATTAGACCAGCGAGCTACTAACATACAGTTAATATAATAATAGGAGGACCGGAAAGTAATGTCGTTTCTGCGCATGCCAATACTTGATTGTCATTTGTCAGCTCATTGTTTTGTTCAGAGGCGTACCAAAGACATTGTGAGGTTATAGTGATTTCTTTACTTATAGACAATTGAATTACAATTTTTTTTTGTAATTTTGGGTAAAATGGCCAGCCAAATACCAGAAGAGGTACACATCCGGCATTGCATGCTCTTTGAGTTTCGCAAGGGAAATAACGCAACAGTTGCTACCAAAAACATTTGCGATGTTTATCCAAATGCACTGGACATTCATAAATGCCAAAGGTGGTTTTCCAAGTTCAAATCGGGTAATTTTGATCTTTCCGACTCGTATCGATCAGGAAGACCATCAGCGTTAGACAACGACGTGTTAAGGGCGGAAGTGGAAGCAAATCCGTGTCAGACGATCGAGGAATTGTCAAACAGTCTCAACAAACCTTGGTCGACCATCCAAGAACATTTGAAGCAGATTGGAAAAGTAAGCAGAGCAGGTGTTTGGGTCCCGCATAATCTGTCCGAACAGAATAAGGCTAACCGATCAATCACATGCAACTTATTGCTTCAACGACACAACACAGAAGCGTTTTTTGATCGCTTGATCACAGGAGATGAGAAATGGGTCCTGTATGATAACCCAAAACGCAAAAGGCAGTGGCTCTCTCCAAATGAAATCCCTCGGAGTACTGCTAAGCCAGGTTTACACCCCAAAAAAGCGCTTTTGTGTGTTTGGTGGAGTATTCGCGGCATTGTTCATTTTGAATTACTGAAACCTGGAGAAACTGTTACTGCAGACCTCTACAGCGAACAATTGCAGCGAGTCAATCAATCTTTAATTGAAAAGTGGCCAGCGATTGTCAACCGAAAAGGCGTCATTCTCCAACATGACAATGCAAGACCGCACTGCGCAAGGCGAACTCTAGAAAAAATTAATGAATTGGGGTGGGAGGTGCTGCCTCATCCACCATATTCGCCCGATGTTGCACCATCGGATTTCCACTTATTCCGAGCGCTGCAACACTTTTTAAGTGGCAAAACATTTGCAAATTTGGATGATATCCAAAATGCCATCTCTAGATATTTTGCCGAAAAACCAATTAATTTTTATCGATCAGGGATTGAAAATTTACTCACTAGATGGCAAAAGGTTATTGACAATGATGGGGAATACATCATTGATTAAAAATAAAGACTCGTTAAAAATGTATGTGTTTGTATCTAGCGTAAGAAAACGACATTACTTTCCGGTCCCCCTAATAGTATGAAGCTGTTCTACAATAAATGATGAAATTCAGGCGTTTGTGATAAATAATAATCCTATGATTTCTGTCATCCATTCTCCAAATCCCTAAAGTTACGATTAGATTATAGTTCAAATCTTTAAAAGTAGGAAAATATGAAAGGACATATTTTATGAGGGTATTATGGTAGTTACACCGGTATAGGTTTGACTATCCGAGGATCGAGAGTTTATACCTCTCTCTCAAATGTACTTCATCTTTATCACTTTCATTAGTCAAAAGGATTGTATTAAGCAGAAATATCACATGATTCTACGTTCCTAGGTATCACAGTATCTTTTATCAGTTGCTGGACATAGTCATCTTCCAAAGATCTCCACATCAATCAATCCTCAGCTGCCCGCATCCAGCTATTTCCCGCAACCTTCGTCAGTTCGTCGGTTCACCTGATGTAGAGGGAAGGGGAGATTTATTTATATGTATCATATTAATATTTCAAACCTTCATTTATATATTGTATACGCATTTACATAATTTCTTCGTATTTTAATAAGATCAAGGTTTCAAACTATGCTGCCTATATCTGAGAATTGGACAATTCTTTATCAAGATTGATTCTGTGCGATCCAGATTGTGTTTGATAGCAGTGACCTCCATATAAATGTTACAAGGAACGAAATTTTCATGTCACATTGAAAACAATGAAGTAACGCATTATAATTTTAAATTGGATATTTGTTTTCGTGCTATTCGTAGTCGGCGATGACTCCTCGCTGATGTGTGAAGCACGCCGGTACGTAATGTACCTGATCGATTGCCGTGCTGTCGATATAAATGTAACAAAATGTATGAACTGCGTTACTAGCGTACCTACAGCTGAGAATTAAACAAACTTATTGAATTGTTATGTCTTGGAGAAGAGAAACCTTATAGACTTTTGTTTGGTGAGGTACGGAGGCTGAAGTACATAAGGGTAAATTTAGACGAAACTAGTTTTGTGGTAATGATACCTTCGTTGTAATCGTAGGAAATAGAGCAAACGGATTTGAATGTTGAATTATTACCATCGTTGTTGGACAATATCCGATATTGAAGAATAGGAACAAGGTTTAAAATCTTCGAGACAGTTGTTAGCTATTCTTAAACTCTTTCAAATGTTTTTATTGGTTCTTATGAGTTATATAAAAAAATTTTGTTTATCTATCTTTACTTGAATCTCAATATCACAGTCGTGGTTTCCCATATAACTCCCAAGTATTATTATAAGTTTTCTCCGATACGCAGTACGGTAGGTCCCGCAACAAGTCAAGGGATGTAAGCCAAACTCACCTGCACGTAGTTTACCCTGCTAATCAACAAACGAGGTTCTGGCTTTCACCAAGCCGCATTGGGCCAGTGTGGTGAGAAAAGGCTCAAATCCCCTCGAGTTGAATGTCTACAAATGACTAGTCTCAGTGCCTGGTGGTTTGGCGAACAGCACAGGATCAATCGATGTGGAGATCTTTGGGGGAGTCTATGTCCAGCAGTGATCCAACGGCTGACGACGATGAAACCCTATCTATTCATATAAATAAATGAAGGAAATAATGAAATCAGCTAAGGTGAAGTTATCAGTTGTTTACTACCTACAATGTACTTTGACGAGGGGACCTTAATAAATTAAAACGTTATCGATATTTTGATCGGTGACAACGCCACTATCTGTATCAGTTATTGGTTCGCGGTGGTATCCACGCCGCTGGAGCGTGTTCAGACGAACCGATAAGAGTAGTGATAACGGCTCTAATTAGTTGCCACTCTGCCGCTTGCCACCAGTCTCACCTGATCTCGCGCGCGAGCGGACGTACTCTGTCCCACCAATACTTCAAAACAGTTGATTCGTTGTGAGGTACTGATATATAGGAACCTATCTAAGCATGTATTAAAGATTATATTCGCGTGTGAATGTCTAAAAAAAATTTGGAACTCTTAAAACTGAAGTTATTGTAGACGGACTCATTGCCTATTTGGGGAATTCTTTACCAGCCAATCTAAAACATGAGGACTATATCTAAGGAATTTGTTTCCTAACAATATTGTTAAGTGGTTAGGTAGAAAGAGAGACAGGGAAAGCTTACCTCACCACCATATCATCATCATCATCATTAGCCGATAGACGTACACTCCAAAGATCTCCACATCGACGCTCGCATCCAGTGGGTTCCCGCGATTCTCACCAGATCGTCGGTCCACCTTGTGGTAGGCCTCCCATCGCTACGTCTACCGGTCACAACCAAAAGCCCTACTCTTGGGTTATATTATATATTTAGGCAGGAACAGAGAAGGAGATTGTTGCTAAACGATTAAATTTTTGTATAGATAGAGAAATTGTGATTTTATATATTATATATTATTCAAAATGATGTACTCCTTATGAATCTTCTATATTGTCTTTTACGAAATCAAGGGATGTATTTTGACGATAGGTGGTAGATATTATTTGAATACAAAAACCCTTTAAATCTTAAACGGTCCTTTCAAACAATTTTATCTTACGTCTCCTGTGCCTATTACCTATACACAGGATCCGGGTAATCCGTATACCAAATACGTAATAAGTCATTTACCAGATATTGTTTACGGCTTTAAGAATCTTTCGTTCAATTACTTAATAGCTTAGTTAATTAGCTCTTAATTAAATCTAACAACTGCAGCGAGTTAGCGAACGTTACGAATAGAATCAATATTTTTAAATAACCTAAAAGGAAAGATATAAGCATCATCATGATGATGATGATGACACGTTAACCTTACGGTGAACGTTACCTTAATTAGAATGTTAAAATGTTTCTTGCGACCTTCAGTCGTTTGGTGAGGTTCGTAAGGAGGAACTTGGTCATTTCCCACCTCGCTGGCCCAACGCGGGTTGGTGGGAGCCAGAGACTCGTTTGTTGATTAGCAGGGTGCACCACGAGCAAGTGAAGTTGGCTTGGTCCCGTGAGTTGTTGTGCGGGACGCCTTACACCCCTGACGTTGTTCAGCAAATGTATACTTGACTTCATCTCATCGCCATAAAAACTGAATGAAGAGGAAGCTGACACCCACCATTAAGTGACAAGTTATAACATATTGTTTTTGGTGATAGATCTAATTGTTTCCCTAATCGGGCTTCTAACAATATATATCATCTTTTTATAGCACATGTGAAGGTCATCGTTTAGCTCTGAGGTCGGAATTTACATTCACACAGCATAGATGAAGTTCCTATATAACTTACCTCGTCCATCATTTGGGCAGCTTTAAGTGGTATCTCATACACAAAGTGATTAAGTTACGTGTGCCCCGCCGGTATGCCTACTCTAGCGGTCGAGAAGTTCCTGGCCAGGATATCTTGCATTGTAAGTATCGCTTATGTTCAGTAGGAGACGTGTGACGTACTAGCAGTACCTACCAAACACACTATAGATGAATCCCCTCATCATCATCAGCCGATGGACGTCCACTGCTGGACATAGGCCTCCACTAAAAATGTCCACATCGTTAGATCCTGCGTTGCAGTCCGCATGATCTCCGGCACCGCCGGACATTAGTGTTTGTCGTTTGTAAGGGTTCATATAGGTAAATTTGGGCCATTTCCCATTACTCTGACCCAATGCGAGTTGGCGGTAGCCACAGCCTCGTTTGTTAATAAACAGGGTGTACCATGAGCAGGTGAGGTTGGATTGGGTCCCGTGAGTTGTTCTACGGAACCCCTTACCCCCTTTACACCCTATGAAGCCCTCATCAATAATGGAATGATTTTTTGTCTATAGATCCTTTGGGTATAAATTATGAGTACTTTTACATATTTCTAAGTGTTCTCACTCGCAATAAAAGTAACGCAAAGTTTTCCCACAGCTGGGACTGTGAGCAATTGGGAACTGCGTAGATGTTTTCACATTTAGCTGATGCTAGGTCTCTGTTGCCGGAGACCATGTAGACACCATCGCAACCCCTATTGCAGCTGACAAATAATAGCTTGCACACATTACTGTGTTCCGGTATGAAGGGCGCTTTAACTAGTGTAATAACTGCAGTAATGAGATCTTATGTCTTAAACCGACGTATACCGCATGGATCACGCGTTGATCAACATACATCATAGTAAACAATGAATATGACTTTGCCAGAGGTCGCGTCTCCGAATGGCCTCGCTCATCATAATCCACAACTGATTAGCAGCTACACAGCCATGTACCATGCAGGTCATCAACCTACCAGCCGTAGTTTCTTATGTAACAATGGAACTGCTACACGTGATCCTGTTTAACTGATCATATTTGCGGCTGCTTTGAATGGTGACCTTCGATGATTTTGTACTGACTTATCCAAAATGATCTATCACGTGAAATTAATTATACATTATGTAACACATTAAGAATAAAGGCTGAAGATAGTGAAGCGTCTGACCCCCGAATACTCCAGCTCATTTTTTTTTCTTCGTTCACCCGATCCCAAGTGATACGCCTCCCCATAACAATATTGCTAGTTAGGATGGTATATACTGCAACAGGCTGTACTTTGGAAAATCTTTTTACCTTGTCAATTACACTAGCTCCAGCGCCGTTCAAACTGGAACACAGTAACCTGGACGGTTTGATGCAGCAGAGGCCTACCACCCAGTTCTGATATGTTGCAATGTTGTTCTCAGATATAAACTGATCACTTTACAATCTCCATATAGTGTTCTTGGATTTTGGAATGGAGTCGAACCGGAGACCTCCGTGTTACAAGGCGGCATCCGCTGCTCTATTGAAGCAGTTGAAGTAGACAGTGATAATATTTTGAACGTGCTCAACAACAGCCTATTTACATTCCCACTATTGGGGCACAGGCCTATCCTCAACACGAGGGCAATGGTGCCATAGTACCCCGCTAGCCCAATGCGGATTGGTAACTTCACACACCCCTTAGAAAAATCCAAATTCATGTGTAGGTTTTCTTTATCGTTTGTATTACACAACTTAAATATTAAGTCATTGGTACATGCCGAGATTCGAACCCGCGACCTTCGGAAAGAAAGCCGTACGCTCTAACCATTAGGCCAGCGGGATATTCCTTGAACGTGCTACATGTGTTTTAATATGAGCTTTTGAGAGGGCATCGGTTCGACCAATAGGAGCAATACAGCTGTTCAACGTTATATATATATATATAATATATATATTATATTAGTTTATAATGTATATATGATATCGGTTATTGGTGTAGGTCGTGTGAATTTATCATCGTAATTGTATGTAGTGACAGCAAACAAATTGGAGTTCAGTCGGTGACGGTGGTGGTGGCGGTCCACGGCGCACGCGCACGCGCAGCGGCTGATATGGCGAGAGCGAACACCAGTTGACCAGCTGTTTTACTATGGACGTTCATATCCGTCGTGAAAACAGCATAGCTTTTTTTATTATTCAATTAAACGACAAGACGAGCGGGGCGTTCACCTGATGGTAAGTGATACGCCCGCTCATAACATGGTGCTTGTTAGTATGATATACACTGCACCACATTGCTGTCGGCGCCTGACACATAAGATGCTGAGCCTCGTTACCCTAGTTACAGCGCCATTGAAACCCGAATCAAGTAATGTTAGCACACTACTGTTAGGCGGTAGCGATAGCTGTGGTAGTATTTGCCTAGATGATCTCCGGCAACAAAGACCTACCACCAGTAGACCACGACGGCTTGTAACGTGTACATCCGTCATGAAGACAGCACTACTGTTTGTTACGACGTGTATATATGTAATGAAAACTACAACTGTTTGTAATGGCGTATATACCCGTAAAGAAATTATTCGACCGTTTGTTATGACGTTTATATCCGTTATGACTTTTTAAGTTAAATAGTGATCAGTGATAATATTCCTTACGTTTTTACAGTTATCATTACATTAAGCTTTAACGAATTTTAATGCAAACGACAATAATTAGAATCATATTAAGTAATCAAAAAAAAATATTTTTTTAAACAATACTGACAAAGACCGAAAGGACGTTCTTCTGATGGTTAATTAATTGGTCCAAGATGAGGCAAAGTACAACGTACCTACCGCTCGTCGCTTTAAAACATTATTCAATACATCAGTAACAATGCAATAATCTTTGGTAGACGTTGAGTCTTCAACGTATATCGGAATCGAACCCAAACCCCCGCCGTACACTGAACCGTCGGGGTACACAACCGCATTACGTCAATCGGCGCACCATATGAATGCGAGAATAAAGAAATTAGCATCGCAAAATCAATACGGTCGCGAATGGTGCGCGCCGCTGACGCTCGTCACCGCGTCCGTAAATGGCGGCGCATGCGCACCATTGAAAGGGCCCTTTGTGGCGAGGGTGTTGCCATTCAAAACTGCGCCTAATTGGACAGCGGCCAGGGCGATTTGTCACCGATTAGGCCGATAGTGTACACTCGGCACACAGCGACGCGTGGTACAAGCTAATGCATCGATAATACAAAAAAACGCTCCCGCTCGTACCTTACCGACTTTTTAATAGATCACATGTTCAGTAGATGTACATGTAAAATATTTTCAATTTAACCACATGAAAATTATTTAACTCAGTTTGAAAAACAAGTCTCGGATTCGATTCTTGATTTTCCGTTGAAGTACAACGTCGTCTAAAATCCTATTTTTACAAAATTGTATAAGAAGTCGTGACGGCTGAGTAGAGGCATTCATATGTGTTTATAGTTCAAAAGACCTAGGTTCGATCGCACTGGATTATAGTGCCTGTTAAACTGTCATCTCATAAGCAAATCGATATGAACTAAGAACAATGGTTTTTATGGATGATAACTTCTACCAATCCGCACTTGGCTAATATGAAGGATATATCTCCTCTATTCTCTACTTTTGAGAGTCAGTATCCCAGCAGTGGGAACATTAAGAATGTCGTTTATAACTTGTAAAGTTCATTGGCTGTTATCAATTTTATGCGGGCATCGTTTATTTTTCGTTGCGCGAAGCGACGTTTCATCCGACGCCGGTTACGATGATACATACAGCATCATATTGTGTTCGTCGGTTTAAGCCACATGCCCAGTAATTTCACTTGTTATAACCAATTCTTGATTAAGACTTTTTAACGGATATATGCGATGGCAAGTGATAAACTTGCCCATGACATTTCTATATTAATTCATTATATATACAACTACCTCCAAAAATTCAATATCTCTCAGCGTTGACTGGCAATAAATGCTACCTAGGTATTAATAGGTGGACCGGAAAGTAATGTCGTTTCTGCGCATGCCAATACTTGATTGTCATTTGTCAGCTCATTGTTTTGTTCAGAGGCGTACCAAAGACATTGTGAGGTTATAGTGATTTCTTTACTTATAGACAATTGAATTACAATTTTTTTTTGTAATTTTGGGTAAAATGGCCAGCCAAATACCAGAAGAGGTACACATCCGGCATTGCATGCTCTTTGAGTTTCGCAAGGGAAATAACGCAACAGTTGCTACCAAAAACATTTGCGATGTTTATCCAAATGCACTGGACATTCGTAAATGCCAAAGGTGGTTTTCCAAGTTCAAATCGGGTAATTTTGATCTTTCCGACTCGTATCGATCAGGAAGACCATCAGCGTTAGACAACGACGTGTTAAGGGCGGAAGTGGAAGCAAATCCGTGTCAGACGATCGAGGAATTGTCAAACAGTCTCAACAAACCTTGGTCGACCATCCAAGAACATTTGAAGCAGATTGGAAAAGTAAGCAGAGCAGGTGTTTGGGTCCCGCATAATCTGTCCGAACAGAATAAGGCTAACCGATCAATCACATGCAACTTATTGCTTCAACGACACAACACAGAAGCGTTTTTTGATCGCTTGATCACAGGAGATGAGAAATGGGTCCTGTATGATAACCCAAAACGCAAAAGGCAGTGGCTCTCTCCAAATGAAATCCCTCGGAGTACTGCTAAGCCAGGTTTACACCCCAAAAAAGCGCTTTTGTGTGTTTGGTGGAGTATTCGCGGCATTGTTCATTTTGAATTACTGAAACCTGGAGAAACTGTTACTGCAGACCTCTACAGCGAACAATTGCAGCGAGTCAATCAATCTTTAATTGAAAAGTGGCCAGCGATTGTCAACCGAAAAGGCGTCATTCTCCAACATGACAATGCAAGACCGCACTGCGCAAGGCGAACTCTAGAAAAAATTAATGAATTGGGGTGGGAGGTGCTGCCTCATCCACCATATTCGCCCGATGTTGCACCATCGGATTTCCACTTATTCCGAGCGCTGCAACACTTTTTAAGTGGCAAAACATTTGCAAATTTGGATGATATCCAAAATGCCATCTCTAGATATTTTGCCGAAAAACCAATTAATTTTTATCGATCAGGGATTGAAAATTTACTCACTAGATGGCAAAAGGTTATTGACAATGATGGGGAATACATCATTGATTAAAAATAAAGACTCGTTAAAAATGTATGTGTTTGTATTTAGCGTAAGAAAACGACATTACTTTCCGGTCCACCTAATATATGCGCCCTTTATTTCATCTACAGTAAAGAAATAAATGAATAACAGTAACAGCACCATACTGCTCTCATCGCGTAGACACGGGATATCAAGTGGAATCAAGAAAAGATGATTCAGTCGAAGATTATCAGACTTCTCAGCCGTTCAGCCCAGTAGTCTGGGAACGGTAATTATTTTCTAAGCAACCAACCAAGCGAAACTATTAAGGTAGCGCTAGTTAGGACGATATAAACAGCACCACATTGCACTAGTCGTTACTTCAGTAATCTCATTAGCTACAATACTCTTCAAACTGCAACACAGTAATGTTTCTACAGTACTTTTTGTCGGCTGCAATAAAAGCTTGGTTGGGACCTAGGCGGTCTCCGACAACGGAGACCTATCACGAATACATTCTATTCTATTTAATAATAGACTTAGAAGTATTAGAGAAGAATAGAAGTTTATTCAATATAGAGATGTAAGGAGTCCCGCACAACAACTCACGGAACCCAAGCCAACCTCACCTGCACGTGGTGCATCCTGCTAATCAATAAACGAGGCTCTGGCTCCTACCAACCCGCATTGGGCCAGCGTGATGGGAAGTACCCCAAATCTGCCCATATGAAACCCTACAAACGATGGCCCTAGGTGCGCGGTGATGCGGGCGGCACAGGACCGATCGATGTGAGGATCTTTGGAGGAGGCCTATGCCCAGCAGTGGACGTCTATCAGCTGATGGTGGTGGTAGAAGTCTATTTGTTGAACAGACCTTCACATATGGAATATGTATGATAATGCTGATGTTTTAGACACGACTACTTAATACTTTCATCATCATCATCAGCCGATATCTATCTAACGGCTGTTGGTGATGATGTCTTAATACTTTATGTTATTTAAAATTAATTAGCTGTAAACAAATGAATATTATTTTTATATCGACCATTAAAATGAAGCACTTAATAGTAACAGTCATCTTCAGATGTAAATAATTGCGGTTTTAGTGTCGTTATACTGCAGTTATCAGCAAAGTTAGTTATTTTTTTTATTGAGCCCTCAGTCCTTTGAAGCTGTTATGGTTATATAACTAAGAGCGCAAACTTCATAAACAAAAAAAGCTCAGCAAGAATTAGACCAAGACTTTGATAATCGTGGAATTAGTCTTGCTATTTCTAGAATCGATCGATGTGGAGACCTTGTGCGAGGCCTATGTCCTACAGTGGTCGTCTGTCGGCTGATAATGATGATTGCTAAAATACTTCTAGTCTTGATCTTGGTGTTGCTTATTTAGTCTTGGTCGTGATTCACATACTCAATCTTGCACATTTGGTTTTGGTTTAATTCCTTCGGTCTTGCTCGTGAGCATTTATCTCGGTCTTGCTTTTTCGCAAGACCAACACCAACTTTCATCATCATCATTATCAACATTATCAGCCTTTGTTTATCAACTGCTGGATACATGTCTTACCCAATGTCTTCTACCAAATGCGATCCTCAGCTTCTCACATCCACCCACTTCCGACCGCGCTGATGATGTCGCCAGTCCTATTTGAAATGGTTACTATTCTAAAATGTGTACTGTCTTTATAAGGAGCGGTTTAATTATAAACGTTAAGTTGCAATTACTAGTAGAATTTCAATCTAGATCTAGTTGTAGCCAGTTCGAAGTTGCTCTATGTTTGGATGTACTGTAGTTGTCTACATTGGCGACGTGTACGCGCGTTGAGTTCGCGGCAACGCATTCAAATAAGGAAACTGTGTAGATCCATGTATATATCATTTTAAACGGGATTTACCTCGTTGTATAGAAAAAAGAGGATTTCATTAAACAGTATTACAAAACTAAGCTGAACCCTAGATACAACTTGAACTTCATTTACTTTATATTAACTTTATGATACTTTCTTTTGATTTCTTACATCTGAAAATACTGATGATAAGTTTCTATATATATAGGAATTGATATTGTTTTTTTTATTTAACGAGACGTTCACCTGAAGGTAAGTGATAATACTCCCGCCCACAACAATATGACATTAGTTAGGTTATTATTCACAGCACCATGTGCTCATCGCCTTGAGACAAACGATGTTGATTTTCGTAACCCCGTGTAACTAGCGTGTAAGTAGCTACGGCGCTCTTCAAACCGGAACACAGTAATGTTTGCACAGTACTGTTTGTCAGCTGCGGTAAGCACTACTTAGTCAACCTGAGGCAACAGACACCTACAACCATAAATCTGTCCTAATCAGATGAAGCGACGAGCAGCTGGATCCGTGATAGTCCTATGACTAGCAGTGGACTGACGCGGGGTGGTAATCAATTTTAATTTCGTTTAGTACTGTAGGTGTATCTACATTTTGTTAATATCGTCAGCGTCAGTTACGAGCCCGCCGGAAGCTGGTGACTTGGGCCGCGCGCCGCCGGAAGCGGGGCCGCTCGCTCGTCGCCATTGTTGGTGCGCCGCAGTGCCCCGGCGCTGCTCGCTGGCCCAGCTCAGTCCGCTCGCTGCAGTCGGTGCAGCTGCCGTGTGGCTACCACTCAGGTCTAGCCGCAGCCGTTAGACGCTGCAGTGCATTCGTCAAACAGTTTACATTCGCTTCAGATTTGTCACTAATTAACGTGAATTCGGTATTTCTATAATACATTTTGACGTCCTCTTAAATCGAAACGGCGCGTTAGTCATTCGCTTATGATTGTTTGTGTTACATCAAAGGAGGATACATTGTTAAGTGACTTCAGAACAGTATACACGCTTAAACGGATCAGTGCTCGTGTGACGGGACTAAACTCACCAATAGTCCTTCGCGTCCTCAAATAAGTGACAGTGAATGTTTTTAATAAGCCGTCGATGAGAAGATGGTTGTATGGTACGTCACGGAGCATTGTAAAGTTGAGGTGAATATTCATAATTTTCTAATATCTCTTCTCTTCATTTCGCATTATGGCTAATAGACAAGTCCTCAAAGTGATGACAGTTACACTTAATATCGTGAAGCATCCGCAATGTACTCCGTATCACACGGAAGTCAGTCCATGGCGATGCTATTTTGGAAGCAGCTCTATAATATAAAGCTTAAAGTTAACCAGGCAGGTTCGAAGAAACTATTTCACCATATTTTAACTCAGTTACCCATCAAATATTTCACGGGCACTGAAAGTATAGTAATAACTGTAATGAGGCATATGTACGTAATAGTCAACTAAAACTCAATGACTTCACATATAAGGAAAATATTTACGTTTTTAAATCCCTACTTTTAATAAAATTTTATTGTTTAAGGATATGTATACATTTGTACATTTCTACTAATGAAATACATTTAACCTACAGCACAACATATTCACGAATCATTGGTTAGATTGGATATAAAATAGGTGAAGGTGATCAGATCATCACTTGATATTGTGCGAACGTTATTGCATTTGGACATATATGTACTCAACACTGATGGTAAGTGATACGCCTGCCCATAACAACGTGAGACATAAGATATTGAGTCTCATTACCCTCACTAATTTCACCAGCTACAGCGCCCTTCAAAGCGGAATACAGTAATGCTTGCACACTAATGTTTGGCGGCAGAAATAGGCGCGCTGGTGATACCCAGCTAGACGGTCTCCGAAATCAGAGACCTACCTTACGTTCACTCAATTTTTTTTTTTTTTTTTTTTAATAGGAAATACTAACGTTATAACGGGTCACGCAAAAAACTCACGGAACCTAAGCCAACTTCACCTGATCGTGGTGCACCCTACTAACCAACAAACGTGGCTCTGGCTTCCACCAATCCTCATTGAACTAGCGTGTTGGAAAATCGCCCAAATCCCCCCCATACGAACCCCTAAAAACGACGGTCCGTAATCCCAGGCGGTAGCCGACTCCGCGCTCACTGTGGACCGATCGAAGTGAAAATCTTGGTGAAAGGCCTATGTGTCGCAGTGAATTTCTATCGGTTGATGATGACTAGCACCGTGTTCTTATGGTGAACTTACCTTCAACTGACCGTCTCGATCGTCTCATAGCTTCGTAGAATAAAAGTGTTTAATCATAATAAGTAAGAAACTGGTTAACCTCTAAATTTGACGAACTTGATAAGACTACCTGTTCTTCGCCCGCACGGCTGGCTGTAACATCCCCGCAACTTTTTTGAGGGTACCATTTCGGATACTCCGTTCTTAGCTGAGCTTTACTTGACAAAACGAATATTCTTACCAAATTTCAAGTATCCAGGCCTAGTGGCTCCGAAGATATCGTGAAGAGTTTCCACATAGGAGGGGAAATCTATTATATATAGATTACGTGAAGTTTATCCACATCATCGATTTATATTAGATCAGCAAATTCCTGAATATTAGGTCGGAGATATTTTCACGAACACATTAACACATATTTTGAATTGGTATATCCTTGGATATAACCAGGTCAGGAGCTGCGGAAGGCGAGTGTTTATATATATTTAATTTAGCGACCCCGTTCGCTCCGTATCATTGCTAGGCGTTATGGATGTACTGTAAACATTCTCACTTATAACTTTACTAGTCAAAAGGCCGACAGACAAGAGAATTGACTGCTGTTCCAGTTACATTAAAATCTTGTAATTATAATGAATGTTTAATTCTTATGGAAATTGAATTTAACAATGATAATTGCACGCACGGTATCAGTATAAGGGGTGTATTTGATTTCAACTTCACTCCATTGACTGGCACTGTTACTCAACAAACCAATAAGCTATTGGCGACAAACTGCAGACTAAGCTACATATGAATAAGATACGTTATTTTATATTTCCTATAGATAATGCTATCATCGTCAACCGATAGACGTCCCTTGCGGATCATAGGCCTCCTAAGATCCCTACATCGATCAGTCCTGCATCGCCCGCAGCGCCGGGCACTGGAGGCTGTCGATTTAAGGGGTTCATATAGGGGAATTTGGGCCATTTCCCACCACGCTGGCCCAATGCGGGTTGGTAGATAAAGCTAGCACGGTCAAAATAATTCTAGACTAAACTATTGTTGTGTTTAGTTAAAAAATTCATTGACATCACTCGTTATTTCATGTCATCGACTCTAGCGATTAAAATTGATCTTAGTTCAGTGTTAGAGAACTAATTACTTTTAAATTAAGAATGAATTCTGGAAATATATAAGGTCAATAGATGCAAAGGGTCCCGTACAACATCTCATGGGATCCAAGGCAATTCTCTCCTGCTCGTGGTGCACCCTGCTAATTATGAGGCTCTGGCTTCCACCAACCTGCATTGGGCTAGCGTGGTGGAAAATGGCCAAAATCTCACCATACGATCCCCTACATACGATCCGACCGATCCGCCCCTAATGTTCAGCCCTACCGGCGGCCATGCTGACTGTATGTGAAGGTGTTTGGGGAAGGCCTATGTCCAGTAGTAGACGTCTATCGGCGATGATGATGATGATGATGATGATGATAAGGTCATACAAACAGATATATATATATACATACATACATATATATCACGCCTCGTTCCCAGTGGGGTAGGCAGAGACCACCTCTCTCCACCTGCTGCGATCCTGGCACACCTCTCTCGCTTCCTCCACTTTCATAAGCGTCTTCATGCACGCTCGTCGGTTGCGAGTGATTTTGACCCGGCCTTTCTTTAGGACATCTCCGATTTGATATTTGATTTTTTTTATATATAAGGTTGGAAAATATCTCCCTTCCGCTTTTTTGCTCTTTATTCAATGCTTTATAAAAAGTGTTACAGTGATCGGATTTAGTTCAAATATGCGCCGTTTTGTTCGATAATCTGTATCCATCTAGACGGCAACTTCATAATACCTCCCTCGTAGAAGCCCCCCTCCTTATTTGCGAAGAACTCGGACAGCCACTATTCATAAGCCTCTTTTGAGTTCAACTTTACACCACCAAGGGCGTTCACCATGGACAGGAACAGGTGGTAATCACTTGGCGCTATGTCCGGGCTATATGGTGGATGCGATAAAACTTCCCATCCAAGCTCCCGTAGCTTCTGACGAGTCATCAACGAAGTGTGTGGTCTGGCGTTGTCCTGGTGGAACACTACACCCTTCCTGTTGGCCAATTCTGGACGCTTCTGGTCGATCGCCTGCTTCAAGCGGTCCAGTTGTTCGCAGTAGATGGTAGAATTAAGCGTCTGGCCATATGGGAGCAGCTCATAGTGGATGATTCCCTTCCAATCCCACCAAACACACAGCAAAACCTTCCTGGCCGTCAATCCCGGCTTGGCCACTGTTTGGGACGATTCACCGGCCTTCGACCACGACCGTTTTCGCTTGATATTGTCGTATGTGATCCATTTTTGGTCGCCGGTCACCATCCGCTTCAAGAATGGGTCGAGTTCGTTCCGTTTCAGCAGCATATCGCAGGCGTTGATTCGGTCCAGAAGGTTTTTTTGCGTCAAATCATGCGGCACCCAAACATCAAGCTTTTTTTTGTATCCAGCCTTCTGCAGATGGTTTAAAATGGTTTGGTGACTAACTCCCATCTCCTGGGCGATGTCACGAGATGCCACATGCCGGTCTAACTCGATGTAGTCCATGATTTGATCGGTATTTGTCGTCACAGGTCTTCCGCCGGCTGGCTTATCCATGGTGTCGTTTTCACCGGTTCTGAATCGTCGAAACCATTCCTCCGCGGTTCGAAGTGATAGAGTACCATCCCCCAAAACACCATTAATCTCACGGAACGTTTCTCTAGCGGATTTGCCTTTAACGAAGGAAAACTTTAAAATAGCGCAAATTCGGCGTTAGTGAACTCGCATGTTTACACGTCTATAACTGTTGAACGCAATATCCAAACTAATTATGCATAGCGTCGTTTTGTAGGTTATGTCAAGACCTTTCAAATTATGTATAGTATTGCCAGATACGAGCTCTGTAGCGCTTTGTACATAGCCGCGAAATTCAAAAGACAAAAAGGCGGAAGGGAGATATTTTCCAACCTATTATAATATATATATAATTTGATTATTGACACCTACAGTACCAAAACGTCGGTTTAAAGTTAACTGTCCTAATCGTTTGAATCTGTGGTCTAGTCATTTTTATATCTGTGGAGATTCTCTTAATATAGCTATTAGTTAGAATTAATTAAAACTGTTTATAACTTGTTAATACTTAGAGTGAAGAAATTTGCACTACTGTGCGCCCGTCGAACCTGAACACAGGAATGTTTATACAGTACTATTTGGAAGCAAAAATAGGAGTTGCGATGGTGTATAAACGGTCTACAGTAACAGAAGGTTTACCACCACTTGCGGTTATTATAAAATTTTAATTTTACACTTTCTAGAGATCGTTTGAGATGAAAAAAATTCCGCTACAATGTAAGCGTGTAATTAGTTTCGAGGCGTCACTTAAGATTGTGTATATAATTTCTTGGAAGCAATTTTTACTTTATAATTTCCCACAAGAGGTCGGCCGCTGCATCTCGTTACCGTTACCAGGTAATTCCTCCCACGGTATCGCGCCGATGAGATCTCCGAACAATGCGGCCGTGAGTTTTATACTTTGGGCCTTCAGATCGGCGTGAGATTGAGGAGACAATAAATCACTGCCCCACACCGCAGCCGACGAAAGCCGTCGCACCGTCGTGGAAATCGGCGAGCTCATCTACACCTTTTTTCTGGCTGCACCTCCAAGCGAACATTTTAAGATTTTTTTTTATCTCAGTACAGTTACAAGTTTACATAAATTGCTTCCTAAGTATAAATCTCCTGACATTGCTCCTTTATTTGTAGGATTTGGGGTCGATATCTTTGAAAGATATCCTGCTTCTGAAGGGGAAGCCAGGGTTATGTGAGATACATACTCACTAAAACACCTCTATGATCCGTATCAGTACATTCGGAGATGCTCAGCGATCTCTTATAGAACGCCCCGGTACCCCTCTATGCTTTGTATTACACATCTCTGAGAAGCCTAACTCTCCTAGGCACCATCGCTGAGCCATACTTTGTCCCACGCAGGTTCACTTGTTGAGCCATAAGGGTCTCCACGCTCAAGTCCCGCAAAACTCCTAAACCCTTTTACTTGCTTTCTACAACAGCCAGGGTTTCTTCTTTTTCTTCTTCGGTATCACTCTTCACAGAGTGGTCGTGATCATCAATTCAGGTGTTCGTCGCAAACTCAACAACACGTCGCCATTCCTCTCTGATGGTCACCTTTCTAGTGCATTCATACAGTGGAACCTTAGACTTTGCAGAAAAATTGTGACACGAAGTCTACGTCTTTTAAGTTGGTTATGGATAGAGAAATAACTTCCTGTTCTATTCGTCCGCAGAGCGAGCAGTCGTCACCGTTCCGACGCTGGACGACCGGCAGCGGCGCCGGCAGCTCCTACCGCCACCACGACCATCGCAACATTTACAACAAGGTAAGACCGCCAACGCAATGTAAACATCTTGATCTGTTAGATCATGAGTGATGTGATGATTGTACCACACCAAGTTATGAATGAAGAATAGTACAAACTCACTCACCTGATGATAAGTAATTCGTTTGTCCATAACAAAGTGGTGCGAGATAAGATGATATACACAGCACCACATTCTGCTTGACGCCTTGTCTTTAAACCAGAGAGCAGTAATGTTTGCATACTACTATTTGGCAGCAAGAACAGAAGCTACGTTAGTAAGTGGCTAAACGGTCTTCGGCAGGAGTCACCATCAGAGAAA
Organism: Troides aeacus; assembly: GCA_033220335.2. Lineage (NCBI taxonomy): Eukaryota > Metazoa > Arthropoda > Insecta > Lepidoptera > Papilionidae > Troides > Troides aeacus. Next base: position 1,201,142 of record CM067288.1, read on the forward strand.
AGCAAGACTGTACTGCATACAACTGCAAAGGCTGCTCGTATAGGAGGTTGCGGTAGTAGTTACCTTTTCGTGTGTAAGAGGTGGAAGGAATGGTGAGAGATACCTGGCTTCGTAAAGAGCATAATGGTTATGCAAAATTTCTATCCACTGAACAGGGGTTCCACTGAACAGGGGTACCAATAAACGACTGAATTTGAATGATGTGATACATACATGTTTTACATGGAACTGATCGTTTCCGGTTTGTATGCGTGCAGCAAATGAGCGAGGGCACGGGCGGCGTGAGCGGCGCCGGCGGCGGGGTGGCGCGCTGGTCGCTCGGCCTGGAGCAGCTGCTGGCGGACCCCGCCGGCGCGGCGGCCTTCGCGCACTTCCTCGCCAAGGAGTTCGCCGCGGAGAACATTAGGTCAGTCGAAGAATAATGTGTGAATATAACTACCTCCTCTTCGTATTATTCGGTCATTGATTGCTTATATTAATATAACGATATAGATTATGTACATACAATTATAATAATGAACATTGACTGGAACAATAACGAGCAACGTTTGTTCCGTTTTATTGTTTCACCAACTCGCATTGGGCCAGGGTGATGAAAAATGGCTCAAATCCTCCCATATTAATCCCTACACGTTGTAGGCATCTTTGGGAGAGACCTATGTCCAGTAGTGCACGTTTATTAGCTGACGGTGATGATTGTTCCAATGGTTGTATTGAATATAAGTAATTGTTTCTCCTTTGCTGTTGTATGTCTGAAATTCCAAACGATTGTCTCTCATTTCGGTGTATTGATGACCTGTACCTTTGCCGTCTGCTTCCAACAATTCCCAGCGAACTGCATCAAATCATCAGTTTCCTGATAGGCTTCTCACACGTTGGTATCAATTTTGATCGTACTAGGAGGTTATACAAGTCTAATCTTTAAGCCACCAGCCCACTTCTGACATACTAATGATATAAACTATGTCAACAACTTTTGTTTTTGTACGGACCTCTTAAACCTTTCACACCTCACACTTACGCCTTTTACAGGTTCTGGTGGTCTTGCGAGCAGTACAGCCGCAGTAGTTCAGCGGTGCGCGAGCGTCTCGCCGCCGAGATCTGGTCGCGTCACCTCGCCGACGGCGCACCGGAGCCGGTCAATGTGGACGCGGCGGCTCGTCGCGCGGCCGCAGCCAAAACGCATCTGCGACCACCGCCCGACGACCTGTTCCTACAGGTACAATAGTCACATGGAATTTATATGAACTATACAGCTATATAGTCTAAGTCCAGCAGTGGACGTCAAACGGCTGATGATGATGATACAGCTATATATATAGATATACCTTTCAAAAGAATAGAACGACCAGGAGAAGTTGAGCTCATTAATACGTGACATAATAACTGTACGCAGCACCACCATTACGCCTGTCGCCTTAAAACTTGTATAGGTTAAGAAGATCGCTGTTGGCAAATTAATTAGTTACAACGTCTTGACGACATGAACCAGCTATAGCTTGCACACAACTCCTCTGTGAGCATCCTATCTTTGTGGTTGTTCTGCCCACGGAGTTATTCCCCATAGCACACCATCAAGTTCTAGCCTATTATACTTACTTATTCCAAATGAGAGTGTTACAATCTCTAGTAATAATCCACCAACACTTGTATTATATACGATTTCATAACCACATATATGTCCATCAGGCACAAAAGCAAATCTTCAACGTGATGAAGTTCGACAGCTACCCTCGCTTCCTGCGCTCGAGCGTGCACGCGGAGTGCGCGCGCGCCGACCTGCGCGGTCTGCCGCCGCCGTACGCGCCTGCGCAGCCCAACGGCGAGGATGCCACGCCCACTAAGGTGACATCTCAAACACCCATAATATACTATTTTTGTCTCTTAACAACATTTTACTTCTAATAAGTATGTTCAAAAATTAATTATATTATATAATATCTATTTGCTTACCAGCAGAAAAATATAGGTCTATTAACTTTCCCACTAATTGGACTTCTCTAACTCTAACTTCTCTATAATCTCTCACAAAGAAAAATTATAAGTAATTTACTCATCAAGTTCACCAAATTTTTGTCAGTGGATATCAACATTTCTCAAAGTCTATATCTTACAAAGGCTGTAAGGGATCCCACACAACAACTCACGGGACGCCGCAAGCCAACCTCACCTGCTCGTATTGCTCGTCCTGATCAACAAAAGAAGTTCTGGCTCAATATGAACCTTTACAAACGTAGAGATCTTTGGGAGAGGCCTATGTCCAACAATAGACGTTTAACGACTGATTATGATGATGGTGCTTTACAAATGGAATATAACAGAGTTGCGTTAAATTTTTTATATAATTGAATTTTAATGTCGCACACAGCTGAAGAAGTCGGCGTCAAACGCGTCGGAGAGACGGCGCAGTGGCGGCGCCTCGCTGCTGCCGTGGAAGCTGCGCGGCGCCTCCAAGGAGCGCGCGCAGCCCGAGAAGCCCACCGAGCGCGCCGACCCACCGGCCATAGCCGATGTAATTACATACACAACATACTTACAATTATAAGATCTTACCAAATAGTACTCACGCGCATCGTTTAGCGTAAGAGCACGCTAGAAGCATGTAGTGTTTTCAAACATTCGAATCGTGACTATCATTCACATAAATAAACCACAATCACTAAGCAAACATCGTAATTAACATCTAGCAAATCTTCAACAAACGGAACGCGAATATAGGATGTGCCGGCAGTGACTTGCGGTACTTGTCGACGGAAAATCACTGCGACAGCGTAATCCAGCCCCACCCCCACCCCCACCCACCCACTCTCACACCAGCACACTGCGCCTTATCTAACGTACGTAATAAAAGAAAATCTAATATGACAATTTATATACTAGTAGGTCGCTGGCCTAATGATTAGAGCGCGCGGCTTTCATTCCAAATGTCGCGGGTTCGAATATCGGCATGTACCGATGACTTTAATATTTAAGTTATGTACATTTGTGAACTTTAATAACAACAGCGAAATACAAATGGTGAAGGAGAACATCGCGAAGAAACCTGCACATGAATTAGAATTTATTCTAAGGTGTGTGTATGAACTCACCAATCCGCATTCGGCCCGCGTAGTGACTATGGCCCATCGTCCTCATATTAGGGGTAGGCCTGTGGCCTAGCAGTGGGGACGTAAATTGGCTGTTTGAATTTTATATCGTAATAGTTCATATCACTGTGGAACAAAGCAAGACTGTTATGGCGGAAATTTCACAATATTTGTGTAGCTCCAACATCGAACCTGGAATGCATCATCTACATCAGATTGACATCCATTGCTGGACAAAGGCCTCCCCCAAAGATTTCGACATACAGTCAGCTTTGCCTCCGGTACCGCTAGGCACTATGAGCTGTCGTATGTAGGGATTCATATGGCAGGATTGTAACTTGGAATACAGGAATATCATCTCTCATGCTCATGCACCACGGAAGCTGTTTATCTTCTTCTTAAAGTGCCTCTACAAGTAGGGAACGTTGGCGATCAGCGTGGTACAGTCCTTTGTCTCTGGTTCGGCGAAACAATTCAGACGCCGCAGGTATGCCAGTCATAACCATGACTTTACGGACATACTACTTGACGGAGGCTGTTACATTATATAAATATAAGGTTGGAAAATATCTCCCTTCCGCTTTTTTGCTCTTTATTCAATGCTTTATAAAAAGTGTTACAGTGATCGGATTTAGTTCAAATATGCGCCGTTTTGTTCGATAATCTGTATCCATCTAGACGGCAACTTCATAATACCTCCCTCGTAGAAGCCCCCCTCCTTATTTGCGAAGAACTCGGACAGCCACTTTTCATAAGCCTCTTTTGAGTTCAACTTTACAACACCAAGGGCGTTCACCATGGACAGGAACAGGTGGTAATCACTTGGCGCTATGTCCGGGCTATATGGTGGATGCGATAAAACTTCCCATCCAAGCTCCCGTAGCTTCTGACGAGTCATCAACGAAGTGTGTGGTCTGGCGTTGTCCTGGTGGAACACTACACCCTTCCTGTTGGCCAATTCTGGACGCTTCTGGTCGATCGCCTGCTTCAAGCGGTCCAGTTGTTCGCAGTAGATGGTAGAATTAAGCGTCTGGCCATATGGGAGCAGCTCATAGTGGATGATTCCCTTCCAATCCCACCAAACACACAGCAAAACCTTCCTGGCCGTCAATCCCGGCTTGGCCACTGTTTGGGACGATTCACCGGCCTTCGACCACGACCGTTTTCGCTTGATATTGTCGTATGTGATCCATTTTTGGTCGCCGGTCACCATCCGCTTCAAGAATAGGTCGAGTTCGTTCCGTTTCAGCAGCATATCGCCGGCGTTGATTCGGTCCAGAAGGTTTTTTTGCGACAAATCATGCGGCACCCAAACATCAAGCTTTTTTTTGTATCCAGCCTTCTGCAGATGGTTTAAAATGGTTTGGTGACTAACTCCCATCTCCTGGGCGATGTCACGAGATGCCACATGCCGGTCTAACTCGATGTAGTCCATGATTTAATCGGTATTTGTCGTCACAGTTCTTCCGCCGGCTGGCTTATCCATGGTGTCGTTTTCACCGGTTCTGAATCGTCGAAACCATTCCTCCGCGGTTCGAAGTGATAGAGTACCATCCCCCAAAACACCATTAATCTCACGGAACGTTTCTCTAGCGGATTTGCCTTTAACGAAGGAAAACTTTAAAATAGCGCAAATTCGGCGTTAGTGAACTCGCATGTTTACACGTCTATAACTGTTGAACGCAATATCCAAACTAATTATGCATAGCGTCGTTTTGTAGGTTATGTCAAGACCTTTCAAATTATGTATAGTATTGCCAGATACGAGCTCTGTAGCGCTTTGTACATAGCCGCGAAATTCAAAAGACAAAAAGGCGGAAGGGAGATATTTTCCAACCTATTATTACGTAATAGCATTGTATTCTTATCGAATATATGTCAGTTGGTATACAATGAGCTCATTTCATGTATGGTGTTAGTGTCAGTTACCACATGTGGTCAAGTCTTAGAGCGTTGTCGACAGAAAAAGTTAATTATCACTGTACAACAAACAACAATTAATTACCGCGAACATTAACATTGCCCGCGCCACACCCACGAGCAACTTATCAATAATTGCGCTGTGTAAACTCCTGCGCAGGCGCAACACGCGACACTCGCGACAACCACGATTTCCGAGAATCTGTTTAATCTTCTCTATTTGTTTTTCTAATTACGTAGTTTGTTTTACGTTCGTCGTGACAGATTTGTTGCGAAATATGTTGTAGCTTTGTATCTGCTAGCAGAACATTGTTAGACCAAAAACTTTACCTTTCCTGGTGGCTAGTCTATATTGCAAGAGACCGTCTAGGTCCGTTAAAAGTATTAATATAATAACTTGCTAAGGAAGAGGTTGAACTCTTCATTCTTGATAAGAACAGCAGAGTGGAATACTGGTGGCAGGTGTCTTTTGCCGGAGACCGTGTAGGTTGGTACCATCGCAGCGTCTCTTGCAACCGATACACAGTGCAAACATTACTCGTTCCGGTTTCAAGAGCGCTGTAGCTAGTATAATTATTGCAGTAAAGCGACCTAACATCTTACGTGTCAAGTCTATGAGCACAATGTGGTGCATGTATATATCGTCATAACTAGTGGCACGTTGTTATGGCCGAGCGAATCTCTTACGCAGCTTTGAATAAAGAAAAAAACTTAATGAACTGTATATATAACAGTTTGTGTCAGTACAGTAACTGTATCAGTTGTGGTCTTTACAGTTTCCTATGTGGGATTTCTTCCCTTGTTCAAAATGTATAATTTTTTTGTGTTAACAGTAGAATTTTTTTTTTATATACATTGCGGAATCTCAACTTCTTCTCGTCCACTTTATTTTTAAATCTCTCGCTTTTTTCAAATTTATTGGCGCTATTAATTTTTTTTTCTTTATCATTTTAGGGGCTTTCAGCCTATTAAAGCTATGCTAACCCCATCGTAACCTTTTATCTAATTATTACTATTAACTAACATAATACTAAGTACAAAAATACCTACTACTTTTAATTAAACTAAATTACTATTAATTAAATTAATAAAATGTGCTTATAGATAATTTTTGCTGCTACTGATGTCGGTGCAAATAAAGTACTCAGACTAGTACCCAGGCTTCAGACGTCAATTTGTAAATTCTCTGGCGCTATTAATTAACACACCTTTTATATTATATTTTTGCTATAATTGCAGGTGGTGAAGTCGGGCGCGCTGTGCCGCGTGCTGCTGCCGGACGGCGCCACGTCGGTGGTGGGCGTGGAGGAGGGCACGCCTGTGCGGCGGCTCGTCGAGCGGCTGCTGCAGCGGCGTAACCTGCCCGTGCACGCGTACGACGTGCTGCTGTGCGACGAACAGGTACGCAAGTGTGCATTCACACACACGCACACACTCACACATACGAATATCGTAACACAATACGTATTCATCGACGCAAGGACGACGGAGTGGTAGCCTTTCGATTATATTAACGAGAACAAGGAAAGATTGGAACAGTCTAACGGCGTCAGTGTTTCCATCCAGGCATAACATGGGAATATTTAGCAGTGATAAGTTACTACTAGACCAGTTCGTTTTAGCATCGAAGACATGTAGTCTTACCACTAAATAGGGTCCTAGCAAAGCGCTAATCTTATAAAGTAAAAAAAGTAGAATATTATTAAATGATACTCCTGTGGCACAGAAACACATCTCTATTAACTGCTATAAAACAAAATTTAATTGATATACGATAACTCATGCCCGATGCTGCTACTGCTATGTAGACTCGTAACACGTGAAAACGAATTGTCACGTAAATCCTTGTGAGTAGAAACGAAGGTGATGTAACAATAGAGCTGAGTGAGTAGGAAACGACGGATGTTGTTAATTGACGTTGTGTTTGTGTGCGCGGGCGCAGGGCGCTTGGCGCGCGATCGACGCGTGTGCCGCGTCCTCGGTGCTGGGTGGGCGCGAGGCGCGCGTGGAGCGGCGCGTCGTGCTGCGGCTTGCGGTGGGTGCGCGCGTGCTCGCGGTGCGCTGTCGCAGCGCGCGCACCCTGCGGCACGTGCTGCGCCCGGTGCTGCGCCGGCACGCGCCCGCGGCTCGCGCGGTGCTACGCGCCGGCCGACCGGTTCACCCGGATACACTGGTGCACGTGAGTACACTACACATTTCTATCTTCTTACACTGTATGTGCGCCGAAAACGCACAGAGACGATTTCGTTGATACAAACCTTCAGCTCTGCGCTCCTTGGCTTTCCATTGAAAACGCTTGATATCTATAAGAGTTGAAGATGGATATCACTGCTGCGTTACTTTTATTAGTCGTAGCACAACAAGTCTACATAACATAACCTGCGATGTGGTAACGGACAGAACAGAGGAACCCTGATAATTTTCTAAGAATATTGTTTTCTTAATATAGTATGTTGCGGTCTTGCAAACCTGACATTTTAACTGCTTTTTACTTTTGTTATTTATTCTAACCTATCTTAGCCATAAACAGTAGGTACAATTACTCAATGATGTGTCTTAACAATCACCTACTAAGATTTTTTTGTTTAAATTCTTTGTACATTTTGGTGAATGGTATAGTGTATGATTAATTGTTGACCTTATAAATAAATACTTAAAACTGTTTTCCTGGATAAAAGTTAATCATAACTGTCAAATTTAAACCGCAGTACTCATTTATTTAAAAATTTGAATTTTGTCCCCCAGGAGTTAGATGGCGCTTTGCTGGAGATAGTAGAGGTGTGCGAGGGCGCGGAGGGCGCATCGGTGGAGGCGCCAGGCGTCACGGGGGTGGAGGCGCGGGATGACGACGCTGATTCCCTGTCCGACCTCGCGGTGCGACTGCAAGACGACGCAGAACTGATGGTGAGCTACCAAGATCAGTCTTTTTAATCGATAAATCCATATATAGCTAGATGCTGCTGTTTATTTCTATATGTAACTGTAATGCAGTAATGTTTATTAATAAAACGATTATATTTTTACAGAGCATTTCTAGTCGAGCCCGGAGCGAGTGCGGAGGAAGTAGCGCAGGTGCAGTTTCCGCCGGCGGCGTTAACAGTGCCGGGGGCGTCAGTACCAACGCCACCGGGAGCAATAGCAACGTCAGCAGCACGGGGAGCAACGGCAGCGCAAACGGGGTCGGGGGTTGTAGTACGGGAGTCTACGGAGCGAATTCGGCGAGCGAGGGGGGGAGGGTTCGCGCAGCACTCAGGCCCGGCCCTCCACTACACCATCACCCCCCCGGTGAGTTAATGTGTTTATTGATATATTTATTTATTCCACTCTGCTTTAAAATAATAACAATATAAATTCTCAAATAGCATTTAAAATGACTGCAAATGGTATTGATAAAATTGTGTTTTGGTGAAATGGGACGACTGGATTGATTGTATTGACAATCAAGTGAGGATTGTAAGTGATACACCCGCCCAACCACACCGTGCTCAAGTTAACGTATTACTACTACAATAACACATACACTTATGGCTACTATAAGCGCTGCTGCATCTAGCTACACAGTATTCTCTAGCAACAAAAACTAATCGTGTGTTTGTCAATAAGTAATGTTTTATTATATCGTAAATGGTGTTTTATTATCAATACGACTGAATTGTTTTAGAATTCTTGGAGAACCTGCGCGAAAAGCAGCGCCAGAGGCAAAACCCGCGGACGCCGCCGCCTCTGCCGCCCAAGCCCGCGCACCGAGCCGCGCCCACCGTTGTATGAGACTGCAAGCCAATCGCCAACATACTGAAACGTGATGAATTTCATGAAGACTGAATTTCAAACGGAATTCAGTAATTAATATACTGCCTGCAGCTTACAAAGTTTCGAATGTTACAAACCGTCACACCTATAACTATCTAACTAGACCCGAAAAAATTTCTCCACGATGTCCTACTTTGGCTCTTCCATTAGCCATGATCTGGTAAAATAAAATCTGGTTTCCACAGCCATATATATAAAATATAAACATTTTCGTTATCAAACCTCATCTGGCATTGGCTGGTACATTCTGATACTTAAAGAATACATGCGATGGACTAAACTAAACTTCATAGTGTTACTCGAGCTGATTACCAAGAAAACTATTTAACTAAACAATAATTTAGTCTCCACAAAGTATATACAGGTACAGCATTTATTCCGATAACATGATTGTATAATTATCTCCTCATTATAATATTTATTATTAAACGAATCATTCTAACAGACACACACACGCTCTCATGCTATCATACAGGTATTCAACATGTTAACACAGGACAAACTGGTTCGGACTGGACTCGTCCAAAAATAACTATATATTGTAAAATTTAAAATTGTAATATAATGTATGTTAGAAATATGTGTTTTGTATTATTAAATGCATTTAAAAATATGTAAATCACTTCACTATCATCATCATCATCATCAGCAGCCGATAGGAGTATAGTTACACAGTAAAAGCTCCTTATTCGCGCTTCCTTCATTCGCGTTTTCACTATTCGCTGATAAAATTTCTTTATTCGCGGATCAAATGAGTATATACATAATAAATGGATTCCAATAGTTATCCAACCTAATATCCTTTGTAAATGCCGTCAAATGTACTTACAAAAAATATTCCGTATTAACGGATTCTGTATTCGCGGATTATTTATTGAACATATATCCCGCGAATAAAGAGCTTTTACTGTATGTATATTATTTCGATACATGTAAATCTTTACTTCGTCTGTTTGATTTATAATACATGATATGTAATATATCTGTGTTAATTGTCAATTAGTTTTATTATTTTTTTATGTATGGGCTAACATAACAATTGACTTCAATTTCACGTGGTGTTCAATGACAATGAGGACGTGGATGGTGAAGCGCACGCGCCCAGAACACTCCGAATCCCTTATGTTATCTGCCGAAACACAGCCGTGCTGTTATGGCGGCAGATGTACAATATAAATGTGGTAGATGATAAGCGGGTTCGAAATAATTCTATTAATAACTAAAGTCCATAAATGTCCCCAGAATCGAACCAAGGACTTCCGTTCGGTTAACTAATGCGCCATGGAGTCAATTAAAATATTCGAGTATATCTGTATTATATAAATATGATAGCCGTACAAAATTAAGTTTTAATCTGTGCCTCTTTGATATGAACCCTTTGTAATTTTGGAAACTCAGTTTTCAGTTATATTCTAGAACTTAGTCTAGACTAAAGCATTTAAAGTACTAATTAAAATAAATGATGATGTTATTATTATAGTATTGTAATTTAATTTATTGTAACTAATTAATATATGAGAGATGGAGCTCCGAGAGCCACTGGTATTGCAATAAAATAGTTGTATATTGATATTTCTTGTTTCATTCCAACATCAGGGCTTGGCTGAAAGACCATGGTCCCAGTAAAAAGTTGTCATCATCATTCCAGTCATTTATCTTGCTGCTAAACATATGCATCCCCAATCTAGAGGAACTGGTCTGATGTAATCTTCATTCGGTTCCTATGAACACAGGGATTTGTAGCTTTCCATCATAAGTAGAAAAGACATTTATCAAGTGTTGATGGACGTCATAAGTCCATGAAAACTATTGCTCTCTGAACGTAACAGTTGAGTTTTGTGTCTAGATTTAGATTTTCTTAACCGGAAACAGAAGGAATGAAAATGCACCTCTACTAGCCGTACAGTATATACAATTTTACAAGCGTAAGTCACACGTCACTCGAAAACCAGAATGATCATAATGTAAAATTGTATCTATGGCTACAGTAATAGAGTATTTATAAATCCAGTCCATGGTTTTTATTAATAAGAGAAAAGATCTCTTTTAAATCGAGCGATAATTTTCAATATCACCTAATGGAAAAATATTTTATGTATAACTATGATGTATTTTAAGATAACTATTATTTCTCTGTGTTCACAGTTTTTTTTGCTGCATTCCCTGTGTTTTTTGACTGAGGCCTACGTTTTTCTATGCTTTACCATCTTTTTATCTCATTCCAATCACTCTCATTTGTCTTTATTTTCTTCTTTCATACCAGTTCTCACTGTAGTATTCACTCTTTGTCATTCTCCATTCTATTTCCTTATTGCATTCCATTCTCTTAAATAAGTAAGGACAACCGTCGATTACAACTATCAATATACAATTGATCCTAATCCCTGTTTTGTGGTGTCACTTTTACAATATTTCTGTTCTGTTCCTTTTTCTTTCTTAATATATATTATTTTTTTTTTTATTTACCATTTCCCATTTTGTTCTAATGCTTATTATTATTTTGCAATTTATTCCCTTTATTTTTCTGTCATAACTCTATCTGTTGTCCTTCCTATTGATTTTCTGCAAAACTAAGAATGTGCGACGACTGCTCTCCTCGCTCATCAGAGAGGCAATGCTACCAACGCTTATCCTTTTTGTATTTACTTCGTGGTAAAACTATATTATAGTCGGTATAAAGAATACAGTGATATGTTAGTTTATACGCAATGGCCGCCCAAATCTGGTCAGTCAAGCAAGTACAATATGTTCAAACATGATATCGCGGTGCACGCGGATATTCGTGGTCTTCCATTCATGAAGATTATTTTATTCAATTTAAAGTTCCACTATTGCAAAGTTCCACTTAAATAAAAACACAAGAACAGTTTACAAACTAGTTTTATTCGGTCTAAGATTTATTTTTCAGCAATAGCCGGTACTTCCTCGGGTTCATCTAGAGCAGGCAGCGGCTCGGGCTCCGGTTTGAGGTGCGTGAGTTTAGAGGGTTCCTTGGACGGGGCCCAGTCCGGTATGATCTTCGCGTGAATGCGCCACGTTCCGTACAGGTTGGCGAGGTGCTTCTCGAACACGATGTACTCGAGGACGTCCTTCGCCAGGATCTCGCTTCCGTGCAGTAGCCGCCCGAATCGGTCGTACACCGCCAACTGCTGCCTAGTGTGGAACCGCACGGTTACCTGGTAAAGAGTATAACATCTGTACAAGTTCTCCTTTGTAAAACACAATTAGGTTGGCAGAATCTGCACCAGTGCGCTACGTAGAAAATTCTGGAGTCTCTCCTAATGCACTCAAGTATACCTCCGAAAGGATGTTAGTGGGTATAAATTCCACATAACCCTGTCTTTCATCCTGAAGTAAATATCTTTTTAGAAGATTCCCGTTCCCATCGGTGTTAAAAAAAGTGGGTACTAACGCAGCGCCTATTCCAGTCTAAAGACATTACTATGCTCCGGTTTGAAAGGCGATGTAGCTAGTGTAATTACAGAGGTAACGAGATCTACGGCCATGTCTTAAGGCGACAAGCACAATGTGATGAGTGGGTAAGCGTGCGTATCACTTACCATCAGGTGAGTTTTCATCATATTTACAATAAAATAAATAATTGATTAGTAAAGGCCAGTCCATGCCATGAATCCATTGGCTAAACTAATTTAGATCGGAGTATTCTTGGAAACAAGGAAAATATGTCACCGTGCATGCAATGATCATACATAAACGAGGATATATACCTTTACGAAACTTTTTTCCTTTAATTAAAAGTGTTAACTTATTTATGTAAACAAAAAGATAAATTTTTACCTGACCAAATATATTCTCCTTGGAAATGATGTCGGTGCAACGAGCGTGCACCACCCGCGGCGGCTCCAGCGACTCCAGGAACCGCCACTTGATAGTCTTCAAATGCGAATTGTGTCGGAACTCAGGGTACGCTTTCTCCGTGACGTAAGTCCTCAATGCAACTCGGTCATTGTTCACCAGGCTCTCGTGCGCCTTTATGTAAATATTTTGTGCTTGAGTACAAAACTCACTGGTACTAAATTCCTCCTCAAATGACTTGATCTTCCGCACTGCCATCATAGACTTTGACTTCTTCTCAAGTAACTGTACTGTCTGCTTGGCGCGGGTCGGTGATACGATAGAGGCTTTTCCATCGCCTTCCGGTGGGACATACTGCTCAAACACACCACCTGAACAGTTGAAGGTAATGTAAGTTACTACTGAGTTAATAATGATAACAAAACTTAAGTAGACATTTACATACGAGTTTTAATTTTGCTAAGAATTAAACAAGAAGTACCAAATGTATATTTATAAAGTATAAGATTTACTGATGGTAGGTACTTGGTGACAGAGACTATCTAGGTAGGTCCCGTAGGTACTTCCTTACTGTATTCTGGTTTGAAGGGCACTATAGCTAGTGTAATTACAGAGGTAACAAGACTTAACATCTCACATTTTGTGAAGAGAAGTGCAATATGGTGCAGTATACTACATATCACCACTTACAGCATTTACCATCATGTGAATATCTCTCTCATTTCATTATTTAATTGAAAAACAAAAAGTTTGGTTAACTAATAATTCAACCAATTTTTAACCATGTCAACTTCTGGACAAGGATTTCTACATTGATCAGTCCCACATTGCCCACATTAAAGATTATTAATTATTTATTCAATACTCTTGACTGATTATTAATTGATCTATAGCTAAACAATATATGTTAGCGTATTCATAAATTGACCATTATTATAGTCAACTGTTAATATTGTTGTTAAAAAATATATAACTACTTACCTGTAGCAGAAATGTAGATTGGACGCTCCGTCCAAGGCCTTGCAGGTAATACACCCCTCTCCTTCATTTTCTGTCGCATTTTCTCCATAGATAGATTACTGGTATCTTCATTTGGATTTGGTAAATCGATTTTTAAATATTTTGCTGCCCTTTCCTTCTTAAACTTGGGGTTGAAATGTTTAGTGGTTGTTGTCCTACATGGCTGTGTATACATAGGCGCATAACGCATCGGGCAAAGCTGAAGAAATAAATACATTAATTTTAATCTATCCCTTATTACTCTTTTAAATAAAAAACAACAAAATACAAAACCAACCTTAAACAAAATTGAATTGGCCATATTCTTTATCTTAAAATATGTTTTTAAGTGTAAATTCTTAACTCATGACTTATTAATAATTTACCAGAATTAGATAATACTACAGAATTATTTTTATTGTTAAAACCTATATCTTTTTTCCAAGAAATAATATTTTCTAAATGTCATTACAGATGAAATATATTTACTATTGAAAATATTAATAATGGCAATACTTTAACAACGCATCATTAACTGCAAGACATAATGTTATTACTAAATCACTATTATAATCAATAAATGATTGTCTATTACTTTAGGATAAATTGGACAGGGAGCTTTTCTTGACTGAACCTGAAAGGATCGAACTTAATGGAAAACCTTCCTTTCTTGGAATTAAATAATGAAATACGCGATGTAGTGAAAAAGAGATAATAAATTGTTTGATTTTTATGTATGAATGGGTACGATATTTTTTATATCTAAATCTATAAATAACTATATTATTTATTTCAAGAAATATGAAAAAACATTGAGCTTGGCTCACTTGTCACACTTCCTGACGTATTGTATCTATTAAAAAGTAACAATATCTATGGTGTTTTGTTTTTCAGCCATTTTTAGTCATATGTTTTCCTTTCAAATAGTGTTTTTTTAATAAAGTGGTACAAAATTCATCAAATTATTGTGTTATTTTATTTTAAATATTGTGTTAAAATTTAAGTTAAATATATACTAGTTACTGAACAGAACATTAATTTCTGAAGATCAGTGATCAATATTATTTACTTTTGTTTTGTTGTGTACTATCTTAACAATTTAAATCTTATATTCATTACGGCTTAAAGTTTTACGATCAAGAATACTACCAAGCTCATTTAAATTCATAGGAGACTAAAATTAAATAAATACAAGGCTAAAAAATAATTTAATCGATATTCGTGACCTCAACTTCCGGATATCCGGTGACTCCATACACGTTGTCTCTAGTTCTCGAGGGAATAGAGATCGTCGCAGCGTTTCTTTCTTTTCTGAACAGGCGCAGTCCGAGAGAACTCGCAAAAGGAGTAAAAGGCTCCTACTTAACCTGTCACTATGTGAGTATTTGTGCGCTTATTAGTATAATAGTAGACTTGAATTGCATTCTGTCTTATATTAAAATCACGCGATATAAAAGTCCTTGCTGAGTCATAGAACAAAAAGTTTATTGGGGTATGATAATTTTTAAATAGAGGTTGGAATTTCGCTATTGGTTATATTGTAATTGATGTAAGTAGCAATCGCTGTGAGTCTCGGGGGTGTTATTAGTGATACGATATCCGGCTGCGGTATCGGGGGCGAAGGCGGGCGATGACCCTGCCATGACGGCTAACGGGTCCTCCGCGCCTACCTCTCCCAGAGTCATCGTTTCTAATGCCACGTGTATTTCATTTCAGCAATATATTGTATGAGTCAGAAGGTAGAAAAACCAGTATTATCGGGTCAACGGATCAAGACCAGAAAAAGAGGTAAGTTTTTTTCATGTTTTTACTTAACCTTCATGTTAATATGTTCACTTTGAACGTACAAGCTAACCTTAAACTTCAAGTTATTAAAATAGGTTAGTTCATTATTTCATTTTAGACGTCTTCACTTTATCCGACTAAGTTACTTTCTTATGTACTTTAAAGGTTATGTTTGATCCAATTTATGACTCCACTTTGATAACTTATAAGCTGTCATTCAATTTTATTTACTGATAAATAATTACTGAAGTTTTACAAGTGCTGTTAAGTACGATTGTTCAATGAATAAGTAATTTTGAGAATTTTATGTTTGTCATTATTAATAACAGTTAATTAGCACTGAGGTTTTATAAGTAGCGTCCTTAATATTTTTTTCCTTTTTGGATTTCCTTGCAATTTGCAAGTCGTGGAATTTATATTTTGTTTTTGCATGCATTCTATTATTATTTTGTAATTCTTTATATGATTAGAATTATTAAATGACTCAACTTCACATTCGTAATTTTTCGTAGATACCACCAATAAATACACAATGTATAATCTAGATATATTCTTATAACTATTTATACATGTTTATAATAGTTACATATGCAATTATTTTGTTTAGTAATTGTTTTTTGTGTCAATATTTGTTTCCAACAAAATATACATGACTTCTAATCATTAATTTCTAGGGATCAACATAAATAAATTACACATTTCATTTACATATTTATTAATATTACTTACTCTTTATAAAGAAAAAATAATGTTTAATATATATTGGAAATTAATCAGGTATTATTAAATTAGAGATCTTTGTGTAAATTTCATGAACACAGTAATGACAGTGACACTATTTTTTATTATTTGTAGAAGATTTGTCTTATTGTTTGTATTAACTTTACAATTTCATAGAAGAGGCTCACCACTATTCTGGGGTTAGGTAAATGCTGTCCTTCGAAATTACTCACCTTGTTACACTAAGATTATAAGATAATGCATCTATTATCTATAATAAAATATTGATTAGGAAAGTGAATGTAAGATTGTGTCACTCTTGTTTTTGTTGTCTACAAATACAAACAATAGTTTATATTTTTATTTTTCTTCTGTTTATATTTTTCTAGTAAAAGCTCGGCAGTCAATAGAATTGTCTGCTGTTCTAGTTATAAACAAATCTTGTAATTATTATCAGTTACTAATTGTTATGGAAATTGAATTTAACAATAATAATTGTGGCATCAGTGTATATGGACTATTTAAATTGTGTGGCAACTTCACTCCATTGGATGTTACTGTTAACAAAACCAATAAGGTATTGGTGACAACCTGACACACACTTAAAGCTGCATATGAATAAGATTTCTGGCATAATATTTTATTGAGTAGACAATAACAAATAGAATGCTTGCTAATCTGTATACTCTGTGAGATGAGTACTGCAAAAACTATCAGTTGGGAGATCAGTTCAGCAATGGACGTCTGCTGAAGTACTGAAAAAAAATTTTTTCAAAAAGGTTATTGAACTTATTCATTGTTATGATGAAGTAGGAAAATATAAAATTATTAAAGCTTTTGTTGATATATTAAATATAATCAATTACAAAGTATAATTATAAGGAAAAAAAACAAGGAAACAACATTGTTTGCCACGACAAGTCTTATGAATAGGTTTTATTGAAGGTTGTTAGTCTATTAGAAACAAGTATACTTACTAACTTACACCCACTGGGTGCAAGCAATGTGGGACAGATTGACATGGAGATATTTGGGGGAGGCCTATGTCTACCAGTGGAAGTCTATCGACTAATTATGATATTTACTAATAGTTGTCTCTTTTGTAGCATCAAAGAACTTTCTAGAAAAATATAGAAAGCTCTTGAAGTGCATATCTAATTGTGTTCATTCATTTCATTGACATTTTTATTGAGTACCATACAAACTACAAGTTATAGATTTGCAATAATTGGTTTAATATATTTACCTAATAGATCAGTGTTTCCCAAGCTTTAACAATACTTCATTAAAGGAACTCGACACCTACTTCTAAACAGTGTCCCATTTCTCTAAAGCACTACCATTGGTCAATCCTAATTTCGAGATATACTCGTTCTCTTTATTCTCTAAACTTCAGTAAAATTTTAGTTTGGAGGTTCATTATAAACAACATATTGTAATTATAGTAAGAATGTTTATGTAAGTTAATTGATTTAACTCGTCAGTGTTTCCACCATAACCAATATAATTTTCTTGAAAGTAATTCATACCATGAGTTGGGAATTACTGAGAGAAAAATTGACCTGTGCGTTTGAGGTCTGGGAGGCATCGAATGTTTCATATATTATATTTAGATAATTTTAGTGATTGATTGGCTGTCAAGTCCTACCCTGGATCTAAAGTGAGTGTGATGAGAATAGTTTTTGTTCATTGTTCTATTACTATTATAAAAATAACTTGATATGACAAACACTAATAATAGAACATTATTTATTACATAAACACGTTGGTGGGTAGTGTTTGCTGCCGCTGGTATGTGCACCGGTAAACACAGAGTACATCTGTATCTATATACGCATGTTGATGTCTGTCATGATATGGAAATTAAATATTTAATTGTTTCCATTTCTAAGAAGGAATTTGCTTTTTCAAAGTTAGTAATGTTTTTATTACTTTAAATGTTTTTGAAGTTATATAACTGGAAATTTTCATGAAGTTTTTATTATCTGTGTATATATAGGGTTTGTTTAACTGTTACGTTGTTGTAATAAAAAATTCGGTACAAACAGAGCAGGTAAATATAAGATATGCTTTATATATTTGAAATTGGGTCATGTGAATGTATATGCAAATGGGGTCACCTCTTAGTGTTGACCTGGGTTATTTTTATTACGATATATATTGATGATGCACAATTTTCTATCAGGGTTACTCTCGCCGACTTGATAATAAGCTGTACGCTTACCCATAACAACGTGGTGTTTGTTAGGATGATATACACTGCATCATGTGTTCGTCACCTTGAGAGGTGTTGTCTTGATGCCACAGCAATTTCACTAGTTCCTCCAAAAATTTCAATGTCTAATCAGAAATGTGGAGGTCTGTAGTAGACTAAGGTCTATCGGCAACTTTAAAGATTGCTAGACTTAAGTCGCAGTGGGCAGAATCGATTGACCGAGGACTGATGGGGCAGTAAGGTCCTCGAGTGGCGCCTGCGTATCGTTAGACAGTGTTGTGAGGCCTCTCACGAGGTGGATCTACGATCTGGTGAGTCGCGGGAGCTCACTGGATGCGAGCATCGCGGTAGTGTGCAAGCTTAACTGTAATATGAAAGGCGCTGTAGCTTGGAAATAAACTTTATTTGTGATGTGATGTGTAAATGTTTAAAGAAGCACCCTTACACATGGGTGTGGTATCACCTGTAAAACGGTTATATTGCGTTTCCAACTTGTGTACAGTTTGTGGTGGAATAGTTTGAGGATTTACATTTGTCCTGTAGATTCGCACTCGCAAGCCACCGGGGAATTGGTTTGAATATTTAGTGCGCCGGCCCGGGGCAGCGGGACTCATTGCTTATGCATTCCGATATTGGCGAGGACAGCAGCCATGTTCATGTATACCTGTTCTATGTATTAATACTAGGTGTTCCTGGCCCGCTTCGCTGCTCGTAACACCCTGTGGGGAAAGAATTTTTAAAATCAGTCCTTGTGAATATCTAAAGCCATGTCCCTACCAAAATTTGAATGTCTCTACCTCTATTAGTTTCTCAGGTCTCGTGATGAGTCGACGATGGTTGTCTTGATATGTCCTATATATAGATAAGATCCACTGGAGGTCATTGAAAAAGTACCATAGTTATGATAAAGAGCTTTCACTTTTTTTTAGTCTACAGTCGGATGGGTTAGCTGAACCTTATACGAGCCTCTACTTTTTTATACAAACTCATGAGACAGGTTGACACATTTACTATATAACCGAGGCAGTAAAGACCTTGCCATCCCGACTGCGTAACGAGTGGCACCGCAATCGAACCCAGTGACCTTCGCGTTACGAGGCAAACAGCTGATGAGCCATGCAGTTTCAATATGTATATAGGAAATGAAATCTTAAAAAACAATTTTTTCTAGTACATTTATTTATTTTTATTTCTATCCTTTATTGTGACACCTAAATTTAGGTAATAATAGGCGTACTTATGAGGGATCCCATAGGGGAAACCCTACGACAGCCCCTAGTGCCCAGCGGTATCGAAGGCCACGATGATTTTATGTGGAGATCTTTGGGGGAGGCTTATGTCCAGCAGTGGACGTCTATCGGTTGATGATAGGCACACTTAATACTTGTATGGATTCTCTACCAATCAACTGAGGGTGATGCTGAGGTAGGCGAGGAGGAACATTTCAATAAAATAAACCTACACATGCGATTTATATATATATACAGATATAGATATAGATATATAGATGTCTACATAATAAATAAGGACATACAAACAACAGATAAACATATTATGTATTCAGTAGTGTCCGCATTGAATGAAATGTATTTATTCGCGTATTATGTATCGTCTCCGAGGAGCCGGAGATGGTACGAGATGGGGAAACATCACGAAGACAAGAGTGATGGGTTGGAGGTAGACTTGAGGGATATGATTACAGAAGAAGCATTTATAGTCTATGTAATGAAAATACTTTATATATATATGAGGTTGAATTGCTTAAGTAGCCTTCATCTGAAAATATTCCATATAACTTTCACTGGTAGTAGGTTCCGGTTTGAAGGACGTATCTAGAGGAATTACTGTAACGGTAATGAGTAACGACACAGCAAGTGTGTGTGCGAGCACAGCGTTGTGCTGTGTGTATAACTCTTATCTCTTAAGTGGTGTAGGTAAACCTCTCGCTCGTTGCTTTGTTGAATGAAAACAATACCTGATCGGTGTGGGTGGCGCTCCGGCTCCGGCTGTGAGGCAGAGCGGCCCCTCGGCCTACGCAACCGCTCCCCGTGCAGCTCGCATTGTCTGCGGCGGCGTGACGCGCGTTACCCAACTTGAAGGAACTGGGTCATCTGGATAGCGCAAATGGGTCACTTTATATCGATGCGGATGTTTGTTTCAGCTTGGGTCGGCGAGCTGGAACAGTTATAATACATTTCCACCTCTCCTTCCTACTCACCAATCATTTGGAGCTCGTTACATTAAACACTGGTGGTTGGTCTCTAGGGATAGTCTGTGTCTTCTAGATTGAAGGGCGCTGTAGCTAATGAAATCACTGGAGTAACGACGCTAAACATCTTATGTCTCAAGGATTTGGGTTCAATGTGGTGCAGTGTGTATCATCCTAACTAGCGCTACGTTTTTATGGACTAGTGTCACTTACAATCAGATGAACATCTCGCTAGTCTCTTCGCTTCGACGAATAAAAGTATCTGTTCCATATGATATCTACACTGCTTTTAGATAAAAATATTTTTTTTTAATTATATATTCTACTCGCACCATTAGTTTTGCTTATATATATATATATATATATATATATATATATATATATATGTTATCTCTATGGCTTACCTTGGCTGATGCTGAACGGCCTCGGCGATAATCCGCCGCGCCGCATTGAAACAGCCTCCTGTTTGTTCAAGGATATTCGCTTTCCGCTATCTCTCCGCACTGAACGAGGAAGTTTCCTTGTTGATCGCAATGGCGTCGCGCCGGCGCCATTTTGTAGGCCCGTGCGCGCCAGCCGCCATGTCTGACACATTGTCGTTTTCCCGCGCATTTTTATTATTTTTCTACTGATATAATGAAAACGATACAAGTACAGATAAATAATTTGTTATAGATTATAAAAAAAATCTATTTTTAATGTATTAGATGCATTTGACATAACTATATAAAATATTATTAGTATCATTTAAATCATGTTCATCAGCCGATTTATGTCCACTGTTGGGCATAGGCGTTTCCCAAAAATCACATCGTTCTATACGAATTGATCCAGTTCAATACTAAAATTTTAATAAATTTATTTACTACTAGTGCATTACAAGACCAAAACTATCTACCTACCTGATGGTGGCCGTTTAATTATGATAAATACACTCAGTGCTCATCACCTTTTGGTATATGTTGTCTTGTTACTTCAGTAATTTTAATTGCTACAACGCCTTTCAATCCGGAACACGGTAATGTTTGCACATTTCTGTTTTATATATATCACTATAGGCGCTGGAGTGACACCTACTTAGACGGCTCAATGTCTAGATGTCTGGGTTTTGTATATATAGACTACTTATAATATTGGAATAGAAATTCGCGAGTGGGTCTAGACTTAGCGTTGCATTAAGTAGAGCTGACCTAGTTATAACATGAGCGAGCTGCTTGATATAATATTGAGGTTTGCGAGGTTGCGTGACGAGGTGTACTTTCAAACGGCAATCTGTTAATGAGCTGATTAAATTGATCATTCAAATTACTGTAATCCATATACTGTATATACATAGACAGCCATGTTGTCCCGGCCCTGGCGTTTAAATGGGTCCTTGGGTTCGTGGACTTTAAGGGCCCTCAGAGATCAATGCACTGAGGGAGACCACCGAAGGGATTTCAGTGCGTAGTAAGCCCTATATAAACTTGTCTTCTCCCTAGAAGCAAGATATCTTTTAAGATTTCTCCCGCTATAAAAAAAATACATTAATAGAAATCGCGATCAAAACTGGTTTATACTGCTGGTAGGGCTACGTTGCCGTAGACCGTCAAGGTAGATCACCGCAGCTCATAATTTGCAAACATTACTGTGTTCAGGTTTGAAGGCAGTACAGGCTAGTGTAATTACTGGGGTAACGTTAGACTCTAGATAAGTCTCAGGCGACGAGCGTAATTCGGTGTTTTGTATAGGGGACTAGGGGGGATTAGGGGGACCGGAAAGTAATGTCGTTTTCTTACGCTAAATACAAACACATACATTTTTAACGAGTCTTTATTTTTAATCAATGATGTATTCCCCATCATTGTCAATAACCTTTTGCCATCTAGTGAGTAAATTTTCAATCCCTGATCGATAAAAATTAATTGGTTTTTCGGCAAAATATCTAGAGATGGCATTTTGGATATCATCCAAATTTGCAAATGTTTTGCCACTTAAAAAGTGTTGCAGCGCTCGGAATAAGTGGAAATCCGATGGTGCAACATCGGGCGAATATGGTGGATGAGGCAGCACCTCCCACCCCAATTCATTAATTTTTTCTAGAGTTCGCCTTGCGCAGTGCGGTCTTGCATTGTCATGTTGGAGAATGACGCCTTTTCGGTTGACAATCGCTGGCCACTTTTCAATTAAAGATTGATTGACTCGCTGCAATTGTTCGCTGTAGAGGTCTGCAGTAACAGTTTCTCCAGGTTTCAGTAATTCAAAATGAACAATGCCGCGAATACTCCACCAAACACACAAAAGCGCTTTTTTGGGGTGTAAACCTGGCTTAGCAGTACTCCGAGGGATTTCATTTGGAGAGAGCCACTGCCTTTTGCGTTTTGGGTTATCATACAGGACCCATTTCTCATCTCCTGTGATCAAGCGATCAAAAAACGCTTCTGTGTTGTGTCGTTGAAGCAATAAGTTGCATGTGATTGATCGGTTAGCCTTATTCTGTTCGGACAGATTATGCGGGACCCAAACACCTGCTCTGCTTACTTTTCCAATCTGCTTCAAATGTTCTTGGATGGTCGACCAAGGTTTGTTGAGACTGTTTGACAATTCCTCGATCGTCTGACACGGATTTGCTTCCACTTCCGCCCTTAACACGTCGTTGTCTAACGCTGATGGTCTTCCTGATCGATACGAGTCGGAAAGATCAAAATTACCCGATTTGAACTTGGAAAACCACCTTTGGCATTTACGAATGTCCAGTGCATTTGGATAAACATCGCAAATGTTTTTGGTAGCAACTGTTGCGTTATTTCCCTTGCGAAACTCAAAGAGCATGCAATGCCGGATGTGTACCTCTTCTGGTATTTGGCTGGCCATTTTACCCAAAATTACAAAAAAAAATTGTAATTCAATTGTCTATAAGTAAAGAAATCACTATAACCTCACAATGTCTTTGGTACGCCTCTGAACAAAACAATGAGCTGACAAATGACAATCAAGTATTGGCATGCGCAGAAACGACATTACTTTCCGGTCCCCCTATTATATCATCCCAAATAACGCCAGGTTATGGGTAGGCGTATCACTTACCATCTGGTGAACGTTCCGCTTGTCTCATCGCTTAATTGAATGTTAAAAAATCAACATGCATAGAAATTTTACAATCAAACTGATGTCATGATTTTATCTTAATCATGACGCAAGTCTAATTGTAATCTGTACTTAAAGTAAATGCCAACGTTTCTGGTTTATGATGAAGACTGAGGATTTTAAGAAAACACTTTGTTTGGACGAATATGTCATACTGAAGACTTTGAGGATAAGGTTTCATTTGGAAGTATTTAATTGCATCATCATGTCAAAGTAGCAAAAGATTAGACACCGGAAATGTATAAGTACTCTGAGCTCAAATACTACTTCGTTTACTTACATACTATTAGTACGGAAAGTGCAATTTCAAAAGTTGATTGGTGTAACTTGTCCGACCCTCATCTTCCCTCTCGAATAACATTTGGACGAATTTATTGCTTTTGTCCCCTTCCCTAAAATTGAATCTCACGCTCCCCTAGTCGTATATCATGCAATGCGGCATTTTATATAATGTAATAAGATTTCGGATTTCCCTACATCTTACGAAGTTTCTTTCTAATAAAATTATTTCTTTTATTAACAAAACTTTAGCAAAGAATTACTACAAAATTCTTTCTAGAATAAATAGTGCCTCTAAGTAACAAAATATAACTAGACTAGATTTGATTTAGTGTATTTTAAATATCTGGTAATTGATGACGTTGAAGGTTCTGGAAAGTCACTAGTTAGGTGAACTAATGTTATTTAAACGTATGCTTACTCTATTTAGACAAGTTAATAAAAAACTAATGATCGTCTCGTTCGCAGATGAGAAAGAGAAATACGACCCCAACGGGTTCCGTGACGCGCTGGTCCAGGGTCTGGAGCGCGCGGGCGGCGACTTGGACGCGGCGTACAAGTTCCTAGACGCGGCCGGCTCCAAGCTTGACTACCGCCGCTATGGGGAAGTCATCTTCGATGTCCTCATCGCGGGCGGCCTGCTCCGTAAGTACCGTCACCGCGACATTCAAGAATTCATTATTGTAAACGGAAGTTCTGTTAGACTGCTGATGGTAACTCTATTGTAGGAGACAGTTCAATTACTGCCGTTAAGCTGTAGTAGATTAAAAAGAGACGAACAACTTGTGTCAAGGTACAGACTCATCATGATGAATAGAATATTCACAGTGCACTTCAGTTTCAATGAGCAGATATATTACTTGGTATCAGATAAAAATCTTTGAATGTTCTGTTGACTCCTTTCTTTGTTCCTCCTCCTTCCTTGTTTGTTGATTAGCTGGGTGCACCAAGAGCAAGTGAGGTTGGCTTGGGTCCTGTGAGTCGTTATGCGAACCCTTTACACCATATATCTATATGATGATAAAACTGGCTAGAGTCCTGAACCACATGTGTGGAAATACTTTTCGTTCGTTTAATGTTATCTGACTTTAGTAAAGTTGTCTAGCTATTGATATCTTACTACCGGCTCGTAGTAAACTGCAATTATTTGCAGTTCCCGGTGGCTCCGTGTCGATGGACGGGGAGACGCCCAAGACCAACACATGCATCTTCTCAGCCAATGAGGACATGGAGACCATGCGTAACTTTGAACAGGTATAATAATTTTATTTAATAAGTGGTAGGTAAATTTTTTACATTTGTAAAATGATTATTAAATATAGAAGAAATGAATGTGTGCTTGTGAGCACCTGGTGAGCCAAATATCCAACAGTGGACTGGTGAGATGATGATAATAATCATTATAAAAAAAATTAATAGTTACTGGTAAAATGTCTGTAATTTTACTTAATATATATATTTGTTCAGGCTTCCATTGCATCTTTAAATTTTCAATTCCCATAATTATTTTATTTAGTCTTAATATTGTTTAGTGTTCTTATATATTTTTTTTAATGTGTAAGCGAGAATATTAAACTTAATATAACTTAATTTTGAATCCTGTAGAGTCGAACTCTATTAGCTATTAAATAACATTGAAAGAGTATACAAGTAAGTGCATTTGTAGAGAAAAAAAAATTGTTAAATAAATCTTAAAGTATTTTGGATAAAAACGAATTGAAATGATGAAATACATGGCTAGAGTCCTGAACCCATCGTGTGGAGGACACTTTCTCGTTCGTATATCTCTGACACTTCACTGTAAAGCCAATAATGTATATTATTTTCAACACTTGCTTAATAAACTGTCGTATTTTCAGGTCTTTGTCAAGCTCATGCGTCGGTACAAGTATCTGGAAAAAATGTTTGAAGAGGAAATGAAAAAGGTTAGATTTATATTTCTATTCCAAAGTATTGGCTGAAAGCTGCAGTACATAAAACATCGCCTTAGCTTTTTTGACCATTTTCTAACCTGTAGAGTATACCTGCTATGAAGAGCACAGTTAGAAAATTGCCTAACCTCTAAACTTCATGAGACTCCGGAATAGAACCTGGGACCCCAACATATGGATCATTGCATTATTGACAAACTATGTGTATTGTTTTTTTTTAGACTCTACTGTGAAATTTAAAAAAAATCAAAGAGGTTGTTTCATGTTTTTAAATTGCCTAGGTGTTGCTACAGGAATAAAGCAGAGTTTTGTAGTTTGTATTAATAAAAAAAAAGATATGAAGAATCTGAATCTTAAAAGATTATTTAAAAATTATCAAAACTCAGCTTACATATACATAATGACAAATTATTTTGTCAATTCCAGGTCTTGGTTTACTTAAAAGGCTTTGAACCACTGCAGCGTATAAAACTGGCTCGTATGACTGCACTTTGGATTGGTGAGTGTCCGTTATGATAGTTATTGTTTTATTCATTGTAATTAAGAAACCTCTGCTGCTAAGACTAACGCCGAGAGCCTTCGCAATCCCTAGCACATGATGTAAAGGGACATCACTATATTATATGGGATGTCCTAAAGAGCTCAACCTGACAAAAGACCAATAAAGAAATAGAAATTCCATATAACTGCCTAACTTTCCCTAGAATGAAATTATGGAATTAAGTTCTTCAGTTAAACCCTCATTAATCACTAACACAAATCTTTACTATTCGACAAAAAAATTGTGGTGATGAAACTGAAGTGTTTCTCCCTATTTATCATCATGATCAGCCGTTGTTTATCTTCTGCTGAATATAGGCCTTTCCCAATTTCTTTCACTAAATGCGATCCTCAGTTTCTCCCAGTCTCCTACCTCCAACCGGTCTGACGATCTCGTCGGTCTACCTGAAGGGAGGGCGTCCTACGCTACTCCTACGTGCACTTGGCCTCCACTCCAAGACTTGTCCCCCATCGACCTTCACTGACAATTAAGCTTGCATTTATTATATATAAACATACTGTATATTTCTGACCATATAACCAAAAAACACTTTTTCATAGTCGTCAACAATTGTGTTTAGGTAACGGATGCGTGCCACCGTCAGTCCTACTGGTGCTGGTGAACGAACACCTTCTGAAGGACAATCTTGCTCTAGACTTTGTCTTGGAGGTGTTCTCTACCGTCAAGCAGGAGCGCGGCGTCACTTCTCTGGTTACTGCTCTCAAAAAGGGGCAGTTGGAAGGGAGGTAAGAACGTAACATAATTTTAAGTTAAAACAGTCATGATTTTAAATAAGGGAAACAAGTTCTTTTAATATTTATGTTTAGGTTTGGCTAAAAGATGACATCACATCCAGCTGCCATTTGTAACTTAATTAATTTTATCAATTAATCATATATAAAAAATGAATATTAGAAATAAAGTATAGTGTATTTACTATACACTAACCTTTTGTAGTCTCAAGATGCTGTTATGCACAGTAGTCCAGATGGTGCTATAGCGACAGTGCGTTTTAATATTTTATTTTGTTAGCATCTTCTTGATTGGTTCTTAAAAAGATTTCTTAGCTGATCACTACCCTGGCTGTGTAAAAAAGTTATTTTAGGTATTGAAATAGCTTAAAGATCGGCCGGGGCAGAGCGAACGCGCTATGTACTGGCGCGTCGTAATGTTGCGATGACGTCATTAATAACGCTACACTACAGCTCACGCACTATGCATGATGCTGTTCAGCTGTTATGGGCAAGCGTATCACTTACTAGCTCGTTTTGCTTCCACAAACAAAAAATAGAATAATTTGTTTACCAGTGTATCGAGCCATGTGATAGAATGTTTATATATAAATACAATATAGTGTTATATAAAGATCCCAATAAATAACTTCGTCACTGTTGTGTGGCAGGACAACAAACATTTATCTTCAGGCGAATGCTACCACCGATTAATTAGTGCTCTTGTATTTACAAACAAGTTGGTATAAATTGGAGGGTGTTTGCAGGCTGCTGGAGTTCCTGCCGCTGAATCGACGCAGCGAGGAGGTGCTCGCTGCGTCGTTCGCATCTCGCGGACTTGCGGAGCTGCTGCGGCTGCATCGTGCACAGGCCTCGCAAGTATGTCTATATATATATATATATGTGAATAATACGTATATTGTGAATAAAGATTAAATGTTTTTTTTTTTATCTTTTTGCTGGTTTAGGTTACTTTAGTTTAGTTTATCTTACCCATAACAGATTGTTGATCAGATAACTGCCAGTTTCGTAATTTTGAGTATAAAAGCATTAGTGAAGTGTCCGTCCTATCAGTGTCTGTCGGTTAGTTTCTTAATTTGCGTTACAATGGCTGTCGTTATCGCAGGAGGCGCGGCGCGAGCTGACCCAGGCGCTGCTGGACGAGCTAGCAGACGAAAAGCCGGTACGAGATCTGATACAGGAGCTGCGCGATATGGCGCAGAAGCACTCCATACCAGACCACGAGGTCGTCGCTATAGTAAGTATATTCAGTCTTGCAACATACAAAAATAGTGTGATATTGCAGATCATCAGCTACTATATAGTACAATTAAAACTCTACATGAAAACGCAGAAGTGCATTCAATGCCACGTGTACCACCGGTGGTACACTCAGTCATATTTATTAAATGCGCTGAAAACAAATATTTCATTACAAATATAATTCTGTAAACTATTTTTTCACGTAAATAATGAAAGATTATATAAGATACAGTACAGAATAAAACACAAGTTTATTTAATTTTAAATGTGTCACTGAACGACTAGTCAGACAAAAATGGCTTGGTATGAAACGTAAATAGTGTGTACCACTAGGAGTAGATCATAATTTTTTTTAAAAAATATCGACAATATTGCTGTGGTGAAAGTACAGATGAAAAACCC
Organism: Troides aeacus; assembly: GCA_033220335.2. Taxonomy (NCBI): domain Eukaryota; kingdom Metazoa; phylum Arthropoda; class Insecta; order Lepidoptera; family Papilionidae; genus Troides; species Troides aeacus. Next base: position 1,229,975 of record CM067288.1, read on the forward strand.
ACTGCATGCTATTATAAAATGTTTGAATAGATACTTTGGTTCACCATTTTTTAATTAAAATTGCTGCCAATCTGATTAAAATTCCGTTTTTCTTTTCGACCATTGAGCAGTGCTGTAAACCATGGAGAATGATACTGTGAGTTATGGATCTGAACTCCTGAACTAGTAAATCGAATCAGTAGCCACTAAAACATACCTGCTCTAACTTGACCTGATACACTAATTCGATCCACCTCAATGGAGGACCTATCATGATGAAACTTGATGACGAGTCGGAGAGGCACGGCCAGGCTTTGCGAGCGGGAACCGTTTGAGTATTTCGAGCGCTCTACGCTTGTTCAGCTATCGTCGTGTCTCGCTGTCGACATGGCAATCTGATCCCTGTACCAGTCACCAAAGACATCTAGACTTAGTAGGCAGATATTGTAGGATACTCGTGTCCACAGATCTGGCAATGCGTGATGTCCCGCGGCGAGTGGAACAAGAAGGAGGAGTTGCTGGCGGAGCAGGCAGCGAAGCACCTGCGGTACTACACGCCACTCCTTGCAGCCTTCGCGCAGTCCGCCAAAGCAGAGATCGCTCTGTTGACCAAGGTAACCATAAACAACTATCTCATGAACTAACAAAATTACTTTCATTATATTATTTCCTATGTTATGTATCATGAAATAGTTAATGATAATCTACTTTTATACTTCAAAATGACAATGGTATCAGTTTTTTATCTGGCACTTAACATCTAGCAAATCCTAATAACATGATGAAGTTTACTCGCAGAGAACATTAATATTTAACTTTAGTTATTAATACTTAAAAGTTAACCATAATTTATATATTCAATAGATTTTTGTGTATTTGTAATTTTCAAAAATATATGTACTTTCATTACTTATTTGTCAGTTCGTTATATTTTTGAAGTTTCTTCATGTATGTCGATTATAAAGTAGTTTGTGAATTAGAGTATCATCATAGTACTGTAATCACTATTGATTATCATTGTCTCACCCAATGGACAATCACTATGTTAGACATAGCTCTTTTGTAGGGTATTCTTCAAAATAAGATCTTACAGTGGTCTCGGAGTTAAGTGATGGACGGATGATCTAAGACAGTCGTGGGCAAACTTTTTTTAATATGGGGCCAGAATTTTTGAAAAAATTAACAACCCGTCTAGTTTAGCTTCAACTATAAGTTATGGATCTATTATTCTACAAATAGAATATACTTTATACTTCTCTACCGTTATAACGTAATATTTCAAGCGGGAGATCATATACTGTCCATGTAGATGGACGAGCCGGATTAAATATTTTCCCTGGCCTTACTTAGCCCATCACTGGTCTAAGGAATATTCAGGGGTGTGCACACGATTAGAGCCGGCTCGGGCGGTCTGCCCCCGCCGGTGTCGAAGTGTGCGATACTAGAGTCGCGATCCTACGCGGAGCCCGCCGCTGCTGGTGTGTCCGCTTCAGACAGCGATACAAACATTTTTATATGATTAAGTAAACTAGCGTTTGATGTATACCAAAATCATTATTGCATGAAGCAATAGTCTAACACGATAATATTCCACACAGAATCCTAAGGGTTTTTGATGTGGGATTGTTTACAACTTTTTATACTTATTTTTTCTAAAGATGTATATGTTTTTAAATAAACAAATCAAAGACATTAGAGATTATATAAATATTTAGACCAAGACTGTAATACAGAAAGTTTGTGCTCACGAGAACCCAACTAAGCACATTATGTTGTATGTAGTGTGCAAACATTGCTGTTTCGGTTTAAGGAGTGTTGTAGCTAGTATATTACTGCTGCTGCAACCAGTCAACATCTTAATGTCTCAAGATGATCATAACGTGGTGTAATGTATGTTATCCTATCACCACGTTGTCATGGACTAGAGTATATATATATGCTTAAGGGTCGGCAACGTTGTTGCGACTCCTCAAGTATAACGACTATCCATGAACAACAGTGACCATTTTCCAATAAGTGAAATTTTCTATCGTCACTTACAATCAGGTGGACTTACTCTTCATGTAGTCCTTAAACAAGACCAAATAAACAAATCTCTTTATAATCACGACATTGCCACAAAGACTGTTCGTCAGTATAAATTTGGTGTGATGATGACAGGTGCAAGAATACTGCTACGAGAATATGAGCTTCATGCGCGCGTTCAGCAAGCTTGTGCTGATGCTGTACAAGACCAACGTGCTGTCTGAGGAAGTGATCCTTAAGTGGTACCGCGAGCCCAACTCCAGCAAGGGCAAGGTCATGTTCCTCGACCAGATGAAGAAGTTCGTCGAGTGGCTCCAGAGTGCAGAAGAGGGTAAGCATCTGAATCTATTGTGACCTGTTTATACAAAGATATTTAACCGTCTTCGATATGTTTAATTTTTTTTAAATACACAATTTCATCTGGGTTCTCTTCTATGTCTTTCATCAAGTCTCCAAAAGGCACACCTTTCATCAGTTTAGGAAACACTGCTTTTAACATAAAAGAATTTGAAATATAAAATAAATATCATAATGAACATCTTGAAACTGGGGACTAGCAAATAAATTAAAGGGAGGAAGAAAGGTTATGAAATACTTCAGCCTGCAGCCCACTGCTGAATATCTATAGTAGGCCTTCTCAAATGGTCAATTCGCAATGGGGAGTACTTTCGGCACTGCCAATTTGTCAGTCTCCGCCAAATGTTGCCGTTCTTCCGAATTAAAATCATAGGCATCTTCTCTTTCGTGTACTTCACGACTGAAGGTCGTGCTTTTCCTGAAATGCTCTTAATGACTCCTCAACCACCTGGTTGATCATAGGCATAGATCATTCCAAAAGACCTTTATTGGAAATGGTCCTGCACAGCTGGTCTGTGCAGGACCTTTTCCATCAAGATCGTTAGTCCAACTCGAAGCCTTTCTAGCTCTGTCCACCGATACGTGGTTTCCTCTCTAGGACCTTATTGCCATCGGCCGTCAGTCTTTCAAGCAGTATCCCTACCTATTCGTTACCATCATCATCATCCTCCTCTATCTCTTTCTATTCCAATTTGTAGTAAAATTTAATATTGTTCTTTTATAATAAAATCTGCACACGATTAGAGCCGGCCCGGGTACACGACTCTCGCCGGTGTCGAAGTGTGCCACAGTAATTCACTGGCCAACCGCGCTCACCTGCCCGTGCGGGTGAGACTGTTGTATTGACCTCTTGATACATCACTTCCGCAAGCGCTTGTCCAGGTGCTGATGCAGATATAACTCTATAATTTAAATCATATTAATGATAACATTTATGTGGTTGCAGAGTCAGAGAGCGGAGAAGACGAAGATTAGATTAAGAGCAGCGAGTGAGACTGAACCTATACACAACACACAAGCGCGCCGTCCCATACAAACACACAAACATACAAACACACACACACACACATCTCTACAGGCATACACGCAGACAGACCGACCACAGGCCCACGGGCGGCGCAGGACTCAAACCCGCGAACACGTAGAGAGTTGCTTCCGGGCCCGCCCGGCTTCCGACTTGCCCTGGCTGTAGACGAATAGAGTAATAGAATAAAATATATGTATATTTGGATTACTAACGCGTACTTGTTCGGCTTAGGTTGTATAGGCGACTTTGACTAATAAAAAAAACGCGCTACTAATATTAAGGTGTAAGTGATGCGAAATTGACCTCTGTTTTGAATTGTTGAAGTCGGAACTTGGAATAGCTCGACGAGGTGGATTCTTGAGGAGTCGCTTCTGCAGTTGAAACGCGCGCGCGCCGCAGCCCGGAACCGTCGAGCGGTTTTTAAACGCACATTAACCGCAGCGATCAAATGGATGCTTTTAGTTTTTTTTATGATTTTTATTTCTTGGACCCGCGGCCCTGCCTCGACTGCGCCGGAGGAGGCGCCGCGCCGTTTAATGACCGCTGGTGCGTTTCGGCTCGTACTACTGATGGGGGTGGGTGGTGGGGAGCAGCTCTCTTCGCGCCGCCCGCCGCTCGCCGTTGTAATTTAATAATATGGAAATAATAATTGTACACCATTTAATAATAACTGGATAATAATAATAATAAACTCGGCGGAGGCGGGACGACGTTTTCTACAACTGTATATTATTCATTTCTAAAGTAACGTGTTGATGAGAATACAATATTTTTTATTCAATTTTTTTAGTAAAATTCAAATAAATAGTGGCAACACTTCAAACGGTTGTTTCATTCTATTCGCCCGGCGGTGATTATACACACCTCACCAGCGCCGCAGCGGTGGACACCTAACAGGAGATGTATTGTACTGTTTATAACGGATGGATGTCCACTGCTGGACAAACAAACGTCTCTTCTACGGTATTCCACGAAACACGCACTGCATTGATATGTTGGTGTTGGTGGGGAGTCCCGTACAACACCTGCTCGTGGTGCACTCTGCTAATCAACAAACAAAGCTGTGGCTTCCGCCAACCCGCATTATTGAGCCAGCGTGGTGGGAAATGGCCTCTCCATATGAGAACCCGCATATGACAGCCCCTAGTGCCCAGCGGTACTGGAGACCATGGCTCTATCGGCTGATGATGTGGTGCACATTCATCTATACGTTAATGAGTGGTGAAGTACCCGTGGTATTGCTTCAATATCTATAAATAAAATGGCTAAACATCTTCACTACAGGTGTTAAGTTACCACAAAACAAATCTAGTTCAGAAATTATTTTACTATATAATATTAGTATTTGTTAACTTTCACAAGGAACGCAAACTTTTCCAAGGAAAGTAATTTATTTTAATAATAGAACCTTTTTAAAGTGGAGTAAAAGGAGTGATGCTCGTCGGAGGAAATCATGACTGCGCATGCATAACAACGGAGTGGACAAGGATAACAAGTGCCGCCCGACTGTTCCGCCTCGTAAGAGAGCTGGTGGAACATGGTGAACTGTTCACCAACCTTCGCTAGTCGGAGGAGCACCTTAAGAAGGGAAACTTAGAGTAACATGGTTTAGTCTCATTTGTATCGCTCTTAACCCTTAAACTGCTGATTATAATTTGGACTCTAAATCAAGATACCGTAAGAAAACAATTTAGTACCTAATAAAAATAGTGTTTTGGATAAATACCGAAAGTTTATGGAAAATGATACATAACGTGACTAATTAGGGTGATGTACATTACACCTGTAGAGCTTATCATCCCGGGACAAGTGTCAATGTCACTTAACTAGCTGCGCCGTTCAAACCGGAACAGTAGTTTGGCTGCAGGAGTAGAAGCTGTGGTGGTCTCCAGGGTTGCAGACTTACCGTTCACAATTACAGTGAACTTTGCAAAATGTCACCTCAGGACCTGGAATAGCTATGCCGGTCTTTAACAGATTAAATAAAACCTTTATTAACAGAGGAAGAAAATAACCTGTAAACACTTCCTTACTAACAAATTTAATAAAGGACTCGTGTGTCACACACGTACCTTGGTGTTGCAACGGCTAACCGCCTGTCACATACGCGGAAGTCTCAGGTTCTAGGAGACTAGTTTGAAAACGCTCGCAGTATTTTCGAACTTGTTCAAGTGAAACACTTGTGTACAAGTGAAGTACTGCTATCGACTACCCTCGTATTTTAAATCAGCTCCCATAACAACAGTGCTATCAGCAGCTTCCGGTCGTAGACATACGGATGCCAGAATATTCTAGGCGAGCAAATAGCAATAAGGTAATGACAATGAATTTTAATATTTTATTCCCCATAATAACAGCAAAGATACAAACAGGTAAAAATAATTTGATAGTTTTATAATAATGCGCATCCGACAAGCGTATTCGCAATAATAATAAATAATCTAGTACCAGTAACGAACGCAAATATTCAGGTCAAGGATGGATAAAGCGGCGGCTCGAGACTTCGCCCCGCGTGGGGACCGCGCCCGGGGTCCTTGGGAACTACAAAACGACGGAAAAAAACAGGATTACGTCGAGCGAACACAGCGCGCGCCCCCCGTGCGCCCAACTTCATGTTTATAATCGCGATCAAATCATTACGTTAACCAACGATACTGATGATTAAAGGAATCTTAGAAAATCTATAATTTTTTCTATTTGTACTACATGACCTTAATTCCATGTCTTAAATGACAAAGAAGCGTAGAGACCGTGGGTGAGGCGTGTTCGACCAGTCTACTCTCACACCAATTTGTTAACCGCCGGAAACGAGCTTGGCTGTTAGGACGACAGATTTACGAGGACCACCCTTATGTTGCAAATCTGCTACCCAAGAAGACTAAAAAACATTACTACTAAACGAACCCCATGGCATATGACCCCGGAAATTCTGTTGGATCATTCAGGAACCATCGTGTTATTAGGCAGATGATTGACCACGATATTAAGATTACTCCAGTAATTTCACCAGCTATTGATGGTAGGTATCTGTTGCTGGGGGCCATTCACGTACCACCGCAGCGCCTATTGCAGCCGAGAAACAGTAGTGTACAAGTATCACTGTAGTGCGATTACTCGGGTAACGAGACTCAATATCTTATGTCTCAAGCGACGAGCGCACGGTGATGGTGTATCCTAACTAGTGCCACGTGGATATGAGCATTCGTATCACTTACCATCAGGAGAACGTCCCGCTCGTTTCGTCGCTTAATTGAATAATAAAAAAACAACTGTTTGAACAAGAATAGTATAGATTGCAAACTGCTATTTAGCAGCTGAAATAGGCGATGCAGTGGCATCTGCCAGGATAGTCTCCACACGAGAAAACTACTAAAGAATTAATATTCTCATGCTGTACTTGTGAAGCATGGGAGCATGGAAGCTGCGACGAACGTTAACAACTAAAGTTATACGTCCTTTACAAATACATCACTTGTCGACGGCAACTCAATAAGCGAGTGATCCTTTGCGTTGCACCGGATTAGGTAACGCTGTGACCAGGGTTCTAATTCTTTTTATGCTTAAGCTTCATAAAAAATGGTTCAGACCCCATCGTTGTTGCGCCATTGATCTGGTTCAATGGGAGCAGATACTTGTGCTCAGTTCAGTTAACAATCTTCTCCTTTACTTTGAAATCACAAACATGGAGACGTAGATTAATTCCTGCTTGAGTCAGGGTTACCATTTATTTCTAATAAATTCTATTTATTTTTATTTTACTGGTAGTAGGTACCACCGCACCGCACTGCAGGGTTTTACCTTGTCTTCCGATCAGAAACAGGATATCCTTTAGATCATTCCTCCACCCCATAATAAGAAAAAGCTAAGTACTACCGCAGATACCATTGTCGCCGCCAAACAGTAGTGAGCAAACATTACTTTCTTCTGGTTTGAAGGAAAATTACTACTTTAATTTCTGGGGTAATCCCACATAACATATATATAAAGCGATAACTACAAAGTAGTGCTGTTACATCATTCTAACTAGCGTCGTTTTTATGAACCGGTCTATCATTTACCATCAGGTAAAGGTCTTGATCGCCTCATCGTATCGAATAAAAGTTTTTTTTATGAAATAATGCGAACTTACAAACAGAATGATAATCGGATACTCAGTTTTTATTTAGCTTATCGTCTGCATGTAATATTTAAGCGCTATAGCGCTAGCGCTTAAATATATCTGTGTATTTTTGATGCTTCATGAGCTTAAAAAGTAAGACGTCTCGTTACCCCAGTAACATTACTAGCTACAACGTTTTTGCAACAGGAATGAGAGTAATGTTTCCACACTATTCCCTGGCGGTTAGCATTAAAGATTAGACTTTTAAACTATTTAGGAACAAGCCGTTTCACGTCCTTACCGCCAACCGACACTTGGCGGGCGCGGTGGAAATGGCCTTCACTGTACGGGAACTTCGTGCGGGTTGTTCACGTATGTACGTAAGTCAGCAGTTTGTTCAGTTTTTAACCAAGATTTGCGCGTCGCTTAGCGGCTAGAATGGAGGAATCGGGCGTGACAGTTGTTGTTTCATCTAAATCCTTGTCGTGTCCCAACCCTCGCGCGGGATTTGGTATTGAAACGAGCGAACAAAGTGCGTTGCGCGTGTGTGTGTGCGTGTGCGCGTGTGCGTGCGCTGGAGGGGCGCAGGTGTGCGGAGCTGCGCGCGCAGCTGCCGTACCATCGCGCTGTCAGATTTAGCGCTGCGCTTCGTTTACTGCGCGGCGATCTTGTCTGAATTATTCCGCCCATTGTAATCTAGTCACCTTTACAAGTAATCAATCATTCATTATACACTAGTACATCTTTTAGTTTGCCTACAACTGCAGTACCTTTGTTTGTCGAGCAGTAACAGGAACTGTCTCCATGGCGCATTAACCAAACGCTTGCCTAGTAAAATTAAGTACCCTACTTCGATTCCCGGGTCGTAGTTAGGTTTGTTTAGTGGTAGAACCACCATACTTCAATTATAAATCTGCCGACAAAACAATATTGAAATGTTCCTCTTGAAACTATGACATATGACTGTTTATATATAAGAACAGGAGTCTTATAGGCGATCATGCTTCACTACCAAAATTCTGGTTAACTGTAGATAAAAACTTTACTGCATTCCGAATAGAAATGCGTTGCAGTTAATAAAATAAGAGGCTTAAGTATATCAGCGCAGTGTGGTACTGCTTAATTTTACATGGTTAAGTTGTTTGCTTGCACGGCTTTAACTTCAGCATTTCTATATATGGCTGCCGGAATACAGTAATGCCATCAGTTTGTCAACTGAGACTTGTTTGTTTCTGTGCTTCAATCAAACTCTTCCACTCAGTTGGCACCGATATCAGAGCACACTCTTCGTTGTTAATACAACTTATCATAATAAAATCTTAATAGATACTCTGATAGTTAATGCGTACTTAGAAAAAAAAGTTATATTTAATTACTTCTATTCCAGCTTTGTTATGAAGACGAGCGTGTGCTGGTAAGTGGACCAATCTGTATCAATATACATGTTGGGAAATCAAGTTAGTCAAGTAATTGCATAACTTAACTACGCAGTTCGAATGGATTATCAGAATCAGCTGTCGCCAGCGGTGTGTACAGACCACTTTTGTTCAAAGTTCAGCAATGGCTATCCTTGTACGACGATGTATGACCAGCACGGGTGCTGTATGCTGGGTCTACCTTCGGAATAAAATGATCTTAAGATTTGAACTGTGACCTTTGCTTCAATGTCACCATCCGCCGCTGAATGTATTCACATTGTAACGGTTTGTGGAGTGGCTCCGCACGATATCCGTTGGCGCGCAGGGGTCCAACTGAATGGACAGTTAACAGTTAGTTGTTATTTTGAAGGGCGCATAATGTTGTGAGGCTGTGACCTTGGTGCGCGGACCCACGTGGCCTTGGACGCCGAGGGGGTCCCACAAAGCGGCGTAACTAGTCCTGCTTGAATGGTCCGGAAGTTCGGCTCGCCCTTTGTTCCGCTTGCGACGCAAATTCGAGCCCTCTCCTAAGCCTAGGTCTTCACGGTATTTATTTACAATACCGCTCCCTCTAGGAGCCCCTGCACATTTGTCACATTTTATTTATATATATTTTTTACAGTTAATATTTGTATTCACGCATCAACTGTGTAAAGAATTTTTTCCGGCCTAAACATAATTATAGGTCCCTGAATATCTTCACAGCTCTTACATGCTTTAATATGCAAACTAGTTATCCTTTTTAAGAACTAAATACTATTCTTTTGTATTACCGATCCTCGTGGCTATGGCGTTTAGGGTCGCCTGCTGTACCTAGCTCCTATTCACAACCAGTCCATACCTTTGATTAAGTTTCTATTGTGAAAGCGCCGGTTTCGTGGGGTTGGAAATAACCGTTGTAGATACAGCGAGGTCGTGTTTTTATATGTATATACATATATATGTTTAGGCACCCCCTTGTGAGTAGATACTGACGTAAACTCGAAAGTCAATAGTAATGCTTTAAAATTTATTTTTGTTTCTGGAAAACGTAACGTCTCTGTTTATTTATTTATGACATTATTATTGTTATCAAAAGAAACAAACTGGTTCTCAAACATTTAACAGCAGCACTGATCCATCTTGTTTATAATCGTATATATAATATATTATATTAACTTGACAGACGCAGTGTAGGCAGCTCTTCCACTAGATGATCTGACAATCTGACGATGGTGAAGGTGGTGGAGCAGCGTAAGACCAAACGATGTGGAGATCTTTGTGGGAGGCCTATGTCCAGCAGTGGACATGTATCGGCTGATGATGATGACACATGAACTTTAATTTATTTAACTTATCCTTCATTGATAATTCGCTGTCGTGTTATGTTCGTAAACGTAAAAACCAAATTCACTTGTGTCCACTAAACTTGTAAATATTTTAAAACATGGCTTTTCACCGTGTATTTAAATAAACAATAAAGCCTAGTAAGAAGTTTTATAGGTTTTTTATTATGAATTCACAATTTATTGAGCCTTGGGGAAACATTGTGCGCGTTTCACAGTTAAATGTTTTTAATATTCATTTCCGAATTGTGTAAAATTGCGGCCATTTTGTGTTGGCTAGTTTTTGAGTGGCAACGCGGCGACAGCATTTACCTGTTTGATATACCTTATAGATTTATTATCAATCTTTTCTTTATTATTACGGAGTGAGAGGTTTCTAGGTTATTCTTCATTTTATTACAACCCAACCTCTAACGTCGTTGTGTTAATACTTGGATTTCACATGGTGATAAATTAGAGACAACCTTCCATGTCACGGCTCCATCGCGCACGGTCGATCTAGCCTCTATTGACTCCACATATACCTTATTCATAGGTTGCATTAATCACACAACTTCAAAAGAGATTCCTTTATGAGTTCCCGAGATCCTGGTGAGCAAAATTCCTGGAAAATGTGCACGTGGTAGAAAGCGGAAGAAATGGTTTGAGAACATAAAGGATTAGGCCGGGCTTAAATACAATCAGTTGAAAAATTTGTTTTGTTGAGGATCGAATTAGTTTTGTCAATTATTGAATTAGTTTTTTCTGATTACCATTATTCAATTTGGAAAAGACACTTATTGATGATGACAATATCTTCTTGACTTTGTACAAATTATATAATATATTCTAGAAGGTACTTCCCCTCCATCCAATCTTAATCCTTCAAGTAATAATGAAGCTGTAGATGTTGAAGCGGATCTAGAATATTCAGGTTCTCATACGCTGACAGCCGAAATACGACAATGGTATTATGACGTTAGATTTACGATATTAAGATAGCTGCTAGCTCAGCTGCTTTGAGAAAACTCTAACACCGTCTAAACATCATACGTGGCTTCGGAATCTTGGGATCTTGAACGTTCAAGATAATTATTACTTCATATATATCAATACTCTTGTACCATTTTCTCGTATTTTCGTTACCAATTTACGCCATTTTACATATAGCTTTTTTCTGATCCCTAATCCCAATTTAATATGGATCGAAGATTAAAAAATCTCGATCGAATATTACATTTACGTATACATAATAAACATCTGATTCTAATGTCTATTCGCTTTACAGATTTTTAAAAATCTGTCCTCAGGTTATAGATCGCAGGTAATAACCTAGTATTTTCGACTGTTTAAGTACAACGTCTCTCTCCCCTATTTCTATTCATAGGTCAAGTGAAAGTGGTGATATATTTCGTCATACATCACTACATTAATGTTATAAATTTTTATAGATATCTTTTCAAATGACAATCGATATAACTGTTTGTTTAGAGCTTATGTTAAAAAAACCCCGCCAATGGCTAACGCAGCGCCGGCCGGCGCGCCACCCCACCGCGGGGCAGTTTCGTTATTCGCTGTGATGGCAATAAATTTTATTTTACGGTTAATTTATTTAACACGGCTCGGATTGTGGCTTCAAATGTTCGAGTTTAATGTGCTTCATAATCGGCAGCAGCAGGTCCCGACGCGGCAGGTTCGAATCCTATATCCTGATAGACATCCACTGCCGGACTTCCTTCTTCCTCCCGCTCTTTTCCCAGCCATGTGGTATCGGCACAGTCGCAGACCTCTATCAGCTGTCATATCTGAATTCACACTCTTCTTACACATGTCATCTTTCACACAATACATCCACATTTTCTTCGGTCTTCCTCTACCCTTATAACCATCCTCTTTCATTCTCAATACTTTCTTCCCTCCGCACAACATGCGGTAACCTCTTGCTCCTAAATTTCAAAAGTGCCGTCCACTGCCGGACATAGGTCTCTTTATGTGGAGAAATGCCTTCGCATACCTGCACTCGCTGGGCCAAGGACAGGTTATATCGAACTTTCACCGACTGAAACCCCCACGATGTTCCACCGTCGTCGCTTTATGGCGGGGCCATATAAACGATTTCCCACACCTCCACGACCCCGCCAACGCCATCTGGAGAAGAAAACCCCCACTTTTCCATCTCTGTGAAGGTGCACCGGAACTCATAGCGCGCCTTCCTCTCGGCTTCTTATAGTCACCTGGGCAATGGATCCCCTCCGAATCCGTCAGCCAGAGGCCATGGCAGCTAAGAGAGAAAACTCTCCCGACTCTGGTTATATATACCCGATAGCTGGTGCAATTACTATAGTAACGAGACTCGATATGTATCAGACGATGAGCGTAGTGGATATCATACTAACTCCTGCCGTTTTATGGGTAGGCGTATCACTTATCATCAGGTGAAAGTATCGCTCGTATCGTAGCTTATTGAATTAAAAAAAATCTCGTCGTCATACACGTGTTAAGATACTTATTGGTACGTTTGTATGATTATTTGAAACTTTGCCGCCACGTTGGCCGTAACCTTGACACACAAAGCGCCCCCGAGCCCCGACGCGCCGCGGAGGGCGCGCTCGCCGCGCCGGGGGCTGCGTCCCCAGAACTATCGGATTAAAGCCCAATTCAATAGCTATAATGTGCACCCCGAGAGCGGGAAATTAAATAATGCGCGCACCAAAAAGCGATTTCGCGAGTTTAATTTATTCAAGACGGTTACATTCGCTGGCTGCACTCGCCCGAGTACAATTATGGTTACTCAAGTATATTATTAAGCAGGGACTTTTTTTCGACGAAGCGACGATACGAGCGTAACGTTCGCCTGATGGTAAGTGATACGCTTGCCCTTAACAATGCAACCCGGCACTAAATAGCAAGATATACACTGCGGCACATTGAATTACCCGTCTAGATACATATGGTCCTAAGTTTCGTTATCTCTGTAGTTTTATTAGCTACAGCGCCTTTCAAATCGGAACAAAGTAACATTTGTGAGCCAGTGTGGCGGTACTTTTATTTCTTTTTAATGGGGTTAAATCTTGTTAAAAGATAGTCAGCTTCTGAGAGGAAGATGGTTATATGAGATTTTTACTCACTAAAATCATCTCGGTGGTCATCCTCAGTGCTTTTCGAGAGGCACCGGGATCTCTTGCAGAACGGACCGGTGCCTCCCGGCACTACGTCTAAAGCAAGTTCCAGGGAGAGCTGTAGCCCTCCTAGGCACCCTCGTTTTGGTATTCGTACGATAGGTAACAAACCACCTCTTACTTGTCGATCGTCCCGAGCTCCCTTAAGTGAACTTTAAGGACTCCCATGCGGTGGTACTTCTCTAGATAGTCTCCGGCATCGGTGACCTACCACCAGTAAACGACGAAATAAACTTTCCTTGTACATTATTAAAGTTCAAACAGTCTAAAGTATGAATTGATTTTATTTAAGATAATCGCAGCAGCACTTCCACCTCGTTGTAAGTTTAGCTCTAGGATTTTTAAAGTATTCATCTAGCCTAGAGACGTCAGATATTATATCCTGTTACTACAGTAATTCCACTAGATACAGCTCCTTTTAAATCGGTACTTAGTAATATTTGAATGCTTTTTGGCGACCTGTCGTATGATCTTTTCTTTTTTTCTAGTACCTATGACTTTCTATTGACTGTTTAACGCCATCTATGATATTATTTTTGAACCATTTTTTTTTTTAAATCGCATATGCGTATTATGTTGAACTGTTTTATTTTATAAAATAATCGCTTTAGTTACTCTTTTCAATATATCAGTGAAAGTCCCATGAAAATCGGTGAAGTCATTTCAGCCTGGAATCTTTACAAACAGATGGACAGACAATTTGTTTTTAGTTTGAGCAATAGTATTTTGTAAATATTCATGTTCCCTGTTTCATTGATATCACATAATACTAATCTACAGTTTTTATTTTTTAATAGTTTTCGTGTTATTGACGAAGTTTTAAAGAAACATCGCTGTAGCCTGCATTTGCCGGTAATTTCTACTGCGCATCACAAAGGGATGTGAGGGGTTCGTTCCGAAGCCACCCCACGGCAAACGCTCCTTTGTCAAGCACGGAGTATACTATTACCCGCGCGCTTGTATTCTGTTACTTGGGAATTCCCAAAACCATTAAGTTGAGCAAAATTCAATTAATATTAAAAAAAACCTATTTGAGTTTACGGAAAATGGTGGAAACTAGATGAGAATTAAAGAAAAAGCTTTATAAATCATTATGAGCAATCAAATTATTATAAAAACAAACATGTTTTATAGATGTGGTTCTCGTCATCATCATCATATAAATAGACGGATGTCCACTGTTGGACTCTGGTTGGTTGAAGCTCTTGTGTCAGATATGAGATATGTAAGCTCAAAATAAAATGGGCACGCTGTTTATTAGTAAATATTAAACAACATGAAACAGTGATCGAAAAACAAAGTATTATCTCGTCTTATTATTTCACTTGTTAAAGGATATATACACTACCCCTCATCATCATTAGGTGTCCCTTTTCAAACTGAAGTTTGGCGATCAGATTGAGAAAACCAATTCGATCACTACACTACCCCTGCGTCCTTTATTTACACGTTTGTAAAATTTTACGTGATACGATTTGATTAATAAAGTTTTTGATTACCATTATAAGATGGATGCATTGCCTAATATAATTGAAGTATTTTTTTTTTTCACTCAATTGCGCTGACATTCGACATTGAATTTCATGTGATGTTGAGCGGCGATAAGGATGGAGAAGATGAAATTTGCTCACCTAGAAAACTGTGGTTCTTATATGTCGACAGCGATAACATAGCAATGCTTTTATGGCAGCAGATTTATGATGTGGTGCTGCGATAAACATATTTGATTATGGAATAGAACTTGAATCCTCTATGTTACGAGCTAAGTGGATATTCGCTGCGTCAAAGAGCCATTTATTTGTTTTTCTTTAGAGAAATTATTATTAATACCGTCGGAATTATTTAATAATTAACAAAAAATTATAATATTAAATCGCAGAAAAAGATAATAAATAATTAGTTTAATACATCATCAAAATGAGACGGATACAATTTATGTGTAAAAACATTATAAAATACAGAAAATGGTGTCACTGTAAACAACTTTTACGTTGTGTTCGAACGAAAGTGACCATAAATAGAATTATTCTCAGATCGAGGAAGTGAGCAGTGAATAAAAATATAATTAAATTATTTTTTTAGGGCCCACGCTTTCCCACGTTTTATATTCTGTATTAATTTCTGTGTCATATCGGTAGCGGTTCTTGTTTATGGTAACACACGGGTTTTCTTATTCCGTTTGACGACAAAGGTTCTTGTTAGTTAATGCCACGTTATCGATTTTTTTCATATTAATATAAGATATTATATTAATTATCTATAAAAGTTTAATTAAACTAATATATATTATTGATTTATAAATAGGAAAAAATTTATATCTGTGAAGTATTTAGGCGTTCTGTTCTAAATGTTACTTACTTCTACGAGTTAAAAAACATTACCTGAAATACGAAACAAAGAGGTCGAAGCAAAAAAAATGACCATCCATCGGCAGCGTAGTCTTCAAACAGATATTATCTAAAGGTAATTGCAGGAGGAACACGATCTTAACACAAGAGGTCCCCGGAAATCGCGCACAAAGGGATAAGGGTGCCTAATATTTTTTTAACCCAGCATTCTCGGAATATCCAGGTAGTTTATTGTCGGGCTGTCCGTTGCCGTTGCAATTGCTTGCAATGGCATTTTTTTTGTTTTTCTATTATGATTTATGTTAAAAGATTTACACAGCGTAACAATGCACCTTTTGTACGGTGAAAGTTAAGGAAAGATTTCTATGAGGCATTGTCAGGGGCTTCTCTGAAGTAACGAAGCTGTTGGTGGTAGCTAGGAAGGGAGTTGTTGGTGAATTGTGATTAGAATTAAGTGTTTGTTACTTATTTTAATACGTATTTATTTTAATTTTCATTAACATTACGGTACATTTCACGAATAATTAGTTTATTGTGTGTCTGTGGGCGCGCGCTGTATGCGCCCAGTCCACTTAACGTCTATGTAAATAATTCGTTAACAGATAAGTTTGTCAAGCGGACCTCAAACTGTGAGAATACAGCCTGTAAAAGTTACCTAGATATTATTATTTTAACTATCATATTTGTACTTCATATTCTTTATATAACGATACATCATAAACAAATGTACTGGTGGTAAGTCTCTGTTGACGTTAGCCCTGTAGTCTCGGGCTAGTAAGAAAAGGACTAAGGTAAGCCCGGCCTGTCATAAAAGCCGACTAAAAGGATCTAGGAGTTTCGCGGCCTTGAGGGTGAAGGCCCTTTTCTTTCAACAAGCGAACCTGCGTGGGACAACGTATGGCTCAGTGATGGTGCATAGGAGGGTTAAGCTCCTCCTCAGAGACGTGTAACACAAAGTGTAGAGAGGCACCGGTGCATTTTATAAAAGATACCGAAGCATCACCTAATGCACTGATGGGGTTTTAGTGAATAAGAATTTACATAATGACCTCTCTAGAAGCAGGATATCTTTCAAAGATTTCCTTTCCGAAACAAAATAAATAGGTCTCTGTTGACGTGCACTATCTAGGTAGGTACCACCGCAGCGCCGATTGCAGCCGACAAACGGTACTGCGCAAACATTACTGTGTTCTGATTTGAAAAGAGATGTAGCTAATGTGATTACCAGGGTAACGAGGCTCTACTCCTTATATGTTAAACGACGAGCGTAATGTAGTACTCTGTTACACTTACCATCATGTAAATATAGCACTCGTATCGTCGATTATTTGAACAAAAAAAAAGTAAAAGCAGTTCATCAAAATGTTATATAATGATTGTTATTAATATTTATGTTAATTCCAAGTGAAGAGAGGAGCAGTTTGTTCACATGGCGGTAAGTAATAGACCTGCCCGTAACAATGTGGTGCTGACTACAATTATGTACAACGCACCACATTTTGCTCGTCTTCTAGAGACAAGGTGAGTCACTGCAGTAATTTCACTAGCTACAGCTCTAGCGTCTTTTATAATTGAAATATACTATAGTAATAACAGAGATAGACGGTGCTGTCCCCAGCATGCAGTATGATTGTATGTATACACAATGTTGAGAACCTCTGGATCCAATTAAACTAAACACAACGAAAGTTTGGAACAATGTGTTGCTGTTACACTTTTTGAGTGCCGGTCGGACTTAGTGGTAAGTTAGTTGTAGTTTGTAACACCATTGGTTCCAATGGAAGGTTCCAGAAGGTATCTTTCTACCATACTGCTTGAAGAGCACCGAAGGCGATTAAACTTAAATTATTAAGTTAAATCATACAAATGTTTTTCTAGTGCATTGCATATTAACTTTACATCAGATTATTCATTGGTTCATACTAAATATCACCATGGAAACAAAGAATGTTTAGTAAAACTAGAAGTTTAAGCGATTTGGCGTCATCAGATTATTGTATCAAATATCACAATGAAACATTATATATATTAATCAACACTAATTAATGTTATAAGATTATTTTCTAATACTTCTAGTGCTGTTAGTCTTTTTGACAACTTTTACAGCATGACTGAATTCCTGGATCAGGAGTCGACGTGCTAAATAGATCGGAAAAGAAATGGAGCCAAATGGATATTAAAAAATTACAGTAGTTATCATCAACATTGTAAACCCATGGCGATATTCCTGATAACCTGGAATGGCTGACGAATACATATATAATATTGCTGATAGTAGTTCCTCTTTGTATGAGGAACTATTTTCAGGCCGTGGATCCGGGTCCACGAGCCCAGTGTCAGATGAGCTGTAAGAGCCGCTGTGGCTTCCAGCCCGCTCAAAACAAGAATATAGAGGAACTATTAGCGATCTATGGAGAACTGAATGTAATGGTACATGATGTTCAATATTCTCTTGGTTATATTGATATGTATGCTGGTGGTGATACCACTAGCCGGGATTTAATTGTCGTTGATATATAATAGTGGTTGGTGGTTGGGTTGCAGTCGTTGTGCGATTTTCTCTGTCGCCGAGTTATTAGCGGTGGGATCACCGCGCCAGTCTGCAGTACCGGCGCGGACGGGTAATTGTAACACGCCAGCAGCGCAGGGGCCGGGAGCCGCGGGTCTGAACTCGGACCGGTCCCATCTGGGGCGACCGTTAGCCAGCCCACGTGCCGAATGCGGGCCGTCGCGCCGCAGAGTACCCTCGCCATAAACGAGTCGCTAGGAAATTATATTAGGTCCAACCCGCAGCTCCAAGACATCAACTGGCGGTGGGTCTCTGTTATCGGAGACCATCTAGGTACCACGGCATTTTGTCTATCTGCCGACAAACATAAGTGTGCAAATATTGCAGAGTCCTGGTTCGAAGGACACTGTAGTTATACTGCGGTAACTAGATTCAACAGCTTAAGTCTTATAACTACGAGCACAATGTGGTGTAATGTATATCATCTTAACTAACGCTAGATTATTGCCAGGCGTATATCAGGTGAACGTCTCGCTCGTGTCGTCGTTTCGCAGAGTAGAAAAAAAAAAAAAAAAAATCTGCAAGACGCTTGCCTATAAAAATTAGGTGCTAATTAAGATGTTTACACAATACAAAATTCCACTCGTCGCTTTGAGATCTTACCTCGATAATTTCCGTTTCCCCTGTATAGTTCCAGCTCATTAATCACATGCTTTTCAACACCAGAATGGAATTAAGTATTATTATTGCCTTTATAGTTAATCTATAGATAATAGATGTGCTACAGAATATAGATAAATACAAAGTGCTAACCGTAAAGTTAAACTTAACTCTTTATTGGAAGTTGTTAAAAGGACGTTTAATTTTTTATTTACAGTTATAATTTACATTAAAGATATATAATAAATGATTTTTCATATTACATATACATTGAGGTTATGTATCGAAATGACCTTTAAACGTTTTGGGCGACCATCAAGGGAGTAGTAAACTTGCCACCCTGTACCACTTAACAAGAAATCCATATAAAATTATTGATTCTTTCTAGATGTGTGATATAAATAAGAAAATATTTTTAATGTACAGTAGTTTTCATTTACAACATCCGCAAGTCACATGAGCATAGATTAATGAAATCGATATTTTAAACAATCGATAATATATTCTTTGACGATAAGCAAACCTTCCGAGAGGCAAATGTTCGCGGGCAGTGAGCCAAATAAGGTTTTGTTGAAACTTTACTGAAATTATTTAAAAATAATATATATTATAATGAGAAGTTTGAATTTAAATGTTAATAAAAAACAAAATTATATTTCTAATAATAAAACGATTATAATGAATTCATCATCAGCCGTTATACGTCCACTGCTGGACACAGGCCTCCCCCAAAAATCTTCACATCGACCAGTCCTGCGCTGCCTGCATCTATAGGTCTCCCGCAACCTTCAGTCGTTTGAAAGGATTTGGGCCATTTCCTACCGCGCTGGCCCAATATAGATTGGTGGGAGCCAGGGCCTCGTTTGGTAATTAGAATGGCGCATGACGAGCAGGTGAGGTTGCTTTGGATCCCGTGAGAGGTTGCGCGAGACTCATTACACCCCTGACCATGATAAACAAGCTTCTGATTTTTCATAAGGTGAGAAGCTGATGTCATAAAAGACAGTCCATTAGAACTAAGATGACTTGATATAAACTAATCCCTTGTACCGTTAAATTATGAATCACTACGGTACGGTATGATACCGAGCTCCAGCTTCCGGTGACGTACAACACCGTGTGGTAATCGGCATGACCCAAGTACACCAGATTACGAAGACATGAAATTTACTCCGACCTGCACTAGACTTTTTCCTTTGTATAGAAAACCTCGAAGACCAGCTGTGGGAACGTAGTAGGCTCTCTATGTATATATTATATGACAAAGATATGAATCAATCGTGAAACTGTTTTTTTTTTTTTATTTCCCAAAGTAACAAAATGAGGAAGACTTTCAGCTTATGATGATGCGCTAGTTAGAATGATATACACAGCTTCTTTCTTTCTTCGCTTCGAATGGTGACAAAAGTGCTATGCCTTATTAATTCGATAATTTCACTATCTACAGTGCACTTCAAACCGGAACGCAATCATATACTAAAGTCACTTTAAGCAAATTATTAATGAAATAAATTGTCTGCGACATATAAATTTTATGGACGCTATCTCGAGGTCAGGTGTAAAACTTTTGTTAGTTTGACCTCTGATTTTAACGCTTTCTGTTACCTGATCTTTAATTTATTTATTTATGATCGAATCCTAAAGTTCATTTGAACCCATGACGTTTATAGATACTTTTATCTGGCCGCGGTAGTCGACTTTCTTGACACCTAGATACTTTGACAGCTTTCCGTTTGGAGAAAGAGATGGAATATTTGGAGACTGTCAACACACCACACACGTACACAATTACTAGCTGTTCCTCATCCGCTTTGCTGGCTCTAATATAGAACTAGGTACCGCCGCACCTCTTACTTCTGTCGCCAAACGGTATTGTGCAAACACTACTGTGTTCCGGTTTGAAGGGTGCTGTAGCAAGTGTAATAACTGGGTTTAACGGGATTCAACATCTTAGATCTCAGTCGACGAGCGCAATGTCGTGCGGTAGATACAATCCTAACTATCGCCACTTTCTTATGAGCAGGGGTATCACTTATCATCAGGTGAACTTCCTGCTCGTCTTATTGCTTTATTGAATAAAAAAAAAAACAGGCGGAAATCACTTTTACTTATAGACAAAAATTAAATATTTATAGAATTATTTATGGCTTTTTTACAAAGGGTTTTAGCATGGTTATAAAAAAAGCTGTATGACTAAAAGAGACGAGGGTACAACTCCTCATCATTATCATCATTATCAGCCGACAGACTGCTGGACATGGATTCTGGATGTACGGGTACAACCCCTATTGAGCTGGAACTGAAACATGGTTAAGATAATGAAGACTGTAACTGCTTTCGAGGATATTCGACGTCTGCCGAACCTACAGTTAATTAATCAGGTAGATTATAGTCACACGTCTCTTCTTGTAGCCAGAAGTACCCGAATCCCAGTTGTGGGAACATTGTTGGTTTATATTTATTTTTTGGAACAACTTTTTGATACCCTGGCGAGATATGATAATCAGTTAGTCGCAGAAAGATGAACCAAACGTTAATAGGATATTAAGTAGCCACCGTTCGCCGCTTCCATCGAAACCGGAAACGTGAACCACTAATCATTCCACATTAATCCGCTCCGACTGGCTTTCCTATCATGACTGATGGACGTATTCTTCATTTTAATCGTACTGGAGCGTTAAAAAAATTAGAAATTTTCGTAGATTTCAATATGAATGTCATTATTGTAAAGTTTTATGCCGCTACCGACATATATATGGCATTATACCCACCGACAAATCGGCTGAACCGTTTTTTTAAATACAAACTTGTTTGAAAAGCGAGAACAATATATCTATTTATAGTTCAACTATTTTTCACTTTATTTATATATATATATATTTCCACCTATGTGGAGACTCACGATATCTCCAGAACCAAACTACAGACTTGTAATTTGGAAGGAATATCACTTTTGCCGAGTATAGGTCAGCTAATAATGAATTAGTGAAATATTACCCCCAAAAAGGGCTGTTGGGGTGTTTCGGCCAGAGAAGCGAGCCAGGAAGAGCTATATATATAATATATATATTATATATAATTTTTGGGAGGATATTTCAATTTTATTGTAGACTCATAAAAGTTGCTGTCTGCTGCTGTATGGTTTAATTAATATTACTATAGTTTTATGTCTTCTTTCTTTTCAAAGCGTGAAGTATAAAAAATACAGCATATTTAAAATTCCCAATACTGAGAGTTAAGGTATTCGGATATCCTTGAAAAGTAGGAATTAAGGAGTTTTATCATCTGCTGACCAAATGTGAGTAACGTGACATTAAAGCGGTTATTCTTCTATCGCGTTGATATCGTCGTTACGTTTTTCTTCGTTGGCAACGTCACGCGCGAGTGGAAAAACTAGCGAATAGTTCACGTGATGGAAAGTGACCACTGAAGTCCGTGTGCATTCGCAACACTCGAGGTTTTCTTTCTTTTTCTTTTATTCTACGAAACGACGAGACGAACGGAATGTTCAACTGATGGTTAGTGATACGCCTGCAAATAACAATATGACACTAGTGTGCTCGTCGCCTGAGACGGAATATTTTGTGGCTCGGTACTCTAGAAAGAGTATACAAGGTAAGAATGATTGGAAAAATCGGTGCAGGCCGACCTAGGCGGACATATTCCGATCAAATCGAAGATGTCCTAAAGAAAGGCCGGATCAAAAGCACTCGCAACCGACGAGCGTGCATGAAGACGCTTATGAAAGTGGAGGAAGCGAGAGAGGTGTGCCAGGATCGTAGCAGGTGGAGAGAGGTGGTCTCTGCTTACCCCACTGGGAACGATGCGTGATATATATGTAGGTATGTATGTACTCTAGTAATTTCACTAGTCACAACACCCTTAAAACCGGAACACAGTAATGTTTGCATACTACTGTATGACGGCTGGAAAAGGCGGTGCGGTGGTACCTATCTTGACTGTCTTCGGCAACGGAGGCCAGTGAACAAAGTAAAATGGAATGTGCAAGTGTTCTGTAGATCCCAAAATTTGTCCTTAAGCACTGAAGAAGATTAAATTAGTTGTTTTTTTTTATCGACAGCGCTTGACCACGATCCTGATGTTAAACAGTGATGTGGTCTGTGGTGGTAAAGCTAACCTTGAAATTCAACATAACTTCTTGAAGAGCGTCATCCTGTGATGATTTTCATCACCCCAACAATAAATGAGTATAAGTATGCGCGGGCGCACGAAGCGCGAGCGCTCGTGTGTGTATGTGTATATGTGTGTGTGTGTGTGAGTGAGTGAGATGCGAGCCAGCTGTCGGCCGCCAGCAGCTGCGCCGGCAGATTGCGCCGACCTGTCGCTTTCTGGGGTGGGCAGGCTCACACGCGGGACCATCCTGCACCCAATTCAAATCCTAGACTCATATCCTAACTATAAGCTAATTACATTCTTTTATTTTAGTTATTCAAGTATCGCCATCGTAATAAAGAACTGCTATTTTGTTTGGACATATCCAGCAATAAACTAAAACCTTTTTTGTATATCCAGTTTTCTCCATACAAAACATACATGCACTGAAGATTTATCGATGCACTGCCATCATCACAACCTATGGATCACCATCCATGTAAATATATACTCTGTATCCAAAGATCCATTGACTCATCACGAGATCTCCGTAACTATTAGACGTAAACACTCAAAATTTGGAAGAGTGCTAATGCCATTTAGAAATCATTTAAGAATGGATTTCGCAACATTCCTTCCCCAAAGGTAGTTTTAAGGATGTTAATAAAGGTAAAGGGACCCAGGAGAGAAGGGTGGAATATTTCTGACAAATTTCAAGTCTAAATTTCAAATGTGATGCTATATTACGACCAGCAAAGCACACGAGAAACAGCTATAAATAGAAATAGACAGCTGATAGCAATAACAGTGAAATTTGCACCATTGAACAAACTTCCTGTATCCAATTAAACAATTTACTTCCGTTTTGTGTGTTTTTAATCGAAATTACTTAACGTATTGGTGACAAGTGCGATAATGTGTAAACATGGTCACCCTACACTCACCTCTGTCGCGATCTATACGATGATTTGTTGAGGGGAGGTTCTTATTTACCAATAATTATCCTCAACATGGAGTTCGATGTGTCGCGGGTATTTATAAAGTGTCTCGTCGTACGAGCCAGTACGCTGAACGGGGTGAAAAGAGGGTAATGTTTAAAAAGACTGGTAAAATAAATGTTGTAATTATCCATTGGTACGATGACACTAGTCTTCTAAAGCCTCCAGGGACAGTAATACCGGTTTTGTCTAATCCACTAAGTAGTACCCCCTAATTTAATACCTAACTTAGAATTTACTCTTACTCATCCAAAGTGACAGGCTCTGGACAATCACTAAGGAAGAAGAATAACCAGAAATCGCTGGTTCACCCTAGAAGCAGATTATCTTTAAGACCCCCACTTATCTCATTCCACCATGTATCAATGGTGTTGGGTCAAGGTCATGTCACACAATTTATCAGAAACAGCTTAATTTGAACCGCTCCAAATAACACCAGTTAATGAATACAATCCACAAGTATTTATCCAAACACACTCAATATTAGGTGACCGTGAACACTGTATTTACGATGCCGTTTTCAACGGGGGTCGCACCCTAGTCCTTTGAGCGTGGGACCTAACATAAAACATTAAGGAGTAAGTCTGTGCTAGAGGTAGATCTTTTACGATTACTAGGTATCCTAGTGCCGTGGGGTAGTGGACTTTTTGGGTGAGGATCTTGTATTTGTTCCAGCACAGCGTGGGTGCTAGGGCTTTGCCCTTCCGTGGGTGTTATAACCAGAGAGTAGGGGAGCACAGGTGCGTTCCGTAGAAGATCACGGAGCCCCCCCTAATGAACTGAGTGACACCACTGTGGGGGTTTCAGTGGCTAGAAGTCCCACATAACCTTTTCTTCTTCCAGAAGCAGGTTATCTTTTAAGAAGATTTCCACCGCGATAAAAGAAAAAATGTACCCTAGTGCTTCTCGGGCTATAAAAAAAGGACTAAAGTAAGTTTTGGTTGTAGCAAAAGGCGCCTAAAACGGTTATCGGCTTTGTGGCCTTTAAAAGTGGGGTTAGATGCTATGCAGATAGGCCTAGGATCCCTGAATCTACTGCAACGCACTGAGAATGACCACCGCGGGAGCTTTAGTGGGTACTAATTCCACATTAGCTCATCTGCTTCCAGAAGCAAGATGTCTTTGGAAGATTCCGCCCCCACTTCCTCCCTCCATTAAATAAAATTACCCTAGTGCATGTTCCGACCACTAAGAGATTCAGTAATCCATTTTAGTTGTTTTCTATGTTAGTTAGGGTTTACCGCAGTGTTAGTCTGAACTGAATGATAGATAGCCTGAGAGCGTCTAGGCAGGTAGCTAACACCGTAGTACCTGTTTCTGCTTACAATACTGTAAAGATGTCATTGTTTGAAGGGTGTTGTAGCTAATGAATTTACGGGGGTAATGAAACTTAACCTTTTCAAGCGACGACGATAATCTGATACAGTGTATATCATTGTAAGCCACCTTGTTCCGGATCATTTACAATCAGCTGGATGTCCCACTGTCCAGTTGGATGGAAAAAAAAAGATTGTAGCTACACATAAACCAGGTAACGCTGGACTGCCGGAGCTGACAGCCGTCGTTATGAAATGCACAGATGTTATATTACCTCAAAGACAGAAATCAATCTTGGGTCGGAACAAAGGCGGGTGCATGATGGCGGGCAAAGGTGGGCGCGGGCGGCGCGTGCGCGCGCGCGGCCAGCTGCCGGCACATCTGCCGCGCCCCGTAATGCTGTATAATGCTTCATTCCGAAATCTCTCAGCAAAAACCTAGGAATTACCATTATTACCTAACACACCTGATTACCCATTTTTTCATCTGTATTACATTAACGTTAACCTACTACCTAACCGTTATACATTAACCTTCGTTATCTAATTGACAGTTAAAATACTTTTTTTTTATTTCAATTTAATGCCATCGAATTTGTCCATACAGCCTATTGTTCATTACTTTTTATTTTATACTATAAAGTATCCTTACTTGTGCGGGACGTTCACCTGATGATAAATGAAACGCCCGCCCATAACAACGTAGCACTAGTTAGGATGTTATATACTGCATGACGTGGAGCTCGTCGCCTTGACTTGTAAGAATTTGAGTCTCGTTACCCCAGTTATTTCACTAACTACATCGTCCTTCAGACCGGAACACAGTAAAGTTTGCACAGTACTGTTTGTCGGCAGCAATAGTTGCTGCGGTGATACCTATCCATCACCAGTAAAAGTATTATTACGTCTTACGCCATTTATTCACTTGGCGCGAATCAATATTTTTTTCTTTCCATCTCTGTCTTGGGGTCAGGCTAAGGTTCTAAGACCATACTGCCTTGTCGTCGTAGAAGAATCTTTTATATTCATCTATTGACATAACAATTTTTTTTTAATTATTCAGTTCAACTACTTTCTTTTCTATGATTAATTTAATGCTTTATTTTGATTTTATTAAACCGATTATTGCTTTACTCCAGTTGCTGCTGGTGTTAAATGGCGATATGGTCTTTGGTGGTGAAACAATATATTTACTTCAAAAAAACTCTTTGTTTTTGGTCAGAAACACTTGCAACGGCAAAGTGTTCCACACCTTTGCTAAATATGATTAATAGTTTTATTTCTCCTTAACCTAATTGAAAATAAAGGTATTGTGACGTCCTGCCAAGTGACCTGGGTACCTGGTGAAGATCGTAAAAAATTACTAAATACAAGTACGTACTTATTATGGTATGAATAGGGAAAGTCTATTAGATGAGAGAAACACATTTTATGGTCGTGTACGGATGTGAAATACTTGTTATAATAATCTTAAGGGTTGCATTATGATTTATTATTAATAATGTCGCCTGATTGATTTTGCTTACAAAAATTTACTTATATAAGGTTGGAAAATATCTCCCTTCCGCTTTTTTGCTCTTTATTCAATGCTTTATAAAAAGTGTTACAGTGATCGGATTTAGTTCAAATATGCGCCGTTTTGTTCGATAATCTGTTTCCATCTAGACGGCAACTTCATAATACCTCCCTCGTAGAAGCCCCCCTCCTTATTTGCGAAGAACTCGGACAGCCACTTTTCATAAGCCTCTTTTGAGTTCAACTTTACACCACCAAGGGCGTTCACCATGGACAGGAACAGGTGGTAATCACTTGGCGCTATGTCCGGGCTATATGGTGGATGCGATAAAACTTCCCATCCAAGCTCCCGTAGCTTCTGACGAGTCATCAACGAAGTGTGTGGTCTGGCGTTGTCCTGGTGGAACACTACACCCTTCCTGTTGGCCAATTCTGGACGCTTCTGGTCGATCGCCTGCTTCAAGCGGTCCAGTTGTTCGCAGTAGATGGTAGAATTAAGCGTCTGGCCATATGGGAGCAGCTCATAGTGGATGATTCCCTTCCAATCCCACCAAACACACAGCAAAACCTTCCTGGCCGTCAATCCCGGCTTGGCCACTGTTTGGGACGATTCACCGGCCTTCGACCACGACCGTTTTCGCTTGATATTGTCGTATGTGATCCATTTTTGGTCGCCGGTCACCATCCGCTTCAAGAATGGGTCGAGTTCGTTCCGTTTCAGCAGCATATCGCAGGCGTTGATTCGGTCCAGAAGGTTTTTTTGCGTCAAATCATGCGGCACCCAAACATCAAGCTTTTTTTTGTATCCAGCCTTCTGCAGATGGTTTAAAATGGTTTGGTGACTAACTCCCATCTCCTGGGCGATGTCACGAGATGCCACATGCCGGTCTAACTCGATGTAGTCCATGATTTGATCGGTATTTGTCGTCACAGGTCTTCCGCCGGCTGGCTTATCCATGGTGTCGTTTTCACCGGCTCTGAATCGTCGAAACCATTCCTCCGCGGTTCGAAGTGATACCATCCCCCAAAACACCATTAATCTCACGGAACGTTTCTCTAGCGGATTTGCCTTTAACGAAGGAAAACTTTAAAATAGCGCGAATTTCGGCGTTAGTGAACTCGCATGTTTACACGTCTATAACTGTTGAACGGAATATCCAAACTAATTAAGCATAGCGTCGTTTTGTAGGTTATGTCAAGACCTTTATAATTATGTATAGTATTGCCAGATACGAGCTCTGTAGCGCTTTGTACATAGCCGCGAAATTCAAAAGACAAAAAGGCGGAAGGGAGATATTTTCCAACCTATTATATTATTATAATTTCAACATTAGCCGATAGACTTCCACTGCTGGACATAGACCTTCTTCAATGATCTTGACGTATATAGGGGCTTGCTATGGGAAGTGAATTGGACCATTTCCCACTATGACCCAAGGAATGTTGCTTAGAGACCGCATACACCCCTCTCTTCATATTATTATCATTTTAATATATTAATAAATCGTATGAATTTGTGACCTATGGTAACCATGTCTAAGACACTATTCCTGTTATTTTGATACTCTGTTGCCGGAGAGAGACGTCTGGGTAGGTACCATCGCAGTGCCTATTTCTGCCACCAAACAGTAGTGTGAAAACATTGCTGTGTTCCGGTTTGAACGGCGCTGTAGCCAGTGTAATTACTGAAGTACCGAGACTCAACATCTTATATCTCAAAGGAATGACCATAAGGTGGTGCAGTGAATGTAATCCTATCTGGCGCTACGTTACTATGGGCAGGCGTATCACTTACCATCAGGTGAACGTCCCGCTTGTCTCGCCGCTTAATTACATAAAAATAGGTGTAGGTTTATTACTCAGAGCTTCCCTATTATACATAATAATTATGTAATATATTTGTTTTATTGCTTCATAACGTGTGTTTGTCGTGTTCTAGTCGCTTCGGTACGGTGTTGCTGCTCAGCAAGCGCGTACCAGGAAGCACGTAATACTTAGTCGTTATCTCAAGCTCGCACAGTAATGCAAGTCGCTAAACAGGATGTTTAGACTGTTCATCTTGCTGACTGGGCAGACTCGGCCAGGGTTTAGATATGATGTGAAATACAATACGGTTGATTACTGTGAACCTGACTATGGCCCTTTGCCCACGTGGAACACATTAAGAGGAATTACTTCATATTTAGCGCGTGTTTATTTATGATGATTGCTTACGCGATGTTTTTTACCGTTACATTGTTAACCGTTAGTTTTTAATTGAAACATGACTTTTTTTCATTTTCTTATATATTAATTTCAATATTTCTAACATAAGAAGAAAAACTATATATGTCTTGATTTATAAGTTTATTTTCCAATAGTAGTATATTTATAATGAAGTTCCTCCCAAACTAGTCTGACTCCCAGACTACTATGGATTTTGGAATAACAATATATTAATACGCTATCATAGTATTTTTGCTTCACTTAATCGTATGATCAATATAAAAATTGTCAAAAGTGTTTAAAAAAAAAATGGAATTTTCTGTATAAGACAAGAATGACAATTTCTTTTTTTTTTCAATATTCTCATTATAAATTTGAAATCACTTTTAGTGCCATGACTCCAACATTCGTCTACTGACGTAAACTTCCCAATAACCATTAAAAGTTGCAATTATGCAAAACCTTCTAAATCTAATTAATCTAAGCTATGCTCATAGAGCCCGCCAGCCCACATTGGACCAACGTGGTGGGAAATAGCCTAAATCCCCCCATACGAACCCTTACAACCGACGGTCCCTGATGACGCGCGATGCAGGCAGCGCAGGACCGATCGATGGGGCGATGTTTGGAGAAGACCTATGTCCAGCTGTGGACGTTTATTGGCTGATGGTGATGGTGATTCTAGCTACACAAGCGCAAAATGCAATCTCTTTTTCGATGTGTTTTTTTTTTGTTTAAAACTAGTCACTTCATATTATAGAACAATATCTTTAATTAAAAATTATATAATGTTTAAATACGCTAAGAATATCAAGATTTTTCGGCAAATAATTTATTCTACAAGAATAATAATAATAAATATATTGATGTAAACGCATCGTATAATTTATAGAAATCATTATTTTAAATAAATTAATTTCCGACTAATTATATTAATATAAACGTAATTTTGTGAATTTATTATATTATTACTACTTATTTTCTAAGCTATTAACAATAAAACTATTTATTATTATTTTTTTTAGATATAAAACCTTTTTGGTACACTGGCCATTTTGACAATCGCTTTGGAGCAAGATAACAGCTAGAGTAGAAAAAAAAAAAGAAAGGAACAATATGTCTCTGTAATAGTTAAACAAGCGGCAACTGTTGAAAGAGTCCAGCTAGTTTACTTTTTAACAATGCACTATGAATAATAATTAAATTTAACAAATACAACAACAATGGAGTTTAGCCGATCGAATGACATTGTTATTATTAACAGTACAATAATACGTTACGAGTTGTTCGCAAAAATTTCAATGGAATGAACATTTTTATGTTTTCTCGGAACGGGCGCGTGAAGCGAGGCCGCAATGCGTTAGTATAGTATACAACATTATACTCTTTATACTTAAACGCGTAAGTCTTAAATTCGTTTCTAATACCCAATCGCCATTCGTGAACCGCGAACCCCCTTTGTTCTAAATTGTACGAAATTCGCTCTGATCTCGCTCCGAAAAAAAGAGAAAATAGCATCGCTCCAAAAAGGTTGGCTTAACTATAATACTCCTTGTAAAACAATGGCTGTGTAGGATCTTTTATTTATTATACTAGGCATCTGCCTACGTCCAGGTACATATTCGTCTTGAATGAATAAATACTTCCTTAAGTTTATAATTTCTTTTATAATTTACATTCAGTTGAAAATCTTAAGAACTGGTTTTATTCTTGATCCTATGATTATAAAAGATAAGTATCCGTTGGTTTTACTATTGTTATGGATAACGTTTAAAGATTACGAACTATATAAATATCCAGTAAAAGATATCCATTTGTTATTAACAACTTAATATATTAAAGCTTTAGATGGTATCGTATATTGTTATCATAAATCGATGAGTCACGAAACAATATGAACTTGGCAACATTGTCAATCTATCGTAATGGCTGTCCACGGTTCATGAAGTATGGTCCCATTGCAGCCTAACATCATTTAAAATAAATTCAGACGAAGCCTCTTGCATATAAGAAATTCCTTTAATATAAACTACCTATGTAGCCAGTAAATCCATACGGTTAAACGATATAAGTACATAGAAACTACTTGGTACTGATCTTAAGTATAGGTCGAGGGTGTCGAGTGTACCAAAGTAACCCGATAAGTTGTAAACAGTATGAAATGTTTATAAACTAAGCAGTCACTTAAAAGCTTAATCTCCAACTTCAAATGGAAGGCGCCGGAACAAGTGTAACCTTGTGTTTAATATAAACTCAAATACAATATTTCTTTTAATCTATTCTTTGTTCGCTTCTTTCCTCTTCCATAAACGACAATGTAGAAAAAAAAACATATAATAGTATATAGCTTTAATCTGCGACTTCATTATTCACATCTCTAATATCTGGTTAAAGTCTGACTGTACGTTCCTTCCTCAAGTATTAGTTTTGCACTGTTTGCATAGCTTTTATCACTTACCAGTCCGTCGACTCTTTTTCTCAAAAGCCTTCAAACACGATCGCCAGCAGTACGTTACGATCACGAGAGATCGATATTTTCTATTATTAGTCTATCGATTAATGAGCCATCTTCATTGCCGCTTGGAAAGGTACACTTCTGTTGGAAAGTCAGAATTATGTGGAATATTTACCACCAATTTACTATGTAAGTATAACTAACAGCGGGATAAAGAAACCCTTGAAGATCAAAAAAAAATATGGTTTATTGTCCAACTAACAAAAAAACTAACTTTAGAACTAATTAATTATCATTAAGTATATATATATAAATAGACGCACATTGTACTACAAGAATTGGCGCCGTTATCACATTCTGTCAATGTCGCGGTAGAGTTTTTTTTTTTTAATTTCTGTACACAACGTCAACAGCATTATGCGGCTTGAGCCTAAACAAAAAACTTTAAGCGGTCAACCGATTGATAACACAAACAACTAACTGCATTACGGTAAAAGCGACCTGATGTCCATTTGCCCGTGGCCCAAGTTTGAATAAGGCGGCCCCGCAGGTTACTCACCCCGGTTATGTACAGCGCACGCGCATAAGCCTTCTTCACACAAACAAATTCGTGGCAGCTGCAAGTACAGCATACGACTACGATTATACATTATGAAACGCCTTAATATATATATATCATTATATAAGGTTTTCTTTAAAAAAAAAATATTCTAAATTCAATTTATTAGATTTATTGATCCTCTATAGCCGACGTAGTTTTTATCTATCTATAAAAGCTCAACGACTCGTTCATCACATACATAGGTACATGATCAATTGTTTAAAGACTTTCAACTGTATGGATCAATAAATAAAGTATTTTAAGTAAACGAACGATCATTAATACTGACAAGTTGTACGGTATTCGTGATAATATCATCGCAGTCATGTTTGGTCGTACTCTACGTGTTAAGAGATGCATTGGAACTCCTCGCTGTACCCTCACGATGGATTGACCTGAGCGAGTATCCAAATTATGCTAGCTAATAAATTGTCGACACAAACTCTCATTACTCGAGTGTTAATTTTATTGAAGCGTTTAAAATAGACTGAATCGACACACGACGCGTTTTATAATTGAGGTGTTAATAAAAAGACGCCGCGCGACTCTCCGCGGGGTGCATTTGGCTAATTAAAGGCAGTGGTTAATTTTTTTCTTTCATCAATAAAATACCGTTTGCTTTTAATACAACTTACACGCTTAAAACAGCCGAACGGCATGCAGAGCGACGACCTGGTGAAGATGGGAGGGAATCGTTTTGACAATAGATGGAAAATAGACATCGATAGGTCAGGCAATCTTCTTCCTCCTGCTCTTTTCCCAGCAATGTGGGCTCGGCACAGTATGTTCTTCTCTTCCATATCCTTCTATCAACCCTCATATCTGAATTCACACTCCTCTTACACGTGTCATCTTTCACACAATCCATCCACACCTCCGGTCTTCCTCTACCCTTATACCATCCACGTTTATTCTCATCACTTTCTTTGTTATACGTCCTTCATCCTTTGCTCCTTAATTTCTCTGTCACTGGAGGAACTTTCAGACTTCCCTAATCTACATATTCATCAGCGGGCAATGACAAGTTAAAATAATGTTGATCAGCACATAACTTCTGTCATTATACTTCGAGGAGTTAAAAAAGATTAAGTAGCCATTACAATTGAAGAGCCGAAATCTAGTTTATTTATACTTAACCGGATATCATTTGTTGCAAAATCCGGTACTATACGTGAGTGTTTCCTCATTC
Source organism: Troides aeacus (assembly GCA_033220335.2). Taxonomy (NCBI): domain Eukaryota; kingdom Metazoa; phylum Arthropoda; class Insecta; order Lepidoptera; family Papilionidae; genus Troides; species Troides aeacus. The sequence continues at coordinate 1,263,272 of CM067288.1, forward strand.
ATTACGAAATACAATATGCACACAACTTAACTATGTATGCGTCAGTTGTCACTTACTGGTACGTCACTAACTTGAGTCAATAACGTCAAAGCGTTAATCATATCAGAGGTAGAATAAGTAACTAATGTATATAACTTTATTTAATGTAAAATTCATATATTTATAAAAGAAAGTATCGTCAAGTTAAACTTACCAAGGTTTTTACCTTTTACTAATACAACCAATACAAAACATTAATAAATAAGTTACATACACGATACTCATCAATACAGTTTAACATTACTGTTCGTAATGTTGGGATACTTCACTGTTATCTGGAGATCTGGTGAAGGTCGCAGGAAACCGATGGATGCCGGTAGCTTAGGACTGGATGATGTGGAGATCTATAGACGTATACGTATAGACTTATTTCCAGGAATGGACCTCGTGCTGCGGATGATTGTCGAGCTGTTAGTAATGACTAACACATATGATAACATCTTTGATAATGTATATTATTTATAACTTCACTAATATATGTCAAGCGTGTATTTTCTTTCTTTCTTCCGTATGTCTAGGTCACTCTGTATGCATAACGGATACCTTTCCGTGCGTGCCTGTATCTTTATCAATATGTTTACACAAGATATAGAATGTTGGATTGGTCATGTCATGTCGCATGAAATGGAATACCAATTCCGAGATATGTAAACCCCGGATTCATAAAAAATCCATCTAACTAATTCATTATGAAATTAAAAAAATTACTATTGCGCAGATATTTATAACAATAACACGATAGTTAGGATTTTTACAGCACGACAATGTATTCATCGCGTCAATAAAGGAAAATTTTATTCCAACCATTTTACCAGACACAGCGCCACCTGAAGAACTATATGGTAAGGTTATTTCTGCTGCCAAGAAGTGGAGGATCGACCACGAGAGAGGCTCTGAGAGTTTACTAAACCAGTTTCCGGAAAGAGAGAGTTTCAAAACATGGGTTTGTACTATACATATCCTACGAAGATCCAAGGGCTGTGCTCCCGCACAACAACTCTCGGGACCCAAGCCAACCTCACCTGCTCCTGATACACCCTACTAATCAACACACGAGGCTCTGGATTCCACCAAACTGCATTGGAACAGAATAGTCCAGACAAAGTAGTAAATAATAATGGCCTTAATCCCTCTTATGAACCCCTACCAACAACAGCCCTATTGCACTGCGGTTTGGAGGCCAAGCTGTTTGTAAGGTCGCGAGAAGCCGCTGGATGTGGGCAGCGCAGGACCGAACGATGATGATCTTTGGAGTAGATCTATATCCAGCAATGGCCGTCTGTTGGCTGAAGATTGATTTAAGGAAGACAAGAACAGCGCAATTACTTAGTACGGAAAGTAGTAATATGGTTCCCCATACTGTGCTGAACTCGGAAAGCTTGCAACTACCCTCCAATTATAAATCATTCAACATAACAGCGTCACTGTTTCGGCTGTCAACATGTGATACCAGGGAGTACTCTGGGTCAAACGCTTCATTACCTTCATTCATTCATCTGGTAGTAATTGATACACCGGTTCATAACAACAGCCTTAGGATGATGTACATAGCACCACATTTTACTCGTCGCTATGTACATTAGATATTAAATCTCGTTACTTTAATAATTTCACTAGTTACAGCGCCCTTCAAACGGGAACACAGTAATGTTTGCACACTACTGCCTTTTTTTTAATTATCGGGCGGTAATCTTCTAAAAGATATCCTGCTTTTGGGAGGTAGATTAAGTTATGTGGAGATTTTATCCATTAAAACCATCTCGGTGGTAATCCTCAGTGCTTTGCAGGAGGCTCCGGGATCTCCTAAGGAAGGGCACTAGCCTTCCACAGCACCCCTGCTTTCATATTACAAGCACTAGTCAACCCCGTATTTGTCGTCCAATGAAGGCCACAATTTTCAAAGCCCTTTTATTCGCCTACAACTATACCAGTAATTTAACTAGCTACAGCGCCCTTCAAACCGGGACACAGTAATATTTGTACACCATTGTTTGTCAAGTGTCTTCACTATCAGAGACGTACCATACATAAACATGAAATTAGAAATTCTCTATACTAGTCCACGTTGTATAAAACTTTAGCTAAAAATACGTCGTAGTTAATGTATTGCGCGTCGGAAACCAACCCTTCGCTCCCCCATACATTTCACGGCCGCCCCTCATTCAATACATACCTCAATGTATCCTCTAGATGTTTATTAGGCGGTATGTGAAGAGTTCTTCGCATTTATGGATAAATGGAAAAAAAAACTGAAGCGAAACTTCCTAGGTTCAATGCAATACTACAAATAAACTCAACAGTACTACACATCTGGATATATAATAGGGGGACCGGAAAGTAATGTCGTTTCTGCGCATGCCAATACTTGATTGTCATTTGTCAGCTCATTGTTTTGTTCAGAGGCGTACCAAAGACATTGTGAGGTTATAGTGATTTCTTTACTTATAGACAATTGAATTACAATTTTTTTTTGTAATTTTGGGTAAAATGGCCAGCCAAATACCAGAAGAGGTACACATCCGGCATTGCATGCTCTTTGAGTTTCGCAAGGGAAATAACGCAACAGTTGCTACCAAAAACATTTGCGATGTTTATCCAAATGCACTGGACATTCGTAAATGCCAAAGGTGGTTTTCCAAGTTCAAATCGGGTAATTTTGATCTTTCCGACTCGTATCGATCAGGAAGACCATCAGCGTTAGACAACGACGTGTTAAGGGCGGAAGTGGAAGCAAATCCGTGTCAGACGATCGAGGAATTGTCAAACAGTCTCAACAAACCTTGGTCGACCATCCAAGAACATTTGAAGCAGATTGGAAAAGTAAGCAGAGCAGGTGTTTGGGTCCCGCATAATCTGTCCGAACAGAATAAGGCTAACCGATCAATCACATGCAACTTATTGCTTCAACGACACAACACAGAAGCGTTTTTTGATCGCTTGATCACAGGAGATGAGAAATGGGTCCTGTATGATAACCCAAAACGCAAAAGGCAGTGGCTCTCTCCAAATGAAATCCCTCGGAGTACTGCTAAGCCAGGTTTACACCCCAAAAAAGCGCTTTTGTGTGTTTGGTGGAGTATTCGCGGCATTGTTCATTTTGAATTACTGAAACCTGGAGAAACTGTTACTGCAGACCTCTACAGCGAACAATTGCAGCGAGTCAATCAATCTTTAATTGAAAAGTGGCCAGCGATTGTCAACCGAAAAGGCGTCATTCTCCAACATGACAATGCAAGACCGCACTGCGCAAGGCGAACTCTAGAAAAAATTAATGAATTGGGGTGGGAGGTGCTGCCTCATCCACCATATTCGCCCGATGTTGCACCATCGGATTTCCACTTATTCCGAGCGCTGCAACACTTTTTAAGTGGCAAAACATTTGCAAATTTGGATGATATCCAAAATGCCATCTCTAGATATTTTGCCGAAAAACCAATTAATTTTTATCGATCAGGGATTGAAAATTTACTCACTAGATGGCAAAAGGTTATTGACAATGATGGGGAATACGTCATTGATTAAAAATAAAGACTCGTTAAAAATGTATGTGTTTGTATTTAGCGTAAGAAAACGACATTACTTTCCGGTCCCCCTAATATATACATTATATTCTGGATTCTTCTTCTTCGTCAGTATCACTCTTGAAAAAGTGATCGTGGTTATAACTTCAGGTGTTGCTCGCAAGCTTAACACGTCGCCATTCTTCCCTGATGGTGATCCTAGTGCATTCATGTCCTGGATATATATAGCATTTTATTTATTCCACCTTGCGGTAAGCAATACTCCAGCCCATAACGAAGCACTAGTTAGGATGTTATATACTGCACCACGTTGCGCTAGTCGCTTTCAGGCATAAGATGTTAAATTTGTTTACCCCACTAGCTACAGCGCCCTTCGAACCGGAAAGCAATAATGTCATCAGTACGCAGCAACCCACCAGCAGTAAATAATTAATTCTTCGTACCCATTCATCTTATATTTAACATCTTTATCCAACACATATTTTAAAATGTTAGCAATTTACTTTATGCTTACTGCGTTTTTTTTTTTTTTTAATTCATCGACAAAGCAACAAGACATCCTGCGCAGGTGAGGTCTGACTAACAGATGGCGATTCAGCCAAACAATTATCCAGCACTTTCGTTTCTTTATATGAAATATTTTATAATACTTATATACAATGAAATATTCATGCTCACACTAAACTTTACTTTTATCATCCCTTCAATTGTTACCATAAACATTATGTTTTTTATTTAAACAAAATATGTTTATGGAAACAATGGGCTCCCGCCTGAATCAGTATTTTTTAGGTTAGATTTGTAATCCGAATCGATTGGGGAATTACCGCGGTAACGAGAGTCGACGTAAGAGTTAGACGACAAACACAATATGGTGCAGTGTATAACATCCTAACTAACGGCACGAGGATGGGCAGGATTATCACTTACGAACATCTGAAGTGATGACCACGACCACTCTGTCAAAAGTGATACGGACGAAGAAGATCACTTACCATCTGGCTCCGGTTCGTCTCGTCGCTTAATTGAATAAAAAAAAAATTGTTTGTATATGAACTTCTTCAAGATGACCCCTCAATAAAGAGCGGCCGGAAGTGAGTCGATGCATAAACCTGATTTGGTCAACATTGAAGAACTATTTCCAGCAGAAGATGTAAAAGCCTGATGGTGGTGAGGATGATTCATTTTACTATTTTCATAATTGAACACTTTTTGATCTCAATGCTTACTAGTTAGAGATTTTTTTTTTTTTTATTCTACAAAGCGACAACAATAGGATAAGATTCACCTGATGGTAATCTATACGCCTGCCCATAACAACATTGCATTAGTTATGATGATATACATTGCACCACTGCGCTCGACGCCTTAATTAATTAACGTAATTTAACTAACAGCAACGCCCTTCAAACCGGAACACGGTTATGGTTACACACTGGTGTTAGTCATCAGCAATAGGCGCTGCGGTGGTACCTACCAGTATAATTAATATATGATCAGTATTAACAATAAATGAATCAAAAATTTTCCTTATTACGGAAGTGTTGTCGTATTATTGTAATAATAATACTGTTAATAATAGGGAAAAGATAATAATAAATGTTTACCATCTATATTCAGAGCATTTATTATTGATAAAAAAATTATAATGCAAATAATTTATTTTTTTAAACAATGCATTAACATAACGCCGCGGCTGTACGCTGTTGGGCATAGGCCTCTATAAAGGAACGTCGCAGTCAGTGTGAAACGTATTAAAAAAGAAAAACAGGTGACGTCACGGAGACAACAATTACAGATAAAAAAAGTTATGGATTTTTAACAAATTTCATGAGGATATATTTGACTAGTGGTAGGTCTCTCTTGCCGGAGACCTACCACTGCAGCGCCTATGTACTGTATTCCGGTTAAAAGGGTGCTGTAGCTAATGTAATTACTGAGGTGACTAGACCCAACATCTTATGTCTATAGCGATGAGCTCAATATGTTGCTGTGTATACTATCCTAACTACTGCCTCTTGTTATGGACGGGCGTATCACTTACCATCAGGTGAATGTCCCGCTGGTAGCGTCGCCTAATTTTATAAAAAAAAAATACAAACTTAATCAAAATCTACTTCCGGATTAAATGATTTTGATATACAAATGATTGGTTTACATATAAATAAGATTGCACAACATATTCAAAGATTAAAAGCTGTTATATATACGAAGACGCGGACTTTAGTCGTTTTGGGTAAAATATGTGTACATATATGTTTAAATATATATATATATATATATATATATATATATATATATATATATATATATATATATATATATATCTATACATATGTATATATCTATATATACATGTATATATCTACATCCTGCATATATATGCAAGAGAACTAAGGTTACTGACATAGGCCAAAAGATTGCTAATCTCAAATGGCATTAGGTAGGACACATTGTCCGACTATCTGGTGAAGGTCACGGGGAACAGCTGTTCGCGGACAACGCAGGACAGATTGATGTGGACATTTGGAGGAGTTACAAATCCAGCAGTGGACATCTATCGGCTGATGATGACGATGTCTACATCAGTGTTTTCGTTACGTTATGACTAATCCGCTTGCCTTACAGCACTTAGATCCTTAATTCCAATTCGGACCGCACGTTGTGGAGTTCAGTTGGTGGTAGTTTTACACCCTCGACTGTCGCATCCCCAAATTGTAAACAGCATCTCCGCGTTCAGGACATCAACATTATGAGAGCCTGAATATTCTACCAGTACCCGCTTATTTTGAAATTCTACCAAGCGATTTGATGGGTGGGACGTTCACCTGAAGGTATGTGATACGCCCATATCAAAGTGGCGCTGGTTAGGATGTTATACACAGCACAACATTATGCACGACGCCTTGAGACAATATTTTAAACCTTGTTACCCCAGTAATTTCACTAACTGCAGCGCCTTTCACACCAGAACACAGTAGTTTATAAACCACTGTTTGGCAGATATAGGAGCTGCGGTTAGTTACTGGTGGCAGGTCTCTGTTATCAACTCGTCTAAGTAGGAAGCACCGCAACGCCTATTTCAAACATTACTGTGATTCGGTTTGAAAGGAGCTGTAGCTAATGTAATTACTAGGGTAACGAGACTTAACATCTCATGTCTCGGGCGACAAGAGGAATGTGGTGCTGTATATATATCATCCTGACTAGCGGCACGTTGTTATGGGTGTACCACTTACCATCAGGGCCCGCTCGTTTCGTCGCTTAAATAGAATAAAAAAAAACAAACCGCTCTTAATGAAATGTTTGATAAATGTGTAGAGGTGCGCTTAAGTTTAGCTTTCCTTTTTTGCTGATGAAAGTCAATGATTTTTATACCATAAGTCCACTGATTACCATGAGAAATAAACAAATGTCATTATACAACTTAAAATTCAAGTTAGGCCGGAAAAACATTCATTTGTTTTATTAAATAAAAAATTGGTCGTTAAAATGGCAGGAACAGGTTTTTTTTTAAGTTGTTAAATTAATAATCAAATTACATTTGCGTTTTGTAGTTGCAAATAAGCATTATTAAGTGAATATTAAGTAAATAATTAAAATAAATTATAATATTTATTGCCCTCTATAGTGTCTAGTAGTTTGTGTGTTAATTATGTGTTTATGTTTACGTTAATGCTTTCACTTCGATATAAAAAAAAATTTAACGATATCCTTTTAATAATTGATACGCAAGGTCAGATTTATAAAAAAAATTGCGTGAAATGGTTAAACAGATTCTTGATGTACGATTTGTTTTTAGTTGTTTACTGTTGCCGAAGACCATCTTAGTAAGTACCATCACGGCTCTTATTTCTACCGCCAAGTAGTAGTTTGTAAAGGCACTGTTGCTAGTGATGTTACCGAGGTAACGAGATGTAACATCTTATGTCTTAAAGCGATAAGCACAATTCAGTGTGTTTCATTAAAATTAGCACCACATTGTAATAAATAAATAAAATATTGATTTAAATAAATTTGTATCCAAATGAAAACTTCATCAGCCGATAGCCGACCACTGCTGAACATTGGCCTGCCCTAAAGATCTCTTTTGAACGATCCTGCGCTGCATGTATCCACTGGCTTCCCGCAACTTTCGTTTTTAGGGGTGGGTTTGGACCATTTTCCACTACACTTTCAGAGCCCCGTTTGTTGGTAAGCAGGGTATACCATGAGCAGGTGAGGTTGGTTTGTGGTCCGTCAGTTGTTGTACGGGACCCCTTACATCCCGATGAATGAAAATTTGGTAGTATAATTTCTGACAGCTTTTATCTAAGAGCTTTAAACGTATAAAAAGCTATTCATCGTGCCTGTTTTGATATTGAATAGAAGAAATTAAGACATTTTTACAAATAATTTCCTTTGATTATGTACAAAAAGGTTTCATGTCTTTCTGTTAATTGTTACTCTGTGGTAAATAGCGCAGGCACAGGTAGGTAGGAGGGGCTGGCTCGGGATGGACGGTTTGAATTGAATGTCGAATATCTCAGTGTTGCAATTACACAAAAAATAATTTGCCAATCACATCACAAAAAAAAAGTTTTAACAATGTATGTCATAGGGTAGGTATAATATTTGGTTTTAATAAGTTAATTATTATTGTATGTGTTTAGGTACATAATATATTAAAAGTAATAAATAATTTTAATCACCGTGATGAAGAGAAATTGACAGATATAAAAATATTACATTAATTAATATCTTAACAGAAACGGAATACATTTTTATAACATATTAGACAAATTGATGTCCAATCTGTTGGTGAACATAAACTAGTTTGTATAAAATGTTATCATTGTTGTTGTAATAAATGTGATAATTTTTTTTCTTACACTTTTTAGTTTTATTGTTAAAAAAATTTATTTGTGGTATGAACAAGCAATATTGTGACAAATCGCGGAAAATGTTTTGAAAATTTAGAAATCAGAAAAAATTTTCCTTGTACATTAAAAAATGGTCAAGTTTACCACTAACCGATGCTGCGTGTACGCGATCACTTAAAGCTCCATCGATCAGAGACCGACGTCATCGCCACAGTAATCGCAAAGTGCGTGCCAAGGATTGCAACTTTCGCAAGTGACAACTGACTCTCCATTATAAGAGGGAAATTTATGAGCGGTCAACACAGTCGGGAAGTTTAGGAACCACTTCCCAGAACGATAAAGGGCCTTCGGTGATGGCGGGTACAGGAGTAGCAGTGGAGAGGCGCGGCGTGCGGCGTGCGGTGTGCGGTGTGCGGTGTGGGGCGCGCGGCGGGGCGGTGAGGCGACAGCTGCGCTCGCGTCGCTCTCCCCGCGCCGCCGCACTCCGGCGCCGACCGCCGATCGGGTGTGACGTGCGTCAGTTGCCGGTCCGCGGTGCGAACGCGCGCACCGTGCGCGAGTTAGTGAACTTACAGGTTCATAATAGAAGCACGCTGGAAGATGTACGGGCGCGATGGAGCGTCCGTTCTTTGTCCGCGAGGCCCGTGTGGCTGGGCGGTGACTGGCGCTATATTCGGTTCGTGAGCGATATTGCACCAGTCCCGGCCTATCCAAGCGGGCCCGGCCTTCGAAGACCGCTACTCAGCATCCGCGGCGCGCGGGGTCCCGTTAGCCGGCCGGTCGTTCACAGCGATGGCCACGCATAGGACGTGATTCGGTGTAAACGTTGTGCTTACTATCACATTGCACCAATCCCGGCCTGCATGTGGTCGCCGCCTGTGTTCCTGGTGTTGGATTCCAACAGGTTTGTCCCGGTCGTTGCACGTGGCTCCAGCTTGCAGGTAATCTCAACTTTCGGCTCCGCGAGCGATCCAACGTTGCGTCGGGTTAGTCGCGTTTACGTTTACCCGTACCCGCACCCGCTCCTTTGTTTTTACACGCGCGTATCCGAACTATCCAACTTTAACAGTAACTATAACTGTTCAAAGTAGAAAGTTGACCGCCGTGAGGCGAGACGTGAATCATTTTGTGAGAAACATTAGGTTCGGGGTGACTGAATCGATGTAGACATCGGCAGGCGTGCAGGCAGACCGGTTTCGATCGTAAATCGTAACATATATCTATATAACAATTCGTACAACGTTACTATTATTAAAAGATCGCCAAAATGAAGGACGACGGCGAACGACGCTTTCGAAAAGCTTCTGAGCCTCGCAAACATTAATTAACATGCTTTTATCGTCAGCTGATTTCCTTTGTCCGATACTTTATACGTTTTTATTCATTTTGCACAAATTTACATTGTTTTTGTATTTATGCGGTTTAACATGGATATCGTGATGAAATATTCATCGCGTGCGTATATATCGCATTCGGTGTCTGTCCGTTTGTAGCGTCTAACTCCGCGTTTATCGCTCCGGGTACTACAAACTACAGCGATGTAGTATGAAGGCAAGTGAATCAAGCGGAAAGATGATTCATCGGGCAAGTTAAGAAGTCGTGCAACCGTTATGATTTAAATTACACCAGCTGTCATGGGGCATTCACGAATTGCGGTAAATACATACCTATATACACATACGCGTCGATCGATGCATGCACGGCGCCAAAACGGGATTACACGAATTCTTTCTTATGTTATATTCCAACTATATTGATAATTAATGCCGGTTAATTTTCAATTTTCTTAAGATTACCCCTTTTTAAAAATAATTCCTTTATGGCAATAAACTTTCTTCGTAGTCTCATTAAATGTACGTAAAATAACAATGGCGGCCATGATGTTTTTTTAAGTATTCAGTAAACAAAAGCAAAGGCTATCAATATTCTATCCTTGATCGATTGTAATAACGAGTTACCACTTGGATGAGGTAAATGCATTTTTATAAACCAAAAATTTACGTAATTTAAAAATAAATTTCTATTTCATTTCATGGACATAAATTTAAATTATATTTGTTTTAATTATAGTTTTTTTTTTATGTTTAGTCTTGACGTTAACTTCACGTGGTATTTTGTGATACTAGTCGTAGATAGTGAAGCACGATTGCCAAGTACATTTTAGCTCTAATTGACAACCGGAACACAGAAAAGTTGTTGTGGTGGCAGATTTACGGTGGTAGCTAGCTAGGCAGGCGGGTTCGAAAAAACCCTACCAACTTTCTAACTCTACAACATGTGGCTCCGGAATTGAACCAGGAACCTCTGCGTTACTAAGCGAGAAATTTACACAGTACAGCTGTGCCCCGTATTGAAAGCTTTTGTTCGATTATAAAAGTAGTCTCGTCGTTTGAGTACATTGCGTGCATTTATTTAAGAAGCGCGAAGGAGTTTATATACGTATGACAGCCATTATGTGGGTCTTATGTAACGCGGTGTCAAATAAATCGTTTAACAAAAAGAAAATAACCGGTCTATGGAGTGAGAGTGGGACTCGTGTTGAATTCTCCTGCGAATATAATGCGCGTGTTAGTTTTAAATGTAACGTAGAAGTAAATTATTGTTTTAAGGAAATTCAATTTTATTCGTTTACAATCGATTTTTTTTTATCTATGCTGTATTGAATAGTTTTATCTGTTAACTTTTTTAATTTGTTTCATTGTATTATCTATGCATATGCTGCTGTCAAATTCCTTATTATAAACTAGGTCTGCGGAGACTATCTAGGTAGGTAGTGTATAAACATTAATGTTTTGTTTTAAAGTTGTAGGTATTAAAATTACTTAGGTAACAGGTCTTGTCTCAAGGTGACGGGCAATATGTAGTGCAGTGTATATCATTCCGACTATTAACTATTTATAGGCATACTCATCATTTACCATCAAGTAAACTGTCTGAGTGAAAAAAATGTATTTCCTACCCGTACTTTATAAATACGACTAAAGTTTAGTCTCGTTTCTTTTGCAATTAGAGCAATATTGCATAATAATAATATTTAATCTACATAACCAATTCAATAGATATTTTAACATTGAACAATGAGATATCTTGAACCTAAACATTGAACTGTGTTATATCAATATGTTGAACGTATACATTTTCAATTTAAACTAGCTCACATTATTTGGCAATAATTTTTGGATTATTTCTTTTAACATCGATTTCAGATAGTTATTCAAATTTGCTATTGCATACATTTACTTTCTCAGAATATTTTTTTTACTATTACTTTTTTTTTTTTCAATATGGCAAGTTAATAGTTGGGGAAAGAATCATTATTTAGTTATTTATTAACTCGAAATAAATAATGTGTGATTTTGTTTCTTCATTGTCATGTACAATTAAATAGTTAGTTAATTTCGTATATTATAATAGTTCTCGTAAATCAAAAATATGATCAGATGTTTATATATCACAGCCGCCTCATAAGATTAACTTCTGCAATTTTTATTTTATGAAATCTTTTTTTACAATTATTTATTACCTAAAATAGCATTGCTAATTATTTATTCACAAATATTCAGTTCAATTAATGCTTACCCCCGTCCTGTAAATAGATAAATTTCAAAGTTTAATAGTTTAATTTCATCGTACATATTATCTTACTCACTAGACACATTTAAATAAAGTGAAAGAAATTATAATGTTACTTAACTGAAACATACAAATTAATAGCTTTAATTTTTATGTTACATCGATTACTGATCAAGGAAGTTCTAAAACTTTACAGTTAAATAAAACGTTATGTCCGTAACACAGGCGTCCATTCATAGATGAGCCTTGTAAAAACGTATTACCAAATTTCTTGCGGTAATGAATCAGAGGGACTTCACAAGAAAAGCGCTCAGCCACTGTCCCACGAAGTCGGTCAAATACTAGACCGCGAAGAAGTACTAACCTAGTTTTAATTAAATCGATAGACGAGTATCGGAAGCGGCGGAATAATCGGAAGTCCTGTTTATGGCAACAATCATCGCTTTATGTTAATGCGCATTTGTTTTTGTTTTAAAAGTGAAACATTGTCGGTCTAGTGATTCTGTGTCAAGGCCTCGGCTCCCCTACACTGCAGCCTACATTCAGAGCTTTTAATTTTATAACTTTAGGTGCCCGCGCGCGCGTCACTGAATTAATTACAAATGGTAACGGTTGGCGACGCGTCCAGCAAACATGGCCGCGACGTTGCGTTGATAGTGACGTAATGATTCATTAAAAATCTATTTTATCGGTTTTTTTTTTCAACGGTGTAGAAAATACATTAGTAACAAATATATCACTAAATTAATCCTTTTAGTTCCTGGATTATTTAATGCAAGGACAGTAAACAGTTTTTAATCATTATCCTATTATTATACAGATTTTTTTTTAAATTTATGAAATTTAAACTGGTACATGCATATTTAATGACCACATTTTTATATTTTAGGATGCAATAAGGATTAAATATAACAGCAAAAAACTGATACGTTTCTGCTTATATTTGCACTTTTCTTTTTAATGAACGTATTAATGTTATTTAAAATACTTTTCTAAATCAAGGTAAAATGTATTTTATTATACCTATTTTAAAAATTTCTGGAAATTAGTTTTAATAACAGTTTTTAAACACGTGTGTTTGACTCTTTTAATGGGATAATCTTTAAGTGGATGAATAATTTCAATGTAAACATTAAATGGCAAATTTAATAGTAAGAAGAATCATTAATATGAAATATTATATAACTAAACGGTATTAATTTCTTTTGATCGATTACAATCAAAAAGAAGATGGAGCAATTCGAAGATAATTCGTTAATTTGTATTTAATTATTTATTAGTTTAAAAAGTCAATAAATAAAATGAGTTTTAATCGCCTAACAGCGGAAAGTAAAAAGCGGATTCTGCCCGACATCTAATGAAATAAACTAAACTTGACGAATCAATTATTTAATTATATACTAAATTGTTATACAGATCGGTATCATTGCATAAATTTGCTTAAATTTTTATATTTTAACAAATTAAAATGTAAATTCATAGCTTATGTAAGGCAGTTCATTTCTGCAACAGTTTGGTTCTGGGAATAGAGATTGAAAGAGATAGTGATACAGCTGCTCGTGGGCATTAGAGCGAGAAGAGAGCAGGATAGCGAGCGCCGGCGATACGTAGCATGCGTGGACCGATTGGTGTTTTCTTTTTCAAAGACTTGTACAAAGGTCGTAAATATTTTACTTTTTAATTTAATGGATCAAAGATGTGGATAAAAAGCCTAGACTAGGCTTGCGAGAGAAAACCTAAGTCCCAGTAATTGTAATGGTAAAATTTGTTTTTTTTTTTTTTTGTTATTAATATTTTTTTCAGGTCGATTTTTATTCTTATTTATTTAGAAGAGCTTCGCTGTCGGTTGTAAGTATTAAAAAGGTAGGAATTCGTAAAAATATCTTTACGATTAAATTAATAAAAAAAAACTACCGCTAAATGTTGAAGCGTTTTTACGAAAGAAAGGTGTGTTTGGCCGAATGTTTCTCGAGTTTTCTATTTCGTAACTCCTACTGCGTATAACAAAAACTTCCAACATTACAGTGTTCGTATTGGAATTCAATAATTATTGTGAATTCGGTGCTTTCGTAATAAGTTCACAAGCTTCCATCGAAGTGAGAAATTAAGCTTGTCAAGTGGTAACAAAAAAAACTACATCGGTTTAACGTATATATATTTTTTATCTTTCAGATATTTACCGGCGCGGCGGATAGCTCTACATAGAACTGTTTCAGTACCGTGCGATTGGAGCTGGGCTGGTGAATCTGATCTTTGGAGGCTAGTATTTTTTTTTATATAAAATTAAGCGACGTGACGAATGGGACGTTCACCCAATAGTATGTGACATGTCCGCTCATATCATCGCGGCGTTAGTTAAGGTGTTTATATAAGATGTTTAGTATCGTTACTCAAGTAATTACACTAGCTATCAAACCGGAACACAGTAATGTGTGTACATTACTGTTTGGCGGCAGAAATAAGATCTGCGGTGTTACGTACCTAGGTACGTAACAAAGACCTACCACCAGCAAACATAAATATAAGGTAAGGCGATAAGCGTAATGTGTGGAACAGTGTATATCATCCAAACTATCGCCATGTTGCTATGGGCGGTTGTACCACTTACAATTAGGTGAACGTTCCGTTCGTCTCGTCGCTTCGTAAAAAAAAAGACTTTATAGTAACGTCTATATCGAAATATGTTAATTTTATCAGACGTTATTAAGGAATGCATTTACTGAACATGGTGCAACAGTTTTTTTTCCCCAACAATAAGTCCAAATTATTGACTTCCGTTCGATGCACCTGGAAAGTACGGGAGGAAGTCGACGATAAAGGGATTATAATTCACACGAAAGTTGTTATCTGGTACCCAGGTGTACCGCAATATAAAGGGTGCCGGTTCAATTCCTTATAGTCTATAGCAAGGATACCTTGGTCTACTGCAGATGGGTCGCCGAAACGAAAATTCAGGTAACGTTTTTTTCTTTGAACGCTACTTTGGTTTTGCTAACTGTTGATAACTCATAATTTAAATATATCCTGTCAAGGAATATATATATACAAAGAACCCATTTTGAGGTCTAGAATTTCTGTGGGGGAAATTTTCAAGTCCCAACGTTGGGCATTTTAGAGGGCTATTTGTATACTGGTTTAGTTCTCTGCCCAGATAACTGTGTTGATAGGCCGCACTTACTTATACTAGTAATTCAATGATATCTTTTTTTTATTCAATGAAGCGATGAGACGAGCGGAACGTTTACCTTATAGTAAGTGATAGGCCTGCCCATAACACCGTTGCGCTAGTTAGGTATACACTGCACCAGTTTGTGCTCGTTGCCTTGAGACAAGATGTAATATTATACTTCGGTACCACAATAATTTTACCAGTTTAAGCTCCCTTCAAACTATCATACAGTAATGTTTGCACACTGATGTTTAACTGCAGGGGCAGCAGCTGCGACACAGCACCTAGCTGGTTTTCAGTAACAAAGATCTACCTCTATGTGCAAAACTTTTAACAAAAGGGATGTAAGGGATCCCGCACAACAACTCAACGGACCCAAGACAACCTCACCTGCTCGTGGCGCACACTGCTAATCAACAAACATGGCTCTGGTTTCCACCAACCCTCATTGGGCCAGCGTGGTGAGAAAAGGCCCGAATCCCTCCAACATGAATCTAAAAACGACGAGCCCTAGTGCCTGGCGGTTTTGCGGATAGCACAGCATCTATGAGTTGAAGTTTTTTAGGGAAGCCTATGTGGACATCTAGCGGCTGATGATGATGATGACAAAACTTTTTTCTTGAGTATTTGCACATAAAAAAAGTATTATTCATTTGAAAGAATATGAATATGGTTATGCGTAGGAATAATAAAGACTGGCGACACATCTCAATCTACCCGCCAAACAAAAGTTTGGAAAAGACATACTCATTACTGTGGACTCTCATCTGTCGTGGATTATGGCGGCGGCTGCTCATCCAAGGAGTTGCTTTCAGTAGTTCTGCCGTAACACCCTCGCAACTCACTTTGGGGGGAGGAATTTTGTAAATCCGGTTTAGCTGACCACTAAATGACAGAAGGAATATCTCCAGATTTCACGAGTGTTCACGTCTAGTCATTTCGGAGATGTCGTGCTGAGTCAATGGATATGTGGATATCAAGTATATATATTTATTTGTTTGGACAGGCATATTAAGTAATATTATCTTCGTCAGCTGATACAAGTCTATTGCTGGGTATAAGCCATCACCCATAGATGGCTCCTCCACTTCGATAAGGAAAGGGCTGACCTACTACTATATACGAATACCTACTACTTTAGTGGTGGTAGGTTTCTGTTGCTGGAGATCGTCAAGGTGGGTACTACCGCAGCGTCTATTTCTGCCGTCAAACAGTACTGTGCAAACTACTATTCCGGTTTGAAGGGCGCTATAGCTAGTGTAATTACTGCGGTAACGAGACTCGAAATCTTACGTTTTAAACGAGCGCAATGTGGTGCAGTCCATACCATCCTAACTATCGCCACGTTGTTATGAGGGGGCGTATCACTTAACATCAAGTGAATGTCCCGCTCGTATCGTCGCTTAATTACATAAAAAAAATATTACGGCAACCATTTTTTGCTAGTATGGTGGTTAAGCCTGAACTCACTTGTGGGATAAAGCTCCGAATCCCAGTAGTGGGAGCATAGCATATGAACTAAAAATTTTATCTGTATCACAGATTTGTATCAGCGTTCTCTTTGTTTCATAGGGAAAGCAAAAGGTTTTTTTAATTTATGTTTCTTATAAAATAATACTGTTGTGGAGTAGTGTTACTGGTAATTCGAGTTCTGGTAATCAGTTAAAAGATTGTGCAACATCACGAGGAGAGTGCTCGTAGCTTGCGAACAGTAACCATGTCCCCGACCTTCGCCCAACATATATGGTGATATTTCGTCATCGATTCTCGACTCGTTGACTTCACCGTTTTATATTTATATATAACCGTGTTATATTTTTATGTGTGTGTATGTATGAGATTTTCCCTACATAGAAAGTCATCACAATATCTCTGTAGCTATAAAACCTGAACACTTGATATTAGGTAGTGATATTTCTTTTATCGAGTATAGGTACAATATTTTACAAAACTACCCTCAAAAAAGTTTATAAAGGGTGTCTGGCGGCAGATTTATATTTTAAAAAACGAATATCTCAATAAGTTATAAACAGTGCTGGGGTGCAGTGAAGGTGGTGTCATTAGAATCACCGATCGTGCGGATTTCTTAGTCACGATGTCGCAGTGGTGCAGTGGTGCAGTGGTGCAGTGGTGCAGTGGTCGGGTGAGCATCGCGCGTTCGCTATTGAAGCATTTTTCAAGAGTAACGATTCTTACGTACTCGCTCCGACAGCCGACAGTTTTGTTCACATTTCAATATTCGACGGATAGGCGATGGGCCGAGTGTGAATTTAATTCGTTCATGGGTGGAGAGGTTCCGCGCAACTGCTTCGTCTATGAACACACCACGGCCAGGACCTAGTCGATCGTCAAGGACCCCCGAAAACGTTGAACTGGTTGAACGCAGTTTACGTGAAAATGCACGACTTTCGATACGGAAAAGGGCAGCTTCACTGGGACTTCCAAGAGCATGCGTGCATGAAATTTTGAAAAAAGATATGAAGTTTCATCCTTTTAAAATTCAAATAATTCATGAATTGAAAAAAAATGACTTTGCGTCACGCAATTTTTTTTGTGAAACCATGTTGGAGCGTTTTCGCACTGAATTCCATTTTTTGGAGCGACGAGGCTCATTTTCATTTAAACGGACACGTAAACAAGACAACACAAAATTGCCGTTACTGGGCTCTAACAACTCGCAATCCTCGACTGAAGCACCAAAAACCATTACATTGCCCAAGGGTAACTGTTTGGTGCGCTTTATCCACGAATGGGATAATCGGACCATTTATTTTTGGAAATGATCGGGGCCAAGCGACGAATGTCAATGGTGAGAATTATCGGCTCATGATTTCGAATTTCTTTTTGCCGAACCTGCGAGCTCATTCATCATTCTCATCACACACGTAGTTTCTACAGGATGCGGTATAGGTGCGACCGCACACACGGCCAGAGCTTCGATGGATTTGTTGCGAGAATATCTCCCTCAAAAACTGATTAGTCGCTTTGGGGACATCCCGTGGCCACCGAGGTCACCCGACCTAACTCCAATGGATTTTTTTTTGTGGGGCTACCTCAAAGAGAGAGTTTACGCCAACAATCCGCGAACTGTTGTGGACTTAAAAGAAAATATTCGGCGAGAAATCAGCGCAATTGAACCAAGTTTATACTGCAGCGTGTGGCACGGAATACGAGGCTCCGTTTCGAACAGTGTGTGTGTGTGCAACAGGATGGAAGACATTTGGATGACATTATCTTTAAAAAATGTAATCCGCATTTGTACTCTATCTTTTAATACTTTTAGTAAAATTATATGTCAAACATATTATTATATTTTTTATTTAAATTTGAAAACATAAATCTGCCACCAGACACCCTGTATAACTTTTTATTTATATAAGTAAGCTACGCGAGCGAGACGTTCTGATGGTAAGTGCTACGCCTGTATCAACGCGGCTCCAAACTTTTTTTTTTATAGGGTGAGCAAACGAGGGAACTGCTCACCTGGTGGGAAGGTGGTCACTGACATACATGGACAGTCACATTACCAGAGGAGTCGCGGCCGAGTTGCCGACCTTTTAATCGACGTGCTCTTCGCCTGAGACATGTTGAGTTTCGTTATCCCAGTACTTACACTAGCTACAGCGCCCTTTAAACCAGAACAGAGTAATGTTTGCACACTACTGTCGGCTGCAATAGGAGCTGCGATGGTACTCGCCACCAGTATAAATAATAGAGACCTATCGGTCAACAGTCTCTAGGTGGGGTATACAGTATAATACAACAGGATCATCACGGTATGTCTAGAACCATGACCTGAAGACCAGGCTTGAAGACTTGAACTTTAACAGGAATAGTTATTTTGCTGAGTATAGGTTACCTAAGTACGGATTTTACAAAACTGCCCCCAAAGGGAGGTGTGGTAGTGTTGCGGCCAGCAGACCGTCTAGGAACATTTTATAGAAGTACCGGTATCTCCCCTATAACGCGGTACTATTATAACGCATTTTCATATTACGCTATTTCCATCCCTCGAATAATACGGGCCTTCCCCCATATAACGCGGGGAGTTCCCACATTATATTTCTGTGTTCATAATTAGTATTGAATTGAAATTAACTGTTTTTTTAGTCCATATTCATAAGTTTATTTATTTAAAATGTTTATAATTTAGTTTTATTTTAATAAAACATACATATAACAATAATATTAGTTTTTTTTTTATTTTTGATTTATACCCCCATTAAACGTGAGTAATTGATACGTAACGCGTTATACGGGGGTCGTAACAACGCGCTACACGGGAATACTATAACGCGGAACTAATCTACCGTGTTATAAGGGGGATTGCTGTATAACAGTATCTTTCGCATATTACTTGATTTTGAAGATGAAAGCGCTTTAAAGCCATAGCGACTTTTACAGCTCAACTAACACTGGACTCGTGGACCCGGATCCACGGACTTTTTCTATAAAGTGATGTACTACATGGAGTGTAGTTATTTGACCGTGGATTTTCGTTTTGTGTCTGGGTTATTGATTTCTGGTGCAACTACTCGGTCGTCGAAGACGGGCTAGGGTCTGTTTTCTGACCACCTTCGTCTGTATCGGAAACTTGGCGATCAGAACTGCCCCTGATCGCGGGTGTACTTCGTGTACGCGATGTGTGTAGCTGTAGCGCCGTGTTCTAAGCGAAGGCGGTGTAGTGTTGGACTTCGAAGCGTGTTGGTCATGTCTGTCTGAAGTGTGTGTGGTGACGTGGGTGCTGTCGGTGACAGTTTGATCATGGATGGTGTGCGGGGACCCTTGGGGATGTCGGGATTAGCGCATGCTCCGGTCTGCGTTTATTGGTCTTGAGGTATATTACTATGCGACTGTAATAGTTACAACGCTCTTTTATATTAGAGACATGTAACAAGTTTATTCATCAATTAAATTACTAAGGTTATGTTAAGATGGATGTGCGGTGTGATGAGGACTGATAAAATTAATGAGTATATTACAGGAAGTCTGAAAGTTGCTCCAGTGACAGAGAAATTGAGGAGCGAGAGGTTAGCGTGGTGCGGGCATGTTGTGCGGAGGGATGTAGGACATGTAACAAAGAATGTAATGAGAATGGACGTGGATGGTTATAAGGGTAGAGGAAGACCGAAGAAAGTGTGGATGGATTGTGTGAAAGATGACGTGTGTAAGAAGAGTGTGAATTCATGAACGACGGCTGATAGAGAGATATGGAGGAGAAGTGCATAGTGTACCGATATCACATAGATCGAAAAAAGGGCAGGAGGAAGAAAAATTAAGTTACAAAGTTTAACCCTAAGTACTGTTTTTATAGTAAATCTATATAGTTCATCTTTCATATTATTTTCTTAATTTAGATAAATACTATAGTTTTTTCTCCTACACACACGACCTGAGTAATCCAAAATTCTTAACAGATGCTCTAGTACGATGTTCTAATCGGAATATGGGCCACCATCCGGAACTAATGGCTTACCGAACAGATGGTGTACGCCGCGGTGTGGGGTTCCAACTGTGGGACCAATTTTTCAATTGCCGCTGGACGAGGTAACAACCTCATCTGTGAATGGGTAAGAGGTAACCTGAGGTAAATACACTTGCCATCAATAAGTTCATACTCGAACATTGTGGTATATATACCACATACCACCTATCAAATAAAAAATATATTTTTTTTAATTAGCAATGTCTAATAAATAAAAAACTTTTTTTTGGACACAAGTTGGATCTGATGGTAAGTGATACGCTTGCCCATAACGTGGTGCTTCTCAGCCGTTCAGTCTCGTTACACCAGAAATTACACTACCTACTGCTCCCTTCAAACCGGAACACAGTAATATTTACTTGGTACGGGTAGCATTAGGCGATGCGGTGGTTCTAGTAACGCTGTAAATTCGAGATGTTTTTTTTTTATTCGATGCAGTGACGAAACGTCATTTGAGGTTATGTACCACGTCTATGACAATGTGATACTTTGGTTGATGAACACTGGGCTATAACATGCAAGAAATTTGAAAACTTAAGTAGTAACCCAGTAAATTTACTGGCTACAACATCGTTTAAACCGGAACATAGTAATATTTTGCACAATACTGTCTGACGGCAGAAGTAATAAGCATAAACACATAACACATAAACAAATGTGGTAGGTGAATTGACAAGTTTATTGCCTTCTCAACAAAAAAAAAAAAAAAATATACCGCCTAATTTCATTGAGACGTCATTTGTAATTAAAGCTTAATATGTTACGTACTGTAAATATGTAAATAAATGGACATAATTTTCCTCATATGTTGAAGTCATCATCATCATCATCAGCCATGCCGGCGATGAAACGTAAATAGGGCAAACATTGTCGCGCAGTGAAAATGCACCTTTATTATTCAGGGGAACGCGATAATGGCGCCGATTGTTCCGTATTGAGGCGCGTACAAATGTTTATGATAATAAATTATTGTGTTGCGCAATTATTTATGTGTTTTGTGCTTGAATTATTTATTAAATGTCACCTCAAAATTACGTGATTCATATGAAGCGTTCACTGCACAGTTGTCCGGGCGTCCATTGGCAAATATTTCATATTTAATGCGTTTATAAACGTATCCAATTTACGATTCATTAATGATGGAACATTTTCACTGTCTCAGTGGATAAGTGCTTGCGTTGTAACACGGAGATCCCTGATTCGATTCCAAGGGTACGAATGGTGAATAGTGGATGATGGCCCCTGGATAGTTATATTTTAAATATGGCCTCGTAACAGCCTGTGTTCGGACCGCGGATATATGAGAGCCAAAGTATTCGTTTAAGCTCATGAAATGGAGTCCAAGTGTTAACTCGTAGTAGATGTGAAATTTGGTTATTCATATACGTTTGCCACTATGGGTAACGTTGTTCTTAATAAAAATCGTTTAATACTCATTCTAAAGCTACGTCGGTGACCGTAATCTTCAGATATGAGGAAAGTATATATATATATATATATATATATATATATATATATATATATAAGTCCAGGTTATGATAGGCTTCGCGATCTCCTACGCAGCAATCGCTCCTGATTGAAGATTGTGTCTATTTGTCTACACTAAAAAGAACTTGTGTTAATCAAAATAAAAAGAAAATGTATGTTATTTTGTATTACAATATATAATATTCTATGATAGTAGAAATAAAGGCATTATCATTATTATTTGTATATTATTTCTGTTAAGCCACTTTTACGCAGTTTCAGTTTTATAGGAGGTTAAAGCCATTGTAAAATAAAGACAGAGGAGTTATTTTACACGAACAAATCAATGAGGATAATGTTAGTAATATAATTACAACCATAAAACATGTCCTACATATTTATTTAAACACTTCATGACATTATTTACAATATAAATGTTAATAAAGTACAGACTTCATAAATAGTCTATTTAAAAAAGTTGCCGTCAGATGTCGCTGTCGCATGAACTGTCAATATAGATTATATGGTAATATTCTTTTGTGTGTGGTATGTCTCCACGAATGAGCCCTATTTCCTAGGCTACCCCGGGATGCTCTAGAGTGACTGCCCTGGTTCGTATCCAGTCAAGTTTTTTTCATCGAAAATCATACATCCCGAATGCTATTAACTCGAAGAGCTATATGAGGTGTAACAGGTAAGAAAATTTCGTCAAATGTGATAATAGGCATATAAAATATTTGTAATTAATACCTGTTATAAAATAGTTCATGTTTTCTATATTTGTTTGGTAGTACCCTTGCTTATTTTATAACTTAGTCTAATGGTTAAAATAACATGCAGTAGTCGTTATTTCATGTAAAAAAAATGATTTAATTAATATAATACTTGTGTACTGGTTGATAGGGGTGGAGAAAGCAACCTATCGTTAGTACAATTCATTTATCAGTACATACATATAGGGATCAATCGTCATCATCATCATTAATAGCAACCAAAACACCAATAAAGTATATAAAAGTAATACATCACTTATAACGACCGCCAGAGGCCGCAACTTAAGTCATTACGCAGTTGGTACATACCAGTATGTACCATGTAGTTAAACATAGTTACTGTACTAGTAGTCTAGCCGTTTCTGGAACGTTTTTATTAATATACCGCCTGACGGTCCTCATTCTGGCGGCTGCGACACTGTCGAATACCCATTTGGAGCAGACTTCATCGCCCTTAACTCCTACTACGATGTCATGAGCGCCATTTTGTATTAGGTCGCGGCGGCCATCTTGTGCAACAGCGCCACATAGCGTCAGCAGTGCAATGACCCCGTCTCTGTGCTCCGCGGCGGGCGTGACGTGCACACGCATCCCGTTGAACACGTCGTATGCGTACTCCTTGTGCGCCATGCCCAGCGCCTGTCTCTCCACGCGCGCTCTCTTTAAACAAACCATTAGAGATTTTCTTTTAATTATTGCTAATAATAGATAAGCCGCGATAGCTCAGTTTGAAAACGACTTACGAGCGCTATAATCGAAAAGGCGCGCGTCCGTTCTCCACCACTCTTCAGATTCCGGTGAAAATAACATTGTGACGTGACATGGTTTCGAAATAACAGTTTCCGTAGACGTATGACATTCCTGCACTTGGTCAGCACAGTGCACGGTTTATATTTTTCAATAAGAACAGACGCATACCATAGAGTCAGAGAAATCGTGAGGCACGACTAGTTAAACTATAGTCACCTGTGATATCTTCCTGAGATGGGGCACCTCGTACTCGTAGTGGTGCAGCCAGCGCTTCGCCGCTAAGCTATCGGTCACCCATTGCGCATGTAGCACCCGGCAACCCCTCGCCGCACCCAATAGCGCGTTCACTGTCCGCACTTTGCCTGTTTCGTACGCCATGTTGTCAACATCCGCCACTTGATTTAACGGAGCCGCGTTTCCCGCCAATTTGCTAACCGCTGCCATATTATTGGTTGAATTATTAGTATACTGATCGTGTCTGCCTGTGGAACAGTTTTTCCGCGTAACCTTCAGAGCTTCAGGGCTGACGCAGTCTTCGCGGCAGGAGCCTAGGAGTAAATGGGTTGTATGTTTGTTGACTCGGGTCTGTACGCGCCCGTTCAAGGTTCGAATTGCGTTGTATGCGGCCACGCGCTCCGATCGCGACATGCCAGTTAGGACCTGGAGATAATTTTTTTTTTATAATTGTATGTTTTTTTTCAATTGTAACAATTTGTGATATTTGAATGTTTCGTAAAACACTTGGGAGTTTTTTGCTCATTTTCTGGTGGTGAGGGTTCAGAACTTGAATTTTATCTTTAACTTTATACTTACATAGATATAACCGTATGATGATTAAAGAAAACACATTTGTCAAGGGGGCATTAACACTACTTCGGGTTATTGGTGGGAAGTAAATAAGTTAGAGAGATATTTTATTAAAATTGTTGTCAATTAAAGGGTTTGTAGGGAGGTAAACATATCACTCACGATTTTGTAGACGTCCGTCTGCGTGCGCGCGGCGGGCGTGCGTGCGCGTGCGCTCACGAGGCGGCGCGCCATGCGTTCCGCGCGCGCCAACCCGCGCAACTCGCGCTGCGTCAGGTTCCCGCATGTCGCGGTGCGCTCCACATCTGTACAGACAATCTGTTATCTCTGATGCATTCAACAATTACATGTGGATAAACAATGCAAATGTAATAAACAAATTAAGGTACTATTAAACCGCAATCTTGTCCTTTGATGCATACTATCTCCACTTATCAATATCTTTAGACTGTTATATTATATATAAACTAAAACCATGGAAATAAAACGATACTCAAAGTATTTTTTAAATTAACCAAAGCGACGAGTCGGTACTTACAATAAAAAGAACATCGTGCCAAACGCCATCTATGTTAATGTTATTGTAACATTTATTTTTAATTAATAACTTCAATCGTTTCAGTTTATGACATTTTGAAAAAAATTTGAAGATATTAGAACTTCATATATTTATTTTAATAAATAAAAAAAACTTCATCTTCTCAAGTTTGTTAGATTTAGTAAAGTGTAGTAAGTTAATTTATACCTGTCTCGTTGTTGGTGGATCTGGAAATGTCAGCCTCCTTATGAGTAAAAAGTTTTCTCCTGGTCCTGATGGCGGGTGAGGCTGCGGCAGGATGCTGGGGCGGCGCTGTGTTTATGCGCGTTGCCCTCCCTGTGGGTTTCATTGAAAGGACTCCAATTTTATATATAGCTTGTCATACCTATGATGTACTAACACTTTAGGTTCCTAAATACCATCATGTGTAAAGTGACAACCAGGATGTTAATTTTGAAGCATACTTGCATAGAATATTCCAGTTCCCATATGTTGACTGATGGAAGAAATCAATGCTGTTATACAAGTAGCTAGCCAGGCGAGTTTAAAAAGCCTGTCAGCATTTCCACCATTATCAGCAGACAGACGTCCACTGCTGGACATAGGCCTCCCCCAAAGATTTCCACATCGATAGAATCTGCGCTGCCCGCATCCAGCTGTTTCCCTCAACCTCCACTAGATCGCTGGTCATCCCAAACATGTGACGCCGTTATTGAATACCATAGCAGTTAGTGATGACATGAGCCAGCTCACTCTTTAAATATGCGCGATGATAGAGCTTGTTCATATAATTTCTCTATAAACACGCTATTAGACTGAAACAGTAATATTGTCATTACTGTGTTTCAGTCTAATAAATTGTTATATATGGAACTATATTCATTTTTATAAACACAACAATCTTCTAATGCAGTCTTCTCTCCATAAGACTTTACCTTATATACAAACTACCCTCATAATGTTACAGTACAGTGCTGGGACTAGGATCTTTCTCTCCCACAGAGACAGTCTCCATTTATCCATTATGTTGCCCAAGTGTAGGTTGGTAGATGTTTCATGTGAAAGGTCAGCCAGTTTGCCACTATGTTTTCCCCTTACAGAAAGCTGTTGTTGATTTAAAAAATATCCCACCATTTCTTTCGCACGATGAGTCGGTCGACTTGTCGTGCGACACGTCGCAAGACCTGTCTCGTGAAGTGTCTGCAGTCGTGTTGTGGTCAGTTTCACTGGAGATTCTCAGCCGCGGCTTTACCGCATCATCCTCTCTACTATCAGTTAACAGATCCGCCAGCGGCACATTCTCCATTTCAGCTCTCTTCTGGAATTTATTAAAAGTTTTTAGAAAAAATAACCAATTACTGTGTATCAATAATGGTATGTTGATATATGTGCAGGCCGTGTACCTGCGTCCACGAGCCCAGAATCAGATGAGCTGTAAGAGTTAATATAACTTTCAAGCGGTTTGCATCTTCAGAAAACAGAGGTATGTGAGGTCGAAATTAGAACATTTGTCGTCAGTCGTATTTTTTTAAGATTCTTTTGATGTTGAATATTTCTGTTTTTTTTTGTATTCAATTAAGCGACGGGATGAGCAGGATGTTCACCTGATGGTAAGTGATACGCGTGCCCACAACAATGTAGCGCTAGTTAGGGTGATACATCCTGCACCACATTGCGCTTGTCGCCTGAGACAAGATGTTGAGTCTCGTTACCCCGGTAATTAATAACTTTTTTTTACTTACTAGAAGACCGCGTAAAGTCTTCGGTGAAGGTAAATCGGAAGCTCTCGGTGGTGCTGAGAAAGTAGTCTCAAGTAGGTGTTTGCCGCTGGCCGCGCATGCCTCCACCCACAGCGGAGACACCAGGCGACACGCCAGCGCGCGCGCCCTCCGCCGTGTGTTCCGGCAACCACCTGTATTCACAATAAAACAATATTTTGCAATATATCCAATAGGGTAGTGGTGATAGGGATCTCAGGGATATCAGAAACTGTTTCTAACACGAGTAAAAATCTTCAAAAATACCCTTCAAAAGAATAGTCAGCAACCTTATTACTTGGCAGCATGACTAATGGATACATTACTTTTGTTAGTGCTTGGCCAATTTTCCATTGAATTATGTTAATATAATTAATCTAACCATGAGCCCAAACTAGATGTGTCACAAGTGGAGTCCAGGCAGGCACTACGGTGGCGCCGAGTGCAGTCAGCGCTGCTCTGAGCGCGAGTGCGCGGGACTCAGCTCCAACCTCCACCAGTGCAACTACCCCACGGAGCACCTCACTAGTCGCTGCCAGTGCACTTGCAAACTAAACATCATACTAATCATAAAATTATCATAAGATTTATACAAAATCATTTGTAGTTATGTTATATTATCTTCACTCATGGAGTTTAAAGAAAATTTAAACTTGTAAATGAAACATTAAAATAAATGTTATGAAATAAATCTTCAGAATGAAATGTAAACAAAAATATCCATAATATTTTCTCTAATCATTAGAAACGCTAGCAAGCTAAACTTACTTTAGGATTTTCCCTTCCAATTCTACTACCAACTGCATTTTTGGTAAGCTTGATATTATCTTTGCTCTTTTTTAAAATCTTGTTTTGTTTTTTCTTTACATTGTCAATTTGTTTAATATCAGTTCCTTTGAGTGCAGACCATTCCTCTCTTAAGCGTATTCTTTCAGCGATTGCAGAACGCCGCTGTGTAAAGAAATGAATTACATAGATGTAGCTTTCAACAATCGCAACATTAAATGACACAACACAATAGTATAGCTAATAGGGTGGGTAAAAAGTTTTAAATATTTTGCTGCAGTTACTACCATTTGTTTTAAATATGAATGTTATCTGTGTTTCTATTATTTAAAGTTAAAGGATTATTCTTAAAAGAATTTAATCATCTAATAGATTTTATTTTAACTTGTATGACTAAAACTAAATGAAACTTACCAGTCCTGCTGCACTTCTATTGTTTTCTTTAAACATGACAATCTGTAATTATATATTACATTTATATTTTTTATATCCTTTTAAGATAAAAGGTGTAAAGGATGGTCTGATTTTATGTTTCTGCTGATAATAAGAATTTGTCTAGAGAACTAGTGCCTTTTGGCACTTATATCATTATGATATAACATCAAATTAAACATAGATTTTCATTTATGGTTCACTAGGTACCAGATAAAACTTTCGTTTTAGTTATTTAATGACACTTCAGGGGTGTTCATATTATGTACATGTTTTCTACAGTAGGCTTATGGTTTAATCTAAATTCCTAAATGTGGTTGTGTGAAAAGTTCTAAACAACTTGTTAATATACACCTTTACATCACTTTAGTTCTTTATTCTGTAGATATATGTTACATTACAGATCATGGCATAAATCCATTAAGATAAGATAATCTTATGTTATCATTTTAAATGTATTCTTAGAACAAAATTATTATTAAAACATTAGTAACAAAAATAATATATCAAAACCATAACAAATTTTACAGTATTACAAAATTACAATAAAATTCTAATAACCAACCCAATGAATAAATGCATATAATTTGTAAATAAATAAATTTAAAATAATAAAGTGAAAATCAAATTAACAAACACTACTTTATAAATCATTAAACGTAATCGTTGACACTATATTGTCAAATGACATTTTGTTTCTTGTTAAATGGCACTGGAGTCATGCTCTTAAAGCCTATTTTATTCATACTTAAATATAAATTTATAAGGCCTATTTTTATTGTATTTACAAGGAATTTTAATATAAACTTATAATATTCAGGATTGTTGAAAAGTTTGATTTCAGGTTTGTATTAATTTTTCTAATTTAGACTAAAATTAATTGGTGAGAATTATAATTTTGACTTTTCGTAAAAATTTGTTCAGGTACCGTTCCGTTCAGTACATTTCAGCACCATCTTCGCAAAATTCACCTCACTGGCCAAAAATGTCAGGTGTCGAAAACTGATATTGTTGCTGGTTTTAGTAAACTTTTCACAAAATAATATTTAATTTTTTTTTATTCAACGAACGCACCGAGCGAGGCGTGCACCTGATGGTAAGTGTGCTTGTCCATAATAATGTGGCGTTAGTTGATGAACCACATTATGCTCGTCTTTTTTTTTAGTTTTAGGTGGAGGAAATGCCTACGCATACTCGTCCTCGCGGGGGCAAGGACGGGTTATGTCGGACTCGCACAGACTAAAACCTCCACGATGTTCCCGACTCGTCGCCTGGTGGCAAGGGTCACAGGTACAGCTTGCTGCCTGCGTCCGCGACCCTCACCGGCGCTGGCCGCTGCATAGGCGGTATAAAACCGCCCTTGCAGTCGGCCGCAGGGGGCAGCATAAAGTCGCCCCTGGGCCCCCGGCAGCTCCTGTGAGCTCCAGTTATCCCAACTCGAACCTGGAGCGGCCGCTTCGGCCGGTCCTTCGCCGCGGGCC
This sequence comes from Troides aeacus, assembly GCA_033220335.2. Classification (NCBI taxonomy): domain Eukaryota; kingdom Metazoa; phylum Arthropoda; class Insecta; order Lepidoptera; family Papilionidae; genus Troides; species Troides aeacus. The sequence goes on from CM067288.1 coordinate 1,292,712, forward strand.
GACCGGGTGGGTTCCGCTTAGCTTCACCGTGTTGGGCCCCACGGTTACTAAGCCTCTCCGCCATGACAAGGCGGGAACCCGTTGGAGGGGATTATGCTCGTCTTGAAACATAATTTCTTCGGTCTTGTTACCCTTAGTAACTTTATCAGCTACAACTACCCTCAAACCGGAACACATTGATGTTTGCACGCTTTAAATGTTTATTTAATATAAATTTTAACCAAACCATCACCTCGTAAATATCCCAATGTCTCAAGACGAAAGTCTTTATTCACTGCGTCCTTCCCACCATTACTTACGGCGCAGAGACATGGCACTTGACCATCGGTCTAGTTCACCGATTCAATGTTGCGATGGAAAGACCTAAGCTTGGCATTTCTCTAAAGGACAAAATCCGAAACGAAGAAATTCGACGGAGAACTGAAGTTGTCGACGCAGCTCTCAAAATCTGCAAGCCGAAATTACTGTGGGCCGGCCATGTCTATCGTGTCAGTGACGGCTGATGGGGGGGGGGGGGGGGGGGGAAGTCTTGGAGTGAAGGCCGCGTTCAGGTCGCAGAAGTGTAGGACGCCCTTTGTTGTGTGGACCGACGACATCATCAGGGCGGTAGAAAGTTGGTAGAGGCAAGAAGTTGATGATCGGGTTTGAGGAAGGCCTATATACAGCAGTGGATAAACTAAAGCTTATAATGATGATGATAAAATTTAAACATTTATAATAGTATTTTTTAACAATTACATACTTCAGTAGACAAGATAGTTGTATTAGTGTAGTAATTAATAAGCAACAAAGGTTATCATACAAATAACCAACTTCCTTTCTGTAATAACAAGTAAACAAAGATATTCGACGAAGCTTGAACGTGCAACGCCTATCAGTATGGCCGTAGCGGCGGAAAGAAGTTTTAAAGATCAACTGTTTAATAAAATTTCATTAATTATAAATTTTTGGTTATTTTTTCATTCATTAATTATAATAGTTTGGTATTTACAAATGATTTCTTGAATTCAAGCATGGTTCTGTTAGTGATGTGGGTGTTTGTTAATCTTGTAATAATAACGTCCCGACTGCCGGACTGTTCGGATCTCCCAAGAAGTCATTACGATGACCGAGAAATCTTAGAGGATTCTTATAATAACCTATCACTTTTAAGTAATGAGTAACTTTCAAAATGAGTTTCTAAAAATGTATCTGGAGTAATTTTTCCGAAATATGTATTTATGAAACATTTAATGTCAAGTAGAAAGTGCCCTTAATACATTACTAACGCCACTTCTATTTTGGGCCACATTTCTGCAGACAAATTTGATTTGATTTAGATTCAAGGCTATGGGTGTTACGGGACAAGCTCTCTGTGCAGTCGCCGCTGATCAATGTCAAGGCTTGATTTCGTAAAATTATCGTAAAATACTTATTATTGAATTTTGTGGAGTGTAAAGTGATTGCCGTTGACATTTTACAAGAGGAATCTCACAAGATTTGTCAGATTTCCTTGAAAATTCCGAGGCTTTCCTTTTAACTTCGATGTCTTTGCGACGGAACATAAAGTTTTAACTTTAAAAGCTTCTGTTACTACCATTTTAAAGAGGCGTCAGTTTGGAAGACCGTAGCGAACGAAATAATTAATGGTGGAGAACGACTGGTGGTCGAAGTCATTCATAAGCCGAATAACTTTTTGGATTTCGATAAAGTACTTTTGATTACTATTTTAATACTTAACGAAACAAATTGTAATAAAAAAATTTTCATCATCAGATTCTTGTAGTTTTACCAAGCCGGAAAATGTTCTATTACTGGTGGTAGGTCTTGCCGGAGACCATCTAGGGAGGTACCATTGCGGCGCTTATTGCTGGCGACAAATAGCAGTATGCTAATATTAGTATGTTCCAGTTAGAAGGGTGCTGTAGTTAGTGTAATTACTGGGATAACGAGATTCGATATGTTATATCTCAGACGACGTGTACAATCTGGTGCAGTGCGCACGTTCTTTACTAACGCCACGTTGTTATGCGTAGGTGTATCACTTACTACCAGGTGAACGTCCCGCTCGCGTCGTTGCTTCGTGGAATAAAAAAAAAACAATGGTTTTCTTTTATAATGCATACTTGATTATCTTTGGGCACAAAAAGAAAATATAAGGACCGCATTTAAACCGAAGATGTTAATCTAGATAAAGGAGGAGAAACCGAGACGTCCGCTTTGTGCACGTAACTTTACGTATTTTTTTTATCCTGTGGCATATTATCGCCAGTTTTCAGACCTTTCAATAAATTAGTGTACATTACGGCTTCAGGAGGGAAGCATGCAAATGCGTTCACGTATAAAAATACTGGATTAAAACAATAAATAAATTTTATCATGCATCCCCTGCCCTGAAAGGATTCGTAAAATAATTCGGCTTTCATATGTTAATTTAACATAGTGCTGTAGCAGCTGATTATAATAGTGTTGCACCGTCTAACAACTAAACTATACTGTGTTCCGGTTTGGAGGGCGTTGCAGACAGTTAAATTATTGAGATTTAACATCCTATGCCTCAAAGTGACTGTTTTAACACACACACAGTGCTGTGTGTACTGTTGTTAACTAGCGCCACATTGTTATAGGCAGTCGTATCACTTACCATCAGGTGAACTATTGGCTCGTCTCGTCGCTTAAATGAATAAAAAAAAAACAAATAAATAATACTTTACATAATAATATACTTAAACACGAACATAATAGAAAATCATACAAAGAATAAAATGTTAGAAACTTATTTCTAACTTACTCGTCTCTAATTAAACTCTAACTGCCTTTACTTATTTATTTCATATTGTTGAAAAAAAGATTAATTAGACGTTCACTTGCCCATTAAAACGTGGCGCTAGTTAGGATGGTATACACTACACCATAATGTGCTCGTAGTAAAACAGGACGTTGTGCCGTAACTCCAGTAATTTCACTAGCTACAACTTCAATAAAGCTCCCCATCAAACCGGAACACCATAATGTTCGCACACTACTGTTCATCGGCTGCAACAGGCACTGCGGCGGTGCCTTTTTTTCCGTAGGGCATAGAAGTATATCCTTCTGCTGTGGGACAACACAGGGGTTATGCCGGACTCTTACCGGCTAAACCCCCACGGTGTACCTCAACTCTATCAGCCGAAACCACGGGAACGCTTCACACACGATCTTGGTTCTGACAGCGAGAGGCTTTGATGAAGTCGCGTCTCAGGGTGGAAGCTGAACTCTCCACCTCATTTATCAGTAATACGCGGAAGTAAGGGATTACCTCTGAATCCGCCATCATGACCTCAATTACAGGGGTTGGAGAGCGTGAATCATCTTCCTAGGATGTCCAGGTATCTACTTGCGGATTGGGAAATGGATGTTGCTGCAGTGGTACCTACCTAGACGGTCTCCAGCAACAGAGACCTACCAACAGTGATAGCTCTTGGTCTTTCAAACAGCAATGTTTGCGCAGTACTGTTCGTCGGCTGCAATAGGCGATGCGTTGGTACCTAGACGTTATCCGGCAGTAGAGACCTAGCACCAGTAAAATGTATAGTATGAACTACATTCAGTATAGTTTGCGAATATAAATTTGCTATTATACATTAACTGAAATATATAAGTGAGACGATTAGGTCTGGCGGGCAATAAACAAGATTAATGGGCGCACTGTCGCCCGGCTGTGACCCACTTGGCACCGCGGTCAAATAATTATTTGTTGTAGCGAACTGCTCCACGTGCTCGCACGGTCTGCCCGGCACGCTCTTGGCAAATTCAGCCGGCGCTTACTGGCAACACGCACCGCCGCATTCGGACCCACTTATGGTAATTTTTCATTTACTGTTGGTAGGCACAGGTCAGCGCGCCCTTACAGAGGTGGAAAAGAGGGTTTTTCTCTCTCTAGATACTGTTGCGGCGCTGGCGGGATCGCGGAGGAGCGTTCCTTTGCCACAACAAAAAAAAAGATAGCTGCAGCGGTTATTGCAGCCGACAAATAGTAGTATGCAAACTACTATGTTCCTGTTTAAAGGGTGCTGTAGTGTAATTAGTGGGGTAACGATACTCAACATCTTATGTTTAAGGCGATGATCGTAATACGTCTGTATACACTGAATAGCATCACGTTGTTATGGACGGATGTATCACTTACCATCAGGTGAACGTTTCGTCTCGTCGCTATATATATATATATATATATATGTATATTATATATAAAATTAATCAGAGACTACACATTCATCAACATTGGAACCTGTTTTATTTAAAATATTCGGTATTAATACCCGAAAGTAATAAATAGTCTCTCAGTGTGCACTTTGACTGAGGCCGAAGTCGCAACCAGACTGTTTTCGTTAAACATTACTACGTTCCAGTTCGGTCACCTTGCTAATACATTTACTAGGATTTAAATCAAAGTACGATGTAGTGTGTATCGTCTAACTAGCACTACATTGTTGGGCCGTATCAGTTACAATTTCGTGAATCACGTACTTGTTTCGTCGTGTAAAAAGGAGTCGTTTACTTACTTGAAAATCATTGTTTTCATTCCTTGTAAAAATAAAGATTTTTCTAGGGTCGGAATTGTTTAATAAAACTTCGCGTTCCCTTCAAAGTAAAGCACAATAAAATATATAAACAAAAGAAACAAAAATAATTGTATGTTTTTAATAATAGATAGGGGATGATACAGAAAGAAAAGCTATAAGACGTACAAACCAGATAATCATTAACTTCAATTCAATCAGTTCTCAAGCGATAAACTTATAGCACTCCTCATATGTGGCGAGGGTGGGGGTGGTAATAAAACCACATATTAAATGTAACGTAAACAAATATAAATCCAATATTTGTAACTGGATGATGGCAGTTGAAGTCGGTGTGGTCACACTGCTAGCGATCACAACTGCTGGAGATTTTTTTAATTAATTATTATTTTATTATTAAATTATAGCAATTTTAAATTTGCTTTTAATTGTTTTTTAGATCATGTTTATTATCAACAGTATACCGCAGTCCACTGCTGGACATAGGCCTGCTCCAGGGAAAGTCCATTTAATCTTCATATAGCGATTTGTAAAGGTTTGCTTGTTGTTGTTTTTTCAATCAGGCATTGTTTGATTAGACAAAGATATATATCGATTTAGTTTTTTCGAGCATGATCAAAAAATATATTTTTTGGGTTAAGCTGTTTTTTATTTGTAGTTCTTGAGAGGATACATTTTTTATCAGAAATCAGCTAATCAATATCTACATATGATAGAGCATTATCTTATGGACACTGCTGGGCATAGGAAAATGCTGTTATACTTGTCTTGAACTCTTCTAGCTCTTTTCTTTAATAGATCTAGCTGTTCTCTTCTTGCTTTGCTAGCCGTGATATAGAATTAGACTTGAAATCTGACAGAAATATTCCCGCTATCCCCTTTTTCGATAATTCTCTCTCTCAACTTCCAATTGGGAAGGAATTAAATAAAATCCATTCTTAGCTGATCTTTAAACGGCAGAAGCAATATCTTTATCAAATTTCGAGTGTTTACGTGTAATAGTTTCGTAGATCTCGTGATGATACAATGAATATCTGGGTATCTCATATATATAAAAGATAGATTTTTATTGTTATGAGTATAATAAACTAAAATATTATTGAAATAAAGTATACGCCGTAAGCAGCGCTACACTGAGTAAAATGACAAGGCTGTAAAGAAAATGGAGGGGAAAAGCTTTTGCGGTCCCAGATGGATACGATAAAGGGGGGTAGTTTGGAGTAGACGAGATACACCAACTCGCCCATTATTACTAAGTATAAGTAAACATTGTGAAAACTCCTCTTATTTTATTACCACCAACGAATTCACTGGTGGTAGATCCTTGTTGCCTAAGACCTAGGTTGGTAACACTGCAGCGCCTATTGCAGCCGACAAACAGTACTGTGTTCTGGTTTATAGGGTTCTATAGTTAGTGTAATTACTACAGCAACGAGACAACATCTCATGTCTCAATGATCACAATGTGGTGTTGTATGTATTATCCCAACTAGCTCCACATTGATATGGACCTGTGTATGACTTATCATCAAGTGATCGTCTTACAAGTCGCTTCATCCCCATCACCATCATCGTCAGCCGATATATGTCGACTAATGGACATAGGCCTCTCCTAAAGATTCCTACAATGGACCATATCCCACCACGCTGGCTCAATGCGGGTTGGTGGGAGCCAGAGCCTCGTGTGTTGATTAGCAGGGTGCACGAGCAAGGGTGTAAGGGTTCACGCATAACCGGATCCAAGTCAACCTCACCTGCGCGTGGTCTCGTCACTTAATCGAATAAAAAAATTACAATATACAGATGGTAAACACTAATCAAAGCTACTACCCGCGATTACTGAAACGAGCCCCTTTAGAAGTGCTAAATATGTTGCGGATGCTGTTATATCTACTTCCGCTCTGTAATAAGCTAAACTACATAAAGCTGTTTACCCCCTAAAGTGAGGAAATTTTATATAAAAATTCAACACTAAGAAATATTGAATTCGCGAAGTTTGTATGAATCTGAAGCGACGCTGTCGTGCTCGTTCCCAAACTTGGAAGCGAAGTTAAAACTTAATTATCCACTTAAAATAACTTAGCGGGTTATGAATCGATTTGCATATTAACAGCAAAAGGAAACATTAAAAACTAACAGACCTGTCCCGTGGAAGATTTACTATAACTTTCTTTTCATCATCATTAGCCGATTGACGCCCACTGCTGGACATAGGCCTCTCCTAACGATCCTCCATAAACAGTCAGCATGGCCTTAAGTACCGCTGGGCATTAGGGGCTGTCGTATATAGGGGATCATGTGGGGAAATTTTGACCATTTCTCACCTCGCGGGCTCAATGGGGGTTGACGGAAGTCAGAGCCTCGTTTGTTGATAAGCTCGATTGTTCGTTCCCATGTCGATACGTTCACTAGTTTTCACGTGATTGGCGAACAAAGAAAACCTATTTTCATTATATATGTATAGACAGGGTGTAAGGGGTCTAGCACATCAACTCACGAGACCCAAGCCAACGTCACCTGCTCGTGGTGCACCCTGCTAGGCTCTGGTCAACCCGCATTGGTCCAGCGTGCTGTGAAATAGCTCAAATCCCCCCATATGAATCCCTACAAACTATATGGAAGAGACCTATATCCAGCAGTGGACGTCTATAGCCTGATGATGTCTTTTTTTTTTTTTTTCTGTGGGGAAATCCTGCATGGATACTTTCTCGTTGCGGAGGCAACGAAAAAGTTACGCCAGACTCTTACTGGCTAAAACCCCACGGTTTCCTCGCTGCGCCTTTGGCCGAAACTGTGGGAACGCTTTCGCATACTACCGCAGTTCCGGTAACGTCGGCCTAGTAATAGCCCCAACATACTATAGGGTTTCTTGTAGAAACCCAAGACACAGGGATTCTACGCGGAAAATACATGCGCCTTCGCATAAGGCTTACATTACTGGGTGACGGATTTCCCCGTATCCGTCACTTAAGCCTTTGTTAGGGGGGTTGAAGGAGGGCATGATCCCTTCTCCTCCGATGCCCGGGTCTCTGTCTACGGATGGCGAGATGAGAGGCACTTTCCCTCACCCGCTCCGCAGCCTCCTTCTGCGACATAACTTTTTCAGAAAAGGCAACACAGGCGTTCCATGCCTCTTCGTTTTCCACCATTGCCTTCACGAATGCAGGAAGAGAAAGGTCGTTACCAACAATAGCGACGAGTTCTCGCCGCAGCCCTGTTCAACGCTGCCATACCTCCAAGGTATGCTGCGCCGAATCTTCGCCGCTACCACAATGGTGGCATATGGCCGTTGGCTCTCTTCTTATACGGTGGAGGTACTTTCAACCCCTATGCAACTTGAGGGATACACAATCATATATAAATGAAGAAAATATCTATCATTGTGAAGTATGTTTATATTTGATGAGGAGGAAATTCATTTTGTTGATCTACTATGTGATGAAACGAGCAGTGCCTTCACCTGATAATAAGTGATGGTGCTAGTTAGAATGGCATTAACAGCACCACATTCCGCTCATCACCTTGATACATAGAATATGTTAATTTTCATCACGCCGGTAATTTCACTCGCTACAAACCCTTCAATACGGATTCCAGTACAGTTTGCCCACTACTGTTTGGCACGTTTCCTGGCAAAAGAGACTTACCACCAGTAAATGTATGTTATATTTGAACAGGAGGAAATTCACCTGATTGTAAGTAATACGCTTCCTCACAACACTGCGCACTGTGCTTCCCTAGCTACAACGTCCTTCAAACACGGGAATGTTTGCACGCTTCAATTTGACAGAGGAAATAGACACTACAGTAATACATAGTTGATTTCCGGAAGCATATACCACCAGTTGCGTAAGCTTTATGGGCTGTTGACTAGCCATCGCACCTCCTATTCCTACCATTGTACTGTGCAAACATTGTGTTCTGGTTTAAAGGACGCTGTAACTTATGAAATTACTGGATTAATCAGATCTGACAAATTATCTATTAAGGCATCGAAAACAATTTGTTGTTGTGGATATCATTCTAACGCTATATTCTTGTGCGGGAGTCTGTCACTCGCTTTCAAGTGAACGCGTCATTTGTCACGTCGTTTCGTTGGATAAAAAAAAATGTTTTCGCTACAGTTAAAAAGTAAAGAGATATTAACACAAGCAACTGAACGGAGATTTTTACTTTAACTCTCACAGGAGGACTATTCTAAAACCTTGACGAATATAAATTTGGACCTAGATTTTACGTGTACAAGTATATGTTCCCTGCATCTCTTTAACTTAATAGCATAAAAAAAGCACACGTCTCGGACGATACGTTTTTAGAGGATCACTTCACGCTAACGGCTCCCGTATAAATAACGTTCGGCCGTAACTAAACCGCGCAGCGCTCGTAAACTTACTTTTATACCGTCTTTACGTGCGGGACACGAGTCCTTGGGGGGCGAGGGTACGATAATGACTATATGACTGTGTTTGGAACATCTCCAGGCATCACATCGGCCTGGTGAAGCGCACTGAAGAGAAGCAAGATGAAAGCCGCGTGGAGTAAGAGACAGAAAAATGTGTCGGGAGTAAAGTCTCTTTTATTCAATTACGCGATGAAATGAGCCGGACGTTCACCTGATGGTAACAGATATGCCTCCTGAAAACAACGTGGAGACAGGATACACCATATTACACCTGTCGCCTGAGACAAGATATTCTGTCTCAATACACCAGTAATTACATTAGCTAGGGCGCCATTCGTACTGGAACATAGCAACATTTGCACACTACTGGTCGGCTTCAATAGATGCAGACCTACCACCAGTGATTATATATACCTTGAGAGGGCCAAAGATCTGAATTGGTGGAAAAAATTATTACTCCGTCCCCACAAAATCTTCCCAATCTACTTTTTAATTTCTATCATCATATCTACATATGAAGATGAAGAAGGAAGAAGCAAGAACGAACTTTTGAAGTAAGATATGGCAACAGGCTCGTCCCCTGTTACATGGGACCTAATTTGACCACATCTGGCGAAATGTGGGTGGCTTATTCACCTCTGCCAACCCCTACTGGGAAAAAGGCGTGATAATATAAAAATAAAAAAATATTAACAAGCAAAACGCTTATTTTTTGGGTTTCCTCTCGATTGATTTTTTGTTCAAAGTAAATAAACATAGAGCGAATTAAGTAATGATGTGGTGGTAGAGCGAAAAGGTCAAGAGTACACCGACTTTAATTCATTGACAGTTAGAAGTTAGAAACTATAGTTGTCAGGGCCACTACGAAAAAATCTTATCAAATTGTTATCCTGTCATCGAACCATGAAAATGTATATATTTTGTTGTAATTACAAAATTTTAATATTTTCCTTAATTATAGTCCTAATAGCTATTCCCCGCCTTCTTTGTTGGCCGTAACACGCCGGCAGTTCCTTATGGGGGAGGAATTTTGTAAAATCCATACATAGCTGACCTCTAAACAGCAATATCTTATTCGATAGTTTCGGAGATCTCATGATGAGTCAATGAACCTTTGGATATCTCCTATATATATATATATATGACCCAGATCTCTGGCATGGTCTATGACAAGCAGTGGAAGTCTATCGACGGATGATGAGGATATATATACAGATATAAGTACATTTGCTATACTAGATTTGAAACTTCAATTTGTATTGTGTAACTTTACCTTTCTAATCTTTGAACGTTATCGGTTGCTATGGTAACCGCAGCGTAAACAAACTCGCTAATTGTTGGAGTTATTTAATAACCAGAGCAAGCTTTTAAGAGGAAAAGATGCCAAGAAATCAAGATCCCGTCGTTTGGCAGGACCGGGAGGTTCTATTCGATTTGCCGTTTTCGTGAGATATATTTTTTATTTCTGTATGTGAAAGGAACTGATTTTAAAAAATATTGAACGGATGTTGAGGTTAAGGTTCTATTCAAATAAGATCTATTGTTAATATTTTTTAAGTTGATAATATTTGTGCCCAGGACATCTTATTTTTCTAAAGTGTATTCCAAGACATCTTCAAGAACAATGCATATAGCAGTAAAAATGAAAACTAGGAATGAAGTGTTGTCTATTTAAACAAAATCCATTCAAGTGTTATTATTTTGTGTTCTAGATATTTGAGACTTCGGTCAGGAGAGAAAATCTTCGATAGGATAGAGCCGATCGAGGATACCAAAGGAAACAGCGGCACGAAGGGCAGAATGGTGGTAACTAATTTACGCATCATATGGCACTCCATTGGTTCACCGAGGATTAATTTGTGTGAGTTGAAGTTTCTATTGGCACTGAACTACGTATTGATTTAGAAACAATATACTATTTATAATATACTTTTGATATTTGGATCTAAGTTACTATCCTGATTAATGATGTTGATAATAAGAACTGACTATTTACAATGGAAAGATTGTGAAAGTAGACTTTTATGTATAGATCGTAAGAAGCACACATTGATGTTATAAATATCATACAACAAAGAGCAAGTAGCGAACTGTATAACCTTGAATGATTCTCTAAATTCCTTAAAAGTCTAAAAGAAGAGCGATGGTTTTATTTAGGATTTTTTCAACACCAATAAATCTTGAACCATCTAAATAATCATGTTTAATACCAAAACTAATTTATTTCTTCAAATCCAAATATTGTTAAAGCTTTAGTTAGCTTAAGTCCGATATTACTTATCCGTGGCCTTTAGAAAACAGACATGCTGAAGCATTTCCATTATCTAATTAAAAAATGGTACATTGCTACATTGCATTAATAGAACTTATAATGTGTTCCTAGCTATAGGACTCAACTGTATCATATCTACAAGCACTAGGACTGTGAACTCGGGACTTCGCGGCACCACGCAGGCGCTCCACTTGCTGGCTACCTACAACACGAACAAATACGAGTTCACCTTCACTAACCTCTCGCCAAACTGCGTCAGGCACTACACCTCCGTCGTTGGTGTGCACAAGTAACTCATTCCTTTCTTTATCGTAACTTATGTTTCTTCTACCGTCATTCTCTTTTGTCATCAAAATTACTTTTATATCAACATCATCAGATTATTCTGATACATTCACCAAGGAAGGCCATGTAAAATTTAAAATAACTAAATTTCCTCGTTTAAAAATTGGTTAACTAACATTAAGTAGTATTTACAACTTTATATTCCGTTGTTTCTTAAGTCTTTTAAATCTTTTAACAAGTCTATATCTACTTTTAGATAAGTAGATTTTATGATATGCGAAATATTGTGTAGCACGGAGTAGTATTTTTGAAGGATTTCTTCTGTAATCTTCAACAAAAGAATACAAAAGGCGTGCCTAATGTTTCCAAGTATTAAGCCCGCCATTTCTCTATCAAGTAAAAGGAAAAGCTTTATATCATAACCAAATTTTACTTTGACTTATTTGACTGTATGTGTTTATAACGAATAAATATTTATATCACTATAATGATGATTATCACAATAATAATAAAGAAACAGCAGAAGATTTCGAAACACGCGAGATTAAAAAGTTTAATGTGGGAAAGGGAATGTAATAGTCACATTGATAATTTGCATTAGGTCTATCATAAAAAGCGACTAAGAGGAGAATAATTATAGGAAAATGACAACAGCTTTGTTTGTAATTCTTATATGTATACTGTACCCACTGACTTTCATACAAAGTACAGACAGCATGGTAAAAATACACCAATTGATAACAATAAGCTAAAATGAAAAAATGTAAAAAGATACTGAAGTCAGTGCATTATTATGAATTATAATGATTAGACCGTGTGCCGGGAGATGTAGTGTTGTCAGGCTCCTCACCAGGTGGTCTGATGATCTAGTCAAGGTTGCGGGCAGCGCAGGATCGATCAATGTAAAGTTCTTTGGGGAGGCTTATGTCCAGCAGTGGACGTATAATGATGATGATAATGATTAGAATAAGCTCCTACGCATTACGTCTGAAGTTATGAAATACCTGTTCGCAGGGCGTACGCAGGATCCAGGTTATATCGTGATTTGAAACTGAGAAGTGCAATTATAATGAACAAGCAGCTTCGGATGCTTCCTCTAGAAAAGGTAATTATAGAATATATCTCAAAAGAAACTTTCTGAAACTTAGTACTCAGGTTCAGAAACGATCTTGGAATTCAATTCTTAGTGAACGACGATTTAGAATTACATAATAATAACAAACTTTTAATATCTGGCTTCAAAGGTTGAGACGTTGAATAATAAGATGACATGTAATATTATATCTATTATATCTAGCATGTAAACCCTTTCAACACTGTCAACATTTCCCTTGGGTTCCTCCAGATGTGTATCCACGAGCACGGCGTGTGGAACCTGTCCAGTGAGTCCGGGAACTTGGGCACCTTGTTGGCAAGCAACGTGCGCCTAGTTTGGTACGCTGACCTCAACGACGGCTTCAACATCTCCATGCCCTATATCACCATCGAAAGCGTAAATAGTTAAACTGACTCTTTAAATTTCTTTTAATTTATTTCTATTTACTGTGTAATAGTTACAGTCTCTTGAAATAATTTGCCTACGACCTTCTATTTAGAATTTTCTGTACCATCTAGATACTACATAAGGAACTCAAATAATTCCGTATCCAGATTACAATACGCAATTCGAAGTTCGGCGAGACGCTGGTGGTGGTTGTCCACGCGCGAGCCGGTGGGTACGTGCTGGGCTTCCGCGTTGAGCCCACTCGCCTGCAGCCGCTGCTCGCCGAGCTGGAGACCCTGCACCGGGCATATACGGAGAAACCGATCTTCGGGGTTGAGATGAACTGGGGTAACGAGGTACTACAATTTTTATTTTCAATTCTGAGTATATACGTACGTACTTGTATGAAGCTAAGTGTAAGGCAAGCAAAGGTTCGGAACAAAAGAGATTACATGTGGATGAGATGCGAATATTAAGATGGATGTGTGGTGGGACGAGGAAGGATAAAATTAAGAATGAGAATATTAGAGAAAGTTTGAAAGTAGCTCCAGTGACAGAAATTGAGGAGCTAGAGGTTAGCGTGGTACGGACATGTTGTGCGGAGGGATGAAGGACATGTAACAAATAAAGTAATGAGAATAAACGAGGATGAGTATAATGGTAGAGGAAGACCGAAGAAAGTGTGAATGGATTGTGTGAAAAATGACATATGTAAGAAGAGTCTGAACTCAGATGTGATGGCTGGTAGAGGGATATGAAAGAGAATTACATACTGTGCCGGCCCCACATAGGTTCCCACCTTATCTATCTTCCTTATCCCTAAGGGCAGGAGGAAAAGAAGTCTAGGTACTGTGGACTATTATCTGCTTTCGTCACTAAAGAGAATCATATTCACATGAAAACTTTTTTATAATATAGAATAAATAAAGCCCTAATAAATCATAAGTTGTGAAGATTAACTTTTTGGAAAAAGGCTCAGAACTGTGATATGATAAATAATAATTAAATATACCTTTAATTAAATTACTTCTTAATCTGATTTATTCATTCTTATTGTTTTTCAATTATTTAAGGCTCCTAAACTAACGACTGACGAGATTGAAGAGTTCGAAGAAATCGGTGAACCACGTGGTGAAATGGGCCCTTCCCTTTACTTGGCTTCACAGTTGGCACAGATTAAAGATAATTCTGTAGTCCAACCTGTCTACAGTCCTTACTTAGGTCTCGCTATAGAACCTTTGAAGGAAGGTTTCACTCTTAAAAGCTTATTTGAAGTGCAGACTACAATGTGAATATTGATAAGAGCAACTGTTTTTTTTTGCTAGATTAATTTTCTCTAACTAAGGCCAGAGATGGAGAATCAGAATTGATCCTGTTTAATTTTAAGAAGTTTTTTAGAATTCTTGGCACAGTTATTTCCACAGATGATCAAATAGTTTAGCCAGGAGAAACCTTGTGATCCAATCTTTATTTGTACCTCTTTAAGTATAATTTTATTGTAAGTTTATTAAACATATTTCAGACCTTCTGTTAATCTATATAAAGTCTCATATTCCTTACAATTTGTAGTTTCATTACTTTTATGAGATTGTTCTGCACGTAAGTATTTGTTTTGTTGTTCAGCTTTCTAATAAAGGCTTTAGAGATTGCTCATATGTTGTACAGCGGCACCGGGAGCAAATAACAAAAATAATATAGACGGTTGCCGAGTGCGATTTGTACAAGATAGACAGCACTACTTACTGTGCTATACGAGTAGAGATGGATACCCTCGATTACCACATCTTTTCTTTCATTGTGTTGATTTCCGGATGGTCCTTCAATTTACTGTTCATATTCAGATTGCTCGTCGTTTTGAGAGAAAATGTTTGAATCGGTACCGCAGTAATTTCGCCATCTACAATACCTTCCAAACCAGAACACTATAATATTCGAACATCACTGTTCAGCAGCAGAAATAGGCCATGCCTGATATCTATCTAACGGTCAGTGGCAACAGTAGCCTACCACCAGTGAAAATACTTTGAAATAACAATCAAAGAACTCGTCTTCTCATCTCTCTTTTAATGTTAAATCAAATTGTGAACTTTGTCAATGTTAGCTTCAAATAAATTGCGAAGTTTATTTCCAGCATACTCTGATGGAATTCTGCGGAAGTAAATCTATTTAATTCTGTTCTGAAATATTTAGTTGAATTTATTCGGATATAGCTTATTATTTAGTATTTAGTCGTAGTAGCAATCTTGTCGCAACTCTAAATAAATCATGAAATTTAATGTATCCGTTTGTAATTTCAAAATTGTATCTGTCTGTTTAATTTGAGTTATTTTAGAAAGGGTTTTACCAATTGTTACATCCCCCTCAGGGGTAAATAATAAATATAGCAAATGTTGTTAGGAATGAATTTTGTATAAATATAATCTATCATATATAAATATAGCTCTCTTTGGCTGTTATCCTTACTGTGATGTGGTTAGCATTATTTATCTTTTTCCTCCAGTTCGCTCGGTTTACTTATAAAAACATAAATTAAGATGAAGGGAGATTAAGACTACTTTTTTAGGTTAAATTGTTCAAAATTATAGACTCTTTAAAACCTATCACATCATTCACACAGTGAACTAATAAATTTGATACAATGTTTATTATTCCTTTTAATGTAATTTATAAACTGATAGATAAAGTATATTAACTTTAAGTAAGTCTTATATTAATAATAGATGTTTTCTAAATATCCCATTGCCTACGTCTAACGTAGACGTCTATTATCTGACGATGATAATGATATATATCTCATTTAACAAAGTAAAGATAAACTAAACAGAAACTAAGCATAAATATTATCTAAATAAAGTATATAAATATTGCTTGGTGTTATAATATTGAACGTACAGGGTGTACCGGGGACGTATAAGCTGCCAATAAGTCGCCGAGATAAGGAAAGTTTGGGCATATGTGAACGATTAAGTGTCAGTGAGTAGGGACCGGCGGGGCCTTCGGTTTTACGAGGCCGGCCCGGCCGTCTGTCAGCGCCGGGGAGACCGTTTTGATGTACGACCGAATCTTAACGGGAAGAGGTCTAATGAAATTTCATACAGACCCCTACAAGTTCTTGCGCTACTTTATTTAAAAGCGTCGTTCCTTCATGTATGACTAGTGTCAAAAGTATTACAAACACAGATTATATAAAATAATCAAAAAAATCATATTTTGAATGATCTGAATATGACTCATTGTTTCAACCGTTAATTCATTCTATCATTCAATTATCATTTCCTGCATTCGTTCATCCATTCGATTACTTCCTCTTTCGTTCATTCATTCGTTTACCATTTTCTCTATTCAGTCATTCACTCATTCATTCATTTGTCTACATATCCATTGTTCCGTTTATTTATTACTAGTTTTCAAACAGCATTAAAGCATTAAATTCAAATTAACTATAATAAGAAGCAATTACATTTACCTACAACGTATCTATAACTATATCGTACTTTTGTGTGTATACACTCGTTTATACATGCTTTAAATATAATTAAATGATCTTATGTGATCTATAGATCATATGAACTGTTTATCATTTGATGTTAACTGACAAAGAGCCTATTTATAGTATAATACTTCGTCTGTTTTGTGAGCAGTTTTGGCGACAGATTTATATTATGAAGATGGTAGCACCACAGGCTTAGGAAAAAGGCTAGCATCATTCAAACTGTCATCATACATGGTCTCAATAACTGATCACTTTGTCTAAGCAGACTGGCTGTGTCCCTATAAGGCCCTACAAGAATCTAAATTTAAGATTTTTGTTGCTACACTTTAAATACGGTAATAAAGTGTGCGAATGGGGCAATAAAGTTTAGTGCTCATTGTCTTAAGTGTGTACAACATTTTCCAATTTAAAATATTACGCGGTACAGCCTCCGAGGGTCCTTGTGCAGGGTTGCCTCAAATCCATGCATTAAGACACTTTTCCATTTCGTTCTCTCCACGATCATATAAATACGTGCTGGTTTTGTGTGCGAGTAGCGTTTACTTTACATTGGACAGTCTTTATACATAAGAGATGGGTTAAGTGCGTGCAAGTGATGGGGTGTAAGTGGTCTCGCGTAAAACCTCACTAGACCCAAGTCAACCTCACCTGCTCGTGGTGCATCCTGTTAACCAACAAACGAGGCTCTGGCTAATACCAATCCGCATTAGGCCAGCGGAATGATAAATGGCCCAAATCTATCTTTATGGACCCCTACAAACGACGGCTCCTATTCCCCGGCGGTTCGGAGGCCAAGGTCACAGTAAGATCGCAAGAAGCCGGTGGTAGCCACGGGAGATTTTTAGGGGAGGCCTATGTCTAGCACTGGACGTCTTTTGGCCGATGATGAAGTGATGGGAAGTGGAAACCCCCTTCTTTAGTACTGTGTGTTATCAATGCCTAATTTTATTTATTTTATATTTTATTTATTTAATATATATAAAAATTGATAAAACAAGTTATTTTGTCACCTGTTTACTTGTTACTCTCAGGATCGGCGCGAACAATCGACCAATCAGAATACGAGCTTGGTTTTAGGAGGGGGGAATGAAATGGCGGGAGAAATACTGCCTGGGACGACGATTGCCCCAGTCTCTAAAGTCTGCTGGCGGCGATTGAAGTGGAATGCTATCCTATAAAAAACTTTTTTTGTGAAACATGTAACTGTAATTTGGTCCAATAATGTAAAAATGTAATGTACTAACGATTCTTTTATTTCAATTTATAACCTATGTTAGATAGGCACACGTGTAATACAAAAGCCGAAGGAATATTAAGGTTTATTCCAACAACTGAGCGGCATCTTTGAAAAAATACCCTCCGTTCTGTGAAGTCAGGGTTATGTGAAGCACATAAAATTCTCCTCTGAATGGAAATATTATCGCGGGCAAATTGTTACAAAAACTTTGTTATAAAGGTATTGTGGATATACACACATGTATACTGTGGACCATATTTGATCAACTTCTACTTATTGTACATTATTGTAATATAAATAAGTAGTAGTAATATAAATAGTAGTTATTGTACATTGGTTTTCCTATTATAATAATAGGGGGACCGGAAAGTAATGTCGTTTCTGCGCATGCCAATACTTGATTGTTATTTGTCAGCTCATTGTTTTGTTCAGAGGCGTACCAAAGACATTGTGAGGTTATAGTGATTTCTTTACTTATAGACAATTGAATTACAATTTTTTTTTGTAATTTTGGGTAAAATGGCCAGCCAAATACCAGAAGAGGTACACATCCGGCATTGCATGCTCTTTGAGTTTCGCAAGGGAAATAACGCAACAGTTGCTACCAAAAACATTTGCGATGTTTATCCAAATGCACTGGACATTCGTAAATGCCAAAGGTGGTTTTCCAAGTTCAAATCGGGTAATTTTGATCTTTCCGACTCGTATCGATCAGGAAGACCATCAGCGTTAGACAACCACGTGTTAAGGGCGGAAGTGGAAGCAAATCCGTGTCAGACGATCGAGGAATTGTCAAACAGTCTCAACAAACCTTGGTCGACCATCCAAGAACATTTGAAGCAGATTGGAAAAGTAAGCAGAGCAGGTGTTTGGGTCCCGCATAATCTGTCCGAACAGAATAAGGCTAACCGATCAATCACATGCAACTTATTGCTTCAACGACACAACACAGAAGCGTTTTTTGATCGCTTGATCACAGGAGATGAGAAATGGGTCCTGTATGATAACCCAAAACGCAAAAGGCAGTGGCTCTCTCCAAATGAAATCCCTCGGAGTACTGCTAAGCCAGGTTTACACCCCAAAAAAGCGCTTTTGTGTGTTTGGTGGAGTATTCGCGGCATTGTTCATTTTGAATTACTGAAACCTGGAGAAACTGTTACTGCAGACCTCTACAGCGAACAATTGCAGCGAGTCAATCAATCTTTAATTGAAAAGTGGCCAGCGATTGTCAACCGAAAAGGCGTCATTCTCCAACATGACAATGCAAGACCGCACTGCGCAAGGCGAACTCTAGAAAAAATTAATGAATTGGGGTGGGAGGTGCTGCCTCATCCACCATATTCGCCCGATGTTGCACCATCGGATTTCCACTTATTCCGAGCGCTGCAACACTTTTTAAGTGGCAAAACATTTGCAAATTTGGATGATATCCAAAATGCCATCTCTAGATATTTTGCCGAAAAACCAATTAATTTTTATCGATCAGGGATTGAAAATTTACTCACTAGATGGCAAAAGGTTATTGACAATGATGGGGAATACATCATTGATTAAAAATAAAGACTCGTTAAAAATGTATGTGTTTGTATTTAGCGTAAGAAAACGACATTACTTTCCGGTCCCCCTAATATATATGTAGATAATTTATTATGTTTTATAGCTTTTCGGATTGATAACGTACATATAGTTTAAATAAAATATGAAAAATGTTTAGACAATCTCTCACCTTGTTTTTTTTTTTAGTTTTACGCAGGGGAAATGGCTACGCATACCCGTCCTCGCGGGGCAAGGACGGGTTATGTCGGACTCGCATCGACTAAAACCCTCACGATGTTCCCGACTCGTCGCCATATGGCAAGAGTCGCGGGTATGGCTTGGTGCCTACGTCCGCGACCCTCACCGGCGCTGGTCGCTTTCGCAGCCCCACCTCGGTAGGGAGGGATAAACCCTCCCTGCAGGGCGCGCCGAAACAAGCAGCGCGCCCCCACGTTAGCCTCCTTTGTGCGGACGACGAATTCCCTCGAACCCGTCGCCCAGAGACCACGGGAGCTCCGGGAGGCATGCTCTCCGGGCTCCCCGCGACGGACAGATGTTGGGCCCGCCGCTACCCGTTAGCGGCCGCGGAGCATAGTGAGAGCGGCGCATTGTAATACCGGCACTCCTCTTCCCCCGCGGCCCCACCGCCGCCGCATCGCCGGTGCGACACCGGTTGGTTGCGGAGGATAAGTCCTCCGCAACCCCACCTCGCTGCAGAGGCGGTATGAAACCGCCCCTGCAGCTGGCCGCAGGGGCAGCATAAAGCCACTTCCGAGCCCGAAGCCGCTCCGGTGAGCTCCAGTTATCCCAACCGGTGCCCGAACCGTGAGCGGCCGCTTCGGCCGGCCCTTCGCCGCGGGCCGACCGGATGTATTCCGCTTAGCTTCACCATTGTGGCATCCCCACGGACAGACGCCACGGTTACTAAGCCCCTCCGCCACGACGAGGCGGGATCCTGTTGGAGGGGTCACCAACTTGTTTGCTTCTCCTTCCATTATGTCGTTACACGTATTAAATCGTCCTTAGTTTTATGTTGCAATATATTTGCATCTAAATTATTTATTTGAAAATGTATACGATTAACAACAACCCAAACTAATTACTCATTCTTTAGTATTTAATTTTTTTAAACATTCTCTTATCAACCGAGACAGTTGTTGATATGAAAGTGCGGGTTGGTAAGAACTGAATGATTATTTAACGAAACTTAAAGTAACCACTTATATTTTGTAATAAATGTTCTAATTTATTTATAATATAAATGAGTAGTATATAAACGGAGACACTAATATTGTTAAGGAAGCTGTGGATGATGAAGCGTCTTTGGCTTGAGTGCTCTTACCTTCAAATGTTTGCAGCTTAAACACAGCGATGTTAGTATGGTAGTAAATTCGAAAAATGATGGTGATAGCAAGTAGATTTAAAGACTCCACACAAATTAAACTCCGTAAGTTGTAGTTTAGAACCTTAATATTAATCTCGTATTGTTTTTAACTGTAATGACATTGTTATCATTTGGAATTGTTTCGATTTGTTAATTCTCTAAGACGGTTACTTGTTTAAGTACGATGTAATGTGCACGTAAGCGATTAAACTGTAAACTCATTCACTTAGGCTTAACTTAACGACGGGCATTATGGCGCGATCAGCTGGAAAATTGGACAATTACCCCTCGCACAGTGGCTATTAGCCGTTTAAGAGTTTCATAAAGAAAGAATCGCTATAGAAATGCACCGCCGGCGCACATTTAGATGTCAGTTTTTACTTTTATCACAATTATTTTGGTCTCGAAACTTGTTCAGAATCAACATGTATGTTAGACACATTTCCAGCGTTTCGAAAGTATACTACTGCAGTTTATGCGTTTCCACATCATAAACCATGTTTCAGCCAGGCGATCATTGGTATTAAAAATTACAGATTTTAAAGAGATACACGCAAGAGATGAGTAAAGCTGGTCTTTGGACTCACATTCTTAGTCTTGATCTTACGAAGAAGAAAAACCAATACCAATACAAAGATTGTCCGTCTTGGTTATATTCTTGCTTTGCTCATCGCTACACGCAAGTATTTCCATTTCTTATAGATAGAAGTAAAATTTTATTCTTTGTATGAATCTATTTTAATTCTATTTAACCTATTTTTTAGACTATATCATAACCATAATCTTAATCTTTATATTAAATCATCGATTCTATGGTTAATTCATGAGCCTTGTAAATACCACTAATTTCTACAGAGAAGACAGCTGAGTTATACTATTGCTTTGGGTTGTTATTATTAATAAAATTAAATGGAATACCAAGCATACCGTTAGAAGACTTGAAAGACACTGTAAGCTCATTATACGTAGATCGGACGGTAAATATTGACTTTAAGTCTCAACTGCCAGCTCAATCCTCACTCGAAATGTGTTAATAATAAATGAGTAAATGCTATAAAACCTGTAAAATTTACGTTTACTAAATATTGAACGTTCATTTGCATACATTGTTTATTATCTGTCGACTACAAATAAACGATACGGAATTATGAACGAATATTCAAATTTTAAGCTTAATAAATTATTACCAGATATCCACCACTGAGAATCGACAGACAATATTGTTTATTATTCGCTAAAATTAAAGATCGACACTAGGATTTAATATTTATTATAACGCCATCTAGTGACAAAGCTTTCAACTTCTTACGGTCTGTTTTACCTGTTTGACACCTGTCAGGTAGTATAATGTGTTTCTTATATATTTGCTTTACTTTGTGATCATGGTGAGATGGCTTTGAGAATTTAACAAAAAAAATCATCCCCAAATTCTTTTCGACGTTATAATGCCGATAGGCATTCGCGATAACTCCATATCTCGGGATTTGTGGTCCATTAAACGCCGGGGCTGGCGCCGGGGCGTCCCTCGTATTTAGTGGCCTAAAGGTCAATCGTAGCGTAGTTATTATGGGAATTTTTTATTCTTTTGGGTCTGGGTATTATGGACGCGGAAATTTATTTTTTCGTCCGACAAGTCGTAAGGGTGAACACGCGACTAACTCGAAGGATCGCTAAGTATAATCGTAATCCTTAGTCAAAATGGTACTTATCTTTAGTGGCTGAAGTTCACTGAATACAGGTATTCAAACCGAAGAAACTAATAGAATTTTTCTGTAAATAACTGAAGATTTTCTTGACGTGTAAAATATTTCATGTAATATTTGATGATGTTATACGATGTGAAAGATTTCGATACAATTTGCTGGATTTAAGCTACACGGACTCCATCTAAACTTGATCAAATGCTCTAGTTTAGATGGCCTCTCGCAAAATTGTTCTCCAGTTAATTTGTTTGAGATACGCTTTGTTGACACTATATAAATTATCTTCATACCAATGTTTATAGTTTAACAATTTAATACTTTTACACAATAGAAGTAATAATTTTAAACCGTAGTTAAAACAAATTCGTTTCTAACGTTAAAGTGTTGACGAAATAATTAAAAGTTACTCAAGTTATAAAACGACACTGACGACGATCCCTCAATAAAACTTAATACTAAATAAAAACTTTTATAATTAACACTAATGTTGATCGTGAAATTAACCTACAGGGGGATCCAAACAACAGCTAACTTCATGTATTTGTAGGGAAAATTATTTATCTACGTATTCTATGTAAAATAAGGTTAAGTATATATATTAGTAAATAGTAAGTTTATTGGTACTCAATGGTCGTGGGGAATGTGAATGTTGAAGCGTAATTACTAAAATAGAACCTAATGCAACACTCTTTAGATGTAGCCACGGAATTGAATTACGGACCTCAGTGCTTTATTATTGAGCCTTGAACGCAGGTAAATATTAATAAATTAATATAGTCCATATATTAACTAGTATTAATGAGACATGATATACTCCGAGTAGCTGGAGATAGGACGAGATAGCGAAACATCATGAGGATAAGAGTGATGAATAATGATGATTTTTTTACTACATATATAATACTTCCGTTTGTCAGACATTTTGACGGATGTATATTGTAGTAATTTTTATATACCGTGTTTAAATATCTTCAAAGCCTATTTCTCCATCTTATTTTAAATAGTGTTTCACATATTTTTTTATAGCTATTTATTTCAAAATATATATCGTGGTCATCCCTGTCTCCTGTAGACAGACGTCTTGTAGATGGACGGTGTTTCATATAGTTAAAATATGAATAAAAATAATTCTTATAAATATCATTACTATGAGAAATATTAAGTAAACCTTATATATTTTTTTGTGATTTAGTGTTATTTTCTTTATAAAAATTCAGTAATTGAAGCGGCGGGTATTCAGACAGTGTGGATGCCGAGCGGAACGTATGTTCATGTTGCCCATTAAAGCAGGATACAAAAACTCACTTCACGTCATTGTGTGCATACAGTTACTTACGGTATTTACACTGCAGTCTAGTTTGTAAACTGTAGCCTCGGAGACAATCAGACAGTAAAGTAAACACGACTTTACTCAACGCGGGTCGCACCGCCCCCGGGCTACCCGCCCGTCGCCATGTCGCGACGGAACTGCGCTGAACTCACTGGAATCCGACTGAGCTGAACCTTAAACAGCATCAGCTGAACAGCTGAACACATCAGTAAAACGATTATTAGAATCGTACATTAGTGGTTGTTTTTTTTAATACCCTCCTGTTTGGGTTGGTAAGAAATCTGTCGATGCGGAGATATTTTGGACGGTAACTATATTGTAAATATAGTTACTCCAGTAATATCTTTAGTCAGATAACTACACAGCGATAAAGTTTATATACTACCACCGCATATCTGAATGATCACCAGAAAAACAAACTTTTATATAGTACATATAAACTTCTTTTAAATAACTCTAGTAGCTAATTACATATCAAATACGTTTAGGTAACGTGTGATAAAAACACCTCGGAGAGGGTAAAAGGGTGGAACAAGGACGGGGGAGGGATAACTAGGAAACAAATTACTCTACGTCTACCCTCCGTAGACCGTACGGAAGTGTACTACTTTTTGTTCATCCGGTGATGTGTCATTCTATTATGAAATATCCTGTGGTTTTGTTTGACGTTGTTGGTTTTTAATTAAACATGCTTTGGAAGGAAGCTGAATGTAAATGGCTGATGGATGGTCTCTTGTGAGGCTTTGTAAAGTTCCTTGTTGCATGTAGATATTGCGGAGATGTTGAGGAATAAGTTAGTACATAAAAAAGTTGTTACGGTAGGAGAAGTCAAAGAAATAATTAGTAGACACGTGTGTAACTCTTCTTTCTTTCTTCTTAGTAAAAATGGAAAGGAAATTCTTGAGTGATAGACAAAGTTAGGCTGGCACCTGATGACACAGGTGGATGTAAGGCGATGTAGAGCAAATAGTTAGGATCTGACGGAGTTATCAGATGGATATTTGCCAGCTTAGATTATGAGGAAGACACAGCAGAGGCAATAGTTTAGCAAAAACTCTCTATTCCATGATTTTTCAAAGAAATACAAAACTGTATATATAAATGAAACGATATCCAATTTCCATTACAATTGCTGAAACCGGAAGCTGGTCGAAGAGCAGAGATTTCTTAAACAAGAAAATTGTTATGAGTAAAAAAAATTATGCATTTTTAACATTTATTCATTTTGAACCTTACGCCCATAGAAATAAGATTGAAAAGAGAGATTTTGATGTTTCGCATTAATTTCGCTCTAAGGTCATAATTGAGTCCCGGAATGAAGTTCAAAACTTCAAAGTGGATGAACAGCGGGGGCCAGATGCGTGTAATCGTTCCATTAAAAGTAATAATTCTATAATAATTAAGTTTCTTGCACACTTACCGATTGAATAAGTCGACTTAATCGACGGCGATTGTAATTTGATCGAATGTGCTGGCTGCCGTGTACAGATGCGTTTAACAGTACTGTTAGAGGAATGTAGGTCATCATCATCAGCCGATAAACGTCCACCGCTGGACATGGGCCTCCAACAAAGATCTGCACGTTTGTAGGGGTTCATAAGGGGGGGTTTAGGCCATTTCCCACCAAGCTGGCTCAATGCCCGTTGGTGGAAGTCAGAGCCTCACTCTCAGTCAGAGACTGCATCACGAGCAGTTGAAGTTGGCTTGGGTCCCGTGAGTTGTTGCGTGGGACCCTTTACACCCCCTAAAGTAACATCTATTATTTTATGCTTCATTGTCACTTAATATCACGTGAAATTGAGGGTAAGTTAGCCCGTTGTGTGTAAAAAATTGAGGCGCTGCGAACAAAGAGTTTAATCAGCGCCAACTGTGGGAAGGTCCCGCGCACCAGCTGCTCCGCTCCGTTATCAATTCATGTTCGCGCTCGATCCTCGCCGGAAGCAATTATAACGGAAATACGTTCAATTTGATTTCCTCCATTGTAATGTTACTTTACAATCGTCTTCTTTATTACTCCAAGCGATAACACGAGCTGGATGTGCACCTGATGGTTTACGGCTTTCGCTGTGACACAGCACCATATTGTGTTCGTCGCCATGACACTGTACTATTACTCCAGTATTCCCCAGGAATTTCATTAACTATAACACCCTTCAATCCGGAATACAGTAATGTTTGCACATTACTGTCTGAGGGTAGAAATAGGAGCTGCAATGATGTCTACGTAGACAGTCTCTGGTATCAGAGACCTATCAGCAATATTTCTTTTTCCTGTCGATCCTTCGCCTCCTAATCCATCTTGTTAGCAGATGTCATCTTTCCTCCTCTTCACTGGTCTTCCCTTCTTCAACAACCAGTATATATGTTATTAATATATACATATATTTATGTAAGTCTTAGATGTTTATTCGACAGGTACATATAATGTATTTAAGTAATTTAATTGGTGGTAGGTATCTGTCGTCGGAGACAGTCTAGTTACCATCACAATCAATATAGTGTGCAAACGTTCCTATGTTCCGGCTTGAAGGGCGTTCTGGCTAATGCAATCACTGAGTTAATGAGACTTGAACAATTTTCTTTTTCAAGACGATGAGTATAATATGAGGCTGGTGTATAACTCACCAGCTGTTAAGTTACTGTTAAGTTAAATGTCCGTTATTCTAGTACGCTGTGTGTTATATGTTATATAATAGCATGTTTTGTTTAAATAATAGCGTGTAGCTGTTTCAGTGGGGGTGAGGCTGGAGTTAAACATGCATTTATATTCAAGGGCGTAACTTGAAGTTTTACGGCGGCCCGCTTTAAATCAATTCCGTGAAGGTTGGCCGCGGTGAAGCTCTGCCTTCGATTCAGCCCTTGAATTAAAATTAATTATGCAGGCTGTACCTTTGATACTGCCTTCGTCATGTAAACGCTTTTAAAGCTTTTAAATTGGCGCTCCGATAACAATCAATCTATCAACCGAAACTGAAGGAATAAAGGAACTTTTAAATTTAAGAATTAAATCCTTTTTTTTCTTTATCCGGCGAAGAGACAAGAACAGGATTCATCATCGTCATCAGCCGATGGACGTTCACCGCTGAACATAAGCCTCACATTGGAGAACTTGGGCTGTTTCCCTTCACCCTGGCCCAAAGGAAGTCAGAGCTTTATTTGTTGATTTGCAGACCTCTCTTATCCTTACAGACCTGAGACGTTCACCTGAATGTAAGTGATATGCCTACCCATCAACTGGCTATAGTTAGGATGATATACACTGTAGCGCATTGCACTCGTCGCCTGACACAAAGGATATTAAATCTCGTTACCCCAGTATTTTCACGTTACAACTCCCTACAAACCGGAGCACAGTGATGTTTGCACATTACTGATCGTTGGCAGCACTAGGAGCGGCAATAGTACCTAGATAGTCTTAGACAAAAGACCTACCACCAGTACAATTCGTTGTATTATATTTGTTCCTACTCACCTGTAAAAGTCATTTTACCTTCCTAATGGTTTAACTGATTTTAGTTATAATTTAACTATTGAGCTGTTAGTTAACTTTAAGGTTAATTATTGTTGTTTTTTAAAGGCTTTTTTGTGTTTTTTTTTTTTTTAAATAATAAACAATAATTTTATCTCATATTCTAATGCAGTTAACATTCATATGTAATATTGAGTCGGACTGGATTTGGTTTGCGTTTAACTTGTGGTGTGAACTAAAATTAACTAACTGATGAATGGAGATGATGATGAAGATAAAGTAGAGCATATTATTAATTAAGTGTTTAGGTTAATTGTAAAGTAACTACATTTAGTACCAAACTGAAGAGATATCTTTGATATTCGTTAACTGACGGAACGCTCTTTGGCGTTAACCTCACCAACTGTAGCTTTAACTTTGGTAGTTTCAATAAAGTTGTTCATCAAATTAAATTGAAACAATAGCTGCTAGATGAGCTTATTTTCGTAATGATTGTTAGAAAGATCGAATATTTAGAAATTTGTTAAAGAAAATTGAACTCTTTCAATGTTTTCTCTTTCAATACATAAAGTACGAGTAAGTACGCAGTCAATCATCCTTCACAGATATGAAGTATTATTGTAATCTACAGACGATAATACCTACAGTAGGCGTACTTCAAGTGAATTATACGAACTCGTAGAGTCTCGTAGAGCTGAGACCCACGTACGTACGAGTGTATGAAGGGTAATAAAGTAATGTTCAGGGGAATAATGATGCGGCGTTTTGCACAAATTGCTTCGCAGCGGTACTGAATGCGAATAATAATAGGGAGTGGTCGACATCGCTGCACATTGTTGCACGACAAACGTAATGATTATTATTTACACTGTTTACTATTACAAAACTTAATAAAATAATCATTTTATAGTTTATTAATTACCTATTAAATATGTTATATGTGTTATATAATATAATATAGCAGATTTAAGTAGTGTTAAAAGTGTTCTGTTGTCATCAAACTATTTCGTACTTTGGTAATGTATTTGATAGTAAATCATTGTAAGTCCCTGCACTCGAAACAATAAGAGAACTGATTATATAACTTAAAGTTTTTAGCTTCATAGAAGTACTATAACGATGATGTTAGTTGCGATATATGTCTGATCTACCTAGATCCAGCTTAGTATGTCTCGAAGTTTTATAGTTCGAAGAGTTGTGCTACTACGGCGCGTTGTTCTCCTGCGAATGATATAAATTCATTACCCAGTTGGAATATGCGAATGTTGATTTTTTGCCACAATGGGTGCGAGTAGAGGGGGGTGTGAATTAATAAGGAGGGAGCCCCAGGTGCGCAGCGGGCAGCCGATGCGTAATTACAAAGCCTCTTTCAATTTCAATGCGTCGTGAATCGTCGATGTAATAACGCTGTAAACATACTAACGTTACCTTTAAACATATCCATGTAAACTCTACATATTAACTACCCTGGTTTTTAAGGGTTCAATTAAAAAAAAATTGAAATGCTTCAACTTTTCACAGTTATATCATAATCGGTAGTCATACAGTGTGGGTAAAAGCGTTATGTTAAACTTACATATTCATTCAATACTAAAGGTAATACTTAAGGCTATTACATCAGGGTTTCTCCAATTATTTTGGACAACAACCCCTTTTGCCAGCATTAATTAATTCATCATTCTCTCCACAGCCAATTTATTATAAAAATCTTGTCTATAGTTTTCTTTCTATTGATGCAAAGTAGTTACCAATTTAAAATCTTCGCGGTTGGTTTTGGTCGGAAAATCGATTTCGACCTCTATCACTCGATATGGACCACTTCATGATTCCAGGTCTTCACAACTTCAAGATTAGTTCATAACTGTATAGCTCTTGGGAACGTTTCGGTCACCCAGAGCCCTATCAGCGTCCGTAAGACTTTATGCGAATACTTCACTTGCAAGGGTTGGTTTACTCGGTGGGGTGAGCGAGGTATTTACCACAAAACTACTGATTTACTGACATTAGGTACACTGTATTTTCAGAAGATGTTCAGTGTTTCAGTTACAGCTCATATGATGCTGGACCTATGGACCTGAGTCCACAGCTTGTTGGTTGGTTGCACTGTTATTACTAGTAATAACAGAATGATTATATATTTGTTAAGGTTCCCTTGAAGTTATATCCCAAGTAATCTATATATTGGGGTGTAAGGGATCCCCCTTCTGGACTAGTCGGACTTCTAGACCTAGATCACTTTCAGTTGATGATGACTAATACTATTATTATTACAGGTAATCTTTTTATTATCATAGATTTTAAAGCTGCTGTACAAACCATTGAACACGTGATCTTTTAATCTTGAGGCTGGAGAGGGAGTCTCCGTTCAGAACATCCAAAAGGTTTAGCAGCGAAGTCTAAAAGAAAAACCTTTAGAACGAAGTCGGAAGTCGTTTGACCTGTTCAAACATTATGCAGTTTACCTGTATTACCACCGGAAATAATAAATATCCGTAAACACAAACGGTGGATTACTCACCCCGGGTGGTTACTGGGGTGCAGCGCGCGGGGTTGTATGAGGAGATATGCAAATTGCACTCTGTGTATACCGTGTTCATTCAGTTTACAGCTCCTCCACGGCGGCAGCTATTTCCGCTTATATTGCCCCGCATCATAAACAAAAACCTTTTCCACCAAATTAAACAGGCTGATACGTTACAGGGGTGGGGGGTTATAAAGAGTATTTACAACGCGAAGGCTTTCAATGTAACCTATTAACATAAACAAGGAGCGGTACTCGTTGCCTTCTTTAATGGTGAAGAGGGATGCTGCATTTTTTATTTCACAATACACATTCATATAAAGTTTGATAAAAAAAGGCTCTACAGATATTCCAGATATACGAATCTAGACTTTCTACTGTGGACTTAGTACTTTAGACCTTAATTTCCAAGAAGCAGCTACTTTATTTGAGATACAATGCGGTCAGTTTCAGGAAGTACTGTGAGATGAGAGCTGGAGATACCAGCTACTTGAAACTGCCGCATCCGTCTGAACAGGTTGGTGTGGAATTATCCTGCTTGAGGGAAGCTGTGGGCAAATGTCCACTGCTGGACACAGGCTCCATTAATGACGATTCCTCCTGGTTGGTTTCAACATATAAAAGTTTTTTGTGTGATTACCCTTCACCACCAAAAGCCTCATTATATCGATGTCAATTATATATAAGGACTAGATAGTACTAGGTATAGGAGCACTTGAGGAAGTAGCTGGATGCTGGCAGCGGAGGAATGATCGATGTGGAGATCTTTGTGGGAGGCCTATGTCCAGCAGTGGACCACTGTCGGCTGAAGATGATAAGACTACTACCCAAAACAATATAGCGATAGTCATGATGATATATAATGAACTACATCGCGCTCGTCGTTTAAGACAAGGTATTGAGTGTCCTTATCCCAGTGATTACACTAGCTACAGCGCCCTTTAAACCGGAACAAAGTGATGTTTCCAGATCACTATTTGACGGCAGAAATGCTGGAGTATCTTTATATCTATATATATATATATCTATATCCAATCGTCTTCTACTTTTACTAGCTTAGGTGTCTGTTGCCAGAGACTCCTATTGCTGCCGATACACAGTTTGCAAACATAACTGTGATCCGGATTGAAGGGGGCTGTAGCCAGTGAAATTGCTGGGGTATCGAGGCTCAATATCTAAAGTCTCAAGGCGATGAGAGTAATGCGATGCTGTGTATCCTATCGTCACGTTATGAGCAGGAGTATCACATACCATCCGGTGATTGTGTTAGTCGTCGCTTCGTTGAATAGATGTGATGGTGTCGCAGTGTGGGTTCATGGCGTTGTGGTGGTGTACCCGTCGCATCGGTACCAGTCCCAGAACAAATTGCTGTGTAAATGGTGACGGGGTGGCGAGGTGACGGGGTGACGGGGCGCGTCGTGCCACGGGGTGATAAATCATGATGCGACCCTATTGCACACCGTCCGTGTGCAGTCGGGGGTGTAATTGATTATTTTATACTACACTTCACACATTCACGGAACTATCGACAATAGCGTTTTTTTTTTGACCACACTTTGATGATGTTCCTCACACATTGGGGAATAATCTTAGAAATGAAGATTACCCTTATTTATAACTTTTTTAGGTCTGGTGAGCAATGTGGAACAGATCAATGTGGAGATGTTTGGAGAAGGCATATATCCAGTAGTGACCGTCTAATGATGATGATGATATAAATTTTATAAAATAAAATCCTTTGTATAGTCACTACAAATTATCCTTCCTTACCCCTTGTCCCCCAGCTCGTCTGTGGATTGCGCCATTTTTTCTCCACCCCCTTTAATCAAGCCGCCCCTTGTATCTTGCTCCGCATTAAATTCACTATGAAAACGGGAAGAAATTGCTGTAGCTTATTTTGTAGCAGTCTTAAGCTATGTTGGTAGGTCCCTGTTGCAGGTGACTGTCTAGCTACCATCACAGCTCCTTCTGCGACCGATAAATAGTACTGTGTTCCGGTTTGAAGGGGGTTAAAGCTAGAGTAATACCAGGGGAAACGAAACTTGTGATCTTGTGTCTATAGGTTCGAGTATACTGTGGTACTGTGCATCTTAAAGAGAGAGAAATTGTTGTGGACTCCAACCATGGTGAGGAAGTAATGGTCATTCTTCTTGCTTGTTACCAACAGAATGTTAAGATGTTTACACTGCATGACGCATAATAGAATTTTTTGTTACCGCAGTGTTTTTATTCTTTGTGATATTAATAGGGGTGAGACGTTCATCTGATGGTAAATACCTCCTCACTTTAACATAACGCTAGTTAGGATCATATACACAACACTATTTTATGGTGGTCGTTTCAACGTATAAGATGTAAGGTCTCCTTACCACAGTAATTCCACTAGCTGCAGCGCCTTTCAAACCGGAATACAGTAACCTGCTATCAGTATAGGCATACACTGATAATAAGGATAACAGATCTCGTCTTCTTTAATAAACAAGTAAGTTTACTCATAAAATGTTAGATTTTTTTTTATTTAATTAATCATCAAGACGGGGGGGAGATTCACCTGATAGTAAGTGATACGCGTACCAATAAAAACGTAGCGCTATTTAAGATGGTATACACTGCACCATATTGCGCTCATTACCTAAGACTTAAGAGGTTGAGTATCGTTACCACAGTAATTATAATAGCTACAGCGCCCTTCAAACCGGAACACAGTAATGTTTGCAGTCTTGTCGGCAGCAGAAATAGCTGGTACATACCAAGATGACGTTCGGCGATAAAGATATACCACCGGTCACAGTACTTGATAAAGCTTAAAATTTTCTTTGTTTTACTGGTGATGGTGTTAACCAAGATACCGGGCTATGTTCAGGTGGTGATGGTGAACTGATCACCACTTGAAGAAGAAGGTGTTAAGGTCATGATAGATGCAGTATTGGTAGACCCTTCAGAAGGTCAGGATGTGATGAAGGTTGAGCATAAAATTAGTCAATGAAGGCTGATGGTATGGTGTGGAGATCTTTAGAAGAAAGAAGCCTATATTAAGCTTTGATCATCGTCCTGTCAGTAATGATGATAGTGTTTACTTCAAATTTTAGTGTTTAAATAGTGTATTTAGTAAATAGCCTAATCGGGTTGAACACTAGGTGTATTACTAAACAGTTATTGCTCCATTAAATTAATTGCCGCAGACTGCGAGCGCCGGGGCCGCGTATGATTGATTAGTGCTAATGATCCAGGAGCTCGTCTGATCTACCGGTTTGTTTATACACCCTGGAGAATGAACTGGAAATATATTTAGGATGTATACACAACCTAAAAATAAGACCAATAGGTTGTTTACATTGATAAAGTTTCACAGGATAATGTAGTAAGTTTACTGTTTGAAGGCCTCTGTTGCTGATATGTAAGGCTTTGCCCTTCCGTGGGAAGTTTTAGCCAGAGTGCAGGGGGGCACCAGTGCGGTCGGTAGAAGATCCCGGAGCCCCTCCTAATGCAGTCACGGAGACCACGGAGGTTATTGGGTAGAAGCCCCACATGACCTTGCCTCCCCCCATTAGCAGGGTATTCTTTATGATTGATTCCGTGATAAAAAAAAATATTGGTACCATTGCCGCTTCTATTTCTGCTGATAAACAGTAGTGTGTAATCATTAATTTGTTCCGGTTTGAAGGGCGTTGCAGCTAGTGAAATTAATGATACTTAACATCTTATATTTCGAGGCTTCGTGCATAATGAGGTGCTGTCTGTATCATCCTAACTAATGCTACGTTTCGGTGAGATTTATCATAAGCTGAATATCTTTTTTTAATGTAATTAAGTGACGAGACGAGCTGGACTGTCACTTAAAGGTAAGTGATTCGCCCGCCCACCCCTCTACCACCAGTAGAGTCTCATTTGTCTCATCATTTCGTCCAATAAAAGGAAAATAATGATTACAAAGAACTAGGTATTGTTTGCCATTATATATTAATTAGTTAGTAATTATCATTAGATTAGTAATTTAACTAGCGAGACGTCTTCTTAATAAAACTGAAAAATATAAAGAAATATATAAACATAGCTAACCTAGTAGAAGTCTAGGTAATTGCCTTTCACGGTCGGCCATTTTACTAGTAACCTGTATAGAGTTTGTCTTTAATTTCATGTTAATGCTTTCCAAATATAAATACGATTGTGTTTAAGACCCACACACACACACACACACACATATATACATCATCATCAGGCTATAGACGTCCACTGCTGGACATAGACCTACCCCAAACATCGCCACTTGTGTGAGGTCATGGGCAATTTCTCACCACTAGCCTAATGAGGGTTGGTGGAAGCCAGAGCCTCGTTTGTTAATTAACAGGGTGCACCGCAAGCAGGTGGGGTTGGCTTGGGTCCCGTTAGTTGTTCTGCGGGAGTCCTTACACCCCTTTAATATATAAAAAGTAATTATAGGTTTTATAATAATAATTAATATGACAAGTTTGGTAAGCAATATCCCTTGAAGATATTTTTTATGCTTATAGCACAATTGGTTAACCCTCCAATCGTGTTCCTCGTGTCTGAAGGTCGTGATTACCTCCACCCACCATTATTGTCTTCACGATGTTTCCCCATCTCATCCTATTACCGGCTGCTTAGAGAATATAGGGAACTATAGAGTCGTATTGCGGATCTGGTCAGAGCAAGGCATTGGGCTGCTACCAGCGCTCCTTTTCATGAATTATTTAATAATAATAATAGATTAATTCAAAGTTTATTAATATATAAGATAGATTAATATATAAACAATAGATTTTTACTTAATATAATAATATATAAAATTTGTTGTAATATATTAGAACTATGATATATTTAGTAAGAGATGCGAACTATTCGTACGTACGTATACCGGCACTGACTATAGCAACATTATAACGTCTATAAACAATTTATATGTAATATTAAGGTTTCTGGGGTATAAATATAAAAAAAAAATACTTCTTTCTTTGTAAATGAGTAAAAAAAAGGTTATTTTAAAGGATTATTAAGGCGAAAGTAACTAAATTATAACGAAGTTATTGCTTCTAACGGAACGATTACACGCATCTGGACTCGCTTTGAAGTTTTCAACTTCATTCCGCGACTCAATTATGACCCTCAAATTTAATTTAATAGATTACTTGTTATTACAAATTTGGACCTTAACACTATGGATATAACGGTCATATTTATTATTGAAACAATTTTTTTAATGTTTATTAATATTGTAATACATTAAGTTCCGTCGCTGCATTATCCACTCGACATAGGTCTGAAAGGGGTCCCGCACAACAACTCACAGGATCCCAAAGAAACCTCACCAGCTCCTGGTGCACCATGCTGATCAACAAACGAGGCTTTAGCTCCCACTAACCGCATTGGGCGAGCGTGGTGAGAAATGACCCAAATCCCCCTATGGAAGTAGTGTATAGATCCTTTGACACAGGGTCTGATTTAAGGTGGAGTATTTATCGTTCAATAGTCTACTGGTAGCCACTTTATCCAGTGACCGTTTAAAAAAATACCGACGCTATTATTTAGTGCAGACATCACTGTGTTCCGGTTTGAAGGCTCAAGACGAGATTTAATATCTAATGCCTAGGAAAAGTAAACAGTGGTGCTGTGTAAATCCTCTTGAAAAGCGCGAAATTGTTAAGGCTATGCAGTAATCATAATGAGAATTTAATGCATGCACAAAATGTCAGGATGTTTACACTGAAATTAAGCGACGAGACGAGCGGGACGCTCATTCGATGTCAAGTGATGCATTTGCTCATAACAGGGTGATATACAATGCACCGCATTGCGCTCGTCGCCTTGAGACATAAGATGTTGAATTTTGTTACCCAGTAATTTTACCACTTACAACTCCTTTCAAACCGGAGCACGAGACTGCAAAGTATCGTTTGTATGCAACAGAAGCTGCGGTAGTACCTACTTAGACGGTAGCCAGTAACAGAGACCTTCCACTAGTAGGAAGGTAATCAATGAAATGCTCTTATATTCATAGCCGCTGTAAAGCAATTAATGCAAGATAGTAAAATATATAGAATCAATAAACCTTTTTCTTATTCAAAGCGTTCATTGTTATGGTAACGTTTTCGTTATATATATATGTTAATATTATTTCCTTTGCGCAACACTGGAGTGATGTTTCCGGTTCATCCCCCGCGCGGGACGAGCGCCGTGTCCGCGCCGTTAACGCTCGGCGGCGCGTGGGAACCGCGGCCGCTTGCCCCCCAATAACACTTATCTTCAAACCCCATCGGCCTTACGAGATCCTTCCACATATAGATCTGTCCACATCCTTGTCTATATCCTTTACAAAAGAATCATACAGAAGTTTTTTCAGTTCGCAAGCAAAGGCCGAACATTTTCAAAATATCTATATGTCTAATCTAGTATTCGCTCTCTTCTGTCTTAATAAGTATGTATCTTCTTTTTAAGAAGAAGGACTCAGCTTTAATGTTATATCATCAACATCATTATCATCATCAGCCGATGGACGTCCACTGCTGTAGACCTACCCTAGAAATCTCCATAAACCATAATACAATGTTATATACACTTATTACAGTTTAAGGGTTGACTGGTTTTATAATAGATGGAAAAGTAATCTAAAATATTCTCTATGTCCTGTATTAAGGAGTATCTATCTCCTTTGAGAAGCTGTTATTATTCACAGGATATTCGTTAGGTTAAAGGCTGACTGTTTTTATAATAGCTTTAATAGCAATGTCTCTCTCTCTTTCTCTCCTGACATAAGGAGGATGTATATCTATTTGAGAAGGACTATTGGTTGTAATGTTCACAGGATATATAACAGTTTATAATTCAGTAGCAGTCTATATTGAATATATCTGTTTAAGAAATATCGTGTTCTCTTTTTTTCTTATTAAGTATTTCTGTTTAAAAATAATTAAGTTCTTGTTGTGTACATAGTATGTAATTAAATAACTTGTGATAACTTATCTTACTTTAAACCAGTATTAAATTTACTCAGTATCCATAGCCTATACACACAACTGCTAATCAACAAACGAGGCCCTGGCTCCAATCCGTCGGCCAGAGTGGTGGGAAATGGCCCAAATCCTCCCCTATTAATCCCCACTTAATCAGTGCTGATGACAGTATTAATTTTCATCGATTTCTATTGGGGGTTGAGGATGTTTTTTATTACTGAAATCGTCCCTCGAAATATAACTTGAAAAGGTTCCATCGTTTCGCTTGTGCTTAGTTGTGAAGTGTGAAACTGTAATAATGTAGCACTTAATGCTGTAACATTACACCCCCTCCCTCTCTTTTTTACGACGCCATTAAACTTATTCAATTTACGGCCCCCCCGGTTTATTGAAAGGATGACCATAAAAGTAGAACATGTTGCTTTCAGAGTTTTATTGTTGTTACGTTGTATTAAATGGTGTGTGTGATTTTAAATTTAAATTTAAAGGTATATATGAAAGCCTCCGTGATGTGAACACCTCATCCTGTTCACTCAAGGGTTGGAACGGGGTTTCCGTCAAGGTGTGACGTGGGGAACTTTAAAAGTACAGTGAATAGGCTACTTCTAGACTAGTGCTCTTTACTACAAAAGACTACAGAGAACAAAGCTACCACACCGCTTATTACTGCTGCCAGGTAGCAGTGTGCAAACATTGCTGTACTCCGATTTGAAGGGTGCTGTAACTAGTGAAGTTACTGTGCTAATAACTTAACATATGTTATAAAAATAGATTTTCTTTGTTCGCCAATCACGTGAAAACTAGTGAACGTATCGACACGGGAACGTGAGCATTAGGCGCGGAATGATCTGTAGATGGTTTTAGAATCAATTTCATAGATGCTTCATCATTTTCTTGCTAATTAAATTTTATAAATATTTTCATTTCGTATTATTTATGCGGTTGCTATAGTAACGGTTGGTATACAAAGTAATTTGCGCTTGCGGTTGCTTTCAAGCAATATTTCAGAGAAATATCAAGTGTAATTTTATATTACAGCCAGCAAAGCGGCCGGCAAACAGCTTGTGCGCATATGTATATATATATATATATAGATAGATAGTTATGGATATTGATAAGTTTGATGCACTGGGAGAATATTATCATTATCATCAGCTGATAGACGTCCATTGACACATGGGCTTCCTCTAAAGATTCTCACAACGATCGGATAGGAATTCATATGGGGAGATTTGGGCTATTTATCACCACGCTAGCTCAATACGAGTTGGTGGGAACCAGAGCCTCGCCTGTTGATTAGCAGGGTGCACTACGAGCAGGTGAGGATGGCTTGGATCCCGTGAGCTGTTATAACCCCGCACATCCCACCCTTACAGGGAGAATGTATTAAAACGTAACTAAAGCACTAAATATATAGAACAAAATCTTTACAATTAAGAATCATTTGAGAACTATTTCCCGTGGGAGTTGGTAAGAATTCCGAACGTAGCCCCGCTACGATTTGCGCTACGGACGTTGTTGCTACAGGCGTTGTGCTACGGCGTAGGGGCGGTGCAGATAGCCGGCGGCAATTAGCAGTTAACCGTTCGCCGCGTTAACGCAACGTGTTCGGAATGCGGAGCTCACACAGCCGCTCGCGAAGCTGCAAGCTATTGTTTGCATGTCGGAGTGGGGGATAGGGTGGGGGGTAGGAAAAATGGAACCTCTTTCCTTTATTTACTACGGGAAGCGACAAGAGCCGGAAGTTTTATTGTTATTAAATTCCTTGTAACACATGATGTAAGCCTTCGTAAGTGTCGCAGCGATTTCTCTTACCTGTTTAGAAATGATTTCGGTGTAGAATAGGATGGTTGTAACTTTTTTTTTACCTTTTACTGCTGGTAAGTCTCTGCTGTCGGAGATTGTCTAGGTAGATACCAGTGCAGCGTCTATTGCAGCCGACGAACAGTATTGTGCAAATGTTACTGTCTTCCGATTTGAAGGGTGTTGTAGCTAGTGTAGTTACTAGAGTAAGAAGATTCCTTAACAGCCAATTTACATCCCCACTGTTGGGGCACAGGCCTACCCTCAATATGAGGGCGATGGGCCATAGTCACCACGCGGGCTCAATGCGGGATGGTGACTTCACACACAGTTTAGAATAAATTCTAATTCATGTGCTGGTTTCCTCACGATATTTTCCTTCACCGTTTGTATTTCGCTGCTGTAACTTAAGTTCACAAATGTACATAACTTATATATTAAAGTCATCGGTACATGCCGAGATTTGAACCCGCGACCTTCGGAATAAAGGCTGCACGCTCTAACCATTACGCCAGCCAGCTACTCAACTAAGAAGACTGAACCATTTATAACTCACGGTGACCTTTATGAGAAGTGTTATATTTCTCTTATTTTTATCCCTTTTTATAAATATGTTGTGTGTATTTCTTATCTTCTTCTTCTTAACGTGCCTTTCCAGCTAGTGAAGGTCAGCGATCAGTGTGGTACAGTCCTTTCTGTCTCTGGTTCTGCGGAACTATTCAGACTTCCCATATATTCAGATTTCTCATCATTAGTGTTTTATGTCACGCTGTAAATATACTTAATAGATAAATAAATAGTATGTGTAGAGGTTGCCGACTATAACAGAGTGAGGCTCTAGTTAGAATGGTATACACTGCACCACGTTCTCCACTCGCCTAAGACATAAGATGTTGAGTCTCATCAGCCCAGTAATTTCACTTGCTACAACGTCCTTTAAACCGTAACAGTACCTAGACTGTCTCCGTCAATAGCGACCATATTATAAATATTTAAGATTTATATTTTGTTTAAAATCTGAAAAACTTTCATAAAGCTTTTCTACAAAGAATATTAATAACATAGAGATAATGTTATCGCAAAAACGTAGACATCATTATCAGCTGATAGACGTCCACTGCTGGACCGTCCACAGCTGATAGACGTCCACCGACGATTCCCACATGGAATGGGTAGGGAGGATATGGGTTTTACCATTTGCGGTTAGTGAGTGATAGAAACTCGTTTGTTGATTACAATAGAGTTTAGTTTAGGTCCCGTGAGTTTACGTGAAAGTAGACAA
Organism: Troides aeacus; assembly: GCA_033220335.2. Classification (NCBI taxonomy): domain Eukaryota; kingdom Metazoa; phylum Arthropoda; class Insecta; order Lepidoptera; family Papilionidae; genus Troides; species Troides aeacus. The sequence goes on from CM067288.1 coordinate 1,332,421, forward strand.
TAAAAATTGAAATTCCATTAAAATGAATACTAAACAGTAAATATATATATTTACTGATTAATATGTATATATAAATAATTGTATAAACAGGTAGTTGTTTGGCAAAGCGCGGGTAAACAGAAACTTGCCCGTGTAAATTTATTTTGGTCCGGCGAATGATTGATGGCGAGTAATCATTCCGGACGCTGTTTGGTTTTGAAGTATCGACGTCCGGCTGACGCGCCCGGTGGCCGGCGGGTGTCCGATTCGATTCTCGGCTGACGTTACGATGAGAATTTACTCGCCCACATTATTCTGGACTCCATCTGTTGGCAGACGGGGATACATTAAAGCTGTTATAGCGGTAGATTTACAATGTATGAGTTCTGCTATCTTGCCACCCTTCAAAGCCTGAATGGCGAGGTTCTGAAATAGACTTTCACTTATCATTTAGTTGGTTACATACCTAATATAAAAAAATAATAATAATAGTATAAAATGTCTGAAAAATCTGATAATTTAAAAGGTCACTTATTATCGTATGGTGAAGCTTTATTTACTATCCGATTAGTCACCAGTTTAGATGACGCTGAAGCATTTGAACTTCATCACCGCTCAATCAATCATCATAGTAAATATCAAGTGTATAAATTTAGACACCAAAGCTATCATCGTATAATATCTTATCATAATTAGATGCTAAAGATCTGAATACTCTCTATTGAGATGAGGTTATCTCGTATGGGATAATAAACAGCTCAAACAATTAATATAGCTATAGTTGGCAAGTTGGATATTATTTAAAAAGTTATATAAGTTTATAGGTTACTAATAGATATCATCCAGCAGTGGACGTTTATCCGGTGATGATGATATCAGCGGATATATGTCCACTGCTGGACCTGGGTCTGCCCCAAAGTTTTACAGTCAGCATGTCCTCCGGAAGTAATGGCCGTCGTTTGTAAGTGTTCATTTGGAGGAAAATGGGTACATTTTTAATACTTTGTAATAATTATAACTATTAAATAATATTATAATTGTTTAAGCAATTTTATATGAAGTAGATATATAATAATTTCTATATATACTTAAGAATATTTTAAAGTATAAGTGAATAGCAATTATAACTATACTTATATATTTTCATCTGTGTAGAGATTCGTCTCGATATCTACGAAACTATTAGACGTAAACACTCAAAATTTAGTAGAGATATTGCTTCTTCCGTTTAGAGGTCAACTAAAAATGGATTTTACAAAATTCTTTCCCCAAAGGCAGTCGCGGGGGTGTTATGGCTGGCAGACAACAGACATAACAGCTGATGTATAGAAAACGTTGTCTGTTGTTGATTACTACTTAATTAAATTAAATTTTAATAAGTATTAAGTTTATATAACATGGAAATTGTAATTAAGTTTTAACATTAAGTTATTTAAATTCTATCGCTTTAACTTTTCAGTAGGTTATAAGAGATAGTCTATTGCTTTTAATGGCAATAAGTCAATAAGCATTTTCTGTAGACGAACTTAGGACATAGTAAAAATCCATCATAATCTATTTTATTCATTGTTATAGTAACTTATATAAATAGACTCCTTAAGGTAATGATTAGGAAATACCTAGGGCTTTCCTTAGATTATACTCTTTTCTATTCTATTAAACTGTAGTTCTAGTTATAGTTAGCCATTTCCGCTGCAACGGTGCGAAATAGCAAAGCTTTCCGCATTAGCTTTTAGTATGCAATGAACGCTATAACTTGTTTTTTAATAACACAATAAACAGAACAACTTTCGCATACTTCAAGCTCTCTAACACTATGCGATGTGCTCTTATGGCTGCCGAACGGATGTGGTTAAAGCGACAGGATATGTTTGTTCTAAGTACGTTAAGGAAGAAATCAGAACACGGAGCGCGGCGTGAAATTGAAAATTAAACATTCAGAATCATGTGTTACTTTCGGCGCAGTTCATAAACACCCCCCTAGGCCATACGTTCGTGTAAATTGGAAGGGGGTGTGGACGGGTGGTGCTGAAGGATCGCGCGATGAAGACAATACTGTCTTGAATTTAAAACTGCTGTGATAAAGCCGATGGTTAGAACTTATTAACATTTTCATGTATAGTAATTTTTTAATAGATAAACAGTAGCATGCAAACATTACTGTGTCCTGTCTGAAGGGCGCTGTATCTAGTGTAATTACTGAGGCAAATTATGTCTCGTGACGAGCGCCTGGTGCAGTATATATCATCGTAACTAGGTCTATCTTTACCATCAGATAAAGATATAGCTTGTCTCGTTACTGTTGGTTAAAACTTTGTGGATCTATTCTTACTGCAGTTGGATAAGAAATAGTTTAGTTAATAGATTACTACTTTTTCTTTTATATAGAATTTGTTTTATGTCAATTCAGAGTTTACGTATAAAGAGAGTGGAGAGGAAGACGAGTCATTATCTCTTGTATTGGTTTTCACATGAAATTGAGTACGCTTCGACAAAGTAACTAAGCTATCAGGCACGGATGGGCGGCGCTGATAGTAAATATCTTGGGATTTGTGGCCTTAACGACGTCAGCGATAGGACGGGCCGGTCCCGTGTGTGCAATACGTACTCTGTCGTTACTCCGAACAGGGTATTTAGAAAGAAAAATGGTGTCAGATAATGTCTTTACAACGCTAAATATATCTTTCAAGTTTATCAATCATACAATTGACGTGTTATCTTTGTGTTTTTTTTAACGTTTGGGAGAATATTTACACTTAGCTGGTTGTAAAATGGAGATTAAGAGATAGCATCTAGAAAGCTGCTTCATTATTATCCTTGCTAAAATATTCTACTTGCCAAGCGTGTTGAATATGGTAATGAACTCGGTAATGAGGAAGGTATTTCTTCAGTAACAGACTATAGAAATGATAAAATGATCATTTTGTGTATACATTTATATTAAGAAACTTAGTGTATAACAATGATTCTTAATATATAATAACATGGGGGTGTAAATTATAAATAACAAGAGGTGTATGGGGTTCCGGACAACAACTCATAGTACCCAAGCGATCTTCACCTGCTGCTGAGGCTCTGGTTCCCATCAACCCGCACTAGGCCAGCGTGATGGGAAATGGCTCAAGTTCCCCATATGAACCCCTACAGATGACGGTTCCTGGTGCCTGGCTATGCAAGCAGCGCAGTACCGATCGATGTGGGGATCTATGGGGGAGGCCTATGTCCAATAATGGACGATAACCGGCTGATGATGATCGGACAGCCGACATATAGCAATGCTGTTATGTAAACGAAACTACAACAAACTCGATAACACAACGGAGACCTTTTAGCCACTGCGCTATAAAGGCAGTAATTATAACAAAGTTAATAAGGAGAAAATGTATCAACGATATTAAAAGAATGCTCGCGGCAATATTCTTTCTTATCCAAACAAGCTTGTTTTTTTTTATTTTAAAAGCAGGATTACAACAGTTTCAAAATATTTTGCCATCCAACGCTAAGCGTTTTCCCGCCAACCCGTTGACAGCCGCCATCTTAATCGCATTACGCGCTGAACGGACGCCATTTTGTAAAGCAATTAAGCGGAAGACGTTTTAGTGAACGTACTTTAGAGTATTGTTATAAACGATAAGGAATTATTCAGCTCATACAAATGTAAATGTAACCAAGTTGGTGATGTTTATACATTTTTTAAATAAACGTTATTGCGTTGGATGAATGTATGGATATGGTTGAAATTTGGGAAAATAATTAAATTTACATTATACTTGTATTGTTTATTAACAGTCATGATGTGATTTCTTTAAACTGGAATTGGGAGATCATATTAAAAAAAGTATTCCGATCTCGTATTAGACGGTCGGAAATGATGATGAATAGTTCAGAAACATCGCTGGTTGTATAAATAGACAATTGTTACTGTATTTCGGTGTGAAAGACATTATATTTACCGGTGGTAGGTCTCTGTTGAGATACGGGAGCCTTTCCTAATGCACTGATGGATATCACCGAGGGAGTTTTAGTAGGTAAAATCGCCATATAACCATGTCTTCCCCCCAACAGTAAGGTAGTAAGGTATCTTTCAAGAAGATTTCCGCTGTGGTAAAAAAGATTTTTATTGTTAGATATCGTCCAGGTGAATATCACTGCAGCGCCTACTTCTGCCGTGAAACAGTATTGTGTAAACACTACTGTGTTCTGGTTTGAAGGGCGCTGTAGCTATTTTAATTTCTGGGGTAACGAGACTGAACATCTTATGTCTCAGAGGACGAGCGCAATATGTTTCAGTGTATACCATTTTAACTCGCGCCACGTTGTTATGGGCGGGCGTATCACTTACAATCAAGTGAACGTGTCGCTCGTCTCGTCGCTTAGCTATAGCTTAAATAAGTTATATAATGAGAAGCAAGATCTTATTTCCTATAGTCGCGAGTGTAAATATGGTAGTCTTAGTCACAATAATATATACTGGAATGTCCATAATGGGTTAGTAGTCCATCCCAATTTCAAATGATTTTAGGTCACAACTAGATTGAAGGTTGTGAAGAGTAGTCTTTTAGAAAATCCTAGCTTTCGTTTTAGATGAACATTGAAAGCTAAGCAAATCTAGATTCTTATGTGGCCGTGAAACAGAACGAAAGATGGTGTTAAGGGAGGATATAAGCTTTTACGTAATGGCTCATAATGTTTGAAGAAGACATTTTGTTAACGGTCCAGTGTAAAAAATATCCTTTTTTTTTAACCTAAAATGGATGACAGGTTATTGCAGGACAAAAGAGAGGTTATTTCCAACTATAAAACTTTTTGTACTCGTATTAAATTTTATTCGGGGTAAGCTAATAAAAGCGACGGCAACTTTCTTTCTTTATTATTCCGCTAATAATTTTAAACGACTGTACATTTAAGAGGGGATGGGGGAGGTTTGTGACCATTAGACCTAGAAAATAATGAAACTATAACGATTAATGAACACATTTAAAAACACTTAAATGTTAACTTTTTTCCTTTTAAAACTAAAGGGGGTGTTAATAGTTCGTGTTCAATCTGTATACTAATTTTTTATATTACTGATGGTGGTAATAGTTCGGATGATGGAGACCATTTTTACAGCAAGGTATTAACTTGAGAAAAACCTACTTTGATCCGGTTTGAAGGGCCTTATATAAAAGATAAAAGCAGTAATAAATGGCTCATTATTGTTACCACTATGACTACAATAGAAAGGAGGTCATAAGAGAGGAATGGCGACGTGTTGTGAAGGTAGTGACTAACATCTGAAGTGATGATCACCACCACTCTGTCAAGAGTGATACAGACGAAGAAGAAGAATAGATGAGAACGATGATATTGAAAATGTTTAATACTATATGATTGTACTATATCAGCCGAAGTTCAGCAATGCTTGCGACACATGATGCTTTTGTATACGGTATCATTTATCACCAGGAAAAATCGATCCTTAAAATAGATCCTAAGATTATTATCTTTGCTGAACAAGATATTTAACAAGTACTATGTAGAATTGGGCTGAGAAATAAAGCTTTAAACCAAACTTTCCTTAAAACACAACACGGGGATATAAGTCATTCAGGATTATTCATATGGTATAAGATTGGCTATAGGTCTCAGCCGGAGACCGTCTAGGTAGCTACCACCACAGCTCCTATATCTACTGCCAGTTAGTAGTTGGTAAATATTATTGTGTTCTGCTTTAAAAAGCGCTATAGTTAGTGAAGTCACTGCGGTAAGGAAACTTATGTCTTAAGACGATATGATGATGCGTTGAATATGAATATGTCTCTTTCTCGAATAAAAAATAAAGTGTTTTACTCTCTTTATGTCGTGTAATGTAGTTTTAATTAAAAGTAATATAATGCCCTGTCTCTATAATGAATGTAAATAAGGCCCGAGTTCGCTCCGGGAGCGGTGATAAAGTAATTCCACAACAAAAACGTTTCGCAAAACAAAATGGAAGTGTATTGCGAGTAAACTAACGGACAAATCGGCCGTCGCCGCGCGCGCTGCCAGCCGCCGGATTACCTCCTACTTTTTACTCCTTCCCTCTTGATGTGTAATTTGTAAGGGTACATTCACACAGACATATTCACTCCAGCGTGAAAGTATTAAATGTTCACACAAAATGCTGGAAGCGATTGGGAAATCTATATGTATATCGCGAGAACCCACTGGATGCGAGTAACGCGAGACTGATCGATGTGGAGACATTTGGGGGAGGCCTATCTCCAACAGTGGACGTCTACCGGCTGATGATGATGATCCGCCTATATAAAGATTCATCACGTAATATTTGGAACCATTAAGCCAGGAGACTTGAAATTTGGTAGGAATATTCCTTTTGTCGAATATAGGTAGAGAGAGGACGGTAGAGGGCGAGGCTGACGCAATATTTAAATTGAGAGACTGGTTGGTGAACCAAACATCACGGGAGAGGTCAAAGCCTACAGAATACGTTGGTTGGGCCACTTGCTAAACATAGGAGACGATCATCAAAAAAAGCGTTCTTTGGAACTGAAATTGGCCGCACATCTGTCGGTCCAGATACCGTTGGAATGATCCCGTAGAGCATGACCTGCTTTAGCTTCAAGCAATGGACTGGCAGGAGGCTGTGCAGGACAGACAACGCTGACGTTCTCTTGGGTCGGAGACCAAGACTCACATTGGGTCGCTGCCCCAGAAGAGTAACTGGACTACTTTACAGCAGAACTAACTTAAGACTAACTACATCTTAACACTCCTGGTAACGCCACGATCACCCAGGTTCTCAACTTCAATACGTTGAGTACATAACTAACTTTGTAGGGATCCACGTATATAATTAACGTCTCACTTCTTTTTAGGTCTTGTTTATATCTAAAGAGTACTGACTAGGTAACGAGACCTAATATCTTATATCTCAAGGCGATGAGCGCGGTTTGGTGTCGTGTATATCATCCTAATTAGCGCTGGGTTGTTATGAGCGTGAATATCACTCACCATCAGGTGAATGTCTTGCGTCTTGACGCTTCATAGAGTAAGAGAAAACTGGAATATAATTGAAGCTTTTCCAAGGTTCTCTCTACAATTTCCTTTTAACTTTTATACTAACTGTAGAGTTGTGGTGGATATTTTACTCGGTATCAACCATGGGGAAGACTTTTAGGATCCTCGGTGATCCATACGACGTGTTCACGAGTTGGTAATCAATAAAAAAAGCAAGCGTGAACCGTACCGCGGCGCGGGTATCGTTACCGTACATCAATCATAATTCATTTCAGTTCATTTGGGCACACGCCGCCGTGCACGGCGCGCCTCAGACACCTGAACTGTTTGTTTTGTTCGACGTATATTTACGTCATGAACTGTGACGTCATACGTACATACATACATATCGTTAACAACATTGGAAAATGAAGGACGTCGATGACTGAAGGAGAGAACGTGGTAAAATAGATTAAGGGGAAGAAGTAGAGACTGGCAGAATATTGCTTGAATGGAATACATCGGTTGTGATATATCTTAAAATATAGACTACTCTAACATTCGAGGAAAGGAAGACCAGCTAAAAGATGGAAACATGATAGCTACCAACAGACTGATAGAGGGATAGATGAAGACGGCAAAAGATCGACAGGCGTGGAGATATGGAAAAGATGCTGACCTGGGTAGGTGATCACAATGAGGCTGTTACGGATAAAGCAGAATTTACACTTAAAGTATTATATTTACTGGTGGTAGACTTCCGGAGACCATCCAGGTAACACCGCAGCTCCTTTTTCTTCCACCAAACAGTAGCATGCAAATATTACTGTCTTCCGGTAATTACTGAGGTAGCGAGACTTAACATTTTATTTCTTAAGGCGATGAGCGCAATGTGGTGCAGTGTGTACCCTCATAATTAGGATGCTGTTATGGAGTATCACTTATCATCAGGTGAACGTCCCGCTCGTCTCCTCACTATTGTATAAAGAAAAATAGTAATATTTAGTTTTTAATACAGATAACTGATGTTCTAGTGTCGGAATGAGGTAGGGAAGTGCCAATGGATGTGGGGGATGAAATAGTTAGTCTAAGCTAAGCTGTGATCAACTTCCACTCGATTTTCTTATATGTAGAATTTATAATTAAATTGTTACATGTGCACATACTGTACTTCACCCCTCAAATATACATACACACACTCATATACAATCATACATACCACACAAACACCCAAAAATGGGTGCTTAAGCGTTCATATACAAGTTCAGTTGTGCTAAGAAGAATGTACGTCTGGAAGTGGGTTATGTTAACTGCAACACAGTCATATAATTAACTACTGCAGTTAGCGAAATATACATGTAATATGTTATATAAATATTTGTGTTTTTATATAAATCAATAAATAAATAAATTTGTTACTTAAAATGACTTAATTTCCGCTTTATCTATAGCTTTAGATATGTATGCCATTTCCTCCATTGGTAAGTTATTGGAGACTGGAAAGAAGATCCAGTTAACGGACTGAAGTCCGTCGACATCTGGTTTTAATTGAGTTATTAAACACCATTCGCGATGTGATATCGTTAATAAGTTTAACTTAATGATAAACTTAAAACCGGAAGTCACTCAATATTGGCTACCACTTCTAATACTTGGAAGGTAATCGAATAAGAAGTATTTGATAAAGTGTATTTACTGGTGGTTGGTCCCGGTTTTCGGAGACAAAAGCATATATAATATATAACGCACATAAACAATACTGGTTTGAAGGGCGTTGTATCTAGTGAAATGATTGGGTTGATGAAAGTCAACATCTTATATCTCAAGACGACGAGCGCTTTGTAGTCCAGTGTATATCATCCTAACAAGTAGAACCTTATTATGGATAGACGTATCACTCACCTTCAGGTGAGGGTTCCACTCGTCACGTCGCTTTATTGTATGAGAAAACCATCATTTTAACTAGAATAATTTTGTTAAATTAATTGTTTTTTTTTTTTGTTTCCTCAGCATTGAAGAAGAGAGAGAGAGGTGATGGTTTAGTATGTTCAATACAGAATTATGATGTCCATCACAAATAGGAATATCCAAAGGAAATGAGTATCATCATCGCAATAGCTTTTAGAGCAGCTTAGGTAACAAGTAGAGCAGCAGCTTTTATTTTTCTTATACTACAAATTGCGAGCTGGACTTTCACCTGATGGTAAGTGTTACGCCTGCCCATAACGAAGTAAGGAGTGTAAGGGGTCCAGCATCACAGGTCACGGTACCTTTTTTTTTGGGTTCAAGTGGGACATCTTCGAAAAGATACTCTGCCTTCTGGGGAGAAGTCAGAGTTATGTGGAGACTAGCAAAGTAGACCTAATAGCCTATAACTATCTACAAATCATTCCGCTTCGAATGCTCATGTTTCCGTGCCGGTGCGTTCACTAGATTTCACGTGATGGGGGTACTAAGAAAACCCATTTTTATTGTATATATATAGACCGGGTGTAAGGGTTCATAACAACTCACGGGAAACAAGCCAACCTTACCTGCTTGTGGTACATCCTCCAACAAACGAGGCTCTGGCTCTCAACAACCCGCATTGGGCCTGCGTGGTGGGAAATGACCCAAATCCCCCATATGAACCCCTACATACATCCCCTAGTGCCCAACGCTAGCAGAGGCCGTGCTGACTGTATATGGAGATCTTTGTTGGAGGTCAACGTCCAGCAGTCGACGTCTCTCGGTTGATGATGATAATAATGTGGCGCTAGTTAGGATGTTATACACCGCATCGTATTGACTCGACGTTTGAGAAGTTGACACTCGTTACTTCAGTAATTTCACTAGCCACAGCGCCCTTCAAGCCAGTACATAATGTTTCCGCAATGGTGCTTAGTAGAAAAGGTAAGTGTTAAATGCAAATAGTGCTGCTGTTGGGTCAGTGCGTCTTACCACCACAGATCACATCACCACGGGGATCAGGTTGGGTCGTGGTCAAGCGTTGACTTTGAGGGTATATAAAATATTAGGTTGGGGAAAAAGAAATCCATTATTTTTTCGATAGATGGCTGTAGTGATAAATTTCTCGTAAAGTATCGATCAAACAGTTTCAGATTGATGCTCGTTGGAAAGGTGACATTTCGCAGTAAAAAAATTCTTTTGCTGTTTTTTGTTTGGTGCATTTAATTGTGAGTTACAGGGTGTTAAAAATGGAAGTGAACAAAGACAAAATTCGGTACATTTTACAGATTTTCTTTGACAAAGGCGAAAATGCAAGCCAGGCGGCTAAAATTGTGAATGGTGTTTATGGACCCGATACTGTAACAGCCAATTATGTGCAATTTTGGTTTAGTAGATTCCGTTCAGGAATTTTTGATGTTAAAGATGCACCTCGCACAGGTAGGCCGGTCGCCGAAAATGTCGATAAAATCGGAGAAATGATCGAAGTTGACCGGCATGTTAGCAGTCGTAACATCGCCCAGGAGCTAAAAATGGACCACAAAACAGTTTTAAACCATTTACACAAAGCTGGATTCAAAAAGAAGCTCGATGTTTGGGTGCCACACCAATTAACAGAAAAAACATGATGGATCGAATTTCCATCTGCGAAGCCTTGGCCAAACGGAATGAGATAGACCCATTTCTTAAACGGATGGTGACTGGAGATGAGAAATGGATCACATACGATAACCCTGTGCGAAAACGATCATGGTCAAAGAGCGGTGAAGCACCTCAAACGGTGGCCAAACCAGGACTAACGGCCAGGAAGGTTCTGCTGTGCATTTGGTGGGACTGGAAGGGGATTATTTATTATGAGTTGTTTCCATATGGCCAAGCACTAAATTCTGATCTCTACTGTCAACAACTGGACCGTTTGAAGATAGCAATTGTCCAGAAACGGCCAGAATTAGCCAACACGAGAGGTTTCGTGTTCCACCAGGACAACGCTAGGCCACACACGTCTACAGTGACTCGCCAGAAACTTCGGGAGCTTGGTTGGGAAGTTTTAATGCATCCGCCATACAGTCCGGACTTGGCACCAAGCGATTACCATCTTTTTCTTGCATTACAAAATTTCTTTAGTGATAAAAAATTGGCATCTAGGGAAGATTGTGAAAATCGGCTACTAGAGTTTTTTGCAAATAGAGACTAGGACTTCTACGAGAGAGGCATTATGAAGTTACCTTTAAAATGGCAACAAATCATAGAACAAAACGGTGCATATTTGACCCAAATCGGACAATCCGAAGCATGTTAAATAAAGTCCTGGAGTTCATATAAAAATAATGGATTTCTTTTTCGCCAACCTATTATGTCAATAAGTTGCTAATAATAATAATGAAATTCTTCCCCGTTAAATCTATAATGTGGTTTGGAAGTCTATTAAATATTGACACCCCCATACAGTGCGCATTGCTACTGCAGAGCTATATCCGCTGTTTGGGTAGGCAGAGTTTATTCAGACGTCTAGAACTTTTAGTGGCTATTTCGCTTTTTTTGTTAAAATACATTTGACAGTTTTTAAATACAAACATGCACGTGTCAAATATATATTTTTTTAATAACGGTTTACAACTATCTAAGCGGTTGGCTCTACATATGACTCTGATGCATTTTTTTTGGGAACGAAAACATGAATAGAATTGACCGAAATCTATAGACACCGTTATTGCTATATTTCCGAGTACATATACAAATTTTTCCATTTTTAAACATAAACTATGCACGTGCTCTTTACAAGTACATTGTTGGTCTATAATTATACCTAGAAACTTAGTGGAGTATGCTTCTTCTATTAAAGTGAGTGATTAAGTCAACGAATCGTTTTATATTAGCAAACTAGTTTTGTAAGGACGTGATGATTCAGTGTGAGGCTTGAATGTGACGCAGGGGGTGGTAACTGGGGCGTGCGGTCATTACTGTACATCAATCATCGAGTGCGCCGACAGGAGCATACGCTGTGCCGACACAGCGTTACCAGTACGAGCTGAACAGCTTCCAGTACACCAGCCGCAGGCCGATGGTGTGCATTGAAGCCGCTGACCAGTACAGTACAGTTTAATTGATGATCACGCTTGTTAGGATGATAGACACTGAACCCTATTACACTCCTGGTATTGAGACGAGATGTTAAACTTGCTTACTCATGTAATTAATAGCTACAGCTCCCTTCGAGCCGGAACACAGTAATACTTGCATATTGCTGTTTAAAGGTGGATGAGCGATTATTTCCGGTAAGAAGAAACTCGGCGTTATACTGCTAAGTATAGATCTTCATTATCATAATCAGCTGGTAGACGTCTACTGCTGGATATAGGCTTTCACTAAAGACTCCCACATCGATCAGGATTCATATGGAGGGATATGGGCCATTTTCCACCCCCTTGGTCTTTAGCCATTAGCAGGGTGCGCCACCTGAGTTGTACGGGAACTCTTACACCACCTCTTCCTCGGTAGTATAGAAAGTATAGATGCTGTGTTAATATTATCACCAGTTCAACTTCCGGTTAATCCGTCCGTGCGTCAGGTAAACAAGAGGCTCGCCACAATAAACACCCCTATTTGTTAACCCGCCGCGTATTTATCTGGTCTTGTTAAAGCAAAATGTGTTATTTTCTTCATGTCAACAGTTCGTTCGGTCCCGACGGAGTGCTGTGTACTAACAACGGAATATTTTATGGTAGTAGTAGGGGGGGGGGGGGGGATAAGGTCATTTATTTTATCTCATTCGGTGAGCAAATCTCCCGCTCGGAGGGAGACGCCGGCGCGCTTCCGGCGGCCGGCGACAGGTGGCGAGGGATGATTGATCACAACCAACTTCATTATAACTCGCAACTTTCCTTCTTACAATTTGAATTAGAGTTTCTTTTTTTGTTGGGCAAAAGAAATATTATTTCAATGTGTAAAGATAGAGTTGTATGCCGTCATCCTCATTCTACCTTCTCGTATCTAGCTGCTTCTCCATGAGGAACTGCTGCCGGAAAACATCACAAAGTTCCAGTTTAAGAGGCACTGTAACATCGCCTTCAGTCGATGTCCTCCTCCTAAACAATAAATATATATCCTAATCAGTAACATGCTATTCATTTTCACCACCAGCTGTATGCATGAAGATAAGAAGAACATTCTTCTGATATTGTAGCAATTTTTTTTTGGTTGCACATGATACATCCAGGTCTTAATATCCTATCAAGAATCAGACAAGTTTATTACTCAGTTCGCTTCCTAGGTTGTGAATGGGTGTACTTAAAATATATTAGTATAGTAGTATGACAAAGTATTGTTTCCATTGATAACTAGATATCTTTGAGAATATTTCTTTAATAGAAGAGTGAATAAGCTTCTTCTAGACTAGTGCATTTTATGATCTAGATTACTGCCTACAAACGAGTGACGTTGTAATTGAACACCTGTCTACATCACATACATAAAATATAAATGAGGTGAGGTCAGCAGTCGAGTTCCGTATTGTCATTGTTCATTAAATCGGTTACCTGTTGTGTTACATAGCACCCTCAGAACTTCAGACAGGTACTGGTCTGTCCAAGCCGTGACGGGATTAGCAGCAGCGACATCCGCTTAATCAAATCAAGGGAAATTTTGATAGGCGGCGTCAAAATAAATTTGAGAATTCGCTGTAAAATTCCGAGCCGGTTATCTGTTCGGAGAGAAAGTTCGCGCGGTTTAAGATTCGATTTGAATATTAATGAAAAATGTTCGGAACTCTGCAGAGGAAGACGCTGATGGTCCTCTTCTCCGTTATTTAACTCATCCGGTTAAAATTGAGTTAACGGTAGCTGATAGAAAAATCATAAACTGATGTGAACCTCGTGTTACAGAAGAATTTTAACTGGACTTTGTATATCATGTTTTTAAGCGTAAAATATATTCTATCATCATCATCATGTTAAGATTTAACTCATCATCAGCCAATAGATTTCCACTGCTGGACATATGCACATTGATCGGACCTGCGCTGCCCCCATCCAACGGTTTCCTGCGAACTTCGTTTGAAGGGGTTGATGTCCCAATCCCCCGTTAAGTGGTGATGTGATCTGTGGTGGTAAGACGCACTGAACTAACAGCAGCACTATTGGTATTTAACACTTACCTGTTCTACTAAGCACCATTGTGGAAATATTATTATGTACTGGCTTGGAGGGCGTTGTAGCTAGTGAAAGTATAGAAGTAACGAGACTCAACAAATGTCTCAAAGGACGAGTGCAATGTGATGCAGTGTATAACATCCTAACTACCGCCAAATTGATATCATCATCAGTCGATATACGTCCACTGCTGGACGCTGACCTCCTACAAAGATCTCCATATACAGTCGGCATGACCTCTGATACCGCTGGGTACTAGAGACTGTCGTATGTAGGGGTTCATATGGGGGGATTTGGACCTTTACCAACCACGCCGGCCCAATACGGGTTGGTGGGAGCCAGAGCCTCGTTAGTTGATTAGCAGGACGCACCGCGAGCAGGTGACGTTAGCTCGGGTCCATTGAGATGTTATACAGGATCCCTTAGACTCCTATAATATAAATAAATATTCCATACTGAAAACTTATATATTTTTTCACAATTGTTTATAAGGAAATAAGTTAAATAGAAGAATATATTTTTCTGAGACCTCCACCGCTTTGCTTAACGACCACCATTGGGGGTCTGTGACAGTAAAGTATGCAGCTGGATTGTTTCGGGGCCGCTTCATCAATTTGCAGATTAAAATGTAATCGCTGAATATTATTTCTCCTCTTCAGACACACAAGGAGCTGAGTGGTTATAAAGCACACTAGTAAAGGGTTCGATTCTCTATATAATAAACAAATAGTTTTTTATTCAAAGAAGCGACGATACTGATACGAATGACTTTCACCTGATATTAAGTAATGTATATAACGTGTCGCTACTTGTATATTGCATATTGTACTCGTCGCTTTAAGACAAGATGTTATATCTCGTTACCAGTATTATCTGGTTACTACAGTAACTTCACTAGTCACAGTTCACTTCTAACTCGAAGACAGTAAAGTTTACACACTACTTTGACAGTAATAAAACCTAGACGGTCTAACAACAAAGACCTACCGTCATTAGCCATGGAATAGCTATAAGCAATATATACGCCTTATGTATAATATTGTTTTAATATTAAAAAAAAAAATGTGTCAGTAGTGTTATAGGCCTATAGTGACCATCTCACTTCCGTCCTTTTCCGCCGTCATTCTCTGCAGCAGCAGAACAGTACCAAGTAACCTTTATAAACAAAGTTGTAAAGGAAATTTCAGCGCTAAATCATCTCTAACATCCGCTCCCTTAGATTGCCCGCGATAATTTATTTTCTTCATTACGAGCTAAGGGTTTGTGCGAACGAAAAAAAAAACAACTACAACACCCCCGGAGAACTTTGGAGGGGTTACTGGTTTATGTTTGTTGTGTGCTGAAGGTGGAATGTAATTTCTAATTAGTACTGAATTTTTCTTTACTGAAAGCTTTTGTGTACAGCTGTGAGAGAGCTAAGAGATACGATCATAACGTGATGCTAATTAAGATATACACAGCATCAAACTGTGTGTAACAAGCACTAGACACTAGCTGTAGCACCCTTCAAGCCAGAACATTACTATTTGGCAGCATTATCTCACTACTATTAATATATCCGGTTAAATATATAAAAGCGTTTCCGTCTAGTTACGTACATACAGCTGCTGTTGTTTCTGCTGATAAATAGTAGCGTGTAATCATTATTCTGTTCCGGTTTGAAGGGCGTCGTAGCTAGAAAAATTACTGGACAAATGACTTAACATCTTATCTCTACAACGACGGGCACAATGTGATGCAGTGTATATAATCCTAACTATATTATTATAGTAATTGTTATGGACGGGCGTATCACTTACCATCAGGTGAAAGATCTGGACTCTTCGATTTTCAGAAAAAAAAAATACTTTTGTTTTTTTTTTTTTATCTGTGGCTATTTTTTATTGGACGAAGCGATGTAACAAGCGAGACATTCACTTGATCGTGATACGCTTGACCATGATGACCTCGCACTAGTTAGGATAATATACACTACAAACACATTGTGCTGTCACTGTCTACAACGCCTTACAAACCGGAACATATTAATGTTCGCACTGTACTGTTCGTCGGCTGCAATATAAGCTGCAGCTGTACCTAGACGGTCTCCAGCAATAGAGACCTACCACCAGTAACGTACAGGGTGAAGTGAAGGTCTTCATGAATTCCTTCAATACAAGGATAAGATTTGAACAAATTTCAACTAATTATGTCAACGTCTTAGAACTAATTCCCGTGAATTGACATGGATGAAATGCGACAAATCTGATAAAAGGACCCGCTCCTGAACTGTCACCGTCAATTACTGAATCACTTAGGAGCACTTAGCGTCAGCATTTCCGTCGGCGAGCGGAAACGTTCGGACGTTACCCATTTGTTGAAGGCTCGATCCGGGCAGGTCTTTAAAAGAACGTATAGAGCTGGTTACCACTGCTGATTAACTACCGAGGTCTCTGTACTGGTTTTGTTTGTACTACAGAATAGAAGGGGTGTAGTCCCGCAACAACTCACGGGATCCAAGCCAATCTCACCAGCTCCTGGTGCACCCTGCTAATCAACAAGCGCGGCTCTGGCTCTCACCAACCCGCATTGGATCAGTGTGGTGAGAAGTGACCAAAATCCCCTCTTATATAACCCTACAAATGACGGCCCCTGGTGCCTGGATGTAGGGATCTTTGGTGGAGGCCTACGTCCAGCTGTCGTTTAGCGGCTGATGGTGGTGGTGATACGATAGAGAAGGATTGATAGACTTAAGTGGCAGTTAACAGGGCACATTGTTCGAAGGATAGATCGCCGATGGGGCAGTAAGGCAGTAAGGTCCTCGACTGGCGCCCGCGTACCGGTAGACAGTGTTGGGAGGCTTCCCAGAAGGTGGACCGACGACCTGGTGAGAGTCACGAGATCCCAGTGGATGCGAGTAAGGCAGAACCGATCGATGCGGAGATCTTTAAGAGAGTTCTATGTCCAGCAGTGGACGTCTATCGGCTGATGATGAATATAGTGATAAGATGTGTAATTAGTAAGAGATACTACCTTCACATCGTATCACCTGTTTTATCAGACTACAGGAATCAAGATAAGAGTAATAGTCACAGCCCTCACGTATGAGGAATACGATATGAAGAGGAGTGGAAGGATTAAATTGGACACCATTAGGACATTAGGTAAGATTTATGTAAACAGCGGTAACTCTTTATCCTGGATGGGTACCTTATGATCTTTTCAGTTCTTTAATGCCAGAAGACGTCTACTGCTGAACTTAAGCTTTCTTTAACAGTCTCCATACCAATTGTTCCTGCGCTGCTGAACCCAGCGGCATTAATGGGATTTGACCATATCGCAGTTCTTCATTATAGATCTTGTGGTCTTTGAGTATTATGACTTCATCATCACCACATTTTTAACTTTATTGTTATGTATAAAATGTTTGAACTGTAAACTAAGTTAAAGTTCATCATCATCATCATCAGCTGATAGCCGTCTACTGCTGGACATAGGCCTCCCTGAAAGATCCCCTCATCGATCGGTCCTGCGCTGCCTGTATTGCCGGACACCAGGGGCCGTCTTGTATAAGGGTTCATATGGGGGTATTTGGGCTATTTCCCACCATGCTAGTCCAATGCGGATTGGTGGGAGCCAGAGCCTCGTTTGTTGATTAGCAGGCTGCACCACGAGCAGGTGAGGTTGGCTTGGATCCCGTGAGTTGTGTGGGACCCTTTAGACTCTTTAACTTATAGTTACTTAAGTAAACAACTTGATTGAGAATCGAACTCTTTACTAGTATACTCCGTAACCACTCAGCTCCTTGTAATAGGTTGTCAAATATCTCCCTTCCGCCTTTTTGTCTTTTGAATTTCGCGGCTATGTACAAAGCTCGTATCTGGCAATACTATACATAATTTGAAAGGTCTTGACATAACCTACAAAACGACGCTATGCATAATTAGTTTGGATATTGCGTTCAACAGTTATAGACGTGTAAACATGGAGTTCACTAACGCCGAAATTCGCGCTATTTTAAAGTTTTCCTTCGTTAAAGGCAAATTCGCTAGAGAAACGTTCCGTGAGATTAATGGTGTTTTGGGGGATGGTACTCCATCACTTCGAACCGCGGCGGAGGAATGGTTTCGACGATTCAGAGCCGGTGAAAACGACACCATGGATAAGCCAGCCGGCGGAAGACCTGTGACGACAAATACCGATCAAATCATGGACTACATCGAGTTAGACCGGCATGTGGCATCTCGTGACATCGCCCAGGAGATGGGAGTTAGTCACCAAACCATTTTAAACCATCTGCAGAAGGCTGGATACAAAAAAAAGCTTGATGTTTGGGTGCCGCATGATTTGACGCAAAAAAACCTTCTGGACCGAATCAACGCCTGCGATATGCTGCTGAAACGGAACGAACTCGACCCATTCTTGAAGCGGATGGTGACTGGCGACCAAAAATGGATCACATACGACAATATCAAGCGAAAACGGTCGTGGTCGAAGGCCGGTGAATCGTCCCAAACAGTGGCCAAGCCGGGATTGACGGCCAGGAAGGTTTTGCTGTGTGTTTGGTGGGATTGGAAGGGAATCATCCACTATGAGCTGCTCCCATATGGCCAGACGCTTAATTCTACCATCTACTGCGAACAACTGGACCGCTTGAAGCAGGCGATCGACCAGAAGCGTCCAGAATTGGCCAACAGGAAGGGTGTAGTGTTCCACCAGGACAACGCCAGACCACACACTTCGTTGATGACTCGTCAGAAGCTACGGGAGCTCGGATGGGAGGTTTTATCGCATCCACCATATAGCCCGGACATAGCGCCAAGTGTTACCACCTGTTCCTGTCCATGGTGAACGCCCTTGGTTGTGTAAAGTTGAACTCAAAAGAGGCTTGTGAAAAGTGGCTGTCCGAGTTCTTCGCAAATAAGGAGGGGGGCTTCTACGAGGGAGGTATTATGTAGTTGCCGTCTAGATGGAAACAGATTATCGAACAAAACGGCGCATATTTGAACTAAATCCGATCACTGTAACACTTTTTATAAAGCATTGAATAAAGAGCAAAAAAGCGGAAGGGAGATATTTGACAACCTTATATAAAGAGGAAAAATTATATTCAGCGATTACATTTTAATCTGTAAATTGATGAAGAACCCCCGAAACAATCCAGCTCCATATTTTACTGCCCAGACCCAATGTTGGTCGTTAAGCATTTGCTTGTTGGAGGTCTTAGAAAAATATATTCTTTTGTTCAACAAAAACAAAGCATTAAATTCTTGAAAAATATTAAGAAGGTCCTCATCATTATCATTTACATCTATCGTTAAAGTTTCTCCGGTCCTCAGAGCTACCGTATATATGTATATATTGTGTTGTTTGTACTTTTACTATGAGCAGACATATATATATATGTGTATGTATACAAAAGAACCTTTTAGATGATTAGCCGGTTCTTACGTAGCCTGTTTGTAAGAAAGCAGCAGCAAGATCTCTGTATGTGGATAACGAACTCTTTGGAGTAAATCTTTTTACTGCCTTTCAGCTTTTCAACTTAATTACTCGATGCGATAAGATTAGACTTTTAAAGAATTTTCTAAATTCTAATTAAAGCCATTTAATGTCTGCCTTAAAAGATTAAAATTTCAATGAGTTTCAAAACGATGGAATCTGTATATCATCATCAGTCGATAGACATCCATTGCTGGACGTAAGCCTCCCCCAAAGATCTCTACATCGATCGGTCCTGCGCTGCCCGCATCGTCGAGCACTAAGGGTTGTCATTTGTAGGGGTTCATATGGAAGGATTTAGGCCATTTCCCACCATCCATCCAATCAGCCGGAAGACGTCCACTGCTGGACAAAGGCCTCCCCCAAAGATTTCCACTTAGACCGGTCCTGGGCCACCCGCATCCAATGGTTGCCAGCGACCTTGACCAGGTCGTCGGTCCACCTTGTGGGGGGTCTGCCCACGCTACGTCTTCCGGTACGTGGCCGCCACTCGAGAACCATTTCCCACCACACTGGCCCAATGAGGGTTGGTGATAGCCAGAGTTGATGCACCGTGAGCAGGGGAGGTTGGCTTGGAGCCCGTGAGTTGTTGTAACGCCTTACATCCTGTCTATATATAAACAATGAAAATGGGTTATATTTGTACCCCAATCACGTGAAATCTAGTGAACGTACCGGCACGGAAACATTAGCGTTCGAAGCGGAATGATTTGTAGATAGTTATAGGCTATTTAGGTCTATTTTGCTAGAGCTAAGTGGCAGTGGGAACAGCACGTTGCTCGAAGGATCAACAGCCGATACAAAATTATCTACCCCGGGTTTGATAGACACAAAATGTTACAGACATTTAAATCCGTCCTCTCCACCCTTAAAGTGTTATGTTAAGGATAAATAAATAAATAAAGGCTTGCAAAAGGATTTAATTGGCAATTCTTAAAGTGCAGGATTCTTTTAATAACCTTAAATCATGAGATAAGATCGCACCAGAGTGGCGTTTAGTGATGAAACGTTTGAACCGCACACACGGACGCAGCGCCAGCTCCAGAATACTAGGCATTAAAATGTTCATGTACTTCATTCGTGTTAACGATGAAACGTGCGGCGCATTCACTTGTTAACGAGTGATACTCTTGCAGATAAAAATAAGGCGCTAGTTAGTATATATATAGTTAGTATTCTTTCGAAGTACACGATTGAAATACTATAAAGCTAAGCCTGAGCTTTGGTATTTTCATCATCATGTGCGCCATCTTTAATAAAATCCCATCCTCTTAGGTATGCTACTTAACTAAATTAAAGATCGAGTGGTGGTAGGTCTCTCTTATGTGGGCATGTAGTACTGTGCAAACATTACTGTGTTCCGGTTTGAAGGGCGCTGTGGCTAGTGTATTAATGGGGTAACGAGACTCAATATGTTATGTCGTAGGCGACCAGCGCAATGTGGTGCATATCATACTAATTAGCGGTACATTGTTATGAGCAAGCGTATCCCTTACCATCAGGTGAACGTCTTGCTCGTCTTTCCACTCAGAGGAATAATGTATATATACATATTGTATATTATCAAATACAGTAGTATTATATAAGGGGTTCCGTCGAACATCTTACGGAGCCCAAGTTAATCTCACCAGCACGCGGTGAACCCTGATGAATAACAGACCAGGCTCTGACCACCCACCAACCCGCCTTGGGCCAGTATGGTGGACTAAGGCCAAATTCCCCTCAATGAGCTCTTCGATGTGGAGATCTATAAACGAGGTCTATGTCCAGCATTGGACGTCTATCAGCTGATGATGATGATGACGAACTTATTTCATATATATAAAATATCCCTTTCACTTCACAACTCCATACAATGAAGTTCTCACGAGCGTGAATATTGTTTACTTCAAATATAAGAAAAATCTTTTGATGTTTCTCGAATTCTCAGTTCGCGAGATTTAACGCGCCAGAGTAGAGCGGAGGCCGTGCGAAAGATCTGCATAGACGCATCTCGCGAGCTTCAGCTTCCGCTTCCGCTTCCTCGCACCACGCGAGCGCTGGACCCGTCACAGGAATGACCAGGTGGAAATCGAATAGACACAAAGATGCATACAATTTATTTTATTCCTTTTACATATTTTATTTGTTTTACATATTTTATCTATTTTACTTATTTTCATTTCTTCTTCTTCTTCTTCCTCCTGCTCTTCTTCCAGCTATGTGGGCTCAGCAGAGTATGTACTTCTCTTATCCCTCTATCAGCCGTCACATCTGAATTCACACTCTTCTTACACGTAATCTTTCACACAATTTATTTATTTATTTAATCAATTTTATTTATTTTATTTGTTTTACTTATTCAATTTATTTTATTTGTTTTATTAGTTTTATTTGTTTAATTTATTTTATTTGTTTTATTCATTTTATTTGTTTTACTTATTTTCTTCATTTTATTTATATTATTTATATGTGTAAGTTTGGGTTAACGTTTTTCACTTCGACTAGCTGATACTCTACTGATCACCTCTTGATAAATTATATTATCTGGATGCCAGTAATGTTGGACCGATGTAGAGTTCCTTGGGGCTGGTCTATGTGCAGTAATTAGTATGTTACACTGCACCACATTGCGCTCGTCGTCCTGAGACAAGATGTTGTCTCGTTACCCCAGTAATTTCACAATCTATAGCGACTTTCAGATGTTTGTCGGCTGCAGTAGGAGCTGCGGTGGTACTTACCTAGATGGTCTCCAGCAATAGACATCTATCAGGAGTTAACAACATAGTGCTCTGTGAAGATTTAAGTATCGTCATAGTTAGGACAAGTCAACATCCGGTTCGTTAGCTGTTTGCTTACATAACTTTCGTCTAGGTCCAGCTTTCTAGATATAGATTCAGGTTGGAGCCGTTTGTAGTTCACTAATGGAGTGCAATGGCGGCAGGCAGTTTGTCAACATTAGCAGCAGCAGCAGCAGCAGCACCGGAAAGCAAAACAATGTACAATGTGCGTTAGTTAACAAATATAAACCTTAAATTAATTAAATACTAACCGGAAGCCCGCGCGGGGTGTTCCGGTTAATGTATCGGGTTGTTATGACTTCAGTGAATGTTTAAAATTCTTCAGGTAGCTTTGTATAACCTTTATTTGGATGATGCCAGTGATGACTTCCGGTACCGAAACTGTTACAGCGGGCCTCGTGAAATAGCTTAAAGAGACACAGAGTGGAAAGGACTACGCTCGGAACTTTTCAGGGTTGAGGATATTGACAGGAGAATAGTCCAAAAGATTGCTAATCTTAAATGGCAAAGGATTAACGGCTGATGGAGAAACAAGGTCTTTGAATGGCGACCGCGTACCGGAAGAGATGATGAGGGAGATGATCCGGTGAAGGTTATGGGAAGTTATAAAATGCAGGCAACTCAGAACTGCCATGGAGATCATTGAGAGAAGCCTATGCTCAGCATTGGGCATTATCGAGCTGGTAAGAGCATCACCATTTCACCCAAAGGTGGTGGTAGATCTCTGTTGCCGGAAACGGTCTAGATGAGTACCGCCGCAACGCCTTTTGTAGCTGACAAACAGCACTATGCACACATTACTGTTCCGGTTCGAAGGTCGCTGTACCTATTAAAATTACTGGGGTAACGAGACTCGATAGGCGTATCATTTACCATTAGCAGAAAGACCCGCGTGTCCCTTCGATTAATTACATAAAAAAATAACTCAAAGTACTAAAATCTTTTCTTCCTTTGCCTTTGCCACCTGTTCGAAGGTCGTGTGAAAAACCACTATCAGGTTCAGATGTATACACAAGCGAGCCGAGCCGTTGTGAATTAATAACGATGCAGCGCGGCCGGGTCGGCGGTGATCGATTCGTAATCGCAAAGCGCCGCTCGCAGCCGGAAACGGAAGCTCGCGACTCATCGCGGGATATGATATCGTGATCTTTTGTATAATTGAATCGGATGGCATTGTGTTGTTGGGGTACACCGGTTCGGTTCCGAATTAACTGCACCGATTAGCTATGAATAACGAGCTGATACACTTGTAAGGAGTCCTGACCAGCAGCTCAAAAGACCGAAGCCAACCTCACCTGCTCTTAGTGCATCCTGCTGATCAATAAACGAGGTTATGGATCCGACTAATCCGAATTAGGCCAGTGTGGTGGAAAATGGTTCAAACCCCACCATGTAAACCCTATAGACGATAGCCTCTAGTGCTCGGCGGTACCGGAGGCTATAGCGACTCTGGTGAAGACCGCGGGAAACCCATGTGGAGAACTGGGGGAGGCTTATCTCAGCAGTGGATGTCTATCGGCTGTTGATGATGATGAGCTATTATTCCTCAATTTTACGTGTTATCAAGTGATCAGTAACACCATGAAATGATGAAGTATAATCGTCTAGCTAGTGTAATAGACTATCAACAATTGTCGTCTATATCATATTAACTGCCTTCTTGATTCAGTGGTTAGTAATACGGAGGTATGCGGTTCGATGCCGGTGTCGCTCGATATAGTTCGATTTGTGGTACGAATTTTATGTTTGGTTCAGGATTCATATGAAAATGTAGAGGAATATTAGTAACCAGCTGTTTCTCGTCCGCTTCGCTGGCCGTAAAAACCCCGCAACCCTTTTTAAGGGTAACAATTCGTAGAATCCATTCTTAGCTGACTTATACCCGTTATAAGGAATATTATTATCAAATTTCTAGTCTCCAGGCCTTATGATTCCAGAGGTACCGTGTTGAGAATCTACATAAGCGGAATCGTATAAATATAATATTTTGGCAAATATCTCCCTTCCGCCTTTTTGTCTTTTGAATTTCGCGGCTATGTACAAAGCGCTACAGAGCTCGTATCTGGCAATACTATACATAATTTGAAAGGCCTTGACATAACCTACAAAACGACGCTATGCATAATTAGTTTGGATATTGCGTTCAACAGTTATAGACGGGTAAACATATAGTTCACTAACGCCGAAATTCGCGCTATTTTAAAGTTTTCCTTCGTTAAAGGCAAATCCGCTAGAGAAACGTTCCGTGAGATTAATGGTGTTTTGGGGGATGGTACTCTATCACTTCGAACCGCGGAGGAATGGTTTCGACGATTCAGAGCCGGTGAAAACGACACCATGGATAAGCCAGCCGGCGGAAGACCTGTGACGACAAATACCGATCAAATCATGGACTACATCGAGTTAGACCGGCATGTGGCATCTCGTGACATCGCCCAGGAGATGGGAGTTAGTCACCAAACCATTTTAAACCATCCGCAGAAGGCTGGATACAAAAAAAAGCTTGATGTTTGGGTGCCGCATGATTTGACGCAAAAAAACCTTCTGGACCGAATCAACGCCTGCGATATGCTGCTGAAACGGAACGAACTCGACCCATTCTTGAAGCGGATGGTGACTGGCGACCAAAAATGGATCACATACGACAATATCAAGCGAAAACGGTCGTGGTCGAAGGCCGGTGAATCGTCCCAAACAGTGGCCAAGCCGGGATTGACGGCCAGGAAGGTTTTGCTGTGTGTTTGGTGGGATTGGAAGAGAATCATCCACTATGAGCTGCTCCCATATGGCCAGACGCTTAATTCTACCATCTACTGCGAACAACTGGACCGCTTGAAGCAGGCGATCGACCAGAAGCGTCCAGAATTGGCCAACAGGAAGGGTGTAGTGTTCCACCAGGACAACGCCAGACCACACACTTCGTTGATGACTCGTCAGAAGCTACGGGAGCTCGGATGGGAGGTTTTATCGCATCCACCATGTAGCCCGGACATAGCGCCAAGTGATTACCACCTGTTCCTGTCCATGGTGAACGCCCTTGGTGGTGTAAAGTTGAACTCAAAAGAGGCTTGTGAAAAGTGGCTGTCCGAGTTCTTCGCAAATAAGGAGGGGGGCTTCTACGAGGGAGGTATTATGAAGTTGCCGTCTAGATGGAAACAGATTATCGAACAAAACGGCGCATGTTTGAACTAAATCCGATCACTGTAACACTTTTTATAAAGCATTGAATAAAGAGCAAAAAAGCGGAAGGGAGATATTTGCCAAACTTATATATATACTAGCTGTACCCCGCTCCGCTTTGCTGGCAGTAACATCCCCGAAACACCTTTTGGGGGTAACATTTATACATTAATAGTCGGCAAAAGGAATATTCCTATTAAATTCTATGTCCCTAGAAGTCCAATCTAGATCTCCATACGTGAAAATCTCTTTTATATATACTAACCCGTTCCCTGAGTTCAATTTACTTTGTATATCAACCGTTACTATAGCAACCGCGTGGTTATAACCAAATGAACGTGTTTATTAAAGTTAATTAGAAATAAAAAGGATGAAGGATATTACGTGATGTTTATACAATCAAAACCTATATATTCCGATATAGTCTAAAAGATTGCTAATCTCAAATGGGAAGTATTCGCTCGAAGGACTGACGGCACCAAGATCCTCGAATCGCGACTGGGCACCGAAAGACGCAGTATCGGCAGGCAGTATCTGGTGAAGGTCTGCCTGTTCTGGAAGGATGCCTGTGTTTAGCTTTCGGCTGATAATGATGATGAAGCTTAATGGTCACCTAAAGAACACGCTTGCCTGGTGTGGCCATCGGTATGTGACGAGATGTGTTTTATTAGTTAATAAATAATATACTGTAATATTATAGTATTATGTGTGGACTGTGGTAATGTATGGTAGTGAAGCTTTTCTTAAAGCTTTCGAGATGTGGTGCTACCGTAGGATGCTGCGTATCAGCTGGACACAGTTTCCAACGCGTCGGTGAGACTCGCGAATTGTTGCACACCATCAAGAAAAGGAAAGTAGTATATCAAGGACATATTTTGCGAGACCACAAATATGAACTCCTGCAGCTAATAATGATGGGCAAAGGCGCTTTGGACGTCGAAGGAAGTCGTGGTTGTGTAACGTCCGGGAATGGACATATATTGGCAGCGTAACAGCTTTTTCGCTGGGCACAAGATTAGGAGAAGTTCACTGAGCTGACGGCCAACCCCCAGTAGTGGAGAGGCACGAGTAGAAGAAGAAGTTAATGAATATATAAATAACTATACATTTAAAGTTATGCAAAACTAATCATATGATATTATATATGGAACGCCGGATGTGAATAATAATTTCAGTGCGGAACTTGAAAGCGGTGTAATTTAGAAGTGCGCCGGGCTAAGGGTTGAGTGTATGGGGGGTAATAAAGCAGCGGGGCGAGTAATGATGTGGCGTTTTACTCAAATTGTTTCACAACGGCACCACGGTAATAATAGGGGATGGTTGCCATCGCTGCGCCCTGTGGCACGACAAACCCGCAAACTATACACTTACACTACAGCCATTAGAATAGAGGGAGAGCTAGGAGCCAGTGGCCTGGTGCTGCATGCACCTCCGCGCACTAGGAGCCATCATTTATAAGGGGAGATTTGGGATATTTCCCACCACGCTGTCTGAATAAGGGTTGATGGGAGCCAGAGCCTCGTTTGATGATTAGCAGGGTGCACCACGAGCAAGTGAGGTTAGCTTGGGTCCCATAAGTTGTCGTGCGAGAACCCTTACACCCCTCTGACATTGTAACAAAAGTTTAAGACAGACGTTCATCTGATGGTAAGGAGATTTACGTTCCCAAGTACGTGGGTTCGATTCCCACTGAACTCGAGCATCCGGTGATAGAAAATTGAAAAAATCTATTAATTTGCACCAGATTAGCTTGATGAATAAATACCCTTTGATTCTTTATGTAGAGATGGCTGTGAATCCCAGCAGTGGGAATATAAACAGACCTGTTGACTATTAGATAATTGGTTCAAATCTTAATATTGGAAATGGTATCTTAATTACTTTACATGTTACATTGCTTCATAAAGAGGAACGTAATGAGGAACAATACTTACAAATGATTTTTTTATTGTTTCCGGTAGGTGTTTTTACAGGTTAATTATTTAAAACAAGGGATGAAGAATTCTAGATTATTTAAAGAACTAATTTAGGATCGTGAATGTGATATTTGATTATTTTGTCAGTATATACACACATCTAAATCCATCATGATTACGTCTGCATTTACTTAGGTTAGTCAGCCTCGGCTTCAAGTTAGTCATAATCAGCCGATAGACATCTGTCTATCCTAGTCTTTATAGACATGTAATTATCTAACTTAATTGAGGTTTAGTTTTAATGAATTTAACCTGCTATCTATAACTTTAGTGCTCATTGAAATTAGGTTTCAAGTACTATACTACAACGACTGCAAATCTTTCAGGTCATATGTACCTGAATGATTAGAATGGGATAGATAAGACCTTAAAAATTCTACTAGTTTATCAGGTCAGATCAAACTTGATGTGGAACACAGTATCGTTTGTTAGACTTTGGTTCCTCGCTTTAACTTCTATAACTCTTCTTTATTGTCTAACAAAGAAGTAATCTTTAACTGTAGATTTCTCACATGCTAAGTCATCTTCCCGTTCTTCTTTAATGAAGTTTCCCTCCAACTGTCCTTTAGTGTATGTTATTCTCATGTAAAACATCCTCACTTCCTCCCCAGCAGCGTATACCTTAAGGCACTGTGTAGTGAATAATAGAAACCTTAAACACTTAACGACACCAAGCCATGTAATAGACGGAGCTCAGCGGTTATTCATTGCAGGGGCACACCTGCTGCGGTAAGCTATTTCCGTTCGTAACAATAATTGCTATACTACCGGAAGGAAATGAACCGATATTTTTGATAACCAGCAACACTACAACAGTAGAAAATGAATTAAAAAAAAAAAAACAAAACCACCTTGGTAACAAAGTTTAAAGTTGACTCATGGCTACATTGAAAGGTATGAAAAGCAATATTTATGTTACTTGTTTGATTGTAAGAAACTTAAGAAATAACTTTGAAGTATTCTGTAGTTTACTGTAGTATGCAAACATTACTGCCTTAAAGTAAATAAGCTCAGTACTTAGAAAAAGCTAGACTGGAGTATCAGATCTTTAAATTGTTTGGTTTATACTGAAGTAAATATAACATTCTCTTTAGTAATGGAATTCTTACTGACTCCATATTGTCGTACGTTCAGTTACTTTTCCTTACTTACCATCAGTTAGGACATTAAGTAATGGCGTTTAATGCCTCTCAAACGTTTTTTTCGATGTTTTTTTGTGTTAACAAAAATGAATGGTGTTGAAGTTGGTACACACGTTGAAGTACGGCGCTGAAGCCCGGTGCAGCCAGTTCCCTTGTTTGCCTTCCATTGCCCTACTTCCGGTTTGATTGAAGGCAAACCGGATTGTACAGTTGCGTTCATTTTCAGCTGTAATCGACGCTGAACATATGTTTGATGAACTATGTATGCTTGTAGTGATTATTTAAATTAAGTAGGGTAGATGAGTATTTTGGAAGTCTTGTGACTCTCGCAGCCGCTACTTCGGAACTTAGCGGTATTTCTTAAAGTGATCTACTTAGGAGAACTACAGTAGTACTCTGAAGGCTTTGAAGGAAATATTATAATAGACTAAGAGACATTAAAATCGATGATAGTAAAGTACTCTCCTTAAAGTACTTTCAAGCTTTAATATGTTGATTGTTAGAACAGGTTTATGTCGGCGAGGTAGGTTCTTAGTAGTACTTCAATTTAATCTTAATCTAGAATCTTACTTTAGACCTTAATATTTAGATCTAAATGTATATAATATTTAAGCATTTTTTGTTAATAAAAAACCAACTAAATAACATCTGTTTATTAGTTAATTAGTTGTCTTTAAGAATCTCTACCCTATCCTTCCTTCGCTGAGGTTTATTACACATATAAAACCTAATAAGGCTTTCTATAAACATTTATCAGGGGGTTAAACCTTTAACAACCGTCGTGTCGAGATGACCAGATGATTACTGCAGTAATCGAGACACCCCGTTCATGCATTACAAGCGGGATCTGCTGTTCAGTTGTTCGAGTCGTTTGCAGTTTAGTCAGCGTTACGTTAACCGTCCGCGTTAACTGCTAATTGGTGGGTTAGAGGAAAAAGGTTGCTCTATTTTTACTCCTTGCATTAAGGTCTATATGTGTACGGTTTGTTTTATTTCGGGTTAACATGTTTTAGAGATCTATTATTGTGAGTAAAAAGCGTCAAAGTTTAATAATAACACTATAATACGCAAATGAAGACGTACAGGCGAATTAACCCACCCACCCTAGATTAAGTTTTCTATCGACAAAGCTCAGTGAAAGAGAATTTACAGGTATTCATATATAGAAAAAAAGGAAATACTGTATGTTAACTTAATAATATAACTGATACATAAATAGATACATACAATCATACAAAATGTATAAAGATATAAACAAATTAGCTTCCTGTATCCGCCGCGGTCTTTGTTGGCGTTTACTTCGACAACGACGTCGCTGCTATATTGTTCGCAGTTTTGTATTATTCATCGTGATTAGTATATGTCGTATATACATGATGATGGTGATTGTTGTTATCTATATATATGTGTATATATATATACATAGAAAATATCGAGAGACTCACTGACTCATCAGATCTCTGAAACTATTAAACGTAACCACTCAATTTGGTAGAGATATTGCTTCCGCCATTAAGAGGTCGGTTTGGTTAGGTGATGTTTGTTTTGTACTTTACAAAATTACTACCCCAAATGGTGTTGCGGGGGTGTAAAAGGGGCCTAAGGGACAGCAGAAATATTTCTGAAAAATATCAAATGTAAATTCCATATGACGTGCAGCAAAACTGTCGTGAACAGTTAGTATGTTATAAATACATATGATACTATGGTTCTCAGTACCGGAGACAGTTTAAGTACTAACACAACGTCTACTTCAGCTGAACTGTAGTTTGAACATACTGTTCCGGTTTAAAGGGTGTTACAGGTAAAAGTATTGCTGGGGTAATGAGAGTTAAGGTCATGTCTTTCGACAAACAATACAAGTCGCGCTGCGTTTATCAGCTAGTATCGTATTAGTATATAAATATATATATGTATATATATTTATATATGAGGTGGTGTAAGGTGTTTCACCCTATATCTTATGGAGTCCTAATCAACCTCATCTGCACATGGTGCACCGTGATAAATAACAGACGACGCTCTGACCACTCACCAACCCGTACTGGTCCAGCGTGCGCTAAAGCCCAATCTCCTCTATAAACTCTGAGGAGATCTTTGACGGAAGCCTATTTCCAGCAGTAGATGTCTGTCAGCTGATGAATATATATATATATATTCCGATTCGAAAACTTAATCGTGCCTACCATTATTCCGTTGAATGATCGAACCCGGGACCGCGCAATCGGACCACACACTCAGCCATTCCTCGCGGGCGCGTTACACATAGAATTTGATTGAATAGCATCCGGCATATCCTTTGATCTCGCTGTAAAGGTTCTACGTGTTCACCTTTACGTGAAAGCCTCAGCATCTTTTCGTTTGGTGAATGCCGTCGATTACCCGGGTCCGGGTTCAGGTTTTGTTTACGGAAATATTATATAACAGGACCAGACAAGTATAGGGTCTATATAAATTTATATATACATACACAGATATATTATTTGTGAAATGAGACTGATTAAATCTAGAAGAATATGCCTTTCTAGGTTCTTTTTCTGTCGCCACGTGTCATCATTATCAAACGATAGACGTCCCTGGATATAGGCCTTCCCCAAAGATTTCCACATGGATCGATCACGCGTTGCTCTCATCCAGTGGGTTCCTGCGATTCTCACCATATCGTCGGTCTACCTTGTGGGAGATCTCCCAACACCACGTCTACCGGTACGCGGGCGGTACTCGAGGACCTTACTGTCCCATCGTCAGTCCTTCGAGCAATGTGCCCTGCCCACTGCCACTTAAGTCTAGCAATCTTTTGGGCTATGTTGGTGATTAGTTCTTCAGCGGATCTACACATTTCTGATTAGATCGCGCAGAGAAACTCCGAGCATAGTCCTCTCCATAGTCCTTTGACTTCGAGCCTTTTTATAAGGCCGATAGTCAGAGGTCACGACTCGACTCCGTATGTCAATACTGGCAATAGGCACGAGTTGTAGACTTTTGTCTTCAGACACTGCGGTATCTGAGACGGAAAGATGCTGCGTAGCCTCCCCAACGCTGCTCCCGAGTTAGATTTGTCGATTGACCTCTTTCTGGAAGTTGGACTTACCTAGCTGGATTGTTTTTGGGATTACTTCGACATCGGAACGATCCATGGTATAACTTCGGTATATCTATACATACTTCTAACACTTTAATTATTGTGTTAAATATATATTTTTTGAGTGTTTATATAAGAAATGTGTGAGATGGCATTCCCTTTGTTCATATGCGGACAAAGAAGGATGCGGAAGCCGGCGGCTGCATCAGTTTATTTATCCTCATACGCACTTTAACTGTTCGCTTTGAACTCGACGACGGAGACGGCGCGTTACGCGTAATATGAAACTCCTCGGTTCCTTTTGTTCTCTTCTATTGCTTTAAACTGTTCAATTAACCGATGATAATGAAGAGGTTTGCAGTTTAAAACATATTTTTATCTTCTTAAAATTCTTCAACTCGTGTTTATACGCGGCGCCTTACTATCGGTCTGATAAAAAGGTTCAAAGTCACCCAAAAGGAAATGGAGAGAGCTATTGAATCAGAAATGTGGAGATCCGCAGAAGAACTAACGTCACCGACATAGCCCAAAATATTGCTAGATTTAAGTGGCAGTGGGCAGGTCACATTGCTCAAAGGACCGACGGCCGATGGAGTAGTAAGATCCTCGAGTTGCGCTCTCGTACCAGTAGACGTGGTGTTGGTCGGCCTCCCACAAGGTGCACAGACGGTCTGGTGAGAGTCGCAGGAACTTTCAAACTTTGTTTAGTTTCCGCTTTATGTTGGAATTATCATTCAGTGATTTATTTATGTTATTACTAGCTGTTCTCCGGCCGCTAGTTTGTTCGTAACACAACTCACGGGACACAAGCCAACCTCACCAGCTCGTGGTGCACCCTGCTAATCAACAAACGAGTCTTTAGCTCCCACCAAACCATATTAAGGCAGCGTGGTGGGAAACGGCCCAAATCTCTCTCATAAGAACCCCTACAAGCGTGGAGATCTTTGAGTGAGATATATCCAGCAGTGGACGTCTATTGGCTGACGATAGTGATGACCCTCGTAAATTCCATTGGGAAAGTAATTTTATAAAGTCCGTTCTTCATCATCAGCTGATAGACTTCCACTGCTGGACATAGCCCTCCCCTAAAGATCTCCACATTACGACACTACGAGCCGTCGATTTGGGCCATTTTCCACGATGCTGGCCCAGTGCGGGTTGGTGGGTGGTCGGAGCCTCGTCTGTTATTCAACAGATATGTATGTATGTATTAATTAACTTAATAATTAGTAATTTTCTAAGGTTAATAAAAGAAATAAATTAGAAATATATAGATATAGTGAGGTGTTTGATATGTACATATACAAGTGTATAAGGTGAGAGCCTTTGAACACCGAAGGAGCTACTTGATGTATAAGTACTTGTCTATGGTAGACGTGTCATAGCTGTGCGTCATACATATTGGATGTATGAATATTTTTATACACACATATATATATATGTTGTGTTCGGATCTTTTTGTATGTCTTAAGATTTCTTAGACGGAAAAGCGATGAAATATTCAACTGCTGTCGGTATGCTTTATTGTAACAAAAAGTTCACATGTTGACATGTTTAGCAACGTGACAAGGGTGACAGCTTTACCTGTGACGCGGCAACCACCCCTGAATGAAAAAGCTGAAAATTCTAATAAAGAAATATGGTTTATCGTCGGAAAGGAACACAAAGGTAGGAGACTGTTTAGATAGAAGCCACTGTACTTCCGGATTTTAGGGTGCTGTAGCTGTAGCTGTAAATACTAGTGTAACAAGACATCTTCCGTCTCAGGCGATGTAAGCAATGTAGTGTATATACCATCCCACCTAAGGCGTATCACTTGCCATCGGTTGAAAGTCAAGCTCGTCTCGTTCCTTAATTGAATAAAAAAAAATAGTTTCACAGTTCGAAAGAAAAGAATATTCTCGCCATACAAATTTACTTAATATTTATTTCATGTATTAAACACCTGAGAATTCTATGAAGCGCTTTATGAATTGGCTGCAAGAACTCTAAGGCTTGTTTACACTGAGCTCGTTAGCCAGGTTACGGAGAAACTTCCATTGGCTCGCACACTCTTAATACCAGACTTTCGTCCGTGACGTGCACCCTCACAAATCGAACGGGCGCACTTCTCATTCTCACGCAGTACACCCATAGTGATATTTAACTCGTCCGGGTTATACTACGGCAGCCGTGAGGTGCGAAGGCTCGGCTTTCAGTGCGCAGCCGGCGGTCGGCAGGGTCGGTCGCTTCGCTCCGGTACACTCCCGTCGAGTTTTCGCGGAATGTATTTCGATACAACTTTTCGCGTGTGCTGAATTTAAATCTCTTGTGCACGGACGGATGTGTCAGGATGTGATCAATCCGAACTGTTGTAACTCATCAGATCTAGCTGTTCCAACGGACTGTAGATTGTTGTGTAAGTTAAACGTTTTGTTTATTAAATTATCTTAACTTGAGATAACGTCGACATGAACATTTAACGTCTCACAAGTTTTATTCTTACTATAAAAGTAATACGAGAACTAAAAATTTTTAGTGCTATCAACAATCTAACTAATCTTCTATAAAGTTAGGGCTAAGTGTAAGAATTATTTACTATAAATATTAAAGTTATTATAAGCATTCATTTAGTAGTAATGCAAAAGATGTATTTATTAAACTTTTTGTGTAAATAACTTTGTATTAATTGTGATTAATTAAGGGCATGAGGTGTTTTTTGTTTGTATCGCATCCATATGCGTTAGATAAATATGCAATTTATCAATGATCTAACATCGTGATCTGTATATAAGTATGAGTTATATATTCTATATGAACGTGTAAAAGTATACAACGGAAACAAAAATTTTAAATATTCTTATCAAATAAATTGGAAGAAAAACAAAAGTTAAGTTACATTGCGATTTGAAATGAAAAATAACTTGATAAAGTTTTCATAGATATATTAGAAAGCTTTGTAAAGTTGAAGGGTTTGAAAAGAAAATTAGTACTTATGTTAGTTGATGAAGAGGCCTTTAAGTTATATATGTCGTCCTCCACTTTCTAATAATTTTAACCTTCTAAAAAAACGGGTATTGGTATATTACCTTAATACTTATTGTCACTTAAAATTATGTAAAATCGAAGCGTTATATAACATGAGAAATTTTATTATAGTTCTTGTGTTTCTGCGCCGTTGTAACGTCTAAAATTTTACTTAATATTAAGTGAACTTACAGTCAAGTTAACTTGCTGTCCTTGTAAGAGAGACGGTTTAGAATACCTTGATACCCTCACCCTTAGAAGAAGAAAAAACTAGAACGGAGTAGATAGTGGCGTAGTCATAATAGTAGATATTATAAGAGGAAAGTGTTGAAGTGGAGGCTGTGGTCGCAGAAGTGTAAGATGCTCTCCCTCCAGATGGACTAACGACATCATCAGGGCGATCGGAAATAGGTGGATGCGAGAAGCTGAGGATCGCATTTGGTGGAAAACATTAGGGAAGGTCTAAATCCAGTGGTGGATAAACAAAGGCTGATAACGATGATGATGATGTTACTGAAGTGAGGGTGTGACGAATTAAACTTCCCACAGGATTTAAGTTACCATAAAAAAAGCAAACTCGTGTTAACTTGCTTTTCCTGAGAGGAAAGTCTCGCTTAAGAGAAAACAAACTCTGTCCGAAACTTTCTCCTTTTAAAAGCATTACGTACTTTTTTTAATAAAACTTACTTAGAGAAAAAGAGTAAGTTAAGTTACTCTAGAGTCGTAGGGTGATTTTAGCTCATGGGTGAAGGATTAGATTTCTATCACAGTGCGTGTTGCTTAACACATTCAGTGCTCACCACTCGGATTCAAGTGGAGTGGAACTATAGCATCAGCTCAACCTTCAAGATCATCAGCATCAAAGCGAGGTTTAAGTGAGTCTGATGGTAGCCCTGTTATTCAATGTAAGCGATTAAGGCCTATGTTTAAAGATAGTCTCACAGGAGTGAAGATACCAGGTAGGCGTGATGCATCTGCTCAATCTTCAAAGTTACCAGATCCAGATGTTGGTTTCTCAACTTCGACGCCAGCGCCACACCAACTAGTATTTGACGGAAATGGTAGTTTTGAGTTCTATCTGCAGATCTTCCTGATATACCAGAGAGTCTTCTCACTGGTAACCCTTCAATGCCTACCGTATATGAAACCTGATGCGATCACTACAAGCTTGTTCGGCAGCTAGCTTGTTGTGCTATCTGAACACTCGGATCTTACTTTTTTTTTTAAATATTAATAATAACAATATACCTTCATCCATATAGTACCTTAGGTTAGGATGTTTAGGTGTTTGCTTCGGCAGTAGATATACTAAAATTGGATACATGAAAATCAGCGCGGACCCTGCGTAAAAGGACGCGCAAAATAGGATAGTAAGAATAGGACTAAGATAAGCCCTGGCTGTCGAAGAAGGCGACTAAAATAAGTATAGGAGTTTCGCGGGCCTTGAGAGGGCCCTTGTCGCTCAACAAGCGTATCTGTGGAAGACAGTGTATGGCTCAGCGATGGTGCTTAGAAAGGTTTGGCCCTTCTTCGGAGAAAGGTTTGGCCCTTCTTCGGAGACATGTTCACACAAAATGGAGAGTGGCACCAGTACGTTCTGTACTAGATTCCGGAGGATCCAAATGCACTGATGCAGACCACCGAGGAGGTTTTAGTGAGTAAGAATCTCACATAAGCCTGACTTCCCCAAAAAGTTCACCTAAGCTATATACCTTCTTACAACACCACATTACGCTAGTGTGACCACACTACATTGGAGACCATCCATCTAGACCCTCTCTATCCGCCTGGATATAGAGATGGTCTTCGGCTACAAGGAACGACCATAAATTAAAAAAAAAATGTAGTTATGCCGTCGGTCAGAGCATGGGAGCATGACCGCTATCCGATACTGCTATGGTTTCTTAGGTTTCAAAGCGCTCGGTTTACTTTACTTAAGAACTTAACCATGTTACGGTGCTGCTTACTGCTTACCCCCTACTTAAGCACACGACTTACCTCACTCTTCTAATAAAAAAAAAACTGCTTAAGTAATAGCTCAACTTAATTGATTTGAACTATTAATTGGATTAACTTCTGGTAGGTCTTCCACCGCGCCTCCTGCCAATAAATGGGACTGTGCTGAAGTTACCGTGTTCGGGTTAGAAGGGCGCTGTAGCTAGTGAAATTAATCAGGTTACAAAACTTATATCTATAGCGATGAGTATAATGTATTTGGCGTCACCATCAGGTGAATGTGTGACTTAGAACTTACTGATGCTGCAGTTCACCAGTTAGGTCTGAAGTTACATTCTTGAGATAGATATCTATAGAGATAGCTTCTCTCTTCATCTATCAGAAGTAAAGTGGAAGGTATCTGAAAGAGAGATGTAATATAATTTTCAAGGCTCTAATTCCATGATCGATGGTGTGAGGTTCTATATAGAAGGAAGCTTTGGAACAGAAGAAGAAAAGAACGAAGTGGAATCAATTCATGGACTCCATAGAAAAGGGCGCTAAATGGTGAGGAATAGTTTTTTCCGTCATATGATTACAAATATCACCATACTATGCTCGTCGCTGTGAGACGATGATAAGTCTCTGTACACCAGTAAATACACTAGCTACAGCGCCTTTCAAACCAGAAGTAATAATTTCACACTACTTTCCGTCGGATCAGCTGGAGCTGTAGCAGGAGAAGATCTAAAGTCTACTGGTGGTAGGTCTCTATTGCCGGAGATCGTCTAAGTAAGTAGTAGCCTATTTCTACCGCCACACTGTAGTTTGCAAACATTACTGTGTTCGGGTTCGAAGGGCGCTGTAGCTAGTTTAATTACTGGAGTAACGAGACTCAACATCTTATGTCTGAGGCGATGATGCATACCATGATAACTAGCGCCACGTTGTTATGGGTTTGAGTATCGCTTACCACCACGTAAATGACAAGCTCGTCTCCTCGCTTGATTACATAAAAATAAAGTTATCTGATTATATATAACATTATCAAGTGAATGTCTCAACTTAGATTGAATGCTGAGCGAGCTCGTCCATCGCTGATAACTTTAAGTTGATTGGTGCTGACTCGAGGAGCTGGAGCTCGTTTGAATGTAGACGTTCCCAGAGATATGAATTTTGCATCTGCCCGTCTCTAGAATATTAATTCGCAATCTCTTCTTCGGTAATGTTCACGCATTATTGTATCCCGGTTTGAAGGGCGCTGTAGACGACAAAATTACTGAGTTAAGGATACTCAGCATATACAGGTGATGAGCGCAATGTGGTGCTGCTTAGTACCTAACTAACGCCACGTTGTTATGGAAAAATGAGTCACGTAACATCAGGTGAAGGTCCAGATAGTTAATTGAAAAAAAATTGTTTCAGCCATTTATCTTCTCTTCTTTTTAACTCTTCAAGAATATTTATTCAGAGAAAACAGTTATTTTTACTGCAAAGAAAAATTTATATTAGTTAAACTATTTAACTCTTTGAGCAGTTAAAATTAACAGTTAAATAATTTAATTAGGCACCGGTTAAATATTTGACAGAGCATCTAATAGGGGGACCGGAAAGTAATGTCGTTTCTGCGCATGCCAATACTTGATTGTCATTTGTCAGCTCATTGTTTTGTTCAGAGGCGTACCAAAGACATTGTGAGGTTATAGTGATTTCTTTACTTATAGACAATTGAATTACAATTTTTTTTTGTAATTTTGGGTAAAATGGCCAGCCAAATACCAGAAGAGGTACACATCCGGCATTGCATGCTCTTTGAGTTTCGCAAGGGAAATAACGCAACAGTTGCTACCAAAAACATTTGCGATGTTTATCCAAATGCACTGGACATTCGTAAATGCCAAAGGTGGTTTTCCAAGTTCAAATCGGGTAATTTTGATCTTTCCGACTCGTATCGATCAGGAAGACCATCAGCGTTAGACAACGACGTGTTAAGGGCGGAAGTGGAAGCAAATCCGTGTCAGACGATCGAGGAATTGTCAAACAGTCTCAACAAACCTTGGTCGACCATCCAAGAACATTTGAAGCAGATTGGAAAAGTAAGCAGAGCAGGTGTTTGGGTCCCGCATAATCTGTCCGAACAGAATAAGGCTAACCGATCAATCACATGCAACTTATTGCTTCAACGACACAACACAGAAGCGTTTTTTGATCGCTTGATCACAGGAGATGAGAAATGGGTCCTGTATGATAACCCAAAACGCAAAAGGCAGTGGCTCTCTCCAAATGAAATCCCTCGGAGTACTGCTAAGCCAGGTTTACACCCCAAAAAAGCGCTTTTGTGTGTTTGGTGGAGTATTCGCGGCATTGTTCATTTTGAATTACTGAAACCTGGAGAAACTGTTACTGCAGACCTCTACAGCGAACAATTGCAGCGAGTCAATCAATCTTTAATTGAAAAGTGGCCAGCGATTGTCAACCGAAAAGGCGTCATTCTCCAACATGACAATGCAAGACCGCACTGCGCAAGGCGAACTCTAGAAAAAATTAATGAATTGGGGTGGGAGGTGCTGCCTCATCCACCATATTCGCCCGATGTTGCACCATCGGATTTCCACTTATTCCGAGCGCTGCAACACTTTTTAAGTGGCAAAACATTTGCAAATTTGGATGATATCCAAAATGCCATCTCTAGATATTTTGCCGAAAAACCAATTAATTTTTATCGATCAGGGATTGAAAATTTACTCACTAGATGGCAAAAGGTTATTGACAATGATGGGGAATACATCATTGATTAAAAATAAAGACTCGTTAAAAATGTATGTGTTTGTATTTAGCGTAAGAAAACGACATTACTTTCCGGTCCCCCTAATAATTACACCTGAAAACCGGTGATATCAGGTATGAATAAAACATTAACTGCGGATTATGTATTTCAGTGTTACTGTAAGCGCGAAAATAGGCTCCGCTTTATCAGGGTCACCAGCTCGGACCGTCTGGATATTTATTGAGATAAACTATATAATAATTAGCTAAACTGTTTCATATATATATGATCAGCTGATTGATGTCCACTGCTAGACATAAGCCTTCAAAGATCTCTACATCGACTTCCAATGAGCATGATGTCTGATACCACCAGGCATTACGGGCCTTCGTTTGTATGAGTTCATATGGGAGGACTAAGGCTAATTCCTACCACCCTGGCCCAATGCTCAGTGAAGATATTGGAGAAGGCATATCCATCAGTAGATAAACAGGCTGATAATGATTATGATGGTGGCCCAATGCCCAATGAAGATATTGGAGAAGGCATATCCATCAGTAGATAAACAGGCTAATAATGATTATGATGGTGGCCCAATGCGCAATGAAGATATTGGAGAAGGCATATCCATCAGTAGATAAACAGGCTGATAATGATTATGATGGTGGCCCAATGCCCAATGAAGATATTGGAGAAGGCATATCCATCAGTAGATAAACAGGCTAATAATGATTATGATGGTGGCCCAATGCGCAATGAAGATATTGGAGAAGGCATATCCATCAGTAGATAAACAGGCTGATAATGATTATGATGGTGGCCCAATGCCCAATGAAGATATTGGAGAAGGCATATCCATCAGTAGATAAACAGGCTAATAATGATTATGATGGTGGCCCAATGCGCAATGAAGATATTGGAGAAGGCATATCCATCAGTAGATAAACAGGCTGATAATAATTATGATGGTGGCCCAACGCCCAATGAAGATATTGGAGTAGGCATATCCATCAGTAGATAAACAGGCTGGTAATAATTATGATGGTGGCCCAATGCCCAATGAAGATATTGGAGAAGGTATATCCATCAGTAGATAAACAGGCTGATAATGATTATGATGGTGGCCCAATGCGCAATGAAGATATTGGAGAAGGCATATCCATCAGTAGATAAGCAAAGGCTGATCATGATGATGATGATGGTCTAATGCGGGTTGATGGAAGCCCCCCGTTTGTTGATTAGCAGGATACACCACGAGCTGGTGAGGTTGGCATTGTTCAGTAAGTTGTGAGGAACCTCTTACACCTCATATATATATTCAGTGATCTACCAGTTTGGAAAGATGGTATGTCGTCTGCTGCTAAATCCATCTGATGGTAAGTCTGACTACTTTAACTGGTGGTAGGTCTTTGTTGACAGAGACTGTCAAGGTTGATACAGCAGCACCTATTTCTGCTGACAATGAAGTAGGCATACATAACTATGTTTCGGTTTGAAGGACGCTGTAGCCGAGTTTACTGGTGGAACTGGGCTTAACATCTTATGCCTCAAGGCGAGCATACTGTGGTGCTATGTATACATCCTAACTGGTACCACGTTGTTATGGGTCATGTGGAACCGTACGGTGATGCAGGAGCTGATGGTGGCGCCACCCAGCGGTGCGATGTTCAATACAATGCAAATAGGATGTCCGTGTGTGACAGCGATACGGGACATTAACATACATTTGCAAGGATGTTGGTCCGTATTAATCTGTCCGGACTGCGACAAAAAATTTGGGGAAAAAAAGGAGGGATGGGAATGGAGGGTAGGGGGGGGAATATTTCCGTTTGAACTCGAAAATTTTTCATATTAATGTTGTTGTTAAATTTGACGGTTGCGCGTATGCGACGTCGCATTGTTGGTGGGCTGCGGTAAATTTTTTTTTTTTTTAAATAACTCTTCCATATATATCTAACAGATATATCAACAGCAACATATGTACTATAATATATTATATTTGTTATATATTAATATAAATTATACAAACATATAGCTGTTAATATTAACGTTAGGATATAAACAATTTAAATGAGAAGTACTGTCTACATACAAAGATATATAGACTGTAGTAACATAGTAACAGTAGTGTGCAAACATTACTGTGCTCCGGTTTGAAGGGCGTTTTATCTAGTGTAATTACTGGGGTAACGAGATTCAATATCTTATGTCTCAGGCGATGGGCGCAATGTGGTGCAGTGTATACAAACGTAACTAGCGCCACGTTGTTATGGACAGGCGTATCACTTACTATCAGGTGAACGTCCCGCTCAACGCTTGTTTTATAAAAAAAAACAAATATATAGACTGAATAATATTAAAATATAGTTTGCAGCATACTTCTTTTTCTCTATCATTATGTAAGGAGATATGTGTGGTAGCTGTTCTCCACCCACTAAGCTGGCTGTAACACCCCTTCAACCCTCTTTGGGGAAGGAATCTTATAAAATCCGTTCTTACCTGATCTCTAAATGGCAGAAGCAATATCTTTACCAAATTTTGAGTGTTTACGTCTAATAGTTCCGGAGATATCGTGATGAGGAGATTAATGGATATCAAGTAATATAAGGTAGGCCAGAAGTAGGGGATCGCTTGTTGAGCGATAAGGGCCCCCACCCTCAAGGCCCGCGAAACACCTAGACCCTTCCAGTAGCGTTCTACAGGCAAGTCTTACCTTAGTCCTATTCTTACCAACCCCAGACTACAGGCTGGTACAACCCAAGCTTTATTTACTAAGAATATTAGGGTTCCGTAGAAAAATAATTAAACCTATGAACCAGCATTCACTTAGTTGAGATCTAGTGGCGAAATAGTTCTAGTACATTCGCACAGTCTATAGGTTAAAATAGATTACCGGCCATTTCGATAACTGAAGATAATTATAACTGTAAACTTACTAGTATACAGTTAACTTATCGCTTCGCGTCACATAAACATTTTATCTTCCTATGGTTCGCTTCCGGCGGAATAATCTAGTGCTTGTTAGAATGATTTATACAGACCTATTATCATCGTTTTATGAAGCAAATGTTATGCGGCATTATTCCAGTAAATTCAAGCTACAACGTCCTTCTAACCGGATCATAGTAATATTTGCATACTGCTGTTCAATATAAGTAGGAGCTGCAGATCTAGTACCAGTAAAGAAGAATAGTAAACGCCACTTCCCCATTTGATCCTGGATAGTGTGCTTCTTCTTATATGTTTATAGGGTTTGAAGTGCTTTATAGTGAAATAACTTGGAAATTTAATCATGTTATAACTATCTATTATCATCATCATCAGCCGATACAAGTCCGTAGACAACGGCCTTCTTCAAAGATCTTCACATCGATCCATGCACAGTTATCATGGCTTCCGGTATCAGCAGTCAGCAGAAGCCGTCGTTCGAGAGGATTTAGGCCATTTCTCATTACCCTGCCGCAATGCTAGTTGTTGGAAACCGGACCCTCGATTGTCGATTAGCAGGGAGCACCACGAGTAGGAGAGGTTCCTTTGAACACGTGAATTGTTGTACGGAACCCCTTACACCTTCATATCTATATAGTGATGTATACAAAGATCTACTAACTCATCGCAAGACCTCCGAAACAGCGTAGACACTCAAAATTCGATGAAGACATTGCTTCTGTCGTTTAGAGGTCAGATAAGGATGG
Organism: Troides aeacus; assembly: GCA_033220335.2. NCBI lineage: Eukaryota > Metazoa > Arthropoda > Insecta > Lepidoptera > Papilionidae > Troides > Troides aeacus. The sequence continues at coordinate 1,375,519 of CM067288.1, forward strand.
ATTTGAGGACATTCCTTCTCGAAAGCGAGTTCCGAGGGTGTTACAGTCAGCAAAGCTGGTGGAGATCAGCTAGTTATTGTGTTATTATATTATTAATATAGTTATATTATTTATTATATACAATTTCTTTGAGCTGTGATTTTTTTTTCAGGTACAAGCGTGGATAGGCCGAAGCAATAACTCAATTGTTCCCTTTCCAATCTAAATATACGATGACAGTGAATCAGTGAAATCCAAGATGGCGGACATGTCGGGCGGGAAGATTGCGTGTAGTGTACTATTGCTGGCGATCGTTTTGGAGAACGGCTTCTGCTATGAAGAAAGCGAGGATCTAGGTGAGTTTAGATTGATGAATAATAAGGAAAATGATATTTTTCTTTATTTTTTTTATTTAATAGTTCGACGAGACCAGCTAGACGTTCAGCTGATGGTAAGTGGTACGCCCGGTCAGAACAGCCCGGCGCTTAGTTAGGATGATACAGACAGCACCATATTACGCTCGTCGCTTTACCACTTGTCTTAAATCATGTTACCTCAGTAATTAGACTAGCTACAGCACCCTTCAAACCCGAACACAGTAATGTTTGTATATTACTGTTTGTCAGCTGCAATCGGCGCTGCCGTGGTACCATGTCGGAGTCGATGTTAGTTCTTCAGGCTTTCTACTTCGTTCTGGACTCATGGTCAATCATGAATTTTAGTAGGTTAGGCTTTTATAGGGTAAGATAGTAAATGCTATTGCTTCTCGAGGACGCGCAGGTTCGATCTTCGTTTAGTATGACTACGCCAATTGAAAGCTTTTTGAGCTAACTGGAAGCTTTACCGGTGGTAGGTCTCCATTACTGGAGATCATCTAGGTTGGTACTACGTGTGTCAACATTACTGTGTTCCGGTTTGAAGCGCACTGTAGCTAGTGAAGTTACTGAAGCGACGAGCAGAAAGTAGTGCTGTGTATAACATCCTAACCAGAGCCACGTTGTTATGGACACGGGCATAAGTGACTGAACCGCTCCCGTTCAGCTTTCTGTCACTATCAGCTGATCCACGGCAATATAAGAAAGGTAAGTGTTGGTAAAACACTATCAGGTGAACGTCTCGTTCGTCTCGTCGCTTCAAAAAAGCTTTTGAACGATCGCTTTCATGAGCTTTAATTCATCAGCCCGTAAGTAATCGGTTTCGGAATTAGTTACTAGACTCCTATTTTTAAGTGAAGGCTAAGAGGCCCAGCAGTGGGAAAATTTAATGGGCATATGTTCACATTAGTGTGGGGCAACTGGATAATGCTAGTGTTTTACCAACACTTACCTTTCTTATATTGCCGTGGATCAGCTGATAGTGACAGAAAGCTGGACGGGAGCGGTTCAGTCACTTAATACTATGAGAGATAGAAGTCAAGTTTAAGTATATTATAGCTCGTTCAAGCTATTGGTGATAAAAAAGCTAGTATGAAATTATTGTCTGATGATGAAGCATTTCTTCAATATTCTAGTTTTAATGATTTCGGATTCATGAGGGACGAGGAAACTTTTATTGGCTCGAGCTAATAGTGGACGGCGGGGCCCGGGCCGCCCGCCGTAAATAAAAAATATAGCCAACACCTGATAATAAATAGGGGTGAGGGATGTGCCGATGCATCGATAATAAATCGATATGATATCGATATCGAATTAATTTTCTTTTAAACCGTAAAGCTTTGAGAGGAGTAAGAGGTTACTTTGAAGGTAAGTGGTACGCGTGTTTATAATGTTGTGGTCTCAGTATACCACATTGTGCTCTATAAGACACTAGTTTTTAAGTGTCTTTACCTCAGTAATATCACTAGCTGTAGTATTCTTCAAACTGGAACACAGTAATGTTTGCACAGTACTGTTTATCGGCAGGAATAGGAGCTGTAGTTGGCTGCGTTCACCATTAAAATGATTATTTACTAGTAATGCTTCAAGGATACTAGTAAAGGATCTCTTACAACTCACAGGATAAAAGCCAACCTCGACAGCTCGTGGTGCATCCTGCTAATCAACAGACGAGGCTCTGGCTCACACCAACTCTCATTGAGCAAGCGTGGTGGAAAATGGCCCAAATCCCCCCACATGAACCCTTACAAACGAATATCGCGCAAAGGTATTAGATGCAATCAGGGCAGGACCGACCGATGTGGACATCTTTGGGCGATGTTTATGATGATGATGATGATGATGATGATGAAGGCTTCTGACCAACATCCAGCAGCAAACATCTATTCATTACTGTGATAAAAATATTGTCTTTCTTATATATGACAAAGAGATCTGCGAGGACCTGTGTGAAAGGATATACGCTAACTTGAAACATTAATCCAGGAAGTGTGCTATCTGTAATTACATCAGGTTTAATGGACCACAAATCATTGCTAAAGAACACCGATGATTTGTGAAGTTGGTTGGGTTCTCCATCACCCTCATCCTCCACCTGCTTAGTATCCTATTATTAGTAGATAGAATTAAATCAAACACCAAGCACACCGATAGAAGAGTTTAAGACACGAAGGTCTCATTTTATATAGATCGGTCCATAGGTAATAATTAGATAATTCTAGGTACCCTATGTTGGCTATGACACTAGGACCTCTATCAGCTCAGTCATCACATGACCTCGGCTGCTGTAAAGCGGATGAAACGTAGGGGTTGATACAAATTAACAGAGTAGTATTCGGGTAAATAATTATTTACTGGTGGTGGTGCCTTTGTTGCTGGAGACCGTCTAGGTAGGTACCACAGCAGCTCCTATTGCAGCCGACAAACAGCACTGTGCAAATATTACTGTGTTCCGGTTTGAAGAACGTTACTGCTAGTGAATTTACAGAGGAGACGAGATTAAACATCTTGTATTACAAGGTAATGAGAGCAATGTGGTGCTGTACTGTCTTATCTAGCGCCACTGTGTTATGGGCAGGCGTATCACTTATTATAAGTTGAACGTCTCGCTCCTCTTGTCGCTTCGTTAATATATCGATAAGTGTATCGATTCGCATCACTAAGGTCAGGTTTACCAGCTGAATTATATTTGGAAGCTCGATCACGGCGGCAATAAAGAGTAGTAGAGTTTTTATGGTCCGCGGGCGGTACAGATTGGCGGAGACGACGTTTGGGCAGTAATGTTCAGTGTGGTCAACTGCGCTGGCTGCAATTAAGACAAAGGTTCAAAACTTGAGCTGTAATTAATTCTTTTTAATTAACATAACAGTCCAACAACCTCCTTCCGTCCAGACCAAAGAAGTGTTAAGATGAAAGCGATCTGTTGCTGTATAAATTCGACATTAAGAATGGGAGTGAAGTAAGCCCTGACAGTTTCAGAAGGAAATTGAAAGGGTTTTCAGGTTCATGGGCTTTGAAGGTGAAAGCCCACCTAGTCCAATAAGCAAGAACCAGGTGCTCTCGAGCTTGGTAGGGTTACAGCGTCCGTGTTTAGGAGCAGTGAGCTGAGGATACTGAGGATGACCATCGAAGGGGTTTTAGTGGCTATACATCGAGCAATACCTTATTTTCGCTTCAGAAGCAGGTTATCTTTTTAAAAGTTTCCCGTCTTTCCCTGATAAAAAAAAAATATGAAAGCGATCGAATAGTATGAAGATATTTGTAGTAAGCCTAGAATCGACACATAACCTATAATGTTTAATACTAAGTTTAGGTTTCATTAGCATTTCAATGATAGGTCTGATTGACCGCTGTAGCTAATGGAGTTACTGGGGTTTAGTGGTGATAGGCCTCTGTTTCCGGAAATAGTCTACGTAGATAGTACAGCAAAGCTTATTTCTGCGGCCGAACAGTACCATGGAAATATTATTGTCTTCCGGTATGAAGGGCGCTGTATAAATCATCTTAACTAGCGCCGCGTTGTTAAGGGCGATGAAATTTTATGTTCACGTTAGAGAAATTCATATAATTGTTCATGAAACAGAAAATTAGGTTTTTTCTAATTAAAAGCATAATAATTAGCGCTGTACATCACTTCCGGTAGTTTGCATTTCAAATGGAGTCTATAATATGCAGAAAAAATCGCGAACAACTGGGGGTGTGTGTATAATGTTTTAAACAGGAAGTATCGGAGCTAATTTCGCATTCGGGACAGATCGCCGACTCGGAAAGGGTGTGTTTAATGCGCGGCAAATTTAAATCACAAATAAAAACTCGACTTTTTTTTTTTAATTAAAATCCACAACAACAAGAACTTTCTTTAATTTAGACTTTGCTTACTGCACACTAATTGGAGTCGCAAGGGTATTACGAAATGAAAGAAAGGAGAACTACATAAATCCAAGCGTGATATAGAAGTAATAAACATAGTCTCTAAGAGGAAAGTACGAAAAAAATAAATAAATTATCTATCGACAAGAGAGGGTAGTAGTGTTTTGTGTATTATTAATAGAGGAGGAAATTAATAAGAAAGTCAATAAAGATAAAGCTAAACTTCTAGAAGTAATTCAGAAGATGCGAATTGCGAAAAGGGTAGGTTATAGCCAACCTCATCTGCTCATTGTGCTGCTAATCAACAAACGAGGCTCTGGCGTCCTTCAACCCGCTTTGGGTCAGCGTGGTTGGGAAAGGCCCAAGTCCCATATGAACCCCTACAAACGACGGCTCCTGGTGCCCGGCGATATGGCAGTTCAAGGCCGATCGATATGGGGATGTTCGGGAGAGTCCTATATCTAACTGTGGACGTCTATTGGCTGATGATGATGATGAATTGCGGTCTGTACAGGAAATAGGAAAAGATGTATAGATACAGCTGCTGAATGGATACTAAGATTGGATAGAAGGGAAGGAAGACAGAAGAAAACACGGAGACGTACACATATATGGACCAGATCAGACGAGCATGGAGAGTGGTTGAAACTAAGGGATAGAGTTAAGGGATGTCCACAACGCGAAGGCAACTGCTACAGTCAACTAGATGATAGTATACATATAATTGTTGTTTCATCATCATCAGCCAATGAGCGTCCACTTCTGGTTATAGGCTTCCCCCAAAGATTACCATACGATCGAGTAGGGATTCATGTGGAGGGATTTGGGCCATTTCCCACCACCTTGGCACAATGCGGGTTGGTGGAAGCTAAAGCCTTGTTTCTTGATTAACAGGGTGCACCACGAGCAGGTGAGGTAGGCTTGGATCCCGTGAATTTTTCTGCAAGACCCCTTACACCACATAAGTTATCAATGCTTAGTTACAATAGTTGTATATTTATATATATTTATATACATACAAAGTAATAACTATACAACATGTTACATGAGACTGTTTATTAATAAATTTCATAGTCTTCTGAAGTTTTTAACTTAAAATTTTCTCTTATCAACTTTACAGTATACTGAGAGAGGGTGCCTTTTGTGGAAGTGATCCACCCTTTTATAATTTTTATTGTATGCTATGTTGTTCTATACGGGACCTTTTTTTAGATAATATATAAATAAAATAAGAGAACAGAAATGTTCCAATTACAGACACGTCAGCGACACACGAAGCCCAAAGGTAATAGTTCAATTCCTTTTAGGGGGAGTAACTGAAGTAAAGCCCGCTTATTGCGTTACCGCTTCCCGATAATTCCCGGAGGCTTTCAAAAATTCACACAATGCCCACCGCCGCTCGCCGGCGGAATATGAAATTTTTTTTCTAAAGCCTCTTCCCTCGGGAACTTCCGCCGAGCTCAATCGGCGCCAATACGTGAAGTTTGGAAGCAAATAGATGCTTAAAGCGGTCAATGTTATAAAGAGATTTACTGCTCTCTTGGTAACATCGCAACTCCCATTCCAGCTGAAAAACAGTTATGTGTAAAAATTACTGAAACATGTTTTAGGTAGTAAAATTACTAAAGTAACTAAACATAATAAGCAGACCTTAATAGGAAGGGGGCGTCCATCAGATAACATACAAATTCCTGCATGTCCAATAATATATACAACGTCCAGTGGACAGGAAGGACGTCAGCATCATTTTAAGATGTTTACAGCCCTTTGAATTCATCGTATTATAATTAAACCACATATTTCATTACGCGAGTAATATTACTAGATATATCAATACTCGTATCGGAACACAGTAATATCTGTACATTGTATTTTAGGTCTAGAAGCGGACACTACGGTGCTACTGACCCAGATCAACATAGTTCTCTTATGGTGTATTTATTATCTAAAATAATTGTTGTATTACTACTCTTTTGTTATAAAGTATTTCTTGGTGGTTAACCAGATATTAAATGGTGATTTGGTGGTGAAGCGAAGTAGCCTAGTAGGATGGAGAAGTAGTAGTAGTAGTAGTAGTCTTGTATTGAAGACGCCGCATCGCTTTTGGATGGATGTACCGACGTACGTTCATCCTCCTCTTTAGGCAAGAATTAGTACCTCAAGTTAGTCTATGTATAGTTCAAAGAAAGGTCTAGACAGCTATTAATTGATCTAGATAAGGAACAGTGTTACCTGTTAATAGTTAACCTTCGATGTTATCGCACATTAGGAAACTTTCGATGGGAGTAGTTTAGTAGAATCGAACAGTTAGTTTGAAGCAGTTAAGTTAAAGATCTAAATGTATAATACTAAAATGGTTGTGATGAGGTAACTTGAGTGGTGATGGGTCTAGGTTTTCAGGTTACCTATAGATTATTTTTTTATAGTTTCTCGATTGAATATACGTCATAAATTATCTAGTGTATGTTAACCTTAAAGAGGGTAGTTAAAGAGAGGGGAGAGAAGGTAACCTCAATTTTTAAGTGGTTGAAAGTGTTCATGTTAATACCCTTAGTAAGGTTACTTAGTACCTAAAGTCATAATGTAAAATGTGATAGATAGTAGATAGAGAGATTCTCTCGCCAAATAGTAGTGTGCAATCATTAATGTGTTCCGGCTTAAAGGGAGTTGTAGCTATTGAAAATACTGTGGCAAAGAGAGTTCCCATACTATGTCTCAAAGTGATGAGCGCAATGTGATATAGTATATATCATCCTAATTAGCGCTACGATATTATGAGTAGGTATATCATCAGGTGAACAGCTTGATTGTCTCATCACATCATTGATTAAAGAAAAATAGTAGAAGGTAGAGTTTGGAGTAGAGACAGACTCTACGATTCCTTGTAGCCAAATTTCATACTTCTTAACTTACAATGGTGTAGTATTTGACTAACGTAAGTTGGTGTTAAGTTACCATGAGGCTGTGTATGGTGAACCGTAGCTCGCAGTGCTCGAGCACAAACATCCAATGTTCTTACATCCGGCCTTCAAACCCGAACATGGCGTTACTGTACATCTATATATAAATAGAACTCATATGCTCCGAAACTATTAGACGTGAACATTCAACATTTGGTAGAGATATTGCTTCTGACCGATCGATTTGGATATCTTTGGAGGAGACTCGTGTCCAGCAGTGGACGTCTATCAGCTGATGATGATTACTCCTGCCATTTAGAGGTCATTTAGGAAATTTTTAAAATTCCTTCTTCAAAAAAAGTTGTGGGAGTGTTGATGGTAACTGGTGGCGCGAGCAGCTGCGGTTGCTCTCATGTAATGTTTCAGGCAAATTTAAATTCTTATTTATTACAACCAGATGAAGCACGCGGGGAACAGCTAGTAGATTTAACAGAACACAACCAAGAAAACAAAGGGACGTCTACGTCGGTATGGCCATGTTCAGAGGCGACCTGTAGATCACATGGTCAAATTGGTCCTAAACATGCCGACAACTACGCGAAATCGCAGAAGACCACCGACTCCTTAGCTGACGATGATCTAAAAGGATCTGAGAGAAATCGTCCTTGACGAAGCCTCTAAGAATCGTGCTGAATGGAGACTTAGGATAAGGAAGACTGACAACAAACAACTGGGGAAAAAAGGCATGGATAGAAGAACTCCACCACCACCGAAGCGGACTTCAAAGCACACAATGCAGATTTATTTACTCGCCCCATCTCATTTTAAATAATTGCTGAAATTTCTTTCGACAACACCCCTCTGACTCGTGAAGCCCTCTCGATGTTCGCTGCTTCCCCGCTGCTTCCACTTTATTTTTTTATTCGACGCGAATCTGAAATGCAAATGTATGAACGTGACTTGCGGCTTGTTCCCTTTAAAAGAGAGGAAATTATTTCAAAGGAGATTTCATTTGAAGCGATTTATAAAATCGCAAAGCTCCATACGGAACCTTTTATTTATCGAAACACAATCCTGACTATTATATGAAAGATACCCTGTTTAAATTATATTAATATTTACTGTCTACATCAGCTGGTGGTAACTGGGAAACAGCTTTTTTTTTTCTACAAAGCGAAAACACTTATAAGACTTTCACATGAACGTTAGCTACACACCTAGGCAGGTGTTAGAATAGTTTGCACCAGTGTCCGTCGAGACAATGTTAGGTCTCGTTACCCCAGTAATAATACTAACTACAGCGCCCGTCAAACCGGAACAAAATGTTTCCACAGTATTGTTCCTCGCCAGCAGTTGTAGTCAGACGGTCTCCGCCACCAGAGATCAGCCACCATTAAAAATATTTCTAAATTTCACCACCAAACTTCAGTTCCAAATAGAAACATCTTGATGATAATGAGGGTGAGTCTCAAGCTATTAAGAATAAAACTTAGGTAAGCCTTTCCTATACTGGAAGGCGACTAGAAAAGTCTTAGTGCTGCAGCACAGGATCAATCGATGGCCTATGTCCAGCTGTAGACGTCTAACGGGCGATGATGATGATGACACAGAACCACATTGTCCTCGTCATATACCTAAGCTGTTAAATCTCATAACCTCCACCACTTCACTAGCTACAGCGCCTTTCAAACCGGTACACTACTGTTTATCGGCGGAAATAGGAGCTCCGGTGACATCAAGTCGATCTCCAGCAACAATAGAATTTTTGTTGTTTGATGATTATGATGATTTCTTACGCTTCGTTATTCGCTGCTGGCTTAATATTGTTATATCCCTTAACCAGAGTGGCGGGGTAAATAAAAAAAGGGAAGTTTGTCGCTTTTTATCCTCGCCCTCGAGCAAACGAGCTGATTAGCAAACTGAATTAATAAAGTCAAACAGTTTGCTGGGAACATAAAAATAATCTTTATACAAATTTCTCGAGAGAGCAACGCTTTGAAAAATGGCTGAGTTATGAAGTCGAGGAATTAAATCATCATCATTTAGTACTATCAATGATTTTACTGGAGGTAGATCTCTATGTATTCGCAGCTCTTCTCTGCTACCCTTCTTTTGGAGGGCGCTCTGGCTATTGAAATTACTGAGGTAATGAGACCTAAACTAACCAGCGCCACGTTGTTATAGACAGACGTATTACTTACTGTAGCATCCGCTGGTTGTAGGGTGGATAACCTGCACCTAAGTATGCAGACCTAAGGTCATCGACAGCGTAAAAGATTGCTAGACAAGTGGCAGTGGGTAGGGCACATTGCTCGAAGGACCGACGGCTGAGGGCAGTAAGGTCCTCGAGTGGCTCACAAGGTGGACCGATGATCTGGTGAGAATCGTGGGAACCCACTGGGACACAATCTTTGGAGGAAGACTATGTCCAGTAGTGGACGTCTATTGGCTGATGTTGACGTTCCGCTGTTTGCTTTCCTAACACTGGCTCGGTTATACGCACAACACAACTGTCGGACGTCTGCTCTCGCCGGCGGCTCTCGCGTTACTGACGTACTACGCACAATATTTTGTCATCTACCCACATACACTACATCCTTTACTATGTTGAATAATTAATTTGACTATAGTATAAATCAATTTCATCTATAAGTAATAATTATCTGGGTTCATTAGATCCTTTAATCAGACATGAGTTGATCCATCTGTTAGTCTGAACTGTTATAAAATATAATGACGTAAAAATTGTATATTGATGATGATCATCACCCGATAGATGTCCACTGCTGGACATACGTTTGTTGATTATCAGGGTACTACGAGCTGGTGAGGCTGGCTTGGATCGCACGATTTGTTGCGCGGAACCCATTCCACCCTCATATCTATGTCGAGATGGATTCAGAGATCCACTGAGTCATCGTGAGATCTCCGAATAGAGGTATGCCTTCACAATTAGGTAGAAATATTGCTTCTGCCATTTGTCATCTAAGAATATATTTTACATAATTCCTCCCTCAAAAGTAATTGTGGGAGTGTTACAGTCAGCAAAGCAGGGAACAGCTAGTATATATATGAAACAGCACTGTTTTCGTTCCCACTATTGGGAATAATGATTTCTGTGAAAAATAGAGTCAAGTCCATTTATCCGTCACTAGCGAGTTAGGGGTTGGTAAATAAGACAATATAGAATGGATCTTTGCTGGTGGTAGATCATTGCCGGAGTTCGTTTGAGTACCACCGCAGCTCTTATTGATGCCGTCAAGCTGTAGTGTGTAAATACTAGGTTCCGTTTTGAAGGGCGTTGTGATTAATGCTATTAATGTGGCAATCAGACAACATATATTTCAAGATTTAACATATATACATGGTGATGCTGTGTAGATCATCCCCAATAGCACCAAGTTGGTATAAACAGGCGTAAGACACCATGAGCTGAACATTCTAGTAAGCGACTAATTAAGTCTTAACTAAGATTATGAAGGGTTTCCAATTTTTTATGAACTACTGCTTTCTTTATAAAAAAAAATCATCCCTCTTCCTTAAATAATAGTTAATTATAATCAATTTATATAACTGTAATAAGTCTATTTTTTTTATGTAATTTAGCGACTAGACTAGCGGGATGTTCACCTGATAGTAAGTGATACGCCCATCGATAACATCGTGGCGCTAGTATGCACCACATTGCGCGCGTTGCCAGAATCGGAAGTTGTGTCTCGTTACGCCAATAATTACACTAGCTACAACACCCTTCAAACCGGAACACAGTGAAGTTTGCACAGTGCTGGAGGCTGCAATAGTAACAGAGATCTCTCTAATCCAGATATAATAAAGCTCCAGCGCACACCATGAAGCTGTACCGGCTACGTTGGGGACGTAAGGTCCTCAGGACATTATTAAAAGGTTATTTTATTTATAGTTTGATTGTTTTTTTTTTTTATTTACACAGTTAACGTATGAGGTCTGATGATATTTAACTTTTCGATAACCAATTTACAGTTAACCGAGCAGTCAATTGGAAGCTCGCCGAACTAACACCGGTGGCGTATTGCCTGTCAGCTGCAGAGTAATTAGGCTGCACGGTGACCGTCTGCGTTCGGCTGCAGGTTGCAGACCCTGAACGCTGCGGCTTTGTGGAAACTAATTAGCTTTCGTTTCACAACAATTCCGCTTACATGACAAACAAATTGAAAGCCGCCATAGGGGGTGCATACGTCTACACCGCTTACATGAAACTTGTTTGAAAAATAATGGCCGAACCGATCTTGACAAGCCTTCAACTAGCTATAGACGAGTTTAATGAGACCTCTCCTTTTTTATTTTGTTTCGACATCTCCGCAACTTCTCCAGCACCGACTGCACCCCGTAGCTCCATCTCGGGGAAGAGACCCATCCCCCTTTCCAACTCTGTACAAACGCGCCGAAACATATGACGCGACGTCTTCTCGACCTCTTATCGTCATCTGTGTGCCCAGAACTCATCACGTAATTGTCAAAGGAACCAAGCGAGTAAAACTCTCGACTCCTTGTGGTGGATCTGGTCGTGGGCTCTACTGCCTACCGTTATACGGACGAGAAGTATAAGGACAGGGGCTAGCCGTAATACCGACACTTGTCTCCCTCCGCGACTCCACCACGACTGCGAAGGGTAGAGCAAGCCTGCTCCCGCAACCCACCAGCACACATCCGAAGCGAGCTCACCTAGTCCCGATAGAGTAGATTCTTCTTACCTATACCGTAAGCGACGAATCCCCACCACCAGGACAAGGCGAGGATCTATTCAAAGAGAAGGAGACCTCTCCTGGCTCAACACATAAGACAATCAAATTTATTATTTAGCGTGCTTATATAGCAATTATTTAAATCTGTGATAAACTCCAAAGTTTCCTTCAGAACCTGAAGTAACAAACACACACCGGAAGTGAATCTGCGAGGCACACGAACAATCAGCGTATAAACGCGAGCGACGGATATTGCTTGTCAACCACAGCGTAATTACGATCTTGTAAAGAAACCGTCAGTATACAAAACAGCTTACAGCGGCACCCACTAACTGTGGCTTTATGCAACCTGATTAAAATTAATTGCATGCGGGGGTTGTTGTTTATGGTATTACAGCGTTTGTTTAGGGGTGAGCAGATTATTATCATAAAACTATACATACATATATTAGGGCCCGACTGCGCCTTAAGTTCTACCGACGCGCCTATTTCCTTCCATCAAACAGCAGTATGTAAACAACATTAGTCCGGTTTGGAGGGTGTTGTAGCTAGTGCATTTAATGACTCAAAATAAACAGCTCATTGAGCTCTATGTGATGCAGTGTATAATCGTTAAATAGAAAATAATGTTGATAAGTTAAAGTTAAGCATCTTAGTTAAGCAATCGTCATTATAATAAGTTATTTGCTAAGAACCGTCTGGAAGGAATACTCGGAAGGAACTCGAATGCTCTTCAAAACACTTGTAGAATCCTACAAAGTGTGCATTTCCGTTATTTTTTTTCTCTTCTTTTTAAACAACAGTTCAAACAACCCCTCTTTATCATCCCCATCTTAGTTTCATTAATTCAAAGAAGCGGATAATGAAGTTGGTTCAAACCTGATCATCACAAAGTTTCTTAACAAAGACAAAAGAGTATATTATATATTAAAAATATATAATTATGTTTATTTTAGCTGAATGTAGCTGATGATGTGGGGGAGTAGAAAAAGAGTGTAGGCTGACCATGAGAAAGAGACCATAGACACATCGGAGACTTGGATAATGTGAAGAGCTGGAGTAGCGAGGAGTCATTACTGCTGGTAGTGTCTCCGTTGCTATAGACCGTCTTGGTACCACTTCAGCGGCTATTGCAGCCGACAGACAGTACTGTGCGAACATCACTATGTCCCGGTTTGAAGGGCGCTGTAGTTAGTAAAATTAGTTGGTTAATGAGATATTACATCCTGTCTCAAGGCAACGAGCACATAGTGGTGGTGTGTATGTCACCCTAACGCCACGTTAAAGGCAAGCTATTTACTTACCATCAGGTGAACATCATCATTTCGTCGCATTAAAAAAAAAAAAAACTACGCTGAGGAAACGACTCTCACACACACACAGAGAAAGAGAGAGAGAGAGACAGAGAAGAAGAGAGAGAGAGAGAGAGGGATGAGATAATTATATTATACTCTACCATCCATACATAAAACTAGTATCATTGAATAGGATTCTTCAAAAACCAAGATTTTTTTTTTTTTCTACTAAGCCCCGAGACGAGCTGTGCGATCACCTGATCATGAGTGATGCACCTCCCCATAACCTGATGCTGGTTAGGATGGTATACACTGCACCACATTGTGCTCGTCACGTTAATACGTAAGATGTTAGGCTTCGTTACCTCAGCAATAACTTCAGCTGCAGCGTCCTTTAAACAGGAACACTGTAATGTTTTTCAGCTGCAGAGGCACCTAGAGGTTCCATGGCAACAGAGACTATGATACTACCAGCATTACATGACACGTCGCCGTTATACCAGCTCTTTATATTCGCCTAGTCTGTGTCTATGGTCTCTTTATAGTAGTAGTGTCAAGGTTATGTAGAGAATTTTGTCCATTCAAACCAGCTCTATGGACTTCTTCAGATCTGATCGTGTGAAATAACTATATTTATATTCTAGGTATTATCATTAGTGCTTATATATGTACGGTGGGGTTCCTATGTAGGAGCAATTTCCCACCCCGCTAGTCCAAGTTGTGTTGGTGGGAGTCAGAGCTTCGTTTTGATTAGCAGGGTGCACCACGAGCTGGTGAGGTTGGCTTGGATCCTAGGAGTCGTTACAACCCCTTACAACCCTTTCTATATATTCAGTTATCTGACAGTGCAATGCATATCCGGCTGTTTCTGATATTGCCCGGAAGAAACGGGTTATTATACTGTGTATATAATACGGAAGGTTAGTTTATTAACCCCTAGTTAACGCATTCGTATAGACGTAATAAATTTACACAGGGTGGGTAATAAAGGGTTTCATCCGGTATAATATTTAGATAGATGTTAAATATGAATTTCTCTAGATACTGGTGAAGGTGCAGTGTAAATATTTATTCTATATCTATATATATATATACATTTTCGTTGTTCTCCGGCTGTTATGCTGAAATATTCCTTAAGAGCGACCGCAACCGCAAGTGACTTTCTATAGCAACCGTTACCATAGCAACCGCATAAATAATACCAAATGAAAATTTGGTACTAATTATGCTATCTCTACAAATTTTACTTCTGACTAGCGATAGTCATGACAACGTAGCGCTAGTTAGGATGATATACACAGCACCACGTTATGCTCTACGTTACAGACATATAATGTTGAGTCTCATCACCCTAGTAATTACACTAGCTACAGCGCCCTTCAAACCGGAACTCGGTAATGCTTGCACTGTACGGTTCGTCGGCTGCAATAGGCACTGCGGTGGTACCTACTTTTTTATTTTGTTTCGAGGGATGTTAGGGTTATGTTAGGTCACTCACTAATACCGCCTAGCTAGTCTACGTCGGCGTATACGGAGAAGCTCCGGGATTTGTTACAGAATGCACCGGTACTCGCTCTATACTTTACGTTAGCACGTCTTTAAGAAAGGGCGAAATCCACCACCATCAACCCTTTTATTCGCGAGACTCCTATACCCGTTCAGTCGCCTTCACAGCAGGCAGGGCTTGCCTTAGTCCTATTCTTACTAGCCCGAGACTAAAAACCTGCAGTTGTTCCTAGACGGCATCCGGCAACAGAGACCTACCACGGAGGAAGGTCGTATCCGTGTTAAGCTATCCACCAGCTCATAAGAAGCTGATCCAAAATTATGATGGTATTTTATACGCTGGAGCATGAAGTGGAAATATACTTAGGAGATATATACAACCTACATGTAAGACGAATAGGTAATGAAAATTAAACAGTTCAGAGGTAGAAGTACTTAGCATCTACCTCTGAACAGTAATGTGCAAATTTTACTGTGTTCCGGTTCGGAGTGGGTTGTAGTTAGTGTAATTACCGGGATAAGATTCTATATCTCGAGGCGATGTTATGTGTACGCTGTTTCTCCATCTGGTTATGATAATTTTAGTTCTATAAAAGAGATATCATTCTAACCGGAATCCAAACGTTTACATGAAGCGGAAGTAGGCGATGCACGTGGCCGTCACATCCGGCGTACGTACGAGCACATTTGGGGGTGAGTCGTTTTAAAAGCTCGGATCGGGTTCCGAGCCATTCTCTCTCAGATAAATCACGCGGCGATGCGACATTATTCCGTCTCCGACATGCAATATTCCTCATGCATTGAATTCCTAAAGGTCTCCACCCCTTCCCACTGAGGAGGAGCACCTGCCGCATGCGGACTCCTACAATACGCCGATATAGTTCAGAACTACTCCCAGCTGGATGGGTCGCCGCGTTTCCGGGAAATCCTTTAACAGTTTCATAAGTTTCGCAATTTCATTTCCATTCATATTTATTTTACTGATTTCGAATGGAATATATTCTTCAGCGCAATAGTATGTAGGTACCACAGCAGCGTCTACTTCCCTCCCTAAACAGTGATGTACAAACATCACTATATCCCGGTTTGAAGGACGTTGTAACTAAACTAGAATCACTGGGACAAGAAAACGACATCTCACGTCTCAGGCGTCGAGCATAACGCTATACAGTGTACACCAACCTAACTAGCGCCATGTTGTTATATGCAGACGTATCACTTAAAATCAGGTGAACATTCCGCTCGTCTCATAGTTTCATTGCAATTAAAAAAAATGATCCTCGTATGTGCATTCACTTCTGCTGTCTGTGGTAGGTCTCTTGCTGGAGACCGTCTAGGTAAGTACCATGGTATCTCGGGCGGCAGTAAGGTAAGGCCTGCAGAGAAAGTGGAGATCTTTGAGGGAACCTATGTCCAGGAGTGGACGTCTGTTGATGATGACGCCCAGCCAGTAGTAGAAGCTAGCTAAAAAGAGCTTTCGGGTTCTTGAACTTAAAAGTGAAGGCTTTCATAGCCCACTAATCCAATCTGAGCTGAAGGACATAGAACAGCTGGTTTTGTCTTTGTCGTAGCAAGGAGGGGTGCTGGTGAGGGTTGCTCTTCCCAAGACCCGCTCAAGTTCAGTGCTGGTGCTGGTGCGTTCTATACTCCCAAGGATTTTTATAAAGCAATAAGGATGAACACTGAGGGGGCGTTATTGTGTGTAAACCCTCAAAAATCCGTCTTCCTACCCAGAAATAGGGTTAACTAAGCTACTTCACTTCACCACCACATCATCACTTAATATCAAATTAGTTCCTAGTTTATCTATTATGAATCTCGAGGTGTGCAAACGTTACTGTGTTCCGGTTTGAAGGGCACAGTAGCTAGTGAAATTACTGAAGTACTGAATACCTTCATTGGTGGTAGGTACCACTACGTACTCTTCTACTTCTGCTACTAAAGATAATGAAATTACTGCGGTAATTGAACTTAATATATTGGCACAGTGTGGTCATACCTCCCTAACTACCACTAGCTTCTTAATGGCGGACGTATTACCATCAGAGGAACCTTTCGTTCATCTCGCTGTTTCATCATACTTTGCTATTCTACGTAGCGTGAGGAAGACCATGTTAAAAATATGGAGGGAGGGAATGGACTTGGCACGAACTGGAATCCTTTGCCTCAATCGGTTCAGGTCTAAAGATGGTGACGTTTCAGTGAAGAATCATCGTAGGGATCTGGTGGTACGGAGGAATAATATTCATCTTAAAAATATAGAAGGATAACGGGAAATCTTACTAAGAGAGAACCAGGATGACGAGGATATGGATAATGAAATGCAGATTTAAATTACTATCATTAACGCAGCTACGATTTGATAACACATAAAAGTATTTGTCATCATCAGGTCATTGTCAGGTCCTCAAGTGGCGCCCGCGTACCGGTAGACGTGGTGAGGCCAACCACAAGGTGGACAGATGATCTGATGAGAATCGCGGGGATCCACTGGATGAGACCATCGCGGGACCTATCAATGTAGAGTCCTTTGGGAGAGGCTTATGTGGAACAGTGGACGTGTATCGGCTGATGATGATGATGATATGTCATCAACATCTGGAGGTGTAATGGTTTCGATAACACACAACAACTCATGAGTGCCAAACCAACCTCACCTGGTCGTGGTGCATCCTGCTAAACAATAATCGAGGGTTTGATTCCCATCAACCCCATTGGGCTAGGGTGGTGGAATATGAGATCTCGTGATGAGTTAATGGATCTCTGGATATCTCCGATGTTCGATGAAGGCGCTTCATGATAATATTTATATTTTACAAATACATTTTTTTAAAAGTTTAATATTCCGTGTGTCCTGATCCAACTGCGCAGACCCATCCGGAGGTCTGCACGCGAATGGGTCCCCGCAGGGTTGTGATCAAGCAAATTATTCGTGCCCATAATAAAATGTGAATAAAGCATTCGCAATACCTCCTCGCGGGGTGCTCAGCGCGCTCAGCGCGGCGTCGTGTTTGTGTAAACATTTTATTTTTTCTTATATTTGACTTAACATCAGCTTAACTTTATTAATCTGTACCTTCGTAATGAGTTCCGCTTCCCGGCGGCGATGTAAACGGATTTCCTGTCTGAACTTAAATGGCCGTCGTCCTTTTTTCTATAAGAAATATTTTGTTAGTGAAACTTCTTTTGGGACGGTGCGAATTGGATGTCATGAAACGAAAAAGTGTAACGTTAAGAAGACTAACTAACTGTAGATAATTAGAAGAGACAGTAGGAGAATCTCATTCTCCCTGATGATGATGATGATGAAGGGGATGATATCTCAATATCATCCCCTATCCATCTTTCGTCTTCTTTCTGTTCACAGTTAATTACTCTCCATATTTTGAAGTATAATAACTCTCTATATAAAACTCTAATGTACATTATTTGTCTCTTCTTCTCTTTCTGCCGTTTTGCCATACTGAAATCAGTAATATTACTATATCATTATACATTATCACCTGTTCGATCACCAACATCTATTTATCTCATTCTCTTACAAATGACCCAGAATATATAGTTTCACTTCTACTGCATGAGAACTCACCCTTGCTTGTTTATTGTGCTTCTAACTTTACATATATCTCTATAAACTATCCCCTTCATCATCAGCCCTCATTCATCCATTACTGGGTACAGATCTTCTCTGGCTCTTAGGACTGCAGCTATTAGCATCCACTAACTTCCGGTTGTTCTTATGACGATCTTCATATAGAACTTAAAATATAATTGTGCTGTTTGTCTTCAAATAATCTCTTAAGATTTTGCTCGCGCCTTTCATACTGTAAGATAGTAAAGTTTGAACATTACTACTAAACGGTAATATATACAAGACAGTAATGACTGGTTGATAAACAATAAATTTCTATAGTAACATCTAAAACAGTAATGTAAAAATGTTAGTATAACAAAACAACTGTAGAGACCTAAATGTTGAGAACTGCACACTCGGAGAGAGCTCAGCTTTGATCTCAAGCTGAGGTCTAGATTTTTCTTTGTGGCGACAGAAACTTAAGTGCTAACCGCTATTGTGTAATGTTTTCGTTTTTGCCAGAACTTATTTTTGATTCGCAAACTTTTCGTACAACAATCGACATTTTATGTCTTAAGGCGAGGAGCGCAATGTGGTACAGTGTTATATCCTTACCACCATCAGGTGAACGTCCCACTCGTCTTATAACTTCGTGGAAAAAAAAACATAATGAAGGTTATTTAAAAGCTACCCCAGTTGCATTTTAAGGTAGGTTCAGTTGTTGAGGGTATTTTAATCCAGAGGTCAGCAATCTTTTTAAACAGTAGATCAATAAATATACATATTTAATAGGTTTAGTTATGAGTAGAGTTAAATTTAAGAACTAGAGTCGGTCATTTGAAATTATTTAATGGGTCATCCATAAGGATTCCGCTGAATGACCCAATTGATAATTTCAAACGGCGGTACAATAAATAGAAAGGTTTCCCGCACGAGGATAGAATCGGCGCCGTAAGCGATTCGTCTTTTCTCAAAGCGAGAAAAAAAAAATAGATGACGAGGATTCCGTAGGAGAGGAATATCCTTTATAACGAACCTGTCTCTGTTGGGAATAGTATGAAACGAAATTCGGTAACGTTATAAGCATTAATTCGATACAGCAGCTCCTCAACGGCGTTCGGGAAATAGGTAGCGCGAGTACCGCCCTGTCGCACCCTCGCAACTGTAATAAAACAAATTGCTTCTCCACTATCATATTATTTCAATCGCTCATGTGCCATTATACCCGCTGAATACAAGTAATATGTTTCTCGTGATATTATTTACGAGGATTTTGCCAATAAACGCTGGAATGGCGATCCTGCAACGGAAACCGCGGCGTTGGTAAACGACGTAAAAATAATCGCTGGGTGCCACTGGATTCAAACAGCACGCGACCGTGGTTTGTAGAACAGATCAGAAGGGACCTATGTCCAGCAGTGGACGTCCACCTTTTGAGATGATTATGATGATAAAGAATGACAGAAATAGGCACTGAATTGGTACCTATCTAGAGAGTCTCCAGTAACAGAGACCTACCAGTAAAAGGAAAAAGGAATAGAAATGGAGTACAATAGAGATCCATTGCCAATGATTTTCTGTAGTACATGTAGATTCTAGAGAAACAGTGACTAAGTCAATTACTGGAGTAATAAGAGGTGTATGTTCAAGTCCCAAAGCTTCCGGCAGATTACGACATACCATAAACATCTTCAGTATCGCCATATTATAGTATATTGTTAGTATTAGATAAACATATAGCTTGTCTTGGAAACAGCCGAATTAGTTATAATTGATTCTGTAACTTGAAAAATATAATAACTTGGAAGGGAGGGTGGGGGCGAAATTTAACTTACAGCGACATCAAAGTAAACGTCAAGTGCGCCCTAACGATGGTATCGTTAGGGAATATAATGTAAACGGTAACTCCTTTAAAGCCTCCGAATCAAAGAGGAACAAACGGCCCTATGTAAACAACTTAACGGGAGCCTCTACTTAAATGCGCTGACGATTGATTAAGTTATACCGTTGAGAATCTGAAATGGAAATCCTTAGTGGTCCAGGTCCCTTAAGGGTCCATGGGGGACACGATGGGAGTCTACGTTTACGAGCGGGGCGCTCACGTGAGATGAAACCTTGAAATATAAGATGTTGAGTCTTGTTACCCCAGTACAGCGCCTTTCAAACCGGATCACAGTAATATTTGAACAGTACTGTTTGATTTACCAGAAGTATAGCTCTAATCTTCATGTTGCCGAGTTTTAGGTACATGGTGGAAATGTAGCAAACGCTCCATAGTCTGAATCAGCTAAGTTCTATTCTGAGAAATAAGTCTTCAAATCTCTGGTCTAGACCATAGGTTATCAATCTTTGATGAACCACCTTTCTCAAAGTCATTCAAGGTCAATAAATCCTAAAGTATATTTCTACATAATAGTTAACATTATAACCATTTTATATGTCTATTATCTTAGTAAGTATAAATGAATAGTTAATTCTCTTTTTTTATTTAAAGAGAGAGAGAGAGGGAGAGAGAGAGAGAGATCTTTTAAGGGAGATGTTTCTCTTTTTCTCTTATTGTGATATAACAAAGCATTTACAGGTGGTAGATCTCTCTTGCCGGAGAATTTTCAGGTCAGTATGTCAAGGTACCACCTCAGCAGTAGTACTTGTCGCGAAACTACTATGCTGAAATAACTGTGTTCCGGTTTGAAAAGCGTTGTAGCTAGTAAAATTACTGCAGTGTGAATCTTAATTAGTGCCACGTTGTTATGGACTGGCGTATCACTTGCTATTAGGTGTAGGTCTCGTTGGCTTCGTCGATTCTTTGGAAGAAAAAAACAATGTGGTGTTGTGTGATTTTTCTTACTAGTGTCGTATTCCCATACCAGCCACTCCAGAGTCCCGCGCGACAACTCACGGGATCCAAGCCAACCTGACCTGGTCGTGGTGCACCCTGCTAATCAACGAACGAGGCTCTGGCTCCCACCAATCCGCATTGGGCCAGCGTGGTTGGAAGTGGCTCAAGTTACGGTGCGTTACGGTGCTGGATGCGGCACACGCAAGACTGATAGAGGTGGAGTTCTCTGGGGGAGGCTTTTGTCCAGCAGTGGCCGTGTAATGGCTGATGATGATGGTGAAGGACATATATATACATATATATATAAATAAGAGATTCATTAGAATGTAGTACCTCTCATCGTGTAGAAGATCAATATGATCGTAGAAGTTTTCGAAAGGCTTCACCTGTGTACACACGGCGACACAGGTAAATACGGGCCGGGGAACTGCGAGTACGGTTGATATTAGACGGTCTGTTTGCATGAGCTCAGAACTCTTGCTACGGTTATAGGCAATCATTTCACACCGATGGTAGATCTGTTGGCGACCATCTGGTTACCACCACAGCTTATGCTGCTAAGTAGATAGTGAAGTTACTGGACGTAACAAAACTCAAGGTGAGTATAATATAGTGCTGTGTATACCATCCTAACTAGCTGCAGATTATAGAGTAGGATCTTCTGTCAGGTGACCGTTGGTGCTCGCCGTAAAACCCTTGCAAGTTTCTTTGGGAAAGGCATTTTGTAAAGTCCATTCCTAGTTGACCTCTGAATGGTAGAAGCAATATCTCTACTAAATTTCGAGTGTTTATCTATAAGTAATTATATCTTATATATATATTACTAGCAGTTGGATCGCCTGGTTACTGCCAGTAATATAAAAATAGACTGTTAGTGGCTTTCTATGGCGACCGTTACTATAGCAACCGCATAAACAATATCAAATGAAACTTGAAAGTTAATTAGATATAGGATGAAGGATCTTTGAGAGAGGCCCGTGTCCAGCAGTAGACGTCTATCGGCTGATGATGATAATGAAGGTGAAGGATCTATGAAATTAAAAAAATAAATAGCCTATAACCATCTACGGATCATTCCGCGTCGAATGCTTGTGTTCCCGTGTGGATACGTTCACTAGTTTTCACGTGATTGGTGAACAAACGAAACCTATTTTCGTATAGATCACAGGTGCGATTAAGAAGGCATTGTAAACATCTTATAATAGATTCAATAGTAACAAACATACATAAACAATTATATTTATTGTTTATGCTTTTTCCATTATTAATAGAAACTTTTTTTATAGATTTTTTTTTTTCTCTTTCTCATGCATTTTTTTCAGCTATTATTTTTTATAAGTACCTCGCTGTGGGCGGTAGAAAGATTTCTCTATTCCGAAAGCTTTACTGAGAAGCTTTCTTCACAACTGAATATTCAGTATAAACTTCTTTTTTTTTTCCGATAAAATAAGGTGAGGAGACCAGGTCTTGAAGGTGATAGGTATTTCGGTAGTACCTAGAAAGTCTGAGGCTAAACTTAGTGACTAGGGGATACAGTATCGTTGTAGGTGTAAGGATCAATACTACCATAATAGCTCACGTATTGGAGTTATTAAGTACCAGCGCAGCCGACGAACAATACTTTATTCCGGTTTGAAGGGCGCTATAGCTAGTGTAATTATTAGCGTAATGAGACTACATCTTATGTCTGAAGGTGACGAGCGTAATGTTATCCTAACCAGCGCCGCATTGGTATAGGCAGGATCTCACTTATCACCAGGTGTCGTCTCATCACGTTGTACAAATGTAGTAATGAGAAAAAAAAATTATTAACATAACATCAAGAAGTAACGACCAATGAGTGGACGGAGTATCGATTACTTCTAACTTCCCAGTGCTGGGACTCGGAGCATTGTCCCACAAAGACAGAGTCAAGTCTGTCACATGTTAACTATATCTGGTATTGGAACTTGTGGGTTTCCTCACTGATTGCCTTCACAGGTAGCTCTTTGTTGCATGAGACCATCTTGGTAAAGCTGATGGAAGATCTAATTATCCCACTAATTCACTAGCTACAGCGCCCTTTAAACCAGAACGTAATAATATTTGCACAGTCCTGTTTCTCGGCTGTAATAGGAGCTGCGGTGATACGTACCCAGACGGTCTCTTGTAACGGAGACGTACCTCCAAACACTTTCCGGTTTGAAGGGCGTTATAGTTGAAATTACTGTGGTAATCTTACGTCTCACTACGATCACATGTTGCAGTGTATACAATCTTAACAACTAACAATACTATTTTACTTGTAATACATTTTTTTGAATGTTTAAAGTATATACGAACGTCCCTCGCGTTATAATAACCGCCCTTGGGGGGTTGAAAGAAACCTTTTAAAGATAAATATATATTTTTCTTTCGTTTCTTTTCTTTCGTTCCTTACCTCTACCCGCCAGACGAGTCTGCGTCGCTACAATGGAACAAAGTAGGCGAGCGCCCAAATATAGATTGTATTGGGAGCGTACTCTGCAAATATCTTACAAAGCGAAATCTGTAGTCGACTTTTTGAGGTTTCTTAATGATATATATATTTTTTTTATATACAACAAAGTTCAATAGATGATAAAGAAACATTTTGTATTGAATCAACACAAATATACAGAGAAAAAGCTCAGTTTGTATGGATATTATATTGATGAGTACCAGGTTCGATCTCTACTTCAACTAGCAATAATCGCACCTTGGATTAATCCCATTCATATTGTCTCTGCACAAAGTTTCTCCAGCCTTGTAGTTTTGGGCTATTAAGAATAGGACTAAGGTATTCCCTGCCTGTTGTACAAGGCGACTAAAAGGTCCTCAAGTTCGTGGGCTTTAAGGGTTGGGGTCCTCAGAGTTCAATAAGCGAGCCTTAGGAGGACGGCAAATGCAAGGTGCTCTTGTATTTGTCGTAGCACAGCGTGAGTGTTGAGGAGGGCTTTGCCCATCCGTGGGATGCTTTAGCCAGAGTGCAGGGGACGCTGGTGCATAGGAGATCCTGGAGCCCCTACTAATGCACCGACGGAGACCACCGAAGGGTTATAGTGGATAGAAGACCCATATAATCATGTCTTCCCCCAAAAGCATCTTTTAAGATTTCCCCTTCCATCTCTACTGATGTTGAGTTTCTGTTTGATGATTCTAATGAAATTAATTACTTGGGTTACGAGACACAGCATCCTATATATTAAGGCGATGAGCGCAATGTGGTGCTGTGTATCATCCTAACTAGCGCTAGTGTAATGGGCAGGCGTGTCACGTACCATCAGGTGAACATCCGATCTGTCTAATCGCTTTGAATAAAAAAAGAAACGATTAGACGGGCGAGGTCCACCTGATGGTAAACGATAGCCTTCCCATGAGGTGTCAGGATGACACACATTAACATTGTCCTTGTCACTTTTGACGTTGAATTGTTACCTCAGTAATTTCACTAGGAAGAAATCTCTTATACATATAGGTCTCCATTGCCGGAGACCGTCTAGGTCAACCGGAACTCCTATTGCCGCCGAAACATAATATGCAATAAATACTGTGTTCTGGATTGAAGGACTCTGTAGCTCGTGTAATCACAACGTATATCGGAAAACGATGAGCGCTATGTGGTGCTGTATAGATCATCCTAACTAGTGCCATTTTGTTATAGGCATGCGTATCGCTTAACATCAGTTGAAGGTCGTGCTCGTCTGGTCGCTTCTTTGATAAAAAAATAGATAAATATATATAAAGCAATGATTAAAAAAAATTGTTAGCGATAGGGGTAGGTAAATTTATATTTAATAATGTATTGTAATAAAAGGTAACGATATTAACCCGTTACTCCTGCGTGATCCGTCAGGTCGCGGCCGGCGGTCGGGGTCAGTAAATGGGGGTAAGTGATATTAACGATACGGGAACGGGCCCCTGGTCGAATCAATGCAGCGTGGGTAGCATTATGATTTAATTTTTCTTTTGTAAGGACACTAGACTCGAGCAGCGCAGGATAGATCAAAGACCTTGAGAGTTTATGATTAGTAGTGTGCGTCTTCCAGCTAATAGTGACATGGATTATTACGAGGAAGGATCAAAAAGTAGTGAGGATAATATAATGACTATTGATAACTTAATAATTTATTTTTCTACATAGTCTCCGAGATTCTCTATACACCGAGTCTAGCGCTTTTCCAAAGCTTCAATCCTTTTCAAAAAAACTTTTGTATAGGTCCTGCAAAAAGCTTTCTACGGCATCCATCTTTCTACGGCATCGCTAGGCGCCAGATCTGGTGAATAAGGGGAGTGGTGAACCAATTCGAAGCCAGTTTCCTGAATGGCAACCATCGCAACTGGCGATCTGTGCGCGGGTGCGTTGTCGTGATGAAACAGCACCCCGCTTCGAAGTTTCCCTCTCATTTCCTCTTTGATGGCGTTCCTCAACTTAGGAATTAAAGCTGCATAATATTGACCTGTAACAAAGAATTTAAAAAAAAATTCTTATACTAAAAAACTATTAATTCTTCATTTCATATATACTTGTTTCATATATATGTATATCATATATACCATAAAATGTAATACACTAGCGTAAATTTATATAAGCACAGAGAAACTCACACAAACATATTCAGAAGTTAAGTATCTATTAAAAACCATACAGTAAGTAAAATCAATATTCCTATACATAAATAAATAATATATATATACACACATTTATATGTAAATACATACAGAGATCTATATATTTATATGTATATATGTGCTCGCTGTTCTCCGTCCGCTTTACTGACCGTAATATATAATTACATTTGAAATTTAGAATTAAAATATATCTGAGTATATCCACCCGGCAGCACATTCCCTCCCCTCCTAACAACACTCCCAAAACACCCTTTATGGAAGGAATTTAGTAAATTCATAAAAACAGGTTTTAAAGTATTAATAGGATACTTAACTATTGAGTAAATTTCCACGACTTCCTCTATGTGAGTGATTTTGCTGATGATCTTCTACAATCATCACATGTTTAATAGTGAATTCATTTCCTCCAACACTATTGGAGGGATTCGATCTTACCTGTATTAAGCGGGAATATAACCGCACCCCGTCGGGGTGTGGGGTGGTTTGCATAACGGCGCTTATGAAGGCAATCAACCCGCAATGAATTCGGCCCGGCTTGATGTCTAATCGAACGGCATCACCTGAAATTGAAATGGATCAAAGTGGAACCGCCTCCTCGGGACCTCCCGAGGACTAGTTACCTGCTGTCCCGTCAGACAGGAGACAAGCTGCTTCATCTGCTGGTAGACAATGCGCTTGTGGCTTTGTAATTAATTTAGATAATAATGAGGAAATGATAACTATTGTTTATGATGAGTCTCTACATTGAAGTACCAATTAGTTACTTGTTGCAATTAGTTGCCAGAGCCTCGTTTGTTGATTAGCAGAGTTCAACAGTTCAGGTGAGGTCGGTTTGGGTTCCGTGAGTTGTTGTGCTGGACCATCGCACTCCAGTTCACCGTCAGTATATTATAAGTTTGTTTATTATATTTTAAATAATATTTTTTTTATATAGACAAGAAGAGAACTGTCTCCGTCCGCCCTAGTAGTTCAGTGCGCGCGCGCATATACATATTATATATATGTATTGCATATATGTTTAATTTGTCTTATGTTTGTACTGTACATATAAACTGTAGTGAAATACACCGTTTAACACATTATATACATTATGAGCGGCTGTAACGGATGGTAATGTTATCATTATGAAGGACAAGGGTCTCGTCTCGCTGCGTCACAAATTGAAACCCAAGGGGGCGAACAAAGGTCGACCTGGCGAGATTTATGACCTGCTTCTACACACAATACACTACATACAAATATTACTATATAAATTACTATTATATAAATATATTACCACTACAGCAGCACAGCGGTTAACCTGTCGCTTTGTAATATAAAGGTTCCTGGTTCGATTCCCATGATAAAATCTGGATGGTGGTATATACATTGTGTCCTGCTGTCATGCATTATTGCTATGTTCCGATTGATAACATGTGATAATCAGAGTTTTAAAATGGAACATACTTCACCATCATACAGCCTTATAGTCACTTGAAATCACGTGAAAATAAGGTCAAGTATTATACGTATAATATAGAGTGTGATGTGTATATCACACACATATATATAGATGTAGAGAGGATGTAGCAGGTCCCTGCTCTTGGTGCACCCTGGTAATTAAAAAACGAGGCTCTGGCTTCCATTAACCCGCATTGGGCCAGCGTGGTGGGAAGTGGCCCAAATCCGACGGCATCTGGTGCCCGGTTATGCGGACAGCATAGGACCGATCGATGTGGGGATCTATGTGGGAGTCCTATGTCCAGCAGTGGACGTCTATCGGCTGTTGGTGGTGGATATATCAAGATCATAATGTAACTATATCCGAGCTGTTTAATATTCAACCCCTTATAAGCTTTCGGTGGTAATAATATGCTGGTGGTTAACATACACCATTAAGTGGAGACTAATTACCTTAGTATTAACGATCGTTTAAGCTTAGTTCTAGATAAATTTATAAATACTATTTAGGTTTAAATTTAGCAGCAATCTTCAGGACGATTTATAGTCAGGTCTTTCTGGAAGTTCTCTAACAACAAAAGCGATAGCTTCATCAGATGATAAGTGATAAGTCTGCTCATAAACAATCGACGCTGGTTAAGATATATACAGTACCATATTGTGCTCGTCACATTGAAAGGTAAGATATTAAGTCTTCATTACTCCAATAATATCACTGGATACAGCGCCTTTAAAACCGGAATACAACAATGTTTGAATATCACTGTTTGACGGTTGGAATCGGAGCTGCGTGGGTACTTACCTAGACCGTCTGGTAATAGACTTACCATCAGTGAAGTATCTTTAACTTGATATCATCATCATCATCTCATAGATGTCCACTGCTGGACATAAGCCTCTTTTTTTTAAATTTGCTATCAGTTGGCTTGACAACAGGTTTCTTCGTCGTATTTTTATTTCTTCTGCATGTGGTGGTTCAGGGCCTTACTATACATTTACCATCAGTCTTCTATTATTCCATTTTCAGGTCATACTCATCATTTTCTCCTTATCTATCATACTCAATTCTGCTTTCATTCTGCTTCCTAACTCTTTTTTTCCATACTTCTCTCAAGTAAAGACTGTCGCCTTATACTTATGAATATCCCCTGAAAAGGAACCTGAAAGCCATGAACCTACACTCCATTTTCTTCTCATTCCCGTTTCTACTTCCACTATTTCTAGACTAATTTTATCGGGATAACTTGATGACTAAGTACAAAAATGTATGTATACATATAGACGTCTAGATTAATTTGCATCCGGTCTGGAAGTATAATCTGGTTAAACGTCAGCTTACCGGTTAAGCTGATGCGATGCTGGAGTGATATTTTGCCGGATGAAATAAATCACGTCGTCCGACGCCGCGGAGATTTATTTCACCAAACAATCCATTTTTGATGACCGAAAAATGGCCGCCCCTTACACAAGGGCTGAAATATTAAATGTTCATACGCAGCTTCGCGTTACAGCCGACCAGCCCCGGTAAAGACACGCTGTTCTCATTCTATTGTTTACTGGGGGTAGGTCTTTGTTGCCGGAGACCGTACAGGTTCGTCCAGACTCAAGACATTATGTCTTACTGCAACTAGTGCAGTGTAATGCTGTGTATATCATATTAATCCGCGTTGGTATCGGCAGGCGTATTACTTACTATCAGGTCAGCGTCTTGTTTGTCTCAAGTCAAGTCTCAAGTCATCATAGCGTTGAATAAAAAATACTATTTGGTCCAACTATGAGCCACTGCAAAGATTATATTGTTATTAAACTACAACCCAAGTTGATAAATGAAAATCTAAGTTATAACTAAACATTCAAGTTATATCATAATCATCTTATCGACTTCATATCAAGTAAGTCCTTCCCAAGATATTCATCATCCTCATCGGCCGACAGACGTCCACTGTCGGACATAGGCCTCCCTCAAAGAACTCAAGCAAACAGCTACTTCATCGGACCATCTAGAGAGTCTGCCAAAACTGCGTCTCCTGGTGAGCGGTCACCATTCGAGGACCTTCGTCCTCGAGTCCTCGCAAGATATTCGCTTATCCATACCTAGATACAGCTTGAGTATTCAACCAGCGCTACGCTTATCATTTCGAGATATATGACGTCATACTTTACAAGTAATACCTTAATTATCTATAGTTCATCAGTAACTAAGCACAGTATAGCTTGACGGTGTGCAGAAGCAGTTAGCTGTAGTTTACTGTCCACCAGTAAACAATAAATGTAACTAAGTAACGACAAATAGAGCATTGAATCGATGGACTACTCAATTACTTTACAAGAGATTGTTTAGATGAAAAAAAGACAAGAGATTGTTATAGGAAAATGAGTCCATGTAAAGTTCTCGCAAACCGGAAGTATTTGCATACCGATCCGAGCCGACAGACCTTTCCGCTAGTTCAAAAGCTCTTTGCTCTTTCATTTAACGTTATCACGGCCCGTTGGCTGCGGAAGGAAATCGGATTCTGTATTAAAAGAAGATTCAGCTTCGGATCCATGCCTCCATACTGATATCATGAGTTTTGAAAGGTTAAAAAAAATAATGAAAAATACAAAATTATCTTAATGTTCCCACTAGTGGGACTTGAGCTCTTCTCTCGTGAAAGTCTATTACTTATCATATTAGCCAAGTGCAGGTTGGCGAATATCGAATATCACCGAAAGCTGTTATTTTTAGAAAATATCGTTTTCTGTACTCAGACGAGAAAAGTTAATTTTAATATTTAACAGTTTTCTTAAAGTTCCCACTGCTGGGAATTCGAGGCTTTCTTTCACTGGGAGACCCAAGATTATTTAAGGGTGGCTTAACTCAATAATAGATAGTCCATATAACCAGGAAGAGACAAAGAAAGAGTACTTATCACAAGCTGAAGTCTAAAAAAATATTGTATACTATGTTAATATTATTATCATCATCATCAGCTGATGGATGTCCACAGCTGGACTTTGGTCTCCCCCAAAGATTCCCACATCCATCGCGTAGAGATTCATAAAGGGAGATTTCGGCTATTTCCCACCACACTGGCCTAATGCGGGTCGGTGGGAGCCAGTGCCGGGTCTGTTGATTAACTGGATGCACCACGAGCTGGTGACTTTGGCTTGGATCCCGTGAGATCTTACATCCATCTTAATAGTACGAAAGCTATAAATAACAGGAGTCAAGTCATTGCCGTCGAATGTAAGTCTCTGGGCTCAATACCTTCCGTTGGACCCAAAATAAAAATGATTTATGGAGACAAGTTGGGATTTAATATTCGCATGATTTACTACCTTACAGTAATACAGGAATCTATTAAATACCTCCTGAAGCCTATGTAATCTGAATGTAGTTTTTTTTTAGTTTTAGTTTACTGGTGGACCGTCTAGGTCTACGACCGCAGTTCCTATTCCAGCAAATGAACAGCAATTGTATACATTACTCTGTTTCGGTTTTAAGGGCGTTGTAGCTAGTGGTATAAAAGTCACGGGATCCAAGCCAACCTCACCTTTTCGTGGTGCAGCCTGTTGATCAACAGACGAGGCTCTGGCTCCCGCCAACTCCCATTGGACCAGCAAGGTGGGAAAGGCCAGAAATATCATACGAACCTACAAACGACGGCTCCTACTGACCGGCGATACCGAAAGCCATGCTGACTGTGGACCGATCGATGTAGAGATCTTTGGGTGAGGCCTATGTCCAGCAGTGGACGTCCATCGGCTGATGATGATGATGTAGCTAGTCTAGTTACTAGGATAACGAGACTCAAAATCTGATAGTAAGTGATACGCCTGCCCTTAACAACTTGTCATTAATTAGGTTGGTATATACAGCACCACATTGCGCTCGCTGCCTTGAGACTTAAGATGTAATATCTCGTTAACCTGGTAATTTCAGCTACAACACCCTTCAATCCGGAACACAGTAATGTCTGCATAACACTGCCATCCGGAAGAAACAGGAGCTGCTCTGGTACTTACGCAGCCTCCGGCATCAGAGACCTTCCAATAAAAATCGCTTTATAGACTACATGTTGATTCTCTTTAACCCAGTTATAATAGATACAGCGTCTATCAAACAAGATAAACATTTCACAAAACTGGCACTAGTTTAATTACTTTAAGTTGTAATCGCTAAGTTTTGAAGGTTGTTTCAATATATCAATGTTCCAAGTTATTCCAAGTAACTATAGCGTTGTGGGTAATTTGAGAACGTTTGTAGTTTACTTTCTTGTTAAAATCGCTGGCCGCTCGCACAAAGTTGAACGGCGAAAGAATAAGTACGTGTACTTAGTAATAACTTTAAAGTTAACCTAACATTGAATCGGAGGTTCAAGTTATTATAATATTTGCAAACTTCACCAGGGAATAGTTAAAATGACTTAACTTTAAACGATGCTCACTCAATCTATTTATATCCAAAAACATATAAAATTGTATATTGATAGAGACTTAAATATTACTTAATCATCATCATCATCATCATCAACCGATATATGTCCACTGCTGGACGTAGACCTTCCCAAAGATTCCCACAGCGATCGGATAAGCATTAAAGGATTGTGATCATTTCCCACCACGCTGGTCTACTGCAGATTGGTGGGAGGCACAGCCATGTTAAGGGCGTACATGTCACTTAAAATCAAGTGAACGTTCCTTTCGTCACTTAATTATACATAAAAAAATACTAACATTTCGGTATCTGTATGAAAATATGATGTGATATGAGATCAAAGTAGGCTCACCGCAGTAATTCCTCAAATGAAGCTGAACAGTATACACTGAAAAGAAAGCGAACACTGCTGTGAACAGTTTTTTTTTTCTATCTCCAACCTCCAGTCGGTTCAGTGAACGGTTAACCGATTAACTGAACCGGATATATGTTTTTTTTTTAATTTACCAAAGCTACGACATGGGAGAGACGTTTACACGATATACACCCGCCTGGTAGAGAGCGGAAGAAATGGTTTGAGGACATAAAGGATACACTCCTCCTTTAAATATCATCAGGTAAAAAGCATAGCTGAGGAACCAATTGGTTTCCACAATCTGATGACCAAACTTCAGTATGAAGAGGGGGGTCTAATTATGATGATAGGGGGAAGGTCTAATGATGATGATAACGTGGCGCTTGTAAGAGTGATATAAGCTGCATCATTGTGCTCTCTTTGAGACGGAACGTCAAGTTTCATTATTCTTAATAGTTTCACTTTAACATCCTTTAAACCGGACAACAGTTTGCATACTAGTATTTCACGATAGGAACAGACTCTGCTTGTACTACCCCATCACCTGATCTGAACTAGAAATGATACTTTAAACTAATAATTGAGAAAAAGAGAAGAGTTACTTCCACTCTTCAGTAATTTCATTATCATTACGATGTGATGTTAATTGGTGATGGTAAGTACTGGTGAGACTGGTGATGACAGCACTTTCTTATCATATATGCTGGCTAGAATAATTCTTCTATCACTATCACTCTTTTCAGAGTGATCGTGGTCATCACTTCCGGTGTTGGTCGCAAGCTTAATAACACGTCGCAATCTCTGATGGTCACCATACTGGTGCATTCATATAGTGGCAACGATGATGACCCATTTACTGCCGCCTTTACCTGGTCAGGGTAGTATGGAATGCTTGATCCTGCTACTTTAGTCCGTGATAATATACGAAAAAGGCTTAAGTTATATTAGTCTTCAAAATGAGCACTAAATTACTAAAAGGTAGGTACAAGCGTTTCAATTGCTTTGTTAGAAAAAATAATTTCCTTTCATCATCGTCAGCTGATGGATGTCCACTGCTGGACGCTAGGCTAGGGTTTTCATGGGAGAATTTGGTCCTTTCCCATCACGCTGACCCAACGCGGGTTGGTGGGAGCCAGAACCTCGTTTGTTGTTTAGCAGGCTGCACCACGAGCTGATGAGGTTGGGTCCGGTTCCATGAGTTGTTACACACCTTCGATTTTCCTTGAGAATTTCCTTTTACTTGTTCTATTTCCTTACTTTTCAGATACTATCTCAAGATTTTAGTTATTTATTTATTTTTAAAACATTTATAGCGAAACCTAATTAGGTTACAATAGGCAGATTTAATAGCCTGTAGGCATTAAGTCTGCCTAGGACGTGGAGTGATGGAGTGGTGGTTAAAATAGTAAATAACACATTCTCATTGAAGCGAAAATTACTAAAGTTTCTCACACATGATACTAATATAAATAAATACTATATGTTGTTCACATAATATATAAATATATACATATATGAATAATATAGACCTATG
This sequence comes from Troides aeacus, assembly GCA_033220335.2. NCBI lineage: Eukaryota > Metazoa > Arthropoda > Insecta > Lepidoptera > Papilionidae > Troides > Troides aeacus. Next base: position 1,408,952 of record CM067288.1, read on the forward strand.
TCCAGCAGTGGACGTCTATCGGCTGATGATGATGATGAATAATAAGTATATATTAATTTTCTTTCAAGTTATTGCTATATAGAACTCATTCAGTCGATTGTTAATCGAATAATTATCTGGTTTAAAATTAAGGTTGACGAGGAAGAGAATGAGAATGAGGAAGAGAAGGAGAAGGAGAAATGAATAACAAGAAAAAAAAACTCTTGATTAGCAAAATATATTTATTATGCTGTTACAATTAAGATGAAACTTTTGCTTATAAAATTCCGTTATATGAGGAAGAGGATTTGCTAGAAAGAGGAAGTTTCACAGGAATCGGAGGAATCCTTGTCAGCTCTCTTTATTATTATTTAAGCATTTGGTACGTAAACCATGAAAACCAAAGGGTTGTTTTTAATTAGTAAATATATAGGAATGTTACGCATAGTTCTCAAAGTTAAAGGATCAAATTCCTCTATCGGTTTCAATTTGTATTGTATCCTGTCTAACCAATATTACGAGGCCATGTATTTGAATATTTGAAAGTAACTAAAGGTTGCGATATCCTCTTGTGGTCTGATGAAAAAATTACGTAGGATCTAAGGATCTATAGAACGGAAGCAATGCATCGTGCTACCACAGGAATATAATAGGGGGACCGGAAAGTAATGTCGTTTCTGCGCATGCCAATACTTGATTGTCATTTGTCAGCTCATTGTTTTGTTCAGAGGCGTACCAAAGACATTGTGAGGTTATAGTGATTTCTTTACTTATAGACAATTGAATTACAATTTTTTTTTGTAATTTTGGGTAAAATGGCCAGCCAAATACCAGAAGAGGTACACATCCGGCATTGCATGCTCTTTGAGTTTCGCAAGGGAAATAACGCAACAGTTGCTACCAAAAACATTTGCGATGTTTATCCAAATGCACTGGACATTCGTAAATGCCAAAGGTGGTTTTCCAAGTTCAAATCGGGTAATTTTGATCTTTCCGACTCGTATCGATCAGGAAGACCATCAGCGTTAGACAACGACGTGTTAAGGGCGGAAGTGGAAGCAAATCCGTGTCAGACGATCGAGGAATTGTCAAACAGTCTCAACAAACATTGGTCGACCATCCAAGAACATTTGAAGCAGATTGGAAAAGTAAGCAGAGCAGGTGTTTGGGTCCCGCATAATCTGTCCGAACAGAATAAGGCTAACCGATCAATCACATGCAACTTATTGCTTCAACGACACAACACAGAAGCGTTTTTTGATCGCTTGATCACAGGAGATGAGAAATGGGTCCTGTATGATAACCCAAAACGCAAAAGGCAGTGGCTCTCTCCAAATGAAATCCCTCGGAGTATTGCTAAGCCAGGTTTACACCCCAAAAAAGCGCTTTTGTGTGTTTGGTGGAGTATTCGCGGCATTGTTCATTTTGAATTACTGAAACCTGGAGAAACTGTTACTGCAGACCTCTACAGCGAACAATTGCAGCGAGTCAATCAATCTTTAATTGAAAAGTGGCCAGCGATTGTCAACCGAAAAGGCGTCATTCTCCAACATGACAATGCAAGACCGCACTGCGCAAGGCGAACTCTAGAAAAAATTAATGAATTGGGGTGGGAGGTGCTGCCTCATCCACCATATTCGCCCGATGTTGCACCATCGGATTTCCACTTATTCCGAGCGCTGCAACACTTTTTAAGTGGCAAAACATTTGCAAATTTGGATGATATCCAAAATGCCATCTCTAGATATTTTGCCGAAAAACCAATTAATTTTTATCGATCAGGGATTGAAAATTTACTCACTAGATGGCAAAAGGTTATTGACAATGATGGGGAATACATCATTGATTAAAAATAAAGACTCGTTAAAAATGTATGTGTTTGTATTTAGCGTAAGAAAACGACATTACTTTCCGGTCCTTCCTAACCTAAAAGTCCTTCTCATGTTAAAACAAGATATAGAGAAAAGCAGTGTGTGTGTGCTTTGATGTACACTATATATTTTCTTCATTGTTACTGTAATATATATGTATAACATTAAATTAATTATCATAAAGATATATATATCACACCCCCGCAACATTCTTTGGGGAAGAAATTTTATAAAATCCATTCTTAGCTGACCTCTAAATAGCAGAGACAATAACTACCAATTTCGAGTGTTTACGTCTAATAGTTCCGGAGATCTCGTGATGTGACAATGACTCTGAATGTATCCTTTTAGGCAGATAGTCATCATCAGCTCATACACGTCCACTGTTAGACATAGGCCTCTCCCAACGATCTTCACATCGATCGGTCCAGCGCCACCCGCATCCAGCGGCTTCTCGTGACCTTCAATCGTTTGGAGATGTACATATAGGGGGACTTGGGCCATTTCCCACCACGCTGGCCAACCCCAGAGCAAGAACTTCGTTTATTGATTAGCTGGGTACACCACGAGCCTGTGAGGTTGGCTTGGATCCCGTGAGGTGTTCTGCGGGACCCCTTACACTATAATATAGATAGCATAGATACTTAACCGTTATTTAAATAAATCGTTATATATATGTATATGGATATTCGTTATAACGTAACTAATGTTATTCAACGTAAGAGGTAGTTCGAACAATTTAAATATGCATAGCCCTCGCCGCTAACTGTGTGCGCTTTAAGGGGGCGTCAGCTTATCGTAATTACTTTTTAATTTTCCCGGATATTGCTTGTACGAAGTTTCCATAGCTCCGGAGGCGGGAGCAGCAAAAATCTAAATGTAAAATAGTTTGCTTTAACGGAGGTTTAAAAATAACCGCGGTGCGCTTTATGTCTCTAATGTTAACACGTTTTAACTGAACAAAGAAACTGTACTATACTTACTGTATTATAAGATCAAGGGTTATTAAACGGGAGATCAAAAATTTATCTCTGAAATGAGAGTTTTACTAGAGACAGTCCTCTGTGGCCAGAGATCGGCTAGGTACCACCGCAGCTGTGCGAACATTACTGTGATCCGGTTTGAATGGTAGCTAGTGAAATTACTGAGCGACGGAGAAGAAGAAGAAGCTATATATTAAAAAATACTGTTCTCTAGTTGTGTATGAATACTAATGAAGGTAGCCGATGCTCATGTTTACATACGGTTTGCAGTAATGAACGGCAGCGAGGCTTGTAATAAGGTCCCGGCCTGACTGATAACCCAATGTACTAACTAAATGAACGTTCGCGTGTCGCGACAGCTCCGACAGACATTCTACTGGTGGTGCCCGTGAACTGATCCATCAGCTACATACACTGAACATATAAAATATTGTAACACGCGTTTGGATTTAGTCGACTGAAACGATATTAAGACATGAAAACTTTATTTATTCCTCACAGTAAAAGTCCACTAAAAAAAGCTCTACTCAAGTCCAAAATCAATAGTCAAAAGCTATATACACTGGTAGTAGGTATATCAGAGACAAAGTAGTTACCACCGCAGCGCCTATTTCCACCACCAAATAGTTGTGTGAAAATATTACTGTGTTCCGGTTTGAAAGGCGTTACAGCTAGTGTATATATTGGACTAACGAGATCCATCTTAAGTTTGAGAGCGACGAGCGCAATGTGACGCAGTGTGTACTATCCTAACTAGTACTATATTGTTATGGTAAAGCGTATAACTTACCATCAAATAAGATTCATTAGATATAAAAAATCATAATTAATAAAAAATTAATTATTAATTAATAATTATCAAATGTAATCTCTTATTGAAGATTAACATTAATTTTCTCCCTCTTATAAATTAAATCGCTGTAATCCCCGCCGGAAGTTACCCCTCCCTCCTAATAATCAGTTCTAAGTAAAACCTGGTAATGCAGAGGTCAGAGATGAAGACTTAAAAAAAAAGTTGTTACAGTTATAATCTCAGTCAGATCTGTAAGGATAATTGAAAGGACACAAGGACCTTTAACATAATTCGCCATCAAAATAGAAAACTCTTTATACTATGTAGAAGTTATTTAAAAGATATTCAGTACATTTCATATATATCACCTGATAATAAGTGATACGCCCGTAGTATGACACTAGTTAGGATGGTAACAGCACCATATTAAGGTCGTCGCTTTAAGACACAAGTCTCTTTACTCCAATAATTTCAATAGCTACAGCGCCCTTCAAACCGGAACATGATAATGTTGGAACGCTGATTCAATTCTGTGCTTAGTGTTGTCTGCTGGTGATAGATTTAAGTTGTAGGAGATCTTTTAAGAAGGTAGCGCTGCAGCTATTGTAGCCGACGAATACTACTGTGCAGATATTACTTTCACCTGATCGTTACCCTAGTAATATTACTAGCTACCGATCAAACTGGAACACAGTAAGGTTTGTCGGATGCTGTAGGAGCTGCGGTGGTGTATCTAGAGGGTCTCCAGCAGCAGAGATCTACCACCAGAGACTTGAGATTGATTCATTGTCAGTATAGAAAAAGTACTAATAGGGAAAATTAAATGTGTAGCCGCTTATTCCTTTCCCTTGTAAAAAGCTCAAAGCTTCAGATCGTGACGTAGCCTTGTGTGTGCCTGTCCGTGTGTGTGTCTGTGTGTGTGTGTGTGTGAATACGAGGCCTCTGGGAACACATGAGCTAATGCCACATCACGACATTTGCGCCTTTACAAAGCTCGCGTAATATAAACTGTAAATTTTCCTTATAAATCTTTTGAAACTAAAACTCTACTCAACAAAGGCTGAATAACTTTTTTTTAATTTAAATATGATGATAATAATTAGGATGATGTACACTGCACCTGATGTGTACTGGTAATTACTGGTGGTAGTGTTTCTGTTGCTGGAGAACGTCTAGGTACCACCGCAGCTCCTATTGCAGACCACAAACAGTACAATGATTTGAAGATATTGAAATTACTGCAGTAAAGAAACTTAGCATTATATATCTCATTGTCTAGTTGTGTATATCATCCTAACTAGCGCCGTATTAAAGGCAAGGGTATCACTTACTATCACGTGAACATCCTGTTCCTCTCGTCGCTTTGTTTAGTAAAAAAAAGGATTTTTTCTGCTGTAATTTAACTTGCAGCATATATCTTCTCAACTGACAATTTTGTTCTCATTCAGAATATTTACAAAGTAGAAGTATTTGTCGTATGTATACAGCTTATGAAGACTATAGCTCAGATTGTAAAGTCTTATCGTCTAGTAAAGGCGAGGGTTCGATTCTCACTGAACGGTGTGTCACGATTCACTTCCGGTAGAAGAAAACGTCGATAGAAGACCGACGAGCATCTAGTTCAGCTTTTCGTAGACAAATGGCTTCGATGTTCTCGCCGTGATAAAACCACCCGTCCCAGCTGTGGGTAAAATTAACAGGGCTGTTTATTAACAGAATGTTTTGATGATAAAATTGTTATCAATTTTTTTTTATTATAACGATTTAATTCTCGGTTAAAGCGAGAATAACAGCTTTAATCCGGAGCGACGTCGCTAACGCCGGCTTTAAGGGATGCGGCGAAACTCTTTTAACATTATAATCTTAAAGATTAACTTATTTCGTCGGCTGTGCTTTAACAAATATCAAAAATTCTTTGTATTTGAATAAAGCTTGAAAATGTGCTTAAATTTGTGTAAGGTTTAACCGACAACTTGAAAGAGGAGTGTTAGTAATTTAACTAGTAAATGTGTGTATACATCATTTCAGTCCGAGTCTCGTAATTTAAAAAGATATGGACTAAAATTAATTCTTATATATGACAAAGCTACAACTCCTTGACTTCCACATGCTGGTAAATAATATGTCTATCTGTCTCTCTCTCTCTCTCTCTCTCTCTTCCTTACTAGCTATAATCCTATATGATGGTGGTAAATACGGCGTGTTGAACAGAGTGCTAGATCATTTTTAAAATCTCTTTTCTATTATACTATAGTGCCCTTTAATGTTTAGTATGGTAATGTATATAAGGTGGCTTCCCGCACAACTCACGGGGTCCAAGCCAACCCCACCTGGTGGTGAACCCTGCTAATCAACAAACAAAGCAATGGCTTCTACCGACCCGCATTGGGCAAGCGTGGTAAGAAACGGCCCAAATCCTCCCCATATGCACCCCTACAAACTACGGTTCTTGGTGCCCAGCGATTCCAGAAGCCATGCTCACTGTGAGGGGTTGGTAAGTCTCCGGAACCAGGGCCGTGCAGGATCTTTGTGGGAGGTCTATGTCCAGCAGTGAACCTCTATCCGCTGATGACGACGGTAATATTTATACATTACTATCTTACCTTCAGTATCCTTTAGAGGAGTCTTCACTTTTTTCTGAGTTTATTGTTGATAGGTCTCTATTTCCGGTGATCACCGCAGCTACTATCGCAGCCGACAAACAGTAGTAACATCACATAACATACAAATATTACCATGTTCCGGTTTAAAGGGCGCCGCAGCTAGTAAAGTTACAGAGGTCTCATTACTTCTCTACTCGACATTTTTTCAGAGCAACTTGATCAATGTGGTGCAGTACATCATCCTAACTAGCGCCACGTTGTGATGGGTAACACTTACCATCAGGTGCTATACTTCTGCGACCTGTAGGCGGCCTCCACTTCAAGTCTTTATTCTGCCATCGGCCGTCACTGACACGGCAGACCTAGCCAGACTATTGCCTCTTCCGCTTGCAGATTTTGACAGCTACGTCGACAACTTCAGTTCACCATAGAATCCCTTCGTTCCGGATTTTGTCCCTTACAGAAATGCCAAGCACAGCTCTCTCCATCGCTCGTTGTGCTGCTTTGAATCGATGGACCAGCTCGTTGGTGAGGTGCCATGTCACTGTGCCGTAAGAATTTAAGTAATCCGGTTCGTAAATAATTTATTAAAGGTTAAAAAAAAGGGATTTCCGGTAATCACCTTAAAAGCAATTACGTCGCGGCGACGTGCGGCGGCTCTCGTTTAACCGCAGCCTCACAAAAAGGCGTTCGCTTAATTAAAACTTGTTGTGACTTAATTTCTACGAGGCTCCTTTTAACGGCACCTCGAGATCCTGAAGGAGCAGAGCCGGCACTTCAATTTTTTTTTTAATTCAACGAAGCAATGCGACGGGCGATACCTTCACCTGATGGTAAGTGATACGGCTGCTCATAACATGACACTAGTTTAGATGATATACACAGCGCCACATTTACCTCATCACTTTAAGATATAAGATAAATCTATTTACTCCAGTAATTTAAATAGCTACAACGCCCATCAAACCGGAACATGGAATTATTAGAACAATAATTTAATTCTATGCTTAGTCTTAAGTCAGTGGTAGAAAGTACCATCGCTATTGCAGCTGACAAACAGTACTGTGCAGATATTACTGTGTTCCTGTTGGAAGGGCGCTGTAGCTAGTGTAATTACTGTGGTAACGAGACTCAACATCTTATGTTTCAAGAGCAAAATATGATGCAGTGTATAAGCCGTTAACTAGCACCGTGCGATAGGCAGGCGTATCGCTTACCATCAGGTCAACGACGAACTAGTCTCGTCGATAGATAAAAAAAAAGTATTAATATTTAAAGTATGAAAGTATCTTACCACCAGACTAATTATCACCATTACACAGACAACTTACCACCATATATATATATATATAATATGGTATACTCTCCTATATATCTATTTGAACTGCTGTTGAAGACATAAACGAAATCTGAAACAATTTCTTTCACATAAATTGGAAAACTTCATGACGTGTGTTCTCCCCCTAAATTTCACCCCCACTTAAATTTCTATTTGAAACGTTCAAGTACACACGGTATTGGGTGCTTAAGTTATTAACATAATGATTCCTTTTTAAAGTTATCCAACTTTGAGTAGACTTTCGCGGCGATCCTCTTCAGTTCAGCTACCGCACTGCATACCTCGCTTTAATGAAAGCTGGTGGTATAGATGGCAGGTTGGCATTACGCTTACTCTCGAAATAAAAAAGGAGAGGATTAGAAGGGTAATGAAAGTTGGAGACGTGGTGGAAGAAAGGAGGACGAGAGGAAGAAATGGAGATGGACTGGAAACTGCTCGAATGGACTATAGTCGTTGGTTGAGGTGGACATTGGAGTGGAGATCTCGTGCAAGCCATCGGAATGGGAAGGCCATCGAAGAAGTTGATGACAAGTGGATAAAAGATGGATGAAGAAGGCGAGGGATGGGCAGGAGTGGATAAATGGAGAGGAGGTCTACATCTAGAGACGGATCCTGTACAGCTGAAACAGAGTAATTAAAGAGCTAGAAAGAGAAAGAGTTTCCTGTTTTCTTCTCTTACATATAAAGAATTGAAGTTGTTCATTTTTATCAATTTAGAGGGGTGTGAGGGGTTCCGCCCAACATCCTACGGAACCCAAGTCAACCTTACTTGCAACCGGTGTACCCTGCTGAATAACAGACGAGGCTCTGACCACACACCAACCAGCACTGGGCTAGCGTAGTGGGCTACGACCTAATTCCTCTTAACGGACTCCAACAATCGATCGATTTAGATGTCTTTGGCGAGGCCTTGTCCAGCAGTGGACGTCTGTGGGCTGATAATGATGACGATGATCAGGTTAGAGCAAATACTTAAGTTTGTTCTAAGTTAAATTGGTTTCAACTGATCTTAGCCATGCTCTTACCCACACTATGCTTCCTGCTGTAATTACTTAAACGCTATTGTTCTTGAGAATCAAATGAAGAACCTTTGTACATCAAGAGAAGGACCTAATCTCTGCACCCCACCACCACCACCTTATACTTAACATTAACTTAACTAAGCAAAATTTCATTGTAACAATTTCCCATACGCAGGATGGTAGACGAAGGATATCTGAAATTTATTCGCAGACGTAAACCGCTAACAGTCTCCGCTCGCAGTGCTCGTACCGAAGTATAATTCACGTAAATCCGAGTGAAAATAAAAAAAAAAAAACCCGCACAACTCGCGCTGGAAATGAAAAAGTGGTTTTACTTAAAAATGGACCGCGTGTACATTGTAAAACACGTACAGATAAAGTTTATTTTTAAGTTAAATCTTTTGTGGTTAGTACAACGATATAGACAAATTCAAGTTGAAGAAGTTAGATTAAGTTAATTCAGTGCTTAGTGTTAACTCTACTTGTAAGTCTCTATCGCCGGTAACTGTTTAGGTTCCACGCAGCTATTACATACGACTAACAGTAGAATGTAGACATTACTATGTTCCAGTTCAAAGGGTGCTGTAGCTAGTGTAATTACTGGGGAAACGAGAGGGAACATCTTATATCTTAAGACGATGGCACAATGTGTTATGTATAACATCCTAACTAGCACCACGTTGTTATGGCGTATAACTTAACATCCAGTCTCCAATATTACTTTCCCTCATATAATAGTATGGTTATATAACATTATTTTTTTATTCCACGAAGCGATGGGACGAGCCTAAAGTTCACCTGATGGTGAGTGATACGTCAAAATAACGTGGCGCTAGTAAGGATGTTGACGATGCGCATTGAGAGATAAGATGTTCAGTGTCATTACTCCAGTAATTTCACTAACTACAGCCCCCTCCAAACCGGAACACAGTACTGTTTGTCAGCTGAAATAGGAGCTGCGTCGGTACCTAGTCGGTCTCTGGTAATATAGACTTACCACCTAGCTTAGTTTACTTATCGCATATTTCAGTCCATTTGGAACAGCTCCTGAACATCATGATCATGTTGTCAAATCGCGTAGTCACCAATCACTATGGAAACGCGAATTTCATTCGGATCCCGTAGCTTAATATTCAACACGTTAAACTTGAAATATTTACATAAATCTCCACGAGCACGAATTTCAGATCAGCTCCTCCAGCACGAGTTCGCATAAATTTGGTCACATAGTGGCTGATGATGAAATAGCACATAATGATGATAACAGGCCCTGGATCTGGATCCATTTTTTCCATTCCATTCCAATCAGCCGGATGACGTCCACTGCTGGACAAAGGCCTCCTCCAAAGATTTTCACTCAGATCGGATCTGGATCCACGAGCCCAATATCAGAGGAGCTGAAAGAGTAAATATCAACTTCAAGCGCTTAACATTTTCAGAAAATAGGATGTGATGATAGGTAACATACACACCATCTCATTCCTTTATAATGAGTATCTTGTAACTGTCATCATCATCATTATCAGCTGATAGACGTCCACTGCTCGACATAGGCCTTCACCAAAAACCCCCCCAACTATCACAAGATTTAAATTTCAAAACGAGACGAGGGGTCGTTCGCCTGATGTTGAGTGGTACGTATCCCCATAGCAACGTGCTGCTAGTTAAGATGGTATTTATACCACCACATTGCGCTCGTCGTCGGAGACAGGATGTTGAGTCTCGTTAATCCAGTAATTTCACTAGCTACAGCTCCCTTCCGATTAAAACACAGTAATGTTTGAACTTTACTGTTTGTCGGCTGCAGTATGCTGCGGTGGTAACTGCCACCACCACCAGCAGTAGGAGTGTAGTAAATTAATGGAAAATTTGATGAAACACTAATAATGAAGCGTTATACGAAAAGCTATATTTAAAAAAAAAAAACTCGAAATCCTTTATGAACTCTTACAAACGTGGAGATCTTTGGGGGAGGTTTATGCCCAGCAGTGGACGTTTATCGGCTGATGATGATAATTAAAAAAAATATATACTAAATACAAGCTGTTCACTGCCCGCTTTGCTAGTCGTTTCAACCCCGCCACCCCTTTTTAGGGTAACATTACGTAAAATATCTTCTTAGGTGACCTATTCTCAGTGTAAGGAATATTCGTACTAACCTTCACGTCTCCAGGTCTTATGGTTCTAGAGTTATCGTGATGAATCTCCACATAAGTGGAAAGCGTCGACTGAAAAGATTAATTAAAGAAATCAAGAAGACTGATTCCACATCTATCGAAGACCATGATCAGCGGAGATGGTGGAATAGGTCGCTGAACATCAACAATTGAATTGCTGGTTTTTCCATCAAATTCATTTTAATCGAAGAAGGACATTTTCACCCCGACGACCCTGTTAAACCCTAAAATTGCTGTTTGGAGTGTGGAGAGCCCTTATGTGACTGTCTATATAGGAGATCCGGAGATTCCTTGACACATCACGAGACCTCAGACACATATTTTTCTTGCCGTTTAAGGGTCAGGTAAGAATAGATTAGGGGTGTAAGAGGTCCGGCACAACAACTTACGGCACTCAAGTTAATCTCATCTGTTCGTGGTGCACCCTGGCAATCAACAGACGAGGCTCTGGCTCCTACCAACCCACATTAAGTCAGCGTGGTGGGAAATGGCCCGTCCTTCCATATAAACCCCTACAAACGAAGGCCTCTAGTTTCCGGCGATGCAGACAGTGTAATTCCGATCGATGTGGGGATCTTTGGGGGCGCCTTTGTTCTGTAATAGATTTATTGGATCATCATGATGAAGAATAGATTTTCCAAAGAATTGAAGAGGTGTTACCAGCAAAGCGGAAGAGGAACTTCCGGTAAGTTCTAAGATATACATAAGTTTGATTATACAATGAAGTTCAAGTAACTTATGTGACGCTTTCCATGTTAGCAAACGTTCCCCAATAAATCCAGCGGTGACGGCGGCGGTAGTTTTACTGAATCCAAAACCCCGCGGTAAGTGATCCTGTCTAATTAAAACTTTGTTGTTTATTACCTCCAGACCCTCGGGGACGGGTTCCGCAGTTCGCGACACAAATTGCGAGCTCTACAAATGCAGAACAACCGATTCGGTCGAAGCTTTACAATGCAATTTGTAAGTTCACGCGCACCGCCGCGGCGTCCGCGGTTACACTTAGCTCATTTATTCAACTCTTCCGCGACGATACAGAGTAACATTTGTAATGAAAACAAAATAATGTTACTGTAAAGTAAATACAATTAGTATTCAAGCTACCTTATGATAATGACGATGATTAATATTCAACAGACACAACGTACACACATCTATGTATTTACGCAACGCTACACCTCGCGGTATGCTTTGAAAAAAAAAAACAGAAATTTATTAAATATATATTAAAACCTAACTAAACTAGAATACAATGTACCTAGTTTAACAATAATAATAAAATCATTAAAATTTATTTTCTAGGATGTTAATACACGATTTCTTTAGAAATACTAAATAACTATGTGATGAAGAAAAAGGAGTGTTGTTATTGTTCTTATCCTTAAGTTTAATGTAACAAAAGAAAAAAAATCGTAGATATACCACCAATGAGTATTAAATATTGGTTAAAATAACACCTCAATAAAACTATTACTAGATTTATTCTAAGAAGCGACGAAAGGAGCAAGGTGTTCACCTGATGGTAAGTGATACGCCTGCACATGACTAGATAGAATGGTATACACAAGATCATATTGCGTCGATTTAGACATAACATGGTGAATCTCGTTACCGCAGTCATTATACTACAGCGCCCTTCAATCTGGAACACAGTAATGTTTGTCGGCTGCAGTAAAAGCTGTGGTGGTAACTAATTAGATGGTCTTCGGCGACAGAGACCTACCACCAGTATCCTTTATCTTGAACTGTTGTATATAATCTAATTTCATAAATAAATATTTTGTCTAAAATACAGAAGAGTAGTATAAAACAATCATCATCATCATCATTAGGTGGACCCTTCACACCGAAACTTGGCGATCAGATTGAGAAAACCAATTCGATCCCCATCTATTCCTATTAACTGATGGTATGGAACACGCCGTGGGTCAGCAAATCAAGTGGAATGGGAAGTTGCCAAAATCAACTCGCCGGCATTGTGAGTCGCTAATGGCGAGCTCCGTTCGGCTACGGAGCTACGATGCTACGCCCGTAGCACACGAACCATTATCCGTAGCAGACGTAGCATTTTTATCGTAGCCAATAGCGGGATACGACATGTTGTTTTATCTGCGAAAGCTTTTAGTTCCGCCTAGCTTCTTAATGTAACAATGCCGATAACCGTATTCGAAGATAGGAGTCGGTTTTAAAAGAATAGTACATCTGTAATATTGTATTCTTCAAGGGGAGAAGGAGATAGACTCTATAGAGATGTGGTGCTGGAGGAGAATGCTCGGAGTATCGTGGGCTGAATGTCGTACCAATGAGTCTATACTTCGAGGACTCGGCATGTAGCGGGGCTTATCATCTATGGTACAGTCTCCTATCTTTGCCATTATTAGGGGAGGTTTTGATTGAGCGACTTGTGGTCCAGGGAAAGGTTGAGGGTACCAGCCATGAGTAAGAACGCCTATGAGATGGACTGACTGACACTATATGAATGCACTAGTAAGGCGGCCATCAGAGAGGAATAGCGACGTGTTGTTAAGCTAGCGACCAACTTTATGTGATAATCACGACCACTTTTTCAAGAGTGATACGGACGAAGAAGAAGTCATCTGTAATATATAATATGCGATCAATTTCATCATCATCTTCATCAGCCGATTGACGTTCACTTCTGTATTTAGGCCTCCCCCGAAGATCTTCATATCGGTTCCACCCTGCGCATTTGTATGGATTCATATGGTGGGATTTGGGAATTTCAGGAGAACGAGTCAATGAGCGAGTGAATGAGTGAGTGAGTGAGAGAGAAAATCAATGAACGAAAGCATGAATTAATGAATAAACAAATGCACAAATGAACCGATCAATGAATGAGGAAATGAACATACAAAACTAAACACAATAACTAAATGATCAAATGAAGAATGAAATGAAGAATGAAAAATTAAAAGATGGCGGAATGAATAAATAAACGAATGAATGAAGAAATGAAAAATTTAATTAATGAATGAACGAGTAAATGATATATAGGTAAATATCATAAGAATTTTTTTTTAATTGTCGTGGGGAATTCTTATAAAACGATACCCTACTTCTGGGGCGAAGAATAGGTTGTGTGGTTGACCCACTAAAATCTCTTCGGTGGTTATCATCAGCACGTTGCTAGAGGTCCCGGGGGGTTCCAGGGAGAGCTGCAGCATACTCGATACCCTCGCATTGGTACGACAAGCACTAGACCACCTCGTACTTGTCGTTATCATTACAAGCTTAAGATAATTTTGTAACAATCATTCCTCACGTTATGTCCAGCGCAGGCAGTCTACCGGCTGATGATGAATGATAGTAATGATTCATTAAAAAAAAATATCTATTTTTTTAAACTTAATGAGTTACAAGAGATAAAATTAATTATATTTTTTTAACTTAATCATTTAGTTAACGGTAGACAAAATTTTTAGGTTACGCGAAAACAACAAAGAGTACTTTTGAACGTAATGAGGGTTCATCATCATCTCAACCGATGGATATAATGAGGTCGATTTACTTAAAATAGAACTTAATAAATTAAGTTAGCATTTAACAATGCTAATTAGGACGTATATTTTTATTGCGTGAGAAAGCTTTTATATTTTTAGCCGTTAGAGGAAATAATGAGGAACAATGAGTTGTTTGCAAGGAAATTTGTTTGTAAATGGAAAGTATAAGGGGGATGTGTCGTTTTAGCAGAAATTAGAAGAAATTAATGGTTTTTCTTATTTCTTATATAAATATATTTATGTATATATTAATATTAAGTTTGGATTTTTATTTAACTTGCGTGGAACTACAATTTGAGTACAATGTCAATGGTAACCTATGGTCATACTTTCAAGTGACGTAGTAAATCTTCAAAACATACCCTGTTGTAGTTCAATCCTCTTAAACCCTTCTTGGTGAGCTTCTTCAGTATTTTAAGAGTCTGCTTCAAGAGCAAAGTACATCTTTACACTCTTACTATTTATTTATTTATTTAAATGGACATCGAGCTGTTACTTATACAGGACTTCTCATATCCTTGATCATATTAAAAAAAGGAATATTAACAATGAAATGGAAGCCATGTCTAGTTCCGTCTCAACTTAGTTATTAAGCTTTTTAATCTCTTTCAATATCCGGTTTAAAAAGTTTCCCTATTTATAATAAAGCGCGACAGCCTCCCCGCAGTCGGCCGGGGTGCACGCGATGCATAATACAGTTTATTTGCATAAATTCCCCGCTTCATCTAAGCAAGCCTGAAATATTTATGTCGAAATCTAAATGAAATTCCGCTGAACTGCATCATGTCGGCTTGCTTGTTGAAATTGCGCGAATAACTTCCCAGCGGTGGGCGGGCGCGGCGGCGGCGACAGCCACGCTGCGAATGTGTTCATAACTAGCTTCTAGACCACCTAGACGTCTTAGGAATCGTTTTACAACTGATATTAATATAATTTCACAGGTCGAATACCGTCTAAATACGTGCAAATATAACTGTATTCCGGTTTGAAAGCATCTGCAGCCATTTTAATTACTGTGGTAACGATACTCAACGTCTTATATCTCAAAGCGATGAGCGCATTGTAGTGCTTGCCTCTATCATCCTAACTAGCTCAATAGTGTTGTAGGCGGGCGTATCACTTAATATCGGGTGATCGTTCCGTTCCTCTCGCCGCTTCATTATATATATGATTTATATAAGCTTTTATCTAACATATTTAATGCTATTTGGGAGAGCTTTTATAAGTTATATCTGAGAGAGATATTCAGGATATGTTGACGAGAACTTTATTTGAGTTTAATATAAAATAATTACTTTCAATGGTTTTATTTATTCATTTGTTTGCTTAGAATGTCTATTGTGACACTTAAGTAACAAAAGGCGGACTTGACGCCCGTGGGCATTCCCTACCAGTCAACCTTTGAAGCGTTGAGAGAGAAACTATTTTATATTTATTAGTAAGTTTTTATCTTAGTTTTGTTTCAGTCGCTGACGTAACATCCCTGTGGGATAAAAGCCTTAAAAGAGGGGATGAATGTAAAAGATTTATTTGTAAGTAAATGCTTTATATGTAAGCGAGTTTGAATGACGGAGGTGGAATGTTAACTGACACCGAAAACTTATCGCCTGCAATCAGCAAAGTGTATTTACATGTCACTGTGCACGAATACACAGCTCCGGCATTCAAAGGCGCTGCTCTTTTGATTTTACGTTTCACGCTTTACCGTCTCGCGGAGGCAACCACTTTTGGGAATAAAAAAAAATAACACAACGAATGCTGAACTCGAAAGTAATTTCACTTTAATGGAAGCTCCCGTTTGATTGGCGACCTCGTTCAACTGCACTTGGATCGCTCGCCGCCGCCGTGGGAGTTTCACTTGGTTTGTTTCAAAGTTTACTTTTAGTAATAGTATGGAGGAAATAATTAAAAAAAAAACTCTTACTCTCTTTACTTACTCTTACTCTATTTAGTAACAATAATGTAAAAAGGACACATTCAAAACGTGTCCTTTTTAAATCATTAGTTCCGTCTAATGACGATAACTCCTTTTTTATTTCTCTCCCACCATTTCGCTCTATTTTAGACAGTTTGAGTAATGTTGGATGTTACATTATCCTCAAACACTAGATGTCCACTGCTGGGCATAGCCTCCCCCAAAGATATCCACATCGATTGATCCTGTGTTACCCGCTAAACCATTAGGCACTAGGAGTCGTTGTCTGTCAGTGCGGGTTGCTGAGAGCCAGAGCCTGGTTGGTTGATTTACAGGGTGCATTATGAGCAGGTGAAGTTGGCTTGGACCCTTTGAGTTGTTGTGCCCCTTACACCCCTTAATTAATTACTTTAAAAAAATCTGTACATGTCAAAATAGTGATTCAATAGTCCTGATTCTTGTCATGAAACTTCCAAGTCTCAGAAGTGAGCATTTGAATAGTCCTGTGTATTATTAGCGTTAACTTCGTCGTCTACATCCGTCTAGTTTTCAACTTCAGTGTTACGTGAACATCACTTCCGGTATCGTAAAGTCCAAAATAAATTCGCAAGGATGACTCAAGCCGTATCCCTGTCAAAGTGTATTTCCGTTAATGTGTTCGGCTGCGGTTTTTGTACGACGGAAGTTCCTCTGGAGGCTTTCACGTTCTTTACATTAAGTAATTTTGATCCTGGTTTAAACTAGAGAATGCTGTATGTATGGTTGTTACTTAGTTTGAGTATTCCGAGCTGGGCTGGACAGCCTTGAATACAGGCACTGGATGTCAGGCTTACGGTGTTCCACAGGATACATTTCAGAGAGCATCATGTAATTCTTCCATCCCCTACTCACCACATCACGACAAGGCTTATAGTCATCGTCCTTTAATGGTAACCATCCCTAGTTTGCAATCAAAGAGGTTTAACTCCTCCTTTTTAATAAGAACAGCAAAGAAGTGGAATAATATTCCAGGTTTGGTGTTCCCGTAAAAATATGATGTGGTTGTCTTCAGGAGCGAATAGGCTGTTACTAGGTCAGGGCGCCTTACCTAGGATAGACCACATTACCACTTCACACCAGATGGGATCGTGACACGTAGTCATGTAATGAAAATTATGTTAGGTGTGATTTCCGGGTTACGATTTTAAGGGTATATGGGGTTCCGCTCAACATCCTACGGAGCTTAAGTTAATCTCATCAGCACGTGGTGCACCCTGCTGAATAACAGATGAGGCTCTGACGACCCACCAACCCGCACTAGGCCAGATTACTGGGCTAATGTCCAATTCCCCTCATTGTACTCTAGGAGATCTTTGTAGGAGGCCTATACCCAGCAGTGAATGTCTATCGGCTGATGATGAACTATAAGGCCTGGAGACTTGAAATGTGGTAGGAATATTCCTTTTTCCGGGCATAGATCAGCAAAGAAAGAAGAAAAAGGGTTGCGAGGGTATTACAGTCAGCAAGGGGAACAACTAATAGTTATATAAAAGAATGTTTTCGTATAAAATCCGTCAGCTTGGTCGTGTCTTCGGGTAACGGAGACGCAGCATCCTCTCAGATGCAAGAAATATACGAGTATAGAAGTTCAGATAAATGTTTTTTTTTTATAAAACTTAATCTATAATACTTTATTTCAAAGCAAACAAAGTTAGGAATGTATATCTAAGTTATTTGTTATTCCTTGTGTGAAGTTTTCAGTTTGTATGTATGAGGGTCTGTTGGTTAACTTTAAAATAGATCTTCGATATATCTTTATAGGGGTGTAAAAAGTCTCGCATCACACTCACGGGATCCAAGCCAACCTTACGAGCTCATGGTGCACCCTGCTGATCAACAAACGAGGCTCTGGCTCCCACCAATCCGCATTGGGCTAACGTGGTGGGGATCAGCCAACATATGGTTTCTCACACACGTGGAGATCTTTAAGGGAAGTCTAGGTCCAGCTGTAGACGTCTATAAGATGATGATGATTTTACAGTATGGTATTGTTTTAATAAATTCTTCTTTGAAGGATAGCTCGCTTTAAGATCCCATATGAATCCTTACCCGTTGTGGGGAGCTTTGGGAGAGGCTTATATCCAGCAATGGACGCCTAGCTAATAATGATAATGAATAATGGTATCTTTATATGAAATCGACAACTTTATGTTGCAATGTATATCATCATCATCATCAGCGTATAGACGTCCACAGCTGGACATAAAGCTTCCTCCAAAGATCTCCACATCGAGAAAAATCTGAAGTGAAATATCAAGTTGTGTGATATCGGAACTTTTATATTTTGATTCATGCGATGTGTTATTGTTTGTTGAAGTTCCACTTCCGTCGAGCTTTTCCATTGGGGAGACAGTAAATGATGAAGTGGAATAAGCTACTGCAGTTTTACTTCTTATTATATATACTGATAGATGATGAGAATATCTTATATAGTTTTTAAAACATATAGTGTTTAATATGAAGTATGAGAATTGGTTGTATTATTACAAGTACATAAAGACTATAATCTGCAGCAGGTCTCTGTTGCTGGAGACCATCTCGTTAGGTATTACCTTCAAGCAGTAGTGTGCAAACATTACTCTGTTCCAGTTTGATAGGCGTTGGAGTTAGTGTGATGACTGAGGTGGTGGTATTACGTTCACCCGGTAGACAACCGAAGAAATGGTTTGAGGACATAAAGGAGCGGGCCGGGTTTAAATACCATCAGGTAAAAAGAGTGGCTGAGGGTCGAATTGGTTCTGTCAATCTGATCATCAAATTACAGTTTGATGAGGGCACCTAATGATGATGAATGTAATTAGCTTCACTGTTAGGGCTTGGCGTATCACTTAGTGTAAGGTGAATGTCCCTCTCGTCCCGTCGGTACAGCTAATAAAAAAGACCGTAACATACAATTAGATTGGAAATTTGTCTGAAATATACCTTGGGAGCGACCGCAACCACAATGGACTTTCTATAACAACCGTTACTATAGCAACCGCATACATAATAGCGGAAGCAAATGTTTATCAAAGTTAATTACAAGTTAATTGATGAAGGATCTATGAAATTCGAAATATAATTAGCCTATAACCATCTACATTCTCGTATCGATCGATACATTCACTTGTTTTCACGTGATTGGCGAACAAACGAATCTCACTTTCATTATAATGTATGCAGATATATAGGATTCTCGTGCCTGTAACAACGTGGCGATAGTTAAGATGATATACATTAGACCACGTTGTCGCCGTCACCTTAAGATATAAGTTCCGGATAAGGAGAAGATAAGGATAATCTCTTTATCCCTAGTAGGTAGTTTTACTAGCTACAGCTCTCTTCAAACCAGAACACAGTAATGTTTGCACAGTACTATTTGTCGGCGGTAGGAGCTGACAGAGGAATATATTAGAAAGTAGATATAAGTTTATATGTAAAATATATAAAGATATGTGTTTGATGAATTTAAGGGAAGAATGGGATGGAGAATAGATGAGAGTGATAAGAATGAAAGATAAGAACTGTACAAAAGAAGAAGAGGGTGGAAGAAGAGAATGAGGAAGTATTAATTAACAATGTAATCAAACCAAAAGGGTGAAGTTCACGCTTTCAAATGACTGTGGGAACGAGTATATATACATATATAGATATATGTATATATATAATAAAAAAATGGAGCTGCTGTGGTACCTGGACAATCACCATCAGAGGCCTACGTGGAACTGCAAACATCTTTCCAAATTCCGTTTATGAACTAAGTGTGTATAACTCTACGCTCGCGTGAAATACTTTCACTGCAAAGAGACAAAAAGGAGCCCGCCGGAAACGGAGTTCGTTAGTTTTAGCGAGGCGGCGAAAAAAAAAAATATACCGTCGAAAGGGTACAACAACAAAAAGACACACCCCCATTCTTTATTTTACAGCGCAAAAAAAAATGTATAACAAACTGCTTTTACTTTTGTACGTTTCAGCGCGGAACGAACGGGAAATGTCCTTGTTACTGTATACAATTAACTTTGAATGTGACCTGTGACTGAGTAAACAGCACACTTTTTTTATTATGTAACAGTTAACACAAGAGTTCACTTGATATTACGTGATGTAATGTATAAGCATTGATCATATACACACAGGGAAATAATTAAAAGACTATCTTAAAACTGCTTTATTCAGATTTCACAAATATTATCTTTGTATGTGGCTATACTTAGAATACTTAGTTTTTTAAGTATTTTCCTCTTTAACTTCAGCTTAAGTTCAATTGGAATCGAACCCGCACCAATTGATAGTTAAACCGTAGTAACTAATCATTTGAAGCACATTAACTTTAATCACTTAACATTCTTCGGCGATTTGAAAGAAAATTGTTCTGATTACTTATAAGCTATGTTAAAGCACTCGACTTCGTAAAAATATTGATCTTTATAATATATACAGTAAAGATTTCTAAGCTTATTCAAGTTAAAGCTTTTCCTAACTTAGTTATAGCAATACTTTCGGTCCCGGAATCGGAAACTCTTATATTAAGATCGCGTTGCCGATAAACGGTGCTTTGAGTGATTTATAGAGCTTAACCGCTGGCATCCGACCGCTTGTTGTACATAAAAACAATTAAGTTACGTTTAAGTAATCTAAGTAAGTACATCGGTGTATCGATGAACGCTCACTGAATGCACGATTTTTCAATTTTATTACTTAAATCTAGATATATACTTAGTTACCGGTTCGCTTTCCTAATATAAGATTACACTAGAAATATGTTTGAAATATTCCTTGAGAGCAACAGCACATGAGTTTCTACAGCAACCGTTACTATAGCAACCGCGTAAACAATACGTAATAAAAATGTTTATAAAATGTAATCATCTCATCATCATCAGTAAGCTTAGGATTATTAGTTAATAATATATATCCTTGTTAGAATATTCACATTGCATACTATGTCCATTCCGTTGAAACTAGACATCCTTGAAACGAGATCGTAATTGTTTTAAAACTTATGTATTGTTTGGTGGTATAGTCGTCGTGGTGGTGATTCTAGACAGCGTTCGAGTTTATCTACCGTCACAGAATCATCCATCCATTATATGACCGTTTGCAATTGTTTGAAGTGGAGGAAGGGAAAGGGATGTAAGTGGTCCCGTACAACAACTCACGGGACCCAAGCCAACCTCACCTGCTCGTGGTGCACCCTGCTAATCAACAGACGAGGCTCTGGCTCCCACCAATTCGCATTGGGTCAGCGTGGTGCTAAATGACCCAAATCTCCCCATATACCCAGTGATATCGGAGGTCACCTTCTCCTTAAAGTGCCTCTCCAGCTAGTGAAGGTCGGCGATCAGCACGGTACAGTCCTTTCTGTTTCTGGTTCGGCGGAACTATTCAGACGCCTCAGATACACCAGTCCATTCCCTGTTATTCCTCAACCATGACGTTATCCTTGTCCCCACTTTTCCGATTTCTGTCGGAGGTCATGCTGATTGTATATGGAGATTTTTGAGAGAAACCTACGTCCAGCCGTGGACGTCTATCTTCTGATGATGTTGATGAAGTGAAGGAAGTCTTTGTGCGAAAATCAGCAGGTTTTGATAATAAATAGCTTTGACTAGTGAGGGGAAGCGCGAGTCCCAACAGTGGGAACAATAAGAAGGCTATTTCATTGGCAATAAAGTAAGGGTTTAAGCATTAGATTTATATCATTAATTCCTGAAATAGTTTTTTGGAGTTTTTCTGCTTGAACAAGTGTAATCTCGCTCAAGCACCGGCTCGTACAAATTTTATTCGCCCACTGTACTTACCGATCGCGTGACGGCGGGTAGTAATGCTTTTCAGCTTAGAGTACCGCAGTTTGAATCCCGAAACTACCCCAATTTCTTTTTAATTTAACGACCACACAAACTCTATTGTAGATCTCTCTCTGATGGAGACTGTCTAAGTTGAAATTGCTTTGGAAAGCCGGAAGTAGACTCTTGCGATTCACTGATGATGTATTTACCATCTTCCCCTAACAAAGAGTTGCTAGTTTATTAAATATAATATTAAGTCAGAAAGTATGTTAGTATATATATTATATTGAATGTGACCACTGCTGGGATTCGAAGCTGACTTTTGCGATGATTTCAAAGCTTTTTTTGGACTATACAAATAAAATGTATCTTTCTACAAATTAGTCGGAACCCTCAACGTATCTATCATCTCGCCCTTAACCGTTTTTTATTAGGCTATTCGGTTTCGGAACCCTAAAAAGGTTTCGTAAATAGGTTTCCATCCTAAATCTAAAGCTTCGACCGGTAATAAGGATAAGTATATAATCAACCGTATAAGTTAACAAATAAGAGCAATTTTCGCTCGTAACGTTTCCCTTTTACGTAAGCTTTTAGTAAGGGTAGTAATTTATATTTTTTTTCTTAGGGAAGTATCGAATGGTACGTTCGCAGCATTCAGTTTTTGTACTCACTTTTCAGCGATAGTTTTCACTCAGAATTTTTAACTTTTCTCTTACTTTTTGTTACATATTCTTAATAGTAGTTATTCTTCATGCTAATTCTTCTTCTTCTTGAAGTGCCTCTCCAGCTAGTGAAGGTTGGCGATCAACATGGTACAGTCCTTCCTGTCTCCAGTTTGGCGGAACAATTCGGACGCCGTTAATACGCCAGTCCATTCCCTGATATTCCTTAAACATGACAAATACTAATACTTCAATTGAAAAAAAAAAAAAAATTAACAAGAAAAAGCCTTTATATTTTGATCATTAATTTGAACCCGCAAATCCTAGATCCTTTCAATCTCCTTCTACGACAGGCAGGGATTATCTTAGTCCTATTCTCTCTAGCCCGAGACTACAGATTTGGGTAGCAGAGACTTAGAGTACAAGACAAGTTCCGGTTAAAGTTATGTTTTTTTAACAGTTTCTACTCATCCCTTGTTTGTTTTTTTCACGAAATATAATATCCTATGTATCCATTTCTATTCGAGGATCTGTCGATTTGTTCAGTAATGTCACCAGCCCCAGCGAGGAGTTTGATAAATTGACAAAGTTGGCAGAGACGAGCCGCCGATTCGCAGCCTTACTATTGTGGTTTCAATAGTGCGTTATGATGCCTTCGATGTTAGATTCAATGGAAGGCACATATAATATATGATGATTAGTGATAAGGAGGGTGTAAGGAGACCCACTGGATGCTATATATATCTTTGGAGAAAGGCAGTGTCCAGCAGCGGGTGTCTGTCGGCTGATGATGATGAATGTGTCCCACAAAACAACTCACGGGTCCGAAGCCAACGTCACCTGCTCGTACACCCTGCACTAACACTAATAAATCAGGCTCTGTCTCACCAACTCGCATTGGGCCAACGTGGTAGGATATGACCCAAACCACCCCTTATGAACCGTTCAACCACGTAGATCTTTGAAGAAGATCTATGACCAGCAGTGGACGTCATATTGAGATATACAAAGGCTTGAACTCAGACAAAAGAGCTCGCTCACAAAATTGGTAGTAGGCACTATTTCTGCAGTCAAACAGTAGTGTACTCTCTTCAGGTTTGAAGGGCGCTGAAGACTATGATCTTACTAGGGTAACAACCCTTAACATCTTACGTCTAGGCGAGTACTATGGCGTTATGTATATCATCCTATCCCACGTTATTATGGGCAGGCTTGTTACTTACCATCAGATTAACGTCTCCCTATCCTTGCCGCTTTATTGAATACAAAATATTTATATATGACTATATCTAGTAAAATATCCTCTATTCTTCTTTTGCTTCTTCCTCTGTCTTTCTCCCTTCCGGTGTAAGAGTTTAAACTGTACATACCTCTGTTGTTAAATCTAAGAAATGTTCTTCCTTTATCTTAACTTGAACCTTTATCTTAAATATTATCTTGATTTTAGGTTTTGGTTAATTTTAGGTCTTATATATAGATTAGTTGTTAACTCCTTAGTTAGTAGTTAACTCCTGATTATAGCTTGTCTCGCTTTGATAAATATATTTTGTAGTATTACTGTCGATATGTTTTGATTTTAGTACATAAATATATTTTATACTACAAATACTACATTCTTTTAGATACTAGCTTTGAGTTAGCTAAGTCTTCCGGTTTGTTAAGAGACAACTCTTCTTATCACAGCTGTTCCATCACCCACTATACGCTATTAGAGCAGTTCGAGGTTTGCATATCGCATCCAGCGACTCGCACGTCCGTTCCGCCGGAAATACGATGTCGGAACAAATGCTAAACGTTCCCTCCCCCGTCGATGCGGAGGACCGCTAATGTCCCCCCTCGGCTCTTCCTCCTCCGGGTGTATTAGGTTTCCGGCGACTGGCTCCAGAGAAATATTCAACGATATCTGTCAGCGATAGTAGAAAATGTCGTTGGAGTGTACTGGGCGCGCTGCGGGGCCATAATTGCCCCTCGCATTAGAAACTGGAGCTCCCTCGATGAGCTCCTCGTCTCCAGATTTTAAAGTACGAATCAGTTCAGCGCTGATTGACTTCAGTAATATTTTAACTACCATACCCATGCGCATCAGATGTTCTGTGGGTATTATTAGCGGAAGATACAGCCGTCTCTTCATGAGCCTCTATATCATTACATTTCTTTAGTAATTGAAAGCGTTGAAATGTCCTTACTGTCTTCCAGTTTGAAAGTTGACTAAAGTAAATCCAATTTTCAAATCTGAATGAAGCAAACATTGATATAGAGTATAATCTGGTAAATCTAGAAGAAGATATGACTTTGGAAGATCGATCGAAACTTGAATGAGATTATACAGTGAAATTAGCGATAACATTTTTTATTGAACTAAAGCGACGAGACTAACGAACGAAGTCTCGTTACCCCGGTGACAGGAACACAGTATTCTTAGCACACTACTGTTACCTAGATACTAGATCTAGATCTCCGAGGTCTACCGACAGGTTATAAATAAAAATAAACTAGCAGTATGTGGCGTTAATTATTCCTAATACTTTGTGAAGACCGTTCAGTGGGAACCGTTAAAGTCCGCGAATGTCATTGAAACTTTATTATGGCCACATTCGAGCTGGTGACTTTATTGAGGTATGCTCAGGAGTCGTTCGGGTCCCGGCATCACGGTCGTTCAGTTTTACGAGAAATAAAATGCTCCACTAACATACCGTTGGGAAGTATTCGAAAGCCATTCGGTCCGCGGCGACAATCTTTATGCTTCAGATCGTAACTTCCTTCACTCGCATAAAACCCGACTCCAGCTTCCTCTTAAGTAAAACGGCATTGGCAGATGCATTAACTACTTCACTCTTTCTGCTGCCAAACAGTTATTTGTTACTCTAAACCACAGCTAGCCCACTCTTTATTCCCACTGCTGGGACTCAAAACCTCTCACCAAAGTATAAGATCTTTAACTCAAATTAAATTAGGACCGTCTAGGTACATAACACCGCAGGGCCTATTGCAGCCGACAAATAGTACTACGCAAACATTACTGTGTTCCGGTTTGAAGGACGTTGCAGTTAGTGTAATTACTGGAGGAAGGGGAGTCAACATTCCATGTCTCATGGCGAATAAAAAGCTATGTATACCATTTTGACTAGTGCTCCGTTGTTAGGGGCAGGCGTATCATTTATGTTTGGGTGAACGTTCCACTGAACTCATCGTTTCATTGAAAAAAAAAAGGAACCGGAAAAGAGACTGTAACAGCATATGAGAATGAGGAGTACGGAGTCTTTGGTTAATGTCAGCACACACTGCTCGAATCCAGCTGCTTGTCGCGACCTTCAAATCATTGGTCCATCTTAGGGGGTGAGAACTCCAAGCATCTACCATTATGCGGCTGCCACTTAAGGACCTTACTACCCATCGGCTGACAGTCCATCGAGCAATGTGTCCTGCCCACGGCCACTCAGTCCAGCAATCTTTTGGGCTATGTCGGTGACCTTAGCTCTTCTGTGGATCACGTCATATGTCATAGCCTTTTTCTAAGGCCCATGGTATATGGTCACGTCTTGGAACCACAAGTCAACTCTTGACGTGACCTTCGTTACAAGATATAAATGATCTTTCTATTTTCTTGGCAGTTCGCTCTCAATCTTCTCGATTGCTCTCCATCAACTTCATCAGCTGATAGACGTCTACTGCTGAACATAGGCCTCCCTCACAGATGTACAAGTATGTAGGGGCTCATATGGGAGGATTCGAGCTATTTCCTACCACGCTGGTCCAGTGCTGGTTGGTGGGAGCCAGTTTCGTCTGTTGATAAGCAGGCTGCACCATTTTTTGGTCACCTTCGGCTTTTGGAGAGGTCACGGAATCTCCGTTCGGACTATAACCTTGGTCTCGCTAACGATGTGCTGGAAGAGCATGTCCCGGGGGCTCTCTTACGCAGACCCTACCAGCCTCGTGAGCTTAAATGTTGGGAGACAATGTCCGGATATCAGCCTTCTCAAAGTCATTTATAAGGCGATGAGAACCCTCATTCATACTGCCAACAACCAAAAGGCTTCATTGAAGTCTAAGACGCCACGACGTCTTTGTCTCCGAGTGGGACCTCTCCTATCTGGACACCTTATAACTGAGCTCCAGACCGCATGCTCCACCTGCCGACACATCAAAAGAAACTAAAATATTTCATCTAACAAATATCCGGTTCGAGTGAGTGTAGCCTCTCGCGGTATGCGGGTAGAGGCGGCTATCCCCTGCACCTTCCATCCACTCCACAGTGACTCCTCCGCGTTATACTTTTATTTGTTGGATTATGCCCGGCGCTTCACCGAAGTAGTTTTCTCGTTAAGTTTATTATTAACTTGAGAGCCAAGCACCGAGTTCCTATTTACGAGCTCGCAGCCAACTTCAATTAGTGTCTTTTTAACCAAGTTACTGCTGCAGGATCACGAACCTGGAGTGCTTTTGACGCGACGCAGGATATTTATGTGATGTGATAAAATAACATCCTTCATAAATCTTCTCGAAATATAAAAGTCACTTCTGGCATAAGTTGCTCTGAACATCCTGTATGTTAAGTAGAAACTTGCCCAGCGGTGGAAGTCTGTTAACTGATGTTATGATTGTTGATACTTCGCATCCGTTATAACCGTGGGGTTTCCGCAGAACAACTCACGGGATCCAAGGCAACCTAACCAGCTCGCAGTGCACCCTGCTATCCAACAAACGAGGCTCTGGATCCCATCAATCCGCATTGGGCCAGCGTGGTGGGAAATGGCCCAAATCACCCCATATAAATCCCTACCCGATCGTCTAGGAATCTTTAGGAGAGGACGGTGTTCAGCAGTGGATATCTATCGGCTTATGATGATGATGATTATCTTAATGCATTAGAATGTTTACACTACACGCTTTAAGACATTATAGGTTAACTGCTGTTCGGGAATATCTATGTTTTTTTTCTATTAACTTTTTTTTTTATTCCGAGCGGGACCTTCACTTGATGGTAAGTGATACGCCCACCCATAACATGGCGTTAGATGGAATTGTATACATTACACCAAACTGCAATCATTGTACTCGTTTTCTTGAGACATATAATGTTGAATTTCGTTACCCTAGTAATTACACTAGCTACACCGCCCTTCAAACCGGAATACAGTAATGTTTGCACACTACTGTTTGGCGGTAGAGATAAGTGCTGCGGTAGTACGTACCTAGACAGTCCTAATTTAATTTTAAAATCTTATGCTCTTGTGAGTGGAGCTTTCGAGTACCAGCTGTGGGAAAAAAGAGTGGGCAAGCCGTGGTTTAACATATACAAATACATCGTCCGTATGTATTGTACTGTACTGTATTCTATTAAAGAATACAAGACAGACGAGCGGCGGAGTAACAACATTTATTTAAATTTAAGTTACATCCGGCGGCGCTGGTTTTATTTCCAGCTGGAAACGGAAACCTGAAGTTATTTTGCAGGTGTACGGCGACCGATCCACCTGCACACTTGACTGCTTGCAGCGGGGCACACTGCTGCCTTCAGATTTCTTCAGACATTCAATTCCGAATCGGATATTGAAACACAACACGAGCATTTGAAAACATAAAGCCCGCCGCTGAAATCTTTGCAGATTGTATTTTCACTATTCCATTCCAATCGGCGTCTGACATTTTTATAAGGCGGCAGACCGCCATTTTGTTTTTTTAATAAATAAAGCGATGTAACTAACGGTATGTTCACCTGAATATAAATGATACCAAGGTTGATGGATCTGTGTTGACGTATACCTACGTAGGTTTCACCGCAGCGCCTATCTCTGCTGCCAAATAGCACTGTGCAAGCATTACCCGTGTTCCGGTTTAAAGGGCGCTGCAGTTTGCTCAGTTTGCGCTCCTAACTCCACGTAATTATAGTCAGACACATCACTTAGCATCAGGTGAACATCCCGCTCATCTTCGTCGAATAAATAAACAAAGATCTAGAGTCCGCTTCGCTCTCTTCTTTATATATATTCTTCTTTTTTTTTCTTCTATAAATATATACGTATACCAAGCTGGATATTGTTTCTATAAAAGATAATTATCTTTGTAAATATTTCCTATCTTTTATCTTTTATTATATCCTTAAAAGAAACTTTATTCCTTTTCAACTTGATATAACGGATGAAGAGATATACACATTGCACATCATTACGTTCGTCGCTTTACACATAAGTCTCATTACTCCAGTAATTTAAATGGTTACAGCGCACTTCAAACCGGAACATTGTAATTTTTGCACAGTACTGTTTTCCGGCTATAGAAGCTGTAGGTACCACACTTTATTTTTGGTTTCGGGGAGGAATTCTAGAAAGTTATCTTGCTCCTGGAAGGAAGTAAGGGTTATGTGGGATCCTTTCTCACGAAAACCCGCTCGGTGGTCTGCATCAGTGCATCCGGAGAGGCTCAGGGATCTCTTATAGAACTCACCGGCGCCCCTCTACACTTTGAGTGAACACGTCTCTAAGGAGGAGCCTGACCCTCTTAGGCTGTCCCTCACAGGTTCACTTGTTGAGCGATAAGGTCCCCCAACCTCAAGGCCCGCGAAACTCCTAGACTCAGTCGCCTTCTATAGTCAGGGCTTACCTTAGTCCTATTCTTACTAGCCAGAGACTACAGAGCTGGTGTTGGTACTTACCTAGACGATCTTCGGCAACCGCTACTACCAGTTCATCATCAGCACCAATTGTGAAAGTCCGAAGCGGATCTCAGAATTAAAAAGAAGAAGAACGGTACTCTTGCTTCTATATATTACTGCATTCCCCAGTAAATAATACAGTAGAGTTTACTCTCCTATACACTTAATTCGAAGCGCTGATGGAGTTCAGTATAAAAATACTGAGCTCGCGAAGATTTGAGTTTCGCTGCTTTTTTTACTTAGCGCTTAACTTTAAGTAATTACTTAATCAACTTAATACAGACGGCACTGTTCAGTTCTGTACTCATTACTAGTAATTAACCTTAATTTTTTACTCGTACGTCTCACTTGCGAGAGACGGTCTAAGTAGGCATCAATGCACCGCCTGTTGCAGCCGAAAAACATGTGAACATTGCTGTGTTCAGGTTTGAAGGGCGCTGTAGCTAGTGAAGCTATTGGGATAGCAAAAATCAACACCTCATGTCTCAGGCGATGAGCGCAATGTGGTGTTGTACCTAATTAGCTCCACGTTGTTATGATTAGGTGTATCACTTACTATTAGACGACATTCTAGCTCATGATGTTTCTCATAATGATGCAGTGCAAATGACCTTAACTGGCACCACGTTGTGATGGGCAGGTGTATTACTTACCATTAGATGAAATTCTAGCTCATCTTGTTGCTCATAATGATGCAGTGTAAATGACTCTAACTAGCACCTCGTTATGATGGGCAGATGTATCACTTATTAAGCGAAGTCCTCGCTAGTCCTTTCTTTTCTCATAATGATGCAGTGCAAATGGCCTTAACTGGCACCACGTTGTGATGGGCAGGTGTATTACTTACCATTAGATGAAATTCTAGCTCATCTTGTTGCTCATAATGATGCAGTGTAAATGACTCTAACTAGCACCTCGTTATGATGGGCAGATGTATCACTTATTAAGCGAAGTCCTCGCTAGTCCTTTCTTTTCTCATAATGATGCAGTGCAAATGGCCTTAACTGGCACCACGTTGTGATGGGCAGGTGTATTACTTACCATTAGATGAAATTCTAGCTCATCTTGTTGCTCATAATGATGCAGTGTAAATGACTCTAACTAGCACCTCGTTATGATGGGCAGATGTATCACTTATTAAGCGAAGTCCTCGCTAGTCCTTTCTTTTCTCATAATGATGCAGTGCAAATGGCCTTAACTGGCACCACGTTGTGATGGGCAGGTGTATTACTTACCATTAGATGAATTTCTAGCTCATCTTGTTGCTCATAATGATGCAGTGTAAATGACTCTAACTAGCACCTCGTTATGATGGGCAGATGTATCACTTATTAAGCGAAGTCCTCGCTAGTCCTTTCTTTTCTCATAATGATGCAGTGCAAATGACCTTAACTGGCACCACGTTGTGATGGGCAGGTGTATTACTTACCATTAGATGAAATTCTAGCTCATCTTGTTGCTCATAATGATGCAGTGTAAATGACTCTAACTAGCACCTCGTTATGATGATGTATCACTTATTAAGCGAAGTCCTCGCTAGTCCTTTCTTTTCTCATAATGATGCAGTGCAAATGACCTTAACTGGCGCCACGTTGTTATGAGCAGGCGTATCACTTACCATTAGACGATATTCTAGCTCATGATGTTTCTCATAATGATGCAGTGTAAATGACTCTAACTAGCACCTCGTTATGATGATGTATCACTTATTAAGCGAAGTCCTCGCTAGTCCTTTCTTTTCTCACAATGATGCAGTGCAAATGACCTTAACTGGCGCCACGTTGTTATAAGCAGGCGTATCATTTACCATCAGATTTTCTTCGCTCGTCCGTTGAATAAAAAAAAAAATTATGATAATATAAATTAATATGAACGTCACAAAACAGTCGTTTCACCTAAACAATGTTTGTGGGTCAAATTTTGAATTTACACGATCACTTTGCCGGTTGTATTGTGTAAAAGCAACATATCAAGGTAAATGGCGGCGGCGCTGTATTTTAGGATTATCTACATTACTGCCTCCCCCACTTCCTACTGCACGGCGGTAATAAATTTAAACTTTCACAATGAACCCGCAGTGAACGTTCATTTTCAGATTGCATCCTATTTTTTATGGATAAAGCGGAGATCATTCATTACTCAACGTAAAGCGCGGAAGGTTAGGGTTAAAGGGTATGACTACAAAGGTCTAGTTTTTTTTTAGATGAACCAACGAGACGAAAGCGACGTTCACCTGATGTTAAGTGATGCGCTTTCCCATAACATGACGCTAGTTAGTATGCATAAACACAACACTACCTCATACTCGCCACTTTAAAGCATAAGATTTTATAGGCACGTTACCTCTGTAATTTCAATAGTTATAACGCCCTTCGAACCCGAACAAAGTAATATTTGCACACTTCCGTTCGTCAGCTGCATAGTACTGTGATGGTACTTAGACGGTTTCCGGTAGGAGCAAAATATCACCAGTTATCAACAAGCTTTTTTAATTGTTAAATAGAATGTCTTTTTATACTGCCCTAACAATTTAAGTGAATACAGCACCCTTTAAACCTGAACATTATAAGACACACTACTGTTTGATGACAGAAATGGTAGCTGCAGTGGTACGTGTGCCAAAATTTTTTCTAGTGGTAAGTCTCTGTTGCCGTTATAGGACCGTACCACCGCTGCGTCCATTTTTAATACCAAATAGTAGAGTGCAAACATTACTGTATTCTGGTTTTAAGGGCGTTGCAGCTATTGTAGTTATTGGGGTAAAGAGACTAAACATTTACGTGTCAAATGACTAGCGCAATTTGGTGCAATGTATAACATCCTAACTAGCGCCGCGTTGCTATGAGCGGGCGTATCAGTTACCATTAGGACAACGTCCCGTTTGTCTCGTCACTTAATTATATGAAAAAAGTTGCGACAACAAATTACCAGTAAAAGAATTATATATAAATTAATATATATATGTATTATATATAAATTAATATATAATAATAATATTATAGTATTATGTTTACATTTGTGCAGAAAAATCGCTTTTTCACTAAACTTCAAACATCAGTTTTCCTCTCCAGCATCAGTAATGTATATTTGATCAGTATGAGGCGACGTTGAATAATCAATAAGCGACGCTGTTCCAAGCTCTATTACCCCTTTTAACAGAGCGAAAGATGATATAAGTTATACACCATAAAACGATGAAACGAGTGAGTAATTCAGTTGTTGGTGAATAATACGCCTGCTCATATAATGGCACCAGTTAGGTTGCCATACACAGCACAACATTGTAGTCATCGCTTTGAAGTGTAAAATGTTATAATCTCGTTACCTTAGTGATTTCACTGGCTACAGCGCCCTTCAAACCGGATCGCGGTAATTCTTGCACACGACTGTCAAGCGGCAGATATAGCAGCTGCGGTTTTACTTAGATGGACTCCGGCAGTAGACCTTTCGCCTGTAACCAACAAGCTTCTTTAATTAAATAGTTTACATTTTATTTGAATATTCAAAATATTTTTTTTTTTTTCTTAATAACTTAAGTATCACTTGAAGCAGCAGCGTTATGCTTATCGTTAAATTTATTCGATTCGCCCATAAATTAAGTTATTGCTCGCCAAGTTATTCAAAGCGGCCATTTACTTCGCACTTGTCTACAAAGCAAATATTAATACACAATAAATTATGGATCAACGCTGCGATACCAGCAACGCGAGACCGGTCGACGTGGAGGTCTTTGGTGAAGACCTATCCACCTACCAGCGGTGGACGTCTATTGCCTGATGATGATGATGATGATAAAATTACGGATTTAATTACCAAGTTAAAGTTTATAACTTAATAAGTATACCACGAAATAGTTCTTCATTCATGGTAGGTCTCTATTGCTGGAGATCGTCTAGGTGTCAGCAAAACCTATTGCACCATACAAACAGTACTGTGCAAATCCTAGTGGTCCGGTTTGAAGGGCGTTGTAGCTAGTATAATTACTGTGCTAACGAGACACAACATCAGGAATAGGATCTGTGTCTATACCTAGTCATTCTTCAGCAACAGAGACTAGAACAAGGACACGTGGTAGGTCTCTGTTGCCGCTATAGGTCAGTACTACCGCTGCGCATATTTCTACCGCCAAACAGTAGTTTGCCATCATTAGTGTTCGGGTTTGAAGGGCGTTGCTGCTAGTTAACTAATGGGGTAACGACACTCAACTTCTTGTGTCTTAAGGAGACGAGCGCAATGTGGTGCTGGGTATAAAATCTTAAATAACACCGCATAATTGTGGACACGCGTATCACTTAGCATCAGCTATACGTTTTAGTAGATATATGAGAATATTACCGTGTTCCGTTTCGCAGGGCGTTGTAGTAGTAATATATAGACAGCATGGTGAACGTCCTCATCATTTTATCCAATTTTTCGTCCACAGCGGCCCTGATCATAATGTAATTGACATGTTGGAGTTTTCTGGTTCAGAATAATTTCATATGTTGGCAGCCGAAACACGAACTCCGGGCGTCAGAATCGGATTAGGAATATCTAAGTTAATAAGCAAGTTAAGGTTTTCATACTGGAACACAGTAATGTTTGTTTCTCGGGTCGATAGGAACTGCTGTGGTATCCATATGGTCCCTGGCAGTATAGATACCAACAAAGGAAGACTAGTGTAAAGATAGGATATTTTCGTTTTCATTCGGTTTGGGAACTGGTCAAATCAACTCAGATGTAGTCGACTTTGTTCCAGTGTCAACGGTGGACGTGGAGGCGGTGGTGGGACGGACTGCCTCGCTGCCGTGCGACATCGAGCCGGACACCAACGAGGACAGGGTCTACATGGTGCTGTGGTTCCGGCATGCTGGTGGTAAACCATTGTACAGGTGAGCGTTGATTTGGGATACTAAACTAGTAAGGCTTAATGGTCGGAGACTTTCTAGGTACCACCGCAGCGCCGCCAACAGACAGTAGTGTTCCGGATTGAAGGGCGCTGTAACTAGTGAAATTACTAGTTTAATAAATCTAACACGTGGTGTTGATAAAAAAATCGCTTCAAATACAGCAGAAACCGGATAGTGTAATCGTTAAAAAAAGCGGTATTCTAAACATATAAGGGGAAACGCCCCGGGGCTCGTTAGCGCGCGGTTAACGACCCCAAACCCGGAAACGGATTACCAACGCGATACTAGGCGCGGGCACCGCATGAGCTGATGATTGACAAACGCATCTCGCGTTACCCAAAGGCACTCGTTATACCAACCGCCGGCTGGGGGTGGAATGGGGTTGGGGTCCGTTTCACCGACACGGCACTGTCAAATCGACCTCCAGATACCGGAAACGCGAATGTTACAGCAATAAATTTCCGCTTCCGTTCGACCTTAAAGAGTTTCGTGCGTGATTTAAATCTAACAAAGATAATAAATACTTTTCTAAATTTTAACAGATACTGAACAGACATCTGATGTCATAGATCGTGACGCCTTACACACCAAGCATAATATAATAATGATTAAAGGAAATAAAGGAAATCACTGGATTCAAACAACACATTATAAGAGACCTATGTCCAACAGTGGCTGTCCATATGTGGAAATGAGGATGACGAAGAGGAAGATTTATTGAGGGTTGAGGACGTCCTAATTTCGATAAAGAAGATAGGTAATACCATTTGCTTGGGATCCCATTATTAATAAAACTAAGTCCACCACCAACCGCACCAATAGAAGAGTTGAACACACAGCTGAATCCACGTAGATCGGACTGGAAATAATAATTAGAAAGATCCAGGTACTCCGTGAGGAAAAGGACAGTAAAGCAATCAGCTCAGACATCTAGTGACCATGGCTATTAAGCCGTCGGAAGGTAGTGGTAAAAAATATTTAAATAATAAGGAGAGTGAGTAACCTAGTCTTCTTCCTCGAGAGTATCTTTCAAAGATGTCTATGAAAAATATAATGATCTATCTTCCTAAGAACTGTTTAGCTATATACAGTATATCCTATCTTTACTGGTAAACGATAGTGCATCAAAATTTACTGTGTTGTATACTATACTGTGATAAATTACTGGAGTAACGAAGTGAGCATTTGATGTCGTACAGAATTGTTATTACTTTTTCTATTTAATTAAGCAACGAGACGAGCGGGACGTTCCTTAGATGGTAAGTTATACGCCGGCTCATAACAACGTCGCGTCAGTTTGGATGGTATACAGTCCACTATATTGAGTTCGTTGCTATGAGTATGTTGTCTCGTTACCGCAGTAATTTCACTAGCTACATGTCAATTCTACTATGTTTGTAAAATACTGTTCGGCGGTAGAAATAGGAGCTGCGGTTATACCTTCCTAGAAGGGAGCAAAGACCTACCGCCAGTAAAAGGCAGACAGTTTATAATCAGAGGTATATATTGAGTGTTAAGTATATTATATAGTTGAATAAGTAAAGCGATTTCGGGTTTAAGTAATTAAAACTTAATAGTAAAGATATCGTTAGTTAATAACATTAGTAAGCTATATAATAAACACGCTGTGAAATATATTTTGTTTGAAGGCGGCACTTAACTTTGGTAATGTTAACTTAAGCGCTCTCCAAGTGAAATGACTTGATTAAAATTTAATATAGCGATACAAATATGGCGATAACTCTCCAAGTACATATTATTGCGGGGAATAAACCCGAGACCCGCAGTTCTTAGGTGCTAAATTGGACCTTTATTTAATAATGTTGTAACCTATAAAGATAGTGTTTGACGACGGGTGAAATTGTTTTTGATTTTTAAGTGGTAACATTTAAGTGGTAAAATCTTTTAAAAGTAAATGGGTGATAAAAAGCAAATACGATAATCAACACGCAGCTTAATTAACAGTTGATATATAAAAGGCTAATAGCTCGATATTAAAGCTGGTGATGCTTTATAAGATCAAATAGGTCGTAGAGACAGTAGGAAGAAAACTATGGCAAGACTAGTTCTACAGTTCGAGATTTCTAAGGTTAAATCAAACTATTAGTTTTTTAGAATTCTAGAAGATGTACCGAAATTTTAAGAGACTTCTGATTTTTTTTATTTATTTGATAAACATGTTCTGTGCGTTTATCAGATGGTAAGTAATACGCCAGCTCATAACAACGTGGTGCTAGTTAGACAGTCTCTACAAATTGAAATCTCCAGTAAATGTTAGTGATGCTCTATAACATCAAATAGGTATTTGATGTTTATTGTATTTCCTTTCTACTGGAAAGAAATATCGATGATAGTAAAATTAGTTCCACATCTGAATTAAAGTCAGACTCATATGAGATTTCTGCAGACAGAACTCAGTATAATAATTTTAAACTCCTAGAAAATGTACTTAATTTGTAGGAGATTTCGTTTTGACAAACACTGTAATGAAAGTTTTTTTTTTTCTAAATCGACAAGGATGATGTAGTATGTAGTAAAGCACACTAACTTAGTAACAACCTATTCACTCTTTTCTTCAAGACATCCATCTTGTACTTGTATGGGACCATCGACCCCGGTAAGCTGTTCAATTACTTTGCTGTTCTAATGAAAAACGAGGAGCTGAAGCTCTTTGTTAGCAAACTGGGGATGTCCACGATATAAAGATGGTGACTCTTGCGTGTGGTAGTCCGGTGGTGAAGAGGATGGGGGTATTTTATTGAGTAAATCCATCGCTCAGTTTGCGAAATGTTTCCTATAGAACACAGCGAAACTGATCACACGGCGTCTGTTTTCTATACTGTCAGTCCTAGTTGTGACCAGTTCTTGATCACCGAGAAGCATCTTAACCCTCCTCTACACGCTGTGTATTGCTGCTAGATTAGTTGTGGCAGCACCTGCCCAGATATGCAACAGTACTCCACACAGTATCAGACCTGTGTTTTGAATTAAGTCAACTATTTTTCTTCATACAAAATTGTGCAAGTTCAAATATTTTATTGCAAGGGGTGTAAAGGGTTCCGCACAATAGGTCACGAGATCAAAGCCATCCTCACCAGCTCGGATGTACCCTGCTAATCAACAAACGAGGCTCTGGCTCTCATCAAACCCGAATTGGACTAGCGTGGTGGGAAATTACCCTTGCTGTCCATATGAACCCCTATAAACGCGGAGTTCTTTGGGGCAGGCCTATGTCCTGCAGTGGACGTCTACCGGCTGATGATGAAGAAAGATTTCATTTTCCCACTCACTTGAAGGGGTTATTCAATCATTAATTGTAGCTGCTTACTATGAAATGTTCGTATATTCCTTTCACCCTCACTCTATAGGGAAGGTGCGGATGTCAGCTGAATCATAACTAAGCACATATCCACTTCGTTTATTCATCAATGTCACATCGAAATGAAAATCTGCAGCGCGATGCGAAGCGAAATGCGCATTTTCGCGTGACAACTTGTCAACGGTATATTTTCGCTTTAAAGCAAAATTTATCACGACATTTTTTTTTAAAAACCTCATTCATCAGGTACGTGGAAATCGTCCGTGTTGTGAGCATACAGAAGTACCTACTTAGCTGTAACGGAATACACGTTAACAGAATATGCTTAGTGATCATTTTGTGCTGTGACCTTATTTTCATGATCAATTAACAAACTTTTTTTTTTGCACAAAATGTGAAAGCTCTTTTTAATATTACCTCTCATACAGAAATACTGACAGAAACAACCCTTAAAATTATAACATACATTTATTTTTATAATAGATTACTCAAGTAGTCGAGGCGATAGTTCTTCCTGCGCACTGCTTAATGATCTGTTTGATATCTTTTTTTTTGTAATCAACAAAACGAAGTAATAAGCGGGATGATCACGTGATAGTTAGTGATATGCCTGCCCATAACAACGCGGCACTAGTTAGGATGGTATACACTGAACCACATTGCGCCCGTTGCCACGAGACGTAACATATTAAGTCTGGTTACTTTCAGTAATTTCACTAGTTACAGCGCCATTCAAACTGAAACACAGTAATATTTGCTTACTACTGTTTGTCGGCAGAAATAGGCTCAGCGATAATACCCACTTGGCGGTCTCCAGCAACAGAGACCACCAGTAAAACCTATCGCAAATGTACCACCGCACATACCATTTCTACAGTCAAACATTACTATGCAAATGTTATAATGTTCAGGTTTAAAAGACGTTGTATCCAGGTGAATTTTAGCGAGAAGAGAGAGAAAAAAAATATTCTGTTCAATACTTAAAACAGCTTGTTGGTTACTGATGGTGGATCGTCTAGCGCCATGGTAGTTTCCATGGCAGCGCCTGTAGCAGCTGACAAACAGTAGTATGCAAACATTACTATGTTTATACAGTAGGCGCTGTGGTGGTACCTACCTAGAGAGCAGGTACCTCCAGCAACAGAGATCTACCACTAGTAAGTGTCTCTCTCTAACAAACGAGCCGATAGATGTCCACTGCTGGACATAGGCTTCCCCCAAAGATCTGTATATCGATCAGTCCTGCGCTGCCCGCATCGCCTGGCCCCAGGAGCCGTTGTTTGTAGGGGCTCATATGGGAGCAATGAAGGATAACCTCATGCTTACGGTTAAGAAACGTAGAGTCCTTCCTCATGTACTCCATCATATCAAGTACCTCGGTCATGTGCCCCGTCATCAGCGATATGATCTACAGCTGATTATAATGGGTAAAAGAAAAAATTCATCATTAAGGAATATTGAGGAATAGACTGAGGAATCTGAGGCGTCTGAATTGTTCCGCTGAACTGTACTAC
This sequence comes from Troides aeacus, assembly GCA_033220335.2. Lineage (NCBI taxonomy): Eukaryota > Metazoa > Arthropoda > Insecta > Lepidoptera > Papilionidae > Troides > Troides aeacus. The sequence goes on from CM067288.1 coordinate 1,447,998, forward strand.
GCTGATCACCAACCTTCACTAGTTGGAGAGCAATTTATGAAGAAGATATGGGAGGACTTAGGCCATTTCCTACCACGCTGATCTAATGCACCATGAGAAGAGGATGGCTTGGGTCCTGTGAGTTGCTGGTACCCTTACACCCCAGTTTGGTACCTGGTTAAGTTAAATTGGATTGCGTTGCATTGTATTTCACAATTTTGTTGAAACTTCCGGCTGGCTTTGTGGCGGTCTCCCGCTCCTGCCTGATTCCATTAGCGGACTCACCAGTTCTATTAATTTCCTTGTTTACGAGCGGGGGATTACTCCGCTCTACTTTGTGATGCGAGACGTTTAAAGGCATTAGCTTCGGCTAAGCCGTTTGCAGCGTTCCGCTCGGATATTGCACGAACTAAACCGTTTTTCAACAACTACATGTAAGACAGGAAGTGATGATGTATGCGGCTGATCACACAAGGATACGCGGAAGTAGAGTCAGTTTAGAAAACACATTGCTGCTGAAGGATTATGACATCATCAGTCGATAGAGGTCCAATGCTAAACAAATACTTCCTCGAAAGATTTCCACATCGACTGGGTAAGGATTCATATTGGCGGATTTGGGCCAATTCCCACCACACTAGTCTAATCCAGACTGGTGGGAGCCAGAGCCTCGTTTTGCTTGGATCCTGATAGTTGATGTGCGGAAACCCTTACGCCACTTCGGATTGTGTGATGCTGTGGAAACATTCTTAGTTTGCAAGTTAGTAGGTATACCGCTTGTCAAGTGGACTATCGTTTCGATTGTTGTATTAAAGAAATATTTAAGACAAATAGCAAGTAAAAGATCATCATTATCATTATCGCCATCATTGTTATTATCATCTCCGTCATCGTGATCATCACCATCATTATTATCATCGTTATCATAATCATCATTATTGTCGTCATCGTCATTATTTGAGGTTTTGTACTTGGTCAAGTAAATTTCTGCTCATCGTTCTGCTCTGAATACTTCAACTTTGTATCCATCAAATAACACTCATCGCCAAATTTTATCTGTTACTGTACATAACTATGTTTTTTTTTTAATTGTTAAAAGTGCAAAGGAAATTGTAATTTGATATCTTAAATCCGATAAAAGCCTGTGCAAGTGGAATGATGAGGTTGTGAGAAAAAAAGGGCTGCGATGAAACGTCTCCGACGTGTCTCCGCAGGTATGCTTCGTTAAACCGGGGCGCCTAACGAAGCGGTCGATGCTACGGATCATCGATACCGCGTAGGCATGATGTATCCGTTAACGTTACCCGGAATTATCCGGCGCCTAGGACGTAATATATCAGTAATTTTCTTCGGATGTAGATCAATATTAATTTGGTAATACGAAACGGAATGATTGTTAGCAACTGGTGGTAGGTCTCTGTTTCTGGAGACCGTCTGAATAGGTACCACTGCAGCTTCTATTTCTGCCACCAAACAGTACTGTCCAAACATTACTGTGTTCTAGTTTGAAACGTGCTGTAGCTAATGAAATTACTGTAGTAACAAGACTCATCATGTTATGTCCCAAAGCGATGAACGTAATGTGGTGGTGTGTATAACGTCCTAACTAACGCCTTATTGTTATGGGCGGCGGTACCACTTACCACCTGAATTTTTGCTTGTCCCGTCGCATAGTATAAAAAGATAACGATGTGCTAGTTGTATCATATTGCATCTAAGTTTTTAATAGAATATAAGTTATATTACCTCAGTAATTTCATGAACTAAAACGCCTTCAAACCTCAACACAGTAATGTCTGCATACTTCTGTTTGACGGCAGAATAGGAGTTGCGGTGGTACCTAGATGGTTGGACTGACTTGGTGGTACCAAGCGCAGTATGAACATTTTTCTCTCTATGGTCATTTCCTCATGCTTGAGGATAGTGGTTAGATATTCGGGTTGCTGTCTGTTGCGGATGATTTGCCAATACCGTTTCCTGTCCAACGCATCTCTTACATATTGTTGTTCATTCTTCATCAATATCATCAGCGCATAAACGCTTAATTGTTGAAATCTTTCGAGGAAGCTTATGATCAGCATAAGCTTCCTCGAAAGATTTTAACTCCCATCAGTCTTGCGCTGTCCTCATCCAGCAGTTTCCCGCAACCTTCACCAGATCACCGGTCCACCGTGTGATGTTCATTCTTAGTCATTTTAATGGCATGCCGGAAGTAGATTTGCGGTGGGAGTTGAAAGAGATTAAAAAGTAAATAGCCTCGCGGATGGTGCCCGCTGACGCTTATGACTTACGACGCGTCATAGCTCTTCGATATGGTAGCTTACAGACGTGACTTCCTCCAGTTTCCTGCTTCGATGAAATTTCAATATCGCGTTGTTTCATACGGGAGACGAGCTCGTCGACAAGATATATATGTATATATATATATATATATATGTATATATATATATATATATGTATATATATATATATATATTATATATATATATATGCTGATAGCGATGTAATGACAAACTCTATTACTAATTGAGATGACTGAGCTATTAAAAACATGTAACTTACGTATAGTGACCAGAGAGAGAGAGAGAGAGAGAGAAAGATCATATTCCCATATCTGGAAATCTCTCCAAATTACAAAGGAAAGCTTCATAAATTATCAAAGCTACGTCCGATTTCCTGAATTATAATTAATTACACATGTGGCTTGAGTAACTCTGACAGAAACTAGATTAAGTATTAAGCAGGTCTCTCTCGGAGACGAGCTGGTTACCACAGCAGGTCCTATTCCGTAGCCTCCTTTTGTGAAAGAGTTAGTAGAATTGAGAGGACCCATCCCGTTTGGAGACGAAACCAGCGTGATTCTAACGCGCGTCGTCACGTCGCACTAGCATATGGTGTTCCCCTACCTTAATGAGGTCTTTGGAACCGTTGGCGGTTATGATGGGTGTTATCATAGTCTTCTAAATGACCCTGAGGAGGATAATGGCTGGACGTGGTCTCCGTTAATTAAGGTAATACTCGCGAAGCAGGTAGGGAGTGCACCAAAAAAGACCCCGGACGGGCTTTTCTAGCACAGCTTTAGAGAGGACGAGGTTGTGTTCCGAACGGAGATCTCGTGATCCCAAACGCCGACGGTCGCTACTGAAGGTCTATCTCCTGAAGGAATATCTCCACATACCTCTGACTTGTTGCCAGAAGACAGAGTATATTTCCGAAGATTTATTCCGCGCACAAAAAAATTTTTTCTTGTATCTGCCGCCAAATTGTACTGTGCAAACATTGCTCTGTTACAATATGAAAGGAGTTGTGGCTGGTGAAATTACTGGGGTAACTGGATTTAATATCTTAAGTCAAAAGAGAGGAGAGAAATATAGTGCTATGTATATATTCTAACCAGCTGTACGTTGTTATGGAAGTGCGTCATCAAGTCTCACTCGTCCCAACGCTTCGTTAGTTGATTTAAGATAATTCTCATTGCCTCAATGGCTCCTTCTAGTTTCCTGGTGTAATTCTTTGTCGTTTTATGGAGTCTTTTTTGATAAACTACAATATCTTTTGACGCTCAGTGCTGTTAATCTTTAAGTCTCCATTGAACTTAAATCCTCTAGCCACATCAAGTTTGCATCAGTAAAAAGAGAAGAATGTGTTAGGTCACTTCCTGTCCCTCCCTTCTCCTCAGCTGCTATATAATCGTTATTGTTTCGCGTAACATTATAATAGTTGATTAGAACCCGTTACCTGAACCCGGTGCTTATACCTGGCGTGATCCATCGCGGTGCCATCAGCTTGGCTCTTTACCAAACACGCCGTCAGTTTCTGCCGGCTGAGCGGCGCTTGGCGAGTCGCCAGATCCTCAACGGTTAATACTTATTTTCATTCTAACGATTTCCTAACTTACGGTCTACGTAAATAGAAGTCCACAATTTCAATATTGGAAAATTCAGCCGACGTCGGCGTGGTTCGACAAGTAGGCTCTACTGTCGAACTATGCCGACGACGATACTCAATAATGTAATTATAAAATAAGTACACTAAAAGTCCAATGACTTCATGTGAGAAGAACGAACTTTGAAGATGTCCTATAATGTCTAGAACTAAAGTGGTGATAGGTATTTGATGTACCGATAAGAGAAGTATGAAATGAGCGACATAATGGGAGGGAGCATTAGGAAATAGAAGAAGAGAATTCCCAAGGAAGAGATAAGTGCTTGGGAGGGAAAGGCAGTAAGCAGTAGCAGTTAGAGAGAAATGGAATAAGCTAGAGGTCTTTGTGAACGTAGATAGGTGTAGGGAAATATATTTTAATATTATTTTTAGATCAGTTTGTGGGTGTAAAGGATCCCGCAAAACATCTCACTGGACCCAAGCCAATCTCACCTGCTCGTGGTGCATGGTTGGTTAATCAACAAACGAGGACCTGGTTCACACCAAGTCGCATTGAGCCAACGTGGTGGGAAATTACAAAAATCCTCCCATGTGGACCCCTATAAATGTGAAGAGTTTTGTAAGCGGCCTGTGTTTAACAGTGGACGCGTATCCGCTGATGATGAGATCAGTCTAGACCATTAGTTAAGTTAATGTTTTTTAATATACTACAATAGTTAGGGGAAGTTTTCCCTTAGTGTAAAAACAAAAGCAGGCATAGTACAGCTGAAAATCGGGCTAACATACATTCGTTGAGAGAGGCCTGTATGCATCAGGGGACTGCCGCTGGTGATGCTGATGATGATAAAGTTTACTTACATGATTTAGATATTGACAAAGAACTCAAGGCTAATAAAAAAAACAATGCTTTACAATTTAGATTAACGTCTAAAGTAATTTTTGATATATATCTAGTAGATAATGTTAGTAGAGATCGTCACCAATGAATAGTAGCCCAAGACATTGAGATGGACACCTGAAACGTACAGAAGATATTTAAATGGTCTTAAGTAAAAATTAAATGTTATATAAAAATTTTAAAAATAAACTAGCGTAAAGTTTTTTTTTCCTCTTGCTTTTTTCTTAGCTATATGGAGTCGGCACAACATGTAATGCTCTTACATATCCATCTATCAGCCATCATATCTGAATTCACACTCTTCTTACACGTCATCTTTCACACAATCCATCCACACTTTCTTTGGTATTCCTCTACCCTTATAACCATCCACATTTATTCTCATTACTTCCTTTGTTATATGTCCTTCATCCCTCCGCATATCATACCCGTACCACGCTCAGTGTGAAGGAGTAAAAGCAGGATTATAAACGGAAAGCAGAATATAGGAAATAGCAGAGATCTATGCATAGATATCTATGAATTTTTTAGTAAAATAAAGGCTTCGTTACATGTATACGCACTAACGACATTATATTTGTTTCTCATATATAAGTTTTCTTAACTTTATTCCTTACACTTTAGTGTAATATAACTTCCGTCTAATGTTGCTAACTTTTACTAAAAACTAATCTAAATATACAGAAGATGTCCAGAGATTCATTGACTCATGACGAGATCTTCGAAACTATTAGAAGTAAACACTCGAGATTTAGTGGAGATATTGTTTCAACCGTTTAGAGATCAACTAAGAATGGATTTTACAATACTCCTTCCCCAAATAGAGTTTGGGGGTGTTACGGCCTACAAAGCGGGCAGGGAACAACTAGTATATTTAAAACGTTTCGTTCTATCCAATACTTTAGCTATATACTACATGAGTTTGTTACTTAAATAGGTAATAAAATCGCCACCTAGACTAGACTGTTTGGGTGGGTTCAGTGAAACAGTTTCAGGGTTCCTGTGTGAGTAAAAGCCGGACGAGAAGTACAGGGCGCACTATATGTATGTATGAATTTCATTTGCTAGACGCTGGTAGCTGCCGAGCTACGGCACGCCTCGTTACGCCTGATACTTTACATCGCTCGGTTCAATTCATAAGCGTCAGCGGGTCAATATAACGAATTAATAAAACGGAATGTTTGGGTTAGATATCGATCTGTAGATGGTCGCAGGAACTCGCTGGAGGCAGGTAATAGAAGACCGTTTTGTTTGGAGATCATGGAAGAGAATTATGCCCAACTGTGGGCGTATACGGTCTTATAATGATGATAATGATACCTATGCCGTCAATAATAAAGTATTATTAAGAACATTAACAATGAATTAAGCCTGCTGATTTGAAACATAGAAACAGTGTTGGATTATACAGTACATGGTAAAGGCAATAATCCTTCATTATCTTCGTCCTGGAATGAGTGGCGTGATATATATGTATATGTATGTATGAATGAGTAGATCCGTAGAAGAACAGAAGTAGCTGATATAAATAAGTAGGCTGAGGTGGCAATAAGTATACGGTACAAAGAACTACAGTCCATGAGCTACAAAGGTCCTTAAATTGAAATCTATGGGTATTGGTAAGCACAGTGTGGGACGACCTTATGTCCAGAAGATGTTTTGGAGAAGATCGTCACGAATCAATTAACAGTAGAGATGGATCACTCTGGATATGTACAGACCCTTATCAGTAGACAGTAGACTGAAAAGGTGCTGATGATGACGATTTTCTTTAAACTATATTGATATTTGTACACTACTGTATATCAGTTTGAACAAAATTGTTGTGATCTGGTTTTGAAGAAGTTGGTATATTTTAATCAAACCCATTTTAGTTCTCAGTAACACTCATCATCACGTGAAATCAAGGCCAAGCGTGAGATCATTGTAGATTAAAACACTTTATATAATCTATGTTCATAAATAGTGATGGTGTTGAAGGTTTTTTAAATTGTGATATTACTGCAGTATCTTTATAGCAGTAGCACGGATTTGAAACTTAAAGCTCCACCTCCACCTTCCAATCTGTGATAAAATGAACATTTCGCCTCTTAACATTATCAAAGCACTGTTAAGATAGGGGTTGGATGTCGCCTCAAAGTTTACTACCCCGAACTGTCCCCTTCGGTAACGCAGGCTTTGAGTGCTCGAGTTTATCGTTCGCTACTGTATCCAACTTTGATCAGATCTTGTTATTGTCAGAGGCTGAAAAATATTGTAAAATAATCCAAATGTATTCTAGATTGTAAAAAAGATGTATGTTCTTATTCAGGTGAGAAGAATTATACTTCTTTTAACGACATTTCTATGAATGGTTATAATGTAGTACCAAAATAGGCTTTCGAAATTTCACAATCATTGGATTTTTGTTCTCTTACTCTTTTTTTTAATTGTTAAAGTTATTGGTTAAGTTTATATTAATATTTATTTGTTGATCTTAAAGCGAGTTATCCTTCAAAGAAGATCAAAGTAAGAATATACTGTAAGATCATCATCATCACCCGAAAGAGGTCTACAGCAGGACATAGACTTCCCCTAAAGATCTCCACGTGTGTGGATGTTCATATGTGGGCCACTTACTACCACGTTGGTCCAATGCGGGTTAGTGGGAGCCAGAGCCTCGATTGTTGACTACCATGGTGTACTACCACGAGTAGGTGATGTTTGCTTGGGTCCTATGAGTTGTTGTGCGGAACACCTTACACCCCCTGTACTGTAAGATGTCTGTGGTTTATACATTAAAGAGATGAATTCAATCAAGGACCTGTTCTCTGTTCATAACTTATAGACGTCTTGAATGAAGGCTTGTAGAAGTATAGTATTCTTCTTAACAATTGTTGTAAAACTTATTTTTAATACTTTAAAATTATCGCGATCGTTTTAAGACATTTTTACAGTGCCTTTCAAACTGGAATGCTTTAATGTTTGTACACTACTGTATGTAGACAGAGATAGAAGCTTTAGTGATATCTTAGTATATCTAGATCTTCAGGGAACAACTATCACCACATCTAAAATAATAGACGGGCTATTTAATATATTGGCAATTTACTTCTTTGTGAGATACAAATCCTTTTCGTTCATAATACAATATTGGATTTACGTTGAAGGGATCAGAGGAACTTTATCTCTAATGTAAACAGCAAAGGAGTAGTGTGACCTTCGAATACTACAAAAGTGTCCTAAATCCTAATACCATTGTATTTCGGTGATGTTAGATGTATGTTACGGCCCACAGCATTCCGCACCCCCTGTTTATCTTAACAATAGATGCCCATGAGATACGCTCCCTTTGCAAGATCACCGACAAAGGTTAACCCGACAATTGGTTTCTTTCATATATAATATAACAACGAAATATTTCAACAACACGAAACCTTAAGGATCCTTCACAATATATTATATATTTCATAACGTAATTTGGAGAATTTATCATATGTATCCTTAACTGTAAGGAAGTATAAAAAGTAACTGATTGTTGGACGCATTTATGAAAAACCATACGAATGATACCTAAGTTACTTTATTAAATAATAACAACTTGTTTAAGATGAATAAAAAAAGCAGCTTTTAAAAGTTTCATTAAATATTTTCCAATTACTATGAAGTTAACAGTTTATACCTTTTAATTAAATTGTAGTTAAGTAATTGATCTTAATTGTTAAAGTTCTCGTTAGTGCTATGATGAAGCAATGGAGAGTCCTTAACGAGATTTATAAAATGGAAAAATCCGTTAATTATTTCTAGAAGATAATGATTTCTTTTAAATATGTTGATAGCTGTTATAATACTATTATTTATTATACATTATTAAATACATTTTGTAGGTTATCTGTGATATTAATACATATAAGAGATTTTCACCTATGTACAGGCTCATTACGATATATCTGGAACCATAAGGCCTACAGATTTGAAATTTGATAGGAATATTCCTTTTGTCAAGTATATGTCAGCTAAGAAAGGATATTACAAAATATTACCTCCAAAAGGGGTTGCGAGGGTGTGTCTAGCAAAACGGATGAGAAGTAGCTAGTAATGATATAAACAAAACTTTTTTTATGTCTTCAATAATCAACTATTAGCGAACTTGCGTTAAATAATATTAGAATTTATTTAAAGTAAGTAAAATTACAAATATAACATATTATACTAAGTTATTAATTGATTTACTAAAATAATTAACTTCGTAAGTATCGATATAGGTTACAGTTGTCAATTGATCGGTGGGTATAGTGAGCGGCCATTTTGAATTGCGCGGACGTCAATACCGCGGCGCACATTACAGAGTACAGTTGCGTTGTTATTGTATAATTATAAGTATACAAATAACTGCCCAATTTCACATCTTAATACGTTATTTGTAATTTTTTCATTATAAAATACATCAAGCCTGCTGCATGAAATCTCTTTTTGGAAGAACTTGCTCTTAATTTCAATTGTATGATTTCTTATTTAGTTATGGATAAATAAATAAATGATTAAGTAACTAATCGTGTTATACAACTAGCTGTTCCCCGCCTTTTTTTATAGGAAGGATTTTGTAAAATCCGTTTTTAATTGATCTTTAAATGGCAGATGCAGTATATTCAACATCTAATAATAATAGTTTAGGAGGCGATGATGTCCTCACTTAGAGAGAGGTATGAAAGAAGGAATAGGATGGATAGTGAAAGAAACGAGGTGGAGAATTATTGGGAAGTATGATGAAAGGAGTGAAAGACGAAATAGCGAAAGTATGGTATGAGAATTTAGAATAAGAAATGTAGTAGATGAATAAGTGATCTGATATGCTTAAAAGTGCAAATAAAGGCCCTGACTTAAAATACGCAGGGGAATGCTTAATAAAAAAAAAAAAAAAAAAAAATAGTTTCGGAAATCTCATCAATAAAAATCTAGAAATCTCATATACATATATATATATATATATATATATATATATATATATATATATATATATATATATATATATATATAAAAGATAACGGTGCCATAGATGGCTATTGTCAGCACAAGTGGAATAGTCCGCAAGTTGTGAACTGTCAAAGTTTATTAAATTCAATGACAGACCTCCTCCCTAACTCATTTCTCTTTCTTCTCTTGGAACATTTGCATGGTAAACTGGATAAGTCAAATAGGTACAGATAAGCTAAGTCATATAACTTAAAGTAATTATTCCGTTGTTTGCGTTCGTCGGTTGCTTGTGTAAATATAGCGAGGACATGGTACTCCGCTGTGCAGCTCACATCGCGATCCACAGTTTAAATTAACAAGTGTCTGGTGCCACCGCCGACTCTATTAAGTTTGGTCTGATGGAGGTGAACCTCTAGTTAAGTTGTAATTACAACGCTGAACCTAAAATCGTGGGAACGTGAGCCGGGTGCAAATACCTGCATCAGTGGCATACCTCTGGACAGAGACCGTCTACGTAGGTGCCACGTTAGCTGCTTAATCTGCTTTAATTCCACCCCCATTTTTATCATTTGTGTCAACAAATTTAATAAATAACACCCTTAATGTCATTTCATTAGTGTTATAAACATTTATTACGGTCAAAATTAACTTAGGAGCATGTGAAGCTACCCCGTACCGGAGACAGTCTTAATACACATTACCATAGCAACGAATTCAATAATTCGATTTGAAGGAAACTAGCTAGTAAATTACCAAAGTAATTTACTAGGTTATTTACTATAATAGTTAACAGGTATTATATTAATCTAGCTAGTAGCATTTAGTTAAGGAAAATATACTATTTTCCACCACATCATTAGGGCAAGAGTGATGCGTGGAGGTAGTCGCGACCTTCAGATGTGAGGATTACAATTTGAGGAGTAGAATATCATCATCATCAGCCGATAGACGTTTACTGCTGGACATACGCCTCCCCAAACACCTTCACATCGATCGAGGAGGATATATTATTACATATTCTACTACAAGTTTTAATTAATAGATAATGAAAACTAATTTCCTATGAACAATAGTATCAATGTCCACTGTTGGGCATAGGTCTTAACAGAAAATGAGGGTACATACCATATTTGTTAAGCTGGTGTGGGAGATAGAAAGCGCGGATATGAATAGTAAGTAGTAATAGTAGTAATAGTTAAACGTCATCGGTAGTTCTGCTGCCGATGTCCAAGAGTTGATCTTCATCATTAAATGCCCTCATCAAACTGAAGTTCGGGGATCAGATTAGAGAAAACCAATTCGATCCTCAGCTATTTTTGTTCTAAATTGATCTTAAGTTATCTTTTACGATACTCCAAAGATGATGTGATGATAAGGATATTCACATCAATAGATCACAATTCCTTGTAGAAGTATACCGATTCTCATTATGGTTGTAACTTGAGTTTTCTGATATAAAAAAAATTGTTCCTAATTTCGATACAGAAGACAATGGAGTATATTCAAAGGGATCCTGGTCAAGTTAAATACCAAACACTCCACTTAAAGACTGTACATCAAACTGTAAATAACAATAATAGGGCTGCAGGTACTCTGATAACTATGACAATGGCTGCAGTCTTCGAAGAGGTGGTTATATTGAAGTACATTTCATCATCAGTAAAAACAAACCCTCAACGAATATATCTGAAAGATTTGAACCCATTACGGTTAAAGTCGAAATGCTCGGGGTGGTAAGAAAGACTCTTTTTCAAACATTTTATCTTAATCCCACCCCTCTCGCTTATCGCCGACAGAAAGAGGGAGAGGGGGATACGTTCACCCTGTTTCCTTGTCTCGTTAGCGGGTGGTGTGAAACATGCTTTATTTAGATATAATTTATATGTTAAGGTGGTTAAAAACTTAACAATAATATTACTTATTAACTATTTAAGTTATAATGATATATATTGTTGTTATTATTTTTTTTTTTAAATCGGTTAAAAGACGAAAAAGCTGTCTCTCTCGCTGGAGACTGCCTAGGTACCACCGCAGCTCCTGTTGCTGCCGACATACAGAATTATATATTGTGTTACGGTTTGAAGGGCCCTGTATCTAGTGAAATTACTGGAGTAAGACTTAACGTACGTCCCAATGCGATTAGAATAATATAGTGATGTATCGTTAACCTAACTAGACTCATGTTATGTGTAGGGGTAACATTTACCATCAGTAGAAGTCTTCTTGTGGAATAAAAAGGAACTAAATTAAATATTTTAAACTACCCCAAAAGTTAATAAAACGAGCCCCAAAGCTATTCATGGTTACAGTATTCAGATATCCTTGATCCGCACATGCCATTGTTTTAAGTTATGAAGATGAGAACTTGAACTCGAGCACAGGGAATCGTCATTTGAAGGGGTTCATATGGAGGGGGTTTGGGCCATTTCCCACCACGCTGGCCCAATGCAGGTAGGAGCCAGTTCGTTGATTAGCAGAGTACACCATGACGAGTTGAGGTTGGCTTGGGTCCTGTGAGTTGTTGTGTCGGACCCCTTACACCTTATATATATTAGGATCTCTCATCAGAGACCTACCACCAGTACACAGATATCTCTTGTCTAGTGATTTTGGACTTGAAGAGCTTATTTTAGTGAACTTTTACTGTGAGAAATAAATAAAGTTTTCATCTCTTAATATCGTTTCAATCGACTAAATCCAAACGCGTGTTACAATATTTTATATGTTCAGTGTATGTAGCTGATGGATCAGTTCACGGGAACCACCAGTAGAACGTCTGTCGGAGCTGTCGCGACACGCGAACGCTCATTTAGTTAGTACATTGGGTTATCAGTCAGGCCGGGACCTTATTACAAGCCTCGCTGCCGTTCATTGCTGCACACCCGTATGTAAACATGAGCACCAGCTACCTTCATTAGTATACATACACATTAGAGAACAGTATTTTTTAATATATAGCTCCTTCTTCGTCGCTCTCTCAATGCTCAGGATCGTGACCACGCGCAGTCTCCATTGAGGGCAGTCATATGCAAAGTGGACCGCACGTTATATACTACCACCGCCGCCTTTCTAACAGTTTCCATCCATGTGGTAGGAGTTCTTCCTTCAGCTCGTCTATCTTTTAGTCCTAGCAAAATGACTTACCTCTCGATACAGCCCATTGGACATCATTGTCGCCATACTGAGGAGAGGAGCAACATATAACTGCAGATATAAAAATGCATATTAATTGCTTCTATGTTAAGGGTAGTTCTGCTGTTTGCATTGTAGCTTAGTAATGCCTATCCAGTTTGTTTATTAAGTTATGAACAATGGAAAGTTATTGTAATCCTCACCCCTGGTCGGGGTCCGAGCTTCCATTGTTCAGACAATTGATATACGAGTTCTAATAACATAATTACTACCAATTCATTCAGATGATATTCAACGAGATTTTTAGACGATTCTTTGTTTACTTCTTTATAGATCTGGATTAAAGCAGAATTTGGAATATAACATAGTTTTTTTATCTTTTTTTTTAAAGAAGATATCTTAATAATTATGTTAAAATAGAACGGTAAATGAAAGGTTTTCACTGGTGGTAGGTCTCTGCTGTCATAGACCGTCTAAGCACCACAGCAGTGCCTATTTCTACAGCTAAATAGAGCATATATTACTGTATTCCTGTTTGACGTTGTACCTAATGAAATTACTGCGGTAACTATACAAAATTGTACGTCTCAAGGCAACGAGCTTGATACGGTGCTGTGTAATATATCTTAACGAGAGTCACGTTGTTGTTCAGCCGCATCATTTACCACCAGATGAATATATCGCTTCTTTCATTTCTTTGTAATATAATAAAAAAGGAAAATAAACGAATCAAGCTTAGACAGTAATTATTAATACCGAATAAAAAAAAAATTAACTACCCTTAAATTTGATGTAATTTTAAGTTTTATAGAATCAAGTGAAATAAGAAGAGTTCGTTATGTCGGCATACAAAATATAAGGATAAACAAGAGGATATATGTGTAAGAATTTACTACATGTCCTTGGCGATATCCAGGAGTTCTGTTTTGACAGTTGAGCTTTTACACAAAGCGGAAATATATAGCTTAATACTTTTCCGAAAGCCTCGCGGCGTTGTTGTACGATAGCGGCGACAAAAGCGTACAAAAACCCACGCCGTTGCCATATCTTTGACGGCTGTCTCGTGCACACACATATCTCATTCCCTCCACATATATAATGTTTATAATCATTAATCACTTACCTTTAAAAAAAATACTACAAAAAAAAAGTTTGATTCAACTACTAAAAATTACTTCGGGTTCGAAGAGCGCTGTAGCGATTGAGTATTTGCAACGGTTCGGTAAAAAGTTTTAATATAAAGATGATCTCAACCTAAGGAGCACATTATAACGCAGTGTATGTCATCCTAACTATCGATCTAAACAGGCAAGTATTCACCATTAAGTCACCTTTCCCGTCTCTTCATTTCGGCGAACAATAACTAGGAATGGTGAAGATAGTGTAAATATAAGAAACATGTGTTTGTTCACATATAGTAACCAGCGGCTTCACGCCACTCTGACCAGCTCGTCGGTCGTGGGGGCCTCCCAACACTATGTCAATCGGTACGCGGCTGCCACTCGAGAACCTTACTGCCACATCAGCCGTTAGTCTTTTGAACTATATTCTTTTTTTTTTTCGGATGGGGGGGTTGAATGATTGTAGTCCATACTGCAAAAGTTTTGGGTAGAGTTTTTTTAGCCGGCCGCCTACCTGACATCAACCCTCCTCGGGAATTATTGCTGGTGGGATAGCTGCCACCTTACGGCACATAGCTGGGAAAAGGGCAGAAGAAAGAAGAGGATGGGAGGTTGAGTCTTGTTATCCTAAAATTACACAAGTTACAGCGCCCTTCAAATCGGTAAATAGTAAGGTTTGCACATTACTAATTGGCAGCAGAAATAGGCGCGGCGGTACCTAACTTTCTTTTGGTTTCCGGTGGAAGTCTTCGAAAGATACACTGCTTGGGGGAAGTAAGGATTATGTGAGATACTTCGAGGAGATTCTAAGAGGCTCCAGGAGCTCTTATAGAACGCAACGTTTTCTCTCTACACTTTGTGTCACACGTCTCTGAAGAGGACCCTAGCCCTTGCGCCATCGCCGAGCAATACGCTGTCCCACACAGGTTCACTTGTTGAGCGATATAAAGGGTGTCTGGCGGCAGATTTATATTTTAAAAAACGAATATCTCAATAAGTTATAAACAGTGCGGGGATGCAGTGAAGGTGGTGTCATTAGAATCACCGATCGTGCGGATTTCTTAGTCACGATGTCGCAGTGGTGCAGTGGTGCAGTGGTGCAGTGGTGCAGTGGTGCAGTGGTCGGGTGAGCATCGCGCGTTCGCTATTGAAGCATTTTTCAAGAGTAACGATTCTTACGTACTCGCTCGCCGACAGTTTTGTTCACATTTCAATATTCGACGGATAGGCGATGGGTCGAGTGTGAATTAATTCGTTCGCGGGTGGAGAGGTTCCGCGCAACTGCTTCGGCTATGAACACACCACGGCCAGGACCTAGTCGATCGTCAAGGACCCCCGAAAACATTGAACTGGTTGAACGCAGTTTACGTGAAAATACACGACTTTCGATACGGAAAAGGGCAGCTTCACTGGGACTTCCAAGAGCATGCGTGCATGAAATTTTGAAAAAAGATATGAAGTTTCATCCTTTTAAAAATCAAATAATTCAAGAATTGAAAAAAAATGACTTTGCGTCACGCAAATTTTTTTGTGAAACCATGTTGGAGCGTTTTCGCACTGTGAATTCCATTTTTTGGAGCGACGAGGCTCATTTTCATTTAAACGGACACGTAAACAAGACAACACAAAATTGCCGTTACTGTGCTCTAAGAACTCGCAATCCTCGACTGAAGCACCAAAATCCATTACATTGCCCAAGGGTAACTGTTTGGTGCGCTTTATCCACGAATGGGATAATCGGACCATTGTTTTTTGAAAATGCACGGGGCCAAGCGACGAATGTCAATGGTGAGAATTATTGGCTCATGATTTCGAATTTCTTTTTGCCGAACCTGCGAGCTCATTCATCATTCTCATCACACACGTGTTTTCAACAGGATGCGATACACGTGGGATCGCACACACGACCAGAGCTTCGATGGATTTGTTGCGAGAAAATCACCCTCAAAAACTGATTAGTCGCTTTGGGGACATCCCGTGGCCACCGAGGTCACCCGACCTAACTCCAATGGATTTTTTTTTGTGGGGCTACCTCAAAGAGAGAGTTTACGCCAACAATCCGCGAACTGTTGTGGACTTAAAAGAAAATATTCGGCGAGAAATCAGCGCAATTGAACCAAGTTTACTGCAGCGTGTGGCACGGAATACGAGGCTCCGTTTCGAACAGTGTGTGCAACAGGATGGAAGACATTTGGATGATATTTGGATGACATTATCTTTAAAAAATGAAATCCGCATTTGTACTCTATTTTTTAATACTTTTAGTAAAATTATATGTCAAAGATATTATTTTTTATTTAAATTTGAAAACATAAATCTGCCACCAGACACCCTGTATTAAGGGCTGAGAAACTTCTAGACTCTTTCAGTCGCCTTCTACGTTGTTTCTTTATCGTTACATATTTTCGTTTCATATAATCCACTTCACACAGTCCCAATAGAAGCTTCACAATACTGTTTAATAGCGTTTATTCTTACACGCTTTAAATGGATGCAGAAGAAATCTGAGAGTGTAATCGTTACCCGCATGAAACGGAGGTGAATTCATCTCAAAGGATTGTGTCGGTGGAGCTGAAGGCGGGGTGCGCGGTTCGTTACCCCGGCGCGGCTAACGAGCCGGCTCCGACCCGGGATCGAAGCGTGTTTTGCCTAATCAAACATCGTTCATGTTTATCAGTCAACAACGCTTAGATGATCCCCGCAAACTGATTGCTCCACGTTTCATCAGATATATTACACGATTTGCTTTACCCGCGACCAATGAAAAGAAAAAAGATCCAAAAGCAATACGTTTCTTTATTTGCAATTACCTTTTCCCCTGCCGATTTACCGGTCTGGTATATTTCAAGTATTCCTTGAGAGCAACCGCAGCAGCAAATGACTTTCTATACCAACCGTTACTATAGCATCCGCATAAATAATACCAAATGGAAATGTTTATAAAAGTTAATTGAAAATAAAAGCCATAAACAACCATATCCGTCTACAAATCATTCCGTGTCGATACGTTTACTAGTTTTCACGTGATTGGCGAATAAAACACATTCTCAATATATATATAGATTAGGTATACTATTGATATATAGGTGAACCGATGATCTGGTAAGAATCGCAGGAAACCACTCGATTAGTAGAGGCCTATGTCCAGCAGTGGACGTCTATCGGCTGATGATGATGGTAATTTCGATCTAGATTTGATATGGTGTTAAATAACTATGCAGTTGTAGATGATGAAGCGTGATCACCAAGAACACTCTATCACATGTTGACAGTATACAGTGAAGCTATTCTGCTATTAGCTATCCTGGAAATGAACCGGGATCCTTCGTATTAAATGACAAGTGTTTAACCACTGTACCTGTTATAGAAGTTAATCGAAGCATATAATTTTCTTTTTCTTTATTCATTTAAGCTACGAGACGAGGTGGCGCCAGTCAGGATGAATATCATCATCAGCCGATAGACGTCCACTGCTGGACATAGGCCTCCTTCAAAACTCTTCATAACCAAGAGTTTATTAAGAGGAATTGGGCAGTAGCCCACTACGCTGGCCCAATGCTGGTTGGTGGGTAGTCAGAGCCTCGCCTATTATTCAGCAGGGTGCACCGCGTGCTGGGGAGTTTGACTGGGGTTCTGTGAGATGTTACTGCACTACATTGGGCGCATCGTCTCACACGTAAGAGGAGTCTTGTTACCACAGTAATTGAACTACCTACAGCAAATTTCAAACGGGAACACAGTAATGTTCGTCGACTATAATGAGAGCTGTGGTGGCACCTAGACGGTCTCCGGCAACAGAGACGTACCATCAGTAAAAGTGTATGCCTTTGAAGCTGGTTTATCAGCTCAATTAACGCAACATTTTCGTAATTAAAAATTGAGTGAAAGTAAGTATTATAATAAGTAACAAAAAAGCTGATTCCCCACTTTGTAGATTAATTATTTTTTTTAATATTTATATATAATATATAATTAAGCATATATGTATATTATAATAATTATTTCTTATTCTTTCATCTGACCGTATCAGCTCGCCCTCTCATCAGTTTTTGAGACATGTGTTCACTTATTTTTGCGGTTTAGTTTTAATCTTTATAATCGTATGTATATAACATTTAACAATTATTTTATATTCCCAATGCTGGGACTAGCCTTTCTCATATAAAGCATCAGTTCTCTACAAAATAGTCTCAAAATATATCCAATTGCTGGTTAGTGAGTAGACGTGTAGAGAAGTTTTAAAATATTTACCAACACTTAAAGTGTTGACCACGATCACTCGGTCAAGAGTGATACGGACGAAAAGAAGAAAATACTTACGTAGATATGTTACACTGCTAGTTAATGAATATATTACAGTGGGTTCGTCGTGAAACAAATTCGCCGGATGTTGTTTTTCGGCGGAACCGTCGAACGGGCTGTGAGCGCCGAGGAGCTCGGTTCGTTTAACGGGCTCGAGCTAACGAGCCGTTAGATCAGCCCGCGGCCCCTGTGCCCGCTTAATCAATCCACTTAAACGGCTTTTTTTTCCATAAACACTCGATGGAAACCTAATGTTTTGAAACAGAAGCAGCAGCACTGAAATTTCCAATTAGTGCTGATGAATTATTGATCCTATAAAACAATGTATTAGAGGATTTGTTCTAGCAAAACCTGAATCTTTTTCATTCCCTAACTGATTCACTTTAAGCTTGGAATCCATGATACGGTCTATCCATTTCATGGCCATATATCTTGAAGTATAGTTAGTTGTAAGGTAGTTTGTGAGTGCCTGGATAGCTACCGCCTTCAAACCGTTAATCTTTTATCTTAACAGCATTCATGTGTTCCGGTTGTCAATATGTCAGAGCCAGAGTATTATAGGTGAGCGCGCTTCGCATATTTAAAGGCTCACTGTCACTTAATATCATGTGAAACTTAAATCAAAGGTATACCAAATTGAAGATAAGGATATATTTTAGGTTTATTTATAGATTTTTTTTTTCATTATACCAAAAATTATAGATTTAAGACGACATTAAAAGCAGCTCGATTTCGATGCTCGACCGTTGTTTGCATTTCAACTGTTTATACAAATGTTATGTGGATTTAGATAAGGCGTTTGAAAAAAAGGTTACCCTCCCGAACCCGCCCCCCACGGCAGCTTTGTGACTTTGAAAGGATTTAACTTTGAACTTTTTTTTTTATTTATACCTGTTTACCTTTTGATATCACGAATTTTGATCATGCCTTTTGTCAGCCAAAATAAAAGTATCAAGTACACAAACAATACGGTGTAATGGATTTTATGAAAAGCAGAAGAAATATTATTCAAAATATTACTATACAAAGGTTGGTAATGAATACTTTTCAAAAAGTTCATAATGTATATATATATATATATAATTTTGTGAATGAGCACAAACAGACAAACCCAATGTGGTTGCTGTTAGTACGTGTAGAAGAGTAGCATCTATTGCAAACTGATTTCTGTAGTAAATTATTGACTATCAAAAACGATTGTAATTACAAGTTAATAAAGATTTTCTATATCAAAATTTCTTGTTTAATACGTGAACAAATATCCGAGCTGAATGAACTTAAGCTACATCGCTTCGAAGTGATCAGAATGAAGTTATCAAGTTAAGATCAAAGACGACGACATCGTTTCAACAAACAATACCTGTCGTGGATACGCGGCATGTATTCTTATAGACATTCGGCATCTACTTGGCCACAGTTGTGGATATCTTTTGGTTTTCGCGTCGTGAGAGAAGTGTGCTGAGTCCCAGCAGTGGGAAAGTTTATATGGAATGACTATTTTATGTATAAGTTAGAAGATCGTGCCTAAATCTAGTCGATGATGAAAGAAGACTTCTGTATACCAACCCTAGTCCGGTTTACTCCTATCTATATATATATATATATATATATATATATGCGGCATGCGGCACCCAAACTTCAAGCTTTTTTTTGTATCCAGCCTTCTGCAGATGGTTTAAAATGGTTTGGTGACTAACTCCCATCTCCTGGGCGATGTCACGAGATGCCACATGCCGGTCTAACTCGATGTAGTCCATGATTTGATCGGTATTTGTCGTCACAGGTCTTCCGCCGGCTGGCTTATCCATGGTGTCGTTTTCACCGGTTCTGAATCGTCGAAACCATTCCTCCGCGGTTCGAAGTGATAGAGTACCATCCCCCAAAACACCATTAATCTCACGGAACGTTTCTCTAGCGGATTTGCCTTTAACGAAGGAAAACTTTAAAATAGCGCAAATTCGGCGTTAGTGAATTCGCATGTTTACACGTCTATAACTGTTGAACGCAATATCCAAACTAATTATGCATAGCGTCGTTTTGTAGGTTATGTCAAGACCTTTAAAATTATGTATAGTATTGCCAGATACGAGCTCTGTAGCGCTTTGTACATAGCAGCGAAATTCAAAAGACAAAAAGGCGGAAGGGAGATATTTTCCAACCTATTATCAAGTACAGTCGACATAATGTCGTGTGACGTTGTCAGGATTACACGGAAGTACGGGCGTTTGACAAATGTATTTGAACCCGTGAAGTATCGGTTGACCGAGAGCCGGATGTCCAACCGCAAGTGTTTACTCACAAGGACAGACAACCGTAGCCGGCAACACTCTTATTACTAAAGGCATAAAGCTCAAATTGAAGCTGAATATATATAATATTAACTTTATAGTAACCTGCAATCAAAGAAAGTTTAAAAAAATTAAAACAATTAAGCGATGAAACGAGCGGGAAGTTCACCTGATGGTAAGCAATACGCCAGTACATAACAACATTGCGCTAGCTAGAATGGTATACACAGCACCACATTGAGCTCGTCGCCTTAAGGCATAAGATGTTAACCCTCATTTTCTCAATGATCATACTAGCTACAGCGCCCTTCAAACCGGAACACAGTAATGTATGCACAGTACTGTTTGTGCAATAGGTGCTGCGGTGGTACCTACCTAGACGGTGTCCGGCAACAGAGACCTAGTTGTAGGCACTATTATGTTAGGATAATGTACACTGCACTACATCGCACTCATATATAAGATATCGAATCTCATAACGCTAGTAGTTGTACTGGCTACAGCGCCCTTTAAACCTGGACACAGTAATATCTGCGCACTATTGTTTGTCAACAGAAGACACTCATGTGGTACCTAGGCGATCTCCGGCAACAGAGACCTACATGAGATTTTCTTTTATTACCTTCGTAGTATCTTTGGCGTGTATTGGTTATATTAAACAGCATATTTCAAGTTCCCACTGTTGGGATGGAGCTGGACAAGGAGAAAGTCAATGCTATGTATTACTTTCGGACAAAAGTGCAGTCTGGTGGTAGTTCTGGAATCGTGTCGTTTTCTCCAAACTGTTTTCCTTCACCAAGCTCGGTGAGAATCGAACCCGTTACTATACATACACCATTACTATCTGAGCTCTCGCGGTTTCTAAGTAATTTATATAAAGCAATAATTTAACTTGAAACGAGACTAACCCTTAAATCCACTGAAGCTCGATAGAAATTAAATTACTATAACAAGCTTTAACAAATCACCCCCTAAACTATTCAGTGAATAACAGATATTGTTGTTAAGTTAAATATTTAATTACAACACGAATTAGGGTGGATTAAGTACTGATAAGTAAATACCTTTGAACCACTTAACAGGGTAAGTTGAAAAAAGTATGAAGGTGTTAAGAAGAGGGTGAAATTGTCTAACTTCTATATAATAACTGAGGGTAGGTCTCTGTTTCCTGAGACCGTCTAGTAACCGATAAACAGTACTTTACAAACTTTACTGTTATCCGGTTTAAAGGTGTTCTCATCATCAGAACCGATAGACATTCACTGCTAGAAGTAAATAAAGGTGTTGATAGTGAAGTTACGGAGTCAGGATGGACATAAATCCATCAGAAATAAGGAGATCCGTAGAAGAACTAAGGTCACCGACATAGTCCAAAAGATTGCTAGCCTCAAGTGGCAACGCGCAGGACATATCTCTCGAAGGCCTGACAGCAGCAAGGTCCTTGAATGGTGACCGAGTACAAGAAGAAGTAGTGTTGGCAGGGCCTCCACCAGGTGGTACCACGATCTGGTGAAGATTGCGGGTCAATCGATGCGGATGTATTTGGGAGAGACCTATGTCCAACAGTGGACGTCTGTCGGCTGATGATGAAATAAATCCGCGAATCTTACTGTCAACCTGCAGTAATGGAGAGGCACTTCAAGAAGAACAGGAATGATACAAAACTCTTCCGTGTGCGGTCCAGTGGAACCAGGGACCAGCTATCATCAGCTAAGCTACGAATATGAAGTTTCACGGAGTTATCAATATGATTGGTTTCTCACATAGGATATAAGCATTAGCTACTACGACCTTCAAGCGACCTTCAAAATCACAGTAGTATGAGAACAACTATCTTACAGTAATATTTAACTGCGGCGTACCGGCCAAGTACTTTGATATTCCTCATGAGCTGATAGTGACCTTAGTCTGTAGGTCAGTTCCGCCATGGGAAACCGTAAGGCAGACTCGTGACAGTAACCGCTTCTATTTCCGGTACACGTCGCACCGGAACATCCATTGTATTATAGTATACGTCACACAATGCTATAGAAGCTACTAGACGCGCTCGGAATATTATATTGTAATATATTTTAACATATGTAGGAAATTATTTATTATTTTATCCTCCCTTATCAATCCATACAAATGTGGAGATATTTGTGAAGGCTATGTCCAGCAGTGGACGTTTTTCAACTGATGATGATGATAGTTTGACATACAACGAATGATGGTGTAAGGGGTCCCGTACAACAACGCACAGGATTCAAAGCAACCTCACCTGCTGGTGGTGTACCCTGCTAATCAACAAACGAGACTCTGGCTCTCAACAAACCGCATTGCGCCAGCGTGGTAGGATATGGCCCGAATGAAATGATTGAACTGAAAGGCCCACATGAACCCCTGCACACAACAACCCCTAGTGCTCGACGATGCGGGCAGCGCAGGACTGATTGATGTGGGGATCTTTGGGGAAGGCATATGTCCAACAGTGGACGACTGTCGGCTGTTGATGATGATGAAGACAAACATTAAAATTTAAATGTACACGTATTCATGCCTTTCGCTTTTAAGAATGAGGATAGTGAAATTAAGAATGAGAAAAAAGCAAGGAAGGAGGATATCATAATAATAGGTTGGGGAAAAAGAAATCCATTATTTTTATATGAACTTCAGGGCTTTATTTAACATGCTTCGGATTGTCCGATTTGGGTCAAATATGCACCGTTTTGTTCTATGATTTGTTGCCATTTAAAAGGTAACTTCATAATGCCTCTCTCGTAGAAGTCCTGGTCTCTATTTGCAAAAAACTCTAGTAGCCGATTTTCACAATCTTCCCTAGATGCCAATTTTTTGTCACTAAAGAAATTTTGTAATGCAAGAAAAAGATGGTAATCGCTTGGTGCCAAGTCCGGACTGTATGGCGGATGCATTAAAACTTCCCAACCAAGCTCCCGAAGTTTCTGGCGAGTCACTGTAGACGTGTGTGGCCTAGCGTTGTCCTGGTGGAACACGACACCTCTCCTGTTGGCCAATTCTGGCCGTTTCTGGTCAATTGCTATCTTCAAACGGTCCAGTTGTTGACAGTAGAGATCAGAATTTAGTGCTTGGCCATATGGAAACAACTCATAATAAATAATCCCCTTCCAGTCCCACCAAATGCACAGCAGAACCTTCCTGGCCGTTAGTCCTGCTTTGGCCACCGTTTGAGGTGCTTCACCGCTCTTTGACCATGATCGTTTTCGCACAGGGTTATCGTATGTGATCCATTTCTCATCTCCAGTCACCATCCGATTAAGAAATGGGTCTATCTCATTCCGTTTGGCCAAGGCTTCGCAGATGGAAATTCGATCCATCATATTTTTTTCTGTTAATTGGTGTGGCACCCAAACATCGAGCTTCTTTTTGAATCCAGCTTTGTGTAAATGGTTTAAAACTGTTTTGTGGTCCATTTTTAGCTCCTGGGCGATGTTACGACTGCTAACATGCCGGTCAACTTCGATCATTTCTCCGATTTTATCGACATTTTCGGCGACCGGCCTAACTGTGCGAGGTGCATCTTTAACATCAAAAATTCCTGAACGGAATCTACGAAACCAAAATTGCACATAATTGGCTGTTACAGTATCGGGTCCATAAACACCATTCACAATTTTAGCCGCCTGGCTTGCATTTTCGCCTTTGTCAAAGAAAAACTGTAAAATGTACCGAATTTTCTCTTTGTTCACTTCCATTTTAAATACCCTGTAACTCACAATTGAATGCACCAAACAAAAAACAGCAATAGAATTTTTTTACTGCGAAATGTCACCTTTCCAACGAGCATCAATCTGAAACTGTTTGATCGATACTTTACGAGAAATTTATCACTATAGCCATCTACCGAAAAAATAATGGATTTCTTTTTCCCCAACCTAATATATTATATTGCATATAAAAAGTGTAAAACCTTTTTACAGTTTCGACGTGCGTGGGCGCAGCTTCAACAAGGCGCTGCACTGGTCGGACCCGAGCGCGTTTGGGCGCCGTGCCTACTTCGTCACCATGTCCCGCCCCTCCTCGCTCACCGTCGACGCGGTCCAGCTTGACGACGAGGGCATCTACCGCTGCAGAGTCGACTTCAAGAACTCGCCGACCAGGAACTTCCAGATCCGACTCAACGTTGTTGGTAAGCTGGAGGAATGAGAGAAACTACAAGAATCGGTTCATGTGGCAAACAGTTACATGGTATATTTGAATCTGCCGCTCTTTCTCTCTCTCTCTTTCGCTCTCTAGAGAGACAAAGTTCTTCAAAACGAAACTAAAATTGTCACAAATTAATCGTCGTGGTATATCGGCTGGTTTTCTTTATGAGGTACCTTCCACCAATTTTAAATAGAATTAAAGAATTATCTGCCTATTGAAACCTATCTATTGTGATGTCTGCTAATGAGAGTGGAGGAAGCGAGAGAGGTGCTCTCTGCCTACCCTATTGGGTACGAGGCGTGATATATATAAGGTTGGAAAATATCTCCCTTCCGCTTTTTTGCTCTTTATTCAATGCTTTATAAAAAGTGTTACAGTAATCGGATTTAGTTCAAATATGCGCCGTTTTGTTCGATAATCTGTATCCATCTAGACGGCAACTTCATAATACCTCCCTCGTAGAAGCCCCCCTCCTTATTTGCGAAGAACTCGGACAGCCACTTTTCATAAGCCTCTTTTGAGTTCAACTTTACACCACCAAGGGCGTTCACCATGGACAGGAACAGGTGGTAATCACTTGGCGCTATGTCCGGGCTATATGGTGGATGCGATAAAACTTCCCAAGCTCCCGTAGCTTCTGACGAGTCATCAACGAAGTGTGTGGTCTGGCGTTGTCCTGGTGGAACACTACACCCTTCCTGTTGGCCAATTCTGGACGCTTCTGGTCGATCGCCTGCTTCAAGCGGTCCCGTTGTTCGCAGTAGATGGTAGAATTAAGCGTCTGGCCATATGGAAGCAGCTCATAGTGGATGATTCCCTTCCAATCCCACCAAACACACAGCAAAACCTTCCTGGCCGTCAATCCCGGCTTGGCCACTGTTTGGGACGATTCACCGGCCTTCGACCACGACCGTTTTCGCTTGATATTGTCGTATGTGATCCATTTTTGGTCGCCAGTCACCATCCGCTTCAAGAATGGGTCGAGTTCGTCCCGTTTCAGCAGCATATCGCAGGCGTTGATTCGGTCCAGAAGGTTTTTTTGCGTCAAATCATGCGGCACCCAAACATCAAGCTTTTTTTTGTATCCAGCCTTCTGCAGATGGTTTAAAATGGTTTGGTGACTAACTCCCATCTCCTGGGCGATGTCACGAGATGCCACATGCCGGTCTAACTCGATGTAGTCCATGATTTGATCGGTATTTGTCGTCACAGGTCTTCCGCCGGCTGGCTTATCCATGGTGTCGTTTTCACCGGTTCTGAATCGTCGAAACCATTCCTCCGCGGTTCGAAGTGATAGAGTACCATCCCCCAAAACACCATTAATCTCACGGAACGTTTCTCTAGCGGATTTGCCTTTAACGAAGGAAAACTTTAAAATAGCGCAAATTCGGCGTTAGTGAACTCGCATGTTTACACGTCTATAACTGTTGGACGCAATATCCAAACTAATTATGCATAGCGTCGTTTTGTAGGTTATGTCAAGACCTTTCAAATTATGTATAGTATTGCCAGAAACGAGCTCTGTAGCGCTTTGTTCATAGCCGCGAAATTCAAAAGACAAAAAGGCGGAAGGGAGATATTTTCCAACCTATTATATACATATATATTTATATGTGTATGTATGTATGTGATATCTGTTATGCTCTGTCCAGTACCGCCCCATCAGCTCCTTTTATACGACGAAGATGGCAGAGACGTGGCCGGAGTTGTCGGCCCGTTAGAAGAAGGCGGCAATTTTACATTGCTCTGCGAGTTAAGGGGAGGTAAGACTCTTTTATAAGTACAAAGATAAAAACAGTTTCATATTTTCACCAACATGATTCAGTAGTAGAAGTTCATCATTCACCGTTGAAACCATTCGATATTTATCCTCTTCCTCTCTTCTCTAGGCTTAGTATTTTTCGATAGATATTACTGCAAACATCTTAGTCGTCTATTTACTATATGCCGCTATAAAAGCTACAGTAAAGGCATTCTGACTCGCAACATAAACGGAAGAAGCTCTTAAATGTTCTCGCTTCACGTTTAATTGGAAATGGGGATTCTGACCTGTTCCAATCCTTTGCTGTTCACGTATTCAACTTAGTAACTATTAGTTTATAATGATGTACATAAACAAGTATTCTAACAAAAAGTTTACAAATGACTTAACAGATGGAGCCACCACAAATTATAAATCACGCAATCGTTTACTAAAAAGCAAATGTAAATAAAGTTCGTACTCAATGTAGGTCTTAGGTTAGTAAGTCATTGCGGAAATACGATTGTATTATCTACTGGATCTCTCTGGATCTTCATAATACCAAGACTCGAGACGGTAGCCTATCACAAACTATAAAACTATATCTATCAACTGGATCTCTCTAGGTTTTCGTAATACCAAGACTCGAGACATTAGCCTATCACAAAATATACAACTGTACGTATCCACTGGATCTCTCTAGATCTTCGTAATACCAAAACTTGAAACAGTAGTCTATCACGAAGTATATAACTGTATCCCTCCGTATTTTCGTAATACTGTTGTACATAGTAACATGTTCTGTACTTTAAATTGTTCAGCTAATTGTCAACATAGTGCTGATACAGCTGCGTGCGTTGACATTTACCAAAGCACTTCCATTTCACTTCAAGACTATTTCAGTATGTTTAAAAAAAAAAGCTCACCGTGTCTATAAGTGAGTTGTGCGAAGCTATTACACGAGGCGCGTGTACAGAGAGCCGTTGCCGTTGCCGTTGACAATGTTTCCGGCGCAAACATTCGCAATTTATCCCGGAATGTGGATTTTGTGAACTACTTTAGTTTTCAACGTCTATAGTTCGGCTTTATTTTAGTTTCGCTGGTATGCGGAGAATGCTGATATCTCGGCGAGCTGCCGTCTGTTTGTTTGCGTTAGCTTAAACGGAAACCCACTGCGCTACACTTTAATACGCGTGACACAGACGAACGGTACTTAAGAGCCGAGCTACCGTTTGTGTTGATAACTGTATTTGTATAAGTCAAATCTTTAAACTGTTAACCCATATTAATCTTAAATTGATCTAGATAGATATAGATATCCTAAAAGTTATATATGTATTAGAAACTAATATATTTAAGGAAAATACCTCAGGAGTAGATTTTAAAAGTTCTAATATCAATGAAGGTAACGATAAAGAACTACTAAATCATCATCCTCATCAACCGATAGAAATCCACCGTTGGAAATAAGACTCCCCCAAAGATCTCCTCATTTGTAGGGCTTCATGTGGAGGGATTTGAGCCATTATCCACCACGCTGGCCCAGTGCGTGTTAGTCCAGAGCTTCGTTTGTTGATTAGCAGGGTGCACCATGAGCACGTGAGGTTGGCCTGAGTTCCGTAAGTTGTTGTGCGGAATCCCTCACAACCCCTACTAGATTAGCAAGCTTAACTGTCGGCAATTAACATGGCCTCAAGTGGATTTAATTCGCAAACGTTAATTTCATCTTCAGATATACAACTAATTAAATTCACTGACAAAGTTAAATGTATATGTTATGATTTACTTATATATTTATGATGATTGATAAAGAACAAAACTCGCACAATTATGAGAAAAGGAAATTAAATTAAAAGACACTAGTTCCTTTAATACATAAATTACATATCCCGTACCCGCTTTGCAGGGCTTAAAACCATTGCAACTCTCTTTGGGTAAGGTTTTGGCAAAATTCCTTTTTTAGCTGACCTCCAACGGCGGAAGCAATACCCTTACCAAAGTTTCTGTCTCTACATCGAATAGTTTCGGAGATATTGTGATATGTGATAAGTCAATGAATCTTTGGATAAGTCCTATATCATTATAATCATAATCAGCCGACAATAGTCTACTAGTCTATAGTTTTCTAGGAAGAAGGTCTATAGTTTTCTGTTGGACATAGATCTCCCTCAAAGATGCCCACATCAATCGGTCTCGCTTTACTCGCATCCAGTAGGTTCCTGCGACTCCCATTAGATCGACGGTCCACCTTGTGAAAGGCCTCCTAGCACTACGTCTACCGATGCGCGGGAGTCTCTGGAAGAGTTTACTGCCTCATAGGCCCTCGATCCTTTGAGCACTGTGTCCTGCCCACTGCCAGTTAAGTCTAGAAATCCTTTGTGCTCTGTCGGTGAGCTTAGTTCTTCTGCGGATCTCCACATTTCTGATTCGATCGCGCAGAGAAATTCCGAGCATAGTCCTCTCCATTGCTCTTTTGAGTGACTGAGCCTTTTTATAAGGCCTAAAGGGGCCATGTCTCGGTTTTGTATGTTAATACTGACAACAGGCACGAGTGGAAGACTTTTGTCTTCAGACTGCGGTATGTAAAGGTGTAAGGGGTTCCGCACAATATCTCACAGGACACGAGGCAAGCTCACCTGCTTGTGATTTACCCTATTAATCTAGAAACAAGGCGCTGACTAACGCAACCTTGCCTAGCCCGCATTGGGCCAGCGTGGTGGGAAATGGCTCAAACCTCCTCAAATTAACCTTCATACCTCTACATATACAGATAATTTAAAAAGTAACTTAAAGAGAAAATCTTTGATAATTAACTAAATGTAACTGGAAACTTTCTAGTAGGAGTTACAGTGGATGTGTTTTACCAAAATTCAAAAACAGCTGTTCTAACATTTTTAAAAGAAAATATGCCGTTTTTTTCTGTATTATTGTTATAATGAAATATATTATATTAACATTCTCGTTAGTTCTTTCTCATTGCAGTTTTCATAATTTTAACCTTCTTACTATTTCTTCTAAATATTGTACATTGATATTAAGGTAATCACCTTATTATACTTTAGTTCCTACATTATATAGCAATAGTAGGATATAAATTTTAATAATCAAAAATTAATCTATAATGTATACAATTTATAAAAATGGCTGCCATTGACGCGGACATGACGGGGAAACCGAAGGTATTCATTCACATAAATCGTTTTGAAGGTAATTAAACGGAAGGAGGTACGGCGCCGACGTCAAAGAAAAGGAAATTGTCAATGTAAAACAAATTCGTACGACAGGAAGATATCCAGCGCGAGGATACTCCATCATCCATCCCCTCCATCCCCTCGTCTCCAACTGGAGAAACGATCCGGTGCGATGATTGAATTTATAAAATTAATGATGTTCAGCGAATTTTAACTGTACTACAAAATGTATTAATAACAAGCAGTACAAGGAACTATTAATATTCATTATCTAGTATCTGTTACAGTATTTGTAATAATACTCATCTAGTATCTATCTGTTATCAGTAATAGTTATCATCGAGTATGTATGTAGTGAAAGGTTGCTAGTTGGTAGGTTGGTAGTTATTGCCCCGACGGCCGTTGGGGCAGAAAGGTTTTCGAGTGGCGGCCACGTACCGGAAGACGTAGCGTGGGCAGACCCCCCACAAGGTGGACCGACGACCTGGTCAAGGTCGCTGGCAACCATTGGATGCAGGTGGCCCAGGACCGGTCTGAGTGGAAATCTTTGGGGGAGGCCTTTGTCCAGCAGTGGACGTCTTCCGGCTGATTGGATTGGATTGGAAAGGTGTAAGTGGTCCAACACTTCACGAAACGTAAACCAACTTTATCTTCTCATGGTGTACCCAAGTCATCAACAAACGAGGCTCTAGTTCCCACTAACCCGCATTGGGCCAGCGTGGTGGGAAATGGCCCAAATCCCCTTTCAATTCACCATCACCTATAGCCTGGCGGTACCAGAGGTCATGCTGACTGTTGAAGGTTGCGCAGGATCGGTTGATATATAGATTTTTGGGAAAGGCGCATGTCCAGCGGTGGACGTCTATCAGCTGATGATGATCTATCTAGTATATGTAATAATCATCATCTCGGCATCTAGAAAGACCTTCAAAGATCGCTACTCCAATCGATTTTCTGCTCGCATCAGGTAAGATGAGACAAGCGGGACATTCACGTGATCGTGAGTGATACACCTGCCCATAT
Source organism: Troides aeacus (assembly GCA_033220335.2). Classification (NCBI taxonomy): domain Eukaryota; kingdom Metazoa; phylum Arthropoda; class Insecta; order Lepidoptera; family Papilionidae; genus Troides; species Troides aeacus. Next base: position 1,478,675 of record CM067288.1, read on the forward strand.
AAACGTTGTATTAGTTAGGATAGTATTATAATCCGCACCACATTGTGTCTCACTCATAACATGTCTCACATAACATGTTGAATCTCGTTAGCCCAGTTATTACAGTAGCTACGCCTCTCAAACTGGAACACAGTAATATCTGTACAGTACTGTCTGTCGGCTGCAATAGGCGCTGCGGTGGCACCTACGTAGACGGTCTCCGGTAATAGTAACCTACCAGCAGTAAAATTCCAGATTTCCTCCTTCTCCAGATCCTCAGTCCACCAGATAACTTGATGAAGACGCTTGATATACAGTAGAAATACAGCAATTCGATTGCAATCACCTTTTGCAAATACACATTGGAATATTCCTGGTGGTAAGAATCTTGGTGAAGACTGTCTAAGTAGGTGTGACTGCAGCTTCTATTTCCGCCGCTATACAGTACTGTGCAAAAATTACTATGTTCCGGTTTGAAGGGTGTTATAACTAATGAAATTATTGCAGTAATGATGTTTAACATTTTATCGTGTCAAGCGTTGAGCTTATTGTAATGCAGTGTATATCATCCTAACTAACATCACGTCACTAACGTACCACTAACTATCAGAATATTCAGCACGATAGGATCCAAAAAAAAAAGTAGGACGTAACATTATAAAAATCAGTTCCAATCCGTAAAATCCATTTCAGCGGGTTCAGTACAAAATATAGAATCTGAAAAATCGTTTCGAGAAGTGACAATATGGCGGCAAATGAAAATATATTACGAGACGTGGCCCAACGGATATCCGACCGCCATTTTATTTTATCCGACGGGGACGTAAACTGGTTTATGGGTATGTGTAACGCTAATATTGCGTTTAGTTGTTGTTCACAAAACCTGTTACTTAACACTACATATTCATGATACGTATCACGATACTATCAAAGTATATATGGTATTTATTATTTTTGGTTTGTACCAGAAAAGTCTTGGACAAGTTATGAAAACTTAGAATATCACATCACTACCTAGTACCTTATACTTTGAGGTATGATTTGGGGTGTACTGGATCCAGCACAACAACTTCCGGGACCTAAGCCAACCTCACCAGCTCGTGGTGCACCCTGCTACAAACGAGGCTCTGGCTCCCACCAACCCTTATGATTTCCACAAACAGCGGCCCCTAGTATCCGGCTATGCGGGTAGTGCAGGACGGATCAATATAAGGATCTTTGGGGGGAGGCCTATATCCATCAGTGGAAGCCTTTCTGCTGATAATGATCAAATGTACCTATAGCTATATTAGTAATTTCACTAGCTATCCTCTAAAGTATCTAACAAGCACTGAAGTGATGCGGTGAAGGAAGACTTCATCATCATTGTTATTATTAACGGCAATATCCTCATCATCATTATCGTCATTACTATTACTATCATTATCATCATCGCCATCAGTATCATCTTCATTATCATCGTCGTCGTCTTCTTTATTATTATCATCATTATCATCGTCATCTTCATCACAAACATTATAATTATTATCATCACCATCAATATCATCAACAAATAGATGCCCAATGATTGTCATAAGCGTTGCTAAATATTAATGTACCCTGCCGATAGATTATTTAAATTCATCACCGGAAACTGGAACATGTCTGCGCCTACCCCTTCGCGATCCCCCCCACTGGTCCATCCTTACATTATCATATCGCTCTCACAAAATATGGAAGAAATATTTGTGCCCCTCATTTAGAACACCTCAAATCGGACTCGCGATCCACTTGTTAACATCCGGGCTGTTACTCCGGTGTCCTTTGATAAATTGGATCTTGTTATTCCTGTTACTGTCAACTTGACGTTTCCCTTTGTAACCGTGCTATATTCATTTGTTTTTGTTTTTTTTTTTTTGGTAATTTAATCTGTGAATACCTTCAATTTTATATTGACATAACAAAACAGAATCTAAAACGATCAATTCTAAAATTTATTGTCTATGTTGAAGTTACTAAAGAGAATTTAAATTGTTTTGGACTATTAATAGCAGATAATGCTGTTTTCCCTTCATTTACTTTATTCCAACCTTAAAGATAAGGAATATATATATCATCATCAGCCGATAGATGTCCACTGCTGGACATAGGCCTCCCACAAAGCTCTCCATATACACAGACTCTGGTTCCGCGCGGTACTAGAGGCCGTCAATTGTAGGGGTACATATGGGGAAATTGGTGTCATTTGCCTCCACGCTGGCCTAATGTTGGTTGGTAGGAGCCAGAGCCTCGTTTGTTGATTAGCAGGGTGCACCTGGAGTAGGTGAGGTTCTCTTGTGCGCCGTGAATTGTTATGTGAGACCCCTTACACCCCTAGATATATATATATATATATATATTCATGGTTTGATTTTGTGATAGTACGTGACCATTGTAGCAATATAGTGAGTAATCTTGAGATACCTGTGAAAATTTATTACTCGAGTAATTTAAAAAGTTTTTACTACCACCAGAGCGAATCAGTAATATTCCGATCGATATTAAGGTTCCGACCTTCACTAATAACAAAATGGCGTTGGTCATGATGAGGTATAATTCACTGCGCTATATTGCACTCGTCACTTGAGTCATAACGTGTTTAATCTCGTTACCCCAGTTATTACACTAACTACAACGCCCTTCAAACCAGAACATAGTAATTTTTAGAAAAAACACTGCGTTAACCTAGGCGGTCTCCGGCGAGAGAGATCTACCACGTTTAAAATCTATGACTAGTGAAATTATCGGTTATAAAGCTACGTTTGAAAGATGTTGTGTACATATCTTAACGTCTTACTGCTGTGATGAATCTCACCGTTGACGTTTGTTACATTTATGTTCTTTTGTTACATTTATTGTTTGTTCATTGCCCGCAATTACGTCACATTCAAAAGAATTCATTCCGATTTGTTTCCTCGATGACCATCCGATACAATGAATACTTCATTGATTATTGACGTCTCTTCAATTTCATCAGCATTGTTAATAAAAGTATATTTATTATTAACCCATCACATAACTGATTTAACATTGAAATTCTTATTGTTCCCACTGCTGGGACGTGGTGTTTCTTTCCCACAGTTACAAAATACACAAGGACTCGGAACATATCTCCTCACAACGTTTCTTTTTAACAGACGTTCTTCAATATTAAGGCTGCTTTGCTATTTGAGCTATCACAAAGTTGATTACAGTTACTAATCTTCATCATCGTCACTATCATCATCATCATCAGACGATAGATATCCACTGTTAGAAATAGATCTCCTCCAAAGATTCCCACAGCCATCGTGGCCCTATATGGTTAATGTGAGCCAGAACCTCGTTTGTTAATCAGGGGGTTGCGGGACGCCTTACAACCCTCTACTAAACTATATTCAGGTAATATCAAATTTCATCACTTATTATCAACTCATATATGATCGTCCATTAGTAAAGACTGAACTTAAATAAGTGTAAGTTAAAAAAAAACACGGCAGCCGTCGCGAGGTCGTTGTATATTCAAGGTCTCATAACGAGGCGGTTTGTCCGGCTCCTCCGGGCGTTACCCTCGCTTTTGATACACGCGATTGGGATTTAGATAGGACCTCCGAGGGATGGTTCCGTTTGAGACCCTCGTCTCCGATACTTAGCCGCGAACACTTCAATCTTCAAATGTCCTCCATTCTTTTGTGTTTCTGTTTACTATCATACCGAGGGAATAAGAGATTATATGTACTTCGGGGAATCAGTTCATTGTTTCTACTCGTGTTTGAAGTTAATAATCAGATTCTTCTCTTGAATATCAATTAGAAAAGTCCAATTATAGTTTAAGTTTTCTCCAACTAAGCGTCCAGCTTCGAAGAAGTCAATCAATGATGATATTGACACATAAGTTACTGATTTAAATGAAGCTAAGTGAGAAGTATAGAGGGTCCCGCACAGGTCACTCACAGGACCTTAGCCAACCTCACCTGCTAATCAACAAACGAGGCTCTGGTTTCCACCAACCCACAATTGAGCCAGCAAGGTGGGAAGTTGCCTAAATCACCCATATGGACCCCTACATACGATAACCCTTAGTACCCAGCGGTACTGGAAGCCGTGCTGACTGTATGTGGACGTCTATCGGCTGATGATAGATAGAGGATTCAAAAGACAAACTCGTCATAGGTATTAACTAAAACCGGTTTCTTCGTTTCGTTTTATTATTAAACTAATACAACTTCATAATGTTTAATACAAAAAAAATCACGTAGGGTAGACAGGGTGCAGAAAGTAGGTAGAATGTTTACCCTGTGTTATTGTACGGTCCAAAGTAAATTATTGCCTCGTAACTATTGTTCAGTGAAAATAAAAATAAATTGCGCACAGCTCACTGGACGTCCGACGTCCGAAGTCCGACGTCCACTGTCGGGCTGGACGGTGGACAATGAAAATAAACTTGGAACCGGACTACCCCGGGCCCGCCCCTACCGGGTTAAGCGAACAACTTATATCTTATAGTTACTTCTTTATAACTATTTTTATTCTATGAAATAACTTCTGTAGACGTCATATCTAAATATATATATACAAAACGGACGCATACGACAATGTATATGTCAACCATTACATTAGTAATGATCAGAACGTTCACCTGATAGTAAGTGATACGCCTACCAACAACATGGCGCTAATTACTCGCAGGATACATAGCACCCCTTTGTGCTCGTCGTCTTGTGATATAAGATATTCATTATGCTTTCATGTTTGATGCATTAATGGTTTATTACCTCGGTAATTTCACTAGTTACAGCGCCCTTCAAACCGGAACAGAGCAATGTTCGCACACTGCAGTTTGGTATTATCTACTAAGACGGCATCCGCCAAGAGAGATTTGAATATCTTCATACGTATATTCAAATCTCTCTTGGCGGATGGGGATGGTTATACCATAAGTATGGTGAATCGCAGAGCGCCTGTCCTTCCGGTGGTGAAATGGAAGGATCACTTCATGTTAAAATGTTTGAAGTACATCAAAGTATTAAAAAATGTAGACAAAAAAACATCTCTATATTTAGATATCTAAGTACAACTAGTTTCTTTGCTAAGCCTAAAATTACTTACAGCCTTTGCCGCACGACCTACTTCGTGCAAGTCTTGAAAATAAATCAATATACACACATAATGGATACAAACTTGTGGGGGTAGAGGGTGAAATAGAATCGGACACGACCCATAGCGTTATGGGAACAAATGACTTTCGGATATACTTGCTTTTTTTTTATATTTTTTCTGACTAAACTAGAACGCGATACTAATAGTAAATACGTCACCTTTCACCACCATCATCATCATCATTTCAGTCTGTTTCTTGTGCTATACTATCTAGACTGAGTTCTATAGTCTATAATTATCAGAACATAGTAAAGTTTTCCGTCGGTGGGTCAGTCTTCAAAAGATAATCTACTTCCTGGGCGGATGAGAGATGTGGGACTTGTGCTGATTAAAACCCTCTGTGGTCATCCCTAGTGCTTTGCAAGAGGCCACGGGTTTTCCTACATAACACACCACCGCGAGGGGTGCAGCAACCTTCCCCAGCACCCTTTCTTTTCTACGACGAGCATTCGATCACCTTACTTGTCCTTCACCCTGGACGAGCTTACCGAGCAATGGAGGCCGTAACCTTCAAAGCCTATGAACCCAAAAAATCATTGAAGTCTTGAATCCTTCTACCACAAGTAGGATTTACCTAAGTCGTATTCTCAATAGCCTGAGACTTCATGACAGACGATGGAACCTATAAAGGCGATTTCGAAAAGAAGGTCCTTTTATATCCTTTGGTCCTTCTACGTCCTTTTATATCATATATTCGTAACCTTGCCTTCAAAAGAAAATCCGAATCCTATTAGACTTTTACAAGTTACCTTACTTATTACTTCATTAGGTATGTATAAGTTTTCTTCAGGGTCAGCAATCGCGGTCGTAATGCTTGTGGTGTTACAGCTGTGTGATCGCTGGGGTAAATTACCATCAGGCGGGTTATTTTTATTACCTTTAATGTTAGAAAAAATATCCAGACCCAATGTAGTTTTAGAACTTTCGAGAACCATAAAGAAAATGACCTAACGTATGACACTCGAAGAGTTCAGTATAAACAACGAGTCATCGCTAATAATAATCTATATTGCATACTAAAAAGGAGTTCTCTCGAAATTGCTATAGTGGTGTTTATAGAAATTTCTAGAATGAGGACCACTTAGCCTATCTAAGTGAAAATGGGTTTACTTTGTTCGCCAATCACGTGAAAACTAGTGAACGTATCGACATAGGGATGAGATCATTCGAAGCGGAATGATTTATAGATGGTTATAGCCTATATATACTATATAATATACATATATTAAACGAGAAAATATAGTTAAAATTGTTGTAATTAAAAAAAAAACGATCCGGTGCGATGAATGAATTTATAATATTATATTAATGAATATTCAGCAAATTTTAACTGTACTCCAAAATGTATTAATAACAAGCAGTACAAGGAACTATTAATATTCATTGTCTAGTATCTGTTACCGTATTTGTAATAATACTCATCTAGTATCTATTTAAATTTGGTGAACTGACCGCCAACCTTCGCTAGTCGGAGAGGCACCTTAAGAAGAAGAAGTATCTATCTGTTATCTGTAATAGTTATCATCGAGTATCTATGTAGTGAAAGGTATGAGGGGTCCAGCACAACACCTCACGAAACCTAAATCAACCTCATCTGCTCGTGGTGCACCCTGCTAATCATCAAACGAGGCTTTGTCTCTCACCAACCCGCATTAAACAAATGTCGAAGGAAATGGCCCATATCCCAGCATATGATCATGAGCCGATAGAAGTCCACTGCTGGACATAGGCATCCTCGATAACCTCCACATCGATCGGTTCTGCGCTGCAATCAGTATGGCGTCCTGAACCGCCGAGTATTAGGTCTCATCGTCTGTACGGGATTATATGGAGGGATTCCGGGCCATTTTCCACCACGCTTGCCTCTGCTGATGATGATGATGATCAATTATGAAAATTAAGTTTGAAATTATTGTAATATATACAATTTAAGTATATTTTGAAATCATTAACATGAAACATGTCGGATGTTATACCTATAAATGGGATGGTGACATTTCACCATCGCGTATATAATGGTGATGATAAATAGCTTTGCGTTATAAACAAAAAAAAAAGTAATAGGTTTATCGTTTATTTTCTCGAATGTAAAAAAAAAAAACAGTAATTCCCATTACATCCAGTATTTCCGACGTCAAATCTGTTTGACTCCTCCTTTGGCGTCACTCACTCGGACACGGGCACAATGGATCCAATCTAAGGGGCAATAAGTGACCTGAATCGAACCCACACGAGCTCTGCTGCGGGAAATAAATGATCTTTCAACAGCAGACGGTGGTGGTAACGTTTTTTTAAAACATACATCGATTGAAAGACTTACGTTACTGTTAACATACATATATAACTGAAGTAAAGATCTAGATAGTTCTTCAAACAGTGATGTGTGTTACTGTGATCCTGTTTGAAAGGTGTTATAGCTAGTGAAATTACTAGGGTAATGAGACTTAACATATGTCTCAACGTGACGAATTTCATATGGTGTTGTGTCGTCCCAACTAGAGCTTCATTGTTATGGACACCTGTCTATGTAACTTATTATTTGAGAGATATCCTTGCTCTCTTTAACGCACAGGATGTATCATCATCATCCCAACCAATGAACCTCCACTGCTGGACATAGGTCTCTTGTCATGTATTCCACAAAGCACTGCCTTGCACTGCTTGAATCCAGTGGCCCCCAGCGATTCTTTTTATATCCTCTGTCCACCTAGTCGGGTCTGCCAACGCTACGCTTTCCGGCTTCCCACAGGATATATAGACATTAGTAAAAAGAGCACACATGATTAAATGATTTAGATATATTTTATATGCAAAGTGATATTCAAAAGCTTTGTATTAATTTGTTTCTATGCAACTATAACATAATCAAATAATTTATTGAATTACTAGCTGGTGTCCGTCCGCTTCGCTGGTCTTACCACCCCCCACAGCTTCCTTAGAAGGAATTTTATAAAATCCATTCCGAGCTGACCTAGACTCTAAAAGGAATATTCCTACTAAATTACAAGTCTCCAGGTCCTATAGTTCCGGAGGTATCTTAATAAACTTCTACATAGGAAGGAATCTCTTATATATAATATATAGTTGATGACGTCTATTAAAGTCAGTTCGTAGTGTATCCTATTTCTCTATCTGCTAAGAAACTTTGAGAAATAAATCTTCTCTTTACGATAACCTATAAAAATGTGGAGAAATAGGAAAAGACCAATTTAATCATAATTGTATTTTTAATGATAGAACTATTTCTAATTAAATTCTAATATACTTCATAATATTTCACACAGTATCCGTAACAGGTATTAAAACTTTTGCGATAACATATAGAGTTTAAGTGAAATCCGGGTGATTGAAGGAAACTGGAAAAGTTTGCTGCAGGGATAGGTTCGAGCGAGTTCCGAGCTCGCCGCCTCCGAACGAGGGTATTGGATTTGGCAAGATTGGCTCCAGCTCACGGATCGTTTGTTTCCCAAACTTTTTCAACCTGTTAGTGTACAATGAAAAGCCTACCTATGTATTTATATATACCATGTAGATCGCAAGGCTTCAATTATATAAACAGGCAATACGAAAATGTAGAGCTAGAGAAGTTTATGTTTGAGCGACCTATGCTCATTGGGTTTTACTCAGCTCCAAGGCTAAAGATGTCAAATATATATATAAAAACTCACCTAGTCCTCATCATTCGTTTGTGTCCCACCTTAAACACATGCTCATAATCATAATTAACAATAATCTTAATAATTACAAACCTGATTCTGCATCACGTAGAGCCAGGTAGATACCAGCAGCAGTTCCACTGTTAAACTGTTAACTGTAGAATAGTTAACTTTCCTTTAACGCTGTACCTGATGAGTTTTTGTATTAAAGTATGTTATGACTTATATCTTAGGATACATTCTCTTATATTAAATTTACTGTCAAAATCGATCCAGCTTACAGATCCAGATTTGACAGAGACAGACAGAAAGGCAGAGACTTTTTTAAAATGTTATTTTGATGTTCAAAGCATATACATTGATATTAAATACTAAAGGTAGTAAATTACTTTAGGAAATATTTGTTTACTGGTAACATTGATACCTTTAGATTATATTTAGATATAGGCGAAGATGGTCGCAGTACGGACCCAGGCTCATCATCGACGACATAGTAGTTACACCGGAAAGGCAGATACAAAAAAGTATAAACCCGCCACCGGATAATTACATTTCCAGTGGGAACATTTGGCAATTTTTACAATATAATTGATTAGGCCGTCGACCCTGGGTTCAGGAGCCCAGTATAAGATGAGTAGTCTAAGTAAAATGACTAATAAGAGATAGATTTCAGTAGCAACAATTCATACATAGATATGGGTATATATAACATTAATATTAAAAATTTTGTTCAAAAAGGTCGTCCTCAACCAACTCTCACTTGGCTAATCAACAACAAGTCCATAGAAGACCATACGATACTGAAGAATGACGGGAAGGTGATCATCAGCAAGATCAGCATCGGAGGCGCGGAGAGGAGCTGGCTGAACACCACAATACGTTGTCAAGCTACAAACACACCGCTCCTGAATCCGCACGAGCGAACTGCTAGAGTTGAAATGAATCGTAAGTGTATACAGATCTATTCATCAACATCATCAGCTGATAAACACTTTTCGTTTAGCATAATCTAACACTCTAGTGTGTCTAGATCACCGATTATTTCATCATCATTATCTAAATTTGCCTTTAGGGGAATCAGACGTACCACCCTTTCTCCAAATTAATGATGGCAATTTAATGAAAGCTAATTTTCGAAGAACATCTCAACTCATGGAACTGTCTACTCTGTACTGTATGTACTATCAGGTTAAAGTTGAAATAAAAAATATCGATCCTTCTTACTTTCTCCTGCCTTTTTCCCAGCTATGTGAGGTCGGCACAGTATGTACTTCTCTTCCATATCCCTCTATCAGCCGTCTTATCTGAATTCACACTCTTCTTCCACACGTCATCATTCATACAATCCATCTACACTTTCTTCGATATTTCTCTACCCTTATAACCATCCACGTTCATTCTCATTTCTTTCTATGTTATATGTCCTTCAACTCTCCGCACAACATGCTCGTACCACGCTAACCTCTCGCTCCTCAATTTCTCCTACACTGGAGCAACTTTCAGACTTCCTCTAATATACTCATTCTTAATTTTATCCATTTTCATCACACCACACACCATCTTAACATTCGCATCTCGGCCACTAATTTCCTTTTATCCGAAACTTGGCCCAACACTCAGCTCCATACATGACAGGTCTAACGACCGACTATAAGAAATATCTCTTATCTATTTGAAATCTTCTGTAGAACCTGAATATTCGGTTTAAATACTTTTAAATCTATACCTATAATCGGCCGCTAGACGTCCACTGCTGGATATAGGCCTTCTCCAAAATCGATCGGTCCTGCGCTGCCGGCATCGTCGGACATCAGGGGCCGTCATTTATAGATGTTCATATGAGGGAACTTGGGCGATTTGTCACCACGCTGGCTCAATGCGAGTTGGTGTGAGCTAGAGCCTCGTCTGTTGATTAGCAGGGTGCATCACGAGCAAGTGAGGTTAGCTTAGATCCCGTGATTACATTTTCATCATCTAAACTCGTTATTATTTAACTTTATCTGAAATTAAGGTTAAATGATAACCCGTCGTGGAAAAGTTTACAGCGATATCCAATCTATTAAATCATTGTCACAAAAATGGCACCAACTATATAAATGTCATCAGTCATCAATCAACTATTATAAATCTTAAAGTTTTAGGGTCAGGAGTTCAAACTAGAATGTCTGAACTCCCTTATTTAGATATATTTAAGTATGTGATGAATGTAAGAGTGTACTTATCTTAAAGTGTTATTTGAGAGAATATGTTTAAATTGCATAAAGCGAATACGCTGCAATTAAAGTTGAACGTTTCAGAATTAACATTGCAAGTTCTAAATGATGAACTGGTGTTGCCTTCGAATGTATCGGGGCCGGGGATGCGGAGCGAAATTTACCAAAGGCAATTACTAGAATTAAGTTGAGCCAAAGCCGGGGGGCGCACAAATCGTGAGATACGAATTTGTCTTGGCACGTAGCTCCGCAGCTGATTAATGCAGCCAGGATTTGCAGTTCAGACGCTTTGACTGCTTTACGAGTTGTTCCGATACATTTGTTTATGTTTGGATCCCATAACTAATGAGTGTTTCATTAACAAACAGCGCTCTTGATATTCCCACTGCTGCGACTCTTACAAGGGAAGACCGATATCTTATATCTATTGCTGGCTAAGAGCAGGTTGGTCGATTTAACATGAAACTTTAGATTCTTGGAATAAGTCCGTTATTTCGATATGTTTTCTTTCACGGGATCACGTTTCATCAAACAGTTATTTATTACAACTACTGTATAGGTATTAAGTTCCTTAAATGCCCAACGCTTAACCGGTAACTTCGTGATGCGGTTAACGTGGTAAGGTCGAAAAAATCTTACCTATATCCAAACAGTATCAAATCTGTGGCTCAAAAATTGAATAAAGAAATCCTACGTGGATAATCAAACGGTTAAATGTTACACCATCATCATCATCAGCCAATCGACGTCCACTGCTAGACATAGGCCTACCCCAAAAGATCTCCCCGTCGGTCGGTCCTGCGCTGCACGCAATCAGCTGCTTCCCGCGACCTTCACCAGATCGTCGGATCACCTACTGAGAGTTCTGCTAACACTGCGTCTTTCCAGTGGTATGGTCAGGATTCATGGACCTTGTTACCCCCATCGGCCATCAGACCTTCGTTCGAGCTAACAAGTCCAAAATCACTAGCCAAGTCATACATCGCTCTTATCGCCGTATAGATGATTTCAGATATCGCCTCGAAGTTCAAAGTGAGAAATAATTATCTCCCGCGGAACTCCTATCTAAGTGATCGTCCACTAACCATTCTAGAAATTTCTAGAGAACATCACTATAGAATTTTTTTTATCGAGCTGAGTGATGGGCCTCCAAAGGTTCGGATGAAAGGAGATTACATATAGCCGAGATGCGAATGTTAAGATGGGTGTACGATGTGACGAGGATGGTTAAAATTAAGAATGAGTATATTAGAGGAAGTCTGAAAGTTGCTTCAGTGACAGAGAAATTGAGGAGCGAGAGGTTAGCGTGGTGCGGGCATGTTGTGTGGAGGGATGTAGGACATATAACAAAGAAAGTAATGAGAATTAACGTGGATGGTTGTAACGGTAGAGGAAGACCGAAGAAAGTGTGAATGGATTGTGTGAAAGATGACGTGTGTAAGAGTGTGAATTCAGATGTGACTACTGATAGAGGGATGTGGATAACGAGTATATACTGTGCCGACCCCATATAGTTAGGAAAACGGCAGGAAAAAGAAAGAGATCATTCTAGAAATTTCTAGAGAACTCCTTTTCACTGATTTAATATCGATTATTATTATCGATGACACATTGTTTATTAGAAGAGTCGACTAAAAAGGAGAAATGTTTACTTAATGAATATATTAGAAACGTACAAAGTACGTTAACTTTTTTTAAAAAAGGTATTAAATATAGCTTATTATTATATTCGTACAAGTTGAGAAGAATTAGTAAAGAGTATAGAAAAACTGAGTTAAGGAAGTGGCTTCTATATTTAACAGTCAATTAAGAAATTTCAATATAATGATGATTGTGAACATTTATTATTAGTTTATAAACAATACAAATATTAAATGTTGTTCTTTGATGCCTACTACCCTGTAACATACAATTTGAAATGGTCTTTAAGTTATACATAAAAAGTATGCAACTTCATTAAGTAAATACGCTTCATTCCGTTTAAGTAAACATTGGCTCCGCTCCCCTCATTCAGCAAAGTCCTAACTATTACACGTTTAATAGTATAAGCTACAGAGTAGTTAGTGTCTTCAATAGATCTAAATGCTAAACCTGGAAGTTTCCTGTGCAACCCATTTGCACTGTACATCCATTAAAGAAGGCTTATCTGCTTAGTTAGAATAATGGGTTAAGGTATCATTAAACATCAGGCAAATGACCTGAACATCTCGAAGATTTATAATACAAATATAATATATTTAAGTCTGAATATTTAATCCTTTAAATATTTACATTAGTCCGGCCCACCTCGGTACACATTGTGGAGAAACCGAGCCAGATGTCGGCGGACACGGAAGTAACGCTGGTCTGCGTGTCACACGGCAGCAGGCCTCCGGCGCAGATCACTTGGTTCAGGGAGAACAGGAGGTATACACGTGGAAAGGTGAGCGGCTGATTGTCTTCTAAATCTTATATCATCATCGTCATCAGAAACTCATATCAGTTCACAGCGGGGCGCCAATCTTTCAAATCCGCCAAATGCTTAGTCTATGGCCTCTATTACGTTCTTCCTTCTCTATTAGATCTAAGAAACTTGTCTGCAGAAAGTTGGTCGTTTTAATCTTCATCACTTACGAAAGCTTGAATGGAGTCGACGTTAATATTCAAATCATCATAGAAAATGTTACTAGTAATCTGTATAAAGTTTAATTATAAAACACTGAATCATGGAGTAAAATAACAATGACGTTGATATTAATATAATATTTAGAAACTAAAGTAAATTTAGTTTAACATTATCAGATGGAACTGTAGCGTTAAGATTAACTGTCATTTAAGTTATAACAATTCTCTTTTTCACTATATAGTTAAATTTGCTAGATTTTTAACAAACTTGATTCGAAATTTATGTTCGCCAGAAAATAATTAAAGATTTTTTGCCTTTAAATGTATCAGGTTGGTTAAAGCATATATAGAATTGTGATTTCCTCGTGAGGAATCATTATTATCGTTTAATTTGATACAGAACACGGAATTATCTAACGAAACGTCGACGGTGAGCAGGCTTACCATGCTGCCGCAGCCGGAGGACGACGCGGCCGTAATAAGGTGCCGAGCCGACAATCCCGTGCTGAGAGTGGCTTTGGAAGATTCCTTCAGGATGAGCGTAGTCTGTGAGCATCCTTATAATTATAGTTTTAAGGATTACCTAGAGTTTACGTATAATGTTACGTCCTTCGCTTCGCTTCCTTGCAAGAAATATATGTACAAATTTTCTTTTCATAATTTAGTGAACCAATTTATTAACTCCTGTAAGGCCTAACTAGAAAGAAAATTAATATAGATAATATGTAAGTAGATCTCTATAAATTCACTCTATTCATTATGAATAAAAGGTGCTGAAATGAAAAACAGAATTCGGCTATTTTACTTCACCAAAGTATCTTTCTGTAAATATAAATACGATGTAATGCTGAGGAACTGTTTCTGTCGCAAGAAGTAACCCACTTTTGTTTTTCATATTGTCTATCCGTCTCAATCAAAATATTACTCAATTGTAATAAACCTTCATAGAAGAGTATTTTTATTAGGTACCATCATGTAAAATTTAGATCAAATGATATACAGTCGATAGATTTTCACTAGTGGACATATGGCTGCCACAATATCAAAACTGTTCGAAAAAGCTGGCCTAGATTGTATTAACTATTCCTCTGTATCCAGATAGGCCAGTTCTGACAATGTCGCTGGGCAGTACACTGAATCCGAACGACATCAAAGAGGGTGACGACGTGTACTTCGAATGCAACATCAAAGCGAACCCCAAGGAGCACCGCATCTCCTGGTATCATAACGTGAGTGAGTTAAAAACAAATTTTACCTTTAAAAATTATTTCATGAAGGGAAGACAAAGGAGTTACTTGCTCATAGCGATGTGAAATTACCTAGGATATTACACGCTGCAACATATTGTGGTCGTCGCTTTAGGTTATAATATGTTACCTTAGTAATTTCACTAGCTACAATGATCTCCTAACTAGAAAACAATGTTTGCTCAGTTCTGTTTGCCGGCTGCAATAGGAACTGCAATGGTTCCTACCTAGGCGGTCTGTGGCATGAGACCTCCGTTAAACTACCTGCTCGATATTGTAAATTTGACTACAAAATATCACTTATAATAGGTTGGGGAAAAAGAAATCCATTATTTTTATATGAACTTCAGGACTTTATTTAACATGCTTCGGATTGTCCGATTTGGGTCAAATATGCACCGTTTTGTTCTATAATTTGTTGCCATTTTAAAGGTAACTTCATAATGTCTCTCTCGTAGAAGTCCTGGTCTCTATTTGCAAAAAACTCTAGTAGCCGATTTTCACAATCTTCCCTAGATGCCAATTTTTTATCATTAAAGAAATTTTGTAATGCAAAAAAAAGATGGTAATCGCTTGGTGCCAAGTCCGGACTGTATGGCGGATGCATTAAAACTTCCCAACCAAGCTCCCGAAGTTTCTGGCGAGTCACTGTAGACGTGTGTGGCCTAGCGTTGTCCTGGTGGAACACGACACCTCTCCTGTTGGCCAATTCTGGCAGTTTCTGGTCAATTGCTATCTTCAAACGGTCCAGTTGTTGACAGTAGAGATCAGAATTTAGTGCTTGGCCATATGGAAACAACTGATAATAAATAATCCCCTTCCAGTCCCACCAAATGCACAGCAGAACCTTCCTGGCCGTTAGTCCTGGTTTGGCCACCGTTTGAGGTGCTTCACCGCTCTTTGACCATGATCGTTTTCGCACAGGGTTATTCAGGTATATATCCGTTTAAGAAATGGGTCTATCTCATTCCGTTTGGCCAAGGCTTCGCAGATGGAAATTCGATCCATCATGTTTTTTTCTGTTAATTTGTGTGGCACCCAAACATCGAGCTTCTTTTTGAATCCAGCTTTGTGTAAATGGTTTAAAACTGTTTTGTGGTCCATTTCTAGCTCCTGGGCGATGTTACGACTGCTAACATGCCGGTCAACTTCGATCATTTCTCCGATTTTATCGACATTTTCAGCGACCGGCCTACCTGTGCGAGGTGCATCTTTAACATCGAAAATTCCTGAACGGAATCTACGAAACCAAAATTGCACATAATTGGCTGTTACAGTATCGGGTCCATAAACACCATTCACAATTTTAGCCGCCTGGCTTGCATTTTCGCCTTTGTCAAAGAAAAACTGTAAAATGTACCGAATTTTCTCTTTGTTCACTTCCATTTTTAACACCCTGTAACTCACAATTGAATGCACCAAACAAAAAACAGCAAAAGAATTTTTTTACTGCGAAATGTCACCTTTCCAACGAGCATCAATCTGAAACTGTTTGATCGATACTTTACGAGAAATTTATCACTGCAGCCATCTACCGAAAAAATAATGGATTTCTGTTTCCCCAACCTAATATGTATATATATATATAAAGAAGAATGACGTTATATCCTACTTCTCGAACTTTTCTATTATCTTATTTTCCTTTTTTGCTAATTACGTTTTTATCACAATCGATTTATATTGTAAAGTGATCAACTTTTAATTCGATTAGAGATGATATGGAGACTACTCCTGTATCTGGTTCATCTCCGTCACTATTTCTTCTTTATTAATCACTTTAGTGAATTGTAGACAATACGTTTAATTACTAGAATATTATTTTCACGAACAAAATGGTTGTCGGTGGAAACTGAAATTTGTGTGTAATAAAGAGCTTATTTCCCCTTTGATATTTCACGCTCAACCCCCAATCCGACGGAGAACGTTGCGGTTCGGAACAAGGAGCATAAAATATAATCATGTACAAAATACTGCATCCGCAACCGCGCAAATTGACCAATATTTCTAAAGCTGGCTATTTGGGAACCGAACTTTCAGGTACACACCTGGACTAAACATCAATAAGCTATTTTACTGCTGGATATATTTAACGGTCAACTTTAAACCGTCTGAGTACTATCGCAACGGTTTCCGCCGACAAGCAATAATGTTGGAATGTTAATTTTTTTACTTCGAGAATCGTTTTAACTAATGACATTACTGAAGTAACGATACATAGCAAAGTTAATGAAACTAGAGGTAACGAGTAATTTGGTGCAGTATAATATATATAATCCAGCAAGCATCGTTCAGGAGGCTACGCAGTATATTCTCGTCCTAACTACGACAGTGTCTAAAGATAAAAGTCTTTAACTTGTGCGTGTTGGCAGTGATGATGGCACCGAAACCTGGCCTGGTGTAAGGACTTCAAGTCGCACAGAGAGCAATGGAAAGGGCTAGGCTCGTGGATTCCCTGCGTGATCGAATCAGAAATGAAGACATCCACAGGAGAACTAAGGTCACCGACAGTCCATAAAATTGCTAGTCTCAAGTGGCAATGGGCAGGACACATCGCTTGAAGGACTGACAGCCGATGGGGCATTAAAGTCTTGGATTGGCGACCACGTACCGGAAGACGTAGTGTTGGCAGGCCCTTCGCCAGGTAGTCCGACGATCTGGTGAAGGTTGCGGGCAGCACAGGATCGATCGATATGGAGATCTTTTGGGGGGGCCTATATCCAGCAGTGGACGTCACTCGGCTGATAATGAATAATAATGATGATGATGAATATAATCCTAACTATTACCACATTGTAATGGCTACGGCTCTACTCGACTTTTTCTCAAATGGAAAAACTAGTAACAGTGTTTATATAACTGTTAACTGTAAACATAACTCTAAACTAACTTTAGTATAACAATGCGAGTAAATAAAGCGCAGAATATTTTTAGGGTAGGAAGCGAATCAAAAATGGCGGGCTTTGTTTCATAACGACGGATTCACTTCCTGTGTTTTCTTAGAAATTCACTTTATTTTTCTTAGAATTGGAGCAACGGCGCTAGTTCTTTTGAAATGTACGATAAATAAATGTCCAATTATCTATGACCTATTTGATTCTCTTTTATATAAATTCATTTGAGAGCTGTCTCAAATAGGTCGGGTCGACAGGGTCTCAGCGCTAGCCCTCCGTCACGGAAGCCTCTAGTTCAATTCTGATGCCAAATGTCATAAAGTTTGATTGTTCAACAGCCAGTTTACGTCCCCACCATTGGGGCACAAGCCTATCCTCAATATATGAGCGATGGGGCTCTATGGCCCTATATATATATACTATTCACCACGCGGGCCTATTGTAGATTGGTGACTTCAAACACACCTTAGAATTAATTCTAATTCATGTGCAGGTTTCCTCACGATATTTTCCTTCACCGTTTTTGTATCTCGCTGTTGTAACTAAAGTTCACAAATGTACATAACTTAAATACTAAGTCATCGGTACATGCCGAGATTCGAACCTGCGACCTTTTGAATGAAGGTCGCACGCTCTAACCAGGGAGCTACTAATTTAGAATAGATTGTAGTTTTTTCCCAACCTGCTTAACTACCTTAAATGGTAAATCTGTCGATATATCAGCATCGCCGTTCCAGCTATCAGCATATGGGAGTTGGAGTTTTCTAATCTCATTGTTGCTTAACTCCATGTGAAATTCTTCCATAAAGAATTATTGGATTGAGGAGATCAAATATTAGTAAACACCAAGTAGCTTGTCGATAGTCGCTAGTCGTTCTGCACTTCTGCGACTTGTACACGCCCTTCACTCCAAGACTTTCCTTCCGATCAGCCGTCACTGATGCAGCAGGCATTGCTGGCCCACTGCCACTTCCGCTTGCAGATTTTGAGAGCTACGTCGACAACTTCAGTTCTCCGTAATCTCTTCGTTCTGGATTTTATCCCTTAGAGAAATGCCAAGCATAGCTCTCTCCATCGCTCGCTGTGCTGCTTTGAAACGGTGGACCAAGCCGACGGTCAGGTGCCATGTTTCTGCGTAAGTAAGGGTAAAGTAAGGCTCAAAGATATATGATATGTAAATTCAGTTCTCAACATTGCCAGGATACTTAACAATCAAATGGATGCTGCTCAACTCAACGGCTCTCTCAACTCTTTTCTTAAAAGAACCCAAAAATCAGTAAACCAAGACATTTCTTTCCGTCTACATTAAAGAAGATAGTCTCTGCAGTGATGTAAAGTAGAAGTAAAATTAAGGTATTATTCTAGGACCTACAGGTAGCTCAGAATATGTCGTCCGGCGTATTCATCAGTACCAAATCGTTGGTACTGCAGCGGGTGATGAGAAGGGACGCTGGACTCTACACGTGTAGGGCTGCCAACCAGATTGGAGAATCAAGCAGTCAGGCTGTTTATCTCAGAGTGCAATGTAAGTAGTCTATACAGAGGTAAAGTTAAATGTATTGTTAGTTTATTGACGAAAGGTCTTTCTTATCCATAATGGGCTTGCCCACATTTTCATATGATGTTAAATGATAAACATGGTGATGTGCTCGCCCAGAATTCCCAAGTTCTCGAAATGGAGCAGATTGTCAAGAAGGTATATACCAGGTATGTACATCATCAGTCCATAGACGTTCACTGCTGGACGTAGGCATCCCACAAAGATCCCCACGTGTACCGCTGAATTATAAATAGTCACATTTGCGTTATAGTAATGACCTTAGTTAATTACCATAGCAGCATCTATTTCTATCACCAAGTAATAATGTACCATGTGCTGTGTTTAAGATTGGATGACAAAAGAAAAGATACCTCAAAATCTTAGTAGAAGTTCTATCAACCATTTTTCTATCAGCGCTTCTGTAATCTTCTGTAAAATGGAGTTTAATTCCTAGATGCACCAGTTTGCGAGCAACCGTCGCCGCTCCTCATCGGCGCGAGGTTCGACGAGTCGCTCCGAGTGCGCTGCACGGTCAGCGCTGATCCGGCTGACGTCAGCTTCTACTGGCAGTTCAACAACAGCGGGGAGAGTTTTCAGGTGTCACCTGCTAGATATGGTAAGGCAGTTCTCTTTTAAAAATCGCTGATGTAGGTAGAAAGTCTTTTACTTATAACCTAAGCAATTACCCAGTAGTCGGAGACGCCTTTGTAGTCGGAGACTAGATACCTTTCGAACTCTGCAGATCATAAACAATTGAATACATATAACCGAAGATCAGGTCAAATAGAGTTCTATAGAGAAGTCCAAATGGCCATGGTATAACGATGATTACCGTGTTCCGGTTTGTAGCGAGTTGTAGTTAGTGAAAGTACTGGGTTAATGAGACTTAACATCTTAGGTCTTCAAAACGAGTACACTGGTGTTGTATATCATGGTAACTAGCGCCACATTGTTATGGAACTTATCATCAAGTGAATATCACTCGTCACTTCGTCAATTAAGATTTTGTAAGTAAAGGTATATCTTCCTTGCAAGTGTCCACCGGCGGCACGGCCAGCGAGCTGAGGTACAGGGCGGCCAGCGAACGGGACTACGGCGCTCTCCTGTGCCGAGCCACCAACGCGGTCGGGCGGCAGAACAAGCCGTGCGTCTTTCAGATAGTACCAGCTGGTAAGCTTTTTAATCCAGAAAGCAGTATCACAAGCTGGACATCATCTAGAAGAAGAAGTCCTCTTAACAAACATCAATCGATCACATGCTATTTATAAGTATAAGACGCAAGATCATCGGAACACAGTACTCATATAACTCTGCTTGATGTCAGAATGTGACGATAACTTTTGTTTATATAAGCACTTCCGGTTTGAATAGTCTATACCTGTTGTAGTTACTAATGTTATGAACTTATACTTATAACTTAATATACTTAAAAACGAGATCGTAATATATAGCTACATAAGCATCTTAACCAACAACTACTAGCGTTTGCCAATACGCCAGGGCCGTGCTGTTCGGTTAGTACTTGACCACGATCCCATCACAATGAGGAATAAAGCGGGTCGGTTGGTAAGCAGGTAAATTAACACCAAGTAAGTGGTAATGTGATCTTTGGTGGCTAAGCGAAGTAGTCTAACAGCCTATTTAACTCTCGTCTTAACGAAAGTCGACAGTCGCGTCGTTTTTAGATAAGACCACAGCCGTCAACGAGTTCCCTTCTATTCTCACTTCTTATCTGTTCTTATTAATAATGATGAGCTTAACATATTTACTCTACATTTATTTATTCATCAACCGATAGACGTCCACTGCTGGATATAGACCTGCTCGCATCCAGCAGCTTCTCATGACTTTGCAGTCTGTAGGCTGTCGTTTGTACGGGTTCATTTTGGGAGTAATTTGGGACATTTCCCACCGCGCTAGCCCAATGCCAGTTGGTGCTCTACATGATGAAGATATTCTATGATGCCATCTGCAAAATCGTCATAAGTTTTAAAGCGTAAAACTAATCTTGAACAAGCGCGAAGACAGGAGTGGCAGCAGGCAATCCGTCACAGGCTGCGAGCAAATTATTAATTTCGGGTACTTCATTAAAATACGCCGGTATATCAAATTTGGCGGCGTACGGTTGAAACTCGAGGCACACGGGGCATAAAATACGAGCGAAGTTGGCAACTGGCAGCAATCCCGGCCGCGACCAATACGGAGCGGGTAACGAGAAAACTTAACTCCAACTTTATACTTATCCATTCGGTTTCCGAATATGCGCCGGGGTCCCCGTTCGAGGTACGCTCACAATGTTGCTGGTATTTATAACCAGTCAAAGGTTCACTTCCTGTTTATTTCATGAAGCGTGGAGACGAGCTGCATGTTCACCTCATGGTAAGGTAACAATTTGTTGTTATAATATCACAGACACTATCACATCGTCGTCTTTAAAGACATAACATATCGTTGGGACATCTTGGTAGGTCTCTGTTGACAGAAACCATCTAGGTACCACCGCAGGTCCTATTTCTGCCAACAAACAACATTGTGCAAACAATACTGTGTTCCGCTTTAAAGAGAGCTGTAGTCTTTGGAGATGGGGGGGGGGGGGGATTAAGAGTTATATGGAGATTTTTACCCTCTAAAGCCCCTTCAATAGTCACTTTCAGCGTATCGAGAGGCCGTGAGTTCTCTGTTCGGTACACAACCGCGGCTTCTCTAGCTTTAAAGCGTTCAGCTGAGAAAGCCTGTCCAGGGGTCTGTTCTATACAGTCCCAATTAGCGCCATTACTAGGGTAACCGGGCACTATATCTCAAAGTAACGATCGCATCATCATCACTCGCTAGACACCACCACTGGACATAGGTCTTACCCAAAGATCTCCTCATCGATTAACCCTGTGTTGCTCGAAAACTGCCGAACACTTGGAGTCGTCGCTTGTAGAAATTCATATTGGGGGGGATTTGGGCCTTCTCTCACCAAACTAGCTCAATGTGGGTTGGTGGAAGCCAAAGCCTCATTTGTTGGTTAGCAGGGTACACCACGAGCAGGTGTGGTTGGCTTGATTCCCTCGAGTTATTATGAGGGAACAAGAAACATGGTTTTATTGGCAACCATCAAATGAACGTCCCGCTAGTCTCGTCAATTCATTTAATTATCGTGTATCAATCGCTTTGTGTAAAACTAAATCGTTTAATGTATATAGCCATATAGCTTTGCACAATCATCTCAGATAGGTTGTTCAATTGTAAATATTCTGCGATTACTGCATTAGAGAGAATAAGATTATATTTTAACTGTTCCCCACCCGCTTTGCTGTCCGGAAAACCCCTACAACTCCCTTTGGGAAAGCGGTTTTATAAAACCCGTTCTTAGCTGACCTATACTCGGCAAAAGGAATGTTCCTGCCAAGTTTCAATTGTCCAGTCCGTATGGTTTCAGATATATCGTGATGAGTCTTCACATAGGTGGAAATTTTCTATATGTACGTATAGATTTTCTATCATTTAGGTTCCTTTAATTCAGAGAGGTCACTTTAGTGCAGTAAGCAGCATTGTTGATACATCGCTATATGTCCTCCGTGTTGACAAGACCCGGGATATTGTTAGTGATAATTGTTTATATTCATGTTTACTTCTAGATATCAACAACATAATCTCTCTCTCTCTCTCTCTCTCTCTCTCTCTGTCTCTCTCTTTCTTTCAATATAAATATAAATTTTGCAAAATTTAAGTAAATTTATCACTAGTCAGTTAAGAAACAGCGCACCCTCCGAGGCTATAAATAATCGCATCGCATTATCACATCACAGCGTGTGACGTAAAACCAATAATGTGAAAAACGTCCGCTTTCCCGCTATCATACGATAATTAATAATATTTATAATTTCCGTGTGCCATATCTAGCGAAAACATATATTTTTATCATTATAAACAGGTCGTATATTTTTTCCTCACAGAGATTTAGCTCAAGATAAAGAAACAATATGGGCCAACGATTAATATATTTTTATTCAATACATGAAAGCTTGATTTTGTCAAGGATTTTTAGAAAAATTACTTTTTCAACAGCTCGCCCATCACCACCAAAAAACTGCACAGCCAAGAGGATAACGAAAAATGGTGAGGCATATCTCTCCGTTCAATGTACCGCCGGATATAACGGTGGACTCTCACAGCATTTCACTTTAGAAGTACTCGGCGACAGTGGAAGGATGCTGGTTAACGCAACAGCTGATAGAAACGGTGAGATTCAAGTTCGATTCTACAAAAGAAGTTTTAAGTTTGTAAAACAATTTTAGAATTTACATTTTCATTATGTACTAACGGCAATAGCAATAAATACTATTGAAGTTAGATGTACCTAAATTTCAAAAATAGCGTCCCTGTAGATGATCAGTGATTCTCCAATTGAAACTTGGATACATTCCCCACCACACAATCCAAAAGACAATGATTACCACGTAGTATTTGCATTAACACAAACAGATCATTCTTTTACAATTGATAGAGCATACCCTAACCTTGTAAAGGGATGCTCCACCAAAATTAATGAGATAGTTCATCACTATTTTAAAACAGGACATCACCTGATGGTCAATTCTCGACTGACAACAACATATATTTTTTAGTATGAATAATGTTAGAGTATTATCAATCAACACTTGGAAGTCTAACTAATAATCAAGACCATTGTTACTTTATGATAGAACTAGATGCAGTCATAATCTGATCTGTCGAGTACATGACAGATATACTGTTAATTGAATGTTATATTAATCAGTGATTCTCTTTAGACATGTTAGTATCGCTAAACATCAGTCTGTCGGAGCTGGACAGCTTAAGCGAAGATGAAACGCTTGCCGTCATCGCTAGAAACACCAAGGGTTCATCCGATCCGGTGATCCTACAAGAGTTAGTTTACAGAGATGCCGCTAAGCAGACAGGTATACAATAAAGTATTTTTTTGAGAAGAAAATGATCTGATTAATTTGTTGTTTAAATACCAAGCTCTTATAAATTAAGGTAGGAAAAATGTAGACTATACAAAACTAAGCTCTCATAATAACCTATTATCTAGCACAAGTATAAAGATTAGATTAAATGGTAACTAACAAGTGACACTCTAATTATGAAGGATTCTATCATCTCTTTTGTTTGTTTGTTTTTTAGAGAACACAACACGATCGGATTCACACTTCCCAGCGGCGGCTGCGTTCGCTGGATTAGCAGCCGTTCTTACTGCAGTCGGGGCTATTGTCGTTCTTGCATTGAAAAAGTAATTTAGATGTAATTCAAAATTATCATCGCCGATCATTGATATCAGTAATATTATTACTGGATAGATATCCATTTCCTTATCCTCCATCTTTTCTCCATATATTTGTATGGCATAGGTATATCACATAAAAATAAGGCGAACATTATTCTCCATTTGGATATTTTGTTTTGACATTCTTTCATTATTTACATATTGTGCTTCTCTTTAATATTCTCATCGACTAAAAATAAGTATTTCACTATGTTTTTGGTACAATGATCGGCTAAATTTTTTAAAGTAAGTCTAATTTTGTTAAATTTATCATAATTAAAATTATGATGTCTAGTTAATAGTTTTAATTTTGTACCAAGACGCAGCGAGAATGTCTCCACGAGCAAGAGACCGTCGCAAAGCGTCGTGCAGGTCGATGCGAACGGGAGAAGGTATCTCATCGCTTACCCGGCGCCGGCTGATAAAATAGAAACGAAGCCGGATATTCTGAATCCAAAAACTGGTGAGTATGTTGACGATCGCAGTAGTAAGCGTTGAAGTAGACCTAGACGGTCTCCGACAAGAGGTAACTCTCCTTATATATTAAAATATTTTACTTGTCAATTGTGTTAGTACTTGGTGCTAGATCTAATTGTCTTCATCAACCGTATGGTATGTAAATTTAATTTCCCATTCAGTACTAAATATTAAATCGTACCCAATGTTTTTTTAAACTAACTACAGAATAATAATAGAATCTTTTAGATTAATCCGACTTGGTACGAGTTCGTGACCTCAACTTTTTCAAGTCCAACGCTGGAAATTTCGCTATCACGCCTTATTAAAATATATTGAAAATCATAAATTCCCAAAATAGGTCAGACTTTCTCATACATTATGCATCCGAGGTAAAGTTTCAGTTGGGAAACTTGAAATGAATAATTTCATTCAATTATGAAGATTAATTTTAACTTCCGAATACGTTTTAAATCCGTAACCTGATCATGAAGTAATATCATTTTAACTTTTACGATATTAATTTTGATGTATTATAAATAAAAACATAACTAGAGGACATCTGTAACGCTTACAAACACACACATAAGGTACAAATTTAATCATATTAATGATCCTTCTACATGTTCTCAGACCAGCAACATACTTGCTCCTCCTCATGTACATCTGCTGTCCATATGCGACGGTGATTACTTACCATCATAAATACCGTTTGCTTGTTTACAACCTACCTTGCTAACAACAAAAATAACTTGTCTGATATTTCACCGCAAAATAAAAACATTGTCTTTAATGAATGTGGACAAAAATATTATTAGGCTTTTTGTCGCTGATACGAATCATAGCCACGATTCATTGTGATGGAAAATTTATGAAAGCCTTGCTTGTAACCTTCGCAAGGTTAAACCCAGCTAATTTACTCCTCGCGTGCGCCCCGGCAACGCATTACACCCCGCTAGCTGCGGTTAAGCCGATCGGCCGTTTAGTTTTGACATCCAGTTACCGTGTACATTATAATCTATAAATAATGTGTTTCGTTGTTTTAAGCACACACCTATTAATGAAAAGATAAACCTAATGCTAACTCGATGCTTATATTCTTGAATTGTTAATAAACTAGTGAAAGTCTCATCAAAATCGATTACACCGTTTCCAAGGTTAACAGAAATAGATGGAGAGTGAGATGAAAGAGATGATTGTGTAGATTCATTAGGATATTTTGATTATAGACAGCGAGCCGCCGCGCGTGGTGCTGGAGTCCAGCGACAGCAAAAGCTACACGATACGCGATATCCACAAAGAGGGTCAGGGTTCAGAGCCCTACAGCCACCCTCCGCCTAACGATGATGTGGTATTTATCATTTACAATTAAACTCGCTCTTCCAACCAATCAAGATTACATATCCACAAATTTCCAAAGTACCCCTGTTGCTTCAGTAAACCTATAAACTTATAAAGATACTTCCAGGGTTCGAGATCTGGGTCGGTTAATGAAGCTAGTTTCCACTTTAATCATAAAGGAAGTCTAAATTATAATTACTATTGACTTTATTATCCTTGGTCTATATTTTATCTTTTTTTACTAGATTGAACTGAGTGGTAGATGATCCGTCTTCAGTTTTATTCTTTTCAAATAACTGGATCTTCTACTTTGTAGTTAATATTCTTTTCCCTAGTCCAGTAATTTATTATTCCAAAACTGATTTAAGACATCTATCCAATACCTTGTCCTCCATTTCATTTGTTCCAGATGCCGCAGAGATAACAAGAATATGGATACGAGAGTAACGCGTCCTGTAAATAAATCATCCAAAGACTACATTGTAAATTCCAAATATTGCCAATGAATTATATTATTAAGTTATTCATAGACGAATACTTCCATATCGGTTTTAATTGTCCTAGTCTACGGTGGGGGGATGAAGAGGTTTTTGTTTGTTAGTTTCTCCTCCGTTTTCCTTTAATAATCCATCTGTGGATTAATATTGGATTATTTTCTAAGCAAAATTTTTCAGTCCACTTATGCTAGAGACATTTTAAAATTTTAATAGTCGATATTATTTCCTTCAGTCGATATCGTGAAACATCAAATGGAAACCTCACTTGTTAAAACGTCGCTTTGTGAAGATTTGCATAATATTATTAATATTTAATGTAAATTCTTATATGATTACGAACGTTGATTCTTTAATAAAATTCTGTTTTTTACAATCGGTCGTTTCATTACTTTGATTGACATACATGCAAAAAAGAGGCAATCGCCATTTATCTGATCAGCAGTAATAAACCTATCAATACTTATTAATTATGAAATATATTTGAGAGAAAATCCTGAAACATGTTTTAATGAGTCATTGCCTAGTTACAGCTCACAAAATTTCAAACAGTAATGTAATTGGAGACGAAATTTCTGCTGGCATTTTGTTTATCTAAAGGGTCTCTAGCAACAGAGACTTTTATATAAATTGACTTCCATTGCACCAGATTGTGCTCATCCTTATGATACAAGATGTCAATTCTCTTCTTACTCCAGTTATTTTACTAGCTACAGCGCCATCAAACCGGAACACTGTAATATTTGCACGCTGCTGAATCCAGTAAAAAAGTCTACTGTCGTTTCTTCTGTTTAAACGACCTCCGGTAACAGGGACTTTCACATTGAATAGATATCCATTATAACAATACTGGCATATCTGGGGCGTATGAATTGTTCTACCGAACCAGAGACAGCAAGGACTGTACCACGCTGATCGCCAACCTTCACTAGTTGGAAAGGCGCTTTAAAAAGAAGAAGACTGCATTAAGATAGTATACTATTGTACCACATCTGCTCTACGAGATGTAAGGTGTTTTCTCCTTACCCCAGTAACTTCATTAGCCAGGCCGCCATTCAGACATTGTGGGTATATGTTTAGAAAAATAGGACATGAATATTGTTATCCGAGAGGAAACCGAGTTCCATCTGTGGGAGTGTTAAGTGGGCTATTTTATATAGAATATGATTAAGATATTAATAACTTTTAAACTTCTCATTATTTGTTCTTGTTATTTAAAACGGGATAATGAATATATTTTAATCCGATCAGGAGCGCTGAAGAGCTCCCAATTAGTAAGGAGATTTGTATCTATACGATCCTCTTCAACATTGTATTTAATTAATATAAATACTACATCAATTTGTTAAATGTTAAAAATGTAGTTTAACTCTAGTCTCTAGTCTAAACTATATTTTAACATTTAACAAGTGTTAATCAGCAACTTTTGTAAATAATTACCTCTGTCACCATTTCAATAGTTTCATCGGGAGCATGTAATATTTAGGTTTCAAACTTTGTTTCTTCCACTCTTCTTTCAGTTCCTTATCGCTGTTATACCATATCTCTTTGTGGATATTTTAGTTACCTAATATCCTGAATATCTTCTGCGGTAAAGAAATATACAAGATTTCTACCTATGTAGAGACTAATCACGATATCTCTGGAACCGTTAGGCTTGGAGATTTGAAAGCTAAGCTAAGAACTTTTACAAATATCTTCCCCAGAAGGAGTTTGCGGCGGTGCTACTCAAAACAAGGCGGGTGAGGACCAGCTAGTATTGTATAGTATATATATCATCATTACATTAAAGTGTTTTAACTAATTAATTTTTAACCACATTGGAGGTCAGCTCAATAGCCCGCCTATTGTTATTATTGTTCAGTTATACTGTTGAATAACTGTGTTGTGTGTTAGCTTACAAGTTTAATTGTGACCGGTCGATGTTTTAACTTAACACTGTGCCGACTT
Organism: Troides aeacus; assembly: GCA_033220335.2. Classification (NCBI taxonomy): domain Eukaryota; kingdom Metazoa; phylum Arthropoda; class Insecta; order Lepidoptera; family Papilionidae; genus Troides; species Troides aeacus. The sequence continues at coordinate 1,507,499 of CM067288.1, forward strand.
CTCATTACCATCACCCGCTGTATTGTAGTAAAGTTACTTGAAGTGTAGTTAATTATCTTTTATAATAAACGCTTGGTTTCTATTCATTAAAATCTCTAGATATCGTCTTTTGAACATAAACCTTTTCTATATGGAGATAGTTGACGTACTTACCTTCAAATTCAGAAATGACTGTCTCAGTAGTGCAATGATAAAGTTGTCCTTATATTAAGAAGACTCCAACTTCGATTCCAGAGTAACATATTTTGGAGTTTAGTTAGTACAGAGTTATTTTGAATCCGCTTTACTAACTATCCCATTGCTCCGTTTTAACTGTCTCTATATGAGAGCTGGAGTATTCCAGTTGATCACACTTCATCATCCACATCATTGGTACTTAATACCATTTCAAATTATAGTCAAAAGTCTATAGGAAATGATGATTGATTAGTACATACTTTATAAAAGCCGCTTTTTTTTAGGTTTTGCTCCGTTTTAGTCACCTGCTGCGACGTTGAGAGTGGCGGTAGACCTAATGAAATAAAAACGTTTCTAAATATACTTTTTTTTTGTAAATGAAGTATGTAAATATTTCATACAAACGGCTCTCAATTCATCGCAATAAATTCAGCTCTCATTCAGCATTTACAGGTCCGATTGCGTGCTATTCATTTATAATGCACATTTCACGATTTTACACTTTCAAACTTTACGCGGAGCGAAATTGAATTAAAGGTTTTCGCGAATATGAAAATTAAAATACACTTTATATACAATATTTCATATGATGTGTTTGCAAAATATTTATCATTGCCTATACAAAGAGTTCCTGTTGAAACATTACGACGTATATTTACAATTCTTTCGCTCTTTGTAACCTTAATTACTCTTGACACTAGCATTCGTCTGACATATAAAGTTGTATATGACACGCTTTAAGTTACGTTCTACATGAAGATACTTCTTATACACAGAAAGATCAACGTGAATTTTACTAAGAATATTATATTAATTATTCTTATTAAAACTAGAGTTGCTACTGGTGGTACTTGGAGCCTCTTACAACGAAAATTTCAAGACGTTAGTAAACGTTACTACAATGTAGATGTCACTAAGGAAGCTCTTGTTCTTCATGGATACCGTTTACGTATATTCCTTTGTCTGAAGCTGAAAGTTAGCGGAAGTTGAATCTAATACTTGAGACTTAAAGCGCGAAATAGCTTTCGCGCGTTCCTTTAAATTTTTTAGTTGGTAGAAATCCTAACACGATCCCTGACTTGGTCTAAATGGCTACCTTAAGAAATTATTTATATACCTAAAGCTACTTTCATAACTTATTTAAAACAAGTGAGTATGTAGCCTGCAAAGTATTCTATATTAAAACATGATAACACTTAGCATCGAGTGCGCAGTATGTATAGGCGATGATTAGAAATAACATTGTTAAGGCCGTTATCAACGATAAACAAAACGGAAAAGGAAATATCATCATCAGCTCATAAAAGACATCCACTGCTGGACATAGGCTTCTTCCAAAGATTCGCAGTTCTATGGGTCCTGCGCTGCCCGCATCTCCAGGCACTAGTCGCTGTAGTTTGTAAGTTTCATATGGAGGGATTTGGGCCTTTTGCCTATGTGGGTAGGTGGAGAAAGCAAATACATTTTATCAAATAATATCTATGGATACTCATGATTAAATTCTCTTTAAATTGATGTATGTTATATTAAAATCGGTTAAGACGTTCAGAACTTACATTAGTACAACCATATACAAAGACGTCGAGTAGCTTCACTGACCAGTGCTCTTAGCGGATTCTTCACCGTATAAAACAAAACGGAACCGGAAACCGGCTCGGCTGGCATGTACGGCACACCGTTGTATAAAATCAAATTAAGCAGACGACAAAGTTGGTAAGGAATCGTAAATCACTGGGCGCGTTATATTACTTACGGAAATTGAATATCCGCTTGCGTTGCGATCCGACGAAATCGAACTCGTATTTCGTTTCGCATCCCACTTCCGGTTCCATCGGTGGGGTAATTCGCGCAGGTCACAGTTAGATCAACGATAGAAAGCCCTAAACTTATGGTTAGGTAATACCGCAGCACCTATCAGGGAGTATCAAAATGTGCTCATTCAAGAGTGACCAGTATGCAAACTGGCGGTAGGTCTCTATGGCCGGATACCGTTTAGGTAATTATCACTGCAGCTCCTATTCCTACTGCCTAAAATTTACTAAGTTCCGGTATGAAAGGCGTTGTATCTGGTTAAGTTACTAGAGTAATGAAACTTAATATAAGTAGTGTATATCATAATATATTTATTCTTTGAAGCAGGATGAGCAGGACGGTCACCTGATGGTAAGTGTTACCCCTGTAACAACTTGGCGCTAGTTAGGGTGAACTACACCACATCGTGTTCGTGGTCTTAAGACATCACGTATTGTCTCGTTACACCAGTAATTTTACTAGCTACTGTAACAAAGTAATATTTGCATACTACTGTTTGTCGGCTGCAATAGCCGCTGCGGTGGTACCTAGACAGTATTCGGTAACGGAGACCTAGCACTAACTAACGTCACATTGTTATAGGGGCACGGGTGTCACTTATTATCAGGTGAACAACTCGTTCGTCTCGTCGCTTCGACAATTTTTGTAGGAGTAACGGTAGGTTCATACGGAAGGATTTAGGCCGTAGACCACGCTGGCCCAATGCGCGTTGGTGAGAACCAGTTCTTCGTTTGTTGATTAGCAGGCTGCACCACGAGCAGGTGAGGTTGGCTTGGGTCACAAGTGTCTTATCTACCGTCATAAATGTTATACGTTTTAATGGTCAATAAGATTATTCTCATCAGATCATCGGTCCACTATGTGGGAGGTCTCCCAACACCAAGTCTACCCGTACACGGGCGCCACTCGACGACCTTACTGCCCCATCAGCCGTCGGTCCTTCGAGCAATATTCCCTGCCCACTACCATTTAAGTCTAGCAATCTTCAATCGACGATCTGGTGAAAATTGCAGGAACTCACTGGATGTGAACAACGCCGGACTGATCGATACGGAGATCTTCGGTGAAGGATTATGTCCAGCAGTGGACGTCTATCGGCTGATAAAGATTATTCTAGATGAACGCTTTACCATCTTCCGCTTCCTCTCTTAACATCAACATCTAGCATTAGACTTAAGAAACAGAAAGCACATCTTTTACTCATACTAAAATCTATTACATATCTTTTCATCATTCTCACAGATTGTGACGTGTCACTCATTATCAAGGGAATATTGTGCTGTTTTAGTGATTCCGTTGTGTTTAATAATACATGAGAAAGCGTAGCATTATACTTTAACATAGGATTGATCGTCTCTACCACAATAAATATGCAAATTCCTATGAAATCGTGCATAACTGAGAAATCGTTTGGCTGCGGTCGACATGTTAAATAATGTTCATGCGCTCGTGAAACTATAGGTTATACTACCGATATCGGTTGCGGTATAAAATACACGTTTCCGTTCGCTCACCGAGTGACTTTTTCATTCGGAAGTGTTATAGTCGACGGATACGTTTCTTAGTTTTTAAAGCACTGCATTATTTTTTAAACAAAGTTAAAGTTGTATAGACTTTTGTTAAATAATTTTATATATAAAGGGTTTCTAATAAAAAGTAGATTAATTTTATTAATTAGGAGGGATGAGAATTATAATAATATTTAATGGTGGTAGGTCTCTGTTGCCGGAGACCGTAGGTAGGGGTAAGAGTTAGCTACCACTGCAACGCCTGTTGCTGATGATAAACAGTAGTGTGTTAACATTAGTGTGTTCCGGTTTGAAAGGTTTAATAACTAGCGTAATTACTGTGGTAACGAGACAAGATCTTACGCTTCAGATCACCTAACTATCGCCACGTTGTTATGCACAGGGTTATCACTTATCATCAGGTGAACGTCTCGCTCGTCTTGCCGCTACTGAACCCCGCCGCCTCGACAAGACGTGAACCTGTTCAGGGGGCTCTTTTTTATACCTACATCAGAAGTGTCTAATTTTTCCTGTTCCGGTTTGAAGGGCGTTGTAACTAGGGTAATTACGGAGGTAATGAGATTCAACATCATGTGAGGTGACGATGGTATGGGCTAGCATATCACTTACCATCGAGTGAACGTCCCGATGGTATCATCGTTTAGTTAAATAAAAAAAATATTATAAACGAAATATTACAATTTACTAAAGCTTAATATAAGTAGATTTTTTTAAAAAAAAAAAAAAAAAACTAGCACTGTACGCAATGTGTCATGTCTATATGAAAAGGATGATTATTCATGAAATAGTTTTCATGTTATCATACAATTGAATTAACGCCGATTACGCGAACAAATACGCCATTTTGTGTTATTGAAAACCGGAAACGAATAATAGACGCTTCGAATTTACAGCGAGCTGAATCAGTTGAGTCATTGTTCAATCAGGAACCAAGCGATTTGCTTTACGACCGGTTGTGATCAGAGGTAAATACTTGGACCTTAACGATAACAGAGCAGTGAATGGGACAAGTTTGAGCAATAGTAGACTATATTCAAAGATTTTTAAGCATTTTTATATCAATTAGTAACATTTATATTGTATATATTATATTTAATTATCGATCAATATAGATATATTACAACAGTTCAATTTTTTTGATGCTGTGGTGTGGGCCGAGCTCGTAATGAACAGCTTTCGAGGATATGCTACATGTACTAACTCGCTCTTGACTGATCTGGTAGATGAAGAACTAAAATAGCTTTTACATTTCCATTATGAGAAAGCTCCAGCACTTGAAACTTTCAGTAGGTTATATCTTTGAAGATTGAAGAGAAAATAATATTCGAAGAACGTTATTTGAATATATGTAACACAGTTAGTTTTTTCGTAGTTCATTCTTAAAATCCTAAAAAAGAATATCTACCAGGAATGGGCAAAGCTGAATTTTAGACTGCTAAATGAACAGAGGTCCAAAAGTTAGAAAATTGTTTACCAATACAGACTAAAAACGGTCGAGACCTAACCTAATACTGAATATTCATAAAAATTATATAGACGGTTTTCGATATCTGCGAAAACTAATCGGTTTTTTTTTTCATTTCGATAGTTTACTTAGTAAATGTTATATTTTAAGATTAAACTATACATTTTTTTATTATTCAATTAAGCGATGAAACGAACGGGACGATCAGCTGATGATAAGTCATAAACTTGCCCATAACAACGTGGCTCGAGTTAGGTAACCTGTACCTACCTTGTCCTGTACCTATATTAGCTGAAGACCTCAACGATGTCTACCTACTTTTCAATAAATATTATAAACCGGAAGAAGCTCGGAGCTCTTTCAAGAATCTTCATATTAATCGCTATTGCGCTGACCTCTTCATTTCCAGCGATCTTCATTAAGTCGCATAACTGTTCCAATTCTTCAACTCCTGGTTTATTGCTAAACGCCTACAGAATCCATTTAAGATCTCAATAGTATCTTAGTGTGTTTTATATGTTTTTAAAACAGTGATTGATTTTAATTTAATGTCAACATTAAAAATCATCGACGAATCGTGTATTCAAAATGACGGGCTCCGTGCTAAATTGATTGGTTTCTGATTGAACAATAAGCGAACTGATTGCGCACGCTGTTAACTGGTAATGTTGATGTCGTTTCGGCCAATTCCATTAACCGGAAACGGCACCTGAATTTCCAATGTAAAAAATCGCCGACTTAATCTTCTAATCGAGGAAGCTCAAGTTCAAAATTTTTTAACTAACTTCTCAACTCTCGACTGAGACACAGCGACAAAAGGATTCGTCGATCTTCCTTATAGATTCTTCTTACACTGCTTGCTGAAGATTTTATACGCCATTCAATGGTTTTTCTTTTTTTTTATAGTCAAATCGTAGAAAGCTATTATCCCTCTTTGCATCATCGACTGAAACCACGAGAATGTTCCCAGTAAAACCTTTCTATATTAAAGGCCGTCAATTGTCTGACTAACATGATAATAACAGCATGGTTAATTATTCCATCCTTTCAATATTTAGGATAGTTAATTCCTCTCTAATAATATTGTTCGTTGGGTTTTTATTAAGTTTTAGACTCTAAGTCTAAAGCAGTAAGAGCAATAATCACGTCACATTAGCTGCGTAGGCAAACAGTTTTTGTGTGCTCGCTTACACTTATATTCCTTGATCTTTATTTATAGTGTATGTATTGTATATTGAATATCTAACTTCATCATCATCATCAGCCGATAGATGTCCATTGTCGGACGTAGGCTTCCCCCAAATGTAATATCTAACATACTAGACAGTAAAAAAGATTATTTCTTTGATCTTTGACGCAAAGTGCCTAGTTAATACATTGTAGTGATGATCATTCAATTTGAATACTATCGGTCTACCTGTCAACAGTGTATATAGTCTATTATTTATTTGTCCTTTACTGTACACTAATTACAAGACATGGAATACATTATATATATACATAAATGTAAAATGGGCGGTCTTATTGCTCAAGAAGCAATTTCTTCCACACAACCCATTGGAAAGGAAAGCGTGGATTAAAAGCAAAGAAAAGAGTCTACTAGCTATTCTTCTGGCTGTACTACACCCGTTACCCCCCTTTGGGAAAGTTTCCATTCTTACCTGACCTCTCAATGGTAGAAGCAATATCCGTACCAAAATTTTGAATGTTTATGTCTAACAGTTTCGGAGATCTCATGATGAGATGATGAATCTCTGGATATCCATCTCTCCTATACATATTTATGTAGATTATTATCCATTAAAAAAAAAACAACTGTTTAATTCATTGCACGGTTATTGAAGGCGATAAATCAAACAATTTCACATTTATTCCAGTATTTGTGGTTGAGCGTTAAACGCAAGCAAAAATCATTTTAGTCGCACGGCTTTCCATTATTCAATATAACGTGTACCGCAGGGGTTTTTGTAAATTACCTTCGATTTATCATATATTTTTGAATATTCATACGCAGTCTTTATTATATAAATTAATAACTTTGTTTCCATAGTAATTAGATCATTTAAAAGTATAGTGGTAAATTTATTCATAGCATACCTATCTCCAAGGCAAAGACGGTTTCATACTTCCACCACATAAACTATTCGATATTCCATCTATACTACTTTAAAGCTCTTGTAAGAAACGCTTTCGTACACTTCCGGGTCCATCAGAATCTATTAATGCCTTAGAAACAAAGACAGAGAGCTTCCCCAACCTCTAGCCGTCTTGCTTTTGTCTAATTGAACCGTTAGAAAGAGGTCATCTTTCACAGCACTGGTTATTAGTTTACTAGTAACTTTACTGTTAGCAATTAGTACATTGATATGCAAAAACTTGCAACGATGATACTTTGTAAAGTATTAAAGTAAATATTTAGTTATTTCGTTGAAAAAAGTGGAATTCAAATATGGTATACATGAAGAGATCGGCTGAGTGGCTTTCGTAAAATATTCTAGAGCTTTGATTTAATTTTTCGCATCGTTTTTCAAAGAACATAAATAAAAATCGCTGTTTGCTTCGAAATAAACTATTTTTAATATTTTGTATGGAAAATGTATTTATTTTAATACAAGCATTGATATTATTTATGAAGGATACTGTGTAAGGGTTCTTTTGAGAGGGTTTGGGCCATTTCCCACCACGCTGCATCAATGCGGGTTGGTGGGCGCCAGTCTCGTCTGTTGATTAGTAAGTTGGTGGTGGGATTACCAGGGCACATTGATCGAAGGACTAACGACCTATGGGACAGTAAGGTCCTCAAGTGGCGCTCGCGTACCGGTAGACGTGGTGTTGGGAGGCCTCCCACAAGGTGAACCGACGATCTGGTGAGAATCGCGGGAACCCACCGAATACTAGCAACGCGAGACCGATCAATGTGGTGTACTGGAGGAAGTCTATGTCCAGCAGTCTATCAGCTGATGATGATATTAGAGTTACACACAAAAAGACAAACTCGTTCTGATTATAAGCGTTACAAATGTCTTTAACAATGTGATATTAGTTTAGATGTTTATACAGCAGCACATCTTCGACTTGATGCATCCGACAGCAATATTCAAACTTCATCATCATCGTCATCATTAGGTGCCCTCTACGAAATGAAGCTTGGCGATCAGATTGAGAAAACTAATGGTATTTAAACCGGCTCCTGTTTGTCAATACCACTACTATTTGAATCCAAAAATTGATTCTCCTAAACCTAAAAGAGGTTAAAGACAAAACGACTACAAAAGCTTGTAATTTAATAGTAAATATATCAATAGCTTTAAACAATGAGGATGATGAAGTCGTTAGTAAATATACCAATTATTTGTAAAGGAAAATTTCAATTAATATCTTTATAGTAGCAGCTATACTAAAAGCAACACAAAGGAGGATCGCCGACATTGAACAAACGCTAGACTAATACCTTTTGAAGGCATTATGTGACTAATTGTGCGCCGGCAGTAAGGGAAATCGACTGAAAATGGGCCAGTAGACCGGCAGTTAGGTCGCTAATTAGGGTCACAGTAATAGCTGGTGAACACTGTCAAAATATCTATTAACCGATATTAACTTTACTGTAATGGCGCATTTTTTAAAACTATTATAGTTAATCACGGTAGATATAAATATGTAAAATTGGCTGTTTCCTGCCCATTTTGCTGGCGGTAATATGAAATTAGACCGCAATTGAATTTCTATACCAACCGTTACTATAGCAACCGCATAAATAATACTACATGAAGATTATTATATCATCATGGACTAATGCGGGTAGGTTGGGATGAAAATGTTTATAAAGGTCAATTGATATAAAATGATGAAAGATCTATAACGTTCAAAAATTAAATAGCCTATAACCATCCACAAATCCTTTCGATACCTTCACTAGTTTTCACGTGATTAGCGAACAAACAAAATCCATTTTTATTGTATATATACAGGTAACAAAGATTTTAATCATATAAAAACCCAGGAATATTTGTATAGATATAGAATTCAATATCAATTAATAAATATTTTTTTTCAAGTCGTTATATAGTTGGCAACACTGTTCCACCGTAATATTACTTAAAGCAAGCTTTTACGTCGCACAGTCAGTCTTCTGCCGACCGTCGACGGGAGCACATCTCTTATACTGAGTATTGAAGTAAGCTTGAGCATAAAAATAACTGTTTGTTAACTATATTATTATGTTTATTATTATAAACGACGACATAACAATTGAATAATATTGTAAATATTTTAAAATATTGTATTTAATATAGTATTTTTAAGTGTATTTCCATGTTCTTCTCATATCAGCTAACTCTATCGGACTGATAGTATATTAAAAATCTTAATACCTCCATCATAACTTCAATCATCTACACAATAAAAAAAAAAAAAACGATTAAGCGACTAGACGAACGGGACTCTCACGTGACTGTTACCATGTGGCGCTAGTTGGGATGATATATACTGCACCATATAGCGCTCGTCGTTGAAACCTAAGATTAGTCTCATTACGCCCACCAAACCGGATCAATGTAATGTTCTCACAGTATTGTCTGTCGGCCGCAATAAGCGCTGCTCTGGTACCTACCTAGACGGTCTATAGCAACATAAACACTATCACCAGTGATAGCTATTGGTCCTTCAAACCGGATCACTGTAATGTTCGCACAGTACTGCCTCTCGGCTGCTATAAGCGCTGCTGTGGTAGCTACCTAGACGGTTTCCTGCAACAGAGACTTACCAGCAGTAAGACCTTTATTTATTCATTTCCTGTTTCTGATATAATCGGAAAAGTATTTCCTTTATTACTTTTGTATATAAGAAATACCTCCGTTTCTTGTTTAATTAAAATATCTCTAGCGTTTTTTTTTTTTTTATTACTAAACGAATTTTTCTTAATTGGAAATGTTCTATGCTTTATCTAGGTTTATTTCCAAGTTTACTGAATCTGATTTACCGGTGGTAGGTCCCTGTTGCCGGAGACCGTTTAGATACCATCGTATCTCCTAATGAACCCGATATACAGTAGTATGTGAGCATTACTGTGTTCCGGTTGGAAAGGCGTTGTAGCTAGTAAAATTACTGGAGTAACGATCCTTAATATTTTATGTTATAAGGCTACGAGCACAATTTGATGCGTATATCATCCTTACTAGGGTTACATCGCTATGGGCGGGCGGTATCACTTGGCATCAGGTGAAAGTCTTGCTCGTCGATTACCGTCTAGTTATCTTTTTTTATTATCAATAGGTGGAGGGAAATCTTCTGAAAAATATCTCCCTCTGGGGGAAAAACAAGGTTATGTGGGATTTCTACCCACTAGAAACCCCTCGGTGGTCTCCCTCAATGCATTGGGAGGTGTTTCTACGGAACGCAGCGGTACCCCTTGCAATCCAGCTAAAACATCCCATGGAAGGGCAAAGCCTTACTTAGCATACATGCTGTGCTATTGCATATACGAGACCACCATGTATTGGCCGTCTTCCTAAGGATCGTCTATCGAGCTCCTATTCGTCACCTTGTACGCCCCCACCCTCAAGGGTCAAAAATACAAGGACCCTTTTCGTCACCTTGTACGATAGGCAAGAAATACCTTATTCCTATCCTTTATAGCCCGAGACTACTTATCCACCACATTAAGACCTGTATGATGTTGTTTAAACATCCTGTTTCCATTGTTATGGACAGAAGTATCACTTGATATCCGGTGAACGTGTTTCCCGTCACGTCGTTTATTTTAATAGAAAAATGTAGCAATTTGTTGTAATTTATTATTTAATATAATGAAAGTTCCACTTTAATAATGTAACATGTTTGCGTCGCCTCATAATAGACCGTTGCCTTAGATGTTTCCAAGTGTTGGTGCAAACCGCGTCTAGTGCTCTTGTGCGCCCCCCTGGCTGCAGCGTGGACCTAGGGTTGCTAACTACAACACGGATGTGATATTTAAAATAAAAAACTAAAATTTTCACTGGCGGTAGGACTCTGTTGACTCCGCCTAGATAGGTACCATTGCAGCGCCTATTTCTAGCGGTAAACAGTACTGTGCAAACATTGCTGTGTTCCGGTTTGAAGGTCGCTGTAACTAATGAAATTACTGAGGTAACGAGAACGGTAAAAGAATAAAAATGTTATATTATTTAAAAAAATCCTATTAAACCCACGGACATATTATATGCACGGGCCTAAGCCAAGAGCAAATCCAAGAGGGAATAACTAGACGGTTGGTTTGCAACAGAAGGGGGTGGTGATGTCAGAGGGGTGGCAGTACATATTTAATACAGAAGTTATGGATACCAGAAGGGGTTGGTTGTCACTAGATTTTATTTGGAGGAGATTTCCTTGTTTGGCTCGTATTTAAAATGGACGTTTTTTATAACATTTTATATTTATCCTTTGACAGGCTGGTCTGTTCGCATCGTATAGTTGTTCAGGTTTGACACCTGAACGTGGTCTCATCCAGGCTGTGGGAACCAAGGTTGGTTGCCAAAGCGTTCCTGTGGTCGTCTAGATGCGCTGACGGAGAAACCGTGGAGTTTTAGCCGGTTAAGAGTCCGGCATAACTCTTCTGTCGCCCCACAGCAGAAGCGTATTCAGTAGGATTTCTTCATGAAAAAAAGGGGGATAACACCGGTTCTGGAAATAACAATGGTAACTTATCACTTTCTGAAGGGTTTAAAGTCGACTAACTTCTTTCACTTCCGGTGTACTTTGACTTTTTCAGCTGATTGCTTGCATGTCTGGAACAGCTATATCAATATATCCGGTTTTGTTAAGTCTATCCATTAATGTGATATCTGGTATATTCTAAAGGATTTTAGGGTCAGTAAGAGTTGCTAGATAAGGATTGTTATTAGAGGGGGTGTTAGGTGATTCCGTATAACTCACGGAACCCAAGCCAAACCCACCTGCTCGTGATGCACCCTGCTAATCAACTAACGAGGCTTTGGCTCCCACCAACCCTCATTGGGCCGGCGTAGTGGGAAATAGTCCCAAGTCCGATTCAATTCTGGCAGGGCAGGAACGATCGGTGTGGGGGTCTTTGGGGGAGGCTTATGTCCAGCAGTGGAAGTCTATCAGCTGATGATGATGTCAGAGGTATGTTTTTTATTGTAGTGTAGCCGTGAGGTGACCCTAGCTGGCTGCTGCGCTCTTATTGAATTCTAACGTCAATGCACTCTTGGCTGCTGCGAGATATATTTAAATGCCTTGAGTCATTAGTTGTAATGTTTTACCGTACCACCACCACCACCCTTATTTATTTATTCTGCATTTAAGTGAAACGATCGAGGCGTTCACGTGGTGGTAAATATAGTATACAATATGGTGAACATGCTATGGGTGTCCTTATGCGATTTAATTACTGTGGTAACGAACTTCAAAATCCTAAAACCCAAGGCGACGAGCACGATAGGGTGCTGTCTATACCGTCCTCGTTATGGACAAGCGTATCACCATATTGTGGCCTTAAGAGTAACGATGTTGAGTCTCGTTACTGCAATTATTTCATTAGTTATAACGTCCTTCAAACCGGAACACTAACGTTTGCATACTAATCTTTGTCGGCTGCGATAGGGGCTGCGGTGGTACCAGTTGCCGGACACCGTGGTTAGGTTCTACCACAGTGTTTATTTGTTCCGACAAACTGTAGTATGAAAACATTGGTGTTCCGGTTTGAAGGGCGATGTAGCTAGTGAAATTACTATCGCTAGGGGTTGATGGTAGAAAATCACTGCGTTGGTACCTACCTAGTCGGTTACCGAAACGACCTAACATCAGTGGTAAGACTATTAATATTGAATTTTTTTTTTTACTTTATAACTCGAATGGTTGACTGAAAGAGAATGCCTTGTGTCATTATGTCCGCCATTTTGATTATCCTATCTTTACTGTATTTTTGAAAAAAAAAAAAAAAATCTTATAAATAAAAACATTATATATTATTCACCTTAAATACACGACACATATTTAAATTATTTTTAGCTAAATAAAAAAAAAAATATTCGCCTAATAGAGCACTCATCAACAAAAAGTTCGCACAGATTATATATGTAAAAATTGGCCAGCGACAGAAACGAGTGGTCCATTGTCACCGGCCAGTCATAATATAATTTTAGTGTAGGATAGAAAATTCCTTTCGAATTCGGAACGCACACTCGTTTCAAACGGGCTGCGGTGACGAGCGGTTTAAAAAAAACGACGCAACAAAATGGCCGCCAATACGTCCCGCGCATAACGCTGAGAGAGAATTTAAAATTGTGTCGCTGAAATTTTATATAATAGTTTTAAGTAACGAACGCGTTAATGGTCGCAGCTTTTTTATGTTTAATCAAAGAAGCGATGAGACGAGTGGGTGGTTCACTTGATATTAAGTGATACGCCTCCCCATATATTACACACTGCAATATTACACATTACGTTCATCGCCTTGAGACGTAAGATTTTGAGTCTCAGTACCCCCGTTATTACACTAGTTACAGCGCCCTTCAAACCGGAACACAGTAATGTTTGTCGGCTGCTATAAGTGCTGAGCTGGTACCAACTTAGACCGTCTCCGGCAACAGAGACCTACCACCGGTTAACTTCTTCCGATGAACTATAATGTGCAAAAATTTGTAATCCGGTTTGAAGTGCGCTGTAGCTCTAGTTATAAAATTTTAACAGTATGTTACATACGGAATATATATTGAAGGTATGTTTCGGAACATTTCCTAGATATCATCATCAGCCCGCGGCAGTCCACCGCTAGACATAGGTCTTTCCAAGTATACATAAGTGATAATATATATTTATAGCATATAGAAGACAGTGTAGAATTTATTCCTCCTTACTTATGAGGGGTGTAAGGGGTTCCGCACAACAACTCAAGGGACCCAAGCTAACCTCACCTGCTCGTGTGAACCCTGCTAATCAACTAACGAGGCTCTGGCTCACACCAACCCGCATTGGCTCAGCGTGGTGGCAAATGGCCCAAATGTCCTCAATATGAACCCTTACAAACTTTGAGATTTTTGGGGAAAGCCTATGTCTAACACATGTCGACTGATGAGGATACCTCCAAATGAATAAGTCTTCAATTGGCCTCAAAAGTCCTAATTTTTTTTTTAATTTGATAAACTAAAAATCACCAGCAATACTAATACTGTCTAGATCTTTAAGATACTTTAGATTACCTACGCATGGATATAACCAAAGCATATCCATCAGATATCTTTTCCAATTCAGTATGTCTCATACATATAAAAAGAAATACAGAACTAGCAAAGTCCTGAACGATTTAAAACACATCCGTTTACAATGGTGTTGAATAATGATTTAAAAAAAAAACTGCGCGAGTGAAATTGCATTTCCGGTTGGTAGTCGCGGCGTCACTTTGTCACATTCACAGCGCTAATGTGTTTGTGAATACTTCCGGGTAATGTAGCTGTCTTGTTGTTTGAAAAAGAGCTTAATAATTCCACGGCCTCGCATTGCTGTAACACCCCCGCAACCCCTCTGAAGGGTTTTTGTAAAATCCATTCTCAGCTGACCTCTGGTGGCTGAGGCAATATCTACACCAAATTTTGAGTGTTCATCTTTCATAGTTTCGGAGCTCGGCATCAATCCATCCATCTCTAGATATTTTCCATATATATATGGCTGCGTAAATTAAGTCATATTTTCGTGATATGTGACTTTACTACCTTTACGACACTTCAAAGCTAACCACGGTAAAATTTACTAGACACAGATCAGAAGTATACATACAGCAAGAACAAGTAGTAACTGCCATTAGGGGATGACAGCACATAGAAGATTAGGAGTGCAACTTCCTTCAATTTCATCATCAGCTGATAGACGTCCACTGCTTCACATTGACGTCCTCTGTGATCCCACCTAGTTTTATATGGGGGTTTTGGGCCATATTCCAACGCGCTGGCCCAGTGTGGGATGGTGGGAGCTAGAGCCTCGTTTGTTGATTAGCAGAGTGCACCACGAGCTGGTGAACTTGGCTTCGATCCCGTGTTTTGTTGCAGAACCCCTTACACCCCCTTCTTCAATTTCCTCCTTCAATATCAGTTCCCAAAATTCATTGTAATTTTACTGATGCTAACTTACTGTTGTCAGAGACCATGTATTTATATACTAGCAGTAATAATAGTGTAAATATTACTGTGATCGGGTTTGAAAGGGGCTAATAATATACTTAGGTCAGAACAAGTTCTTACGTCTCAAGGCGACAAGAATAAATTAATACAGTGTTTATTGTCTTAATTAGTTTTGCACAGTCATAAACAAGTGTCACTCACGATCAGGTGAACGTCAAGCTCGTATCGGTAAGTCGAGAAAAATATATATATATATCTATAAACAAGGGTTGTTTTAAAACATGTGAGCTTATTTCCGGAAGCATCCCGTCGGACACGCTGAATATAAATCGTCCGCTCCACTTTGACATCGGTTTTAATGATTCCACTTGTCCGACAAACAAATTACTTTGGTCCCGTACAGGATAACTTGGTCTTGATTAACTCGTCACGTATTATCAAGTGAACTAAATTAACCTAATTAAACGGTATTTATAGCGTTTAATTATGACCTAATGATGTAACTATTTCTGTATATAAATTGTATATGAACACTAGTCATTAGCCGCCTTCTTTCCTGATCGTAACACTCTTGCAACTCCTTTTGGAGAAGGGATTTTGTAGAATCCATTCTTAGCTGACCTCTAAACGGCAGTAGCAAGATGATAAGGTTTAAGAGTGAAAAAAAAGTAAGAAAGAAGACAAGAAAATATTGTAAGTAGGGGAAAAGATACAAATAAAGAAAAGAAAGACATACTCCAGCCCAACACAAGCCGAAGGGAACGATAAAAAAAAATGATAGAAGCTTCATCATCATCAGCCGATAGACGTCCACAGCTGAACATCCCCGGGCCTTCCCCAAAGATCTCCACAAAAACAATATTTGTACCAAATTTTGAGTGTTTATGTCTAATAGATTTGATGGTCTCGTGACGAGTCAATGAATCTCTGGATATCTTGTATATACATATAATGTAAATGATTTTTGTTTGTTCGCCGATCACGCGAAAACTAGTGAACGTACCGACACAAGACCATTAGCATCCTATGGTTACAGTCTAATTATTTTTCAAATTTCTTTATCTATGCGGTTGCTATAGTAACGGTTGCTGTACAGTCACTTGCAGTTGCGTTTGCTCTCATGGAATATTTCAGACAAATTTCAAGTCTAATTTTATATTACGGAAGAACAGCTAGGATTTATATATATACATACTAGCTGCTATTGTTTATCTATCTATTAGTATATATATATTGCTATATATATATATATTTATACATGCATATATATATGCTGAGTGAAGTTGAGATACAGATCAATAATCAAGAAGAACGTTGAGACGATTTACGTTTATACGTAAGTCAACTTGAATAGCAGCGGAATCTTCTCTTGAGACCTCACACAAACAAACAAAGAAACAATCTTCCGTCACGTCGCCTGAACAGGAATTCACGCTTAAGGACCCTACACACTTAACGCCCGCTCCCCTACTACCATTCACTTAGGAATAAGTAGAATTATGACAAAATAATACTTTGCTCTATTGCCGCACACGGTCTAGATACCACCGCAGCTCCTATCTCTGCCGATAACAGCAAACATTACCGTGTTCCGGATTGAAGGATGTTGTAGCTAATGAAATTCTTCTAAATGAATTCTAGCATAACGATTTAGAGATCGTTGGAGGAGACCAATGTCCTGCGGTGGACGTCTATCGGCTGATGATGATGAACATGCTTCTCCTCTCGTCGAATAAAAGGTGACTGGCCCATACTTTAAGAAAATACTCTAGAGCGTTTATGATGATTGTCTTCTCTTTATTCTTCTCTCTTCTCTAGTATACTTCTCTCCATTACTTAATAATCATTTTTTTTTCTATTTTTATGAATTTAACTTTCCTACTCTTACTTAATACTAATTCAGTCTCAACGCATATTATTATTATCTAGTTATACTTAAGTTGCTAAGTTACTAAATAAAGAGAAAAGATTCATCACCCAACATCTTATGGAGCTCAAGTATACCTCACCAGCACGCAGTACACCCTGCCGGATAACAGACGAGGCTCTGACTGCCCACCAACCCGCATTGGTCCAGCGTGGTGGGTTAAAGCCCAATTCCTCTCGATGCGCTCTGTAGAGATATTTGCGAGAGACCTGCGTCCAGCAGTGGACGTCTGTCAGCTGATGGAGGTTACAGCACTTTCTGTCTCCGGTTCGACGGAACGATTCAGACTCCCCAGATATGCCAATCCGTTTCCTGATATTCCTCAACCATGACTACAATAGTTCCATATGTAGTATTATATATATTTAAACTGGAACTGACTTTGACTTCTATTCATGAAGGTGTAGAACTGTAAACATTTTACCTGCTTTTATAGAGGAATGGAGAACCGTGATTTTATTCCAGGTTTAGACTTTGTAGTCTGTCTGTCTTCAATACTGCGCTTGACCTTCGAAAGGCTTCCGTTGGCGACGAAACCAAAGTGGTTCATCTGATGGTAAGTGACACTTACAACACACGCAGGATTTAGCACTAGTTACGCTCGTCGCGTTGACTGGCTACAGCGTCTATCAAACCGGAACACAATAATATTTGCGTGTGTAGTTTGTGGTGGGGATGGGTAATAGGAGCTGCGGTAGTACTCAACGGTCTCCGGTAACTTACCACCAGTTTCAATTCGAGTGAGATGTGAGTTTGTTAATGTTACTAAGGGATGTAGAGCAGTTCATTGTCCCGGCATTGATTCCCGCGCGGCGGCTGTTAATTTGATCCTGACTCCGCAGCCAGCGCCGCCGAGGACCTAATCTAAGGAAACGATTTCCTTTAACGGAAAACATTTCACGTAACCCAATACACTACAGCTTTGTAAACTTTAAGTTATCATTTATGTAAATATCTTCAAGTGATGGTAAGTTTAGTGCTGATGACTAAATATGAAAACAAGCTGTTACTTTACTGGTGGTAGATCTCTGCTTCCGGAAACCATCTAAGCAGGTACGTAATATTCTTTAGCTCTGTAGTCTGGGTCGATTAAGAATGGGACTAAGGTAAGCCCTACCTAAAAGGCCACAGAAAAGTCTTTCGGGTTCGTAGGCTTTGAATACGAGAGCATTTATTGTCTTACTTATCCAGTCCGAAATACTCGGTGGTGACTGTCCAGGATGTGTTTAGGCCCAGCGCAGAAAGACACCGGCGTCTGTAGAAGCTTTCGGAGTCTCATGCAGAACACTGGAAATGACCAGGGGGTGTTAGTTAGTCCAACTCCCACATAACCTTCTCGTTCTCCAAGAAGCAGGATATCTTTAGATTTCTCCTCCTAATAATAAAAAGGGATATAATTTTTCCACTACTAAGACAAGAGACTTTGTCTTAAAATGTGAGAGTCAGAGACATTCTGGTCAAGTTTAAGTTGGATCTGGTGAGAACCCACTGGAGATCTATGTCCAGCAGTGGACGTCTGACGGCTGATGATGATTAAGTTGGAATATGTCACATTTTACTGATAGCAGGCCTTTGTTGCGGGAGACCGTCTAGTTATCACCGCAATTCTTTTTTCTGACGACAAACAGTAGGTAACCATTACAGTGTTCGGGTTTGAAGGTCTTTTTAAATTTTTAACGATAATAATCTACACGCTTTCATACTAAGGTTTTCGTTAATGTTATTTTTCGAGGGTGTTACTTAGCTAGTAATATTTCGCTCATCCTCCACCCAATGGAAGACTAATTGTTCCTCACTTCATACATATTAAGTAGTTCTCAAGTGAAACGCAAACATGTTTACGTACGTCGCAAGTTCGCTCGTAAATCGCATGGAAATGGTAAAAGTTGCAAATTCAAAATAAACCAACCCCTTAACCCCCGACACCCGCCGCCTGCCAACTTACAGAACATATTTATATTGGTAAAGTTACTTCAACTTAGAGCTTTGAACCGTTCGATGTAACGCCTAACTCGAGCTGTTAACTGCGAGGTCATTGAACTCAATCAAATGGAAGGCAATCATTTTCATAGATCATTGATATATGTCCGGAGGAAGTACTCTGAGTGTTTGAAGATACATACGATACATAGATACGCAAATATTAGTGTTGAAATTATATATACTGCAGATCCTATTTGTAGCTTAAAATTAGTATTCATGTAATAGTGTTTTAATATAAAGACCTAAGTGTGTAAATATTAAGACCTAATGTTATATATGACATGATGAAAGCTGTAAGGTGTAGTGTATATCCTTTTTAATGTTATTCCACGCAGAGACAAATCAAGCGGGACGTTCACGTGATTTTAAGTGATACGCCTGCCCATAATAATGTGGCGCCCATTAGGTGGCTATACACTGCACCGCAGTGCGCCCGATGGCTTAAGACATAGATATAGGGTATCGTTAGTCCAGCAATTACACTAACTACAACACCCTTCAAACCGGAACCTACCTTTGCACCTACCTAGACTGTCTCCGGCAACACAGAACTACCGACAGTAAATTCAGCAATCGTATATACTATACTGCTAGAGACCATGTAGTAACCACTGCAGCACCAATTTTCACTTTCAAACAGAAGCGTGGGAACATTCTCCAGATCAGGTTTGAAGGGCGCTGTAGCTAGTGAAATTACTGGAGTAACAACATCGTATGTATAAAAGCAACGGTCACTACTACAATTATCGAAGTTAAACGTTAACGAAGGAAAACAGAAGCATATTGTTAAATCCAGTAAAGTAGTAATATTAGTTTAGGCTTAGATATTTAGGAGAACGTGGAACTTTAAAAGTAGGGGGGTATTTAGTAAATTGAATTATGTAGCGCAGTTGGTTTCCCAAAGCGCAGTTTGCAGCATCAATCTTTATTGTGGGCAGACTTTATCGGGGGAAATTTCCCCCATAAATATCAGCGTGACCCTGCAGCTTTGCTTACTGAAGCTACCGACCGATATTCCTTCCAAGTTTTAAAGGTAATACAACTCATTATATTCTTATATCGATCCAATTGTGTTTGCTATACAATCATGTTGGATAGTAGGGATTATCATCAAAATCCATATTAAAATCGAACAGGAAGTAAACAATTTGTTTATTACAGAATAAGAACTGTACAAAGCAAGAGGCAGAATAACAGTCAGCCTCTCTCACTGACAGTCCGCCATTTTAATACACTACTTGTATTATCGATAGATAATATAACTATTTATAATATAATATTAACACAAATATAAATCTCTACGACGCTGTAATTACAAGAACTGTATAAAATTACGATTTATTTAAGCTAAATGTCCTAAATAATTAGTTTAGTCCTCAACAGTATTGATTTTTAGCGGAAATAACTAAGTGTCAACGTAACGGAACTGTCAATTACATGTCTTTTATATTTCACGTTACAAATCCAGTTAAATATAGAAATACATAATAAACTATTGCTATATTAATTTTACTGGAGATGGCAACACCGTGGAGCATCTATTTATCGTATGCATGATGTCTATCAAGTTTTTTTTTTCTCTTTATTTTAAATCCATACAAAAGGCGGACTTAATGCCTGTTGGTATTCTCTACCAGCCAACCTTCGGTGAGGTGAGACGTGGTAGATGATAACTAGTGACTTAAACTATATTAATAATAGTAACAACATATATATTTATATATATAAATAAAATATATACATAACCTAGATGTCTGTTTCTACTTTAGGTATTCCCGAAACTTATTTCAGGTTCAAGATTAGTACTAAATTAAATAATTCTATTCTACTATCATCTTGATGATAAAGATGAACAGCCTCCTTAATGTTCCTAGTGCACCTGTATTAATGCTTTATTGGTGACGAGTCTATTATTGAAAACCGTCTAAATATCACAGTAGCTCCTATTTCTCCAGTCAAACACCGGTGTGCAATCATTACTGTGTTCCGGTTTGAAGGGCGTTGTAGCTAGTGAAAATATTTAAGTAATGACTTAACGTCATGTGTCGAAGCGATGGGCACAATATAGTGCCGTGTATTTCATCCTAAGAAGCACCACGTTACGCACCACATTGTGCTCGCTGTCTTGAGAGAACGTCACGATACTGGAACACCGGTTTGAAGGGCGTTGTAGCTAGTGAAATTATTAGAGTAATTACTTAAGATCTTATGTCACAAAGCGAAGAGTACATTGTAGTATTGTGTATATTATCCCTTCAAGAACCATGTTATAGTTAAGCTTACTTGTAGAACTTAGCATGACTTGAATGATTAGCTTTTCTTATAGTTTAGATAAGTAAATAAAAAAAAACACAACCACATCACCAATAAGAGGAGGGTAAGTTGAAAATAAATTCAGATTAAATTCTGTTTTTGTTAAGATTTTAAAAACTATAGTAAAAAGTATAATTGTATTACACGTACGTGTTGGCCGGATCTCTTTGCGGCGAAACCTCCACCCTATTTATACCACCCCCGGGGTGCTAAGTTTTAAAGTATGTAAAATGTAACTTCGTGCAACGTAAGAATTGCGGTCGTGTGAAACTTTATTTTGTTTAAAACTTCAGTTCGCGCACCGCGCACACTCTTCGGTGTAATCTTTATTGTCCACAGGCGCTAGCACCGTCCTCGGGTGAAGCGTCTTCACGGGAACATCCTTTGGGGTCAATATTTCATCTGCAATGGACTTCAATTTGAAGTGATGTTAAGTGGTATCGAAGGTGGGTAGTTGGAATACTGACTGATATTGATGTTGAGTGTTCGTGAAAACCTTACCACCTGTCTAACTTCACATTTGGCTTCGGAATCAAATCAGGTACTTCATTGTTAATATACAAGAGTATATATTATCATATTATATATGGTCTGTTTACCACCAGATGACCTACCTGACTGAGTCGCTATGTGGTAGTGGAATTTGATGTTAATACTAGAACAGTAATGTTTACACACTTTTGATCGTCTTAAGAAATAGTGTGCTTACTAGACAATCTTCAACATATAATTTTTTTTTATCGGAAAGGAGTCTTAAAATGATTATACTTATTAAATTTTAGTGGTCAAATTCAGCTGAATCTCCTAAGGTACCCTTACATGCTGCAATACTTCTAAGGTCACAAAGAAGATCCTCCACAATACCGTTGCTATTTAGTATCTATTTTCTACCCTATATTCTTGTTATGAGCGGGCTGGAAGCCACAGCGGCTCTTACAGCTCATCTGACACTGGGCTCGTGGACCCGGATCCACGGCCTAAAATATTTTCTACCCCTAATTCGTTTAAACGGTGAGGACGACCTCCACGTCCAAATCTCGCGAACTCGAAAACCCTTGCCTAGAATACAGGACATTAACCAGTAGAGACCTATCACCAATATTCATTATACAAAAGGTTCAATGCGAAATATTTATATTTAATATCAATTATGTAAGGATTTCTCAAGATCCTGTTTCAAAGCGGCGCTCAGGTCAGGGTGGACGGCGCCGCAACAAAGGGCCTTTGTGCGAGATCACATCTCACTGGACACCCGTCTAATATTGCATTCAATAATTAAATAACTCTATGGATAATTATCGTTATAATAACGCTCTTTTTCAGGTGTAAGGCCTCTTAGAACAACTCATGGGATCCAAGTCAACCTCGCCTGTTCGTGGGGCACCCTGCTGGTACCCAACGTGAGGATATTCACATTAACACATTGTTTACAAATATTACGACTATTATTAGATATTGTTACGGAATCAAATCACTCAAATATTCTACTTTCTACCGGAAGCCAACACCTCTTTAATAAAAATGGACAAATCATCCGACTCTATTTATTCTTAAAGTAGCTTTCCTCTCCATCACTAGAGGTTAACAGTAAGATTTGTGATTTTGTGCTTGTCTTAGCCACATGTAACAGTTGTCCAAAATTGGCGATACCAGTCCGTACCCCTATGTATAGCTACCAGGATTTTTTGGCGTCCGTGTCTTTTGCCTTCAATTTTCCTAAAAAGTTAAAGCGGGTGATATCTGTCGTGGCGATACACTTAATTCCGGAAATCTTATTAAAATATTTTACAACCATATTCATGTAGATTTGTAATGTAAAGAAAAAAATATTCAATAACAAAGAAGAATAAGGGTAGAAGAAGGAGAGAATAATGCACAACTAAAACATTGTACATTATTAATAATCTACATTGTTAAACATATTAAAACTAATATTAAACTATATCATATTATAATAGGTGGACCGGAAAGTAATGTCGTTTCTGCGCATGCCAATACTTGATTGTCATTTGTCAGCTCATTGTTTTGTTCAGAGGCGTACCAAAGACATTGTGAGGTTATAGTGATTTCTTTACTTATAGACAATTGAATTACAATTTTTTTTTGTAATTTTGGGTAAAATGGCCAGCCAAATACCAGAAGAGGTACACATCCGGCATTGCATGCTCTTTGAGTTTCGCAAGGGAAATAACGCAACAGTTGCTACCAAAAACATTTGCGATGTTTATCCAAATGCACTGGACATTCGTAAATGCCAAAGGTGGTTTTCCAAGTTCAAATCGGGTAATTTTGATCTTTCCGACTCGTATCGATCAGGAAGACCATCAGCGTTAGACAACGACGTGTTAAGGGCGGAAGTGGAAGCAAATCCGTGTCAGACGATCGAGGAATTGTCAAACAGTCTCAACAAACCTTGGTCGACCATCCAAGAACATTTGAAGCAGATTGGAAAAGTAAGCAGAGCAGGTGTTTGGGTCCCGCATAATCTGTCCGAACAGAATAAGGCTAACCGATCAATCACATGCAACTTATTGCTTCAACGACACAACACAGAAGCGTTTTTTGATCGCTTGATCACAGGAGATGAGAAATGGGTCCTGTATGATAACCCAAAACGCAAAAGGCAGTGGCTCTCTCCAAATGAAATCCCTCGGAGTACTGCTAAGCCAGGTTTACACCCCAAAAAAGCGCTTTTGTGTGTTTGGTGGAGTATTCGCGGCATTGTTCATTTTGAATTACTGAAACCTGGAGAAACTGTTACTGCAGACCTCTACAGCGAACAATTGCAGCGAGTCAATCAATCTTTAATTGAAAAGTGGCCAGCGATTGTCAACCGAAAAGGCGTCATTCTCCAACATGACAATGCAAGACCGCACTGCGCAAGGCGAA
This sequence comes from Troides aeacus, assembly GCA_033220335.2. Lineage (NCBI taxonomy): Eukaryota > Metazoa > Arthropoda > Insecta > Lepidoptera > Papilionidae > Troides > Troides aeacus. The sequence continues at coordinate 1,531,703 of CM067288.1, forward strand.
CTCTAGAAAAAATTAATGAATTGGGGTGGGAGGTGCTGCCTCATCCACCATATTCGCCCGATGTTGCACCATCGGATTTCCACTTATTCCGAGCGCTGCAACACTTTTTAAGTGGCAAAACATTTGCAAATTTGGATGATATCCAAAATGCCATCTCTAGATATTTTGCCGAAAAACCAATTAATTTTTATCGATCAGGGATTGAAAATTTACTCACTAGATGGCAAAAGGTTATTGACAATGATGGGGAATACATCATTGATTAAAAATAAAGACTCGTTAAAAATGTATGTGTTTGTATTTAGCGTAAGAAAACGACATTACTTTCCGGTCCCCCTAATATATTGATACCTACTGGGATGCCAGCAACGCGAGACCGATCGACGTGGAGATCTATGGGAAGGCCTATGTCCAGCAAAGGGCATCTATCGGCTGATGATATATAGATATAACAAATGTCATAACGAAGGTTCATATCCTCACTGATCTTGAGCTTCCGGTAAATGGAAACGAGATTAAACGAAAAAGGTTTCAAGAAGACGAAGACTTGAATCTGTCCATGTGAGAGAAAGCTTTAGTCCCATGTATGGTAAAGACCGATCGATGTGGAAATCTTCGTGAGAAACCTTAGTCCAGCTGTGGACATCTATGGGTTGATGACGGTAAAGATAGGAGAGCTTATTATTACTTTTTTAAATTATTACTATGTATACTTTAAAAGTCCCTTCTAAGAAAAGTCGATTTCCTGGCTCATCCTTTCGTAAGATCATTTTTATAAGGCTAACGTAAATGTATAGGATCCCTCCTATTAAAATTTACGATCGACGCTTGCACCATCCGTTCTCATACAGGATCAGTTATAACTAAATCATGAATTTGTAACATGTGTCCTGAATTTATTTACTTCATTCATCTTTATTTTTTAATATAAACACATCAAAGAATTATTATTGGTTATTACATTTTTTCATCAAACAGCCAGATCAATGTTCTTGAAGGTACAAATCATCTTTGTTCAAAGGCTCTTGGTGTGGAATCTAATTTATTTAGATTTGTTTTCATCACTATAATTATTTTAGGTATTAACTAATATAATTTTTTGATGTCAAGATTAAACCTAGAATTTTTTTTAAGGTTATTAGGAAAAAGACAGGATCATGTATAATTTCTCTTCAACAAGACTCGCCTCTTATTCTTTTTTTGGGGCGCTGTGATCATCTGCGTAATCTCCAGGACATAACTACAGGTGTTGATGTCTGTGTTCTTCTTCTTAAAGTGCCTCTCCAGCAAGTGCAGGTTGGGGATCAGCGTGGTACAGTCCTCTCCGTCTCTGGTTCGGCGGAACTATTCGGATACCCCTGATACGTCAGTCCCTTCCCTGATTTTCCTCAATCATGGCTTTTTCCTTCTCCTCACCTTTCTTTTTCCAGAAATTGTACCTCTATCTGTGATAACAGACAAATGCTAAGATTTCTAGATTCCGATATCTAAGGTCATAAGACTTCACACCTACTGCGACTCGAGTGTGTGGGATGCCTGTGACTCAATTATAATCCAAAGTCTATTACTCTTCACAACACGTATTCGATATTCGACATTGATACACGTCGTGTGGTGTTGCCAAATTTATTGTACGGAAGTGAAATTTAATGTCACAAATCAACCCTCCCCCAATGCGGCGGAAGTTGGACAAAATTTATAATACGCGTCGAATAATTTATATGCACCTTAATCCAATCGAAATACGGTACCAAATATACAGATAATTTGAAGAATAAATTGTTATTTATATATTGAAGGCGTATAGCTGAAACAAGATGAATTTTTCAGGTTTTCTAATTTATTACGACGTTCGCGCAGTTCTTTTGTGCGTTTGTTTATCGTTATTTCCGTTTTATAGGTTATAAATAACGTGTTTCGATTCAATCTCGCAGGTAGTATAGGTACCTAATATTTACTCGATATCGATGGTTTTTATAATTACAAATAGTAAACTATTTTTAATATTGTTTTCATCTTAATCGTCATAAATATGAAAAACTTCCTTATTTTGATCGTTCTTAACAAAGTTACAAGCAACAAATAAACTAACATTGTCTCCTATTATAGATTCCTTGCACACTGCTGCTGTATGCCTACAACATTCAACCTCTACGTTACTTTCCTCCCTATTAACTCTTTCTCTATGATTCTTCTTTATATCTAAACCCTTTTATAGTTAATTTCTACGTCCAAATTGATTGATTCATTCAATATTCTGTAATTTGAATCTTTTTATATCATTACTTTCATCTTGTCCGTGTATATTCATTGTAGATCTTATCTTTTCTTCATACATCGCACTTAGATCTAAGTACTAGTATTTTACCTTATTTACACTTTCTTCATTCTTCTAATTAGTTGCTTCTATGTTCTAATCCACACTTGACATAGATGAAGTGTCAATATTTATACCATAGTAAATAGATGTATTTCATATAAAATAACTTAGTTAAGTTTACGTTGAATAAAAATTCTAAAAAACCACAATCCTTATTTGATTTATAACATTTAAAGGAAATATGACAAATTGTGTATTTATATTGTAAAAGAAATCTTCACTTTGGGGTCACTGATCTGGTTGTACGTTAAGCCCGGGGCGGACGGGTCAGTGTAAGGAAACTACAAACAACAACTTCGATATTTGAGGATAAGATATCCTTAAAAAAATTATTGGAGTAGAGATAAGTTGGATTGAAACCCTCACCTCAAAAAAGAGGTGTTATAAATACAACTCTTGATTTATTTTTTGCAGGAATCTCGGATCTGATTACTTCTTTATTTGACTAATTGAAGAAGCAAACGGGAAGTTCACTTGATGACAAATAAGAAGCCTGCTTATAACATTAGGGCCTGGTAACGATATACAGTGCACCAAATTGTTCTTATTACCTTGAAATTATGAATTCTCGTTATCTCAGTAATTCCATTACTTACACTTTAAAAGTTTAGCAGCAGACGTACGTAAGCGTTTTCCTGTGATGGAGACCTATGTATCTCATCTATTAAAGTAGACCTTATATTCATAGTTTTGGTATAAGTAAAGTCAGCTGTGGTCATGAAATGAACTGGAAATTTTTTAATTCTAAAGAAGAGAACAAAACTTCGTAACTTAAGCTACTAATCAAGGTCTAGTTAAAAAAAGATGACGATAAGATAGAAACATGTCAATGAAGAGAGGACATGAGTCTGTAGGAATTAAAACATGGAGAAAAATCTGAACGAATACTTGACAAAGCATAATTCGGTCATAGTTTTAATACACAGTACATTCCTCCATCAAATCAGGCTACGTTTAAAACTGCCATACCTTCCGGGAGTCATTAAGATCGTCATATTTACCTCCGCCAGTAAAATTAGATTTAATCGTAAACTTTCATTCAACAGAGTTCCGACTCTGTCAAAGTTGCCGTGTCTCCAGCGGGTGAGGTGCGCGAAATATTGCTTAAGTTAATATTGACTTATTTAATTTTATATTAACACGGCCTTTACCGACGAAATGTTTACAAACTCTCGTTATGGAAAGAAATGTGAGCAGTCACTCTATTTCGGCCTCAAATCCATCTTCTTCTTTATCTCGGTCAAGAGTCTTGACAGACTCGTCGTGTTCATCAAGTAGATGAAATAATTTTTTACACTACTCACTAACTTCTGTCTTTATCGCACATTCATGTAGAGACTACCACTGCCGCCCTTATCTGATCGATCTTCCTAATGGGGTGCTCTACCTCATACTCTAATACCTTCCACTTTTATTTTACTATTAACCACTCAAAATATACTTCAATAAACCATCACCGTGCAATAAAATGTAGGTCACCTCATAAGATCTGGTAGCATCAAGTTTCTATTTACAAAATCGAACAGACGTTGGGGAAAACGGTCTATGAGGTCAAACTACAAGTCTAGACATGGAGATCACCATGATGGCCATGGTCGGTGGCGGGATAGTGAGTAATGAAGTAGCCGAAGCATATTCTTAAAGTGAATGTGGGGAGATCCGAGAGTTCATTAAAATTGACTAACAATGAAGATGAGTCAGTACACATAAATATATACATGATCATTATAAAGCAAATAGGTTCTTTAGTTCTTTTTACGTAGGTTTTTTACATTCCTATAACCATCATCATCATTAGATGTCCTCTTCAAACTGAAGTTTTGAGATTAGATAGAGAAAAGCAATTCGATGCTCTGCCTTTCTTTTTAACTGACGGTATTTAAACCCGGCCCTCTCCTTTACATCATCAAACCATTTTTTGTGCTGTTTACCAGGTGCACGTTTTATGCGAATTTTGCTCACCAGGATCCTCCGAAATGGATCCTCTTTGAAAGGGCTCAATATATGCAACCTTTCATTACTTGACGTCAGCCATTAGCCTATTTTTGTAGTTAGCTCTCTCAAGGACTTGAGCATTACCTAGAACCACACCTTTATACAATTACACAAATATATTAATTATATATTTCCTTTGCTTTTTAATTATGTTATACTATATGAGGGATGGAGACCTGGTGACCAGTAATGTAGGATTACCTACCACAGGTATCAGCGATCCACAGCCATATTATTAAATGTTATACGTAACTTAAGACCTTTATCTATTGACTTTTGGTTTGTGATAACAAATAGGAAAAGTATTTGTTATCACAAACCTTTGTATCAGAAATCATATTCGTAAATTCAATTATGTATGATGACGTAATTATCTAATTAAATCATGAGACATGTTAAACTTGTCACTAACAATCAGCTGTCTAACTTTGAAGTTGTAGTTTCCCTAGTGGATTCAATTATGTACTCCGTTAAAAGCTCCTAAACTTTAGCAGTCCTATCCACGTATGAAGTCTAACAACTCATCAGTTGATCAAGAAAAGGTCATCATGATCTTACAATGATCCTACTTTTTTCTACAGGTACAGCAGAGATTCCATAGCGGTTACACTACATTACCGTAGGAGATCTCAGAGCCCCTCCTAATGAACTGACGGAGAAGGGGTTTTAGTAGATAGAAACCCCCACATAACCTTGGCTTCTCCCCAGAATCATTTAAAAAGATTTCCATCAGCGATAATAAAATCTCTATTGCTGGAGACCTAGGTACCACCACGTCTGTCACAGCCGACAGACGGCAATATGCAGACTTTACCGTGTTCCGGTTTGAAGAGTAGCCAGTGAAATTACTGTGGTAACCAGACTCAACATCTTGCCTTGATGCAACGAGTGTAATGTCTTGCTGTGTATATTACACTACAGTCACGTTGTTACGGGCAGGCGTATCACTTACCATCAGGTGAACGTCCCGCTCGACCCGTCGCTTGGTAAAAAAAATTACCTTTTAACAACCTCACAATTATATTCTGTATAGTTCAAAGATAAAACGTATTTCACTTGAAAAACTCTGTTTTAAAACTTAATTAGGGGTATTGTTTTTAATTCACAAGGGATTTCAAACCCGTCCATTTTGTTTTTTGTTTTTTTTTTTTAATCAAATTGCCGTATTTTTAACTAGAAAATGGCAAAAGAGAATAAAGTTCGCTTGAATTCAATTTATCTCCGCTGTATCTACGATTTTATTTCAAATTTAAAGCGACTGATATTTATTCATAATTGTAGGAGAGCACTAACTGTATATAACCTTGATTCGAAAGTCTAGGTCATTCACGAGATAAGTCACCTTATCAAAATGTAGTGACAGATTATTTTTTATATAACGAGCTAAGATTTGATCTCTATTTCTCATATTTGGTCATGGTGAATGGTGTTAAAGGTAAGCTGTAAGGGGTTCTGCACAACAACTCACGGGACAAAGCCACCTGTTCTTGATGGACCTACTAATCAACAAACGAGGCTCTGGCAACCACCAATTCGCATTGAGCCAGCGTGGTGGGAAATATCCCAAGTCCCCCCATGTGAACCTCAACAAACGATGGCTCCTAGTGCCCTACGATACCAAAGGCTATGTTGAAGCCGGTGAATGCGGGCGGCGTAGGACCGATCGATGTGGAGATCTTTAGGGGAGACTTACATCCAGTACTGGACGTCTGTAGGCTGATTAGTTGTAGTGTTAAGCTGCCTTACCAGGCACGGTTAACTAATTCCACAATTTCTTGGGTGCCCAGGGTGTGTGTGATTTGAATTTAATGTATCTGTGGTCTGCTTTCTACTTCCATAGGAAAAAGATAAAAAAAGAGATTCCTGGTTATGGTGCTTGGTTAGTTGGCAGTAATCAGTCTCCATCACTATGTTCTAACTGTCAAAATGAGATCCAGAGGATTCTAGACGAGCTACACCATCTAAGGCATCGTTGTCACTTAACACCATATAAAATTGAAGCCATTAATCAACTCTACATTAGTAAAGGACAATTCTCAGATTTGGCCGTTTTTCTCTCGACTATGGTGGAGGTAAATAGTGTCTGAAAGGCTTACAGCACTGGTCGGCCTCCTCCGCTGTAACTTTATCATCACCCGACGGCTTGTTGTCCTTGAGCTGTTTGATGCTCATGCTATTCTCATTCCAGCTGACGTCTGAGGTGTTTTCGGTATAGCGTAGGGTTAACTTCGCTATTGGATCGTTGGTCTGATTATTGACACGTGCTCGTCTCGGCCAGGAGCTCCAGTCGTGATGAAACAGTTCTACCATCGTCTGTCTTCAGCTTCGTCAGCAGGCTCTACCCAAAAGGTGACATTCTGGTGAAGATTTGGAGCCTTTATTGCGCTTAATCGCCTCTTCAACATGGCGCCAGCAATTCGAGACCAATCGATGTGGAGATCTTTGGTGGAGGCCTAGGTCCAGCAGTGGACGTTTATCGGCTGATGATAAATTCTCACATTTACCATCAGACCTAGAAGTTCCAAAAACATCTCGCTCTTATCCATTACTATAGTCTTTTATTGTATTAAAAAGAAGACGAATACATTTATACATATAGAGAATCTCCAATGCATTGGAAAGCCATAAGCCGATGTCCAAATTTGGAACTACTTAATACATTAATAATTTATCAGCTGAACACCTGACGACCTTCGGGTCAGGCTTACGGGTCCATCGCCAGGGCCCTTACGGGATAATCCAATAAGTTATAAGTACCCATCTCATTTGACTGTTTGTTTAATGTAGTTAATAAACATATTCAAAAATTGCCGTTTCATTTTAAAAGGCGCTGTAACTAGTGAAATTAATGCTGTAACGAAAGTAAGCTTATCTCTAGGCGTGTCGTGTAAACATCCTAACAATTATGTATTGTTATAAATAATCATATTACTAATTAATAAATCAATGGCTTAGTTGAATAAAAATTCTTTGTTTTATACACTTAGATATATCTGAAAACTGAATTACGCCTTTTAAAAGAGCTATGTAGACATCATCATCATTATTTCTTAGCTGACAGACGTCCACTGCTGGACATAAGCCTCGTTCAAAAAGCCCCACAACGGGTAGGGATTCATATGGGCGGATTCAAGCCGTGTCCCACCACGCTTGCCTAATGCGAGTTGGTGGGAGCCAGAGCCTCGTTTGTTGATTAGCAGGGTCCACCACGAGCTGGTGAGGTTGACTTGGATCCCGTGAGTTGTAGTGCGGGACTCATTACACCCCACATACACTTATACTCTTTTCTGCCGGATAACGCTTACTGCTGGGTAGAGGCCTGTCTTAAGGATCATCATTGAAGGGGAATTTTGGTGGACAACATTGGGGAAAGCTTATATCCAGCAGTGGATAACCAAAAGCTGATGATGATGATGATATATATAACACTTCTATAAATCCTGCATATACATTACTTTTCTATATTACTTAAGGATATTTATACATAATTACGCTTTGTTTGATACGTTCTGTGAGATTGTTAACATGGTATACATGTACTGGTTAAGTGATTTATCATCATAATAACATATGGTTAACTTAATCTTTCCCACACTCGTGCAGGGGCACACATTTTCTAGTTTCGGGGTGGCGGACCGTGGGCGGGTCGCAGTAGCAGCTTGAAAAATCGCAAATAGGACCGCTAAAATCCGGTTTAGGATTGGGCTCCTCACAAGTGGCTTCCGGCGTCAGGTATCCACATCCGGTCGTGTAAGCGTGTGTCCCCGTTTCGCATTCCTCTTCGCCTGAAATATTAATACTTAAATTAAACTACAACTTTAACTTGCGTCTTACTTACATCATTTCTATTGAGATAATTCTAAATACAACTTCCAAAAGAACTTTTCGTTTAATACATTTTATATCAATATTTACGCGAAAGTTATTTTTCTATTATTATATATCTAGTATTAAAATACTACAAAGTATTTTGAAATCTAGTTTCTGGAGCTGATATTTAAACATCTCTTTATCTGTTTATAATTTAACGAGACGTCATCTAGTTGTATAGTTATATAAGAGCAGAACACCACAGTTATGTGCAGTTGTTTATATATTCAATTACATGGATAACGTAGCATAACTTTAATATAAAATAGCATATAACTTACCATCAGGTAACCACTTATTTAAACTATTATTTTTGTAGTACATTTTTCACCAGTTTCATCGCGCAGTAACTTGCCTACAAATTCAGTGAGCTCAATCAATTCAATTTTAAGGCTAAAGAAAATGGAGTATATGGATGTAGACTTTTAAAAAGGGTATATAAGGTAGATCATATGTAGGATCTAATCCTCATGATGAGAATCTCTCTCAATAACAGCATCTCTGTTCCTGTAGTCATATATATGAGACAAATAATCATTTGTGCTCTTATTGTTTGCTTTACGTTACTTAGACTTCACTTATTATTAAAAAATAAAATAATTAAAAAAAAATCACTTACAGATACCGTCGATGTAAATGCAACCCCTTGGATACAGAATTTGGGAATAGACAACGAGAAGAAAAGAAAAGTTTAAATAAATTATCAACTTCATAATGTGAGAGCAAACGCGACTGTACTCTATCTAAGCAAACACAATACAATCATATATTCACGGAATTACTGGTATTTAAAATAAATATACCAGTTGAATCATCACCAGCCGATAGATGTCCACTGCTGGGCATAACTCCTCTCCAAAGATCTCCACATAGATCGAATTCACTTATTTGTATTTGCGATGCGGGAACAGGTGATTATCTAACTAAACTAACATACATTGGAAGTTCATCTTATATATATATATATAGTTATATTCATTATAGAATTAGGTCGCAAATGACTTTCTACAAAATGCGTTACCATAGCAACCGCATAAACAATATAAAAGTTAATAAGAAATCAAATGTAAAAGTATGTATGAAATTCAACAAATAAATAGCCTACGATCATCTACAGATCATTCCGCGTCGAATGCTGATGTTCGCGTGTCGATACTTTCACTAGTTTTCACGTGATGGGCGAACAACGGAAACCCATTTTCATTACATATATATACATGAAGATTTGTATATAAAATTAATAACAATTTGTACAGTCCATCTACCTTCAAATGATAAGGAAGATCATGTCAAGTTTATCACCTGTCACGATATCACGATATTTTCAGATCAGATAACAAACGATATTTATCATACAAGGGTATAAGACGTCCTGAACAACTCACGGGGCCCAAGCTAAACTCACCAGTTCATGCTGCACCCTGACAAGCGTGGTGGGAAATGTCCCAAATCCCCCCATCATATGAACCTCTACAAACGGGAGATATTTCGGGAAGGCCTATATCCAGCAGTGGACGTCTATCGGCTGATGATTGATCATATAAAAATACTTTATACACAATAGTATTTTTATTTCTTTTAACACAACAGATTATAGGCACTAGTCAAGAGAAGAAACGAAGAAGGATGAACGATTCCTCTATCAGACAAATGAGTACCTATAAATCTAGATCTAGTTAGGTTTATGAACACACCACCAGATTGTGCTCGTCGTTTGACACAGAACATGTAAGTCTGATCACCTGAAGGTAGGTTCCTGCTGCCGGAGACCGTCTATTGCAGCTGAAGAACAGTACTTTGCAAACGTTGCTGTGATCCGATTTGAAGGCAGCTCTTAGTACAGTACACTAGTTGTGTAATTACTGGATTAATGAGAACATATCAAGGTGACGAGCTCTGTATTGCTATGTATACCTGTCTAACTAGCGTCACGTTGTACTGCGTTGGCGTATCAATTACCATCTGTTGAACGTTTCTTCTCGTCGATTGAATGAATAAAAAAAAAATTAACAAACTACTTGTCTTTCTGCCTACAATAAAGGCCACGGCAACACCAAGCTATTAAAGTGACTCGTCTCATTTTACACAAGTTAACTCACGCAATGGTTTCCGGTGTTTTCCGCATCCCTACCATCTGATCAATACTCGAACTTCGAGATGTTTTGATATTATTTTTTTTATTTCATTAAGCGACGAGAATAGAACTTTCACCTAAAGGTAAGTGATACGCTAGCCCATAACAACATTGCGCTAGTCCAGATGGTGTACACTGCACCACATTGCGCTCGACAATATAAGACATAACATGTTAATTCTCGTTACCTTAGTAATTACACTAACTACGACGCCCTTCAAACCGGGACACGGAAGTATTTAAACACCACTGATGTAGGTGTGCCTGCCCAGACGGTCGCCGGGAATAGAAATCTACCACCAGAAGTATTAACAGAGTATAGATATACTCAATATAAATATTGGTGGTAGGTCTCTGTTGCCGAAGACAGTTCTAGGTTCAAAGTAGGTTTTTTTTTGTCTTTAAGGTGGTAAGGGGTACTAGTAGTACTAGTTGGTACTAGAGGGGACCATTAGCAATCTATTTACTTTTTTCTTGAAGACATCTACGTCACATTTGGATAGGAACATTGACGCCAGCAAGTTGTTCCACTCGTTCACTGTTTTCATGACGAACAAGCAGGTGACTCCCGTTGTTCGCAAACTACTTCTACTGGGTACTACCTCACTGTGTTCCGGACTACCGTCTAACAGTATTGTGTAACTTTACTCTGTTCCAGTCTCGTGGGCGCTGTGGCTAGTTTAATTACTAGGGTAACGAAATTTAACAATTTATCAATATAGCTAGAGACATGTTTTTACTGACTGGCGTATCATTCACCATCAGGTGAATGCCCCTTACATTTTATCGCTTTGAAATCTCTCTTGACTTCTCTCAGAATATATTTTCAATAAGTTCTATTTAATACTACAAAAAAAGCTAAAACATAAGTTACACTAAGTCGGTACCCGAAACGCTAAATGTTTTATTAAATTAATCTTAAACATTAATTGTTAATTTTTTCTTTGAATTAATAGTAGATTTTAATTACATTACAACTGCGGGTGTATGTCGTGTAATATCCAGCCCTTATGATAAGGATGGTTGATTGATTGATTGTTATTTTTATTTTATAATACTATTGAATAAAAAATTATATGTAACATATATAGTAGGGGCCAAGGGCACGAACCAGCGAAGAACAATTTTCCTCTCAATCGACTCGAACACGCATAGTGCCAAGTTTTCCGTGTCGGCCGTCCGTTCAGTGTGTAATGAGCGGGAAAGGTTATTAAATTAATTTATAACCGATACATCTGTTTATCCTTTTTAAGGTTATTATTCAATGCTAAAATTTTGATTACATATATTATCAGTAAAATTATATAAAAGCATACACACAATAGAGATTAAAAAGTTGTAATTATTATAAAGCGCCTGTAGAAAAAATAATGCAATAGGCTGTCTACAAAAAATTTGCTGTAAACTATTAAGCAGGGGTATTAACGAAATTTAAGTATTGTTTATAAAAAACCAATGACACGTTATATTGTTTTCTATGACTTAAATTATGTAGTTAACTTTTAAAAGTAATAAGTTATAACTTAATATGAACAGAATGTCTCTTTCCAACTATTACTACCAATAACTTATTTTTATTAATTTAAAACTTCTGTTACAAAGTAAACGAAGACGAAAAATACAATATAAATAGAATATAAGGGAAATAACGCATTATGCAAGTAAATAAACATCTTGTTTAAGATAAGAAAAAAAAGTGTTATCATAAATAGATACTATTACCTCACAGTAATACTAGCGGCGACAGTCTCAAGAATATGACTTACGAGAATAAATTAAGAGAATTTTTTTAAGTAGCTCGCTGGCCTAATGGTTAGAGCGTGCGGCTTTCATTCCGAAGGTCGCGGGTTCAAACCTCGGCATGTACCAATGACTTAATGTTTAAGTTATGTACATTTGTGAACTTTAGTTACAACAGCGAGATACAAACGGTGAAGGAAAACATCGTGAGGAAACCCGCACACTGATATCATCTTTGTGTGTGTGTGTGTGGTGGTCCCAATAAAGTGGCAACAGGCTCGCCTCCTGTTACACTGGACCTAACTGACCACATCTGGCGAAATGTAGGTGTTTATTCACCTCTGCCTACCCCTACTGGGAAAAAGGCGTGACTAAATAAAAAAAAAAAAAAAAAAAATATATAAAATAGAGAGATAAAGATAAAAGCTAATGTATAATTTATGACACGCAGTCATATTTACATAAAGGAAAATAACATAATCTGACATCGAAATCCAAGAGTAATGAGACTCAAGAGAAAAATAATAGATCGTCTAAAATTCTAACAAATAATTATCTCGAAGGTATACATGTTGCTATGCCATCAACGCTACTAAAAATGTTTAGTTTGAGATGGTGGGGTTCAAAACAGTTTACCGCTGAACCGGGCTTCCATTCGCCCTGATAGGATCCCGGCCGCGGATTCCATTTCACGAGCGATTTACCTGTAGGAAATGAATTACTTATTCACAACAGTTGCGTGCGAGTAAATATTAAACGGTCGAACTGTACGTGGGAAGCGAAACAATTACCGTGTTTCGCGATTACCGGGAATCGTAAGGAGCAACGGGATTGGAAAGGTTTTAGAATTGATTGGTAAAGTGGAAGGCAACGATCGAGCGCCCGCTAGCAAATATATGGGTACGGAATCCAGTGTAATGTGCAGATGAAATATGCGCGCAGCTCTACTGCTACTCTAAACAGCTGTAGACTTTTCATGAAACAAACTTAGTAAATACCAGAGAGGTTAGACTAAGCTGCAGTTCATCCATCTCCGATTTTTGGGTTACAGTGAGTAGCGAGGAGGCTTTCGAATGCTATATGCAGAGATAGAGTGCAGGAGTGCAGTGAGGTTTTTTTAAGGAGATCTACTGATACTGCTTGCTGTGACTCTACATTCTTTCACAAGGTGAAAGATAACTTTGCAATCCAGCATCAATACACAGCTTCCAAAACATGATATTATTACACTCAAAAAAATCAAAATCAAAAATCATTTATTTGATAACATACATTACATAGTGATAGTAGTTATTGGTATCTCCTTTTAGGTATAACAACGCCTGTGCCAGGAGACACCGCTCTTCCTTATCATACATGATTTTATAGTAGTTTGCTGTTGTAAACTTTGTGTTACAAATATCCCAATTTTTTTTTTTTTTTTTTTATTTTCACACTTACATTATATATTGCATAAGCAATTCAATTTCGTCATAGGATTGTGTTTTTAACCAATTAGTTATTGTCTTCTTGCAGTCAGGATAGTTTTTGCTACATATATTTAATTGTTTATTTATTTTATTATACATATGTACTGATCTCACGTTGCGCTGGATGCTTGCAAAAGTAGTTTTTGTCAATGGAGTAGGTATTACTTTATGATTCCTTCTCCTCTCGTTAGTGTAGACGTAATATGTTTCAGTTTTCTTGAGTTTTAAAATGGAAGATAATATATATAGTTTACGAACTGATAATACATCAGCAAGCTCATAGAGGCCTTCCGTGGAGTACTTCCGATTTTTAAAATACATAACCTTGAGAAGGGCTCTTTGAGCTCTTTCCACTGTGATAAAGTGCGTTTTATTGGCACCTCCCCATATTGGTAAACAATATACAGTGATGGACTGTACCCGAGAAATGTATATGTACTTTAAAAAATTATTTGTTAAACAAGTATTTGTGGTATTTATCGGAGCAATATGTCTCAAATTTTTAAACATCCAGATAATTTTTCGAATTCTCGCTGCAATCTGTTCTATTTGGGGATACCATGATAATCTTTGATCGAGTAGAATACCCAAGTATTTTGTTTGACTAACTTTATGTATAATGGAACAGTTACAGGAGTCATTTGCGACATCAGAACATTTATGAATTTTTATACTATAATTAACAGGTTGGGAGTTGTTATATATACTAAAACATATGTAATTTGTTTTGATCTTATTTAAGGTTAAAACATTATTTTTTAACCAAGCATCAATCAGGACCAAACCTTCCTCAGCTCTTAATTTAACCTCGTCCCAGTTTGATCCTGTGAAGACAACAGAGGTATCGTCGGCATATGAATAAATTTTAGCATGAGGAATAACCATATTGCACAGGTCATTTATATATATTAAAAATAGGGTGGGACCAAGGACACTACCTTGTGGTACCCCACAGAATATTCCGATGTCGTCACTGTTACCTGAATCCAGTTTAACTCGCTGGCTGCGACCATAAATGTAATCTTTAAAGATACTAAGTTCTTTGCCTCTAATTCCAATTTTCTCAAGTTTTTGAATAAGGATGTCGAAGGAAACGGTATCAAAAGCCTTCTTTATGTCCATAAATACTGTTAAACATTTTTCTCCTTTATCAAGATGTTCTATTAATGTGCTTGTCAAAGATGTAATAGCATCTTCTGTAGATAAACCGCGTCGAAAACCAAATTGGTACGACGATAAAATATCAAATTTAGTTAAATAACTGAGTAATCTGGAGTTCAATAATTTTTCTAAGATCTTTGAGAGGGCTGGTAAAACTGAGATAGGCCTATAATTGTTTAAATCGTGTCTATCTCCACCTTTATAAACAGGTGTGACAATGGATTGCTTTAGCGCAACAGGAAAAGTACCAGTTTTAAAACATAGATTAGCTAAATGTGTCAGAACCGGCGTAATTTCCTGTTTTGCAAATTTTAGGTAACGCGTTGATATGTTGTCCAATCCTGGTGCACTGTTCGTTTTTAGGTTAGTGATAATACTATTCACTTCGCTAATGTCTGTATCCAACAATACAAATGACTGACTTTGCACAGGTAAATGTTTAAGGTATTTCTCTATATGACAGTCAGGAATTGTTGAACGAATATTCATTGATAGTTCTTTACCGACAGTAGCGAAGTAATTATTTATATAGTTAGCTGATGCCAGGGGATTGGACTTAATACACAAAAGTTCTTTATTATTGTTTTAATTGTATTAGTGTGTGTAATGTTTTTTATATTTTTCCATAGCAGTTTGTTATTATTAATTGAATTTGCTAATAGGTTTCTGTCATAGTTTCTTTTAAGTTTTTTTAACAAATTGTTACAGTAATTACGATAACGTGTATATGTTAGTTTTTTAGTTTCATTGTTAGGATCATCACGAGATTGTTTTTGTAGTTTGTTCCGGTTTCTTATGCATCTTAACATTCCGATAGTAACCCATGGTTTAATAATTCGCTTACTTTTAGGGATATTAGTTACAATAGTATTTTCTTTAATAGAATCTGTTAGTTTTTGTATAAGAAGATAAGTAATCTCATTAGGGTCATCACAGAAGAGTAGATTGTTAAGATTTCCTCCCTGTAGATGTTTCAATGCGTTTTCAAAAGATATGTTAGTAATAGTTTTAGGTGCAACTTCTTTTTCTTTTAACTGTGATAGTGATAAAAATGTCGTGAAGTGATCAGTAATCGAGGTCTGTAAAATGGCAATAAAAGCTAATGTTTTATTTCTTTGTAACTTCAACATGAAGTGGTCTAAACAGGTTTTTTTTCTAGTAGGTAAATTATGTCCTGGAAGTATTACCCGCGTATAGCATGTTAAGATAGAGAGTTCTATTATTATATTCAGGAGTCTGTTCTACTAATTTAGGTATAATATTTATGTTAATATCACCCGTTATAATAATATTCTTTTGAGGGTTTAGAGTGTCTACGTGTAGTTACACTAGTTGGTAGCTTAAAAAGATGCTACACTTGTAGTAATATAATAGGTTGGCAAATATCTCCTTTCCGCCCTTTTGTCTTTTGAATTTCGCGGCTACGTACAAAGCGCTACAGAGCTCGTATCTGGCAATACTATGCATAATTGGAAAGGTCTTGACATAACCTACAAAACGACGCTATGCATAATTAGTTTGGATATTGCGCTCAACAGTTATAGACGTGTAAACATATAGTTCACTAACGCCGAAATTCGCGCTATTTTAAAGTTTTCCTTCGTTAAAGGCAAATCCGATAGAGAAACGTTCCGTGAGATTAATGGTGTTTTGGGGGATGGTACTCTATCACTTCGAACCGCGGAGGAATGGTTTCGACGATTCAGAGCCGGTGAAAACGACACCATGGATAAGCCAGCCGGCGGAAGACCTGTGACGACAAATACCGATCAAATCATGGACTACATCGAGTTAGACCGGCATGTGGCATCTCGTGACATCGCCCAGGAGATGGGAGTTAGTCACCAAACCATTTTAAACCATCCGCAGAAGGCTGGATACAAAAAAAGCTTGATGTTTGGGCGCCGCATGATTTGACGCAAAAAAACCTTCTGGACTGAATCAACGCCTGCGATATGCTGCTGAAACGGAACGAACTCGACTCATTCTTGAAGCGGATGGTGACTGGCGACGAAAAATGGATCACATACGACAATATCAAGCGAAAACGGTCGTGGTCGAAGGCCGGTGAATCGTCCCAAACAGTGGCCAAGCCGGGATTGACGGCCAGGAAGGTTTTGCTGTGTGTTTGGTGGGATTGGAAGGGAATCATCCACTATGAGCTGCTCCCATATGGCCAGACGCTTAATTCTACCATCTACTGCGAACAACTGGACCGCTTGAAGCAGGCGATCGACCAGAAGCGTCCAGAATTGGCCAACAGGAAGGGTGTAGTGTTCCACCAGGACAACGCCAGACCACACACTTCGTTGATGACTCGTCAGAAGCTACGGGAGCTCGGATGGGAGGTTTTATCGCATCCACCATATAGCCCGGACATAGCGCCAAGTGATTACCACCTGTTCCTGTCCATGGTGAACGCCCTTGGTGGTGTAAAGTTGAACTCAAAAGAGGCTTGTGAAAAGTGGCTGTCCGAGTTCTTCGCAAATAAGAAGGGGGGCTTCTACGAGGGAGGTATTATGAAGTTGCCGTCTAGATGGAAACAGATTATCGAACAAAACGGCGCATATTTGAACTAAATCCGATCACTGTAACACTTTTTATAAAGCATTGAATAAAGAGCAAAAAAGCGGAAGGGAGATATTTGCCAAACTTATATGATCATGTTGATGAGGTCTGCTCATTAGTAAACAATCTAGAAATAGTGAAGCACTTATCCCGCGTTGTGATGCACACTGATCTTTAATGAGTCCTATACAAAACCGTTCAAAGGGTTTTTAATGGTGCCCATAAACGGTAGAAATATATTTTCGCATTTCGCGACGGCGAGCTGGTCATCCGTCTGCGAAGCGTCCACGATTCTTTTGTAAGTTTTTATCAAAGAGCACCACTGCTACATAATTCATGGGCCCTCCTCCCGCCGATGCCTACTTTTCGGCACTTTGTTTAAGCCGCCCGTAGAAAGAGTTGGCCCGGTATTATAATCGTGTCTTTATTCCGCGATATTTTCATTGGAAATTTTTCAAAAAATCCGCTCAAGAAGGGAAGTAATTAAAAACCTGCTGCTGAAAACTGAAGATTCGTTTACTTCAGTTGAATGTTATTGTAGTTTTAATTAATGCAAAGGTATTTGTAGAAACGGGACAAATGATTGCGATACTTGAAGGGGTAATAACTATAGCAACTCAAAATTATATAACCTCAAAAAATATACCGATGGAGGTCTACTACTGGACACAGACCTCCAAATATCTCCACATCGATCAGTCCTGCGCTGTTCTAAGGTCACCGACTTAGTCCAAGTCCAAAATATTGTTAAATTTAAGTGGCTTTGTCTGATTGTGCAGCAAGGTCCTCTAATGGCGACCGTGTACCGGAAGCGGCACTGTTGACAGCAGACGATCTGGTAAAGATGGCGGGAAACAGAATTAAAATAATTTCATGTAATACGAGAAGAGCGTGGTGGTAAGAAAATTAAAAAAAAATAGTCTTACTGTTTTTAATAACATTTATTTTGATCTTCAATGAAAATAACAGATAACGTATAGCAATATGTTATACAGATAAGAAAGATAAGAACATTACGATATAAAAAAAAGAATACAAAAGGAAAGGCAAAGATCTTTAAAAAAAAGATGAATGTAATCAACAAATTCACAGTTAATACTAATTTTTAAACTAGTGTGAACTAAAATTCAATCACAATCATGACGAGTATAGACGTCAAGTATACTGCCCTAATTTTGTGCGAGTTTTTAAACATTTTAACAAAATTTTAAACCGATTATGGTAACAGCACAAAGCTATGTGATTTTATCATGACGGATATAGACGTCAAGTATATTGCACTCGTTTTGTGCGAGTTTTAATAAAACTTTAACAAAATTTAATCCGTTTATTATCACAACACAGAGCCGTGTATTTTTATGGTGACGGATATAGACGTCAAGTATATTGCACTCGTTTTGTGCGAGTTTTAATAAAACTTTAACAAAATTTAATCCGTTTATTATCACAACACAAAGCCGTGTATTTTTATCATGACGGATATAGACGGCAAGTGTATTGCACTATTTTTGTGTGCTTTTTAATAAATCTTTAACAAAATTTTAACCATTTATTGTCACAACACAGAGCTATGTAATTTTATCGTGACGGATATATACGTCATGGACTGTTAACTAGTTAATGTTACACGTTAGAACATTACTGCTTGCTGCACTCTTCTAGAGGGACACACTTCTTCGACTTAGGGTGCCTAACGGTCGGCGGTGCGCAGTAGCAGGCCGTGAAGTCGCACAGGAAACCGCCCTCGGTTTTCGGTTTAGGATTAGGCTTGGCGCATGTTGCTTCCGGCACTAAATACCCACAGCCGTACGGATAGGATATTGTGCCCACTTCGCATTCCCTTTGGCCTGAAATTAAAAAAAAAGATATATAGAAAAATAAAATATAGACAATCAATGGAATATATCCGTTTTTCATCTCCATTTTTAAAGCATGTAGTTGTTTATATGTGTATACGAAAAAAGAACAGATAGAAAAGAAAAGAATGGGAAAGAAAGAAAAAGAGAGAAAGGCGAAAAAATTAAGGGAGAAAGATAGTGAGAAAGCAAGTAAGAAACCAAGAAAGCAAAAAGGAGAAAGGAAAAGAAGGGAGAAAAAAAATTTCATAGCATTATAGCTGTAACGAAATAGATTTTGTTACCAATCAATCTAGATGTCTATGTACCGATACATAACTGCCGTTGTTTTTTTTTTAATTATTCATCATCATCATCAGCTGCAAGCGTCTACAGCTGGATACAGGCCTGCCTGAGTTCCCCACACCGATCGGCCCCACGCTGCCTGCATCCAGCAACTTCCGCGATATTCCCACAGAAAGCATGACTTCCGGTATCGCCGGGTACTAGGGACTGTCGTTTATAGGAATTCCTATAGGAGGATATGAGCTGTTTATCACGCTGGCCCAATGCGGGTTGGTGGGAGCTGATTCTGGGCGCTTGGGACCCACTGTTGGGCGCAGGTGTTCTCAAGAGATTCAGAGGAGGATTGACTACCAAACAGTAATACGATATTATACTAGTAACAGTTACAAAGGAATTTTGGAGAATTATTCTTCCTCCAAGGGTAAGTTGGCGGTGGTGATATCATAATCACCCTCTAACACTGCGAAGACATATAACTGATGATAATTGATACTAAGTCGCGAGTTAGGATGTATACACAGTATCGTATTATTTGCCTCTGGTACTTCATCAATTTTATTATCAATAACCATGACTGGAATTTAATAATAGCTTTGCTCTAATTTACCCTAGTAATTACACTAGCCATAGCGCCTCTCAAACCGGAACGCAGTAATGCGACATAGACCCACCAGAAACCTAGTCGGACCATGTAGTTGTAGTAGTTTAGTATTACTTTAACAATACTGCTTGGCAGTAGAAATTATTGTTGTATATACTGGTGAGTCTTAAGGGGTGAGGAGATCATCGGGTGAGGGTGAGTGAACACCCCTGTAATTACCTTTGGGGAAGGAATTTTGTAAAGTTCATTCTTAACTGACCTCTGAATGGGAGAAGCAATATCTCTATCAATTTTTAAGTGTTCACGTCTAATAGTTTCGGAGATCTTGAGACGAGTTAGTGAATCTCTGAATATCTCCTATAAAGGTGATGTTGAAATACATCAGCACCATCTGGTGGTAAGTATAATATCATCACAACATATCATCAGCCGATAGACGTCCACTGCTGGACAAAGGCCTCGCCCGAAGATCTTCACATCGATCAGTCTTGCGCTGCTCGTATCCAGCGGCTTCCCGCGACCTTCGTTTATGGGGTTCACGTGGGGAAATATAGGGCCATTTTCCATTACGTTGGCCTATTAAGGGTTGGTGAGAGCCAGAGCCTCGTTTGTTGTGCTGGGCCCCTCAGACCTTTCACCTGCTCGTGGTGCATCTTGCTAATCAACAAACGATGCCCTGACTCCTAGCCGAAGACTTCCACATCGACTCTTATGCCCATTTGTGGATGTCTATCAGCTGATGGTAATAACGATGATATATATATATGAATGTAAACTCACATCTCCCGTTCACCCATATGCAGCCGCGCGGATACAAGATGGTGTCGGCTAATGCCGTCCCCACGATCGCCAGCAGCAGGAAACCAGTTAAAGACTTCATTTCTTTTTTTTTATCTAGGCACCGACTCGGCTGGAGGCTGAACGCGACTGGACCCGTGCGCGTAAACAACTCGCTTATATCGGAGGTCAAGACGGCAGCTTCAACGCGGACAACGAAATATTATCTCAAACGGCGTCGAGATGTATACATTATGTTAATGATCTCTGTTGATAGTGATGATCTCGGTCTTCGACAGTAGCGATACATTTTTTTTTATCTAAAATGCTCTAAAACTTGACCTCAATTCTATTGGTTGTAGGCCTCTGTTGCCGGATACCGTTTAAGTACCACCATTCTTGCCGTCGGAGTATTGTCCAAATTTAATGCATTTCGCTTTGAAGTTCGCTGTAGCTAATGAAATTACTGCGGTAACTGAACTTAACATTTGTATATTAGTTATTGTCACTAGCTGCAGCGCCCTTCAAACCAGAACACGGTACTATTTGTCGCCTGCAATCAGAGCTGCAGTGGCAGCTCTCTAGACCGTCTCCGACGACAGACATATACCAGCAGCTCGTTACTTTGGTATTCCAAGGTGAAGGTTTGCTCTTCGGGAGAGACCTAGAGGCCTTTTCTGGACCCAGGAGACAGCAGCGGGAAAGAAGTATTTTTGCTCCTTCTGACCTTCGCAGCCGAATAGAGGTTGACGATGGAGGCGAAGACCCATGGATCCGTGGATGGTTGTAATTAAAGTATAATATATATAAATATCATCATCATCATCATCAGCCGATAGATGTCCACTACTGGATATAGAACATAGGCCTTCCCCAAACATCACATATATATATATATATGTATATTTATATATATACATCACTAGTACATTTATAAGTCTAAACCGGTTTAAACTTAAACACTGAAGTTTACCTTATAACTTACGATTCAAGTTAAATGTGCGTCATCAGCTAAGTTTCAATTGCAAAAGTTATGATCGAGATAAAAATGAATCCTTTACAAATTAAGTACATCACCACCACCACCGTCAGCTGATAGACATCCACTGCTGGACATAGCATCCCTCAAAGATCCCCACATCAATTGACCCTGTGCTGCCCGTTCACCGGACACCAGGGGTCGTCGTTTATAGGGTATCATTGGGTAGTCGTAGTAATCACTTCGCCTGAGATATATGTTGAGTCTCGTTACCCCAGTAATTACACTATTCACAGCGCCCTTCAAACCGGAACGCTTCTGGTGTCGGCCGCAACAGAAGCAGCTGTGGTACCTACCCAGTACATTGTTATTATTTACATTATATTCTTATCTGTAATACGGTGCATACATTTGATTGAGGTACAAAAACTATTATAATTATCATATATACTACTAACTAAATATACTTAATATATAAGTATATTGATATATTATTGATTTATTAATTTATTTTTAATAGATAAATAATAGTTATAATAATAATAACTTTATATTATGAGTTTTTAATGGCGATGGGTACGACACATCATTCAAAGGATTGACAGTCGATGGGGCACTAAGGTCCTCGAATGGCGACCGCGTACCGGAACAGGTAGTGTTGGCAGGCCCAGTACCAGGTGGTGGGGTGCAGGATCGATCGATGAGGAGATCTTTGGGGAAGGCCTATATCCAGCAGTGTACGCCTGTCCGCTGATAATGACGACGACGATGAGTTTTTAATTAATATTCAAAGTATATAACCAGCGCAATGAAGCTACTATATTTATGTTTATTTAATCGATTAATATTTATCTTAATTGTAAATAGATAACTTAACTAATGAACTGGTGCTTAGGTTAACGGTCTCACTTACTTCTATAACTTAACATTTACAATGAAGCGATGAGACGAGAGGGATGTTCACCTGATGGTAAGTGACACGGCGCATAACAACGCGGTGCTAGTTAGGATGGTATACACAGCGCTGTGTTGTGCTCATCGCTATAGACACGAAGTGTTAATTCCTGTTACTCCAGTAATTTATCTGGCTACAGCGTCCTCCAAACCGGAACAAAAGTAATAAAAAGATGTGCTTAAAAGAATAATATGAATAATTCACTGTGTTGTAAGTGATTCAACATTCATGAGGGTAAGGACGATATGTGCTGAAGAGAGAACCGTCTCCAGTTGCGGGAAAATTGTTTGTGTTTATATATACCATATTTACTGGTGGTAGTTCTGGAGTCAGAGGAATACCACCAGCATGCGTTCCACATGAAGCAACGACACTACAATCTGTCAGTATCAAAGCAACGACCATTATAATGGTGCAGTGTATATCAATCTAACAAGCGCCTCATTTTTATAAGCAAGCGTATCACTTACCATCAGGTGAACGTCTTGCTCGCCTCCTCGCTTTGTTAAATAACAAAATCGTTGATCTTGAGAAGACTGCAGGAAGCTGTGCAAAATAGGACAGTATAGATATAATATAATATATCTTGTATGAAGCTTAAGCAGACAAGTTGATATGAAGATCGCTGACCAAGAGAATTTCTTCATCCGTAGAAAAAGCATACTTAAAATGTTATCCGAATATTTTCCTGTCAAATACATAAAGAACATGAATCACCAATCAGATTCTGACTAGCTGGAACCTCATTGCAAACAATAGCACCATTTTTCCTCGTACAATCAGCCGATAGCATTTCATGTGAGTCAAGCATACGCTTCTTTGTATCGATGCAGTTCACGTGCTCATGCTGCAAGTGTCTTCGCATTCAACAATGACTAATATAAAGATGAAAAAATTAAAAGCGATCTGGTGAAGATGCTGGATGCGTACAGTGCTATACCAGTGTGGAGATCTCTGACAGAGTATGTCCAGCAGTGGGCGACTGACGATGAGGAAATATATAAATAATGTAATACACAACTTACTGGTTGTAGGTCTCTGTTGCGAGAGACTATCTATGTACGTAGCAACTTAGCTCCGATTGCAGCCGACAGACAGTACAGTGCAAACATCAGTCTTCCGGTTTGAAAGGCGCTGTAGCTAGTGTAATTACTGGGGTAACGACACTGAGCATCTTATGTCTCAGGCGAAGAGCGTGATGTGGTGGTATTTATATTATCCTAACTAGCGCCGTGTTGTTATGGGCAAGCGTATCACTTACAGTCAGGTGTCGTTGATTAGTTGAATAAAAAAATATATTTTAAATGCCACCAAACAAGCATTAGAACTATAAATTGTCTAATATCTTGTTGTTTGTTAAAAATAATATGTTTAATATAATAGTTATTATTAATAACATACTTAATCATTAACTAATCTTGTCGCTTGGTAATCAATAATTATCTGATAGCGACATCAAACTCGCTTTGACCTTTGGTTTTTAGAATAAAACAGTTATCACCAAATTCTCTTGGAAAAGCTATGGAGATTTGCAGATCAGTAATCATATATTTGACTGCATATTTATTTTGGGAATCCACTGGTTGCGAACAACGTGGGACCGATCGATGTGGGGATCTTTGGGGGAGGCCTATGTCCGTGGACATCTATCGGCTGATGATGATTATGATATTTGACTGCTTACGAATCAAGATCATCATGGAGGTGGATCTTGTTTGATTTCTGGAACTCATGTGTAGTGGAGATTGGATGTTAAAGATTTTTTTCAATCTATCGAGCTGGTTATCTCCTTCTCGATATATCGTTATTAAAAGCTGTATTCTAGGAGACAAATATTTGAGCGAGTGTTCTTAATTACCTAGTTTTTCCTTAATACTATTATGACCACATATTAACCTACAAAATGGAAAAAATATTTTTTTTTTTTTTTTTTTATATTGTCACGCCTTTTTCCCAGTAGGGGTAGGCAGAGGTAAATAAACCACCCACATTTCGCCAGATGTGGTCAGATTAGGTCCCGTGTAACAGGGGGCGAGTCTGTTGCCACTTTATTGGGACCACCACACACACACACACACAAAGATGATATCAGTGTGCGGGTTTCCTCAGGATGTCTTCCTTCACCGTTTTTGTATCTCGCTGTTGTAACTAAAGTTCACAAATGTACATAACTTAAATATTATAGTTTGAACCTAAACTAAATAAATATGTTTAATATGACAATAATATGTACATTATATATTTATATAACATTTGCCTGTCGTAATTGAATAATAGTTTTATGAACAAAACTTTGCTCGTGATTTTTGACAGGCGCATTCAAATGTTTCTTTTTCGCAAAGAAATACTGCTTTATATACTTTTACAATAAAATTCTCATGGAAGGGACTTTAGAAGTTTATATATAATAGAAATTCACTATTCATCATTATTATTTCAACATATGGACATCCACTGCTGGACATAGGTCTTTTATAATGTGTTCCACAAGGCACGGTCTTGCGCTGTTTGAATCCTTTCACTATTAATAACATTTTATTTCATATTTATCACTGTGAGAACAATATGAAGGCTCACAAAGAATTTATGCCATAGTGTATAGAATAATATCAAAATATATTTTTTTAACTACGTTAATTATGGTAACCACAATAATTTTTTTTTTTTTGCTTCTCTAAAGTGAAATGAAATCAAAGATTGTTAAATGAAGTCGTTTAAAATAGTATGTCAAACGTTTTCTATTAGAACATAGCAATGGAGTTGTCCCCGTAGATTTACAAGATGAGCGTAGTATTATGAGGTATCTAAGGTATAAAAAAATCATATAGTCAACTAAACTTCACAACATCTAGCCTTGGAATCGAACGTGTTAATAGACAAGCGGGTTATCACTGCGCCATAGAGACATTTAAAAGCGACGTTTACGTGTTTAAATTAAACTTATAACTTCTCACATGTATGTGAGTCAATTGATACAATGAGGCCAAGTAATCATTTCAATGTTATGTTTAGCTTCTGCCGCCGGGCACTGGAAACACGGTGTTCCGTTACCTCCATCCGGTGGGGCTGGTTGACACCGGTATTAAAAAAAGAAAACTTGTTTTGCGAACTCTCGCATTGGGAGTCTAAAATGAACAAGTTTTTATAGGCTTCTGTAACACTGTAATCTGATTGTTAATTATTTGGGAATATTTTTTAATTTTGATGTGATAGTATATATTATTGTATAATATTTACAAAGTACTCTTAAAAATTAATTAAATTAAAAAAAAAATTGTTATATTTAACCCTTAAAATTAGCCTTTGCTATGACACCATTGACTGACGATCCACGTAAGTTCTATCTATATCCCTACTTCGTAACAGTAGTGATTAATGAACGATTCTTAACCAACAGTGGGCTAACGCTTAAACTCACATAAAATTTAGTGATAGGAGTTAAGATGATGATGGGTGCTCACCTAGAATACACTGGTTTACATGACAGTCGGAACAGTACCTAATTATTACTAAGTCTTAGAATTTGTAAGAAAAATTTTAGTGAACGCCTTCTTCAACTGGTCTTCCTTCATCGTGTTATAGAATAAAGAGCCATCATTCGTTTTATGATCAACCTCTTGCCTGATGTCAACCTGAATACTGTTGTTGGTGGAACTGCAAATATCGGTTAATAAGTGCTGGAGTACCATCTCAATAATCAAGTGTTACCTTGTTAACGATTCATAACAGCCAATTTACGTCCCCACCGCTGGGGCACAGGCCTACCCTCAATATGAGGGCGATCGGGCCATAGTCACCTCGCTGGTCCAATGCGGGTTGGTGTCTGATGGTTCAGTGATCGTTATAATTAAATCGCTTCTACGACACAGTACCAGATGGGGTGGCATCATCTATCGATGGTTCAGCATTAGTTTAAATGATAAATACTCTTTTAACCAGACAAACAGCCAGAATATTTAGGTTTTATTAATTATTACTACATTGTATATAATATATATACATATATACATAAGAGATTTCCGTCTATATAGAGACTAATGATTTCTGTCATACCATAAAACCTAGACACTTCCTACGAAATTCCTTTCCCAAAAGGAGTTGCAGAGTTGTTGCCGCCAGGAAAGTGGGCGTGGGACAGCAAGTCCAATAAACAGAATTTGAAGTACAAAAAATTCGCATTTGGACTTATTTAAAGTTCATCATCATCAGTCGATAGACGTCCATTGCTGTACATAGGCCTTCCTCAAAGATCACCATATCGACCGGTCACGCGTTGCTCTCATCCAGTGGGGTCCCACGATACTCACCAGATCGTTGGTCCACATTGTGGTAGGCCTCCCAATACTACGTGTACCGGTACGCGGGCGCCACTTGAGAACCTTACTGCCCCATCGGTCCTTCGAGCAATATGCTCTGCCGACTGCCACAAGTCTAGCTATCTTTTGGGCTATGTCGGTGACCTTAGTTCTTCTGCGGATCTCCACATTTCTGATTCGATGTGTAAAGTTAATGTTAATAATATAAAGCTCTGAACACGAATGCATCCGGAGCAAGTTCAATGACCGCTGCTGATTATGGATACAGCGTCTTCCGAAGTAAACAAAATACTTAAGAGTATTTACACTGTACGGTTTATGATTAACACAATTAATATTCCTGTTATTATTGTAGAAGTTTATGTATGTATATACTTTAGTCAATACGTGACTCATTGTATTTCGATTAATTAGGCATTGTTTTATTTTAGTTTTTATATAGAATACAATACTATCAAAACTGAACAAGTCACAAGAAAAACGTCACTAACGGGAACAAAGCGTCAGAATCGAACCCGACAAATTAGTTAACCAGTTAACTACTGCGCTGTATGTGTCTTGCAGGAATAACTTCTTACAAGCAGTGAGATGAAGAGGACGTTCATCTGATGGCAAATGATACTCCTCCCCATAACATCATTTAGTTAGATAGTCTGATATAACACCATGACAATGCACTAGTTGGCTCGAGATTTTAGATCTCTTCACCTAAGTTAGCTCACTAGATACAACGCCTTTCGAGCCGGAACATCATAGTAATTTTTTTTAGTTGTACTTATCAGTGTAATCAGGGATACTTGGTGATCATAAAAAAATACGTATTAGAATTTTTTATAGTTTTTTTTATATAATTTAAATTACATTTACAATCCAATCATAAAATTATTTCTACATTTTGAGACCTTTCGCTTAATAATAATCTTAAATTAGGGATCACAATCAGGCCGACGGTTGGTTCAGTTCGGGATCACGCCTGGCTATTCCCTAAGCCCATGTTCATTGCGTTCGTCAGTTCCCCATTGTCCGCGTCGATCTCCCACGCGAACAGTCCGCCCAGCTTGTTTTGTCTCACATATTTGCCTTTCTCGATTGTCGATCGCGGATTGTCATATGTTATCAGGTCGCCAGTCGAAGGCCTGAACACATACGGGGCTTGGGCAACGTTGTCGTAATGGAACTCCCATTTTCCCATTGCAATCTCATTAGCTATCTCTCTGTAATCTACCACGCCGTCCTGCCATGTGCCTTTCACGGGTCCTGTCGCGTTCCCCGTGAAAGGATTGTTGTCTTCGTATCCATTCACTCCAGTCCAACCCCGTCCATACATAGCCACCCCCACTACAATCTTCTTAGGTTTAACTCCTTGTGCCAGCAAGTACTTCACACCGAAGTCTGTAGTGTAAGTTTCTTTCGGTTTCCAAGAAGGCGCGTAAAGAGGTGTCTGATGACCGAGGGTGTCGTTCGACCAGGCACCTTTAAAGTCGTAACTCATGAGAAAGATGTGGTCCATATATTTCTGAGCCTCGCTGTAATCTACGACTTGGATCTTGTCCCATCCAGCACTAATGGCAGATGTCAGCTCGTATTTCTTTCCGGTTTCTTCCGAAAGCTCATTCAACATTTCACGAAGCTCCTTCATAAGCTCGACGTAGATTTCGCCGTCCTTTGGACTACCGAGGTCAGGGTTGGCGCCTTTACCACCAGGGAACTCCCAATCGATATCGACACCATCGAAGAACTTCCAGGTTTGAAGGAATTCTTTCACGGAATCAACAAAGCGATTCCTCTTCGCTTTGTCGGTGAAAAAGAAGAATGGATCAGCAAGGGTCCAGCCTCCGATAGATGGAAGAATTTTGAGATCAGGTTTCGCTTGTTTAAGTGACATGAGCTGACCGAAGTTACCTTTGTAAGGTTCATTCCATGAAGATAATCCCTTCTGTGGTTTTTGGAGAGCAGCCCATGGGTCGTGAATGGAGACCTTGAAATCTTCCCGCCCGCTGCACGAACGCTGAAGAGCTTGAAAACTGCCTTCGATCTCCTTCAAGCTGTCGTTGATACCATCTCCACCACAGATCGGAATGAAACCGTACAATAGATGGGTTAAGTTAGGAACTGGAACACGATCGACGGGGAACTTTCTAGGGTACACACCCCATTCAACGAAGTACGCGCCCACCACCTTGCCAGAGGTCTGTTTGAAAGGTTTGTTTTTCTCTCCCATAGTGTACTCCAACGGTGGTAAATGGCTGCCGTCTGTATCGGCCACGACAATCTCCGTGGGCTCGCTGGCGGTGCAGCCGTCCGCATTACAAAGCTCCACTTGCATCTGATATCTTCCACCCTTCGTCACTTTGAAGGTGGCCGTCGACGCCGCACCGGAGATACCTTTCCAGTATTCATCGCCGTCCAGTAAAACTCGAGCGCTTTCCGCCGCGTCGCCGGACCAGACGTTCCACGATACGCTGACTTCCGCTGCGTCCTTCCTGTTCACGAGCTGGTTGTACGCTGTCGCCGCCTGGTTCACCTCGACGATCGCGAAGGTGCGTTCACCCCAGCCGAGGGAGGGTTTCCCCGGCGGTCCGCATTTGGCGAGCGCGAGGAGGGCCACAGCGAGGAGGAGCTTTAGCGCGTGATGCCCCATGGTCGGTCCTAAAAGGAATAAACAAACAACTTTAAAGCTAAACTCCTCGCCCGAAGCGGTGACACCAAACTAAGCTCGAGTCCGCGTGGTATCTTTTATATACGGCGGGCATTGTAGGCCAACCGCTAGCACGGTGGAGCCCGCTGCGTCACGCGGAATGCCGATACTGGAGTGATTTTTAGATTTGCAATAAAAATCGTTAGCACAGTTTCCTATCCCGGTCACGCTGCGGAGGAGGCCAAGGTGATAGATGTTGTGTTTTAGTTGTCAGCGCTAATGTTGTTTTTCGATGGTTTTAAGTGACACTAATTAGCCGGGCCCGTTAGGATCACATGAATCACGGCGAAGGTATAGCGTCTACAGGGGAAGCGACCGCGAACGCTGCGGATCGAGGAACATACGACCAGACCATTAATAAAATATTCAATGGATACTAAACAATTACCTCTGTGAATACGAATAGCATTTGCTTTTGCTTAAGTTATCTAAACAGAGAACTTTTATTCTTAATAAAAATGACATGACAAAAATGAACTTCTTAATAAAAATGACAATCGTCTTGTTTTCAAACTCAAGTTCAAAATCTACAGCTTTACCGTTGTTTTGTTTAAATACTAAAACAAACATAGATACGATTTTAAAATAACTGTTTAATGTTTAATTAAGGCATAAAGCCATAAGAAAAGTAAAATTTATGTATTTCCTTTCAATAATAGCATAAATATGTACAATCTACTAATCATCTTTCAAAGGTTGGTGATCATTCATTTCTGGATCTATCATCTCATGGGCTTTTATATCGATAACTCGCTCAAACTTAAATCTCATATTATGTTAAATGACTTCTCTGTTACCAAGGATGCTGTTTCTCACATGTTGACAGTCGAAACGCAACAAAGTCCTAAACCTAAAAAGCTACCAAATGCTGCTTTTTCTTAAATAGTAACAAGGTTCAGCTCAAAATTTTGAAACAATCAATAGTGAACGAATTTAAGATTTCGATGTACCACGGATTCCTTTGAGTTCGGGAGCATATTAAACTGGAGTTTTGTTTAATGCAAAGGTTTTCTGGAAATCGCCTGATCAACTACGATCCTCATGAAACCGATCTGCAGTGTTGCAATAATGTAACTAATAAAAATAAAATATTCTTGGTGGGCACACTTTATCATTGTCTGCCTTACCACCATTTGAAATATTTTGCTTTAAAATAGAGTAACTTTCATTATTGAGTAAGAAAACTGGTCTAGTTTATTCATCATAATCAGCCTTTGTTTATTCACTACTGGATATAGGCCTTCTCCAGCCTTCTAAAACGAAATATGTCTCAAATGAAGATATTAAAGAATTGGATATCTATCGGCTGAGGATGATGATGTGATGTTCACGACACTTTACATAATATTTTCAAACTTTATACATTCGCGAATATCTTCAAAAGCTGCTCAAATCTTTATCCCTTTTCGGGTGCAAAAACCTTTGCACTTGCTCCACTAGAACCGGTTGGACCGGTGCGAGGGAGATCAAGCTTTAATACATTAAAAATTACCAAAATAAATTAGGAGGGACGAAAATAAGATATAAAATACATCTGATTTTTACAACCAACTTGTAAAATATTGGTATTGTTACCAGTAATATTGTTGAGAGCAGATAATTACAAATCTTTAAAATATATCCCGAAAAGTGTACATACATAGACTGAGAAAACAATCTATATAATGAAACCTTATACAGAACACCAGTGAGGAGATAGGTGCGGCAGCCTATGTCCAGCAGACATCTACAGGCTGATGATGATGTTTAATGATAATAAAATCGGACGATCTTCGAAACTTTACACTGCTTACAACGGCTATGAAATTTTGATGAGTTTATCGTAAGTCATTAACAGATGATATTACTAAACACTAAGACAAGAGCTTAACAGTTAATATTCCGTAGCGTAAACTCTTTATGTTTAGGTTTCGTGAAGAAACCTTCGAAAGATACCCTGCAACTGAAAGAAAGTCAGGGTTACGTGAGATTTTTACTCACTAAAACCCCCTCGATGGTTTTCATCGGTGCATTCGGAGAGGCACCAAGATCTCTTATAGATCGCACTGGTGTCCCTATACACTTTGTGTTACACCTCTCTGTGGAGGAGCCTAACCCTCCTGCATCATTCCTGAGCCACGTGCTGTCCCTCAAATCCCGCGGAACTCCTAGAACCTATTAGTCATCTTCTACGACAGGCAGGGCTTACCTTAGTTCTATTCTTACTAGTCCAAAAATAAAGAGCTGGTAGCGTAAAGCCTATATGCAAATGAAGGAATGGAGACAAAAAGTTTCGAGGGAATTAGTTAAGAATGTAGAAGAAGGTATGAACAGTTAAATACTAAAGTACAGTAAGTAATAAACTAGAGCAATCCTAGATGCCTTCACTGGTTGTTATAGCAAGATATCCAAGTAATGCCGCTATAGAAGATTGGTGCTACTGAAGATCAGCGGTCTAAAAAAAAGGTTAGCAAGAAAACGATATTCAGGGAACTTGTTATGGTAACTCAGTACTTAAATAATGTATATACTTAATCTTGGCATAACGAGGTTGATCAACGAAGATCAGATAATGCTGATCTCTATTGTCCGTGAAGACTAGTGCTTCCCAAAGTGACCGACATAACAGATTCCCTGAATATGGTGTTCCTTCTAGGCTGTTTTTTTTTTTATTGATAGGAAAAATAGGTGCAAGTCGACCTAGGCGGACATACTCCGATCAAATCGGAGATGTTCTAAAGAAAGGCCGGATCTAAAGCACACGCAACAGACGAGCGTGCATGAAGACGCTTATGAAAGTGGAGGAAGCGAGAGAGGTGTGCCAGGATTGTAGCAGGTGGAGAGAGGTGGTGTCTGCCTACCTCGCTGGGAACGAGGCGTGATATATATGTATGTATGTTTTTTTTTTTGAACAACGTGTCTTCAATAGCACCAATCTTCTATAGCGGATTACTTGGATATCTTGGTGCTATAGTAACCAGTGAAGGTATCTAGGATTCCTCTAATTCATTACTTACTGTACTTTAGTATTTTACTGTTCATACCTTTTTAACTAATTACTTCGAAACTTTTTGGGAAGCGCTGAGTGGGAGGGATACGGCAGGCATTTTCAGTTCAGAGGTGGACTGGTTAAAATAATGATGACAGTAGACTTATAAAACCGCAATGATTGCTCATCGCATTTGATCATGATGACGGACAAAGTGAGGAACAATGTGATAAGGGAGCGATGCGGCGTTGTTGAAGATGTAGTGACAAAGATAGAGAAAGGAATGCTTAGATGGTTTGGCCATGTTGAAAGGATGGATGAAAGAAGATTAACGAAAGAGGTATACAAGGCGAGAATGATTGGAACAATCGGTGCAGGTCGACCTAGGCGGATATATTCCGATCAAATCGAAGAAGTCTGCCGGGTCAAGAGTACTCGCAACCGACGAGCATGCATGAAGACGCTCATAAAAGTGGAGGAAGCGAGAGAGATGTGCCAGGATCGTAGCAAGTGGAGAGAGCTGGTCTCTGCCTACCCCACTGGGAACGAGGTGTGATATATATATATATATGTGTATGCTCATTGTTAGTACCAAAATTTATCATAAATATATTGCCTGTTTGTTATTATAATGAAACCTTCAACTGTTGTATCACAACAGAATCCGCGTAAAATCCGCCCCTATCCCATATCAATTATAAACTTGTTATCAATTCATGCCATGTTGCCGCGCACTGTGCCAAGGTTTACCCTAAATATTTACCCCAGATACATCACTACTGTCTGTCAGTTATAATACATCCAGCAGTAAATTACTACGTTATAGTAAAACAAAAAACATTGAAAAGCTTTCGTATACCTATATTCATATATACAAATGAATAAAACGAATAGTCTCCGAGATCTAGTGGATAAACTGGCTTCGTACACCGAGGTTTCTAGTTCGATTTTAGAGAAACAAGATGCTGTGTTTCGTTCCACCTTGGGAAATACATACATATGTTATCACTTTAAGTATGCCAAGCTTCTTCTCAGATCTAAGATCCATGGAAACCATTGGTGTTGAACTGGATTATCCACTGAACCACTCAACGCATTCCTATACTTCTAATCGAAAATGAAAACCTCTCTCATTCCCAACGGCTGCACTCTCCTCTCTCGTATCCCCGTCTAGAGATGGAACCAAACCACTCCAGCAGAACAGACCCTTACCTTGGGTACCACCGCCATGATCTGGATAAAGACCCTCCAGATAACCCTGACTTTCCATAAAAGACTATCATTATGACCAAACCTACCCTGATAAGTATGTTGCCGGGGACCGCCTAGGTAAGCACCACTGCAGCTCCAATATCTGCCATCAAACAGTAGTGTACTAACATTACTGTCATCCGGTTTAAAAGACGCTGTAGCTAATAAAATGCTTTAACGAAATTTAACATCTTATATCTCAAGCCGACGAGAATAATCAATATAGTACCCATTATATTAATTATTCTCGCTAGCTTACTATCAGGTCTCGTCGCCAATTAAAATAATTAAATAAAGTCCACAGTTTTCGTAGTCGTTCCGCTTTACCGACCAATCGGTTTTCCATTAAAAGCGATAAGATTATATTCTAATATATTATCGCGATTTAGGAACACGGCGGAAATGATTCGTTCGTATGATTTATTTACTTTGAAAAATTACTTATTTCCTAACTACATTGTGTCATCGCCTCTTATCACGTTGTTTTGTAAGTTTCTAATCAGTCACTGGTTAGTCGACTGATTGATAACACTTGATATCAAGTGTTTTGATATTGTTTGTCTACCTGTTACAATTGATGATACTAAATCTGAAATTGTATATGTTTAGCGACCGTCTAGGTAGGTGCCACCGCAGCGCCTATTGCACCCGAGAAACAGTACTGAGCAAATACTACTGTGATCCTGTTAGAAGGGTGTTGTAGTTAGCGTGATTACTGGGGTAACGATACTAAAAATCGTCTCAGGCGACGAGCTCAATGTGGGGTAATGTCTATCGCTCTAGCTAACGCCACGTTGTTATGAGGAGGCGTATCACTCACCATCAGGTGAACGTCCCGCTCCTCACGTCTCTTAATTATATAAAAAAAAATATCTAAAATTCATATGTAATGTTATTATTACTGTTAATATATAGTTATGAACATATCTTGTTTATGTACAACATATTAACTTCAGGAGCTCTTTTATCCGACCTCATGCTGAAGTTTTCCTAATCATCATATATCCTTTCTTATTTTTTTTTATAAAATTATTCACTACCACTCGATAACAAGTGTATATGATTTTAAGTTCCAATTATACTAAAAACGGTTAAGCGTAATTGCTAAGAATATAGACCATAGCGGTCAACGTATCGACAGATTTACAATATAGGTGTAATAGCTAGTGATAAAGGTTCAAGAAAAAACTAGGACCTTCTAGCTTTCAGCTCCAGAATCAAACCGGAAACCATATTAAAACGCTAGCCAGTTTTCACGGAGGCAGTGAAAAATATCGCTTTTACTAACTAATAATAGTTTGATTATATCTTTTTTGCTTGGCTCTACCAAGTTGCAACTTGAATTTCTTCTCATATGTAGGGAGGGTGTAAAAGAAATAAGTTCTCGTCGATATCGTAAAAAGGGGTAATAAAAAATTCTACTTCGCTCGCCGGGTAAAAATGGTAAATTAAAACTTTTGAACTAGAATATTTAAAAAATCTCGCGAAAAATTTTCAATTACCGATAGACTGATGATAAATTTGTTGCTGAAGACGATCTAGGTACTACCATTATCAGCCTTTGTTTATCCACTGCTGGATATAGGCCTTCCCCAATGTCTTCCACCAAATGCGTTCCTCAGCTTCTCACATTCACCCACTTCCGACCGCCCTGATGGCGTCGTCGGTCCATCTGAAGAGAAGGCGTCCTGCACTTCTGCAACCTGTAGACGGCCTCCACTCCAAGACTTTCCTCTCCCATCGGCCGTCACTGACACGACAAACCACCCCGGAGCATTGCGACTTCAGCTTGCAGATTTTGGGAGCTACGTCGACAGCTTCAGTTCTCCGTCGAATCCCTTCGTTCCAGATTCTGTCCCTTAGAGAAATGCCAAGCACAGCTCTCTCCATCGCTCGCTGTGCTGCTTTGAATCGGTGGACCAACCCGAAGGTCTGATGCCATGTCTCTGCGCCGTAAGCAAGGACTAACTCCAAACAGCAGTGTGCAAACTTTACTATGTTCCATTTTGAAGGAGGTTGTTCTTGATGTGATGATGAAATCTCAAGACGACAATTTATGTGGTATCATTTACCATCAGGTGAACGCCCTGCTCTTCGCTTTGTTGATTAAAAAAATGTTCTGTAAAACATCAGCCATTTTATTTAATTAAAAACAATTTATGCGACACTTTTTTAATTGTGATACGGGTCCAATATAAATTATTCGGCTGCGGATTGAAATGATAATGTTAATGCGTACGCGCAGCTTGCGCACTGGATTTTATCCGATGAACGGTACTATGAGTTTTTTAAATATTAAATATGTTTTTTTAACTTGGTATACAACTGTTAATATGTTAACGATTAATAAGTAATTTAGAGTGTTCAAAAAACAGCGGAAAAGAAACAACATGAAAGGAAACTTGAAATAACGCCATCTTGGAGAGCTGGACATGTTATAAATATTTATCTACGTATATACTCGATATGCAGATATTTATTGACTCATCGCGAGATCTCCGAAACTATTATATATATGATATTGCTGTTGTCATTTAGAGATCAGCTGAGAATGAATTTTACGAAATTCCTTCCTCAAAGGGAGTTGCATAATTGCGTTGTAATAGTTGCATTATATAGTTTTTTAATTCAACAAAGAGAACAAACAAGATAGGATATTCACTGGATAGTAAGTGATACGCCTGCTCATAACAACGTGGCGTTATTTAGGATGATATATGCAACACCACATTAAGCTCGTCGCTGAACGTCGTAAAACTATATAAATGCATTAAAAATAGATGAATTTTGGTAAATTTATAAACAATATACTTTAAACTATTTATTGACAGGCTAATACAATTAATTTCGTAAGATTCAATATATGAGTACAGTTGTCAATTGATCGGTGGGTATAGTAGGCGGCCATTTTGAATTGCGCGGACGTCAGTACCGCGGCGGACATTACCGAGTACAGTTGGGTTATTATTGTATAATTATAAGTATACAAATAAACCATGTAATTAACTGAATTAAAGTAAGTCGATAATAAAATGTATTTCTATATATATTTTAACCTTTAGCTTTATAATAAAATCAATTTAAATACGTATAATTTTTATTATAAAATTAAGCAACGAGACGAACGGGGTGTTCACCCAATGGTATACATATTCAGTCAAGATGATACATACACTGCAACACATTGCGCTAGCCGCCTTAAACATAATATAAGGTTGTCAAATATCTCCCTTCCGCTTTTTTGCTCTTTATTCAATGCTTTATAAAAAGTGTTACAGTGATCGGATTTAGTTCAAATATGCGCCGTTTTGTTCGATAATCTGTTTCCATCTAGACGGCAACTTCATAATACCTCCCTCGTAGAAGCCCCCCTCCTTATTTGCGAAGAACTCGGACAGCCACTTTTCACAAGCCTCTTTTGAGTTCAACTTTACACCACCAAGGGCGTTCACCATGGACAGGAACAGGTGGTAATCACTTGGCGCTATGTCCGGGCTATATGGTGGATGCGATAAAACCTCCCATCCGAGCTCCCGTAGCTTCTGACGAGTCATCAACGAAGTGTGTGGTCTGGCGTTGTCCTGGTGGAACACTACACCCTTCCTGTTGGCCAATTCTGGACGCTTCTGGTCGATCGCCTGCTTCAAGCGGTCCAGTTGTTCGCAGTAGATGGTAGAATTAAGCGTCTGGCCATATGGGAGCAGCTCATAGCGGATGATTCCCTTCCAATCCCACCAAACACACAGCAAAACCTTCCTGGCCGTCTCCCGGCTCGGCCACTGTTTGGGACGATTCACCGGACTTCGACCACGACCGTTTTCGCTTGATATTGTCGTATGTGATCCATTTTTGGTCGCCAGTCACCATCCGCTTCAAGAATGGGTCGAGTTCGTTCCGTTTCAGCAGCATATCGCAGGCGTTGATTCGGTCCAGAAGGTTTTTTTTGCGTCAAATCATGCGGCACCCAAACATCGTGTCGTTTTCACCGGCTCTGAATCGTCGAAACCATTCCTCCGCGGTTCGAAGTGATAGAGTACCATCCCCCAAAATACCATTAATCTCACGGAACGTTTCTCTAGCGGATTTGCCTTTAACGAAGGAAAACTTTAAAATAGCGCGAATTTCGGAGTTAGTGAACTCCATGTTTACACGTCTATAACTGTTGAACGCAATATCCAAACTAATTATGCATAGCGTCGTTTTGTAGGTTATGTCAAGACCTTTCAAATTATGTACAGTATTGCCAGATACGAGCTCTGTAGCGCTTTGTACATAGCCGCGAAATTCAAAACACAAAAAGGCGGAAGGGAGATATTTGACAACCTTGTTGTGTTTTGTTACCCCAGTAATTATATTAGCTACAGTGCCCATCAAATTGGAACACGACAATGTTTGTACACTTCTGTTTGGCTACAGAAATATACGCTGCGATGTTACCCATCGAGATGATCTCTAGGTAAGAGACCTACTACAGTAAATTTTCTTTCTATAACGTTCTAATTTGACCTCAATGTTGACTTCTGGTGGCGGTAGATTTAAAATACGAACACCAACTAAACTCCACAACACGAGGGTCCGGAAGCATAGCATAGGCTCTTAATTGAATATATATATACTGGGTGATAGGAGACCGCTTTCAAAAACGAAGGTGAATGATAGTACTATTGACACCTTTGAAGATGGGACGGAAAAAAAATCGATACTGATTAAAAAAAAAAATTAAAACGTTTTATTAGCATTATTGATGCTCCGTCGTGTTGGTACAGATAAATGAAATAATAGTTTTATAAAAAATACATTAATTTAGCAAAAAAAAACAGCAATGAAACATACACAACACAAAATCAAAAACAGCTGATGCTCGGATCAGCGAACGCCCGGCGCGGCGAGAATTCGAGATGTAGTTGGTTCTAATTTAAACCTTATTTAATAAGGCAATAGCATTTAGATTGGCGCGCCCGGAAATAATGCTAATAAAACGTATGAAAATATGGTTTTCTTTAATGAGGATCGATTTTTTTTCCGTCCCATCATCAAAACTGTGATTAATACTATCCCCTGTCTTCGTTTTCGGAAGCGGTCTCCTAACACCTAGCATATATACACTATGTAGGACTTTATACGTATGAATATATAGAGAGATATTTTCAGTTTGTTTATTGCTCGGGTCAGTACTGATTTACGATGTCGGCCGAACTAATGGTACTGCAATCGAAGTTTAACGTAATCCAAACGGTCAGCAATTGCTGAACTCAATGACGCGGGAACGCAGTATTACTACCAGCTCAATCCAGCATATGTTGGTTGTTTTTTAGGATATAAGTTAGTGTTTAACCACAATCTCACCATCCACCAGAAAGAAGTACAGGGTGTCTCGTGGCAGATTTATGTTTTCAAATTTAAATAAAAAGTAATATGTTTGACAAATAATTTTACTAAAAGTATTAAAAGATAGAGTACAAATGCGGATTTCATTTTTTAAAGATAATGTCATCCAAATGTCTTCCATCCTGTTGCACACACACACACACTGTTCGAAACGGAGCCTCGTATTCCGTGCCACACGCTGCAGTAAACTTGGTTCAATTGCGCTGATTTCTCGCCGAATATTTTCTTATAAGTCCACAACAGTTAGCGGATTGTTTGCGTAAACTCTCTCTTTGAGGTAGCCCCACAAAAAAAATCCATTGGAGTTAGGTCGGGTGACCTCGGTGGCCACGGGATGTCCCCAAAGCGACTAATCAGTTTTTGAGGGAGATTTTCTCGCAACAAATCCATCGAAGCTCTGGCCGTGTGTGCGGTCGCACCTGTACCGCATCCTGTTGAAACCACGTGTGTGATGAGAATGATGAATGAGCTCGCAGGTTCGGCAAAAAGAAATTCGAAATCATGAGCCGATAATTCTCACCATTGACATTCGTCGCTGGGCCCCGTGCATTTTCAAAAAAAAATGGTCCGATTATCCCATTCCTGGATAAAGCGCACCAAACGGTTACCCTTGGGCAATGTAATGGTTTTTGGTGCTTCAGTTGAGGATTGCGAGTTCTTAGAGCCCAGTAACGGCAATTTTGTGTGTTGTTCTTGTTTACGTGTCCGTTTAAATGAAAATGAGCCTCGTCGCTCCAAAAAATGGAATTCACAGTGCGAAAACGCTCCAACATGGTTTCACAAAAAAATTTGCGTGACGCAAAGTCATTTTTTTTCTATTCTTCAATTATTTGAATTTTAAAAGGATGAAACTTCATATCTTTTTTCAAAATTTCATGCACGCATGCTCTTGAAAGTCCCAGTGAAGCTGCCCTTTTCCGTATCGAAAGTCGTACATTTTCACGTAAACTGCGTTCAACCAGTTCAATGTTTTCGGGGGTCCTTGACGATCGACTAGGTCCTGGCCGTGGTGTGTTCATAGCCGAAGCAGTTGCGCGGAACCTCTCCACCCACGAACGAATTAAATTCACACTCGGCCCATCGCCTATCCGTCAAATATTGAAATGTGAACAAAACTGTCCGCGAGCGAGTACGTAAGAATCGTTACTCTTGAAAAATGCTTCAATAGCGAACGCGCGATGCTCACCCGACTACTGCACCACTGCACCACTGCACCACTGCACCACTGCACCACTGCACCACTGCGACATCGTGACTAAGAAATCCGCACGATCGGTGATTCTAATGACTCCACCTTCCCCCCGCACTGTTTATAACTTATTGAGATATTCGTTTTTTAAAATATAAATCTGCCGCCAGACACCCTTTACAACAGTAAGTAAATTCTACTTATCCGATATCATAAACATATTCATGGTAGGTCTCTCTTGCCGAGGATCGTCTAAGTAGATACTATCGCAGCTCCTATTTCTATCCCCAAACAGGAATACTCAAACGTTAATGTTTTCCGGTTTGAAGGAAGTTGTAGCTAGTGAAATTTCTGGAGTAACGAGACTTAACATCCTTTGCTTCAAGGCTACGAGCGCAATGTGGGAGAGGCGTATC
Organism: Troides aeacus; assembly: GCA_033220335.2. Lineage (NCBI taxonomy): Eukaryota > Metazoa > Arthropoda > Insecta > Lepidoptera > Papilionidae > Troides > Troides aeacus. Next base: position 1,572,699 of record CM067288.1, read on the forward strand.
ACTTACCATAAGGAGAACCTCTCGTTCGTTTCACTGTTTTCTCGAATATAACAAATCTCATGTTATGGACGTCCACTATTGGGCATAGGGTTCTATTAATTAACTCAATCAAATGCGGTTATGTGGTGTGTTCAATGACTTAGATTCTTTATATTTGTTGGTTAAGTAAATATAAAAATATGCATCGGTAATAGCACCTCTATATTATTGTCGGTTAAAAACGGAAACAGTTATCACTGTGATTTTATGTTACCACTTTCCTCTCCGTTATGTTAGGCTGGGGCCCTGTCTTTCCAGTTGTTTTATATCTTATAATAATCTTCACATTCCTTCCCTATCCTTCATTCCCTTCCGTCTTTTCTCTTGGAAGAGGAATGGTGAGAAAGATGTCACCATTCGTCTTCCACGCTACATTTCTCTCTCACTCTCCATCCTATTTCCATCTTTAATCCCTCTCTCATTAATGGGGACAACTCATACAATTGTATTATTTTTTTCCTATTCCTAGTTATAGTCTACAATTTCCTTATTCTAGTACTCTTTTTTATAATATTATTTATCTTATTTTAACGTTTCTATTGTTTCTTTGGTTTCATTACTTTCTTATTTCCCATTTCCAGTCTTATTCTCTATCACATATTTTTTCTTTTACTTTATATGTATTATCTATATATAACTGTGATTACTATCACATGCATCATCATCCAATAAATCGTGGAATCCGCTAAATCATAACAACACGTCATCTGTCATCGGAGCAGCGAGGTAACTGGGCTAAATGCTTTTACCGTCTTCGCATTTGCATACAATGCGAATGGTGGGCGACATGTTTTTTTTTATTCAAGTTCGGTGCCGTTGACCCGCGAATCAGGTCGTTCGCATGCACCGCGGCGAAGGTTCCGAAGACGTGTGGAAGTGGCTTTATCTCGTTTGTTTATATGCGTTTTACTTTGATATCGTCTCGAATTTCACTTTACGACGTGCATAAGTTTAACGATGTAAAAATTTTTAAAGATACTTTTATAAGACCCGCAAATGTTGCCACTTTATAAGCATATTACCTACACTTAGTACCTAACTTGGCACATACATACATATATATACTCGTGTATGTATACGTATATATAAATAATGCGAGGAAGCTTCGTTTATGTGACGTAAATATTTTTTTCTTCCTTTAGTGTATAGTTATTTATACATATTTTTTCTAATATAACTATACGAAAATAGTGTTAGGAAAAATGTATATTAATGTATTAATTACAAATTAATTATTTATTTATTTACTTATTTATTATCATTAGAAAACAGGATAACTTAGTAACTAAAAGATATTCTATCTGAGTCAAACCTATGTAAGAAAGTTGAAGGTAGTTGGAAGATTAAACTTTAAGGTTAAAAATAATATATACATAATTTTTTTTTAAATGTAGTCAAATGTTTTTATTATTATATGTAAATAAAGAAGGATTTAAAAAAAAATATGTTCCTGACATGTATATCATTGGTGATATCAAATATTTTGAAGAATATCATCTGGAAGAGATTGTCTTTAAAGAGTAGTGTGGTCATCATACGTAGTATAACAATATGGTGTAGTGTATGCCATCCTAATTAAAGCCACATTATTGGTGAGCTGTTAGCATCGGATGAACGTCGTGATCGCATCGTCGCTTAACGAGAAGAATGTAGCAAGTTATCTAAACAAAGCTGTGTAGGTATCGCAGTTCGAATCTCAAAAATACTGGTGGTAGGTCTCTGTTGTCGGAGATCTAGGTATCACCGCAGCGCCTATTGCAGCCGGCAAACATTACTATGGATACATTACTGTGTTCCGGATTGAAAGGTGTTGTAGATAATGAAATTACTGAGGTAAAGAGACTTAACATGTTATATCTGGAGGCGACGGATGCAATGTGGCTTTGTGTAAACCATCCTAACTAGAGCTGTTATGGCCGAACGTATTACTTACTATCAGGTGAATAGCACGTTCGTGTCGTCTCTTCATTGTATTAAAAAAATATAACGATGGTATGTATGTATGCCGTTTCTCACCACTCCTTTGGGATGATCAAACAAATGAACGGAGCCAGTAGGTCAGCGGCAGCTCGCGAGCGATTGTTGAAGCGCGAGCCCATTATATTGTATGAACGACGGATTTGCAAGTAATTTATCGGCGCGTTCAAATGCCGTTGAATGTCGCCCGGGTTGCTGTGGAGGACCTTTACCAGACCGCGGCATTGTTAAGCAGCGAGGTTACTTACTGGTGTAGTGACTCCTAAAGTTCCTCCTGATATCGACTATTTATATTTTAAGTAATGACATACAAGATTTTACTGGTGATAGGTCTCTTAGCAAAGACCGTGTGGGTTGGTACCGCAGCCCTCAGCGTGGGTGCTAAGGAGAGCTTTACCCTTCCGTGGGATATTTTCGCCAAAGTACAGAGGGGCACCGGTGCGTTCCGTAGTAGATCCTGGAGCCCCTCCTAGTGCACTGAGGGAGACCACCGAGTTTTATCAGGATTTTATTGGGTTGAAGCCCCAAATAACCTTGTCTTCCCCCCAGAAACAAGGTATCTCTTAAGAAGATCTACCCAGCGATAAAAAAAGGTACCGCCGCCTTGTAGTCCCGAGACAGTAAGAATAAGATTGAGGTAAGCCCTGCCTGTCGTAGAAGGCGACTAAAAGAGTCTAGAACTTACGCGGGCCTTTAGGGCCCAGCGATGGTACCTAGGAGGGTTAGGCCCTCCTCAAAGGCTTCTTAACACAAAATGTAGAAGGGCATCGATGCGTTCTATAAGAGATTCCGGAGTCTCTCCGAATGCACTGATGCAGAGCACCTAGGGAGTTTTATGAGTAAGAATTTCACATAACCCTGACTTCCCCCAGAAGCAGGGTATCTTTCGAAGATTTCCTCCCGAAACAAAAAAAAAATAGGTACTGAAGGGCGTATTTCCGCTGCCAATTAGTAACGTGCAAACCTTACTGAGCACCGATTTGAAGGGCGCTGTAACTTGTGTAATTATGGGATAACGAAACTCAAAACCTTAAGGCGACAAGTACAATATATTGCAGTGTATTTCATACTAACTAGTTTTATGTTGTTATGACCAGATGTATCCCTTACCATCAGATTAACGTCTCAATCGCCTCATAGCTACCCCCATAGTACCGGTATGGTTTTCTAATGTACTCGTGGTAGCCAACGAGCTCTTACTATAGTCGCTAAACAATAGTTCTGCAAACGTTGTTCCGGTATGTAGGATGTTGTGTGCTGTGTATTTTCTCACAACTAGTATCACGTTGTTATAGGTAGGGGCATCACAACATCCGTTAAACGTCTCGTTAGTCTAATCACTTAGTCGAATAATAATAATAGTGTGCCACCATTGCTATGTAAAGATGAAGAGGAAATGAAAACCATATCGAGATTGTAGTACTCAATAGTCATAACCTGGTCACAGCTCTAGTCTCGTTACCTCAGTAATTACACTAGCTATAACGTACTTCAAAATAAAATCTAGTAATGTTTGCACACTGGTCTTTGTCTACAGAAATAAGAGCTGCGATAATGCCTACCTAGTTCGTCTCCAGCAACAAAGACCTAACATTAGGAAATTTATCCAGATCCTATGTAGACCACCTGATTAATATCTCCTTTCTTAAGACACGACATTATTACCTTTGAAGACCTTAGTTCGATATCCAATCGGATATGGAAAAATAGTAGATAGAAACTGGTGATAGGAGAGCTTAATCGGAATATTTCAAATGAAGTCCACTCTTGTGAGGCTTAACGGGAACATCGATATCGGAATCGAGCAGATGTGAGTGTATCGATAACAATACAACAATGGACCGTCACATCACTATTCGCTGGTAACAAATAGTCGCTAAGCGCGTTAAGGATCCAGCGACAATTCAATATCTCACATCAGGGAATGCCGAATTACAATCGTGGTATGGCCGCCGTATGCTTTGTCTCATTGTTCGCGACCGTAATAAGATTCCCAATCGGAAGACCCATTGTCTCTCCAATTATATCAGGGGCAGACCATATTCTTACCATAATTATAGATACTATATTTGTTTTAACTTTTTTCTTTATCATACGAAGCGACGAGACGAGCGGGACGTACATGTAATGGTAAATGATACGCTTGCACCACTTTGCGCTCGTCGCAGTAATTTCACCAGCTACAACTCCTTTCGATCCGGAACACAGTAACGTTTGCACAGTATTGTTTGTCGGCTGCACTAGGCGCTGCAGTGGTACATAAACGGTCTCCGGCAACAGAGACCTACCACCAGTAAACACCACAAATATGGAAACTCGATAATCTGTTGTCATGGCATCGAACTAGGAACTTCCGCAAGGAAAACCATTAGCCGCGTTACGATAGTCAAAATAAGTAACGATATTAACAGTGGAATATAGATATATTTGCGTAAAGATAACACTAAACAAAACTACGTTATTTTTGTCGTCTAGATACAAGAAGTCTTGTTACCTTAGTAATTTTACTTACACTAACACAGAATCCTTAAATTGAAAGTAATTAAACTACTGTTTGATAGCAAAAGTGGAAGCTAGGATAAGACTATTACTAAAGACTAGCTGTTTTGCTTCGTCTTTACTGGACGTAACACCCCCTATGTTTAGGGGAAGGAATTCTATAAAATCAATTCTTAGCTGATCTCTAAATGGGAGAAGCAATATCTAGACATGTTGTAATGAGTCAAAGAATCTCTTATCTCTTATGTATACAGATTTATATAGTATGTTATATATATGATAACTTTAAAAATGTCGTCATGCGTTTGTAGTGGAAAAATTTTAATATTTACCCTACTCAGCTCGTACTAAAAATATTCAGTTGAGTCGCTCCGGCTAACTAAAAACAATAGTAAAGTTAAAACCTTAAAAGGGATGAAATTTTAAAACGTTCGAAGCAGCAGACGGATCTCCATCAAGCGAACTCGAATTTTTTAGTCGCAGCCGACGGATCCCATTTAGATTCCGACGTTTCAATTAAACTGAAAATATCCGAAATAAAATTTCAAATGTAATATCCAATGTAGCACAGAGCACAGCTCGTAATCCTACGCTCTGTACAGCTCGAAGAGGAGCAGGTTCGACGCCCGCTCAACTCGACATTCTTGCGATCGAAAACATCTTCGTTGAAGCGGCATGTTTAAGAACAACAGCATTTATAAACATGTAAACATCAACTCACACTTGGCCAATGTGGTGGATATACTGGTCATTTATATCTCCTTATCTAAGAAGGCTGTAAATCCCAACAGTGGGAACATTGTTCATCATCATTATCATAATAAGCCGACAGACGTCCATTACTGAATATAGGCCTCCTCCAAAGCTTTCCCCGTCGATCGATCCTGGTCTGCCCGAATCTAGCTACTTTACGCAACCTTAACCAGACCATCAGACCACCTGGTAGGGTGCTTGACACTGTCTTCCGGTATCAGGTCGCCATTCGAGGACCTTGGTCCCAAGAGGGAACATTATTGCACCCTTATTATTAAAAACAACTTTTAATGTCGCCGGCTAGGTCGAGCGGTAGGTTATTACAGCGGACAACTTAGCCTTGGTTATAAATATTTATAAGAATATTTACTTAAGTAATAACTTAAACTATTAAGAACCTATTACTACAAACATACTATGGGTTTCCTTATGCGATCTAATTACTGGGGTAACGAACTTTAACATCTTAAGACCCAAGGCGACGAGCGTTATGTTGTGTATATTGTTCTTGTTATGGTCAGGCGTATCACCACATTATCGCCTTGAGAGATATAATATAGTCTCATTACCCTTGTTATTTCACTAGCTACAACGCCCTTCAAACCGAATCACAGTAATGTTTACACACTACTGTTAGTCGACTACAATAGGCGCTGCGGTAGTACCTAGACGGTATACACCCATAGTGGCCAGACTATAACGTAGACGTGGCACAATTAATCGAAGACATACACAACCTTAAGGACCTCGAAAGGATACTAAGTACCAATGGATCTAGTACTCAAAACGTCCTTCGTTTTAGTGTCTTTTCCAAGGTAGCTATAGCTTGCCTCAAGCAACGATATAAACAAAAATAAGTGCTTTAAAATAGTGTTTAAGCTTACACTTAAATTACGCCAGTGTCTATACAAACGCCTCGTTAAGTCTTAATCAAATAGTTTCTCAACAAAAAAAAAAATGCTTTACTACTTTCCCCATTAATCGTATATAAGGTTTTCATTAACTTTATAATTCCTTAAACAAGTTTCTCAACTTAAGCGGCACAATTAAAGCATTAAGTCCGCACAGTAGCAACACGCTTCTGAATATTTAAGTAAAACCGGACTAATAGAAAGTAATATTCTATGTACAGGTCGGAATGTTCTAGAAGATTTAACGTAAGGTAATAGATTTTTAATGGGAACACAATGAAACCTGTTTGTTAACACACACATTTATATACATATGTATGTGTGTGTGTGCTTAAATAATTAACCTCAGATACAAACTTTTATAGTACAATGTTAAGTGCACGATCGCACCTTTTTTTCATTGCAAAGAAATATTCTAAAATAAGACCTCGCTTCTGGAGGGAAGATAAGATCCTTGTGGAATTTGTACCCCCTAAAAGCCCCTCGGTGATTATCCTCAGCGCTTTGCGGGTGATCCCGGGATCTCCTACAGAACACACCTAACGCACGCCTAAAGCACGTGTCAGGACTGTAGCCCTCCTCGGCACCCTCGCTTTAGTTCAACAAGCACTAGATTACCTCGTACTTGTCACTCATCCCGGGCCTACTTAGTGGACAATGAGGCCCACCACTTTCAAAGCCCACAAAAACAAAAACCCTATCAATCGTCTTCTAAGATCGGCAGAGCTTACCTTAGTCCTATTCTTAATAGCTCTAACCTACAGGACAAAATTACGCTTGCTCGCACCTGGGGCATCGGAATCGAACCTAGTACTTGTTTAAATAGTATTATAATCCTTAAGCTACTGCATCCTTTAGGCAGTTTATTAAATCTCTAGTTTGTCTACAATTCGCACCAAGCTATAAGACGAATAGGACATACCTGTATTTGTTACTGGTGGTAGATCTCTGTTGTTGGAGACCGTCTAAGTAGGTACCACCACAATCATTATTCCGGTTTGAAGACTGCTGTAGCTAGTTTAATTACTGGAGTAACGAGACTCAATATCTTATGTCTCAGACGAAAAACGCAATGTGGTGCGCGAATTAAATACAGACAAAAGAAACCATTTACCTGATGATAAGTAAAATTGGGATATTAACACAACACTCATTACGATGATGGTAGGATGATATACACTGCATCACACTATACTCGTAGCTATAAGGCATTTGACATTAAATCTTGTTATCCACCACATCATCACTTATCATAAGGTGGGATCGTGGTGAAGTCAATTTAAAAAAACAAAGAAAAAAATATATATGCTAAAGTATAATTCTGCTACAACAGCATCTTCTAGAAGGTAATATAATGACAAACACAGTTCTAATATCCCTTGTCACTTTCGACACATATACTGTAATCGAAACACATCGGAATGCAGAAGTGAAATTGGGTATAAGATTGGTGTCAGTGAAAACGTATTAAAATGAAATATGGACTTGCTTCATCATTCATCATCATATTTCAGTTAATCTTGTACCAGGAATAAAATAACTGCCCACATAATATTCCCACTGGTGGGACTGGGAGTCTTCTGTCATTAGGAGTTAGTCAATATCAGAAATCTGTATATAACAAAATAACTAAATACCTTATTCAGATATGAAACTAAATATATGAATTACTTTAGTGTATTACATTGATTTTGAACGTTATCAGTGTTGCCAACCAACATCATATTGCAAATATGCCAACATAACAATAAATATGCGAGACTCGTAGCGATTATACATCACGACCTTTGGCCACATTTTCACTTAACATAATATTAATATGAAAAAAAATTAAATTATAAAATGTTTTAAATATTAATTAAGAAATAATGTAGATTAAATATTATAATAATAATTGCATCGTATGGAAATTATTATTTGATATTCTATATTATTATATAATTTTTATTTTTTTACTCTGTTGTATTTGAAAACTCGCGCTACTCTCTTACACATACAATACACAGATGCATTGAATCCGTCTATAATCTATTTATTTAGTAGACCTAACTGTTGACCTAATTTTATGGATTTAATACACTGCTATTATCTATAATCTATGGTTCAAACATTAAATTGAATCATTGTTATTTATGTAGGAATATATGTGAATCTACTAACGACGTATAGCATTTAACATGATAATTATAAAATCATAAAAGGGCACCCATCCATTACTCATAAACAAATAATGGGCATTTGTAGTAGATTATAAGTTATATGTAGATAATTACCAGTAATTCATACATAAAATTAGCACAAATTTAATTTCAATACAAAGCACCGCGATGATATCTACATACGAATAACTTTAAGGTCAACAGACGCCTTTATTTTAGATCGTTGAACGCTTGCAATGCAAACTTATTAGTTATTTAATGCTAGTCTTTATTCCGTTGAAATAAGGTTTAAAATTTATCAAACTGTATGCAAAGCCAAAGGTTTATCGATGCATGCTCTTCTCCGCTCTCGATACGCGAAGGGACAAGTAACGGTTAATAGTAGCGGCCGTTAAACCGAAGTTCCGATTTTCAATATATAACTGAATACTTTCATCTCATTCGCACTCAAAACTCAGTTAAATGCGGACGTAGTTACACTTACATGAAAGTAATTATATAGAAATGTTTATATGTATTTTTGGTGATTAGTTTTTTCAAAACTTCCTTACTATCTACCGAAATACCTTTCAAACTGTGATGACTATATTTTAGGTTCACACGCTTCATTATCCAAAACATCATAGTACATTTCACGTAAAAATATGGTCAAGTGTGAGCGTATTGTAGATAGAAATGATATCCCACAGTATACCTTCGATAACTCCGCGATTGCTTTCGTTGCGCTGCTCGGGTTTGCGTTAAAAACAGTTGCGCGCGCGCAGTCCGGTACACGTAAACGAACCGACAAATGCGTCCGACTGCGCGTACGGTATGCGCACATGCGGACGCGCTGAACCACCAGACACTAGTGCTATGAACACAATAGCATCGTCCAGGAAAACCTCCGCTGAATCAGTCCCAAGGGCTCCGGAGGCATTATTATTTCGCTCACATTCGCGCCGTCCGACGCTCGGCACGTCCCCGTTTTATGGGGTACGCGAGTTAAGGAATTTGCTTACAGAAGGAAAAACTTACTTCGCTTTATTTTATAGGGTGTCTGTCTGTCAGTACATCTACATTCAATTTACAACAAATTTTATATCCCCGCGCCCTCTTCTATTGAGTGTTGATGAACTGCGTCCTGTCCCATTCGACGAAGCGTCGAAACGAAAGACAACGTCCCCGAACCTGAACATTTCTTTTTATTTACATAAGCGACGAGATGATCGGAACGTTTGCCTGATGATAAGTGATACGCTTGCCCATAACAACGTGGCGCTAATTAGGATGATATATACTGCACCACATTGCACTCGTCGCCAGGGACATAAAATGTCGAGTCTCATTACCCCAGTAATTTCACTACCTACAGCGCCATTCAAACGGAAACAGACTAATATTTGTACATTACTGTTTGATGGAAGAAATAAATTTTGCGATAGTACCTACCTAGATGGTTTCGGGAAATAGACAGCTCATCAACATCATCATCATCATTTCAACAGACGGACGTCCACTGCTGAACATAGGTCTCTTGTAATGTGCTCCATAAAACAGGATCTTGCGCTGTTTGAATCCAGGGGCTCCGAGAGATTTTTTAAAGTCCTCTGTCCACTTATTGTGGGAATTGACAACGCTGCGGCTCAGCACTTCAAGTCCCCAAACATCCATCGGTTCTACGAGCTATATAGCTCGCCCATTGCCACTTCAGCCTCGCAACTCGTAGGGCTATGTTGATCCTGGTCCATCAGCGGATCTCCTCCTTTTCGATTTGATCGCGCAGAGATATTCCAAGGATCGTCATCTCCAATAAACAACTACAATTAGTTTAAAGGAAATATTATCCTCTACTATTTTCTCTACAAAAATGGAATTGTGAAATTGAAAAGCTCCTGTTTTAAGTCGGTTTTTTTTATTCTGTGTTATTTTAGGCTTTTAGCCTATCGAGATTATGACAACCCCATCATAATCTAAACACCTATTATCTAATTATTACTAATATTAACTAGCATAATATTATATATAATACAAAAATACCTGTTACTTTTAACTAAATTAAATTAACAAAATGTGCTTATAGATTATTTTAGCTGCTACTGATGTCGGTTTAAATAAAATACACTGATTTTTAGCGACGCTTCTGAAATCAATTTGCAAATTCTCCAACAATATTTTCCTCAGCGGTCCAGTTCGGACATATTCCGTCAATATATGATGATATACATCTTCTATTCTTTGACGCAAATATCAGTTGGGGGAATCCGTAATTTTGTAGTAGGATAAAACAAAACAAATAGTTGAAGCGCAAATCCCACGAGCCGCGTACCCCGGTGCCGCTGCGGCGCCGCTGGCCGGGTCTTTGTGCCGGCGGGTTAGCATGCGCGGCACGCGGCCGCTGCGCTGCCGGGAACACGTTACACAGTTTAGTTCCGTATAATTGTGCAGTGTGACAAAGGCCAAATTGCCCAGCGAAAATAAAACCCCCGCCGGAGACAGCAGCACGTGATGGCGTCGATTTAGCTCTCCTCGGCGGGAAATAAAACGCCAGCGTGTAGCGGGAGATTGTTTTAAAACGGAATCATCTTTCCGGATGTAAATTACGTATTTGAGAAACGATAAAGAGACAACTACTGATATATTTATAAGGTATACTCTAGAGAAGAAAAAGATTAAAGACGCATTTGTATAATTTCCCTATATATACCCACTTTGTACTGTGGTCCGCAGCATGTTCAATAATCAACGCCGCTTGTGAACTGGCACACAGATAGATGAGCCGGAATTTGGAAAAATATATAAAAAATTGGTCTCTGTTGTAGAGGATCGTCTAGGTAGGTACTGCCACAACACCTATTTCTACCGCTAAATAGTAGTGTGCAGTAGCTAGTCAAATTTCTATGGTAACGGGATTTTACATCTTATGTCTCAAGGCGACACTGGTATAGGCTATCACTTACCATCAAGTGAACGACCCCCGACCCGCTCGTCTGGTCGTACAAAAAAACAAAACAGAAAAATTAATCGATAGATTCTAGTATCAAAAGACGAAACCTTTCAAGTGTTGACGACAAACAATAATTATAAAATTCCGATAACAGAAAATTGCAAAGGTGTTTTTGAGAAACAGAAATAAGTAGAAATAAAATTCAATCTCAGACTATACTATAGAAATGTATACAATTAACTTTCTTAGAACGCTTCCACGACAATTCGAGTTTCATATTAAAATTTATATCAATCTCTCAAATAACCTCCAAAAAGATGAATTCGTTGGAAAAGTTAATAAAAATATTGACATTGCTACCATTTTTCGTTTTAAAAATAATTATTTAGAAGCTAATACTATATAAAAACACATTTGATATATACATAAGAAAATCATTTGACTTGTAACAAGAGCATCCCAAGCGTTAAAGACAAACACCAAGTCGAATAAAAATCTGATCTTCTCTTAATCGATCAAGGCTTTTCAATTAACCAACCATATTCCAAAAACCATAAAATTGATGTAATAATCGAAGGTACCCAAAAAATAAAACATTTAAAAATGTACATTTCCAATGAATGTTAAAGACACAAAGGATAAAATGACACATGTTAATCTTGTTGTTTTACCTGCAGTTTAGTATTCTACATCACAATAAAAGTCTTAATTTAATGTCGGAGATCAGAAGGAAGGCATGCTAATTCGTATCGAGACCACATTATCAGAAGATAGTCTTCCTGAATACAAAATGAAGGCGGAGTCATATGTAGAGATAATCAAAAATATTTCAATACAAAAACCCCTTTTGACAATATAAAGTCTGTTGCTAAATATTACCAAGTAGACGAATTGTAGATATAGACCGAACTTATTTTAAATATTCAAGCTTTCAAGCTATTCTGGCTATCGCAATATTGGAGCTAAATTATCGTGACGGAGCCCGTCTTTCTATTTTTGTGCTCGAGTGAAATCGATTTCATGTGTTAATAAAAAAAACCTTTGTGAATAACCTGTTCATCTCTTCGCTCCACAATAACATTATTGTATTCCGGCAAGTATATTACATTAAATATATAGATTTTTTTTAAAATAAACTTGTCTTTTCAACATGATCCTATCCATTTCATCCTAGTATCTTAGATTACAGAACACAGGTCCGACGATTCCTTGCGATCTTCACCAGGTTATCGAGCAAGCGATCAACGCACAGTACTCAATCATTTCGCTATTAAATCATCGTGATGATGTACCTATTATAATGCTTTACTCCCTTTAAACTTGAATGATCGTCATGAGCTCACAAAGGTCCTGAATTATACAGATATACAGTTATTAAGTTGATTACTTATTACTTATTCAGGAAGACAGCATCACGTATTGTGACACTGATTCCGTACGCGCTGGATTTTGATACGCGTGCCCATTGTTATTGGTTATTGAATACTAAACATATCTAATTAGACGTTTTAAAATACATTAAAATATTATAATCCAAATATTCTAATTATTGTTGTAAAAAATTTTAAAACAATAAAAGCCTTTCTTAATTAAAAAGTAACTCTAAGCAGAGAGCTCGTTGCGAACTGACTGTAATGTATGACTCGAATAAACATATTGTACCCAGACAGGTTTTCGCTGGATTAGAAATAGTTTTTAAATTTTGGACCTTGTTAGGATGATGTACACTATACAACGTTGTACTCGTCGCCTGATATATGAAATGTTGAGTCTCATTACCTCAGTAATTACACAAATCACAATGCCCTTCAAACCGGAACACAGTACTGTCTATCTGCTGAAATAGCACCTGCCGTGGTGCCTACCTAGACGGTCTCCGGCAACAGAGACGAACCATCAGTAGGAATTTTGAATATATTTTTTTTTATTAAGCGACATGACCAGCGGGTCGTTTGGTGGTAAGTAATACGCCTGCCCAAAACAAAGTGGTACTAGTTAAAAAGGTATATACTTACCACATTGTACTTATCGCCTTGAGACAAAATATATGCAGTCGTTACCTCAGTAAATACAATAGTTACAGCGCCCTTCAAACCGGAATACAATAATGTTTGCACACTACTGTGTGGCGGCGGAAATAGGTGCTGCAGTGGTAAATTTAATTCTAAATTAAAACATATAGTAGTACTGAATTTTGACCTTAATGAACAGATTCTGTAATTGTATTATAATTATACAGTGTCGCACAGTTTAAAGGTGAAGAAGGTTAAAGAAGTAGTGAAATAGAACGAGGAGCTCAATTTCATCTTAGAGGTCTAGAACTCAATCTAGAAGTACAGGATATTACATCTAAGCGAAGTATACATGAAGGGAAATATTATACTTTGTATTATAGTATCTTACAGATGTAATGAAAGGAGAATGATCGATGTTATTTTATTCGACATACTCTCAAATAATTTTTAGTAAAAATTGTCAATATTAAGTAAAATGTGTGAGTCAATGGAATAGAGATCAATCTGTGAGTAAATGGAATAATTTAGAATTATTATATTCTGTATATATTAAAAAAAAAAACAAGCAAAGCCGTCGTGAGAATATGGGAACGCGCCACATAATGCAAATCAGTAGACAATACGCTGCCGGTATGCGCGTGTTTAGACAAACATATTATTACATTAAATTAAATGTTTAGTTATTAAATTGAATAATTTAGATTAAACATTACAGTTTTCTTTCCCTTTATTATATATAAGCTGGTATCATCGATGGTAAAGCGCACTAATCTAGAAAAAGCACTCTTGTCTCATATTCCTACATCACACATCGACGGCAACAATGAAGCTGGCGGACTCCATACTTTCGTTGTTCACATTGTAAAGAAGGAAGCTGTATTAAGCAACATCTAGAAGTATGATGATTCAATCAACAGTGTCTATTATGGAGACATGAAAGTTGGTAATTAATTTTTTCTAACTACAATTCCCAGCGATTTTTTAATCTCGCCTGTCGGTCTAGTGGGGTGTTTGCGAATGAAAACAGCGCACGATCGTGTTTTGCGGAATATATAAGAGACCATCCAATAGTGTACATTACCATCCAAATTGCTCAAATGAAAATGCTGAGATGGATGTATGGCGTGACTAGGCTCGAAAAAAATCAAGTATGTGAGATAGCCATGCATGAAGAGATAGCCATGGTGTGCACGACATCACCGACAAGATGCAAGGGAGCAGGTTGTGAAGGTATGATCACGTAAAAAGAAGGTCACCCGAGTACGTCGGCAATTTGGCACTGCAGCTCTCTCTCTAGTCGAAGACCCACAGGCAGACACAAAACAAGTTGGAGAAATGGAGTGCCAAGAGACATACGTGAGTGCCAAGTGGCTGACGATGATGTCGAGGACAGAGCGAAGTGGAGAGGAAGAATAGCTAGGAAAAGAGAGAGAGTGGACGTCTTTTAATTGCGATGATGATGATGACCAACAATAGTCAAAGCTTGACTTCAATTTGTAATGCATTAAGTGACAATGGAGCGGAAGATGATAAAGCGTGCTCGAGCAGAATACCCTTTTTTTTTTTTTTTTATATTGGTGGTGGAAATGCTGTTACCGCATACCCAGCGTCCTTTTCAGGGGGGGAACGCCGCGTTATGTGGGGCTCGGGGCCACTGAGATGTTGTGCGTGACCCCCATACCCACTAAAACCACCACCGCTTGTCCCGCCATACGCATACTGGAGACGCCCGGGTTTCAGTCACGCAACTCTCCGGGCGCCTCCGCGTATAAAACTCCTCCTGGTGGGTGCCAGCGGGGAGCAAAGGCACCCACCTGCCGTCCCGTACCGGCCCCTCGCAAGACCGGCACGTTGGGGCCCCCCGACCCCACAGACGACCGCGCGCGCCCTTAAGACGGAGCGCACGCCCGGCCGCCGCCCTCCCGTGAAGGAATTGGGCGGCGGCCTCCTCCATCTAGACTCCCCCCCCCCACTTCGACGAGGGAGGGGGGACAAAAACCAAGACTCCCCCGGGGGACGCACCCCCAGGGGAAACACAACAAAAGTCCCAAAGGGCCACACCTAACGGCTCGAAGGCCCCTTCACACCGTGCCCGGCTAGGGGCCCGTCGCTCACGGCGGGAGGAAGCGGACGGCGTGGTTCTGCCGCCGCGCTCTCCCGCCGGCCCGCCGCCGCCTGCAAGGTGCGGCAGCGGCGTCGGCCTCCCTCGTGCGCTCGGCGGCCTCCTTCTGACGCATCACTGCGCCGCAGAAGGAGGCCACCGCCTTCCAAGACCTCTCGCTGCTACGATACGATCGATTACAGTCGGCAGCGAGAGGTCACTGCCGACTTGCACGACGAGGGAGTGGCGTTGCGGCCCCCATGCCGGGCACTCCGCCAGAGTGTGGTGCGCCGTGTCAGTCGGCGCACCACACTCGACGCATTCTTGCGTCATCTCTCTACGTGCCACCTGGTGCAGGTACTTGCCGAAACATCCATGGCCTGTCAGCACCTGCACCAGGTGGAACGTCAAGGCCCCGTACCGCCGGCTCATCCACCGGGACAGGTGGGGCCTGATGGCCTCCACCGTGTCCCGGCCGGCGGCAGGGTTACCTAACTCCGTCTCCCACCGCCGGATCAGGGCGTCATGGGCAATGCGCCTGATCCGGCGGACCGTGGCCGGGTCCGGCCGACGCTCTCCGGCATCCCACAGGAAGAGGTACACTTCCGCGAGCGACTGCGCCTGTAGATGCCAAGGCGCATCGCCCGCGAGAAGCGTACCCGCCGTCCAGGACGAGCAGAATACCCTGAGCTTACCTATTACAACGTGGTGGTAGTTAACATGTTACAGAGGATCACATTTGGCTCGTTGCCTTGATCTTGAAATGTGATAGAGAGAATGTTGAATAACTATTCTTTATAACGTCATCATCATCATCAGCCAACAGACGTCCACTGCTGGACATAGGCCTCCATTAAAAATCTCCACATCGATCGATCCTGTGCTGCCCTCATCCAGTTGCTTCTCGCACTCTTCACCAGATCGTCGGATCGTCGTTGAGAGAGCGGTTGCAAAATTTTTATGACACATAAAATATTTTTTTTTATTGCAAATCAGCAAAAATTCCGATCGTACTGAAGCTCATTTTGCGGTTGGAGCAATGTGACAGTAACGAGAAAAGTTTTCTGATCAGCTCCTCCAGCGGCCCCCGCTCGCGTTCAAATCCTGTCCGCGTAATAAGTGTCATACGGCCCGCAATGAGTTGGACGAAGAACTAATATAAACTTTCTTAAAATCCGTCCTGGAATCAATTAGTGATGTATTATTTAGTGAGCTTAATCTAGACTTTAAGACTACAGAAAGCATATACAATATTTCTTTGTTAATGTGTCTAAAAAGATTTCAAGAAAAAGTAAATTCTTACTTCTATAAACAATGTTAATCGAGGTCATCTAACATTTTAAGCAATAACTATAGCTTTTATAATTAAAATTAGTAATTCTAGATTCATTTGTGCCTGTAAATCTATTGCTGCAGAAAATCTAAGTACCATCGCAGCTATTATTACTGTCTTCAAGTAGCAGCAAGCGTTGTCGTGTTCCGGTTCGAAGGTAAATATCAAAATTACTGAGATAACGAGAGTTTGAAAGAGACAGAGTACAGTTTGATGTCGTGTATATATTTTTAAATAACACCACGTTGTAGTTGGTAGGAGTATTACTTACCATCAGGTGAACATGTATAATCGGGTATACATCATCGGGTTTGGGAGATGTTGGTTGTTGATGAATTACCTTGGCAGACCTGCAATTGTTTAGATAGATGATATTAAAATAATCATTGGGACTTAAACAGCAAAAGACTGTGCTTTTACAAGAGACTTATGTCCAGCAGTGGACCTCCATCGATTGAAATTATCATGATAGGAGATGATAAGAATCTAATTGTTTTAAAGGTCAAATATATTTAAAACAATATACATAATAAACTCTTTTTACGTTTCGTTAGACAAAATTAATGAGCACACCAATAAAAACCCCGAACGTGGAAACGAAAGAAGCAAATAAAACACTTCACCTCCACCCACCCTTGGTTACGTTACGTTGCTACGTTCATAATTTATGGTTTAACTAATTCCATTCACCAGTTAAGTATTAACTGACCAAAACTATTTCGTCTCTAAAGTAAACTGTATAGTTTCGATCATTTCAACAATTCACTACAGAACAAAGGCAGAACAAAAATTTCGATGTATTTTTAGACATAGACTCCACTAACAAAACCGTTGTATTTTTGCTATTTTTTTTTTTATTTAGTAGGTCATTCGAAAGAGAATGTACTAGGCTATAATAGTAGAAGATTTTTTTTTTCTTTATATTAAAATAACCTTATTGCAAACGCCAAGAAGATGGAAAGGAGAGGATTAATGCCTGGAGGCATCCATAGGTACTCCTAAGCAAATATTCCATATAAAACTGCAAACATACTTTATATTAATTTAAATAATAACATATATACATACATACATATATATAAATGTATTTTTCTTTAAAGAGATCAAGGGAAGAAGAAGGATGAAGTTAGAAATGTACTTTAAGATGATACTATAGAGAGGATAATGAATTGAAGGTTGATATAATAAACTAAAAAAAATAAATTATTATAAATAAAATATATACACGAATAACAATTAATAAAAAAAATTATAGTCCTACAAAGGACATATGAAAAGGACAAGGTGACTGTACTATCCAAAATTAATGATGCGAACAAGTACACTGATTGTAATATCAAAATCCTTTTATCAGCTGCTGTTAATTGGTCAAGTTATACCTCAGGCACAAACAAGATATACCGTAATAGAATTAACTACGAGGTAGTATTATCTATCCGCACTATCCACACCAATTTATAAGGAGATAACCTAAAGATTAACAGCTACTAAACAATATCCCGCTTTTTAATATCGCGGATTGTATTGAAATAGTTTACAAATCAGCTAACAAGGTTTTTAATTAAACTAAGCTGTAATCTCTTCTATGCGGCGCTTGTTAGAATGTTTACACTGCTAATATTCTATACATACGTAAAGTCCCAAGTATCATAATACCTTTTTCATTAACTACAGCTTCCTTTAAAGTGGAACACTGTACACTATACTGTTGAATGAAATGTCTACGTCTATTTATCACATATCTCTCTATTTATAAAGTCGTATATTCGTTTTGAATTATTTGTCAAAGCGATGGACTGGAAGTGGTAGTGTAAATTATCTAACTAAACTTTCATGGTTTTAGGCATTCATTTTACTTAGCATTAATGTATATTCTCGTCGTTTCAATGAATAAATGAAAGTACATAAAAGAGTCCAATTCTACCACACATTAGAAAAAAAATCTTGACTCTGAATCCATCGAGATAGGATTCCCAACAGTGGTGAAACTTTAAGTGGGCATACACAAGGAATGAATAAATATATAATAGTTGGGAGGAGGTCGGTAGCAACTTAAGAAATCAATTACTAACCAAACTATCGTCCGCCGACGTAAACTTCTTGATACTTGAGGGACACTTGCTCTTGTAAGTTTACTAATTGTTCCATATTACTTACAAAGTTGTATAACTTATTTTTAAACAGCAAACTACTTTAACAGTACTTTTTTATATATCATTATCATCTTTAACATACAACATCTCCCCCGTCATTGTCATCACCTCTTCAATAGCATAATCACTGTTTTCTTCATCATCATAACCAACACAATAACTGTCACCAATGTTAACATTAAAGTCGTCATTTTCCTCATCGACAGCACCATCGTCACACTCATAACTAACTTCATCGGCATCATTATCAACTTCGTTGTTACCTTCGTAATTAACATAATCACCGTCGTCATCATTATCACTAATATCATTAACATGTTCATTAGTAATAATAATATCTTTAACATTATCATTGTCATCATCGTCAATCGTCCATATTAGCTTACTGAAGATTCTGAAGCTGTTAATATGCAATCCACTGATCGCGAACTTTTCAACTCCTCATCAAATTCTCTCACTTCTGACTAATTCGTCGTCGTCGCTCTACGTAATAAAATAACTTCATTGCGTAGTTAATACGGATGTGAACTAAATAATTATTGGCACGGATGCCTTTCTCTTTCCTCGTGTGGTGTTGAAGCTGTTAAAGGAATACCTGGAGCATGACGTCATCTTCACGCAGATACCATTAGTCGTAACAGACTACGGCATAGACGAACATACGGATACGTAAAACATCACTAAATTTAATAGAAAAAAACTGGATTAGACGTGAAAGATATGCAAAAAAGCATACATGTAATTGTTTAAGAAATCATTTGGATGATGATAACGTTTGGAAATTACTTGTTTTTAAAATACTTACTCTGTCATCATCATCAACACAAGGGTTGAACATCCGCTGAAGCAGCGATTCCTTTGATACGTCCGTATTGGAAGAACAGACATAACTTCTGAGGTTCATAACAGTTATACTAACGAACTGTCTTAAATTGAAATTTTTAATTTGAATATTATCTAAATTTCGAAGCTACTGTTTAATGGTTATTCTAGAAGTTGATTTAAATGTCGTAAGCGTAATGAACTCTTTTTTAACCGTCTACTTAAAACTCGCAGAATGTTTTAACCGTCCACTGCTCGATCCTCGTTGAGGTTCATTTGAATTTCTAAGTCACACGACTCCTGCAAGCGATGACTGCAAATGACCGACGCAGCTTCTTTCCCTTGATTTGGAGCGCTAAAATGTTACTGGAGAAAATGTCCCATGTCAGTAAAGAACCATAATATCATGACCGATAGTCTGTGGTTCACGAAAAGCAACTATCTCCCCTCTATGGTCACCTCTTTTCTGGAACAGTTTACAACTTTCCCTCGGACAGTTACCAAGCTTTGCGAGCACAGCAAATACCTCCATTAGTTGGTATATACTCGTATACATAATCAGTATTAAGTATTTGATATATATTGAATTGAAATACTCGATTTCTTACAGGGGAAGGAATAAAGTACGTCAGCCCTGCCTTCTAATATCAATAAGAATAATATCAATTCTTCTGTATTGCGAAACTAAATAATTATTCTTATTCTAGAAGTTTAATAATAGAAGGAATGTACACTAAATCAGCACCTAGAAGACAGTGAACATGAAGTAGTATTAAAGAATGGGACGTGGTAAGGCTTTGTAAGTATTCCTTCATAACTTACCACCAGAGATTAAAATATCCTTCAATGTATTTTATAGATATTGGATGACCATAACCATGCTTCCAATGTTCACTAAAAAGATTATATATGTTACGATAAAAATTAAATTACTGAGTCAATGAGTCTTAAATTACCAGCTATACTCTACCTGCGGCCTGTCGGGCTATTGATGTTGGACTAACTGGTGTTACTTAAATATTATGTACTTGATTCATTGCTTTACAGTTATTCCAGAGAATCTGAAAAACCGCGAAAAACTTAAAAAAAAGCATTACGTCATTCCTTTTTCCGCAGTTCGCAACATCATTACAACCTCCGTTTGTTGCTCCTATGAAAAAAACTTCGAGTACCACCGATCTAGTGTGGCGAGGCGACGACCAGAATATCTAGCTTTGCCAATCATTTTAAGTAACCCCTTAATAACAGGCTTATAACTTGATACCAATACTAGTCCCGTGGCTTCGACGAATAAAAGAACTGTGTCTTCATAATAATTACTAGATAAGAAGCGTCAGTTTAGCTGTTCAAGATTTTTGTCCTTGAATGAAGCTCTCGTTTCATTGTGCGGTCGACTTCGGAATGAGATCGTATAATTGAATGCAGGCTCACAATGATCGATCCGCCGCTCGTCGCCGCCGAGATCATTGTGGTCTACGGAACTCGCGACTACAATGGCTCGCCGCCCTGGTTTCACCTTTATATTTACCGTATTATACCGGCTACCCGCTTGCCTAGTGACACGGAGGTTCCTGGCCCTAATCCGACACCACATGTAAATTTTCCACAATTACAACTGTGGCTTGTATCCAGGAGTACAAGAGTATCGTCGCGACCGCCGCTGTGGACGGATAATCTATATCATTCTTTCGTCCTCCTCTCACCTGACACTCAGAAAACTAAACAACTGAATCTGATACCTATATTTATAAACAAATGTAGAGTTATTAATTTGTTTAATCATTCAATACGTAGGTGGAAACCAGATCGCAGTGTCTTGCCGTCCTATCATAAAAATCTATTAACTATAAAGACTGGGCGTCATGAAGTAGAAATCACCTAGATTTCTATGATAGCGGAGTTAACTTTTTTTTATTGTAAGTGAATTTTAAGCGAATACATGAATACTGTTTGAAGCACACCTGATTTATTTACTAGACTAAAACAACAAAGCCCCATACGACTATGATCCTCAATGGTGTAACCTGCCTTCATAAAAATTCATTAGCAAGCGATGAGTCTAATAAACGTTTCTTGCTAATGAATCTTTATAAAGTGTTTAGTTAGTAAACATATAATTAATTATACGTAATCAAAAATTTCAACTTAAGTAAAATTTACTTAATTGAATATATAACCAATAAGCTAAGATATAGTAACTTGCGCCGTATACATCAGTATTATAATCAACGCGATCTTATCAAGATTTCTGGAATGTTCGACATTGTGACGTCACAGATACAAATTCCACATTATAATTCGCGTACGCCCATATTCGGTTTTAATAACATGATCTTGAAATTAATGTGGTGATATGAAATTATATTTTGATGATGTCTACACCTGATGAACTTACCGAAGAAGTAAATATATACTAGGGCAATGAAAATGGAATGAATGTATTCATCATTTTCAAATATTCGTTGCAGAAACAAAGAATTTTCTTATTCCTAGACTCCGCTAAATATACTTGACCTAAGTTTCACGTGATATTTGGCATTAATTACAATGAAGATGATGTAGAAGATGGTGTAGCGTGCTCACGTGGTATTCCGACTGTCATATGTTGACTGTCGGAACCAGCAATGCTTGTTATGGCGGTAGATTTAGAATGTTATAATGATAGCTAACCGAGCAGTTATAAAGACCCTTCAGCCATCAAAACTTCACAATGTGACCCCGAAAATGAACCAAAAACCTGGGGTATAAGGCAAGCCCTTACCACTGTTACAGCAGCAGATTTGAAATATGAAAGTAGGAGCTTGCAGACGAATAAATCTTTCTACTTCATCGTTTCCCTAATGTTGAGGATCGTAACCACATAATCGAAAATATAAAAAAGCTATATTCGGCGAAATTCCACATGAGGACCCAGAATAAAATTAAAGCCCTCCGTATTACAAGTCAAGCAGTTAACCGCTGTAGTACATAGATACAACGTTGCAGATCATTCTGTTAGTATGTTTGTAAAGTACATTAGTATAAGAGTTTTTTTCAGGTAAGGAATCAAAACAATTCTAAATAAAGCTTCTCCTGCTCTTGTTTCTTACTCTACTTCTATGTGTTTCTCCGACTACAAACTACAAAGCAGCGAATGCATCAACTCCTTCGGGATGTTACGTTCGCTTTGTACGGGCAACGATATATTGAACCTAGTACTTCAAACTATGGTTATTGTAAACACTAGGGAGAAATACATTTATACTGAATCAATAAACGCGGAGCATCTGGAGTAGATACAATCGAATGGTGATAAAATTACAGTGCTGGTGAAACTCTACAGCATTGTCTATTTTCTATCATCAAATAATACAAAAATTACTTGGTAGCTGTAGATTCCATAATGTAGTTAAGAAACCTAATATTTTGAAGAAACTTCTTATCTAAGTTATTATTGGCATAAGTTTATATGTTGATTGTGATGATCAGTCGTTTGACTTACTGCCCAATCCTACAAACGAAACGTACAAATGAGACATTCGCTTGATGAAGTAATACGCCAGTATATAACAACGTGGTACGTACGAAACATAAGAAGTTAAGTCTCGTTAGTACAGTAATTGTCTAAGATACAACTGCTTTCAAACCGAAACACAGTAATGTTGGCATATTACTGTTTTCTGCAATAGGAGCTGCGGTAGTACCTGCCTAGAGGATCTCAGGCTTCTGTGAATCTTTCGTGACAGAAAAATAAATTTTAAAAAGAAAGAAGCTGGTCATCATTAGAAAGGACTTTAATAGCTAATGCTTTCAATACTATACATATATGTATTATCTAAACTTAACAAAGATTCACTTCATCTGAAATTAAAGTAGAAATTAGCAGTTCACGATCTATTATAAAAGAATCATCCACCAATTTGCAGTTGGTCAGCTTCGGGCTTTGATTATCTCTTTGCAAGGACTAGATTCCCAGCGATGAGAACAATTGGAGGACTGTTTGTAATAGTAGAGTGGATGAAAGCTGTTCTTTTATATTTTAGATACGTATTTGCCGATAAAGGATCCTAGTATATCGCTTTCCAAATAAACGAATCGCCAAGTTGTCGAAACGAATTTTTATCATGGAGGTTATGAGGTCTTTGTGAGTAGTTCGGCGCAGCCATTGCCTGTAATAAGGTTATTTGTAGACTGTATTGTATGAAAATTTCCAATTTCGCTCGATATGATTTCCTTTTTAAACATGTCTTGGGGCAATTTGGGAAGACTTATGGACGTCTTTGTGAACGCCTCTATCAATTTATGTGCCGATATTTTTGCGTGTTGTTAAAAAAGTCTTTAATAAGTATTTATTAAAACATTACAATATATATATATGTGCATATAAACAAAATGTTTCGGTCAAGTATTTTATATTGTCAACGATGATCAATAAAGATCTAGAGACTAACATATTGATAGAAACTAGGATACAAATAAGAGATAGATTTAGAAGAATGATCAGGAGGATCGACCCCAAGTAAAGATGGAACAAGGTCGAGCAACCCCTTCAACGGGATCCCGCCTTATAGTGGCGGAGGGGCTTAGTAACCGTGGCGTCTGTCCGTGGGGATGCCATAATGGTGAAACTAAGCGGAACCCATCCGGTCGGCCCGCAGCGAAGGGCCGGCCGAAGCGACCGCTCCAGGTTCGAGCACCGGTTGGGATAACTGGAGGTCACCGGAGCGACCTAAGCTCGGAGGCGGCTTATGCTGCCCCCTGCGGCCGGATGCAAGGGCGATTTTATACCGCCTCTGCAGCCGATGTGTGGTTGAGGAGAACGTATCCTCCGCGACCAACCGGTGTCGCACCGGCAATGCGGCGGCGGTGGGGCCGCGGAGGAAGAGGAGTGCCGGTATTACGATGCGCCGTTCTCCCTATCCTCCGCCGCCCGGGTAGCGGCGGGCCCAACATCTATCCGCCGCAGAGAGCCCGGAGAGGATATCTCCCGGGGCTCCCGTGGCCTCTGGGCGACGGGTTCGGGGGAATCCGTCGTCCGCACAAAGGAGGCCGTGGTGGGGGAGCGCTGAATGGTCCGGCGCGCCCTGCAAGAAGGGTTTATTCCTCCCTACCAAGGTGGGGTTGCGCAAGCAGCCAGCGCCAGTGAGGGTCGCGGACGTAAGCACCAAGCCATACCCATTATCCTTGCCACGAGGCGACGAGTCGGGAACATCGTGAGTATTTTAGCCGGTGCGAGTCCGACATAACCCGTCCTTTCCCTCGCGAGGACGGGTATGCGTAGGCATTTCCCCCATGTAGAACTAAAAAAAAAGAAAGGTCTAGCAAGAAAAAGAAATATTTTATGTGGTGATTCGTGGGATGATTTGTGAGAGAAGAAATCTCAACCCGTTGATATGATTTATTAGATCGCCGTGGATCGGACTGGATTGAAATAATATTCATAAGTTCCGTGATAACTATAAGATCAGATCTCTGTATCTGTTTATGACTATGAGAGTTAAAGCTTTCATGATGTCCGAAAATAGTTTAGTTCTTTAAAAATGAGCTTTAAAGATTTCTGAAGCGTTTTGGCAATTTTCTTTTTTGTTTTTACTATTATAGGACTTTACGATTGTAGTGCGATTTTGTTAATTCTGTTATTTAAAACAAATATAACCTCAAAGTTGACGTAGTGTTTATGAATACCACTGTTTCTGCTCATTTTAGTAATTTGTAATGAATCATTGTGTATTTTATTAAATTGTACAGTATAAAATCTAGTGTTAATATTGCAAAATCAAGTGAATATTTTTAAAACGCGCCGTCCACGTAACTATTTCGAATAACGTAACAAATTGGACGATTCTACGTACAAATTGCAATACACGTGAGCAATTGGCGTGTACCCCGGCAGTTTATCAATTTTGCTGCACAAACAAACTTTTTTTTTATTCTACTATTCAAAATATTGTTAACTTGAACTATATCGAAAAGTTATTTATTTAAATAATTTACAATTAATACATTTCCTCTACAGTGTGACAACATGTTAACTCTCACTCATTTATGCTGTAGTTAGGTCTGGCTAAGGTTCCAAAAATCCCTACATTCATTCACATCCATCTATCGTAATTACTTCAGGAATCGAACTAAGTACCTTCAGGTCACAAATTGTTATCTAGACTATGCAAATAGTTTACGGGAAAGAACTACAACAGAGAAAATATTTTTCTTATAGGAAATAAATTAGGTACTCTTTCTCTATTATTGTAACGAAAGTTTAATACCTATAAATTTCAGTATACTGTTACCGCTGTTATTAGAAGATATAGTAAGCTAGAATCTAGTGCATTTTTAACAATATATATATATGAAATTTCCACCTATGTAGAGACTTATCATAATATCTCTGGACCATAAGACCTGGAGACTTGAAATTTGGTAAGAACATTCCTTTTGCGAAAGGTTAAAGTTTTGTAAAGGTTAGGTAATACGGTTTTAACAAAATTCCTTCTCTAAAGGGTTTACGAGGGTGCTATGGCCAGGAAATCTAGCGAGGAACAGCTAGTACAATATAGTTGCTAGACAAGCATGACCTTAATTTCATACGTCGTCTAAACCTTATAATTGTCTAGCTATAGTGCCATCAAATTTGAACATAATATTCATTTTTTTTATTCAATTAAGCGACGAGACGAGCAGGACCTTCATCCGATGGTAAGTAACACTTGCCTATAACAACGTGGCGCTAATTAGGATGATACTGCACCACGTTGCGCTCGTTGCCTTGATACATAAGATGTTAAGTCTCGTTATTAGAGCTAGAACACAGTAATATTTGTCAACTGCAATAGGAGCTACGAAGACCCGGACGATCTCCGGCAATAAGGACCTACCACCAAGTTTTTTCGAGAACGTCCGCTCACACTGAGGACACGTTGGTTTGCTGTTTACGTAACTATAGCTATAAGCCACTGGTGATCGGGCTTTTAATGCATAGCTTCTGATGTCCAGGTTATGATGTTTATGATCCTCAAATATATTTACTGTCGTTTTACAAAGGATCTCCATACCAGGTAATTTTTTTTTTCATTATTTCAGATGTCCTTTTAGCACTACTTTGTACCTCTGAAAGTTTTCCGTCATGATTGCGCTTGTCTTCTTCAAGTACCGAGTGAAAATGCATATCGCCTGTACCTCCTCCGCCATTCAGGAGAAATGTCCACAACATCGCACCGCCACTAATAAACGTTTCAATAGTTAATGAAATGAGATAATCATCGTCAGTATAACAGCGCAATGAATGAATACACAACCGCACTCCGACGGATTCAAACCGGACGTTTGTATTAATCGCCATATCCATTATACTAAGCGATCTCGCCGCTTACAAATCGCTCGCGATAGCTGATGTATCGGACGCAGTGAAGATCATCGAGTTAAGGTAATGTGATTACACAACGTCCTAAATTAATGTATATATACTTCTGTTTGATTATTTGGATCGTATCAACGTCGAAAAACCCGTTCAGTTAAGCAGTGATGTGTACTAAAGGTGTGATTGTTACATCCACATTACTGTTGGTAGGTCTCTGTTGCAGGAGACCGTCTAGTCCACTTCATCTCCTATTGTATGTATGTTGTATGCAAGTCTCAAGCATATTTTTCAAAGGTATCTCTCCAACTAGTGAAGGTTGGCGATCAGCGTGGTACAGTCCTTCCTGTTACTGGTTCGGCGGAACAATTCCGACGCCGTAGATATGTCAATCCATTTCCTGTTATTCCTCAACCATGACTATAGAAAATATATTAAATAGTTTTTTTTTTATTTCTATTTAACCGACGAGACGAACGGGATGTTCACTTAACGCTAGTTAGAATGATAAATAATGCACCACATCGCGCTCGTCGCTTAAGACACAAGATACTGAGTCTTATTATCCCAGTAATTACACTAATTACAATGCGCTTCAAACCGGAAAACAGTAAAGTTTTCACAGTACTGTTTGGCGGCGGAAATAGGAGCTGCAGTGGTAACCACCTAAACGGTCTCCGGCAACAGAGATCTACCACTCACAGATAGGCATGTACAAATAAACCAAACTTTGATGGCGTTGTAGCTAGTGAAAGTACTAAAAATATTAGTAATAAATAAAGTTACAAGTAAATCAGTTCAGATTGTAAAATTGTGGCAAGGACGTTATAATATATTCAGCTGGATCCTCACTTAGCACCGTGAAAATGAAGTTAAGTACAGATGACAAAAAAATTAAGATTAATCAACCCTAAACTACAAGTTGAGGTTACCCATCCCTTACACAACAAACCTATTACAGTTACGCGCTACATTAATCCAGACGACCAATACAGTTTCAGCTTCCGTTTCAGTTACGTGTTATTGAATTGCAGTGTATATAGTCATTTACATCGATCACCACCAATATTGTTAAACTGTCCTTCCTCCTGCCCTCATCCCAACTATGTGAGGCCGGCTCAGTATATACTTCTCTTCGACATCCCTCTATCAGCCGTCATATCTGAATTCACACTCTTCTTACACATGTCCTCTCACACAATCCATCCACACTTTTATCGGTCTTCCTCTACCCTTATAACCATCCACATTCATTCTCATTACTTTCTTTGTTATATGTCCTTCATCCCTCCGCACAACATGCCCGTACCACTCTAACCTCTTACTCCTCAATTTCTTTCAACTCTAAAAAACTCTAGCCAAAACTTTTACAGTACGGACTACAGAAAAAAAATAAAAAGGTTTCACAGATGAAGAAGCAAATTTCATTCATAAATCTTATATTCGAGGGTATAACGAAAAAAGTAGGATGTTCATCGATTGGTGCAATGTTAGGATGATAAACACTACACTATAAATGTACACGTTGTTTGGAAGGAAGCGACAAGACGAAAGGGATTTTCACCTGATGGTAAGTTATACGCCTTTCCATAACAACATGGCTCTAATTAAGTTGGTATACACAGCACCACATAGCCCACATCGCCTTGAGATATAATATGTTGAGGCTCGATAGTCCAGTAATCACACTAACTACAGTGCCCTTGAAACCGCAATACAATGCTGTCTTCCGATCTTTTTCTAGAATTTCCTATCCTAGATTAAATTATGAAAGCTTCCGGTCAGATGAAGATGTATAGTCTAAAAGCCTAACAGCACACACCAATTGAATTCTTATTAACTAGCTACAGTCTTCTTCAACCAATAAAAGATCAGCTCATCGGAAGGAACTATCTTTGCGGCTGAAGAGGAGACCTCCGTGGAAGAGGCTCAATATTAACAAATTGTCGGTTTATAATAGCCTTCAAGTAATATCGCAACTATAACTTTAACTGCAGGTTAGGCGGTAACTAAGTTTAGATTAATTGTGTTATCCAAAGCTACGTTAATTTAAGTGTAAGTTTGCCAGCATCCGTTGTACTCAACTCCTCCGGATCGTCCCGTTATGGTTTTAGTACTTGGCCAACTGTTCGCGATTGTACTTTATCATCAAAAGCTAATACTTGAACATGATGTAAGTAAACCGTGTTAACGATTTAGTTAACAAGCTTCAGTCTTAAACTAGTGAAACAACTGGGATAATCGGATCATATTGTATTTCGGGAGAATATTATAGTAACTATCATTTTCTTTTAATTCATCTCGGCGTTAGGGAAAGGCCTAATTACTAGGATGTGTCAGGTTGAATACATTTTACGAATAGAACAAGCGGAAGATTTGGAAGAGACAACAGATTTTTTCGGACGCAACGTTCACCTACAAGATATTGTAGAAACTGCAGCTGGATCCATATTTAGACCTTTCTCACAGGGCTCGGGCTATTCTCCGAGTATTGGCATTGATTTAAACTCAAAGCAGAGTTCATCGTGCACCAGTCATCTAGATTTAGGAGACCGTACTGCACCTGACTGCCACCTGTCCTGTATCGGAGATAGCGCGCGGATCTGGAAATAAGAATAGGGATAAATATAAATGCTGGTAGTATCGCGTCTCTGATAAGTGAAGAACTGTCATACTTTTATAAATTTTGGAGTAATATTATAAAAATAACAATAGAAGAAAACAGAACATAATAGAGATAAGTAACAAGAAGAAGATAATAAAATGTCTAAAGATAGAGATAGAAAATAAAGAGGACGACGTAAAATACTTGAAGTACAATAAGAATAAAATGAAAAAACAATGTAAATAGATGAAAATAGAAATGAATTAGATGTAAAAATATAAAAAACCTAAAAAATAAAGAACGTGGAAGAAGGAAATGGGATGGAGAATGATAAGGGAAATGTGGTTTATGTGGTAAGAAAGGAATGGATAAAAAGAGAAATGAAAGAAGAGAGCGAGTAAAATAGGAAATAAAGAAATACTGTTGAAGGTAGGTCCCTTGTATTATGTTCCACATAGCGCGGTCTTGCGCAGGTTAAAACCAGTGGCTACCAGCTATTAATTTTACGTTCTCTGTCCACCCAGTAGGGGGTCTGCCAACTCTGCGCTTTCCGGTACGGGGTCGCCATTGCAGCACTTTAAGACCCCAACATCCATCAGTCCTACTCCACAAGTCTAAATCTACTAACCGGAACGATCTTCAAACTGTAACTCTTCAGTTCATCTCATTAAGACTTTACGAGAGATGTCTGAGAGTCCCAGCAGTGGGAACATTAAGAAGTCCTTACCCTATACAAACTTCCGAAACGTCCAATATTCCATTACTTATGACGACTTTATATTTGTTTTCAATCCAATATATATTTTTTTATTTATCTTCAACCCCTCTTACAACACTTGTAAAGAATTTCAAAGCAAAGGTCCTAAGTAAATAAAAATACTGAGATAGCGAAGTTTGCGTTTTCTTTACTTAAGTATACGAGCTCGATCGTTGTGTACTTAATTTCCAGTGTATCAGTATTTTATATGGTAACTTATTGGTGGTAGGTTTCTATTGCCGGAGACCGTCTAGGTAGGTACCACCGCAGAGTCTATTTCTACCTCGAAACAGTACTATGCAAACATTACTGTGTTCCGGTTTTAAGGGCATCGTAGCTAGTGAAATTACTGAGGTAACGAGATATCTGACGTCTCAAGGCGACGAGCACTATCTGGTGTATCCATTGTTCTAACTAGCGTCACATTGTTATGGGTATCATTTACCATCTGATGAACTTCTTCGTCTCGCGATACTTTATCTTTCTAGTAAAAAGCTGCATGTACTTTTATATATGCGGAAGTGGTAATACTCATATCAAATGGTGAGGCGATGAAGGTGGCCTTAAGTGCGTGGAAAGAAGAGATACAGGCAGGAATTTTGATACTAGGTAATTGCTGAGACCCAGTATATGAAATGCTCATACTGACCTAATAGTAGTTGATGATCAGGTTTTCCAACAATACGATGAGTATAAATACCTGAGTAGTGTATCAAAGCTTAGAGAGCAACTATCCTTCGCTTGGCACTGGACTTACTTATGATATCAGCTGTCTCTTAAGCTTAAGGGGTTAGATTATAAATCTCTGGTAATATCAGCTCTTATTTATGGAAGCAGGATGTGGACAATGACAAAAAGGCATGTTTATTCTATACACAGTGCTGGAATGAAAATGTTGAAGTGGATGTGAGGAGTCAACAATATCCGCAATGGGCATATGCGTAGTATGCGGAACAGGCGATATAGCTGACAAACTGGAGAAAAACCGGACATACCTGACAAATGGTGGAGGTGAAGACCAAAGTTGCGATGGCTAAGGGTAGTGAGAAAGGATATGATGAGCTCAAAGAAAGCGATGTTCCAAATACAGCGAAGTGGAGTGAAAGAAATAAGAAAGCAGACCCTGTCGTAATACGGAACAAATGCTAAGAAGAAGAAACATATTTTATCATCGTTCTTCTTACTACACCACAGTATGGACTGGTTAATGAACTTAACTTTATCGATGGATGAAGCAGTTAGTTAAATTTTAATTGGGAAACTTGTTGGTAATGCTGTAAAAGGAAACTTTTGTTAATCAGTGCAACGTTTCTATTTCCATTCACTGAAGCTGTTTACCGCCGCTACTTGTTTATTTGCTACTCCATGTAAAACCATTATAAATGTATGAAGATAGTTAAATTATACAGATTTATATGTATTTATATATTTACATGACATATAACTGTGATTGAGACTGATGGTGGTGAAGCGTTTATCATATCCTCATCCTCATCTTCTTTATGGCAACAACACATCGATGTTATAGCGGCAGATTTCATATGTTAGGGACGTAGCTGATAGAGGAATCGATGAGAGGAGTGAGTCTTTTACCTGATCATGGTAACCCTTAACAATGGAGTTTGTTAGGATGATATACAAAGCAACGAATTGTGCTTTCCTTGAGACATAAAATGTCAAGTTCAAACCGGAACACAGTGCTTGTACCCTTTGTCGGCTGCAATAGGAGCTACGACGGAACTCAGATGGTCTCCCTATATGTTAGCGACTAGACTACGGGAGTGTTAAATTTGTTTTTAGCATTAACTAAAAGAAATCATAGAAAAATACTCGACTACTAGAGGGAAAGGTTGTGGATAACATCTAATACCGTTCTAGTGCAGACCATCAGTGCTTTGCGAGGGTCTTAAGGTCCTTTTTGAGATAACCTATAATGTATTAACATTTACTTCATTGTATTAATGCTTGTAGGTCTCTGTTCCCAAGGCCTGTAGTCTTGAGCTAGTAAGAATAGGAGTAAGGTAAGCCCCGCCTGTTGTAGAAGGCGACTAAAAGGGTCCAGGAGTTTTTTGTGATTGGGGGGGCCTTATCACTCAATAAGTGAACCCGTGTGGGACAGCGTATGGCTAAGCGGTGATGCCTAGGAGAGCTAGGCCCGTCCTTACAGACGTCTCTACGTCATAAGAGATCCCGCAGCCTCTCCGAGTGCACTGATGCAGAGCACCAAGGGGTGTCAGCGAGTAAAAATATCGCAAAACCCTGAGTCTTCTCCAGAAGCAGAGTATCTTTTAAAGATTCTCCTCCGAAACCAAAGGACTCTGCTTACAGAGACTATCTTAGGTTGGTCATATCTCAAGGCGAGAAATACAAAGTAGGGTTGTGTATATCATCCTAACTGACACCACGTTGTTTGATGAACGTCTCCCTCGTCTGGAGCTTAGTAAAATAAATAATAACACCCTTTCTTGTTGTTCGGTTGAAAAATTCAATTAGTGTAGACATTACGCTCTATAATTAAATGAACTCCATTACATTAGCACATAAAAGACTGTCGAGCTGTTAGATTAACATTGCGTCCCGCTGCAGCGCGGGTCCACAAAGGGACAAAGTGCCTCCCCCTCACCACCCGTACTAGGTAATTAATCTGCCAACTGGGGCTGGCCGAACGACTGGACTCCAGACGCGCACTCCACACAGTATCAAACACACAAACATTACTAATAAACGTCAAATTGTCCTTATTTGAGCGAAGAGGATATATACACAATGTGATGATAGTTAGATACTCACACACAAGAGTAAGGAGTACCAAATAAAATCTCCTGGGACCCAAGCCACCAGCCAGCTCCACTGCCAGCTCGTGCTGCACCCTGATAATCAACAAGCGAAGCTCTGGCTCCCACCAACCGACATTGGGACGAGGGTAGTGTAAAACTCCCAAACGACGGCTCCTAGTGCTCGACGGTACCGGAAGCCATGCTGACTGTGGACCGATCGATGTGGTGGTTAATTGGGAAAAGGTTATGTCCAGCAGTGGACGTCTAACGGCTGATGATGACACTGCAAAGATGGACCATAGCAACTTAGTTTACAAAACGTTCGTACGCTACACATCCCGAAGAAGCGAAAAGAACTAGTACCAACAGAGGGATATTAAAAAGGCTACATATATAATATAAATGTAGAATATATGTACAGACTACCCATTGCTCAAAATAAGTAAAATAAGTATTTTACATTGGTGTTTTCAATAACTACAGCTTCCTTCAAACCGGCCCATAAGAATGAAGCGCTAGTTAAGATCAGTACTAGCTAATCGCTAGTTAACAGTATCATATTGTACTCGCTTTACGACGTAAGATGTCAAATCTCATTACCCCTGTAATTATGCTAGCTACAACGCCCTTCAACCCGGAACACAGTCATGATTGCACAGTACTATTCGTCGACGAAAAAGCCCTCAATCATCTTACTTAATATTATTATGATTTACTATTAAAGCAAATTAGACGATTTCGTGGTTGTTTTTCTAGTGATAGGTCTCTATTGCCGAAAACGATAAATAGTACTGTGTAAACATTACTGTGTTCCGGTTTGGAGGGCGTTGTAGCTAGTGTAATTATTGGGATAACGAGACAACATCAGCTTCCAAAGTGAAGACCGCTATGTTGCTGTGTATCATCCTAACTAGCGCCGCGTTGTTATGAGCAGTCGTATCACTTAATATCAGGTGAAGGCAACACTCGTCTTGTCGTTTCGTTAAAAAAAACACTTTCTTGTCTTCTTGAAGACCTGTGGATTAACTTTATGTTTAAATTACTTATTTAGCATTCAAATTTTTAACATTATAAAGGAAGATACACCATACTCGTGTAATCCGGTTCTTCAGCTCCAACTCTCCGTTTCCAACAAATGACAGGTGTTCCAATTAACAAAGTTTCAGTTCTCATGTATGCGGTTGTTAAAGGGAACTTCGCTCTAGGGTTTGTGCGGTTAAATTTAACCGTTCCGATATACCGCGAGGATAACACGGTTAAGTCGCTGCAGACGGACGGCGTTGGTTAAAGTTGTACTTGCACTGCTTTAACACTGTACCATTGGACTATAGACATATAATTGTATTAATTATAAATGGCTTTATGATATACTGAGATTTTTTACAATATGGCGGTCGTTCATCATTCGGTAAGGTATCAACCAGAAGGACCGACCAGATTAAAGACTCGTCCTCTAAATTCTAAACAATCGTAAGAGATGCGCTGGACAGGAACGGGTGGAAGCAGATCGTCCGGTCCAGACAGCAACCTTAGCATTGACCACGATCCTGACATGAGGGAACAACCCTAGAGAGATGGCGGTCGTTGTATATCTATCACTAACATAACTGTATTTGGCTCTTCAAACTGGGGACTTACTTGTTACTAGACCATTGACCCGGTGATGACCCGATGATGAGCAAACCAAAAACAAGATAAAGACTTGGACATACTAGGTATTGGTTTTGGTCTTGTCTGTTCGGTCTTGGCCTTGCGATAAAGCACAAGCTAGACGAAGACCGAATAAACAAAGATCAAGACTAAAATCAAGATCTATTACACCAATTTTACTCATCATTTTTAGGTAAACAATATAAAAGATGGGTGTAAGGGGTCCTGCTCATGGTATATCCTGATAATCAACAAACGAAGCTCTGGCTCCTAGCAACCCGAATTGGGCCAGCGTAGTGAGAAAAGTTCCGAGTTCCCTTGTATCAATCCTTACAGACGACGGTTCCTAGTGCCTGGTGGTACCGGAAGCCATGTACATGTGGAGATCTTTGGAGGAAGCCTATTCTATGTCCAGCAGTGGACTTTCGCCCAATGACGATGAATATGAAAAACCATGCCAATGATAAGAGGAAATATTAAGTCCATATTAACAAAGATGTTTAAGGTTTGTTGTGTTATTTAAGTTATATACTAAATTTTAGATATTTAAGTAAGATTTGAAGGAAGTCAGGAGCAGCAGGGGCTGATGATGAGCAAAATTTTGCAACTGCAAATGGATCAATTAACGAACTGAAAGTTTCTTTACATTCGCTAGAAAGGAGCGGCCGATAGACGAGTTTAATTGGGGAACTTAACGAATTGCAGCGAAACGAAAAACTTTGCGAGTGGTGGGTTAGTTAGACATTTCATCTATTAATTAAAGCCGGAAGTTCATGTAATAATTGACTCAGATTCATTACAGTCTATAATGGGAAGAAGAAATTACCGAAAGTCCTATATAGTTTAGAAAAAAACAAAGGTATAAGGTATAATAGAAAAACAGTATCTGAACTTATAAACAGTAACACACAAAACGAATAAACTAAAACCTTCTTTGGATGAACTAAGTACCTTTTATATGCTTTTACTACATTAATTTTGGAGACAACCAAGCTTAAAGCTGATCTGATGAAGGTCTGACTCCTGCAATTTATGTAGACCATATGAAAATTTAACTAGTCTTCACATTGGATAAAGTAAGCACGCACACTGGTTTACTGGTGGTAGGTCTCTGTTGCCGCAGACTCTAGGTAACTACCGTTAGATAGACTAATTACGCTGCCAAATAGCAGTAAGGAAACATTACAGTGTTCCAGTTTGAAGGGCGCTATAGCTATGAAATTACTGGGGTAATAAAACTCAAGATATGTCTCAAGAGACCAGCGCAATCTGATGCAGTATTACGTTCTAAATAGCGCCTCATTGTTAAAGGCAAACGTATCACTTACTATTAGTTGAACGTTCCGCATGTCTCACCTCTATATGAAATAAAAAAAAAAAAATACTTTTATCTATGATCACTTCGTCGAGTCTGATTTTGTTATTACTCTTTTCCAGCTCATGATAATAACAATGTGATGTTAATTAGGATGTTTACACCACAATGACGGTGTACGGGGTGTACAGTAATTAAATCCACTAGTGACAGCATCATTCGGTCTGTTTGTTAGCAAATCAAAGTAATGATTAGTGTTAATTGAACGCTTTGAATATGTACGTCAAAATTTCACCGGCAAATATTCGATTTACTCGAACACCTAAATACATGTTTATTAACGTTTAACTGACTGTTGATAAAATGGTGATAAACCCACCTTCCGGTGATGGTGAGTGTAACACCAATTCCTACTGCAAAGCTGTAGTTTACAATCACTACTTTCCGTTGTGTACGTATGTCGGTGGATGGGCAGGATTATCATCAAAATCCATATTAAAAACAAACAGGAAGTAACCAAACTATTTGTTTATTACAGAATAAGAACTGTACAAAGCAACAGGCAGAATAACAGTCAGCCTCTCTCACTGACAGTCCGCCATTTTAATACATTACTTGTATTATCGATAGCTAATATAACTATTTTTAATATTAACACAAATATAAATCTCTACGACGCTGTAATTACAAGAACTGTATAAAATTACGATTTATTTAAGCTAAATGTCCTAAATAATTAGTTTAGTCCATA
Organism: Troides aeacus; assembly: GCA_033220335.2. Taxonomy (NCBI): domain Eukaryota; kingdom Metazoa; phylum Arthropoda; class Insecta; order Lepidoptera; family Papilionidae; genus Troides; species Troides aeacus. The sequence goes on from CM067288.1 coordinate 1,609,575, forward strand.
ACAGTATTGATTTTTAGCGGAAATAACTAAGTGTCAACGTAACGGAACTGTCAATTACATGTCTTTTATATTTCACGTTACAAACCCAGTTAAATATAGAAATACACAATAAACTATTGTTATATTAATTTTACTTTAGATGGCAACACTATGGAGCATCTATTTATACTATCCTATAGACCTTTTATATATCCTATATATAGGTATCCTATAAACTAATTAAAAATATTGATGTTATATTAATTAAATGATAGATTAAGTGAAAAATTTTATATTATGGTAACATTGCTTGACCAGCGTGGTAGGATCCCTACAAACGTGGCCATCTTTGGGCGAGACCTATGTCCAGCATTGGAAGTTTATCTGATGATGATGATGATAACTTAATAACTTCATTAAATATATAAGTGACAGAAAAAGTCATCAATCACTAACATATAACTTCGTCAGTAGTTGTTGATGATGTAACTTGGTATAAAGGGAAATAACTTAGACATCAAGGTAAATGAAAACTTGGAGTTTCCATTCGGAAGTGACGCTGTGAAGTGCGTTAAGTGTTAAGTTATATAAACATGGCTTCCTTTAAGTGATTTTTGATTGGATGCGACGGTTACCTGATGGTAAGTGATACGCCTGCACATAGTATACACAGCAGCTCTATGAGCTCGTAGCCTTTAGACGTAAGATGTTGAATCTCATTACCTCAGTAATTACATTGGCTTCAGCGGCTTTCAAACCGGAACACAGTAATATTTGCACACTATCGTTTGATGGTAGAAATAGACGCTTATAAAACTTTCTTAAAATCACTTCTCAGCAGTACAACTATGTTTATATTCAGAATACGGTACGACCGGAAGTTGTTTGTTGAAGTCATGGAATCGACAGCAGGGGTGAATGTCCTGTTGTGATAGCGACGGCGAAGCAGCTCGGCCGAAGTTGCGGGTTCGAAGCGACGGATAAACGTTCAAGTTGAATTTATATCTACATACGATAAACGCTCAACTTCCGTAACGCCCGTCAAGTCGGATTTTAGACGCGTCCAATCGCCTAAGCGCGTTTAACTAATAGTTATCACTTTAACGAGGTCACCGCTCCCCAACCCCTTCAAAAAAGGAGACGTTAATAATTTTAAATAAGAAGCGAAATTTTTTTTTTTAGTCTTACAACTATGGAGAAAAACGACGTTCACCTGATGGTAAGTGATACGCCTGTCTATAGCAACGTAGCGCTAGTTAGGATGATGTACACAACACCACATTGCGCTCGTCGCCTTTTCGCAGAAGATATTATAACCCGTTACTATAATAGCTAGTTGCAGCGGCTTTCAAACCGGAACATAGTGATGTTTGCATACTACTATTTGACGATAGAAGTAGGAGCTGCGGTAGTGATTAGATGGTCTCCGACTACAGAGAGGAGGGGGCTAGGAGCACAATGTGATGCAGTGTACATCATCGTATTATGCTGAGGAGTAACCCTATATCATCAGGAGAGCATTTCAGCTGTCTAAAGGCTTCGTAGGATTTAGAAAAAAAAAAGACATGTACCATTCAAATGTGCATATCTCACACAAAACCATTTCCGCTTTTAACATTATCGTGAAGCCGGATCTAAAACATTGGCGGGAGAAAAAAAAAATTACTCTAATCTGAGCTCACCAGCCTACATTTCCTGGGAGCCGGCATTGCTCAGCACCCGGGGGAATTATCGCATTTATATCGCAACTCGTCGGCTAGATTGTACTGCGGATAGCTACACACGGCTACCAAGGATGGCCAACTAACAACTACAACATTTATTAACAGTAGTACAATCGACAATGTTCATCACGGCCGAGGGGGATTTATTGAGTTAAAAACCCACATAACCATGACTTCCTCCTAGAAGCAGGGTATCTTATAACATGACATTTTCTCCTGATAACAAAAAAAAAAGCGGTATCCTCTGTAACTTAACCCTTGGAGACAGGAGTTATGTTCTAAAAAGTAAAAACAAATTCCTGTTGGAAAATATAACATTTATTGTTTTGTTTTATTCATCTTATACGACTTTTTTATTTATTTGATTCAAGAGTCATCATAGGCTTCTCCGCAGGAACGGCACTTAGCCAGATCATAGGTTATACGCCGATCGCCCTAGTCTCCGGCTAGTAAGAATAGGACTAAGGTAAACCCTGCCTATTGTAGAAGATTGAAAGGATCTAGGAGTTTCTCGGGTCTTACTCAACCTAGGGGCAGATGGTGTCTAAGAGGGTTAGGCTCCTCCTCAGAGACGTGCTAACACAGAGTAGAGAGGCACCGCTGCGTTCTACAAGAGATCCCGGAGCCTCTACTAATGCACTGATGCAGAATATCGAAGGGGTTGTAAGAGTAAGAATTGCAAATAACCCTGACTTCTCAGAAGCAGGGTACATTTCGAAGATTTTCAAGGAATACACTATATTTAAAATTATTGTATATTATTATATATAGCACGTGCGTCACTCGCCGCGTCCGTATGGCGCGGCCGGTACTCAAAGATAAGTACAGAGAAAGAAATTGAAGTAATATCGGCAGTAGTTGCTTGTTCGCGGATAAACATTAACTGCCACACAATCTGCGGGATGAGTTGCGCACTCTACTCTTAAACTCTATTTATTAGAAGACAACCGAAGAAAGGTATGAGACAAGTTTTTTTTCATTATAACCCTTTCCGTGATAAAAAAAATTACTTTAGGAAACTGGAATTTAACTCAATTTCACATGACGTTAAGAAGTAAGTCTCTGTTGCCGGAGACCGTCTAGGTACCACCGCAGTGCCTATTGCAGCCGACAAACAGCACTGTGCAAACATTACTGTGTTCCGGATGAAAGGCGCTGTAGCTAGTATAATTTAGTAATTACATTGAGTCTCGTTACCCTAGTGGGTAACGAGACTCAATGTCTTATGTCTTAGGCGACGAACGCAATGTGGCGTATTGACCATCTTAACTAGCGTCACCTTGCTACAGGCGTATCACCATCCACCATTTTCAGGCCGTGGATCCAGCTTTCAGGCCGTGGATCCGGGTCCACGAGCCCAGTGTCAGATGAGCTGTAAGAGCCGCTGTAGCTTCCAGCCCGCTCAAAAACAAGAATATATAGGTGAACGTGCCACTCGTCTCGTCGCTCAATTACATTTTTTTTTCGGAACTAAAATACAGACGGTTTTATGAAGTGTTTTGTTTTATTCAATGAAACGGCGAGACTAGTCGAACGTTCACTTGATGGTAAGTGATACACCTGCACCAAACAGTGCGGGGCTAGTTCAGATGGTACTTCTTCTCTTTCATGTACTTCAAGACTGAAAGTCGTGCTTGTCTTGAAATGCTCTTAATGACTCTGCTCTCCTAGTATCTCGCATCATTAATGACAAGTTTCATGGGAAGATAGTGCAGTGGTTCCTCCTTGCCTTCTACACCGCAGTGATGTTATACGTTTAGCATGGGTGCCCTGCTGCCAGCGCCCTGCATCCGGACTAAGTGATTTTTCTTTTTTTTTAGATGGTACACACAGGTACAAATTATGCTTGTCGCCTTGACACACAAGATGTTGAGTCTCGTTACGTCAGTAATTACACTTGCTACAGCGCCCTTGAAACTGAAAGACTAATGTTTATCAGCTGCAATAGGTACCTAGTCCAGTCTGGTCTCCGGCAACAGAGAGCTACCAACAGTTAAGTTACTAACACATAGTAATACACTAGTTAAACCCAACACAGTTAATGGCAATATTATATTCATAATATTAGTATTGATGCCAGAAGAAGGGGGTGTAAGACCCGCACAATAACTCAGTGGACCCAGGCCAACCTCACTTGCTCGTGGTGCACGCTGCTAATCAACAAACGAGACTCTGGCTCTAACTAACGAGCATTCGACTATTATAGTGGGAAATTACCCAAATCCCCCCAAAAGAACCCATTGAAACGAAGGCTGCTCGTGCCCGGCGATACCAGAGGCCATGCTGACTGTAAGGTCGCCTATCTTTAGGAGAGGCCTATGTCCAGCAGTGGACGTCTATCGGCTGATGATGATGATATTTTTTGTGATTAATTACACAACCGTTACACTAATATAACAGACGTTTATTAAGTAACAATAGTTAAGTTGGTACGTTCAAGTTTAAAGTTCGCTGGGTGATAATGTGAAGTTTTGTGCTCCCTGTACAATGAACAATGGTACCAGCATCAGTGACGTTGGAAACTTCCCTCAAAGTTTTGTGATAGTTGTTGTATAAAACCTGTTATAATTTTTTTTATTCATTCATTTATCTCTATACAAATTGCTTCAACTTTTAAAGTGCATTATGTATTATTACAATCATCATCATCATTAGCCGATAGACATTCACTGCTGGTCTCCTCCAAAGATAGTCGACCTTTCTTTGTTGTAGCTAGTGAAATTACTGAGTTAACGAGAATTAGTCTCGTAATTGTACTGTAAAAAAATTCTGAATTGTGGATTTATTCACAAAAGTTGTTAAAGTACAAAAAATATATTAAAATGTATTTCTCATCCATTCTCTCCTAGTGATTTAACGTTTTATGTTATAGTAACAAATCCGCAAGCAATAGTTCCAACCGCAATACAGTGATGAAAATTATACATTTTGCTACATTACGAATATATTCAGGGATCATCTCGTCTGACTGCAGGAGAGTGAAGAGTGCTGATTACGAAGGGGTTGATAAGTCACGTACTGTATACACGTCACGTCATATTGACGTGTCTGCGTATCGGCGCCTCTGTAATAATTTTAGCAGTCGCCTTATTTTCCACTGTAATATTTATTTGCTAATATTTTTATGCAGGCGCTGCAATATTTTACAACATACTTTAAATATTTCCTAACTCTTGACTAGAAAGAAATCAAAACTTTATATTATTTTATAATATTAATGAATTAGTCTGTCTGTATGTATCATTATTATTTTTTTAAATAAACAGCAGTTTTTCATGGGAAGCATATGAAAATATTACGGACAGAAACGAAAAGAAACAGTTATTTGATTTTATTAAACACCATAGATTCAGAATAAAAAACTAAAAGGCGATAAATAATAAAAATATATTTACTACTCTGCTTAAAACATAGTATTAAAGTTCCGCATAATCAGGATAAACGAGCCCAAGAAAGCTACCATTAAAGCTATTTTAAAATGTCTGGAGAGTTATGTTCTAATACCAACTAAAAAAAATATTTACTAGTTCCAAAGGCTTAAACTTTTTATTGATTTTTTTCTTTAATTTTTTAACAACTTTTAAAATCTTAAATGTGATATGAAATTTTTACAAGGCAAGCATTTATCTCCATAATACTTACACGATAATTATAATAACAATAGTAATATATGTTTTTGTTAGCAATCTACACAAAAAACATTTATCAATAAAAAAAGACGTTTAACATCTCGACAAACCTTTCACTTCCAGTTTTCTCTTTCACTTCTCGCAGGAAAATCGGCGAATAAGTAGGAATTACTGCAATCGCACTTTACCAAACCAATAATTCCCGATTTTCAGGGCCGCCCTCCCCCAGCTCCCATGGGCGCCGGAGCAGTTCACATCGCATCCCTTTAGCTAAATTGCTCCAAGTACACACAGCTCGGTAGGATTTTTAACTGACGACAAACAGGAAGTCATCAATTCGAAATTTAACTTGAGTTTTTTTTTAATCTATCTATATAAATAATATGTATCATAGATTTCTACCTATGTAGAGACTCATCAATATATTTCTGTAACAATGCCTGGAGACTTGAAATTTGGTAGGAATATTTCTTTTTACGGATACGGAACGGTTTTTATGGATTGTTTTTATCAAAGGGAGTTACAGGGGTTTTAATAACGGGAGAGGAGCAGTTGCTTCCGGGCGAGAATATTTTTGACAAATTTCAAGTCTAAATTTCAAAAACTGAGAATATTGTTTTCTTATCAATTTAAATTTCATTATATTTTGTTGCTTTGTAACGAACGTTAAGTTATTGGTATAAATATTACTGATTTAAGTTATAAAATTAAGTATATATTTATCCATGAAAAATACTTCATTATTGCAATTATTTAATTTATGAAGTTTTTTACTCTTTACTAAAGATACACTTATTCATGACATAACTGTAGTATTAGAGTGTTGTACTTAAATTTAAAAGTATGAGTAAATAGCTTACTATAGAGATAGGTGTTTAGCAAAATCCTAGTAACAATGATGTTAAATGTAGAAGTCGAGCTTAAAAACATTTGGAATTTCCAGCATATTAAAGTAAAAAGATGCCCACAGGTACACGTAGATCTTAAGCTTTGAAAATCAGTTGTATAGAATGCTGCTTATGCCTTATACTCTTGAACTATCAATTTTTACATAAAAACCGAAGTACTTGCGCAAATGTTACAATTTTTACAACAATCCGCTTATTAAAGCCACTTTTTGGACCACCTGGGGCCCGCCGCGACCTCACGGAAGTAAAGTGCCGTTACAATGTAACCTCATCCGTGAGGTAACTTTGTTAATTAGGTGCTCGCTAATTTTTAGCCGGCGCGAATGCAGCGTACGCCTCCCCACTCATTGCTCCTAAAATATAAAGTTTATATTATATTGATTTAACTACTTTAACAATAAACATAAGTACTCATTATTTATAAATTAAAAATATGTAATACATATATATAAAAACACATATACAGGGAGAAAGGTAATAGATGTAAAAGATCTGGAGGAGCTAAAGTATAGCTCTATATGGAATACCCCATACAAAAACAATAGCGCTGGAGTCATTAATTTGTTAAATATATTTCAAATAACTGCTGCATTTCTAGGAAAAAATCGATGATTGTATTTCTTATTTATTTCTACACAAATTGTAATAATTATTGTTTTATTAAATTAAATCAATAATCATCACTTACATTTTCTTTTAATCTTAAAAGAAAATTTTATTTATAAAAAATACGTATAAATCACATTAATAAGTACAACCGACAAGGTAAAGGGTGTCTGGCGGCAGATTTATATTTTAAAAAACGAATATCTCAATAAGTTATAAACAGTGCGGGGTGGTGGGGAAGGTGGTGTCATTAGAATCACCGATCGTGCGGATTTCTTAGTCACGATGTCGCAGTGGTCGGGTGAGCATCGCGCGTTCGCTATTGAAGCATTTTCCAAGAGTAACGATTCTTACGTACTCGCTCGCCGACAGTTTTGTTCACATTTCAGTATTCGACGGATAGGCGATGGGGCCGAGTGTGAATTTAATTCGTTCGTGGGTGGAGAGGTTCCGCGCAACTGCTTCGGCTATGAACACACCACGGCCAGAACCTAGTCGATCGTCAAGGACCCCCGAATCCCCCCATAATAAAGTACGTAAAGATTCTAAAATTAAAAAAAACCACGTATATAAACCACATAACATGAATTATCAAACTGTACACACGTAAAGGTAGACGTTGCGCCGGCCATTAATTTGTTTATTTTGTGTTTTTTTTTCCTCGCAGTTAACTTTTGTCGTAGTAAACTTTTCCTCTCAGTAAACTTTTCCTAGCAGTAAACTTTTCCTAGTAGTAAACTTTTCCTCTCAGTAAACTTTTCCTAGCAGTAATCTTTTCCTAGTAGTAAACTTTTCCTCTCAGTAAACTTTTCCTAGCAGTAAACTTTTCCTAGTAGTAAACTTTTCCTCTCAGTAAACTTTTCCTAGCAGTAATCTTTTCCTAGTAGTAAACTTTTCCTCTCAGTAAACTTTTCCTAGCAGTAAACTTTTCCTAGTAGTAAACTTTTCCTCTCAGTAAACTATTCCTAGCAGTAAACTTTTCCTATTAGTAAACTTTTCCTCTCAGTAAACTTTTCCTAGCAGTAAACTTTTCCTAGTAGTAAACTTTTCCTCTCAGTAAACTTTTCCTAGTAGTAAACATTTCCTCTCAGTAAACTTTTCCTAGCAGTAAACTTTTCCTAGTAGTAAACTTTTCCTCTCAGTAAACTTTTCCTAGTAGTAAACTTTTCCTCTCAGTAAACTTTTCCTGGCAGTAAACTTTTCCTCACAGTAAGCTTTTCCTAGCAGTAAACTTTTCCTACCAGTAAGCTTTTCCTCCTAGTAAACTTTTCTTAGCAGTAAACTTTTCCTCTCAGTAAACTTTTCCTGGCAGTAAACTTGTCCATGCAGTAAACTTTTCCTGACAGTAAACTTTTCTTAGTAGTAAACTTTTCCTGTCAGTAAACATTTTACCTCGCAGTAAACTTTTCCTGGCAGTAAACTTTTCCAAGCAGTATACTTTTCCTCTAAGTAAACTTTTCCTGACAGTAAACTTTTCCTAGCAGTAAACTTTTCCTGGCAGTAAACTTTTCCTCACAGTAAGCTTTTCTTTGCTGTAAACTTTTCCTACCAGTAAGCTTTTCCTCCTAGTAAACTTTTCTTAGCAGTAAACTTTTCCTCTAAGTAAACTTTTCCTGGCAGTAAACTTGTCCATGCAGTAAACTTTTCCTGACAGTAAACTTTTCTTAGTAGTAAACTTTTCCTCTCAGTAAACATTTTACCTCGCAGTAAACTTTTCCTGGCAGTAAACTTTTCCTAGCAGTAAACTTTTCTTGATAATAAACTTTTCCTCTCAGTAAACTTTTCTTAGTAGTAAACTTTTCCTCTCAGTAAACATTTAACCTCGCAGTAAACTTTTCCTGGCAGTAAACTTTTCCTAGTAGTAAACTTTTCTTGATAATAAACTTTTCCTATTAGTAAACTTTTCCTCTTAGTAAACTTTTCCTCTTAGTAAACTTTTCCTATTAGTAAACTTTTCCTCTTAGTAAACTTTTCTGACAGTAATGTTTTCCTGGCAGTAAACTTTTCCTAGTAGTAAACTTTTCTTGATAATAAACTTTTCCTATTAGTAAACTTTTCCTGACAGTAATGTTTTCCTGGCAGTAAACTTTTCCTAGTAGTAAACTTTTCCTGATAATAAACTTTTCCTCTTAGTAAACTTTTCCTGACAGTAATGTTTTCCTGGCAGTAAACTTTTCCTAGTAGTAAACTTTTCTTGATAATAAACTTTTCCTATTAGTAAACTTTTCCTCTTAGTAAACTTTTCCTCTTAGTAAACTTTTCCTGACAGTAATGTTTTCCTGGCAGTAAACTTTTCCTAGTAGTAAACTTTTCTTGATAATAAACTTTTCCTCTCAGTAAACTTTTCCTGGCAGTAAACTTTTCTTAGTAGTAAACATTTCCTCTCAGTAAACTTTTCCTAGTAGTAAACTTTTCCTAGTAGTAAGCTTTTCCTCTTAGTAAACTTTTCCTGGCAGTAAGCTTTTCCTAGCAGTAAACTTTTCCTCTTAGTAAACTTTTCCTCTTTGTAAACTTTTCCTGGCAGTAAACTTTTCCTAGTAATAAACTTTTCCTCTTAGTAAACTTTTCCTGACAGTAAACTTTTCCTAGTAGTAAACTTTTCCTGATAATAAACTTTTCCTCGCAGTAAACTTTTCCTAGCAATAAACTTTTCCTCTCAGTAAACATTTTACCTCGCAGTAAACTTTTCCTGGCAGTAAACTTTTCCAAGCAGTAAACTTTTCCTCTTAGTAAACTTTTCCTGACAGTAAACTTTTCGTAGTAGTAAACTTTTCCTGACAGTAAACTTTTCTTACTAATAAACTTTTCCTCTTAGTAAACTTTTCCTGACAGTAAACTTTTCCTAGCAGTAAACTTTTCGTGGCAGTAAACTTTTCCTCACAGTAAGCTTTTCTTCGCTGTAAACTTTTCCTACCAGTAAGCTTTTCCTCCTAGTAAACTTTTCTTAGCAGTAAACTTTTCCTGGCAGTAAACTTGTTCATGCAGTAAACTTTTCTTAGTAGTAAACTTTTCCTCTCAGTAAACATTTTAAATCGCAGTAAACTTTTCCTGGCAGTAAACTTTTCCAAGCAGTAAACTTTTCCTCTTAGTAAACTTTTCCTGACAGTAAACTTTTCGTAGTAGTAAACTTTTCCTGACAGTAAACTTTTCCTCTAAGTAAACTTTTCCTGGCAGTAAACTTTTCCTAGTAGTAAACTTTTCCTCTTAGTAAACTTTTCCTAGCAGTAAACTTTTCCTAGCAGTAAACTTTTCCTCTTAGTAAACTTTTCCTAGTAGTAAACTTTTCCTGATAATAAACTTTTCCTCGCAGTAAACTTTTCCTGACAGTAATGTTTTCCTGGCAGTAAACTTTTCCTGACAGTAAACTTTTCTTGATAATAAACTTTTACTCTCAGTAGACTTTTCCTGGCAGTAAACTTTTCCTAGCAGTAAACTTTTCCTGAAAGTAAACTTTTCCTAGCAGTAAACTTTTCCTCTAAGTAAACTTTTCCTCTTAGTAAACTTTTCCTAGTAGTAACCTTTTCCTCGCAGTAAACTTTTCCTGGCAGTAAACTTTTCCTAGCAGTAAACTTTTCCTCTTAGTAAACTTTTCCTGAAAGTAAACTTTTCCTAGCAGTAAACTTTTCCTCTAAGTAAACTTTTCCTCTTAGTAAACTTTTCCTAGTAGTAACCTTTTCCTCGCAGTAAACTTTTCCTGGCAGTAAACTTTTCCTAGCAATAAACTTTTCCTCTTAGTAAACTTTACCTAGTAGTAACCTTTTCCTCTTAGTAAACTTTTCCTAGCAATAAACTTTTCCTAGCAGTAAACTTTTCCTACTAGTAAGCTTTTCCTCCTAGTAAACTTTTCTTTGCAATAAACTATTCCTCTCAGTAAACTTTTCCTGGCAGTAAACTTTTCCTGGCAGTAAACTTGTCCATGCAGTAAATTTTTCCTGACAGTAAACTTTTCCTCTCAGTAAACATTTTATCTCGCAGTAAACTTTTCCTGGCAGTAAACTTTTCCAAGCAGTAAACTTTTCCTCTTAGTAAACTTTTCCTGACAGTAAACTTTTCGTAGTAGTAAACTTTTCTTGATAATAAACTTTTCCTCTCAGTAGACTTTTCCTGGCAGTAAACTTTTCCTAGCAGTAAACTTTTCCTCTTAGTAAACTTTTCCTGACAGTAAACTTTTCCTAGCAGTAAACTTTTCCTCTTTGTAAACTTTTCCTGGCAGTAAACTTTTCCTAGTAGTAAACTTTTCCTACTAGTAAGCTTTTCCTCCTAGTAAACTTTTCCTAGTAGTAAACTTTTCTTCTTAGTAAACTTTTCCTGACAGTAAACTTTTCTTAGCAGTAAACTTTTCCTGGCAGAAAACTTTTCCTGGCAGTAAACTTTTCCACACAGTAAGCTTTTCTTCGCTGTAAACTTTTCCTAGCAGTAAACTTTTCTTACCAGTAAGCTTTTCCTCCTAGTAAACTTTTCTTAGCAGTAAACTTTTCCTCTCAGTAAACTTTTCCTATCAGTAAACTTTTCCTGGCAGTAAACTTGTCCATGCAGTAAACTTTTCCTGACAGTAAACTTTTCGTAGTAGTAAACTTTTTTTGATAATAAACTTTTACTCTCAGTAGACTTTTCCTGGCCGTAAACTTTTCCTAGCAGTAAACTTTTCCTGAAAGTAAACTTTTCCTAGCAGTAAACTTTTCCTCTAAGTAAACTTTTCCTCTTAGTAAACTTTTCCTAGTAGTAACCTTTTCCTCGCAGTAAACTTTTCCTGGCAGTAAACTTTTCCTAGCAGTAAACTTTTCCTGATAATAAACTTTTCCTAGCAATAAACTTTTCCTCTTAGTAAACTTTACCTAGTAGTAACCTTTTCCTCTTAGTAAACTTTTCCTAGCAATAAACTTTTCCTAGCAGTAAACTTTTCCTACTAGTAAGCTTTTCCTCCTAGTAAACTTTTCTTTGCAGTAAACTATTCCTCTCAGTAAACTTTTCCTGGCAGTAAACATTTCCTGGCAGTAAACTTGTCCATGCAATAAATTTTTCCTGACAGTAAACTTTTCGTAGTAGTAAACTTTTCCTCTCAGTAAACATTTTACCTCGCAGTAAACTTTTCCTGGCAGTAAACTTTTCCAAGCAGTAAACTTTTCCTCTTAGTAAACTTTTCCTGACAGTAAACTTTTCGTAGTAGTAAACTTTTCTTGATAATAAACTTTTCCTCTCAGTAGACTTTTCCTGGCAGTAAACTTTTCCTAGCAGTAAACTTTTCCTCTTAGTAAACTTTTCCTGACAGTAAACTTTTCCTAGCAGTAAACTTTTCCTCTTTGTAAACTTTTCCTGGCAGTAAACTTTTCCTAGTAGTAAACTTTTCCTCTTAGTAAACTTTTCCTGGCAGTAAACTTTTCCTAGCAGTAAACTTTTCCTCTTAGTAAACTTTTCCTCTTTGTAAACTTTTCCTGGCAGTAAACTTTTCCTAGTAATAAACTTTTCCTCTTAGTAAACTTTTCCTGACAGTAAACTTTTCCTAGTAGTAAACTTTTCCTGATAATAAACTTTTCCTCGCAGTAAACTTTTCCTAGCAATAAACTTTTCCTCTCAGTAAACATTTTACCTCGCAGTAAACTTTTCCTGGCAGTAAACTTTTCCAAGCAGTAAACTTTTCCTCTTAGTAAACTTTTCCTGACAGTAAACTTTTCGTAGTAGTAAACTTTTCCTGACAGTAAACTTTTCTTACTAGTAAACTTTTCCTCTTAGTAAACTTTTCCTGACAGTAAACTTTTCCTAGCAGTAAACTTTTCCTAGTAGTAAACTTTTCCTGATAATAAACTTTTCCTCTTAGTAAACTTTTCCTGACAGTAATGTTTTCCTGGCAGTAAACTTTTCCTAGTAGTAAACTTTTCTTGATAATAAACTTTTCCTATTAGTAAACTTTTCCTCTTAGTAAACTTTTCCTCTTAGTAAACTTTTCCTGACAGTAATGTTTTCCTGGCAGTAAACTTTTCCTAGTAGTAAACTTTTCTTGATAATAAACTTTTCCTCTCAGTAAACTTTTCCTGGCAGTAAACTTTTCTTAGTAGTAAACATTTCCTCTCAGTAAACTTTTCCTAGTAGTAAACTTTTCCTAGTAGTAAGCTTTTCCTCTTAGTAAACTTTTCCTGGCAGTAAGCTTTTCCTAGCAGTAAACTTTTCCTCTTAGTAAACTTTTCCTCTTTGTAAACTTTTCCTGGCAGTAAACTTTTCCTAGTAATAAACTTTTCCTCTTAGTAAACTTTTCCTGACAGTAAACTTTTCCTAGTAGTAAACTTTTCCTGATAATAAACTTTTCCTCGCAGTAAACTTTTCCTAGCAATAAACTTTTCCTCTCAGTAAACATTTTACCTCGCAGTAAACTTTTCCTGGCAGTAAACTTTTCCAAGCAGTAAACTTTTCCTCTTAGTAAACTTTTCCTGACAGTAAACTTTTCGTAGTAGTAAACTTTTCCTGACAGTAAACTTTTCTTACTAATAAACTTTTCCTCTTAGTAAACTTTTCCTGACAGTAAACTTTTCCTAGCAGTAAACTTTTCGTGGCAGTAAACTTTTCCTCACAGTAAGCTTTTCTTCGCTGTAAACTTTTCCTACCAGTAAGCTTTTCCTCCTAGTAAACTTTTCTTAGCAGTAAACTTTTCCTGGCAGTAAACTTGTTCATGCAGTAAACTTTTCTTAGTAGTAAACTTTTCCTCTCAGTAAACATTTTAAATCGCAGTAAACTTTTCCTGGCAGTAAACTTTTCCAAGCAGTAAACTTTTCCTCTTAGTAAACTTTTCCTGACAGTAAACTTTTCGTAGTAGTAAACTTTTCCTGACAGTAAACTTTTCCTCTAAGTAAACTTTTCCTGGCAGTAAACTTTTCCTAGTAGTAAACTTTTCCTCTTAGTAAACTTTTCCTAGCAGTAAACTTTTCCTCTTAGTAAACTTTTCCTAGTAGTAAACTTTTCCTGATAATAAACTTTTCCTCGCAGTAAACTTTTCCTGACAGTAATGTTTTCCTGGCAGTAAACTTTTCCTGACAGTAAACTTTTCTTGATAATAAACTTTTACTCTCAGTAGACTTTTCCTGGCAGTAAACTTTTCCTAGCAGTAAACTTTTCCTGAAAGTAAACTTTTCCTAGCAGTAAACTTTTCCTCTAAGTAAACTTTTCCTCTTAGTAAACTTTTCCTAGTAGTAACCTTTTCCTCGCAGTAAACTTTTCCTGGCAGTAAACTTTTCCTAGCAGTAAACTTTTCCTCTTAGTAAACTTTTCCTGAAAGTAAACTTTTCCTAGCAGTAAACTTTTCCTCTAAGTAAACTTTTCCTCTTAGTAAACTTTTCCTAGTAGTAACCTTTTCCTCGCAGTAAACTTTTCCTGGCAGTAAACTTTTCCTAGCAATAAACTTTTCCTCTTAGTAAACTTTACCTAGTAGTAACCTTTTCCTCTTAGTAAACTTTTCCTAGCAATAAACTTTTCCTAGCAGTAAACTTTTCCTACTAGTAAGCTTTTCCTCCTAGTAAACTTTTCTTTGCAATAAACTATTCCTCTCAGTAAACTTTTCCTGGCAGTAAACTTTTCCTGGCAGTAAACTTGTCCATGCAGTAAATTTTTCCTGACAGTAAACTTTTCCTCTCAGTAAACATTTTATCTCGCAGTAAACTTTTCCTGGCAGTAAACTTTTCCAAGCAGTAAACTTTTCCTCTTAGTAAACTTTTCCTGACAGTAAACTTTTCGTAGTAGTAAACTTTTCTTGATAATAAACTTTTCCTCTCAGTAGACTTTTCCTGGCAGTAAACTTTTCCTAGCAGTAAACTTTTCCTCTTAGTAAACTTTTCCTGACAGTAAACTTTTCCTAGCAGTAAACTTTTCCTCTTTGTAAACTTTTCCTGGCAGTAAACTTTTCCTAGTAGTAAACTTTTCCTACTAGTAAGCTTTTCCTCCTAGTAAACTTTTCCTAGTAGTAAACTTTTCTTCTTAGTAAACTTTTCCTGACAGTAAACTTTTCTTAGCAGTAAACTTTTCCTGGCAGAAAACTTTTCCTGGCAGTAAACTTTTCCACACAGTAAGCTTTTCTTCGCTGTAAACTTTTCCTAGCAGTAAACTTTTCCTACCAGTAAGCTTTTCCTCCTAGTAAACTTTTCTTAGCAGTAAACTTTTCCTCTCAGTAAACTTTTCCTATCAGTAAACTTTTCCTGGCAGTAAACTTGTCCATGCAGTAAACTTTTCCTGAAAGTAAACTTTTCCTAGCAGTAAACTTTTCCTCTAAGTAAACTTTTCCTCTTAGTAAACTTTTCCTAGTAGTAACCTTTTCCTCGCAGTAAACTTTTCCTGGCAGTAAACTTTTCCTAGCAGTAAACTTTTCCTGATAATAAACTTTTCCTAGCAATAAACTTTTCCTCTTAGTAAACTTTACCTAGTAGTAACCTTTTCCTCTTAGTAAACTTTTCCTAGCAATAAACTTTTCCTAGCAGTAAACTTTTCCTACTAGTAAGCTTTTCCTCCTAGTAAACTTTTCTTTGCAGTAAACTATTCCTCTCAGTAAACTTTTCCTGGCAGTAAACTTTTCCTGGCAGTAAACTTGTCCATGCAATAAATTTTTCCTGACAGTAAACTTTTCGTAGTAGTAAACTTTTCCTCTTAGTAAACATTTTACCTCGCAGTAAACTTTTCCTGGCAGTAAACTTTTCCAAGCAGTAAACTTTTCCTCTTAGTAAACTTTTCCTGACAGTAAACTTTTCGTAGTAGTAAACTTTTCTTGATAATAAACTTTTCCTCTCAGTAGACTTTTCCTGGCAGTAAACTTTTCCTAGCAGTAAACTTTTCCTCTTAGTAAACTTTTCCTGACAGTAAACTTTTCCTAGCAGTAAACTTTTCCTCTTTGTAAACTTTTCCTGGCAGTAAACTTTTCCTAGTAGTAAACTTTTCCTCTTAGTAAACTTTTCCTGGCAGTAAACTTTTCCTAGCAGTAAACTTTTCCTCTTAGTAAACTTTTCCTCTTTGTAAACTTTTCCTGGCAGTAAACTTTTCCTAGTAATAAACTTTTCCTCTTAGTAAACTTTTCCTGACAGTAAACTTTTCCTAGTAGTAAACTTTTCCTGATAATAAACTTTTCCTCGCAGTAAACTTTTCCTAGCAATAAACTTTTCCTCTCAGTAAACATTTTACCTCGCAGTAAACTTTTCCTGGCAGTAAACTTTTCCAAGCAGTAAACTTTTCCTCTTAGTAAACTTTTCCTGACAGTAAACTTTTCGTAGTAGTAAACTTTTCCTGACAGTAAACTTTTCTTACTAGTAAACTTTTCCTCTTAGTAAACTTTTCCTGACAGTAAACTTTTCCTAGCAGTAAACTTTTCCTGGCAGTAAACTTTTCCTCACAGTAAGCTTTTCTTCGCTGTAAACTTTTCCTACCAGTAAGCTTTTCCTCCTAGTAAACTTTTCTTAGCCGTAAACTTTTCCTGGCAGTAAACTTGTTCATGCAGTAAACTTTTCTTAGTAGTAAACATTTCCTCTCAGTAAACATTTTAAATCGCAGTAAACTTTTCCTGGCAGTAAACTTTTCCAAGCAGTAAACTTTTCCTCTTAGTAAACTTTTCCTGACAGTAAACTTTTCGTAGTAGTAAACTTTTCCTGACAGTAAACTTTTCCTCTAAGTAAACTTTTCCTGGCAGTAAACTTTTCCTAGTAGTAAACTTTTCCTCTTAGTAAACTTTTCCTGGCAGTAAACTTTTCCTAGCAGTAAACTTTTCTTCTTAGTAAACTTTTCCTAGTAGTAAACTTTTCCTGATAATAAACTTTTCCTCGCAGTAAACTTTTCCTGACAGTAATGTTTTCCTGGCAGTAAACTTTTCCTAGTAGTAAACTTTTCTTGATAATAAACTTTTCCTATTAGTAAAATTTTCCTCTTAGTAAACTTTTCCTCTTAGTAAACTTTTCCTGACAGTAATGTTTTCCTGGCAGTAAACCTTTCCTAGTAGTAAACTTTTCTTGATAATAAACTTTTCCTCTCAGTAAACTTTTCCTGGCAGTAAACTTTTCCTGACAGTAAACTTTCCTTAGTAGTAAACATTTCCTCTCAGTAAACTTTTCCTAGTAGTAAACTTTTCCTAGTAGTAAACTCTTCCTCTTAGTAAACTTTTCCTGACAGTAAACTTTTCTTAGCAGTAAACTTTTCCTGGCAGAAAACTTTTCCTGGCAGTAAACTTTTCCACACAGTAAGCTTTTCTTCGCTGTAAACTTTTCCTAGCAGTAAACTTTTCCTACCAGTAAGCTTTTCCTCCTAGTAAACTTTTCTTAGCAGTAAACTTTTTCTCTCAGTAAACTTTTCCTGGCAGTAAACTTTTCCTGGCAGTAAACTTGTCCATGCAGTAAACTTTTCCTGACAGTAAACTTTTCGTAGTAGTAAACTTTTCTTGAAAATAAACTTTTACTCTCAGTAGACTTTTCCTGGCAGTAAACTTTTCCTAGCAGTAAACTTTTCCTGAAAGTAAACTTTTCCTAGCAGTAAACTTTTCCTCTAAGTAAACTTTTCCTGGCAGTAAACTTTTCTTACTAGTAAACTTTTCCTCTTAGTAAACTTTTCCTGACAGTAAACTTTTCCTAGCAGTAAACTTTTCCTGGCAGTAAACTTTTCGTCACAGTAAGCTTTTCTTCGCTGTAAACTTTTCCTACCAGTAAGCTTTTCCTCCTAGTAAACTTTTCTTAGCCGTAAACTTTTCCTGGCAGTATACTTGTTCATGCAGTAAACTTTTCTTAGTAGTAAACATTTCCTCTCAGTAAACATTTTAAATCGCAGTAAACTTTTCCTCTTAGTAAACTTTTCCAAGCAGTAAACTTTTCCTGTTAGTAAACTTTTCCTGACAGTAAACTTTTCGTAGTAGTAAACTTTTCCTGACAGTAAACTTTTCCTCTAAGTAAACTTTTCCTGGCAGTAAACTTTTCCTAGTAGTAAACTTTTCCTCTTAGTAAACTTTTCCTGGCAGTAAACTTTTCCTAGCAGTAAACTTTTCCTCTTAGTAAACTTTTCCTAGTAGTAAACTTTTCCTGATAATAAACTTTTCCTTGCAGTAAACTTTTCCTGACAGTAATGTTTTCCTGGCAGTAAACTTTTCCTAGTAGTAAACTTTTCTTGATAATAAACTTTTCCTATTAGTAAAATTTTCCTCTTAGTAAACTTTTCCTCTTAGTAAACTTTTCCTGACAGTAATGTTTTCCTGGCAGTAAACTTTTCCTAGTAGTAAACTTTTCTTGATAATAAATTTTTCCTCTCAGTAAACTTTTCCTAGTAGTAAACTTTTCCTAGTAGTAAACTCTTCCTCTTAGTAAACTTTTCCTGACAGTAAACTTTTCTTAGCAGTAAACTTTTCCTGGCAGAAAACTTTTCCTGGCAGTAAACTTTTCCACACAGTAAGCTTTTCTTCGCTGTAAACTTTTCCTAGCAGTAAACTTTTCCTACCAGTAAGCTTTTCCTCCTAGTAAACTTTTCTTAGCAGTAAACTTTTCCTCTCAGTAAACTTTTCCTGGCAGTAAACTTTTCCTGGCAGTAAACTTGTCCATGCAGTAAACTTTTCCTGACAGTAAACTTTTCGTAGTAGTAAACTTTTCTTGATAATAAACTTTTACTCTCAGTAGACTTTTCCTGGCAGTAAACTTTTCCTAGCAGTAAACTTTTCCTGAAAGTAAACTTTTCCTAGCAGTAAACTTTTCCTCTAAGTAAACTTTTCCTGGCAGTAAACTTTTCCTAGTAGTAAACTTTTCCTCTTAGTAAACTTTTCCTGGCAGTAAACTTTTCCTAGCAGTAAACTTTTCCTCTTAGTAAACTTTTCCTGACAGTAAACTTTTCCTAGTAGTAAACTTTTCCTGATAATAAACTTTTCCTCTCAGTAAACATTTTACCTCGCAGTAAACTTTTCCTGGCAGTAAACTTTTCCTGGCAGTAAACTTTTCGTCACAGTAAGCTTTTCTTCGCTGTAAACTTTTCCTACCAGTAAGCTTTTCCTCCTATTAAACTTTTCTTAGCCGTAAACTTTTCCTGGCAGTAAACTTGTTCATGCAGTAAACTTTTCTTAGTAGTAAACATTTCCTCTCAGTAAACATTTTAAATCGCAGTAAGCTTTTCCTGGCAGTAAACTTTTCCAAGCAGTAAACTTTTCCTCTTAGTAAACTTTTCCTGACAGTAAACTTTTCGTAGTAGTAAACTTTTCCTGACAGTAAACTTTTCCTCTAAGTAAACTTTTCCTGGCAGTAAACTTTTCCTAGTAGTAAACTTTTCCTCTTAGTAAACTTTTCCTGGCAGTAAACTTTTCCTAGCAGTAAACTTTTCCTCTTAGTAAACTTTTCCTAGTAGTAAACTTTTCCTGATAATAAACTTTTCCTTGCAGTAAACTTTTCCTGACAGTAATGTTTTCCTGGCAGTAAACTTTTCCTAGTAGTAAACTTTTCTTGATAATAAACTTTTCCTATTAGTAAAATTTTCCTCTTAGTAAACTTTTCCTCTTAGTAAACTTTTCCTGACAGTAATGTTTTCCTGGCAGTAAACTTTTCCTAGTAGTAAACTTTTCTTGATAATAAACTTTTCCTCTCAGTAAACTTTTCCTAGTAGTAAACTTTTCCTAGTAGTAAACTCTTCCTCTTAGTAAACTTTTCCTGACAGTAAACTTTTCTTAGCAGTAAACTTTTCCTGGCAGAAAACTTTTCCTGGCAGTAAACTTTTCCACACAGTAAGCTTTTCTTCGCTGTAAACTTTTCCTAGCAGTAAACTTTTCCTACCAGTAAGCTTTTCCTCCTAGTAAACTTTTCTTAGCAGTAAACTTTTCCTCTCAGTAAACTTTTCCTGGCAGTAAACTTTTCCTGGCAGTAAACTTGTCCATGCAGTAAACTTTTCCTGACAGTAAACTTTTCGTAGTAGTAAACTTTTCTTGATAATAAACTTTTACTCTCAGTAGACTTTTCCTGGCAGTAAACTTTTCCTAGCAGTAAACTTTTCCTGAAAGTAAACTTTTCCTAGCAGTAAACTTTTCCTCTAAGTAAACTTTTCCTGGCAGTAAACTTTTCCTAGTAGTAAACTTTTCTTCTTAGTAAACTTTTCCTGGCAGTAAACTTTTCCTAGCAGTAAACTTTTCCTCTTAGTAAACTTTTCCTGACAGTAAACTTTTCCTAGTAGTAAACTTTTCCTGATAATAAACTTTTCCTCTCAGTAAACATTTTACCTCGCAGTAAACTTTTCCTGGCAGTAAACTTTTCCAAGCAGTAATTTTTTCCTCTTAGTAAACTTTTCCTGACAGTAAACTTTTCCTAGTAGTAAACTTATCCTGATAATAAACTTTTCCTAGCAATAAACTTTTCCTCTTAGTAAACTTTTCCATGTAGTAAACTTTTCCTCTTAGTAAACTTTTCCTGACAGTAAACTTTTCCTAGCAGTAAACTTTTCCTAGCAGTAAACTTTTCCTACTAGTAAGCTTTTCCTCCTAGTAAACTTTTCTTAGCAGTAAACTTTTCCTCTCAGTAAACTTTTCCTGGCAGTAAACTTTTCCTAGCAGTAAACTTTTCCTACCAGTAAGCTTTTCCTCCTAGTAAACTTTTCTTAGCAGTAAACTTTTCCTCTCAGTAAACTTTTCCTGGCAGTAAACTTTTCCTGGCAGTAAACTTGTCCATGCAGTAAACTTTTCCTGACAGTAAACTTTTCTTAGTAGTAAACTTTTCCTCTCAGTAAGCATTTTACCTCGCAGTAAACTTTTCCTGGCAGTAAACTTTTCCAAGCAGTAAACTTTTCGTAGAAGTAAACTTTTCTTGATTATAAACTTTTCCTCTCAGTAGACTTTTCCTGGCAGTAAACTTTTCCTAGCAGTAAACTTTTCCTCTTAGTAAACTTTTCCTGGCAGTAAACTTTTCCTAGCAGTAAACTTTTCCTCTTAGTAAACTTTTCCTGGCAGTAAACTTTTCCAAGCAGTAAACTTTTCCTCTTAGTAAACTTTTCCTGACAGTAAACTTTTCGTAGTAGTAAACTTTTCCTGACAGTAAACTTTTCCTCTAAGTAAACTTTTCCTGGCAGTAAACTTTTCCTAGTAGTAAACTTTTCCTCTTAGTAAACTTTTCCTGGCAGTAAACTTTTCCTAGCAGTAAACTTTTCCTCTTAGTAAACTTTTCCTGGCAGTAAGCTTTTCCTAGCAGTAAACTTTTCCTCTTAGTAAACTTTTCCTCTTTGTAAACTTTTCCTGGCAGTAAACTTTTCCTAGTAATAAACTTTTCCTCTTAGTAAACTTTTCCTGACAGTAAACTTTTCCTAGTAGTAAACTTTTCCTGATAATAAACTTTTCCTCGCAGTAAACTTTTCCTAGCAATAAACTTTTCCTCTCAGTAAACATTTTACCTCGCAGTAAACTTTTCCTGGCAGTAAACTTTTCCAAGCAGTAAACTTTTCCTCTTAGTAAACTTTTCCTGACAGTAAACTTTTCGTAGTAGTAAACTTTTCCTGACAGTAAACTTTTCTTACTAATAAACTTTTCCTCTTAGTAAACTTTTCCTGACAGTAAACTTTTCCTAGCAGTAAACTTTTCGTGGCAGTAAACTTTTCCTCACAGTAAGCTTTTCTTCGCTGTAAACTTTTCCTACCAGTAAGCTTTTCCTCCTAGTAAACTTTTCTTAGCAGTAAACTTTTCCTGGCAGTAAACTTGTTCATGCAGTAAACTTTTCTTAGTAGTAAACTTTTCCTCTCAGTAAACATTTTAAATCGCAGTAAACTTTTCCTGGCAGTAAACTTTTCCAAGCAGTAAACTTTTCCTCTTAGTAAACTTTTCCTGACAGTAAACTTTTCGTAGTAGTAAACTTTTCCTGACAGTAAACTTTTCCTCTAAGTAAACTTTTCCTGGCAGTAAACTTTTCCTAGTAGTAAACTTTTCCTCTTAGTAAACTTTTCCTAGCAGTAAACTTTTCCTAGCAGTAAACTTTTCCTCTTAGTAAACTTTTCCTAGTAGTAAACTTTTCCTGATAATAAACTTTTCCTCGCAGTAAACTTTTCCTGACAGTAATGTTTTCCTGGCAGTAAACTTTTCCTGACAGTAAACTTTTCTTGATAATAAACTTTTACTCTCAGTAGACTTTTCCTGGCAGTAAACTTTTCCTAGCAGTAAACTTTTCCTGAAAGTAAACTTTTCCTAGCAGTAAACTTTTCCTCTAAGTAAACTTTTCCTCTTAGTAAACTTTTCCTAGTAGTAACCTTTTCCTCGCAGTAAACTTTTCCTGGCAGTAAACTTTTCCTAGCAGTAAACTTTTCCTCTTAGTAAACTTTTCCTGAAAGTAAACTTTTCCTAGCAGTAAACTTTTCCTCTAAGTAAACTTTTCCTCTTAGTAAACTTTTCCTAGTAGTAACCTTTTCCTCGCAGTAAACTTTTCCTGGCAGTAAACTTTTCCTAGCAATAAACTTTTCCTCTTAGTAAACTTTACCTAGTAGTAACCTTTTCCTCTTAGTAAACTTTTCCTAGCAATAAACTTTTCCTAGCAGTAAACTTTTCCTACTAGTAAGCTTTTCCTCCTAGTAAACTTTTCTTTGCAGTAAACTATTCCTCTCAGTAAACTTTTCCTGGCAGTAAACTTTTCCTGGCAGTAAACTTGTCCATGCAGTAAATTTTTCCTGACAGTAAACTTTTCCTCTCAGTAAACATTTTATCTCGCAGTAAACTTTTCCTGGCAGTAAACTTTTCCAAGCAGTAAACTTTTCCTCTTAGTAAACTTTTCCTGACAGTAAACTTTTCGTAGTAGTAAACTTTTCTTGATAATAAACTTTTCCTCTCAGTAGACTTTTCCTGGCAGTAAACTTTTCCTAGCAGTAAACTTTTCCTCTTAGTAAACTTTTCCTGACAGTAAACTTTTCCTAGCAGTAAACTTTTCCTCTTTGTAAACTTTTCCTGGCAGTAAACTTTTCCTCTTAGTAAACTTTTCCTGACAGTAAACTTTTCCTAGTAGTAAACTTTTCCTGATAATAAACTTTTCCTCGCAGTAAACTTTTCCTAGCAATAAACTTTTCCTCTCAGTAAACATTTTACCTCGCAGTAAACTTTTCCTGGCAGTAAACTTTTCCAAGCAGTAAACTTTTCCTCTTAGTAAACTTTTCTTTGCAGTAAACTATTCCTCTCAGTAAACTTTTCCTGGCAGTAAACTTTTCCTGGCAGTAAACTTGTCCATGCAGTAAATTTTTCCTGACAGTAAACTTTTCCTCTCAGTAAACATTTTATCTCGCAGTAAACTTTTCCTGGCAGTAAACTTTTCCAAGCAGTAAACTTTTCCTCTTAGTAAACTTTTCCTGACAGTAAACTTTTCGTAGTAGTAAACTTTTCTTGATAATAAACTTTTCCTCTCAGTAGACTTTTCCTGGCAGTAAACTTTTCCTAGCAGTAAACTTTTCCTCTTAGTAAACTTTTCCTGACAGTAAACTTTTCCTAGCAGTAAACTTTTCCTCTTTGTAAACTTTTCCTGGCAGTAAACTTTTCCTAGTAGTAAACTTTTCCTACTAGTAAGCTTTTCCTCCTAGTAAACTTTTCCTAGTAGTAAACTTTTCTTCTTAGTAAACTTTTCCTGACAGTAAACTTTTCTTAGCAGTAAACTTTTCCTGGCAGAAAACTTTTCCTGGCAGTAAACTTTTCCACACAGTAAGCTTTTCTTCGCTGTAAACTTTTCCTAGCAGTAAACTTTTCTTACCAGTAAGCTTTTCCTCCTAGTAAACTTTTCTTAGCAGTAAACTTTTCCTCTCAGTAAACTTTTCCTATCAGTAAACTTTTCCTGGCAGTAAACTTGTCCATGCAGTAAACTTTTCCTGACAGTAAACTTTTCGTAGTAGTAAACTTTTTTTGATAATAAACTTTTACTCTCAGTAGACTTTTCCTGGCCGTAAACTTTTCCTAGCAGTAAACTTTTCCTGAAAGTAAACTTTTCCTAGCAGTAAACTTTTCCTCTAAGTAAACTTTTCCTCTTAGTAAACTTTTCCTAGTAGTAACCTTTTCCTCGCAGTAAACTTTTCCTGGCAGTAAACTTTTCCTAGCAGTAAACTTTTCCTGATAATAAACTTTTCCTAGCAATAAACTTTTCCTCTTAGTAAACTTTACCTAGTAGTAACCTTTTCCTCTTAGTAAACTTTTCCTAGCAATAAACTTTTCCTAGCAGTAAACTTTTCCTACTAGTAAGCTTTTCCTCCTAGTAAACTTTTCTTTGCAGTAAACTATTCCTCTCAGTAAACTTTTCCTGGCAGTAAACATTTCCTGGCAGTAAACTTGTCCATGCAATAAATTTTTCCTGACAGTAAACTTTTCGTAGTAGTAAACTTTTCCTCTCAGTAAACATTTTACCTCGCAGTAAACTTTTCCTGGCAGTAAACTTTTCCAAGCAGTAAACTTTTCCTCTTAGTAAACTTTTCCTGACAGTAAACTTTTCGTAGTAGTAAACTTTTCTTGATAATAAACTTTTCCTCTCAGTAGACTTTTCCTGGCAGTAAACTTTTCCTAGCAGTAAACTTTTCCTCTTAGTAAACTTTTCCTGACAGTAAACTTTTCCTAGCAGTAAACTTTTCCTCTTTGTAAACTTTTCCTGGCAGTAAACTTTTCCTAGTAGTAAACTTTTCCTCTTAGTAAACTTTTCCTGGCAGTAAACTTTTCCTAGCAGTAAACTTTTCCTCTTAGTAAACTTTTCCTCTTTGTAAACTTTTCCTGGCAGTAAACTTTTCCTAGTAATAAACTTTTCCTCTTAGTAAACTTTTCCTGACAGTAAACTTTTCCTAGTAGTAAACTTTTCCTGATAATAAACTTTTCCTCGCAGTAAACTTTTCCTAGCAATAAACTTTTCCTCTCAGTAAACATTTTACCTCGCAG
This sequence comes from Troides aeacus, assembly GCA_033220335.2. Lineage (NCBI taxonomy): Eukaryota > Metazoa > Arthropoda > Insecta > Lepidoptera > Papilionidae > Troides > Troides aeacus. The sequence goes on from CM067288.1 coordinate 1,634,257, forward strand.
TAAACTTTTCCTGGCAGTAAACTTTTCCAAGCAGTAAACTTTTCCTCTTAGTAAACTTTTCCTGACAGTAAACTTTTCGTAGTAGTAAACTTTTCCTGACAGTAAACTTTTCTTACTAGTAAACTTTTCCTCTTAGTAAACTTTTCCTGACAGTAAACTTTTCCTAGCAGTAAACTTTTCCTAGTAGTAAACTTTTCCTGATAATAAACTTTTCCTCTTAGTAAACTTTTCCTGACAGTAATGTTTTCCTGGCAGTAAACTTTTCCTAGTAGTAAACTTTTCTTGATAATAAACTTTTCCTATTAGTAAACTTTTCCTCTTAGTAAACTTTTCCTAGTAGTAAACTTTTCTTGATAATAAACTTTTCCTATTAGTAAACTTTTCCTCTTAGTAAACTTTTCCTCTTAGTAAACTTTTCCTGACAGTAATGTTTTCCTGGCAGTAAACTTTTCTTAGTAGTAAACATTTCCTCTCAGTAAACTTTTCCTAGTAGTAAACTTTTCCTAGTAGTAAGCTTTTCCTCTTAGTAAACTTTTCCTGGCAGTAAGCTTTTCCTAGCAGTAAACTTTTCCTCTTAGTAAACTTTTCCTCTTTGTAAACTTTTCCTGGCAGTAAACTTTTCCTAGTAATAAACTTTTCCTCTTAGTAAACTTTTCCTGACAGTAAACTTTTCCTAGTAGTAAACTTTTCCTGATAATAAACTTTTCCTCGCAGTAAACTTTTCCTAGCAATAAACTTTTCCTCTCAGTAAACATTTTACCTCGCAGTAAACTTTTCCTGGCAGTAAACTTTTCCAAGCAGTAAACTTTTCCTCTTAGTAAACTTTTCCTGACAGTAAACTTTTCGTAGTAGTAAACTTTTCCTGACAGTAAACTTTTCTTACTAATAAACTTTTCCTCTTAGTAAACTTTTCCTGACAGTAAACTTTTCCTAGCAGTAAACTTTTCGTGGCAGTAAACTTTTCCTCACAGTAAGCTTTTCTTCGCTGTAAACTTTTCCTACCAGTAAGCTTTTCCTCCTAGTAAACTTTTCTTAGCAGTAAACTTTTCCTGGCAGTAAACTTGTTCATGCAGTAAACTTTTCTTAGTAGTAAACTTTTCCTCTCAGTAAACATTTTAAATCGCAGTAAACTTTTCCTGGCAGTAAACTTTTCCAAGCAGTAAACTTTTCCTCTTAGTAAACTTTTCCTGACAGTAAACTTTTCGTAGTAGTAAACTTTTCCTGACAGTAAACTTTTCCTCTAAGTAAACTTTTCCTGGCAGTAAACTTTTCCTAGTAGTAAACTTTTCCTCTTAGTAAACTTTTCCTAGCAGTAAACTTTTCCTAGCAGTAAACTTTTCCTCTTAGTAAACTTTTCCTAGTAGTAAACTTTTCCTGATAATAAACTTTTCCTCGCAGTAAACTTTTCCTGACAGTAATGTTTTCCTGGCAGTAAACTTTTCCTGACAGTAAACTTTTCTTGATAATAAACTTTTACTCTCAGTAGACTTTTCCTGGCAGTAAACTTTTCCTAGCAGTAAACTTTTCCTGAAAGTAAACTTTTCCTAGCAGTAAACTTTTCCTCTAAGTAAACTTTTCCTCTTAGTAAACTTTTCCTAGTAGTAACCTTTTCCTCGCAGTAAACTTTTCCTGGCAGTAAACTTTTCCTAGCAGTAAACTTTTCCTCTTAGTAAACTTTTCCTGAAAGTAAACTTTTCCTAGCAGTAAACTTTTCCTCTAAGTAAACTTTTCCTCTTAGTAAACTTTTCCTAGTAGTAACCTTTTCCTCGCAGTAAACTTTTCCTGGCAGTAAACTTTTCCTAGCAATAAACTTTTCCTCTTAGTAAACTTTACCTAGTAGTAACCTTTTCCTCTTAGTAAACTTTTCCTAGCAATAAACTTTTCCTAGCAGTAAACTTTTCCTACTAGTAAGCTTTTCCTCCTAGTAAACTTTTCTTTGCAATAAACTATTCCTCTCAGTAAACTTTTCCTGGCAGTAAACTTTTCCTGGCAGTAAACTTGTCCATGCAGTAAATTTTTCCTGACAGTAAACTTTTCCTCTCAGTAAACATTTTATCTCGCAGTAAACTTTTCCTGGCAGTAAACTTTTCCAAGCAGTAAACTTTTCCTCTTAGTAAACTTTTCCTGACAGTAAACTTTTCGTAGTAGTAAACTTTTCTTGATAATAAACTTTTCCTCTCAGTAGACTTTTCCTGGCAGTAAACTTTTCCTAGCAGTAAACTTTTCCTAGCAGTAAACTTTTCCTACTAGTAAGCTTTTCCTCCTAGTAAACTTTTCTTAGCAGTAAACTTTTCCTCTCAGTAAACTTTTCCTGGCAGTAAACTTTTCCTAGCAGTAAACTTTTCCTACCAGTAAGCTTTTCCTCCTAGTAAACTTTTCTTAGCAGTAAACTTTTCCTCTCAGTAAACTTTTCCTGGCAGTAAACTTTTCCTGGCAGTAAACTTGTCCATGCAGTAAACTTTTCCTGACAGTAAACTTTTCTTAGTAGTAAACTTTTCCTCTCAGTAAGCATTTTACCTCGCAGTAAACTTTTCCTGGCAGTAAACTTTTCCAAGCAGTAAACTTTTCGTAGAAGTAAACTTTTCTTGATTATAAACTTTTCCTCTCAGTAGACTTTTCCTGGCAGTAAACTTTTCCTAGCAGTAAACTTTTCCTCTTAGTAAACTTTTCCTGGCAGTAAACTTTTCCTAGCAGTAAACTTTTCCTCTTAGTAAACTTTTCCTGGCAGTAAACTTTTCCAAGCAGTAAACTTTTCCTCTTAGTAAACTTTTCCTGACAGTAAACTTTTCGTAGTAGTAAACTTTTCCTGACAGTAAACTTTTCCTCTAAGTAAACTTTTCCTGGCAGTAAACTTTTCCTAGTAGTAAACTTTTCCTCTTAGTAAACTTTTCCTGGCAGTAAACTTTTCCTAGCAGTAAACTTTTCCTCTTAGTAAACTTTTCCTGGCAGTAAGCTTTTCCTAGCAGTAAACTTTTCCTCTTAGTAAACTTTTCCTCTTTGTAAACTTTTCCTGGCAGTAAACTTTTCCTAGTAATAAACTTTTCCTCTTAGTAAACTTTTCCTGACAGTAAACTTTTCCTAGTAGTAAACTTTTCCTGATAATAAACTTTTCCTCGCAGTAAACTTTTCCTAGCAATAAACTTTTCCTCTCAGTAAACATTTTACCTCGCAGTAAACTTTTCCTGGCAGTAAACTTTTCCAAGCAGTAAACTTTTCCTCTTAGTAAACTTTTCCTGACAGTAAACTTTTCGTAGTAGTAAACTTTTCCTGACAGTAAACTTTTCTTACTAATAAACTTTTCCTCTTAGTAAACTTTTCCTGACAGTAAACTTTTCCTAGCAGTAAACTTTTCGTGGCAGTAAACTTTTCCTCACAGTAAGCTTTTCTTCGCTGTAAACTTTTCCTACCAGTAAGCTTTTCCTCCTAGTAAACTTTTCTTAGCAGTAAACTTTTCCTGGCAGTAAACTTGTTCATGCAGTAAACTTTTCTTAGTAGTAAACTTTTCCTCTCAGTAAACATTTTAAATCGCAGTAAACTTTTCCTGGCAGTAAACTTTTCCAAGCAGTAAACTTTTCCTCTTAGTAAACTTTTCCTGACAGTAAACTTTTCGTAGTAGTAAACTTTTCCTGACAGTAAACTTTTCCTCTAAGTAAACTTTTCCTGGCAGTAAACTTTTCCTAGTAGTAAACTTTTCCTCTTAGTAAACTTTTCCTAGCAGTAAACTTTTCCTAGCAGTAAACTTTTCCTCTTAGTAAACTTTTCCTAGTAGTAAACTTTTCCTGATAATAAACTTTTCCTCGCAGTAAACTTTTCCTGACAGTAATGTTTTCCTGGCAGTAAACTTTTCCTGACAGTAAACTTTTCTTGATAATAAACTTTTACTCTCAGTAGACTTTTCCTGGCAGTAAACTTTTCCTAGCAGTAAACTTTTCCTGAAAGTAAACTTTTCCTAGCAGTAAACTTTTCCTCTAAGTAAACTTTTCCTCTTAGTAAACTTTTCCTAGTAGTAACCTTTTCCTCGCAGTAAACTTTTCCTGGCAGTAAACTTTTCCTAGCAGTAAACTTTTCCTCTTAGTAAACTTTTCCTGAAAGTAAACTTTTCCTAGCAGTAAACTTTTCCTCTAAGTAAACTTTTCCTCTTAGTAAACTTTTCCTAGTAGTAACCTTTTCCTCGCAGTAAACTTTTCCTGGCAGTAAACTTTTCCTAGCAATAAACTTTTCCTCTTAGTAAACTTTACCTAGTAGTAACCTTTTCCTCTTAGTAAACTTTTCCTAGCAATAAACTTTTCCTAGCAGTAAACTTTTCCTACTAGTAAGCTTTTCCTCCTAGTAAACTTTTCTTTGCAGTAAACTATTCCTCTCAGTAAACTTTTCCTGGCAGTAAACTTTTCCTGGCAGTAAACTTGTCCATGCAGTAAATTTTTCCTGACAGTAAACTTTTCCTCTCAGTAAACATTTTATCTCGCAGTAAACTTTTCCTGGCAGTAAACTTTTCCAAGCAGTAAACTTTTCCTCTTAGTAAACTTTTCCTGACAGTAAACTTTTCGTAGTAGTAAACTTTTCTTGATAATAAACTTTTCCTCTCAGTAGACTTTTCCTGGCAGTAAACTTTTCCTAGCAGTAAACTTTTCCTCTTAGTAAACTTTTCCTGACAGTAAACTTTTCCTAGCAGTAAACTTTTCCTCTTTGTAAACTTTTCCTGGCAGTAAACTTTTCCTCTTAGTAAACTTTTCCTGACAGTAAACTTTTCCTAGTAGTAAACTTTTCCTGATAATAAACTTTTCCTCGCAGTAAACTTTTCCTAGCAATAAACTTTTCCTCTCAGTAAACATTTTACCTCGCAGTAAACTTTTCCTGGCAGTAAACTTTTCCAAGCAGTAAACTTTTCCTCTTAGTAAACTTTTCTTTGCAGTAAACTATTCCTCTCAGTAAACTTTTCCTGGCAGTAAACTTTTCCTGGCAGTAAACTTGTCCATGCAGTAAATTTTTCCTGACAGTAAACTTTTCCTCTCAGTAAACATTTTATCTCGCAGTAAACTTTTCCTGGCAGTAAACTTTTCCAAGCAGTAAACTTTTCCTCTTAGTAAACTTTTCCTGACAGTAAACTTTTCGTAGTAGTAAACTTTTCTTGATAATAAACTTTTCCTCTCAGTAGACTTTTCCTGGCAGTAAACTTTTCCTAGCAGTAAACTTTTCCTCTTAGTAAACTTTTCCTGACAGTAAACTTTTCCTAGCAGTAAACTTTTCCTCTTTGTAAACTTTTCCTGGCAGTAAACTTTTCCTAGTAGTAAACTTTTCCTACTAGTAAGCTTTTCCTCCTAGTAAACTTTTCCTAGTAGTAAACTTTTCTTCTTAGTAAACTTTTCCTGACAGTAAACTTTTCTTAGCAGTAAACTTTTCCTGGCAGAAAACTTTTCCTGGCAGTAAACTTTTCCACACAGTAAGCTTTTCTTCGCTGTAAACTTTTCCTAGCAGTAAACTTTTCTTACCAGTAAGCTTTTCCTCCTAGTAAACTTTTCTTAGCAGTAAACTTTTCCTCTCAGTAAACTTTTCCTATCAGTAAACTTTTCCTGGCAGTAAACTTGTCCATGCAGTAAACTTTTCCTGACAGTAAACTTTTCGTAGTAGTAAACTTTTTTTGATAATAAACTTTTACTCTCAGTAGACTTTTCCTGGCCGTAAACTTTTCCTAGCAGTAAACTTTTCCTGAAAGTAAACTTTTCCTAGCAGTAAACTTTTCCTCTAAGTAAACTTTTCCTCTTAGTAAACTTTTCCTAGTAGTAACCTTTTCCTCGCAGTAAACTTTTCCTGGCAGTAAACTTTTCCTAGCAGTAAACTTTTCCTGATAATAAACTTTTCCTAGCAATAAACTTTTCCTCTTAGTAAACTTTACCTAGTAGTAACCTTTTCCTCTTAGTAAACTTTTCCTAGCAATAAACTTTTCCTAGCAGTAAACTTTTCCTACTAGTAAGCTTTTCCTCCTAGTAAACTTTTCTTTGCAGTAAACTATTCCTCTCAGTAAACTTTTCCTGGCAGTAAACATTTCCTGGCAGTAAACTTGTCCATGCAATAAATTTTTCCTGACAGTAAACTTTTCGTAGTAGTAAACTTTTCCTCTCAGTAAACATTTTACCTCGCAGTAAACTTTTCCTGGCAGTAAACTTTTCCAAGCAGTAAACTTTTCCTCTTAGTAAACTTTTCCTGACAGTAAACTTTTCGTAGTAGTAAACTTTTCTTGATAATAAACTTTTCCTCTCAGTAGACTTTTCCTGGCAGTAAACTTTTCCTAGCAGTAAACTTTTCCTCTTAGTAAACTTTTCCTGACAGTAAACTTTTCCTAGCAGTAAACTTTTCCTCTTTGTAAACTTTTCCTGGCAGTAAACTTTTCCTAGTAGTAAACTTTTCCTCTTAGTAAACTTTTCCTGGCAGTAAACTTTTCCTAGCAGTAAACTTTTCCTCTTAGTAAACTTTTCCTCTTTGTAAACTTTTCCTGGCAGTAAACTTTTCCTAGTAATAAACTTTTCCTCTTAGTAAACTTTTCCTGACAGTAAACTTTTCCTAGTAGTAAACTTTTCCTGATAATAAACTTTTCCTCGCAGTAAACTTTTCCTAGCAATAAACTTTTCCTCTCAGTAAACATTTTACCTCGCAGTAAACTTTTCCTGGCAGTAAACTTTTCCAAGCAGTAAACTTTTCCTCTTAGTAAACTTTTCCTGACAGTAAACTTTTCGTAGTAGTAAACTTTTCCTGACAGTAAACTTTTCTTACTAGTAAACTTTTCCTCTTAGTAAACTTTTCCTGACAGTAAACTTTTCCTAGCAGTAAACTTTTCCTAGTAGTAAACTTTTCCTGATAATAAACTTTTCCTCTTAGTAAACTTTTCCTGACAGTAATGTTTTCCTGGCAGTAAACTTTTCCTAGTAGTAAACTTTTCTTGATAATAAACTTTTCCTATTAGTAAACTTTTCCTCTTAGTAAACTTTTCCTCTTAGTAAACTTTTCCTGACAGTAATGTTTTCCTGGCAGTAAACTTTTCCTAGTAGTAAACTTTTCTTGATAATAAACTTTTCCTCTCAGTAAACTTTTCCTGGCAGTAAACTTTTCTTAGTAGTAAACATTTCCTCTCAGTAAACTTTTCCTAGTAGTAAACTTTTCCTAGTAGTAAGCTTTTCCTCTTAGTAAACTTTTCCTGGCAGTAAGCTTTTCCTAGCAGTAAACTTTTCCTCTTAGTAAACTTTTCCTCTTTGTAAACTTTTCCTGGCAGTAAACTTTTCCTAGTAATAAACTTTTCCTCTTAGTAAACTTTTCCTGACAGTAAACTTTTCCTAGTAGTAAACTTTTCCTGATAATAAACTTTTCCTCGCAGTAAACTTTTCCTAGCAATAAACTTTTCCTCTCAGTAAACATTTTACCTCGCAGTAAACTTTTCCTGGCAGTAAACTTTTCCAAGCAGTAAACTTTTCCTCTTAGTAAACTTTTCCTGACAGTAAACTTTTCGTAGTAGTAAACTTTTCCTGACAGTAAACTTTTCTTACTAATAAACTTTTCCTCTTAGTAAACTTTTCCTGACAGTAAACTTTTCCTAGCAGTAAACTTTTCGTGGCAGTAAACTTTTCCTCACAGTAAGCTTTTCTTCGCTGTAAACTTTTCCTACCAGTAAGCTTTTCCTCCTAGTAAACTTTTCTTAGCAGTAAACTTTTCCTGGCAGTAAACTTGTTCATGCAGTAAACTTTTCTTAGTAGTAAACTTTTCCTCTCAGTAAACATTTTAAATCGCAGTAAACTTTTCCTGGCAGTAAACTTTTCCAAGCAGTAAACTTTTCCTCTTAGTAAACTTTTCCTGACAGTAAACTTTTCGTAGTAGTAAACTTTTCCTGACAGTAAACTTTTCCTCTAAGTAAACTTTTCCTGGCAGTAAACTTTTCCTAGTAGTAAACTTTTCCTCTTAGTAAACTTTTCCTAGCAGTAAACTTTTCCTAGCAGTAAACTTTTCCTCTTAGTAAACTTTTCCTAGTAGTAAACTTTTCCTGATAATAAACTTTTCCTCGCAGTAAACTTTTCCTGACAGTAATGTTTTCCTGGCAGTAAACTTTTCCTGACAGTAAACTTTTCTTGATAATAAACTTTTACTCTCAGTAGACTTTTCCTGGCAGTAAACTTTTCCTAGCAGTAAACTTTTCCTGAAAGTAAACTTTTCCTAGCAGTAAACTTTTCCTCTAAGTAAACTTTTCCTCTTAGTAAACTTTTCCTAGTAGTAACCTTTTCCTCGCAGTAAACTTTTCCTGGCAGTAAACTTTTCCTAGCAGTAAACTTTTCCTCTTAGTAAACTTTTCCTGAAAGTAAACTTTTCCTAGCAGTAAACTTTTCCTCTAAGTAAACTTTTCCTCTTAGTAAACTTTTCCTAGTAGTAACCTTTTCCTCGCAGTAAACTTTTCCTGGCAGTAAACTTTTCCTAGCAATAAACTTTTCCTCTTAGTAAACTTTACCTAGTAGTAACCTTTTCCTCTTAGTAAACTTTTCCTAGCAATAAACTTTTCCTAGCAGTAAACTTTTCCTACTAGTAAGCTTTTCCTCCTAGTAAACTTTTCTTTGCAATAAACTATTCCTCTCAGTAAACTTTTCCTGGCAGTAAACTTTTCCTGGCAGTAAACTTGTCCATGCAGTAAATTTTTCCTGACAGTAAACTTTTCCTCTCAGTAAACATTTTATCTCGCAGTAAACTTTTCCTGGCAGTAAACTTTTCCAAGCAGTAAACTTTTCCTCTTAGTAAACTTTTCCTGACAGTAAACTTTTCGTAGTAGTAAACTTTTCTTGATAATAAACTTTTCCTCTCAGTAGACTTTTCCTGGCAGTAAACTTTTCCTAGCAGTAAACTTTTCCTCTTAGTAAACTTTTCCTGACAGTAAACTTTTCCTAGCAGTAAACTTTTCCTCTTTGTAAACTTTTCTTGGCAGTAAACTTTTCCTAGTAGTAAACTTTTCCTACTAGTAAGCTTTTCCTCCTAGTAAACTTTTCCTAGTAGTAAACTTTTCTTCTTAGTAAACTTTTCCTGACAGTAAACTTTTCTTAGCAGTAAACTTTTCCTGGCAGAAAACTTTTCCTGGCAGTAAACTTTTCCACACAGTAAGCTTTTCTTCGCTGTAAACTTTTCCTAGCAGTAAACTTTTCCTACCAGTAAGCTTTTCCTCCTAGTAAACTTTTCTTAGCAGTAAACTTTTCCTCTCAGTAAACTTTTCCTATCAGTAAACTTTTCCTGGCAGTAAACTTGTCCATGCAGTAAACTTTTCCTGAAAGTAAACTTTTCCTAGCAGTAAACTTTTCCTCTAAGTAAACTTTTCCTCTTAGTAAACTTTTCCTAGTAGTAACCTTTTCCTCGCAGTAAACTTTTCCTGGCAGTAAACTTTTCCTAGCAGTAAACTTTTCCTGATAATAAACTTTTCCTAGCAATAAACTTTTCCTCTTAGTAAACTTTACCTAGTAGTAACCTTTTCCTCTTAGTAAACTTTTCCTAGCAATAAACTTTTCCTAGCAGTAAACTTTTCCTACTAGTAAGCTTTTCCTCCTAGTAAACTTTTCTTTGCAGTAAACTATTCCTCTCAGTAAACTTTTCCTGGCAGTAAACTTTTCCTGGCAGTAAACTTGTCCATGCAATAAATTTTTCCTGACAGTAAACTTTTCGTAGTAGTAAACTTTTCCTCTTAGTAAACATTTTACCTCGCAGTAAACTTTTCCTGGCAGTAAACTTTTCCTAGCAGTAAACTTTTCCTCTTAGTAAACTTTTCCTGACAGTAAACTTTTCCTAGCAGTAAACTTTTCCTCTTTGTAAACTTTTCCTGGCAGTAAACTTTTCCTAGTAGTAAACTTTTCCTCTTAGTAAACTTTTCCTGGCAGTAAACTTTTCCTAGCAGTAAACTTTTCCTCTTAGTAAACTTTTCCTCTTTGTAAACTTTTCCTGGCAGTAAACTTTTCCTAGTAATAAACTTTTCCTCTTAGTAAACTTTTCCTGACAGTAAACTTTTCCTAGTAGTAAACTTTTCCTGATAATAAACTTTTCCTCGCAGTAAACTTTTCCTAGCAATAAACTTTTCCTCTCAGTAAACATTTTACCTCGCAGTAAACTTTTCCTGGCAGTAAACTTTTCCAAGCAGTAAACTTTTCCTTATAGTAAACTTTTCCTGACAGTAAACTTTTCGTAGTAGTAAACTTTTCCTGACAGTAAACTTTTCTTACTAGTAAACTTTTCCTCTTAGTAAACTTTTCCTGACAGTAATCTTTTCCTAGCAGTAAACTTTTCCTGGCAGTAAACTTTTCCTCACAGTAAGCTTTTCTTCGCTGTAAACTTTTCCTACCAGTAAGCTTTTCCTCCTAGTAAACTTTTCTTAGCCGTAAACTTTTCCTGGCAGTAAACTTGTTCATGCAGTAAACTTTTCTTAGTAGTAAACATTTCCTCTCAGTAAACATTTTAAATCGCAGTAAACTTTTCCTGGCAGTAAACTTTTCCAAGCAGTAAACTTTTCCTCTTAGTAAACTTTTCCTGACAGTAAACTTTTCGTAGTAGTAAACTTTTCCTGACAGTAAACTTTTCCTCTAAGTAAACTTTTCCTGGCAGTAAACTTTTCCTAGTAGTAAACTTTTCCTCTTAGTAAACTTTTCCTGGCAGTAAACTTTTCCTAGCAGTAAACTTTTCTTCTTAGTAAACTTTTCCTAGTAGTAAACTTTTCCTGATAATAAACTTTTCCTCGCAGTAAACTTTTCCTGACAGTAATGTTTTCCTGGCAGTAAACTTTTCCTAGTAGTAAACTTTTCTTGATAATAAACTTTTCCTATTAGTAAAATTTTCCTCTTAGTAAACTTTTCCTCTTAGTAAACTTTTCCTGACAGTAATGTTTTCCTGGCAGTAAACTTTTCCTAGTAGTAAACTTTTCTTGATAATAAACTTTTCCTCTCAGTAAACTTTTCCTGGCAGTAAACTTTTCCTGACAGTAAACTTTCCTTAGTAGTAAACATTTCCTCTCAGTAAACTTTTCCTAGTAGTAAACTTTTCCTAGTAGTAAACTCTTCCTCTTAGTAAACTTTTCCTGACAGTAAACTTTTCTTAGCAGTAAACTTTTCCTGGCAGAAAACTTTTCCTGGCAGTAAACTTTTCCACACAGTAAGCTTTTCTTCGCTGTAAACTTTTCCTAGCAGTAAACTTTTCCTACCAGTAAGCTTTTCCTCCTAGTAAACTTTTCTTAGCAGTAAACTTTTTCTCTCAGTAAACTTTTCCTGGCAGTAAACTTTTCCTGGCAGTAAACTTGTCCATGCAGTAAACTTTTCCTGACAGTAAACTTTTCGTAGTAGTAAACTTTTCTTGAAAATAAACTTTTACTCTCAGTAGACTTTTCCTGGCAGTAAACTTTTCCTAGCAGTAAACTTTTCCTGAAAGTAAACTTTTCCTAGCAGTAAACTTTTCCTCTAAGTAAACTTTTCCTGGCAGTAAACTTTTCTTACTAGTAAACTTTTCCTCTTAGTAAACTTTTCCTGACAGTAAACTTTTCCTAGCAGTAAACTTTTCCTCCTAGTAAACTTTTCTTAGCCGTAAACTTTTCCTGGCAGTAAACTTGTTCATGCAGTAAACTTTTCTTAGTAGTAAACATTTCCTCTCAGTAAACATTTTAAATCGCAGTAAACTTTTCCTGGCAGTAAACTTTTCCAAGCAGTAAACTTTTCCTCTTAGTAAACTTTTCCTGACAGTAAACTTTTCGTAGTAGTAAACTTTTCCTGACAGTAAACTTTTCCTCTAAGTAAACTTTTCCTGGCAGTAAACTTTTCCTAGTAGTAAACTTTTCCTCTTAGTAAACTTTTCCTGGCAGTAAACTTTTCCTAGCAGTAAACTTTTCTTCTTAGTAAACTTTTCCTAGTAGTAAACTTTTCCTGATAATAAACTTTTCCTCGCAGTAAACTTTTCCTGACAGTAATGTTTTCCTGGCAGTAAACTTTTCCTAGTAGTAAACTTTTCTTGATAATAAACTTTTCCTATTAGTAAAATTTTCCTCTTAGTAAACTTTTCCTCTTAGTAAACTTTTCCTGACAGTAATGTTTTCCTGGCAGTAAACTTTTCCTAGTAGTAAACTTTTCTTGATAATAAACTTTTCCTCTCAGTAAACTTTTCCTGGCAGTAAACTTTTCCTGACAGTAAACTTTCCTTAGTAGTAAACATTTCCTCTCAGTAAACTTTTCCTAGTAGTAAACTTTTCCTAGTAGTAAACTCTTCCTCTTAGTAAACTTTTCCTGACAGTAAACTTTTCTTAGCAGTAAACTTTTCCTGGCAGAAAACTTTTCCTGGCAGTAAACTTTTCCACACAGTAAGCTTTTCTTCGCTGTAAACTTTTCCTAGCAGTAAACTTTTCCTACCAGTAAGCTTTTCCTCCTAGTAAACTTTTCTTAGCAGTAAACTTTTTCTCTCAGTAAACTTTTCCTGGCAGTAAACTTTTCCTGGCAGTAAACTTGTCCATGCAGTAAACTTTTCCTGACAGTAAACTTTTCGTAGTAGTAAACTTTTCTTGAAAATAAACTTTTACTCTCAGTAGACTTTTCCTGGCAGTAAACTTTTCCTAGCAGTAAACTTTTCCTGAAAGTAAACTTTTCCTAGCAGTAAACTTTTCCTCTAAGTAAACTTTTCCTGGCAGTAAACTTTTCTTACTAGTAAACTTTTCCTCTTAGTAAACTTTTCCTGACAGTAAACTTTTCCTAGCAGTAAACTTTTCCTGGCAGTAAACTTTTCGTCACAGTAAGCTTTTCTTCGCTGTAAACTTTTCCTGGCAGTAAACTTTTCCTAGTAGTAAACTTTTCCTCTTAGTAAACTTTTCCTGGCAGTAAACTTTTCCTAGCAGTAAACTTTTCCTCTTAGTAAACTTTTCCTAGTAGTAAACTTTTCCTGATAATAAACTTTTCCTTGCAGTAAACTTTTCCTGACAGTAATGTTTTCCTGGCAGTAAACTTTTCCTAGTAGTAAACTTTTCTTGATAATAAACTTTTCCTATTAGTAAAATTTTCCTCTTAGTAAACTTTTCCTCTTAGTAAACTTTTCCTGACAGTAATGTTTTCCTGGCAGTAAACTTTTCCTAGTAGTAAACTTTTCTTGATAATAAATTTTTCCTCTCAGTAAACTTTTCCTAGTAGTAAACTTTTCCTAGTAGTAAACTCTTCCTCTTAGTAAACTTTTCCTGACAGTAAACTTTTCTTAGCAGTAAACTTTTCCTGGCAGAAAACTTTTCCTGGCAGTAAACTTTTCCACACAGTAAGCTTTTCTTCGCTGTAAACTTTTCCTAGCAGTAAACTTTTCCTACCAGTAAGCTTTTCCTCCTAGTAAACTTTTCTTAGCAGTAAACTTTTCCTCTCAGTAAACTTTTCCTGGCAGTAAACTTTTCCTGGCAGTAAACTTGTCCATGCAGTAAACTTTTCCTGACAGTAAACTTTTCGTAGTAGTAAACTTTTCTTGATAATAAACTTTTACTCTCAGTAGACTTTTCCTGGCAGTAAACTTTTCCTAGCAGTAAACTTTTCCTGAAAGTAAACTTTTCCTAGCAGTAAACTTTTCCTCTAAGTAAACTTTTCCTGGCAGTAAACTTTTCCTAGTAGTAAACTTTTCCTCTTAGTAAACTTTTCCTGGCAGTAAACTTTTCCTAGCAGTAAACTTTTCCTCTTAGTAAACTTTTCCTGACAGTAAACTTTTCCTAGTAGTAAACTTTTCCTGATAATAAACTTTTCCTCTCAGTAAACATTTTACCTCGCAGTAAACTTTTCCTGGCAGTAAACTTTTCCTGGCAGTAAACTTTTCGTCACAGTAAGCTTTTCTTCGCTGTAAACTTTTCCTACCAGTAAGCTTTTCCTCCTATTAAACTTTTCTTAGCCGTAAACTTTTCCTGGCAGTAAACTTGTTCATGCAGTAAACTTTTCTTAGTAGTAAACATTTCCTCTCAGTAAACATTTTAAATCGCAGTAAGCTTTTCCTGGCAGTAAACTTTTCCAAGCAGTAAACTTTTCCTCTTAGTAAACTTTTCCTGACAGTAAACTTTTCGTAGTAGTAAACTTTTCCTGACAGTAAACTTTTCCTCTAAGTAAACTTTTCCTGGCAGTAAACTTTTCCTAGTAGTAAACTTTTCCTCTTAGTAAACTTTTCCTGGCAGTAAACTTTTCCTAGCAGTAAACTTTTCCTCTTAGTAAACTTTTCCTAGTAGTAAACTTTTCCTGATAATAAACTTTTCCTTGCAGTAAACTTTTCCTGACAGTAATGTTTTCCTGGCAGTAAACTTTTCCTAGTAGTAAACTTTTCTTGATAATAAACTTTTCCTATTAGTAAAATTTTCCTCTTAGTAAACTTTTCCTCTTAGTAAACTTTTCCTGACAGTAATGTTTTCCTGGCAGTAAACTTTTCCTAGTAGTAAACTTTTCTTGATAATAAACTTTTCCTCTCAGTAAACTTTTCCTAGTAGTAAACTTTTCCTAGTAGTAAACTCTTCCTCTTAGTAAACTTTTCCTGACAGTAAACTTTTCTTAGCAGTAAACTTTTCCTGGCAGAAAACTTTTCCTGGCAGTAAACTTTTCCACACAGTAAGCTTTTCTTCGCTGTAAACCTTTCCTAGCAGTAAACTTTTCCTACCAGTAAGCTTTTCCTCCTAGTAAACTTTTCTTAGCAGTAAACTTTTCCTCTCAGTAAACTTTTCCTGGCAGTAAACTTTTCCTGGCAGTAAACTTGTCCATGCAGTAAACTTTTCCTGACAGTAAACTTTTCGTAGTAGTAAACTTTTCTTGATAATAAACTTTTACTCTCAGTAGACTTTTCCTGGCAGTAAACTTTTCCTAGCAGTAAACTTTTCCTGAAAGTAAACTTTTCCTAGCAGTAAACTTTTCCTCTAAGTAAACTTTTCCTGGCAGTAAACTTTTCCTAGTAGTAAACTTTTCTTCTTAGTAAACTTTTCCTGGCAGTAAACTTTTCCTAGCAGTAAACTTTTCCTCTTAGTAAACTTTTCCTGACAGTAAACTTTTCCTAGTAGTAAACTTTTCCTGATAATAAACTTTTCCTCTCAGTAAACATTTTACCTCGCAGTAAACTTTTCCTGGCAGTAAACTTTTCCAAGCAGTAATTTTTTCCTCTTAGTAAACTTTTCCTGACAGTAAACTTTTCCTAGTAGTAAACTTATCCTGATAATAAACTTTTCCTAGCAATAAACTTTTCCTCTTAGTAAACTTTTCCATGTAGTAAACTTTTCCTCTTAGTAAACTTTTCCTGACAGTAAACTTTTCCTAGCAGTAAACTTTTCCTAGCAGTAAACTTTTCCTACTAGTAAGCTTTTCCTCCTAGTAAACTTTTCTTAGCAGTAAACTTTTCCTCTCAGTAAACTTTTCCTGGCAGTAAACTTTTCCTAGCAGTAAACTTTTCCTACCAGTAAGCTTTTCCTCCTAGTAAACTTTTCTTAGCAGTAAACTTTTCCTCTCAGTAAACTTTTCCTGGCAGTAAACTTTTCCTGGCAGTAAACTTGTCCATGCAGTAAACTTTTCCTGACAGTAAACTTTTCTTAGTAGTAAACTTTTCCTCTCAGTAAGCATTTTACCTCGCAGTAAACTTTTCCTGGCAGTAAACTTTTCCAAGCAGTAAACTTTTCGTAGAAGTAAACTTTTCTTGATTATAAACTTTTCCTCTCAGTAGACTTTTCCTGGCAGTAAACTTTTCCTAGCAGTAAACTTTTCCTCTTAGTAAACTTTTCCTGGCAGTAAACTTTTCCTAGCAGTAAACTTTTCCTCTTAGTAAACTTTTCCTGGCAGTAAACTTTTCCAAGCAGTAAACTTTTCCTCTTAGTAAACTTTTCCTGACAGTAAACTTTTCGTAGTAGTAAACTTTTCCTGACAGTAAACTTTTCCTCTAAGTAAACTTTTCCTGGCAGTAAACTTTTCCTAGTAGTAAACTTTTCCTCTTAGTAAACTTTTCCTGGCAGTAAACTTTTCCTAGCAGTAAACTTTTCCTCTTAGTAAACTTTTCCTAGTAGTAAACTTTTCCTGATAATAAACTTTTCCTCGCAGTAAACTTTTCCTGACAGTAATGTTTTCCTGGCAGTAAACTTTTCCTAGTAGTAAACTTTTCTTGATAATAAACTTTTCCTATTAGTAAAATTTTCCTCTTAGTAAACTTTTCCTCTTAGTAAACTTTTCCTGACAGTAATGTTTTCCTGGCAGTAAACTTTTTCTAGTAGTAAACTTTTCTTGATAATAAACTTTTCCTCTCAGTAAACTTTTCCTGGCAGTAAACTTTTCCTGACAGTAAACTTTTCTTAGTAGTAAACATTTCCTCTCAGTAAACTTTTCCTAGTAGTAAACTTTTCCTAGTAGTAAACTCTTCCTCTTAGTAAACTTTTCCTGACAGTAAACTTTTCTTAGCAGTAAACTTTTCCTGGCAGAAAACTTTTCCTGGCAGTAAACTTTTCCACACAGTAAGCTTTTCTTCGCTGTAAACTTTTCCTAGCAGTAAACTTTTCCTACCAGTAAGCTTTTCCTCCTAGTAAACTTTTCTTAGCAGTAAACTTTTTCTCTCAGTAAACTTTTCCTGGCAGTAAACTTTTCCTGGCAGTAAACTTGTCCATGCAGTAAACTTTTCCTGACAGTAAACTTTTCGTAGTAGTAAACTTTTCTTGATAATAAACTTTTCCTATTAGTAAAATTTTCCTCTTAGTAAACTTTTCCTCTTAGTAAACTTTTCCTGACAGTAATGTTTTCCTGGCAGTAAACTTTTTCTAGTAGTAAACTTTTCTTGATAATAAACTTTTCCTCTCAGTAAACTTTTCCTGGCAGTAAACTTTTCCTGACAGTAAACTTTTCTTAGTAGTAAACATTTCCTCTCAGTAAACTTTTCCTAGTAGTAAACTTTTCCTAGTAGTAAACTCTTCCTCTTAGTAAACTTTTCCTGACAGTAAACTTTTCTTAGCAGTAAACTTTTCCTGGCAGAAAACTTTTCCTGGCAGTAAACTTTTCCACACAGTAAGCTTTTCTTCGCTGTAAACTTTTCCTAGCAGTAAACTTTTCCTACCAGTAAGCTTTTCCTCCTAGTAAACTTTTCTTAGCAGTAAACTTTTTCTCTCAGTAAACTTTTCCTGGCAGTAAACTTTTCCTGGCAGTAAACTTGTCCATGCAGTAAACTTTTCCTGACAGTAAACTTTTCGTAGTAGTAAACTTTTCTTGATAATAAACTTTTCCTCTCAGTAAACTTTTCCTAGTAGTAAACTTTTCCTAGTAGTAAACTCTTCCTCTTAGTAAACTTTTCCTGACAGTAAACTTTTCTTAGCAGTAAACTTTTCCTGGCAGAAAACTTTTCCTGGCAATAAACTTTTCCACACAGTAAGCTTTTCTTCGCTGTAAACTTTTCCTAGCAGTAAACTTTTCCTACCAGTAAGCTTTTCCTCCTAGTAAACTTTTCTTAGCAGTAAACTTTTCCTCTCAGTAAACTTTTCCTAGCAGTAAACTTTTCCTGGCAGTAAACTTGTCCATGCAGTAAACTTTTCCTGACAGTAAACTTTTCGTAGTAGTAAACTTTTCTTGATAATAAACTTTTACTCTCAGTAGACTTTTCCTGGCAGTAAACTTTTCCTAGCAGTAAACTTTTCCTGAAAGTAAACTTTTCCTAGCAGTAAACTTTTCCTCTAAGTAAACTTTTCCTGGCAGTAAACTTTTCCTAGTAGTAAACTTTTCTTCTTAGTAAACTTTTCCTGGCAGTAAACTTTTCCTAGCAGTAAACTTTTCCTGAAAGTAAACTTTTCCTAGCAGTAAACTTTTCCTCTAAGTAAACTTTTCCTGGCAGTAAACTTTTCCTAGTAGTAAACTTTTCCTCTTAGTAAACTTTTCCTGGCAGTAAACTTTTCCTAGCAGTAAACTTTTCCTCTTAGTAAACTTTTCCTGACAGTAAACTTTTCCTAGTAGTAAACTTTTCCTGATAATAAACTTTTCCTCTCAGTAAACATTTTACCTCGCAGTAAACTTTTCCTGGCAGTAAACTTTTCCTGGCAGTAAACTTTTCGTCACAGTAAGCTTTTCTTCGCTGTAAACTTTTCCTACCAGTAAGCTTTTCCTCCTATTAAACTTTTCTTAGCCGTAAACTTTTCCTGGCAGTAAACTTGTTCATGCAGTAAACTTTTCTTAGTAGTAAACATTTCCTCTCAGTAAACATTTTAAATCGCAGTAAGCTTTTCCTGGCAGTAAACTTTTCCAAGCAGTAAACTTTTCCTCTTAGTAAACTTTTCCTGACAGTAAACTTTTCGTAGTAGTAAACTTTTCCTGACAGTAAACTTTTCCTCTAAGTAAACTTTTCCTGGCAGTAAACTTTTCCTAGTAGTAAACTTTTCCTCTTAGTAAACTTTTCCTGGCAGTAAACTTTTCCTAGCAGTAAACTTTTCCTCTTAGTAAACTTTTCCTAGTAGTAAACTTTTCCTGATAATAAACTTTTCCTTGCAGTAAACTTTTCCTGACAGTAATGTTTTCCTGGCAGTAAACTTTTCCTAGTAGTAAACTTTTCTTGATAATAAACTTTTCCTATTAGTAAAATTTTCCTCTTAGTAAACTTTTCCTCTTAGTAAACTTTTCCTGACAGTAATGTTTTCCTGGCAGTAAACTTTTCCTAGTAGTAAACTTTTCTTGATAATAAACTTTTCCTCTCAGTAAACTTTTCCTAGTAGTAAACTTTTCCTAGTAGTAAACTCTTCCTCTTAGTAAACTTTTCCTGACAGTAAACTTTTCTTAGCAGTAAACTTTTCCTGGCAGAAAACTTTTCCTGGCAGTAAACTTTTCCACACAGTAAGCTTTTCTTCGCTGTAAACTTTTCCTAGCAGTAAACTTTTCCTACCAGTAAGCTTTTCCTCCTAGTAAACTTTTCTTAGCAGTAAACTTTTCCTCTCAGTAAACTTTTCCTGGCAGTAAACTTTTCCTGGCAGTAAACTTGTCCATGCAGTAAACTTTTCCTGACAGTAAACTTTTCGTAGTAGTAAACTTTTCCTGATAATAAACTTTTCCTCGCAGTAAACTTTTCCTGACAGTAATGTTTTCCTGGCAGTAAACTTTTCCTAGTAGTAAACTTTTCTTGATAATAAACTTTTCCTATTAGTAAAATTTTCCTCTTAGTAAACTTTTCCTCTTAGTAAACTTTTCCTGACAGTAATGTTTTCCTGGCAGTAAACTTTTTCTAGTAGTAAACTTTTCTTGATAATAAACTTTTCCTCTCAGTAAACTTTTCCTGGCAGTAAACTTTTCCTGACAGTAAACTTTTCTTAGTAGTAAACATTTCCTCTCAGTAAACTTTTCCTAGTAGTAAACTTTTCCTAGTAGTAAACTCTTCCTCTTAGTAAACTTTTCCTGACAGTAAACTTTTCTTAGCAGTAAACTTTTCCTGGCAGAAAACTTTTCCTGGCAGTAAACTTTTCCACACAGTAAGCTTTTCTTCGCTGTAAACTTTTCCTAGCAGTAAACTTTTCCTACCAGTAAGCTTTTCCTCCTAGTAAACTTTTCTTAGCAGTAAACTTTTTCTCTCAGTAAACTTTTCCTGGCAGTAAACTTTTCCTGGCAGTAAACTTGTCCATGCAGTAAACTTTTCCTGACAGTAAACTTTTCGTAGTAGTAAACTTTTCTTGATAATAAACTTTTCCTCTCAGTAAACTTTTCCTAGTAGTAAACTTTTCCTAGTAGTAAACTCTTCCTCTTAGTAAACTTTTCCTGACAGTAAACTTTTCTTAGCAGTAAACTTTTCCTGGCAGAAAACTTTTCCTGGCAATAAACTTTTCCACACAGTAAGCTTTTCTTCGCTGTAAACTTTTCCTAGCAGTAAACTTTTCCTACCAGTAAGCTTTTCCTCCTAGTAAACTTTTCTTAGCAGTAAACTTTTCCTCTCAGTAAACTTTTCCTAGCAGTAAACTTTTCCTGGCAGTAAACTTGTCCATGCAGTAAACTTTTCCTGACAGTAAACTTTTCGTAGTAGTAAACTTTTCTTGATAATAAACTTTTACTCTCAGTAGACTTTTCCTGGCAGTAAACTTTTCCTAGCAGTAAACTTTTCCTGAAAATAAACTTTTCCTAGCAGTAAACTTTTCCTCTAAGTAAACTTTTCCTGGCAGTAAACTTTTCCTAGTAGTAAACTTTTCTTCTTAGTAAACTTTTCCTGGCAGTAAACTTTTCCTAGCAGTAAACTTTTCCTCTTAGTAAACTTTTCCTGACAGTAAACTTTTCCTAGTAGTAAACTTTTCCTGATAATAAACTTTTCCTCTCAGTAAACATTTTACCTCGCAGTAAACTTTTCCTGGCAGTAAACTTTTCCAAGCAGTAATTTTTTCCTCTTAGTAAACTTTTCCTGACAGTAAACTTTTCCTAGTAGTAAACTTATCCTGATAATAAACTTTTCCTAGCAATAAACTTTTCCTCTTAGTAAACTTTTCCATGTAGTAAACTTTTCCTCTTAGTAAACTTTTCCTGACAGTAAACTTTTCCTAGCAGTAAACTTTTCCTAGCAGTAAACTTTTCCTACTAGTAAGCTTTTCCTCCTAGTAAACTTTTCTTAGCAGTAAACTTTTCCTCTCAGTAAACTTTTCCTGGCAGTAAACTTTTCCTAGCAGTAAACTTTTCCTACCAGTAAGCTTTTCCTCCTAGTAAACTTTTCTTAGCAGTAAACTTTTCCTCTCAGTAAACTTTTCCTGGCAGTAAACTTTTCCTGGCAGTAAACTTGTCCATGCAGTAAACTTTTCCTGACAGTAAACTTTTCTTAGTAGTAAACTTTTCCTCTCAGTAAGCATTTTACCTCGCAGTAAACTTTTCCTGGCAGTAAACTTTTCCAAGCAGTAAACTTTTCGTAGAAGTAAACTTTTCTTGATTATAAACTTTTCCTCTCAGTAGACTTTTCCTGGCAGTAAACTTTTCCTAGCAGTAAACTTTTCCTCTTAGTAAACTTTTCCTGGCAGTAAACTTTTCCTAGCAGTAAACTTTTCCTCTTAGTAAACTTTTCCTGGCAGTAAACTTTTCCAAGCAGTAAACTTTTCCTCTTAGTAAACTTTTCCTGACAGTAAACTCTTCGTAGTAGTAAACTTTTCCTGACAGTAAACTTTTCCTCTAAGTAAACTTTTCCTGGCAGTAAACTTTTCCTAGTAGTAAACTTTTCCTCTTAGTAAACTTTTCCTGGCAGTAAACTTTTCCTAGCAGTAAACTTTTCCTCTTAGTAAACTTTTCCTAGTAGTAAACTTTTCTTGATAATAAACTTTTCCTATTAGTAAAATTTTCCTCTTAGTAAACTTTTCCTCTTAGTAAACTTTTCCTGACAGTAATGTTTTCCTGGCAGTAAACTTTTTCTAGTAGTAAACTTTTCTTGATAATAAACTTTTCCTCTCAGTAAACTTTTCCTGGCAGTAAACTTTTCCTGACAGTAAACTTTTCTTAGTAGTAAACATTTCCTCTCAGTAAACTTTTCCTAGTAGTAAACTTTTCCTAGTAGTAAACTCTTCCTCTTAGTAAACTTTTCCTGACAGTAAACTTTTCTTAGCAGTAAACTTTTCCTGGCAGAAAACTTTTCCTGGCAGTAAACTTTTCCACACAGTAAGCTTTTCTTCGCTGTAAACTTTTCCTAGCAGTAAACTTTTCCTACCAGTAAGCTTTTCCTCCTAGTAAACTTTTCTTAGCAGTAAACTTTTTCTCTCAGTAAACTTTTCCTGGCAGTAAACTTTTCCTGGCAGTAAACTTGTCCATGCAGTAAACTTTTCCTGACAGTAAACTTTTCGTAGTAGTAAACTTTTCTTGATAATAAACTTTTACTCTCAGTAGACTTTTCCTGGCAGTAAACTTTTCCTAGCAGTAAACTTTTCCTGAAAGTAAACTTTTCCTAGCAGTAAACTTTTCGTAGAAGTAAACTTTTCTTGATTATAAACTTTTCCTCTCAGTAGACTTTTCCTGGCAGTAAACTTTTCCTAGCAGTAAACTTTTCCTCTTAGTAAACTTTTCCTGACAGTAAACTTTTCGTAGTAGTAAACTTTTCCTGACAGTAAACTTTTCCTCTAAGTAAACTTTTCCTGGCAGTAAACTTTTCCTAGTAGTAAACTTTTCCTCTTAGTAAACTTTTCCTGGCAGTAAACTTTTCCTAGCAGTAAACTTTTCCTCTTAGTAAACTTTTCCTAGTAGTAAACTTTTCCTGATAATAAACTTTTCCTCGCAGTAAACTTTTCCTGACAGTAATGTTTTCCTGGCAGTAAACTTTTCCTAGTAGTAAACTTTTCTTGATAATAAACTTTTCCTATTAGTAAAATTTTCCTCTTAGTAAACTTTTCCTCTTAGTAAACTTTTCCTGACAGTAATGTTTTCCTGGCAGTAAACTTTTCCTAGTAGTAAACTTTTCTTGATAATAAACTTTTCCTATTAGTAAAATTTTCCTCTTAGTAAACTTTTCCTCTTAGTAAACTTTTCCTGACAGTAATGTTTTCCTGGCAGTAAACTTTTTCTAGTAGTAAACTTTTCTTGATAATAAACTTTTCCTCTCAGTAAACTTTTCCTGGCAGTAAACTTTTCCTGACAGTAAACTTTTCTTAGTAGTAAACATTTCCTCTCAGTAAACTTTTCCTAGTAGTAAACTTTTCCTAGTAGTAAACTCTTCCTCTTAGTAAACTTTTCCTGACAGTAAACTTTTCTTAGCAGTAAACTTTTCCTGGCAGAAAACTTTTCCTGGCAGTAAACTTTTCCACACAGTAAGCTTTTCTTCGCTGTAAACTTTTCCTAGCAGTAAACTTTTCCTACCAGTAAGCTTTTCCTCCTAGTAAACTTTTCTTAGCAGTAAACTTTTTCTCTCAGTAAACTTTTCCTGGCAGTAAACTTTTCCTGGCAGTAAACTTGTCCATGCAGTAAACTTTTCCTGACAGTAAACTTTTCGTAGTAGTAAACTTTTCTTGATAATAAACTTTTACTCTCAGTAGACTTTTCCTGGCAGTAAACTTTTCCTAGCAGTAAACTTTTCCTGAAAGTAAACTTTTCCTAGCAGTAAACTTTTCGTAGAAGTAAACTTTTCTTGATTATAAACTTTTCCTCTCAGTAGACTTTTCCTGGCAGTAAACTTTTCCTAGCAGTAAACTTTTCCTCTTAGTAAACTTTTCCTGACAGTAAACTTTTCGTAGTAGTAAACTTTTCCTGACAGTAAACTTTTCCTCTAAGTAAACTTTTCCTGGCAGTAAACTTTTCCTAGTAGTAAACTTTTCCTCTTAGTAAACTTTTCCTGGCAGTAAACTTTTCCTAGCAGTAAACTTTTCCTCTTAGTAAACTTTTCCTAGTAGTAAACTTTTCCTGATAATAAACTTTTCCTCGCAGTAAACTTTTCCTGACAGTAATGTTTTCCTGGCAGTAAACTTTTCCTAGTAGTAAACTTTTCTTGATAATAAACTTTTCCTATTAGTAAAATTTTCCTCTTAGTAAACTTTTCCTCTTAGTAAACTTTTCCTGACAGTAATGTTTTCCTGGCAGTAAACTTTTCCTAGTAGTAAACTTTTCTTGATAATAAACTTTTCCTCTCAGTAAACTTTTCCTGGCAGTAAACTTTTCCTGACAGTAAACTTTTCTTAGTAGTAAACATTTCCTCTCAGTAAACTTTTCCTAGTAGTAAACTTTTCCTAGTAGTAAACTCTTCCTCTTAGTAAACTTTTCCTGACAGTAAACTTTTCTTAGCAGTAAACTTTTCTTGGCAGAAAACTTTTCCTGGCAGTAAACTTTTCCACACAGTAAGCTTTTCTTCGCTGTAAACTTTTCCTAGCAGTAAACTTTTCCTACCAGTAAGCTTTTCCTCCTAGTAAACTTTTCTTAGCAGTAAACTTTTTCTCTCAGTAAACTTTTCCTGGCAGTAAACTTTTCCTGGCAGTAAACTTGTCCATGCAGTAAACTTTTCCTGACAGTAAACTTTTCGTAGTAGTAAACTTTTCTTGATAATAAACTTTTCCTCTCAGTAAACTTTTCCTAGTAGTAAACTTTTCCTAGTAGTAAACTCTTCCTCTTAGTAAACTTTTCCTGACAGTAAACTTTTCTTAGCAGTAAACTTTTCCTGGCAGAAAACTTTTCCTGGCAATAAACTTTTCCACACAGTAAGCTTTTCTTCGCTGTAAACTTTTCCTAGCAGTAAACTTTTCCTACCAGTAAGCTTTTCCTCCTAGTAAACTTTTCTTAGCAGTAAACTTTTCCTCTCAGTAAACTTTTCCTAGCAGTAAACTTTTCCTGGCAGTAAACTTGTCCATGCAGTAAACTTTTCCTGACAGTAAACTTTTCGTAGTAGTAAACTTTTCTTGATAATAAACTTTTACTCTCAGTAGACTTTTCCTGGCAGTAAACTTTTCCTAGCAGTAAACTTTTCCTGAAAGTAAACTTTTCCTAGCAGTAAACTTTTCCTCTAAGTAAACTTTTCCTGGCAGTAAACTTTTCCTAGTAGTAAACTTTTCTTCTTAGTAAACTTTTCCTGGCAGTAAACTTTTCCTAGCAGTAAACTTTTCCTCTTAGTAAACTTTTCCTGACAGTAAACTTTTCCTAGTAGTAAACTTTTCCTGATAATAAACTTTTCCTCTCAGTAAACATTTTACCTCGCAGTAAACTTTTCCTGGCAGTAAACTTTTCCAAGCAGTAATTTTTTCCTCTTAGTAAACTTTTCCTGACAGTAAACTTTTCCTAGTAGTAAACTTATCCTGATAATAAACTTTTCCTAGCAATAAACTTTTCCTCTTAGTAAACTTTTCCATGTAGTAAACTTTTCCTCTTAGTAAACTTTTCCTGACAGTAAACTTTTCCTAGCAGTAAACTTTTCCTAGCAGTAAACTTTTCCTACTAGTAAGCTTTTCCTCCTAGTAAACTTTTCTTAGCAGTAAACTTTTCCTCTCAGTAAACTTTTCCTGGCAGTAAACTTTTCCTAGCAGTAAACTTTTCCTACCAGTAAGCTTTTCCTCCTAGTAAACTTTTCTTAGCAGTAAACTTTTCCTCTCAGTAAACTTTTCCTGGCAGTAAACTTTTCCTGGCAGTAAACTTGTCCATGCAGTAAACTTTTCCTGACAGTAAACTTTTCTTAGTAGTAAACTTTTCCTCTCAGTAAGCATTTTACCTCGCAGTAAACTTTTCCTGGCAGTAAACTTTTCCAAGCAGTAAACTTTTCGTAGAAGTAAACTTTTCTTGATTATAAACTTTTCCTCTCAGTAGACTTTTCCTGGCAGTAAACTTTTCCTAGCAGTAAACTTTTCCTCTTAGTAAACTTTTCCTGGCAGTAAACTTTTCCTAGCAGTAAACTTTTCCTCTTAGTAAACTTTTCCTGGCAGTAAACTTTTCCAAGCAGTAAACTTTTCCTCTTAGTAAACTTTTCCTGACAGTAAACTTTTCGTAGTAGTAAACTTTTCCTGACAGTAAACTTTTCCTCTAAGTAAACTTTTCCTGGCAGTAAACTTTTCCTAGTAGTAAACTTTTCCTCTTAGTAAACTTTTCCTGGCAGTAAACTTTTCCTAGCAGTAAACTTTTCCTCTTAGTAAACTTTTCCTAGTAGTAAACTTTTCCTGATAATAAACTTTTCCTCGCAGTAAACTTTTCCTGACAGTAATGTTTTCCTGGCAGTAAACTTTTCCTAGTAGTAAACTTTTCTTGATAATAAACTTTTCCTATTAGTAAAATTTTCCTCTTAGTAAACTTTTCCTCTTAGTAAACTTTTCCTGACAGTAATGTTTTCCTGGCAGTAAACTTTTCCTAGTAGTAAACTTTTCTTGATAATAAACTTTTCCTCTCAGTAAACTTTTCCTGGCAGTAAACTTTTCCTGACAGTAAACTTTTCTTAGTAGTAAACATTTCCTCTCAGTAAACTTTTCCTAGTAGTAAACTTTTCCTAGTAGTAAACTCTTCCTCTTAGTAAACTTTTCCTGACAGTAAACTTTTCTTAGCAGTAAACTTTTCCTGGCAGAAAACTTTTCCTGGCAGTAAACTTTTCCACACAGTAAGCTTTTCTTCGCTGTAAACTTTTCCTAGCAGTAAACTTTTCCTACCAGTAAGCTTTTCCTCCTAGTAAACTTTTCTTAGCAGTAAACTTTTTCTCTCAGTAAACTTTTCCTGGCAGTAAACTTTTCCTGGCAGTAAACTTGTCCATGCAGTAAACTTTTCCTGACAGTAAACTTTTCGTAGTAGTAAACTTTTCTTGATAATAAACTTTTACTCTCAGTAGACTTTTCCTGGCAGTAAACTTTTCCTAGCAGTAAACTTTTCCTGAAAGTAAACTTTTCCTAGCAGTAAACTTTTCCTCTAAGTAAACTTTTCCTGGCAGTAAACTTTTCTTACTAGTAAACTTTTCCTCTTAGTAAACTTTTCCTGACAGTAAACTTTTCCTAGCAGTAAACTTTTCCTGGCAGTAAACTTTTCGTCACAGTAAGCTTTTCTTCGCTGTAAACTTTTCCTACCAGTAAGCTTTTCCTCCTAGTAAACTTTTCTTAGCCGTAAACTTTTCCTGGCAGTAAACTTGTTCATGCAGTAAACTTTTCTTAGTAGTAAACATTTCCTCTCAGTAAACATTTTAAATCGCAGTAAACTTTTCCTCTTAGTAAACTTTTCCAAGCAGTAAACTTTTCCTGTTAGTAAACTTTTCCTGACAGTAAACTTTTCGTAGTAGTAAACTTTTCCTGACAGTAAACTTTTCCTCTAAGTAAACTTTTCCTGGCAGTAAACTTTTCCTAGTAGTAAACTTTTCCTCTTAGTAAACTTTTCCTGGCAGTAAACTTTTCCTAGCAGTAAACTTTTCCTCTTAGTAAACTTTTCCTAGTAGTAAACTTTTCCTGATAATAAACTTTTCCTTGCAGTAAACTTTTCCTGACAGTAATGTTTTCCTGGCAGTAAACTTTTCCTAGTAGTAAACTTTTCTTGATAATAAACTTTTCCTATTAGTAAAATTTTCCTCTTAGTAAACTTTTCCTCTTAGTAAACTTTTCCTGACAGTAATGTTTTCCTGGCAGTAAACTTTTCCTAGTAGTAAACTTTTCTTGATAATAAACTTTTCCTCTCAGTAAACTTTTCCTAGTAGTAAACTTTTCCTAGTAGTAAACTCTTCCTCTTAGTAAACTTTTCCTGACAGTAAACTTTTCTTAGCAGTAAACTTTTCCTGGCAGAAAACTTTTCCTGGCAGTAAACTTTTCCACACAGTAAGCTTTTCTTCGCTGTAAACTTTTCCTAGCAGTAAACTTTTCCTACCAGTAAGCTTTTCCTCCTAGTAAACTTTTCTTAGCAGTAAACTTTTCCTCTCAGTAAACTTTTCCTAGCAGTAAACTTTTCCTGGCAGTAAACTTGTCCATGCAGTAAACTTTTCCTGACAGTAAACTTTTCGTAGTAGTAAACTTTTCTTGATAATAAACTTTTACTCTCAGTAGACTTTTCCTGGCAGTAAACTTTTCCTAGCAGTAAACTTTTCCTGAAAGTAAACTTTTCCTAGCAGTAAACTTTTCCTCTAAGTAAACTTTTCCTGGCAGTAAACTTTTCCTAGTAGTAAACTTTTCTTCTTATTAAACTTTTCCTGGCAGTAAACTTTTCCTAGCAGTAAACTTTTCCTCTTAGTAAACTTTTCCTGACAGTAAACTTTTCCTAGTAGTAAACTTTTCCTGATAATAAACTTTTCCTCTCAGTAAACATTTTACCTCGCAGTAAACTTTTCCTGGCAGTAAACTTTTCCAAGCAGTAATTTTTTCCTCTTAGTAAACTTTTCCTGACAGTAAACTTTTCCTAGTAGTAAACTTATCCTGATAATAAACTTTTCCTAGCAATAAACTTTTCCTCTTAGTAAACTTTTCCATGTAGTAAACTTTTCCTCTTAGTAAACTTTTCCTGACAGTAAACTTTTCCTAGCAGTAAACTTTTCCTAGCAGTAAACTTTTCCTACTAGTAAGCTTTTCCTCCTAGTAAACTTTTCTTAGCAGTAAACTTTTCCTCTCAGTAAACTTTTCCTGGCAGTAAACTTTTCCTAGCAGTAAACTTTTCCTACCAGTAAGCTTTTCCTCCTAGTAAACTTTTCTTAGCAGTAAACTTTTCCTCTCAGTAAACTTTTCCTGGCAGTAAACTTTTCCTGGCAGTAAACTTGTCCATGCAGTAAACTTTTCCTGTTAGTAAACTTTTCCTGACAGTAAACTTTTCGTAGTAGTAAACTTTTCCTGACAGTAAACTTTTCCTCTAAGTAAACTTTTCCTGGCAGTAAACTTTTCCTAGTAGTAAACTTTTCCTCTTAGTAAACTTTTCCTGGCAGTAAACTTTTCCTAGCAGTAAACTTTTCCTCTTAGTAAACTTTTCCTAGTAGTAAACTTTTCCTGATAATAAACTTTTCCTTGCAGTAAACTTTTCCTGACAGTAATGTTTTCCTGGCAGTAAACTTTTCCTAGTAGTAAACTTTTCTTGATAATAAACTTTTCCTATTAGTAAAATTTTCCTCTTAGTAAACTTTTCCTCTTAGTAAACTTTTCCTGACAGTAATGTTTTCCTGGCAGTAAACTTTTCCTAGTAGTAAACTTTTCTGTATAATAAACTTTTCCTCTCAGTAAACTTTTCCTAGTAGTAAACTTTTCCTAGTAGTAAACTCTTCCTCTTAGTAAACTTTTCCTGACAGTAAACTTTTCTTAGCAGTAAACTTTTCCTGGCAGAAAACTTTTCCTGGCAGTAAACTTTTCCACACAGTAAGCTTTTCTTCGCTGTAAACTTTTCCTAGCAGTAAACTTTTCCTACCAGTAAGCTTTTCCTCCTAGTAAACTTTTCTTAGCAGTAAACTTTTCCTCTCAGTAAACTTTTCCTAGCAGTAAACTTTTCCTGGCAGTAAACTTGTCCATGCAGTAAACTTTTCCTGACAGTAAACTTTTCGTAGTAGTAAACTTTTCTTGATAATAAACTTTTACTCTCAGTAGACTTTTCCTGGCAGTAAACTTTTCCTAGCAGTAAACTTTTCCTGAAAGTAAACTTTTCCTAGCAGTAAACTTTTCCTCTAAGTAAACTTTTCCTGGCAGTAAACTTTTCCTAGTAGTAAACTTTTCTTCTTATTAAACTTTTCCTGGCAGTAAACTTTTCCTAGCAGTAAACTTTTCCTCTTAGTAAACTTTTCCTGACAGTAAACTTTTCCTAGTAGTAAACTTTTCCTGATAATAAACTTTTCCTCTCAGTAAACATTTTACCTCGCAGTAAACTTTTCCTGGCAGTAAACTTTTCCAAGCAGTAATTTTTTCCTCTTAGTAAACTTTTCCTGACAGTAAACTTTTCCTAGTAGTAAACTTATCCTGATAATAAACTTTTCCTAGCAATAAACTTTTCCTCTTAGTAAACTTTTCCATGTAGTAAACTTTTCCTCTTAGTAAACTTTTCCTGACAGTAAACTTTTCCTAGCAGTAAACTTTTCCTAGCAGTAAACTTTTCCTACTAGTAAGCTTTTCCTCCTAGTAAACTTTTCTTAGCAGTAAACTTTTCCTCTCAGTAAACTTTTCCTGGCAGTAAACTTTTCCTAGCAGTAAACTTTTCCTACCAGTAAGCTTTTCCTCCTAGTAAACTTTTCTTAGCAGTAAACTTTTCCTCTCAGTAAACTTTTCCTGGCAGTAAACTTTTCCTGGCAGTAAACTTGTCCATGCAGTAAACTTTTCCTGACAGTAAACTTTTCTTAGTAGTAAACTTTTCCTCTCAGTAAGCATTTTACCTCGCAGTAAACTTTTCCTGGCAGTAAACTTTTCCAAGCAGTAAACTTTTCGTAGAAGTAAACTTTTCTTGATTATAAACTTTTCCTCTCAGTAGACTTTTCCTGGCAGTAAACTTTTCCTAGCAGTAAACTTTTCCTCTTAGTAAACTTTTCCTGGCAGTAAACTTTTCCTAGCAGTAAACTTTTCCTCTTAGTAAACTTTTCCTGGCAGTAAACTTTTCCAAGCAGTAAACTTTTCCTCTTAGTAAACTTTTCCTGACAGTAAACTTTTCGTAGTAGTAAACTTTTCCTGACAGTAAACTTTTCCTCTAAGTAAACTTTTCCTGGCAGTAAACTTTTCCTAGTAGTAAACTTTTCCTGGCAGTAAACTTTTCCTAGCAGTAAACTTTTCCTCTTAGTAAACTTTTCCTAGTAGTAAACTTTTCCTGATAATAAACTTTTCCTCGCAGTAAACTTTTCCTGACAGTAATGTTTTCCTGGCAGTAAACTTTTCCTAGTAGTAAACTTTTCTTGATAATAAACTTTTCCTATTAGTAAAATTTTCCTCTTAGTAAACTTTTCCTCTTAGTAAACTTTTCCTGACAGTAATGTTTTCCTGGCAGTAAACTTTTCCTAGTAGTAAACTTTTCTTGATAATAAACTTTTCCTCTCAGTAAACTTTTCCTGGCAGTAAACTTTTCCTGACAGTAAACTTTTCTTAGTAGTAAACATTTCCTCTCAGTAAACTTTTCCTAGTAGTAAACTTTTCCTAGTAGTAAACTCTTCCTCTTAGTAAACTTTTCCTGACAGTAAACTTTTCTTAGCAGTAAACTTTTCCTGGCAGAAAACTTTTCCTGGCAGTAAACTTTTCCACACAGTAAGCTTTTCTTCGCTGTAAACTTTTCCTAGCAGTAAACTTTTCCTACCAGTAAGCTTTTCCTCCTAGTAAACTTTTCTTAGCAGTAAACTTTTTCTCTCAGTAAACTTTTCCTGGCAGTAAACTTTTCCTGGCAGTAAACTTGTCCATGCAGTAAACTTTTCCTGACAGTAAACTTTTCGTAGTAGTAAACTTTTCTTGATAATAAACTTTTACTCTCAGTAGACTTTTCCTGGCAGTAAACTTTTCCTAGCAGTAAACTTTTCCTGAAAGTAAACTTTTCCTAGCAGTAAACTTTTCCTCTAAGTAAACTTTTCTTACTAGTAAACTTTTCCTCTTAGTAAACTTTTCCTGACAGTAAACTTTTCCTAGCAGTAAACTTTTCCTGGCAGTAAACTTTTCGTCACAGTAAGCTTTTCTTCGCTGTAAACTTTTCCTACCAGTAAGCTTTTCCTCCTAGTAAACTTTTCTTAGCCGTAAACTTTTCCTGGCAGTAAACTTGTTCATGCAGTAAACTTTTCTTAGTAGTAAACATTTCCTCTCAGTAAACATTTTAAATCGCAGTAAACTTTTCCTCTTAGTAAACTTTTCCAAGCAGTAAACTTTTCCTGTAAGTAAACTTTTCCTGACAGTAAACTTTTCGTAGTAGTAAACTTTTCCTCTTAGTAAACTTTTCCTGGCAGTAAACTTTTCCTAGCAGTAAACTTTTCCTCTTAGTAAACTTTTCCTAGTAGTAAACTTTTCCTGATAATAAACTTTTCCTTGCAGTAAACTTTTCCTGACAGTAATGTTTTCCTGGCAGTAAACTTTTCCTAGTAGTAAACTTTTCTTGATAATAAACTTTTCCTATTAGTAAAATTTTCCTCTTAGTAAACTTTTCCTCTTAGTAAACTTTTCCTGACAGTAATGTTTTCCTGGCAGTAAACTTTTCCTAGTAGTAAACTTTTCTTGAATATAAACCTTTACTCTCAGTAAACTTTTCCTAGTAGTAAACTTTTCCTAGTAGTAAACTCTTCCTCTTAGTAAACTTTTCCTGACAGTAAACTTTTCTTAGCAGTAAACTTTTCCTGGCAGAAAACTTTTCCTGGCAGTAAACTTTTCCACACAGTAAGCTTTTCTTCGCTGTAAACTTTTCCTAGCAGTAAACTTTTCCTACCAGTAAGCTTTTCCTCCTAGTAAACTTTTCTTAGCAGTAAACTTTTCCTCTCAGTAAACTTTTCCTGGCAGTAAACTTTTCCTGGCAGTAAACTTGTCCATGCAGTAAACTTTTCCTGACAGTAAACTTTTCGTAGTAGTAAACTTTTCTTGATAATAAACTTTTACTCTCAGTAGACTTTTCCTGGCAGTAAACTTTTCCTAGCAGTAAACTTTTCCTGAAAGTAAACTTTTCCTAGCAGTAAACTTTTCCTCTAAGTAAACTTTTCCTGGCAGTAAACTTTTCCTAGTAGTAAACTTTTCCTCTTAGTAAACTTTTCCTGGCAGTAAACTTTTCCTAGCAGTAAACTTTTCCTGACAGTAAACTTTTCCTAGTAGTAAACTTTTCCTGATAATAAACTTTTCCTCTCAGTAAACATTTTACCTCGCAGTAAACTTTTCCTGGCAGTAAACTTTTCCTGGCAGTAAACTTTTCGTCACAGTAAGCTTTTCTTCGCTGTAAACTTTTCCTACCAGTAAGCTTTTCCTCCTATTAAACTTTTCTTAGCCGTAAACTTTTCCTGGCAGTAAACTTGTTCATGCAGTAAACTTTTCTTAGTAGTAAACATTTCCTCTCAGTAAACATTTTAAATCGCAGTAAACTTTTCCTGGCAGTAAACTTTTCCAAGCAGTAAACTTTTCCTCTTAGTAAACTTTTCCTGACAGTAAACTTTTCGTAGTAGTAAACTTTTCCTGACAGTAAACTTTTCCTCTAAGTAAACTTTTCCTGGCAGTAAACTTTTCCTAGTAGTAAACTTTTCCTCTTAGTAAACTTTTCCTGGCAGTAAACTTTTCCTAGCAGTAAACTTTTCCTCTTAGTAAACTTTTCCTAGTAGTAAACTTTTCCTGATAATAAACTTTTCCTTGCAGTAAACTTTTCCTGACAGTAATGTTTTCCTGGCAGTAAACTTTTCCTAGTAGTAAACTTTTCTTGATAATAAACTTTTCCTATTAGTAAAATTTTCCTCTTAGTAAACTTTTCCTCTTAGTAAACTTTTCCTGACAGTAATGTTTTCCTGGCAGTAAACTTTTCCTAGTAGTAAACTTTTCTTGATAATAAACTTTTCCTCTCAGTAAACTTTTCCTAGTAGTAAACTTTTCCTAGTAGTAAACTCTTCCTCTTAGTAAACTTTTCCTGACAGTAAACTTTTCTTAGCAGTAAACTTTTCCTGGCAGAAAACTTTTCCTGGCAGTAAACTTTTCCACACAGTAAGCTTTTCTTCGCTGTAAACTTTTCCTAGCAGTAAACTTTTCCTACCAGTAAGCTTTTCCTCCTAGTAAACTTTTCTTAGCAGTAAACTTTTCCTCTCAGTAAACTTTTCCTGGCAGTAAACTTTTCCTGGCAGTAAACTTGTCCATGCAGTAAACTTTTCCTGACAGTAAACTTTTCGTAGTAGTAAACTTTTCTTGATAATAAACTTTTACTCTCAGTAGACTTTTCCTGGCAGTAAACTTTTCCTAGCAGTAAACTTTTCCTGAAAGTAAACTTTTCCTAGCAGTAAACTTTTCCTCTAAGTAAACTTTTCCTGGCAGTAAACTTTTCCTGGCAGTAAACTTTTCCTAGTAGTAAACTTTTCTTCTTAGTAAACTTTTCCTGGCAGTAAACTTTTCCTAGCAGTAAACTTTTCCTCTTAGTAAACTTTTCCTGACAGTAAACTTTTCCTAGTAGTAAACTTTTCCTGATAATAAACTTTTCCTCTCAGTAAACATTTTACCTCGCAGTAAACTTTTCCTGGCAGTAAACTTTTCCAAGCAGTAATTTTTTCCTCTTAGTAAACTTTTCCTGACAGTAAACTTTTCCTAGTAGTAAACTTATCCTGATAATAAACTTTTCCTAGCAATAAACTTTTCCTCTTAGTAAACTTTTCCTTGTAGTAAACTTTTCCTCTTAGTAAACTTTTCCTGACAGTAAACTTTTCCTAGCAGTAAACTTTTCCTAGCAGTAAACTTTTCCTACTAGTAAGCTTTTCCTCCTAGTAAACTTTTCTTAGCAGTAAACTTTTCCTCTCAGTAAACTTTTCCTGGCAGTAAACTTTTCCTAGCAGTAAACTTTTCCTACCAGTAAGCTTTTCCTCCTAGTAAACTTTTCTTAGCAGTAAACTTTTCCTCTCAGTAAACTTTTCCTGGCAGTAAACTTTTCCTGGCAGTAAACTTGTCCATGCAGTAAACTTTTCCTGACAGTAAACTTTTCTTAGTAGTAAACTTTTCCTCTCAGTAAGCATTTTACCTCGCAGTAAACTTTTCCTAGCAGTAAACTTTTCCAAGCAGTAAACTTTTCGTAGAAGTAAACTTTTCTTGATTATAAACTTTTCCTCTCAGTAGACTTTTCCTGGCAGTAAACTTTTCCTAGCAGTAAACTTTTCCTCTTAGTAAACTTTTCCTGGCAGTAAACTTTTCCTAGCAGTAAACTTTTCCTCTTAGTAAACTTTTCCTGGCAGTAAACTTTTCCTAGCAGTAAACTTTTCCTCTTAGTAAACTTTTCCTGGCAGTAAACTTTTCCAAGCAGTAAACTTTTCCTCTTAGTAAACTTTTCCTGACAGTAAACTTTTCGTAGTAGTAAACTTTTCCTGACAGTAAACTTTTCCTCTAAGTAAACTTTTCCTGGCAGTAAACTTTTCCTAGTAGTAAACTTTTCCTCTTAGTAAACTTTTCCTGGCAGTAAACTTTTCCTAGCAGTAAACTTTTCCTCTTAGTAAACTTTTCCTAGTAGTAAACTTTTCCTGATAATAAACTTTTCCTCGCAGTAAACTTTTCCTGACAGTAATGTTTTCCTGGCAGTAAACTTTTCCTAGTAGTAAACTTTTCTTGATAATAAACTTTTCCTATTAGTAAAATTTTCCTCTTAGTAAACTTTTCCTCTTAGTAAACTTTTCCTGACAGTAATGTTTTCCTGGCAGTAAACTTTTCCTAGTAGTAAACTTTTCTTGATAATAAACTTTTCCTCTCAGTAAACTTTTCCTGGCAGTAAACTTTTCCTGACAGTAAACTTTTCTTAGTAGTAAACATTTCCTCTCAGTAAACTTTTCCTAGTAGTAAACTTTTCCTAGTAGTAAACTCTTCCTCTTAGTAAACTTTTCCTGACAGTAAACTTTTCTTAGCAGTAAACTTTTCCTGGCAGAAAACTTTTCCTGGCAGTAAACTTTTCCACACAGTAAGCTTTTCTTCGCTGTAAACTTTTCCTAGCAGTAAACTTTTCCTACCAGTAAGCTTTTCCTCCTAGTAAACTATTCTTAGCAGTAAACTTTTTCTCTCAGTAAACTTTTCCTGGCAGTAAACTTTTCCTGGCAGTAAACTTGTCCATGCAGTAAACTTTTCCTGACAGTAAACTTTTCGTAGTAGTAAACTTTTCTTGATAATAAACTTTTACTCTCAGTAGACTTTTCCTGGCAGTAAACTTTTCCTAGCAGTAAACTTTTCCTGAAAGTAAACTTTTCCTAGCAGTAAACTTTTCCTCTAAGTAAACTTTTCCTGGCAGTAAACTTTTCTTACTAGTAAACTTTTCCTCTTAGTAAACTTTTCCTGACAGTAAACTTTTCCTAGCAGTAAACTTTTCCTGGCAGTAAACTTTTCGTCACAGTAAGCTTTTCTTCGCTGTAAACTTTTCCTACCAGTAAGCTTTTCCTCCTAGTAAACTTTTCTTAGCCGTAAACTTTTCCTGGCAGTAAACTTGTTCATGCAGTAAACTTTTCTTAGTAGTAAACATTTCCTCTCGGTAAACATTTTAAATCGCAGTAAACTTTTCCTCTTAGTAAACTTTTCCAAGCAGTAAACTTTTCCTGTTAGTAAACTTTTCCTGACAGTAAACTTTTCGTAGTAGTAAACTTTTCCTGACAGTAAACTTTTCCTCTAAGTAAACTTTTCCTGGCAGTAAACTTTTCCTAGTAGTAAACTTTTCCTCTTAGTAAACTTTTCCTGGCAGTAAACTTTTCCTAGCAGTAAACTTTTCCTCTTAGTAAACTTTTCCTAGTAGTAAACTTTTCCTGATAATAAACTTTTCCTTGCAGTAAACTTTTCCTGACAGTAATGTTTTCCTGGCAGTAAACTTTTCCTAATAGTAAACTTTTCTTGATAATAAACTTTTCCTATTAGTAAAATTTTCCTCTTAGTAAACTTTTCCTCTTAGTAAACTTTTCCTGACAGTAATGTTTTCCTGGCAGTAAACTTTTCCTAGTAGTAAACTTTTCTTGATAATAAACTTTTCCTCTCAGTAAACTTTTCCTAGTAGTAAACTTTTCCTAGTAGTAAACTCTTCCTCTTAGTAAACTTTTCCTGACAGTAAACTTTTCTTAGCAGTAAACTTTTCCTGGCAGAAAACTTTTCCTGGCAGTAAACTTTTCCACACAGTAAGCTTTTCTTCGCTGTAAACTTTTCCTAGCAGTAAACTTTTCCTACCAGTAAGCTTTTCCTCCTAGTAAACTTTTCTTAGCAGTAAACTTTTCCTCTCAGTAAACTTTTCCTGGCAGTAAACTTTTCCTGGCAGTAAACTTGTCCATGCAGTAAACTTTTCCTGACAGTAAACTTTTCGTAGTAGTAAACTTTTCTTGATAATAAACTTTTACTCTCAGTAGACTTTTCCTGGCAGTAAACTTTTCCTAGCAGTAAACTTTTCCTGAAAGTAAACTTTTCCTAGCAGTAAACTTTTCCTCTAAGTAAACTTTTCCTGGCAGTAAACTTTTCCTAGTAGTAAACTTTTCCTCTTAGTAAACTTTTCCTGGCAGTAAACTTTTCCTAGCAGTAAACTTTTCCTCTTAGTAAACTTTTCCTGACAGTAAACTTTTCCTAGTAGTAAACTTTTCCTGATAATAAACTTTTCCTCTCAGTAAACATTTTACCTCGCAGTAAACTTTTCCTGGCAGTAAACTTTTCCTGGCAGTAAACTTTTCGTCACAGTAAGCTTTTCTTCGCTGTAAACTTTTCCTACCAGTAAGCTTTTCCTCCTATTAAACTTTTCTTAGCCGTAAACTTTTCCTGGCAGTAAACTTGTTCATGCAGTAAACTTTTCTTAGTAGTAAACATTTCCTCTCAGTAAACATTTTAAATCGCAGTAAACTTTTCCTGGCAGTAAACTTTTCCAAGCAGTAAACTTTTCCTCTTAGTAAACTTTTCCTGACAGTAAACTTTTCGTAGTAGTAAACTTTTCCTGACAGTAAACTTTTCCTCTAAGTAAACTTTTCCTGGCAGTAAACTTTTCCTAGTAGTAAACTTTTCCTCTTAGTAAACTTTTCCTAGCAGTAAACTTTTCCTAGCAGTAAACTTTTCCTCTTAGTAAACTTTTCCTAGTAGTAAACTTTTCCTGATAATAAACTTTTCCTTGCAGTAAACTTTTCCTGACAGTAATGTTTTCCTGGCAGTAAACTTTTCCTAGTAGTAAACTTTTCTTGATAATAAACTTTTCCTATTAGTAAAATTTTCCTCTTAGTAAACTTTTCCTCTTAGTAAACTTTTCCTGACAGTAATGTTTTCCTGGCAGTAAACTTTTCCTAGTAGTAAACTTTTCTTGATAATAAACTTTTCCTCTCAGTAAACTTTTCCTAGTAGTAAACTTTTCCTAGTAGTAAACTCTTCCTCTTAGTAAACTTTTCCTGACAGTAAACTTTTCTTAGCAGTAAACTTTTCCTGGCAGAAAACTTTTCCTGGCAGTAAACTTTTCCACACAGTAAGCTTTTCTTCGCTGTAAACTTTTCCTAGCAGTAAACTTTTCCTACCAGTAAGCTTTTCCTCCTAGTAAACTTTTCTTAGCAGTAAACTTTTCCTCTCAGTAAACTTTTCCTGGCAGTAAACTTTTCCTGGCAGTAAACTTGTCCATGCAGTAAACTTTTCCTGACAGTAAACTTTTCGTAGTAGTAAACTTTTCTTGATAATAAACTTTTACTCTCAGTAGACTTTTCCTGGCAGTAAACTTTTCCTAGCAGTAAACTTTTCCTGAAAGTAAACTTTTCCTAGCAGTAAACTTTTCCTCTAAGTAAACTTTTCCTGGCAGTAAACTTTTCCTGGCAGTAAACTTTTCCTAGTAGTAAACTTTTCTTCTTAGTAAACTTTTCCTGGCAGTAAACTTTTCCTAGCAGTAAACTTTTCCTCTTAGTAAACTTTTCCTGACAGTAAACTTTTCCTAGTAGTAAACTTTTCCTGATAATAAACTTTTCCTCTCAGTAAACATTTTACCTCGCAGTAAACTTTTCCTGGCAGTAAACTTTTCCAAGCAGTAATTTTTTCCTCTTAGTAAACTTTTCCTGACAGTAAACTTTTCCTAGTAGTAAACTTATCCTGATAATAAACTTTTCCTAGCAATAAACTTTTCCTCTTAGTAAACTTTTCCTTGTAGTAAACTTTTCCTCTTAGTAAACTTTTCCTGACAGTAAACTTTTCCTAGCAGTAAACTTTTCCTAGCAGTAAACTTTTCCTACTAGTAAGCTTTTCCTCCTAGTAAACTTTTCTTAGCAGTAAACTTTTCCTCTCAGTAAACTTTTCCTGGCAGTAAACTTTTCCTAGCAGTAAACTTTTCCTACCAGTAAGCTTTTCCTCCTAGTAAACTTTTCTTAGCAGTAAACTTTTCCTCTCAGTAAACTTTTCCTGGCAGTAAACTTTTCCTGGCAGTAAACTTGTCCATGCAGTAAACTTTTCCTGACAGTAAACTTTTCTTAGTAGTAAACTTTTCCTCTCAGTAAGCATTTTACCTCGCAGTAAACTTTTCCTAGCAGTAAACTTTTCCAAGCAGTAAACTTTTCGTAGAAGTAAACTTTTCTTGATTATAAACTTTTCCTCTCAGTAGACTTTTCCTGGCAGTAAACTTTTCCTAGCAGTAAACTTTTCCTCTTAGTAAACTTTTCCTGGCAGTAAACTTTTCCTAGCAGTAAACTTTTCCTCTTAGTAAACTTTTCCTGGCAGTAAACTTTTCCTAGCAGTAAACTTTTCCTCTTAGTAAACTTTTCCTGGCAGTAAACTTTTCCAAGCAGTAAACTTTTCCTCTTAGTAAACTTTTCCTGACAGTAAACTTTTCGTAGTAGTAAACTTTTCCTGACAGTAAACTTTTCCTCTAAGTAAACTTTTCCTGGCAGTAAACTTTTCCTAGTAGTAAACTTTTCCTCTTAGTAAACTTTTCCTGGCAGTAAACTTTTCCTAGCAGTAAACTTTTCCTCTTAGTAAACTTTTCCTAGTAGTAAACTTTTCCTGATAATAAACTTTTCCTCGCAGTAAACTTTTCCTGACAGTAATGTTTTCCTGGCAGTAAACTTTTCCTAGTAGTAAACTTTTCTTGATAATAAACTTTTCCTATTAGTAAAATTTTCCTCTTAGTAAACTTTTCCTCTTAGTAAACTTTTCCTGACAGTAATGTTTTCCTGGCAGTAAACTTTTCCTAGTAGTAAACTTTTCTTGATAATAAACTTTTCCTCTCAGTAAACTTTTCCTGGCAGTAAACTTTTCCTGACAGTAAACTTTTCTTAGTAGTAAACATTTCCTCTCAGTAAACTTTTCCTAGTAGTAAACTTTTCCTAGTAGTAAACTCTTCCTCTTAGTAAACTTTTCCTGACAGTAAACTTTTCTTAGCAGTAAACTTTTCCTGGCAGAAAACTTTTCCTGGCAGTAAACTTTTCCACACAGTAAGCTTTTCTTCGCTGTAAACTTTTCCTAGCAGTAAACTTTTCCTACCAGTAAGCTTTTCCTCCTAGTAAACTTTTCTTAGCAGTAAACTTTTTCTCTCAGTAAACTTTTCCTGGCAGTAAACTTTTCCTGGCAGTAAACTTGTCCATGCAGTAAACTTTTCCTGACAGTAAACTTTTCGTAGTAGTAAACTTTTCTTGATAATAAACTTTTACTCTCAGTAGACTTTTCCTGGCAGTAAACTTTTCCTAGCAGTAAACTTTTCCTCTAAGTAAACTTTTCCTGGCAGTAAACTTTTCTTACTAGTAAACTTTTCCTCTTAGTAAACTTTTCCTGACAGTAAACTTTTCCTAGCAGTAAACTTTTCCTGGCAGTAAACTTTTCGTCACAGTAAGCTTTTCTTCGCTGTAAACTTTTCCTACCAGTAAGCTTTTCCTCCTAGTAAACTTTTCTTAGCCGTAAACTTTTCCTGGCAGTAAACTTGTTCATGCAGTAAACTTTTCTTAGTAGTAAACATTTCCTCTCAGTAAACATTTTAAATCGCAGTAAACTTTTCCTCTTAGTAAACTTTTCCAAGCAGTAAACTTTTCCTGTTAGTAAACTTTTCCTGACAGTAAACTTTTCGTAGTAGTAAACTTTTCCTGACAGTAAACTTTTCCTCTAAGTAAACTTTTCCTGGCAGTAAACTTTTCCTAGTAGTAAACTTTTCCTCTTAGTAAACTTTTCCTGGCAGTAAACTTTTCCTAGCAGTAAACTTTTCCTCTTAGTAAACTTTTCCTAGTAGTAAACTTTTCCTGATAATAAACTTTTCCTTGCAGTAAACTTTTCCTGACAGTAATGTTTTCCTGGCAGTAAACTTTTCCTAGTAGTAAACTTTTCTTGATAATAAACTTTTCCTATTAGTAAAATTTTCCTCTTAGTAAACTTTTCCTCTTAGTAAACTTTTCCTGACAGTAATGTTTTCCTGGCAGTAAACTTTTCCTAGTAGTAAACTTTTCTTGATAATAAACTTTTCCTCTCAGTAAACTTTTCCTAGTAGTAAACTTTTCCTAGTAGTAAACTCTTCCTCTTAGTAAACTTTTCCTGACAGTAAACTTTTCTTAGCAGTAAACTTTTCCTGGCAGAAAACTTTTCCTGGCAGTAAACTTTTCCACACAGTAAGCTTTTCTTCGCTGTAAACTTTTCCTAGCAGTAAACTTTTCCTACCAGTAAGCTTTTCCTCCTAGTAAACTTTTCTTAGCAGTAAACTTTTCCTCTCAGTAAACTTTTCCTGGCAGTAAACTTTTCCTGGCAGTAAACTTGTCCATGCAGTAAACTTTTCCTGACAGTAAACTTTTCGTAGTAGTAAACTTTTCTTGATAATAAACTTTTACTCTCAGTAGACTTTTCCTGGCAGTAAACTTTTCCTAGCAGTAAACTTTTCCTGAAAGTAAACTTTTCCTAGCAGTAAACTTTTCCTCTAAGTAAACTTTTCCTGGCAGTAAACTTTTCCTAGTAGTAAACTTTTCCTCTTAGTAAACTTTTCCTGGCAGTAAACTTTTCCTAGCAGTAAACTTTTCCTCTTAGTAAACTTTTCCTGACAGTAAACTTTTCCTAGTAGTAAACTTTTCCTGATAATAAACTTTTCCTCTCAGTAAACATTTTACCTCGCAGTAAACTTTTCCTGGCAGTAAACTTTTCCTGGCAGTAAACTTTTCGTCACAGTAAGCTTTTCTTCGCTGTAAACTTTTCCTACCAGTAAGCTTTTCCTCCTATTAAACTTTTCTTAGCCGTAAACTTTTCCTGGCAGTAAACTTGTTCATGCAGTAAACTTTTCTTAGTAGTAAACATTTCCTCTCAGTAAACATTTTAAATCGCAGTAAACTTTTCCTGGCAGTAAACTTTTCCAAGCAGTAAACTTTTCCTCTTAGTAAACTTTTCCTGACAGTAAACTTTTCGTAGTAGTAAACTTTTCCTGACAGTAAACTTTTCCTCTAAGTAAACTTTTCCTGGCAGTAAACTTTTCCTAGTAGTAAACTTTTCCTCTTAGTAAACTTTTCCTGGCAGTAAACTTTTCCTAGCAGTAAACTTTTCCTCTTAGTAAACTTTTCCTAGTAGTAAACTTTTCCTGATAATAAACTTTTCCTTGCAGTAAACTTTTCCTGACAGTAATGTTTTCCTGGCAGTAAACTTTTCCTAGTAGTAAACTTTTCTTGATAATAAACTTTTCCTATTAGTAAAATTTTCCTCTTAGTAAACTTTTCCTCTTAGTAAACTTTTCCTGACAGTAATGTTTTCCTGGCAGTAAACTTTTCCTAGTAGTAAACTTTTCTTGATAATAAACTTTTCCTCTCAGTAAACTTTTCCTAGTAGTAAACTTTTCCTAGTAGTAAACTCTTCCTCTTAGTAAACTTTTCCTGACAGTAAACTTTTCTTAGCAGTAAACTTTTCCTGGCAGAAAACTTTTCCTGGCAGTAAACTTTTCCACACAGTAAGCTTTTCTTCGCTGTAAACTTTTCCTAGCAGTAAACTTTTCCTACCAGTAAGCTTTTCCTCCTAGTAAACTTTTCTTAGCAGTAAACTTTTCCTCTCAGTAAACTTTTCCTGGCAGTAAACTTTTCCTGGCAGTAAACTTGTCCATGCAGTAAACTTTTCCTGACAGTAAACTTTTCGTAGTAGTAAACTTTTCTTGATAATAAACTTTTACTCTCAGTAGACTTTTCCTGGCAGTAAACTTTTCCTAGCAGTAAACTTTTCCTGAAAGTAAACTTTTCCTAGCAGTAAACTTTTCCTCTAAGTAAACTTTTCCTGGCAGTAAACTTTTCCTAGTAGTAAACTTTTCTTCTTAGTAAACTTTTCCTGGCAGTAAACTTTTCCTAGCAGTAAACTTTTCCTCTTAGTAAACTTTTCCTGACAGTAAACTTTTCCTAGTAGTAAACTTTTCCTGATAATAAACTTTTCCTCTCAGTAAACATTTTACCTCGCAGTAAACTTTTCCTGGCAGTAAACTTTTCCAAGCAGTAATTTTTTCCTCTTAGTAAACTTTTCCTGACAGTAAACTTTTCCTAGTAGTAAACTTATCCTGATAATAAACTTTTCCTAGCAATAAACTTTTCCTCTTAGTAAACTTTTCCTTGTAGTAAACTTTTCCTCTTAGTAAACTTTTCCTGACAGTAAACTTTTCCTAGCAGTAAACTTTTCCTAGCAGTAAACTTTTCCTACTAGTAAGCTTTTCCTCCTAGTAAACTTTTCTTAGCAGTAAACTTTTCCTCTCAGTAAACTTTTCCTGGCAGTAAACTTTTCCTAGCAGTAAACTTTTCCTACCAGTAAGCTTTTCCTCCTAGTAAACTTTTCTTAGCAGTAAACTTTTCCTCTCAGTAAACTTTTCCTGGCAGTAAACTTTTCCTGGCAGTAAACTTGTCCATGCAGTAAACTTTTCCTGACAGTAAACTTTTCTTAGTAGTAAACTTTTCCTCTCAGTAAGCATTTTACCTCGCAGTAAACTTTTCCTGGCAGTAAACTTTTCCAAGCAGTAAACTTTTCGTAGAAGTAAACTTTTCTTGATTATAAACTTTTCCTCTCAGTAGACTTTTCCTGGCAGTAAACTTTTCCTAGCAGTAAACTTTTCCTCTTAGTAAACTTTTCCTGGCAGTAAACTTTTCCTAGCAGTAAACTTTTCCTCTTAGTAAACTTTTCCTGGCAGTAAACTTTTCCTAGCAGTAAACTTTTCCTCTTAGTAAACTTTTCCTGACAGTAAACTTTTCCTAGTAGTAAACTTTTCCTGATAATAAACTTTTCCTCTCAGTAAACATTTTACCTCGCAGTAAACTTTTCATGGCAGTGAACTTTTCCAAGCAGTAATTTTTTCCTCTTAGTAAACTTTTCCTGACAGTAAACTTTTCCTAGTAGTAAACTTATCCTGATAATAAACTTTTCCTAGCAATAAACTTTTCCTCTTAGTAAACTTTTCCTTGTAGTAAACTTTTCCTCTTAGTAAACTTTTCCTGACAGTAAACTTTTCCTAGCAGTAAACTTTTCCTAGCAGTAAACTTTTCCTACTAGTAAGCTTTTCCTCCTAGTAAACTTTTCTTAGCAGTAAACTTTTCCTCTCAGTAAACTTTTCCTGGCAGTAAACTTTTCCTAGCAGTAAACTTTTCCTACCAGTAAGCTTTTCCTCCTAGTAAACTTTTCTTAGCAGTAAACTTTTCCTCTCAGTAAACTTTTCCTGGCAGTAAACTTTTCCTGGCAGTAAACTTGTCCATGCAGTAAACTTTTCCTGACAGTAAACTTTTCTTAGTAGTAAACTTTTCCTCTCAGTAAGCATTTTACCTCGCAGTAAACTTTTCCTGGCAGTAAACTTTTCCAAGCAGTAAACTTTTCGTAGAAGTAAACTTTTCTTGATTATAAACTTTTCCTCTCAGTAGACTTTTCCTGGCAGTAAACTTTTCCTAGCAGTAAACTTTTCCTCTTAGTAAACTTTTCCTGGCAGTAAACTTTTCCTTGCAGTAAACTTTTCCTCTTAGTAAACTTTTCCTGACAGTAAACTTTTCCTAGTAGTAAACTTTTCCTGATAATAAACTTTTCCTCGCAGTAAACTTTTCCTTGCAATAAGCTTTTCCTCTTAGTAAACATTTTACCTCGCAGTAAACTTTTCCTGGCAGTAAACTTTTCCAAGCAGTAAACTTTTCCTCTTAGTAAACTTTTCCTGACAGTAAACTTTTCCTAGTAGTAAACTTTTCCTCTTTGTAAACTTTTCCTGGCAGTAAACTTTTCCTCTTAGTAAACATTTTACCTCGCAGTAAACTTTTCCTGGCAGTAAACTTTTCGTGGTAGTAAACTTTTCCTGACAGTAAACTTTTCCTAGTAGTAAACTTATCCTGATAATAAACTTTTCCTAGCAATAAACTTTTCCTCTTAGTAAACTTTTCCTTGTAGTAAACTTTTCCTCTTAGTAAACTTTTCCTGACAGTAAACTTTTCCTAGCAGTAAACTTTTCCTAGCAGTAAACTTTTCCTACTAGTAAGCTTTTCCTCCTAGTAAACTTTTCTTAGCAGTAAACTTTTCCTCTCAGTAAACTTTTCCTGGCAGTAAACTTTTCCTAGCAGTAAACTTTTCCTACCAGTAAGCTTTTCCTCCTAGTAAACTTTTCTTAGCAGTAAACTTTTCCTCTCAGTAAACTTTTCCTGGCAGTAAACTTTTCCTGGCAGTAAACTTGTCCATGCAGTAAACTTTTCCTGACAGTAAACTTTTCTTAGTAGTAAACTTTTCCTCTCAGTAAGCATTTTACCTCGCAGTAAACTTTTCCTGGCAGTAAACTTTTCCAAGCAGTAAACTTTTCGTAGAAGTAAACTTTTCTTGATTATAAACTTTTCCTCTCAGTAGACTTTTCCTGGCAGTAAACTTTTCCTAGCAGTAAACTTTTCCTCTTAGTAAACTTTTCCTGGCAGTAAA
The DNA here is from genome assembly GCA_033220335.2 of Troides aeacus. Lineage (NCBI taxonomy): Eukaryota > Metazoa > Arthropoda > Insecta > Lepidoptera > Papilionidae > Troides > Troides aeacus. Next base: position 1,679,024 of record CM067288.1, read on the forward strand.
CTTTTCCTTGCAGTAAACTTTTCCTCTTAGTAAACTTTTCCTGACAGTAAACTTTTCCTAGTAGTAAACTTTTCCTGATAATAAACTTTTCCTCGCAGTAAACTTTTCCTTGCAATAAGCTTTTCCTCTTAGTAAACATTTTACCTCGCAGTAAACTTTTCCTGGCAGTAAACTTTTCCAAGCAGTAAACTTTTCCTCTTAGTAAACTTTTCCTGACAGTAAACTTTTCCTAGTAGTAAACTTTTCCTCTTTGTAAACTTTTCCTGGCAGTAAACTTTTCCTCTTAGTAAACATTTTACCTCGCAGTAAACTTTTCCTGGCAGTAAACTTTTCGTGGTAGTAAACTTTTCCTGACAGTAAACTTTTCCTAGTAGTAAACTTATCCTGATAATAAACTTTTCCTAGCAATAAACTTTTCCTCTTAGTAAACTTTTCCTTGTAGTAAACTTTTCCTCTTAGTAAACTTTTCCTGACAGTAAACTTTTCCTAGCAGTAAACTTTTCCTAGCAGTAAACTTTTCCTACTAGTAAGCTTTTCCTCCTAGTAAACTTTTCTTAGCAGTAAACTTTTCCTCTCAGTAAACTTTTCCTGGCAGTAAACTTTTCCTGGCAGTAAACTTGTCCATGCAGTAAACTTTTCCTGACAGTAAACTTTTCTTAGTAGTAAACTTTTCCTCTCAGTAAGCATTTTACCTCGCAGTAAACTTTTCCTGGCAGTAAACTTTTCCAAGCTGTAAACTTTTCGTAGAAGTAAACTTTTCTTGATTATAAACTTTTCCTCTCAGTAGACTTTTCCTGGCAGTAAACTTTTCCTAGCAGTAAACTTTTCCTCTTAGTAAACTTTTCCTGGCAGTAAACTTTTCCTAGCAGTAAACTTTTCCTCTTAGTAAACTTTTCCTGGCAGTAAACTTTTCCAAGCAGTAAACTTTTCCTCTTAGTAAACTTTTCCTGACAGTAAACTTTTCGTAGTAGTAAACTTTTCCTGACAGAAAACTTTTCCTGGCAGTAAACTTGTTCATGCAGTAAACTTTTCTTAGTAGTAAACATTTCCTCTCAGTAAACATTTTAAATCGCAGTAAACTTTTCCTCTTAGTAAACTTTTCCAAGCAGTAAACTTTTCCTGTTAGTAAACTTTTCCTGACAGTAAACTTTTCGTAGTAGTAAACTTTTCCTGACAGTAAACTTTTCCTCTAAGTAAACTTTTCCTGGCAGTAAACTTTTCCTAGTAGTAAACTTTTCCTCTTAGTAAACTTTTCCTGGCAGTAAACTTTTCCTAGCAGTAAACTTTTCCTCTTAGTAAACTTTTCCTAGTAGTAAACTTTTCCTGATAATAAACTTTTCCTTGCAGTAAACTTTTCCTGACAGTAATGTTTTCCTGGCAGTAAACTTTTCCTAGTAGTAAACTTTTCTTGATAATAAACTTTTCCTATTAGTAAAATTTTCCTCTTAGTAAACTTTTCCTCTTAGTAAACTTTTCCTGACAGTAATGTTTTCCTGGCAGTAAACTTTTCCTAGTAGTAAACTTTTCTTGATAATAAACTTTTCCTCTCAGTAAACTTTTCCTAGTAGTAAACTTTTCCTAGTAGTAAACTCTTCCTCTTAGTAAACTTTTCCTGACAGTAAACTTTTCTTAGCAGTAAACTTTTCCTGGCAGAAAACTTTTCCTGGCAGTAAACTTTTCCACACAGTAAGCTTTTCTTCGCTGTAAACTTTTCCTAGCAGTAAACTTTTCCTACCAGTAAGCTTTTCCTCCTAGTAAACTTTTCTTAGCAGTAAACTTTTCCTCTCAGTAAACTTTTCCTGGCAGTAAACTTTTCCTGGCAGTAAACTTGTCCATGCAGTAAACTTTTCCTGACAGTAAACTTTTCGTAGTAGTAAACTTTTCTTGATAATAAACTTTTACTCTCAGTAGACTTTTCCTGGCAGTAAACTTTTCCTAGCAGTAAACTTTTCCTGAAAGTAAACTTTTCCTAGCAGTAAACTTTTCCTCTAAGTAAACTTTTCCTGGCAGTAAACTTTTCCTAGTAGTAAACTTTTCCTCTTAGTAAACTTTTCCTGGCAGTAAACTTTTCCTAGCAGTAAACTTTTCCTCTTAGTAAACTTTTCCTGACAGTAAACTTTTCCTAGTAGTAAACTTTTCCTGATAATAAACTTTTCCTCTCAGTAAACATTTTACCTCGCAGTAAACTTTTCCTGGCAGTAAACTTTTCCTGGCAGTAAACTTTTCGTCACAGTAAGCTTTTCTTCGCTGTAAACTTTTCCTACCAGTAAGCTTTTCCTCCTATTAAACTTTTCTTAGCCGTAAACTTTTCCTGGCAGTAAACTTGTTCATGCAGTAAACTTTTCTTAGTAGTAAACATTTCCTCTCAGTAAACATTTTAAATCGCAGTAAACTTTTCCTGGCAGTAAACTTTTCCAAGCAGTAAACTTTTCCTCTTAGTAAACTTTTCCTGACAGTAAACTTTTCGTAGTAGTAAACTTTTCCTGACAGTAAACTTTTCCTCTAAGTAAACTTTTCCTGGCAGTAAACTTTTCCTAGTAGTAAACTTTTCCTCTTAGTAAACTTTTCCTGGCAGTAAACTTTTCCTAGCAGTAAACTTTTCCTCTTAGTAAACTTTTCCTAGTAGTAAACTTTTCCTGATAATAAACTTTTCCTTGCAGTAAACTTTTCCTGACAGTAATGTTTTCCTGGCAGTAAACTTTTCCTAGTAGTAAACTTTTCTTGATAATAAACTTTTCCTATTAGTAAAATTTTCCTCTTAGTAAACTTTTCCTCTTAGTAAACTTTTCCTGACAGTAATGTTTTCCTGGCAGTAAACTTTTCCTAGTAGTAAACTTTTCTTGATAATAAACTTTTCCTCTCAGTAAACTTTTCCTAGTAGTAAACTTTTCCTAGTAGTAAACTCTTCCTCTTAGTAAACTTTTCCTGACAGTAAACTTTTCTTAGCAGTAAACTTTTCCTGGCAGAAAACTTTTCCTGGCAGTAAACTTTTCCACACAGTAAGCTTTTCTTCGCTGTAAACTTTTCCTAGCAGTAAACTTTTCCTGGCAGTAAACTTTTCCTGGCAGTAAACTTGTCCATGCAGTAAACTTTTCCTGACAGTAAACTTTTCTTAGTAGTAAACTTTTCCTCTCAGTAAGCATTTTACCTCGCAGTAAACTTTTCCTGGCAGTAAACTTTTCCAAGCAGTAAACTTTTCGTAGAAGTAAACTTTTCCTGACAGTAAACTTTTCCTAGTAGTAAACTTATCCTGATAATAAACTTTTCCTAGCAATAAACTTTTCCTCTTAGTAAACTTTTCCTTGTAGTAAACTTTTCCTCTTAGTAAACTTTTCCTGACAGTAAACTTTTCCTAGCAGTAAACTTTTCCTAGCAGTAAACTTTTCCTACTAGTAAGCTTTTCCTCCTAGTAAACTTTTCTTAGCAGTAAACTTTTCCTCTCAGTAAACTTTTCCTGGCAGTAAACTTTTCCTAGCAGTAAACTTTTCCTACCAGTAAGCTTTTCCTCCTAGTAAACTTTTCTTAGCAGTAAACTTTTCCTCTCAGTAAACTTTTCCTGGCAGTAAACTTTTCCTGGCAGTAAACTTGTCCATGCAGTAAACTTTTCCTGACAGTAAACTTTTCTTAGTAGTAAACTTTTCCTCTCAGTAAGCATTTTACCTCGCAGTAAACTTTTCCTGGCAGTAAACTTTTCCAAGCAGTAAACTTTTCGTAGAAGTAAACTTTTCTTGATTATAAACTTTTCCTCTCAGTAGACTTTTCCTGGCAGTAAACTTTTCCTAGCAGTAAACTTTTCCTCTTAGTAAACTTTTCCTGGCAGTAAACTTTTCCTAGCAGTAAACTTTTCCTCTTAGTAAACTTTTCCTGGCAGTAAACTTTTCCTAGCAGTAAACTTTTCCTCTTAGTAAACTTTTCCTGACAGTAAACTTTTCCTAGTAGTAAACTTTTCCTGATAATAAACTTTTCCTCTCAGTAAACATTTTACCTCGCAGTAAACTTTTCATGGCAGTAAACTTTTCCAAGCAGTAATTTTTTCCTCTTAGTAAACTTTTCCTGACAGTAAACTTTTCCTAGTAGTAAACTTATCCTGATAATAAACTTTTCCTAGCAATAAACTTTTCCTCTTAGTAAACTTTTCCTTGTAGTAAACTTTTCCTCTTAGTAAACTTTTCCTGACAGTAAACTTTTCCTAGCAGTAAACTTTTCCTAGCAGTAAACTTTTCCTACTAGTAAGCTTTTCCTCCTAGTAAACTTTTCTTAGCAGTAAACTTTTCCTCTCAGTAAACTTTTCCTGGCAGTAAACTTTTCCTAGCAGTAAACTTTTCCTACCAGTAAGCTTTTCCTCCTAGTAAACTTTTCTTAGCAGTAAACTTTTCCTCTCAGTAAACTTTTCCTGGCAGTAAACTTTTCCTGGCAGTAAACTTGTCCATGCAGTAAACTTTTCCTGACAGTAAACTTTTCTTAGTAGTAAACTTTTCCTCTCAGTAAGCATTTTACCTCGCAGTAAACTTTTCCTGGCAGTAAACTTTTCCAAGCAGTAAACTTTTCGTAGAAGTAAACTTTTCTTGATTATAAACTTTTCCTCTCAGTAGACTTTTCCTGGCAGTAAACTTTTCCTAGCAGTAAACTTTTCCTCTTAGTAAACTTTTCCTGGCAGTAAACTTTTCCTTGCAGTAAACTTTTCCTCTTAGTAAACTTTTCCTGACAGTAAACTTTTCCTGGCAGTAAACTTTTCCTAGCAGTAAACTTTTCCTACCAGTAAGCTTTTCCTCCTAGTAAACTTTTCTTAGCAGTAAACTTTTCCTCTCAGTAAACTTTTCCTGGCAGTAAACTTTTCCTGGCAGTAAACTTGTCCATGCAGTAAACTTTTCCTGACAGTAAACTTTTCCTAGTAGTAAACTTTTCCTCTTTGTAAACTTTTCCTGGCAGTAAACTTTTCCTCTTAGTAAACATTTTACCTCGCAGTAAACTTTTCCTGGCAGTAAACTTTTCGTGGTAGTAAACTTTTCCTGACAGTAAACTTTTCCTAGTAGTAAACTTATCCTGATAATAAACTTTTCCTAGCAATAAACTTTTCCTCTTAGTAAACTTTTCCTTGTAGTAAACTTTTCCTCTTAGTAAACTTTTCCTGACAGTAAACTTTTCCTAGCAGTAAACTTTTCCTAGCAGTAAACTTTTCCTACTAGTAAGCTTTTCCTCCTAGTAAACTTTTCTTAGCAGTAAACTTTTCCTCTCAGTAAACTTTTCCTGGCAGTAAACTTTTCCTAGCAGTAAACTTTTCCTACCAGTAAGCTTTTCCTCCTAGTAAACTTTTCTTAGCAGTAAACTTTTCCTCTCAGTAAACTTTTCCTGGCAGTAAACTTTTCCTGGCAGTAAACTTGTCCATGCAGTAAACTTTTCCTGACAGTAAACTTTTCTTAGTAGTAAACTTTTCCAAGCAGTAAACTTTTCGTAGAAGTAAACTTTTCTTGATTATAAACTTTTCCTCTCAGTAGACTTTTCCTGGCAGTAAACTTTTCCTAGCAGTAAACTTTTCCTCTTAGTAAACTTTTCCTGGCAGTAAACTTTTCGTAGAAGTAAACTTTTCTTGATTATAAACTTTTCCTCTCAGTAGACTTTTCCTGGCAGTAAACTTTTCCTAGCAGTAAACTTTTCCTCTTAGTAAACTTTTCCTGGCAGTAAACTTTTCCTTGCAGTAAACTTTTCCTCTTAGTAAACTTTTCCTGACAGTAAACTTTTCCTAGTAGTAAACTTTTCCTGATAATAAACTTTTCCTCGCAGTAAACTTTTCCTTGCAATAAGCTTTTCCTCTTAGTAAACATTTTACCTCGCAGTAAACTTTTCCTGGCAGTAAACTTTTCCAAGCAGTAAACTTTTCCTCTTAGTAAACTTTTCCTGACAGTAAACTTTTCCTAGTAGTAAACTTTTCCTCTTTGTAAACTTTTCCTGGCAGTAAACTTTTCCTCTTAGTAAACATTTTACCTCGCAGTAAACTTTTCCTGGCAGTAAACTTTTCGTGGTAGTAAACTTTTCCTGACAGTAAACTTTTCCTAGTAGTAAACTTATCCTGATAATAAACTTTTCCTAGCAATAAACTTTTCCTCTTAGTAAACTTTTCCTTGTAGTAAACTTTTCCTCTTAGTAAACTTTTCCTGACAGTAAACTTTTCCTAGCAGTAAACTTTTCCTAGCAGTAAACTTTTCCTACTAGTAAGCTTTTCCTCCTAGTAAACTTTTCTTAGCAGTAAACTTTTCCTCTCAGTAAACTTTTCCTGGCAGTAAACTTTTCCTAGCAGTAAACTTTTCCTACCAGTAAGCTTTTCCTCCTAGTAAACTTTTCTTAGCAGTAAACTTTTCCTCTCAGTAAACTTTTCCTGGCAGTAAACTTTTCCTGGCAGTAAACTTGTCCATGCAGTAAACTTTTCCTGACAGTAAACTTTTCTTAGTAGTAAACTTTTCCTCTCAGTAAGCATTTTACCTCGCAGTAAACTTTTCCTGGCAGTAAACTTTTCCAAGCAGTAAACTTTTCGTAGAAGTAAACTTTTCTTGATTATAAACTTTTCCTCTCAGTAGACTTTTCCTGGCAGTAAACTTTTCCTAGCAGTAAACTTTTCCTCTTAGTAAACTTTTCCTGGCAGTAAACTTTTCCTAGCAGTAAACTTTTCCTCTTAGTAAACTTTTCCTGGCAGTAAACTTTTCCAAGCAGTAAACTTTTCCTCTTAGTAAACTTTTCCTGACAGTAAACTTTTCGTAGTAGTAAACTTTTCCTGACAGAAAACTTTTCCTGGCAGTAAACTTGTTCATGCAGTAAACTTTTCTTAGTAGTAAACATTTCCTCTCAGTAAACATTTTAAATCGCAGTAAACTTTTACTCTTAGTAAACTTTTCCAAGCAGTAAACTTTTCCTGTTAGTAAACTTTTCCTGACAGTAAACTTTTCGTAGTAGTAAACTTTTCCTGACAGTAAACTTTTCCTCTAAGTAAACTTTTCCTGGCAGTAAACTTTTCCTAGTAGTAAACTTTTCCTCTTAGTAAACTTTTCCTGGCAGTAAACTTTTCCTAGCAGTAAACTTTTCCTCTTAGTAAACTTTTCCTAGTAGTAAACTTTTCCTGATAATAAACTTTTCCTTGCAGTAAACTTTTCCTGACAGTAATGTTTTCCTGGCAGTAAACTTTTCCTAGTAGTAAACTTTTCTTGATAATAAACTTTTCCTATTAGTAAAATTTTCCTCTTAGTAAACTTTTCCTCTTAGTAAACTTTTCCTGACAGTAATGTTTTCCTGGCAGTAAACTTTTCCTAGTAGTAAACTTTTCTTGATAATAAACTTTTCCTCTCAGTAAACTTTTCCTAGTAGTAAACTTTTCCTAGTAGTAAACTCTTCCTCTTAGTAAACTTTTCCTGACAGTAAACTTTTCTTAGCAGTAAACTTTTCCTGGCAGAAAACTTTTCCTGGCAGTAAACTTTTCCACACAGTAAGCTTTTCTTCGCTGTAAACTTTTCCTAGCAGTAAACTTTTCCTACCAGTAAGCTTTTCCTCCTAGTAAACTTTTCTTAGCAGTAAACTTTTCCTCTCAGTAAACTTTTCCTGGCAGTAAACTTTTCCTGGCAGTAAACTTGTCCATGCAGTAAACTTTTCCTGACAGTAAACTTTTCGTAGTAGTAAACTTTTCTTGATAATAAACTTTTACTCTCAGTAGACTTTTCCTGGCAGTAAACTTTTCCTAGCAGTAAACTTTTCCTGAAAGTAAACTTTTCCTAGCAGTAAACTTTTCCTCTAAGTAAACTTTTCCTGGCAGTAAACTTTTCCTAGTAGTAAACTTTTCCTCTTAGTAAACTTTTCCTGGCAGTAAACTTTTCCTAGCAGTAAACTTTTCCTCTTAGTAAACTTTTCCTGACAGTAAACTTTTCCTAGTAGTAAACTTTTCCTGATAATAAACTTTTCCTCTCAGTAAACATTTTACCTCGCAGTAAACTTTTCCTGGCAGTAAACTTTTCCTGGCAGTAAACTTTTCGTCACAGTAAGCTTTTCTTCGCTGTAAACTTTTCCTACCAGTAAGCTTTTCCTCCTATTAAACTTTTCTTAGCCGTAAACTTTTCCTGGCAGTAAACTTGTTCATGCAGTAAACTTTTCTTAGTAGTAAACATTTCCTCTCAGTAAACATTTTAAATCGCAGTAAACTTTTCCTGGCAGTAAACTTTTCCAAGCAGTAAACTTTTCCTCTTAGTAAACTTTTCCTGACAGTAAACTTTTCGTAGTAGTAAACTTTTCCTGACAGTAAACTTTTCCTCTAAGTAAACTTTTCCTGGCAGTAAACTTTTCCTAGTAGTAAACTTTTCCTCTTAGTAAACTTTTCCTGGCAGTAAACTTTTCCTAGCAGTAAACTTTTCCTCTTAGTAAACTTTTCCTAGTAGTAAACTTTTCCTGATAATAAACTTTTCCTTGCAGTAAACTTTTCCTGACAGTAATGTTTTCCTGGCAGTAAACTTTTCCTAGTAGTAAACTTTTCTTGATAATAAACTTTTCCTATTAGTAAAATTTTCCTCTTAGTAAACTTTTCCTCTTAGTAAACTTTTCCTGACAGTAATGTTTTCCTGGCAGTAAACTTTTCCTAGTAGTAAACTTTTCTTGATAATAAACTTTTCCTCTCAGTAAACTTTTCCTAGTAGTAAACTTTTCTTAGTAGTAAACTCTTCCTCTTAGTAAACTTTTCCTGACAGTAAACTTTTCTTAGCAGTAAACTTTTCCTGGCAGAAAACTTTTCCTGGCAGTAAACTTTTCCACACAGTAAGCTTTTCTTCGCTGTAAACTTTTCCTAGCAGTAAACTTTTCCTGGCAGTAAACTTTTCCTGGCAGTAAACTTGTCCATGCAGTAAACTTTTCCTGACAGTAAACTTTTCTTAGTAGTAAACTTTTCCTCTCAGTAAGCATTTTACCTCGCAGTAAACTTTTCCTGGCAGTAAACTTTTCCAAGCAGTAAACTTTTCGTAGAAGTAAACTTTTCTTGATTATAAACTTTTCCTCTCAGTAGACTTTTCCTGGCAGTAAACTTTTCCTAGCAGTAAACTTTTCCTCTTAGTAAACTTTTCCTGGCAGTAAACTTTTCCTAGCAGTAAACTTTTCCTCTTAGTAAACTTTTCCTGGCAGTAAACTTTTCCTAGCAGTAAACTTTTCCTCTTAGTAAACTTTTCCTGACAGTAAACTTTTCCTAGTAGTAAACTTTTCCTGATAATAAACTTTTCCTCTCAGTAAACATTTTACCTCGCAGTAAACTTTTCATGGCAGTAAACTTTTCCAAGCAGTAATTTTTTCCTCTTAGTAAACTTTTCCTGACAGTAAACTTTTCCTAGTAGTAAACTTATCCTGATAATAAACTTTTCCTAGCAATAAACTTTTCCTCTTAGTAAACTTTTCCTTGTAGTAAACTTTTCCTCTTAGTAAACTTTTCCTGACAGTAAACTTTTCCTAGCAGTAAACTTTTCCTAGCAGTAAACTTTTCCTACTAGTAAGCTTTTCCTCCTAGTAAACTTTTCTTAGCAGTAAACTTTTCCTCTCAGTAAACTTTTCCTGGCAGTAAACTTTTCCTAGCAGTAAACTTTTCCTACCAGTAAGCTTTTCCTCCTAGTAAACTTTTCTTAGCAGTAAACTTTTCCTCTCAGTAAACTTTTCCTGGCAGTAAACTTTTCCTGGCAGTAAACTTGTCCATGCAGTAAACTTTTCCTGACAGTAAACTTTTCTTAGTAGTAAACTTTTCCTCTCAGTAAGCATTTTACCTCGCAGTAAACTTTTCCTGGCAGTAAACTTTTCCAAGCAGTAAACTTTTCGTAGAAGTAAACTTTTCTTGATTATAAACTTTTCCTCTCAGTAGACTTTTCCTGGCAGTAAACTTTTCCTAGCAGTAAACTTTTCCTCTTAGTAAACTTTTCCTGGCAGTAAACTTTTCCTTGCAGTAAACTTTTCCTCTTAGTAAACTTTTCCTGACAGTAAACTTTTTCTAGTAGTAAACTTTTCCTGATAATAAACTTTTCCTCGCAGTAAACTTTTCCTTGCAATAAGCTTTTCCTCTTAGTAAACATTTTACCTCGCAGTAAACTTTTCCTGGCAGTAAACTTTTCCAAGCAGTAAACTTTTCCTCTTAGTAAACTTTTCCTGACAGTAAACTTTTCCTAGTAGTAAACTTTTCCTCTTTGTAAACTTTTCCTGGCAGTAAACTTTTCCTCTTAGTAAACATTTTACCTCGCAGTAAACTTTTCCTGGCAGTAAACTTTTCGTGGTAGTAAACTTTTCCTAGTGGTAAACTTTTCCTCTTAGTAAACTTTTCCTAGCAGTAAACTTTTCCTCTTAGTAAACTTTTCCTGACAGTAAACTTTTCCTGGTAGTAAACTTTATTAATTGTTAATTTAAACTTTTACTCTGAACTCAACATCTAAAACGACAACAACAAGCTCGCGCGTGTTACAACATCAACAATACGGTCTGATTAAGGACCGGCGCGGCGTCTACAGTTACGAGTCTCTACAGTTTTATGTTTCATGGTACATGGATGGGGTATTCCATATGTAGATAGATAGGATACGAGCTATACCTAGACCCCTCCACATGTTTTACACCGATTACCTACAACCTGTATATACAGTTAAAAAAGTAGTGAATTAGTTTTTCTATCCAAAACGAACTTGCAGTTATATAGCATAAGGCAACTTAACTCGGACTGAAGTCCCTCAAAATAATTAAAAAAAAAAAACCTCTAACTTAGCATATGAAAACTTTTTTTATTTATTCTTTGTTTTATAATTCCTCCCCATTTAAAACCAAAAACTAAATCCACCTATTTTTGGTACTGGTCTCCGTTGCTAGAAACTATTAATAATATATAATATATATAATATATAATAAATAATATATAGATCACTTCTGCAGAGCCGTGCCCGGTGTTATATATTTTTTTTTTTTTAAACTACAAGCTACAAAATCATATGTAACAAGGCAATTACAGGTAAATACATCTTGCATGAATATAATCTAATAGTAGCATTCATTATGTTATAGTAACGACTATAAGAAATTCTAACTAGGAATAATATCGTGTAGTATCCTAAGTATGACCTCATTATTGGCAGACGTTATATTACCATCGGATGAATGTCCTTCTCGTCCTTTCTTGTCATAATTTATCTTCCTAACATCATTCGAAGCATCCGCTGCGATGTACATTTGATAACTTAAGTAATGAATGAAATCCGCCGGGACTTATGTTGTTCAACTTGATTACTTAAAGCAGCAAAGGGAACAGGCACCACACGCATATCTGCACGTTTAATCTGTCCACAAGGGTTGTAAAGGAGAGTTACTTTACAGTCTTTGTTGGTCCCCGTAGGCGTTAGAGGTCTTGAACTTAACATCGCTCTTAGCATTAAACCTAACTTTGTTTCCGCTATAGGCTAAACGTGGAAATTCTATTTATACAAAAGTTATATATATTTTAACCTCAATGGGTAGCAGCTTCTTTTCTAGTAAGCGAAAGAATTAACAGAAAAATAAAGTAAACACATCATTTCAACGTCCAGATGTATTAATTTGTTACAGCCATCAGGTAATCTTTTCATTTGATGGTAATAAGTCCTTTCCACTCTATTATTACTTCAATTCATTTCCCCTGCTCTCTCTCTCTCTCTCTATCTCTCTCCTTAGCTATTGTCCCATACGGTAGTGGCGTCAGCTTTCCTTATTTTTCCTCTCCACTTCGCTCTATCCTCACCATCATAGTCACACACTTGGCATTCACGCATGTATCCTGACAACATTTTTCCTCCTTATTTTGGGTCTGCCTGTGGATCTTCGACCAGGAAGTGCCTGATCTGAGGGACCTGCAGTGCCAAGTAGTCAAATCATTTCTCCTGCTGTTTTTCTGAAATTTTTCCTTGATGATGTGCTCTAGGAACCAACGAAGGAATCCTCTTGTTACAAATGTCTGAAGTGTTGAATATCTTCCGGTGTAGACCGAAGAAGATCACTGGCGATAAACGGGAAAACATTTCGAAAGATTCTCATTCTTCATTAAAACCTTTAAATTTTGTTTTTTTTTTTTTGGATTTACAATTATCTAATTACAATGAACATGACGTTAAAACAAGTTTCAAACTATACAATTCAATATACACTCAGAGCCGATAACTGCTGGAAACAGTTTAGTCATTCAAGACAGACTGGAGCCGGTTATAATCAATCTAAACTTAAACTTAGCACAAGTTAAACCACAAAAGTTAAGGATTAAGTTATTGCTTAGACGTCTTAACTCTGATAAGAGTTATCGAGAGTTAGCTACTGGTTAGTTGCTAATGTAAAATAACATTCGTTAAAGTAATGTAAATTTTCTATCAATAAAAGCACTTACAAATACTAACCGCATTGGGCCAGCGTGGTGAAATGGCCTAAATCCCCCCCATATGAACATCCACAAACGACGGCTCCTGCTACCGGGCGACGCCGGCAGCTCAGAAGGGACCGTTGTTGGGATTTTTGGGGTAGACTTATTTCTAGCAGTGGTCGACTATCGGCTGATGATGACGATAACTTTGTGAATTAGTCTATAGTTCGATTCCTATGTTATATAAATACTAGCTGTCCCTGTCCGCTTTGCTTACTGTAACATCCCCGCAGGTCCTTTGAAGAAGGGATTCAGTCAAATCCATTCTTATCTGACCTCTAAATGCTTGTAGCAATATCTCTACCAAATTTTGAGTGTTTACGTGTAATAATTTCGAAGATCTCGTGAGTCAATGGATCTCTGGATATCACTCATATAGATATTAAAAAAAAAACTACATGAATATTCCTAGACTTAACTGTATAATACTATTATAAAATGGTTGGGACTGTCCATACAATGCGTCGGATCTAGCTTATTGTAGAAAAGAGTTAATTCTGCTGTTCTACTGGTGGTTGACCGTCCAGGAAATTACCATCGTAGTCATGTACCATGGAGTCACGTAAACACCAACAGGACTATAAACCTACATTGGTACTTACGTTAATTACATGGCGGTCTCTTCATCTGGTTAAGGTCGCAGGAAGCAGCTGGTTACGAGCAGTGGAGGACCGATCCATGTGGAGTTCTTTGGTTGAAACTTATGGCCAGCAGTGGATGTCTGTTGGCTGATGAGGATGATGATGTATTAAACATTCGAACAACTTATTGCTTATCGTCGTCGTATAATAAATATACTTAAAATATTGTAGTATATTATATGTATGTTCAAGCCCACTTTTCCCACTGCTGGGATTCAAGATCTTTCCTCGCAAGAGAATCGAAGCAATCTATTGTGATTCGTGGAAGTCCTGAATCGACTTGCGGGTGGGTAATGTAAATATTTTTCAATCTAATATCCACTTCCGTCGCGATAACTCTAGATTATGCCAGGGGTGGAATACCGGTGGTGAAAACGATCCCTACTTCCCCTTTACCTACCCTTAGCCTAATATTATTTAAATTACGTCCGTAAACTCTACGGTCTTGTTGGCATATCATTTTAGCAAGCCGAATACCTCGTTTCGATTATAACATCGATTTTTTTTTAAATATTACCTTTTATGGAAATCTTTCACCGGAATTAGAGGTATCGTTTAAAGTGGTAGCCTTCCGGGTTGAAGGACGATATAATCTAAATTATTGTAGACGTAGCTTCTCATATCGAAACAAAGCGATAAGAGCAGTTCCAGCATCATCATTACTTTTATTATCAGTCTATTACCCAGCGCTGATAATATCCTCTCCTAATCGATTCCTTATGATCTTCACCAGGACATTGATCCACCTGATAGGTCATCCCACACTCCTTTCAATGGTCACGCTGTAAAAGGTGATTTAATGGGCTCTCGGTGACTTGAAGTTGGAGACTCATTGCTCATTAAGCAAGCCTACAGGTAAACATCAAGTACATGGTGGTCTAGTGCTTGTCGCAGCATAGAGATGGCACTGGGGAGAAGTCCGGCACTCCTTGGAGTTAGGTGTGATGCAGAAAGGGACCTGTGCGTTCCATAGGAGATCCCAGGGTCTCTTGCAATGCACTAAAGATGACCACCGGTGGTTGTTGTGTGTAAAATTCTCACATAACCCAAGCAGAAGCAGGTTATGTTTTAAGGATTTCCCCCTTCAAAATAAGGTCTACTCACGCTGCTCCTCACATGTGTGGTGCTCAAATTATAATACTTAAATAAATCCTCTCGTTTGTAATCAGGCTTATTACTCTGGTAACAGTACCATACCTATGGTAATCATCATGCGGTATATCAATCTCAGCGTTGGTATCAGTTTAATGTTTCCTATACATTTTTTTAAGCGACGAGACGAGCGGGAAGTTCACCTGATGGTAAATGATACGCCTGACCACAACAACGTGGCTCTAGTAAAGGTTATATACACAACACCACATTCTACTCGTCATCGGAGACAAGCTGTTGGGTTTCGTTGCCCCAGTAATTACATTAGCTACAGCGCCCTTCAAACCGGAACACAGTAATATTTGCACGGTACTGTTTGTCGGGCGCAATAGGCGTTGCGGCGGTACCTACTATGTGAGGCGGCCTTCCGAACAGATTCAGGTTCTACTGTACGTACACCTTCACCATCACACGTGGTATAAAATACCATAATGTAGTTAAACACTTTAAAGCTTTTAAAAACAAACTTCATAGCTTTCTGCGGGGCGTCACAATTTCCCCGGGAGTATTCAGGGGATTTGCCGGAAATTCGCTGCAACTTCCCGTCGGCGGCGGGACTAACTCACACTGCTGGCTGACTAGACGATATGTTATCTGTGGACCAAGTCAAAGGATTTGAGCGTTTAATAATATGTTTGTTGAATCAAGCAAACTCAGAGATAAAATTTCATTAAGGGTATTAATTATTTTTTTATATATAGAAACGGCGACCTCGTACCGGAAGACGTTGGCAGGCCCCCCACCAGGTGGCACGACAATCTGGTGAAGGTTGCAGGAAGCAGCTGAATACGGGTAATGCAGGATCGATCGATGTGGAGACCTTTAGGGGAGTTTAGCAGTAACCGTCTATTGGCTGATAGTAATGATGATATAGAATAGCCTAGTGCTTGACTACGATCCCACCTGATTGGTAAGCGGAAATATAATATAGGTAGTAAAGGGCGGGGGTGCAAGGGGTCCCGCACAACAACTCACAGAATCCAAACCAACTTCACCTGCTCGTGATGCACCCTGCTAATCAACAAACGAGGCTCTGGCTCTCAACAACCCGCATTGTGCTCGCATGGTGGGAAATGGTTCAAAATCCCACGTATGAATCCCTACAAACGACCGATACAGGGGTCTTTGGTGTAGATCTCCATCTAGCTGTGGACATCCATTGGCTTAGGATTATGAAAACACACTAGTGTAGAAGAAGCCTATTCACTCTACTCTTGGAGACTCCCCCATCATAGCTGGACGGAAAAAGCTTAAGTATTTTGTAAAACAACCTTTATTCAAGAATTCCATTAAAATTAATTTACTCTCTCTACCAGAGGGTGGGTAAAGGGAGAGCCGTTCATCCATCTATCATCTTCTCCATTCCATCTTTCACTGACCAAAACTAACAAAAAATCTATATTTATACATTATATAATTTGGTATGAAGTATACTGATGATGTAAACATCCTAACTACTTGCGTTGAAAGACCTGATCTTCCTACCTTCACTCATTATATGCGTTAACAACAACAACAACAAGAATTATGGCACCAGATATAGGATCTATCAAGTTCCCATCACCAAAACACTCTTTACTAGTAATAGGTCTCTAGCTGAAGACCATCTAAGTACCACCGCAGCTACAAGTTCTCCCAACAACAATGTGCAAATAATACTGTGTACCGGTTTGAATGGCGCTGCAGGTAATGAAATTACTGGGAGTAATGAGACTTAAGATCTAATTTAGCGAACGAGGCGACAAGCACAATGTGGTGCTGCGTATGTAATCCTATCTATCCCCACGTTGTCATCATGGGCAGGCGTATCACTTACCATCAGGTGAACGTCTCACTCATCTCATAACTTCGTCAAAATATAAAAAAAAAGTGTAATCATTCCATCTATATATTAATACTTCTTTTCGAATGATTCACTCTTGGCAAATTGGACGCATTAATCACATTTCGTGTCTATCACAGTATTTACACTAGCTATAGCGCCCTTCAAACCGGAATACAATACTGTTTGTCGGCTACAAAAGGCCTACCAGACGGTCTCCGGCTACAGAGCTACTACCACTATCTTTTGTGGTTATGAGATAACATTAATATATAACATAAACCGTGACGTCAAATTAGTGAGAAGTTACACTGGTCTTGGACTTGCGGTCTTGGTCTTGGAAAAAGGAAGACCAACACCAAAACCAAGACAGATCTATTATACTGGATATAGATTAAACATACTGCACTAAAAAAAAGCTTAAAACTCCGTTGGAGTGATGAGTTAAGACATTTATCACAACTTGAGCATATGATTTTCTTCAGGAAACAAAATATTTAACATATTGTAAGACTGAATATGCAAGACTGAGACCAAGACCGAACCAATAAGACCAAGACCAAAACCGAACAAACAAGATCAAGACCAAAACGGAACATACAAGATCAAGACCAAAACCGAACAAACAAGATCAAGACAAAAACTGAACAAACAAGATCAAGACCAAAACCGAACAAACAAGATCAAGACCAAAACCGAACAAACAAGATCAAGACAAAAACCGAACAAACAAGATCAAGACCAAAACCGAACAAACAAGATCAAGACCAGTACCGAACAAACAAGATCAAGACCAAAACCGAACAAACAAGATCAAGACCAAAACCGAACAAACAAGATCAAGACCAAAACCGAACAAACAAGATCAAGACAAAAACCGAACAAACAAGATCAAGAAAAAAACCGAACATACAAGATCAAGACCAAAACCGAACAAACAAGATCAAGACCAAAACCAAACAAACAAGATCAAGACCAAAACCAAACAAACAAGATCAAGACCAAAACCGAACAAACAAGATCAAGACCAAAACCGAACAAACAAGATCAAGACCAAAACCGAACAAACAAGGCCAACACCAAAACCGAACAAACAAGATCAAGACCAAAACCGAACAAACAAGACCAAGACCAAAACCGAACAAACAAGACCAAGACCAAGACTGAACAAACAATACCAAGATTGTTCCAGCCTCGATCTTGTTCTCGCTTATGCTCCTCACTTCGTCAAATCTATATTTAAAAGTGAAAATCATACTTAAATGTTTTTAAAGCTTTTACGCCTTTAAGATTCCTTGAGCTCTTTGAAGACAGATGTTGTATAAAAAAAAAATCGCCTATTCATTGAATTCACCCCTAATCGAATCACGCCCACGATCTACCCACCTGAAAGATAACGCGCTACTTACTCTATTTTTCCTAAATTATCTGAAAATTGTTTCATTTAAATTTCTAAATAATTCTTTTAATATTATCTTTTTTTCAAGCAAAAAGGTGTTTACCCATCTTTTTCCGTAATGATATCTTGCTTACAAGTAAGGATATTTACACAAGGTTTTCTTCAACTTAGGATTTCATAGTTTATATACGAATAGATAAATAGTTAATGAAAAAAAAATTAAACAATAATTATTAATAATTAATAACAATTACAAATTATTTTCATTATGTGTGCAGTACTACAAAGGGCCCAGGCACGAGCCGCCATGGGGACAACACTGATTTTCAGGCTTCACCCTTCTGAAGGAGATCGCAGCAAATATAATATAAAGAGAATTATGTAAATATGATAAAAGAAATGATATTAAATGATCTCGACTAGTAATTAACACCCCCATTACTCTTCGGAGAAGGAACTTAGCGAATTCCGCTCTTACCTGACCCCCAGATGGCAGAAGCATATCTGTCAAATTTTGATTGTCTGTCAATGAATCTCTGGATATAGTAATAATCATTATCAGCCGATAGACGTCCACTGCTGGGCATAATCCTCTTCCAAAAGTTTCCACATCAATCGAGTAAAGATTCATATGGTGGGATTTGAGCCATTTGTAATTTATCAGTCATTGTGTATTGTTTTATATAATCTCGCTCTCTAAGTTTTCGTCTACTCTTGTCTTCATCTGCTTCTGGTTCAGAAAAACCTTCAGAGTCTAACTCATAGATAACTACCGCTGAATTCAACTGATGTACACCTCAAGAGTTACAAATGGAACTGAATTATCCATACTTTTCTAAGAGATCTAAGCTCCACAGATCATAAATCCAAGCCGTCTTCTCAGACGCACTAAATAAATAAGTAGATAAAAGTTAACTTATCCAGAATAAAACCCTGACCTCTTCAGAGATACTATTCATCTTCAACTGTTCCACATTCCAACTGTATATACGTGGATACTTTTCAATGTGCTTAAGAAACTATTAGACAGACATACTTCATGTGCGAAGTGAAGTTAAATATGATTCATGTCTCGTAACTTGTGACTTGGACCAAACTTAAGTGAATTAGCGAACAATAGAGCGATGTTTGCTGCAAAATTTCTCACAGCTAATGTTAGATTTATTACTCACACTGAAAGAAATGTTTTACACGCCGTACACACACACAGTCACACAAACACAAACACACACACACACAGGAATACATAAACACACACACACAAAGCCTTTTGTAGAACATTAACGATGTGATTTATACCTTCATTACGTTCATGAAATCTTTATGAAATTTTAGAATTTTACGTATTATTATAGTAAGCTGCAATAGTTCAGTTTGTTAACCGGCGATATATGAATCAAAGAGGGGCAGGTTCGATTCTCACTAAATAGCATGATAGCATAATAGCACTAAATAGCATGATAGCAGTATCCTATATATGCTACTGTGGCATCCGCACTTGGACAGAGTTTTCAATCTGATTTTCTTATTCTCTCGTTATGAGAAGATTTGAGTCCCAGCGGTGGGAGTAATAATTAAAAAATTCATTATAAGTTAGCGGTGCATATTATTATGTATTGCAACCCTTAAGTGGTAATTCCCAAAGTATATTAAAGATTGATTGACGATGATTGAGGAGACAATATCGTCACAGCTGCATAATAGTAGACTCAATTCTTCACAAGCTGAGTTTAATGTCGCGATAATATTATTTCCGTAATCCCACGCCCAGCAATGGACGACCAATACTGAAGTATATTACCTATATCCGCTAATACAAATGTTAGTTTATAATAGAGTATATACCATCAGTTATTTGTTAGTCATTCGAAGAGGTAACTCCTCCAACTTCCTCCGTAGCGCAGTGATTAATTTCTTACCTCGTAGCACGGAAATCCCTGGTTCAATCCCCGGGCCAGACGTTAAGTTTAGATGCTAGGGCTTACTCGAACCTGTACTTAGAGCTTCTATTCTCATATTTTTAATCAACGTCGCTGTTTTCTTGCTTTTGCCGTTTAAACATAACATCACTTGAAATGAAGGTAAAGTTATGAAGGATAACTAGAACATTTATAAGGATTTTTGTTCACTAAGTATCTCTCGATAGTCTCCTCAAGTGCCGTATGAAGAGCTTAGGAGACTCCTATAAAACGTTAGTAACTTATTTGCTTAAATACATACAGTTTGAATAACGATTAATGCTCTTTAACTATTTTCATAATTAATCGCGAATAGCTAAAGGTTATCGCTTAACATAAGTACTCTGCTTAAACTTGGAGGCAGGGTAACCCCAAATTAATTACCTTATCCTGTTCGGAGTTAAGCCGCTATAGTTGCCAAGTTGCGGTCGGTAACTTTGTCATGGTGGCTGTATCAAGTTAAACGTTACTTTATGGTGAAAAGTTTTCGTGAATATTTTTATTGACCTTATTAAGTTCTATGATAACTATTCATGTTATAAGCAAATGAACTTATTTCACTATGAACCCTTGTTTCGTCAAACAAAAATTCAAGTTTTCTAGTGGTAAGTATCTAATGCCGGAGATCGTCTAAGTAGCTACCACTGCAGCTCCTGATTCTGCCGACAAACAGTACTGTGCAAATATTACTGTGATTCGATTTGAAGGACGTTGTAGCTAGTGAAATCACTCGGGTAACGAGCTCGAATAGCAATGTGTATCATCCCAACTAACGCCGAGTTATTAAGGAGTGACGTATCGCTTACTATCAGGTGAAGGTCTCACTCGTCTCACAGGATCTCGGTACAGTTAAATGTTTATCATTTTTTTTTATATTAAACTTCATTACAGTTTATTTATAACACATGAAATTATCTGACGGTGATTATTCTGTATATATATACATATAGTATACAATTCAAATAAGGATAAACATATATACTCGATAGTGGATATTACTAAGAGTAAATGTTTATCCACAAACAAGCAACAACTGTCGATATTACTTCAATTACTTCTACTGTGCTGATCTCTGAATACCTAGCGGGTTAGACGGGGGTGTACAACGGGAAACTTGTTCGGAGAGACATAATAAGTATATTTTTCTTTATCAGACATATAATAAAAATATATAATTAATTGAATCATCAAGCTGTAGATGTCCACGGATGATCGTAGATATGCACAATTTATAGAGTATTGCATGATCATGACGATATAAGGGTAGTAAGATCTAAGTAAAAGTTGCTTACCTTTCCTTGAAATGTTCCCTAATAATCGTGTTTTAAGCTAAGTCAAAGAAACTAGCGAAAGGGGTATTAATTCTTGCCTCCCCCACTAAGATTAATATATTAATGTACGTTGACAATAGAAATTATTAAATTATACTGCTTATAGGATTTTGTGAATGGATACCGTCTGAAAAAAATATATATTCGATGAACTTTAAGCTCGTAATTTGAGTAAGCTGTGTGTATATAATATCAAGCAATCTAACTAAAGGGATGCGATGTGGAATGCCTCAGTGCCCAGGGGAGGAGGCGGCCAAGGAAATCGGGAAATATTGGATTCGTAAAGTGCGGTTCAAGTGTTCCTCGCTGTTTAGGTTTTTTTCCTTTTGTAAAAAATAAAAATGTAAACACCATTGCTGAGTAATGAAGCTCTAATAATAGAAATTCTGTTCTTCCTTAGTAATTTTGTTGTATTGAAATTGATTTGTGGAGAGTCTCATAACAAATTTAGTAACAAAAAATTTTTGTAACTTGACTAAATTATATTATATATGTTTCGACACTAAATTTTAACAAATTAAGAAAAGTGTTTTGTTAATATCAGTACAGTTTTATTATTCATTATAATATAATAAAATATATAAATTCTTTTGAAATGGTCATAAAAAACACGTCAAATAGTAACAAAAACTATTTCTCAATAATTTAGCGCCTGCGAAAAACTATCCGCAAAACAACAAAGCATCGGAAAAAAACTATTAGCAGATTCTGTTTACAAAGGCGCTGATAAGCAGACATTAGCGTCACTTACACAGTCCGTGCCTTATCTCGCCCCCGGTGGGTAATCAGCCCTCGTCACTACTCAGAGCCGGATGAGCTTGGTGACTTTTTAAATGTTTATGAAATTATTAAGTGGTAAGTGTTATACTTATATTTATGTTCATTATACCTTATTTATTTTAGATCTCTCTTGCTGCCGTCCGTCTAGGTGGGTACCACCGACGCATTCAGTCTTACTTACTGTACAAATATTACTGTGTTCCGGTTTGAAGAGCGCTGTAGCTGCATCCTAACCAGCGCCGTAATCGTTTTGCTCGCCTCTTCGCTTCGTCGAGAATTAGTATCACGGAACAAATCTTTAATAGATTCCACTATGTTTCATAGATTCATTGTAATAGTATGAGATATATAAAATCTTATGTTTAACACATGAGAGCCACATTACACAGGACTAACGTCACTACATTTTGTTAAATTATTAGACTATTATAAATAAAATATAAACTTTTTATAGTTCTGTCTCTGTATGAAGGCATTTCGTTTCGCATTACAAATTTAATGTTATATGAATGCATGTACTAAGGCAAGGGACGGACTATAAAAATATGTCAAATGCTATAAAAGTCAATACAGGGTCGCGCCCCGCACTTCAGGGCGTATCCGCTACCCCCGTGTCGTAGGAAAGCACATTTTATTGCTTCTTTGGGAAATATTTTGATTAAATTTGTAAGACAAAAATTCGGTTACGGGAATAACATAACCGGTTAAGTCAATATAAACCTTAAGCTTAAGGATACATCCAAATCAAAATTCTGTGGATGTACGTACGCACATCGAAATAATATGTATTAATGTCGAAAAGTATGGAATAATCTTGAGACTCCATCACATAAGTTGCCAGAGACTGTCTAGGTACCACCACAGCTCCTATTTTCGCCACCAAACAGTACCAAGCAACCTTACCGTTTTCAGTTTGAAGGGCGCTGGTGTTGAAGCTATGACCGCGACGAGGCGCAGTACATATCATCCTGACCAGCGCCACGTTGTTATGGGCGGACGTATCACTTACTATCAGGTGTAAGAGCCGCTATCGCTTAATCGAATACAAAAGATATTGGACGTGTTTGATTGTAATAGTAGAAAATATTTAACATATAAATACATTTAATTCTGTACATTTTAATTAATTGAAGCATAATGTTAACACAGATATGATCCGAAGTATTGGAACTATTACAGAGCGTACCGCTGACGTTATAACTTTTGGCCGGGCCCTCACTCTTCTCCCGACCTCCCCACCTCACCCTCAGCAGATTAATTAGCGCTTGGTGATGCGGGCAGCTTATCTCCTTGCGGACCCTTATTGCTGGAGCATTCGGAGATTTATCGTCTGCGCTGATGTACACGATAATGTTCTTGCGGCAATTCAATGTGCAAAAAACAGCTATGATGTGTACATAAATAAATATCTACATAAATAAATATCTACACTTCCGGTTTTAAAGAGCCCATTGTAAAAATCTATGTAAATATGCTTATTATGGAAATTATTATTTTGTACTAATCATTTCATTTAGGAAGCTGAAGCTGTTTACCTAAGGTCACCAACATGGTCATAAAAATTACTAATCTCAAGTGGCAATGGGCAGGACACATCGCTGTAAGGACTGACAGCTGATGGAGCACTACGGTCCTCGAATAGTGACCGCGTACCGGAAGACGTAGTGTTGGCAGGCCCTCCACTAGGTAGTCCGACGTTCTGATGAAGGTCGCGGGAAGTAGCTGAATGCGGGCAGCGCAGGATCGATTGATATGACACATAATTTACAGAGAGATCTGAAATTTTATCACTAGGAACAATACAGCGATTTCTCTTGGGTTCCGTTTGCTACCCTGCTGCGGGGGTAGCCTTTTATTATTTCACTAGCACAGGGTCCGTGGATTGATGTCGTGTATTTTTACTACTATTTGCCATCTCCGCCGTTGTCAGGTGTGTCTGACGTGGTTCCGATGAGTTTTTAGAAAATTAAATGTCCCGTAGCTCGGGAAAATTGAATTTTTATTATAGCAACACTTCCTACATGAAACTTCGTTGTTTGTTGAGTATAAAGATTATAAACGATTCCATTTAATTCGATATTGACTTCATTATCTTACTGGTTTTAGGTCTGTTGCCGAAGACCATCTGGGTACCATCGCTACCATAGCTATTACTACCGAATAGTAGTGTATAAACATTACTGTGTCCCGGATTGAAAAGCGCTGTAACCAGTGAAATAGGATGACGAGACTCAGCATCTTTATCTCAATGCGACGACAACAAATTGGTGGGAAGGAATTTTCGAAAGATCATGTTTCTGAGGACAAGTGATATTTTTGTTCAATAAAACCCTCCCGATGAACTACGTCAGTGCTGAAGGGATCCCGCGATCTCTTTCAGAAAGCACTAGAGCCCCTCTATAATATATTAGCACGTCTCATAAGGGTATATGACCCCACCTAGCACCACGTTGTTATGGGCAGGCGTATCACTTACTATCAAGTGAACGTCTCGTGAGTAATTAAAAGACGCTTTTGCATAGTTATCTAGAATCAAATGGTTTTAGACCACTGGTCGTCTATCTACTTTTACTTTATCTTTTAATTCTACTTTATCTTGGGCTCCTCTGCCGCTACTCCTCCACTAAATGTTTATTGCTGGCTCGGAATATAACTAATTATCTTACCTTATAATGGAGGACTTGAACTTTTTAAAGCACTAAAAAAATAAGGATATATGTGAATTTCGAATGGTACCTCAATGATTACATCACACAAACCTGACTTACCCTAACTTTACAAGTTAATACAAGAGTTTACATTAATAGAGTAAAACCAATTATTTTATAAGAATACCAGTTATATTACTTAACTATTGATATATAAATATTATGTGTCTATAAGTATAGTAAGAAGTTTAATTTATATTTACTGTTTGCGAAACTAAGACTTACTAGACAAAGGCACCCTCGAGTGTGTAAACTTAATCCTAATTAATTTCCTGTTACTGTCTCTTACTAAAGCAGAGCTTAATTAAAAAAAAAAATTGTCCAGGTCATTGACTCTTTTGAATGACAAGATTGCCGAACACTGGTTCAGATTATAAACTTTGCTTGTAAAAATTACTTACATCTCTCATCAACAGTGAGAAGATTTATCTGTTCTGAAGGATATCTAGAATTACAGTGTTTTTTTTTATTTAATTAAGTGACTAAAAGAGCAGGATGTTCATCAGATGGTAAGTGATATACCTGCACATAACTTGTCGATAGTTGGGATGGTATACACAGCACCACATTACGCTGGACGTTGAAGACTTATGTTGAGTCTCGTTACCTCAATTACATTAGCTACAGCCTTTAAACCGGAGTACAATAATGTTTGCACAGCACTGTTTGTCCGCTGCAATAGGAGCTGCGGTGGTACCTACATGGTCTCCGGCTACAGAGACCGACTACCAGTAAAGTTGACAGTGCTTCTTTAGAAATCACCACACAACAAGAACCATATTCTCCACTTTTAAGAAATGCAGCGATGGGTTATTCATAAATAAGATAATCTTTATAGATATGTATTTATATAAACCTTATCAAAGTTTTCGTAAGTTATATTAGATGCGCTGAGAAGAGTCTAGGATTCAATCTAAGTTACGGTCGACTACTACCTATCGATGTTAGACAACATTTCTTCGATATTTTCTTATTAACTTATGGAAATTCTAATGTTAGTTTAAGTAAATACTTTGTGAAGTCTGTTGTTCGGTTTTTTAATACCAACTTGGAAACGTTCAAGAGAGGAACTCATTTCCTTAATAGTCCACAGTTAGTACTCTATTTTATAGCTAACCCATGGACTTCGGTGTGTCTCATGTATAAGTATACGTCGAGGGTTGTAGGAAAATTTTCTTAAAATCCTTATTAAAAGTGAACGCGAAGTACAGAGATTACTTGTTTATTACATAATAAGAACTGTGCAGACTAAGAGATAGAATAAGTATGTTCCAGTGACATTCAAGAGGCATTTTTTTGTACCTAAGTTGTATTATCGAACATTAAGCAACCGACGAGCATGCATGAAGACGCTCATGGAAGTGGAGGAAGCGAGAGAGGTGTGCCAGGATCGTAGCAAGTGGAGAGAAGTGGTCTCT
This sequence comes from Troides aeacus, assembly GCA_033220335.2. NCBI lineage: Eukaryota > Metazoa > Arthropoda > Insecta > Lepidoptera > Papilionidae > Troides > Troides aeacus. The sequence continues at coordinate 1,704,657 of CM067288.1, forward strand.
GTCAACCCTACTGGGAACGAAGAGTGATATACAAATTTTCTGACACTTCGTAATTACAAAAACAATGTAAAATTGCGATCTATTTAAATTTAAAGTCTAAAATGCCTTAAATAATTAGTTTAGTCCTTAACAGTATTGATTTCTAGCGGAAATAACAGACAACATAACGGAACTGTCAATTACAAGTCTTATATTTCATGTTACAAATCCAGGTAAATATAGAGAGACATTAATTTTACGGAAGATGGCAGCACCATGAAGCAAACAGTTTAATTATACATCAATACTACCACTACTTTAGTTATCTGAGTTACAAAACCAACTAACCATTATAATGTTAGTATTTCTTCTATACAGATAAAAACATTACATCATAATACAGATAAACAAAAATATGTCAACATAGTAATATTTTAAATAGTCATTGTTGCATGTGTACTGCAATGGCACAAAATGGCCGCTATACGTGGTGTTACCATTAAGACATCGAAATTAATTTTACTGTCAAGATCACCAGAATATAAGGAAATCTATTGATGTACCATCTTTTGATTCTATTTATTATTTACTTTTCCCTGATATTATTATTCAGGGCTTTACCTTATCCTATTATGTACTTTGTCAGGACAATAACACTGTTATTAACTTAATTATTGTAATAAGAAACCAGTTTTGAAATTTTAGATACAAATGAATTAGATAATTCTATAATATAGTTTGCGAGTTTAAATGTATTGCAAGTACTTCAGCCAGAATATATGGCGCTACTTAGATACTTAGATTGGAGATAAAGCACAGGATTACATGGATGGAGCTACGATATGAGCAACACTGGAGGTAAGAGTCTTCAAACAGATCTATGCACTAAAACAGCTGAGATGGTAATAATGATATTATATCTTGCACATCGAACAATATGATGTCTATAATATACTAGCTGTTCCCCGGCTGTTTTACTGCTTGTAATATAAAATTAGGTATTATAATATTAGTATAATTTAACCTAACCATTACTATGGCAACCGCATGAATAATGCCGAATGAAAATTAATTAGAAATAAGGGTCTATGAAATTCAAGAAACAAATAGCCTGTAAACATAACAAATCATTCCGCGTCGAATGGTAATATTCTCATGGTAATATGGTCACTAGTTTTCACGTGATTGGCGAAATAACAAAACCTATTTATATTATATATATATATATATAGATTTTTCAAGTTTAAATACAACTTTGAGTCTTTTACAAGAAAATATAGAGCTACTTACTATACAGGCCATGCACATGGACGGACACACGATATTCGCAAAACAGGAGGAGAAGACGAAGATCTTTGAACAGGTCTAGAGACTAATGTAGCTGAGCTGATGATGAATATATTATCGCATATCAGACGATAAGTAAATAAAGTAAATACAATGCATTTGTTATCTTAGTATTTTTATCAACGTTGCGAAACTGCAGCTTCCCGTGCCCGGTGATTTATTACTCAATTACCTTGGTACATTCGCAATAACTTCTGCAAAATATTACCCCAGCGGGATTTGAAGAATTAAAGTTCGCCATTGCAATCGTTATAAAACTCTATATATATATTTGTAAAGCATTTCTTTGAACAAGTATATGTAAGTTTTTACTAAAACGAAGCTTCAAATGGTCACCGGTTGGTAAACGATAATATAAAATAAATTTCATACGTCTCATTACTTTGATCTAAGTAAGTACCATAGCATCTCCTATTCCCACCCTCAAAGAGTACTGTGCAAAAATTACTACATTCCTTACCGAGTGTGCTATACCTAGTGAAATTACTGGGAGTTATGAGACTTAACATCTAATGTCCCAACCTGACAAACGCAATATTAATTACTGTATATATTCCTAACATTTCTTGTTTAGCGAGTCGCTCCTTCGTTAAATAAAAAAAAACCTAAGTAATTTCACTATCTACAACTTTTTAAATATCAACACAGTAATATCTGATCTGATAAGAAAAGTGGGATCCAACTGGATGCAAAAAACGCGGGACTGATCGACGTGAAAATCTTGTGGATGTTGATGATGAATTTCCGAAACGGCGGAACTTGATTTAACGAGACTCGCTGGCCGATGGCAAATAGTATAATATCTGCAATTACTATACCATAGAAGAAACCGTCACCTAGATAACTGTCTACGCGAGTTTCCGGCAATAGACACATATCTACATTAACATTATCAACTAAAGAGATATCAGCTATTTTATTTATGGAAACACCAACATTTTAAGATTTTTCATTTCAGTTCTTCTCTATACAACAGTTGTATAATAGATTCTGTAAGATATCTCAAGAAACATGTCTGAAAGCAACAATTTGTACAAATCGTTACACATTCGTTCTCATCTATGTTACATTTGTAATAGAAATTTGAACTTATGAAAACTTCGCCCTCACCGTTTCACGTCCAAGTTGCTCCATTCATTACACTTTGCTATCGCTCCATCTGAAACTTGAACACAAATAAAGTTTCGTGCAATTAATTGAACCTTCTTTTGTAACTGCACTATTGTAAATTATGACTTTCATACGCTAAATTTCAGTTAAACGATGAGAGTTCCGCCCTCGTTCATTTTGAATAAGAATTATCAGTCGAAGTTGTGAAGAGTCGTCTCGAAAGTACAAGAGAGAAAAGTTCAAGGAGTCTCCAGTTCGAATGATTTTGAAGTATAAATTGGACGTGAATATATTCGAATAAGTTATAAAATATTTCTAGATGTATCAAATGAGACAATGGATAATAAGCTGACTTTTGTCGGAGAGTACGGTACAGATTCTTCTATAAGGAAATTATTGGACAAGAGAAGAAACACAATGTATTATCTAATCAAATTTATGTTCTAGCTTTGCCGATAGGCATAGAAATCTATGGGGAACATCTACGTCCAGTAGATCTCCCAACTGAGTGTGATCGTGATGATGACTAGGACTTAATTATATACTCAAAGACATTGAGTGTTTAACGATCATCGAGTGAAATAATATATGCATATTCCCGTGGTTTCCTTATGAATACCAAACAGAAATTAACATAAAATCTCTTAAATAAGTTTATCTTGTTTCAAAATATTATAGAAAGAAATGTAACAAGTTTTAAAAGAAGAGACAAGTTTAGTTTGGAGCTATTGAAATCTGTAATGAAATTTAAAAATGTTTTATTGGTTTATATATACTACGAGAAACTTGAGAAAATTTGACGAAAGTTACCAGGAAATGGTAACTAGGAGTTAGCAAAAAGAGCAAAGAGGACAGAGTAGATAATGTTAAGATAATAGAAGGAAGTTAGTAGTCCAGAATGAATTGTAAAAGCCAACCAGAGAGATCTGTGGATATCTTTAGAGGAGACTTTTGTCGAAAGGAAAAAGACCAAATAACAAGAGTTACATCATCATCGGCATAATGGTTAGAGCGTGCGGCCTTCATTCCGAAAGTCGCGGGTTCGAATCTCTGCGTATACCGATGACTTTAATAATTAAGTTACGTACATTTGTGAACTTTAGTAACAACAGCGAGATACAAACGGTGAAGGAGAACATCGCGAGGAAACTTACACATGAATTAGAATTTATTCTAAGATGTTTGAAGTCATCAATCCGCTTTAAGTCCGCGTGGTGGACCCATCGGCCTCATATTGAAGGTAGGCCTGTGTCCCAACAGTGGGAACGTAAAAAAGTACAAGATCATCATCCACTGCTGGACATAGGCCTTCCCCAAACACACAAACAAGAGTTTACACATTAACATTTAAATTCATATTTATTATCTGAATAAAGAACATATACGTATATAAACTATTTTACTTTGCTTTTGCAACCCTTTGAGTTTAAGATGGGTTTGGGTCGAAAATATTTCCGTTATATATTTATATATTATTTTCGGAACTTAAGTGGTTTATTACGAAAAAGGTCATACGTTGACGCGCGGGTCAGAGATTACCAACCCCTATTCTCGAGGTAAGCGGACATGTCAGTTACCGGTAATATGACATACCACCTTTGTCAAAGCCGTCGGACACGGATTGCATGGGAACGTCGGGTGTGAATATTTGATTTAACAACAAGAAGTAATACGTTCGAATCTTGGAATAGTTCACTGGAATTTCAATATCGACCCCGGAGTTACGAGTGCTTATTGGAATGGAAGACTTGGCGCAATAATCTTGCTGCAGTGCACTGAGAGTTTGGAGTAGTAAGTACCTCAGCACACAATTCAAGTGATAGCTTTTTGATGCCGGTGATCGTCCCGCACCCTCACACTGCGCAAATAGCTATGCCCCGGTTGGAAGAGCGCTGTTACTTGTGAATTTCATTCTTCGTAGCTATCTCTACTTTCTTATCTCCAAAAGCAAAGTATAATCGGATCCTTACAATCTCTTTTTAGGTACAAAGGTATAAACACTACCGAAATTTTTCAGTGAAATGATTTTAAGTGAAAATATAGCCACGGATGGTGAAAGGAGCATACCTAGAATATTTCGATTTCTATATGTTGGCATCATGACAGGAGACTACCTGGCTTGGTGGATTTAAAGAAACTATTCTACCAATCAAAATCAACAGTATTTGGCTTCAGTATTGATCCAAGAAAATCTGTGCTACTACGTATAGTCATTTGCTTCGCCACGAAGGCAAAATAGATTAGAAATTGTCGCCTCATCAAGAGCAGGAAAATCAGGAATAAAAGATTTTTTTTTATTCAGATTAACTAACTTCAAAAAAAAGCTAAGGCGGAGAGAGCTCTAGCAGAAATTTCTTTCAAATCGTTACTTTATCTTTAAGTTAACTAAATTATATATCCATTAATAATAGGTTGGGGAAAAAGAAATCCATTATTTTTATATGAACTTCAGGACTTTATTTAACATGCTTCGGATTGTCCGATTTGGGTCAAATATGCACCGTTTTGTTCTATGATTTGTTGCCATTTTAAAGGTAACTTCATAATGCCTCTCTCGTAGAAGTCCTGGTCTCTATTTGCAAAAAACTCTAGTAGCCGATTTTCACAATCTTCCCTAGATGCCAATTTTTTATCACTAAAGAAATTTAGTAATGCAAGAAAAAGATGGTAATCGCTTGGTTCCAAGTCCGGACTATATGGCGGATGCATTAGAACTTCCCAACCAAGCTCGCGAAGTTTCTGGCGAGTCACTGTAGACGTGTGTGGCCTAGCGTTGTCCTGGTGGAACACGACACCTCTCCTGTTGGCCAATTCTGGCCGTTTCTGGTCAATTGCTATCTTCAAACGGTTCAGTTGTTGACAGTAGAGATCAGAATTTAGTGCTTGGCCATATGGAAACAACTCATAATAAATAATCCCCTTCCGTCCCACCAAATGCACAGCAGAACCTTCCTGGCCGTTAGTCCTGGTTTGGCCACCGTTTGAGGTGCTTCACCGCTCTTTGAACATGATCGTTTTCGCACAGGGTTATCGTATGTGATCCATTTCTCATCTCCAGTCACCATCCGTTTAAGAAATGGGTCTATCTCATTGCGTTTGGCCAAGGCTTCGCAGATGGAAATTCGATCCATCATGTTTTTTTCTGTTAATTGGTGTGGCACCCAAACATCGAGCTTCTTTTTGAATCCAGCTTTGTGTAAATGGTTTAAAACTGTTTTGTGGTCCATTTTTAGCTCCTGGGCGATGTTACGACTGCTAACATGCCGGTCAACTTCGATCATTTCTCCGATTTTATCGACATTTTCGGCGACCGGCCTACCTGTGCGAGGTGCATCTTTAACATCAAAAATTCTTGAACGGAATCTACGAAACCAAAATTGCACATAATTGGCTGTTACAGTATCGGGTCCATAAACACCATTCACAATTTTAGCCGCCTGGCTTGCATTTTCGCCTTTGTCAAAGAAAAACTGTAAAATGTACCGAATTTTCTCTTTGTTCACTTCCATTTTTAACACCCTGTAACTCACAATTGAATGCACCAAACGAAAAACAGCAAAAGATTTTTTTTACTGCGAAATGTCACCTTTCCAACGAGCATCAATCTGAAACTGTTTGATCGATACTTTACGAGAAATTTATCACTACAGCCATCTACCGAAAAAATAATGGATTTCTTTTTCCCCAACCTAATATATACCAAGAATAAATACGTATGATTCATCATCATCACCAGCGGGTAAACGTCGAGTGCTGGACATAGACCTGCACCAATGATCTCCACAGCGATCGGTTCTGCGCTATAAGTGTGCTTAAAGATTTTTAAATGCTAGTACAAACTACTATCGTCTGATTAACAAGTTAAGATATGAAATAAGTTATGACTTGGAAAAAGCTTTTAATTAAACGCTCGGTCGTCTAAGACACACGTCTTGAATAGTTCAAGACCAAAATAATTTGCACTGTGATAAGAATGTTCCGTATTGAATGGATGCCAGAGAAATTATCCGGGCCCCCACAATGGGACCCGTACGGCCCGCACTCTACAACAATGAGGTAATTCATTTGCAAAGCCCACACAAAGGGCGAAGTTTGCTCAAAGTTCAAAGTAGTTCTGAATGCCCAATATCTGTTTAAATGGTCGCTATGAAATTTCATTACGACTCCACATTAAAATATACGTTTAATGTAGTCATTATTCGTACGAAAAAGCTTTAAATATAAAAGAGAACGAAGAAGAATATAACAGTTAAAAAACCTTCGTCAGTGGTTTGGATGTAGCACCCGTGCGCTCCATTATAGCCGACCTTCGAAAGAAGATTCTTAAAATGCTTTAAGAAGAAATGGTGGTCGTTTTCAACAGTCCATGGCCGTCATTTACCATTGGACGACAAGACGCAAACCAAGTCACCATCCTTATGTAGTCAACATCCCCAGTTTGATAACAAACAGATTCAGCTCTCCATTTCTGATAACAACGACAAAGGAATATAACAACTTGCCGGCACCAGACATCCTGTCTAAACAACGTGGATGTCTCCAAGAGAAGAGTGAATGGACTATTACTAACTATGGCTAGACCACATCAACAAGTAATACCAAAGGCGACATTGTCACTTAACTTTTAAATTGAAAACAAAAAAGAGATACGATCTGAGAACCTATTTCTGCTGCCATAGATTATATGTACCAAGGGGACTAGCTCCATATTGCATAAACACCAAATACCTAATAATAAGTAATACGCTAACGTATCACAGGTACTTCTACTTACTACGTACTTCCATCTTGTATCATTAGATTAATACTAAAGAAAAACTTCAATCTATGTTTAGTGGAAACTTCAACAAAAAGAAAATGCTCCAGCGTGTAAAGAAGAGATGTAGCTATTGAAATTGTAGTAGTAACGATAACAGCATAATTTACGGTAATTATGGTGCTGTGTAAACATCTTAACATCTCATTATTATCAACGGTATAATATACAAGCAAGTTAACACCATTTGTTTTTGTTCCTTCCGGTTCTTGCTAAATATTGGATACACAAATAAGACTCAGGGTACTCCTCAATGTATCCTTTTATTAAGTTCTTTTTGTTTATTCTTTTTAATTGGGCTTTTATCCTTTAGTGATATATCAGCCCTATCAGCTCAAAAAAATAAAAAAAAACTCAAGATGCTAATAGTGTTGTTCTAACAAAATGTTCTTGTGCTTTCATAGACATGATTATCATAGACCCAAATGTGTTTCCACATATCTTTTTATCATTTAGAAATATGATTATTTGCTTTCACGTATTTGTGTATAAATACTATATAAACTAATGGTTAACGCACTTTTCCCGCCATTGCTTTGTATAATTTGATAGCATTAACGTTTCATAAAACCCGTTTTGTTTCCCAAATAACTTTCAGGTCGAGTGCTGTTTTAGTTTCCCAGTTAAATAAATAATCGCGAAACGTTTATTTGTAAATTCAAAACACAGTGTCATTGAGTAAACAATATTAAATGTTGCTTTGGTCTGAATTGTTTACTAAAATATTTACAGGTCTATGTTTTGAAATAGACTGAAGGGCATCTTGGAAACCAACGACTGCGACAGCTGAAGGGACTTGGTTTTAGTTGAGAGAAATATGGAGGATTAACAATAGATAAAAGCATTTTTTAAAATCAGGATAAAACCACCATCAATGAGAATAATATTTTGAAAAACACTTTAAGCGTAATTTTATATGAGGGTTTTCTTCATCTTGTGTTATAAGATTTCTATTGGTGGTAGACCTCTCGTGCGAGACATTGTCTAAGTAGGTACCATCGCAGTTTAGTAGCACAAACATTAGTATGCAAATAACTAATGAAATAACTGGAAATGTACGAACTAAAGACGAATGTAAAGTCTCAACTTTGGCGCCAAATTGTCAGGTTCGAGCGGATCACGCTTTGACGTTACACATACCTTGTTTGTTTTAATCGTAATGCGTACGTTTTCTGTATCTCTCCCTGTAACAGGATGTACTACACAACAAAATAAATAATTATTAATACAATTAAAACAAATTGGCGTTAACTTTTCAATATTTTAATTGTGTAAACGTCAACAGTCAGCAAACAAAGCCTCCGGAGACTGTCAACGGTTCGCTATAAATCTGCGGATAACATTCGCGAAATGCAAATCAAACGACATGAAATATTATTTGGGATAATGAGGGCATTTCCGTGGTATATTTTTATGGGTTTGGTGTGGTACAGAGGTCAGACGGTGACTAAAGCAGACTTATCAATGACCCACAGATTAATTATAATTCATATTCAATATGAATACTGAACATAAAAATCAAATGAGTTTCGCGGAGATTTGTATGACCACAGCTACATTTTTAATATATCTATTCATAAATAATTTGTTTTCTTTAAAAAGAGACTTTGTAATGTTATTAATAAGAGAACACTAAAATTACTATTATACCCTCATTCTTCATGTTCTAACGGCCTATTTGTTAGTAGCTAAAACTGAATTTGACCCAATTCCCAATAAGGTACCCAATCGCTGCTTTATATTATATTTCAACTGCATCACTACCGCAGTATAATAAATTGGATGCTTTGTGCGTTCATAATTAATTCTCACATAAATTAATATAATAAGGGAATAATCATTATCATGTCCATATATGTCCAATGTTGGACAAATTCGACATATAATATATATTGGTGAGAGCAAAGCTGGTAATGGTTCCAAGAGAGTTGCGGTGATTTCCCAATACATTTATATTCTTTAATAGACATTTAAAACACGCCAAGAGTAAAGAAGCGTTGAAGATATTATCCTAAATGTCAGTAATAATTAAAATCAGAGTCCTTAAAACCATTTTAGGTTACCCCAATTACATGTACTGTAGAATTATGAAGTATCTTCTTACTACATTTGTGTGATCAGTTCATCAATGACCTACTATTACTATGCCTAGTATGTATTGAATTGTACTGTCTACTTTATACACTTGACACTGGTTTTTATATATAACCTAGAGATTATATTTTAATTAATATTTAATAACCCTCATACTAATAGGAGTATGAGGGTTATTAAACATTAATTAAAATATTACTGTTACTTATTACGACGCACGTATGTGAATTCCAATTAATATGTTACGCTGATATAAATTGTCGATTACTATATAAATTTCAACTGTATATATGTATAGAGATAATAAAAAAAAAGTAAAACTCGTACACAATGTGCCGACCCCACAAAGCTGGGAAAAGGGCAGGAAGAAAAAGCATTGTATAACTCGATGCATCTTGATTTCGAACTAGCGTTACCTACACTCTATTCTAATTATAAAAAGCAGTTGCTAAGGAAGTACTCCTGAAAAAGACCTTCACAGCCTTTAATGTGACCTTTACGAAAATCTTGCCCCACCAAATCTACTTCCAAGCATGACTAATATGACAACACCTTCCAGGCGAGGTTTATGTTAAGCTTTCCTGCTAGCAATTTAAAGAAGTTCGAACACTTCCTTCGGGAAGGTGGCGATGGTTTCTCTCCTTCCGTATGATATATGAACCACCACCGTAGTATTTATGAATACCGCTAGATAACAGTAGAATTATCCAATTCTGGTTTGAACGAAGTTGTAATTAGTAAATCTACGGAGATAATGAAACTAAGGGATAAGCGTTTTATGATATTGTTTTAAAACCATAACCAGCAGCTTTATTGTTTTTGAATTTTTTTATACGAAGCAACGAGAGATCTGATGATAAGTAATACTCGAACTCATAACAACTTGACGCCAGTTGGGACAATATAAACAGCATCTCGTTGTACTCGCCCTGAGACATGAGATATTAAGTCTCATCTAGTAATTAAACTAGCTACAGCTCCTTTTAAACCGGAACACAGTATTGTTTGTCGGCTATGGCACTGCGGTGGTACCTACTTACATAAACACCAGCAAAAGAGACCTTTGTCTGGAAATCTTTGAAAGATACCTTGCTTCTGGGGGGAAGTTAGGGTTATATGAGATTCTTACTCACTAAAACCTCTTCGGTGGTCTCCATCAGTGCATTCAGAAAGGCTCTGGGATGTCTTATAGAACGCACCGGTGCATCTCTATATTTTCTTTGAACACATCTATGAGGACGGGCTTAACCGTCCTAGGCTGTCCCACACAGGTTGGCTTGACGAACGATGAGGGCCCCTACCTCTTTCTAGAAGAAACTCCTAGACTCTTAGTCGCCTTCTACGACAGGCATGGCTTACGCTAGTTCTACTCTTACTAGCCTGAGACTGGGTCGACGGCAAAAGAGACATACCACAAAGGTGGTATCGTAATATTGCTTTCTTGAAAACTCTATATACTTGTATCGATTGGCGAGCGACTCTTTTTCTGCTATCATTCCATCCTTAGTCTTCTTTGTCAGGAGAAGAGTGACTGAGTATATACTAATCCAAATCTCATTCTGTGTTGTAACAAATTTAGGTACTAAATGAAAAGGTTTCATTGGTATTGTAACATTCCGCCGAGTCGTGGATACGTCAGGTTACATTCGGAAAGTACTTGGAATGAGAGTTTTAATCCAATTACAAAACCCGTTATCCCTCCAGCCGGAGCGTGAAATTTCAGAATCATCTCATTATAAGTTATACGAAATCATACGATCATGCTAAATAATTTTGATTAATGAACGTAATAAATTAGATAGAAACGAAAACGGTTGTGGTATATTCAAAACGGATAAAAGCTAACATTTAATTTGACTGCTTTCAAGGCTATACCTCTTGAAGAGACGCAGGTTCCATCCACTTCCGGTGAAATAAAATAAAGAGAATAATAGTTATCGAAGGAAGAAACTGACACATTTGAAGAACAGCTTTCGTAGACATATAATCTCGTCCACCAAGATTTCTTCAGCATTCCCTTTTAACTATGACTTCAATATAGCATGATGTTCATTCAGATTACGCTAGCTTTCATATGGACTGCTGGGACACAGCAGGTTATGACGACAGATTACCAATTCAAAGAAGATCACTAGGCAAGTCCATAATTTGTTTTTTTTATTCAATTAAGCAACTAGACGAGCGGGACGTTCACCTGAACCACGTGGCGCTAATTCGGATAAAATGTACTGCACCACATTGGGCTCGTCGCCTAAGTCATAAGACTTTGACCCTCTTTGCCTTAATAATTACACTAGCTAAAACGCCTTTCAAACCAGAACACAGTTATACTTGTACTCTTGTTGGCTGGTAGGGTTCCGGCAGGAGAGACCTACTACCATAAGTTTGGCCATTTATAACTCGGAAGTTATATATATAAGAAATAGAAGGATGAGGAGAATTAGAGGTATAAAAGACCTAACCGATTACAGGTCAAATCTTACCGTTATAGACAGGCATATCACTGACTATCAGGTGCTAGTACCGCTTGCCTGTTCTCTTTCATTGAAAACAAACTACAGTAAACATTATAGTAAACTATTGCAGAGTATATTGTCACGATAAGCTGGCCAACACAATGAATGCTTTTCATAATGCCCGTGTGCTGGTTCTTGCATTACGTCGCTGCAGGGTCTGCAGGAATATTATCCGATACGGGAATATAGTATAGTAAAATGTGATAAAATCTTGATTTGGTCCGTTCTGATAACAAAGCTCAAGAATATAAGAAAGGAGTATGTTTAAGGGAATACGTCTTCTGTAGCTGCATCGGAATTAAATTTAATTATTTCAATGCCACTGTGGGCGTTATACAAACAAACAAAACTTACTACTTGTTTCAAAACAACAAAAAATACAATAACAACAATTGAATGCAACGTAAAATAATCACTACTCCTTACTTCTACTTACAAATACTCCTTAAATATCATCTCGAACCAGAACATAAGACTCCAAACCTTTTTTTGGGCTATCGCTTAATTTACAAAGAATATGAATTCAAACGCTTTCTTTTCCATAATAGTTAATTATAGCAATTTTATATGTATATCTATTATCTATTAATAATCATAAATTAAAAATTAACTCTCTATCTCACCCACTCTCTCTCTAATCCTGATATAATGAAGCCCCAACGCCTACTTACAGGGCAAAGCCCGACCCTTAAGGAAACTATAGACTAGAAAATTTCATAATAGATAAAATGCTTAGAATATTGGTTATTGAACTCAATGCATTGACTTTTTAAGCATCCTAACTATAATCACCACCACAAATGTCTATAATACTTTATCATATCATAATATATCTAAAATATAATTTACTGCCATAATTTTAGCTATCATAAATATATATATATATATATTTAAATATATAAATTTAAAACGTTACAATAGTAATGTCCCTTTGTTTTCGAAGTCATGGCCCCATTAGCCAGCGGCACAGATGGCGCGAACTTTCCTTTGTTCCATTGGCACGGTCTTGGAATCTAGTTCTCCTGTTCACAGGTAATTGAGTACTTAATGTATATACATTACACTAAGCACAATGCACTGCTTATTTAGCGTAGAATATTTTTCTAAAAATTTAATTTTTTTAACTAATAGTGGTGTTACTTAAAAATTAGTATGTACACCATCACATTTTGCACTTTGATACAAACTATCATTGATAGTATCTCCCTTCATTTTTTAGCAATTCTTATAAGAAAGCTGATTTTTTTTAATAATACTCTATGGTATTTTATTTCTTTAGGTAATGAAGGCATTACTTATAAGGATGAGGATTGTTTAGAAGAAACTTTAAGGATTCATATTATAATGGTTTATTAGGAAAAGGAGTAACAATAAATAACATAATACAAGTACTATTTTTGTAGTAAATATATTAAGATAAAACCTTTCCAATTAATATGAGAAAAGGATATTAAAAATTATTTTTTGGAAATGCCTGAGGCAGAAAATTCGTACAAAATAAAGTAGTTCTGAATTAAGAGGAACAGGAAACAGAATCCTCATCACAACTATTTCTTTCTTTAGACTTTTTACTCATATTCAATTTTACTTCCACTATTTCCGGCTAGTAGAAAACTTAAAAAGAATTAAGATCGCCTACACTATTCTATTTCCATATAATCAGTGTTTATTTTCTTACTTTACTCGTCTTTATAGAGTATTACAATAAATAAGAGCCATCGTTACATGAATATTGAATATAGTAACAAAAAAAAAAATAAAGATATACAATGTTATAGCTTGTGAAAAGTAAACAAATAACACGGCTATGTCTAATATAACCTATCACAAAATTAACGATTCTTTTTCTTCCGGCATTGGCAAAAATATATAAATAACAATTATGTTAATCATTGCAACAATGGATAAACAAAACCGGATGCAGTACCTCCTCCTGATAACTCCTCCCTACCTCGCGTGTAAGATGTAAAACTTTGTTAATTGGGCACCTGAGATTTCTTACGAGATGTATAGCCGGAGAAACGACTCCACCGCTTGTAATGTTCTAAATAAATCCGAGTAACAAATGACTTCCGGTTAAATTGAGCAAAGTTACACCCTATATAAAGTTACACATATATTAGTCATGTGTTGAATACATTTTGTAAGGTATATTTCTCATTCTACTGTTTGTAGGTTGCTAGACACCGTTGCGGAAGCTGATATGCCTTTCATCAGGAACTGATACAAACATGTCCCAACTACATAGTCCGATAAGAAGCTTTAACCTAAAACAATTTTAAGGTCGCCTAGAATTAAAGTCTCCTGTCAGGTTTTAAACTTATAGCATTCATCACATATTTAAAATTAAAGGATGCTTGTTATTTTTTGTCATTGTTGATGGCGGGTCTTTGTCGTCGGAGACTATCTAGATAGGTTCAACTTTAGCTCTTACTTCTGCCAACAAACGCGACGCTTGTTAGGATGATTGTCGCCTTTTGACGTAAGATAGTAAGTAAGTAGTATCGTTAGTAAGTAATTTCGTTACCTTAGTAATTTCTCCAGCTACAACCCCGTTCATGGAGTAATATTCGCTGACTTCCCTTTGTCGGCATAAGTAGGAGATACGGTGATGCCTATCCAGACGGTTTCTAACATTCCTCCTTATAATTTTGCCAAATAAAATAAATGTATTAAATGGGACCTTTTAGACAACTATTACGAAAACCTTTCAAGATCTAGTACTAAATTTCAAGTAATTAATCTTTGAAATACACTATTCCTAATTTACATGAAACTAAAGCAAATTCCATAGTTGGCTCTCTGGTCGGTGTAAGCTCACAAGTCCTTAGGGATGTTGGAAGCGTATAACGGGGTTGTTCCTAGTGCATAAGTAAAATTTATCCCCTTCCCCCTTAACTTCTTATCTTTTTTACATAACTATTTCGATCACGTTCATATTTGTATTTATTTTAATTGGATTGATCCGCCATAATATGATTGACTGCTTCATTCAACAAAATTGTATTTGATATTAATTTTGCACAGAGTTTACTTGAACTTTTTTTGAGTTAAAAAAAGAGTATGTATTGACACGCGGTAAAAGTAAACGTTTGTATTCTAGTTAATTAGTAGGAGAAAGAGATTAATACGCCATAGAAGATATAAACAAAGAGAACAATTGATAGACAATTTTTAATGCTTGAAGTAGATTACGAATGAGATAGGCGGAAAATAATGTACTATATACTTCAAAGTTTCTCTCCTTCTCTCTCTACTTCATGTTTCTCCGTATTTCAATGAGTAATATACAGTTCTTTGTCTCTATGGTGACGATGTGAACCATAGCAGAAAGAAGTCCATAGATAGGGAAACTACATATATAAACGCGCTCTATCTCTTTCTCTCAATGCCTATAAATACATATATAGTTATCTCTTTTTCGTTACACTTTTTCATTACATACAATACAATTCATTTCAACCCCTAAAGAATATTCACTTTAACAATTACATACAATTTATAATATAATAGATCATCATCATCATGATTTCAGCCTGTCGGCTTCGTTACAGATCTTGTTAGATGAAACTTTATAAAGTAAAACGTTGCAATAGTTAGGATGATATACACTGCAACCACATTTCACTCGTCTCTATAGACATAAGGTGTTAAGTGTTATTACCCCAGTAATCATCTCTAGCTACAAGGCTCTCAAAACAAGAATTAGGAACCGCGATGGTACCTAGATGGTCTCTGGCAACAGAGGTTTACACGTGTTAAACTCACACCTCTTTTTTGATCGCTGTTTGTAACATTTTCGACATATTAGCAGTTATCTCTAACTGCAGTATGTCTCGGCCGGAAACCCGTTCTGCAGGACGATAGCAGTCTCTTCCGCGGATGATAAAGTCTCTCCTTAAAATAAAATTATTACCCCACAGTGTAATTGATGGTAGCAATTTGTGACTACCCTCTGAGAAATTACATCCGCAAACGTTATTTCCGGAGCTTTAGAATAAATACTTTTAATTTTAAAAGTATATTAAACAATAGTAATAAATTACTACTATGAAAAAAAAACGGTGATAAATATTAAGTAATAATGTCAATCAGAAGGCAAGGGTTGGATCCTTGCTTAGCTTGAGCTGACGAAAGAAAACATCCTAAAAGAACATCAAGCATCATCAAACACCAAGAAAAAATGATAAATTCCATGAACGACTCTTACCCAGCATGATGAATAGATAGCCTTGACTTCCTGTGACCACTAGTGAAATGACCACTAGTCCCAAAAGTGGGAACAAAGATGGCTATTTACTCACATACCCAGGAAATCAATCTATATAAAAGGTATTATATATTTATTGATTGTATGGTCTATTTAAACGAGCACCATCTAGGTTGGTACCACTGCAGCACCTACGTCACCCTACAATCAGTATTTTACAAATGTAACTATGTTCCGGTTTCAAGGTCGCTGTAGCTAGTGTAATCACTGCAGTAAACAAACAATATTTTATGTGTTAGTTTAGTGTTAGTTAGACGACGAGCACAGTATGGTGCAGTGTATATCATCCTAACTAGTGCCATGTTATTATGGGAATGCGTATCACTTACTATCAGGTGAACTTCTCTCTCGTCTAATCGCTTTATGTGATAAAAAAAAGTATGAGAAATTCAAATGTAATGAGCTATGTAATAACCCACAAATCTACTAACCCGCAATTGAGCCAGCGTAGTGGAAATGGCCCAAATCTCCCCCATATAAACCCCAACAATCGACGGCCATAGTGTACCGAAGCAATACCGACTGTGGACCTATTGCGGTCATCGTTGTGCGACGCCTATGTCCAGCAGTGGACGTCTTTCGGCTGATGATGATGAATGTATTAGAATCTCTGGCTCAACCTTCAATATATTATAATAAACATACACCTCAAATCAGGATCTTCGATATCATTATCATCATCATCCCTTGGCAGTTCATCTTTGGAATACATCATCGACGTCCACTCCTGGTCATAAACCTCCCTCAAAAATGTCCAAAGCGATTGATCCTGTTCTGCCCGCAAAACCGCCAGGCATTAGGGGTCGTCGTCTGTACATAGAGGGGATTTGGGTTTTTTCCCATCACTGGGTCTATGTGGATTGGTGGATGCGAGAGCTTCATTTGTTGATTAGCGGGGTCCAGCACGAGGTGAGGTTGGTTTAGGTCCCTTGAGTTGTTATGCGAGACCTCTTAAACCCTTGGGAATGCATCCCTATACCTAAACAATGATCATTTATCTAAATACTAACTGTTGCAAACGCAACCGCAGAGAAAATGTAGTAAAGCGCGAAATGCAAAACTACACAGTAGCCATTTAAATATATCCGACGCCCCTGCAACAACAATGAAATTTCCCGTTAAAATATTTCGCCTCGTCGGGAAACCCAGCTGGGATTTGCATATAATTGTACACAAACCAACAGATTACCTTTACTTAGCATAACTTTACTTACTTTATGAAATATGTATGTAAAAGAAATGGCGTTACTTTTGAATTAACTTACATTCCCATTTACTTATGTCGCAAAAGTTTAATAAAAAAGGCGTTTTGCAGAAAAAAAAATGGTGGGGTGAATTAAAGTAGTTTTCTTTTATAAAGCACAGGATATGTACTACAAATATACTCACTTACTACTTACTAGAAACTTACTACTTATTTTTGATAGAAAGTGATCCGAATACTAGTAGAAATCTAATCATCTAAGGAGTTACTATAACATCAGCTCATCGCCTAACGTCCTAAATAGCTTTTCATTGAGATAATTTTTGACAATAAATCCTATATTAATATTTCAGTAAACATACATACAATACTTCTTGAACCCTACCATATATATTTTTTTTAATAATTTAACTTCTTGTCAATAAAAAAAGACGCGTAACTGTGCGGTTAATTCTATGAAGTAGTATGAAATGGGGGTGGATAGGAAACGTTAACATCAGCCTATAGACATTCCCTGCTACAGATAGGCCTTCCCCAAAGACCTCTCCGTTTGTAGGAGATCATATGAGGCATTTGGGCGACTTCCCACCACGCCGGCTCATGTTGATTAGCAGGGTGCACCACAAGCAAGTGAAGTTGGCTTGGATCCCGTGAGTTATGTTATGCGGTATCCCTTACACCCCTGGGAACGTTAAGAAAAAAAAATGGACACAATATCTGAAAAGCATTCAAAGGAAGGGAAAAGAAGTAAGAAACACACAGAATAAGAAACTAGGAACCATCAGGATCAGACTAGCAAGAGGCAAAGAGATGTTGATCATTTTTAGAGTAGATCTTTGTCGAAAGGCAAGCCTTAATCAAAATAAAGCTACCGGGCTCTTGATACTATAATAAAATACTTTGAACATAGTAATAAATAAATTGTTTATTATAATTATTTTGTTATTATATAAACCATGATAAAAGTTAAAGAATTATATCTATAAATATTTGTATCTACTGATGTAACCTTCCTCGCTGCCCAACTTAAAACTGACTTCGAGGGATAAAAACGGAACAAAACTTTTAAGTTTCTATCATAGATAGAACTTTCGTATAAAACTTAGATTGCCCCAAGGCTTCCGGGCTTACATAGACTGCTCGAGGAAAACTTTAGCGCCTGCATTTTTTTATAATTTCATCTAAAAATCGATCCTCACCACACCTCCGGCGTGCTCTGTCGACATCCGAGATTAATCTATGCACGATAAGTTACACTTAAAATCATGTAAAGTTGAATGTTTCAAGTATCAATCACTTAACCCCTTATCCGTTTAATCTTTTACAAAAATTATTATGACGTTTTTTCATGGTGTACTGGATAAGAAAACCAATATACTAATAGATGAAGAGTAGAGGGTCGCACAAAAGAAACCCACCGCGTTAACCGGATCAAGTGAGCGACGTTGAAGATACACGACACTGAACAGCGGAAACCTGGAAACCATTATCAGAAGCAGCATCATCGCAGGAGTCATGTCCCTCAGTATTGAACACGAGCAAAGAAAGAAGAGAAAAAGTCTTATATAGACAAAAGAAAAGGTTTTCCTTAAGTCAATTATAAGAGAGATGTTTCGAGGACATGACTAAATTAACGGGGATTCTATTCTTTTTCTGATTATTATTCTAGTTACTTCTACTGGATAAGATCTTTAATAAAAGCATCTTCTCCATTACTTATCATCATCAGCCGCTAGACGTTCACTCATGGACACAGGCCTCTCGTAAAGATCTTCACTTCGATCAATGCTGCGCTGTCCTGGTTCCAGCACCTTGCCAACATCCGTCAGTCCCAGTGAACAGCGGAAGTAGGAAGTAATGGTTTGATATCATAAAGGAATGGACTGGGTTTAAATACCATCAGTTAAAAAGAATAACTGAGGATCCAATTGGTTTTCTCAATGTGATCGCTAAAATTCAGTTTGAAGAGGGCACTGAATGATGATCATGTCAGTCCCGTTCAGCATGAGTTCCGTTACCGCCAGATATGAGGGACCGTCGTTTGTAAGGGTGGATGTGGGGAGATTTGGGCCGTTTCCAACCACGCTGGTCTAATGCGAGCAGTGGTCGTTAGAGTCTCGTTTTGTAAATAACAGGGTGTACCACAAGGTTGTTTTGGGTCCAGTAATTATTGTTCGGCACCCCTTGCACCCCCATCAAATATACACGATAGCAATTATCTTCTTTCCCAGAAACATAAATACGAAATGATATTCGTTTTGTGAATTTCAAATGTCAAGTAAAGGTCAAGTAGTTTGTGCAAGCAACTGGAACTGGAACACTTATTCTATTGTCTGTGGGCTTGTCTAGTTTCAGCTGTTGGTAATTGATACGCTTGTTCATAACGTGACGGTAGTAAAGATGGTTTATACTTCACTACGTTGTGCTCGTCGCCTGCGACGATGCTGTCTCTTTGCCTTGTTGGTCCTGTTGGTCGGCTGCGATAGGCGTGCGGTGGTACATACCTAGACGGTCTCCAGCAACAGATATCTACACTTAAGGGAAGGAACCATCTTTAAGTGAAGTAAACATGGTGATATTGATACATCTAGAACTAGACTGGACTATAGTAGAACAGAGTTCGTTGTACACCAGGTAAATTTACATTGCTGATTAAAGATTTTGTCAGTAATTTTACAGAAAAAATACCAACATTTATGTATATAATGAAAATGAGATTTTTTATTCGCCAATCACGTGAAAACTAGTGAACGTATCGATATTAGAACATGAGCATTCGAAGCGGAATGATTTGTAGATGGTTATAGACTTAATTGATTTTCTTAGATCCTTCATCGTTTTATTCCTAATTAACTTGTATAGAAATAGTCATTTGGTATCATTTATGCGGTTGCTATAGTAACAGTTGATATAGAAAGTTATTTGCGGTTACTCTCAAGGAATATTTCAGACAAATTTTAAGTGTGATTCTATACTACGTCCAGCAAAGTAGCCGGGGAACAGCTGTTACATAAATTAAATATTAGAGATGCTGTACTTAAAGCAAAAGATTAACAGGAACTGTTCATCCCAACTAATCTTTTGAAAGGAAATCTAGATGTCTAAAGTTTATTTAGTGTTTTACAATTTTGTACTAGATGATGCAGTGTAAAAATTCTACCAAAAATTGCAGCATCTTTCCGAGATAACTGATACATCAGTATCAATAACATAATTGAATCAAATTATACATTCACTGGTGGTATCTGTTGCCGGAGACCGTCTAGGGTACTACCACTGCAGCAGCTATAGCAGCCGACAGACAGTACTGTGCAAACATTACTGTGTTACGGTTTGAAGGGCGCTGTAGCTAGTTAAATTACTGGAGTAAGGAGATTTAATATCTTATGTCGCAAGCGGTGAGAGCAACGTGGTGGTACACCATACTAACCAGCGCCACGTTGTTATAAAAAAAACGTATCACTTACCATCAGGTGAACGTAGACGAGCTGCTATTCGCTACAAATCGAAACTTTACAGCCTTAACAAACATAACTTGATCGACATTTTAAACTTTATTAATATAAATTGAACTTAATAAGGTTCATAATGAATGTTATAAAGTAACCTTAGTAATCGAATCCGTGACCTATCTGCCGCTTACCTTTAAAAGAGATTCCCTTCTGCTACACCGCCGGAGGAAATGGGATCAGCTTTGAGCATCACTAATAGAATTAATAGAAAACAGTTAAAATATTACGGTGCGCTAACTGGTGGTAGGTTACTGTGTACTATGCAAACATTACTGTGTTCCGGTTTTAAAGGTGCTGTAGCCAGTGTAATTACTGGCATAACGAGTCTCAATATCTTATGTCTCAAGACATTGTGGTGATGTGTATATCATCTTAACTAGCGCCAGGTAGTTAAGAGTGGGCGTATGACTTACCATCGGTTGAATGTCTCGCACGTCTCGTCGCTTCGTTGAATAAAAAAAAACGTATAAGATATAATAGGTTGGCAAATATCTCCCTTCCGCCTTTTTGTCTTTTGAATTTCGCGGCTATGTACAAAGCGCTACAGAGCTCGTATCTGGCAATACTATACATAATTTGAAAGGTCTTGACATAACCTACAAAACGACGCTATGCATAATTAGTTTGGATATTGCGTTCAACAGTTATAGACGTGTAAACATATAGTTCACTAACGCCGAAATTCGCGATATTTTAAAGTTTTCCTTCGTTAAAGGCAAATCCGCTAGAGAAACGTTCCGTGAGATTAATGGTGTTTTGGGGGATGGTACTCTATCACTTCGAACCGCGGAGGAATGGTTTCGACGATTCAGAGCCGGTGAAAACGACACCATGGATAAGCCAGCCGGCGGAAGACCTGTGATGACAAATACCGATCAAATCATGGACTACATCGAGTTAGACCGGCATGTGGCATCTCGTGACATCGCCCAGGAGATGGGAGTTAGTCACCAAACCATTTTAAACCATCTGCAGAAGGCTGGATACAAAAAAAAGCTTGATGTTTGGGTGCCGCATGATTTGACGCAAAAAAACCTTCTGGACCGAATCAACGCCTGCGATATGCTGCTGAAACGGAACGAACTCGACCCATTCTTGAAGCGGATGGTGACTGGCGACGAAAAATGGATCACATACGACAATATCAAGCGAAAACGGTCGTGGTCGAAGGCCGGTGAATCGTCCCAAACAGTGGCCAAGCCGGGATTGACGGCCAGGAAGGTTTTGCTGTGTGTTTGATGGGATTGGAAGGGAATCATCCACTATGAGCTGCTCCCATATGGCCAGACGCTTAATTCTACCATCTACTGCGAACAACTGGACCGCTTGAAGCAGGCGATCGACCAGAAGCGTCCAGAATTGGCCAACAGGAAGGGTGTAGTGTTCCACCAGGACAACGCCAGACCACACACTTCGTTGATGACTCGTCAGAAGCTACGGGAGCTCGGATGGGAAGTTTTATCGCATCCACCATATAGCCCGGACATAGCGCCAAGTGATTACCACCTGTTCCTGTCCATGGTGAACGCCCTTGGTGGTGTAAAGTTGAACTCAAAAGAGGCTTATGAAAAGTGGCTGTCCGAGTTCTTCGCAAATAAGGAGGGGGGCTTCTACGAGGGAGGTATTATGAAGTTGCCGTCTAGATGGAAACAGATTATCGAACAAAACGGCGCATATTTGAACTAAATCCGATCACTGTAACACTTTTTATAAAGAATTGAATAAAGAGCAAAAAAGCGGAAGTGAGATATTTGCCAACCTTATATATTATATAAATATTTGGAGACATTCTCGCATTTTCTATAGTATATATAACGTCACCATACAGATTGTTTTTTGTTCTACGATACGACGAGACGAGCGGAACGGTCACCTGATGGTAAATGATGATATGGCACTATAAGTTGTGCTCGTCGTTTTGAAACATAAGATGTCGATTCTCGTTACTCTAGTAATTTCACTAGCTGCAGCGCTGTTCAAACCGGAACACCGTAATGTTTGTAGACTGCAGTAGATGCTGCGGTAGACGGGCTTCGGCAACAGAGACCACCACTATAGATATATGACTCGCTACGGGTCCTTGAAAAGTGAAATTATATAAGAATATATATATATATATCATCATCATCATCAGCCGATAGACGTCCACTGCTGGACATAGGCTTCTCCCAAAGATCTCCACATCGATTAATCTTGTGCTTTCCGCATCTAGCTGCTTCCCACAACCTTCACCAGATCGTCGGACCACGGAGAGCTTGTCAACACTGCGTCTTCCGGTACGCAGTTACCATTCAAATATCTTGTAAATATATATATATATATATATTAATATAATTTATTTGTCCTATTTACTATATATACTTTATTATATATGTTGGGAATTCAATATTTGTTATTTGATTTGGAATCCCATTTACAAGCTCCGGTGGAACTCAACAAATCGACGTCCTAAGTAAATAAAAACATCGAGTTCCCTAAGTTAACCTCTTTACTTATAACAACTTGATCGCTGTTTGTCTACCTCCTTTTTTAATATTTATTTTAGCTCCCAGCCCGGTAATCGTTACGGTCGTTACTATTGAATTTATCTACTGTAATATGACTTAATAAAAGGGTGAGCAAAAGAGAGAACAGTTCACCTGGTGAAAAGTAATCACTGATGCCCATAGATAGTCGCAATACCAAAGAGGTTGCGGCTGCGTTCATCATTATCATCAGCCGATAAACGTCCACTGCTGGATACAGGCCTCCAATAAAGTTCTCCTCCAAAATCCTAAACTTTCCACATCTAGCGGCTTTCTGCGACCTTCGTTTGTAAGGCTCATATGGGAGGCTATGGGCCATTTCCCACCACACTGCCCAATGCGTGTTGATAGGAGCCAAAGCCTCGTTTATTGATTAGCAGGGTACACTAGCAGGTGAGGTTGGCTTGGATCCTGTGAGTTGTGCGGGATCCCTTACACCCCTTACGTGGCTACGTTGCCGATCTTAAATCTTCTTTCTCGATCAACGACAAATTTTCCTAGAGAATAAAAACAAAAGGCGTTTGTATCTTTCCATCCAGACGAGTTCCTTTAAAACCTCATTGGTCACCAGACAGATTAAAATTTCCATTGGCCCATAGAAATAATATATGAGAAAAACTATTATTTGGTGAAGGTACTCTGTAAAGACGTTGCTAACCAAGAAGAGAAAAAATATCAGAGAATTCACCAGGAATTATTTGTAGCATTAGGGTTTTTTATTTACTTTTCTTTTTATTCATTCATTCATCTATTCATTTACTCATCCATTCGAATGAAGAAATTAATCAAAGAAATCAATTCGAATGAATGAGTATTCACCTATTTATCAATTCAATCATTCGCTTATTCTGACTCTACAGCACAAACAAGAACCGGGACAGTATCAACAATTTTCTGACGCAGCCACATCTTCCAGATGTCTTCTAATAAATAGAGTTTAAGAGTAGAGTGCGCAACTCATCCCGCAGATTGTGTGGCAGTTAATGTTTATCCGCGAACAAGCAACTACTGCCGATATTACTTCAATTTCTTTCTCTGTACTTATCTTTGAGTACCGGCCGCGCCGTACGGACGCGGCGAGTGACGCACGTGCTATATATAATAATTTTTTTATAATATGTTAATTTGTGATTGTAATTATTTATATATAAAACATACCAAATACATAAACTATATTAAAAAACTCTTTTGTAAATTTCGCCAGCCGACCTGGCTGTAAGCCCTTTGCTTCTGCCTTTTCGGTGGTGTCGATAAAACTATTTCCTGAAGAATAGGCCACGAATGGAACTTAGAAAATTATTTTATGTACACAAGTAGCTCAACCATTACATTTTAAATTATAACATGTACTATTTTTTCTGGAAAAGGTTGCGGGCAGTGCAGGATCGATCTTTGCGAGAGGCCTATATCCAGCAGAGGACGTTTATCGGCTGATGATGATGATGATGATGTACGCCGCCGCGACCCATCTGATATTGTGACTGTCCATGAACTTCAGTGATCATTGGAGGAGGCCTATGTCCAGCAGTGGACGTTTGTCGGCTGATAATGATGATGATACTATTTTGCCATTATCTTTCCAATTACAATAATTTCTCTTATCTATAGAACCAACCCTACCTACTTCTTACCCTACACTCATTTGTTTCATATAGGGGTTTGCTTAAAGAAAGCAGGTTCTTCGGTAGTGGTAGGTCTCTTGGTTCCGGAGACTGTCTACGTATGACCGCAAGTCCTATTTCTGCCACTAAACAGAAGTATGCTAATATTACTGTGTTCCAGTTTGAAGAACGTTTTACCTCGTGAAATTACTGGGATAAAAACTGGTAATTATGACTCCCTACATATTGGGTCCTTACATAAGAAATTGGAATTCTGTATGGGAGGAATATTATATATATTTTTTTTTTGTATAATATATAATATTTAATTAATCAAAATAGCACAGTTGTGAACTATGCACTTTTCACATCTCATAGTTAGTTCATTGATCCATTTACTAAAACCACCATGGGGGCGAGAATCAATAAACTCTTTGAAGGCGGTTTGGACTGCCGCATCGGAGTTCAATTTTTTTTCTTGTTATAAATTGCCCAAATTCCGAAAAAAGTGGTAATCTGTTGAGGCAAAGTCCGTGGAGTACGGTGGATATCGCAAACTTTCCTTCTAGTAGGTCATCTAACTTAGTGGTGGTTTGTTGTGTAACGTGTGTGGTATTGTGTTCTCGTGAAGCAGCAGTGGGCTAGAGCGATTGACTAATCTCGTTTGTTTAGCAGCTAGTTCTTCCTTCATGGTCTGCAGTTGCTGACAAAACATATGCCGTAATCGTTTGGCCAGATTTTAGAAAGCTGTAGTGAACGACACCGGCGCTAGTCCACCAAACACTTACTACTTGTGACTTTTTCTAAATCAATTTTCGTTTAGGGCAGGATTTGGCAGGGTCTCCAGGGTCCAGACATTGCGTCGAGCGCTTCTGATTATCATACAGTATCCACTTTTCATCACAAGTAATGATTCGATTTAAGAAGATCCCTTCATTATTGTGTCGGATGAGCAAAGTGACACAGCAGTCGACGCGTGTTTGCAAGTTCGATTTACTCAATTCATGAGGTACCCATCGTTCAAGTATTTTACTTTCCCGATTTGCTTCAAATGGGTTAATACAGTTTTATCACTTACCCCGATGCCTGGAGCTATCTCTGAAGTGCTTTGTGATGTATCTGCTTCTACAATAGCCTTTACTTCTTTATATTCTGCTTTGGTCTCCAGCCGTGCACGGGGTTGGTTCTAAAGGTCGAAATTTCCAGAACTAAAACGTTGAAACCAATAACGTACCGTGCTTTATTTTGCGACACCAGCGCCAAACACGTCATTAATCCTTCGACCTGTTCCTGCAGCACTGCTGCCACGGTAGAACTCGTAAATACATCGATATTTCATGTTTTCCATTGTGCGTTAGTAAACGAAGCCAAAGAAAAAAATAAAATGAATAATTGTTTTCAAAACCTAAATGTAGCAGCTAAATGAATTTATAAATTTGAATTTGTAATTCTTAACCAAAGAGGAGGTATCGCTAATTTCATATGTAAGGACCTAATACTATTCTAACTAGTGCAACGTTGTTAAGGGAGGGTGGAGGACTTATCATCAGATGAAAATTCCGCTCGTGTCGTCACTTCGATACTTTGATGCTTTCTATATTTCTCGTTAATGTCAATTTATTAATAGCAGTTCAATGAAGAGTGAATAATATATTACTTATAAACTAATGCGCTTTACTACCAAAAACTCCGTCGCTGCTTACAATCAAGTGGGATCGTAATCATGCGCTGGTGTATATAATTAAAAAAAAAAACCATTTACAATAAATTTTAATTCTGTTATCGCAAGCTTAAATACTGTAATTAAAATTTTATTTTACTTCAAAGAATCGAAAGTAATATTAAAATGTATCAGTAACGCTGTACGTTGTTCACAGCCGTGTGTAGGCGCATACAGTACAATCAGCTATATAAATGCTATAATTCTCCAGGGTGCCGGGCTGTACCGACGCCTGGAGAATGTAGGCTGCTGAAGGCGGATTACAGCCGTTTTCATTTTGTTATTCAGATTTATGTATGGATAGAAACTGAATCTCTCTTATCTTTCCAACCAATCGGGATAGAAAGCAACGTAACCAGCCTAGCGGCTAACCGTTGCATTGTGGACACCACAGAATTATTATAACCTATTTTTTGTCTGTGTTTCGATGCTACTCCTTTATTTTTACAATTTCTTTTAATATATTTCAAATATTTACTATAACTTTCCATATAACATACATCTCTCAAAAGAAGGTAAATAATTTTACAATGCCCTGTTTATTTTTATTTTAATGTATATTAAAATGGTCTAAAAAAGTATAATCAGTATAATCTCGAGTATAATCTCAATCATCATCATCAAACACCATCATCATCAGCCTGTAGACGTTCAGCCACTGATGAACATAAGCCTATTCCAAAGATCTTCACACCGATCGGTACTAAGCTGCCCGCATCCAGCGACTGCCCCCGATCTTCACCAGGTCGTCGGTCCGTTTTGTGGGAGGCCTTACCCCCCACCCCCACTATGTCCATTACTTCAATACATACTGAATTGTTTTTAGTAATAATCTTCAGTTCAATTAAGTTTTAAAACTTGGTATTTCTTCTTTTTGTAATAGTAATAATCAATTAACTTAAGAGCGTTGAACCTTTTATCAAGTTATTCAATATTTTTGTTACATCATTTAACACAACTATACATGATACGACAATTTATTTTATTCCGTCGATATTGATACAACACATTAAAAAAAATAGATAAATTTTGTTAAATACTTTAAGGGTTCCGTATAAAATTATTTTTATACAGATCTCTATCTGTGTAAATTATCTATCAGTTGTAATTTCAAGGAAGTATAACATCCGTCAACCTGAACTTGACCAGCGTAGTTAGTAAATTAGATTATATTTATGTGAAAGAAAATTCAGAGCTCCTGTATTAATAACAAAATGGAGTGCTTTAAACATTAAAGTTCACTAGTCTAATGTTAGTTTCTTACAGTTTGTAATAGATTTCTCTTAATTTATTTTCACTGTTATTGAATAGTTAAATCGTTCAAAATTGCGATCACTTAGCCAGAAAGTATCGTAATGATATCTTTAATCATCATTTAAGACTGAAAAGAAATATCTTTTTATAATTCTTATAGGAGATATCTTCAGATGAAGTTCTGAAATACGGTTTCGCACATCTAAAGGAATCTGTAAGTCGTACGATAAATGCTTACTAAATACTGGTGGCAGGTCTCTATTGACGGAAACCGTCTAGGACGCAGCTCCTATTTTGCCGACTGACATTGCGCAAACATTACCGCGTTCCGATTTAAAGGGCATTATGGCTATTGAGATTACTGGGTTAATAACAACATGTTTTATCTCAAGGTGACGAGCGCGATGTGTTGGTACATATATCATCTCAACTAACGCCACGTTATAAGCAGGTGTATCAGTTAACTTCAGGTCCATTGTCACATAACATTTACATTGAGACTATTTGCCATACCATTGTAGAGTAAAAAAGTAATAAAATAATTTGTTTCAGTTAAAATATCATTTCACTGCAGTGCCACTGGATATTACCTTCACTTTATTACACATATGATAAAGTTAAACGCTTTGTTGTTAATTATAATATTGAACCGGTATCCTTACGTGTACTTGTTATTGTTTAGATAACAGTTTGCAATCCCACAGTTAGTGCTATTTAAACGTGTTTTTCAATAATATTAAGTATTTTCTGACATCTATTAGTACGCGAAGTAATGCAGTCTAATATTATTGTAGAAGGAGTACAAGAATTATTTTAACCGACTACAAAGAGGAAGATCTAAATCAGTCGCGAATTAGTTTCTTTTTACTTCATGATCCGATTTTAATCACTTTCAAGAGTCGTTTCCATAAAAATTTATAAAAAAAAGTAATGAATTTATAGTATAAAGGGAAAGATTAACTTTAATTTGGTTAATAATACTAATCATGAGAATCCCTAAAGTAAATACACTCTGTTGGTTATATTTAATAACGTCTCTGGTGCAATGCGATGCGTTCAAAATCCTCGTGCTATGTCCAATCCCCGCCGGAAGCCACAGGATCCAGGGCCATGCGATCATCAATCACCTGCTCAAAGCTGGACATGAGGTATATTATTTATTAAATTAATAATGATATATGCGCGATATTCTACAAATCACATTTCGGAAAGTGTGCTCGAATAACTCAATATAATTGAGTACATCGAGTCACCACCCTTATATTTTATTCATCCCCTGTTCGAGAACAAAGAGATTTAGCTCCTCGTTCTTGATCAAAACAAGTGAGGAGTGGAACAAAGTACTGCCGCTAGTATTCGCGCTGAAATACAATACGAGTCTTCAGAAGAAAAGTAAATAGGCTGTTACTAGACTATAGTGCTTTATGATTACAGACCACATCACTTAACACTAGATGACACCGTGGTCAAGCATACCTATTTAATTAAAAAATATATCTTTCTAAATTTGGTTGTGTTATCCGAACTTCCTGATCGAGACCGTAAAGATAGCTAAGCCGAACGTTTAGTAGGTAATTGGATAAGATATGCTGGTTGATGAGTGATGATACACGGAAGAGAGTCTAATAACTGAAAGTTAACTAAAATAAATTTTCAGGTAACCTATATAACACCATACCTCCAGAACCACACCAATCCTAATCTACGACAGATATCAGTGGAGGACAACATCAGTGCCCTCAATAGTAAGTTCATTGATTATTTTAAATTTTAACTTTATTATAATCACTACTGTCACTAATCTGCTTCCAAGGGATAGTAGCTACCTGCTTGCCCAATAACACTGTAGTATTTAGTTAAATTCCGAAGGAATATATGAAATTGTATTTGTGGTACTTGTATATCACTGTATTCTGGATTTCAATATGATAACCTCAATATTCTGGATGAACACGCCTGCTGTAAGACCATGGAAGACCTTGGCAAAATAATCGATGACCTCTGTAGAGAGTCTCGACACGTGGGTCTTCAAATGAATATGGAGAAGACAAAAATTATGTCTAATGCTCATATTGTACCCACGCCAATAATGGTCCAGGGCTCTACTCTGGAAGTTGTCAAAGAATACTTTTACCTGGGACAAACAGCCCAGCTAAGTAAGTCCAACTTCCAGTAAGAGGTCAATCGAGGAGTCCAACTCGGGTGGGCGGTGTTCGAGAAGCTACTTGTGATGATGATCCAGCAATGGACTATCGGCTGATGATGATGATGACACTTGCTTGCTCTTCTATCGCCTCATTACCACTAAACACCATATCAAACAAGTATGTGGCAATTGTAGATAAAAAGGAATTGTTATAAGGAGCAGCATTTGTTTAGTATTATAGGTCATTTATTATCCTTTCATACGCACTAATCTTAAAATCTAATAAGAACAATACCCGTGTAAGATCACATCTAGATTAGTATCAATGGAGATTTTCTGACCCATATCCAATACTTTTATTCTAATATACCAACAGCTATCCAGTCTATATTCATACTGACGCCTCTATAATACGTGGTACGTAAATAATAGGTTGTCAAATATCTCCCTTCCGCCTTTTCGTCTTTTGAATTTCGCGGCTATGTACAAAGCGCTACAGAGCTCGTATCTGGCAATACTATACATAATTTGAAAGGTCTTGACATACCCTACAAAACGACGCTATGCATAATTAGTTTGGATATTGCGTTCAACAGTTATAGACGTGTAAACATATAGTTCACTAACGCCGAAATTCGCGCTATTTTAAAGTTTTCCTTCGTTAAAGGCAAATCCGCTAGAGAAACGTTCCGTGAGATTAATGGTGTTTTGGGGGATGGTACTCTATCACTTCGAACCGCGGAGGAATGGTTTCGACGATTCAGAGCCGGTGAAAACGACACCATGGATAAGCCAGCCGGCGGAAGACCTGTGACGACAAATACCGATCAAATCATGGACTACATCGAGTTAGACCGGCATGTGGCATCTCGTGACATCGCCCAGGAGATGGGAGTTAGTCACCAAACCATTTTAAACCATCTGCAGAAGGCTGGATACAAAAAAAAGCTTGATGTTTGGGTGCCGCATGATTTGACGCAAAAAAACCTTCTGGACCGAATCAACGCCTGCGATATGCTGCTGAAACGGAACGAACTCGACCCATTCTTGAAGCGGATGGTGACTGGCGACCAAAAATGGATCACATACGACAATATCAAGCGAAAATGGTCGTGGTCGAAGGCCGGTGAATCGTCCCAAACAGTGGCCAAGCCGGGATTGACGGCCAGGAAGGTTTTGCTGTGTGTTTGGTGGGATTGGAAGGGAATCATCCACTATGAGCTGCTCCCATATGGCCAGACGCTTAATTCTACCATCTACTGCGAACAACTGGACCGCTTGAAGCAGGCGATCGACCAGAAGCGTCCAGAATTGGCCAACAGGAAGGGTGTAGTGTTCCACCAGGACAACGCCAGACCACACACTTCGTTGATGACTCGTCAGAAGCTACGGGAGCTCGGATGGGAGGTTTTATCGCATCCGCCATATAGCCCGGACATAGCGCCAAGTGATTACCACCTGTTCCTGTCCATGGTGAACGCCCTTGGTGGTGTAAAGTTGAACTCAAAAGAGGCTTATGAAAAGTGGCTGTCCGAGTTCTTCGCAAATAAGGAGGGGGGCTTCTACGAAGGAGGTATTATGAAGTTGCCGTCTAGATGGAAACAGATTATCGAACAAAACGGCGCATATTTGAACTAAATCCGATCACTGTAACACTTTTTATAAAGCATTGAATAAAGAGCAAAAAAGCGGAAGGGAGATATTTGCCAAACTTATAATAATTATGATAACGTCCATTATCTTAATAACTATCTTTGTATTATAATTAGTAAGACTATAAATTATTTCCGTAACTATTGCTTCTCTAAACGATATATAAATTTATCTTACATCACTAATGTTAAATATATTACTTTCATTGACAGAAAATACTTGTTATCTACATACATACACATATATCATGCCTCATTCCCAGTGGGGTAGGCAGAGATGAGCCTTCTCCACCTGCTACGATCCTGGCACACCTCTCTCGCTTCCTCCACTTTCATGAGCGTCTTCATATGAATATGTCCGTCTAGGTCGACCTGTACCGATTTGTCCAATAATTCATACCTGGTATAACTCTTTCGTAAATCTTCTTTCATCCATTCTTTCAACATGGCCGAACCATCTAAACATCCCTTTCTCTATCTTTGTCACTACATTTTCGACCACGCCGCACCGCTCCCTTATCATACTATTCATCACTCGATCCCTCAGCTTCACTCCAATTATACTTCTCAACTCCACAACATTAATCCTACTTTCATGTTTTTTCTGCCATACCCAACATTCACTACCATACATCAGTGTGAGGATCAACACGTGTCTATGCACAGCCAGTCGTGCTCTTTGTGGTACGATCCGGCTATTCATAAAGTTATGAAGTGCCCCATTCACTTGATTCCCATTCAAAACTCTTCTTTCAATATCACAATCAAACTCGCCATCTCTCGTAAACTGTGAAGCTAGATATGCAAATTCTTTCACTTGTTCTACTTTTTGTCGCTCAATCATAATGTCACAGTTTGTCATATATTCTTCTCTTTCAAAAACCATTACTCTCGTCTTGCTTACATTCACTTTCATTCCTTTGCTTGTTAAAGCACCATGCGTCATATCTACCATCGCTTGCAACTCCCTCTCCGATGATGATAATAAACTCTTTAATTTCAAGCTCAGTATTTCAATTGAACTCCGATAGGCAATAGCCGATGGAATTTCACCGATATTATAACAAAAATTCTTAATTTGAATCCAGGCTGAATAGATACAAATGATAATATAAATCATACATGTAAATGTATTGCAATTATTATTTTTTTACATAGCGACACTGATCAACGTACAGTATCTGATGAAGAGGACAATTGAAATAGATCAAGAAATAATATTTCACATGATGATTAACATAACGAAGAAAACTTTAGAAAATGACCGTATATTAAATTTACTAAATGATCCGAAGGAGCAGTTCGACGCGGTCATAGCACAATGGACATTCAACGAAATCTACAGCGGGTATAAATGTTATTATATATTTTATTTAATATAACATAAGATTAAAGAGCTAATGATGATGATGATTTTCAGATTTGCCGCTGCATTCAACTGTCCGTACATGTGGTTCATCCCTTACGAGCCAAACTTCGTTTCACTGGGTCTGATCGACGAAGCGACCAACCCCGCATACACCGCCAACAACGAAGTCATGGATGTACCACCATTCACATTTTGGCAACGAGTGAAATCATTACAGTTTCAAACAATGATCACATTGCGGAAGTATCTGTAAGTTTATCTGTGTAGTAGCAGGAATAATAGTAGCTCGCTGGCCTAATGGTTAGAGCATGCGGCTTTCATTCCGAAGGTCGCGGGTTCGAATCTCGACATGTACTGATAATGTTAATATTTAAATTACGTACATTTGGGAACTTTAGTAAGAACAGCGAAATACAAACGGTGAAGGAGAACATCGTGAGGAAACCTGCAACATGAATTAGAATTCATTCTAAGGTTTTTGTGAAGTCACCAATCCGCATTGGGCCCGCGTGGTGACTGTAGCCACTATTAATACCGAGCGACTTGACTAGTGTTATTCACGTTATGGTATCAATGTTTCATCATCATCGTCATCAGCCGATAGATGTCCACAGCTGGGCCTAGGCCTCTACCAAAGATCTCCACGTCGATCGGTCCCGCGTTACTCGCTTTCATTGGGGTCCCGCGATTCTCACCAGATCGTCGGTCTACATTATGGGACGCCTCACAAGACTATGTCAATGTTTGCGACTTATCACGTAGCGTTCGATGGCATAAACCTTAACATCTCTTTACACCAACAATTTAAATAACATAAACATCGTTTTAACCTGGTCTCTGTAAGGCTTAAGCATTACTGTTTAGAAATGAAGACTACGAAATTACTAATCAAACAATCTCTAACAACGGAGACTTGTGTCCATTAAAATAAACTTCTATGTATTTTTCACTACTACGGTCTTTTTTTCGCGTATGATAAAAGATATATATACTTACACGAAATAATAAATTTATACAAAACTCCGTACAGTTATCAAATCATAATATTATTATACATTATGTACTACCTTTTATTTTTGGGTTCGTGAGGAAACTTCGAAAGATATTCAGCTTCTTGAGGGAAGATAGGGTTATATGGCGACAAAAGATAAGATATTCATCAAATAATAGGAATTATACCATTGCGCTAGACTGATAAAATCATGCTATATAATAAGACATCAATAACACGCTTTACTTTACAGATACTTTCGTAGTTTAGAGGAAAAGCTTTATAGTGAAACATTTAAGCCTATATTGGCAAAGAAAAACAGATCACTCCCTCCATATGAAGAAATCCGTCTCAACGCTTCCTTGATTCTTGCCAGTTACCACGTTTCTCTTGGCCAAGCATTAAGACTACCACAAAACTACATTCCAATCGCTGGACAGCATATTGATGAAGACGTCGCACCGTTGCCAAAGGTTCTCTCACATTCAAACTCGGACACGAAATATTATTGTGCCTTAAACATAACATGCTCTTGTTGATTTATCTGTTCAGGATTTGAAGAAAATCATGGATGAATCAAAGAACGGAGTTATTTACTTCAGCATGGGATCTAATATGAAAAGCAGAGATCTTCCAGAGACAATAAAGAGGAATTTATTGAAAATGTTCAGTGGTTTGAAGCAGACTATCATATGGAAATTCGAGGAGCCATTGCCAAATCTCCCGAAACACATACACATAATGAACTGGGCACCTCAACACAGTATTTTGGGTAAATAAAAATTATAACAGTTCATACTTTCACATTTCCTTTCTCGCTTTCTGTCTTTCTTTTTTATTACAGATCAATTCCATAACTTGTTATTCAGTATCACTTTTAAAAATGGTCTCATTTATCTATTTGAGTCTATAAGCAATTTTCAATCAGAAATGTCTGAAATTTTCCAGCACATCCACGCTGCGTTCTGTTCATAAGTCACGGAGGTCTGCTCTCGACAAATGAAGCCATTCACTTCGGCGTACCTCTCGTATCTATTCCGGTGTACTACGATCAACTTTACAACGCGGATAAATCTACTAAAAGAGGTATAGGAATTAAAGTTACCCTGAGCGAAAATATTGCCTATGATCTGAAGAACGCTATCCAGGAGATGTTGAACAACCCGAAGTAAGTATTTAGAACTTACGCTTTAAATTATCTTTATCAGTTTAATTATCTATTTGTCTTATGAATAATAGTCAACCAAAACCACGATTTGTAAATATGGGAACTAACAAACTAATTCGAGTATTTGAATGGCGAAGATCATCATTCAAATCCTTGATTATGACTCAAGTTTAGTTCATTTCGTTCGTTTTATTTGATGTTTCAAACATTGTATCATCATCATCATCCCGCAGCAGTCCACGGCTATGCATAAATCTATTCCAATGGACCTCACATTTAAATCCATGCATGTCATCAGAGACAAATATATAACTTGAAAGATACTACAAAATATTTACTTCATTTCAAGATACCGGGAGCGTATAAAAGAAGCGTCTTTCATCTACCATCACAGAACAGCTACTCCTGGAAAAGAGCTGGTGCACTGGGTGGAGCACGTTGTCTACACGAAAGGTGCTTTACACCTTCGGTCACCTGCGTTACTACTACCTTGGTATCAGAAGATGTATTTAGATCTAGCGGCTATAGTTCTGATAATGTTTTTGCTTATTCTATTTTGCTTAAGAAAATTAAAAAAAAAATTACAATATTTTTACAGAATAAAAACAAAACTCTCATAGTCGCTAAATAAAAGACTAAGTTATAGATTATTTTGCGTATCAATATTATTTTTATTGCCTCTATATTTTCCTGTTTTACAAAGGTTTTTACCTTGATAGCTCAGTGCAAGGTCGCAGGCATTATACGCCTCGTACGGGCGCAGATTCTATATTAAAATTAAGTTTCCGATAAAGGAAACCATTGTGAGAAAACCGGTACATTTCAAGAACACGTGAGAATATTTTGCATACTTGTGGAGTACCTGCAATTAATCAAAGTGGTAGATAAATGACCCATGACACCAATGACCATGAGAGAAGATTCCGAGTTTCGAAAGTGGGAACAAATACAGAGTTGTTTATATTTTTTCAATTACGGATGCTTGTTTTTCATATTTGTTTTTATCTTAGAATTAGTCGTCTTAGAATAAACTTACCACCAGGTTACCAATACGATGGTATAGAAAATATTCTCTCCCAAATTATACTCAATGTATTTTGTATAAGATTGTGGACGATATTGGCGAAAGAGCGAAGTGAAGAAGAAGAATGACAAGGAAATCTGACGCCACCACCACAGGGGATAATAGTCAGAAAGAGACATAGATTTTTATTTGAATATTATTGTATTAAATATTAGACGTATTTTACCTACCAAGATTCGAAGCCTAAACATAATGAGATGATATTCTTCTTTTCCCTTTCTCTTTCCCACATATTTCTCTCCCTTTCACACTATACAATACTTACCGAAACAGTATCTAATTTGACACGTAAGAAATGCAAAAAAGGGTTGTTTTTATCTAATATATTGTGCGGCTACACGTGATTTATTAATCAGGGTTTTAAAATGAATTTTCTACACTATTATTGATCAAGCTTATCCCATTTAAGGCCCAGTTAAGCCGCGAAGCGTCGGAGGTCAATTAAGTAGGGAAGTGAAGATAAGTCACGAACTCTATGTTACTTGTTTGCGCTTCACTATCGCGATATTAATATATTTAACTTAATGATTATAATTAAAATTAACTGCCTCTGCGCCTTTTACAGCGTGCTTTGTAACACGGATGTTCCTGGTTCATTCTCATAATCACATGTGATGGAGCTTGCCGAACCTGTGACCGACATGTTATAAATTAAGCTACTAAAAGTATTAGACATACATAGGTGATTGTAATATTCGTCATTTTAAAATAAATATGCATATTTTCTTTTTAATTTTCTTTTTTCGTTAGAACTAATCCAATAAACTCGGCGATATTTTGCCAAGTTTGTACATCAATGATTTCCACCATATCGGCTTCCATGTACGCCACCTCAACTATAACACAACATCAAACTTTATCACATTAATAAGTAAATTATTAAAAAAATCATACTTTATATAATAATAGGTTTACTCGAAACTAATGCACGTGTAGCGAAACATTGATTATGCATATCAAAAGCCGACAGATGTCCACTGCTGGACATAGGCAATCCATAATTATCCCGTCGGATCCTGTGCTACCCGCATCAAGAAGTTTCCTATAACCTCTGTAAAAATACATAAAAAGTAGAAAATACACGAAGTACCATAATATGAAAAAAATATTACCTCTCATTTGGTTTATGTTATTGACAATTTTTTTCAAATTCGATAGTTTTTCTTCAATTGATGATTTTATAATGTCGAAAAATTTCGGATCGTCTTGATAAGGTGTGAATTTACACGCGTTTTCCATATTTATATAGGAAAATAATGTTATTTCTGACAATGAACGAAAATATTCGGAATTACCGCCAATATCGTTTGTGTATTATTGCTGGACATCGGTAATTAGGCATTCAGCCAAAATACAGTTATTGTTAACAAGATAAAAAATTATGAGATACAATTTTTATTTAATATTAAAACGAGATCATAACTAATGAATGCAAACGTGTAACG
The DNA here is from genome assembly GCA_033220335.2 of Troides aeacus. Taxonomy (NCBI): domain Eukaryota; kingdom Metazoa; phylum Arthropoda; class Insecta; order Lepidoptera; family Papilionidae; genus Troides; species Troides aeacus. The sequence goes on from CM067288.1 coordinate 1,742,460, forward strand.
TGATTTATTAACGCGACTGCATGAAATGGGTTATAAAATCAAATTTTAATCTCCATCAGAATATTGAAAATGGCGGCAAAATTGTTACTTTTTTAAAGAGCGCGGCGATGTGGGTCACGTGACGCACGCAAACGGCCGCGTTTCGCGCGTAACGGCGCTGGATTGGAGTACAATTGGTTTTAACAATCGATAGCCGGTGCAAACAGTTAAACAATGATGCCAATCATCGAGTCGAGCGAACTAAATCTGTTTTTGGATGACTTTTGGTATGTGTGGCGCGTCACTGACTGAATGTCATTGGATTTATAAATAAGATCAGCTCCAGAAATAGGTAGCTACAGGTTTTCCAGGCGTACCGACCGAAATAAAGCAGCCTGGATTCTGTTAACAATATTATTGTCTGAGCTAACGGAGCGAGCATCGATCCGGATTATAGTGAGTGTGTATCAGCGATCGGGGCAAATTTTACGACTTTTTTTTTAATATGGATGAGGATGGAACTCAACAGTTCTCTTTGCGCTGGCACAACCATCAGGTAGGTAAGTAATTGTTTATTTAATTCGAACACTACAGTTAATTCAGGTACACTCTTACGATTTATTTATGAACAACTTCGATCATTTCATGCTTCAATTACACATTAGCGTATTTCAATAAAAACTTTAAGAACCCCATATTATAAAAGATGCTTTATTAACAAAATATATTAAAGTTTTAAGTGTTGTACAAACAATAGTGCAATCAGTGCATATAATATTTTTTTTAAAAAAAAAAGGGTAATTTTATTAAAATAATACTACTAATTTAAAAATGTATTGTTTAAATTATTATAATTGATATAAAACGCGGGAGAAAAAACTAAAACACTAATTAGTTTAAATTTTGAAAATATGTTTTTTTTTTTTTCTTTAAGTTAATCGTAAAAAACGGCAAAAAATCATTTTAAAACATTTTTCTATCCAAATACGTCTGTATAAATACTTTATTATATTATTAAACTGTGCTTTGTATTTTCATAAAATACTGAATAATTATAACAGAAACAATTTAAATTAACAAGCAATCGGTCAGTAAATGAAGTTTTATTATGGCGGAAGTCAGTATATTTACGACATATGTAATGTTAAATGTATTATATTATTTTATAATTATCGTTGTTAGACTATGTATATAACATAGTATATTATGAGACTGAACTGCAGTTAGAACAACACCTAACTAGATTTTAAATATTCGGATATATAAAACAGTAATGACGTAACACATTTATGGACACCCTAAAATAGTGCTGTGCGTTAATTAATCACACTGTACATATAATATCGATATAAATCGATTAAGGTAAAAATAAAATATTTAATAAATAAACAGCTAATGTTCTCAGATAGAGAGGATCAAAACCAAATTATCTATCAGTCAAGTAGGGGTTGATAGATATTAAATATCCGCGAAGACTGTTCATGTGATATATAGCTTGCTTTACGATGTTGTCTTTAGCCGAATTTTTAATGGGGTTCGTGCCCACCCCTATTAAAGAAGAATATATTACAAACAGACTTATAACATCTTTCTAAAGATAGTATATAACCTAAATTAATAACAAAACTATATACATAAAGATTAGTAAAGAAACGAAAATTATGAATAGTTAGTTTTAAGAAAAGTTATTAATAAAAAGATATATAAAATTGCTTAAATAGGTACTTTTTTCTATATTTTAGGTTATTGTAATAGTTTTACGCTTATAGTCTAATACATTACATACATAATCTCTAACCACAGCTACTCAACGCTTCAACACAATGTCATTTCACGTTAGATAAATATTAATTACCTTTATAACTGTAGAAACACATTTTTTTTTTATTTGTTACTAACAATTCGTAATAATAAATAATATCGTATATTGAAAAGTGTAATTTGTACAGAGCAGCGTGGTCGGTGCTTTGGGACGTATGCTCAGTAGCGGCGCTTTGAGCGATGTGACCCTGAGCGCCAACGGGACCTCGGTGAGGGCTCATCGGCTCATACTGGCTTCCTGCAGCCAGTATTTCGCGCAATTGTTTAAGGTACAACATTATTATTGAAACTGCTATATTATTTGCACAAATAATGAACTAATTAAGGATATCGAAAAGGTATTTAATTACCCTGATAAAGAACACAAATATTACATTAACTTTAAAAAAAAACCTCATGATGTTAAAGTCAAAATTCGGTAGTAGATCTGTAGCTGAAGATCAACTAGATAGGTACCACAGCAAATCCTATTTCTGCAGCCAAACAGTAGTCTGCAAATATTACTGTGTTCCAGTTTGAAGAACGCTGTAGCTAAAGTAATGACAGGTAATGAGACTCAACATCTTATATCTCAGGATACAAGCGCAATGTGGTGCCTGTATGGGCTGGCGTATCACTTACCATCAGGCGAACGTCTCCCTCGTTTGGTCGCTTAGTGGATTAAAAAAAAAATCAGTAATATTTATATAAACAGCCTACTTACTGTCATCACTACTGGGATTAAAAAATTTCTCTAAGGAGAGTTACTGTTATTATCCAACAAAATGGTCGAGTGACCCAAGTCAATTTCACTTGCTCGTGGTGAGTCCTGCTAATCAACAAACGAGGCTCTGGCTCCCACCAACCGACATTGGGCAAGCGTGGTGGGAAATGGCTCATATCGATACTTACCTGATAGTATGAGTGTATTTGGGGGAGGCCTATGTCCAACTATGGACGTATATCGACTGATGATGAATATTTATTTAACACAAATCAGAATTTGTCATAAAAGTCGTCATCATCAGCAGCTGATAGACCGTTGTCAAGTTGTCAGTTCCGGCGTCCTGCCAAAGTCCGTCACAGTCAGGATTAGTTCCGGTACCGCCGGGCTCTGGGGACCATCGATTGTAGGGATTCATATAAGGTGGATTTAGGCCATTTCCTACTACGCTGGCTCAGTACAGGTTGGTGGGAGCCAGTGCCTCGTTTGTTGATTAACAGAGTATACCACGAGCAGGTGAACTTGGCTTGGGACTCTTGAGTTTTACCGGACCTCTTAAACCGTCGAATTATATATAAATAATTAAGCTAACTTTATTATCATCATCAGCCTTTGTTTATCCACTGCTGGATATAGGCCTTCCCATTGTCTTCCATCATCAGCTTCTCGCATCAACAGGCAAGATAACTCGAGTCTGAAGTTTAAGTTATTATTACCAAGGAATGATAACAATGAGGGCAGCTCAGAATCAATCGATATGGAGATCTTTGGCGAAGGCCTATGTCCAGCAGTGGACGTCTGTCAGCTGATGATGATAACAAACTTATCATGATGAAATAGAACTTTGTGTTTGTCTAATGAAAGGTGATTTTTAAACATAACTATAGATAGTGAAGTTTCGTTAATTTCAGGAAGTGGAAACCGAAAACAACACTCTGGTGGTGATACTCAGCTGCGAAGCAACGGAACTGAGACTGCTTTTGACCTTCATGTACACCGGCGAAGTGACCGCCTCGAAGAGTGTGCTGCCGTCGCTGCTGAGACTCGCGCAGACCTTAAAGGTTTCAGGTCTTACAGACTCTGATACGGTGAGTTCATGGAATCGTGGAGAATATCTACTTGATACAGTACTTTAGTAATAAATCTAACTTACTTTATTAATATACATTAAGTGAATTAAGTTAATGATTTTAAATAGTTAGGTATCTGCTGCCACTAACGCAGCCGATAAACATTACATTGTTCCGGTTCGAAGGGTGCCCTAGCCAATGTAATTACAAGGATAAAGTGACCCAACATCTTGACTAGTACCACAGCGTTATGGCCGGGCGTATCACTTATCATCAGGAGAACGGTTCGCTCGTCTTTTCGCTTAATTGAATGATGAGCAAAGCAAGAACTAGCTCGCTCAAGATTTGAACAATTAAGATTGTTCAAGTCTTGATCTATTGTCTAAGTTCAAGTTTTAATCTACTGTCAGTACTAAGGTACTGATCTCGATCTTGTCTGATATATCTTGGTCTTGGTTTTTTCTTATTCAATTAAGAGATGAGACGATTAAGACGTTCGCCTGATGGTAAGTGATACGCCCGCTCATAACAACTTGGCTCTAGTTAGAATGTGTGTACTGCAGTGGCAGTGTGTACTGCAATGCAATATCACTCGGAAACAAGATGTTGCGTCTTGTGGTCCCAGTAATTACACTAGATACAACGCCCTTCGAACCAGGCCACAGTAATGTTTACGCGGTGCTGCTTTTCGATTGCAATAGGCGCTACAGTGGTACGTAACCTATACGGTCTTCAGTGGCTACGATCTTTTTCTCTCGTTTTGGGGGCGAAATCTTCGAATGATACCCTGCTTCTGGGGAGGAAGTCAAGGTTATGTGAGATACTTACTCACGAAAACCCCCCTCGGTTGTCTGCATCAGTGCATCTGGATATACTCCGGGATCTCTTATAGAACGTACTGGTGCTCCTCTACACTTTGTGTGAACATGTTGCTTGTTGATCGATGAGGGCCACCACCCTAAAGGCCTGAGAAACCCCTAGACCCTTTCAGTCGCCTTCTACTACAGACAGGGCTTACCTTACTCCTATTCTTACTAGCCCGAGACTACAGAGCTTCGGCAGCAGAGACCTACCATCAGTAAATGACTGTAGAATGATGATGATTGAATGATCTGTTGATGTTTATAGGATGTTTATTATTTGAATTTCATAGATCCTTCAGCATTTTATTTTCAATTAACTTTTATAAACATTTTCATTTGGTATTATTTATGCGGTTGCTATAGTAACGGTTGTTATAGAAAGTCATTTGCGGTCGAATTCTATATAAGGAGGAACAGCTAGTAATCTATAAAATGACTAATAAACATTTAACTTAGTATTTGAAATATTTATTTTAAAGATCTGAACTATTGCACTGTATTGTATTGTTAGTTAATAAAGCAAAAGGATTATAACTAAAGTTAAAAAAGATATTCCCCACATAGTGTTGTAAAGCGGAAGTAACTTTTACCAACTTGTGCTTCGATGTAATTCAGAACTGAACTGTTTGCCTTATTTCTTCCAGAACTCGTCGGCAACGCCGAATGAAACCGAAATAGTACCGGAAGCGGGATCAATTTACACAAACCTTGAGACTGTGAAACGTGAAATTGAAACTGAAAATATCACGAATTCGGACTGCAACTCATCAGGCGTTGATAATGATGCAAAGGAACCAGAGTTTATTGACGATTTCAACAAAATGGAAAAGGATAGACTGAGCAAACTGGATCAGATAGTACAGAACCTATACAGTACGCATAAGATAACCAATCCGATAAGTACAGCGTTGGCTCCGCATTTATTGCCAAGTTTGGGAGGTGAGTACATCCTCTCTCTTTTGTTCATCATCATCAGCTGATAGACATCCACTACTGAACATGGCCTCCCACCAAAGATTCCTACAACGATAGAGCCGGGATTCATATCGAGGATTTTGAACATTTAACTACGCTGGCATAAGGCGTGTTGATGGGAACCAGAGGCTCATTTGTTGATTAGCCGGGTGCACTACGAACAGGTGAGGTTGGTTTGGATCTCATCTGTTGTTATGCGAGACCCTTTACATCCCCTATATTTGTTAATATTAACTAAATAAATATAATAAGTCAACGCTCATAACATAGCGGACTCTTTAGATACTTTATCTCCAGTAATTAAAGACATTAATTTAGACTTTTATTTCTGGTAGGTAGCACCGCAGCTTCAATTGTAGCCAACAAACAGTTATGTGCAAACATTACCGTGCTCCAGTTTGAAGGGGGCTCTAATAAGTGTAATTACAGAAGTTACGAAATTAGACATCTTATCTCCCAATGCGACAAACACAACTTGGTGCATACCATCCTCTAGCACGACATTTTTATGGGCAAGCGTATAATTTACCATCAGATGAAGGTTCAGTTCGTCTCGTCGCTTCGTTTAATAAAAAATTAAAGATCTAGGCATTTAACGCGAATGTAATGTATTGTATTATATGAAGTATTACTAAATTGAAGTAATAAAATTGAATAACTTGTGTCTCAAATTGATTAGTTTAAAACTAGTGTAGTAACTTAATAGTAATATCTTAGCATTAGGTTTTTTTTTATTACACGAAGCGGTAAGAAGAGCAGAAGATTCATCTGATAGTAAGCGATACATCTGCTTAAAACAACGTGGCGCTAATTTAGATGGTATTCATAGCACGTCGTCACCTTGAGACTTAAGGTGTTGAGTCTTGTCACTCTAGTAATTACAATAACTATAACGCCTTTGAAGCCGGAAGACAGTAATGTTTGCACAATACTGGTTGTAGAGTCTAAAAGGAGCTGCGGTGGTATCTATCTAGATCGTCTCCGCCAATAGAGACCTGCCACCAGTAATGAATGTTTCGTTTCTTGTTAAGATAATCTTGAACCGTACGAGCGTAAATGGCGCCCGAACGCATCGGTGTGCGGGGTTTGCAACAAGCGCCTGAGCAACCAGTACAACCTGCGCGTGCACATGGAGACGCACGCGGGCAGGCGTCACGCCTGCCGTGCCTGCAGCCACGTGTCGCGGTCGCGTGACGCTCTAAGGAAGCACGTTGCGTACAGGCACGCGCCCAACACACCACCTTCGAGCAGGGCACACCGCGCTGCCGCTGCCACCGGCCGACTCGACGGCTAATACTGGAAACTCTTCCTCCTGCCCTTTTCCCAGCTATGTGGGCTCAGCACAGTACGTACTTCTCTTCCACATCCCTCTATCCGCCGTCAAATCTGAATTCACAATCTTCTTACACACATCATCTTTCACACAATCCATACACACTTTCTTCAGTCTTTCTCTACCCTTATAACCATCCACGTTCACTCTCATTACTTCCTTTGTGATATGTCCGTCATCCCTCCGCGCAATATGCCCGCACCATGCTAACCCCTTGCTCCTCAATTTCTCTGTCACTACAGCAACATTCAGACTTCCTCTAATACTGAACGGGTAACACTGGAAACTAACACGAATTTTTTTTCTTTCATCGAAGCAACGAGATGATCAAGACGTTCACCTGATGGTAAGTGATCCTTGCCAATATCAACGTTGCACTATTAGGACGATATATACTGTACTACATGGTGCTCCTCACCTTGAGACAAGTTAAGTCTCATTACCATAGTAATTAAACTAGTTACGACGCCCTTCAGACCACAACAGAATAATGTTTGCATACTATTCTTTGTCGACTGCAATAGGAGCTGCGATGGTACCTATCTAGACGGTCTCCGGCAACAGTGACCACCAGTAAAATCATTACAAACAAAAACTCTCTCTACTCGTTCTTACAAAAACTAGATCTATGAATTTATAGCTGAAGAGATTCTCTGGAGAGAATCTCATTGATGCCTGTTGTCACTAACTACACCTAAACAGTCAGCTTGGTCCCTCAGCATAAGACAACTAAAATCATACCTTAACTTATATTCCTATTCACTGGTGGCAGGTCTCTGCAAGTGACCGTGAAAGTACCACCGTAGCACCTACTTCTGTCATCGAACAGAACTGGACAGACATTACTGTGTTCCGGCTTGCAAGGCGCTGTTAGCTACTGAAATTACTGGGGTAACGAGATCTTACGTTTCAATGCGACGAGCTCAATATGGTAGTGTATATCATCGTGACCAGCCCCAGATTGTTATGAACAGGCATATCACTTACCGCCAATGAAGATCGAATGATACGAGGTCGTCTAAAGAAACTTAGATTATTATAAATATTCATATGCGCATATAAATTAATTCTATCAAGTAATAACTGCCCTGAGTTACACGACCGATGAAGCTCTAAATCTTAAGGGTGCCTCACACTTAGCTATTAGTGAAAACGGACATTATTATGACTAATCGTCAGTAAGCTTTAGTACTGCTTTTAAAAGTGTAAATAATTAGGAGTAAGATTTAGACTTTTGTGTCTCAAGATGACTAGCAAAGCGGAATGTTACCCTTTTTTTATTTGTTATTGGGAAGCATTCTAAAAAGATATCCTGCTTCTGGTGGGAAGATAAGGTTATATGGGATTTTACCTACTAAAATCCCCTCGGTGGTCAACTTCATTGCGTTGTGGAAGAACCCGAGATTTCCTTCGTAACGCACCAGTGACGGGAGGCACCTAAAGCACATCCGCTCTGGAACGACAGTCACTAGACAATAAGGGCCCCGACCTCCAAAGCCCAGAAACCCAAAAACCCTTCTACGACAGGTAGGGCTAAACTTAGTCCTATTCTTAAAAGCTACAGGGCTATAACGGAATGTTCTCTTTTATGAAGGCTTGAAAGTCATGTTGACCCTTACAGCTCATCTGATACTGGGCTCGTGGACCCTGACCCACGGCCTTTACGGAATGTTACCTTAGCTGTGAGTTATTAATATGTCTATAACATTAAGTCCCGTGACGCAGTAATTAAACGCTTGCCTTGAACCGGAGCTTTCTAGTTCGATTCCGGAGCCACATTTTTCTGTAGTTAAATTTTATTGTGTATATAATAGCTCAATAATAAATATGTAGCCGTAACAGCATCAGTGAGTTCCGGCTGTATACATATGAGAGCCTCATTATTTTTGGCGGTCACACTTCACCATACATTGTGTCATTGTTACTTAATACTTCCAAACACAACTTATGTTTTTGTATATATAAATTAATATTTACTAGCGCAATGTTTACAACAATTTATTTTTAAACCTTACTAATAAAAAGAGAGAAATCTCTTTTTTCTGTACACCAATATGCACAAGTATTTATCTTTTAGTCTACTGACGCAAAAAAAAACATCCTATCAGCTGGATAACGGCCACTGCTAAGTATAGGCCTTCCTCAAGGATCTGTCCGCATCCAACGGCTTCGCGCGACCTTCCGTCGCGAAATAAAACCTTAGTCAAGTAAAAATATTACTCAATATTGATAAAAAAAAATATTTACAAAATATCATTATAAATACTCTTTTATTTTTTTATCGTGTTTCTTTTGTAATATAATTTTGTTATGCTGTGATGGTATTTAAAAAATTATATTATATTTTTCTATAACCGCATACTTTCGAATCAGTGTTGCCACTGTGTAATACTTCTTTAATTAAAGAGTTTGGTCTATGAGTAAAAGGAAATATACCGTTAATATTTCGACAGTACTTTTTCATATATTTGTTGTGAACTAGTCATTGTTGTTTGTTGTTGTTATATTTATAAGAAAAGACATTATAAAAGACAATTTAATTAAGTGAAATAAAATCTATTTATAAATGTTTTATTGTAGTTTTCATTATCGTCGATAAAATTATATTTCAGTGAAATATCGTTAGAAGACTCAGTCACCTAAAGAGCAATGGGGAGAAGCTATGCTCAGTTTCTCTGCGCGTACGAATCAGAAATGTATAGATCCGCAGAACTAAGGTCACAGACTTAGACCAAAAGATTGCTAGACTTAAGAGGCAGTTGGCAGAGCACATTGTTCGAAGGACTGACGGCCGATGGGGCAGTAAGGACCTCGAGTGGCGCCCGCGTACCGGTAGACGTGGTGTTGGGAGACCGCACAAAAGGTGGACCGATGATCTGGTATGAATCGTGAGAACCCACTGGATGCGAGCAACATGAATCCGATCGATGTGGAGCTCTTTGGGGGAGGCCTATGTCCAGCAGTGAACATTATCATTATAAAACGCGTCACAGACCTAAAAAATTACTACTACATATTAATGTAATTAAAGAATTTAGACTAATCTACTTAGAAGAGCTTTGTACGTAGTGAAATTACTAAAGTAACGAGACTAAACATCTTGTTTCAAGGCAATTAACAAATTATAATGCAGTGTATATCATCTCCAGCACCTCATAATTTATCATCGATGAACGTCTTTCACGTCAAGCCGACGAACAAAAAAACAATGAAACACGTAAACTAAAGTGTACACAATTTATTTATCGTTTTACTTCGTTTTAGTAGAAATAAAGTAAAAAAAAAAATCGACAGAAAAATTCATCACAAAACTACACATGTACAAAAATATTGTTCAGAACATCTAAGCTCTTAGTAAATACTTGGACAAGCAAAATGTTCACTTCATTACTACAAAGACATGGATTTTATAAAAAGAGATCTTTTAATATTGCCAAGTATAAAAAAGTTATGATTTTAATACAGATTAAACAAATATTACCACGTTATAAGAGAATAATCCATATAGGAACTGCATATCTAATACGACCGCAATTATGCATTATTCAAGTCTTCAAATTAAATACATTTTATGCAAGTGTTGCCAGCTTGTATATTTTAAGATTAAAAAGGTTTAAGCATTGAATTTTTGTTTAAAGATTATCTAAAATATTTACTGGCAATTAGTAATCATTAAATAGGCAATAAAGGATTAGAGACTCTTGTCTAAGATTAGTTAAGGCTGAAATCACATTTGCCTTATAACTTAACATACCAAGGGACCGACTTGAGTTTTTCATCAGTTAAGTTCATCAAGAGTTATAGCGAAAACAACTTCCGCTTATCTTATAAATTATATAAAACTGAATATATTCTACAAAAACAATATTCACAAGGAATATCAATCTGAGAGAGAGAAAAAAATATCATGTTGTAATTGATTTCCCAATTATTCCAGTTTGTTACAGTTAAACCCTCCCAAGTCAGTCCCCATCTAGAAAGCTATTACAAATTAAAATCTATAATATATATCATAAAAAAAAATGCAAAATTTATTCACTCGTTAGTAACACCGTTACGTAACAAACTGAGCATTAAAACACTTTACGACTTAATAATTATAAGCGAAATAAATAATGTTAGTATATCTCAATAGTGGCTAATAAAATTCTCTGAGTTACATAATTATTATTACAATCGATAATTTACATCCCACCGGGAACAGCGCCGTCGCCGCATCCGCTTGTAGATATTTAGAAAAAAAAATTCCGACATAAAGCGCGCCAACTTCGAAACGTCAAATTGAAGACGACTGTCTGACCAGCTATCAATTCGACGCATATAATGTTGCCAATTAATTGGCGTCATATATATCACTGAAAATACAAAATGTACATAAAGAAGTATGTTTTTTTTTAATTTAATTGTACCATTAATATAATAAAACCGAAGAATAAGTGATTATTATTATAAACAACCCAATCAATCTCTCTACTGGGCCTCGAGGCTTTCTCAGAAACGGATAAAGTTGACTATTCCATCCGTCACGCTAGCCGATCAATCATCAGAACTCGAAGCCATTTAACAACATTATACTTAGAATGTCCAGGGACCTTCTAAACTATATTATGTGATAAAATATACTATATTTTTTAAGTATAGTATATATATAAATAGCTTTTACTCTGTTGCCCAGTTTGCAGTGATCGTATATAGGACACGCAGTTCTATCCCCAGTGAGTTTGTGCTTCCAGTGATAAGAAGCATCACGAGGAAATGTTTCAGGAAACTAACCAAAAACCCATATTTGGCATGGGAGATCAACGATCTAGAATCTTTATTAGTAAGAGAAGGCTCAAGTCCCAGTAATAAGATGATTAAATGAATTATTTTTGCTGTGGCACTAATTTTCAGTTTAGACAAGGTTGAGTTATTTCCTATATAAAACCTCGTTGTGATGTGAACCTTTTAGAAAGGTGTTCATAAGGTCAGCGGTAAAGTTCCCGGCGGGCAGTTGTTCCCGTTTAGGCCTTGGGCACATTCCAAACGCGCGTGTTCCCGTCCTGTCCCACTGACACTACTGACTCGTCGTCCAGCCAAGCCAGACCCGTTATCTGACTCTGTGGGTGTGCATCTGCAAAAAAATATTCCATCAACTCATAAACCCAGCCGCTCGATAACCAATTGGCGAGTAACACCTTTGCTCATACCAATGTGATGCAATTTAAGATGACATAATCTGCGCTAGGTATGGCGTTTAAGATGAAGATATTAAAGCTCGTTATTTTTTTAGCTACAGCGCCCTTAAAACCAAAACATAGTAATATTTACACACCACTTTGGCGGCAAAAAAAAAGGCAAAGATGGTACCAAACGAAACAATCTCTAACAATAAAGTACCAACACTAAATTAAGAAAGATATGTGTTAAAAGAAATATGAAAATAAATTTCATCTCACTCTTAATAACGGTGTGCTTGGCGGGCTGCTCCACGCTCCACACAATGACGCTCGTGTCCAGCGAGCCGGAAGCGATGCGCTTCGAGTCTGGCGACCACGCAGCGCAGTTCACGCGGGCAGTATGAAAACCCCATTCTTTGTTGTGCGCCAACTGTGAGGCAACAGCAGAAAGAAGATTAAGATAAAAGAATACTAGATAGCATGATCTCTTTCTATATGTTGTTTACCTTGTACTCTTCAACGCTGTATAGTATGACCTTCCTGTTGGCGTCGCTGGCGACTAAGTACAGAGAATCGGGGCTGTAACGCACGTCGGTGACCGGCCCCAAGTGGGTCAGCTCAGTCCGCGGCGAGAGCGAGCGCCCCTCTAATGTGTAGATGTGGACTTTGCTGTCAGCACCTTAAATAATTAGTAAATGTAAATATTTTCATCAACTAATAATATACGCCGGCCGGAATTAATTGGATATATTTAATAATTTTTTTGGTCCACACACTATTCATCATCATCAGCTGATAAACTTCCACTGCTGGGCACAGGCCTCTTCCAGAGATCTCCACTGCGATTCGTCTCGCGTTGCACGCATCCAGTGGGTTCCCGCGATTCTCACCAGATCGTCGGTCCACCTCCTGGGAGGCCTCCCAACACTACGTCTACGTACGCGGGCGCAGCTAGAAGACCTTACACACAAACACACACACATTGTTACATTTCTTTTAAACTGAATAATGGTAATTTTTTTATTCAACAAAGCAGCGAGACGAGCGGGAGTTTCTCTTGATGGTAAGTTATAAACATGCCCATAACAATGTGGCGCTAGTTAGGATGGTATACACGACACCATATTGTGCTCATAACCTTGAGACATAAAATATTAAGCTTCGTTACCTCAGTAATTTTACTAGATACGACTCCTTTCAATCCGGAACAAAGTAATATTTTCGCACTATTATTCGGCTGGAGAAATAGAAGCTGCGGTGGTGGCAAAGCGATATACTACCAGTCAAAATTGAACTACAAATGACTCACCACCCACTGCAACATGTTTGGATTTGTTATCAATCGCCACGCAGGTTGGCTCGTAGCTGACGGGTAGGTTTGACTGCTTGCTACCACCAATAAGCACCAACAGCTGGCGAAAGTTTTATATTAATTATTAAATGCACACTACATTATAATTTTACTATGAAGGAAATACAATACCATCACTAACCACAAGGACCATTGATCATACAAGTCAATACCTTAACATATAAATAAAGCAATTATTCAAAAGTGCCTACTTCGTCATGAACTGAAGTTTAAAACATAGTTTAACTGGCTTAAGACCTAATATATACCCTCCGTCCTTAATGTGTGGGTTAAAAAATACCAGTAATTTACCATTACAAAAGTTGAAATGACGGTTATAATAATTTCATGTGGTTACCTCCTTAACGGTAGCAATGATGGTGGTGTCGTCATCTATGATGTGATCCATAGCCCGCGGTTGGGAGCCGAGCGGCACAACGCAATCGTTATACGAAGGAACATCACCTATAAAAAAAAATTTAAACTTTGTTAACACAAACAATACATTAACTACATTAAGTAGTAGTTAAGTAGATTATATTGTAACAAAAGTTCTGGTTAAGTTCACCAGCTCAGTTCAGTGCTGTGTAACCTTAACCATCGCCTCACAGTTACAGACCGTATAACTTACAACAGCTTATCGAGTTGAATAAAAATTAATTAAATGCTCACCCTCTCCGCCCGGCACGGCGAAGCGCAGCGAGTCATCAATCCCACACGTGAGCAGTGCGCCGTCTTTGCCAACACTCATGCCGTTAACTTGGTTCCCATGGCCAGTTCCACCGACGTGACGACCTTCACCTAGAAATAAGTTCAGACATTCTAAATTTCAGATGAGGTGTAAAGCGATCCGCCCAACAACTTTCCTTGCCCAAATCAACTTCACTTGCATGTGGTGCACCCTGCTCACGAGGCTCCGTTTGCCTACCTACTACATAGAAAAAACCTTGAACCTATGTATTATAGATATAATACTATTACTACACACTTAACCCAGATAAAATATTATCTACCGTTGAAGATTTTTTCTACTCTGTAAAGCAATGAGGGAAAACAGGACATTAAATTTTCAATCATAAGACTGTAGTTATGATGCCTAAACCACAACATCCTCATCATCTTGAGACAAGATATTAAATCTCATTACCTGAGCAATTCTATTTGCTACAACACTTAAAACGATACACAGTAATGTTTGCACACTACTTTTTTGTGGCAGGAATAAACAATAACGATAACTAGGTAGTTATCGTTAACCTTCGAAGGTTTCAATGAACAGAAGCCTTATAAGAAACCTTCATTTATTACAAACTGATCATAACCTTTAGACTATTAGTGCTTCTTGTTAGACAGTCAAAACATACCGGTATCAGTGTTCCAGGAAGTGACGCATCCGTCGTGACTAGCGGTGAACACGGTCTTAGTAGCGGGCTCGAGGGCCAAGCATGTGATAGGCTTGTTGTGTCCCATCAGAACTCGCAGCGGTTTGTCCGGGTTCTCCACATCTAAATAGTTAATGACCCCGGACAGGGACACCGAAAGCAGGTGCTTCCCGAGCCACAAGCAGGATACCTGGAAAATTACATGATCTAAATTTCATATCCTCAGGGAATAGTTTCCCTGAGGATATGAAATCCTGCATTAAACATGTCAAAACTATTAATATCTATATACATATAATATAAGATTTTCCTTTTTCCACCTCTGTAATCTCATCACGATATTTCTGGAACCATAAGGCCTACAGACTTAAAATTTGGAACAATTATTCCTTTAGCCAAGTATAGGCCAGATAAGATAAGGGATTTAACAAAATTCCATTCCCAAAGCAAGTGGAGGTGTTACAACCAGCAAAGAGCTCGGGGAACAGCTAGTTAATAATATTGATTCAACGCTGCTAGAGACCGTTTAGGCAGGCACTATAGCTTGTAGTGCTGCTACTGTACAGTAGTGTGCCAACATTATTCTGTTCCGGTTCAAAGGTGGCTGTAACTATTATTGAGGTAATGAGACATCATTTATGTCTTAAGGTTACAAGCACAATTTGGTTTGGTTGTTCCAGGCAGTTTTACCACTTATTATATACTACCTGTTATATTTGCGGGTATTTTAAATATATCTGTTATTGTAAAATAATATTGACTAAGTAGTAGTAGTAGGTGTTTGATATATATTTACATTACGTCATTTTAGAGAACAGCTATATAGCTGCTAACAACACAATAAATACTTGTTATATCATAACACTACATAAGGCTGTTCATCCGTATATTCATGTCCGATGAAAAAAACATAGATCCCAAATTAAAGACCTTTTCTTGTCCAACGTTACACATACCTGTTGGTTTTCAACTGCATTACCCATGTTGAATGTGGTGGTCTGCTGCATGGTCTCAATGTCCCAGATGGCGCATGTCTTATCTCCTGAGCATGAGAGGAGCTGCTTGCCATCTGGTGACCATGAAATGCTGTACACTCCGCCCTTGTGAGCCGGCGAGCCGATCTGTTGGTGTAACATTAAAAGTTACCGCATGTCTCGTTAGATTAGTAAGTTGCTGAGTTTAGTTTATTCGCAGTGATCCTAATACTTATAACTTTAATTTGACATTGTGTTAAGTAATAAAAAGTTGTAAAAGTTACACTGCTACTCCAAAATACTCTGACTCTCATATGTTGACAGACGGAACACAGCAATGCTGATATGGTAACAGATTTTCATATAAGGACGGTAGCTGCTCAATCAGTCAAAACTCTTCAACGTGCGGCAATGGAATTATATCTGGGATATTTGTTTTACATGACAAGGAGTTACATTGACTTTACTTAACAAGAGTAACACTTATTTATGATCTTGCTCCGAAAGATTTTAAACATTTTTATGGTCAATTACTTGAAGGATTTCTCCTTAATCTCAAAAGAAATTTGAAAAAAAAAACTAACACTTAATTGATGGAAGTCATAGAATTGCGTAAAAGACATTTCAGGAATATAGTGCATACCTCTCCTTTGAGCTCAGACGTCGCACCGTCATAGAGATATATCTTGCCGTCGAAGCCTGCCGATGCGAACAGGCTGCCATCAGGGCTGTAACGGACCGCCTGAGCGAACCTGGTGTGCTCCTGGATTAAAATATGATATAATAGGACATTAATATTATGATGGGTTATGCACCTTCTGATGACAACGAAGCTAATTACATAACATCACATTACATTCATTTCGAGATGCTAATAATACATCTCGTTACCAAAGTAAGTTCATTAGCAAGTGGGCGATCTGGAGGGCTCGTAATGCACTATGGGGGTTTTAAGGGATCGAAATGACACACCCTTATTTTGATGATTTCCCGGAGATAAAATAAAAAACATTTTATTAGTAGCTTCAGTCAAATTAAAAGACAGCGGTAAAGTTAGATATGTTGCAGTGATACCGCATTTTTCAGTTTTTGAATAGTCTCTTCACTGAAAACAAAAAGCCTAAAAGACAGGACACGTGGAAGTGACACTGACCTGCTTAGTGCACTTGAACTTGAACGGTGGCCCTTCGAACACGGCAATGGTGTTGTCCTCGGAGGCGGTCACGATTCTAAACGGGCGAGCTGGCCGGAAGTCCACTGAGTTTATCGGCTTCGACTGACCGCTGATTTCGCCCACTGAGGTGCCAGTCTCCGCCATGAAGACGTGGCCGAATCTGAATTATGGAATCAAGTATATTTAGAAAACATTCGTCAAGTCCGACCTCTTCTTTGATTGAGAATTCAAAATATATTAAGAAGCAAGCATTACTTTTCGCGTCCTTCACCGACGACCACCATGCGTTGGCTGTCGGCGCTCCACGCGATGTCCTTAATCGGACCGCCGATTGGCTGGAACTCATTCTTAAGGATGTGCTCCTTGTTGACTGTATCCCAAATGCGCACCTTACCAGAAGCATCTGAAATATAAACATTATCATCTTTAATGTTCTACCCAACGAAAGGTACCTCTAAGTTTTCCGCTTTGATATATTCCATTCCTAGAATGTGTAAGGGGTTCCGTACAACAACTCACGGGATCCAGGCCAACCTCACCTGTTCTTGGTGCATTCTGCTGATCAACAAACGAGGCTCTGGCTCCTAAAAACCCACATTGCTCCAGAGTGGTTAGAAAAAACCCAAATAGCGACATGGAAATCTTTACATGAGGCCTATGTCCAGCAGTGGACTTCTATCAACTGGTGATGATGATGACACTAGAATATAACTAGAATATTCTGTTCTTTTTGTTGCTAGAAGCATCACATTTACCATAACAAAAGCCGTTTTCTTTCCATGTTTACCTTGTCCTCAATAGCATCTATATACTAAATAATGTCGAACTGTCTAACGAATGCATCTAGGAATCCTAGTATAATCCCTGCCGTATTTTCAAATTCTGACTTTATTTAAATAACTATAATTTATACATCTACAAGTAATATACTAAAAGTTTCATAGTTTATAAGGAAAAGGAGTAGTTTTAAGTCCGGGCGCGAGTTTCCGATAAAGGGAACATTGTGAGGAGACATATTTATTTCAAGAATAGATTTTATGGACGTTGTTTTCTCCAAACTATACCCAAACCCAAATACTTAATACTATACCCCAAATTCTAGCAGTGGTTTTAAGAGGACTATTCATTTACAAATCCTTGAAAGTATCTGAAAGAGTTTTTTTTCTACGAGGTTTAATTAAATTTTTTAATCATCGTCCAAGGTATAGTTGTATAACTCGATAAGCTGCGGTAAGTGATACGTAGGTCTGTGCTGTGAGGCGACGGTTAAGGTTACATAGCACTGTACTGAGCTGGTGAACTTAACCTAGTACTTAATGAAGTTAATGTGCTGTTTATGTTAAAAAAAAATTTCTTCATATGTTTCTTCATATAACGATTAACGACGGGCTAAGGATCACATCATAGATGACGATACCACCATCATTGCTATCGTTATGGAGGACGATTGCTACATAAAATTACTAGTAACAGTCATTGCATATTTTGTAATTGTAAATTACTGGTATTTTTTAACCCACACATTAAGGGCGGAGGGTTATTAGGTCTTAAGCCAGTTATACTATAAACTTCGGTTCATGACGGAGCAGGCAGTTTTGAATAATTGCTTTATTTATATGTTAAGGTATTCACCAACGGTGTTTGTGGTTAGTGATGGTATTGTATTTCCTTTAAAGTAAAATTATAGTATAGATTCAGCTATATTATGTTACCAAGGATTCTAAAAGATATCTGTAAACCAAGTATAAGAAAGACCTACAAATGACTTAAGAAATATAAAAAGACCTAGGTAAAGATCTAAACATTACAACGTTCTTATGCATCATGGGCGAAAATAACCTTAAAATTTATATAAATGTCAAAATAATTTAATTGGTGGTGTCGGGTCTACGTTCAGCGCAAAGCGGCGCGCTGGCACCGCTCCAACTGGAACGGGCAACTGTACCAATTTAAACGCGTAGATCGTGCGATAGCCCCGCGCGACTCCTACGGCACTATGTCGAGTATTATTTAGACATACAATCTGATTACACTTTGTTACTAACCCCTAAAAAGCAAGGGCAGATTGGGACTGAGCAAAAGTGGGATCCGTAGAAAAATTAAATGTCTATGTTTTTGCTTACAGTATCACTGGACTCGGGGCTCGCGGATTCAGAGACTCTCAATTCTACCTCACACAGCGCAGTGTGGTGCTCAAAACACTTCAATAGATCCTCCCGTTTATAGTCAGGCTTATTACTCTGGTAACAGTACCACACATCTTGCACTTTTAAAGTAATACCTTCGGTAACCATTATGAGGTGTATCAATCTTAGCGACGTTGATATCATTTTAACGTTTCCTATCAGTGTACGTATATACATATATCATCATCATCATCATCAGCCGATAAATGTCTCCTGATAGACATAGGCCTCCACCAAAGATCCCCACACGGATCGGTCCTACGCTACCCGCATCTATCGGCTTCCCGCGACCTACATAGGACTTGGATCATTTCCCACCACGCTAGCCCAACACGGGCTGGTAGGAGCCAGAGCCTCGTTCGTTCATTTGGAAGATGCACCACGAGCAGGTTACGTTGGCTTGGGTCTCATGAGCTGTTGTACGGGACCCCTTACATATACAATAACTAAACAGCGACACGAACTGAACGTTCACTTAACTGTAAATGATACACGCCTGCCCATAACAACGTTGTGCTAGTTAGAATGATATACACCACATTACGATCATCGCTCGAGATAACACGTCGAGTCTCGTTACCCCGTAATTACATAAGTCCAACGTGTTTCGAACCGGAACAAACTAATGTTTGCGCATTACTGTATGTCTCCGGCATCGGACACCTACCACCAGTAAAGCGTTTCCTTTTACATTTGTTCTCTTTAGTATTTATAAAATATTGTATACTCTAATTTTAAGAACATCCTTTATATGGAATGATTTTATTAGTCATTTGAAACTGGATTTTTAGTAAGCGGACCGTGAATGCTAAACAATATGGCGGTTCGTGCCTTTTTTATGGAATAAAGACATCAACAAAAAAACCTTACTAAAAACCGGTATTTGAGCACACACATGTATATTTGCAACGATACGTATACTAGAAAAGATACGAAAGTCTCCTTTCTATTTTTTGAAGAAATTGTTGAAGGAGTCAAATACCGGTTTTTTTTTTATTTTCTACAAAGCGACGAGACTAACGGGAGGTTCACCTGATGGTAAGTGATACACACGCCCATAACAACGTGGGGCAGGAAAGGATGATTTATACAGCACCACATTATCGTCACCCTGAGACATGTTAGGTCTCGTTACCCCAGTAATTTCACTAGATACAGTGCCTTACAAACCGGAACTCTAATGTTTACACAGGACTGTTTGGCGATAGCAATAGGCACTGCTCTGGTACCTACCCAGACGTTCTCCAGCAACACAAACTTACCACCAGTAATTTTAAATTGAAATGATCTTCGTTATATATATGTATATCATCCTTTCCCGCACCATATATATATATATATATAGGAGATATACAGAGATGAGAGATTTATTGACTCATCAGTTGATCACCAAAACTATTGGACATAAAACACTCGAAATTTGGTAGAGATATTGCTTCAGCCGTTTAGAGGTCACCTAAGAATGGATTTTACAAAATTCCTTTCCCAAAAGGAAGTTGTGGCTTTGTTCGTGCCCGTAAAGCCGGCGGGGAACACATATTAACATATATAGCTGATAATCAGAGATTTACTGACTTATCAGTTGATCACCAAGACCATCGAAATATGGTAGAGATATCGCTTCAGCCATTTAGAGGTCGGCTAAAAATGGATTTTTCAAAATTCCATCCCCAAAGGGAGTTGTAGTGGTGCTATGGCTAGCAAAGCGAGCAGGTAACAGCTAGTATAGTATATTATTCTCCGGTCGACCTTGAGTTAGTAACGCAGCTGTGTATTATCCTTAAACAGCCACGAAAACAATATTGTATACGAATCACGATAACTTAATTATATCTTCACAGCAACAGCACAGCTTCACACACATTTGGTAATATGTTATTACAGAATATATGAAAAAGTATTACCATAAAATATATGTAATATTTGCATTGTATGCGACGCGCCTGTCCATAACAACGTGGCACTAGTTACAATGATATACACTACACCACATTGTTCTCGTCGCCTTCAGACATAAGACGTTGTTTCCTTACTCCGGTAATTTATTACTTAATTAACCTACAACGCCCATCAAATCGGAACAATAATGTTTTCACAGTACTGTTTGTCGGCTGCAATATCAGCTGCGGTGGTACCTGTCTAGACGGTCTGTTGCAATAGAGACCTACCAGCTTACTCCA
Organism: Troides aeacus; assembly: GCA_033220335.2. Lineage (NCBI taxonomy): Eukaryota > Metazoa > Arthropoda > Insecta > Lepidoptera > Papilionidae > Troides > Troides aeacus. The sequence continues at coordinate 1,763,610 of CM067288.1, forward strand.
ATTTAATAAAGTAATAGAAGATAAGTATAGGCTGAAATAATGATTACATTTATATACTTTCATTGCGGTTTTTGTCATCTATATTCATCTTCTTTTGAGTAACCTATTCCCAAAATGTTCAGTCTTATCCTTACTAGGTCATTGAACTCGAGGATAATATGAAGTTATGTTACAATATCTGTCTTTGGTAGCATCAATCTTTTGTAACATAAGCGATGCTGCGATGATGAGAAGCACCCACAAACCTTCTAAATAGAATAGTAAAGAAACAACATATATAAGTAACTTCTATACAAATAAAGTAACTACTTGACTACATGCCCTTACATGCGCCTGCAATGCGATAAGTAATCTTAAAACGATAATCGCTTTTATATTACGATCAATAAACAAAAGTTAATGTTAGATAAAGTGTTCTTTATCGCGTTGAGCAATTTTTTTTATCAACAGTGGTATTAACACGAATTTGGTTTAAGTGACAATAAAGATGGAGAGACAACGGATACCACTGGATATGCCACGGAGATAAACATCTATACAAATAGAAGATGCATGATGGTAGTGAATGGGTTCCTGCACAATAACTCACGGAACCCTAACCAACCTCATCTACTCACGATACACCCTGCTAATCAACAAACGAGGCTCTGGCTACCACCAACCCGCATTGGGCCAGCGTGGTGGAAAATAGCTCAAATCCCGGCATATAAACTCATAAAAACGTAGGATTTTTGAGGGAGGCTTATGTCCAGCAGAGGACGTCTATCGGCTGATCAAGAAGAAGAAGCTGCAGTGTTAGTTTCTAATATCAAAATAAGTTTTGTATTTCATTGATATTAATATTTGCACGCTACTTGTAAAAAAAATACTGTTTTCTATCACCGTCTCTTTCAATCGTCGTTGTCTCTTTTTGTTAGGTGAATTCTTCGAAACGACTTAACCGTTTTTATCGAGACGATAACTGGTAGTAGATTTCTGTTGCCGGAAACCGTCAAGCACCACCGCAGATCCTATTTCTGCACCCGAACAGTATTGTACTAATATAACTGTTCTAGATTGAAAGGCTAGTGAAATCACTGGGGTAACGATACTTAATATTTTATTATTAACTTAACGCGGGTAGCGCAATATGATGCTGTGTATCATACCAACTTGCGCCACATTATTATGGGCAGGCGCACCACTTACCATCAGGTGAACATCTCGTTTGTCTCGCCACTTCGTCAGACAAAAAAAATATCAGCAATAAATTTGTCATCAGCCGAATCAATTTTATAGGCATGCGTTTGAAATCGTGGAAAAACTCTAGTCTACTTTGGCACACTTACTTTTTTTTTATTTTGTCACAAAACATATTCTCCTAAAATATCCTGTTTCTTACTTTTAACCGTATTTTCAAACATAAATTTGGAACCTAAACTGACCATAACATCGATCTCGCGTTAGGCCAATGACCGTATCGCTCGACGTCAATTTTAAACGCGCCGAACCGGAATCGGATCCGATATGCCGGCACTAATTGTTAACTGCACTTTTAAATTAATGAAAGCTACAGAACCCCTTCATAACAACAAACAAAAGGCACAATTAATTCGCAATTCAAACCATAACAATAATGACAAATATGATTCTAGGCTTCCTATATATAGCATAGTATCCACCAATACTTTTTCACATAAAATTGCTTAAAAAATAAGCGAAAAAATTTTCTTTAATCTTGGTGGCAGTTTAAAAACTTCCAGGATTATATTGCTATACAAAAACAATTATTCATCATCATAATAATAAATATCTAATATACAAATACACAACAGAGTAACAATGTTCATATTAATGAAGAACAACACCACAGATGAATGTATTCTACATAGAATGTAATTAAGATTTAATATTAAGTAAAAACCACTTAATAGTCAATATAATTTCATTAATTTAATGCAAGTTTTCAATGGTATAACAATGTGAGATTAAATTTTAACTTCCATCAGTATGTGATATAAGGGACAATACAGTTTATAGTTAATTTTGAAAGAAAAATCTAGACCTAACCAAAATCATGCATACACATTAATAAAAACTTATTTCAGCTGTGGAAAATTTTAAGATAATGTTTCATAAAATTAAAACCAACCAGTTTTACATGGTTCCATGTGTTAGTCTAGATATACACTGTGTTATAATGTTAAAAGACAAGTGTTTATATGCTACACTCAGAAACTCAAACATTAGTAAAATATCGAATGGTCACTACTATTACTAAAATTAAGAAATATTACCTCCTGATGCAATGTAAAAACCGCTTGGTGAATACTTCGCGACGTTGACTTGACACGAGTGTTCGGTGTACACATCGGAGATCGCCGGATTCTCAATGTCGCGTATTATAACAGAATTTCCGTTGGTGTAGAGGAATTTTTTTCCCTTAGGATCTGCTCCTAACACGAGCGGCGTACCTCGTTGTGTCCTCGGCAGAGCCGCAAAAGTGTATTCTGCAAGCATCAAAATAATCGACTTTGAGTACTAGCAATATAGGAAAACTCAGTCTTATGAACACCATGCTACCGACAAAAGAATACACAAAATGTTACTCACTGTTAGAATATGACATATTATCTTTATAGGTTAATAAATAATCTCTACACCGTCTAAGCTTAACTTAGTTTAAATTAGTACTTTAATAATTTAACTAGAAAAACAAAATCAGCCGCTAACACTCCATAGCCTCCCAAAAATGACGTGACGTAAAGGTAAAGTAGATAAGAAATAGTGCAGTCTTTTAGTCGATGTTTGTCCCGATAAAAAATTATATTTAAATTTTGTATTCATAAGCCTATAAAAAATTGTTAGAAAATAAATGAATAGAGTAGTTCGTATCAATTCTATTTATTGCGAAATGAGAATGAAATTCTCCCCTTCCAACGTTTAATGTAAAATAACTAAAGTATAAAAGAGTAAAAAATAATATAAGTATATCGTTCAAAACATATTTTACAAAATATTTCATTTTGAACCAGTTCATTTTGTTTGATACGAAAAAGAATGAAACAAACTTTATTAACAAAAACGATTGAAAAAAGACTTAAACGTGAAATAAAAAGAAAATAATCATTATATATACTTTTAGCTATTTGTAGAAATTAGACATATACGTTGAACAGATTTAAAATTAATCACACTACTTCTAAAAGATGCATTAGTATTTATATCGATTGTAATAATGACATCGAAATCGAACAACACTAGTATTTAAAATTATGATATTGGCACAACTGCGATCTGTGAATGACCATATATGGCTGTAACTATTTACTTGCTAATCATAATATTTTTACTGTTGTTTACCATTTTTCTTTTATCTAATTTTATTTGTCACTAAATAAAACAATATGAAGGGACTATTAAAAATATAATACAATTATTTATATCATGTACATACGATACTTAATATTAATTTTAAATAACTAATAGATTACGTGTTAAATGTTCAAAAAAATTTTTTGACATGAATAAATTTTAAATGTTTTTTAGGTTTTTTTGATATTGTGTTAGAAAAAGGGGATTAACACCTATGTTAGAATTATGTTTGCATGTAGTTTACGCTACGTTCTTTTTTTGATAATGCACCATTTCTTCATTCTTCATTGGGCATATTTTTAAGTCAATAAATAATTACATCAATAACGATTTCTGATGCTTAATAAAATTAACAGTTTGATTATTAAGCAGAGTGCTTTAAAATATTATATATAATAACTATTACATGTACACCAAAATCACATAAAGAATTACTTACTATATGGAAAAAGTTACCAAATTAATAAAGATTTTTTACAGACGTTTTTGTCAATAATTATATAAAAGTTAATTTCCAAAACTATCTCTTCCTTCTGTACATTTAAGAATGAAAATTAGGTTTATAATTTCTCTATTAGATTGAATTAAGCATGAATCGTACTCAATACCAAAACATCAATAGCACAAACTGGAATACACTTGAGACTTAATTTTTTTTATTTTTCATTGAAGTATTACCTGGTTAAATTTCAAGTAATTAATTTAAGTTACAGTGTCTGTTAAAGGCTAACAGTGACAAAACACGCAGCGTATATCAAACTGTATGCAACAAATGCAGTTGTGACTTGAGTAAAATCAGCATAAAAATTCGACGACTTCAAAAATTTAAAGATTTTTTCGAGCCTGTTGTGCGTGATTTTGAAGCAAATACCAGGTTTCAAGACTTGGCCGTATAAACACGTCCCATCCCTAGACTGAACGCAACTTGCTTCTTTTTGGTCTGGCCGCTTGGCGTCAATGAGTTTTTCTCAGTGACAGTGTCAAAATGGTGCGGGAATTGCATCATGTAGTAGTACGTTCTGATTCCATGTGTTATTTCTTCCCAAATTTTATGACTGACTAGCATGACCCCAACGTATCGAACTTATGAAGTAAAGATTTTTAGTTTATTTTCAATAATCGGTAGATTGCGTAGCCTTTTTATTTGACATTTGTTTCCACGTGGTTTCTGTCATATAAAAAAGTCGACGTGTTAATTCTAGCAGATTATTATTTTAAAAGCCTTAAACATTTTGTTTCACAATGGAGTCCTTGAACATGTCGAAGCTTAATTTGTCGAGTGTTAGGAGCCAAACCTCTAACGAAACTGTGATTAAACCCGAGCTGTCTGAAGTGAAAATCGAAACAAACGTAAGTTAGATTTAATAATCATTTGTGCTGTGAAACATATTGTATTGTATATGAATAATTACTGTTAATACATTACTGTTGTATATTATAAAACTATGTTTACTACTTTTTTAATCATGTATTAACTCTGTTCAGATTTAGATACTGGGTTTATTTTTTTTTTTCAAATCAACTAGTTAAATGTTTCAAGTTATCGGATTAGTTCTTTTTTAATTAAAAGTACTCTTGATACATATTATTATTGCAGATTTCCTCACTTACGGATCCTGATGATGAATATCATTGTGAATACAGAGATGATATTTGGAAAAATCTCCTTGAACAAGAATCCCAGAAGCCAATAATTCACTTGCAATCTCCACAAGTAAGTTACACAATAATTACGGATTTTATGCAATGTTAAAAATTGAATATCATGAAATGACTGTAAATATTTTTTTTTTTTTTTTTTTTTTTTTTTTTTTTTTTTTTTTTTTTATATAATTCTTTTTAGGAAGGAAGGTATTAATTTTTGTTATTCATGTATTTAGTTTTTATTATTGTAATATTTTTGATATATATAATCATTTAATAATTAAGATAAAAATATAGTTTCCATGAATCTTACATTTTTTTTTACAAAATTTTAAATTTAAAATAAGGAAGAAATTATTGAAATAACCATTTTACATTTATCTTCTCTTCCAGCTTTTTTTAGGTATTTCTTTTATAACCTCACCTATCGATCATTACTTACTATTGTTTATTAAATTAGCATTTTTATCCTTGACACATACAATTATTTATTCTTAACTATTTATTGTTGATTTCAATTGAAGACCATTTATTGTTAGGTTGAATATTTACAGATAAAGAATAGATGTTTAGCTTCATTTTACTAAAACCGTAATATTTAATTCTCTAAGTACTTTAATTTGGAATGACATTTGTTTGGTTTAGTAAAATTGTGTTAAATGTTTGTAAATTTTTGCCAGATAATTAAATGGGCAGTGGGTAGATAACTTAATTCAATGTCAGCTCAACAATACACTTCCTCTGTTACTAAAAACTATAACACATTTAGTTTTTTGTTTAAAATTCACAAAGAATGGTCAAGTATAAAGAATGGATACAATAGAATTTGTCTGAAATAATTTTTTATAATAATATAGATATATATTTAATTGTTATGGATTGGTTTACTCAATTTACATTTATGAGTTTGTTGAAATCTGTTATAAAAATGCATATTGCATAAGAATATGTTTTTATCAAATTATTAATAAAATGTGCATAAGCAATGGAATGGGTTAAATAGCTATTTAAGCATTAACATAATTTTCAAGTATTTTACAAACATAAGTGTCCAATTTAGCTCGCAAATATTTGCGAGCTAAATTGGATCTGGATCTGGATTGCTTCTGAATTGGATCTGGATTGCTTCTGGATCCGTGAGTCTTCAGTCCAATGAAGTTGCTAAAAAAACTAACATAGCAAACTTCATCATTAAAAAAAGTAAATTTCAAACATTATTTGTCCCAGATTGAAAGGAGTTGTACATAGTTAAATTACTGTGGTAATTTGACTTAAGATCTTATGTTCCAAAGTGATGAGTGTAATGTGATGCTGTGTATACCATTCTAACTAGTTGTACATTGTTATGGGATGGCATATCACTTACCAGCAGATTGCTCCTAGCTGCAAATGACTAACTTTGAAACATGCTTTATTTATCTTCATTGTGTTTTAAAAAGTAGCACTAAAATTTTCCTTTTTTTTTAAACATGAATGGTTTTTAAACATATATTATGAGAAGAATTATAGATCCCTGCATCCAATTTTTGTCCTCCACACAGTAATAATCTTAAAAGGTGTAACATTCAATGAATTGCATAATGTTTTCATATTACTACTATGTGAGGTAAATTGTTGCAATTGTGATGCAATTTGTTGTGTGGATATATTAATATTGTTACTTTCTAAAACAATCATCAGTAGTTATTTGATTTACAATTATTGTGTTTATGTATAGTAAAATGTGTTTTATATTACAATAATATGATGAGAATAACTTACACTGACTGGAAATGATACATAAGTTTCTTAAAAATGTATGTATAAGTTATAGATTTTTTTCAAAATGATATAGACTACCAATTGGCTACAATTCCCTCCTTACGGTAATCTGCGATATAGTTGTTGATGGTAAAGTGGTCTATACTAGGTGTATTGTATTAATTCTTAAATTTCCCACATAATTATATAGAAACACTGATAAAGGCAGTATGTGTCAAATCCTCACTGTTCATATTATGAAGGTCAAAGTGAAATATGTTATCCTAATGTAGTGAATATCGACAACAGAGCTATAAATACCTAAGACACCTGATAATAAATACCTAAGACAAATGACAGTCTGATTTTTATTATAAAATTACCTACATACAAATTATGTATTTAAAGTTTACTCAGTCTTGTCTGGCATTGCTTTGAGACTATGTACATAGTGACATTAGGCGATGAAACAAATTAATATCTAAAGTCTCTATAAATTTACTAGTTATAGTCACAAGAACATTCTAAAATAGAACAATGATGCAAGCAGAACATGTCCTCGATAGAATAAGCTCATAAGGGCATTTTAATCTCCAACAAGAATATGGTGATATTTATCATGATCTTTGCATACTACTGTTTAATTATAGAATGCTATAGTAGTATGGCGTTTACCATATGAGGTCTACCATTAGTATTATATATTTTATTGTTGTGAAATGTCATGATGAACATGACGGTATTATTAAACCTTTTATATTATCATTACCTATGTTTAAATTTTTTTTGCTCCATTTGAATTGATATAGACAACATATAATATATTCATATGCAGCTTAAGTGTGTATCAGTTTCTCTGATAGCTTATTGGGTTGTTGCATCACAGTGTCAGCGAATGGAGTGAAGTTGTCACGGAGTTCAAGTAGTCCATATACACTGATACCATACATGCAATTATCATAGTTAAATTAAATTTCCATATCAATTGAAATTGATAATAATTAGAATATTATAATGTTAAACAGCCATTCATATACACATACATTTTCACTGATTTCCACAACAATTATTAATAATTATATGATTGTTTATAAACAAAATATTCACTGATTTGATTCAATTTCCAAAAGTGTCAATTCTGTTGACTGTCGGGCATTTACTAGTTGACTTTATTGTAAAGTTCTATCTCTGGTTTTATGGATATATGAGTTACCTTTTTTTAAAATAAATTTACATTTCCACTTGTATTATATACATAAAATATTATAAAATAATTAATAGTCAAATTTTCTACTTTAGATGTAAATATATTTAATATGTCTGGAAATCCAAATAATAAAAAATAATGTAAATAATTTATTGCTATCGTTATTTTTATCTATTACAGTTAGAGTACCGTGGGGCTCTGGTCCAGCAGCTACGCGATGTCACCAAGAAGCTCGAGCTATCATTGGCAACACTGCACTCGGCCGTGGCGCAGCTAGACCTGTTCATGGATGCCCACAGGCTCCGATCCGATCGTCTCACGCACGTCGCTCTAGCTTGCCTTAGTCTAGCTGGTAAGTGAAACTAAGTAAAAATAACTTTCTAAACCTTTATGTTAAATTGAAGTCCAAGTTTTACTAAATTTTAATCCACCTAGTGAAAATAAAGACAGTTATAATGAAATAATGACTTGGATTCAAATCAATCATTATATAAGTAAAGTTCTAGTGCTGGCAAAAAAAATTGAGGTTGTTGTCTAGTGGGTAGTTCGATGGTCTAATGGTAAGAGTTTGCGGCCTACATTCTGACGGTCGCGAGTTCGAATCTCGGCATGTACCAATGATTTTAATAGTTGATTTATGTACATTTGTGAACTTTAGTAACAACAGCGAAATACAAACGGTGAAGGAAAACATCGTGAGGAAACCTGCACATGAACTAGAATTTATTCTAAGGTGTGTGTTTGAAGTCACCAAACCACATTGGACCCGCGTGGTGACTATGGCACATTACTCTCATATTGAGGATAACCCTCTGCCCCAACTGTGGAGCCCTAACGTAAATTGATTGTTATGGTAGGTGATTGGGTTGTCTAGTGTTCATTGTTTGTTAGGATTGAGAAGTAATTTTTTTTTTAAAAAAGTGATGGTCATTGTAGTAACATACTATTAATGATGTTTATTAAATAAATTTAAAAATTATATTTTAATGAATATGCATTAATAGCAAAAAGTGAAGAGAAATTCAGCCGTGCACCAACATTGAAGACATTGTCGAAGATCAGCGGTGTACAACTGTGTGGGAAGACATTTAGGCAGCTGGAGTGGATGGTTGGTCAGCATGTGAGATGGCGGCTCTTGGCTCCGACCCCAGTAACGTTTGCCGCGCTGCTCACTCAGTACGTAGTCACCGATAGCGACCTGACCACTAGACACCCCAAGTTTGTGAGGCGCTTCAAACGAGACGGCGCTAAATTGCTGGAGGCCTATTTGGACTTGACTTTATCCGGTTAGTTTATTTTATTTATATTATATTCGAACTTGTTGAGCCAGGTACCATTTTCTTAATCTACCCATCATATCAGTATTGCTGTGGTCCAACCTATGAGATTCAGAATATTGTTCATTAGTATGCTTAACTGTCTACTTCCTCAGTGTCACTAACACTGAAAGGTCATTGTATAGAACTGTGGACTGTACTTAATAAAATTTATATCTTGCACACTAATGATGATATATGTTCATTATCATCAGCCTATAGACACCCACATATATCATCAGCCACAGCTGGACATAGGTCCCCCCCAAAAAGCTCCACATAGTCAGCATCGCCTGCAGTACCACTGAACACTAGTGGCTATCGTATGTACATATTGTCCTCTATATGGAGGGATTTGTGTCATTTCTCACCATGCTAGCCCAATGCGAGTTAGCGACAGCCAGAACCTCGTTTGTTGATTAGCAGGGTCCACCACACGCAGGTGAGGTTGGCTTTAGTTCCTGTGAGTTGTGCGGGAACTCTTACATGATATATGTTACTCTAACATATTAAATGTTGTTAAGGATTTTACGTCTAGCGCCAGTTGGACCGCATTGAATCTATTCAGATTACTCCAGTGTGGTAAGCTTAACAGTTATAATTCATCAAACGTGTTATTTAACCATAGACATTATTAAAATATGAATGGATAATAATTCAGTAGATATAAAGAAACAATTTAAAGAGATCTCTATTTTACAGATGTTCGTTTGAAAGTAGTGGAGTCCGTAGACGTCGGTTGCGCGTGCGTCGCCTGCGCCAGGGCCGACCTGGGGCTGTGCGCGTGGCCGGGCTGGTTGGCTACTGTCACCGGTAGGAAGGCCACTAGTGTAGCGCCCATTGCACGTCTACTGCAGAGGTAAATTATTCTTTTATATTAATATTTTAATTATAATTAGTTAATTATATTAAAAATGGCAGAGAGGTATGTAACATCTTAATACAGCACCGTTTTGCGCTCGATATGATGATTGTGTTACAGGAAAACACCGAAATCTGGGGAATGTCGACTTTCACCGGTCAATGTCAATATTCACATAGTCGCTTGGTGTATGTCCGAAATATTTGCTAAATACCCTCATTTCTGACTTACACTGGTAAGTGTTGACATTCACCATGCACTAATGTATGCAACATGCGTTAATGTAATAAACCTTTTCGCTTCTATTTCTCATATATTAATAAAAAAAATAATTGCTTATGTGATTCAAATCCTATTTATTGCAACAACTTAAACTATTATGACACTTTGAATTGTACAAGAGTCCCTTGCTTTGACAACTGCATATATTTGTGGAACTAGACTATCTGTTTTGGACCTCCATCAGAGCGTATCTGTGATTGTCGACACATCGGAGAGGGTCCGATTGTACAAGATTGTAATGAAATATTTGATCATTAACTGACGTATTTGTGTATCTGTTGACATTCACCAATTTCGGTCATTCACGGGAACAAATGCATATAACTGCTTCTCAGCAGAAATAGGCACATTAATATAATCGTGATTTCTTTCCTAAGTGATATTTAGACGACATAAACTATAGAGGGTTTTTCTCATTTGGTTTATTTCATTGTTACACGTAATACTGATCTCAGTGGGAATCGATAGTGGAGTACAAAAGGCTAAAATAATAAATGATAATATGATGACAAAAAGGCCGAAAAGATGCTCACAATAGTGAGATAGAAAGTTGATATCCCTCATCGGTAGATATCCTTTCAACTGTTTATAACAAAGAAGCGAATAACTGAAATTACCCAATCTTATAATAAACATACCACAAATATTAACAAAGTATTGAAAATAATTAAACTCTTTACAGGATGATGCAAATTATGAAATCGCGCGAAGGAAACGGTGATTCGGAAATAGATCAAGGGTACAGCAGCGCCAGGACCTCTCCTAACCTCACGCCGTGCCATTCACCTACTTACCAGGTGTCTCCGGCATCGAGCTCTTGCAGTACTTCTAGCTACATTAACGTGGAAACTTACAGACAGCGTCCTGTCCCTGAGAGGAGGTTGGAGAATGCTTACTCTGTACTGGATCTATCGGATACCAACCCGACTCCAACTGTTAATGTCCAAGATTACTACAGGCTGCCAACAGCAATTGATATGACTTGCCAAAGAGTGAATAATCCTGCTGATTACAGATTCTGCAGGTCGTCGAGACTGATCGAGGCCAGTTTAGATGCGGTTCAACCGTCTAACGTGGCTGTGAAACGTGGCTTAGACACAAACGTTGAGTTGGAGAGGAAACGTTACAGGTTGGCCTCGCAAATGTCTCAGGTGGTTCTTTGATTACTGCGTTATTTCTAGTCTCCGTCAGTCCAGATTCATGAATCCAATGTTCCTATATGTAGGTGGTTAAATTTTACATCTGATGATTTTTTTTTGTGATAATACAAATATAATTTTTTTTGGCAAATATGTAATACGTTAAAATATCTGATTTAAATAAGGTTACAAATATCAATTTCATTGATGCTAAGTAAATTAAAAAAAAGCAGCATTGAATATATTGTGGTTTGTCACATTGAGCCTTACTTTAATATATTGCGCAATATATATTCATAAATGACGTCATATTATTAGTATTTTCCATAAATTAACTTATGTGACACATAGAAAGAACATGTCACTAAGATCAAAATGCCTTACCGTTATGAGCCGAATAACAAAAAAAAAATATTGCGTCATAAATATAATCTATAGTATGTTAAAGCAAAATGGAATAGGGTTGCCAATAAAAACAGAAATATTAGTGCAGCACTATTCCGTTTTAAAAAGTATAAAACTACTGTAATAGCAATAAAAAGAACACCATGTGTATAGGTGTTAAAAAAAAATATCATTATGGCTTGGCCTTAAACGATATGACTGAAATTTCATTTGGTAATATAACCTGTTTTACAAATGAAATATTGCGTATATAGTTTATAGGTAGAAATAAATTGTTAAATTAAAAAAAAAAACAATTTCACCACATCCTTAAAAAAATCACTGCATCATTAACTGTCAAATTTTCCCGCTCATTTCAAATGTATTACTATACAATATGGCTACCCGCAATCTAGTGAAGGTCGCGGGAAGCCGCTGAATGTGAGCAGCGCAGGATCCATGTGTCCAGCTTCTATCGGCTGTTGAAGACAATACAACATGGCGGAGTATAAATATAAAAATAGATTGACAACAAAAAAATAATAGAACAAAATCTAGATATCTACAAGTGCCTATATGCGATAAATTAACTTTAAAAAAAAAATTGACGGTGAATTTGTTGTTTGTTGATGATGGTCATTATAACTGTTTGTTAATAGTGGACGTTATAACGGCTTGTTGATATTAAAACGTGAGCATAATAGCCAAAGCAATAATTTTCATTAGATTGTTTTTCAACGTGATCAAATGATTGTGGTGGTATACTTACCGTCCGCGGTTCGTACAGCGTGTGCTAAATCATTCCAACGTGATTTGTTTTTAACTGTATGTAATATGTATTAATTACAAAAGTCAAATCGGTATAAGTTGCTGGTTGAGTTTTTTTTTTCAGGTTTTTTTTTTTTTTTTGTTTTCTTTCGACATTATGCAAAAAACGTCGCACTGTTACACAAACGTGTTATTTTTTTCTGTTTTTTTTTTTTTATTCTAGTATTTTGCAATTACTACAGATTACATACGGCCTTACTATAATTTAAAATTTTCGTTTAAATCGATTTTTGTAACTCGAACATTATTTTTTATACTCTACAGTTTTTTTCTTTTCTTTGTTTTCAAGTAAACCTAGTATGTGTTACATTGTTACTATTTTTAAAGTAATTTTTTCATGTATATTTCGTTTTTTTTTCCGACATCACATTAATATTAAATGTATTTAGTGAATGACCATCTGGAATAGCTACTCGATGGGGACGTTTTTTTTTTTTCCGTATCCGGTTGGTATACACTTGTTCGCGCGTCGCGATGTTAGCCGTTCCGGATGGTGAGTGGTTGTGATTAAAGATGTCTGTTTTAATTTATTATTATTTCTTTAATAGTAAATATTTAGCGGAATTATAAAACGGAATAGTATTACTCTAGTGGTTTCCACGAACTTTCTCTTAGTTTCTTTAATTTAATTGATTTTGTTCCATTAAGTGATTTTTTTTTTTATTTCAGTGCGCTCCCCGTCTTTAGCGATTTTACAAAACGGGTGTAAGGGGAGCCGCGTGTTTTGCTTTATTTTTTTTTTTATTACACTATCTTTTGTTAATTTCTTTCGAGAAAGGTCCGATAGCGCGGTCAACACTGCCGGAAGTGTTTCTGACGTAAAGTTACCATTATTTTATGTTGACATCACAGATCTGATAATTTGAGATTGTTGACCGTAAAAATGTTTACTTAGTGAAATAAGGAACGTTTGTAAATGTTCATGTTTAAATGGGCCAACACCATTTGTATAGACAAAACTTCAGTTCTCTTTGCATTTATTGAATTTTCTTTATAAAACGTGACGTACGGAGAAAATACGTAAAAATCGTTCTCATTACAGTTATGTTTTTCTCAAATTTTTCTCGACCTTCGTAAATACTCTTTGATATTAAGATGGAGATAATTGCTGTTCCTCCTCAGTAATATATTTGAATGCTTAGTTAACATCTGTTACTTTGGTATTGTTTATCAGCAAGTTTCATATTTCATGTGCTCAAATTCATTATTTTTTGTATTCTCATTATTGACACAAATGTCTATGAGCTTATCTCAGTCATGGACGGGATTTCTACTAAAGTAATTTGCTAGTGCTTCCGTATAATAGTTTTCATAAATTACTATTAAACAAAGCAAATTTTGTCTTATATATAATGTTAAATTTTTGCTTGCGAGTCTATCTACTACCAATTTCCAAATTATAAAAAAATTAACTATCCTTTATGTTTATCGATTATTATTGCTTGATTTCGCAGGTCGTATAAGTATGGCTATGATATATGATAGATTTGCCACTTTAGACTGAAAAGTTAGTATGACAGTTAACGGCGATACAAAAGTTTCTTTGAAAACAAGGATATAAGAGTAAGTCGTTATGATGTGGAATTAGAGAAAAACTCGCTTGAAGACTGAATGTTAAGTACGAATACGAATGGTATTGGACTGAAACGAGAAACATAATTTTTGTACTCTAGAGATATAAAGACGCATTATAAACCTTAAAAATAAAACTTATTTAATTTTTATACTGTCTTTTATTTTATTGTATTGTTTATACATTAGCATAATAATTTTTCAACATCTAACTGAAGATAAAGGGATACTGAAAACGTACAGTTATAACAGAAATAGAAATATTACCTTTGTGCAAAGGCTTATTACTTTACATACTTATACTTAGTGATAATTTTTTTTGAGTGAACCAATTTCAAGATATATCGCTGGCGACAAAAAAAGACATTAACGTAAAATTATTGTATAAATATATATACAAATTGCTTTGAGAGAAAAGGCATAGATAAAGGTTTGCATTTTGTATTTCTTTTATGATCGCCTATTTGGGACGATTCTGTTGATAAGAAAAAGTACACAATAATTTCACTCTCGCAACAAATAGCACTGCTTTAACCATCAAGTTTTAAAACTAAAAAGTAAATTCTTTTTAGTTTTAAAACTTTTGTCAACTATAAAAATATATAATACATTGTAAAGGGAGCCCAAGTAATTGCGGAAAGATATAACCTTGTAATGAAGTAGCGTTAAATCTAAACTGCTTCGGTAAGAATCCCCTAAGGTCAAGATGTGCTCGAAAGAATCGATACGCTTCTTTCAATAAAGCTCGTTACAAAAACACGATGTAACGCTGACTCAATCATTTTTGTTTCGTATAGAACTATAATTTACTTTTAATAGAAAGCTTATAATAACAATAAAACGATTACATTAGATTTCATTTATTATGACACTCAAAATTATGTTTCTTTTCTGATTCAAACAAAGATTTTTTTATTAATACAATATAAATGGGACGTGCACTTGATGGTAAACCATTCGTCTAACAAAGTAATGCTAGTTAAGATTGTAAAGACTACATTATACTGTACTCGGCCCTTTGAGACATTATGTTAGTTCTCTTTAGTCTAGTAATTTGTTCGAACTGAAAGATAGAAATGTTTCGTAAGAACTACTTCGGCGATAGAAATAGTAATTGCGGTGGTACTTATTTAGATGGTCTCCAGTTACGGAGACTTACCACCAGTATTACTAACAAAAAAGTAGAGATGTTAAAAAAATAAGGAATCGGTGTCGGAATTCCAAACCGAAGTAATTAGAATACGTTTTTGCAATATTCTTAAAAGTACTGTATTTTTCCAATTTAACAAACCTACAGACTTCAAAACTAAATTTTATTCTACAATATAAGATTAATATAAATATTTTTAGTAATGAAAAACTTAATAAAAAGTATATGTCTAATTAGGTAGCCTCTCCTTTATTATTAGCCTATGTGAATATCAAAAATACAACGAAAACAATGGTTAGATTTTTTATTGTTTCTATGTTCTCTATTGAAATCGTAATAGTTGAAAGTATAATTTATTTACAAATAAATTTTAGGATCTCTTACAGATTAACCAGAATTATTTCTTAAGAAAATATTACTTAAGCAACAAAGACGCGACTCAATAAAACAACATTGTTTTATTTACACACCTTTACTTGCAGTAAGAATGTACAATTTATAAACTTTTAGTTAGTTTTCATTGTGCCATAAGGAAGATAAACACACAAAACTGGAAGATTAGTAAGATAACTAACCTAGCCTATACACTGATGTGTCGTCTGGTGACAGCGTCGGCAAGCGGGGCGGGCGGCGTGGTGGACGACGACGGCGTCTCGGTCTACACTCGCAGTGCAAAGCGCAGAGGCCGATCCCGGCGCATCCAGAAAGAAACAGAGGCAGCGCCAGGGTCCGTGTGACAGTAGCAACCTGTTCTCCCCTCGACCACCGCGGCACCACTACAGTCGTGTCCGCTCTCGACCAGTAACAAGGATATCGCGCTCCGACGAAACCATAATTTATCGTAAAATTATCGCAGTCGACCGCTGGCGGATAGCCGCAACCCTTTATGTTGACGTAAAGTACCGCTGGTCGCCATTCTTCGCTGTGCGCTTTGTATTTCACGTGCAATTGGGTGCATTTGTATGCGTCGCTGGTGCATCCTTCTCTGCAAGACGCCCATGTGCAATTATCGAGCCCGAGTCGATCGTCGCGTCTTTCTGTCACACATTCTGCGGGCACAGGGTCAAAGTCAGCCGCTAGGGCACTCAAGGCTGGGTCAGCATACAGAGGTACCAAGAAAAGAAGCGCTGAACCTCCGCCACTTAGTAGCGCTGCTAACATAACAGTTATATATTTTGTTAGCTTGGCGCGCGTTTCACCCCTTCTGCTGCGGGATCCGCGAACAACCAATCTTTCTGAACTCCCACCTCGCATTTTTATCTGTACGTCAACCCATTGTGGAATAATATCGCGTTCTACATTAATTGTTACTTGTTAAGCATGCGCAGATTTCACACATGCGCATTGGATGGAGACATTTCATTATTCAGTGACGTAAAATACATGTTAATAACTATAAAAAATTTAGAATTTCACTTTTTTGCGGACACTATATTAAAGGTCTAGTTTTTAATATATCCCCTTCGTTTTTATTTGATTTTTAACAATTTTTTTATTCAGTCCTCGGAGTTATTAATAGGGATGTATAGGGTTTTATTATTTTCTTCTTTAACTTCTTTAAATTATCATTAATAATTAAAAAATTATGTGATTATAGATTTTACTAGTTGTATTCCGACAAACTTTCGTCCTACCTTATTTATAATACTTTCCTGTGCAGGTAATTATCTACCACATATCTTTTTTTTCCTACTATTCTAATAATATAATTTTTATTTGTACAATTCCTCATTAGTATAAGTTATGTTGTGTTTTCATATAATTTTAACTATGTATCCCATATAACACATCTACTATTTGATCTATATTAATAACAACAACGGATTAATTGGAGGGGCATAAGAAGAAGAAGAATAATAATAACGCCAAAAAACATTTAATTCTAAATTTACTTCCGAGTTCTAAAACGGATGATAATCATCTAACTAGTAATAATCATTATGAAGCGCTTAGTAAAATTATATTTAATGATCTATATATGTATTTTTATATACCAGAGCTTGAAACCCGGTTTCAAAATACTTTACATTTTCTTGAATGTTCTTTATATAGTTCGTTAATTAAATCTACAGAACCTTTTTTTGGTTACAACGATTTTTCCAGTTTTAATTGAAGAAAATGAGTTTTTAGAGTAAATTACATACTATGTAAACAGAATGAGTATAAACATAAAAAAAGTAAGTAACTTATAAAATAAGTATAAATGTGGTTGTATTAGTGGTTGTGTCTTGTAAAATCTTAAAAAAGATTAATAATAATAAACTGAGCCACAATAAATAAAAAAAAAATAATAATAATAAATCTTTTATTTGGAAGGATATGGTTTACAATAACATGTTCATATAATTAGAGTTTCACATATTCTGCTTAAAAGCGTGCAAATCTTAAAGCTAGTACCTAATGTTACAATTAAAAGTATTTTCATACATGAAAGTTTTTCGCTTAAGCTTCTGGTACGCGTACTTGGAATCAAATATCTGGGTTTAAAATCTGGGTACGTGAACACGTAATACACATCCCTATAGAGAGTGCATGGTTACATGCCGCATGATTCTATTACTTTTGGTTTTAAACCAAAGTAATGTCAAAAATGTATTTTGTTGATTTCAATTGAATGAATATATTTATGTAAATGTTTATGTTCAATTTAAAGTGTATTTGTAGGTATGTCTGTTAAATTTTTAAAATCGATTGTATTAACATTAAGACAGAGTCTTCTGCGACAGCCTTTAATTGGAGCAGGTAGATAAACTGAGATTATTACACGTGTTTTGCATTGCCAATGAAAATGTGTAATAAATAGTTAATTGCTATTTTAAATTTTATCATTTCTTTTTTTTTAAACTCTTTTATATATATGTTAAATTTAATAACAGCTTCCACTTTTGTTTGTTTATATTACATAGGTTATGTTTCTATTTAGAATTGATTACTTCAAACAAATATGATTAAAGACGTTTAATTGTGCAGCTTTAATTTCTTTTATACCAATTTCTTTTTGTTTTAACTTTCTTTTTGTAGCAAATAATATTTGGAAATTTTTTACTACTAGTAGTTACTTTTAGTTGTAAAATATATTATTCACTAGGAATAGTATTTTTTATATTTAACTTAATAATAAATAAATAAAGTAATTAAGCAGTCCACCATCCATTTGATTGTTCAGTTTAAAAAGGAGATGCTGCAACAAGTACAGGTTGATAATAAAATTTGTTACTGTTATAGATATTATTGACTGAAATTAATGTAATTAACGATGTCTTTTACAGACATTATTAAAGAGGGAAAAGTGTTGAACATTAACCCTGTTGGTGAGTGTAATTTAAATTATTGTACAGTAAGTTGTATATAATTGTTTAACTAATAGTTGGTCTTTAGTGCTGGACAATGCACAGGAAAGTACCACTGTAGCACCTATTTCTACCACCAAACTGTACTGTGAATGAGTTCTGGTTTAAACACTGCAGTAATTAGCGTAATTACTATGGTAACAGAACTCAATATCTTATGTCTTGGACATTGAGTGCAATGTGGTGCAGTGTATATCATCTTAACTAGCACCTTGTTGTTATGGGCAGATGTATCACCATCAGGTGAACATTTGTCTTGTCTCATTGCTTAATTGAATTAAAAAAAATTATCAGATGGTTAAAATTACCATTTACACTATAGTGTAAATGGTAATTTTAACCATCTGATCCATTACAGACTCAATAAATGTAATATCTCAAAATTTTCTTAAGAATAGTGTATTATTGAGAAATAACTGCGTTTATGTTATTTCAAATTTAACTTAAGAATAACATGAATTAAGATTGTAAAATGTTTTAAATTATTGTAGTAATGGAGGTTCCAGTTCAAAAAGAAAGTGATAACCTTATAGTCCGTGACAAAAATTTCACACGGTATAAGAAGCGTTTACGAAAAAGGCAATGGGATGATGATAATCCGAATAAGAAAGATGAAGGGGAAACAGATGAAAAAAAAGTTTGTGAACCCATTGAGAGGATAAAGAGGAAAAAAATGGCTATGTTATTGGGATATTGTGGAGTAGATTATTACGGGATGCAAAGGTAAAGTTTTTACTATATGGTACTATACCTACACCACAATTTGAACTCACTACTTAGGCCAAATTGTATGAAGTGTGGCTAGAAACTGACATATTTTGTGACAATTTTTTGTACAGATATTTTAGAATTGATCAAAATTAGATTGATTGTAAAATATAAAATTAAATCATGCACAAAATGGATAAAATGAAATAGATCTAAACTAAAATGTAATAAGATCAGCAACTACTGATCTAAATAGTTAAACATATCAAATCTAAAATGCTAGAAATAAGACAAAATATCTCCATTCATTCAGATTGGACTACAAGCTTAGCCAGAATTTATTTTTTATAACTTATCCAGAAATCCTGGTGTGAGAACCATAGAAGAGGAACTGCTGAAAGCACTGTGGGAAGCAAAGTATATAACGGAAGAGGATTTTAATAATCAACAAAATGCCCAGTTCCAAAGGAGTTCGAGGACAGATAAGGGTGTGTCGGCAGCGCGGCAAGTAGTTTCGCTGAAACTACGTAAGTAGAATAATATACCAGTGGTATTCCTGATGTAGATCTAAGAGGGATTAATTCATGCTATGTTAGTTATCAGTGACCAACTTGGTAGGTTCCATAGCAGGCACTTATTTTTGCCTAAAAACAGTTGTGTGTAAACATTACTGTTCCAGCTTGAAGGGTATTATACCTAGT
The DNA here is from genome assembly GCA_033220335.2 of Troides aeacus. Lineage (NCBI taxonomy): Eukaryota > Metazoa > Arthropoda > Insecta > Lepidoptera > Papilionidae > Troides > Troides aeacus. The sequence continues at coordinate 1,783,847 of CM067288.1, forward strand.
GAAATGATGGTAACAGGACTTAACATATTATGTCTAAAGGCAACAGGTAAAATGGAGTGCTGTGAATAATATCCTAAGCATTGATGCATATTTAGTATGGGGGTATTACTTTCTAGCTCGCTGGCCTAATGGTTAGAGCGTGCGGCCTTCATTCCGAAGGTCGCGGGTTCGAATCTCGGCATGTACCAATGACTTAATATTTAAGTTATGTACATTTGTGAACTTTAGTTACAACAGCGAGATACAAACGGTGAAGGAAAACATCGTGAGGAAACCCGCACACTGATATCATCTTTGCGCGTGTGTGTGTGTGGTGGTCCCAATAAAGTGGCAACAGGCTCGCCCCCTGTTACATGGGACCTAATCTGACCACATCTGGCGAAATGTGGGTGTTCATTCACCTCTGCCTACCCCTACTGGGAAAAAGGCGTGACAATATAAAGATTACTTTCTATCAGGAGAAAATCTCACCCATTATTCCATCACTAAATTACATTGTTATGGAATGCAATGACAATCAGAAACAGACAGCAGAGAAATCTAATGTTTGCTTGTATTGATAGTAATTGTGGTTATAGATTATGTCAAGTGTAAATTATTTGTTTCAGCATTGGAAATTGACATAGAAGAAATAAACAAGAGGTTGCCAGAGAGCATTAAAGTTTTTGGTGTGAAAAGAGTCACCAACAAGTTCAATTCGAAAATTAAATGTAACGCTAGAACATATAGCTATACACTGCCAACTTATGTATTCGAGCCAAGTGCAATTACAGAAGAAGAAAGAAAATTATATAGGATAACAGAAGATAAATTGAAGAAAGTCAATGAGGTCTTGGAATTATATAAGGGAACAAAGAGTTATCACAATTTCACAGAGAAAAAGTATGTAACACATACATATATATATGTAGAATTGAGACCACCTTCACCTGGTGTCTGTATACCTCATCCTTAAATTGTATTCCTCATATCTGAGGATCGTAACTATCTCCATCTAGAACACATGAGTTTAGCATTTTCCCAAATCACATCAAGCTGAGGCCCTTCTTTCATTTTTGGCAGCACTACTAGTTTTTAAGATTGTCTTTGTCTTTCTTAACAACGTGGCGAAAGTACTCTGAGATTCACTAGACAGATGGTAGAAAGCCTAGTTTTTACATTGACACTAGAGTAGGCATTGAAAATATTTACTAAAGGAAAGATGTAACAGTCTTGACAACATATATTTTAAGTGCAGTTGGGAAGTAATATTTACTATAAATCAATATATTAGAATAGTAAGAATTACTTTTAAACTAAAATTAAAAGATTGTCAGCCAAATTGTTCAGAGCATTTTTTCCATACTTCATTGTCAACTCATTATAGCTGTCTGCTGCTATACATCCCAACAGATTCCTCTCCACCTCTAGTTTCAGGGGTTTCCCAAATCTATCATCCTTATGAATTCCTATATTTAAACTTGTATAATTATTACAGACACTACCTTGATCCATCTGCATCCAGATATATGATGGGTTTCACAATTGATAGAATCTTTGTCGAATCTGAATGGGAGTTTGCAGAGTTATTAGTCAAGGTAAGGACTCCATACAGTGATATGAAAAACATTGAAGTTTTTTTTGTTTTAATTAATAACTATTCCAGGGTCAGAGTTTCATGCTCCACCAAATAAGGAAAATGATTGGCTTGATGATAGCCGTTGTGCGAGGGCATACAGATAAGTCTACATTGGAAAAAGCATTTGGGAAGGATAAAGTTATGATACCGACTGCACCAGGTCTTGGCTTAGTTTTGGACAAGGTAGTGATTTTTTCAATGTAATCATTGCAGTAAAATAGTTTTCGCTTGTTTAGTCACTCGGAAGTCTCTGGTACCATTCCCAAACCCACAATTTTGAATCCTAGCCTCATAGCTGCATAATTTAAGATAGGGATCAAGTGTTACCTCATGATGAATAAAAAAAATTACAGACATGATTCAAATTATTGAATATATTCTTCATTTTATACACCTGCCTCACCAGGTAGTCGGAACTTGTATATCTATATGTGTTTTTTTTATTCAAAAAACTGAAGAGGCAACCAAGATATTTACCTTATGGTAAGTGATATGCTTGCTGTGGTGGTAGCTACGTCAACAGCTTCCGTCAATAGAAACCTACTTTCAGTATAGATTCTAAATAAGTTATTCACCAAATAATAATTGGATGATGACAATGTTACTTTGGTTTCCTCAGGTACACTATGAAAGGTATGATGCAAAGTTTAAAGACAGCCATGACAGCCTCACATGGGAAGCTGAGGAGGAATTGGTCCAAATGTTTAAGAAAGAAAAAATCAATCCTAACATAGTGAAGGGTGAAATAGAAGGCAACTCTATGGGGCTGTGGCTTGAAAAATTCAGTGGGCATAAATATGAACCTCCCGAAGACCCCCCAGTTGAGAATGATCAGAAAGGTGCTGACGATGATGAAGACAGTTTAAATAAAGATGACGATAGTGAATTGAATGGTGATGATGAAAAAGATAATAAAAACAAAAATGATTTGTGATATTGGGAATATGTATACTTAATGATGTTTACTTTGGATTAATGTGTCAGGAATAAGTAATAAGTCTTAGACAAGTGATACAGTCGCTTAGCATTTCTTGTGAACAGAGTACCCTGGTTCGATTCTGGATTCACATTCTGTGTTCCAGCTGTCAATATATAGAAGCTCCATCCTTGCTTGTTTAGCACCATATGAATTTGAGGTCAAGTTATAGCTTATGCTACCATATTTATATAAGAATATAGCTTATGTTTATCTACCACAAGCGGGCAGGGAACAGCTAGTGTATATATATGTGTGTGTAAAGACCTAATCTGCTCTGCACTCTATTTTCTATGAAAACATGAAATTTTCATTTTGGAAAAAATATCTAGAGCATTGGTCATTTACACCAAATGTTATGTGACCGCTGAAGAGTAACAAGGCCTAGCCCTATACTTAAATGTATCAATTAAATAGTCATTAATTATGCAGTGATTTTATTCCAAATGATTTACTCAATAATATTTATACAATAAAACAGCTACAGTTTTTATAGTGATATAAAAAAGACTATTCAATAAATATTAAATGGACAATATTAGCAAGATATTTCTTCTTAAGGTGCTCTCCTCTGAGGAGCGAATGTTGGCGGTGAGTTCACCATATTTCTCTCGGTCTCTTATGAGGGGGAACAGTTGGGCGGCACTCGTGATCCCAGTCCACTCCCTGATGCTACGCAGCCACGATTTCCTCCAACGATCAACACTCCTTTTACCCGCCACATTGCTGATTAAGAATAGTTGAAGCAGTTAACACCTATCATGCCTAAGCACGTGGCCAGATATGATAATTTTCTAGTCTTGACGCTCTGCAAAAGGTCGAGCTTTTGATTTACCCATCTTAGGACCTTCTCTTTCGCAAGCTGTTTACTTGATGGTAATATATACACTTGCTTAAAACAATAAGGCACTGGCAGGGTGTTTATACTGCATCACGTTTTTTTTGATGAAACCACAAGACTATCGAGATGTTGATCGCTTGGTGAGTGATGCGACTGCCCATAACGATGTGACGCTAGGTAAGCTGAGACTACTTAGGACGACAAATGCATGGTGATCTTGTATTTGCACAACGTGGGCGCTAAAGGTGGGATGTTTTAGCTAGAGTGCAGGGGGGCACCGTAGGAGATCCCAGAGCCCCTCCTAATGCACTGAAGGGTCTTCACCGCATAAGCAAGGTATCTTTTAAGATTTCCCTTGCGATAAAAAAATGTCAGCAGACTATAAGCCATCAACCCGCATTGGGCCAGCATGGTGACTGGCCCAATCACCCTCATATTAAGGGTAGGCCTGTGCCCCCGCAGTGGGGACGTAAATTGGCTGTTAAGTAAGCAGAGACTAAGTCCCAGCCATTTCACTAGCTTTTAATTTTATTTAATTAAGCGATGAGAAGAGCGGGGTATTCACTTGATGGTGAATGATACGCTTGCTCATAACTATGTGGCACTAGTTAGGGTTATATTATATATGTAGTCAATAAGCAAAATTCCTATCTTAGTAACACTATGGTCCCAGAGACCGAAATAAAGTTTATTTATTATTATTATATACATTGTACCACATTGCATTAGTCACCTTGAGACTTAGGATGTTAAGTCTCATTACCCTAGTAATTTCACTAGCTACAGCAGTCAAACTGGAACAAAGTAATGTTTGCACAGTACTGTTTGTCGGCTGCAATTGGCACTGTGGTGGTATCTACTTAAACATCAACAAGTCTCGGTTCATTATCCTGAGATCAGAAAGTATAACGTAGTCTAAATATTTATTACATTATTATTGATCAAAACTCATAAATGTAGTTATTACCACATATTAATTGAAACACAGTATTGATTCTACATACATTTTATTGTCATACATCTGCTTCTAAGCTCTCAACAGCCATTTGTAATGCTCCATCCCTTGTCTCATTGCCACCAATGAAACCAGTGCTGTGGCAAAAAATGCAATTCTCTATACCAGACACACTGCTTAAGATCTCATCTCGTACACCCCACCAGTTTTTATGCAGCGGTTTCCTAAAACAATTAATTAACTTTTAAACAATGATACCTGATTGATGAGTGCCCTGTGGTCCGAATATAAAGGGGGAAAAAGCAATGAGATTAGTTTTAAAAATAGATAAGGAATATAAACTTTTACCTAATGCATATTTACTAAATATTGCACATTAGTTGTGGTTTGGGTTTTTTTATATCATGAATCAGCAAAACAATCACGATCTTCACCTGATGGTCTATGATACACATGTCCATAACAACATGACATTAGTTGGGATGATATACCCTATACCACATTGTTCTCATCATTGTGAGATATGGTTTCAATGTCTCAGTCATTTCACTAGCTATAAGACCTTTCAAATTTGAAATTAGTTGTTTGCACACTACTGTTCAGTAGAAATAGGAGCTGCAGTGGTATCAACTTAGATAGTCTCTGGCCATATAAAAACACTACCAAAGATTCATTATGACTAGGTTGTAATGAAACCCTACCATGTGATATTGCCATGTTTTATTATGGATACAGAATTGAATATTGTTTAAGAGATCACTGGGTAAAAGGAGGAACCCATCAATGCCAATAATAATTTTCTGTTTTGCGTATAATTTATACAAACCTTGTAACAAAACTAACAGGATCCACTGGGACTGCTTGTACTCTCCATGATTTTGGTTTATCTTTAAACAGAACATATTTAACTTGATGGCCCATCCCAAGTTCTGTCTCCAAGTCAAACAAATGTTCTTTCCAGGGAAATCTCTCAGTAAACTCCACAATCTCCCCTGATTTATGTACTTCAAAACGATTTTCCAAAGCTGACTTCACTAAATCTCTTGCAGGTAACCAAATGGATAATGAATAATTAACAGTGAAAAGAAATTCTTCTCTAACCAAGTCCATTGCCTTTTTAAAAATTTCATCTAAATTAACTTCTTGTTGACTATTCCATTCAGGATTTAGACGGCTAACACGAGAGCTCAAATGTGTACGAATCTTGTACTTGGGCTCTTCTTCAGTCATTGGTACTCCATTATCTATACCATCAATTTCTTGAATTAAATTTTCATACACCTTTTTATATACAACACTTAACTTTTCATCATTTACAGGGATATCTTTATGTTGAATAGCACGTATAACTCTTTCACCATAGTAAGCATACACAAGGCCTGCAGAACTGAGTCTGAAACAAGGATATTAGTAAAGCAATGCAAATAATTGTTTTAAGTCAGAACACCGCAATTTTAATTCAAATAAATTTAATCTGTATTCCCCAGTAAGCATTGAAGTTACAGTTCAAAAAAAAGTATTTTATATTAGTGATTTTTAGTTCTTACTTAATTTTGTACTTATCCCCTAGCTCAGGTCGTAATGTACTTAATGTCTCATTGAATTCCCTCTGGTGGTGGTCGTATCGTTTTTTCTGATGGTCAAAGCTTGCCCCAACATCAACGATAATGTCACAAGATTTCAATTTTTCCATGTCTCTTGTTCGAACAATATCAGCATTTTCGTACTCGGGCAGAAGTTTGAGCATGCAGCAGGCAAGCACCTCATCGCAATGGAACACCCCATCATGAGTCCCAATCTGTCATTGTTAACACTGTATGAATATTTTTGTCACGAAAATAATTTAAAACAGAGAAACGTTGTAAACATAACCAAACATTGTTAAAAATGCCAACCTTCATACTTCCTGAAATAAGTCGCTTAAAAATAATATAACCTGATTTTGGAGATATGTTGTTATACACAAAACAGCTTAAATTATGGACAACTTTATTAAACATTACTGAATACTAAACATAATGTATATAATCCTTACTGTTACTGACTGATAGACAAGATACTGGCATATTCATAGTGATGAGTAAATATATATTTTTACTAGTGATGTTCTCTCACAGCAGTAAATTTTGACCAAAATGATTTAATTTTAAATATTTTACCGCCTGGTCAGAAAACCTTTGAGCCGAGTCTTATTTTAATAAATCTTAAAAACTTATTCGTAAACATAAACAAATTATCATTTATTATTATTAACATTTGTTTCGGTCTAATTTACATGTTATTATTTTAAATTAAAATTTGTGTTAAAGTTAATACCACAAAAAGGCTTACTTATTGTATAAGACGACGATTTCGTAAGTAATAACAGTACTTTAAAGTGTTATGAGGCCTGGTTTCTAGACCTAGTATTAAAAAAAACTTGTACTCATTGTTATCTGCCATCTACTGGGTATCTACAATCAGTGGTATTTTGTATTCCTTCTATTAAAGTGTTATTCTAAAATAATAGTTGTAAAATGATCAACTTTTTCTCTTGTAGTTATATAAAGTAATAATCTATTAAAATTTTTTCATATTCTATATTAAGACGATTCCGAAACCCAATAGTGAGAAATATTAAGCGGGCTGTTCTTATTGTGTCCATTTTACAAATTTATTGAAATAGTAAAAATATATTTCGTAATGTGCCCTCGAACAAATATGTTTCAGCCTTATTTTAATGAAAAAGTGGAAGTAGTTTTTAAAATTGTTGATAGATGGCATAAGTCGAATTGTTCTTATTCGCAGTTTACAGTATCTGTTACGAATTTGTTTATTAACTAATAACTTTTTACATACGATTAATTTTGATTTTTATCAATTTACGAGCAAAAGATTTTATTTAGTTTAGTTTGCATATGTTTAATAAAAGAATTTTGTTAACTCCTTCAATACGAATTATTGTTTCTACGATTGCACGGTATGTTTATCATTACTGCAAACATGGTTATTGAGACTACTATTTAAACTTAGTGTTTTTATTACGATTTTAAGTTATCTACTTAACTATAAAGTGAAAAAAAGTTGTTTAGATAGCTCTGTTCATCCATTCCTCACCACTGTGTGTTTGTGTGGTGAGGAATGAATTGTGGTCCATATTGTCTGCTTATGGGGTAAACAGCACGCTGATACGAGCATTGAAATCACTTTATGAGGGTTCTAGTGCTTGTGTCAGGATAAACGGAGCTTACTCAGACTGGTTTAGCATCCAGAAGGGTGTTAGACAGGGATGTGTGGCCTCGCCGTGGCTGTTTAACCTATTTTTAGACAATTGCTTGAAAGATTTGAAAGATAGTATGGACTAAGAATGAATGAGTGATGATTGACCGTCAAGTGCCTCCTATACGCTGACGATCAAGTTTTATTATCATCATCGGAGAGAGAGTTGCAAGCGATGGTCGACATGGTGCATGGAGCTTTAACAAGTAAAGGAATGAAAGTGAATGTAAGCAAGACGAAAGTAATGGTTTTTGAAAGAGAAGAATGTATGACAAACTGTGACATTATGATTGAGGGACAAAAAGTGGAACAAGTGAAAGAATTTATATATCAGGGTTCACAGTTTACGAGAGATGGCAAGTGTGATGATGATATTGAAAGAAGAGTTTTAAAAGGGAATCAAGTCAATGGGGCACTTCATAACTTTATCAATAGCCGGAACGTTTCACAAAGAGCACGACTGGCTGGGCATAGAGGCGTGTTGGTCCCCATACTGATTTATGGTAGTGAATGTTGGGTATGGCAGAAGAAACATGAAAGTAGGATTAATGCTGTGGAGATGAGAAGCCTGAGAAGTATAACTGGAGTGAAACGGATGGACAAAGTGAGGAACAGTGTGATAAGGAAGCGGTGCGGCGTGGTTGAAGATGTAGTGACAAGGATAGAGAAAGGGATGCTTAGATGGTTCGGCCATGTCGAAAGAATGGATGAAAGAAGATTAACGAAAGAAATATACAAGGTAAGAATGATTGGAGAAATCGGTGCAGGTCGACCTAGGCGGACATATTCCGATCAAATCGGAGATATCCTAAAGAAAGGCCGGATCAAAAGCACAAGCAACCAGCGAGCATGCATGATGACGCTTATGAAAGTGGAGGAAGCGAGAGAGGTGTGCCAGGATCGTAGCAGGTGGATAGAGGTGGTCTCTGCCTACCCCGCTGGGAACGAGGCGTGATATATATGTATGTATGTTCATCCATCATCAATCAATGTTCGTCACCAATAATGATAAAAAAGATTGTATTGTTAAAGGTTTTATACGTATTCATTCACATTATTCATATGTAGGAAACCATTCAAAGAAAATAAAAAAAAGAAGTTTCACATAAGAATGAGTATTTTTCTTGGTACGGTACTTCTATGTTTTTTGTTAGCACTTTATATGTGAATCGGCTAGACGTATTAGTGGTGTAAATTTATTTTATTTATATTATTGTTATTTTTGGTGAAAAATAGAACCTTGAAGCGTTTTTCGCAAATAAAAACACTATCTGGTAAAATTGACAAAATTTAATCCATATTCCTTCATAATTTTTACATGGACCCGTAATTTTACTCGAGACTTTGTTGTATTATAATATTTTGAATAGGGGATGTTTTACTTTTACTGGTAGGTCTCTACTGCCGGATTGCAGCCCACAAACATTAGTGTGCAACCATTGTATTGGTTTGAAGGACGCTGTAACTAGTATAATTACTGGGATAACGAGACAACATTCCATGTCTCACGACGAGCTCAATATGGTCCAGTGTATACTATCATAATTAGTGCCACTTTGCCATGCGTATTACTTACCATCAGGTGAACGTCCCCCTAGTCTCGTCGCTTCATGAAATAAAAAAAAAAGTGTGGGTGATCACCGGGCAATCGCAACATATAAAGGATCTCGTTCCGACGTTAAGGAAGCTGTATGCTCTTTTCTTGAATGACTTATCTTTACCAATACGCAAGTAAAATGTTCAAAACCGGTTCAGCTCTTTCAAAAATAACCAAGACATTAAATTTTTCATTGAACTACTCTATCTCTACTCTTCTCTTGTGAGAGAAGGCCACAAGTCTCAGCGCTGTGAAATATTAAGCAGACTATATGTTTTTGTTTGTGTACTTTAAGATTCATATGAATTGACTAAAAAAAGTAATTTTGATTGTACCTACCTTTAAATTTAATTTGTACGTAGGAATTATAATTAAATTTGATTTATTAACATCAACGTAATATATTTAACATTTTAATATATACTGCTGTTTATAACAATGAACCGATTACCTTGAGACATTAGACGGTATGTCTACATGCGTCTGTAACTGCTGTTTGACAATGGTGGATTACTTTTCAATGAAAATTCATACGAAATCGAGTTTGACCACATTTTCATACTTAATAGAATGTTGTTAAATGAGATTTATTTAGACACATCACTTTTTTTATTGAAACACCTGGTAATACCCAATGGTGTTCCTTTTGTCTGTAAGTCATACCTTCGAGAACTCCTTCGGATAATGACTATTTAAATTTCCTTTTTCATTCAAGAATTAGTGCAGGAGACGCCTTTGGAATACAGTGTTAAGGATGTAATAAATCGTAGGTTATTCGTAAATCTGGTCTTTAACATAGTAGTTGTATTATAAGATTATCTCACAAGGCGAGTTATATGATGGGGGCGAAGACTTTATGTACCAAGTGCTTATTTAAAGCTGTAGTCAATAGTGAGATGTAGTAGTGCGACGGTGCAACCGCGTATATGTGATGCTGCAAAATAAGACTGCAGATATGGTTAATTACATGTCTTTAACTTGTGTTTAGGAAAGAATTAAGATTTTAAAACTTAGGAATTTATTAGTGAAGCGATTAATAAAAAATGGAATAAAAGAAAGAGTATAGAGTACGAAATGTAATATAAAAGAATATAGGCGGTAGGCCTCGGCTCGCAATACAATCTGTATGTATATAATATTAAATGTGTATAGGTGGTTAGGTTCAATAAGATATATGGGCCATTAACAAAACTTCCAAAATATTTTTCTTGCGACGCTACCGAGATAAAAACAGATTGTTACGTGTTTAGTTTTCCAATGAGCCATCTTCAGGTCCGCAGCCAAGTTTGGGCAACGATAAAATCCTTTCAGTGATGTTAGCCGAACTTATCGATTGATAAAAATTTTGAAATGGAAAAAAAATCTTTTGTCTTTGGTTTAAATAATGTTTAATATTAATAATAATAAATTATTTAATAAAACATACTAATCCCTGCGTAATACTAAAAAAATATTGTTTATTTTAAATTAAAACATCTATTTCTCAATTATTCTTATAATAAATTACAAAAATATTTTGTAGTCGTTCATATTTTATTTTGAACGCGCCAAACATTTTGACAGCGACGATTTAAAAATGTAACGTGATTTCTAGGCGCTTTGATTTACGTGAAATATCGAAGAAGTATATGATTATGATTTTAAAATCAGAGTTGATTGACATACGAATTAAATAATAAAAAAAAAGTTTAAAGCCGTTGTCTTATAAAAAGAAATGAAAAATATTTTAGTGAAAGGTGGACAACGCAGCCGCGAATAAAGAAAACATATTCTTGAAACAGTACTTAATAAAATAATATATAATTTTATAAGCAATTACGAGTAGTTATTTATGATTATGCGTATAGGCAACCTTAGGTATTGTTGATTTATTACAACAGAATTAAATTCATTAATTTCACTGTAATAATATTCACGAACACGAACAATATGGCTGCCAGGAAGGTTGCCGACATCAATATGATGACACGGGTTTCGAGAGAAGCTGTGTTATTTAATCACCATTTATGAGATGCCAAAGTGGAGATAGATATATTCTGTCTTCCTCACGGTTAATACTATTAGTATATACTAATTTTAAACTTATCGATAAGTGAATACATCGAACTGTTTATCACTGCGCCCGACGATGCGGCTCACCATTGACTGGCCTGCGGTCTGCTTATGGCGATGGCATCTTGTTTGCTGAAATCAGCATCGAGCATCAATTAACAGCTATATAATTACGAGAACGGATTTCCTTTTAAACAATTTGCACCGTTATTGTAACGCGATAAAGCTTAAAATCTAATTACTTAACAACTTATTCGGCTGTTAAAAGTCTAACATGAGTAAAGTTCTCCTTTAAATTAGATTTAATATTTCTTTAAAGTTAATTACCGTCTAACAATAGTCTGGTGTACAAATTAAACAGCATCTTCCAATACTCAAAATGAGCAGAAGTATTTGAAAAAAAAAATATTTTTAGAATGACAACAGTAAATAAGGTATTGTTATTTTTCATTACTTTAAGTAACTTCACTAGCTACAGCGCCTTTTAAACCTGAACAGAGTAATGTTTGTAAACTACTATTCGCTGTTGCGGTGGTACATACCTGCAGCAGAGAGCCACCAGTAAATTTTTTTAAAAATTGTCTTCATATTGGACAGCTACAAAATGACAAAATTAGTTAAAACATTGTCTAACACAATCCAATGGAAGGTTTGTAAATAAAAAAAGATTAAAGATTTTTCCACTTCACTGCAATTTACGTAATGATGCATTTGAATCGGAGTTAAATCCGGAGTAAAGGGTGTATTTTGAGTGTAAAAACCGGGCAAATTGAACCCGAAACGTTGCGTTTGCTGATACATCGAAAGTTCACTGCACCATAATGACTTATAAGTAGTATCTAAATTGTGCCTTTAAATGACGCCCGTTTGTTAAATTATTTTGACTGTAATGTGAAAGAATCCAAGGGTGATGGGTTGAGAATACCGGTGGTAGTTCGGTCTTGCTGGTCACTTCATATCCTCGCTGCTGGGATTCGTAGTCACATAAGCCCGAGGACATAATCCAAAATAATCAGGTACAGGTTGAAAGTTGTCGCTCGTCATCGAAAGTTCTTGTTATATCATACTTTGTTCGTAAAGATCTCCTTAATCTGAAGCTTAGGTCAATGGGGAACAAACCTACACCCCATCAAGTTTATAACGCGTAACTTGACCACCTCACAACTGGGCTATCGCTACTTCTTGTATTCTATCGGCATTTTTCTGTTACTTTATGACAGTGTGTAAATATTACTAAGTTGATGTAGTCTATTGTTATTAGTGTCGCAGCTTATTCCATCAAATAGAAGCATGCAAATCTTACAGTGTTCCGATTTAAAGGACGTTGTAGGTAGTGAAATTATTGCGGTAACGAGTATTGAAATCATGGCTTCCTTGCTACTAGAACTTTGTTATAGTGTTAGTCATTTTAACAATCGTCATCATCAGCCGATAGACGTCCACTGCTCGACATAGGCTTCTTCCAAAACCTCCACATCGATCGGTACCTCGCTGCTCGTATCCAGCCACTTCCCGTGACCTTCAACAGTTAGCATGGTCTCCAGTACCGCCGGGCAACAGTAGCTATCGTTGCATAATAGAAAGAAGTAATATTATCATCATTAGCCCATACACGTTCAATGCTGGACATAGGCCTACACCAAAGATTCCTACATCGATCGGGCGGGAGTTCATATGGAAGGGTTTGGGTCATTTCTCATAACAGTGGCCCAATGACAGTTAGCAGGGTGCATCATGAACTAGTGAAGTTGGCCTGAGTCACTTTCCATCAGATAAACATACTATTTGATATGTTATGTTATAAAAAAATCATCAAACTCTATGCTGTCAAATTTTGATATTATAACTGTGACTCGTTGTCGCCATTAAAAACGAGTAAACACCACTTAGTGTTTGTTTTAAGATGACGTCATCACAAGTGTGTTTACTTCGACGGCGGCTTTTATTCGCGCTTCATTGTAAAGGTAATTTGTATGATTGATTAGTGTCACCATTGCATTTGGATTGTCGGGATAATCCTAATTATTATAATTTTTAATATAACACCATTTAACAATCGTTAAGGGCAGTAAGGGATGAATTGTTTGAATAATCATTATCATCATCATCAGTCGATAAACGTCCACTGCTGGATATAGGCGTCCTTAAAAAATCTGCGCAATTGTGGGGGTGTTATATTTGGGGTGATTTGGGCCATCTCCCACCACGCTGGCCCAATGCGAGGTGGTGGGAGCCGAAGCCTCGTTTGTTGATTAGCAGGGTGCACCGCGAGCAGGTGAGGCTAGCTTGGGCCCCGTGATTTGTTATGTGGGACCTTTTACACCGACCCAATGCCATTCTTACCATCACATGATCATTAGGACAATACTGTCCTTTTTGGGGCTGCTAGACGAAGTTGTTTAAAAGACAAAGAAGGTGAAGAAATAATAATCTTAGGATAATTAGGTCATCATCAATAAATTATGTAATAAACCTAACAACTTCATGTCCCAGTATAATAAATATTTACTTAAATACTTCACCATTTTTCATTTATTGTTTTGGCAAGACGTCAAGTATACTAGAATCAGCACGAGGAAACGATGAATGAAGTTACATAGAGCACCCATACCATATTAATAGCTTTTTTTTATACTATGATCAGACAAGTAAGGAATTCTATTGGTAAAAGCTCTGCCCATAACAACGTGGTCCTAATTAGAATAATATACGCAGTATCATATTATGCTTATAGCCTTGAGATATAAGTACCGTTACCTCAGTAATTTCATTAGTTACGACGCACTTGGAACCGTACTATAGAAATGTTTGCACGCTACTATTTGGCACAAATAGTAGCTGCGGTGGTACATACTTAGACAGTTTTCTGCAACATAATAAAGTATAATGCTATAATATAATAAAATGAAATCATTATCATCTACCTCATCATCGATGGATGCCCATTTGTGAACACGTCCGTCGATAACTATATTTTTATATGTTGATGTTTGCGTCGCAGTTTTATTGACAACCATTGCGGCTTCATCGGACTCAGGGTTCGCGGATATCAGATCCAGAAGAAAAGAATCTAAAATTAAACAAAAACTTTAAATGAACACAAAAACTAAACACAAAAAGATAAAACCCAAAAGCATAAAAATACAAACTTCAAACCAAAACTTAAAAATTTAATATATACATATATCTATGTAGATAAAGTAAAAGGGAGAGGATAAAGTTGAGAAAATATTGGATGCGGAAGGGTTGAAGAGATGGATAGTGCTATAGGGGGAGAGATATAAGGGCGTAATTGAATATATACATAGATACATGATACATAGATAAATACTAACCTGATAGCTATAGATATATAGCTATCAGGTTAGTATTTATACTGTTCATTGCTGGATGTAGATTTCAACACCGATAGGTTCTGCTGTGATAGCTTCTAGCGGCTTCTTGCGACGTTCACTAGATCTGTCGTCATCTTTTGTTAAGATCAAATCTAAAGAAATATCTACCAAGCGGGTGGCAACTAGCAACTGAAAGAGTGTTCGTCTTTACGATTTCAGTGTGAAAAAGAGTTTATCACGCAAATGTAAAGGATAATGGCAATACTGGTTATGATGGTAAGAACTCTTTTGGACCAGCTTCAGTACAGTGCTGAGTGACACAGATGTACGTCTCCTGTCTTTGTCCTAGTCTTCTGACAAGAGTGACCTGATACAATTAAAAAAATGAAACATGTCCTGCTTTTTTTTGTTAATTTCTTGTCACCCTTCGCGCGTATTACAATTTATTCCGATGTGACGACAACACCTTTTCAACGGGATTCAAACTCGAAATTAACTCTTTGGTCGTCATTATCATGTATGGCATCGCACGGAACAGGTATTTTATAAAGTAATCATTTCAACTCAGATCAACAATACATAATAGGGCAGTAAGTGTCACTGAAAGTACAGTGTTTATATACAGTTGGTTTACTTATAATTTTTTTATTAATGATTTATACACTGGAACATCTCTGTTGTTCAAGACACTGCTTTTTCTAATTCTGCTACGAAACAGTAGCGTGCAAACATTTTTATGTTCTGGTTTGACTGGCGCTATAGTTGATGAAATGTCTTGCAGTGTTATACTATCCTAACTAACGTCACGTTGTTATATGCAGGCGTGTAGCTTACTATCACAAGAACGAGCCGCACGTTTCGTGGCTTCGTCGTATAAGAAAAAAACATGCGAGTTTTCTAACGGGGCAATCGAATACGGCAATTATCATCAATATGTTGTTGAAACTATTTTGGAGTAATTGAAATAAACTACAATTAACAAGTTATTAAACTTGATCGATTACCCATCGAAGCTGTAACTACAACCGGAATAGATAGAACTTGATTTATATACAAAAAATTAAGAGAACTCTTCTCACATTATATTAGTAATCGGAAAAGAATGAGTAACCCAATAGATAGATACCTATATTCTAGAGGATATTTACTCTCATTTGATCTTCTCCAGAGTGTTAGGGTCTTACGGAACATCAGTTCCTCTCTGTTTTATACGTAATCACTTCTTAGAACCTTTTATAACTCCTCCCATGTGCTACGGGAATCATGATCTTATGTATATAATAAAGTCAGCCCCTACTCTCTTAGCCAGAAAACTCAAAGGGATGGTCACACGCAAGATGATTTTTTCCCATTTTAATGAAACGAACGAGATGACCATCTGATGGTGATGCTTTAACAACCTGACTCTAGAGGGGATGATATACTCAGCACTACACCGCTCGTCGTGATCAGACGTAAGATGTTAAATCTCATTATACAAGTAATTTCATTAACCACAGCCCCCTTCAAATCGGAATACAGTACTGTTTGCGTACTATTGTTTGACGATAGAAATAGGAACTGCGGTGGTACCTAGACAGTTTCCAGCGACAGAGACCTACCACCAGTGACAATATAAATATAGTAACGGGTATACAAATTAGAGGTGAAACAGTAGATTTATTTATTTCATAGAACCGAGATGTTTCTAGAAAAAGTCAGAATTACGGTTACTTTAATGAAAAGAACCTGGAAAAGTATATGAAATACTAAACTTTAGTAAATTATGTATTAAATGATTCCTGAATTGCGTTAATAAATCTTAAAGTTAGGTCATAAAGTATGTTTTAATGAGTTCGGTGTTAGGTTTAACAACCGGCGGTTGGCGAGAGGTTTTGTCTGCGGTTACCACTGACCCGATAATATAAAGTTTAAGACGAGTAGCCGAAAACCTATTCAGTTATTATACTCAAAGTAGAGGTATTTAAAAGAAAACTTAACGTAAGAATACTATCATCATCAGCTAGATCTAAAAATTCTCATCTCAATCGGTTCTACGCTGCACGCATCTAGCGGCTTTAGGGGTTCATATCGGAGAATTTGGGCCATTTCCCATCATGCTGGCCCAATGTGAGTTGATGGGAGCCAGAGCTCTGTTTGTTGATTACCGGAGTGCACTACGAACAGGTGAGGTTGGCTTGGGTCCCGTTAGTTGTAATTGGATCCCCTTACACTCTTTCTTCGGAAGAATACTATCAGTGTAACGTATATATAAAATATATTTCCTGGTGGTATCTCTGTTGCTGGAGAATATCCAGGTAGCTACCACCGCAGCTCTTATTTTTACTGCTAAATAGTACAGTGCAAACATTATCGTGTTCCTTTTTGAAGGGCGCTGTAGCGAGTGAAAATACTGGAGTATCACGCTTACTATCTTATGTCTAAAGGCGATGAGCGCAATCTGGTGATATGAATATCATCCTAACTTTCGGGTCAAAGAAAGGATAGCGATATAGATTTCATGACTTACTTGACTACTTTACTCATACTTAAGTTATAAAGTACAGTATTGTTATAATGGCTGAGGAACATAAGCGAGAATATGTTAAGCGGTCGTTTACTTCCTCACAATGACCAACTAATTTGGTACTCGACCCCATTAGATACACCGATCAATAGTTTAATGTTATAAACGATTAAAAATCGATTTTAAAACGATGTGTAATTTTTATCGTATTAGTTGTTGACAACACTAAATTTTTGGTAGTCGTAAAAATAGTCTATTTTTATTCTTGGATCACACATCGAGTTGTCTAACAGATCTGAATAATGGAGACTCTTAAAGACTTGGCTGCATGGACTAAGTTCTTTGCCTTATCACCAGAAAAATCTTTTTTATAAGCGACGACACGAGACCTTCGTTCACCTGATGGTAAGTGATACTCTTGCAAATAACGAGATAGAATAGAATGTTATATACAGCACCACAACGAGCTCGTCGCGTTTGAGACATAAGATATTGATTCTCGTTACTTCAGTAATTTCACTAGCTACAGCGTCCTTCAAATCAGTATACAGTAATGTTTGAACACTACTGTTTTGCGGTACCTTTGCCTCTACTCTAACGTCTCTGACGCAGTGGTTAGCCTTGTAACATGGAGGTTCCTGGTTCAGTATCGAGACGTGGACGAGTTTAGATGGTGATAGCTATTATCAAATCAGCTGTCACAAGTATTACGATGTACATGACCTCATTGTTATTCAGCAACCCCCGAAATTAGAATCAAGGGGTAGTCCGGTTGTATATTCATAAAATAAATGAGAAAAAGTACTGTTTGATTTTTTTTATTATACCCATTTAAATAAAGTATGGTTTGTAAGGAAAGTTACAAGTAAGTAAGTTAGTAGACTTTACGTAGTTAAAACGACATCGAAGAGTTCAGAATAGTTGCAGAATAAGGTTAAGTATTGAATATATTTTATGCTATATTATAAAGAAAATAAAGGTATGGTCAAATTTAAAAGTAAAGTTGATACTTATGGGAGAATTATAAATGTTATTAATATTCATATATTGCATACTAAAACAACTTTTTTTTATTTAGATAAGGTAAGTGTAAAGAATAAAGTTTTATTATTTTGTATATGTTTTGGCCGAGAACTTATGAGTATAATTATGTTGAGTGCTAATGACTATGTTTACGGAAGCCGGAGTTAAGTGCACGAGCAGGAACATAAGGAGCGTTTAGAAAATTAAGCACTGCACGGGCAGATGGATTACACTCCTCAAAACGGAAACGAATCTTGGTGAATTTGTTTGTGCGCGTGCGCGTACGCTGTTGTGCAATCGCGTAAGCGAGTGAAAGGGCAAG
Organism: Troides aeacus; assembly: GCA_033220335.2. Lineage (NCBI taxonomy): Eukaryota > Metazoa > Arthropoda > Insecta > Lepidoptera > Papilionidae > Troides > Troides aeacus. The sequence goes on from CM067288.1 coordinate 1,802,330, forward strand.
TAAACAAAAATTCGGGAAGTTTGTGAGTTGTCTGGTTTTTGTTAGGCCGGCTCGGTCGGCGCGGCGCGAGGTGCGAGCTTTGCGGTGGACGAGCGGACGAGCGGACAGGCGGACGAGCGGATGGGTGGACGAGCGGAGGAGAGAGCGGACGGAGCCGCTGCGGCGGCCGGCGCGGCCGTCAGTACCGCGCGAGAGGCCGCCCGGCTCAGTTGCGTTATGTCGCCGCGTGCGAACACTGCGCCGCGCACCCGAACACGTTCCCGATAAACGTCCGCCGCAAAGTGTTTCCGACGTGCCACCAGCGCGAATTATTGCACACCGAAACACATTGGCAACAGGAAGTAAAAAGTTTTGAGGTTATATTTTTTCGGACACCCCCCGGCTTAGAAAAAGCGGCGCGTTTCGGCGGCCGGCGTTCAGGAGTTGCATAACAATGCAACGAAGGCCGCGTGGAAAATGCGAGTGCGGTGAAAATTTTCATACGGCGCTCGGCTCAGTTCGTCCACGCGGCTGCGCGTGCGCCGGATTTGGACCGATTTCAGGGTAATGAGTCGAGCATTGCCCGCCTCTTACGAAACGCTTCGGGCCAAAGTTTTTACTCGAAAAGTTTCCCTGACGACAGTAATCTGATAATTGCCCCACAGAATCTCTCCGCGTACGCGCCGGTGCCGGTGCCGGTGCCGGTTTGCATTTATCAATGCTCCGTGCGACGTTAAAATTTGTTCAAACACTCCAAGGCTTTCGCGTTCCCATTAGATACTAATTCGAGATTAGCGAGGAGGTGAAACCATTGCGAATCTAACCGTTGCCGCTGTGTTTCGACTTTACCATTATCTATCAGTATCAGTATCAGTGATGTGCCGGTGTTAATGTATGTTTGGTGATTTCTTTCAGGTGTGTCTGTGGGAAGTACTAACGTGTGTTACTTTCCGTTTGTGTTAACGCCAGTGTTGAGAGAATTCAGTTAGAGTTACAATAACCACAGAGTGATACGATCCCATTGGAAACGTTACGAAAGTGACACTGTGTTGGTGAACTGTGCGCGGTTTTGAGGCAACAAAAAAAAAAAAGTATATTTACATATATATCTGTATATGTATATTGTGTGATCGGCGTTTCGAAAGTGCATCGACTTCAGAGCGAACGTAAGTTTTGGCCCATTAATGTATTTGTTATCTATGTAATTATGCGCGGCTAGGTAGTTGAACGATAAACTACTGTACCACTGTTATGAATATTATGACAGTGTTTTTCTCACAATATGCCTCAGTGTTTGAGAAAACGTTTGTTGGAAGATGTTATTGGGATTTTGAATGAGTTAACTCTCCTAGAACCTAAACTCTCTATTAAGACACTTAAACACAGTTTAAAATTGAACAGGTAAATCATATTATACAGCACAAGTTTTTAATTGTAGCAAATCTTGTCGATCTTGGGATCGAACCCAGTGACACATTTCATTAGACACACAAAGTCAAACAAGTTTATTAAATTTATGAGTAAGATAAAGAAAAAAGCGTTTGATGATTTGTTACATTTACTTTGCTACTTATAATAGTAATAAAGTAACAAGTTTACTATTTTTTTTATTTGTTAAACAATGTAGTAATTCCACTAAACTTCTCCCACACCAAGTAACTTATCCATTGGTGTTCGGAGATGATTCGAACCTCACACCTTAGAGTCGAAATAGAGAATATAGAAGAGTTTAAATCTGTAAATTGTTTCATTTAACATAACTTAGTAATAATTTGAGATGAAACTTTTTAAAAAAAAAAAATACTTTTATTCCTTAAGTTACTTAAGCTTATATTCGTATGTTGCCATTTTCGTTATTTCATCTCTAGAGCTTAGTAAATCGAAACTTTTCTCACAGATATTACTAAAAAAAAAATATTTACTACTATTTTTTTTCTTACTATTTAATAGTAAACTATATGCAATATTAGAAATATGACGTATTAAAATTTTAAAGAGATAACTTGTTGAGGTGTCTTCCTATTCAAGTACGACGTAACAAAAGTAGAGCGAATAGATTAGTGGGCTTTACCATTTATTGTCCACTGTTGGGAACGGGGACCTTGTCCCATAACGATACTCAAGGCCATTCATTTTATACGATGTTTAAGTGCAGATAGGCGGATATTGGATATCTGTGATATCTGTAGTTCTTTAAAGATGTCCATATCGTCACGATATTTTCCTCCATTCGAAGCTTAGGATAAAACCATTACTTAACATCAAGTAAAATGGTAGTTAAGTTAAATATTAAAAATTCCGATAAAAACAGAGCTAACTTAACAAGATTTCTTTACATCGTTAGCTAATGTAAAGCGGTAGGATATCTTTATAACTTTCCGTGAAATGTGGTCAATAAAATGTTGCCATAATAGATGCGGTGTCGAAACACCGGGAAAATTCACGGCAGCATCTTTATCTGTGCTTAATAGATAATATTAATATATAATAGGTTCGGCGATTGTATAGCTCAGTGGTTAGAGTACTGTACTACTAAACAATGTGTTCAGGGTTCGATCGCAAAAGTTTAACTATTACATAATATATTAAATTCAGTGTTGCAACATCGTTCCATGTATATATATGAAGTCTAAGTTCAGTTGAAGACATCTATCGCCCGATGAAGATCATCATCGTCATTATCAGCCGACATACGTCCACTGCTGGGCATAGGCTTCCCTCAAAGATCTCCGTATTGAAAGAATCTAATATATAATGATCATAATGATGGAGAATGAGGCTTGCAGGACGTTCACCTGATGGAAGATGACACCCGCGTCTATAAAAATGTCACCACATCCCGCTCATTAATTTTATTACCTCCACCGCCCTTCAAACCGGAACACACTACTGTTTGTTGGCAATAATAAGAGCTGCGATGGTACCTCTACAGTCTCCGGCAACAGAGACTTACCACCAATTAGTTTAATATGCTATATTTTCACAGCTTTTCTTTAGTATATTTAGTTATGTATATCTATAGATGAATATCAAGTTTTAGTGATGGTGAGGGGAGTACAATATGTACCCTTTGTACAGGGTGTGATAGATGTTTTAATTAAAAAAAAAGGGTTGTTATCGCGAAACCCGCTTCACTACACGGAGCCGTGCAGAGTGAACTCCGACGTTAGACGGACGGCGCCGCGCGACACGGTTAACTGTATAGTTAATATTATACTTTTTATATCGGAGTTTACCGTCTCTAACCGGTTTAAAACTTTCGCTTAATGCCCGTTTATGATTTATATATAATATTATAAATAAATGTGCGTCCGTTCAAAGCTTGCCACTAATACGACGACCACGACCACTCCGCCAAGAGTGTGACCGCGGACGAAAAGATTATTGCATGAATTGAGCGAAATATTCATCATTCATAGTTACAATCGAAAGTTTGATTTTGAGGAAAAATTTTGTAGTCGTTTATAAAGTATCTGTTATAAAGCGTCTCTTATAAAGTGTCTCTTATACTCTCTTGTTAAGTATCTGTTATAAAGCGTCTCTTATAAAGTGTCTCTTATACTCTCTTGTTAAGTATCTGTTATAAAGCGTCTCTTATAGTCTCTTATAAAGAGTCTTTTATACTCTCTTGTTAAGTATCTGTTATAAAGCGTCTCTTATAGTCTCTTATAAATTGTCTCTTATACTCTCTTGTTAAGTATCTGTTATAAAGCGTCTCTTATAGACTCTTATAAAGAGTCTTTTATACTCTCTTGTTAAGTATCTGTTATAAAGCGTCTCTTATAGTCTCTTATAAAGAGTCTTTTATACTCTCTTGTTAAGTATCTGTTATAAAGCGTCTCTTATAGTCTCTTATAAAGTGTCTCTTATACTCTCTTGTTAAGTATCTGTCATAAAGCGTCTCTTATAGTCTCTTATAAAGAGTCTTTTATACTCTCTTGTTGAGTATCTGTTATAAAGCGTCTCTTATAGTCTCTTATAAAGAGTCTTTTATACTCTCTTGTTAAGTATCTGTTATAAAGCGTCTCTTATAGTCTCTTATAAAGTGTCTCTTATACTCTCTTGTTAAGTATCTGTTATAAAGCGTCTCTTATAGTCTCTTATAAAGTGTCTCTTATACTCTCTTGTTAAGTATCTGTTATAAAGCGTCTCTTATAGTATCTTATAAAGTGTCTTTTATACTCTCTTGTTAAGTATCTGTTATAAAGCGTCTCTTATAGTCTCTTATAAAGTGTCTCTTATACTCTCTTGTTAAGTATCTGTCATAAAGCGTCTCTTATAGTCTCTTATAAAGAGTCTTTTATACTCTCTTGTTGAGTATCTGTTATAAAGCGTCTCTTATAGTCTCTTATAAAGAGTCTTTTATACTCTCTTGTTAAGTATCTGTTATAAAGCGTCTCTTATAGTCTCTTATAAAGTGTCTCTTATACTCTCTTGTTAAGTATCTGTTATAAAGCGTCTCTTATAGTCTCTTATAAAGTGTCTCTTATACTCTCTTGTTAAGTATCTGTTATAAAGCGTCTCTTATAATCTCTTATAAAGTGTCTTTTATACTCTCTTGTTAAGTATCTGTTATAAAGCGTCTCTTATAGTCTCTTATAAAGTGTCTCTTATACTCTCTTGTTAAGTATCTGTTATAAAGCGTCTCTTATAGTCTCTTATAAAGTGTCTCTTATACTCTCTTGTTAAGTATCTGTTATAAAGCGTCTCTTATAGTCTCTTGTTAAGTATCTGTTATAAAGCGTCTCTTATAGTCTCTTGTTAAGTATCTGTTATAAAGCGTCTCTTATAGTCTCTTGTAAAGTGTCTCTTATACTCTCTTGTTAAGTATCTTTTATAAAGCGCCTCTTACGAAAGTTCTCTTATAAAAGCTGTTCAAGTCCATTGGCTTACAGCGATATTTTTTGCATAGCCGGCGGTAGTTAATGAAAGGTTGGGAGCCTATGCACTAGAAGGATATAGACTAGTGCATGGTAAGTAAGAGTTTAAGGAAGTTAAGATATTCGCCGAAAGGAAGTGTTTTTTTTATAACAGGTCATTGAACTCTATCATCTATGAGCCATGACAAACAATCATCAGCGAAGACATTTCCCGGATTTAGAAAGCGTTGAATACAATTTCGGTGTATCACGACGGTTTTGTTTGATTTCTTACGATCTGTTGTATTAATTTAAGAGCAAGTAGAATAGAATAGAATAGAATAGAAATAATTTGTATCAAAAAAATCACTTCGTAATGTAGTAATCTATAGAATTTATATATCATCTTAATTAATACGTACGTAAAAATAACTGTAACAGTACTTAATGTACGGATACCGGCAATATTTATAAGTTCAATATTTGTCTTCAAAGCAACAAAATGGTATTGTTATAAGTACTGGTGGTAGGTCTCCGTTGCCGGAGACAGTGTAGGTAGGTTTCACCATCAGCCCTGTAGTCTTGAGCTGGTAAGAAGACTAAAGAAGCTTTGCCTTTCGTAGAAGGCGACTAAAGCGGTCTAGGGGTTTCGAAAGCCTTGAAGATAGGGTCCTTATCCTCAATTAACGAAGCTGCGTGGGACAGCGTATAGCTCAGCGGTGGTGCCTAGGAGGGTTAGGTAGGGACTTCACCCTCCTAGGCACCTGCACTGAGGAGGGCCTCAGAGACGTGTCACGGAAAGTGTCGAGGGTCACTGGTGCGTTCTATAAGAGGTTCCGGAGCCTCTCCGAATGCACTGATGCAGACCACCGAGGGGATTTTAGTGAGTAAGAATCTCATATAACCCTGACTTCGCTCCAGAAGCATGGTATCTTTCGATTTCCCTCCGAAATAAAAAAAAAGGTAGGTATTACCGCAGGGCCTGTTTCTGCAGGCAAACAAATCTGTGCAAACATTGTTGTGTTCCGGTTTGATGGGCGCAGAATTATTGGGGTAACGAGACTACATCTTACGTTTCAAGCGATGAGCGCAAAGTGGTGCAGTGCATACCATCTTAACTAACGCCACATTGTTATGGGCGGGCGTATCACTTACCTTCAGGTGAACGTCCCGCTTGTGTCGTCGCATAATACCATACCATTATGGCTCCGGCTCCTACCAACCCGTATAAGGCCAGTGTGGTGGGAAATGACCCAAATACCTCCTTATGAATTCCCACCCTATCTATGTGAGAATGTTTGGTGGAGGCCTATGTCTATCGGCTGATGATGATGATGTCTAGCCTCTCCACTATGGTGGTAATGAGAACGAATTTCGACGTTAAATATAAAGACGTTTCACACATACGTCGTACTATATCCGAAATTTCGAAACCTCTGGTGTGACCAAGGTATTTGGGTATTGTGTGAAAGTGCATATTTAACATTCGTGACCGTTTAATTCGTACATCGTTTACATCGATAGTCTTCTCCAATTGTATATTCTCTGCGACCGTTATGTGGCAGTGTGGCTCAATTCTGGCGCTAGGACTGAGTCTGAACGAATTAGTCTAGAATCCGTTAGGATGCTATTAAGGAATCTATGACGCCCGTAGTTCTAACGTTACGTTATTAATCATTCAGCTTCATGACTGTAGTCACGTAGGCGCACGTGAAAACAAACGTTATACGTGAACGATGACTTCAATATCTTCATTCAATATTAGATATGCATGCCTTTTGCAATTATATAATACATACATTATATAATACAAAGCGTTTTACAATTATTTCGTACTCATTTTAATATCCAACAACAAATAAACGGCAGTATTCACAGACTTCATAGTTAACCTTAAAAACAATGTTTGTTATATCTCTTACTATCTATCGTCTATATAGACTGTTCACTGCAGCACTTGATAAGAGTAAGATAAATAACTAATAGGTGCAAGCAGAGATTCCTGTTCTATGATTTAAAGGTTAACTGGGAAATTACTGTAGTAACAGAAAGTGTTATATATCTCAAAAAGAGAGCGGTAATGTGTGATCATTCTATAACTAGCCACTAAGGGCGCCTAGCTTGTCTCATTACTTTGTTGTGAAGATCAACAATAATTCTCGACAAGTAGCAAGTAGAAGAACTAAAAAGAGAGGTTCTGGAAGTCCTTCGACTGCTTGGTAGACTATGATCAATAAAGATCTAAATAATAGTAAATAGACAGAAGCTATGACACAAATTAGAGATAGATTTAGAAGAATGACTAGGAGAGCTAATCGCAAGTAAAGGTCTAGCAAGAAGAAGAAGTAGGAAGTAGATATTTAACAGTTTTTTTTTAATTATAGCCAACAAATTTCATGAGCTATCTTACAAATAAAAAACGTGTTAACATCAGTTCAGCTGTTAAAGGCTTCGACGCTGCTTACACATACATGGGCAATCCTATTTTCTACTTTGATCCTATCTAATGATTGTATAATCACTTTAATCATCGTATGTAGTATTTTTTATGTAAGAATAATAAAAAAAAAAACTCAATACTTTTCAGGGTATCGTTTATCAAATCCCAATGTGAACGTAATACACTCTTTTGAGTGGGTGGATAAAAAGGCACACGTCTCTATTTGGTATCGCTGAGCTCATTGTTGCGATGTACCGCCGCAGCTCAGGGTCCCGCTTTCATTGCGATCTCCTCTCAATTATGGGTATTGTGATGCTGCATGAATGGCTGGCACGCGCGCTTCCTCCAGCTCCCTTTGTGCTCCTTTCCTCGGCCTCATTATACGGCGGGCAGCTTCCGGATGACCTTTAATGACGCGCGGATAACTCCCGTCGTAAGCAATGATAGCTTCATCAATTTCAACATCTTATTCATCACGGCGACGACCACGATATAGTGCAGTGTAAATATTCTACCGTTACCACGCGTATCATTTACCATCATATCAAAATAATATGATATTTCTATGACTTTTTTATTTATATAAAGCTATTAGACAAGCGAACCGTTCACCTGATGGTGAGTGGTACGCCTATTCATAACAACGTAGCGCTAGTTAGGATGATATACACAACAGATTGTACTCGTTGCTTTGAGACATAAGATGTTAAGTCTCGTTACCTCATTCATAGCTCTCTTAAAATAGGCACACTTTACTATTTGTCGGCTGCATTAGGAGGTGCGGTGGTACCTGCCTGACGGCACAAAGACCTACCAGCAGTAAAGTCAGTGTACCTGCATATGCAATATGCGTACGAGTTGTTACCGTCACAGCAGTCACGTAATCGAGAGTGATTCTCCTCTCGTTACAACGCGCAGTCTGTCCGCGCGGCGACCTCCGCTGAAAATAATTTTCACACGTTACAGGAAGCCGCGGCGAAATGTTTTCGCAGTGTTACAGAGCGGTACAGTTGCGCGCATAAACATATACATGTTGCGTAATATTAATTAAATACTTTTGCCGAAGTAAGGGGTCGAGCCGGGTGTAAGTGGTCCCGCACAGTAACTCACAGATCAGACCGTGGTGATAGAGATGTGGAGATCTTTCGGGGAGGCCTATGTTAAGCAGTGGACGTTTATCGGCTGATGATGGTGATGACTTTTGCTGAAGAGTATTCGATCGCGACTATGCTTTGGGTTATCTACCAACATGACAACGTTCACGAATTTAATACTGTCAAAGATATTTTTTTTTATGTACAACCAAAACGGTTATATTTCACCTGGTCTTAAGTGACAATGTGGCTGTTCACGGTGAAGAGTAATCTGGTGCTGTATGAATGATGGTAAGTTTTATTTGGGAGCTGTAAGAGGTTCCAAATAACAACTCACGAGGTCCAAGCTAACCTCCCCTGCTCGTGGTGCATCCTGCTAATTAACAAACGAGGCTCTGGTTCCCACCAACCTTCATTACATCAGCGTGGTGGGAAATGGCCCAAATACAAACTTCGGCATCTAGGCCTCGGCGGTACTTGACGCTAACGGAAGGTGGTGGTAATCGATGTGGAGAACTTTTTCTTCTTAAAGTGTCTCTCTAACTGGTGAAGGTTGGCGATTAGCGTGGTACAGTCCTTTCTGATTCTCGTTCGGCGGAACAATTCGAACGCCCTTGATATGCCAGTCCATTCGCTGATATTCCTCAACCGTGACTTTTTCCTTATCCCCACCTTTACAGATGAGATCTTCAGAGGAGACCCATTAGTTCATTGAAAGTTTTATTACACTTGTCTATTATTAATAATCGTTATATTGTAAATTTGTAGTCATAAAAATATGTGCTCCAGTAACCGACTGACCTATGTAGTGATCAGACCAGCACATGGATTTGAGGTTACTTGTTAGTCCATTGAAGATAAAAACATTATCTCTTAAAGGTTATTACAATAAAGATATATTTGAATCTATCGGATAATCAAAAACGATATGAGGTGCCGACTGTTCAAGGTCACTTGACCAACCTGACCTTCTAATGGCCTGTTTCGCTTTACGCAAACTCCGATCCGGTGAACGGTTCAGTCATTGCGTGCTGTTATCTGTGCACTGGGTGTTTGTTAAAACTCGTAAACTGTCGGTTTAACCACGCGTTGTAATGGTTATTCGCGTGAATGCTTCTCCACGCATGATACGACAGGCACACATAGCCGACAGGTAGGTACACGTACACGACAGCGCGCACGCACACTCACGTGAACTAGGTAACGCTCAAATACGAACGCGTCACGTGGTTCGCGAAGTTGTAACTAAATCGTATGACGAACGTTTTCGCTTTTCAATTAATAATTATCTTATAAGGGGTGGGGTTAAAAAAGACGTACAACGGTTCGGCAGAAAACAGACACTGGAACGGGCTATCTCAGAATATCGTTAGCGTGACTGCGGTTGTGTTCTGAACGGATATCCCGTGATGTATCCAAACGCCGAAGGTGACCACCGAGGGGGTTTTAGTGGGTAAAAATCTCCACATAACTCTGACTACCCCCCAGTAGACAGAGTATGTTATAAAAGATCCCCCCCCCCCTCTTAACAAAAAAAAGGGGTATAAGGGGTTCCGTCTAATATTTAACTGAGCCCAAGTCAAATTGACCTGCACGCATCACCCTGCTGAACAAATTCTGACTACTCACCATTCCGCACTGGACCAGCGTGATCAGGCTAAGGCTTCTCTTCAATGTGGATTCTTGAGGGAAACCTATGTCCAGCAGTTGACCTTATTCGGTCGATAAGATCTTATAAATAAACAGCTCTAAATATTCCCACTGTTGGGACTTGGGTTTTCTCCCGCAATAATCAAAGCAATTGTTGGATATTAAATAACCATGATTGATGCGAGTAACGCAGGACCGATCGATGTGGGGATCTTTGGGGGAGGCTTATGTCCAGCAGTGGACGTCTATCAGCTGATGATGATTTACTTTGACTCCTACCACGCTGACCCAATGTGGGTTATTGAGAACCAGAGCTGCGTTTGGTGATTAGCCGGATCTAGCACGAGCAGGTGAGGTTGGCTTGGACTCTGAGAGTTGTGCGTGACATCAATATCAGGACATATGAGTCTCCTTAATATTCTCTGCGAGTACGCTTTGCTACCGGGTTCATTATCACTTATTATAGTGTGTTAAGTCGATGTAATTAAATCTTTTAAAAAACTGAACAGGCATTAGACATTTTAACTACTTCCGACGTGTTTTCGTTACAGATAAAACGCCCGGGACGCGGTGATAAGCGACTTTATATCGTGCTGATAACGCACAATTGTGTGTATTTCACTCTTATCATAACAAATCAGTGTTTGTATGATATAACTTCTTCACCCAGGGTTTGATTTGTCGGAAATTATCAAATTTAGAAGATTTTTAAGCTGTATTAATTTGACTCGTATTAATAACCTTGGCTGTATTATTGTTTTAAATTAAAGATTGTTTATTTATTGATTAATCTGTTTATCTTAAAACATATACAAAATATACCGCGTGAAGGTAGACGTAGTAATGGCAGGCTCCCTACCAGGCGGTCCGACGATCTGGTGAAGGTTGCGGGAAGCAGCTGGATGCGGGCAGGGCAGGATCGATTGATGTAGAAGTCTTTGGGCAGGCCTATGTCCAGCAGTGGACGTCTATCGGTTGATAAATATGATGATGATATACAAAATATAAAATTTTAGGTATTTAAATCAACTATACTAGCTGTTTCCCGGCTGCTTTGCTGGTTGTAATATGAAATTAGACTTGAAATTTGTCTGAAATATTCCTTGAGAGCAACCGCAAACGACTTTCTATAGCAACTGTTACTATAGCAACGGCATAAAGAAAAGGGAGTTAAAATGTTTTTAAAAATTTATTAGAAATAATATGAAGAAGGTCCTATGAAATAAAAAAAAAACCTATATCTGTCTACAAATCAATGCGCATCGAATACTTATGGTCTCGTGTCGATACGTTCACTAGTTTTCACGTGATTGGCTAACAAAGAAAACCATTTTCATTGTATATGTATATATATGTGTCGACTACTGTATTATCTCATCTTTCTCTTTTGTACTAATTTTTTTTTTACATATTTTTTTTCTTTCCTTTTTTATTTAAGCTCGCGGATACCAGATCCCCTAGCTCTGTGTCCGATGAAGCTGCAATGGTTGTCAATAAAACCAGCGGCGGAAATTTCAGCAAAATAAAAAAATAAAATCGATTCCCGTGGTTGACATCCCCGGTGACAATTTCCGGTGGAGCTGTGTTGCCATACATGAAATTTATTAATTCATCTACAGTCGCTACCAAAAATGGCGCTACTCGAGATTAGAGATTCTTTCAAAACGTCTTATCGCTATAATAACAAATTATAGTTTATATTTATGTTATATCACTGTAAAGCAAAAATATTATTGATAATCTACTAGCCATAGATTACACTAAAGACCAATATGTATTAATAATTAAAACAAATCAACGTACCGTAATTGGTGCGTATTAGTTTATTAGCATACTGTCGTCGTATATTTGTAAAATCACCTGGTGTAGGTGGTCATAGACAAAAAAAATCTTTTAATATTTTAATATTTATACACACAATCCGGTTTCGTACGCAGTAAATAGTTGAATGTGATATTTATTAAGACCTTGGCAAAGATTTGAATAGGAATTATGAGCCATTGATCCTTACGTGTGATTCTACAATTTAGCCCCGTTTTAGAAACGTTTGTACAGTGTTGGTTACATTATCAACCCACAGACACACCATCGACAATCACTATGATATTAAAAATTAAAAAAAAAAATTATAACAATAATATACATGTTTATTGATTGTAAAAAAGATTCATAATGGATGGAGATAAAAGCATGACATTGTAACTCTAAGAAAGGTCATGACCATACTTTACTACACATGAACATTAAAAAAAAAATTAAGAAATCATCATGTATATATCTGGTGTTTTAGTAATTATACTAAACTCGAAAAAAAATGTAATAGATTATTTTTAAACGATTATCCAGTTTAAAATTTCCGTTACGATCTATACAAGCAACGGGTACAGACGCAAGTTCCTCATTCGATAGTTTCTTTCATCATTGTCAGAGATGATGATTTTAAGATAAGGAAGTCTAAAAGTCATTGTAATATTTTATACTGTTATCTACTGTGGCATGTGATCACTACTTTTTGCGTGTTGCGTTGCCACTAGAGCTTTATAATTATTCCTAGATACATTTTTAAACTGTGATAACTTTAAAACAAAATTGCGTGGTCAACATATACTAATATAGGTAGTGCACTTAATACCTATGCGATACTAGATCGCATTATTACCAGAATAGTAATAATGCGATCTAGTAACAAGCGAACATACAAAAATCAATAACATGTAAAATCAATTAACCATAATTTAGTCAGTGGAGGGCGGAGGAAAAAGGGGGTGTACTTAAAACAACTTTTACTCATTTGAATCAGTCGCCGACCTTATGAGGCTGTGGTATCTAATAGGTGGCCCAAGCTACAAATTCTCTCGCGTTCTTTATTTCCGGTTCGTAACTTAACACCTGTTGTGTAATTTAAGTTAAACATGACAGCGGCTAATTATTTAACTAAGTTACAGTTTTAATGACTCACATTTTTTTTTAGATTTGTATACATTACCAGAGACCTATGTTCACTGGCGGTAGGTCTCTATTGCCGGAGTCTATTCCATCGTAGCTCTTATTTCCGCTGTCAAACAGTATTGTGCAAATATTATTATGTTCCGGTTTGAAAAGCATTGTACCTAGTGTTATTATTGGGTTAATGAGATTTAACGTTTTATATCACAACCAATGAGCGCAATATGGTGCAGTGTATATCATCCTGACTAGAGCTACATTATGAGCAGGCGAATGACTTACCATCATATGAACGTCTTGTATATAGTATTTGTGTGGATTGTTGCTATGTCTGGGCAGGATTTTAGTATACAACGTAGCTACCAGACGAGTGGAACGTTCACCTGATGGAAAGTAATCCTATAACTCTAATTAGGATGACATATACTACGTCTCATTGTGATCGTTGTCATGATACATGCGGCGTTACATTAGAACAACTCGCTTGAAAGTAACTATTAACAAATAGAATACTATCGATACATCTCCGTTCAGATTCAAATGAATGTTAAGTAGTGCTTAAGCTGCACTTGGAGCGTGGGAGAGTCAGCAGATAAGGTACAGCATGCAAAACAAGTTGAATTAGCTCAATGCTTAGTTTCCGTAAGATTAAGCAACTGTTTATAGTGTTTATTACGGGCAGTATGAGTTACTATCAGGTAAATATCCAGCTTGTTTCGTAGCATAATAATAAAAGTTCTTTGAATGAAAAATCGTTGAAATCTAGACATTGACATGAATAGATACGTTTAAATTATATTCAGTTGAAATTACTTAACATATACATATGTATGTGTATGTTAATTTGTATTGAATATACATGAAATGTATAATATATTATATATCGCTATATACTATTGACGTTCGAAGGTAATCTATGAGATTACTACTTATTTAACATACTGTCCCATTCCGCTGACAAATAATTGTCGGTTATAAATCGATGTTAGATAAAATCATTATTTTAACCCGAATCACAAGTAAATTAACTGTTAATTTCGTATTAAACAAACGTTGACCGAGAGCTTGACGGGTGTGCGGAGTTTTATAGGGTTTCGAATAGCGGAATACCCGCGTGTGTAACTCGACAACGGAACGGGTTAAGTTTTCCGCCGGAAAGTTACCCGCGTGATCTCCAAGTTATCAGAAGGGCCCGTTACAGTTGTGTAAACGCGATAAGCGGTATAATTCGACGATTAGATGAATATTTTCGAGGCACGTGTTCCGATCGAAAGTGGAACACTTGCATACCATCACGCTGCAGTGTAAACCAGTTTTAGACGATACGTTCAAGTCGAACGTTAAGTTATAATGATGATGAAATTCATCATTTTACTATATAAATCACCTTCATCATATTTGATTTTCACATAACCTCTAAAGTCGAATATCCAGTTCTCCGACTACACAGGTCTATATCTATATAGGATATCCGGTTTGAATTTTTTCTTTAATGAGGTTAATGCTATTAGCCTTATCGACGATATTTGCAGCTTCGTCAATCTTAAGTCCATCGGAGCCGAAATCCACGAACTATAAACCAAAGAGTATACAATAGAAGTAAAGAAGTAGAAAGTAATAACCGTAGAGTTGAAGACGGAAATAAACAATTAGTTTAATAGATAGATAAGAAGATGAATGGATATCCGGTGTGAATAATGAAGGTACGGATATACAACACATTTTATCATCTTTAGCTTTTACATATGTTGAATATATAATCATATATGTTTGTTTATATACTGTATAATCTAATGTTTTGCAAATGGTAATAAATATTACATATTCATATATGTAGAGGTTTAAACTATTTTGTTTGTATGAGGATTTGAGTTAAGCGAAAATATGTCAATCTAACAATGTACAGGATTCTTTGTCAACTAAATATGATACCTTATATCGATTGTTATAATTACGTTATATAGATATAGGACCTCCTGGTGGTAAGTGATACCTAAGTTCATAACAAGGTTATGTTGAATAAGATGTTAACACAAGCAAATTCTGTTCGTTGTTCAAAAGTATAACTTGTCCATTATATAACAAAGGATATAAATTTTATTGTTATCAAGGTTTGTTATATTGAAGTAGTAATAGATGTTAGTAAAGTATGAACCTTATATGAACAAGCCACGTGTCTTAAAGAGGCGCCAGTTTGATCTTCATCGAGCTTGAGCTTCCGGTAAAGGCCATCGCAAGGAAACCGACTGTCTCATATTCACGAAAACACTTGTTTTTAGAATTTTCGTGAATGTGAGACATTCACCGATCCCATTTGGCCGTCGCGTTTGGATTAATGACCTTAACACAGTTCTTGTCAGCCTCGTGTCTCATTAGTGGGAACATTAAGACAGTTGTTAATTTGTTTTTAATTTGAGCTCGTGTAGTTTTGCATGACTGCAACGGATTTAACTTAAAGTAAACAGTCTAAAATTTCCGAAAAACTCTCAAGTTACTATTAAACACTACAAAGCAAGAATGACAAGACATTTCTTAGTTAAGGCGCTAAACATTTTGTATGAGACGCGAAACCTCCGCACAGATGAGTTGTTACACCACTCCAACGAACTGTTTCCGAAGAATCCAAATAACTGCTAATGCGAACGATTACTGCGTGTACAGTTATAACACTTAAAGAATTATGGAGAAAGTTTTTCTAAGTACTATGAAAGGTTTCACGTAGCCGGCCTTATTGCTTGTTCTTGAAGTCGTCATTGATATAAATACAGATCATAATATAAAGGTAAAAGTTTCAATACGTAATTAAGAAGTTAATGAGCAAGTTATTCTACTTTTACAAAAAAAAAAAAATAGCTAAGGGTGTTAATAATTTGAATTCAAATTACTTTTGGATCCAATTTAAATTATCCTTACACAATAATGGCAATAGAAATCGTAAAAACTTTCCAAACAAATTTAAAGGAGGAAAAGTAATATAGATGTGTTGTTCCTTAAATGATATTCTTATGAAATTTTATAGGACTAAGTTTAAGGATTCTGTCAAAAATAAGGATAATCTAGATTAGTTTGGTCATAAATAAGGAAGAACAAAATATGGAGGATTAATTTGAAAACTTCTTTGTCATCTATTCAGAAAAAAGTTTAATGAATTATGATTTTAGAGAACACTTATGAATGCTGACTTCCTACTTGATCTTACAACTACTCTGTAGTAAATAATGTTAACAGTTTTCTAGATATTGAATAAAGTAACATGCTACTATCGGTCACCCATCCAGTGTTTATTTCGTCTATTTATAACGAACAGCTGGTCGTTGATGCCATTAATGGTTTTATGTGCAAGACATTTTGATAACAAAATGGGATGTTTAGAAATTGATTTCCAAACAATTTAAACATTTTCTTTATATTTCTCATTTAAATGCACGTAGGCTATGATAAATATGATTGACACAGAAAATTTGTGTAGTATACATATATTAACATTAATTAATTGCTTTTGTATGATGACGTTAATGAAGAAATATTAGAAACAGGTTTTATTATAATGACCATATCGCAAGTAGTATAACTTTCTAATTTATTCGTTTAATAATATCTTAAATAATGATTGTAGCATGTTACAATTGTTACCATATACGCTGAAGACCGTCGCCATGGGAGTAATGGCTAACATACATGATGTCACACCCGTAGCGGCCATAGACGCACATGGGAGTGATCGCAGCCGAAATTGGTAGATATCTCACAGATATAAATAATTACTCGCTTAATTGTGTCATCGTCATCATCATTTATTATATGACGGAAACGAAACAGTATGATGTCACACTTGCCAGGAAAATTAAATAGCTCTGGCACATTCTGCATGCAATAACAAATCAACGTATACGCGCAGAAACAATTATTAGCACAGTTAGTAAAAGGTCAAATAGTCTAGATAAGGACTTGCTGCGGTGGACTTTGTAAGACTAGGTTAAGCTTGGCCGTGTTTCGTTCAGAAACCCTAGATCTGTAAATATTTGAAGATCCTTCGCTCTTATGTTAGATCTATGTTGCAGCAGATCGTGTAGATATAATAGATACACTGCGGCTCCTATTTCTGCCGTTAAACAGTGGTGTGCAAACATTACTGTTTTCCGGTTTGAAGGAAGTTGTAGCTAGTGAAATTACTGGGGTAACGAGAAGTCCGAATTTTACAGCTTAAGGCGACGGGCATAATATGCTGTTGTGTGAATAATTTTGTCATCATCTATTCCAAGTATCATATTGTTATGTGCAAGCGTATTGCTCATCACTAAGTCCAGTTATTGTTTTTCTTGTTGTTTTTCGAATAAAAAAATCCCAGCCTTAATGTATTATGGCTTGATGTTATAGTGTCTATCCTTACCATCAGATTGTGGACGTCTATAAAATAGCTAAAGTGTAGGTAATGTTAATTCCTCGAATGACTAGCGTGATTCATCATATTTGTATAGTTTGGGCATTTGTAATTCCGGCGGCTTGGCTTGATCTTGTGTTCAGCGGTTTTGGTTTAGACGCACTTTAAGTTTCCGCGTCTTCTGTTTGTTATTATAGTCCGTGTGTGTTTAAATTTAATTTTATATTGGCATCTTTGAAGTTTCGTTTGAGATGTGCTCGTGCTTGGGTTTACTGCGATGGCAATAAGCATGCACTGAGGCCGAATAGTTTATGTCTATTTAATATATGGAATATTTTCAAAATTTATGTTATTTACAGCTCACTTTAGACATTCCCTCTTTATCAGCAGATTTTAAGGATGATATCGTATTGGCTAGAAGTTTACATCATAATATATAAAGGAAAACTATGTTTTGGTTGATATTTTGTCAATGACAAATGTCACACAGGAATTTATAGTAGGATTTTGACTGCAGTCAATTTAATTTCTTGAAACGAAAGTGTAAGGTTAAAGGTGGTTTTAAATGTGTTCGGTTATTATCTACATTTATGTGAATTGCCCTGCGTTTGTGCCACCACGTCTCTTGATGGGGACGGTACCAATTTGCTAATTTATGGAGAGCGGCATGCCGTTGAACCCATGCAGATTGGTGCGCGCCCGGTAGCGCGCGTTCCGGTTTTGTTTTCGCGTTATTTCGGACAGGTTGCCCTCTAAAGTGTAACTTAACATTGGACTGTGCCGTTGACATTTATTTTTTGATTGCGTAAGTCGATTTAAAGGCGAGACCCACGTTGAAATTTCACCCATTAGCCTTAACGAAGGCTTTGTGTAAATTAAATTCGTACGCCGAAACGTCTGCGGTATTCCCGAGACACTTCGGAAAGTACAAAAGAGTACAGGAAGTTTAATTGTTATAGCCGACTTTATAAAGTAATTTATACTATTACAATAATTGTGTTTTTGCTTAGGAGAATAGATTAGAAGTGTCTTAAGGATTCTAATAAAATTTATCCAAGATTGACCTGGATAAAGTTACTATGCTTGAAGTATACAGTGTTAGAGAATAGGAAGTGGGACGGCAAGTATCAATCGATTTACTCTTAACCTATTTAGCATTTGTAAGCGTTAGTCCCTTCGAGAAAGACCTAAGTCTGTTACTAGTCCGGGAAAGACTTCGAACAGTAACCTGAACATTTTAAATTTGTACTATTGTAAAAGATCGTGCTAAGTTTTAAAATGTTTAAATCAAATGTATAGAAGTGAATAGTATTCTCGTTTTCTCGTTTTCATACCTTTTTTGCGCTGTCGGCTATTGCAAAACTATCACCGGATGTTAATTATAGTGAGAGCTATTTAGTTTTATTGCACATGAGTTACGCAAGGAGCGATTAGATTGAGACAAGGCGGCCGATCAGCTCGGGATTAGATGATGACGTCGGCCCTGTAGTGGGGTATTTTTAACGCGTTGTAAATAGTACACACGCACCCGTCCGGTAACCGTCCGCCGTTTCAATCTGTCCATTGTAGACAGAAACAGTGTTTTTTTAGACATTTTAAGGTACCTAACAGATGTAGTTTAAAGTATAATTCATTCTTTAAAGGCATCGTTGTATAAAAGTAATAATATACTGTAATTTACTTAAAGTGCAGCAATCAGACGTTCACACTGTGGTAAATATCACGGTGATTACATGGAAGAGATGATATTATGAAGAGTTCATCGTGTTAATTTGTTATTAGATAATATATTTTATATTACCTTGTCGTACCTTTCAATTTAGGATAGTCTATGAATTTTTGAGTTCCTTAAGTTTATTTACAGAGCATCAAAACTTAAGGTAATGTTGAGGTATCATCTCACATTATTGATAAAAGTAGTTTAATATGGTTCACGTTGGTCGAAATACAACAGCTTCCGGTAAAAAATTACCATGTTTAAGTCAGCTATGATTCCTTTGACGTTATAATCTTTGTCACAGTATACCCCAATCTTTATCGTGTTATGAAGGACGATTTGTGCTGATAGCTTATCAATTTTGGGCGCACGAAATGAGGAGGTAAGGCCGATACAGTAAACTCTTTGAACTGTTTATCAATTCTTAACGAGTGGTAGTGATTATTCAATTAAAAACATAAAGCATTATAATAGTACTAATACCAATAGATTAGAGGAAGAAATAGAAACGAAGTTAAGATTGAGATATATCAGCTTGTGTTTTTTTTTTAATAAACACTATTTATATAGTAGTAATCTTTATAGATTACTGGATTATTTGTTAAATCTACAAACGTTTACTAGACTAGATTTTCAGATGGTGTTAAGTGACAACGAAGCTGTTAATAAAGCTAAGTTGTAAGATACGTCGTCTCTTATATATCGGCAGCGGGTACACAACAATGCTTTTACAGTGGTAGATTTATGATATGAAAGTGGTAGCAAATCGGGCAAAAACCCTAGCATCAACCGACTGGCACTAGACTCGTACTAAAGACCTTTATGTTGGCAAAAACCCTAGCATCAACCGACTGGCACTAGACTCGTACTAAAGACCTTTATGTTACAAGACAAGCGGTTAAATCAAAAGTCTATTCAAATTTGATCTGCACATTTTGTTTTAATTTCAAAATTATAAAGCTTAAGAGATCAAATTCTTTGAACACAAGCTACGATTTAATCTAGACAAATGTGTTTAGCTCAGCTTCAATATAGCACTGCCTTTTTCGATCTTCCGTTAAGAAGACTGGTTTTTGTTAGGTTTAATTTATTCGAGCGGTTTGCATCGATAAGCGTAGTTTTTTTTCAATCGCCAAGGTAACGTCACGCGAAATGGAGGAGTGTATAAAGCTGCTCCATCACGATTACTACCAAAAAGGAGGAAACAAGGAAATTGGATTCATACAGTGTCCTTAAACAAAAAGGAATGACCACTATGTACATATATATGATGAATACGTTGCTGATTGTTAATGAATCTTGCTATACAAATAGTAATTAGTACACGTAAATAATAACATGGTCTAAATCGTATATAGTTGATGAAATTATTACCTTTATATACTTTCTTGGATCTGAAACTAACAGAGATATTGCTAAAGTATTAAGTTAAAGTTTAATCATAAATATTTGAAGTTTAGTTTTGGGTTTACGTCATTCAATATTGGACTAACTGTTCTCTCAGTTTTCTATACAACATTTCCATAAAATGAATGTTTTCATTTATCTTATCAAGCTTTTTTACATTGAATTCAATTGGTAAGTCCCCGATTATGTAAACACTTTATTGTTTAAACAAATGAGTTAAATAAACAAGATTTTCCTGGTGTATATTGCTTGGAATGTATGTTGTTCCTCTTCTCATTCTTGGACGTTTGAAAAATAAAAAAAAGATTTAAGCGAAGTAATTACCGGTAGTTGCGTAGTTTGTTAATGAGCGAGGCCCATTGGCCTTTGACCGCCAACTCGGCAGCAGCTACTCACACCCGGTTACGTTAATATCAGGTAAAACAAATGTTAAATACCTTCCAAGAAATACTTTACATGTTTGAGTTTTAAAGTGTATCGTGAATAACAAATGATCTAGCTGCAACTATGTGACAAGTGCAGGGAAATCCGCATACGATAATATTATCAAGAGAGAAAAGTCGTAGGGTATTTATGGAGAAATCACGACTAGTAGACGAACTCTCAGTTTATCTAGTAGTAGGTAAGAATGATGATGAGATTGTAGTGTAACTATTGAGAAAGATGAAGAGGAGAACTGTAATATAAGTGTAATGTATAAAAGTGTTTGCGGGAGTATACAAAAAAGAATCAAGTGCAGGAAAGATTACTATTTTGTAGTGTATTTTTTGTATATATAATGCAGTAACATTTGACCTTAATGTTCAGTGATAATGAGGCTAAAAATGGTTAATGTGCTCACTCCTAATACTCCGGCTCTTATATGTTGACAGCCGTAAGACAGGAGTACTGTGCAGGTCCATAATATGTAGGTAGTAGGTATAACATGTAGTATCAGAATCAAACGTGGTACCATAATGTTATGCCATGCGAGTTTTAGGCGGGTGATGGGTACAATCAGTGTGGTATAAAGAATAATTAGTAGTCCAAAGTAAAAATCATCCAAACATCAACAGCTTCGCGAATGGATATCTGGAAATGTAACCGTTTCCGGGAACGGTTTCAGATCGTCATACAAAGTGACGCTTCGGGGAACCGTTGGCGGCACCAATCAGTACACCGGAATTAGTAAATGGTTTGTAGTAGTAATGTTGAAGTTAATAGGATTGTATAATAAATAATTGTGATAGTGTTATCACAGTATCAGATAATGATAAACAATTACAATACAATTACATTAGTTATTCTACTGTGTAAGGCTGGTGATGGACATTTTTGTAAGGAACCACAGCCACTTGAACTATATTCTAATGATGAATTCTGTTGAAATAGACTGTGCGATTATTATTCATAGTTATTCGAAAACAATTACTACAGCTGGGCTAGTAGTAACTGTGTAACGTAGGAACTTCCTAATGGCGAGTTCTGGACAAATTAGACTGGACCTTTCATAATTCTCAGTCCCAGAATAAGGTTTTAGGAGTTAACGTTTAAGAATATCATGTCTTTTTATCGTATGTAATTAAAATCGAGGAATTATTAGTTCGTTAGGATCATGAGGTTTTATTTAAACTAAAATTTGACAATCAGATAGAGTAAATTTGTCTTGAACTATTTTTTTCTTATCAGATCATCATTCTCTAGTTTATCAATATTAGAGTGAAGTCTGATCATAACCTTAGTCTGAGATTGCCGCAGAATTTGGATTTCATGGCTTTTATGTTATTTGTTAATTTTTACCTTTAAATACACTTTTTAGCCTTCCATTAGCGATATGTACATTATCTGGATACGAAGTAAGAGCATCTCTTAAATAATTATAACTTTAAAGACCTTGCAATGCGACTTCGGCAATTCTTTGAATTCTCATGTGAGATAATTTCGCCAAAGGCGTTAAGATATGCATGCGGGTTGTCTGCCGTTTGCATTGCTTCTTTTCGGGGGAATTTCGCCCTCGAGGTCCATTGTGAGCAGATTTTGTTCGATTTTAGTTCTTAATTTATGAAGAATAGAATAAAGTATATATCAGGAGTAAAATTATTAACTGTACAGGTAAAGTAAAATGACAACAGAATGACAAAGCGCAGTGACTGATCTCCAAACAATCATTAGGTGGACTTGTTTGACAGCCCTGTAGTCCCGAGCCATTAAGAGTAGGACTAAGGTATTCCCTGCCTGTCGTACAAGGCGACTAAAAGGGTCCTTGGTTTCGTGGGCTTTGAGGGTGGGGGCCCTCAAAGCTTAATAAGCGAGCCTTAGGACGACGGAAAATACATTGTGGTGTTGTATTTGCCGTAGCACAGCGTGGGTGTTAAGGAGGGCTTGGCCCTTCCGTGAAATGTTTTAGCCAGAGTGCAGAGGAGCACCGGTGCGTTCCGTAGGAGATCCCGGAGCCCCTCCTAATGCACTGAAGGAGACCACCGAGGAGGTTTTAGTGGGTAGAAGCCCCACATAACCTTGTCTTCACCCCAGAAACAAGGTATCTTTTAAGAAGATTTCCCCCGCGAGAAAAAAAAAAAAAAAAGGTGGATTGGTTTGAAATGGTTAGTGTCTGGTGATGGTAGTGTATTGATGATGTTGGTCGATGACGATGATGTATTAATTAGTGATACGACCGTATATGAACATAAATGATTTTTGCATCTTTTATTTATGAACTTATTAAGCGATCGTGCGTGACTATCACTCTTAGCAACACCCACTACTAAATTCTATCTAATTGATTGATTAGTAAAACTAATTAAATCACATTATTGCGAACTATTTACTTTGATGACATCGGAGATATATTACTGTTAATCAGGTATAGGGTGCATAAAAACATTATATTATAAAGCACTAAATGAAGTATCAAACTATGTTAGAAATAATTCTGCTGTTATATTATAACATTAAGCGATATGATAATAAGGTATATCAATATAATAATAAACAGCTCTTTAAATGATTCTACAGCTAGAACTCTTCTTGTTTTCTAAGTAGAGTCCGAGCTACTTATTCTAGATTTTCTCCAAGTGGGAGCTGCAAGAGTTTCTTCGGTATATATTCCGTTACCGAAGATTAAAATCATTGAGCCTTGAACTTCGCTTCTATGAACCGTATACCACCTTACAAACTGAGCTATAACTGCATCAATAGAATCGATCTGTATCAAATAGTTCGAATCTAGGTTTCCCATGTTAGACTGGTTTATTACGCCTAGGGTTCATTCGTTTTAATAAACAACAGAATCCAATCCAATAAAGACTTTCCGAAGATGTCTCCATCTTCCTCTTATGTCGCCGTTAATAATCCCGCGCCGATACCGGGTGTATTTATAACCCACCCCACAAGTTATGCGCTGCAAGAAATTCGGTACTACACGAAAGGCTCTCTGGGTTCTCAGGACAATCAGGTATTTTTTCCGTGTACAGTCAGGCACGTGCCGGCAGGCAGTGCGCCTTCAGAAATTTGATTCATTCAATTTATTTTTTTTAACGTTTTATTTTAATTGGGAACCTGCTCCCACTCTGCGGTCTCATGTTTCGCTCGCCACGAACACGTGTACCGTACGCGCCGGTTGAACGTTAATTAAACGATGCTGATGGTGGAAATGTCTGCTCTAGCCGCAATGATCTTCTCGTCGTCATCATAGATCGAGTTTCAAATGCTGTAGAGCTTACATTAACCACTGAATTGTTCTTTGCCATCAAATGAGCTGTCGTTAAGTTTAGCTTTGATATATTTAGTAGTAAATATCAGGAAATTTGTGTCCAGCAGTGATCTTCATCATCATCAACCGATACTCAAAATTTTTTGTCTTTTCAAGTGCTTTATTTTAAATTTGAGGTCCTGATCCTTGTCCCAGTTCTGGCCACTCTCTTTAGTTATGTATTTATTAAATTGTCTTTTAAGGTTGATGAGGATACCTCTTCTTCGTGCTTTTCATCTTATTTCTCTTCGTCGTAACTACTTACTATTAACACTACACTACATCGATCTATTTATCTACATTGTAAAATCAAAATAGATTTTATAAGGTACTAAAGTGCAGTAATAGTTGGAGTAATTTGGATTTAGTGTTCTTTAATGGTTCTATTGTCTGTATTAATTGTTATCTAGATTATTTAGCTTATTGTTTATGAAACTATACCCTAATTGAAATTTTTGTTTTATTCATCATATTTGAGTTGTTTTCATATTAATGCAAAGATTAACAAAAATATAATTTTTACGACAGTTTATCATTATGAAATAAAAGTGTAACAGAAGCGATATCTTCTCACATCACCATCTGCATTAATTCAACCACGCTGATTGTTGGATATAGGCTTCCCTAGGAATCTTTACTGTTTAAACAAACCGTCTACTGCCAAGTTTCTGCAACTCGTCAAGGTTTAATATTTTTTAACATAGTAACTATATTTAGTACCACAGTATATTTTTACACTTGTAAGCATGCGACTCGACCTTTGTTACCTCATTAAATAGAATCAGTTTTAGCTGCAACGGTACAACGACCTTGTCTAAATGGGCTTTGAAATGGGTCTCTGATGGATGTGTGTGCAAATAAATCTCAAAATTAATCATTCAACACATTCACTAAACCATACAAAGATATAAAAACACTTTAAAAGTAAAATATACTTTAGATGATAAGAAACACCTGTTATAACACGCCGTAACTTTGTGAACTGAATTTTAAATATGCTTAAGTGTTAAACTTTGCTTTCCTATTTAACTTGTTATAGGTTTTAATCAATATAACCTGATGGAGTATAAGCTGTAGCTTGTGGTGGATATTTATTGCAGCAGCTCCTGTTTCTGCCGCGAAACAGTACTGTGCAAACATTACTCTGTTCCGTGTACAAAGGAAGTTGTGGGTAGTGAAATTATTGGGGGTAACCAGCCTTGATATATTACGTCTTAAGGCGAAGAGCACCATGTGGTTCAGTGTTTATCATCCTAACTAGCGTAACATTGTTATAGATATCCCTTAACGAGTTAACTTCCCACTCATCACATCTAATTAAAAAAGAAGCCCTTAGTTAACTAGAGACTGACAGTGTTGGTCTCTTTTTTTATATTTACTAATTATTTCTAATTTTTGACTAATTACTACAGTTCCTTTAAATCTCAGTTACTTATGAACTAATGTAAAAATTAATATATAATCACAACATAATTTATTTTTGTACTTGTCAATGGCGTAACTTGTACATCAAGAGACCAACTTATTAACGAAAGTTAAGATAAATTGTATATACGAGTACATAAAGAGGTGAGTAACTGTGATTACTTGTAGTTAACTATCAACTTTCACTACCTATCAATTTCCACTGTATTTCAGTTTGAAAGGTACTGTAGTTAATGTAGATCGAAATTGGGTAAAAGGTCCGATGAGAGCAAAAATCCCTAAAGTAACCTACTACTACAAACCTATAAAATAGAAGTTTTTCAGATGTGTATAGAAAAAAAACTTAAATAAGTTTATCATTAACAGGTAAATGTTATATTTATCATGTCTCTTCGCTATTTCTGTTATCGTATAAAAACTGACCATTTACCGGATATCGTGGCCCGCGCTCGAGATAAATTGCTCTTTAACTTCTATGAACTGTTTTATGTTGCTTCTTATGAACGTTTCTTGTATCAACTGGACCTGTAGCTCAGTGGTTAAAAAGATGTATTAACAATTCACAGTGCGGTGTTTGATCACGTGATAAAAAGTTTATTTCTTCATTACCATCATTTGATAACAAATGTTAAAGTACTTGTGAGAGATACGGTTATCTTTTTTACTTCAAAAATTTAAATGACTAGAAATTGAATATGTTTTATTTCTTTTATCTCTTTCTTTCTCTCTATTATATCGACGTACAGAGAAACACGAGCCAATAGAAATTTGGAAATGTTTAAAATTGCAATAACATTCATCGATAGGTATCTCGCAGGGATCGCTACTTAGCCCTTCTTCATTCTGTCAATATAGCCATGATCAGATCTTCTACGTTCCTTTAAAATTTGCTTAAGTATGTAATGCTTCAAACATTAACTCATTGATTTCTACTGATGTAAGTCTACGAGTTTTTATTTAGACAATGTATATATTATTAATGTTTAATAATTTCTAATGCCTGCTTAAATACAACATATGATTGTTGATACTGCAATAATCACCTTAATTTATGTGATAATTATAACTAAGGTATGCGAAAAAATTATATTATGAACCATTTCTTCATTGATTTTATTAATGCTACTTGAAAACAAATATAAAAAGTGTTTTTCTTATTGCTAATCAGATAATGTAATTTATTCATATCATCATCCCTCTCTTCTTTGTTAAGAATTGATGCTGATGTTATAATAGAGTGTGACGGTTTGCATTTAAGACACCAACTCCCAACGTGACCGATAATCTTGTTCTTAAGGTCCTTAAGGCTCTCTTCGTATTTCGCCCGCTCTCTTGCGAGATGGAACAGTTGGCCGACATTCGCGATCAAGGATTATATTTGCCGACAATTTTACCCTGCACCGCGTGTGAAAATGATTATATCGCATTAACTTCAGCCGTTACGCGTTTACAAGTGAAATGTATTTAGTGAATGCGTTTTGAACGGATGTAGAGACAGTGATCAAGATAATAGAGTACAACTAAGAATTTCAATAGTTTTGTGTAGCTACGTAAATGTTTCCAACATAAATACAGCGACGCTTGATATATCGCGTGTACATCTATAGCGTCTCAGATAACAAATAGCTGAGATGATGTTTTAATGTAAAATATCACTCTTTCAAGAGATTTTTAGATTATCATCTCTTCATTATCTGACGGGACTGAAGTATTAACATTTTTATTGCTAATATCACACAGCACATCTTTATAAGCATTCAGTAAACAACCCCGATCAACTCCCACCAAATCTGCTTTGGGGTATCGTGGTGGAAAATGTCCTAAATCCCCCCAAATGAACTCCTGCAAACAACGGAGCGTAGTGACCGGCGGTTTCGCGAGTAGCGCAGGACAGATTGATGTGGTGATCTTTGTGGGAGGCCTGTGTCTAGCAATGGACATCTATGATTATGAAAGAAACCTTAGTCTTTTCGTCTGTACTGTGTTATGACACTGAGACTGACGATAGTAAAATATGTTCTTTCAGAATATTCTGCTACATATATGTGGCTCCAGAATCCTATAAGATATCTCCACGTTACACGGTAAGTGCAAAACTTTGGCAGTAAGTTGATATATAAATATTTGTTGTAAGTAATGATCCTTTAAACCAATAAAAAGCATCGTATGTGAGACACTGCATTTTGCGTGTCCTCTTCTAAAACAGTTGGGTGCGAGCAGTACATCTCGCAAGTGCCATTATCCAATTGTTATAGACGGTGTCGACCTAAAATTGCCTCGGCAGGGTTCAGCTTCGCGGCTGTAGCAGGAAGATACTTTGTGGGTCAAGTTTGCGACGTCTACATCTCCCTGCATCTTTATTATATTAACTACATATTAAACAATCTGAAGTTTTCCATCAAAGAAAATTTAAATTTTGTCCGTTACATTATGATTATGTTTTGTACAAATTC
Organism: Troides aeacus; assembly: GCA_033220335.2. Taxonomy (NCBI): domain Eukaryota; kingdom Metazoa; phylum Arthropoda; class Insecta; order Lepidoptera; family Papilionidae; genus Troides; species Troides aeacus. The sequence continues at coordinate 1,830,411 of CM067288.1, forward strand.
CTTATCAGCGTTTGTTTGAGTTAGAAATATTTTTTTATCTAAATGATCTAGAGCTATATGTCGCCTCGAGGCTTTAAATGTTAAGCCTCTTAATCTAGCTGCAGCGTTCTTCAGGAATTGATTTCGACATTTCCAATTATCGTTTAGTGGTAGTATGTTTAACACATAACTGTAGTGGCTTATGGAATTCCTTTGAATCGTGTCACATGAGAAAATCAGTAACGCAAACGCATTATAAATTAACGAGACGGAATCGGTGACGCTTTATACGGAATCCGTAATAGAGCGCAGGTATCTTTATGACAACTTATCGGAACCAGCTCCCAATTAAGAAGCTGAGGGTAAGTGGCGAGCCTGACGAGGCGGAGTGCGATCGGACCGTTTCGGACTTTTTCGTGTGTTTCCGGAATTAATTTAACTGATTAATCGCTCCTCGCGATATGGCCGAAGGTTAACGGGAACAGTGACCTTTCGCTTTTTATACGGCACTGCTTTTTCAATTCGTTGGTTAAATAAAAAAAAATTGTACACACACAGTTAACTTTGAATAGAAAATCAATTGTTTTGTTATTTTTGTAATAGCACTGGCATTTAATTTCCTGTGATAAATTTTAATACAGTGTAAAGGATCCGCAACATCTTAGGGATCCAAATCAGCTTTACCTGCTCGTTGTGCAATCTGTTAATCAACAAACGAGGCTCTGGCTCCCACCAACTCGCATTGGGCAAGCGTGGTGGGAAATGGCCCAAATCCTCCTGTATGAATCTTAGGGGTGACCTATGTTCAGAAATGGATGACCTTGACCTGGCTGGATGATGAAACTTTAAAGCGCGGCACTAACCAATTAGATGTTGAAGCGTCGTCTCGATTAGCTGTTAATCGTTTTCATTACGATTATTAATTTAAACGATATTTGAAAAATGTGAAATTATGGAAATCAAATACTGTCATGATACACCTTTGATCTTCTTAACAGATCTTGATAATAATTATTTTTTTTGTTTTAAGTTCATTTTCTAAATGTTTCTCATTAAAACTAACAGTTACATTTCTAGAAATTTCTATCACAAGTACTTTTAGTGTTGTACTATTGATAATGTCATCGATTTAGTTGTAATTAGTATTAGAAAAGTATGAAAAACATTTCTTATTATCCATATTGTAATCATTTTTATAATAAACCTTAATTTTCAATTCATAGTGAAATGCGACTGCAATCGGGAATCGTTTTTCGGATTGGTTGTGCCTATCCTTCTCACCGTTTTCTCTTCTGTAGTTAGTAAATATACTAAATTACCTATGTACAATGAATAATCGGTATTTTTTTTAAATTTAAGTAAGAGAACTACACTGCAAGTAAATTTACAACTTAGGCTGGGCTAATTTGAACAAGTAGTATTTTTATCTCTACGTACAATCAGACAGCTACAACAGCTATGATATTTAGGCTACAAACGAATTATCTCGTGCGCAAATTGATTGCACTATCGTATTACCGCGTGTGTTACGCGTAATCGGTCGACGGCATACAATCATTGAAAATGTTTAAAATCACCATTTAACGGCAATAAGGCCACGCGGCCAGTGCTGCTAAAATTGAAAGTGCATTTGACTTTGCGCGCCGCGAGTTATTCAAGGGTGTACCGAATCTGGTCAGGTTGCTTCGAACTATACGACGACTTTTCTGACACATTTAGTATTATCCGATAACTGTCTGTCCGACTATATAATGTTTTCATATTGCGAAACTTTTTTTAATGTAATTTATAATAATAACATCTATTTAAATTTCAGATATTTTAATCAATACTAACTGTTCCTCCCCGCTTGACTGCCTAATATAGATTTAAACATGAAATTTCTGAAAATCGCACGGCGGGAATCCACTATCCCTCTGATCCCTTCTCGTCATTAACTCCCCCGCAGCTCCCTTTGGGGAGAGATTTTGTAAAATCCATTATTAGCTGAATTCTAAATGGCAGCAGCAATATCTCTACCAAATTTTGAGTGTTTACGTCAAATAGTTTAAAGGTTATGAGACAATGAATCTTTGGATATCTCTTATATATATTCTTTCATAAAGAGGTCGAATAGATGGACTATAGTCAATGCAATAATGAAATTCTATATAACAAAATTAAAAAAAAATTGTAAAGACTTAACCTCGTGTAGATAATAAGCCACTAGAAAAGTCCTATATCCATCTTTGGGCATCTATTCTCTGATGATGATGACGATGACATATATGTAGAAAATGTTCAAACGATCCTAGAATGGAACTTGTAATGATATTAGTATTAACTTTACTAGAGGTCTCTATAGCCCAAGACCGTCTAGGTAGGTACTACCGCAACCCCAATTTCTGCCGCCAAACAGTGTGCAAACATTGCTATATTCCGGTTTGATGGGCGCTGTAAGTTTACTTAAATATCTTGGGTTTTAATACGAACACAACCTGGTCTAGTGTTTATCATCCTAACTAGCACCATATGAACACCCTGCTAGTCTTATCGCTTTACGAAAAGACAGGAGTGGCATTGCGGCTGATTGCGACAGTTTGCCAATTGTTCTTTAATATGCCGCTTCTAGTTGTAGCATAGCTCTCTGTTTCGCTAGATATGACAATAAGGCCTTTAGCAATTCTAAAATTGTTCTATTTCGAAAGTAGCTTTAAGCTGTCCATATACTTTGTTCTAGGCCGTGTCGATCGACGTATGTATGAACATATATACATACGAACATTACATATGTATAAATGTATATGTATATTTATATGTGGGGAGAGGCGAATGCTGTGCCATTCTAAACTAGCTAGCCCAGTCAGCTGATAGAACACACGGAGCGAGAACGGAGAGTTTTAAACACCGTTTTTAGCCCCATACTTCGGAAGGGTTGGTTCGAGTCCGTATCTCTGGCTTCTAACTACTAAGCAGATAGACCAATTTTAGTTATTTTTTTTATTTGAAACCTTTTTTAATTTGTTTCCTTTGCTGTAATTACAAAACGTGTCAAATAGAAAGGATCGGTAAAGTAACGAAGCTGCAACAGACGGACACTAATAGGTTCCGCCTAGCTAGCGAGACTTTACGTAATGCATAGAATGAGACAAATTAGGATGATTTTTAATTTTTGTTTAATTATATATTCACAGCCATGTATGTTCAGCAGTAAACGTCTATCAGCTGATGATAATGATGATATATTAACAGTGTCTCGAAGATAAAATATTAGTCTAAAGCTGTAGGTAATCCGTGATAACTGTGACGTCAGGATATTGTATAATTAATAGTTAAATAACCGAGATAAAATCCGTAAAAAATTAGTTTAATTAAATGAGCACATGAAGAAGTGGGTTCAAAATTAACCGGATAAGATACCATCGAGACGCTGTTAAATTATGCGTACGATTAATCACAATTTTTACTTGAACCGACCGCTGCGGTATCGCGGAACTAAACTGCTCAAGCGATGCATCAACCGGCTATGCAAATGTAAGTACACACGTATTTCATTCTAAGTACCCGGTTTATAGGGTCCGATAATGTAATGACCTTCTATTCATGGACGATGACGGTGACGGTTAAGACCAGGGGAAAGGTGCCCATGCCATTATGCAGGCGTCTTTGGAAACGCATCATAATTCAAAGGGGATCATTTAAAATTATAAACACCTATAAGAGATTTTGATCCTAGATTCGCACCTGTTGAGGTCATAAATTTGATGAGAATGCTTCGATACCTTAGGCTGTTGTCTTTGGGTCCGCAAACTAAACAATCGGTGATGATATTTGATCATTGAATATCATCAGAGAATAAGCTCAAATGCTGAACGCACAGAGTAGCGTCGTTACAAAGTTATATGATTCTTTTAAGTGACGAAACGAGAAAAATATTCATCAGATGGTATTTGATATGTTTGTCCATACCAATGTGGTGTTAATTAGGACGTGTTCACTGTACCACTCTTTAAGTCACTTTATCGTATTTCAATAGATACAGCACTTTCTAAATGAAGTCATAGTAATGACCGCAAACGATCTTTTGGTGGGAATAGAGCTTGCTATGATATCTAGATCATATCTCATAATTTCAAAATTTTATCCTAAAATACTAAACAGTTAACTAGTTCTCTCTATTTTGGCCACCGTTTGGCCACATCTGGTTTAAATCACGGTAGTTATGGTTACATTAGATTTAGCGTTACGATTAAACGTATCGCCTCTAATATCGCTTACTTATCCGGTCAGTTGGTCGCAGTGTATTTTGCTTAATTTAGTAAGTTCTACGTTTGAATTCTTATCAGCGAAAGCGGTTATGATTACTGTAAAAGCGTGGTTTATTCGGACTGCGAACGTTGGACCAGAGATGGGTACAACGATCAAATGTCTGCTCACAAGGTACAAGTTTGGATGCTTTTATGTTAATTCTTTAATATCATTTCCATTTAAATTTTCGTCACCGTGAAGTTTCAATTGGGACGTTTCCTAATAAGAAAAGTTAAGTGTAAGTTAAAAGTTACATCATTATGGAAGATTTATAGCAGATATAAAATAAACAATAACAATTGGTTTAGATTTGTTGGTCAAGTTTATTTTACATGAACGTTTGATACAAGAATTTAATTATGTGTGCAGCATTGAATCGTTTAATGTTTTTTTTACAATGAGCCTTAATATGAGACTAAATGACAATAAGGTTGTAGATGATGAAATGCACGGAACAATCTGTGTGATATGGTGATAGCCGGAATATAGCATTGCTATAGTGGACCTTAATTTGGGAACATTAATGTAAGTTTCAAAAAAATCTTCCAATGATGCAATTCAACTTGTGATTCCAGAATCTCCGGAAACTATAAAAGGTGTTTTAAGACAGTCTCTTCGATGCTGTGCGCTGGAAGCAGTAAAAGCATATGTTTAAATAACAAAGATAAGATCCGAAAAAATCAAATCGCTGACAGTATCAAACAGGTCAGAGTGAACCTTCTTTATTGTTGGACAAGACCTGTCATCGACGATCCCAATAGATAAGGGAACAAGTTGGTTACATTAAAACGTAATGGCGTACAGTTTCATTGCATTACAGATCGAATGGGCGGGATAAAAAGTAGCAACGGGCGATGTTGGTGCACCTCGTTAGTGGATTCATTGCTCAACTTGTAATTCATATGGCATTGAATTTAAAACGTTAAACAGAATGGTGAAATCTAAATGGGTAGTTTTTAATGCAGGACATGGCAATAATTTTTGACGGTACAAAATCAATAGCATTAAAGGGACAGGATATGGAACAGAAAGATCCTTGAGTAGAAATCAGCTGTCGGGGAGCGATAGGAAAAGATCGCAGGGAATTATTGGATCAAGGTACCTTCGAACTGGTAGCGCTCGAAATCTATTGAAGAGGCTTAAGATCAGCAGTGGATGACAAAACGCTTGAAAGATGATCTTAAAAGGGACTTTTCTAGTTATAATTTGTTTTTGTATACTTTTAACTAGTATCTATTCGAAGAAGAAAAAAAATAGTTAACGAAATAATTCAAAGAGACAGTTAGTGACTTGTTGTTGTTGCTCCTGTTTCTAAGTATTGAACTCTTTCATTAGTATACTTAGAACGCGTACTATGGGTCCAGGAGACCAGTACCCGATGGTCTATATCAGTCAGTTCAACTGCTAATAGCATCAAACAACATCTGTACTTGTAGTTTCACATTCTTTTAAGCTAGTGACTACTGAAATACAGTGTGGGTACATCATTCTGACTATGGTGGGAAACGGATGACTATCAGGTGGAATTCCTTGGCTATATCAAAAAAGAATAAAATCTAATCGTTGATATAGATTAAGTGTAGAGTGCTAAAGTTTTTAAGCCTTTCAGTCTAAAATAATGATGATCTTATTTTACACATATATATAACGTCTCGTTCTCAGTGGGGTAGGCAGAGATCACACCTCTCCACTTGATACGAGGCACCTGGCATATGACATAAAGGCTTCACCATTCGATTTGTCTCCTCTATCTTATATAGATGTTTATCGAGAGGTACAAGTCTATAAGATTTTGGCACTAATTGAAGTCAAATTAAGCTACAGTCGGATTTTGATTACAATTGATAAGTTTATTACAAATTGGTGATCGTTTACAAACGAATGGACAATGGTGTTAAAAAAAATGATTACCGAATACATGTCGAGTGTTTCGAGAGGCTCACCTGTCAATTATACAACTTCGTTATGGAGTATACACGTTGGAGTGTTGAGCCGAAAATCAATATAAAACTACACAAGTTTTTACAGTTACACTGTACGTGGGAACACGCCGGTAGCATATCCGATGATGTTGATTATAACAAGCCGAAACTAATTTAGTCGGCGATCTTACACTCTTTATCTCTGTGTGATCAAATTGACGGCAAAATTAACTTTTACTTCCATCAACTTCTGATTAAATAATTTCTCTATAGTAACCTTCAAAAATTACTTCCGCTTTAATGAGCTCTGCGTATAGTGTAATCACTGGAACAATGACATCTCATATATATTCAAAGACGACAAGAGCGTTAGTAGACTGCTGTGGTAATATATTAATTAATGCGGTTATATGTATATATTAAATCGTTCTATATTAATATAAGGAATACATTGAGATCATATATACATGTTAAACTTAGAGTTCACCGTTACTTGTGAATTGTAGATGGGATTTACTTATTATCAGATTCAATACAGAAATAATTATCAGCATTAATCCACTCCGCTGGCTTACTACTGTATCATTACTCACTACGTACACCTTGCGTAAGATGTGCTATTAATTTCAAAATATACTCTATTTAGTAGAAGTTAAGGTATGAAATTGAACTAAAGTATGTATTCATTATAGTTTGCTTAAACTATTAGATCGTTGAATTCAAAGAACCGCCGAAAGAAAGAAAAAAACACCCTCTCTCCCTCTCGCTCGCGCCACGTGCTCCACTACATAAAAGACAATGCTAAAATTAAAAAAAAAAGTGACCGAGAGTTTTTCAATTATAGAACGTTACACCTAAATGCTAATAACCTATAGTGCACTTACACAATACGATTACGTGACGACATCGATACGATTTTTATTTAAATTATACGGCGTTTAATAATGTTTGAAATTGAAGATATATATTCATTATAGATTTAGTGTTCTTTGGGGGAAACCTATGTCCAGAAATGGACGTCTATCGGCTTATGATGATGATGATGATGATGCTTAATATTTACCTATGTACGTATAAGAGATTTTCACCTATGCAGAGACTTCTGCAACCATAAGGCCTGAAGACTTAAAATTCGGTAGGAATATTTATTTTACTAAGTAAAGGCTTCCTAAGAATGGATTTTACGTAATATAATATACAAAAGGGGTTGCGAGGGTGTTGCAGACAGCAAATCGGGTGGGAAACTGGTAGTTCTTTATATAGATTTCGAATAAAAAACTTAATAGGTTAATTTTTCTAACATTCGAGTTGGATTTTAATGGTACTTGGAAGAAACCGTTTGGGCAGTTTGGGCAAACGAAACCGTTTTGAATGGAAACGATAATGACACAATTTGCAAGGTAGTGCTATGCGTTTGACCGGAAAAAACTCGTATGCCTCATTCGATTTATGATTTTGTTCTCTTGATAGATGATTTCAATACTACAGTGAACATTTGCACGCATTAAAAACATAAAATAAAATTTCTTCTTGCTCAAACTGCTTAATCACTTTTCGTCACGGTACAGGTTTGCCGTTCCACATTTGCTGTAGGTATTCTAGACTTTCTATGTGCAGAGTTTGGCGATAAAAAAAAATTCGACACCACCCTCAAACGATTCTAGCTCTTATTGCATAGGATTAAGATACATATTCGCTTGCAAACTTTAACAGTTAATGCACTCTGTCTTACTTTGATATAATTTTTTTTTAAAAGTAGGTTATATATACGTTACTTTTGTTATCTATAAGATGGAGGTAGATAATAATTTTTTACGTATAATGTCACCGTAAATTTTAAGTTATTAATAGAATAGCAGCAGATAAATAATATCAGTATTTTGTGTATGAAATACGTATTCCATAGTATTTTTAGTCATTTCTATATTTTACTGATATTATTTTTTTTTCTCTCACCTGATTCTATTTTGTTTGCCTTTGTGCAGAAAAGTTTAAATTAAGGGGTCTCCCATAACTCATTAGATCCAAGCCAACCTCATTTGCTCGTGGTGCACCCTGCTAATCAACAAACGAGGCTCTGGCTTCCATCAACTCACTTTGGTCCAGCATGCTAGAAAATGGCCGAAATCCTCTCATATGAACCCCTACAAACGTGGAGATTTGAGGCCTATGTCCAATTGTAAATGTCTATCAACTGATGATGATGATATATGTAGTATAGACACAGATCGCAAAATACATTCTGCTTTTTATAATCTGTTTTTTTTTTTTTTTTTATTTAACTTTAACATGTCTGGATTATAAGCGGATACAATTAGAGTCTCAATACGAAGGCCTCAACGAGTTCCCGAGTCCGTTCCTAACGAAGATTTTATGCTTAATTTAGCGCCGATACTTTATTCATGTGTGAGGTAATGGCGTTTGGCAATAAATTCAGTATCATTTCTGGTTTTAAAAGCGTAAGAATTTTGTATTGGAAACTCATTTAAGTTTATCATATAAAAGTGTGATCGGCATTGCGTTACTTCATTCAAGTATTAAAGATAAGGTTTTATCATAATTAGGTTCGAAGGGATCAAAGATGCTCGCCTCACACAGTTTCACTTCCCGGTTTTGGTAGCTGAGTCTTTTGCCTAAATCCATTGAAATTGATAAATATTTTTAATACGGAATCCGATTTTAGTTACTACTTATACAAGTATTCTATTACGAACAGTTCTGGGAACTAACTATTGTTATTTATATACATTTATTTGTTATTAAAAACTACTGCAGACATTGTGTTGGGAGGCCTCCCACAAGGTGGAACGACGATCTGGTGAGAATCGCGAAAACCCACTGAATGCGAGATCGATCGAAGTGGAGATTTTTGGGGGAGGTCTATGTCCAGTAGTAAACGTCTGCGATGATGATCATGATTTGTTATTAACAACTCAGGTACTGGATAATGTTTATATTTGTAAAAATCATCATCAGCCCACAGACGGTCACTGCTGCATATAGGCCTTCTCCAAAAATCTCCACATCCTTGGTGTTGTGTCATATATATCAGTGAGTTGAGCTATAACCCACCACGCTGGCCTAGTGTGGGTTATTACCTACTAGAGTTCACCGCGTGCTGGTGAGATTGACTAGGGCTCTGTAAGATGTTGAACGGAACTCCTTACACCCCATTAAAATATAAAAAAAGATAAGAGATATATTAATAAGATTGAATCAGTAATGGCAGACGTTTACATGACTTTGCCGACTTCCATATATCTTTATAATCTTCACTTGGTGGTTACTGATACGTCCGACCACAATAATGTGCCGATAGTTTAAGATAGATCATCATATTTTCCTTATAAGTCTGCTATGAGAGACGAGACATCTTGGTACTGTAGAAATTTTATATTGATATAAGACCACAGTAATATTTGCTCATTACTTGGATAAAGTTAGCAATGCGGTCATAAAACAGTGGTGGTAATGAATCAGTGTCACTAAACCGTTACCAAATAAGTCGGTTGTGCTGTCTGAGAACAGGGAGCAGCTAGACACATATTAGATTCAGGGCGGTGTGTTTACAGCCAACAGAAATAGTTGTACGCTGATTGTGGCACGGCTGGCTGCCAAGCGGTCGGCTTCCACCTCGGGGCAGGCTTTGACGTAACGAACGTGCGACCAGGCTAAAGTAAATAAGTGATATTTAAAATATAAATAGACGGTATTAATAGATTAATAATATATCATCGTTGTAATCATCATATTCCTTTCGCATGATCCTTGGCAAGTTCATACCAAACTGGTAAATCATCGCTCTGCCCGGAGCTTCCAACACTGCGTTATTACTATAATAAACAAAAAGTTAGTGCTTGTCTGTCCCACTAGGTGTTAACCGATGATGTGATCTGCAGAGACAAAGTTCATTAACCTAGTAACAGTTTACTCACTCTTTTTTTGAAGACATCCGCGTATTTGTACGGAAACAAGTGATGGCAAGTTATTCCACTCCTTCGCTGGTCTTATCAAGTATTAGGAGCTAAACACGATCCTCTTTGACAATTTTTAATAACACCGTCAAAGACGAAAAGAAAAACATTTTTTTTAATACTAAAAAAAAATAGTAATTAATTATTTATATACACACATCCTCAGTTAATAAACATCCATTGTTGGACATAAGATCCTCCTCCTCCTCGAAAGATACCCACATCGATCGGTCCTGCGCTGCTCGCATAGTCGGGCACTAGGGGTTGTTGTATGGAGTGGTTTTTATGGGGAGATTTGGACCATTTCCCATCACGCTGGCCTAATGCGGGTTGGTAGGAGCCCGAGCTTCGCTTATTGATTAGCAGGGTGCAACACGAACAGATGAAGTTGGCTTAGTCGTTTATTAATAATATAAATCTTTTACGAGATCGTATTCATTATCGTCGGTCGTGTCCGCACCGGAGGGCTTTCGTTGCGTTCTTCATTATTTCTTTCCATTTAAAGTTACGATATACTAATTTAAATGTTTCCTATTTATTTATCTGTTTATAACAGGTTTTATTTTATCCGCCGGATATAGATTTCCTACCTATTTCTTCACATAAGTCGATTCTTCACGCGCAGGAAAGAAACATCACCCAAAGCTGCAAACGACAACATTGTAGAGGGTGACTAAAGATGGCAATAGATTCCGAGGAGAAGTTTTATAGTTTTATAAATAATTAATAACTCTAAATATGCCACAGATAAAGTAATCGTCATAACGGAAAGAACAGAAAGGTGTGGAAAATATATCAATCGTATGAATGAAATGTTTGTGGAGATAAAGAAACTGTTGCTGGAGTACGCTGTAACTTCACGCGCTTTTGATCTCCGAAAGCGAAACGTTAATTTGAAGTGTTAACAGTTATACAGCCCTGGTGCTCCATGAATCTTACATGCACAGCACCGTCGTCTATGGCGTATTATTTTTCATCTGTTTATAGTCTACGGCAGTGCATACATTTAGTTTATGGTGTAGACGATAGCGTTTGTATATTCGTAATTCGCATTTGTCATGAAAGTGGCGCCGGAATCTAACGTCGTCTTTTTAATCAATATTTTCATCTATAATCTAACTAAAGTTTTGTTTTACTTAAGGGTGCAAGGGTTCCCGCACAATAACTCACGGGATCCAAGTCTAATTCACCTGGTGGTGCACCCTTAGTTAATTAACTAACGCAGCTCTGGCTCTCATCAACCCGTATTGGGCCAGCTGGGTTGGAAATAAAAATTAGAGGTTTTTTTAGGCTCAAGAACCATATTACTACACAGGAAAAAGAACCTCATCCCGGCCAAACAGCAATTGTTCAAGCACTTTAAATAAGTATGGCTGTAGTGCAACCACAATGTCAATTCCTAAGCTATCAAGTTAAATGGCCCAAACCCCTCTCCATATGAATCCCTACCCTGTCGCAATCTTTGCTGAGGCCTATATTCAGGAATGAATGCCTATGGGCTGATGATGATGATGACATAAGAAAAAGGTTTCTCCAAATACTTTTACTTTAGAATATAAACGGACAAGCGTGAACCATTAATTAGTCATATATCTAGACCAGTTTCTTAAATAGGTAATATTATATTGCGTTATAACTTAAGTGAAATCGTCTAAGTAAACCTAATTAAGATACCTGGTACAGTCCGGTGTAGTAACCAATCATAAAAAAATTATATCGGTTTCTAGTTCATAAAAGTAATATGTTTTTTCTATACTGTAGTTATGGAAGATAAAAGGGTTTTATCATTATCTTATTATCCTTAGAAAGTTAGGATTAGAATGTTATACACAGGGGTTAAAATGTTATGAACTGGCAAAACGGGATACTTCTTTTGACGCATAGTTTATCACGTACTTAAGATATTTAAGTTACTTATAAATCTTACCTGTGTTCAGACATTTATATGTAAAGAACCCTATTAATTTTCTCATAATCTGGATACGAAGTCTCCTTTCGCAATGATAGTGAAGGTCATTTATCTCCTACGCTATCCAAAAGCATGATAGTACATATCACATGTTCACGGTATGTTCCTGTAACATGTGGGTATCCTAACGATGCTTTCTTGAACTGAAAGCATGACTCCTCTTGGAGACTTATGCAGTTACAATATAAGATGTAATCAGAATCAGGTTATTCTATCAATTTGTTTTTTGTAAAATTTTTAATGTATCTACCACTCGGGACTCGGGCCTGTTATCACAAGGATAGTCAAGGTCATTTATCTAATATGCTTGCGAAAGCCGGTAGATCTCACATATCCAATAAAACCTGCTGTTCTTCGAACATATGAGATTCGACAAGATTTTTTCATTAACTGAAAGCAAGATAGAACCCGCGCCTCTTAAGCTATGATCTGATCCTGGCTTCTTTATCACAGATTTTCTCAAACAGCATGTCAAAGAGATCCAACGATTTCCAAAGTAATAGTCACCAATACCAATTTAATGTTAGCAGCTGCTGAATGCGGACGGAGCAGGACCGATTGGAGTAGAAATCCTTGTAAGTCTATGTCCAGCAGTTGACGTTATCCGGCTGATGAGAGAGACCCACACAAATATCTCCTTTTGATGATTAGAACTCATGTGTAGGAATCTCTTAGATGGAAGCTATCAAAAGTGTTATAAAGTATCTCTGTAGTATCGAAGGCGCGTATCTATTATCACATCAGATGGTCTCCGTATCATCGGAATGCTGAGACCGCGGAATACATTAGCGCGATTTGTACATACAGACTGTTTACATTCGAATTATGATGAGACCACGTCCACGTGTGAGGTTCTGTCGGCTAACGGGGGTTTCAGATATTGTTCCTATATATGCTTATGTGTGTGCACCATCATTGAGTATAATATTCGCATTGAAATACGGCTTCATACATTTTGATTAAACTGAAGATGGATAAAGACATAGAAACATAGCATGGTGGATGAATGAGAGATAAAATGGGTGGGTTATTTAGACATTACACTTTTAGCCTCAATAGAACAACTGCTTAATTAAGTCTTGCTCTTACTACAAGTTTAGAAATCTAAGACTTTTAAAGCGAACTGTGCTTTGTAGCAATCTCCTGTATTATTATAAACAGCTACTCCAGAGGACGAAACCTTTATAATTTTTTCAGTTAAATCTGCAAGTTCATAGTGGTGCTTCCAAGATCACCACTTTTAACTGAATACCGTATCTTGAAAGTAAACAGTGAAGTACCAGCTTTAACCAAAAGGCAGTGGCTTTTCCTTGATACCATTATCAACATACTGTCCTCTCCAATCAGCTCATTGTTCAGCAGTGGGTATAAAGAGGATGAGATGAGGATGCTGGTACTGTAACGAGAAATATAAGATAACGTGACTAGTGACATCAGAACTTACGTCAACTTCAGAGTTCTTTAAATAATTAATAATATTCACACAATAACCTAGAAGAAGATTTCTCATGAAACAAGATTAAACATTGTATTAATAAGTTGTTGTAAGCCTTGGTTATTATTATTTATAAAATTTTGTTCGATACATGTTGATGATACGGATTTTATACAATGCTGCGGAACCTTAAGCAGTGAAAACAAACCAACTCATGACAAATTCGCAACACTGTGAACATAATCGACGAAGCCGCCACAATGAGTTGTTTAAAGCGCATGAAATAAACGTCGAGGTCTCACCCGCCACACCTTTTGATTTAAAATGCATATTGTATTTTACACATATAAATATGTTACTTGCGTAAATGCCAAATGTAACATTGTCAACGTTGATACGTAAGTTGTACTTCACAAAACTTCATAATTCGTAACTTAGAAGTAGAAGGCTACATCGTAAGTATAGGCTGCGGCTGCTGTCACAATCTCGACTGGATACTTCACTAAAGGATTTTAACGATAACTTTTTAATACGATATACTACATATTTAATATATCGTTATCCTTTTTATTTAATCATTGGTACACATTTACAATTTATTTATTATATACAGTAGTAGCACTTTAAGTCAGTAAACCATATAGGTTTGTTTCAGCATTTCTTCGCTACTATCACTTTTCTTTATATTACCTCAATACTACTACAGAATTTAAATACTATAAATTAAATTATACAATTACGCTGTATTATTTGTCATCGAATGTTTTGTTGTATATATATTGTTAAAGGTGTACTGTACTATTGATAGTACGGGTCGAACTTTAACTTACAGATATATCACACCTCGTTCCCAGTGGAGTAGGCAGAGACCACCTCTCTTACTTTAAATACAACCAATTTTAAATACAGTCTTCGCAACACTATTCTTCTTCTTCTTAAGGTATCTTGACGCGGAACAGTTGGGCGGCACCAGGATCCCGGTCCACTCCCTGATGTTCCGCAGCCACAATTTCCTGCGTCCACTTAAATACAACACTATTAAAAATTATTAATGTAAGCAATCAATATATAAACACAACTATACAAACGAATTCAAGTCAAAGTATATTTTAGAAGACAACAATGAGATGATATATTTTATGATGCCATTGAAGAAATATTTTAAAATACCAAGAGAGTTGTATGTGTAAAGTACTAAGAACTATATGTCCAGCAGTGGACTGCCGCAAGCTGTTGGTGATGACAAAAATGTTCTAGAAGACAATAACGTGATGACGAATATTATTCTTCCACTGAAGGAACATTTTAAAGTACTAAGAATTTGTATAAATTTTATTTGCTTCTTTAATATTATATAAATAAAATATATCTTCAAAGCATCGATGGTATATCTACTAATCTTAATATTTGTATAAACCACACAACTAATCAATCACTAGGCATCACAAACGACCAGCCGATGGAGAGCCGCTGGGTTACCATACATTAAAATAGTTAAATTTACTACAGTTTCTGTTACACATGAGTGTCGAAATAACATTAATATAAATATACCATACAGACATTCCAGTCAAAACCTAATCAATTACGGAGTTTTATATGCATTTGAAATACATCTGTCCAAGGCGAGGGAGCCCAACCGGCTGGTCTACGCTAAAGACGTTTATAGACCATTCATCACTTTCGGACAAGACTCTTCGTAACTGGCAAAAGGTTATTAAAGACTCACTTACAGTTATAACCTCTCGTAAATAAATCGTAACGATTTCGTAACCTTTTGTTGTGCAATTGTTGTGTGTGTTTCTTAGAATCAAAAATGTTTTCTAATTATTAGATTCTTGAGTAACTGTTGCTCTGTATCCATTCGGTCGCTCTACGCTTTTATAAGCCGTCTTTATAACGTGTCTATAAATCAATGCTTCTTACTCTTCTTTTGTAATGTACAGTGAGTATTTACAATCATTTACCAATTTCCTGTTCATCTCATCTAATGTACTGTCAGGTGTAGGTAATTTGTTACCTGTATCTATTTTAACTCTGTCTAATGCTGACAAATCGATAATTCTATTTTAGTATCAAGACGTAACCGTAATTTTATTAATATCTGCTTCCAAGTTTGTCTTATTAATCAGTTCTATCAATTCAATTATCGTTAAGTAAAGTTCATTGTTCATCAACCGGCTAAATACTAGTTTAATAATATCACTTGTCACTGAGCTCATCGTCTGGATTAGTCAATTGTTATTAATCTTCAACTGCCATATCGTCTGACGTCTAATTCTTAGCCATCGGTGCTTTCGTCAAATTGGAGACAATGCAACCCGCGAGTAACCCGGTAGTGTCGCGTATCGTTATAGAGATAAATTCGTGACAATTTAGCTTCAATCACACCGGCTCGCGGCCACATCAAAACCCTGGTCAATTGGACTTAAATTCAAGCGTGCCATCTGATGAATAGTGCAATAAACAGCAATTACTCATGAAAAAAAGTGTTTACAGTTAATAAGTTCATCAAACGCCAACACACAAATAAGTTTGATGTCACACTTGTTTAAAAGTGTGATGGCGCGGTCTCCTTAGCGTAATTGGAGTTCACTGTGGTTTCAACCAGATTGAGGATTCGGTATATTGGATCAATTTAGACAGTTGTACTGAATTTTTTTGAAATTTGCGAATTTTTATCTATTGAGACTGAAACGGCTGTCTACAGTCGTCAAGAAAGCTCGTCAGGATATTTCCAATTTTAATCAATACTTATTACTTTACGTGTTTACACTAGACATTTAAATTTGGGTCAGCATCGACTTTTCAGAGATTTTAAACTTATTGTATACTTGAAATTAGAGTTCTCTTGGTGTTTATAACATCAGAGTTATTAATAGAAGAGTCATCTATTTATAAATTATTTGTATTTGAATTGTTATTAACAATAAAAAACCTTTCCCCTGTAAGAGCGACGTCGATTGGAGTTGCCGCAGCGTTTATTTCTTCCATTTATAATGGCGACAAGTATTATGTTGAAATAAGTTTTTCACCATTCTGATATGGTAATGTATTTTGCTACTTTTTAAATTCTTGGAGTGTCGACTTCATATATCTAAAATATTGATGCTTTTATGTTATTACTGATATTAGTGTATCTCGCTTGAATTCTTTTATAGCTTTTTAATCGTCTCAAAAAGTTCAAATTAAAGAACATCGAGTAACAAATGGTAATATTTTACAAATTTTAAGTTAAATTTGTGTATAAATTGCGTGTCGCCATTTGTATAATCGCTTAAATATTCCAATCCATTATATCGTAAAGACCTAATTGCTGTAGAAGCAGATATCGTTCCGTCTTATTATTATTATTCATATGGATGCTGCGTAGGTAATAAAGTAGCAGGAATATTAGGTGGTGGAGATAAGACGCGTCTAGTGGTGATTCACGCGGTATTAGGGCAACGAGACCGAAATTCCTGCCATCGGACTGAACGCTGACCCGGGTTCTGGCACCGAGCTGCGATTTGTTTTGAAATCAATACATCTTATGATGGAGACAGTTATTAGTATTTAGATTTAGTTACTTCTTAAATATTTATATCGAAATTTGACGTGAAATATTTTATCAAACAAATGTATTTACCAGAAATTAAAACAAGCTTCAACTATTAGGTAAGAGCAGGAATAGTATTAGTATTATCAACAGGTAATCTAATCTTTGTGTTAAGTTATGATTGATTAATTATAACTTTAATATATCAGCTTTTGTTACTTCGGTAACATATAAAGATTGAATCGTTCGCAGAGATTATACGGAATATTATCTTGTACAGTAATTAACTATTGCACTTTATCCATCGTAATAATAGCGAAGGATTTCATTGATCAAATAAACGGGCCGAAGTGATGTAAGTGGATCGGTCGATTGTTTTACAGTGGCCATAGTTTTGATTATAATTGGACTGTGTTAAATATTGCTTTAAACGACATGGTTTGATTTAACTCATCTAGTAAAAATAACGTTAGTAATAAGATTATTATAAAGAAACTGATACAGTTTATTAGTAGAATAAAAAATATTTTTCGTTTTGATTGAAATAATAATACTAAGATCAAAGAGGCAAATAACGGATGGAAGGATGAAAGACTTCTTGAATCCTGTTTACCATACCAAAGGCTTCACTTTAAAATGCATTTAATATCGAAGAAGAAGAAGTTTCCTAGAATGTACAAAAATTTTTTTTAATAATTATAATTTGCGAATAGCCTCATCATCATCATCAGCTGAAAGACGTCCATTGCTTGACATAGGCCTCCTCCAAAGATCTTCACGGCAATCGGTCTCGCGTTGCTCGCATCCAGTGGATTCTCGTGATAGCCTAATCTAGTAAATATTTTCTTCATTATATGTCCTCTTTGGATGCTGGAAAATTTTTGGCAAATTTCAGTGAGTTGTCAGTATTTCATTAAGAGTATATATGTTCGATACAATACTACGTTTTTCTGTATAGTAGTTTTTCACAAATTTGTGTTTGTCTTGAATTATTATGATACAGCTTGCTGACGGCGGGCACTCGGAATAGTTCGGCGCCGATTGTCGGTGCGCGGGCGCAAAATATCGAAGCTAATTCTGTCCCGGGCAGACCGGAGTTATGCATTGTCCGGTGTCACTACCGCCTGAATTTGGGACTAACCGTTCAACGGTTATTTGCATCCTCAACCTGTTCCCCGTGATGCATGCAGCGGCTCACTGCGGATACTGTGGACTCTTCCACCACCGTTACACAAACCAATATTATGCTGTTTATGACCTCGGATAAATGCAGCAAGTATTAATAAAAACAATACTGGATTACAAATCCTGCTTTCAATAAAGCAAAGACAAGGTTTTACTTTACTATATGGAACTTCAAATATTTTTCTCAAATATATTAAGTACCGATACATAAAGACAACTGAATATTTCTGATTTTTTACTTCTAAGTTTATTGATTTTTGATCAAAGAAAACATCGCGAGGAAACGGACATGTTCCAAGAACAAGTTTCGTTGACATGTGACATCCACCAACCTGCAATCGGTTAGCATTGTTGATAAATGGCCTTGATGCTCGCCATGTGAGAGAAGCTTGTATCATAGTATGGAAACAATAAGAGTTTTCATTATTATCATCAGTCTCAAGTATTGGATGTCCACTGCTGGACATAACTCTCTTGTCATGTGTTCGACAAAATACTGATACGTACTGTTTGAGTCCAGTGGCAGTCAGTAATTCTTTTAAAGTCATCTGTCTAACGATTTATGAGTTATATTAGAGAGTACTTTACTTATTTGTAAATAATAATTACTTTAATCAAGATACAATGCTTATTAATTAGTTAAGTAAGTCATTAGTTAGTTCCAAGGTTAAAATTTCACATTGGAATATAGTAAAACGTTTCCTAGTTCTTAGTAATTCCGGAAAAGGAAAATAAAAGCAGTTACTTTTGCAAACGTTGCTTCGGAGCGGTGCTGCTTTGATATTTACTCAAAGCTCTTATCAAGTATTTTTTTATTATTATTTATAGCTTAATTAGTGATGGTAAGATCATTGTTTTAACATATATCACGAAACTCAGCCACACGGGCTGTATATGCAAAGTATACAAATAAAATTTGTAATTTATACTTTAGATTAAGAAATCAATAGTCACGGTCAACTTTTAAATGGACGGGAATAGTTCGGGCCGACAAACGCGGCGGTCGTATTTTTACATAAATTAGTTTTATAAGATTTCTGTTACTATTATTTTTCTTATTTTTAACCATAGCGTAAATAAACGAGTGTCATATATTTAACAATTGTAAATCATCAGCTGATTGACTTTCACTCCTGGAAATAAGCCTCTCAAAGATCTCCCTTCACATCGACCCTGCGCTGCTTGCATCCAGCGGCATAGCCTCCGGTACCGCTGGGGACGAGGTCGTCGTATGTAGGGGTTGATATAGGGCGATTTATAATCATCAGCTATCTTTAATATATTAGTTGATATCGGCTGACCCGATAGGTCTTCCATGGTCCTTAGATTTTCTCATTGTTCAGATCAAGATTTCTCGCATGGAGACTTGAATTATTTATATCAATAGATATTTTTTTTTTTATAATTATGTAACATTTACTTCTTTTTTCCCTATTATTCGTAAAATAGAAGTAATCCTAGAAATTACGATTAACAAACCCATCGTTTAAACCGAGATTAACCGTAGTATTTTAGGTTTACAGCGAAATTAGGTTAGCGAAAAATTGATCTCTAGGAATTAACAAGTTATCTATTATACTAATCGATACATTTTAACTCTAACATCTGTATTATCCGTACATTAAAGAAGTAGAAAATAAGCCAAAAAAATATATCGATTCTCCAATTACGGGAAGTGTGCGCCGATAAAGATCAAAGGCTTTTCACCAGCAAGTCTATAACGGTGGACGTTCCGGCTGCCAAAAGTTCGCCGAAGAAAAACTGCCACGGCGAGCCCGTAATTCCGCCTTCCTAATTGCCGTGTTTGAGTTATTTCGGGTCATACGTCGCGGGATCAACGACCTCCGGCTCTGTTATCATACGTAGCGCAACGACTTTTTTTCTTCAAGAATAGTTTTCGGGTGCTCGTTTGTCACGCGCCCCAGTCTAGATCCGGGACGTGTGGGAGGCTGGCGAGCTCTCTACAGCCGCGCTTTATTGCACCTACGTAGAAATAAACATTTAGATACAATGAAATATTTGACACAGAAATTGAATTGAAAAGAAACCGAAATAAAATGTATTCAGAAACAAAAGGCAGTAGCAATTATCAAAAAGAAACACAATGATAGAAAAAAAAACTTAAAGTATGATTTTGCAGGAAAACGATCCTGCAATTGAAGTTACTTTACAAGATTTACCAAGTAGTACTTAGTCAAGTCAAAGAAATAGCAAACAGCTTTTTTATAAACATTTGTAAAATACTGTTTACTGTAATATTATAGTTCTCTTTCTTAACCTTCCCAACCAGAACATGGATTAGTTGTTTTACTTGTCTGTGACTTTTTTTGCTTACGAACGGCAAAATTTAATATGATCAAGTTTACGAGCAAAAGATATGACGAAAGCTGAATTAAAAGCTAACATTAAAAAAAAAAAATCATTTTAGGTATATAACCTTTATTTGCAATGAATTAACACTTGATTACAATTTTATGACGTTATGTAGGAATGAGGATGGATATGGTTGAACTAAGCTCGTCTCATATACTCTCTTATATATCAACTGTCAGAATCTAATGGCAAATTGACAGTGTGGTTGTGGGGGTAGAAAAACCTCATCACTGACAAAATTTTGTTACTTATGTAACTTCGGATTTCATTCGGCAACCTTAACATGGTTAATTTTGAGCATTGGAATTTGATGCTTCAAAGCAATTGTTGTGTTTTCTTATGTCCACTTCCGCTTGTGTCTTAAATCATGTGTCTCTCCTTCTCTTCATGCAAGTGTCGACCCTTGGCACTACCAATCAATTATTCTTCTTTTTTCTTTCCGCTCCATTCTTCCCGATCTGTTCATTCAGCGCGATAGAATCGTTCAAACATTCCATTGTTAGTTCGTTTTGTCCTCTTACTACTAAGGTACGGAGATTTGTTAGTAAACAATGTCAGTTCCTTTGTGTTGTCAGGTCTACTGTGTAAAAATGTGTAGTGTGTAATTGAAATAGTACTAGTTATTTATTTGTTTGGTGGAAGTGGTAAATTAAAGAAATGTAGATTTAATAACATATTTTGATACGTAGCCAATTTGTTAGATTTAACGTTCTCAACTGAATGCGACATACATGTGTGGAAAAGTAGTTTGAATAGATCATCATCATTTCAGCCTGCTGTATCCTGTTTAATATGAACCACTCCTGTTTTGGGAATATTTGCTATACTTGCAATGTTTGTTATGAGGTTATGCGAGAGATTAGGTTAGTAAAAATTACAGAAAATACTTTTCTTGTATTGTATTCTTTCTGGAGTTATGGTATATTAGTTTCCTTAAAAAGTTCCTTTCCTGAAGTTGTACCGAGTCGTTTTCGATTAAATTCCGAGAGTGTAGCGGTAGTGATATATTTATCAGTAACTGTACCCAAGTTTACAGAAATACCTCTCTAAGATTTGGGTTAAATCATTAGTCTACATAAGGTTAAAATAAATAACTTTTCCGTAAGTTTAGATCGTAACGGTATTTGAACCACAACGTTGAATATTTAGCAGCACCTGTCCAATGCACAGTTTCGTAGATAACGCATTGATAAATAACAGAATCGGTTCCACGAGCATCAATGTTTGAACCCAACGGTGCAATCCGTGTTAGGAGATAAGGAAATTGTGCATTAGAATCATTCAACTGCATTCCAGAAAATTTCCTACAAGAAATATCTAAAGATTCTACTACCAAAAAAAATTAATAAACTTGAACTGTTTAAACTGAATCTGGAATTCAGTACAATATGTATTGAAGTCAAGACTCAGGCAGTTTCTAGATGAATTTATAATGGGTGTAGTAGTAGATCAAAGCAGAAAGTTGCAGTGGTTAATTAGTAGGTAGTGTCAGTGCTTGATTGATTGATTAACACTTTATTGCTCACATTAAAGAAGGTACAAACAATTAACTAAAGCTAAACTAATAACCTAGATGTGGACAAGGGCGGCCTTAACGGTAAGGGATTTTTCCAGGCAACCCGGATAGGACAGGAGACCTAAAATAATTAATTAAGTAGCGGTATAACAAGAACAGTAAGCAATACATACAAAAATATAGTCTTACATATTATACATGCTTCTTTTTGGTTTGGTTATAGTTGTATATAGTATACTAGTGGTACTACTTCCTCCTACTCTATTCCCAGTGGTACTTATGACAATGAATTTAAGATGTTTGCCGAGTGTTGCTATATAAGCTTATATGTTTGTTAGTTTTGTTTACTAAATAGATAAAATAAGTAGAATTTTTATTCAACGAAGGATTGAAACTAGCGAGACGTATATGCTCGCCCATAACAATGTAGCTCTGGTTAGTATTATATACTCTGTAGCACGTTGTTCCTGTCTAGTTGCTCCAGCATTTTCATGTGACAGAAATCGGAGCTGTGGTAACTACCTAGACAGTCTTCATGAACGGAACCCTCCATGAGTTTGATATATCTATTATATATACTTAATGTTTTGTGAAGCAAGATTATTCGCGCTTCTGTAGGGATCCTTATTATTGTTTAACTGTTGCATTTTTCTTTTTAAAAAATGTTCTGCGATATCCAATGTAGGAGGATTTGGCATTAAATAATTACTAATAAAGACCTTAATAAATTTGTTTTAAAAGGTTTTTCAAGTTAATACATCCAGATGTCTACATTTGCGGATTTTTCAGTAAGCTATAGTGAATACGCTCTTGTAACGTATATGTAGTCTAAGTGGTCCTTATATCTTAATGTAACATAACATAAACAGCCATTTTGTTCCATTAGCAGAGATTTAGAACCGCCTTTTACAAAAAGGGAAGATCCCGAGGAATTAAATGGATTCTTCATGATGCTTTCCTTCGTTAGTAGCTTTAGCTTAGTAATATCAAACCCGCAACTCTTTTCTCATATATTGTGTGGGATAGTACTTACAAATTAACTTATCATCGCTTATGATAAGTGAATTTATAAGTGTTACTTACTGAGCCACTTCTATTGACCTATCACCGGATCTAATTATTGTTAACCAATCGCATGACCTTTCCGATCTTTAACAATCTAGTTACACCAATCATATACATTATGGTTAGATTTATTTACTTACGTTAAACTCGTAGCGGTCCTTTATGCCTTAGACTAATAGGATTATTTTCAGGTTGATCCTAACTAAAATGTTTTTTACTATGTGCAATGAAAAATCGTTTAGTCTGCTTTCGGTTTCACGTCATATTTTACCTGTTATTAGAAATAGATAGTCATAACGTCCTAATTGGAGTGCGTTCAAGAATTCGTCACCTGAACTGGTCTAGATTTAACCAGATGAAACAGCCTGTCTTACATAATAAACGATTTACGTCTTTGTTTGTTTTTTTATCAATATACCACACATTTAACCTCAATTTTACATGTTGTTAACTGGCAATTAAACCGTGGTTGGTGAACTGTGCTCGTAAAGAAAATAGGCTTCATATATTACATAGGTGATAGCTAGAGTACAATAGTAGATATCAAGATTGGGTATAAAAAAACTACAATGACTCACACTTGGCAATATGTTGATTGGTAATAGAATAAAAGACATCTTTAATAAGGCAAACAATTAATCACTGCATCAATGAAGCAGTTAAAATATCATCCCTTAGACAAAATTTGATAATTATTTAATACATAGTAATGTTAGTTTGTGTTAGAATGTATACATTAAGTCAGTAACTTCACCAACTAGCTATATGGTCTTTCAGACTGGAGTATAGTAATCACACTCCTGTTCATTAGCTAATTCAGGCGCTCCATTGATACTTATACAGATTTCCTCTTTAAAATGAGATCTATTGTGTAGACGTATCATGGATATATTTTATAATAGTAATATATGTTTATTAACCTGTCTTTTAGATATTAGATTCACTAAATACCCGCAATAAAATGCAGGAGATAAAATCTGTACAAATCATGCATAATCAATACAAAACATTCACCATAAATTTTAGAAAGAATTGTACAGTCAGCATACTCGAGATTCAATTTACATGTGGCGTATTTTCTCATTCCAGTCTTAATCAACATTCCACTTCCACCTGGTGCGGAGATAAGACCTCTCGCTGTTTTGGGACATAAATTTACTAATAGTTCAACGTATTACCTTCCGTATTCGTATTAATGATTCCATTACTAAAATTTCGATTTATTGAGGTTTGAAGTCAATTATTTTGAGATCATCACATCTTACAACTTCAGTTATATTTTATCGTATTTCATAACAGTACCACGCTGATCGCCAACCTTCACTAGTTGGAGAGGCACTTTAAGAAGAAGAAGAATTTCATAACTTGACAGAATAGAAGTCGTTAAAAATTGCTTTTTCATTGGCATCATAAGTCAAGTTACTGAGATACAGACATTTAAAATTTTACCCTAATGAAGGCGAAATATTATCCTTTGTGAATATATGTAGTGACGGGTGGGGCAGTGGGAAGAGTGAGAAAGTACACCCTGTTTCTGTGATTACATTTGTTAGGATACCTTGGTCTCAATAATCCGAGACGACAGGTAGAAAAGCTACGTAAACATCGTAGCATTAAAATAAACAGCAGCATATTTCTTAAAGGGTTTATCTTTTTAAATTTGTTTACATCTTTTAATTATGTAAACTGTTAATTAGACGATTAATGTTTGATATATTAACTCCATTACGTCATACTTTAAAATGACTTCAATACTCGAGAGTTTACGAAAGAAATAAAGGTACAATATTTTTATTAAGCGATTGGGGGACGTCCGAAAACAAGAAAAACAAAGCATCAAGAATGTTTGCTTTGCAAATAATTAAAGAATCAGGTTTCGAAGGTAGACGACGGACAGACAGCGATGCTATCTCTTTATCAATATAATTCAGCGATTAGTATATGCATTATCAAACAAACGATTGTCGAAATGTTTACTAATTTAAATTTATATTAGATCACATGAGGCACAGGAACTGGTTTCGCATTCTCAAATACCACCGACGGGTCCACACCGCATTATACATGTATAATGTTTTTCACAGCTACCTTAACGATACTTTGACACATTGCACGTTTTTTTTATCCAATAATTAATTTGACTGGATTTAGATTAGACGAATATTTAAGCACTGCTAAACGTAATCAGATAACTATGTATTAGATTGCAGCTCCATTATGAAATTATTGTGTCAATTGTTATATTCAATCTACAGTTAGAATGAAATAGATACGTCGCGCTGAACTGTGGAGAATGATCATTTTAATTTAGACTTCTATAATATAATATAGGAGATATCCAAATATCCATTGGTTCAGCAAATCCACAAAAGTATTATATTGAAATTTATAGTGATTTTACTTCTGCCATTTAAAGATTAGTCATTTTACAAAATTCCTTCCTCAAAGGGAGTTGCGGACTGTCAAAAAAAAGACATTAGTTCTTGTATAAAACAATTGATGCGGGTAATATGATAAACAATGAATATATTTGTAGTATAAATATGTGAATAGCTCAGTCGTGATCCGACGGTCGACGAGTAAGGATGCGCTCATTGAAAATTTAATATTTTATTACACATTAACTAATACACATTTTTTTATTTGTGAACACGATCGAGATATTCATCTAATGGTAAGTTAAGATGACATACACAACAACGTGTTGCGCTCGTCTCCTTAAAACATAAGGCGATTAGTCTCGTTACGCCAGTAATTTATTTTGTTGAAACGGGATTCAAACTGGAACACAGTAATGTTTGCATAGTACTGTTCGGCGGCAGGAATAGGAGCTGTATTGGTACCCAGCTAGACGATGTCTAATAACAGAAATAACAGTTGCTTCGAAACAGGTATTTAGGTATTAGTGATATATTTTCTTTATAGCAATGGCCTTAGTAAATGTTACGGCGGCAAATATTTATGCTGCCAATTTATAGTATGAACATGTTATCGTGGATCTATTTAACATTTTATCTCTTGAAGAGGCTAACACTATTCTTTGCTGTATTATGAATCCTAACTAGTGGCGTTCTGGTCCTAAAAATAACGACAAATCGATTCGTAGCGCGCCCACGAATTACTACTATCTTTAGAACTGTTATTTATTTTTGTTACACAAATAATAGTAAAAGGAACTCAAACGAAATACATTTAAGGTCTGTTATAATAATTTATAGCAGGTGTATAGTTATTAGTAGTTTAATTACTTCAGTCGTTAATTATAATTTAAGACGAGACAATCTAAGACGGGTTTAAAATCGATTCGCCTGTGATCATTCGGATTTATCACTAAGATTAATGTCTTCCTTGTTCCTCTCTTATTCTTCGCGTCGTCGCTGTTATAACATAATTTACATCATTATTTTAAAAACTAGTATTAATAGACACTTTAGTTTATAAATAAAACAAATTTTATAGATAGGTTAGAAGCTGATATTAAAATACATGAAACTTTTTTTTTTTTAATTCAATAGAGCGACGTTACGCGCGGTACTTTCACCTGATGTTAAGTGTATGTGTGTCATACGCCAGCTCATAACAACGTAGCGTTAGTAAAGATAGTATTCATAGCACTACATTGCGCTAGTCGCCTTGAGATTAAAGGTGTTGTCTCGTTACCCCAGTAATTTGATTAGCTACAACGCCCTACAAGTCGGAACACAGTAATGTTTGCAAACGATTGTTAGTCGGCAGAGATAGGCGCTGCAGAATGACATTAATAAAATTGTCATATTTAATGTTACGAAATACTATTGGAAGCATCGAGATTTGCATTTGTCTTTTATAAAATGGATTTAAAAAAAAGAGCGGAGACATAAAATGAAACGTTTCGTTTCCCGCTAAAAGTAATTTAATAAACTCGCCCGTGTTGAAAATGTGTCGTCATAAAGTTTAATATCATTTCCACCGCATTTTATTATCGGTTTCATTTTGAACTCTTCCGAAATTGGATTCTTAAAACCGTTTTACGTTTGGTGACAGTGTAAATTGTTTTATTGGTAGTTCATTCCAATGTATATATTTCAACAGTGAATTTAAATGTGCGCCGTGACAGTGACGTTGATGTGAACAATCATGATTGTTATGCATTATGCGTTTGCGCCATACTAGTGTAAGTGTTTCATAATTCGATAATAAAAAACGTTTTGACAATGCATATGAAGGGATTACTATTGAACGAAATAAAATTATAGTTTTGAATGTGATACATTAATGGAGTTACGTTCATGAATAAATTGGATGTAACATAAATTTTTATATTGTTATAGCCACAAATTCTTCTTCTTTCTTTCTTTCTACTTCTTCTTTCTCCTGCCATTTTCCCAGCTATGTGGGGTCGGCACAGTATGTACTCTTCCATATCCCTCTATTAGCTACACACTCTTTTTACTCATGTTATCTTTCACACAATCCATTCAATCTTTCTTCGATCTTCCTCTACCCTTATCCACGTTCACTCTCATTACTTTCTTTGTTACATGTCCTTCATCCGCAAAACTTAATAATAATTCTTCTTCTTTCTTTCTTTCTAAAATATTAGTTACAGTTTTGTCTATAATAAAGTCTGCTGCCATTTTGATAAAGCATTGATCATTACGAGAAGCGTTCATCAAGTTGAAGTTTGGAGGTTATATTAAAAAAAAAAAACTATTACGGCATAGCTTTTTACTAGTCATATTAAAAATAATTACACGATAAATTTATCTAGATAAACAATAATAGACTTTATGTATTTAATGTTAAAGATAGTTTTTGTTGGAACAGATTTAAAGACATTAATTTTGATAAAGTTTTTTATGTCACTGTCACTATGACAACTTATACGTCAATAGTTAATATTTTGTGTGTGTTATTTTGGTTCATATATATGAGACGTTAAAGTTTATAGTGGCTTAAAATATTAATACAATTGTCGTGACTATTGAATGGTTTTAAAGATGTAAGAATTTTTATCGGCTAAGTAAAAATTGCAATTACACAAAATGTGTTAAACTGGATAAATGGACTTGACTCTCTCCTCGTAAGAGAAGTCCACGTGTATCAGCAGTGGGAACATTAAGAAGACTGTTCATTTATGTTATAATAGTATAATACTTTACTTTACTTTTTTGACTAGTCGTCGTCCATGTGTATACATTGTATTTATTGAAATAGACACAGCAGGGTATATTTCTATAGCTGAAAAGAGTTGTAGCTAATTAGATTATTTTTTTTATATATCAAAGCGATACTACTACTCCGCTGTTTTGCTGACCATAATACAGAATCAGATTTGAAATATAGACAAGAAATTTGTCAGAGGTATTCTCGCCTGGCCGCAATCCGTCACCTTCTCGGTACAACCCTTCCCGTTATTAACACTCCTATAACTTATTTTGGGTTAACATTTCATGTAATCACTTCTTAGCTCATCTATACTTGGCAAAAGGAATATTCCTACCAAATTTCAAGAATCCGGGCCTTATAATTCCAGAGCTATCCTGATGAGTCTCTACATAGGTGGAAATCTCTTGTGTATATATATTAGTAAGTGATGCAGTGTGATAGTAAGTAGCGATACATTTTTATATAGGGCCTTATGATATATCACATTGTTTTTTTTAAAAAGGATTCTCTATTGTACGATGCTATGTGATCAGCGGGATGTTCACTCGACGGTAAGCGGTACAATTGCTCATAACAACGTGGCGTTATGATGATATATACTGTCTACATTGTGCTCGTTGCCTTGAGACATGATGTTAAGCCTTGTTACCTCAGTAATTTCACTAGCTACAACACCCTTTAAACCGAAACATAGTAATGTTTGCACAGCAGTTTGTCGGCTGCAATAGGCGCTGCGGTTGTACGTATCACGGTCTCCGGCAACAGAGACCTATCACCATTAAACTGGTGTAAATGTATAGCGAGGTACAATAATATGTGCATATGAAAAATGTGAATGAAATAGTGTTATTAGCGATAAACAGCTGCATAATCGCTAGAAATATATAATTGACCTTCACCTCTCTAATTGAATGAAAAACAAACAGCGCCGATATCTGAACACAATAACGACACTCTTATTGTTTTATCTGTGGCGCGGTTGTTAACTTTAAAGAAAAAAAAATGTTTCCCTCAGTACAAGCGGACCTCAATGGAGGAGGTCGTTAGTACAACAGTACGATTATAAGTCCTCCCGATGTCAAACATTTATATAGATATTCTACATATCTACAATGGATTTAGACTTTGAAGGGCGCTGTAGCTGTGTATCATTCTAACAAGCGCTACTTTATGGGTTGACGTTTCCCTTAATATCAGGTGAACAGGCCTATTGTTTAGTCATGTTGTTGAATGAAATAATAAGAATATGGGAATTGTACGTAGTCAGACGAATTTGATAATTTATTCGTCCTAATAATCTGTTCGTGGATTCTCCCTAACTGCTGTCATCTCCGCATGTTCGTGCAAAGTCATGTCTACTTGTGCTTTGAGCTGGTTGATCCACCTCATTAGTACATTACCGTGTATCCTATATATATATGTCTTTAATATTTGCTTGCATGGCTAATTGTGCCATGGACCTATTATTCCATATATACAATGGAGTACACACGCTGTATGTTACTGAATTCATCGACAGTTGATTTATTAGTGCATAATGCAGTCGAGCATTATCCTTCGATATCATATCATGTATCTTTCATCATCAGCCAATTAATGTCCACAGCTGGACATAGGCCTTCCCATAGATCTTTACACTGATCGGTTCTGCGCTGCCCGCATACTCTTTTGTAGGGATTCAATGTGGGTAGGTGGGGAGCCAGAGTCTTATTTGTTAATTAGCAGGGTGCACTACGAGCAGGTGAAGGTAGATAGGTTCCTGTGAGATGTTGTGACGGATCCATTACACCCCAATTTTTGTGTTTTTCAGTTTAGAAAATCTTTACTCCTAATCAAACTTCAAAACGTCTGAATCTGAAATCAAACTAGATATCTCCGTATAGACCAAGCTGCTGTGCCACAATTAAACCTTTAAAATGGAATAAGAATAAGAATAGAATTAAGGAAAGAAATGATTTATAGGATGTAGAAGTAAGAACAAATTAAGGACATTATATATAGAATAAGGAATGGATAAAGAAATGTAATAGATGTAAGGACAGAAAATAAATAAAAAGTATGTGCCTCAACTTACTTAGGGGAAGGATGAAAGAAGGAATAAGGATGGAGCATAGATGAGAGAAGAGAATTGAAGATTAAAACTGTTTAGAACAAGAAGAGAATGGAAGATGAGAATGAGGAAGGAAAATAAGAAATAAAGCCCAGGTCCACTAAAGCCCGATGGACGAAGAAAAAAAACCTCTTAAACATTTATGAAGGTATCGGAGTGTCGAGATGTAAATTTTGGTAGAGTCAGCTCTGATGTTTACAGTAACGATGTAAATAGATTTTAATCTAGATACTTTTACTGAGATACGGTCGAACCGTGGTTAGTTTACGTATCCGTAACTATGTAATGGTTATTAGACTGTATCATTTAACACTTCGGTTAAATAGTTGATGGCTTAACTTTTGATTAGACTACATAGCGCGGTTAAGTCTTGTAGCTCGGAGTACGGGGGATGATTGTGAGAACCGCATATTGATTTGGATGAATAGAGCTGCTACCATTTTTTAAAGGTTGTTACTCTTACTATGTGTATAATGGAGGGGATAAATATTAATAGAGCCGACCTTTAACTACAATAATTCAGCTGTATATGCTTTCGTCCGTTAAAGTCTTAATAAAATACTTACTTAATGTTGAGTAGCAAAGACGCGGTATTTCCTAACAAGTTAGTCACGCAACAACATCACAATTAGCGCCTCAATTGAAGGCACTCATCATCAGGTGTCGGTGTGAGTTGTTCGCGTTATCAAATACAAATTAACGAGCCGTCGATTCCAAGAGCTGGCAGCGGCCGTTTGAAAGCTATGACGCTTGTTTCACCGTTTGCCTTCATTATGTTCTTAATTGAACTTGAGACGTATATAAAAGTACGTTCGGCATTATCAAGTTTTTTTTTTATATAGATTTTTATCAAATGAGTTTCTACCTAATAGCCTGAAAGCATAGACTGTTAGCTATTTAATTTTTTTCCACGTCAATGTCGAGTATAAATAAGTAACGAGACGAGTACGCTGTTCCCTTTATCGTAAGATCGTTATTTAGGTGGTTATGCACTGCACCATATTATTCTGAGTAATATGTCACTAGCTACAACGCCGTTCAAACCAGAATAGAGTAATGTTTTGGGACGCTACTGTTTGGCGGTAGATATATGGTACTGATGATACATAGATGAATTCTACATTGAAGAAAATGCATGTTTTTTTATGTGTCAAGACGAGTGAGATGTTCAACTGATGGTAAATCTAAACTAGTTAGGATATTATACACTGGACCATCTTATGCTAGTCGCCTTGAGACATAAGACACTCGTTACCTCAGTAATTTCAATAGTTACGGTGCTCTTCAAACCGGAACAGAGTAATGTTTACAGTGTTGTTTGACATATGCTAGAGGCTCTGCGGTGGTACCTACCTAGACTATCTCCATGAGAATAAATCCTTGTAAGAATTTAAGTAAACAATCAGTGCTTAATACCATTAAATAACTACCTCGAGTATACATTTGTTCATCAATCACGTGAAAACTAGTGAACGTATACATGAGCATTCGGCGTGGAATGATTTGTATGTGGGTATAGGCTATTTATGTTTGTGAACTTCATAGATCTATTCATCGTTTTATTTCTAATTAACTATTATAAATATTTTCATTTGGTATTATTTATGCGGTTGCTATAGTAACGGTTGCTATAGAAAGTCACTTGCTTTATATTCTAATACGTCCAGAGAAGCGGGAAGGGAACAGCTAGTAATTTATACGCGGAAAGCCTCCGCTTACCGGCGCGGGCTATACTGTTGAAAATTTAAATATCCACATCGTTATTTCACTCTGTTTGAAGTGATATATTAGATAAGATGGACGCTTTCAACTTCTTCTCCAGTAATGGATATAAATGGCGATCTTTCAGCTAAATTAAGATATATATACGGCACCACGGAAATGGGTGTCGCTGATTATCATTTATTTATTATGCTATACACTACACATCTATTTATTGTACTGCTTTTGATCTAAAATGAAAATCTAAAGTGAAGTATGAGAATAAATATCGTATGTTAGTAGCTCCCGTAGTCCAGAGACCTATCTAGGTATCTAGATAGGTCTTAAAAGAGTGTTCACACCGTCATATAGCGCTGGTCGCACTCTACTGTCCGGCAGCTGATATATTAGCTGCGAGAAGTACTTACCTAGACAGTCTTTAGTTACAGAGACCTACCACCAGTAAAATCTTGGCAGAGTGGCCCAGGTAGGTATCAACAGCTACCCTGTAGACCCGGGTTATTATGAATGGGATTAAGGTAAGCCCTACCTGTGGTAGAAGCTGACTGAGAGTTTCAGGTTCGTCAGCTTCGAAAGTGGGGGCTCTCATTGGCGACTAAAAGAACCCGGAGTGAACGAAGTACGATGTAGTCTCCTTACTGCACTCTCCAAGCACTCTGCAGTGCAAGGAGATCTAGGTCAGTTCCGTAGGAAAACCCTGGGCCTCTTTGAAAGCAATAAGGATGACTACCAAGCAGGTTCTAATGAATACAAATCAAACATAACCAGCCCCCATCAGAAGCCCCCATCATCCAACATCCCGCAGCAGAATTAGGGTATCTTATGAAGATTTCTGTCTCGAAAATAAAAGGTAGGTACACACTGTCCAAGTCGATTTTACTACAAAACAGTAATACTACGATCCAGCTTGAAGGGCGTTGCAGTTACTGAAATTACTGTGGTAATAAGACATTTCAGTCTCAAAGCGACGAGCACGTGCAGTGTATATCATCCCAACCATCGCCACGTTGTTACGATCTTAAGATCAAGTGAAGTCTCGCTCGCTTCTCGTCGCGGAATAAGAAAATCTGTGGAGCATATAACACAAACTGTTTCATTAAATATTTATAATAGATTTAGCTACTTATAAGCTTTTCAGTTTTGTATTTATAATGTTCGTATGAACAAGTTTTTTAAGTGGCGTTTGTCGCTTCAAACGGAGCACTTAATGTCTTATTCGGTGTTACTTAAAGCATACTTAAGTTGACACGGTATCAATTATATTCTTCGGTGAGAATATATCCGATGGCTTTTGTAATACTTAGCAGAGATGCTTAAGGTTTTTTTTTAATTAACAATGACGAGAGTTTCTATAAGCCTCAATATCATTTGTATAAGGTTTGATTTTTTTTTTTTTCTTTCATCATCATCATCAGCCTATAGACCGTCCACTGTTGAACATAGGCCTCCCCCAAAGATCTAAACATTAATCAGTTTTTCTTTGTTGTAAATTAGAAAAATTAATATATATATACACACTCATATATATGTATATACACATATATGTCAACCCATAACAACGTTGATCTAGTTAGGGTGTCATCCCCACCGCCATATTGCGCTCGTAGCCTTGTCACGTACGATGTTCAGTATCGTCTCGACGTCTCGACTTTAATAATTTCACTTGTTTCAAAGCCCTTCAAACCGGATCATACTGTTTGATGTCGGATGTTCTCACAGCGGTACTTACTTGGTTACTAGCAACAGAGATCTTTCGCCATAAATAATTGTAGGATTTAGTAAATCTTGTTGCAGCATCCCAGAGGTATAGTCTTAGTGGTAATGGATAGAATAAGATCGGTATTAAATAAGGTTAGTGTTGATATAAAAAAAAGCGTGCAGTGTGACCGAGTCCTTATAAATTATTAATAAGTTATTGATTACACATATTTCGTGTATCTAAACTGCTGACCGTACTTTCGGTGAGCTGTTGAAGCAATCGTTAATATTAAGAGGCCACTTCACACGCTTTGTGCGGTGGCTTAATCGATTTGTTACGTTTGGTTGAAGCGACAGTGGCCCAAAAGCTGTCCATCAGTCAGTTATCGTTGCACCAGTGGATGAGTTTTCCAAACCCCCAGTAACGCGATTACGTAACATTACTTCTTACTGCTCAATGAACACATTGAAGCCTATATTAAACATTGCCAAAGGAAAAGATTACCGCAGTAATAATCTTTAGATAACAACATTCATGTTTCTCTACTATGATAACTATTACCTTTTAAAAAGGTCCCAGTTCAGTTAGATACTACTTCAGTACCTATATATATGCTGTGGAAATATTACTGTGTTCTGGTTTGAAGGGCGCTGTAGCTAGTGTCATTGGGGTAATGAGGACTCAACATCTTATATCTATAGCGACGAGCACATGATGCTGTGTATGTAATTCCAACTAGTGTCACGTTATGGACAGTATCACTTACCATCAGGTGATCGTCCCGTTCCTCTCCTTGCTTTGTAGAGTAAAAAAAAATGTATAGAGGAGTTTCTTTCGTATTAAAAATTCATACGTTCAGGCTTTGAATTTAGGTATTTTTAATACAAAATCACTAAAGATGTTATATACTATATAGTATCGAAATAAAACTTAAGTTCACAAATGTACATAACTTAAATATTAAGTCATCGGTACATGTCGAGATTTGAATTCGCGACCTTCGGAATGAAAGCCGCACGCTCTAACCATTAGGCCAGCGAGCTATCTGCTCGCTGCAGGCTGCTGCTGCTATATATATACAGTTGCTATAGTAACGGTTAATAAAAAACGTCATTGCAGCCTAATTTTATATTCTTCTTCTTCCTTCTGCCCTTTCCGCAGGTATGTGGGCTCAGCACAGTATGTACTTCTCTTCTACATCCCTCTATCAGCCGTCATATCTGAATTCACACTCTTCTCACACATGTCATCTTTTACACAATCCATCCACACTTTCTTCGGTCTGCCTCTACCCTTACCATCCACGTTCTTTTTCATTACTTTCATTGTTATACGTCCTTCATCCCTAATACGGATCATCCCTTCTAATTTTATGTTCCGACCAGCAAAGCAGACGGGTAACAGCTAATATATTAATATAAAGAAGCTATAGAGTATCAGTAGAAATTCATATTAATTGGATAGATTTGAACCAGAACGCTGGTTTACTCTATATCATTGAAATAGTAGTTAGCTAACAGATGCGTTCAAGTTTACTGTCAGTCAACAGTTAGTTTAACTGTTCAACGTTTAACAGAGTTACGACTATATTGTTAAGCGATAGAGTGTATATTTCTATAGCATCAATATATGTTTGATTTTGACTTTATTTGGTCTCAACACGAAGGCCGCGAAATCAAAAATTGTTTCTTTTCATGTGGTAATAATGTTGCCGCATTGCATTACGTCAGGTCTCGGAACGATTTCCGTTTGATTTATGTTTTAACTCGCACAGTAATCTGTAATCGACATCTTGATCATATTATGCGGGGGCTTTTAGTGATACAAGTATTAAATAACGGTTTAATGGTTTGTTTGAATAATTCAACGTTTTAATGACTGTATTACTTGGAGTTCGACTGTCCGAGGTTACGGAATATGGATCTTTTATTAACTCAGTGTTATATGGTATTATAAGTATAGTAAATATGATGAGCTGCGATCTCAAGCAAAGCGATGTTCGAAATAGAGCGAAGTGGAGTGAAGGAAGTAAGAAAGCAGATCCTATCATCAGACGGGACAAATGTTAAGAAGTATTATATGGTATTAACTTTTCTTGATATTTGCGAAGTATATCTATCTATATTCTAATCCATCTCATTTTGTCCAGTATATAAAAAAGTGATTCAGACCTTGGGATTACTTTTCATCGGATATTGTTGTATCATATATACCGAAAATATTAAATATAGTAGCAGAAAACGACATAATTCTCCATCATTATGTTGTGGATATCACCAGTTAACACACAAAGAGGTTCAGGTCCTCAGTCTTCATGAGAACAATAAAGGAGTGGAACAACTTATAGTGTCGTGGTTCCCTTCCAAAGACAACTAAGATCTCTTTAAGAAAATAGTGATCTGTTCCTGTCCTGTCCTTGATGACATAAGAAAAAACTTTAGCCTTTGGTGACCAATACAGATCATTAAGTTCACATTTGTTTCCGTGTAGAAAGAGCTTTTTCATTTGGTCCAAAACGGTGTTTGTGTCCAACTATGCTTCATCATCATCATCAGATAATAGACGTCCACTGCTGGACATAGGCCTTCCCCAAAGATCTCCGCATACAGTCAGCATGGCTTCCGGTACCGCTGTTCACTAGGCGCTCGTATATGGGAGAGTTGGGCTAATTCCCACCACGCAGACCCAATGTGGGTTGGAAAAATACAAAGATTTTCCGGATAGAGGTTTAGGTAAGTTATTTCCGGTAAAAGACAGTGATTTGTCAGATAAACAGTAAATAACGTCTCCACGGTTTAAAGTCTCATCTGTGCAAACATTCGTGTAAACTATTCACTAGTTTTGCTCTAACTACGAAACTGTAACAGGTTCTCTGGTATGCGTACCGCATAAATAAATTAATCCGTGAAGTTAACATATAGAAATAGATGTAAAATCAATAATAAATACATATTATCAACATAAATTGTTAATTTATCATCATATGAATAGTATGGAAACTAACTAAATCTTATAATTGATTATATCTTATTATAAGCTTGGGTACTACCATACGTTTCTATGATGTTTTTTAATAAGACGTATCTTCTCTATAAAGGTACGTATTTACACAATTTAGATATTTTTTTATTAATGAATATTAGGTGATAACATTATCAATAATATTCAAACGTAAATATAAGGAAAAAATATCGTCATAGTATAAATCTATGTATATATAAAGATGTCCAGTTTCATTGTCTCATTATGAGACCTATGAAATGATTAGACGTGAACATTCAAAGTTTAGTAGAGATATTGTTTCTGGAATCTGATCTATGTGGAGATCTTTGGGAGAAGACCTGTGTATAGCAGTGGACGAATATCTGCTGATGACTTCTGCCATTTAGAAGTCAGCTAAGAATCGATTTTACAAAATTACTCCCCCAAAGCAGGTTGCAAGTGTTGCGGTCAGCAAAGCGGGCGGGGAAAAGATAATCTTATAATAAAGTCATATGAGATGTATTATATTATATTTAAATATTAATTATTATCATCATTATCAGCCCTTTTTAATTTTATTTTCTATTATTAATAATTATAATAATGAATAAACCTTTTAATGTTACCACTGATGGGACTCAGGGCCTTGTCTCACAGAGGCAGAGTCAAGGTTGTTTATTCACATCGGCTGGGAGCGGGTTGGTTGATGCTGTACTCCTTTTTTCTTTACCGAGAATTAAAGCTTATTGAGGATCGAACTCGCATCCCTCATAGGGGGACAGTCGCTTTAATATTTGACCTATTACGGCTACATATTATACCTAACTGATTATTTTATGTTTTATTCCACAAAGTATGTGATACGT
Organism: Troides aeacus; assembly: GCA_033220335.2. Classification (NCBI taxonomy): domain Eukaryota; kingdom Metazoa; phylum Arthropoda; class Insecta; order Lepidoptera; family Papilionidae; genus Troides; species Troides aeacus. The sequence continues at coordinate 1,868,181 of CM067288.1, forward strand.
TTGCTTATAACAACGTTGTGTTAGCTAGGATCACATAAACAGCATACTGTGCTTTTAGATATGTTGTCTCCGCAGTTTATTAATATCACCGATTACAGTACTCTTCAAACTATAACAAAGCTATTATTACCGCTATTTGACGGCAGAAATAGTAACGGTGGTATCTAGACGGTCTCCGGCAACAGTCCAATCAGCAACAACTTAAACTATCATAACTTATAAATGGTATTTAAATTATCCACCATCTAACGTAACCATTATAAAAAACGTACACAACACTTGTACACAAGACGACATATCAATTTGTACGACAAGCGACTCGGTTGTTAAGCAACAAAGTAAATCAAACGTACCATCATGTTTATAGAGGATAGTCGTGTTCTGCGTTCACCTCACAAATTAAGACGGCGCATGGCCAGGGGTCAAATGTATTACTATAAAGAATCCAAGCGGCAAATGTGACAATCGACACTCAACAAAACCATAATAAAATATATACACAAAAGAAATTTACATAAACTCATAACACGCTATCTCACACAATGGGGAGGTTTCTAGTTCGGTCATAACATGCAGCTTCAGACTCTCACACTGTTGATATGTGGAGTGTTATAACGATCTGTCCCACTGCGAGACGACGTCTCAGTTAAATATATCTTCGACACTAAATTGATCAGTTAAACCATTATAGTTCCTCATTTTAACTTTAATCCGTAAAATAGAAGTCGGTTTTAATTTACTGGTTCATTTCTGTCGTTAACAGTCAGTTGAGATTAACGTTCCGTTCTAATGGCACTATTATCTACTGTATTTATACTGTGACCATTTAAAAGTAGTTCTGCAAATTTTGTTAGATCTTAAAGGTTTTCTTCATCTGCTTCCAGTATAATTATTCCTAAGTTCTTTGATGTTACGTCGCCAATGTCCAATCGTAAGAGCCTCGTTTCAAAGTTTACACGATATATTATAAACTTGTCCACCGTGACCTGAATGTAAAGTAAACCCTTCTGCTGTATAGTCAGATATTTACTCAAGCGATCTTAGTATTTCGGAAAAGCCAACAAGACCTTTTGAATTCTTACGTCAATACAGCGTCTATCAATTCTTATGAGGTACATTATATGCATGCGATTAAGCGAATTGATTGTAATAAAATAATCAATAATTAAACAATTTCCATCCATTTATAAACAAATAAAAACCCTTCTCAATGCTCTCACAACTGAGATTGAGTATATTCTCTTACAAGGTGTGAATCACTGTCATTTACTTACCCCATCACGCTGACGAAGATCGCTTCGGTAAAAGACACATTTCCAAGTTGCTATATATTCTCAACTTACACTTACATAAAATAACATTAATCGCTGATTATAACTTAAATATTTTTTAAATATTAATGCACAAGTAAGTTAATTAAATTATCTAAATGACTACATAATGCTGCAGTAAGTATTATCGGAGGATATTGAATGTGTTTATCTTCAACAACAATTTTATCAACTCCATTGATTGCTCGACAAAATTTTGCTAATTGCAACATCATCAAATTAACTAAAAATATTCATTATTTGTTAACGATATACATAATATATTTATATATTGCTATCAAAGTTTAATATCTACGGTATTCTAGATATCAACCCATGAATACGTCCGTGGTGTAATGCCTAACAGTATCCTTTGTAACGCGGAGCTCTAGTTTGGTTTCATGGCCTCAGGTGGAGGAATTTAGTTGGTTGCAAGGTTTTATCAAGCCAAATTGCAATTTACTATTTTTTTTATATTTTAAAGCGATGAGACGAGTGAGGTGTTTATCTGAAGCTAAGTGATACGTCTGGTTCTTATCAAGGTGGCACTTTGTTAGGTTCATATAAAGCACTAAACTGTGGTCGTCGCCAGATGTTAGATAAAAAGAAACTGGACCAGAGTTCTATTTGCCACCAGAATTAGGATATTATTGCCTAATAAGACAGCCTTCGGCAACAGATACCTGGTCTACAGTTTCCCGATTGGTAACATTTGAAATCGCAGTCTAATGATAACTAATTACAGATAAAAATTTCTATGATGTTATGATTTCAACATTACCCATATTAAAGTACTACTATATAACTTGGTTTCTCTTGTGAAAGCTATATAAATGTATACAATAGTAATCAATAGTATTTTAGTTGAAAAGATAACTGCGTTTTGTATTTTATGTACAGTTGCAAGAAACTCTATGTTGCTTTAAAGTAGGATTTACGCTTTTAACTCTATCAGGCGAGATATCTAAAATAACAATAGCTGAACCAGTAGAACAAGATTGTCGTTGTAGCAATCCGGCGAGAAATCGAGAGGTCCCGGGTACAATCGGGTCACACGAAGAATGTAAAGCTGCGAGAAGCTGGATGGGTTAATAGGGGGACCAGAAAGTAATGTCGTTTCTGCGCATGCCAATACTTGATTGTCATTTGTCAGCTCATTGTTTTGTTCAGAGGCGTACCAAAGACATTGTGAGGTTATAGTGATTTCTTTACTTATAGACAATTGAGTTACAATTTCTTTTTTGTAATTTTGGGTAAAATGGCCAGCCAAATACCAGAAGAGGTACACATCCGGCATTGCATGCTCTTTGAGTTTCGCAAGGGAAATAACGCAACAGTTGCTACCAAAAACATTTGCGATGTTTATCCAAATGCACTGGACATTCGTAAATGCCAAAGGTGGTTTTCCAAGTTCAAATCGGGTAATTTTGATCTTTCCGACTCGTATCGATCAGGAAGACCATCAGCGTTAGACAACGACGTGTTAAGGGCGGAAGTGGAAGCAAATCCGTGTCAGACGATCGAGGAATTGTCAAACAGTCTCAACAAATCTTGGTCGACCATCCAAGAACATTTGAAGCAGATTGGAAAAGTAAGCAGAGCAGGTGTTTGGGTCCCGCATAATCTGTCCGAACAGAATAAGGCTAACCGATCAATCACATGCAACTTATTGCTTCAACGACACAACACAGAAGCGTTTTTTGATCGCTTGATCACAGGAGATGAGAAATGGGTCCTGTATGATAACCCAAAACGCAAAAGGCAGTGGCTCTCTCCAAATGAAATCCCTCGGAGTACTGCTAAGCCAGGTTTACACCCCAAAAAAGCGCTTTTGTGTGTTTGGTGGAGTATTCGCGGCATTGTTCATTTTGAATTACTGAAACCTGGAGAAACTGTTACTGCAGACCTCTACAGCGAACAATTGCAGCGAGTCAATCAATCTTTAATTGAAAAGTGGCCAGCGATTGTCAACCGAAAAGGCGTCATTCTCCAACATGACAATGCAAGACCGCACTGCGCAAGGCGAACTCTAGAAAAAATTAATGAATTGGGGTGGGAGGTGCTGCCTCATCCACCATATTCGCCCGATGTTGCACCATCGGATTTCCACTTATTCCGAGCGCTGCAACACTTTTTAAGTGGCAAAACATTTGCAAATTTGGATGATATCCAAAATGCCATCTCTAGATATTTTGCCGAAAAACTAATTAATTTTTATCGATCAGGGATTGAAAATTTACTCACTAGATGGCAAAAGGTTATTGACAATGATGGGGAATACATCATTGATTAAAAATAAAGACTCGTTAAAAATGTATGTGTTTGTATTTAGCGTAAGAAAACGACATTACTTTCCGGTCCCCCTAATATTAATGCTGACCGATCTTTCCTCGCGTCTCTAATAATTATCGTTTAGATAGTTAGAACGATAAATTGCTAGATTGTGCGCCTAATGATCGCTTCATTAGGAGATAGGCTTAGTGAAATGAGATATTTGTAATGTCTGAAGAAACAGCCTTTTTGTTAAGGATTTTAATAGCTCTATTGCATGTAACTAATTGTTTGAAATGTTTCGTAATTTATACGTTCTTACCGACGTTATATAAATATCTATATGTCTATATACGAAACGATAGGACCGACAGAGCGATGACCTGATGACAATAGATACGCTTGAAGAGTGTAATTATATTCTTTTGTTTAAAACTTGAATCAAAGAGAAGTTCTGTAGATATTTCAGGTATTGCTGTTAGATATAAATCGTTTAGATTAAATCGTTTATGAAATACAAAACATTAAAACAGTGTCTATCGCGCAAATCGCCAATTATCACTACTCAGCCAGAACGATCACTTTCCAATGCTCCCTACAATAATGTTGCCAATTGGTGTCGAAACAATATCACTGTGTCCAATTATCGAGTGTGGACGCCAGTGGACACCCACTTCTGGCCGTATCGATTTCAGATCTAAACATTTCGCGTAGCGATATTCTATTATTAACATGATACCAATTGTTCGTTGCAGACCGTGAGACGGCGCCGGCGCAACCTCAGAACGTTTGCGGCCGAGAGTAAACCGAGAAACGCAGCGCTGTCGCAAATCAGTCCCGCATGGTGCAACACCTTTAACATGCCTCACGCGTGCAGCCTTCCAGGTTCGACACCGAGTGGAAATAATTGAGTGCCCGAACGTGAATTATAATGTGCGAAAGGGGAGTGCCGCAGGGGACTGTATAGGGTTCCACTCCGCTGTAACGAGCCGGGTAGTCGTCCGGCGAGGCGTTGGTTGGTGGTGCAGGGCATGCGGGGTGTTGAGCAGTGACGGCGCCCGTGCGGCTGCCATGGGCGCGGCGCGTCATGCGTTCGCGGACGCGCCCTCTGAGGCTGCTGCTCGCGGCGCTGGCGCTCGCCTCGTGCGCCGCCGCGCCCGCCGCCGCCCCAGCGCCGGAGCCGCGCGCGCAGCGCTCCGCCAACCTCAGCCACATCACCGGCACCTCGCGCACCATACAGATGTTCCTCAAGAACCGCTATCTCCAGCTGCTGCCCGATGGCACCGTCAACGGCACCACAGAAGGCAACAGCGTTTACAGTAAGTACAAATCAACCCAACATTCTCATGATCTTTTACACAATATATCTAAGCATCAAGCGACTTGATTTACATTTTTTTTTATATTATCATACCTTTTTTCCTCGTAGGGGTAGGCAGAGGCGAATAAACACTCACTTTTCGCCAGATGTGGTCAGATTACGTCCCATGTAACAGGGGGCGAGCCTGTTGCCTCCTGGGGCCACTACACGCACACATAATGATTTTAGTGTGCGGGTTTCCTCGCGATGTTTTCCTTCACCTTTTGTATCTCGCTGTTTTAACTAAAGTTAACAAATGTACCTAACTTAAATATTAAGTCATCGGTACATGCCGAGATTCGAACCCGCGACCTTCGGAATGAAAGCCTCACGTTCTAACCATTAGGCTAGCGAGCTGCTACATACATATGTGTAGCAAACGACAACGGATCAATCAATAGATCGATTGTAGGAAAACTACTTCTTAACAATAAACCAATACCCCTTCAATTGTCTAAATATTATAGCGAAGGTATTTTCTCACACCATGCACCACCATGGGGCACGAGAATAACACCGCTTGCGGTTATTTATGGAGAGCAGACGGGACGTAGACGCGTGTTGCGTAACGCTGGACCGAGCCCACGCGCTCCACCACCTTCGCACCGCGGCCGCCGCGACCCTCTTATATATATAGTTTATTGCGACACGAGTTCATGAAATCACAATCGTATTGTATTCCTGCATTTTGATATATTCCTAATAGAATTACGGCAAACAAAAAAAAAGCGATTGTGAATTCATACGCGGTAGAAACATTGTATACTGGTTAACTTCGGAGAGAAGGAGATGAATACAAGGCGGTAATCAGAGGAGCGAAGTCAGTTTGCGATTAATGGAATGGATGAATGGTGGGTGGTTTGTAATAATATGGAAACGCCCTATATATCATACTATCACAGACTTAGCCAATGTTGTATCATCGTTACACATTTTCGTTTCATAAATACCAATTCTGTCCGTCACAAACTGTGAAGCTGGAAAAGGATGAGATAATTAACCATAGTTTTTATACTTCTAATATATCTTTTTAAAAATATATACCCATATAAAGATAGTGCTAATATATATATTCTTTATTTACATACTATAAAAAGATGAAAATTTGAAAAAAAATTAGCTTTGAAGGTTATTTATTAGTTAAACTAAGAGTTTAGTTATTAATGACATTTGTTAAACAGTACTATGTGTATCAAGTTCAATTCGGTAACGAGACCTAATATCTCCTGTCTGAACTCGACGAGAATAACGAGCTGCAGTGTATACCATCCTAACTAGTACCACGTTGTTGTGGGCAGACGTATCACTTACAATCAGGTGAACGTCCTCCTCGTCTCATCGCTTCGTTATACAAAGAAAAAAAAGTCTACAATTACTGAGCGCTTAGTTACAATACCGTTTTCATAGTTAAAAGTATTTAATCAATTTACTTTTAACTCGAAGATTTTCAAGGTTCATTTCCTCCTAACCGTTCGTTAACAGCTGTTGTCATCAATAACGGCAGTTATTAGCTAAAAGAGCATAAAGTTTCGAAATGCTCTCGTGATGAGAAATTTCGTCTCGTCTCTCGTTGGGACGTCGTAACGTTTCATCTCCGTCCGCCGCTTATTCCGGTACAGATTAAATATGACATTCCGAATCTGTCCACTCAGATTGTTCTTATAATGGATACAGCAGTTAATTCTTTTATAAATTACTTTTAACATACAAATTTATCATACTTATAAAAACATTGATATCTCTTATCACGCACATACTATTCAACGGGTCAAATAAACATTCGCTTCAGCTCTAATATCGGTTTCATTTTACTACAAATTAACACCATTGTATTGGTGGTAGTTCTCTATTGCTCTAGATCGTCTAGCTAGGTCCATTGCAGCTGACACAGTACTGTGCAAATATTACTGTGTTCGGGTTTGTAATGTGCTGTACTTATGGATATTACTGAGGCAACGAAACCTAACAGATGTATTAAGGGAACAAGCGCAATGTGGTGCTGTGACCATCCTAACTAGCGCCACGTTGTTATGGACGGGTGTGTCACTTACCATCAGGTGTTCTTCGTAGAATAAATGTGTATAATATACTACAATAATATATATATCATCACTCAGTGCCCTCTTTAAACTGAAGTTTGGCGATCAGATTGAGAAAACCAATTCGATCCTCAGCTTTTTTTTTAACTGATGGTATTTAAACCCGATCCACTCCTTTATGTCATAAAACCATTTCTTCCGCTGTCTACCAGGTGCATGTTTTCAAGAATTTTGCTCTCCAGAATCAACCTTGGGAACTCATAAAGGAATCTTTGAAAGCGTCCAACCTTTCTTTGCAACGACGATTGTCATCAACTTACGTTTGCAGTTAGCTCTCTCAAGGACTTGAGAAATGGAGATAAACAGCTTCCACGTGATCTTAAGCTTTCGACTGAGTCCCCATCTCTCAAATGCTTGTATTCGACAAAATTTCTTGTTTTATGTCCACGTCTCACAACCATACAAAATACATATAGATTATTGTAACTGCAGTGTAATGAAGGATATGAAATATAGCATTTGTATAGAGCTCAAACTCCTTAAAAAAGCGATAAAAGCCTTTTTTTTTACAAAGATTTACTTAAATCTTGTATCTTAAGAGCAATAGCTGTCTTTTGACCAGGAATGAAAAGAGTCAAATTACTACATATACAAAATTAGTCGTTAATTATGTAACTTTATTGAGAACGATTACGTGTTTAACTTTATTTCCTCAGAGTCATGGAAAGGTTAAATGTTTCCTTCTTACCCTAATAACATATTATAACGTATTAATATATGACCAAAGTTTTGGATACACTGTGCTTTCAATACATAATATAATCGCAACCATGTGATCCTGGAATGAAGTCAGGCATTTCCTTATTACTACGTTGACGGTTAACCATTGAGAGGTTGATGAGATTGGATTTGATGTAGAGTTATTGTATCCTCATGAATAGTAGTTTATTTATTTCAGATCATATTTATCTTAAGATAAAGCTTTTAGGAGATAACGTTTATATTATCAGTATACTCATCATCACCCACAGCTGGACATATGCCTCCCCCAAAGATCCCCGCATCTATAGATCCTGCACTGATCGCGTCCAGCAGCTTTTCGCGATCTTCAGTAGTTTGTAGGGAATCATAAGGGGGGTCTTAGGTTATTTCCCACCACGCCGGCCTAAGACGGGTTGGTGGAAGCCAGACTGTATTAAACAACATCAATTCAAGTAAAATATTTGTAACTTATTAAGGTTTAATTAATTACAAATAGTACAATGAAGGTACAACAGTAAGGAATTATACCAGGTTCAAGTGTCATAACGTTGACTTAGAAAATTAGTGGAAGTGTAGTTTTATTATTCAATGAAGCTACGAGACCAGCGGGACGTTCACCTGATGGTAAGTGATACGCCAGCCATAACAGCATGGCGCTAGTTAGGATGGTATATACTGAACTACATTGCGCTTGATGCCTTGCGACATAGAATTGTTAAGTCTCATTACCCAATAATTTCACTAGCTACAACGCCCTTCAAACTGGAACGCGGTAATCTTTACACACTACTGTAGTAAGTACCTAGACAGACTACGGCTACATAGTCCTTTATTTTATCGTGAAGGAAATCTTAAAAGATAGGTTGCTTGTAGAGGGAAGACACTAAAACACCCTCGGTGGTCTCCCTCAGTGCATTGGGAGTGACTCCAGGATCTCCTACGGACGGACAAACCCCTCCTTAGCACCCACGCTGTGCAATGGCAAATACAAGACCGCCATGCATTTGCCGTCCTCCTACGGCTCGCTTATTGAGCTCCAGGGCCCCCACCTTCAAAGCCCACGAACGTAAGGACCTTTTAGTCGCATTGTACAACAGGTAGGAAAAACCTAAGTCCCATTCTTAATAGCCCAAGGCTACAGAGCTGGCCACAGAGATCTACCACCAGTAAAGCATTTGTTTCGCGAATCGTATTCACACAGTCACATAATCATAGAGAACTTAATTTTTAGTTTCCAGCACTGAATAAATCCAATTTGACACCTAAATAATACCTTAACACTAACAACAGATCGGAACGGTCTTAATCTAGCCAGTAATTACATGTTCCGATGGGTAATGCCCCCACCGGCTGTCAAATCTTGATAATGAGTCAATCCAGTGCGGAGCCCCCGACCATTTCCGTTGGTAGGTTAAAAGAACTGATTGTAATCATGGAAAAAATTCTTTGTTCTAAAACTTAGTACTATTCAGATATATACAGTTTACTCACAGATGCGCGTGCGCAGTAAAGTCAATACAAATTGTTTTAACACGTTGCGTTGCTTGTTTGCTCCACGTTTATAATAAATATTAGTATCTTCAATATTATTGTAAGGAAATATATCTCATGATGTGGTAAGGGTCGAGAAAAATCGTTGGTTCAAGGTAGCATTGCACCGATAGGGATATAATTTGATTGGGGTGGTCTATCTTCAGTAGGGCATGTAAGGGGTCACACAAAACAATTCACGAGACCAAAGCCAACCGCACCTGCTCGTAGTGCACCCTGCTAATCAACAAACGGTTGTACAACGACTACCTGGACTGGTACAAACGACTTCCTCTGGTGGATACCAGAGGAAGTCGTTTGGCCGGATGGCGTTGCGGGCAGCGTAAGACCGATAGATGTGGGAATCTTTGGAGAAGGCCTATGTCCAGCAGTGGACGTCTATCGGCTGATGATGATGATACAAATTAGGAGTAGGTTTTCATGAAGGAAAATGGATGGTAGGTTTTGGTGGAGATTCTTACCTATCTAATAACCTCTACTAGACAGGGAACGCTGGCGTTTTCTTGTGTATGTGTGTCAGTACCCAGCGGTACTGAAGGCCAGGGTGACTGTATGTGGAAATCTTTGTGGGAAGCCTATATTCAGCAGTGGAAGTCTAGCGGCTGATGATGATGGTGATGATGTTCAGCTGTAGACAAGAAGCTGGAATTATCTTATTAACAAAGTATTCGACACTGGAACGTTGAACCGAATGCGATACTTGTACAACTTACGTCGAAGATGAATCGTAATGTATACGCCATGTGAACCTGACTCCGGACCCCCCACGTTAAACTTCTGACAATAATATGGCAGTTAATTCTCACGCTTTGAATATTAAACGTGTATAGTTAAAAATAATGTAGCCTCCTATACCTTTCGACACTTCCCGGTAGTAATTTCGTACTTCGATCACAGTGCAGCCGTTATGATCGCAGCAAACTTTAATATGCGGTCCCGAATATGATGGTCTGTAAACCGTGGCCATTGTTCCGGAAGTTTATGTTGTAATTAGCCGATGAAGGGACCTCCGGACTGCAGAGTTAAAGTTGTAGGATACAGCCTCCGTATCGTAGATTGTGCCGGAGCGTTTCGATTATATCAATTATTGTATTTGGGTTCGATTTAGCGGCGGCGCTGCCTGTGATGGTATAACCCCTTTTGTGGTCTAATTGCGTTTCACCGATACGGTCGGGGAACAGATTCGTTTGTTGCGAAATGCTTTAATAACAATGCTCGGAATACTCCGCTTTGTTTGTTTGGCTGATTGATCGGACGTTTGATCGTTCATGCGATTGACCATGTCGTAATGGTCAAGGTTTGTTTAATGCCTATTCTCCACTTCCTGAAACGTGGCGAACAAGTCATTCACCTGTCGTTTGAAAGCTGTTATATACGGTGTGTTACCACCCTCGTGTTTTTCTCCAACTTCATATTTAAGCCACAATTCTTACTAACTACCACAACTCACGGGACCCAACCCACAACCTCTGGCATCCATTAACCCGAATTTGGCCATTTCCCAGCGTGGTGGGAAATGTCCCAAATCGCTCCATATGAAACCTTACAAACGACAGCCCCAAGTGCCCGGTGATGAAGGCGGCACAGGACCGATCGATGTAGGCATCTTTTCGGGACGCCTATGTCCAGCAGTGGACGTCTATTAGCTGATCGTGGTGGTGATGGCTCAATTTAAGACTGCTTTATTCCGTTTATAGGTTGCTATTACTCTCATATTGCAAATCTGCCGCCATAACAGCATACCTGTGTTTGGACATATGGGACCGCAAGTACTTTCGACGAGCACGCTTGACCATTCAAGGCCTTATCGCCACTAAGACCATATATGAAATTAAAATCAAGTGTTCACCATTTCGTAGTTGAAAATGGCGTTAAAAGAAGCCGCATATATCCAGTTAGCGCTACCATGTTAACTTCTAAAATTTAGTATGTTTTCTAGATGTTGAATTTCTCTGATGGTAGGAAGACCCTCATAATTATTTCCAACACAGCGGAGACGTCATTCTAGCTTTAAAGACCTTGTAACTAATGGACTTTATCTTAAAACAATGAAGACAGTATGATGTAAATATTATGTCACGGGCAGGCGGTGTCTCACCACCAGGTGAACGTCCTGCAAGGATTGTCGCCTTGATGTTTAGGAAAAAAAAAATAGTTAATTACTACATTGCACAAGTCTTTCGACCCATCTCATTTCCGTTCTATAAGTAGCTTCTTAGTTCTTCGCGTTTCGAAATTTGGCACTAGGAACTCGCGGTGCTGCGTTCTAGTCTATTACAGGTCATTGAACTGGACAGAAGAACAGGCAGTTAAACCCGAAATTACCCGCTGCGGGTTCCGTACTGTTATTAATTTTAATGATGTCTCATGTATATTATCATTCTTTAATGTTGATGTTTGATGCTTGGGCTTGAATTACAAAGGAATTTATTATATATAGATTATTTTTAAAGAATTTCATCATCATCATCAGTCGATAAACGTCCACTGCTGGACATAAGCCTCCTCCAAAGATCCCCATATTGATAGATCCAGCGCTACCCTCTTCGACAGGCATCAGGGGCTGTCGTTTGTAGGGTTTCATATGGGAGGATTAGGGCCAATTCCCACCACGCTAGCCCAATGTGGGTTGATGGAAGCCAGAGCCTCGTTTGTTGATTACCAGGCTGCACTACGAGCAGGTGAGGTTGGCTTGGGTTCCGTGAGTTGTCATGCGGGATACTTTATTATGAATTTACGCCTTAAATATTTTGGATGTCATTATACATTGAAAAACACTTACATTAGTTTAGACATAACCCATTCTTAGTTTATTTATTAGGTTTACAAGTATGTTAGTTCATACGTTGCTAGGACCTAAAATTAAGTCTAATTTATTGCCTGCAAGTGTACGCCTAGATAATAATTTCGAGTGTACACGTACACATGTGGCTGACCTTGTGTGTGTTTTTTTAGCCGAATGTATTTTACGCACGCTGTAATTTTTTGTCTACGTCGTTCCCAATTGTAAATGGATGTCGATCAATTAAATTAAAACGCTCCATACACATATCTTATCTAAATTGAAAATCGCAAAATTAATATTATAATAACATCAGTATTGTAATCACCAAGCGGTAACCTTTGCTGGTTTCCAGTAACTTACTTGTATACTTGTTAAACTTGATGGAAAATTCTAAAAGAATCGAGAGGTTACTTAATTCATATAACAGTACGGAATCTTTCAATACATAATAAAGTAGCTTAAATAAGGTTTTTTTCTATGCGACAAAGCGAAAAGACGATTAAGACGTTCACCTGATAGTTAGTGATATACCTGTCCATAGTAATTACGCTAGTAAGGATGATATACACTGCGCTATGAACTCGCTGCCGTAAGATATAAGGTGTTAGTTTTATTACCCCACTAATTTCACTTGCTACAGCGCCAATCAAACCGGAACACAGTGATGTTTGCACATTAATGTTTGCTGTTGCAGCAACCTGATACCTAGACGGTCTCCGGCAACAGAGACCTACAACTAAATGAGTTGCCAAGGAACTTAGTTCATAAAAAAAGGAAAGATATCCATGTAAGATTTATTATGTGTGTTTAAATATCTTTTCAGTGATACCTTTAAAAACAAAAAGAGCAGAAAGTATCAGTAAGTTAGATGATAAATCGAATACAAACATCGATAATTCACAGCTCCATACATCGCGTTGTCATTGCAAAAAGTTTTGACCGTGGATATACCTTCGCATGAGATACGAGGAGCTGATTCTCCACACCGCGACGGGGGCGGAGCACCTAAAATGCGAAGAGTGTGAAAGTTCCAAGTACACAATTGTTCGGCCCACACTACAGATGTCAGATTAACACACTATAAATAGCAATCGGGGGTCCGGATCGGTGACGGTGACGGATTTATTGACCGTCCGAGTGGCTGTAAATATCAGGAAGGTGGCAGAAGATACCTTGAAGACAGATAAGCGGATTTTGGATCGGAGATCAAATCTGATATAAACGGAGAGTGCGGGCACAACGTTTTGATATAGCACATCCAGCATCACTTTCGTATATTTTATACTGCACAGTAGTACATATAAATCTTTTGATAAAGACAATTTGGTTGATAAGCGTTATATTTAAACATGCCTTCATGTTAAATATAGCTCTTATCTAAGATATAGTAGATAGAGTGTAAATAAATAACTTACCGATTATTATTACGTGGTAAGTTATACGCTTGACCATTACATTACGCTTATTAAGATGGTATTCATAACACCACATACGCTCGTCGCCTTGAGACCTAGATGTTTTCTTACCCCAGTAATATCACCAGCTACAGCGCCTTTCAAATCGGAGCACATTGATGTTTGGCAGTAGAAAGTCTCTGCGGTGGTACCTATTGTATACAATACTTAGACAGTTTTTAGCTATAGAGACCTAGCATCAATTAACTATTAGACTATACGTACAGATAAGACTAACCTGATCAAATGAATTAAATCTACATTATATTCATATTCTAGCTCAGCGAAGAACTATTCGGTTTGAAGATCTTTGGAGGTGGATATGTGCAGTAGTAGACGTATATCAGCTGGTGATTATGAAGAATATTTAGTTCAGAATATATCTTAACATTATCATCATAATCTTATATGAAGATATCATGTTAGATGTATTTTGGATTGTTTATATCACCTCTCCGATATCTGTCAAGTAATGTTCTTTATTACTGCTCTTGATGATATTAGTGGTCATGGGTAACGTCATTGTCTATGTCTAATCATCGTGATGTCCTAACTCTTCGTAGTTTGCTGCAATGAAATCTATATAAGAATCTTATTAAATATAAAAATTATACTCTATAAACTAACATTCTAGTCTAGATTAGGTGGAATGTTTAAAAGTGCTAACAATTACAGAACTCTCACTAAAACTTTGATTTAAATTCATCCATCGCCAATTACACTTAAAGCTGCTCCAGTTACCGTATCGTTAACTTTCGATATAGCAAATAAGTGTTGCCGTTAATAACGGTTAGTTACGAAACTGGACCCTCATGTCATGTTCCGACGGGTGCGTATTACGCGACATCCGGTTTTTAATAATACTATCGATGTCGTGAAATGTAACTCCCACTACAATGGTCCGCTGTTCTCCCAATATGTTACATATATGAAAATCATATTGATAGACTACAGCAGTGCTGCTATGGCAGCAGATTTACAAAATGAATATGGTAGCTAACCAAGGTTGGTGAAAACCAAACCCCATTATTTTTTTTATATTATCACGCCTTTTTACCAGTAGGGGTAGGCAGAGGTGAATAAACACCCACATTTCGCCAGATGTGGTCAGATTAGATCCCATGTAACAGGGGGCGAACCTGTTGCAACTTTACTGGGGCCGAGATTCGAACCCGCGACCTTCGAAATAAAAGCCGCACGCTCTAACCATTAGGCCAGCGAGCTACTCCTCCTAACTTCTACAAACTCTATTACTTGTGGCATTATAATTGATCCGGTTACTTCCGTGGCGGTACTCTGATAAACACCTGCGGCATATATTCCCATTGTTATTCGTATATATGAATGATTTACTTAAATTTAATACATTTACTTCAAGTTTATAGGTTAAATGCTTTTAGCTTTGTCCAATAAATAAAACAAATGCCGCCTCGAAATAAAATTCAAATCTCCTTATCAGGTTTAAATTCATTCATTTATCTCACGCTTTAAATCGTAGCGCTCGTTATAATACAAATGACGCGAAAAACAAATAACCTGCTTTGAATACAAAGAAAATTTGTAGGCAAAGGATCACACGGACAGTGCTGAACATCCGACGACCCTCCTGATATCATTACACCGCGAAGGGGATGCCCAAAAATGCCCACCTCGTTAGCCGGCCGCCGGGGAACCGGCCTTGTCATTACTCAGCCGGTGATGCGCTCCGCTTACGACCGCCGTTACCGCTCCTTATTATCACGTAGCGTTTTCGGTTATCATTAAAAGTCTTCTTTAGAAGACATGCAGAAATAAGAAATAAAGCTTTTTCCACTTCACAAGCTTATATGTTCAAATAAATTGGCGTATTTCGTTTTATTGCGATTTCGTAAACGGCAAAATTAATCATGAGCTTTTATTGCATCTCACACAGATGTGTCATTTGGGTAACGATATAAGTATTACATTTTTTGTGAAAGCTGCAGTAAGCAGCCACAATTTGGATCCATTGGTAACACGCATGAATTAAGGTCTTTACACGACAGTATTTAATCTGTATATAAAATTTTTATTTAAAGAAAGAAGCTAATGTAAGTTGCAATACTAATCTGGGAATAGTGAAGAGGCAACAGTGTCGCATATTTTCTTAAGAAGCCATCGATCAAATATAGTCAATAACAAACCGATAATATAGAACAGATTCCAATAAAAAAACAATTAAACTTTTAATTGGAGACTTAATGATAGCTAAATTACGTACGTTATCATATAAGACTGTACATTGAAGATTTATTTCACTTTATTTTCTCCTACAAGATAATTATAAAGCGAGATGTTGTAATCTATCCGTTATAGAAATATTTCACCGCCGAGCCACAGAAGGGGAAAGCTTCCTCAATAAAGCTAATACGAGTAAAATTGTTTTATGGTCGCGATGCAATTGCTTTGGCGATGTTCGGAATAATCAAACATGGTTAGAGTAAGCGGTACCACTTCTGACGAACGAACCCGAGCTTTGTTTAATGATATATGTACACGGCTATTTAACTGTACTCACATAAGTACACAGTAAATTACCTTTCTAACATGGGATTAAATGAATCGACGCTATAGCAGAGGATATTGATAGAAATGATCTGTGATAGTTATTTAATAATAAACATATGTCCAGTAGTTCAACGTTTGAGTTGGTGATAAAGAATTTCATGCATGCATTGACGGTGCAGTTCATTATTAAACATTTACTGATATTGCCAGGAAAGGAGCAATAATTCTTATAAATATAGAAAAAATGTAAAGATACGCAGAGAGAACTAAGATCACGGACATTGTCTAAAAGATTGCTAGACTTAAGTGGCAGTACGGTCTTTGAGCGGCGCCCGCGTACTGTTAGACGTAGTGTTGGGAGGCCTACTACAAGGTGGACCGATGAGCTGGTGAGAGTCGCAGGAACCCACTGGATCCGAGCGAAGCGGGACCGATCGATGAAAGGCCTATGTTCAGCAGTTAATGTCAGCTGATGATGATGATAAACTATCCTTTTACAAGACGGAGACATGCATATCAGTTTTTACGTCATCAATAGTTGTTGCTATAGTATATTAATTTAATTATTCTATACTATTGTATATTTAAAAGTAATCCATAGAGATGTTGACTAAATTTTATAATATAATTACCACATTCCTACAAATGAAGAAACGTTCAATTCTACTCATAAACATTGCCTACAATAAGACACTCCTTCAAATAAATTTAAATATCAATTAACGATGCTTTTGTTAATTAACGCCGTTGTATGAAGTTGCCACATATTTATCTCAATTGACAAAACGTATATTTTCGGTTAAATCTCAATTTCCATAACTAACGACCCGAGGGGCCGATGAGTCGGAAAGAAACACTCCAGAGGTACAGATAACATTAATAGCCTATTAAGTATGCGCTTGCGCAATGACGGCTACACCGGGCTGGTGTTAAATCTGTCAAATACTAGATTGAAATAAGCGTTTAGTGAGAGACAATAAATTCTGCACGGGGCTTATGCATATGCATGGATGTCGCCAGCGCCGCCGACAGCCTGATTGATTGCGTGGCAGTTTCAACAAGGCAATTTACACCTGCTAACTACACCGCAGCTTCCTTGTAAAATATCTCAATTGCATCAAACCGTCGGTGGTTTGATTGGTCGACGCTGATGGAATTTTTATCGTCAATTTTGCGCAACGATGAAGCGATTACTTGATTCGAAAAGGCTCTGGTTCGATTCCTATTAAAACTCAAGTTTAATACAGGAAAACTTATTGAGGAAACAACGATTTTCATCGAGAGTCAATGACTTCGATTCTGGTCGTTTTAGAGAAAAATCTAGATCAGCAATAGGATTTCTATGGTCTGTTTATGTTTGTAAATCCAGATAAGGTTGTACGGTGCGGTCAGATAAAGAACAAACCAGAATGAACTGAAAATGTGACTTTTTATGTTTTTTTTTTTTATTTGTTTCACCAGAAGCGTTTCTGTTCGGTTGACTTCCTACTTTGTTGCGGTTCTCCTCGCGGCTATTTTCGTGTATTTACTAATTTACCATTTTGCTTCTTCTTTTATTTGCTCCATTTCATACAGATCGTGATCTTTAGAAGCGAAAAAATATTATTCCTTTGTTTATTGTTATTTCTATAGAAATATGTTAAGCTGTAAAAGAAAATGTACAGAGGAGTAATGACCATTTAAGTCTGTTGAATACATTCATGACAAAAATATTAAACTCTGCACTATTTCTGTATAGGCCTTTAAGAGGTTCAGTTAATTTTTTATACATACATTGTAAACAACATTCTTGTCTGTAGAGATTAAACGGGTTTATCTTACCAATGTAAATGTTAAGGTAGATATTCCGCTGCGTGATTAGCTCGTACTATCTCTCGTGACGTCACACCTCTCGTAAGGCACACGTTTGCGATGAGGTATTACAACATGTGTAAACTGTTTACTGTTGTGACGTCATCCGAGTGCAGTTACACGTCCCGTTTCCACCGGTGAACAGTACGTCAATAACATCGAATAGTGCAGTCGGAAATAATAAAAAGTACGATGTGGTAATGACGGGTTGTATGCAAGTGGAACTGGTGCATTTACTTCCGCTACAGAATCCGTTTTATTGTATTGGGCAATGAATTGGAACATCCAATAATTGCTCTAGAATACTAGGACCAAAAATCGTGTAGCAAGTAATATATCTTTCTATTAGATGACCTCTTGATGGTAAATGATACTATGTAATATGACGATGCCTGAGATGAATTACTCTGCAGCATTATGTAGTCCTCGCGACACACTCTTCTCAATTTCATTGACTACAGTACCCTTTAAACCATAACACAGTAAAGTGTGCATACTAGTAGTTGGATGAGGAATAATAGCTATGGTGATACCCACTTAACTTCAATATTCGACGTGGTGTAGTTGTCACCATCACAGACAGGGCTGAGAGGCTTCATACATACATATATCACGCCTCGTTCCCAGTGGGGTAGGCAGAGACAAGCTCTCTCCACTTGCTACGATCCTGGCACACCTCTCTCGCTTCCTCCACTTTCATGAGCGTCTTCATGCATGCTCCTCGGTTGCAAGTACTCTTGACCCGACCTTTCTTTAAGATATGTTTGATTTGATCAGAATATGTCCGCCTAGGTCGACCTGCACCGATTTTTCCAATCATTCTTACCTTGTATACTTCTTTCATCCATTCTTTCAACATGGCCGAAATATCTAAGCATCCCTTTCTCTTTGTCACTACATCTTCATCCACGCCGCACCGCTTTCTTATCACACTGTTCCTCACTTTGTCAACCAAGTGAAAATATCTAAAAAAATAAACAGTACTTCACATTGAGATGGTTAAGAGTTTAATAATCAGTGTTATTTATAACTTACAAATGCATTTAGATTAAGATGTCGGATGTCACGGCTTTTTTCATTTAACTGTTGCAATTCGCAAATGAGACCGGCAAACGTTATTTGCGTCTGCACCGACTGGAGCTACCACCACAACCGTCCTTATTAACTAACGCATAGAGTCGATCAGATAGCTGACACAGATAACATATATTTAACTAGTTATTTATTTGCCCTCATTAATCTCAACATCAACGGATAATTGTACTTAATTGAATTACACATACGAAGTCATTTCGCTTGGTGTACATCACCAAGTTATCGAGTAACATTGTTATGAGTCGTATCGCGTTTAACATAACAATCGTTACAGCTGATTGCTGTCAATTTAGCAGTGCATCGTTATCTGATCTCGTTATTAAGATTTCTTTTTATTCCCGTACAGATATAATACGAGTCGATTGGAATCGATTATCGATACAGTCTGCCGTTACGTACGCATCTGCGATGCAGTTCATTGGTACACCGTATGTTTTATTACCATCGTATGATTGCTTTATTGTGCATCATAAACGCATATGCAATTACGTAGTTTGTTGTTAAATTGTTTGTGCTAAATGTCTAAGTGCAGAGAACGAAATAAAATTTCTCAATGATTACTAAATGCCTGATGTACTTATTAGTCATCGGTCTCCATTAATAGCTCTCTACAGACTGTCCAACCAGAGGCGTAATCAATGAAGTTAGTAAGTTAAATTATACGAAAGGATATATAAGTTCGTTTCGTATTAAGCTTAAGCTTCTGGAAGAATATCGTAGTAGAAAAACCAAAATATTCCAAAGAACACGATTTTTTTATTTAACGAAGCGACGAAAGCGGGACGATTATCTGATGATAAGTGAAGCGCCTTCTCATAAAAACTCGGTGCTAGTTAGTATGGTCTATACTGCACCACATTACGCTCGTCGCCTTAGACATATTATAAGATTTCACTAGCTACAGCGCGATTCAAACCGAAACACAGAAATATTTCCACACTGCTGTTTGACTGAAGCAGTAGCGTTTAAGGTAGTATCTACCTAGACTCTCTCCAGTAACAGAGACTTATGAGCTCATAAATAGCCGTGATTCTTTCCTTGTAAGAGGTTCCCAGTCCCAATTGTGGGAATTGTAAGAGAGCGGTTAAAAAAAAAGAAAGCACGTGTACCACTTGTGTCGTTTCTCTTTTTGTAAGGTGTAAGGGGTCCCGCCTAACTCCTTACGGATATCAAGACATCTTCACCTGCACGCGATGCATCCTGCTGAATAACAGACGAGGCTTTTACCACCCTCCAACCCGTCAGGCCAGCGTGGTGGGCTAAGGTTCAATCCCCGTCAATGAACTCTCGAATGTGGAGAGAGAGGGCCTATGTTCAGCCGTCTATCGGCTGACGATGATGATAATGACAAACCTGATCATGATCTGAGATTTTACCTTTTAGAGATTTTGTATCATTGTTATCATAGCCGATAGGCGTCTACTGTTGGACATAGGTTTCCCCTAAAGATCGCTTACATCCAATGGGTTCCCGAGATTCTCACCAGACCGTCAGTTCACCTCGTGGGAGGCCTACTAACACAAAGTCTACTGGTAAGCGGTTAGTCTGTCCTTCGAGTAATGTGTCCTGCCCACTGCCACTGAAGTCTAGCAATCTATATATCCAAGATGTTGGTATATATTAATATACTTTTATATTTAATAATGTCGTTATAAGCTTATAAGAAATTTAGCATAGTTTCGGAGTGATCTTCGCGGGTGTATTAGTTTAGGTGCATCGACACGCGCAAACTGGTCCCGCGGGTGCTCCGCTTCGGCCCGCTCACTTACCGAAAATGATGTATCTCCGAATTGTCGAGCAAAAAGATTTCACGTTCGTACCCTTACCGTTTGCTATCACCTAATTAACGAGAATTTTTTTTTTGATATCACTAATAACTTTATTAAATCTAGGTAACTGATTTTGGGTCTGTCCTGTAATCTCGGGCTGGTAAGAATAGGACTAAGGTAAGCCCTGCCTGTTGTAGAAGGAAACTAAAAGCGTCTAGGAGTTTCGCGGGCCTTGCGACCGGGGGCCTTTATCGTTAAACAAGCGAACCTATATGGGAAAGCCTGGGAGTGTTAAGCCCCTCCTCAGACACGTGTTCACTCAAAGTGCAGAGAGGCACCGTGCGTTCTATAAGAGATCCCGGTGTCTCTCCGAATGCACTGATGCAGAGCACCGAGGGTGTTTTAGTGAGTAAAAACTCACATAACCCTGACTTCCCCCATAAGCATTATCAAGTATCTTTTGAAGATTCCCACCTCAATAAAAAGGTACTAATAGTGGGTCTCTTGCTGGAGACTGTCTAGATGTCTAGATAGCTCTTACCGCAGCGCTTATTTCTGCCGAGAAACAGTACTTCGCAAATATTACTGTATCATGATTTGAAGGGCTTTTTAGCTATAACTGAGGTAATAACACAATACAAAAATGGTACAGTGTTTATCATCCTAACTAGAGTCTAAGTTAAATATATTAACTGATACCTTTACTAATAATAGATCTTCTCTGAACCCCTTTAGTAACCAGTGTTACAACGTTCCGATCTAAATCTTGCTGTGGGTAATAAAATTACTCGATTTCTTTACGATCTAGAATTTGTTATGAAAAATCCGTAGTAGTGGTTGCCCGCGGGTCCAGGGGATCCGGTGCGGTGCGAGTGCTCCTTTTATTTCGCCCCGACCTTGCGAATTGGTTTAGTGTACCCCAAGTTCGACTTTCACGTTTTACTCACCGCCTCTCTTTGAATTCTCGTTTTATGTTAAAGCTATCAAGATATTTTATTTTCACGTTAAATTTAATATTTGTAAGTTAAAATTTAGTTTCCTTTTATGCACATTAAACTTGTGTGACATATACAATATTATATGTTATGAGTAAGATGTAATTCTTATAAGAGGACTAATAACTATGGTTCAATATTGATAGCTTTTAAATGAAAAAAATAATGCTATTAACCCTATAGGGTGAAAAATATCCAAGAATAGTACATATATAATATACAATAAAATAGAATTTTAGTGTATATAGCATGTAATAAATTAAAATCATCATTAACGTAATTAACATCAGATTGCTGTCTAATCATTTTGTATGAACCTTTTCGAGTTTTGGGGATTGTATTAAAACGGCTGAACCTTTATAAAGGAAACTCAAATTTTTAATTCTAGTAAGCTTCGAGACGAGTGGGATATTCACCTGATGGTAAGTGATACTCTCACCCATAAAAAGTTGGTACTAGTTAGGATATTACACAGCACCACTTTGTGCTCCCTGCCTAAACACATAAGATGTGGAGTCTCGTTACCCCTGTAGTTACACTAGCTACAGCGCCCTTCAAATCGGAACATTGTTATGTTTGCATTCGTCTGTAACAGGCGCTGGGGTGGTACCTACATAAACAGTAAATTAAATACAGTATACACCTGTTTAAGCTGTAAAACAGTTTCAGACACAATAATGTTTGCATTCAGCGAT
Organism: Troides aeacus; assembly: GCA_033220335.2. NCBI lineage: Eukaryota > Metazoa > Arthropoda > Insecta > Lepidoptera > Papilionidae > Troides > Troides aeacus. The sequence goes on from CM067288.1 coordinate 1,890,644, forward strand.
AGAATTACAATTACAAAGACAAAATTTAATCTAACTGAAATATGAAGCAGACGAAAATAGCTCTTATTGTAATGAGAGAAAAGTTTAATTTCCTATAAGTTTCTATGCGATGTGCAACTAGTGGGTTTGATTAGGCGTATGTCAGGAAATGACAGGAAACGGACACTGGTGTCCGAGTGCACAGTGGCGGCGACTGTCGGTGCAGTTAACTAATGTCCTGCGGGGCAGCAATCATACCCCGTGGGCGGATTGGGTCCTGTATACATTACTCAAAAGTGTTTTCAGTCGATATTATGACAGTCAAGCTAAAAGGTACCATTGATGTTATTCTATATACATCTAAGTTAAATGATACACAGTCATAGATTCCTAAAAGAGTATTACATAAAATACATTTCATTGGAAGACAAGATATATAGTTTAAGATGATGGTTTTTATCATAAAACATATTCTATATCCTCAATATATATCCTCACCTGTACTACCTTAATCCTAACTTGGAAGGAAGTAAGCACTACAACGAAACTCATATAGACTATGAAAACAATTCATCAGTTAACTAAATCATTTTTTAACCTCATCTATTTTTATACATGACATATACTATATGTTCCCCGCCCCTTTTGCTGGCTATATAACCCCCATAACACCCTTTCGGGAAAGAATTATGTAAAATCCTTTCTCAGCTGACCTCCAAAGCAATATCTCAAGCAAATTTTGTATGTTTGTCTCATAGATTTGGAGATCTCGTGACGAGTCAATTAATCTAGATATGGAGTATATATATGTATAATAATATATTTAACCTGACACCATATGAAATTCGTTAAAGATTATTTTCAGTTGTTGTTTTACATAATGATGTTTGAATTATCAATCATTATCACCTCTGAAGAGTTTTCTCAACTGACCTACCTTTCTCTTCCACTAACGATATAGAGCCGTTATCGATGGTCCTATGGGGTGTGTTGCACTGATTATTACTGAAAGAGGTTATAAAAAAAAACTCAGGAGAAGTTAAACTATTGAGATTTATTCTCTCTTTAACATGTCTCACTAAAATTATATCTTTATCGAACAGTTTAGCGGCTAGTTGGAAAAATCGAGATGCAATCTTCAACGAGATAGATTCGCCCGGAGGGAGAAGGCTCTCGATCGGCACGCCCTCCCACCGCTATTACAAGTCATATGTTAGCCTCTCAATCACGAGGGAACAGTCGGTCCTCCGAGGAGTAAAGTATGGTTAACACGTTCAACCGATTTGCACGCTTTTACGTGATATACGAATGAGATGCGACTCAAACGATGATTAATGTATCTAGGTGATTATATTCATATTCCGCTGCGCCAACTTGAAACTTGTTTTAATATTAAGTAATGCTTATATAAGTTCTTTGATAGATTGTTACTTCAATGTCAGATGACAGTGGATTAAACTGGTATACATATCTCTTGGATCGTAATCTTCAATTTCACTCTCATCTCATATCACAAGTATAATAGAATATAATTATATGTATGATATACGATACTATTGCAATATGTTGTACTGCTATGACCTGCATTAGCATTTATTTAGTGCAATTAGAACAAGTGGTTTAAAGTTAATATATTAACTGTATGAAACCAAAAAAACTACTTTTGTATTATGTTCACAGCACTCAAAAGGTTAAAGGGCCACTTACCCTATTCCGATTTAGCAACCGTAAACAATTATATAACAGGTCATTTGTGGACCTTGTTCCTTATTACCTTGTTCATCTATCCTTAAAAATATATCTATTTAACTTATTACCTTCACTCGTTAACTTATTACCGTTACTCCAGTAATATCACTATCTAAATCTATCTCCAAATCGGAATACAGTAATGTTTGAACACAACTGTTCTACTGCTGAATTAAAAGCAAAGTTGTAATATACAAATAAGTTTTTAAAGTACATAGGTTATTAGGTCATAGATATACTGGTGGAAGGTCTCTGTTGTGGGAGACCGTTAAAGTATGTACCACCGCAGCGCCTACTGCAGACCCCAAACAGTACTAAGCAAACATCTCTTTTTTTACTCGTTCCCCCAGTTATGTTATGCTGGGGCTCTGTCTTTCTTGTTGTTTTATCTCCTATTTAATAATCACATTCCTTACCCTATCCTTCACTCCCTTCTTTCTTTCCTCACTCTACTATATATTGGTTTAAAGGGCACTATAGCTAGATACTTAGATATAGTTTAACACCCTGGTGGTAGGTCTATGTTGCTGGGGAAAGTCTATGTAGGTACCACCGCAGCTCTTATTTCTGCAATGAAAGTCTAGTTTGCTAACAACAACGTGTTCCGGATTGAAGAGCGCTCTGTAGCTATTTGTGGTTAAGGTCTTAAGGCGACGAGCGCAATTTGGTGCAATGTATAGTATCCTAGCTAGAGCCATGTTCTTATGGGCAGGCCTATCTCGTCGTCTCGTCGTTTCGTGGTATATAAAAAAAAATATACTTAGTAGGTGAATGCTGTTTAAGATCTACAATACGTTTAATAGATAGAGACTGGATAGACCAATAAATATTTTAGACTCTATGGTCTAGTAACTAGTCTTTAAAAAAAAGTCTATTGTCCCGAATAACAACAACAACTAATGAACAGAACATACGAGGTCAATATCGTCCTTAATTTTTAATTAGGATCCTTTTAAAAGCGGTTGCGATCACAAATTTTCAGTGGACATCTAAATTTATAATGGACGTAAATATCCTGGAAGCTTTCGTCCTCGGCGATCAGTCAGGAAGCGCCGGCACTGATTTATTACGGGCGTTTATATAGGTCGCGGCGGCGGCAGGACCAAATAAAAATACTTAGATCACTTAAACTATTTTTTTTTTTATACAAAGCGATGAGACTAATAAGACGTACACTTGATGGTAAGTGATACGCCTGCCCATAACAGCGTGGAGGTAGTTAGGATGTTATACATAGCACTACATCACGCTCGTCGCCTTGAGACATGTTAAGTCTAAGTAGTTACCTCAAGAATATCACTAGTTATAGGGCCCTTCAAACCGGAATACAGAAATGTTTTCACACTACGGTTTGGCGGTAGAAATAGGTGCTGCAGTGGCGTAGGTTCCTAGACGGTCTCCTGCAACAGAGACCTACCACCAGTTAAGCTATGAGACGACTAAGACGGTGATGCTTCTGTCTGTAGAATAGGGAATTAGTTAAGTTATTTATATAGCATTACACTATGACAGTAACTTTAAGACATACTTAGGTCTCATTTTCCTTTTTTTTTTTTCTATAAATGCTACTGGTGCCTAAAAACCTACTTGTGTCTAAAAATGCTACTGGTGGTAGGTATCACCGCAGCGCCTATTTATACCGTCACACCAATCAGCCGGAAGACGTCCACTGCTGGACAAAGGCCTCCCCCAAAGATTTCCACTCAGACCGGTCCTGGGCCACCCGCATCCAATGGTTGCCAGCGACCTTGACCAGATCGTCGGTCCACCTTGTGGTGGGTCTGCCCATGCTACGTCACACAGTAGTGTGCAAATATTACTGAGTGCTGGAATGAACGGCGTCGTAGCTAGTAAAATTACTGGAGTAACAAGAATTGTCTTGTTACAGATATAGGTTGTTTGTTGAGACATAGGGTATTGACCCTATGTCTCAAATTGGTTAGAGCAATGTGGTGTGTATATCATCCTAACCAGCGCCAAGTTATTACGGACAGGCCTGTCACCATAAGATGTCGTCTCGCTCGTCTCGTAGCTACGTGTGATAAAAAAAATTGACGATATAAGTGCGACACCTGATAGCAGGTGCTAGTTAAGATTTAACACTTACTTTTCTGTATTAAGTTCATTTCACCTATACACTTACTTTTAATCCTTTGATGAATATCCTTTGTCTACTATAAAGTTGACTACAAACTTAACAACCCAATTAAGTTGAAAAGTTTACAGCTACCAAGCGATGTCCAAGACATCAAAGTGAACTATCTTTTTTTATCCTTTGTTAAAGTATTTTGTCCTTGGGTACACACCTACTCTTTTTATTATTTCTGATTCACCCGATACCAAGTTATATGTTTATAACTTGACGCTGGTTAAGATGATATACAGTGCACCGCTTTCTACTAGTCGCTTCGAGACAGACGTGTCGTAACATCATTAACTTGACTAACTTAGTCTTATTCATTAACTACGGCGACATTCAAACTGGAACACAGTAATGTTTCCACACTACAGTACATCGACAGGATTTGTTACTGAACTATGTAAAACAGATTCGTCTTTTATAGGTTTTTCCTTTTTGGCTTCTCCTTATTCAGGGATTTATTCTTTCTATTCTACTGTTTACTGTATTTATATATTTATTACTAATTTACATTTGTTCTTACATCACTTCTATTTGCTTTATTTCTATGTTTTTACTTATATTTTCAATATTGTTATATACTTAGGTTTCTATAGTAATATTTACTTCTCATTTTTGTGTACTTCTACTACATACTTTTAAGTAATATCTTGCAAGCAAAAAAAAACATTTTTCTCATTAATTTATTCGCTATAAGCTACTTTACCTCCCACTCAAAATCATATATTAACTTTCTTCTGTCCCTTCGCAAGAAAATGAGGAACCGCTTCCTTTGTTGTTTCATCACATTTCGCGACGTCAACGAAATTAACCACATTTAGTATTATACATGGTATAAACTTCCTGTTCCCCGCCTGCTTTGCTAGCTGTAACACCGCCACAACCCCATTTGGGGGTAACATTTTATAAAATCCGTTCATCCAAGCACAACTCTTACAGTTTCATAGTACCGATAGATTCCGAGATGAAGTGATTAGTCTCCACGTAAGTGGACATCTCTCATATACGTTATAGATTACGTAAAAACAAACAGGTATTCTGTTCTTCATCTGCAGTGAGAATCAATTATTAGGCAGACACATTCTTAGGCTATTCTATGATGATCAGAACAGACTCGCTGTTCACCGGGAATGGGGACACTTTCACCGAAACAATGGGGCGCCGACAGGTCCCGGCATCATTGTACGCGCAGCACAATGCGACCGAAGTGTAATTGATGTAGATCTATTGTACCTGATCTCCACACCAGTAGTTTGTTTCTCTATCGCCGTCACTGAGTAATGACAGCTCTTATTTGTTTTACAGCATCCATTATGCTTAATTGTAATGAATTCGCGAAGATATGTCTAAAGTGAAACTTCTTTCGTACGGTACGAATTGGATGACATGAAACGAAAATCTGTAACGGTGACAACTATAAATATATTTACGGGATTTCAGCTGTGAGGGTTTTCTTATCTGTTAGGCATTTAGTTGACTTTCATAGCTTTGGACTTAGGCATGCGGATCCGGTATCCGTTTGATTATCACTCGTCTCCTCTGTGTGCTATGGATCGCAGTGTTCACAATTCCATTAGTGTATGCGGACCCGTACGCTTACAAATTAACCCGGATATAGTAAAAAATTAAATTAAAAAAATAAAAAATCGAAATAATGTCTTTCATATAGTGTGAATAAAAAAAATATTTCTCTCTTTCATTCTTTCATACAAAAAGAATAAAAAAATCGATGAAGCGCTCTCTCTCTATATAAACTACCTTTATAATTTATTATACATCTCTTTGAAAAATATATCTTTCTCTTTCATTCTTTCAAGTAAAAGAAATATAAATAAATCGACCAATCGCTCTTTTTCTACATTAACTACCGTTATAATGTATACATATCTTTTACTTAAGTATTAACCGGAAACCAAAGTTAAACTACTACCGCGTGTGAACCCGCTTTATATTTTTGACTGTCTGCCTGTTTGGATTATCTGCGTAACGTCTAGACCGTTTTTGTTAGAACTAACGGCTAACATACTCGTCAAACCATTTCTAGCACTTTCTACGAGGAATTTTGCTATTCAGGATCCACTTTGACTTGACTCTTACAGCTCATCTGATACTGGGCTTGAGGACCTGAATCCACGGCCTGTTTTCTAAAAAAAAAGTATACTACTGGGAGCGTAGTTATCCGACACTGGCTTGTCGTATCTTGTCTGAATTTTTGCTTTCTGACCAATCTACTTGGTCGTCGAAGATGGGCTTGGATCCGTTCTCTGACCACCTTCGCCTGTATTGGAAACTCTTGGCCTCGTGTGTTGGTCGTGTCGGAAGTGTGTGTGACGAGGGAGTTATCGGAGACGGTTCGATCGTGCTCGATGCGGGGAACCCCTGAGGATGTCGGGATGCCGTGGCCAGCGCTCATCGGTCTCGGGCTAAGTATAACGCAGACAAGTGTGAACTCAAGTTGCAACTTGTAAGAGGTTTATTTCAACAATCACATTAGCAGTTGCGAATAACATAAGTATAAGTTGCGGACGTAATCCGGGCAGCAGACATGTCAGCTGCGTCGCACCGCGGCGGGTGGACCTTTACGAGCTTCTTGAGGTTTTTTTTAACGAAAACAAATACTTAAAAAAAAGCAGTAACATAAGCACATCCAACGATTATAGATTAGCTGCTTTTTTTGTATTCATACGAGGTTTAAGTTGATTTTACTTTTAATCTCATTACTTATTTACATGTATACACTTTCAGGTTATGTCCAGCAGTGGACGTCTGTCGGCTGATGATGATGACGTAAATATTTCACAGATAAATCAGACTATATCCATTTATCACAGATTCACCAAAAAGGTCACTGGAGGTAGAACTCCACAGTAGCAGGAATAATGTGTAAACAACACCATGTTCTGATTTGAAGGGCGTTGTAGCTAGTGAAATTACTCGGGTAACGACACTTAACATGTCTTATGTGTCAAGGTACCGTGTACTTATTGGTTGTATTACTTACTATCAGGTGAACTTACAGATCGTTCCTTCGCTTATATGAATTAAAAAAAAAATGTTCTAGTACTAAACTTAAAGACAGAATGTATATATCTATTTATAGATCGTATATTACTGGTAACTGTTAAATGGCGGCGTCTTATATTTAAAATGTGACAAGACCTAATTTAGGTCGCGCCTATGCTAGTCTAGCTTGATTGATATATAGTCGTGATTGATTAGTGTTTAAGTTATTTTTCAATTTCCTGCGATACGAGCGACCTTGCTGTTTGATTTATATGCAAATGAGACCTAGGTAGATACTTAAGTGTGAAGTAACTTAGGTTAAGGACTAGTGAACGATTAATACGACATTTGTTATGTTGGAAACAGGTCATGGAAGTGTAGGATGCCCTCCTTCCAGATGGACAGAGGATATCATCAGGGCGGTAGGAAATAAGAGGATGTGAGAAGCTGAGGATCGCATTTTGTAGAAGACATTGAGGAAGGCATATCCAGCATATAAACAAACGCTGATAATGATGATGATGATGATGATTGTTATATTAATCGTATATGGTGTTTTAACATACAACTATTATATATGTTTGTTAACAATATCCTCATGTTAGGTATCTTTTACTGCTGCTAGATCTCTGTTGTCAGAGATCGTCTTGGTAGGTATCACCGCAGCTCCTATTTCTCTTGTCAAACAGTACTGTATTCCGGTTTGAAGTGCGCTGTAGGTAGTACAATTGCTGGCAAAACGAGACTTAACATTTCATGTCACGAGGATGATTAAGTGCTGGTTATAGTATTCAACTATATTGTTATAGGCAGGTTCATCAGTTACTCTCAAGTGAAAGTTCAACTCACCTTAAGTAGAAAGAAAGAGCAAATACTCAATTAACTTAATCAATAAGTTAAAAATCATGCTCTTGTCTGAAAATCAAGCATCAATGTTTGCTTTCAGCAGGAAAATAAGGGAAATTGAAATGATATAAATCTCTACGGACCGGTCTGTGAGACAGTATTACGTACCGGTAATAGATACGGCACCACTCACTCTTCAATTAATACTATTTGGGTTCCGTATACAAAATCACGGTACCCAAAAACTTCCTCCATATGAACCCATACAAAGACGGTTCATGGTACCCGGCGTTGTGGGCAGCACAGGACAGATCGAAGTGGGGATCTTTGGCGGAGGCTTATGCCCAGCGGTGGACGTCTATCAGCTGATGATGACACAAATTAGGCGTAGTTTTAATGATGGAAAATATAGGGTAGGTTTTTGTAGAGATTCTTACCCACATAAAAACTTAAAGAATGCTAGCGTTCTCCTGTGACGGAGGTCAAGATTCACTTTAGCTCACTGCGCTAGAGGAGTAACAACTTTGATGGATCTCAGGATATGGATCGATCGCCGGATGTTTATTACAAACACTACCTCTGTATACTGTCATAGTAAATCCCAGGTCCTGTGTGAAACCAGTACTACTTCGGGCACCACGTTATCTGTAGACGTCCACGCAGTTCAGACATCGTCTAGTCTATATAGACTTTAGATATCTAACCGCGCCAGCCTGGAACAGTATCCTTGAATCACTCTATTTAAGAGAAGACCTCGAGTACCAACAGTGGGAACATTAAGTGGGCACCTAATTATTATTAGATAGATTATAATTCAATTGATACGCACGAATCAAATTTAAACTTCTTGTTTAAATAGCTCTTGTACTTAAACCCTATTTCTAGACCTAGCTCTAGAAATAGGGTTTTTTTTTAGTGAATTTGAAAAGACGTATATGTTTATTCCCATCTCATATAGAAATGGAAAAAAAATGGATATTCTCAGTTACCGTTCGCACATGTCGCAACTCGCGCTTGGCCCTAATCTGAACTGGTGATACATTACTGTCACCATCGATACTATCTAATCGGCGACCGCTTTATATGACACTAGTTGATTTATAATTGGGCCACAATGTGGACGTTATTGGACTCACTTGCCGATAGTATTGTCACAAACAAATGATTAAACATATTTAATGTTTTAGTAGAAAAAAACATTATTAAGGAAAGTATTAGTTATATCACTTTATCATAAACAAATATCTTACTTAATATCCTCACTACAAGGACCCAAGGACTTCACTCACAAGGAGAGTTAAGGTACTTTATTTACCCTACTAATTTAGTAGGAAGTAAACTTCTCTATGATTTAATGTATAATTCTATGACTTCTAATCTTTTACTTATTTCCGCTTATCAAGTTATCGCAACTTGTGAAATTACCACACCAATCAATTAAACCATAGATATTTAATGATTTGGTATAGGTCTTCATGACGCTTCATGCACTGAAAAATATATATTTTCTAGTTAATGAAGGTTAGAATTTTTTTCTAGAACATCACACATAGGTAAAGTTGGCTTAGGTTCTTACGTCTTCATGTTATAGCTAAATAGCACTACCAAATAATAACGTTATAGCTCTAAACTGCTGTCATAATTAACTCTGACTCATGTATAGAGCAGCTATTCAAAGCTCAAGCGGGCAATAGATGAGTAAAGAGTTACAAAGTATCTTTATATCCTGTACGTACACCATAAATAACCCCGCTCTGCCCGCACTAATTGACTGTTCGTTAGCCCATTACGAAACTAATTGAAAACTTATGAAATTAATAAAGTAATTACATATACAATAACGTATTTAACGACTCCACTAATTGCGCCAAAGGTATCTGATAACGAAGCTAAATGAAGTTATTTATAAATACCTTCCGTTGGTACTCTCCCCGGCTCTACCTCTGTATCGCCGCGTACTTCTCGTTCATTCATCAAGTGTCTTGTTCATTATTTGTTTACGTAAATATCTATTTATATCATCCTTTACTCTTTCATCTTTCTCCTGCCTAGATCTGATTCTAATGAAGCTGTTAAAATCAATAGCACTAACGGAACTGCAGATATATGTCTCACAAAAAAAGCTGGATTGTTGATTGTGTTCATTAGTCGTTATATTTCAGCGGCAACCGGAACTAAGCTATATAAAAACCGCTAATGATCGTCGGTCGCTAATTATTTATAGTTTGACGGTTTTATCTCGTCGTTATGTGCATTTTACGTAATGGATGCGCATCTTCATTACTGTCTTCATCCAATTAATTTTGATTTATTCATATTTGTTTGTGGATGTTTGTTTGTATGAATAGATGGGAGTTAACTTCAACATTTTTAACATATTCTTCGCTAATAATAGTTTTTTCCTATTTCATTTTTGTCTTTTTATCTCCATCTGTATTTATTTATTCGTGAGATACTATGGATGCTGTATAAAGTGGACCGTTGACATAAAGATATTCACATACATGGAGTCTAAGCTCAATACTTCTTACAAATATATATCCATCATCTACTGACATACTTAGTTTTTATTATATTTACAATATCATTACTTTATATTCATCCAATATGGATACATAATATAAAAGGAGACGTATAAGAAATGATATAAAAGTCTTTTTAAATAAAGATATAAAAAACTTTAACAGACTTCGTGGTACAGCGAGGACTCGGACAGCGGAGGACTCTATTTTTAAACACCATGTAGAGTATGTAAGGGTGTAAGGGGTGTAAGGGTTTCTGCAGAACAACTCACAGCATCCAAGCCAACCTCACCTGCTCGTGGTACACCCTGTTAATCAACAAACGAGGCTCTGGCTCCCACCAATCCGCATTGAGCTTCGATCAATGATTCTTCGGGAATTTTTGTCCAGCTGTGGGCGTCTATCGGCTGATGATGATGATGATGTAGAGTTTGTAGCTGGTAGAATTATCGTGAATCCGCCAGGATAGCTACTAACTTCTTATTCTAAATTTACCAATACCATAATATGTTAATTTTGATATGAATATTATATACTAGTATGCTTTGTCATCCACAGCCATATCGTCACTTTATATTATGTGATGTTGATGTCAAATGTTAGCCCATATTAAATAAAATTTAATTAAACGTGTCTAATGTATTATGAACGCGAGTATACTTTAGACTTTCTTTAATTGTCGCTCGGTGGATATTATGAAAGAGGGCTTCAATTTGCCGCAGTAGCTCGCCGCTCGTAAATAGCCGCTGCAAAAAACTCTTGATATGTTTGATAGTGTCGCCAGCTGCAGGGTTGCCATCATTTTTAAACGAACACCCTTACAGGCCAACTTAATCCCATATTTACATCGACATGTTGTTTTCTTCATGTTTCGAACGAACGACTGGAATATACCTTAGTGTTTTATTTTTTTTTTATCATCATTTCAGACTTATTATGTCTAATGATGATCTTTACTCCTTCAAAATAAATTTCCAGAGTAAATCCTCTAATGTAGGCATCAAACGGTCGTTATTCGATTTTTTATTAGCTAGCTCTGGACTCCTGCTGCCCGGAAGACGTAGGACTTCAATGGTTTTTACAATTTCATTTAGTGTCAAGTCGAAACCTTAAACTAATTGATCAATTTGGTCACTGTTATTCTAGGATAACCTCGAAAAAGTATGACTGTGCTCGTTATTTTCCTAACGCCTGGTAACCCTATCCGTTAGAGACCATTAACGCTATGTATTTCACACATACATGCGATTTCATTAATGTTATATGGATTTAATGAATTTTGTTGTAACATTAGATTAAGTATTGATTGTGATTTTTTTTTTATTTATAACGGACTTACCGCAATCTTATCTTATATAGTGGTACAGTGCCAATGAGACCGTGAAGAACCATTGCCCATATTCTTCCAAGTCTAATACGTTGATAGTATTGCGGCTATACGTATGGTAATTTTTTTTTTTATTTGGTATTTATTGAAAATATGTAACAATAACACAAGGATTATAAGTAAGGATACTAATATTATTAAATATTTTTTTTTCTGTGTATTTAGTTATTTCATATCATCTCTGGTTTACAAATCGCTTGAAGTATTGTACTATAAGTGATTATCTATAAGTTCGCAAGTATAATATTAAATTTGCCTTAAAAGCACTTCCGTTATAAACTATTAAAAAATGTTTTGTTATAATCTGTGATTTGTATTTACTTATTATATAAAAAAATATTTACTACCTGTTTCATGGCTGTTTTAGGCTTTAGCCGTTAAACCCTCACAACTCCCTTTGGAGAAAGAAAATTGGAAAATCCTTTCTTAGCTAACCTCTCAATGACAGAAGCAATATTTCCACCAAATTTCAAGTATTTACATCTAATAGTTTTTAAGATCTTATGATGAATCAACGAATCCCTGGATGTCTTGATGTAACGCCTTATGTTAGTGTGCATTTATATATATACATAATATTGATCTCCTTTAGGGTCCAGTCTAATTACAGCTGAGAAATATTCTAGATCTAATCACCTGTCAGAAATGATTACATTAAAACAAAAGCTCTGTTATCGTCAGATTATGAAGTTCAAATCGTAGCAGCTGATTTTTGGATACCGCTGAATATTAGTGAACTACGCAGCTTGGTGTAAATCACTTGTCGCGGAGGCGGGCTGTATAATTTGCTTCACGGGTGCGAAATCAATCATTCAGTTTGTTCGCCATTATACCAATCAAATCCAATCTAACCATAAATGATGCTCATGACACTTATTGATGTGACGGATTGACGGCACGCGGGCGACCTTCACCCGCGCTCGGCCTAAACGCCGTTACAAACCTTACGCTACACCTACAACGAGCTAACAAGTCGACTGTCACACAATTTCACTAGATATCAAGTGATAATCAAACTGAGTGTTTTCATAAGCGCTTGCTATAAATACTTCGTTTAAAACATCCTCTTCTTGTTGGTAGATCTCTGTTGCACATCCCTGTAGTCTCGGGCTAGTAGGAATAGGACTAAGGTAAGCCTTGCCTGTAGAAGGCGACTAGAAGGGTCTAAGACTTTCGTGGGTCTTGAGGGTGTGGACCCCTAACGCTCAAAAAGCGAACCTGCGTGGGACAGTCTAAACTCAGCGATGGTACTTAGGTGGGTTAGGCTCCTCTCCAGAGACGTATAACGCAACGGGCAGAGGGACACAGGTTTGTTCTATAAGAGATCCAGAAACATCTCCGAATGGACTGATGCAGACCACTGAGGAGGTTTTAGTGAGTAAGAACCTCACATAAATAACTCTGACTTCCCCCCAGAAGCAGGGTATGTTTCGAAGATTTCCCCCGAAACAAAAAAAGTCTCTGTTGACGGAGACCTTCTAGATATGTACCACTGTAGCTCGTATTTCCACTGACAGGGAATAGTAAATATTACTGTGTTCCGGATTGAAGGGCGCTGTAACTTGTAAAATTACTGTAGTAACGAGACATGAAACTTCTTATGATTTAAGGTTTAGTTCACAATGTTGTGCAGTGTATGTCATCCTAACTGGCGCCAGGATAAATCTATCTAGATGCGACAAATAAAAACAAAGTATACATTTTTATTATTAATATGAATAAGAGATAGGTTCAGAGTTTTGTTTAGTTACTAGGACGTCTATAGGCTTGTGATGATAATGATATTTTAATGGGTCTCAAACTGAAACAAGGTGCTCAAAGCGAAGCGTCCACAGCGATCAGGTGCTAGTGAAAAAGCTCTAGCATTTTATATAATGATATAGACTCTCATAATATTTATCTACAATGAAATAAGAAAAAAATATTTTGTAGATGCTATCGTTAACGTCAGAAGAAGTCAAGAAACCCACCCCCAGTAACCACAGTGATTATACCACAGTCCGTATATAATAAACAAGCGGAAACTAAATTATTAATTATATATCAGATTGCGAAATTAAATGAAAACACTCTAGGCGTCATCTACTCTGTACCGCTTCAAAGCTTGACGTCCTAATTAATGTTTCTCGTTACCCACGGGACCACCCAGCTCTTTCAATTAGCCTCCAGCGTGAGAAGATCGTCAAAGCTTAAGATATCTAGATCTAGTGCACGATACAGATTGAATAAGCGCGGCACCATCATAATTAGAACATTTTGATTGATAGCTATCTCCCTCATCATGTTTAACTATGATGAGAGGAATTCTGGACTTCATATGTTCACTAATATAACAATACTGACCGCAGCGCCTATTTCTGTTCTGTCTGTTTGAAATGTTCCGGTTTGAAGCGAGCTGTAGGTAATGAAATGAATGAGGTATCTAGACTCTACATCTTACGTTTCAAGACGATAATCGCAATGTAGTGCTGTGTATAAAATCCTTATTAGCGCCAGGTAATTATGCGCAGGCGTAACACTTAATATCAGGTGAAGGTTTCATTCGTTTTGTCGCTTAATTGGACATAAATAAGATAGTAGTAAGAACTGAACTATAGTAGCAATGAGGAAATGAACCAAGTACCTCTGATCCAGGAGGAGACGGTAAGCCTTGAATTGCAATGATACAAACTATTGCCACATTGGAAGGACTGCCATCAGGAATCTTTCTGATGGCAGTCCAGTTGTTACGGAGACCGTAGACCCTCACGAGGTATGCAAGGAAAGAGGAACGACAAACCCATCGCCGATAAGATCCTTAGGAGTGGTCCCAAAAGCAGGCGCCAAGCCATCAATTTTGATGATGATGATTGTTAGTGATTAATATATTTTCTTGGAGATTGTCTCTATAGTCTTCATGAATTAGGGATCGTAGGAAAGACCTAGTCGGTTAATAAAATAAAAAAAAATCGGGTATATTAAAGTCGACTATATTGCATTTTAAGGCGACAAGGGCAAAGTAGTCCTAAATATTTAATTACAAGTGTATTATAAGAATTTTAAACTGTCATATTAACTATGTATCATTATATCATCATCATCATTAGCTGATAGACGTCGTCTACTGGACATAGGCCTCCTTCAAAGATCTCCATATCGACCTTCAGCATGGTCTCCGGGACTGATGGGTATGGGGGGATTTAGACTATTTCTCACCACGCTGACCCAATATGGGTTGGTGGGAGCTAGAGCCAGGCTTGGGTTTCATGAGCTGTTGTGCGGGACCTCTTATATAAAGTTACAAAATTATTTACTCCATTATCTCCGTTCTCGTATACTAAATCGTTAAATGCAAATGTATTCGCTATCAGACTACTACACCAACTAACAACATTGAACATTGGCTCTGCTAAATCTGGCGGAATTGGTGTTAACCGATAGCTCTTATCAGCTCGCGTACAATGTTATCAACTAGGCACCAACGCGACAGCCTGAGAACCGACTGGGTGGTCGGTTGAAACACTCCATTTGCGACTTAAATTAACCTCCTTAAGATTGATATCTGCATGAGGGGCCCACTTAAAATCGAAATTGCAACTTGAATCCGGACCCCGCCGGTTTTAATTGGCCCCTGGTGGTTAAACATTCGTTTGTCTACCGGTCCTAACGTGATAATAAGTTAAGTGATACCATTCACAAAACAGTAACATTTTTGCCTTTATTTGGTAGTGTACATACTGATGCATAGCATATGTACATTTCCACAGAGCAATAGCAAAAATAGAATCTATAACACCGTATTAAGATTTCATATTCAATGTATTTACACTACAACGAGTGTGAGAGAAAAAATGCTAAATTGACAGACCGAAGCGATAGTCACGAAATCTCCTAAAACGATGTTCAACTTCTAACTGTCTACGAACCACATAGATTTAAGAGGCTCACCTTGTAGTATCAAGTCCCAGATTCGATTCCACAGTAACATGTCGAAATAGATTAATAATAGCGGCTACCTACATATTGTTAATCTGCTGCCATAACAGTTAAAGACTTTAAACGTGAAGTTAAATTATAACCTCATATTTGGAAACAGACGGATCGCAAGATTGTTAAAGTTTAATGTCTTTATCCGCTTTTAATATTACTATCGAGTCTACTTATGTGATATTTTAAGTCGACTATTATAACATGGTGCAGTGTACAGTTATCAACATATCATCATCAGTCTCTGACTGACAACTTCGATTTGTAGATAGCATTCAATGATGTTGAACCAATTGAACGTCCAGCTTGTCTTGTGTTTTCCTCTAATCTGTATAAATAACACTATGCTCAATAATTAACTGGAAATGATATATAGAATTATTAAGGGATTTTCCTATCCGTATGATGTGAAATCTATGATATATAAAATTAAAACTAAAGGCAATGCGATCAAAAAGAATGTAAAAAGGCAAACAATTAACGTAATCGCGTAGGCGAAGAACCTTTACATTCGCCAGCCATCCGTCTTCCCGCGCTAAACAAATATCCTAGAAACAAGATGGCCGCCTCGCGTGCCACGTGGCATCACTGAAACATAACAGGCAAAGATAAACAACACTTCATGCCAATGTAGAAATATTTTTTATCTTGTCTACACTAAATTGAAAAAATAATACAATCAGTACTTTCACTGGTAGTATAGCGAATATTAGTGTTCCAGTTTGTAGGGCGTTGTAGTAAATATTACTATGGTAACCTCAATGGACGAGCAGGGTGGATGCTGTGTTAATCATTTTAACTAGTGTTACGTTGTTTATTAAAAATTTATGTACAATATGGCGACATTAAAATATTTTAGTACTTTGTTAGAAATATAAGCAAATGTCATTATTTATTAGTTTATTGAGATTTTGACATTCATTAATATAAAATATGACATGAAAATAATTAAGGTTGTCTAGTGAAGTAATAAGAGAGTCGTTGTGGGGAGTTAAGAGTTTTATTAATAGCAACCCTGCAGTAAATCCCGCCTCGCTGACAGATTATCTTGCAGCAAACAGCAGATAACGTGATGGATGGCCGGTGCATCTAGGCCGGCCGGTTCCGATGAACCTGCCGTTGGTGCGAGCGAGACGCACGATGCGAAATCACCGGAAGGAAGGACGGCACAATTGTGGCGGGAAAAATGCGAAGTCATTTGATTGATTTCCTAACATGTTACGCTAAATATTTGCTACGTACTATTGTGGCTACAGATGAGGCTTTATTTCTACTACTGTATAAAAAATTAAAAAAAAAAAAACTTTTTTTATTTTCATCAAACTGTCTAGTATTTTGTGATGTTCCTACTTGAAACAAATATACTACATTACGCGAAATACTTAGTCATCATCATCAATATTATAATAAACGGACAGGCTTCTTTTTTTTAGTAAACTAAACGATAAGACGAACGTCACGTTCACCTAGTAATAAGTGATATGCCCTCCTTTACCAACGTAGCACTAGTTAGGATTATATCCATCGCTTGAGATATAATATGTGAAGTCTCATTACCCAGTAATTACATTTGCTACACCTTTCTAACCGGAACACAATAATGTTTGCATTTGATCTGAATTCCGCTGCGATTGTATTTACTTAGATGGTCTTCGCCAACGGAGACCTTCCACCAGTAAAACGTATTTTACTACCGTCTAGTAACGAACATAATATCGTAATTAAGGTTTTAATGATTCATTACTATTAAGGAAATTACGTTTTGAGCCGGTTAAAAACAATTATTGTTTAATTATCAAGTTGATGGTCACCAGCGCAAGAGTAGCCGCTTAATTTATACATATAATTAAGTTATGTTATTTTTGAAGTAAGTAACTTAATTCGTGCGTGCTGCCAGTGATGACTTATTGGCACCGAGACGTGGCCACTTACAGTGGGCCTGGTGAAAAGGTTTCAAGTCGCACAGAGTGAATCAGAAAAGAGGAGATCCGCAGGAGAACTACACCGACAGTCTAAAAGATTGCTAGCCTCATGTGATAATGGGCAGGACATATCGCTCGAAGGACTGACAGCCGATGGGGCACCAACGTCCTCGAATAGGGACCGCGTACCTGAAGACGTAGTGTCGGCAGGCCCCCCACCAGATGGTCCGACGATCTGGTAGTTACTTGAAGCAGCTGGATGCGGGCAGTGAAAGATTGATCGATGTGGAGATCTATAGGGGAGCTTATGTCCAGCAGTGGAAGGCTATCAGCTGATGATGATATTAAGGCGACGAGCGCTTGTATAAGTATATAGGGATGGTATAGTATATACCGTACGTACTAGCTATTCCTGCAGCCGGACAGTAGTATGCAAAAATTATAGCGTTCCGGTATAAGATTACTAGAGTAACGAGACTCAACATCCTATGGTTCAAGGTGATGACGGCGATATGGTGAAGTGTATACCATTCTAACCACGTTATAGACAGGCGTATCGCTCATTATCGAGGGAAGGTTCCACTCGAAATAAAGTCTAGATTACCTTAACGTCACAACGTCATTAAAATGGTAACATCGCTAAGAAAATGATTAAGGGAACGATGTGACGTCGCGGTTGGTGCACCGGAAATATTCGGTTGCAACATCGTTGTGTGCACAAAAGTTAAGATAACTCCGCTAAAGCACAAAATGCGCCTGACAGTACATCTTGCGTAACAGTTTCCCACGTCTCAAGTTCTCTCTGTCTTCGTACATTGAAATATGCGTTTCCCTAAAAAAAAACCTTCGCCGTACTTCAAGCGATAATTATTTATACTACAGACGGCAGTTGTACTTAACATTGAAGTCTAAACATCATCATTATCATCAGCATCTCCCAACCGTCCACAGCTGGATCTCATCTAATAAATACGAAATAGCAAAGGGTACAATATCTCAATTTCATATACAACTCCTGCATCCCAAAGCGAGGATATTCCTTCAGTAATTTTACTAGTTACTACCTCCATATTGAATCACAGTTAAGTTCGCATGGTTATGACTGCGAGAAAGATATACTCTGCCTACCGGATTACAGTGAAACTGTAGAATTTCTATTACTCCAGTAATTTTCTGGTGGAGGTAATACCACAGCTCTTATTGCCACCGCCAAATAGTAATGAGCAAATATTACGGTGTTCAGGTTTGAAGGGCGATGTAGTTAGGGAAATTACTGAGGTAACAAGTGTATCTCACGTTTGAATAGTGGAAGCAATATGTCGTGCTGTGTATGGCATCCTAACTGGCGCTTATTATAGGAATTGTTTCGCCTGTCTAGTCGCTTCGTACCTTATCATCATCAGCCGATAGACGTCCACTGCTGGACATAGGTCTCCGCCAAAGATCTCAAAGTTAGTAAGGGTTTACGTGGGGGCACTACGGCTATTTTCCACCACGCCGGCGGGTTGATGGGAGCCAGAGTCGATTAGCAGGGTGCACCACAAGCTTGGCTTGGGTCCCGTCAGTTGGGGTCGTTGGCGGTCAGAATTCTCATCGCCTTCTAAACGACCCTGAGAAGGTCAATGGCTGGACGTGGTCTCCGGTCATTGATGTACTACTCACAACGCTGGTAGGGCTTGCATAAAGTAGAACCCGGGACGGGCTATTCTAGCATAGCGTTAGCGAGGCCGCGGTTATGTTCGGAACGGATATCCGGTTACCTCTTCAAACGCCAAAGATGACCACCGAGGGGGTTTTAGTGGGTAAAAATCTCCACATAACTCTGTGTTCCCTCCAGAAGGCAGAGTATCTATTCGAAGAGTTTTCCCCCGAAACAAAAAGAAAGGGTCCTGTGAGTTGTTGTGAAGGATCCCCTGTACCCTACTTTATTTATATACTACACTTATATAAACCGATATTATTTCTCAATAACATATTGATATATGTGTTGTGAATATATAAGCGGGTTGGTGTTTCGGTAAGCAGATTAACTTTACGACACTGTGTGTGATTTTTTTTTATTTAGCGATAAACGTCAGTTACGACGAGATATATTTATGGGGTTCCGCGTGTTTTGTCGACGAACCGTTTAAATTTTAAGATTCATTATTAAAATTTCGAAGTATATTATATTCAATTCGTGTGTGAAATGGAGATTTATCGTTATTTAATCATACCAGGTAACAAGCGTTCGTTGTTTTCTTTAACTACCCACCCAAAAGGGGCTGCGATACAGTTAACATAGTTATTAGGTAGGCAGAGTCTAGATAGGTACGACTGCAGTTCCTGTTTATGCTGACAAGCAGTACTGTGCAAACATTCATCATCATCAGCCGATAGACGTCTACAACTGGACATAGGCCTCCCCCAAAGATCTCTACATATTGCCCGCATGCCCTCCGGTAAAGCTGGGAACTAGGGACTGGTAGGACTAGGTTTCGATAGATGTTTATATGGGGGGATTTGGGTCATTTCCCATCACGCTATACTACTGCGGGTTGGCGAGAGCCAAAGCTTCGTTTGTTGATTAGCAGCATGCACCACAAGCAGGTGAGGTTGGCTTGGGTCCCGTGAGTTGTCTTTGCATCTCATGCAACATATTACTGTTTTCCAATTTAAAGGGTGTTGTAGCTAGTGAAAGTACTAGACTAACGAGACAAGATCTTGACTCAAGTCGAAGAGCGTAATGTATATCATCTTAACTAGTGCCACGTTGTTATGGGCAAGCGTATCACTTACCATCAGATGAACGTCTTGCTCGTCGCTTGGTAGTATAAAAAAAATATTAACCCATAGAGATTGATATACAAGATGAGTATTTGTAAATTTATAGTCTCTATGCAGCATATTTCTCCTTTTACGCGATCATTCTGAACGTAGTGGTTATGGACATTTTATGCCCTAGTCAATTTTGAAGTTATTTAGACCCTAAGGTCGTTAGTCCCTCTATGACTGGTCGTGCGGTGGAATTTTTCCGTATGTGGGACATGAGCATCATAAAAGTGAATTGTTCGTGTGTTGTAATAACATGTGCCGTTGATAGGTTGATAATTAAACAGAGGCAACATAAAATATAATTATCATTATTTATTATATATATAAATAATAGTAATTACCTTGTGAATAAGATAACAATCAATTAAATTATCTCGGAAACAAAAATCCAAGCAATATTTTAGTGACGGAAGATAAATAACATTCAAGTGCCTCAGTGCTTAAACTCAGGTATGGAGGTTCCTGGACCGATTTTGGATAGATTAATTGTAGAGTTTGTTTAGTGATAGGTTTTTTTCGAAAATGATAAGTTACCATCATTATATAGTATCCGACGGCATAACATCATCGCTGTGTTCTAGCTGGCAACATGGGCATCTCCCAAAGATCTACGTTTCCTGCGACTTTCACCAAATCGTCGATCCATCTTGAAGATTGCTTCCCAGTGTTACCTGTACGGATAAGTGACTGTTACTTGAGAACCTTACTGCTCAATTGAGCATCAGTCTTTCGAGCAATATATCCTAAGTTTAGTAAATTTTCTTGGATTAAATATGGGACAACC
Source organism: Troides aeacus (assembly GCA_033220335.2). Taxonomy (NCBI): domain Eukaryota; kingdom Metazoa; phylum Arthropoda; class Insecta; order Lepidoptera; family Papilionidae; genus Troides; species Troides aeacus. The sequence goes on from CM067288.1 coordinate 1,911,756, forward strand.
CTCCAAACCCTCTTGGCTTCACTGCTCCAAAGCTCGTACAGGCCGATCTCTTTGCGATTGTACGTACACATTCTTAACTCTATACAAATTATTTATTCTCCGTCCTTGTCCCAATTTTTTCATTCTCCACCCATGCGGGCTGGAGATGTTCGCAGGGCAGAACCCGGGCATCGCTGCAGACTTGCTTCTCTGAGCGTCTTTCATAACCGAACTTTCGCAACTGTGCAGTTATCATCAAAAATTCTTTTGGATTCTGTTTTTGTTTATCCAATTAAGCATTGAGACGACTGGGACGTTTATCTAATGGTACGCCTACCCAAACCATTGTGCTCCTGGCATAAGAAGTCGGGTCTCGTTACCCCAGTAATTATATTACGTCCATCGCCTTTCAAGCTGGACACAGTGATGTTTACACAGTACTGTTTGCCGGAAGAAATAGGCACTACTGTAGTACCCACTTCGACAGTCTCCGGCAACAGAGACATACGACTAGTACTTATATAGTTGAACTTAGTTTACTTAGTTGATTATAAAAAAGAGGATAGTAGTGTGGTAACAGCGAAGAAAGCTCAAGTACCGAAGCAGCGGGTCGTGTTACCCCTCGCACGCGGAAGGGTTCTCCGAAGGCGCGTCGGTGCGCGGTGCGCGATGCGCGATGCGCTCGCGGTGTCGGGTGGCGCAACCCGAGCCCCTCGTCTGAGAGACCACTGTCTGAGGAAATCAAGCGCCTTCTGTACTGTTACACTCTGTTTGAAATCCTATACGATATTAGATCGAATTTTGTTTCACTATAAATAGATACGTTAATGTAGAACTTCTTGTTCCGGTCGTTACAGTGTTTAACACTAGGATGTGCTGCATTATAATGTTTCTCCTTTAAGAGCTATCATCTTCATAATCAGCCGATATACGTCCACTACTGGACATAGGCTACCTTCACAGATCTCCACATCGATCGGTGCCGTGTTGCCCGCATCCAATGGGTTCTTGCAACTCTCACCAGATCGTCGGTCCAACTTATGGGGAGCCTCCCAACACTGCGTCTACGTCCTTAAGAGATATATTTCTATACATTTTTCTTCATTTAAGGTAATATTAAAAACGTTATAAGTGAACGTTTGATACTTTTATACCTGTATATGTTATGTGCTGTCTTTTTGAGACTTACTAGAGACTCATGCCCAGTAGTGGATGTCCACCAGTTAAGATGATGATGTAAAATCTGCGTAGATGGTCCTTCTAGTGTATTAATTTCGTCTCTGCTGTTAAAATGGAGTATATATATATATATATATATATTTGGCATATTAAAGTAATTAAATTTATTCAAATCCTCTAAAAATTACAATACTGGAATAACATTAGACCACATAGAGAATATATATCATTAAATATTCATATATGTATATAATAAACTTCACAAATAATATGTACCGCTGCAGGGTCTATTTCAGCCGCCAAACAGTACTGTGCAAGTATTACTGTGTTCCGGTTTCAAGGGTGCTGTAGCTAGCGAAATAAGCGTGGTAACGAGACATCTTATGGTTCAAGCCGACGAGCGCAATGTCGCCCAGTGTATACCATTCTAACTAGCGCCACATGGTTATAGGCAGTCGTATCACCATCAGTTGTACGTCCCGCTCGTATCGTTGCTTAATAGAATAAAAAAAATATATCTTTATAGTTATGGCGTGAATATTTCATAGACAAATCATACTGTAACGTTTGTTTTACCAAAAAAGTTCACTGGAGCTAGAACTCCATTACCGGAGACCTAGAATTGACCACTGCAGCGACTTTTTCTGCTACCATACAGCAATGTGCAAACATTACTGTGTTCCAGTTTCAAGGGTGCTGTAGCCAGTGAAATAACGCTGTGAGGAGACTTGACATTATATTTCAAGACGAGCTCAATGTGATGCAATAAGTATTAACCTAACTAGTGCCACGTTGTTATGGGCAGACGTATCACTTGCCATCAGATCACGTCTTACTCTTATCGTCGGATCGTCGAATAAAAATATATCTGTTTTTTTTTCTTCATCAAATTAAGAAGGAAGATGAATATCACAGTTTAACGGAAGACTTGTTTCTGGTGTAGCATGCCGACTTTTTGCCGTATGCCGTCCGACTGGTGTATTGATAGTTGTGATTCGCGCGCGCTACGTGCCCGCCGTACGAACGGTTGCTTTATGCGCCGGTGTGAAAACTTGAAACACTTCACACCGCCACCGATTCCACTTTAAAATGCAAATTTTGACATTAATCGTCGATAAAACTTAACGATAATGTACGGCACGGAAATTTTAATTAGAAAATCGTTTCGCCTTCTACTTTTTGCCTTAAACGCATTCAGGTATTGAATTCACACCATTAGAATTTAAATAACTTAAAGGAGAACAAAGGAATTTGATATTTATACAATTATGGTCGTTCAATGATCAAAACTGGATAGTTTTTAACTTGATCATCATCATCATCAGCTAACGTTTGGATACTGTATTGTATTAGAAGATCTAATTTTGTTACACCACAAATAGATATGTTCATATAAAAATTCTTGTTCCGGTGGCTATAGTCTTTAATACTAGGATGTGCTGCATTCTAGTGTTTATCTTTTAAGACATATCGTCATCATCATCATCAGCCGATATACGTGCACTACCAATAGTCTATGTCCAAACATAGGCTTCTTCCAAAGATTTCTTCATCGATCTCTTTCGCGGTGCTTGCATCCAGTGGATTCCCGCGACTCTCACCAGATCGTCGGTCCACCTTGTGGGAAGCCTTCCAACTCTACCTTTACTGGTACGCTATCGCCATTAGAAGACCTTACTATCCTATCGCCGGCAGCCCTTTAAGCATTGAAATGACGTCTATCGGCTGATAATGATGATGATGATACTGTGAAATTTGACAATGTTCGTGATGTGCTAGCCACCTGTCAGAAGCGACTGCTTCCTGAATGATGTATAGCAATAGTTGGGCACGGACATTTTCACGAAAATATCGATACATATCAATTTCTGTACATCACTAAAAATGCTATATACTATTGTTTCAAGTATGTTTGAAAAGTATACACTGAAATGTTAATTATAAGTCCATATACGGCTCAATATTATCATAGACTCATGGCCTCTCACTAAGAGAATTAATGCCAATTATCCATCACATTGTTCAAGTGAGGGTATACGTTCTAATCATCATCTTTGCCTAAGATATTAGTACGTTCACTGGTGATAGGTCTCCTTTACCGGAGACCATCTTTTTATTCAAAGAAACGACGATACAACCAGAACATTTACCTGATGGTAAGCGATACCTGTCCACAACAATGTTACGCTATTTAAGATGGTATTTACATCACCACATAGCGCTCGTTGCTTTGAGGCATAGAATGTTTATAGTCGTAACTTAGTATTTACACTAGCTATAGCGCTCTTGAAACCGGAACATAGTAATGTTTGCAGAGTAGTGTCTGTCAGCAGAAATAGGCGCTGCGATGGTATCCTACCTACCACCAACAAGCTCAAACAAGTACAGCTCTTTATAAATTGATTGAGTAATAATACACGTTGCAGTAACTCGGTAACGACGCGGGCTGGGTAAGGACGGTAACCTAATAACCTTGTCCCACTGTAACCCACTTGGTGTAGACGTCAAATAAAATGTTAAATGAGAAGAAGTTGGGGCAGGTCAATGTATATAGCACCTATAAAGTTTGGGCCACGAAACCAACGCCAATGATGAAATGTAAACATTAAATTAATTAAGTTAATAACAGTTAAGTTGGTAGCACAGTATATTATTATCATGTAATAGGTAAAACCTCCCAAAACAACGTGGTCTTACTTAGGATGATATACCCCAATAATTTCAATAGCTACAGCGTCTATTAAACCGGAACATACTATAACAATATAGTGTCAGTTTAATATTAATAATTCGCATACATATGCCTGTTTAAGAAGATTTTTTTTTAAATATAATTGGTTTTCGTTAGACTTCAAGTTCACACGATCTGAACGATATTGAAATTGAAGATGATGATGATGATGATGATGACGAGGTGTTCTTAACCAGTACTATTCTGACAGTTGGAACAAGGCAATGATGTTTCCGCGGTGGATTTACAATATACGATGGTGGTATCTAAAGTAGGTTAGAAAAATCTCTCTTATTAAGAATAGGACTAAGGTGAGCTCTGCATGTAGAAGATGACTAGAAGGGTCCTCGAGTTCGTGGTCTTTGATGTTTGTCTCTTTAGTACCCACTAAGCGAGCCCGGGATGAAAGACAAAGTTGGTGATCTAGTGCTTGTCGTAGCAAAGAGTTATGGAATCCCTTGGGACTTGTACTGGTGTATTCCGTAGGAGATCCCTGGACCTCTTGAAAAGCACTGAAGTCGACCACTGAAAAGTTTTCTCCACGGAAGATGATTTCATCCTGATGACAAAAAACCATACGACTGTCCAAATTAACCATAAGTAAAAAAGTATCTTCCGTAAGTGAATAAATTATAAGAGATATTAGTTCAAACCGATGTAGATTTAATCCGGTTTGAATGTTAGTAACGGCGCGTTTAGTGGCCTGATCGCGTTTATTAAGGGGTCATATAACCCGCTGGCCGACGTTTCCTTGGAAGCGCCGGGGCACATGATATTAATGTCAACAGTATTGTTCAAACAGGTGCCGTGGAATCCAGCCCCGGCCGCGGCACCTGACGACAACATCGAAACCCGGTGCTGGCATAAACTGTCCTTTTTAACATCAGATTAACACATATATTGTATGAAGCGTTCGTAACGTGCGTAACGTTCACCTGATAGTAAGTGATACGTTTGTCCATTACAACATCGCGCTGTTTAGTATGGTATATACTGCACTACATTGTGCTCGTCGGCTTGAGACAATTTCGAGTCTTATTACCACAGTAATTTTCCTAGTTACACCTCCCTTCAAATTGGTGGACACTATAGTTTGGTGGGTGAAATAGGAACACTGTAGGGTAGGTTTCTTTTTTCCGGAGACCAAGTAGGTATACTGCAGCTCCGATGGAGTTGTAACTAGTGAGATTACTGTGGTAACGAGACAACATCTTATGGCTCAAGCCGACGAGCGAAATGTGTAGTATATACCATTCTAACTAGCGCAGCATTGATATGCGCTGGTGTATCACTCACCATCAGGTGAGCGTCGCGCTGGTATTGAAGCTACGTAGTATAAAAAAAAAATTTAATAACCTATCTTACAAGTTAAAAAACTTGCAATATTCTGAAAGTATTAGTATTGTTTTATTCCCTTTTATTTTGGAGGCGTTGTTGTCATTTAGGGAACTATCAGCCCCATTGGCTCAAAAGAAAATACAAAAAAAAACTTAGGGTGTTACTACTGTGTTTGCAACATCAAAAATATCTCGTGCTACTCCAGACCTTGTTTCACAACACCATGTGTATCGCGTCCAGGTCTAGACTATTGATGCTATATCACTCCATCAGCAAGTGTTGGACATCCTCTATATTGTTGAAGAATTTGTTGCGGATGTAAGGTTTATTGCGTTACGTGTAGAGGGACGTTAAGTTAACTTTAAGTTGAATTTATTGGAGCAATAGAATCGTAACTTGTACCCGTATACTGGGATTTATTGGCGACTGTCGGGGTCGCAGACCACGCAGTATATTGTCCGCTGCACCAGAAACCGAGGAGACGGATTGCAGCTGCCTACAAACGTTTCAATGACTATATAATCTATGTAATTTTTTTCTTTACGGCGATATTAATGTTTTGCTTTGACTACGATCACACCTGATAATAAGTGATGCTGCTTGTTATATGCACTCTTCTCTTTAAATATTTCTAAGTATATCTGAATGGCAAGGCGGTGTCTTTAAGATAGCGAAACCAAAAAACTAATGAAGATGTAAAGGAACACCAAATGTATATATAATCTATATATGTATCTATTGACAATGAGTATCGTTTGTTCATCAATCACTTGAAAACTAGTGAACGTATCGACACGACACCAAGAGCATTCAACGTAGAATGTTCTCTAGATGGTTATAGGACAATTATTTTTTCAATGTCATATCTCCTTATGATTTTAGTTCTAATTAACTTTTATAAGCATTTTCATTTGGTGTTATTTATGCGGTTGCTATAGTAACGGTTTCTGCAGGAAGTCATTTACGGTTGTGGTTGCTCTTAATGAAAATTTCGAGTCTAATTTTGTATTACGGCCAGTAAAACGGCTGGAGAACAGAAGAATGTCCACCTGGTAGTATACAATATATTCCTCTATATCTTCCAAAGCATTCGTTTGGTGTGTTGGCAATCTGGATACAGAAATGCTGTTATAACAGTACATTTGTAATGTGGGTAAATAGAAAAGGTGGTATCAAATAAGAAATTGAGTTCAGGACCTCGGAGTCACAAAGCAAGAGGTTTAACTGACGGCGCAGGTCTCTCTTGCCGGAGACCGTGTAAGTATGTACCACCGAAGCTTCTATTCCGCAACATCTTATGTAGCGTCACATTTTTATAGGCAGCCGTATCACGTATTACTAGGTGAATATTTTCGTCGTGTTATCGCTTCGTTGAATAAAAAAAAAACAAAGCAAACTTTTTTTTAAGATGTAGTTTGCTTTACTTGTTACTTTGAAATAGCAGCTTCATCGGACACAGGACGGATACTAGATTCGCGAGCTAACTGAAAAAAGAAAGAAAAGAAAAGAAACAAACAAAAAAAAATTAAAACAAAACTATAAAAGCATATACACAAACTTAAATATATACATAAATATATATGTAGATAATTTTGTATATAAAAATAGAAGAAGAAACGTGAGATGATATGGGATGGGGAAAGGGTTGAAGAGATGGATAGTGACACACGTATATATATATATATATATATATATATATATATATATATATATATATAGAGAAAGTGATAAGGGGTTGTAAAGTAATAATGACAGTTTTTTTTATTGTATAGCCTAGCTCTTGATTACGATCCTACCTGACGATAAACGATAGTGTTTGGTGGTTAAAGGCACTAGTCTAGAATTAAATTATTTACTCTTCTCTTAAAGATAAGCAATCGGGCGTCGGAATTGTTCCGCCGAACCGGAAACGGAAAGGACTGTACCACGCTGATCGCCAACCTTCACTAGTTGGAGAGGCACTTCAAGAAGAAGTAATTAGCCTAGTCAGCAGTTTATGTAGAGCTCGAATATCGCTATGTGGTATCGCGTCATCAGAACTGGAACACGGTCACGTGGGAGTGGAAGTCAGCTCTGCGGTCCGCAGCCCTAACATCTAGATAAATAAAATGATTCACGACCGGTTCACGTGTCACATAGACGTGAACACCTTCACCACGGTCGTGTACAGGAGAATGCAATAGCCGACACTAAAGCCTGGATCTAGTAATAAACACAAATGCTAATATGCAGTATGAATATAAAATTTACTAGTAATCGAGTAATGTTATTTTATAGGGTTGGAATGTAATAAAAATTCACTACGAACATGCTTCTTGCAATAAAATCAGGAACAGGTATAAATACTTGGATAAATACTAGAAGTATTTAATACCTGTTTACACTGATTTAAGAAAACAATACAACCAATACTAAAATCACTGTTAGTAGGTCTCTATTGCAGGAGATCTAGACTGATAGACCACCGCTGTTATTACTTCTACTGTGTTCCGATTTGAAGGGCGTTGTAGTGTATTTAACTGGGGTAATATATAATAAATAATGAAATCAAATTAGCTATACAATTTGAGAGTCAAGTACAGTTAATAGATGTGCTATTAGGTCCAGTGAAAGGATAGTCTTCTCATTATAATCCTTAATCGTGAAATCCTATCAGAATGGTTGCGACTACGAAGGGATCTGTGACATTCTCGTGGAAGTATAGGCTGAATAGGTTTTGTTGCCTGTTTCAGATCTTCTAGACTTTATTCGATATCACAGTGTAATTTTTTTTATTTACTTGATAGTAAGAGATATGTCCGCCGACGACGTAGCGCTAGTCAATATGATATATACAGCAGCGTATTGTGCTGGATGCATTAAGATATTTGATCTTGTCTCATTAGCTACAACGCCTTTCAATCCGGCGCTGCGGTGGTACCCACCTAGATAGTCTCTGGCAATAGAGGTCTAGAATAAGTCACTACAGCCTCTACTGTTCGGATATCAGACTGACATGGTCATACTTCCATTTTTCGATCGGACACCTTCTTAGTCATTACAAACGAGCTGTTCCTCGGCTGCTTTGCTGCCATAATACTAAATTAGATTGGAAATTTGTCTAAAATGTTCCTTGAGGACAACCGTTGCTATAGCAACCGCATAAATAATACCAATCAAGGATCTATATCATTCATAAAATATATAACCTATAACCATCTACAAATCATTTCACGTCTATTGCTCATGTTTCCGTATACGATACGTTCACTAGTTTTTACGTGATTGACGAACAAACGAAACTCAATTTTATTATCTATTATATGTATATATATATTTCTATATATTTCCTTTAGAACGATCCTCCTCTGCCCGTATCCAGCTACGTCCCGCAACCTTCACCAGATCGTCGATCGTTCAGCGCATTATCGATCGATATAGAGATCTTTGGAGAGGTCTATATGGCTAGCTGTGGACGTGTCGATTGTAATGATGTTGATGTTATACTCTTTCGCTGTCTTTCACAAATCTTTACGTTTACTTAAGCACGTCCCAAAATAACTTTATTAACATACAGACAAAAATATTTATATGCAAGTGAACGCGACGGATAAAAGTTTTTAGCCGCGCGTCCATCGCGTATGTAAATTTCGGGATGAAGATAAATATAACCGGAGTCGCATGCGTCGCGCTGATTTGCATCAAAATATCCGTATTCTCTAGCCTCTGACAGTTGTATTGTAAAGAAAAAAAAAATGTATATTAAACGAACGACTGAGGTTTTTTGTATCGCTCCCTGATACTAAAGAAAACAGGACCTAGGAAAAAAGTATAGTTAACAATGCATTATTTTAGTCCAGTTAAAACTTCTGCGTATGCTTCATAGTCGTCATGTTGTATACTTAACGTGAAGCTGATCACATAAATGATAGGTTTAGGATGGTGATAGGATTTTTATACCCGCATATAAATCTCCTATCCTCATCTCATCAACTTGTCATCACAGCATCGCTATTCTAGTAATCCATGACCAAACCTAGAACTGTCTTTTGTGTGTTTATCATATGCAATTGAGTATTATCATAAGCATTAACCTAATATAGTTAAAGTACTTAAGTTTCATCATTAATTATTAAGATCTAAAGTTAATTAAGCTGCTTGTGTATGAGTGAGACTAAAGCATTTCTATTGTACGTATAAAGAAATCATTTAATAGTTTACTGTATTAGAGATTTTTATTAGTATTAATTAATTTTAATAAGCACAAGTTATCAATTAATAAATTCATAAGGCTTTAATAGTAGGTTTAGCACTGAACTTGGAACTTGGAACCTGGTTGGAAACTGGCTTAATTCAAGAACAGATTTTATAGGTATCTGACTTCCACCAACCCGTTCTTAGCCAGCATGTACGATTATATAGCTGCGATTATCTATTTCTGTTAGAAGACCTAAAGTCCCACTAGTGGTAACAATAAAAGGTTAGTTTTTTCTATTATTTTATCTCTATAAATATATTGTGGTAGGGATACAATTGGACATCCCTACATTGTATCAAAAAGTCGATTAAGAAGTTAAAACGGAAATTTGAATTTGTTTATAAATCTCGTACATTGACAACGGGCGTCTATTTATCCTAAAAGGAGAACTCATTGAGTTGTCGATTATTTTTTTTTTGAGGCTGAATCGATTATATTCCGATTTGCCTTTTGTTGGTTTAACGATAAATATATCGAGCCCTATCCTCGGGCGTTCTGCTCTCGGTGGTCCCAACCCTAACGAGGAATGTTTATGGAATAAGGACCCCGACAACTGTACAGCTCGGTGTGTTTACACTGCCGCGTACGTCACGGTACAATGGGACGCGTGTTTGTGCTTGCGCTGTACAAACTTAAATATCGTATTAATTAACGCGCCTTTAGTCCCCTTAGTGTGCTTAAACGTTTCTAAGGGAAACAATTTATGTCATTAGATGTTTGTGACACGAGTTATTTATTATCTCACTGGTACATTTTGAAACGGAAACATCTTAAAATCTAGACTTATGAAATGTACTTCAAACGCTAATTGTTGGAAATAATCATTATCATAACTTCTAGTAAACCTAGCGAGCCACGAGTTGAGGAATTGCGATACGCAGTATAATAGTAACTGTTATAACGAAAGCTGTTACTCATCCGCAGGTTCGAAAGGAGATTGTTGATTATTATTGTATCAGTTAATAACTGTTTTAGGCTCAAACCTTTTTTTTTTAACTATATTGTTTTTTCAAGACGACTTCATGGGATGTTCATCTGATTATATACATCGTCGTCATCATCAGTCGATAGACGTCCACTGCCGGACATAGTCTTCTCCTAAAGATCTCCACACAGATCGGTTCTGCGCTGCCCGCATCTAGCAGCTTCCCACGACCTTACCTAGCCTCCAGTACCTCCGGGCACTATGTGCTGTCATTTGTAAGGGTTCATGTGGAGAGATTTGGGCCATTTCCCACCACACTGGTTGAAAGCGGGTTGGTGGGAGCCATTGAGTTTCGTTATCCAAGTAATTTCACTAGCTTCAGTACTGTTTACATACACCGGGAGGCGGAAATAGGATCAGTGTTAGTACCTACGCAGACGATCTCCAGCGGTAGGAACTTACCATCAATAAAGTATTAAAATGGTGAATATATCTTAAGAAATTTTTATTTAATGCATTATTAAACCCGTTTATACATAGTGTAGCAAACATTACGAAGGTAGTCCGCGAAATGGAAACGATGCACAGCATCTCTGAATACTTGTAATGGAGCCCCTTGTCAGTTGCTGCAGCTAAATAAGACCTCAGCTTAATGCTGTGCCGCTCTTCACTCGCGAATGGAAAACTTGCTGTATATTTAATAGGGTTAAAAAAACGTACTATTATAGGGGTAATTTTTCTTTTTTCACACAAATCACATATTTTGTGTCGACTACTAACAAAATCTTTAAACAATTGTATCAACTGACTTAACAATACTATACTTAAATGTACTTTAAATAAACTTTGTTCAGCGAAAGAGTTCATTATCATAATCTTATGAAATGTATATAAAATTATTATCATATCACCGTATTCAACATGGTGCAGTGATCAAGAGGTAACACAGAGGTTTTAAGTTCATTATGAAGTTAGGTTATTGCCTCATCGTGTTATAAATCTGTAACAGTATTGCTATCTTCTTCTTCTTGAAGTGACTCTACAACTAGTGAAAGTTAGCGATCAGAGTGCCCCAGATATTCCTATGTATTTTCAGTTTATTAACTGGTACTCTATAAGAAATTGTGTACTCATGATATCCTCTCATCATCATTAGCTGGACGTAGACCTCATCCAAAGATCTTCACATCGATTAGTCTAGCGCTTTCCCGCAAAATTCACTAGATCATCAGTTGACATTGACAAGGCCCTCCCAGCATTTATACCTTTCGTTGTACTAACAATATTGTTTAAAGTATAAGGATAGGAAACTTGAAGTTTGGTAGGAATATCCGCTTTGAGAGTCTACTAAGATTTTATGAATAATTACCACCAAAAAGGGGTTGCAAGGGGTGTTAATAGTCACTCAAATCTAATTCTACATTACAGCCAGCAAAGGGAGCGGGGAACAGCTAGTTATAAATATAACAATTCCCATATTGCTCAAAACAAACAAGAACAAAAATGTATTATATCTAAATAGCAGTTATCAAAGTAACATTTAAATTAAATAACATGTTAATTCGTTAGAACGTTATATTTAACGTTATAACTAACAATTGAATATAGCAGACAGATATTTTGACTAAAGTTCAAACGGCTCTAGCAGTACCTACGCGAAATATTGTAACGATCATATTTATTTTCCTTAACAAAGTAAACACAATTTTTTTTCTCACATGAACTAAATCATTACACGATGATTTATTTCCATACCCAGACGATTACGTAGATCTTTATTGTTTATATGTGCGCCCGCGTGTTTGCATAAAAGCATAATTTTACGCTGAATTATGTTTAGTTCGAGTTCTTGAACAAGTTCACGGCCACACGTCCAAACGAACATATCTCATTGCCAAGGTTCAACTGTTATGTTGCCAAGTAAACGGATATATCATTATTATTCATAATTATCAGCTGACAAACGTCCACTGCTGGATATAAGCCTCCTCCAAAGATCTCCACATCGTTCATTGATGGGAATTGGGCCGTAACACACCACGTAGACCTGGCGGGTTGGTGAGTGATCGAAGCCTCATCTGCTATTCAGTAGGGTGCATCGAATGACTTGGGCTCCGTAAGATGATGGGTGGAACCTCTTACATCCGGAACCCGGAACGGAGATATGTATTTTATGAATACGAGCAAAACTCTTTGTGACAGTTTCATAATATTTACTGGTGATGGTGAGGTGTGTTTGATTGTCCAGAATACTCTTGATCTCATACATTGACCGTCGGAACTTGCTGTTATAATGGCAGATTATGGTAACTAAATAAGCAAGGTCGACAACACGGATTGAAACATGGAACCTATCAGGATCGTTACCCCAAAACAACCCGAATTGAAGGGGTGTCCGTGTTACTAGGCCGTTATCCAAGATGCCATTTAGGCTTACAGGTACCATCAAATAAACGACTGCTGAATAAAAATGGATACTGGTCATTCTGGCGGTCCTGCAAGTTTAGTTTCTCTCCTAGTTTAGGAGATACTTTAGACACCAGCTCCTATTCCTGCTGATGAACCGTAGTGTGCAGATATTCTTGTGTTCCCGTTGAAAGAGTGTGGTAACTTATATAATTACTGGTGTAACAGAGACTTCATAAATAAAGGGTGCAAGTGAAAGTGTCTATAAGACTGATCTTAGTTTATATTCTCGCTTCAGGCTCAAGCTCTTCAAGGCTTCTTTACTGATTGTGTCCTATTTTAAATGAAATATGTAAGTTTCTTATGGGAATAAATGTCTTAAAACCTACTCCGCGTCTTGTCTCTGGTATGTAGGTGACGAGCACAATGTGCAGTGTCATCATCATCATCATCAGTCGATAGACGTTCACTGGACAAAGGCCTCCACCAAAGATCTAAATGTGCAATGTATATCATCCTAACTAGAGCTATGTTGTTATGAGTTGATTAAGTGAAACGTCTCATTCGTATCGTCATTTAACCGAATAAAAAAAGCAGCTGTTTTTTTTTATATGCTGAACTTGCAGCTGAGGATGAGCTGATCATTCATTGACTGACTATTGTGCTTGTTTGTCTATGGGCAACTGTACTATCCGGTCGCGGCGCCTCCCAAACGCAATTAAATACGAATCGACAGTTAACGGATGCTGATTCCATTGCGAGATTACTGTTACTGCGGTCGCTTCGAATTATCCGCTATAAACTTTACTGCTCGTATAACGAATTATATACTTGGAACAAGTAAAATACTTGACGTATCGTGAGCACACCACGAGCGGTAGTTGGAAACGGCGCGATTGAAGACCACCTTCAAGAATTATAAACGAGTTTGCGATCGTTAAGAGTACTAATATAGAGATAATATATAACGGTGGTAGATCTCGTCGTAGTCAAACTAGGTGTGATGTAGTCAAGTCTGCCGTCGATAGAAATTTCTGGTATGCATACTCTACCTTGATCTTTGGGGAGCAGCCTGATGATGATACTGTACCTACCTCGGTGTTTATCTGTACTTAAAAATAACGTTACCAATTTCAAATCGCTATAGTTCCGTACCATTGGAGTAACTCGTTATTATTATCTAGATATTTTTAGGGAGCTAGGTAGCTGGCAGAAGAAACGTGAAAGTAGGATTAATGTCGTAGAAATGAAAGGCAAGGGGAAGTATAACTGGAGTGAAGCTGATGGACAAAGTGATGAATAGTGCGATTAGGGAGCGGTGCGGCGTGGTTGAAGATGTAGTGACTGAGATAGAGAAAGAGATGCTTAGATGGTTTGGTCATGTTGAAAGAATGGATGAAAGAAGATTAACAAAAAAGGTATACAAGGTGAGAATGATTGGAAAAATTGGTACAGGTCGACCTAGGCGGATAATCGATCAAATCGAGGATGTATTAAAGAAAGGCTGGATCAAGAGTACTCGCAACCGACGCTCATGAAAGTGGAGGAAGCGAGAGAGGTGTGCCAGAATCGTAGCAAGTGGAGAGAGCTGGTCTCTCCCCACCCCACTGGGAATGAGGCGTGATATATTATATATGAATGTATGTAGGGTGATATATATGTATCTATGTTTGTTTGCCTACATGAATGGCTCGCCTTTATCATCGTCACCAACAGCCGAAAAACATGCACTGCTGGATATATACCTCCTTTAAAGATCTTTATGTCATTCACCATCGCCTCCACTCCAAGACTTGTCCCCCCCAATGTTTATTGTATAATAATAAAATAACTAGGTGTTATCTTAAGACCTCAGTGGTAGTGGCATCGACAGGCTGCTGTCTTAAACAGTTACAAGACTATGCCGGAAGATTAACGTTCTCAATTTCCGTCACCGAGAACAGTCATGATTGGAAGTAGGATCCCAGGTATATTGGTAGGGCGTACATCAATTAAACAGATAACAACAACTAGTTAATTTAACCGCGTCCTAATTTCGGAATACGGTTAATCGAATTACACGCATCCATCAAGATAAATATGTTGTTACGTTTGTCGGTTATTTACGTGAGGGTTTGGATGTGATACATTTTTTTTTAATTTGGTAGTTAATGGTAATTTGGATTTGAATGATACAAGAGATGTTCAGGCTACAGTATTAACATAGAGGTTATTAAATGTAATAAATACTTATATAGGAGATATCTAGATATTGGTCGACTCGTCACGAGATCTTCGAAATTATTAGACGTGACACTAATTCAAGTGGCAGTCTGCCGGCCACGTCTGTCGTGTTTGTGACGGCCGATGGGGGAGGAATGTGTTGGACTGAAAGTCGCAGAAGTGTACGACACCCTCCCTCCAGATGGACTGACGACATCATCACATCGGTCAGAAGTGGGTGGATGCGTACTGAGGATCGCATTTGGTGGAAGACATCTGGTAAACGCCTATATCCAGCCGTGGATAAACAAAGGCTGATAATGATGATGAATGATTCGACGTTAACACTCAACAAACAAAAAAATTTGGTAGAGATATTGTTTCTGACATTTTTTTGCTTTTTTTATAGTCATTTCCGTATGTGTATTGGATTAGGGCCTTTATTATAATTTACATTTACCGTCAGTCAATTTAATTTCTATTTATTACTTCCTTTCATCATTCTTTCTGTATTCTCTTTCATGCTCGTTTCTTCTTTAACATTCTACATACCAATTCTTCCTTCATTCCGCTCTTAGGTGAAGACTGTCGTCCCACGCTTAGGTCTCTTATCTGAAAGAAACCTGAATTTCATAAAATCATTCTTTGTAGACGCTATCAAATATTTTCCTCTCTCTTTTTTTCAATTTATATAACAATATTACTTAACTACTTGGCTATCATCATCATCATTATCAGCCAGACATAGACCTCTCACAAAGATCTCCATATCAATCGATCCCGCGCTTCCCGCAGCCTTCACCAGATCGTCGGACGCTCGCCTCGCCTTTCGAGGACCTCAGTGCTCCATCGGCTGTCAGTCCTTCGAGCGATGTGTACTGCCCATTGCCACTTGAGGATAGCAATCTACTTGGCTATAGCTATTTTTATATCACAATTTTTTCTATTTTATAATCATTGTTGTTTCCGCTGTTTCTGCCATTTAGAGGTCAGCTAAGAATGGACTTTACAAAACTCCTTCTATAAAGAGCGTTGCGGGTTTGTTACGGCCAACAAAACAGGCGGAGGAATTGTATCTGAACACTTTAGAATTTTTTTTTAATATTTAGTATTTAAAATTATGCAGTTGTATTTAATTAAATAGTTGTGTAATATTATAAACAAGTTTATTATAATGTCATACTTTATCTCCGCTGTTATCTCACGCTGGAATGTGTGAGGCTGTGTGCACACATGCGAGGAGCCACCAGACACAGCACCCGCCGGCCAGGTGTGTCCGAGAGGTAAATATTTAGGAATTAGCTTAACCAGTGAAGTGCATTTAATCTGAAAGGAGAATATATTCAGCAAAAAAGGATAAAAAATTATTTTGGTCAGAGCTTTATCATCATCATCTTAAGGCGATGAACGTCTACTGCTGGACATAGGCCTTTCCCAAAGATCTCCACATACAGTCAGCTTGGCTTCTGGTATGACTGGTCTCGAGACTGTTGTATGTAGGGGTTCATATGGAGGGATTTTGGGCCTTTTCCCACTACGTTGGCCCAATGCGGGTTGGTGGGAGCCAGAGCCTCGTTTGTTGATTGGCAAGGGACATCACGAGCAAGTGAGTTTTGCTTGGCTCCCTTGAGTTGATTGTAGGGGTCGTTGGCGATCAGCATAGGGGTTCTCATCGCCTTCTAAATGATCCTGAGGAAGACAATGGCTGGAAGGGGTTTCCAGTCATTGAAGTAGTACTCACAAGGTTGATAGGGTCTGCGTAAAGAACACTCTTAGACGGGCTATCCCAGCATAGCGTTAGCGAAGCCGCGGTTGGTTTGCAAACGGAGATCCCATAACCTCTGACTTCCCCCCACAGGGCAGAGTATCTTTTCGAAGATTTTCTCCTCGAAACAAAAAAGAAAGAGTTCCGTGAATTCATGTGCGAGACATCTTAAGCCAGAACTTAGTAACTGTATAAATAAGTACAACTAAATTATGAAATTCTTATAGGAGTTGCTGAAATTTTTCAATAACGACAGACATATGTTCACTAGTTTTCACGTGATTGGCGGAAAGGTAAATCCATTATATATATATAAAACTTTTTCTGAGTTTTCGATAAAACATCAGAATATATCAACATACAAATTATTTATTAACTAACAAAACAAATAATCTTGATAATTTAGTGCCCTCATTAACATTTGAAATTTGTGACGTGGAAAAAACATGAATGAGAAAACATATATGCATGTAATTTACTTGAAGACCAACGTAATGTATCAAGTTACTTTCACGTAAAAAAAAATTTAAAGCACTCACACCTCCCTCACTAGTCCGTATCAACGTGGTGATCAAGAGGATGGGTTCGTTGTCCTCGTTGCATAAGCAAACTTGCATGGAAACTCGATCAAGGTGATTCGTGATCTTGAATTCGTGCGCATAAATCACATCCACTGATACTGTTTAATAAATCATAAACAGCTCTCTGATCCCACCGCTGGGACTTCCTTTGAGATGATCAAAGCTAGTTGACTTTGGTGACTTGTTCTTGAACCATTATTTTCTATTCAACGAATCAATGTGACCAGCGGGATGTTCGTATACGCCAGCATGACAACCTGGCGCCAGTTATGATGATATACGCTGCACCATATATCAGTCCTTATCTTGAGACTTAGAATATGGACTTTCGTTACCTCAGTAATTTCACACTCCTATATGGCGGCAGAAAAAGGAGCTGCGGTGGTACGCACCTAGATTGTTCAACGGAAGCTCCATCTCAATCAGAATCAAACTCATGTTAATCTAATTGATCATATTAATAAGACAAATATTTAAGTAGGCTCCTATTGTAGCCGATAAACAGTACTCAAACATTAATATGTTCCGGTTTGATGGGCGCTTTAGCTAATGAAATTATTGGGGTAACGAGACCTAACATCTTATGTCTGAAGGCGACGAGCGCAATGCGGTGATGTGTATATCATCATCCTTATTAACGCTACATAGTTATGGATACAACAACTTAAGTACTGAAGCCTCAGCTGCTCGTGGTACAGCCTGGTGATCAACAAACTAGGCTCTGGTTCCCAGCAACCGGCAATGGATCAGTGTGGTAAGAATTGGCCCAAATCCTTCCATATGAGCCCTTAGAAATGACGGTCCTTAATGCCCGGCGGTAACATAAGCCATGCTAAATATATGTGAAGATCTTTGGGGAAGGTCTATGTGTATCAGCTCTTGATGATGGTGATAATCACTTATTATCACGTGAACGTCTTGCTAGTCTCGTTGTATAAAAACAATGTTTGTTTATTCGTAGTTCATCTAGTTGCGTTGGTATCTTGCACTTTAATATGTATATATATATACAAGCTGATCTCCATAAATACTTACTCGTTAATTTACCATATGAATCCGCTCCCTTTGATGGGGTTGCCCAAATATATCAGGATGAAAGAAATTAAATAAACCAGTAATGATTTATCGATATTGTATTAACAACGGTTTGTCACGCGATGGGGTGAGGAAAAAATTCATCCGTGTGGTGAATGCTCGTTAAAATTGATGGGTATTAGTGCGTTGTGTTATTTAATGCGTTTTAAACTTACTGTTGTCTAACTACTTGAATTATAAGTAGTTTTTATTTTGATGGTAACACTCTTTAGTTTAATTTAAAATAACTCAAAGCTTTTGGAAATTGACGACATGAATATTATTGTTATGCAATTTGGTCAAAATAAGTCACTATCATCATCATCATCAATTGATAGACTTTCACTGCTTACCCCCAAAAAATCACACATGCATCGATCCTGCGTTGCCTTCATCGCCGGGCACCAGAGGACGTTTTATTTATGGTTCATACGGAGGGCTTGGGCTCTTTCCCACCACGCTGCGATGCGAGTTGATGGGAGCCTTGTTTGTTAATTAGCAGGATGCAGCACCACAAGCAGTTGAGATCGGCTTGGGTCTCGTGAGCTGTTGTATAGAACCCCTTACACCGCTTAAACTACCACTTACCACTTACACTTACCACATTAGGTTACATCAAATTAGCCTAAAACATTTTTTTATGGTTAAATTATATATTGATAAGTAGAAACAAGAGTGTAAGGGGTCCCGCCCAACATCTTACGGAGCTCAAGTCAACCTCACCTGCACGGAATGGACCAGCATGATGGGTTAAGGTCCAATTCCCCTCAATGAATTCTATGGAGAACTTTGGGGAAGACCTATGTCCAGCAGTGGACGTTTATCGGCTGATGATGATGATGAAGGAGAAATATTGCCAGAATGTATATAATTTGTCTAAATTTTATAATAGTCAGAACTTCTAATTTTCTCTAAACAAGAGAAAATTTGTTTACACCGCTTTCATAATAAATTGGTTCATATGATGTTACCTTAATATTTTTTTTTATTTAAAAATTAATTACATAATTAATTAGTAAGCAAAAATTCTAATTCATTAATTAGTATTATTAGAGATGTTGCAATTAATTATCTGTGGCCGTGAAATTGGACACTAACTGGCTCTGACGGGCGATTAGTTTCCCGCCTTCTCGCCACATTCTCTATAATCTGTGGTCTTCTCTCGTCTCGTGTGGATTTATTTGGATACATTGGTACCCCTGGAGCGGAGGCGCGGGTGAGTAATAGTATGAGGAAGCGGGCGAATGTTTATCGAACTGGTTGTTAGATACATCACTATAAATACATCGAGCGTTTACAGGCGCCGCGGAAAGAAACATGAGGGTTACGACCCCACGCCGTGTTCTACGTGTAATATGCGCCATTTTGAAGCTATTATTAATCGTTTTAAACGCGTGTCGAAGTAGCAAAATTATTATTGCACCTCCCTTCTACCGGACACCGTCTAAGTATGGTAGCACAGCTTTCTAATATATTTCTGCCGTCAAACAAAAGTATGCAAATATTACTGTGCTCCAATCGAGACGATATTTCTAGTGAATTTAGTGGAGTGACATCACATGTCTCATAGCTACAAGTACAGTATGTTATAGTGTATATCATTCTAACTAGCTCTATGTTGTTACGGTTGTATCACAAAATAAATAGTATTGAAATTTGCCAGACATATTTACACTCAGCAACTCGCTGCTTCCTCGGCGCTGTCCTGTTAATAACATCCCAGCAACTACTTTTTGGGAAAGAATTTTGTAAAATCCATTCTTAGTTGACCTCTAAATATCAAAAGGAATAACTTTTCCAAAGTTTGAGTGTTTAAGTCTAATAACTTCGAAGATATCGCGATGTCTATAAATCTCTGGATATCTCCTATATACATTGATTAGATGTTACTCGTTTCCTCGCGTGGACGAATAAAAAATTAACTTTAATAAGTAAAAACTATGCGAAATCAACATCACAACTACTGCTGCATTATTATCAGCCATCACTTATTATCAGGTGAAAGTTGTACAAGTCGCTTCGCTTGGATTAATTAAAAAAAATTGGAGCTTTGAATGGTCGTTCGCAATCGTCGTTCAATGTGAGAAATATGTTCAAACTAATGGACCTGAGTAAGATGATTTTATGACCATGTCTTTGGAAAAAAAAAAGGTTTTAATGCATTAATGTTTTACATTTAAATTGGCAACACATTTTATCGCTCGATCGCCATTTTGTGCTAATATAAATCTAAACCTTAATTAGGATACGTGTGGTCTTGTATAAAATATTATATTATACTTTATATGTGATATTAAGTGGCATTAAACATTTTTTATACAAGCAAACAACTTAACGACCACCTACATTTTATAACCCAATTACCGGTAACAAGGACCCTCAGTGGCAGTAACACATCTTGCAAAGGTACATTAAATTTTTATGAAGTGTAGAGCAATAGTAATCTCATCAAACCCTATTCATCCGTTATGTCATAAGAAAGCAAATGTCATGAGAATCGTAAAACGTATTCGATTGCCAATTATTTATTACGCTCCAATCGTATGCTATCGATATAAAAATCGATTCCCAAACACGTTATCAGTTTGTTATTTTAACCCAATAACCGGTTTATAATGTTATCTAAACTGTTTTATCAATGAATTTGCATGTCTGCGTCCATTAACGTCCAGCGGAGATGGCTACCGACGGTCAGAAACAAGTGAAGCGACTTAAGTAATGGCAACTTTTATAACAAGTTATAATCACGTCACAAGCTTTATTTATATGTTTATTATCGATAAGTAATATAGTCATGTGGCCCCTTACTATCGTTGTACAATATAACATAGGCGCTACGGTACTTACTTAATCGGTCTCCGGCAACAGAGACCTACCACTACATCATCGCACTGCTCGTCATCGGCAAGGAAATTCATCCTTATAACCTTGAACCGCAGTGGTCACGTACGGTCCGGTTCCAAGGATGTTTTCTCGCGGGAACACTCAAATTGAGAAACGAATTGCCTGTTGAAGTTTTCCTTAGGAACTACGATATGAAGTTCTTTAAACAGGTGTGAAAAGGTTTCTGGCAGGGTCGGCAAAACGCCCAGTGATACCTCTGGTGGTACTGGTGGTTATAGGCTGCGGTTACCACTCAACATCAGACGGGCTGCAATCCAGTTTGCCACCTAAGTATTATAAAAAAAAACTAATATGTGATGAAATCCTGCCGGGTTTTTGGTTAGTTGGCAACCCTACGTATGTACATCAAATACTATGTAAGAGATTGGAAACAGTGCATTGAACATATCCCTATATAACATTACGTTTGGACACGAATGGAATGTGTCACAGGATATGACATACAGTTGTCCCATTTCATTTCAAACGGCCAATCTAACCGAGTACGCGACACACTACGCCGCCATTAACACGCGCCCCGCCACTCGGACGGAAGCCGTGACACGGAACGGTCGTGTTACAGCCACTAAACATTAACCGTTAAATACTTAAATAGGACATAACTTAACTAACTGCCGCTGTTATGGAATGTTGCCATGTTTATTTACAGAAAGCTATATTATTTTATAATAGTATAGCTGTTCCACACCACCCCCGCAACTTACTTTGGGGAAGGAATTTTCTAAAATCCATTTTTAGATGACCTATAAATGGCGAAAGGAATATTCCTATCAAATTTTAAGTCTTTCATTATCATCATTAGTCGATAGACGTCTAGTGCTGGACATAGGCCTCCCCCAAAGATCATACATTCAGCATG
Organism: Troides aeacus; assembly: GCA_033220335.2. Taxonomy (NCBI): domain Eukaryota; kingdom Metazoa; phylum Arthropoda; class Insecta; order Lepidoptera; family Papilionidae; genus Troides; species Troides aeacus. The sequence continues at coordinate 1,933,936 of CM067288.1, forward strand.
GCCTTTGTTACCCCCAGACACTAAGGGTCGTCGTTTGTAGTGGTTGATATGGGAGGATTTAGGCCATTTCCTATCACGCTACTCCAATGTGGGTTAGTGGGAGCTAGAGCTTCGTTTGTTGATTAGCAGGGTGCACCACGAACAGATGAGGTTGACTTGGGTCTAGTGAGTTATTGTACTAGACCTCTTACACTTCAAATCTCTAGATCTTATGATTCCAGACTGATGAGACTTTTATAGGCATTACTTCCTATTTCTCATATCATTATCATCATTATCAGCCGATAGACGTCCACTACTGGAAATAGGCCTCTCTCCAAGGATCTCCACGTCGAACGGTCCGGCGATTCTTATCAGATCGTCAGTCCACTTTGTAAGAAGCCTCCCAACACCACGTCTACTGGTACGAGGGGGCCACCCGACGACCTTACTGCTACATCCGCTGTCGGCCCTTCGAGTAATATGCCATGCCATATGCAAGAGATTCAGCATGTGAAAGAAATGATACTAAATTTTTTACTGTCTAGAAAGGAATGCGAACTCCCCGGCGCGTTCCCACGTGACGTGGAGTCCGTGCCGTATATCTATCAGATTTTTCCACCTATAAAATCTGGTGATTGCTCACGATTGTTGTTCGACAACAGTAAAACGGTAATGGCCACTCAATAATCTACACGCAGCTCTAAATCTGTCCACGACACCCCTTTTCGGTCCTCGTTAATTTCATATCTTTCTAAAATAAAGACGGCTATACACGACCCTTATATTTGTTGGCTCTCTGAATTATTCGACTGAAAGATTAATCTTGCGAAACGTTCACCTGATGGTAAGTAATATGCACGACATTGTACTCTTCAATTTAAGATATCATCATCATCATCATCATTATCAGCCGATAGACGTCCATTGCTTTGAGACATAAGGCATTAAATCTCGTTACTCCAGTAATTTCACCAGATACAACGCCTTTTAAATAAGTACATAGTAATGTTTGCATAATATTATTTTATGACTACAATGGAAGCTGTGGTGGTACCTACTTTTTGTATCGCGAGAGAAATCATCTTAAAATATACCATGCTTCTGGGAGGAAACCAAGGTTTTGTGGGGCTTCTACTCGCTAAAATCACCTATCCTTCAGTGCATAACGAGGGGCTTCGGTATCTCTTACGGAACCCACCGGTGCTCTCCTACACTGGCTAAAACATGCCACGGAATAGCAAAGCCCTCCTCAGCACTCACGCTGTGCTACGGCTAATATATCACCATGCATTCGCCTTCCTCTTAATGTTCGCTTATTAAACTTTGAGGGCACCCACCCTTTAGGCTCACGAACTCCAAGAACCTTTTAGTAGCCTTGTACGATAGGCAGGGAATACCTTAGTTCTATTCTTAATAGCCCAAGACTGTGGGTTTTGAACGGTGGTACCTACCTAGACCTACCACCAGTAGCTAATTACCATTCTTAGATTGTAATGAATCTGTTTCATATATAATCTATTATTATTTACGAAATTATATTATAGTCGTCTAGTTCATAATATTAGATATAGATTATTACTACTTAAAACCTTTTTTTAAAGTAAAAAATTTAATAAGTGTCACTTACTTAGTAAAAAAACTTAAATCTTAAAATAAAATCTGTGGTCTATAATGAAGACGATGGTTAGTAATTTATTAAAGACCTAAGAAAGTTCTAGTGATATTTCTACTTGTTTTGAGAATCAATATCTTTTTTTTTAATATTTCCTTAATCTAGACTGGAAGGTACCATATTATTAATATATTTTTTTATAGTAAGCTTTTATGGCTAGCTTTATTCGAACCTATCAGTTACCACAGCGAATTCAGGCGAAATTTTAGATTAGGCAGTAGTAAAAATTTTTATGTACCTCGCCTCTTGATGGCCCTCTCCGTTGTTGGGGGAGAGGATAAATAACCAATAAAAAGTTATCGGGCGAGCTCTCCCTTCCGTCGGCGTACGTTCAGCTCGCGTCACTTTACACGGCGCTTTAACGGCGAATTAATTGGATTTTTATGGCCGTTGATACTACAAAATGGCGGATCGACAATAACCCAGCGGCGAAACGGCAGTCGGGGGTAAAGTAGTAAACATTACAAAAATGTTTCCGAACCTCTCTCATATATATAGAAATATTTATTTAAACCAGACGTTCACTTGGTGATAAGTGATACGAAATGGAATAATATACACTGCACCATATTATACTTATCGCGTAGACATGATGTCGATCCTCGTCACCCGAGTAATTTAATTTCATTAACTACAACACCCTTCAAACAAGAACACTGTAATATTAGCACAGAACTGTTCGCCGGTAGATAAAGAAACTGTACTGGTACCTAACCAAACAGTAGTGTGGCAGACATAACTGTGTTCCGGTTTGAAAGGAGCTGTCGCCAGTAATATTACTGGGGTAATGAGACTCAACATGTTACCTCTTGATAACGAGCACAATGTGATGTAGTTCCATAAGAGGAAGTCAGGGTTATGTCCAACACGACCTGCATGATCAGCCGGCCGGCCCCATAAATCTGGCCGATCAGGCCGTCCGTCTCCACACCAGGCTGACCTAGATGCCCCGTGTAATTAGATACCCTATCAGCATTAATCGCGCGGGCGAGTATCGATTGTTAATGAATCGATTGCAATCGATGCATTTGTCTCGCTTAGATTCCACTATGATCACATTGTGTTTGTCTTCCATCCCGAGCTTGCTTATTTGGAAATGAGGTCTCCTTCCTTCAAAGCTCACGAATTCGAGAACCCTTCTACGACGTCTAGAGCTTACTTTACTTCTATTCTTGGTAACCCATGAGTACAGGACAGACGTTATGATCCTACCATCAGGTAAACGTCTTGCTAATCTCATCGCACAAATGTATTCTGCCTCTTCTCAGATTTTCTTTATTCCTCGTAAATGTTATATGTATATTAGTTCTTTATTATCGTGTTTCAATGCTGTTAAGCGGGTACGCCATTTTGTTCACTCTCCTCTCTCCAGGGCCGGCCACACGCGGCTTCCGGCGGCGTTTGCGTATTTATCGACGCAATAAACCACTAATCGGCCATAAATGTGCCCCATCATGTTATACCTTAACTAAATTGGTTCGTTTTCTTGTTAACGATATGAAAACAACAAATTATCGCTGAAAACATATCGTTATGTGTAAAAATCATTTCAGTACTTCAAAACAAGTTCCACCGATTCATAAATGTGGGGTGTCTATACATCAAGCTCATATATTTGAATGCATACATATATATCAAGCAGATTTTCTTCGCCCGCTTTGCTGGATGTAATGCTCCCGCATCTGCTTTTAGATTGAGGAGTTTTGTAAAAACCATTCTTAGTTGACCTCTAAATAGCAGAAGCAATATCTTTATCAAGTGTTAGAGTCATCATCGTTATCATCAGTGGATAGACGTCCAAAATATCTCCATGTCAATCGGTCCCCCGACTCTCACCAGATCGTCGGTCCACATTGTGGGAAGCCTCCCAACACATCACTCGAGGACCTTACCGCCTCATCGGCCGTCGGTTCTTCGACCAATATGCCCTGCCCACTGCTACTAAAATCTAGCAATCTTTTGGGCTATTTTGATGTCCTTAGTTCTCCTGCGGAACTCCACATTTCTGATTGGATCACGCAGAGAAACTCCGAGCATAATCCACTCCACTACCCTTTGAGTGACTTTCAAGCTTTTTAAAAAACCGATAGTAATATTTCAGTGTCTACATCTAATATTTTCGAAGATCTCGTGACGAGTCAATGCATCTTTCGATATATCCTATATATATAGATATATAATAGTGTAACACTGGTGTAGTGACCAAAGGAATTGCAAATACTGCTGGTAGTACTATGTTCGTTTTACATATTGTTAGTGAAGGTTTAGATAAATTCAACATACTAACAGTAACGCCTTTCTCATTTCCATAAACAGTAGAAACTTTAATATCACTGCCAGTAAAGTAGCCTCAATTAGACAACATGAGAGTACTACTGTATGACATTGATAGTCAGTAAATTTTCTATGTTATTATACATTTTAAAAGAGTATTAAAAATATTTTCATATTAAAAGTTTAATTAAAAACTTTTCGTGGTAGACCTCTTTTAAGAGGGTCCCATATCTCCGGAGGGTAAAGAGTAAATATGTAATTAGGGAGCGCGGACAATACGTATTCAAGTTGCAGAGATTTGCGGTCGTTAAATAAAAAGGAAGCTGCGCGGACTTATCGCAGGGTACATTTTTGGGCTATAAACCCTTCGCAACGCCGCAAACAAATCTTGTTAATAAAATAACCATTAACTGTTATTTAAGGATCTAACTTATTTATGTTCTTATAGTATCTCATGTTCACAACACGATAAAGACCGTCTTGACCAAAGTGAAAAGCTTCACCATATTCGACCTTGTCACAACATTGTGATAACGTTGGGTAATTAGAATCTGTTATATTATATGGTATATGTCTAGTTTCAACAGACAATATGTGACTCCTGTTCAAGTAGATCGCGTAGTATTTTTTTTTTATTTTTAGAACTATAACGAGTTATACAAAAGGCGGACTCAACACCTGTTGGTATCCGCTACCATCCAACCTTCGGTGAGCTAGGACGCTGTATTAGGTGGTAACTTAATAATTTACTTGAACTATATTAATAATAGTACATATATATACATATAAATAGTATTAATATAAATAGATATTCATTATATTGTCTTTTAAACCTACAAGATTGATAAGAATAGTTAGTATATAACCTGAAGTCACTTATGCAGCTTATAAGGTTGTTAGACTCATTGGCGGGTGTTAGAGAGCATTGTTTACGAGGCAGTCGCGTAGAGGAAGAAACAGTACTAGGAGGTTATCAGTAAGGTGAAGAAAAATCTGGTAAGAAACTCAGGACCGATAAGCTTAGACATTTCAGTGAAAAGCCAAAGACATCTATAGACGGCGACTGCTGTATGTATCCAATGTTCGCGTCTACTGTACGATAATGATGGTAACTATGTATGTCTCATTTTAAGTTTGCACACTCATTTAAGTTCTTATTGACGATAACATTAGACAGTCATAGTGTAAATCATCACATATGTATATCGTTAAAAGAGACAGTATATTATTTACATAGATTTCCCCTCACGTTAGCCGAGTGAATATGTATAAGGGCAGTGAAGGTTTGCATGTCGGACGTCTGGACGAGTGGGCTCCGTATCGCGCACGCGAATCTCCTCAGTAAAAACCTAACCGCGCTGACATCGCACCAAGCGCCTGATTACAACTGACGTCTGAATGACCGCGGCACCAGACCCCATCACCAGGGCTACCAGGTATCGGATACAAAACCACCAAACCGGATAAGTATTGCAAATTTGAAATGTACAACAAAATCTGTCAATTCGTAGCTGCTGGACGGATTTGAACTTCTTTATATGGTTTCAAGATCCAATTGTATTTCAAGGATCATAATTCAATGCTTCATCAAGTTGAAGTTGGGAGATCAGTTGGAGGAAACTTCTCTGATCATGTGCCATTTTTAGAAGGGATTTATTGAAGCAATTCTTGTCTTCCGGATACTCAAGGGTCCAAAAGGGTTTATAAAAATAACTTTCTAGCACCAGCGGCCGTGATGGTAAGCGATTACTGTCATCTGACTTTTGTGATTAGAATAAGTACAGATAATGTAAAAAAAATAATTAGAAAGAATGTTAGAAAAAATGTAAATAAATTAGTAATGTGTGTAGTAAATTAGTAATAATATGTTGTATGTAAATATTGTAAATAATAGGATAAGGTCCTGATCAATACGAAAAATAAGAAATAGACAAAAAAAAAATATATACAGGTATGTTTAAAAAATTCTCGTTTGTAAACAATTTTTGATATTGTGATCACTAGCAATAATTCCAAAAAAAAAACAACGTAGTTACCACCTGTTATCCTCGAGTTATACATGACAATAGGGCCTATGACCCCACAATCCGAAACAGTTGAAAGATTGCGGCTAAGGACTGCTGTATGTTATCTATATCGAACAATCAATATTCACGAGGACAGTTAGTATATACTGGACTTCCTTCTACGTATACGCAGAGAAAGAATACATATCCTGGCAGGACATCAGCAGTCAAAAAACTGGCGCGTTGGTAGCCCTGAAGGAAGCGCCCGCGAGCGTGATCCTTTGGATAAGTTGTATGGACAGAGATTAATTGAGTTCAGCGCCGGGCTTGTCGTTTTCGCGTCACCGCAATTATATTAATGGGGTTCATATCCGTGCTAATGGTTCACAAAACGCCCGATGATGATACTGCCGCGCCTTGAGCCGGCTCGAAGGTCGCTGCAGTTAACATTTAACTAACATGCTACTAGGTAAATAAACTAATACCACATTGTTATGGAGAAACGTATATATAACCATAAGCTTGTAGTATAGTGGGATAAAACTATAATAAAATGAAATAATTAATAATAACAGATAATATATTTATTTATATATTTTTTTATGTATTACTATGTGACGATAAAATAATCTTTCTCTCATATATTTGAGTAGTAAAGAATAATAAATGTGTTCGGTGTGTTGCTGCGGTGGTCTCCAAGGACCTTATATTAAAATATAATTACACCTGCAGCCCACAAGGACCAATAACTCTCTAACCAGGACACCGCTTCCGGGTGGCCCGTTCGGCCCACTAAACAAACGCACAATACGACCAAATCTCCACTTTATGGGGGCATTAACAATATAATTCACCCCCCCCCCCATACTAACATCGTCCCTATAAATATAAATATTTACATTTTATGTGATTTAATAGAGTACAACTATAAGGGTCAACATAAAGTGGATAACTCTATACAAATATATCAATGGATTTATTTGTATTTATATTTGACTTCAGACACAGTTCACGTAATACTGAGTGACAATGAGGCTATGGTTGGTGAAACCAATAAAAGTATATCTCATGTGGTCCCAGAATCGATACAGAAGCAAACGATATTGATATAAAACGGATGTGGACAAATCGATTTAATCCTAGTGAAAAGAAATATGTTTCAGAGATAATTTTATATACATAAATATCTATATATAATAAAAATGGGTTCTGTTTGTTCCGCCGATCACTTGAAATCTAGTGAAAGTATTGAGATGAGAACATCAGCATTCGAAGCGGTATGATTGGTTATAGGTTATATATTTATTGAGATTCATAGATCCTTTATCATTTTATTTCTAATCAACCTATATAAATATTTTCATTTGGTGTTATATATACGGTTGCTATAGTAACGGTTGGTATATAAAATCATTTGCGGTGTAGTTTTATATTACTGACAGCAACGGGGAACAGCTAGTACGTACATAAGTCCGTACTAAAACCTTTAGTAATATTAGCAGTCATGTCCACTCTATTCCAACCAACCCCTGATATCAATTAGAAATTAGAATCAGTTTAAGTTTTGTTTATGGGCGGGGGAAGAACCGTTAGCGCGCTGGTCCATGTGCACCGAATACCAGCTAATCAGCGTCGGGATCGGGAGTCGCTTCTCACGCGACGGCGGCGCTCCTGTCTTATCCACACAAACTGGACGAAATATAACTCAGATATATGAACTAATATAAATATTTTTAACTACTACCCTCTCCACTCCCCTCCAAAGAAAAAAAAAACGATGTTTGTGTTTTTTTTTTATACCCTGAAGCGACGACACCAGCGTGTCGTTCACGTAATGGTAATTGATACGCCTGCTCATAAAAACTGGCGCTAGATAGGATGATATACATCACATTACTATCGTCGACTTATAACATGAAATGATAGGTCTAGTATTTCAGTAATTTTATTACCAACATCACCCTTCGAACCGGAACACAATAATATTTGCACACTACTGTTTGTCGATTGAAATAGGAGAAGTGGTAGTGAGAACATCTAGGCAGGTACCTATCACTTCATTATCAGTCGAACAACTCCTACTGATATCTGTAGGCCTCCGTGATGGAACTGGCCTATCAGATGGATATGGCCTTTCAATCCTGCTGGCCCGTATCCAGCTGCTTCCCGCGACCTTCATCAGAGAATCAGAACCAGTAAATTAGTATTATAACTAGACTATACCAAAGTAAGTATACAAGTATAAAGCTCGCAACCGACTAAAACGTAAAGTACGCAGCGTTCAAAGATGAGAAAGCGCGATATGGGTAATTTTTATTTGACCGCATTAAAATACTTCGGAGAAATTATCCGGTGCTTGTTAAATTTGTGATGTCGGTGTATCTGGAGTTATTTGATGGTGACCACGCAACGGAGTGGAATTCCCGATCGTATATATATAACATGAGGAATACCAGTTGGAAAGTAGGAACGGTGTTTGATTCCTTCGGTCCTCTGATGTGTGATGATCAATCCATATGACCCTAGGTTTTAGATTGATATATGATATATGTTAACCTTTTTATATATTAGCCTTTTTTTTCGCGGGTAAATCTTCTTAAAAATACCTTGCATCTGGGGGAAGATAAGGTTATGTGGACCTTCTACCTACTAAAACCCCTTCGGTGGTCTCCTTCAGTGCATTAGAATTATATATTAGTTTTTGTGAGGTCCTTTTTTATCCATCACACAATAACAGGTTTTGTAGTACTTTTTAATATTCTTCAATGACACTTGTTTCTTCTTAAAAATATGACCTGAAAGACGTGTTTTAAGCCCGAGTACCAGTAGACGTGGTGTTGGGAGGCTTTCCACAAGGTGGACCGACGATCTGGTGAGAATCGTGGGAACCTACTGGATGCGAGCGAAGCGGGACCGATCGATATGGAGATCTTTGGGGGAGGTCTATGTCCAGCTGTAGACGCGTATTTTCTGATCATGATGATGTATTGTTACTGCGGTAATATCACTAGTTCTTCTTCCACTTCAACCAAGAATATATAAATGTTTGTACACTACTGTGTGAGGGTAGAGGCCGCAGTTGCGGTGATTGCCACAAGGTTTCGGGCAACCAAGACTTATCACCAGAATAAAATTTGTACACAATCCCCTTTTTTTTGTTTTACACATGCAAAGCTGCCTTTTTAAATTTATGCAGTGAATGAGTCAACCATGATCTGCTCTGTTGTACGGCAGCGCCACGGAAACTTTCTCACACATCCTCATATCTTCTTGCCACTACTCCTCATCTCTCACGTTAGCTTATATTGTACGCGTGAAAATAAGGATATCAACATTAAGAGCGATTGAAGCAAGTCATTATCATCATCATCAGCCGAATGTCCACTGCTAGACATAGGCCACCCCCTGAGATTTCAACATCGATTGGTTCTTTGATGCCCTCGTCCAGTTTCCTCAACCAACCAAGTACCATTTAAAAAATATCTCATATTAATTATTATATAGTACTGCCTGCGCAGCGCTGAGAGTACATCCCTTGTAACACAGGGGTGCTAGGTTCGATATAGAATATACCTTTAATATAAAAAAATATACTTTAACTTATAGTTTAGGTGATACTGTACACGTATACGTACTAATACTATACATATACAGTTCACATTTGTACAAGCAATTATCGCTGCAGCAGCAACGACCGCTTTAATTGTTTAAGTAAATATAATTACCGGTAATAATCACAGTGTTATTTGTAAATTAGTTTACTATCAATCAACGTGTTATTCAGTTTTAACTGTTTCAGTTGTTATTGCCATTTCTGCTATAGTTTAATGTCTGTTAGTACTTAGAAAAGCAATATGAAAATATCATTACAAAGGTATCTTATTACTTTTCGAGATAAATTAAAATGTTCGTGTTGAAGAGGGAAGATACATCAGCTGGTCAGGTTATAGGACATTAGGATGCAACGACCACGATGTTAATCTTGCGCTTATTCACCGTCCGTTATAAGTCATACCATTGGTCTTAGAACATGCAGACTCCACGTTGTTTTGAAGTAATATGATGATTTATAACCTAACAATCTGATGATATATAACATATAGTATTTTTGGAAATAGCGACTTAATTTTCATATAAAAAGTTTCTTATAGAGTTCAATGGGTACGTTTGACTCCCCTATTGAATAGGAATGGTGACATGATGGATACAAAATGACATATGAGCAGATCACTCTATAAAGTATCCTACATGAAGAGATCCTATATTTATTTAAATATCCTGCTGTTGTTACATAACTTAGAAACTAAAGTATAATTAAGTAACTATAATGTATAATGCACAGCACTTAGAGATGTCTGAACGCGCGTTGAAAAGAAGTAACAGCGGTATTAAGCCCCACCAACCCGCATTAAGCTAGTGTGGTGCGAAATGGTCCAAATCTTCCTATATGAATCTGGCGGAATAGGGCGTGGTTAAAGATGTAGTGACAAAGATAGAGAAAGGGATGCTTAGATAGTGCGGCCATGTTGAAAGAATGGATGAAAGAAGATTAACGAGAGAGGTACACAAGGTGAGAAGGATTAGAAAAATCGGTGCAGGTCGACCTAGGCGGACATATTCCGATCAAATTGGAGATGTCCTAAAGAAAGGCCGGGTCAAGAGTACTCGCAACCGACGAGCATGCATGAAGACGCTCATGAAAGTGGAGGAAGCGAGAGAGGTGTGCCAGGATCGTAGCAAGTGGAGAGAGTTGGTCTCTGTCTACCCCACTGGGAACGAGACGTGATATATATGTACGAACTTCTTGCACGTTTAAAAAAATTCAAGAAGCTGTGTTAAGGTACTGAACACCGTTCTGTTCGATATAATGACACGGAGCGATGCCGGCGCGGTGGTTACATGTTCACCCTACCACGTAATTCGGCCCCGGACTACTTAATAACCCCGTAATAAAATTACACAGCGCACGATAAGTAAACACGGTCGAAAGCGAAACGCGAACACTCTACAATTTCGTTCGGAATTTCGATAACTTCATCTCGCGCAATCACCGCGGGCGCGCCGCGGCCACCAATCACGCGCTTTAAACCAACACGCATTTGAATTTCGAACGATTCGCTCAAACACGCGCCGACCGCCGTCCCGTGCGAACGTGTGTTTAGTGCTTACTTGTTTCTTTTATTCGACGGAGCGCCGTGATGAGAACAATAATTTGAACTTAATCTGCGCATAATGATGTAGCTAAAATTAATATGTGCATGCGCTGGATATCATTCGTCGCCTTGAATAAAGGTCTCCACACCCTAGTAGTTTCTTTAACTACCCTTCCATCCAAACTTTGACTTAGCATTGCGACATCAGCGATGCAATAGCCGCAAGTAGTTAAACTGTCTATCAAAAAAAACCTACCACTATTTAGAGTTAAATAATTTAGAGGGTATTTACAACATTAAACATGTCATCGTGATCAGCATCAGCCTTTCTAAATCCAACGCTGGATATAAGATTCCCCCAATGTCTTCCATCAGATACGGTCTTCAGCTTTTAGCATCCACCCACTTCACAATTACCTACGTAATACTCTTAGATATAAGCACCCTTACCCTGAAATCACTGAACCCGCGCCGAAAGTACTTGACCGCGTTATTGAATATTTAATCAGGGGACTCCGGAGTTGTGAGCTCAGAGCAGTTAAGTCACAGAGCCAACGCGCTGATAAATTAACTACTTCATCACCATTATTTTTACTTACCATTGTCCTCTTCAACGTCAAGTCGCAGTCTATTTGGCTGATGATCGTTCAATCTGGTTTTGCTAATACATGGTTTCTACTCAAGAATCTCTTCTTCTGATCTCCGTGACTAAGTCAAGAATTCTTTGAGTAATTAGTATCAAATTTAGATCAGCATTATCAGCCGATAAAGACCTCTACTCCATTCCACCTTTAGTTGCCTGAATCCAGCGGCTTCCCGTGATCTTCACCAGATCAACGGTTCAGCTCGTAGGTCTTCCATCATTACTAACAGTACGTAGCTGCCACTCTAGGCCCTCATCAGCCTCATTGTAACTTATTATCCATTCAACGGTTACTTGAGTAATTAATAACACATCTGTATTGTGCTAGATAAGTACAGTATATATAATATCTCGTTACGCTGGTTCCGCGACGAAAGTTGCTTGACTTCCAATCCTACGGAGAGATATTTGACTTTCATAATGACTTATACCCCAGGGGACACAACTTCCATAAATGTTGCCAGTTGGCAGTGTTAATTTATATGAACAACGTTAATATCGTCCACTTCAATAGTTTATGCAAATTTTGTAATAAATTTAATATCTATCTATTTACACCGTTAAGCGATAAACGTTTGTAATTAATTCATAGTAGAGTTCATAATTGTTGATCAGAGTACTGCTGGCGAGACTTCTGGATATTATTAAAATGGCTTGAGTGGTGTGCGAACCGGCGGTGGATTAGCGTCGAGGAGTACTCTCCGGCTCTCCGTACCCACTCGTGTCGATGGCTCTCTCGTAAATACACGGCCATTATCCGTGAAGGTTGTAGACAACTAACGGTGATCATCACTAATGTTACATCATAAAGTAGTGCCTCTTAACATTAGTACTTACTTGGCCCATATAAATTATTATTACTGGTTGTACTGTTCACGGGAACCAAGCTAACCTCACCTACTCGTGGTGCACTCTTTGGCTCCCATCAACCCGCATTGGGCCATTGTGGTGGGATATAGCCCAACTCCTCTATATGAACCTTTAAAAACGAAGGTCGCGAAAAACCGGTGGTAGCGGGCAGCGCAAGACCTATCGATATGGAAATCTTAGAAGAGAGCTACGTCTAGTCTATTGGCTGATGATGTATCTGTTGAAGATCGTGTAGGTATCACCGAAGCTTCAATTTCTGTTACCTAAATAATAGTATGCAAACATTGCCGTATTTCATTTTGAAGGGCTGCAACCAATGTAATTACTTAGGTAATAAGATTTAATAGCTTATGTCTCTACGGCGACATGTCATCCGAACTGGCGCCACGTTGTTAAATCCTGGATTCTTTAACATCATTCATCATTCCTATCTAATGTATGGAAATTGTAGGTTTCTCCAAAATTATCTTTAACACAATTTCCTTTAATATCCTTTAAAGGTTAGTTCTTTGAATCAGTTAACTGTTGCTATTTAACTGGAAAATATATGCAAGTTATCTAAGCTATATTAGAAAGTAGGAAACCTCTTTAAACGCTAGACTATAAACTTATTGTGCTATGACTCAAACTGATCGATATAATGTGATGCTGTGTAAACATCTTAATTATCGTTATACACAGGTGGGTTATTTATCACGAATTGACCTCATCTTTGTCGCTTTAAGTTATTTAACTGTGTAATAGACAAATGTTTGTGTTGGTATATTTACGAGTACATAACTGATGTGTTAGTGCTTTAGTAACTTAACTCGTGGATTCCGGATCCATATGTCCTAAGTCTGATGATGTTATATCTAGAGGACTCATAGCATGAATAAAAGTGAAAAGGTGTTTAAGTAAAAAAGTTCATGAGTTTCGTTCAGCTCGAGCTTATACATTGCAATATCGCAAACGAGAACTCCGGTTGCCACGACGCCCACACCTCACCATAAGCAGCAAGCTGTAGCTTACTGTCAAGTTACGAGAGAAATCGTTACATTTCAATAGTCGCTGTAGTTCAGCGAATTGGCTAATTTTATTTGTGTCCAGTGAATTTAATCCATGTCTTAAATAAGCTTTGGTTTGTAGTTGGTAATTTATAACGTTGGCTTTGTATACAATTTAAATACAGTTGTTTGTTTTGATCAGTGTCCGGCAGGCTACGCAGCATCTTTTCGTCTCAGGCACCGCAGTGTCTGAAGACAAGAGTCATCAACTCGTGCGCGTTGTTAGAGTTGACTTATTGAAGCGAGACGTGGCCCCTTACTATCGTCCTTATAAAAATATTTAAATTCACCCAAAGGGTAATAGAGATGCTATGCTCGGAGTAGCTCTGCGCGGTCGAATCAGAAACGTGATCCGCAGAAAAACTAAGGTCACCGACATAGCCTAAAAGATTGCTAGACTTATGTTGTAATGGGCAGGGCTTTACAACGGCTGATGGGGCAGTAAAGTCTTCGAGTGGAGCCCGCGTACCGGTAGATGTGGTGTTGGGAGGCTTCCCACAAGGTGGACCGAAGATCTGGTGGGAGTCTCGGGAAACCACTGGGAGCGATCAACGCGGGTCCGATCGATGTGGAGATCTTTAGAGGAGGCCTATGTCCAGCAGTAGACGTCTATCAGCTGATGATGTTACGTACCTAACTGAAAACATTGGGCATAACAGTCATACAAAGGAGGGTTAGGGTTTTCAGATATGTCTAAAGTAGATCCTGGTAAGCAATATTTCGGAAGTCATGTTCTTGGTAGAGAGTGGGTGGAATTAATTAACGATGTAAAGGAACAGCTCTGGCTCAAATACCAGTACAAGAAATGATCATTAATAACCGTAGTTCAAAATAGTTTTCTTAATCTGAGTTGATATTATGATGCTCCTCATGATGATGATGATATATCAAACTGCAATCACACCATCTTCTACTAATACTTAATTATTATCCTGAAGTAAACATGTCGTAAAAAGTAATGAGTCTGTGTAGAGTATCATCTGTACACTTCAGAGAGGATCTCATGAATGTGAAATCGCGCACTTTGTGGACCCACCCCTGCGGCTGGGGCGAGGGTCGACCTCCCGTTAACTTCGCATACCATCGTCTGAAGGATTCCCCCCTATCAGCCCCGCTCAGGCGTTTTGTTCGTCCATTTATGGGTGCTTAGTTTTCATTGCGTCCGTGCCCGTGCAATATTAGCGCGCACAAGCCCGACCGCCCGGCTTTGTTTGCGTTCCACGTCGAACTCACATTTATCCGGATAACATATCCGTATTAGCATTTTACATAATATTACAAACCCCTTAACATATACCACCCTCATCAATTATTGCTTTTTACAATTAAGTTAACTTCTATCGAAAGTCTTGCACTTGTGCCGGAAGTAAAATCTGTAGGCATTTCGTTGTCGTTAATATTTCTTCATTATAAAAAAAAAATCGACTAAACCCCTACTACCCCTAATAAATAAGACTTTATTTTTCTTGTTCAACTAAGCGACGGGTTGTGCAAAAAGGTTACTTAAGGGTAGGTGATAAGGTCTCGTTACTATGTATATCTAATGCATCATTCATACTGAAACACAGTAAATATTATCACATTACTAGGTAGAAATGATTAATTCGGTACCTAAAACGTCTGTGACAATAAAGCTACCTCCCTATATATCTATGTTTCAATTTTTTTTTTATACCCTCAGAGTCGTTTGAATTCGATTCCAATGAGCCTTAGCTTCCGGTGTAGAAAGAGATCGATGAAAAGCTCATTTCCATTTAGTAAGTCTCTATTTCAAATATCGAATATATTTCTTGATACTTAAAAACATGTTTTTTTTATTTGCACACCCTTGTAAAGCGTTCACCTGATAATAAGTGATCCGCCTGTCTATAACGTGGCGCTGCATATCATGTAATACATTGCACCAGGTTGTGCTCGTCGATCTGAGACGTAAGATGTTGAGGAATTACATAAAGCTACAGCGCCCTTCATACCCGAACAGTAAATTTTGCATATTACTGTTCTGCAGTACAAGTAGGCGCTGCGGTGATACCTACTTACATGGTCCAGACCTGTTACTTACTACCTATTATCATCGTATAGACAGACCAACAATCTGATATTAGTTTTTTGTATACGGATTTGAATAGGATCTGCACCGACCCTGGGATGCTTTATTGTTATTGTAATTGCTGTTCTGTCAATATGGCGGCCGTCGGGTGTTAAACGAGACCGGCGCGACCTTCCGGTTGTTGGACTTGTCTTTGAATTGTCATAGCTCCATTGTCTATTCATGTTTAATGATTAATATTATTTATCTTAATATAAGTAAAATCTCTTGACGTTCAAAAGTACTGAAATACGAATATCAAGTACTTTTGTTTGTCCTAACAAAATATTACTTAGTTATTTTTTTTTTTAACAGATTTCTTCTTACTGTTCTCATGTGTTATAAGATTTAACTTAGAATTAGAAGATATGTGATAAGGATGTCACATACGGAATTTTAAATAGATACTATCGAAATATATATATATATATATTTTATATTATAACGGAGGCAAACGAGCTAGCGGGTCACCTAGTGGTAGGTGAATTCGCCGCTGCCCACAGACGCAAATAACAACAAAAGTGTTACTGGGCAGTTGCCATCTCATAACATTTAAAAGAAGGGAGGGATAAAATATGGGATAGGTTTCGGAGGAACAGGAGTAGGAATAAAAGGGGACGGACCACCAGACACCAGTTAGTTTCTAACCAAATGCAACATCACAGCTCCTAGAACACTGCAACGTCGCACCGGTCCATCTAACAAACGTCAAAATTCGGGTGGTCTGAAGGAAAGGAAAAGGAATGGGCATCCGGCTCTCTCACTCACCAGACGAAACATGGCAGCCATATATTATATATATAATATATTCATAGTAGATGCTAGACATCGCAGAGCAGTATAAGTTACTGCTGGTTTTTTTTTATTCCTCCAAGCGAGACGAGCGAAACGATCATCTGATGGTAAGTGATAAGCTATTCAATAACATGTGACGATAACTAGGACGTTATACACAGCATCACGTACGCTCGTCGCCTTGAGACATAAGATAGTCCCTCGATAGCCCAGTAATTACACTAGCTCCAGGGCCTTTCAAACCGGAACACAGTTATGCCTACTTACCTAGACGGTCCCCGGCAAAAGAGACCTACCACCAGTGATACCTACGTACACGGTAGTCGTCACCGTAGACAACTGCAGCTCCTAATTCTATCGACAAATAGTAGTGTGCAATAATTACTAGGTTCTGGTTTGAAAGGTTCTGTAGCTAATGAAATCAGTGGAGTAACATAATATCTTATATCTCTAGACAACGAGCATAATGTGATCTAATATTTACCGTCACATCTGGCGCCGGGTTATGAGTAATATGCACTTACGATCAGGTGATTGTCTAACTTGTCTCGTAGCTTCGGCGTATAAAAAAAAATACTTGTTATGCAATCATGCTAAAGTGACATGATTATAGACAGAGCGTGTGACTATACTGATGATAGATCTCTGTTGTAGGAGATCGCTATATCAAATGTAGTTACTGCGGTAACGACAACATTCACCATCCAAAGGAACTAGAGCAATGTCGTGCAATGTCACAACTTGATGTGTAGTCATTGTCTCAAAACTTATCATACAATATTTAAGTATCTACGCTTATTCGTCATCGTCGTCATCCGCTGATAGACGTCCACTGTTGGACATAGGCCTCCCTCAAAGATGCCCACACCGATCGGTCCAGCGTTATCCATACCGCCGGGCACCAGGAGTTGTCTTTTTTAGGTGTTCGTATGTGGAAATTTAGGCCATTTCCCACCACACTGATGGTCTACAATCTATGATCTACTGCTGCACATAAGCCTCCCCAAAGATCTCCACGTTTGCAGAGGTTTATATGGAGGGGGTTTGGGCCGTTTCCAACCACTCTCGCTCAATGCGTTGGTGAGAGCCAGAGCCTTGTTTTGTGATCAGCAGAGTGCAGCACGAACAGTTGTAGTTGGCATCGATCCCGTGAAGTGTTGTGCGGAACTACTTACACCCTCTCTTATTCGTAACTTTATTTAATAAAGCAATAATAAAAAACAGTTACTTAACAAAAAACCATATTAAGTCACAACCCTACGCCTTCAAAGCCATTGCTTAGATTAAACTTACAACAACTTAAACAGCACCGTAACCATTACTCTAATTGTAACACCTGTAAATTAATAAACACTATAAACAGTTGCTCAATCTTACGGAAACTAAGCATTGAGCTAATTCAACTTGTTTTGCGTGCTGTACCTTATCTGCTGACTCTCCCACGCTCCAAGTGCAGCTTAAGTACTACTTAACATTCATTTAAATCTGAACGGAGATGTATCGATAGTATTCTATTTGTTAATAGTTACTTTCAAGCGAGTTGTTCTTCTGAATATCATCCGGACTAGCGCCACGTTATGGGCTAGTGTATGACTTACCATCAGGTGAACGTCCTGTTCGTATCGTTGCTTTGTAAAATAAAAAAAAATTAAAGCTTGGATAGTATTTGTGTAGATTATTATTGCTATAACTGAGCAGGATTTTTTCATACAAAGTAGCGACGATACGAGTGGAACGTTCACCTGATGGTAAGTGATACGTCTACCCGTAATACAATGAGGCTAATTAGGATGATATATGCACCACATTACGCTCGTCGCCTTGAAACATAAGGTGTTGTCTTGTTAACCCAGTAATAACACTAGCTACAGCGCCTTTCAAACCGGAACACAGTATATAAGCTCTGCGGTGATACCTATCTAGACGGTCTCCGGCGACAGAGACACCACCAGTAGCATTGTCTGTACCTACGCATACAGTTGCTGCTGGTCTTACGTAGAATGTGACTCCATCTGGTCAAGGTGGGTTCCATGCTCCTCCATCGCTGGTCACATTTATGGTATGACTTGAGGTTATCACCACACCACCACCTACAACACTTTGTCGGCAAAACAAACCCACTTATCTATATATGTCGGCGGCAATGGTCCATTTGATCTATTCCTGTCACCCTTTATGTAACAGTAGCTTATGTAATTTGGTGGCAAAGGCCAAACAATATGTCAGTGGTTGGTACCGTCATGGCGTCCGTCAGTCCGGATTTCTACTCACTGTTGTTGTGTTAAGGTTCAATATCCTTTGTACTTATACTATACAAAGTTATAGAAGTGTTTGTTGCAGTGTGAACATAACGATTTATATTATATCTATAACAATACCAAATGTATCATAATTGAAGATTTTGTTGTTAAAGTTTTTTTTTAATTATGCGAAGAGACGAACGGGTCTATCACCTGATGATAAGTGATACGACTGCTCATAACAACCAGGGGCATCACTTACCATATCATCAGCCAATAGACGTCTACTGCTGAACATAAGCCTCAACCAAAGATCACCTCATCGATCAGGTAGACATCTGTCAAAACCCTGGCCCAATGCTGGTTGGTGGGAGTCAGATCCTCGTTTGTTGATGACCAGAGTGCACCACGAGCTGGTGAGCTTGGCTTGAATCTAGGAGCTTATGAGCGGGAACCCTTACGCCGCTTCACTTACCATATTGCCACCAGTATTACATTCTCAGCTTTAGATATTTCATTGCTGTTAGGTTAGGTATCTAGGTAGGTACTACCGCAGTTCCTATAAGGTTAGATAAACAGTAATGTGCAAACATTACCGTGATCCGTTTTAAAGGGCGTTGTAGCTAGTAAAATCACTGCAGTAATAAGACAACAATCTCTCAAGGTGATGAGTTCAATTAGGTACATTGTATATCATTCTAACTAGCACCTTGTTATGGGTAGGTGTATCACTTGTTATCAGGTGATCTAGTTTGTCTTGTCGTTTCATATAAGTGTTCGGAGTTTATAAATTTCTTCTGTTTCTATTCTTTCTATAGAAATTCCATCGTTTATACACTAAAGCAGTGTTTAGCGTTTTGTTAAATATTATCTTTATGTATACTTTCAAGTATTGTTACATTGGATGTAACATGTCCGTAACTAATTTACGAGGTTTAGTGAAATTCCTCGTTCGCTATGTTTTTTTTTTTTACATCTATTTGTATCGATGTGCAAAATGTGAACCGATCCAGTAAACTGGACGTGTTGCGTCCGGCTTCATCTAGTATTGCATTACATAGACGAGGCACAGTGCGTGAGAGCAGCGAGTAGAGGAGCGACATGTTTTTTTTTATATATTACGAAGTTAGACGAGAGTGACGATAATCTGATGGTAAGTGTTACACCTGCTCATGACGATAAGGCGCTATTTAGAATGGTATACACATCACCACATTGCGCATGTAGCCTTCAGACCTAAGATGTTAAGTATCGATATATGATAACCAAAACAAACCTCGAATTTAGATTTATAGATAAAAAATATTTGAATACTTAAAGAAAATACGGCTTGAAGTGATTTACCATATGGTAAACAAATCATCACCATTATACCATCATCGTGTTCTAAAAAGCAATTAATAAAAGAACAGCAGCAAATGACCCTTACCTACATACAGCGGTCATTGAACCTCAACCCATAGATAATATTTTAGTATCTTTTATTAAAGACTAGGAATATATAAATGGTGGTAGGTCTCTGTCTGGAGACCGTGTAGGTAGGTACAAGTACTAGGTAGGTCATATTTCTACTGACAAACAGTAGTGTGCAAACGTTACTGTGTTCCTAATTGAAGGGCGCTGTAGCTAGTGATATCACTGAGGCGACGAAACTATACCTTATCTCTCAAGATAATGAGCGCAATGTGAGTGCTGTGTATATCGTTCTAACTAGCGCCACGTTGTTATGGAGAGACGTATCACTTACTATCAAGCGAATATCGCTCGTCTCCTCACTTGATAGAATATAAAGAAAGAATCTTCTTCTTAATGTTGGCGATCGGCGTGGTACAGCCCTTTCTGACTATAATTCGGCAGAATAAATCAGACGCCCTAGATATGCTAGTCCATTCCCTGATATTCTTCAACCATGACTTCTTCCTTCTCCTCACCTTTTGTTTTCCACTATATAATCACCTCTTTAACCTGTACCAGGCCAGCGTGGTGGATTAAAGCCAACTCCTCCCAATGAGCTTTGTGGAGGTTTTTGAGGAAGGCCTATGTTCAGCAATGGACGCCTATCAGATGATCATAATGAATATATAGTTCCTGTTTCTGATTTCAACAAAGTCGGAGTGGGTTTGATTGATTGCGAGTTAAACAAATACATTATGATCATACGTAAAACGCTTCCGCTTATCAATGTGCCGCTGACCTTACGATACTGTAACACTAACCTGTCCAAACACGGCATCTATCGTATCACTGTAAAAGAGTTCGTTACAAAAATAAACATTAAAGTGTATCGGAAAATAAAATAGAAATTGCAAAAATATCTAGACTTTCTTAAATGGTTTTAGCTCTTTGTAAAAGTATTTTGTTTAAGACCTAACAACAATCTGTATTGCCTGATATCCAGTTTTCTATAGGAAAATATTGAAAGGCGACCTAATTATCTGTCTTTATTATACCGTCTAGGTAGTACCACCGTATCCTAATTTTCGACTAAACAGCAGTGTGCAAATGTTACTGTGTTCCGGTTTGAAGGGCGCTGTAGAAAGTGTAGTTACCGAGGTAACAAGACTAAACATCTTATCGAATATATTATGATATTTTGTACCTAACTAGTGACACGTTGTTATGAGTAGCAGCAGTATTTACCATCAGGTGAAAAAAACGTAAGTTCTAAAGATCTTCAAACCGGATAGATCCCGCTGTGAAACCACCCCCTAGTTTCTATGACCACCAGTTCATCAGACGTGTTAAAAGCTATTATATATTTTTTTTATTCTACGAACCGATGAGACGAGAGAGACGTTCACCTGATGGTAAGTGTTACCTTTCCCCACCCCCATAACAAAGTAACGCTAGTTATATTATAATAGGTAACAAAAAGGCGGAAGGGAGATATCTGACAGCTATGCAGCACCACATTCCGGTCGTCGTTTGAGAAACATGTTGAACCTTGATACCCCAGTAATTTAACTAGCTACAGCGCCTTTCAATCCGGAACACATTAATGTTTGCAAACTACTGTTTTTTATGAAATAGGCGATAGCAGACGTAAATTAAATGTTTCATTTGAATAGACAACACCCTTATATATGACATCTTGTTTTTAACATTAAAAAAAAATTCTATTTGGATCGTGAAGTTAACAATGTAACAAATAGATGTTACAATGAATTGCCAGATGTTCAGCTCGCGAAGGCCACCGCGTGGGCAGTCAGTGTTGCCAAAACACATTTGTATAAAAAAATTGGGGCGTGGGATCTGGTAATATTAAGATGAAACACACTAGCTCATTTTTTTTTTTGAGCAATTGCTATTTCCTGTTAGCAAACTTCAAGATACTGTAGCGAAGATTGCCCTACTGATACTCAGTCATATCATCATCATCATCGTCATCATCACCACTGGACATAGACATCCGTCAAAGATCTCTACATCAATCGGTCCTTCCCCGCATCCATCGACTTCCTGCGACCTTCAGTCGTTTGTAAATGTCCGTATGGGGGGATTTAGGTCATTTCCCGCCACGCTAGCCCGAGTGGGATCCAAAGCCTTCTTTGTTGATTAGCATGGTGAAGCTTCATCTGTTCGTGGTGTACTCTTCGTAGTCAACCACATCGTCAGTCACATAACCATCATGTCTTGGGTCCATCATCATTGTCCAGGATCACCACAAAGCCTGTTTCTGCTTGCTTAACAGGTTATATCTCAAAATGGCGACATATCCTAACTAACGCCACGTTGTCATGGTTACTTCAAAATCATTCATCATTCGTCGTTCACCTGATGGTAAGTGATACGCCTGCCCATACCAACGTGGCACTAGTTAGCATCACATTGTCCTCATCGCCTTGAGACGTAAAATATCAAGTCTACTTATCTAAGTACTTTCACTAGGTACAACACCCTTCAAACCCGAAAAAGTTAATGTTTGCACACTACTGTTTAGCGTCATAAATGGGAGCTGCGGTTGATACCTAGCTAGGTATTTCCAGCAACAGGAGACCTATCATCATCTATATCTGGGATACATAGTAACAAGTCAATACTTGTGGTTTTCTAGAAGAACAAAACCTAATCTAGATTAGGTTGAATAAAAAAAAACTGTGGTGATATAAAGATGATGTGATTCATTACTAAGATGAATGTAAATAACTTGAAGAGTGATAAAAAAGAAATCCTCTCGGATTCCACAACTTTATCGCCGTTATCTAACTCATGGTCTCGAATTTAATACTTTTATTGCTCCGCCCGTTGTGATAAGGGGTCGTTGAACTCGCGAATCCGTTGCGGATGCAATCTCAATTAGATAAGGCGTTAACGAGATCTCTTATGAACATATCATTCTGCTGACGAACTGAAACAGAGTCTTGGCTTCCGGCACTAGAGGGCACCGACATCCCCTCTGGAATTATATATTAAAAAAAAAAAAAACACTTGTTCTCACTTACTACACTACTAAGTAACTAACTGGCACACAGTAATGATATTGAGACAGCTCATAACTACATAAGAATAGTCGACTATTAAGACGTACATTCACAGGTAGATCGTCTAGGTACTTACTGCTAGCTGACAGTACAGAGCATACATTACTGTATTCCGGTTACAAGGGCGTTGTAACCATTGAAATTATTAGAATAAATATGAGATTGTGTAAGGTGATCAACCCAACCTTACTTCCTCGTGGAGCACTCTTTAGTCAACAAACGAGACTCCCACCAACCCGAATTGGGCCAGCCTGGTGGGAAATTACCCAAGCACCCCCTGAGGCCTATGTCGAGCAGTGGACGTCTATCGGCTGATGATGAGAGTAAGGAAGCTCATCATTTCTTGTACGAGGTTATCATTCTAACTAGCTTTGTTATAAGAAGGTTTATCATTTACCATCTGGAGAAGATCTTGCTTCGAACAATGAGAA
The DNA here is from genome assembly GCA_033220335.2 of Troides aeacus. NCBI lineage: Eukaryota > Metazoa > Arthropoda > Insecta > Lepidoptera > Papilionidae > Troides > Troides aeacus. The sequence goes on from CM067288.1 coordinate 1,957,618, forward strand.
GAAAAAAAAATTACGAAGTGACGGGACGATCGGGATATTCACTCGATAGTAAGTGATACGCCCGCCCAACAACGTAGCACCAGTCAAGATCTTATACATAACAGCCCTTTGTGCTCGTCGCCTTGAGACATACAACGTTCAGTTTTGTTACCCCAGTAATTTTACTAGCTACACAATGCTTCAAACCGGAACTTAATAATGTATGTACACTACTGTTTGTCGGCTGCAACAGGAGCTGCAGCGGTACCGAGACGGTCTCCGGCAACAGACTTACCAGCAGTATACATTATAATGAACAGCCTTATAGTTCCTACTGCCAGGACGCAGAACCTTTCCTGGCTAGGAGACAGGTTATTAATCCAGCAAGCTGGTCAAGGGCGGGTTGGTTTATCATCATCATCATCAGCACCAGTTGAACGTCTACCGAGAAGTCCACTGCTGGACATAGGCCTCAACCAAAGATCTCCACATCGATCGGACCCCCATCGCCTTTATCCAATAGGGTCCCGTGATTGGTAATCACACTGCGATCATATAGGTTGGTGTATATCACATATCAACTAAAACTATACGTTGTTATAACCGGTTTCATCCGGATGATTCACCTGATAATATGATAAGCGGTTGGCGCAGTTTCCACAACCCAGTTTCTTTTATTGAGCCTCTTTTTATTGCTTTACTTAACGACCATCGTGACTGCGGTCTATTTGATGTACTAAACTATTAATTCGTGTGTACTAAGTAATAAAACCTAGTATAACTTAGTCAGTATCTATATCTTTATTAGTTACGACTAACATCTCTTTCCGCTTAAGCTATTGTTGTGCTATAACAGCATCATGATTATCATCCCTAGTGATAGCTCTCTGTTGCCGGAGACGGTCTAGTTTAATACCATCGCAGAGCCTATTTCAGCCGATGAACAGTGGTGAGCACCGTGTTCCGGTTTGGAGGGCGCTCTAAATTACCGGAGTAACGATACTCAACATGTGCGTCTCAAGGCTACGAGCACAATGTCGTGCAGTATATATCACCTTCAGGTCTCGGGCAGGCTTATCACTTTCCATCAACTGAAAGTCTAGTCTTCTCGTTGCTTCTCTAAATAAAAAAAAGGCACACATAAATACTTTACATCAAACAGGTTACAAATTAGTATACGTTGCTGATAGTGAAAAGTTATTACTAGTAATTAGTTTAAAGCTTTTATTACAGGTAATATATTTTTATAATGTTTACTATCTTTTTATATCTCTCTCTCTAGGGTCGTTCCCTCATGTCTGAGAATCGTGGTCAGTGCTAGGAGTTGCTGTCTTTAGCGGTCGATCTTCCACTACTTCTTCTTCAGCACTTCCCTTAGGAGTGTAATTTTTTTTTTTTTTAAATGACTTAATGAATATAGAATAGGTTCTGCCTAATGGAAATCTGGGATACCCTTCCCAAACTATAGACATTCAGTCACCAAATAAGGAAGCCTAATAAATACTTAATTTGTAAATGCAATTACTCCCATCGACCAGAACATACATCCTCCTCACGGAATAGGATGACGGAGGCGTTCCCTCCCTCACTTTCTCCTTGTAAGAGGACAGGAGGCTATAGTTGCGGCGGGAGGTCCATGAATAATACGACACTAACCAAACGAGGTCCTAACAATGCTTGTTGTATAATTTAGACATTGTAATGTCGGAATATCGCTTATTTAGGCGTCTTGCTGCAGTCCACTGCTGGGATCCTCAAACTTCTTTAGTATCGTGACCCTCATTATATAATTTATTTATTTTAGCAAAAACTTAGCTAACATAGTATAGAATTCTCACAGATTTGTCTATTTCAGATGAATATGCGATATTCGGCTGTAACCCTTCCGCAATTTCTTTTGGGGGAGGAATTTAGTAAAGTCCATTCTTAGCTGAGCTATACTTAACTTCAAGTCTCTAGGCCTTATGGTTCCAGTAATATCGTGATTACTCATATATGGATCATCATCATCATTTAGGCCGATGGATGTCTAGTGGTAAACATGGGATATATGTGCGTATATATCTGAATATAGATAAGGCATATCTTTAGTCTAGTGTGATAAATACTTAATTAGTTCTTATTGATGATCTAGTAACGGTGTCTGGGGAAGCAAGAGGATGAGTATTGCCAGTTGGTGAAAGAAGAATCTGTAATGAGGGTATTATTATAGAATTACAATAGTAATGATGATGAACAGTTCTTAAAGGTAATGAACGACCGAAGGCTAATGATAAGAAGTATGAATGAAAGTGATATGATAATATCATAGCAAAGTAATGTTTTTAATTGAACAAATCAATTGTGCGTATAAAAGTTTGAGAAGCTTTCGTATGTACAGTAAACGCCCTAGACTCTGGTGATATTGTGTTTCATTTCAATGTTTATGGTGTGCTACGATTTGTTTATACCGATCGTGTATATGGTTTAAAGATCAGGGCATACACACTTCCAGTCGTTCCACCTGCTTTTATCAGGTTTAATCTTCTGATTGTATTAACACCTTCAATTGCAACGTGGGGTATACACCCCAATTTTAACTTCATGATCTATTGTAATGTGTAATCTATTATTAATGATTTCTTTGTTTGTTTCAGGTAAGTTCGTAGATCCTGATACCACGAATTTAACCAGGCTTATAAGAATGTTCTTCTGTAACAGTGCCGTCAGTGGATGGTTCCCAATGTCACCAATTTACGTCTTTCTTGAGGGTCTCTTATCTGTGAGAACATCCACACTCAAGCCTCTCGAACCTGCAAACTCTTTTACTCGTCTTCTATACAGGTAGGGATTAGCTTCATCCTATTCTTAATAGCCTGAGTTTAAAGGGCTATGATCATCACCTAACTAGTGATAAGTTGTCATGTATTTTGTGGTAGTAGGTGATGACTGTCCAAGTACCGAAAATTGAAATATCGCAGCGCCTATTCATGACGCTATGTTGTCTTATATCACTAACCCTGGTTTTAATTCAAGAGCCACACATTGTGGAATATAAGATTTTTTCAGACCTTATCTTCTTCTTCTTTCTTCTGCCCTTTTCCCAGCTATGTGGGGTTGGCACAGTATATACTTCTCTTCCATATCCTTCTATCAGCCGACATATCCGAATTCACACTCTTCTTGCACATGTCGTCTTTCACACAATCCATCCACCCTTTCTTAGGTCTTCCTCTAGCTTTATAACCTTCCACTTTCATTCTCATTACCTCCTTTGTCATATGTTTTATTTTTTAGACCTTATCATCATCATTATTTTATATAGTGTCAGGGTTAGTCTTGATTTAAAACAATAATGACTATAGATTTGTTTACTTTGTTATATCTATAACAGTGGTATCCTATTGGTGGAACTCTCTAATACAATTTGTAGTACAAATCGTTGACTTGTTACAAACTGGTTTATTAATAAACTTTCCTGTATATATATTTATAACCGACGTCTACGTAGCTATATTACAGTTTGTTTACGCATTTGTTGTGTCTGGCACTTGGCCGCGAATACAATTTTGTCAAAAACGAAAACACTGAACGAGTTTGTTATCGTTTATAACATCGTTCCCAACGTCTTATAAACTACCCCTTCGTTTACAAGGAAAAAATTAGAGCTCCCATCTACACAATAGTTATTTATAATAAATCAATATTATATATGTATATTATGTGTTACTCAATCACATATTAAAAATAATTTCCTTCTTTCTCTCTTATCGTGCTATGATAACGCACCAACGCCAGCTGCTGATAAGTCCTTATTACCTGAGATTGTCTAGGTAGGTACCACCGTAGCGCCTATTGCAGCCGACGATCGAGTGTGTAAACATTATTTAGTTCCTGATTGAAGGGCGTTGTAGCTAGTATAATTACTGGGTTAACGAGATTCAATATGGTGCAATATATAATAGCCTAAATAGAGCCACGTTGTTATGAGCAAGCGGATTTTTTTTTTTTTTTTTTTTTTTTTTTTTTTTTTTTTTTTTTTTTTTTTTTTTTTTATTTACGTGTGTAACAAAATGCTAACGGAAATGCACACCCCGTCGCCAAATTGGGCCGGCGACGGTGGTAGTGTCGGACTCCAACCGACTAAAAAGCTTCACACGGTATTCCACTCTCATCCACGTGTTCGTGGGGTCGCGGGATAAAGTATTGCAGTTCATCCACGACATGAGCAAGCGGATTGCTTACCATTAGATGAACGTATACGTCGCGTCGTAGTATAAAAATAACTTGGAATTCATGCTTTAGAACTTTAAGTTATGTATATTCTTCTACTTGAAGTACTTCTCCAATTAGTAAAAGTTGGCGACCAGCGCGGTCCAGTCCTTTCTGTGTGTTTCGACCGAACAATTCGGACTCCTCAGATATGCCAGTCCATTCCCTGATATTCCTCAACCATGGCTCTTTCCTTCTACCCACCTTTCGTTCTCCAGAAACTTCACTTTATAATCAGCTATATATATATATATATTAAAAGCCTAAAATATTTTGTGTAATCCAGCATTAGTTCCGTTGGTGCTCGTGTTATCGTCCGCGTGTATCAGCGTCCATTAATCTCAATCAAAGCGATTAGTCTGCGTGGACGTTTAGAAAACAAACAGCGCATCGCACACAACAACACGCGGCTACGTCTCCATACTCATCGGCTATTGATCATCTGTCTTCTATTTTCAGCGCGAAGAGCTTTCATCATTGTGGATTTTCTCGGAATGCGAACAAAAACTCCTCGTGTATACATACGCGTTTCCACGATTTACACCGAAACACTTTTCCTTTCAAACATTCATTGCTACTTCAATGTACTTATATTTATCACCTCCACTTTAGTGCGGATTTTTTTTTTGTACAACGAAGCAACGAAGCGACCGGATGGATGGTTATAAGGGTAGAGGAAGAGCTAAAAAAGTGTGGATGGATTGTGTGAAAGATGACATGTGTGAGAAGAGTGTGAATTCAGATATGACGGCTGATAGAGAGATGTAGAATAGAAGTACATATTGTGCTGACCCTACATAGCTGGGAAAAGTACAGGAGGAAGAAGGAGAAGAAGCGACAAGGCGACTGGGTCGTTCACCTGATTGTGAGTGATATCCCTGGCCACAACTCGACGTTACTTACGATGGTATCTACAGCAACACATCGCGCTCGTTGCTTTGACACATAAGATGCTAAGGTCACCTACGTAACTACACTAGCTATATCCTTCAAACCGGACCACGGTAATGTTTGCACACTATTATCGGCTGCGTTAAGCGTTGTGGTGGTACCTACACGCAACAGAGACGTATTTAAAAAGTATTAATATTTCTTAAATAAGTCAGTCCCTCATAAATATACAACACTCAGGGCTCGTGCGTGATCGTTATAAATAGTCACTCGTTATTGCGTATATGTAACACGTTGCTGCCGCGCCGGGAACGAGCTCCATGGTGTAACATCAGCAACAGGAATTATTACAGCATTTGGCGTCCATTGAAACAATATATATTATCTCGCTTATGGCCGACCACCTACGTATGCTTACGTCATACTATATGTTATATTATGTTCATTATCATTTATCGCGAAACTAGTTACCTCAACGGCTTCGTGTATATATTTTTTAAATAAAAAAGAATACTGTTTTTCCATAGATCTTCTTCTTAAAGTACCTCTTCAACTAGTGAAGGTAGCCATAGATCATTTAGGTAATATACTATCTCTTTACCTATATAACATTTTGTCGAAGCTATGAAGGAAATGTAATGGTGTATATATCCTAACTAGACATACTGTCTGAGTAACCACAGAGCTCATATCTTTACTGCTAAACGGTAGTATGTAAATATTGTGTTCCGGTTTGAAAGGCGCCGTAGCTAGTGAAATTATTGGGTTAAGGATAACAATGCTAATATGTTGTTATAGTCAGGGGTTTCACTTCCTGTAAGGTATAGGACTCGCTGATCTCTTAGCTTTGTTATAAAAAAAAATGCTTTCTAATAGCAGTAAAGGCAATGTAGTGTAAATATCCTTATTATAAACTTAATGATATGGAAAGGTATACTCCATAGGTGTTTCTTTTTAAAATGCTTCTCCATTACTGAAATGTGGTGGTAAATGCCGATATCCTTACGTTTCGCAGTGTACCTTACCAGGTTCATCATCATTATCAGCGGATAGACGTTCACTGTTAGACACAGGCCTTCTCCAAATACTCCACATCGATCGACCCTGCGCTGGCCGCATCCAGCTGCTTCCCTAAATCTTCACCATATCGTCGTGCTCTAATAGCTGTCTTTAGATATTTCTTTGTAATATCTGTCTCATATACGTTATATCATACCATCAACATTATTCCCAACCGATGAACGTCCACTGCTGGATATATCTAAAATGATGATGATGATACACAGGACGAAATCGTTTATACATATGTATATGTACTTCCTCCCATGTAGAGATTTGTCACGATATTTCGGGTACCATAAGGCTTGGAGACTTCAAATATGGTTACCATTTACATGTTATACCCAAAGCAAGTTGCGGTGGTGTTACCGCCAGCAAAATGAGCATGGAACAGCTAGTATTATTATATATATGATCCCTGGGCTAATACTAATTAAAAGTCGTACAAGGCTTCAAATAGAGATTCTAGTAAAACAGCTTTTATATCTAGACTTCAGCATTATATTATAATTAACAGCAAATCAAAAAAATAACACTCTTATATTGTATATAACTCAGTATAGAACTCTCGTATATTATTATAAACAAACAGATATAACATATATATATGTATATATATTATTGATAAATGAATACACCCTCGTGTAGGTTGTATAAAGTCCATCTCAAAGGAGTTCCTATATCTCTTGAAAGCATATTTATTGGCACAGATATCTACATCTACCTATATAATTCATTGCCAATGAAATATTAGTGACCAGATGTGAAATGTTTCTTTTAAATATTTACTTAGTATTTCTTATAATAGCTAGTATTTATTATCTAATGCTTTTATACATAAATCGAGTACTTCCTAGTTGTTTGAATTTTTAATATTTCAACTACTTGTGTTCTCTATACATTTATCTTTAGCAGTGTTTACCAACCCTTTTGGATTACTGTACCCCCTAATAAAATTTACTTTTTACCCCCTCCTCTGACTACATGCCTACTCTAAACAATGTCTGGTTAATTCTGTCTATTGTCAACCTCTACTTTAATATATACTCTCTATATTCTTTACCAATTTTTCATTGTTATTTTTCTTTTTACTTCTGGGAGTAGTCTTGTACCCAATAGAGCCCCCTTAGACATATTTAGTGCTTCGCAACAGCCCCTAGGGTCTCCTACGGAACACACCGATGCCTTAATGGTGAGGGCTTTAGTACGTGACAGCTTAGCACCTCAGCTCCCTCGCTTTGCTGCTTCTCTTGCACCAGACCTCCTTGTACTCCTCGTAAACCTTGGGCTCGATTAGTGAGCAACGAGATCACTAACAGTAAAAGTTCACGAACCCAAAAATCCTTTTAAACGCCTTCTACAACAAGCAGAGCTTATTTCAGTCTCATTCTTAATGGCTCGTGACTACAAGGCAAAAGCAAAAGAGTCGTACCGCCAATAGATTATTTTCGTTTTAAATCTGCTAAAAAAAACACTCGTCTATAATAAAGTTGTTTGACAGAAAAAATCGTTTTTCTTTCACGATTGATATTGCCATTAAACTCCTCACTCGCATGTGAAATTACAAAACTGGCCAATTGCCAGGTACGTGTGTGATATAGAGATAAAAAAAATGTTTCGGTATTAAAGTAACAACTGTTTATCGACCGCAGGTTGCAATAACATGAACATATACAAGTGTCTTAATGTTACCCGGACTGGGAGTGGGAAGAAGGAAAGTCAAGACCATTTATCCATCACGCTGGATGGTCACGAATTGGCAGGCTTTTCCTCACAGGAAACTATAGATTGGTGGGGATCGGACTCATGGCCTATTCTAGACTTATACTCGTAGTGCATAACAGTTATCGCATCATCGATTGCTTAGTGCCATTAGACTTTTATTTTTCATGAGACGAGGGGACCTGATGGTAAGTGATAATCCTGCTCATAACAACGTAGCGCAAGTTGAGATACTATACACAATGACAGATTGTAATCGTAAGAGACATAAAATGTTGGGTCTCCTCTGTAATTACACTAGCTACAACATCCTTCAAACCGTAACACTGTAATGTTTGCTTCTGTTTCTCGGCTGCAATAGGAGCTGCGGTGGTACCTACCCAGACCGTCTCCGGAACAGAGTCAACCACGTATGGTTCCAAGTCCAAAGAGGCTCTGATGTTAAACCTGCTCGTCGCCTTGAGGCTTTTAATATTAACTCCTAGTAATTTCACTAACTACAATATAGTAAGTGATCTTACACGTGTTAAACTGCTTACTATCAATTTTCACCCTCCCACTTTGTCTTCATTAGAGGGTGTAAGAGGTCCCGCACAATTACTCACGGGACTCAAGCCAACCTCACCTGCTCGTGATGCACCCTGCGAATCAACAAACTAGGCTCTGGCTACCACCAATCCGCATTGGACCACCGTGGTGGGAAATGCTAAAATACCCCCTATAAACCTCTACAAACGTGGAGATCTTTGGGGGAAGTCTACGTCCAGCAGTGGACGTTTATCGGCTGATGATGATGAAGATGATACCGAACTCCAGGAACAGTGTAACTGGACACGTTTTTGAGAACTTACCACCATCTATTAAAAATAATCGGGAAATTGGAAGATCATGTTTGAAGTCTGCTAAAAGAGTCTTCAAATTCGTGAGTTTGAGTGTGAAGACCCTAAGGGTTGGTTAAGCCAGAGAGGGACAGGCAATAACAATGAAATCTCATATTTGTCGTAGCACAAGGGTTGTTCCTTAGGCCGTGTTTAATAAAAGTGATCACTGATGGCTCCGGTGATGGTCATACCATAACCCAGGCTTTTCCTCATCATCATCATTCTCATTTGTTCCACTTGTATCCACTGCTGAATATAGGCCTTCTCCAACATCTTCCACCAAATGCGATCCTCAGCTTCTCGCTTCCACCCACTTCCGACTGCTCTGATGATGTCCTCGGTCCATCTGGAAAGATGGCGTCCTACGCTTCTGCAACCTCTACACGGCCTCCACTCCAAGACTTTCCTCCCCCATCCGCCGTCACTGACGCGACTTCTCCTCGGAAACTAAATACCTTTTAGAGCTCCTTCCTCCACCTTCGGCCTGTATGCACCAAAGGAAATATGATAGAAGATAATAGCAAAGGAATTAACTTCATCTTTTTTTTGATGAAGTTTAGCGCCGCTAGTTTTATCGACAACCATTGCAGCTTCATCGGACTTGGGGCCCGCGAATCTTGTATCCGGGAACTTCGTGTTTATATTACGTGTATAGTTATGTGGTGGATAGGTTCGGATCCGCACACAACTCGCGGTATGTGTTGGTGCAAGATCGCGGCGTCACTAATCGCACCGCATTACGTATCTCCTGGTTCGCGATAAGGACGCGCGGCCCTCGAGCGGCGGGCGCCGGCGGCGCGCCAATTGTGTCACCTAATTGTTACAACTGCATACGGAACCGCGAATCCGTAGAGTCGACACTAATAAAACTTTTTTTTTTATTCTATCGTACGAAGTGTTCATATGATGGTATACTGGTGGTAGACTTATGTTTTTGGAACCGTCTAGATAGGTACTACAAGCAAATATTACTGAGTTCCGGTTTGAAGGGCGTTGTAGCTAATAAAATTACTGGAGTAACTATACAACATGAAATATCTCAACGCGACGAGCACAATTTAATGCATCTCTATATCATCCTAACTAGCTCCACATTGTGCTGGTCGGATCGACATAAAATGTTCTCGTTACTACAGTAATTTCATTAACAGCAACACCCTTCAAACCGGAACGTAGAAATATCAATACACTACTGATAAGCAACAGTGATAGAAGCTGCGGTGGTATTCAACTAGACTAATCTACTGACCGTTAATTTACTAGTTAAGTTTTAACTTAAAACCATAGTTATAGAATTACTCCCTACTGCTCCTGTTATATGAGTAAACTTAGCAGTTAAATTGTCAGTAATCTATACTTTAAACGCTCAAAGTTACTGTTAAAGCCGCCGCTTTAACTGCGTAAACGAGAGGCATTTGATGGTAAACGGCGGGCAGTAAATCATGACAATCATCATAATAAATATGGCGAGGGTACGTTATTTTCCCTTCCACGCTTTGAGCGTGGTCACCATAATTCTCTTTAATACCTGAACGTGTAATCTGTTGGAGGATACTAATGGTGTAAGTGACGTGGTGCTTAATCCCGCTGCTGCTTGTTAAGTAATTAAACTTAACAGTTGTCCCTTTTAATATAATTAACATATTTAAAGCTACAAAACTATAATTACTTACAAGTTAACTTTATGCAAACACTGCAACTTATATCTTTTATGTATCTTCCTTGCAACATTCACTGTGTGAAATGATCACTGGTGGTAGGTCACTGTGTGGAATGTTCACTGGTGGTAGGTCACTGTGTGGAATGTTCACTGGTGGTAGGTCACTGTGTGGAATGTTCACTGGTGGTAGGTCACTGTGTGGAATGTTCACTGGTGGTAGGTCGCTGTGTGGAATGTTCACTGGTGGTAGATTACTGTGTGCAATGTTCATTGGTGGTACGTCACTGTGAACCGTTCACTGATGGTAAGTCACTGCGTGAAATGTTCACTGGTAATAAATCGTTATTGCCTGGTAATGGTTTACATCTAAGTACTACCGTAGCTCCTACTCCTGACGCAAAACAGTATTATGCAAACATTACTGTATTCCGGTTTGAAAAACTCTATAGATAGTGCAGTTACTGAAGTAACGAGACTCGACAACTTACGTCTTAAGGCGACGAGCGCAATGTGTTGCTGTGTGTCATCGTCATTGGCGCCATTTTGTTATAAGCATGCGTGTCACTTACCATCAAGTGAATTGAATAAAAGAAGTATATCGTTACGGAGTTATCATCCAAAGTTTAAAACTGAAACATACGAAAAAGACTATTTGTGGGTCAAGTTATCTAAGCTAAAGCACAGCTGTGAGTATAGAAAAATATTTAGTAGTGATCGACTCTACAGTAGTTGAGGGGCAGACGCGGCGGCGCGCTGGGCGTCGATTCGCGATCTCCGCAGCCGTTACTCCTGGTGCCGCATCAGCTAATTGATGCGCGTTCTGCTGCACGATGCTGATGTTCCGCATACTGCATATACCACTTACAGGTCAATGAACTCTACATACTGCTGCTTAAGTACTACATTAGATTAAACATTAATTAATTTCAATGTATAGCGAAACGGATATTACGCTATAGCTTTTCTTAGTAGTGAGTCTATGTTACGGTAGTGAGTTCCGGTTTGAAAGGCTCTATAGCTAGTGAAATTACTGAGGTAACGAACCTTAACTTATCTCTCGTGGTGACACATACATTATAGTACAGCATATACCATCTTAATTAACGCCAGGCGTATCACTTACCATCAGGTGAACGTTTTTATAGTCTCGTCGCTTCGTAGTATTAAAAAAAACACTAATAGTGATCTTCAGGACCTATTAAAGACTTGGTGAATCGATCCTCGTGCAAATAAGACTACATAAACCATGTTTATTGGTGTAATCCCGCCGGTTGTGCCAGCGGCCTATAAGTGTTACTACTGGGTAGTAATGAGCACTAACTACCTCATGTGTTCTATATAGATTCAGATAGTCATTTCGATGAACCAGGATAATTGAAGACGAGATACTTTCCTATTAGTGTGAAGTATAAATATATTGAATACAAAGAAACAAGTAGGAATTTTTTTTTATTGAATTAGTCGACTAAAACGGGACGTTCAGCTGATGGTTAATGATACGCCGGCTATATTAAAGTGGGGCTGGTTAGGATTATAAATACTGTACCACATTACGCTCGTCGCTTGAGACGATATGTTTAGTCTCTTAACCAAAATACTTACACTAACTACAGCACCTTTCAAACCGGAACAGTAATGTTTGCATAGTACTGTTCGTCGGCTGCCAAAGGCGCTACAGTGGTATCTATTTTTTTTTATGGAAATCAGGGTTATTTGGGATTGTTTCTCACCCCCACTCGGTGGTCTTCATTAGTGCATTCGGAGAGGCTTCGGGATCTCTTATAGAACGAACCTGTGCCTCTCTAGACTTTGAGTGACAACGTCTGTGATGAGGGACCTAAACCACACAGGTTAGCTTATTGAGCGATAAGAGCCTCCACTCTCAAGGCTCGCGAAACTCTTAGATCCTTTTAGTTGCCTTCTACAGGCAGGGCTTACCTTAGTCCTTTTCTTACTAGCCTGAAACTACAGGGCTGCTGCGGTGATACCTAAATAGTCTCCGGCAACAGAGACCTACCCCCAAATAAAGTAAGTTTTCACTGCTTTACTAAATAGTAGAATCACATGAAAAGGAGTACCACTACTCCCTGATGAATCATACCACTTTTAGTCGACTGTATCACCGCCACATAAAACGAGAATAGCTTTTATTTAAGTTGTTAACTTAATTTAGACGTTAAACTAATGGCGATCGGGTTTACGAGTCAATTTAAACTTGAAAGGTTACGACGGACGCGTAACAAGTTCAGATTTAAACTGTTAACGTTTTATGTTACGTTTCGAGATCGAATGTTGGGGGTTAACAACATTGTTGGTGGTGAGATTGACTGCTATTATACAGTCACCAGACTATACTGGTGACTAGTAAACAGTTAACTAAATACAGACTATTTTATATCCTTTTAAACTATGATTGAATACTTACTATTCCATATAGGTGGAGACCTTGCCGGAGTTCGTCTATATAGGTTCAACGTAGCTCCTATATCTGCTGACAAACTGTGTACAAGAATTACCGTGTTCCGGTTTAAAGGACGTCGTAGCTAGTGAAATTACTGAGGTGATAAGACAATACCTTACGTCTTAAGGCGACGAGCTGTATGTGTTGCTATGGTGTATGCAGTTCTTTATCTGAATATTTCTTGCTGATCTCTCTACGTATTAATTATATAAAATAATAGGACATAGTACTTCTAAAGGACCTCAACTCAACTGCTCAATAGTACCCCACATCCGGCTGATAACAGAGTCTTGAGAAGAACGCAATGTAATGTAGTGTATACATTTTATATTATTCCTTTACTCTACCCCCGATCGGCATACATGATGGTGGAGTGTATATTACTGGTGGTAGGTATCATAGCAGCACGTATTACTGTGGCTGAATAGTACTGCCCAAACACTACTGTGTACCAGTTTGAAGGGCGCTGTAGCGAAGTAATTACTGGGGAAATGAGACAACATATACAAGGCATCTTAACTGGCACCACGTTGTTATGAGAGAACGTATGAGTTACCATTAGGCGAACGTCCTGCTCACATCGCTGTATAGAATATACAAGGATATTTTAATTTAATATCAGGATGTAACATAAAAACAGCTGATAACTTTATTGTATATTGAATCGAGTAATTCATTAAGCACCAGTCGCATAGGTAACTTAACCTGTTGAGCCATCCCGCGGCTGTGAACAACTTGGAGTCGTGTACACACTTCCCCTTCCGCGGTTATTAGCAACTTGATACTTTCAAACAGGACGACCTGCGCATCCCCGTGGTGATGAGGGTAAATAAAAAATGTTTTATACCCAACCATAAAATATAATTTTACACGACTAAATAACTAGACAAGCGATACTACTGCACATAAAGGAATAGTAATAGGATATATACACAACGCCTAACTATACGCTTATATGTTCAATATAAAACATAGTGGAGGTAGTCGACTAACAACTCTTGGGTAATTTCATCAGTGGTTCATATTTATAGTTAAAAAATGACAGTAACTGTAAGTGGCTTAACCGATTGGCAGCCATGCGGATAATTAATGTGGATTACGGTTATTTGGTAACTTGAGACGGTTAGTCTCACGGCTGTGGTTCAATTTAAACTTTAACTTTAACTACAACCGTTAAACAATAACGTGAATGAAACACTAGATCAGATAGACATATGTAATTGTAACTCCTTGAAAGACCTAAATGTCTAACAGCAGTTAACCGCTTCGTTATCGTGGTAAATAAATGCCCACTTGATATTCCCACTAATGGGACTCGGGATCTTCTCTCACTAAAGTTATTATACTGGTAGAGCTCTTGCCGGTGAGCGTCTAGATAGGACCACAGCAAGTTCCTTCTGTAGATAGCTACTGTGTTCCGGTTTGAAGAGCTCTGTAGCTAGAAAAATTACTTGGGTAGCGAGATTGAACATCCTGTGTTTCACAGCGACTAGTATATTATGATGTGTATATCATCCTAATAAACGCCACGTTGCTATGGGAAAACGTGTCGGATATTAGGTGAATGTTGAGGTTATCTCGTCGCTGCGTCAAATAAAAAAAAAATAGATTCAATCTTATATTCTTCGTTCCGCTTGGTGAACTTGGTTATTGTGCTGATGCAGAGGATGAGCAGGACTTTATAATAATACAGTAGATAGTGTCATAACCAATCTGTACCGCATTCAAACAGTCTTTCATAACAGCCAATTAACGCCCCCACTGCTGGGGCACAGGCCTACCCTCAATATGAAGGCGATTTGGCCATAGTCACCGCGCTGGCTTAAATATTAAGTCATCGGTACATGCCGAGTTTCGAACCCGCGACCTTCGGAATGAAGGCTGCACGCTCTAATCGTTATGCCTGCGAGCTTCTTCGCCTTCAAACAGTCTTACAGTGATTTTTTATTATTGCGTAGCGTGTAGCCTTGCGTAGTGTATATATTAACGCGACGGCTACAGATCTCGGTTAGCGACAAACGGGCGTGTAATTGACAAATTGGCGTATAATTCGCGTCCGTAAATAGATACCAGAAGTGACGGCGGCGGTGTATCGACACGGCGCCCGTAAGCGAATGCAAATAGCACAGCGCCGCCGCCGCCGCCGCCGCCGCCGCCTGTAATGGGATTAGGATGCAATTGTGCCGCCGACTGTACCAATCAGCCGGCGGTATTAAGACGTGGACACATGAGGCGGGGAGCAAAAAAGCGCTAATCTCCTGGGAGCGCGGCGCTCCGCCCCCGCGCGCCGACGCGCCGCGAGATCACTGTCAGATGTTTTGATTAGTGGCGGCTTTTTTTGCCGGCGGAGCTCTTGGACTAAGTTACAAGACTTACAACAATATTCACATAGCTTTACATAGAGAAATTTATCGCCTACATTCCCCTCTAATCGCAACAACAAAGTTACCTTTAAACTTTACTGTGTAGGTAATCTGTTTGGAGGGTCGTAAAGGGTTGAATGCATTCCGCAATAACCATACAGTGCGCTCACAGTGTTAGAGACTCAACAGTATTATATTTTAACTGATATAAATAAAAAAAAAAATTCTATCTTATTTATATGTACACTAGCTTTTCCTCGCTAGCTCTGCTGGCCAGAATATATAATATTATATATGTAGGTGAGCCGACAATCTGGTGAGAATCGCGAGAACTGGATGCGAGCAACGTGGGATCGATCGACGTGGAGATCTTTGGGGGAGGCTTATGACGAGCAGTGGACGTCGTTGGAAACGTCAGTGGAAATAACCTAACCACTACTAGCTTTTGGGAAAGGAATGTTATAAAAATCCATGCTTAGCTGAATTCTAAGTAAATTAGAATATATAACAGAAGCAATGTCTATACAACTTTTCAGTGTTTCCGTCTAAATGTTTCGGGGATCTTGGTGTCACAAACCGAGAGTTAAGGGTTAGTGAATGTCATAGTTTTACTAAACCGTGTTACGAGAACGAACAACGGGTTCTTATCATGTTTATAACCAGAAGCTGAAGATGAAGACCAAACCTGCGTCAGTTTGAGCGTGTACGTCCTCCCAACCATCAGAGCTATCACTTCAGTAGATATTTAGATATAACAAGTACTACAGTATTCATGTTATTTTACTGTGTAGTCGTGATTGTATTCATCGTGGACAGCCATTAAATTTAATGGTTATTTGGTTAACATAATGATAACTTTGTCACTTCCGCAAGTTTCCAGTTATTGTTATTAACGAAATACAATATCGCGTAATCGTTCATGGCTGTTATTACGCTGGTCCGTTTGTTTGTGTTTACTACGTAAACTACAGTACACAAGCACTTGCGAAGGTTTTGTCCCACGAAGCTGTCGCAGTCGGATTCAATTGACATGTAGTTAATACGGATAGATACTTAGAAACTAACTTACTTGTGTCTTACTTAGAAATGAGCTCAATCATTTTTTTTCTTAATAGGTTTTATTGATTTTCGATTTAGACGGCTCTGAAGATGAGAACCCTCATTTCCATATAAGCAACCCTGGGGACGACAACAGACGGTCTCGTGCTTGTCGGTTTACCCTGGCATATGGTTTTTTTTTCTCGTTCCTCCGGAATTTGGTGAGCCTGGGTTTATTTCTTTACATTTGTTATTTTCCTTTATCATTCTCACCTGCTATTCTCTTCTTCTATACCATTTTAATCTTCCATTCCTTTCTCTCATCTATGCTCCATCCCAATCCCTTCTTTCATCCTACCCTTAAATACTTGGCACTTATTCCGTACGAGATTCCAAATTCTTTTGCGAAACACTGAGTGTGACCACTGAGGTCTTAAGGGTTGTAATAACATAAAACTCTCTCACTTCCAGAAGCAGAATATCTCTTAAAGGCTTCCATTGGATAAAACATACATACATATATATCGCGCCTCGTTACCAGTGGGGTAGGCAGAGACCAGCTCTCTCCAATTGCTACGACCCTGGCACACCTCTCTCGTTATCATTGGATAAAAATTAGGTCTTATCAAGATTTCTATTTGTCACTTAACCTTTACATAATTAACTGATCTTCGATAAACAGCGTCTTCTTCTTAATATTTATTTCTATCTTTATATATGTAAAGGGATGATTACAATATAATTAAATTTATGGGAGTAGGTGGAATGATGCTCAAGTTAAAAAGCTATAACACCACCTTCTGGTAAGTTAAACGAGATTTTTATACTAATCAGGTATACAGTTTTGAATTTTTATAATCTGTATATATATATTATTTAATATTGTATATTACGTTTACTGTATTAAATGAAAATAGTTAATATTTTATCCAGCGATGTTATGCCACCGACTCTATGTACAGTAGTTGGTAAGCTTTTGCATATTACCCGCTCCAACCCTGTCGCTTGGACCACACTAATTCCCCGTTTTTCATGCCGGCTGGTCGCTGCTGATATGCTAATATGATTTTCTTTTTGCGATGATAATTACGTAAAAATAAACAAAACCGTCGACGGGCTTCTTGTTTGGGAGGGGTTTACATTCAAATAAGAGATCAACGGAATTGAAAGGGATACCACAGAACGACGGGCGCGTGTTTCTACACTCAAGAACCAGTTTAAGGGATTTGCAAACAAATTAATCACCCACTGTCCTATTTATATTGAGATATTTATTATTACTTAGATATTAAAAATTGTATATATGTCTTATTCTTTAACAGAAATAGAACACAATAGTTACTGCTGGTAGATCTCCGTTGTCGGAGACAGTCTAAGTAGGTACCACCATCGCAGCTCATATTACTGTAACCGATAAACAGAACTGTGCAAACATTACTGTGTTCCAGTAGCTAGTGAAGTTACTGGGGTAACGAAATCGACATTTTATGTTTCAAGGCCACGAGCAGAATGTGGTGCGTATACCATCCTAACTAGTACCACGTTGGCGGACGTAGCTCTTACTATGAGATGAACGTCCTGCTCTGTAAGTTGATTGAATAAAAATATTTATCATCGTCATCAACAGATCCAGGTCCACTGTTGGACATAGGCTTCCCTTAAAATCTCCGATAGGTCCTGCACTGCCCTTACCAAATATATATATTTGATGATCTACTGGTCTACATATATTTGATGGTCTGCATATATGGATAACTGGTCTATATATATTTGATGATCTACTGGTTGATGATCTCCGTTGCCGTAGACCGCCTAGGTAGGCCTCAGCTTCTGTGTCTGCCGCCAAACATTCCTGTGTTCCGGTTTAAAGGGTGCTATATCTAGTGTAATTGCTGAGGTAAGGAGATTCAACATTTGATGTCTCAGGCGACAAGCGCAATGTGATGCAGTGTCATATAAGTTGTACATGCCGCTCGTCTTGTCGCCTAATTATGTTACATAAATAAAAACCTTATATATATGCCATTTTTAGTTATATGAAAAAAGGTTTGATGGTAAGATATAAGTTATTTATGCTTATTTCATATTTAACTTGACGTTAAAGCCAGAACACGTCATTACATGATGGCGGCACTTAAATCACAAACGTAGTTATTTGCATCGTTCGTTTGAATTCCAAGTTTATTTCTGGACGCTTTAAGTTAACGATATTTTACTGCAGCATAGTAACAAAGTAAGCAAGTAATCTTGAAATTATGAAATTCTAAATCATACAGAAATTAGTAATCATGCCTTGAATCATGATTTCGCTTTCGTCCTTCGTAATGTAAACAGCAACGGAGTGGTACAATCTGTTGGATACTGTGTTTAAGTACGTATAGAAATCTGGACAGGTTCGCTTTACTATCAGGTAAATCAACGCTTACCATCAGGTGGAATCGAGATCAAGTGTTAGACTACATAATCCCTAAAAAGAACTTTGAAGAATAATTCAAAATTAAAAAAAAAAAACATCTCTCTTAATACTACCACTAAGACTCGGGACTCCCATAATTAGATTGTTATATTATTATTATTACTACTAGATTTATCAAACAATATATGTCCACTGCTGGACATAAGCCTAAGATTTCCATATCTATCCATCGGTCCCCCACATCCAGTGGCTTCTCATGGACTTACAGTCAGCATGGCTTCCGATATCGTCGGACTCCAGATACCAGCTGGTGGTAGGTCTCTGTTGTTGGAAACCGTAGGTTTGTACCTCCTATTGCAGTCGACAAACAGCACTGTGCAATCATAACTGTGTTCCGGTTTGAAGGGTGATGTAGTTAGTGTAATTACTGGGGGTAGCAAGACAACATTTTAGCGCTCAAGGCTGCAAGTGCAATGTTGTGCAGCGAATGCCACTAGTTATCATTGTAAATAGCGTCTCATCGTTATGGGCAAGCGGATCACTTACCATCAGGTCAATCGCGCCCGTCTCGTTGCATAGTTAGAAGAAAAAAAATACGTGTTAAACTTAAAACATCCATTATTTTGGTCAATGGTAAAAAAGGTCGAAACCTGTGGAGGGGTTTTTTAATGCCAACTCACGCGTGGGGTACAGGAGGCGGTGGATCCGTCGGGCGTGGGACGAGCTGGCATGTGTCGACTTAATTGCGCGACGTGACAGCTGCCCCTGTACCACCGACGGGATTAAGAACCTTCCTGCCAACCTCCGACGCGGGTTGGCATTTTAAACACAAGCCGAACTATTAATAGAGATGTTAAAGGGTTAAATATTTAATTATGTTAACTAGGGGATGGTGATTGGAAGTTGGAGAAAGGAGTACATATATCGCTATAACCATAATGTTTGGAGACTTGATAGTACTATTTCATATTTACGAAATGTTACCACCATTAAGGGTTGCGGGGGTGTTAATAACGTGAAAGGGCTCAGGGGCCAGGGTTGCTGCAGTGAGGTAATATTATATAACAAGTCTAAATTTCAAATCTAAGTCTATATTACGACCAGAGAATCCTGCTGAGAACAGCTAGTAATTTATATGATAATGGACCGTATGCAGATTCTGTTGCACTTGGACTTAACCATATAACTTGTTCTTCTTCTTAAGGTGCCTCTCCCACTAGCGAAGGTTGGCGATCAGCGTGGTACAGTCCTCTCTGTCTCTGGTTCCGACGATTTTCGACGCCTCAGATGTCCGGGGAATATCTGGGGATGAACTGGCATGTGCCAGTCCATTCCCAGCCATTCCTCGAACATAACTTCTATATATTGTCATTTACCATCAGCTGAACATCTTACTCGTGTCGTCAGATAAAAAGAATAACTTGATTTGGACCAAACAAGTCTGATGGTATGTTGTACTTTTTGTCGGCGTCAGGTAACTTTGTATTCGTTCAGGATCTTTACTTTGTTGTTTTAATGAGCGATTTGTCGACAAATATAGAAAGCATTCATTGCCTTGTATGATCGGAACAATGTCGCGGAGTAAATGGTTATATGTCATATAACTTAATTTGAAAACTTATCATCAACAACTTCATCTTAACGTTCCTCTCTGATTAACGGTGGTTTGGTATACAGCACACTGTACGGCGACTTCATAATAATTTGTAGTGTTTGTATTATACAGATCATCATCATCATCAGCAGGTAGACGTCCAATATTGGACACAGACTTCTCCCAAATATTTCTACGTTTTTAAGGATTCATATGGAGAGATTTGGGCCATTTCTATGAGCCAGAGCCTCGTTTGTTCACTATAAAGGTGCACCACGAGCAAGTGAGTTTGGCTTGGTTCCAGTAAATTGTGACCCTTTTCCACTCCATTTTTTTTCTTCTTTCAAAAGGATGATAATATAGTATTAAAGGTCAAATCAAGGTCAACTAAGTGGACAGAAGACATAAAAATAATCGCTGAAAGCCATTGGATTCAAACAGGGCAAGACTGTAATTTGTGGAACATATTACAAGAGATCTCTGACAGTGGAGGTCCATCGGTTGAAATGATGGTGAAAGGTCATAGATGGAACCTATCATACATCAAGTTAAGAGTAAAAAAATCTCACTATATACAAATATACCGTTTAAAAAATTCTAAGTTTTAAATATATATGAGCAAATTCAAAACTACCGAACAAATGTATCAAACATGCACTTTCTCCTAATCCTTATTCTCTGATGATATTACATAACATAAGACTCACGGATCCAGGGATCAAGTGTAGTTATTCCATAGTCGTCTGAAAAGCAGGATCTTTTTTTTTCGTGAGAGAAACATTCGAAAGATACATTGCTTCTGGAGTTAAGTTAAGGTTATATAAGATTCTTACTTACTAAAACCACCTTGGTCGGCTGCATGAGTGCATTCGGAGAGGCCCTGGGATATCTTACAGTACGCAGTGGAAAAGTAGGATCTGCTCCAGTATAAGGGTGTATCATGTACTGTTGGGTTGCCGCACTCATAGACAAGGTCTGCTTCACTCCCAGTCTGCCCTGCTCCTTATCCATAAATCAAGTTTATGCCTCGCGTGCTAACTCAATATAAATCCCGGCGCCCGTTCGCTGAGCCCACATTGTCCCCCGTACCACGTTATCGTTTAAAAGCAATCGATAAATTGTTATTTGCAATTCATAACGATTAATACCTTGTAAGTTACGATCCCGTGAGTTATCGCCGTCGATATGTTGGTACAGGCGGCGGCCGAATGGAACCGCGGGGGCTTTGACAGAGACAACATTAACTTTATTACTGTTTTTATTTTGATAACCTACAAACAAAAAAGAATATAGAGTAAGTAAACTAAGTAAATATTATCGTAACGCCTATTTCGAACATTTCCGGTTAAATCTTTCCGACATTAACAATGTAATATTCACGTTCTTATAAGTAGTCCTAATTGATACTCTTCATCATACTAGGTTTCTGTACCATTTATTACTATGGTAACTTCCGACGTATCGGATAACACATCGAGTAAGAAATACTACGTACATTTTACTTTAATTATATCCTTTTGTTATGCGCATAGACATTGATACTGTTAATCGATTTAATGTACGCTACATAAGATCTTCAGAGTATTATTTGTTCATAACCTTCTTCCACCCTTCTACCCAGTGCTGGTTTATTGTTATTAAAAATAAAAAATCACATCAAACAACAAAATTAAAGTAATGTAAGTGATAAAAAAAAACACAACATTACTCTGTTATAGATTTACTAGTGGTAGTTATCACTACTGACGATTATCCTTACTACTGATACTTAACATCTAGGTAGGTATCACCGCAGTTTCTATCTCCGACGCCAAACAGTAGTATACAAACATTACTGTGTTACTAGTAAAATTACTAATGTAACGAGAATTAAACTCTTATGTCTCAAAGCAATGTTATCCAAGTGAGGGTTGGTGGTTGCCGCTTGTTCTTATAACACGTTGGTTTCTTTCCCGGAAGCTGAAGCTTGATGTGATTCGGATTCGCACCATTTTGAGACATACATCGTATATGACTGCGTTGCAAACAGCTGTCACAGCTTGATAGCATTAGTATAAAACCCATTTTGTTACTGAAGCTATAACGATAAAGATCAGATGCTTCCGTATGAATGGTAATAACAGCTTTAATTACTGGTGGTAGGTTTTTACTGCTGGTGACCGTTTAGGTAAAGACTACAGCACCTATTTCTGTAGACGAAGATTAAAGTATAAACGTTACTTAGTTTAGATTTGAATCGTGTTGTAGTTAGTGGAATTACTATGGTAACGAGACTATGTCTGTCTATATTAAATCACAATGTGGTGCTGTATATATCCTAACTACGGTTTCGTTGTTATGCAGGTGTATCACTTACCATCGTGTAAACCTTTATAATTGCGATATGCTAAAAATTCACAAAGTACCAGACATCAGAAGAGTAACGACGTGCTATCGCATCCCAGTAATCGAGACGCCATCGACACCTGGACGTAATTGGTGAAGAAAAAAAACTGTTTCTTTTTAGCAACTCCCAAGGTTTTTAATTGAGGCATAACTTGGTGCAGGAAGTGGTTAAAGTTAAGTGGACCATTAAGTTGGCCGCGTGAAACGCGAGGCGGGAGCGTTTCCCATAAAAATTACTCATCTTACGCAACCGCTTCATTTGCGACCTGAACTAAAATCACTCGTAAAGGTCTCGAACCTTCACCAGTTCAGCCAAGTGGCGACTGAAGCTGCTAAGTAACCGTCTAAGTTATATAATACAAAAGTTAATTATAAGTTATTTAAAGCAAATCTCTCATCCTTTATCCCCATAGTCACAAGATAACTTGAAAGTGTCATCATTGCTGGAGACGGTCTAGATTATACTTGGACGGTCCGAGGACCACTGCAGCGCCGGTTTGAAGGGCGCTGTAGTTGGTAAAGTTACTAAGGAAACGGAACTTAAACATCTTATGTCACAAGGCGACGAGCGTAATGTGGTTCAGTGTATAACTTCCAATCTAAAGTCACGTTATTATGAGTAAGTGTATCACTTACAATCACGTGAACGTCACACTCTTTATCTATAACCACGAGTTAACTTTAAAAGGTATCATGATAGCCGGATACCGTCTAGGTAGGTTCTTATTGCAGCTGACAAACAGTAGTATTACATTATTGTATTCCGGTTTGAAGGACGCTGTAGTTAATGTATTTACTGGAGTAAAGCGACTCAACATTTTATGTTTCGAGCGATGAGTACAATATAGTGCAGTACATATCACACTAACTAGCGTCAGGTTGTCTTACCATCACGTGAACGTCCTGCCGTGTTATTATGTTGATATTCTAAATATTAATTATCTTTGTTAATTAATAAATATGTAGTTAATACACGCGTTCAGTTAATCTGAACATCTAGCGGGTCCGCGCGCGGCGCGTGATACACTTTGCATAATGCAACCGAATTATGTATTCAAATTGTATGCATCGGAGCTTTATCATAGTGTTACAGTTTCATTAGTCCCGCATTAAGATAATTATATCTAATTAATTCTATTTAATTATCTTAATACACTTGTGAAATATTTTGATATTAATATCATAGTTTTAACTATCAATTTGTTTAAATAATTAAGATACATAGTTAATAAGATATATAAAGAAAACATCTATGTCCGATTATCTTTAGAAGTCTATTGACGGAGACAGTATAGGTACCGGCGCAGCTTCTATATCTGATGACAATAATTGTCATGCAAACATTACTATGGTCCGGTTTGAAGGATGCTGTAGCTAGTGAAATTGTTAAGACACCGATACATAAATTAGTTAATCTGAAAACACCTGCACTAGCGCTATGTTGTTATAGACAGGTGGATAACCTACCATCAGGTGAAAGTCCCGCTCGTCTAATCGCTTTATTGAATAGTTCCACTAGTCCCGAGGGTAAGTCTATATATCCAACACAACCTGTATCATCAGCCTACCGGCCCAATAAATCAGGCTGATCAGGCCGTCCATCTCCACACCAGGCTGACCTGGATGCCCCGCGTAATTAGATACCCTATCAGCATTAATCGCGAAGCGAGTGTCGATTGTTAATGAATCGATTGCAATCGATGCATTTGTCTCGCTTAGATGCAACTAATCTGCATCCCGGAAGCTTATCTATCATTGAAGGTCGCTGTACTATTACGAGTATAACTTAGTACGTACAGTACTATACAAGTAGGTCTCTGTGGCCGGAGACCTTACTATACTTGGTACCATAATTGTGTGCTCGTTGCCTTGTGACATAAGATGTCGAGCTTCGTTACCCTAGTACTTACATTAGCTGCAACGCCTATCAAACCAGAACACAGTAACACTATTGTTTGTCGGTTGCGACAGCAGCTGCGATGGTATACCTAGATGGACCTAAGTATACGGTCTATGGCAACAGGGACACACGAGCAGTATAATGTTAGGTTAAGTTCCTCAGATACATTCAGTAATATTACCAGCTCGTAA
Source organism: Troides aeacus (assembly GCA_033220335.2). Classification (NCBI taxonomy): domain Eukaryota; kingdom Metazoa; phylum Arthropoda; class Insecta; order Lepidoptera; family Papilionidae; genus Troides; species Troides aeacus. The sequence goes on from CM067288.1 coordinate 1,982,409, forward strand.
GACATATCTTAGACTTCATAAGTAACTTTAGTACTATAGGTACCAACTTACGTCGTTCAATCATAGGAAATGCTCCGATTTCTCTTTAAGTATACATTATTATATGAAAGATATTGAACACTCCAACCAGGGTAACCACTTTGGCACTAAGTAATAGAATTTCCAACCCTGAGTGCATCCGTTATAACTGATCAATAACGCCTGCAACACCCATTGGCCTTTAGAGAGTATCGACTCGAGGTAGGTAATTAGTTTAACTGCCTTATCAGAGTTAACTGCGTAGTGTTAAACTGTCAGCTGATTACTTTTCATACTAATCTATTTCAGCTTAGGGGAAACTTCTGTAGTAAAATCTTGTGATAAAGGTCGAAACCTAGGAAGCAATTTATGATGCATAGATTTAGAACTAAGGTGCCGAATATAGAAATATATATATTGAATTTTCTATTCATCATCATCATTAGCCGATAGACATCCTCTCCTGGACATAGGCTTCCCGCGAAGATCTTTATATACAATCAGTATGGCCTCTGGTACCGCTGGGCGCTAGGGTCTGTCGTATGTAGGCGGTCATATGGAGGGATTTGGGCCATTTCCGACCACGCTGGCCCAATGCGGGTTGGCGGAAGCAGGAGCCTCGTTTGTTGATTACCAGGAAGCACCACGAGCAGATGAGGTTGGCTCGGCTCCCGCGAGGTGTTGTGCGGGACCCCTGACACCCCATTTTTCTCTTACAGTATCATATATCTACACAAGCTGCGGCACTTATATACAGTTGTCCTGATGGTTACGGTTTTTAATATGTATGAATATGATAAATATATATAACAATCAAAATGGATCGGCTACTACTTAATTCTCTTCTTAATGGCAGCTGGATCCTCAGCACAGAGGAGGATTTCTGCGCAAGGAACATGACTATTTGCTGCTGTGTATTAACACTTAACCTATATAACAGCTTGAGATCTGTGTATTAATATAATTCTGTCATCTATTACATATAATATAGATTTACTTAAATAGCATAAATAACTAAATTAATACCAAAAACACAGATCAGTTATAAAACACTAAAACTGAATAGAGACTTATTAATAACTAATCTATCTCGCAACTCGTTTGAATAATAACAGTTATGTCTAAACGGTAAGAAATTTTAGACATTTCATCAAAGGACCGTCAGCTGAGATAAGGTTTTCCCAATTCGGGTTAATGAGGAACAGGGTCCCGGAATGGGGACACTGCTGGAGACTGGCGAACGCTCCGGCTGCCTTTATCTTACACGTTCCTGCATTCTTTGTGAAGCTCGTGTGTTTTTAATGCATATTCAAATGTATTTATTTATGGTAGTATTTCACTTGTGGTCAATAGCCATACGAGCGGAATGGACCTTCCACGAGGTAATGTGGACCAACATTCATTTATGAAGGTCCGAGCGGCGCCTGGCGTTTACCACTCGCTACTAATCCGCCCATGCTTTCTAATTACTTAACAGTAACTTACATCTACTTTAATTTATTACGCGCGATATACCCAGCACTTTCCCTCGTTACCGTACTATCGGAGGCTGGGGCAAATTATTCTCCTTATCCACCGCCCGCACAAATATAACAGCACTCAATCAACTCAACGTTATCTAAACCTAATATCTAGATTAAACGCGTACAGGCTAACACTAAGGAATTACTTGCTTTATAATTACTATAGCATTCCGCTGCCAGTGCGATGGTACGATCCTTGCTACCTTGATGGGCGATTGAATGATTTTGGAAAGTTGAGAAAAGCTATGAAAAGCTCGCCGGCCTAATGATTAGAACGTGCAGCCTCATTCCGAAGGCCGCGGGTTCGAATTCGGCATGTACCGATGACTTTAATATTTAAGTTATGTATTTGTGAACTTAACAACAGCGAAATACAAACGGTAAAGGAGAACATCGCGAGGAAACTAGCATATGAATTAGAATTTATTCTAAGCTGTGTATGAAGTCACCAACCCGCATTGGACCTGCGTAGTGACTATGACCATCGCCCTCACATTACGATGCCATGATTACGAGCTACTTCTACCTTCACCATTATTAGACAGAAGTTTTTTAATAAAACTGAACATCATCAGACCGGCTAAGCTATATCCATCTGATAACTGGAATCGTGGCCGAGATCCTGCAGGACGCGCGATCGTTTGTTACGGGGGGTTAAAAACGGTTACCGTGTAACTAGTTAACGCGATTGTATCTGAACAAGTTAGTGTTATGTCCCCGACGTCACCCGCCGGCGCTGTCCTGTGACTGTTAAGCGCATTCAGTGCAGCAGCTATAAAATTACACGTTTCCATGAATATTTACGTTCAGCCGCTACAACGCGAGTTATTAGATCTTCAGACGAATGAAGTGATAAAATCACTTGTACCCTTCCCATGTTTATGGATATGACATACCCTTTGTAATTAATTCTATATTTCTTACACGAAATGGTAGAAATAATTGTCGCGTCTTTGTATATATAATACTAGCTGTTCCCCGGCCGCTCTGCTTGCAGGAATACAGATTTAGACTCAAGCTCAACCTTAAAGACTCGTAAAGCGATCCTCTTTGCAGGTATCCAAAAAATCTATCCTTCCACCTTTCGCCTATGTATGTAAAACTATACTTCCATTAATTCTTGGTATGAATGTTAAATATTTCTCTTCAACTTCAGCAGCATCTCTCCACTTCCCAAATTAGCAAGCAGAGAATTCGTATAAATCCACTTATTGTACCCAAACGTTCGTGTATCAATATACTTACCAGAAGACTACCGAAAATTTTCTTTTCATTACTAACCTCTAGTTTATTGTAACTAGTGATAATAAAACTGGTTATTTATTCTGGCAAATTTTGGTCTATATCCTAAAAACAACCGGAACACAGCAACGCTATGCTATAGATTTAAAGAGGATGGTACTTACCAGATCAGACTAGATGTAAAGGGGTTGGATAAAAGTAAGAATGGTAAGAGGAAGTTTCAAAGTTGCTCCAGTGACAGAGAAATTGAGGAGCAAGAGATTAGCGTGGTGCGGGCATATTGTGCGGAGGGATGAAGGACATATAACAAAGAAAGTGATGAGAATCAACGTGTATTGTTATAAGGGTAGAGTAAGACCGAAGAAAGTGCGGATGGATTGTGTGAAAGATGACACGTGTAAGAAGAGTGTGTGGCTAACAGAGGGATATGGAACAGAAGTAGATACTGTGCCGACCCCACATAACTGAGAAAACGGCAGGAGGTAGAAATAAGAGAAAGGTAGTAACCAGATTGAATCGAACCTTAGACTCCCTTGTTATTTAGTAAGCAGTTAACCTCTACACATCAGACACTAAAAGGTTACCACCTAACATTCTTTAGATACTTCTGTCGGAAGTCTTTTACAATCGCAACATTCAATGCTATAGTATCGTATTAGATAATATTGTTCTTCAGACATTATTGATTTCTTATTGTGTTCGGATCTGGTGGAATGCTGCGATTCCATATCGCCACTTACCATTACGCAATATATGCGAGAGATGCCTGAATGACTTCAAGATATGATCAGCTTTTATTGATTTATGGTACTTCTGCTAAAGCCGTCTGCATCATTGTTAGATTACACACAAACTAATGACATAACGAGCGGAAGGACCTATTTGTAGTCATCATCGTTATCAGCAGGATAAAACACTGTTGAGCATAGACCTCTCTCAAGAATCTCCACACCGATCAGTCTTAATAGCTTCACGTAACCTTTATAAGATCTTCGATCCACCTTGTGAGAGCACTGCCAACTTCAAGGATAGCTACAGCCTACCTACGACAATATGACGCCAAATAAAATGATAGCACCACGTTATTATCATCATCATTTTCAGCGGATAGACGTCCATTGCTGGACATAGGCCTCCCCTAAAGATCTCATCGATCGATTTTGCGCTGCCCGTATCCATGCTTCCCGCAACCTTCACCAGATCATCAGACCACTTGGTGTAGGGCCCTACGTCTTCCGGTACGCGGAGGCCATTCAAGGACTTTAGTGCCCCGTAGGCTGTCAGACTTTCGAGCGATGTGTCCTGCCCATTGCCACTTGAGGCTAGCAATCTTAACGCCACATTATACTCATGTTATATTTATTCACAAAATCATCATCATCAGGTAATAGAATACTCAGTAGAGGTTATATTTATCTTATCAATCACAACAGTCTTACATACTAAGAGTTCGAAATATGTGAGAGAGAAGCAGTAGGTAGACTAGTCGTGGTCAACAGCTTCCTCCGCAGATTATTGACATGGGACTTAATATTACACAATCCATGATAATTATTGCCATAATTATCCCATAATAATTAACATATAATTAACCCCACGCACGCAGGAGGTACCCCCGATCCATCGCCCGACGAACGCTCTTATCTACTCCAAGTTCTCTAGCACTCCAAGTCTGTTCCCTGACATTTCCAGATTTAATTCCACCTACACCCTATTTAGAAAACACTTCCTTACTCGACTTACTACTGGTTTAAGTCACATATAAGTCGAAGTTTAACTTATTTCTATTGAAGTCTCCTAACTACCATCATTATATTGAAAACGTTTTGGCTCTTCACTAACGAGAGCTGGAGTATTCTGAGCTTCATCCACATCATCGTAATTTAATACTACATGAAATAAAGGTCTTATATACCGACTTACTACTGGAAGTTAGTAAAAGTAAGAATTAACTTTCAACGACAATTAATCCTGCAATTGGATTACCAGGTACAATTGGCGACGGTGAACCCATGATAAGAGTTCAATTGAGTACTTATGCTAATGAAACGGAAGGTCCCTCTGCGGCGCTGCGATCATGTGCGGAGATAATGAGTACTATTGGAAGCCGTTAAGATGTAGTTAGAGCTACAACTCAGTTATTCTCAAACTGTATACCGTCACCGTTATAGATGCTTGTATCTAATAGAATCGTGATAAGGATGATATACACAACACAACATTGTGCATTCTTGACACATAAGATATTAAGTCAATACCCTAAAAATTTCATAAGCTACAGCGCCATTTAAAACGGAACGTAGTAATGTTTGTCGGCTACAATAAGAGCCTACCTAGACGATCGCCGGAAATGATGACACTTCTTAAAGTAATGTTGTGGCTATGGATAAAGAAATATTTAAGTGTAGAGACGAGCATGACGTTCACCTGATGGTGGCCTGTCCATAACGTATGCACTAGTTAGGATGTTATACACCCGAACCGCATTAGTCGGCAGCAATAGGAGCTGCTGTGGTAGTAGTCTCCAGCAACAGAGACCTACCACGTCTAGATTCGTGATTATGTTAGCGGTGTAAGTCAATGCGACTTACAGCAAATCTGGTACTGTTCTCGTGGACCCAGATCCACGGACCTACCACCTATGGTTCCAAGACCGTTAAAACCCTGGATCATACCACTCCTTATCAGATATCGTTGACCACCACAACCCCATCTTCTACTACATTACTAGGTTATTATACTTTACTACCACAGACCACATGACCATTTACCACCAGGCAGAACCGTGGTAAAGCACTAAACTATTTGATTTAAGAAGGAAAGGTGAAGATGCTATCAATTCCAAAAAAATAACCGAATACCTAAAATAAATCTTACATAGAAGTGCTTAAGTTGCAGCTTGAAACTTTGAGAAGCAATTGACTTGACTTAATAAATTCTCGTTTAATTGCAATTATTAATTAAAAGGTCGATTGCAGTGTCTAATGTTATCTAGACTGTTACTAGCACGCGGTGGACCTAAGGTTAATGCGATGTTCGAGTAAGCCGACCTACCATCAGATACCACGTGGTGAATTCTCATTACTATAAGTTTACTAGCTACTAGTAATAAAAAAAAGCAACGCAGTGTTCATAACTCAATATAATATCTTTAAATGTGGTAGAGTTTAAATGGAGGAAGTGTTTCTAATTTCACTTGACTATTTGGTGGGAATACCCTCCATAAGGTGGGCCGACGATCTGGTGAAGGTCGCGGGATGCTGCTCGATGCGGAGGTCTATGTCCAGCTGTGGAAGTCTATGAGCTAATGACGATAATAATGATTTGGGTTGGAAATTTGTCATATTATTAATTTTTTTTTCATTTAATCAGGCATAGAGACGAACCGGAAGTTCACCTGATGGTAAGTGATACGCCTGCCCATAACAATGTGGTGCTGGTTAAGATGATATATACTGCGCCCAAAACACTGTTGGACTTAAGTGGTAGTGGGCAGGGCACAATGCTCGAAGGACCGACGGCTGATGGGGCAGTAAGGTCCACGAGTGGACGACGAGCTGGTGAGAAACGCGAGAACCCGTTGGATGTGAGAAATGAGGGATCGATCGATGTGGAAATCTTAGAGAGAGGCCTATGTCCAGTAGTGGACGTCAATCGGTTGATGATGATGGTACTGTGCTCATGATTTTGAGACAATCGATGTTAAATCTCACTACTCCAGTAATTTCACCAGTTACAACCCTTCGAACCAGAATGCAGTAATGTTTACACAGTACTCTTCAGCGGTAGATGAAGTACCTACCTAGACTGTCTCCGGCAAGAGAGATCTACCAGCAGTAAACATTAATATTATTAATATGAATAAAGGATAATCCTCCTTCATTACCTCCTCCTCCATTATCCTCCATCATGAAGGTATAACTGCGCAGCTTAAGTTCACCGTCACCGACTTATGGGGAGAGTTATGGTGCAATCAGCGGTCTGCGGAGGCTCTGCAGGAATCGATCGCGCTTAAGTTACACGGATCCGTTCGCATTAAACCTAAGAGCCTTAGTGCCCGTGCAATTTGTACCTAGGTCTTACCGCCGCATTACTGTGCAATTTCGTCACGAGGCATTTGTTACCTGTAACACTTGTGCTGAGTTAGTCTGTTAGGATTTAAATAACCGTTGGTATCACTTACCGTTCAGTAGACGGAACTGCTTTATAGATCTCGGGTTCATATCCTACTATATATATTAAATCGTTATCTACAATACCTTCATGTCTTTCACCATATACTTCACTGGTGGTGTCTGTTACCGAATACCTTCTAGGTAGATACCACAGCAGCTGACAAACAGTGCCTTAGCTGATAGACGTCCACTGTCGGACATAGGCCTTCTCCAAAAATTACTACATCAAGCGTGTATGAATTTATGTGGCGAGATTTGGGCCATTTTCCACCAGCATGGCTCAATGTTGGTTGGAGGGAGCCAGAACCTCATTTGTTGATTAGCAGGTTGAACGAACGGGTGAGGTTGGGTCTCGTAAGTTCGGCGGTTGTGTTCCCCTGACCTCCAAATATCGAAAGTGACCACAGAGGAGGTTATAGTTGTAAAAATCACATTACTCTGACTTCCCCGTAGAAGGCAAAGTAAAAAAAAAAAAGAGTCTCCTAAGTTGTTGTGCGGGACCCCCTACACCCCCTATCGTCTTTCTAAAGTTTGGTCTAAAAAAAAAAACTTTCCCTTGTGCATGTACTTTATTCACAACACAATACATATGATACAGCAAACAATATTTTATCTCAACGATTCGAGATCAAAGGATACATTCCGATACACGAATGCTCACCTAACAGCTTATAATAGATATAAAAAAAATCTAGTTACATCTATAACTATCACTAAAATAACACGGGGATGATGTAAAAGGAAAAAGAAATTAATAGGCGTTGTGTATACCGAGCGGTCAGCGGGGGCGTGCCAGTGTGAACATCTTGTAACACTAATACACACACTTATTAATAATTGTCCAGAACAGGAGCCGGCTAGTGAGGGGATATTATACCTAAACAGTATATCGATACACGTAAATACCAGTGAAGTATTTAATAGGTTTTTTTTTCATTCATTTAACGAGACGAGCGGGAGCTTCACGTAGGACTAGTACGTTATACACTATATATTGCGCTAGTCGCTTTGAGACAGGATGTTGTCTCGTTACCACAGTAATTTCAAAGTGGAAGGTCTCCGGTAACGGATAACTTGTTAATAAGATTGATTGAATAATCGTCAAATGTTAGGGAATGTTAATAATCTTTGTAGAATCTAGTCTATACGAGGAAATGATATTAGGATAAACAGAAACTAAATCTCACCATTTTTAGACGATCGGATTTTTTTTATATACTTTACAGTTCATCAAACTTAGGAGTCCTAAATCCAGGTCCATTGAAAGGAAATACTGCAGCAGCACAATAAAATAAAAAAAAGTTTAACTATGCCCATGACTAAACCAAAGTTGCACAAATCTCGGTCGTCGTCGGTCCACCTTGTGGGAGGCCTCACAACACCACTTCTTCCGGTACGCTGGCGCCACTCCAGGTCCTTATTACCTCATCAGCTACCGGTCCTTCTAGCAATGCGTCCTGCCCACTGCCACTTAAGTCTAGCAATCTTTTGGGCTATAGTGACCTTAGTTCTTCAACAACTAGCAACAACAATATAAACTTTATGTTACAATAAAACAGACCATCAGTATAAACAATATCTACTAATAAAAAAATCGATATATCGCATCCCGCCACTAATAGCTTATTCGAATAACAGTAACGTTGTATTTGTTCAACACTTCCGGTTACGGCGCGCCGTTGGATTTAGTTCATTGTTGATATTACGCGAAATGAGATCGTTCACAAAGCACTCCCTCTTGTTTATTAATTTCTCCACTAATTATACAGACGGGGAAATGTGAAGGCGAATTTGCTGTAGTGATGTAGATTATCGATATAACTACATAAGAACTAAAATAGCTTCATCATCAGATCATCATCAGGTATGACAACATATATATATATATATATATATATATATATATATATATATATATATATTGCTTGCTAATAAAAGCAAGTGTTGCTGTGGTACTGTTAGTTACGTCCACTCCGTTCCAATCAGGGTTGATTGGATATATAGGGGTCTATATCAATCACAAATTACAATTAGTTTAAGTTTTATGTATATAATAAAACTAATACGTATATATAATACATTGCACATTTATATATATATATATATATATATATTTTTAAACAACGAAGCGATGAGACTAGGGGAATGTTCACCTGACGGTAAGCAGTACGCATGTCCATAAACTAGTGCTAGTTAACATGGTATTCATAGCACCACATTGCGCTCGACGCCTTGAGACATAAAATATTGTCTCGTTATCCTGGTAATTTCATTAGCTACATCGCTCTTCAAACCGGATCAGTAATATTTACACAGTGCTGTTAGGCGGCGGAAATAGCCACTGCGGTGGTACCTACATATACGGTCTCTGATAACAGAGACCTACCACCAATAGTAAATATATATATATATAAACAATAATATTTCTTATGTTTATTTTCTTATATATATATACATATAATGAAAATTGGTTTTTGTTCGCCAAACACGTAAAATCTAGTGAACATATCGAAATGGGAACATGAGTACGACGACGGGGAATGATTTGTAGATGGTTGTAAGAATTGAATTTCAAGTACTAACTATTTCAAGTATTAACTATTATAAATATTTTCATTTGGCATTATTTATGCGGTTGCTATAGTAACGTTTGCTATAGAAAGTCATTTACAGTTGCAGTTATTCTCAAGGAATATTTCAAGTCTAATTCCATATTACGACCAGCAAAGCGGGAGGCACAGCTGATACATCATAAAGCGTCGCTAGTTTAATGAAATTCAGTGAGATTTCAAGGAAATTAACACGGGCCGCGACACGGCAATCAAATGTTAACAGCTTCATCCCCTGACAATGGTGACGTCATAATGTGAGGATGAATCGGTTGGGGCCCGAGTGCCGGCGGAGCGCTCCCCGTCCGGATTACCGGCGTTATTGATGCGGCAGGGGTGTCACCGGCGGATTAACGCGCGCTCGTATTCAAGCGCATTTTATCGCCGGATTAGTTAATTTTAGTTGAGCGGACGTTGCGCAATGTAATCGATATTTGAGCGTTTTGTTGATCTCCGCAGCCGGAGCCTACTTGCTTTATTAACCCCTCAATACATCTAATAACGAGCTATTTTAAGCTGTATCATAAATATGATATTTAATTAAACTTTATACATGTATGTAAGTGTTGGCAGGGCCCTGACCAGGTGGTCCGATGATCTGAAGAGAAACAGCTCAGCAGTTCTTTGGGGGAAGCTTGTGTCCAGCAGTAGACATCTGTCGGCTGGTAATAATGATGATTATGTACAGACAAAATTTCGCGGCATATACATAATATACATTAGTGATCTGACGCAGCGAGTCTAAGTGAATCTTTGCCTTTGAAACAATTGTTCAAACAATCATTCAATGTTTAAATAAAAACTATCGTCTAAGAAAACAGCTAATTATAATAAATTAAAAAACACCTATAAATAGCTTTTCATTGTTATATTTGTGGTACTAGAAACTACTAAGAAACCTGGTTGATTTTATTAATGGAAACTAAAATCATAATGTTGCCATTTATACATATACTTCTAAACAAAATACTAAACTAAATAAATACTTATTGTAAAAAAATAATAATTTGTTCTGTTTGCTAATAACTCATAAAAATAAAGATGCTGTATATAGATGTGAGATGAAATATTATCAATTAGCAGCCCTAGACTATATAAGTTTATAAAAAGATCACCATCAGCCGATAGACGTCCACAGCTGGACATAGGCCAAAGATCTCCACGTTGGTAGAGGTTCATAGAGAGGTATTTGGGACATTTCCAACTACGCAGGCCTAATGCTGGTCGGTGGGAATATATGTAATGGGGGTGGGAGCGGGTGGGGGAATATGAATAATTAACAATTTAAATCATAGGTCTTTAACTTAATATCATTAATTAAATAAAATATTTTATTAGAACTAAACCAAGGCCGATCGATGTGAGGATCTTTAGAGAAGGCCTATGTCCAGCAGTGGACGTCTATCGGCCGATGATTGATTGATATGAGAAACTTATATCACAGTGTACTTAGAATTGGATTTAGATAGTTTTTAAGTATGTAGTATAAAATATATTTAATTTATATTCAAATATTAACACTTGTGTATAGCACCAGCCCTATTTAAACTAATCTAAAGAGGGTGACAATTTCATAGTTGAAACGATCCTCCCTAACATCTGATAAAGTTCGGTTAGATCACAAAGGGGGGAGGCGCGTTCGTCGCATAAATAACTTTAAATATTATACATGTATCTACATACAAATCTCAATTTATTAAGATGTAAGCGGCGATATAAACAATTTATGGTACCTGCGCCCGCGCCCATTACGGAGATGATGTATTCGATAGTGCGTCCTGCGCCGGCCGACTGCTCAAAATTAAGTTATTAAGTCAAAATCTAAAGGAATCGCGTACGAAACTTGAAAATAAGTCGTCTCCTTTTCTCGAAGATGAATTTCATTATCTCTTTTCTCGCCACGGTATATACCATCGATCTTCTGTTCAGAATAAGATCCCCATAGATTACAGTTACCACGGAAAACTTTTTCAGCCAGGTAAAAACAACTTTGAGAATGAAACCGAAAAAAGGATGATATTGGGTTCAGCTGCCTTTAGTAAGCTTCATCGAGTCTCCTTGCCCATACCAGATAACTTGATACATCTTCAACTAGTAGCATTATTTATATATTTGTTATTTTTAGAAATTCTTCCTAAGATCTAATTAATTCCTTATTCCTATAATCATTCAGCATCTCCCAGCAGAGGAGTGTAAGGAGTCCCGCATAACAACTCACGGGATCCAAGCTAACCTCACTTGGTAATCAATAAACAAGGCTCAAGATCCCACCAACTCGCATTCGGCCAGCGTGGTGGGAAATGACCTAAATCCCTCCATATGAACCCCTACAGCCGACGAGCCTTAATGCCCCGCGGTGCCGTTGGCTATGCTGACTGCAGCGTAGGTTTGATCGATGTGAAGGTTTTTGGTGGACATCTATGTCCATCTATGGCAGCCTATCGACTGATGATGATGATGATTCAGCATCTCCACCGTCTCACAAGATCGACCGCCGACAAAGGCGTCTGGCTGCACCTTCATTTACGGCAATACTAAACAAATTAACTAAAGACGCACTGCACAAGACAATAACTCAATTAGGTATCAATTAAACAGCTGTTCGGCGCGCTGTGAGATGTCACATTTGACAGGTGACACTGTAGCCCGCCGTGGGGGGTCGGCCGACTGTCAAATGAATCCGAGCGTCGCGCCCAACACTGTCAAGTTAATAACAATAATTGGAGTGTAGGAGCCGACGGGGCCTTAACTGACGCGATACTATGACCACTGACTTCACACCAATTGCAACGCACACATACGAATCATACATACAAATACATATATTGAGTACATTGCAACTGATCTATGTCCAGCGGTGGACATCCACTGGCTTATATGATGATGCATGCTGTCATTTTGCTCACCTATGAAGTTCTCTAAAGAATCACTTTGTTTATTATAGATCTCTTTTGCATCCACTCCCATTGCCTGTCATTTACGACTACTACTAGTATTAGTACTACTAGTAGTCCAACATTACTACCTGCTTAACAGTAGGCATTCCTGATAATAGCAGTAAAGTTACTTAAGCTACGAAGTACTGTTCTGTGATAGTGTTCGATGTTAGTCCTTTGACTGCCTGCGACCGACTGTCGGAATTCGCGCATAATATATTAGTATATATAACATTGTCATGACTGAACATGAGTCCTGTGACTTAGGAATATATAACAGTATACCTAAGTCCTATTTAAAATGTATATTTGTCTACGAGTACACAAGCCTTAGTACTGTTAGTATGAATAGCGGAGTGATGTAGTTGAAAGACATTCTTGTTGCCCATGGAACTGTTTCTATGGTAATTTTAACTTAATACTTAGATACGAGATCATCGTTTCCATGTGTTCCTTATTTACTTATGGCTTTCATTAAAATCACTATTTAATATTTAAACTCCACCATTTGTAAGGCTATCGTACAATATAATACAAGTCCTTTTACGGAGACCCGTTCATTGATAAGCAGCGCACCAAATAGAGAGATATCCGCTTTCCAACTTTCCTTTGAACCACTAGAATTTTCATTTGATTGCCTACTAACTTAAGTTTACTTTTTAACTTACATTACGGAAGGAGTCATTTATAAGTAATTTTTTGGCACGCAAACAAATTCTATTATACTTGCTAACAATCTCTCAATTATAAGTGTAATCTATGTTCTCTGTATCGTTAATATTATTAGATATGCCTAAATCAGTAAAACTATATCAAAATAAAAAATTGCTTAATCGAGAGAGTATAATTAAGTTGTACAAATTTTGAATAACTTAATCTATATCTATGAACCAGGATAATAAAGAGGGTATAACTAATATTATAACCGTAGACTTCGTGTTTACATACAGTTTAGCTGTGTAGGTTCATTAGTTGAGATGACGATGATACCGTTGCTTGACGTTTTCCCTTTGAATAAGAGAAAAAAGAAAGGTCTTGTACGGTACTGTAGTGTGGTGATCATTATCTACATCCAACGTAACCGGTCATTACTACGAATTAATTACGGGAATGTCCCTTGAGCGAGCTGATTGGAGCTCCGGCGTCAGGATCTAAGACGCCGATACCCGATAATTGAAGTACCGCATGATAATAAATGCAATTGCAAATTTATATAAAAGGTTCCGTAACATTTATTTCATATATTTTCTTACATACATATATATCACGCCTCGTTCCCAGTGGGGTAGGCAGAGACCACCTCTCTCCACCTGCTACGATCCTGGCACACCTCTCTCGCTTCCTCCACTTTCATAAGCGTCTTCATGCACGCTCGTCTGTTGCGTGTGCTTTTGATCCGGCCTTTCTTTAGGACATCTCCGATTTGATCGGAGTATGTCCGCCTAGGTCGACCTGCACCTATTTTTCCAATCATTCTTACCTTGTATATTTCTTTCGTTAATCTTCTTAACCAGGATTCAATTTAAACGGCATTTGTTTTATTCAATTAATTAACGAAGCCTTCAACTGATGATAAGTGATAAACTTCCCCATAACAATGTGGAGCTAGGTAGGACAGCACATTGTGATTTGATATACAGATAATTGATCTTATTACCCCAGTAATTCCACTAGATACAAGATCATTCAAATCGGATCTAACTGACGTTTGCACATTACCATTTAACAGAAATAGGACCAGCGGTGGTACCTAGACGGCCTTTAGCAACGGGGACGTACCATCAGTTACCATACATAAGAAAACCTCTGATCTTTATCGTCATAGCTTCAGTAACATACAGCGTTATATACTAAAGCTATTAAAGCTGTGATAGCTCAATTTTCAATGCTGTCATAAACAACGTACGTCTCCAAAGTGGTGGGGGTTCGAGTCTCAACGAGCTTCAGCTTCCGATAAAGAACCGTGTTCTAAGAACAAGTGACAGCCACCAACCCTCACTTGGTGAACGTGGTGGATAAGTAGCTATAAATTTCATTTTGGAAGAGAAGGCCTAATCCCGGTACTGGGTGCTTTAGCAGGTTTATATTTATATCCAAAAACACTTCACATTCGGGAAAAAAACCTTACAAATAACTTCTACGTACTCTTAAGATATTGTTTATGTTATAAAATAACTGTATTATAATTGTGATAGTTTATATATCTCACAAGGAACCCTAAACGTATTATTTAATGTAATATAACCAATTAGCCAACTTAGGTCTCGAGGAATGTAACCGCGCACTCTCTAATGGTGGGACCCGCTTTTTATTAGCAAATTAGACAAAGATAAGAAAGTGTAGTATTAATTAGATTATACTTAACACAATTAGTAGATAGAAATATCTAGAATTTAAATATCTGCTAGACATACAGAGACATACAGACATACAGATATTGTATCTCATATATAAATACTTACCTGGTCTTCCGGACCATAAAACTAGCTAACCAGTACATAAAGCTATGACGTAAGTTTAAACGATTGACCGATTGGCAGCCTTTAGGAAAGAGCTATGTCAAGTGCTAGACTGCCGCAGGTATTGCCTGTATATTAGAAGGAATGAGCTTCCACCAGAAATATAAATACCTGGCAGAAAGGCTGTCTTCAAGCGACTCCTAAGGAAAACTATATATTAAGTATCTTTAATTCTCCTTTCTTTTTCTAAAATCCTGTCATATAAATATTATAATGTATAGTTACCATCATCTGATAGATATCCTCTGCTGGACGTAGATTTCTAAACTGAAGTGCCAATTGGCTGCCACTTTTCTCGAAGGACCGACGGCCAATGGTTCAGTAAGGTCCTCGAATGGCGCCTCGTACCGGAAGACGTGGTGTTGGGAGTCCTACCACAAGGTGAACAGACGATCTGATGAGAATCGCGTGAACGATCGATGTGGAAAATTTTGGTGGCCTTTACATACTAATCATATTGGTATGTAACATATTAATTGTTATATATGTTATTACTAGTAAGTGCTTCACCACTTAGCTACAGAATCATACACAAGTACTATTTCTTTATAAAGGAAAGCATGTAGTATATATACTGATAGCAATATTTTTCGCTACTCAATCCTATAGTCGACTGGGAGAGAATAGCTTTAGCAATAGCTACGCCATTTTGCACATCTAGTGTACAAATAAAACTTTATATAAATAAATAGATATATATCGAACTGGAGTAACATATTAGTGAATAAAGTATTCACTTTACAAAGTATACACGAGTGTACTTACAGCGAGCGACATTGACATTGCGCTCTGACCCGCGCACTATCAAGCTTATCTTAATTTCACGACAGCGGCCGTTGATACCTTAATAGCGGAAAAGTTAAAAAAAAAATCGTAATAAAGATTACACACATATTATCTACAATGTATCCACTTAAAACATTCATAATACAGATGATGCTATATTGAAAATATATACACTACGTGGCTAAGTCCGGCTGTGGACAATGGCATGATAATTTATTTTTCTAGTATATCAATTTTAGCATATTAATGTTCACTACTTTGAATAGCCATTGGTATACAGTATGTAGTAATAGACGACTAAAGGATTAATAGCAAAGAAAGGATTGCAGATATCCTTGTGCTGATCATCAGCACACTGCGCTTGTTAACCCCAAAGCTAAGCATAGCAAATATTCCCAACAACTCTCTTTTAGGTATAACAACCTTTAGCTAAGGACATCAATAGTTTGAATAGAATGATTACTGATATATAAACATATATATATTCATAAAGAGATTCGTTGAGTCATCACGAGATCTCTGAAATGATGAGACAAACCCTGGTAGAGATATTGCTTCTGCCATTTAATGGTCAGCTAAGAGTAGAATCAATGAAATTCCTTCTTGAAAGGGAGTTGGTGTACAGCCAGCAAAATGAATGGGAAACGACTAGTATTATACAGTCTTCAATGAAATATAATATAGTTATGTAGTTCATAAATATGTCTCTTAGATACCTCCATATTTACTTTGAAGATGGCACTCGATTATGATGATACTTAGGCTTATAAGTTAGTTATTATATTCAACTTTCTCATTTAAATTATAACTGTCAGATGATGAATTTCGAATAACTTCGAGTGCAGTTAGTCAGTTACAGTAAACTCTGTAGTTAACTGCCGTGCCGATGAACAATTATTCGTCCGATGCACTTCCCTCGGTCGAGCTTCACGCTGTCGATTCGAAGAAAACAAGTAAACGATATTCCCAGGAAATCGCGATTCGAGACGAATCATTCGCTACGCTTCGAATGAGAGTGACGACGTAGCCTGAGAAACGTTTGCTCGCTAACCTACCTAGGCTTTATCATTAGAACCTTCGCTAATGAACACTAGAACTGTTAAACCACAATCTAGCCCTATGCTAAGGTGTGTTACCTTTTGGTTTCGGCGGGGAAATCTTTTAAAATACCCCAAGTCTTCTGGAGAGAACTCTAAGGTACCTGGAGATTTTTACCCACAAAAACCCCCTCCATGGATAGTCCAGTGTTTGGAGAGCTCACGGGATTTCAACGTGCGTTAACTTAACCTAACAGACCTAACAGAGTTCTAACGACACTTAAACTGATACTACTCTTGCCGGAGACCGGCCGAAGTTTAACTGCCTCTGTGGTGCAGTGATCGCTTGCTTTCTAACACGGTGTTTCTCTATTTAATTCTAGGACCAAAAGCAATACCTTAATGAACACCATTAAGGTTTTAGTCCACATTAACAGCATGACAGTGTTCCGGCTATTAACAGAGCAAGAATACTTTGCGAGATCGCGAGCGTCTTTATAGCATCTATAACGACATGGCTCTAGATAGGATAATATTAACAGCACTCGATTTCTCTTGAGACATAAGATGTTAGATACAAAGCCCTTCAAACTGGAACACAGTAATATTTACACACTGTTTGTTTACTGATAAAAAATTCACTGATGGTTGGTCTCTGTTTCCGGAGACCGTCTAGGTAGCACTGCAGCGCCTATTGCAGCCGACAAAGAGTACTGTGCAAACATTACTGTAATGGCGCTGTAGCTGGTGTTACTGGGGTAACGAGATCAACATCTTATATCTCAATATAGTACTGTATATATCACCTTGATAAGAGCCACGTTTTTAAAGGCAGGCGTATCATATACCATCAGGTGGACGTCCCGTTCATCACATCGCTTGATTGAATAGAAATAAAAGAGCTGGAGTATCTACTTAAGTAGTTTCAATCCGAGATCTAATACCAGTAAAGTAGTTATTAAGTAGCACTTGCTATTAAGTAAGCTGTCCGATTACGTCCAATAGGTAACAAGTGAAACGATTGTTGCCGAGCTAGTGTTACATACAAATAGGTCAGTTTACAATTAACCTCGTGTACAATAATTAAACACAGCGGCGTGTGTGCGGCTATATCGATTCCATTCAAATAAATCATATGTTTATTTCCGAACATTGAACTTTCCGCGCTGCTACAAACAGCACTCAATTAATTATAACACTCGATGCGAAGTGTTAACAAATTACCGAGCGCCATGCGAGAGATAAAATCCGTCGCAGTAACGTACACACGCGCATAATTAATAAACGTCTGTCATAACTGCATGAGGATATATACATTGCATCAAGACGGTGCACTTTATAAATCAATTAATAAACAACTATCAGCACCCATTCTCTGATCGAGGTTAATGCTGTCTGCTGCTGCCAATCCTTTCACCAACTTGTACCTTCTCTACTTTACAGGAAGGTCTCTGCTGCCGGAGACCGTCTAAGTAGGTACTATCGCATCTGTTATTCCTGCCGATAAACAATAATCCGCAAATATTACCATGTTTCGGATTAAAGGAAGTTGTAATTAGTAAAATTACAGGGATTACGGGGCTCAAGATGATAAGAGCAATGTGATGCTGTGATCAATATCCTAAGCCACGTTATTGGCAAGCACTTAGCAGCTTGTGAACGTCTTGCTTGTTTCGTCGCTTTGTTGAATAAAAAAATCTCATCTGATTGTCAAACTTTAAAGAATGACTTCGCAATGATGATGATAAAGACATCTGGTTATAAGGGTTGTAGATCGTTAAGTTACTGGGGTTATTACTTAAGATTTTAAAGCTACGAGCACAATACGGTGCTACTTATGTTATTCTTATTAGCGCCTTGTTATAGGTGAACATCTGACAAGTCAGTCTAGTAATTGTAATGTAAAATCATACTAATAATTAGATTTTTTTTCTCAAAGAGAGGAAAAGTAATTTGGCTATGTTTATATATGTAGTTGTTATAAGTGATAGGTTTACATAACGCTCGCGTCACGGTGCGCGTGCGGTACGTGCGCGCGCGCACGTCGCCCGCCCGCTAGTGGCGTCACGCGAAAATCTCCGAACAAGGCCGAGCGATGACCTCGCCGTGTGGACAGCGAAACCGCGGTACTGCACCAATTGTTCTCTTACATTCAGAAAATCTTCAAAACCCTGCTTCAAGGGTGGAAATCATTGTGTGTAGATTATAGTCCTCGTTTATCGTCCTCCAGAATACAACCGCAATCTCGCTAACCCTATGCCGGTATAGCCCGCAGCATCCATATCAGTCAATTTACGTCCCAATTAGGGCACAGGCCTGATCATCAGATAAAACCCAAGACCTCAATGTTATAAGACACCCTCTGTTTGTCTTCTGGAAATATTCATACCTGGTTATTCCTAAAAACACATCAGAGGTCATAGATTGTTAATAAACAACATAATCTCGTTTATCCTCCGTGACGCAGCGGCTAAAATGTTAACCTACTAACACGGATGACACTGATTCTATTCCGGAACTACATGTGCAATTTGGTTGATGATTCGTTTTTTTTTATCCCATTGCCAAACTATCAGCATTGCTGTTTTCCGGTTACCAATACATAAGAGCTATCCTAGTCAAACACGCATCACCATCTACAGGCTATTTTAGCTGATGATAAATCTCTGTCGGAGACTGTCAAGGTAGATCACCACCGCAGCGTCTATTTCTGCCGCTAAAGAGTAGTCTGCAAACATTACTGTATTCCGGTTTGAAGGGCACTATACATAACGCAATTACTAGGTTAAAGAAAGTATCTTCAGTCTCAGGCAACGAGCGCAATGTGGTGGAATATATATCATCCTAACTAGCGCGACGTTATTATGGACAGACGTATCACTTACCATCAGGTGACCGTCCTGGTCATCTCATCTCATCCCTCATCTCATCTCTCTCATCTCTCATCTTAATTGAATAAAAAAAAGACATTACTACTTAACAATCTATCAAATTGAGTTCGTGTGTCTATTAAACCAATACAAAGTGATCACTAGTTATTTTTAATTTTGCATTGCATCAGCAGCGGTGGATGTAACAATGGCGCATTATGTATATCCGGCTCACCATCCGCCGTGTAATGGACCTCATTCCTGTCACCGGCCGCCGATATCTCATCGCCGACATCTAAACTTGTCGCAGACGTATATTTCACTTGCATGAGTTTCCCGTGTAATCTATTTTATGTATCAGCACTCGGTTCACTGTGTCATTGCTTGCTGCACTTTGTTATTAATCGCTTACCATATTTACATTTATATTCATGATTGAATCGGAATCATTCCTTGTCTATGGTTTAGAATTAATTAAAAAAAAAATATGAAAAAGAAGCGAGAAGGCTAGCAGGAATATCAATTTCTCTTGTTAGGAAACTACTACTCGTATTGTTACTCATAGGCCTCTTTTATCGAAAACGGTCTAGGTAGGACCCACCGTTACTGTGTTCCGATTTGAAGGGCGCTGTAGCTAGGGTAATAATTAGCATAGGAGACGCAACATTTTATGTATGTTATATCATCTTAACACATTCTAGCTTTACATTGTTATAAGCAGTCGTATTACTTACCATCAGGTGAACGTCCCGTTCATCTCGTTGTTTCATTGTATAAAAAAATAAACTAAATAATCATTTTCCTAAGCCTAATAACATTCACTTTCTACATAACGGTATGTCTATTAGATTCCGATATCTACAGTCGAATGGCGCTTTAATAATAAATAATCCCCGTCACAAAACCAACGAACCGTCCCGATATCAATGTAGAACGCTCTAAGCGCCCCAACAACGCGTCAAACATCTCAAAGGAAGTTAAGAACAAGGATATTAGATCCTCATCCGTTTAAGTTAAACGAATTAAAGTTAGACGTTGACAGAGGATCGGGAGAAGCCTGCCCGGATGCCTCCGGTGGGTCTAATCGCAGCGCGCCCGCCGCACGGTGGCCCCCGAAACCGGACCAAATTTTTGACAGATACCAACTTTCACCATAATTATTATTTATACACTGTCCGGTGTTTATCTCCCACTTTATTATTTTCATTACCATGATAAATTTCACCGGACGCATTAGCTTTATCATCTTGAGATTACTTACGATGACAAGACGCTGATGTGGATCCGCTGGGATCACGGACTATCTCCGTATAATTAAATAATATTCTCCCACTGACGTTACTTAACTGTTGTATGTTGTGACATGGCTGTTATATAAAAGAGATTTTGAATTAAAAAAAATTATGGCTATGGAGGAAATTAAGTTTCTTCATTGCAATTACCTAACCGGATGTTCCACATGATTTATATATCCCGAAATGAGAATTCGGTTCTCTAGAGGTCAGTTTATATTAGGAACAATAAATGAGATGGATCAATGACCCTGTTCGTATCCGCAAAATTCTGCTGAAAGAGTAAAGGCTAGTGTCTATCTATGTGCTAAAAGGTATGCTAAATCCAATGAAGATATAGTATCAAAAAAAAAAAAATTTTATCCAAAGAAGCTTCATCGCAATATCAATATGAATGATTCTACACATCATTACCTATATTGTTTTCTAATAATTAATAAGATTAAAAATGATATTGGTGTCCCCAATGTCTCGAGCCGAAGTTTTTAATATGCCACTTGACCATCGAGCTGATCCGCCGATTCAAAGTAGCACAGCGAGCAATGGAGAGAGGTATCCATGGCATATATCTAAAGGACAAAATGTGGAACAAAGAAATTCGACGGAGGACTGAAGTTGTTGACGTAGCTTTCAAAATTTGCGAGCTGAAGTGGCAGTGGACCGGCCAGGTCTGACGTGTCAGTGACGGCTGATGGGGGAGAAGAGTCTTGGAGACGCAGAAGTGTAGGACGCTATCCCTCCAGATGGACCGACGACATCATCACGGCGGTCGGAAGTGGATGGATGCGAGGAGCCGAGGATCGCATTTGGTGGAAGACAATGAAGAAGACCTTTGTCCAACAATGAATAAACAAAGGTTGATAATGAGGAATAATAATATTACAAATAATCTTGTAATAACTCCATGATGGTTTGACACCAATACTGTATGTTGTAAAATTTAGATATTGATAGAGCTCTTTCGAATTCACCTCACTTCCTACTATTTTCAAGTAGTATATCTGCAGCCATTTTATAATTCATGAAAAATTTAAACCAGGTATTAGCCTATTATCAATAAAATTCCTTATCAAAGGAAAAGCTTCGCTGAGTTAGTTACCGCAATAATTTTCTGTGAATTCTAAATTTAGATGTAGCTGCGGATAAAGTACTAAAATATTAGGCATTCTTATTGCGAATAGGTCTTCATTAATTTAAGTCATTCCTTTCTCATCAAATGAAATATGTATAACTTTATCATCATACGATGATGCCTTCTTTAAGCTAAAGTTTGGTATTCAAATTGCAAAAGCTAATACCTGTCTTCATCCTTTCTTTTCAACTGATCGTATTTAAAACGGGTTTTCTCCTCTGTACCCTCAAAACACTTCTTCCTCTTTCTTTTAAGGTCACGTTAAATATTATGTTGATAAAAGATACATGCTGGTGGATTTTAGAGTTAATAAAAGCAAAATTATTCATATTGGGAAAGTAGAAGTAGGCATTGTGGCGCAGAAATATTTATTGCCGACATGTAAGTCAGTAACGGGGGTGTAAGGGTTCCTGCACAACTTACAGAAACCAAGTCAACCTCACCTGCTAATGATGCACCCTGCTAATCTACAAACGAGGCTTTGGTTCCTACCAACCCGAATTGGGTGGGAAATGGCCCAATTCGTCTCATATGAATTCCTATCAGATCGTGTGGGAATCTTTGTAGGAGAGATATATCCAGCAGTGGATGTCTATCGGCTGATGTAGCTAAGTCAATAAAATCATTTATTAAGAATAACAAGTATTTGACATATATTCCAGTCTTTTTCGATGCTATCAACCAGTGCATGAAGCTCTAACACACTAGTTATATAAATGGGCTGCAGGCAGCAGCGATAACTCTAGTATATCAAACAATAACAAATATCCATGCAATAAAATTAGTTTTGACACTCGGCGAGATTGTGTACGGTTATTTAAAGCATAAACCTCACTGTCGAAGCGTCAATTAGATAAATTATAACAATTAAGCAGCGCGCGCAGACGACCGCCCGCGTGTGCGGCCATGGCGTGACTGATCACTATTATAATCTTGCGTAACAGACGCCATCTTGAACGCCGTGCTTTATGGCTGTCTATGCGATAAACGCTTTCATATTAAGCTTTTAATTAGTACTTAAATGTTTTAATGTCAGTCATTAAATTAAGTTTACGAAATATTTTACAATACTCGATGTATTTTATAGGCCAGGTTATGAAATTTATTATAAAAAAAAACAGAGGATCGGAACTGTTAGAATAATCTCCAACGCGCCTGTGGCAGACAAATCTTTAGAGAACGACGCCACTTAACCCGATATTGGGCTATACACATCCAGTTGCTTCCAACAACTATACAGATTGTCGTTCTCTGGTGAGATGACGTCCTGAGCTTCTTCATCGTTTCCTCACCTGCTGAGGATCGTAACCACGCACAAGTCTCTCATTTGAGTGAGGTTACCCGTCGTGTACTGCACGGTCTATATTCCCACCCACTGCGTTCTTGATAGTTTACTCAAATGCAGTCACTAAGACACCACACTCCACCAATGGTTACTCTTACGACAGATGTCATCAGCCCAATGTCAATTCAGTATGTATACTCGAAAGGTTTCGTAGATGACCTAGGTTCTCTTACGGATAACTTAATGTTGAATTTTATCCGATGGTGGATATGCCGAGCATCGTTCTTCTTATTCAATATCATTTGAAACTATAGACGTCCCGCTTGGTATGTGGATTGGTAACCACGTTATGCTGGTGACGGTCACAAGGAATACGAGGTACTGCCCTCTTTAATTATTTACTCCTTAGTCGCCTTTTATAACAAATAATAAATATTCTTAGTGAGGATATTCTAACCCATATCTCGTTAATCCAAAAATTTTGATATTTACCCTCTAAGCAAAAAAATTTTTTTACTGGCAGTAGGTATTTGTTGCCGGTGACCGTCTAGGTAGATGTAGAGCAGTACTGTGCAAACTACTGTGTTTCGGTTTGAAGGGCGCTGTAGTCAGTGAAATTATAAGAGTAACAACACTTAACATCTTTTCTCAAGGCGACGAGAGCAAAGTGATGCTGTAGATACTGACTTAGCCCCGTTGTTATGACTAGGTACATCACTTACCATCCGGTGAACATCCCGCACGTTAATAAAAAAAGATAACTTTATTGACATACAATTATTTCTATTAGTAGTATTATAAATACTGAGTTAATACTAATAGTCAGTATCTGCATTAACGATCTAGAAAATGTGATCTAAACTAATCTAATACTTAGCTGTGGCATTTCCTACTTGCGTTTAGTTTTTATAGTCACAAATGCTCTAGATGATACGCTTAAATCTAATCTTTAGCGCCGTCTCATCTATTATTACTAGCACTTAGGTATCCTGCGTGTAAGCCCTAACCCTGCGTGTAACGAGCATTCGTCCACATTAAATTGTCTCCTAAACACTATTCTGTTTTCACTTAGCTGCTCTGATTAGTGTTATTTGAACCTTCGTGTATCGGCTTTAGCACTTCCACCTCTAGTGTTGTCTTCAAGCACAGCTTCTTAAAAGTTTATTGAGGTCGTTAAGAGGTTAAGTTTTTTTTTTTTGTATATTTCAGTCTCTCCAGGACCGTTGCTTTAAGTATAAGTATCATAGTCAGCGAATTGTATTTAATATGGATGATTATCCTCTTCTGCTTCCTCTCCTATGTTTTTGGCAAGCATAAGAAATTATTAAAATTTATGATACATTATTATCTGAATAGAAACTCTCACCCGTATCAGTGGATCATCATCATCATCACCATTTATTGATGATAGGTTTCTAATCCCGAATACTGTCTCGGTAGTACCGCAGCTTCTATTTCTGCCGCCGAACAGCAATATGCAAATATTACCATGTTCCGGTTTAAAGAGCGGGATAACTAGTTAAATTACTAAGGTAATAAGACTTAATATCCTATGTCTAAGGCGGTGAGTACAATGTGGTGCTGTGTATATCATCCTAACTAGCGCCAGGTCGTTATAGGCTGACATATCATTAGATGAACATACTAGTCTCGTTCCTTCGTTCAATAAGAAGAAAATGGTACTTAATTTGTAACAATATTTGTATGTCCTAAGAATCTCATCATCATCATTATCATCATCAGCCAATAGACTTCCACTGCTGGATATAAGCTTCACCCAAAGATCTTCACATCGATCGGTCCCGCGATTCTCACAGATCTTCGGTCCATCTTGTGGGAGACCCTACCCTTATCCATAAAATTTACTCACTACTAACTTGGGTAATAATATCGACATCGATATCATGTTACTGGCACATCACTAGGCAATAAAGGGCTCTCATTACTGGCACCTACCGTGTCGGCAAATTGCACGAGTCCCTTTAGACACGGCTGTATAACGAGGGTTAACAGAAGTCGTCGATAGAATGCAATTATAGAAATTACTGCAGTAACAAGACAACGTTCAATGTCTCAAGGTGACGAGCACAAAGTGGTGCTGTGTATATCATCTTAACTAACACCAAATTTGGACAGACGTATAACTTACCATTAGATGAAACTCTCGCTGATCTCATCGTTTCGTCCAATAAGAAGAAAATGTTTTCTTTCGTTATCCAGATCTTTGCACAACCTACAACACCCTTCAAACCGGAACACAGTAATCTAAATTACACTCTAGTTAACTTTAATAATCAATGTTAATTCTGCTGTTAAATTTCAATCAGAATATAATCAACAATCTCAGTTGTTGTTATATTATATCTAACTCTTATCTGATAACGGGTTCACTGAGCTAGGGTCCATGGCCTAATAGGAATATAATAATTAAGCAACGACACTACATATAAGGCTTCAAATTACTTCAATATCATCTCAAGTTAATATCCTTAATTAATTCTAACTTTGATACTTCTTTCATGTTCTGTTCAGGCGATGTTATATTGACATTTGCTCAGCAAGGGACGATTATAGGCTGAAATGGTGGTGATGTTATAACGTTGCTTCTAATTATCAAGAAACGATGAAGTTAAGAGAATCTTCTAACTAAAAACTTTAATTTTTTATTTATTTTAAGCACACTATATGATATACATTGTCATTTTAAAATATATGAAGACTTAACTCAAATCAAAGGCTTGACTATTTTCCAGCTAAGCTTAACGTGGTGGTTTTCAATGTTTTATGCTTGTTTATAATAAAATTAGCTCATTTATTAGCTCTAACACCCCCGTAACTCCCTTTGGGGAAGGAATTTCATGAAATAAGTTCTTAGCTGACCTATTCTCGGCGATTGAAATATTCCTATCAAATTTGAAGTCTGCAGGCATTATGGTTTCAGAGATATCGTGTTGAATCTCTACACTGGTGGAGATTTATTATATAAATAAATATATATATTATATATGTGCGTATTTAATATCCATTTAAGTTTAACTAAATTACAAACTTTGTAATATACCAAGGAGTTTACAGTGTGTGGTTGAATGGAAGTTTAATTCAAGCGCACCTTATACGGACGGGAAGTTGGAGAGGAGCGTGTCGAATCGGCGAACAGTGTGCAGCACCACTAGAAAGTTAACATATACTCATATATACATATGTATAGGATACGTACACATATGTGAAAATACTTTAATATTACAACCACATCTATATATAGTCCGTATCCCCATAAATAAAGTATAGAAAAAATGATTTTCGTTAAATCACAACAACCATATTGATCGTATCGAAGATAGTCGATATCTACGGACTGGATTACAAGGTGATTGAGACATTCACCTGATGGTAAGTGATGGTCTTACCCACAACATACGCAACATTAGGATGATATACACTGCAGCATATCCTGCTTGTCGTTGAGACATGAGATGTTAAATCTCATTACCTCAGTGATTTCACAAGCTCCAACGCCCTTCAAGTACAACACAGGGATGTTTGCACACTGGCCGAGGCGTTTCCAGCAACAGAGATCTTAATCACATCATCATCATCATCAGCCGGTAGACGTCCCTTGCTGGACATGAACCTTCCGCAAAGATCTCCACGTTTGTTATAGGTTTATAAGGAGAATGTTTGGGCCATTTACCACCACGCTGGCCCAATGCAGGTTGGTGGGAGCCAGATCCTCGTTTGTTGGTTAACAGGGTGCGCCATGAGCAGGTGAGGTGGCTTGGATCCCGTGACTAGTTATTCGGGATCCCTTACAATAACTCACGAGAACTTTAAAAAAAAAACTCACGGACCCGGTGTAACTTATATATAGATATATATATTGAGTGATTTAAATGCCGCCATCATGTAATGACGTGTTCTGGCTTTAACATCAAGTGAAATATGAAATAAGCATAAACAACTTATATCTTACAATCAAAGCTTTTGTATATAAATATAAATTAGCTAATACATATAAATCGCTGAAAATATATATATATATATATTTTTCATATAAATTCTTACAGTTATATTTACAGTAGAAACGTGTGAGTGATAATTGTTTTATGATACAATCACGTTGTAACAATCACGATACAATTTTTTTAATGAAACGTGTTAATCATTGTATTAATGATATTATTAACTAACGAATTAATGAAAAGAAAGAAATACTTGTAATAGATAATAATGTAATAAGTTATATAGTTGATGTGAATGGTTTGGTTTTCAGTAACGCAGCAGAAGTAAGCATGGCGCCGTTACAAATACAAATAAACGTTTGCCTATTTACGGCGCGTATCAAACTGTACATTCCGCCGGATTTAGCTCGCCCATTACAGAACATTTGTGTTGTTCAGCTAACTTACGGTCAAGTTATTTAACTTTCTCCAGACGGCACAGGTGCTTGGTGCTGGTGCATTGTGACCGGCGCCGTGTGTGGGTGCTAAACGTCAAACGGCTATTGTTACAGACAGTTGCAAATGTACAGGCACACCACAGGTGGTGGTGATGAAGATTAGATTTACTTTCTCGATTTTCTTATTTTATATATTTAATCTATCAACTTTAAAGTTTTATTCTAGTTAACTTAATAATAAAAAATAAATAAACAATCCTCTTAATATCACTTCTGAGACTCAGAGCTTTCTCTCATAAGACGTAAGTCGAAGATATTTAATTACCTCGTCAATACAGTGGGGATTGATAGAAAATTTAAAAAAAAATTGTCTTGAATATTTAAGTAAAAAAGTAATAATTCACAAGTATTTATTCAATACTTTTAAAAAAAAAACTATTTGTTCATAATAAAAGTTATAACAGAAGTTCTTCACGAAAGATACATGCAGAGATGATTCGCACAGTACTATTCAAATAGATCGACCTAAGTCCACTTTTACGATACTCAAGCAACTTACAACTTAATTAATAAAGTAAATACTTAATAACTTATCTCATATCATTAACTTAGGCATTAAGATTTATAGACTTAAAATTATTATAGTCTCTACATGTTTGTATACACTACACAAATACATGCAGTGGCATTTTCCCGCAAAGCATACATTCTAAGAATGTACGTAGTGGTTTGTGGTCGATGACCATCTAGGTAGGTACCGCCGCTTCTATTTCTGTTGTCAAACAGTAGTGTGCAGATATAACTTAGTTCCGGTTTGAAAGACGTTGTGGCTAGTCAATTAAATAGTATCTTATATCTCAAAGCGTTGAGTACAATAAGGTGCAGTTTATACCATCCTACCTCACTTACATGCGATATATCACTTATATTAAGTGATCGTAAGTGATCATCTAGTAACTTTATCGAATAAAAAAAAATATGTTCAATTGACACTAGGGGTCGTAAATTCAGAAAATGTATAATCCGTATTTGTATTTACTACACGAAGGCGGCGTACTGTTTATGTTAATGCTTAACCATTTAAGTTTGTGCTTAAGACACGTCGCTTTATTGAATGAATGCGGTCCGCCGTGAGTGAGCGATGGTCGGACATGCCCTTTCACCGTATTTTATGTGATCGGCAATAAAACCGACATGTGTATTCACTACTAGACGACTGTAAGGAGTTCACCGCCGTCGGGCCGGCCTGCACGCCGGCCATGGACAAGGAAAGCCGCTACGGTATAATTTGTATACATTTAAACTAACGTTTGCAGTACTTCCTGCTCTCACCGGGTACTCCATATGTAAAAGTATTCAATATCTATCTATCGATTTATACTTTCTTTTTTATACGTCCAAGTGATGAGACGAACAAAACATTGGTAAGTGATACGCTTGCTTACAAAAACGTGGCGCTAGTTGACACAGTACCTCATTGTGCTCGTCGCTTTGAGATATTTAATCTCGTTACTCCTGTAATTACACTAGCTACAGCGCCCTTCAAACCGGGACACAGTAATGCTTGAACAATGATGTAGTTCCTCTCTAAACAGTTTCCAGTAGCAGAGAGATATCACCAATAAAATTTCTAGTCTATATGAGTACTATCG
Organism: Troides aeacus; assembly: GCA_033220335.2. NCBI lineage: Eukaryota > Metazoa > Arthropoda > Insecta > Lepidoptera > Papilionidae > Troides > Troides aeacus. The sequence continues at coordinate 2,011,881 of CM067288.1, forward strand.
TATCACCTTGACTGAACCAATTATAATGATCCTATACGTATTTCAAAGGTAACCTATCATCATCAGCTCGCAGCTGTCCTGTGCTTGGCATAGACATTTAAATGATATATAATTTGCTGTATTTACAACTTAAAAAATCTATTTAGTTCTAGTTTAATCTAGACATTCGTATGGTGGGAAAGGCGATGCGGGGTACGGGTTTAAACACTACATATATTACTTAAGACAACTTACCTTATCTTTCTTTTGGACATTGATTATCAGCCATCAGAGCTAAGCAGAAGAAAGAGTTGAAGAATAATACGGAACCCAGATTTTATACGATCTTCAGAATTACTCTAGTAAGAACACTATGCAATTCCCGTCTCCCCTCTATTGAAGAAAGCTTCAGTCATTCAAGTGCATAATCTAATCATTCTTTCCGTAAAGATATTCCACTTTTTTTTTATACCGCATCACCAACAACATCCGGTGGTGATGTGTAGTGATGATTACGTTCTGTATGTTTTGAAATTATATATAATAACAGGTCGCGTATTGTTTCAGCGATACTTCAGCGTGCGACATACAAGGTCGGCCTCCTGACGATCCAGGGGGTCTCCACTTGCCTCTACCTCTGTATGGACGCGTGCGGGTTCCACTACGCAAATGTAAGTTACTTTTTTATATCATTGTAATAAGTATGACCTCCTTTATATTATATAATACGAAACGGAGGATTAAGTAATTTACATAGGGATAATTGGTCAATATCGCTTAAAGAACGTGAAGATAGGATTACGAGGGTTAGGTGTGTATAATACACAGACATCACATTGTGATCGTTTTGAGACATAAGATGTTGCCTCATTACCTCTATAATTTCACTAGCTACAATGCCTTTTAAACCGGATGACAATAATGTTTGGCGGTAGAGGTAAAAGCGGCAGTGGTACAAAGACAGTCTCCAGCAACAGAGATCTACCAGTAAACCTTATCGCCTCACGTCTCAAAGCGTTGATCGCTGTGTAAATGTCTTAACCGGCTGACTGATGTGTCGAATAGAAAACATTGACCTGTTCCTCCGCGATGCAGGACCCAGTGTTGTCTCCGACATTCCATTCATATGTATGCATAGAAAATAACGGTACCGCATCCATCACAATGTAATGTCAACGGGAAACAATCGCATGGGCGTTACGCCGAGCTCATGCTGGAATTATAACCTACATCAGTTCTTTTGCAATCTCGTCAAATTATTGCATTCGACGCAAGAGAATTAAAGGTCGTGATTACAGTTGTGAAACATCATCATTGATTGCCATCTTCAAATTGATGGGCGGTCAGTGGAAGATCAATCGTATAGGTGCTCAAAATACGCCTCCTGCCTCTGCATCACGGTTGTCTTTAGCCATCGTACAGTTGGCGTTCAAGCAAACAATCGACTTTTATAATGATTGAATATATAAGTTAATAATAAGTAATGGTTTTTATGTTACTTACAATGGGCTAATACTTCACTTATTTTTACTAAGATCACACGCAGGTTAAAGTTGGTGAACTATTCAGAATACTATAGTTCTCATTTCTTCAGAGGAATGTTATAATTATTGTAGATTTAAAATGTGTGGCACAAATACCAACAACACATATACAACAGACGTCCACTGCTAGACATAGGTCTCTATCATCATTACATCATCAACCGATTGACTTCCACTGCTAGACATAAACCTCCTCCAAAGATCACTGCATCGATCTGTCCTGCATTGCTTGTTTTGCTAGTTAACAGGAGCGGTTGTTTGTAAGGGTTCATATGAGCGGACTTGAGCTATTTCCTATCACGTTGGCCGAGTGTAGAATGGTGAGATCCTGGTGAGGATTGGCCCGACCTTCGGCTCCCATCCAGTTGCTACAAAATTCCAAAATGGAGATATAAAGGCATATACCTGTTTATATGATCATCATCATCAGCCGATAGGCGTTTCCGGCTGGACATAGGCCTCTCCCAAAGACCTCCATGTTTGTACGGATTCATATAAAGGGTATTTGGGCTATTTCCCACCAGGTTGTTCCAATGCGGGTTTGTGAGAGTCAAAACCTCGTTTGTTAATTAGCAGGGTACACCACGGTCAGATGAAGTCTGCGTGGGTCCGTTACACCCCTTACTTGTTTATATGAGTCTGCAGAATTATGATGAATCTCCAAATGGCCGGTATATTCATTTAGATTGATCACCCTTGATCTACGCAAATATGTGGAGCGCTAGGACTATGTCGCAACGAAGTCCTGTTCAAGCACCGCAAAGGCTCCGACCAATGATTTGTTATATCGCTTATAAGGCGATAACTGAAATACTAAACTTGACAGATAATTAATATAAATGATTAATTAAAGAATACAAGAGAATGATAATATTCAAATGTAGGGTAGACATAAATACACTACATAATAAGCCTACATCGAATGAAGGAAGAAATATTTTTATTCAAGAAACGATGAGACTAGTAATACGTAGTGCTGGTTAGGATGGTGTACACAGCACCATATTTTATTTGTCGCTTTGAGACATGGGATTTTTAATATGTTGTGACCACAGTATCAGCAACCTTAGCTTTTTTTTGTGGTGTATTTTTTTGAGTCAATGGGGCTGACATATCCTTAAGGAATAAAAGCCCCTCAAAAAAAAACTCAATACCTTACTTATTTCACTAGCCTACGCCTTTTGTGTCAAAGCACTGAAATTTTTACTACTGAAATAGGAGCTGCTGTGATGCTTAACTAAACGGCTCCGGCTTCAAAGACTTATTACCAGTATATTAAATTACCATCGGGTTAATAATCTGGTTGTCTTAACGTCTCATGGTATAATAGCTATGACGCATTCATTTGCGTGCAGTAATGAGGAGGGCGTTAGACGACACCAATTGACAGTACATAATGACAGCACTAGACAGTGCGCTGAAACGTTCGCAGCAATTGATCTAATTCTAGTTCCAATGAATTAGGCTCGTAATAACACGCTAGGTCTAGATTGATATGCGCGCGCGCATACTCGCACGATTTAACTTCTTCACAAATGTTACCGATTTCGTTTTCTGTGATACAACATTCGTATGTACTTTATGTCTATCTTAAATCAGTAGTTAAGATAGATATTCTGTCTACCGCTGAGGAAAATAATGGCTGGGCGTGGTCTCCGTTCATTGTAGAGGCTCCCAGGGTCCTCATAAAGCAGACCCTGGGACGGGCTATCGCAGCACAGTGGTCCGAACGGAAATCCTGTGACCTTTCCAACACCAAAGTTGACGATCGAAAAAGTAAAAGTACTGTCTCCAGATATACAAGAGCACTGAATACAAGAGACCTCACTAAATTCCATGTGAATTTTCTATAGATTCATCGTCGTCGTCAAATACAAGCACTTGAGTTGTAGTGATTCTTCCGAATGCTTAAGATCACGTGGAACCTTTTTGTCTCCAATGTCCTTGAGAGATCTAACTGCAAACAAAATCTGATGACAACTCTCATGCAAAGAAAGCTTGCATTTTCTGACACCTTCAAAGAGGATCTCTTTATGAGTTTCCAAGGTTGATCCTGGAGAGCAAAATTTCTGGAAAACCTGGACCTGGTAGACGGAGGAAGATATAGTTTGACGATCGGGCTTAAATACCATCAGGTAAAATAATAGCCAAGAATCAAATTAATTTTCACAATCTGTTTGATGATTGATTTCAAGAGGGCACCTAATGATGAAGAACTTAAGATTCATAAGGTTCATGATTCAGGTTAATAAGCATTCCTTCTTAAAACAGACCTTTCACGAAACTTCCTCATTTTTCCAATATCTCTTCCTCATCCATTTGTTCCAAAAAAAAAATTCTGACTCATATAAGGAAAAATTTTGTCTTAATGGTAACGAGTTAATATGGTTTGGCCAAAAAGATTATTTGCATTATCTTGTTATTTATTTCTTCATCTCTTCCTCTTCCTTGTTACACGTCCTCATCCTCTTCCTCACTACAACTTCCTCACCGACCCTAATATGGAATATCGATCACAGATCAGGTTGCAAGTAACGTTTACAGTTTGGTAGTGTATAATGAATGCAATGCAACTGGAGCCTCATTACTATGAATCATCATCATCATCATCATAAGCGTCCACTGCTATACATAAGCTTTCGAAGGTTTTCACACAGAACAGTCCAGTACGTTATTTCACATTACCGAAGACTTTACCAGCACTTCGTCTGTTACTATGAATTTAGAGGATTGATAAAAAATTACAGATTGTAGGTCTCTATTGCCAAAAAAGTCTAAGTGTAAACATTGTTATGTTCCTGTTTGAAGGGCGTTGTAACTAGTGAAATTACTGGAAAATACAGGCTCTATATCTTATGTCTGATGCAGAGCCAATTGTGGTACAGTGTAATCCGTCCAAACTAGCGCAGCGTTGTTATTGCCAAGCGTATCACTTATTAACAGGTGAACATTCCACTCTCGTCGCTTCGTTGAATTAAAAAAAAAATAACTATTGTATAAAGTTGAACTTGTACTTTAGAATAAAATTATGCATTGTATGAAAATTCTTTTCGTCTGTTAGAAATTAATATACAGTTACAACTTAGTATGTACTACTGTGTAAGGTTCTTGAATGGCGACAGCGTACCGGAAGATTTAGTCTTGGCAGGTCGTCCGACGATCTGGTGAAAGTTGCTGGAAGCAGCTGGATGCGCAGCGCAGGGTCGATCGATGTTGAGAACTTTGGAGAAGGCCTATGTCGAACAGTGGACTTCTATCGGCTGATAATGTTGATGATGTACTGTCAGATAACATGTGGAATGTTGTGGAGTTGGGTCGCGGCGCATTGCACACTCTCCGCGATGATCGAGAGGAAGCAACGCGGCCCGCCTGGCCCCGACCTGCTCCATGACTATCAACGCCGCGCTGCCACGCTACGGTGTCCACATCGCACTTGTTAACAACAACACAAATTCAATATTTATATTCATATTCCACCTCGTCTCCGCCCGCTTTGTTAGCCGCAATTAAGCCGCATATGACTTTCTATAACAACCGTTACCATAGCAACCGCGTAAACAATACCAAATGAATACATTCATAAAAGTTAATAAGAAATAAAACAAAGAATAAACTATGAAATTAAAAAAAAATAACATAACTATCTATAGATCATTCCGCGTCGAATGCTCATGTTTCCATATTAATACGTTCACTAGTTTTCACGTGATTGGCGAACAAAGACAACCCATTTGGTAGGTCTTTACTGGTGGTAGGTCCTTGTTGCCGGAGACCGTCTAGCCAGGTACCACCGCAGCGTCGATTTCTGCCTCCAAACAGTAGTGTGCAAACATTACTGTTCCGGTTCGAAGGGAGCCGTAGCTAGTGGTAATTACTGGGGTAACGAGACAACGTGTCTCAAGGCGACGAGCGCAATGTGGTGCAGAGTATACCATTTTAACTAGAGCCTAGATTCTAAATCGTATAGAGATGTTTACATTTGGGAGATGGATTAGAACAGTGGTACTCAAACTTTTTTTTCACAGGACCAAGGATTAATCGTGAAATTGCCGGTCGCATAAAAAAATTAAGTAATGATATCTTAGGTTTTTGCTATTGATTAAAATTTTCTTCAACTGCTATGAATGCTTTTATCTCATACATATATTTAATAATTTCAAAGGGACTCTATTTTTGTAATGGGCTACTAAATTAAAAAAATATTTAAAATAAAAAATACAGTAGTCCTGCGAGGATCAGGTTGAGGACAGCTGGGTTAAAATGTCACCAAGGCTAATGCTTAGAAGATTAAACGCAGAACGTGAACCGGATGATAGATGATTAGCTATAAAAAAAGACCCAAGTTAGAATAATGTACACTACACCACATTGGAAGGGATTCCTCCCAACATCTTACGGAGCCCCATGCCCCAGGGCTTAAGGCCCTATTCGTCTCAATGAACTCTGTGTAGATCTTTGGGGGAAGCTTATATCCAGCAGTGGACGTCTATCGGCTGATGATCATGATGACAACACTGTGAAGTAATTTCACTACTGTTTTGATGAGGAAATTGAGGTGCTGTTACCTACCTAGACTACCTCCATCGACGTACATACTACCATTCAATAAACTTTTCACATAAAACATGATATGTCCGTTAAATGCAATAAATTATTGACACCCTATTCTAAAGCGTATAAGGAAGCTATTCCGTTTGAATACACAACGGCTCCCGATCTTAATCTATAACGCTGCAGCTGTGATAGTATTGCTTCATTAAATTAGCAGCTTAGATCTAATAGACTATTTATACAGCACTGACACTGCTATTCCTATATCAATAGTGGATTCTCAACTTAGATAACCTATTTGAATTCCTTTAACGTTCTTGTGACATTTTAGGAATCTTCAGACATGAAATATGGACGGTATCCCTAAGAGTAGTGTCTTGTAATGTGACAGCAGCGACAGGTCTATACATCACATTATATATACAGTACTATATGATAGAAATAGACTAATCTTCTATTCGGGTATTCCTTAAAACAATTATTTAACCTAATACTCCTACTTTACATAACTTTATCAGCTTTCAAATGTAGTTTAAAGCTTCAGTGGTCGATAACGTATAATACATTTCATCAATATTCGTTTGTTCAAATCTCAACCAAGTTCGAGAGAGTGCATATCTTCACGAGATGTTTTTAAGTCTTTTTGTTACAAAAATAAACCCAAAACAATAATCAAATAACACTTAAAATTAGTAAGCACTCAAATGTTTAAAATAACATCATCATCATCAGCCGCTAGACGTCCACTGCTGGACATACAAATGCCCCAAGATCTCCACATACAATCAGCATGGTCTCTAGTATCACTGGGCACTAGGGGCTGTCGTATATAGAGGTTCATATGGAAAGATTTGGGCCATTTTCCATCACCTTCGCTCCTTACGGGCCAGTTCCTCGTTTGTTGATTAGCAGGGTTCACCACGAGCAGTTGAGGTTGGCTTGGGTCCCGTGAGTTGTACTGCAGAACTCCTTACACCAAGTTTAAAATAATGTTTATACTTTCTTTTATTTACTTTGGATTAATACTTGATCTTAATTTCACTTGTTAAAAGGCCAGATGATGAATTGATGGTGGAGCCAACTCGCACACTTTTTCTCTTATATGTTGATTAATAAACAAAACTATACCACCAAACAACGTGTTGTTCCGGAACCGAACCAGGAACGTTTACAAAGCAAGCTATTACCATCAGTTAAAGAATCCTTCACTAGCGAACCTATTATTTAATAATATAGTTGGACAACAATAGGACTTTGATATTGTTAAATCGGTTCTATTATGAAAATATAATATCAATGATCACAACGCGACGTATAAATAGGTTCCCTGACGCCGACCTATTTCGTTTGATAGATATCTGACTTCGTTACATTATACCACATCAAAGGGCCGACGGCGACGGTAAACTTTCACCACTCCAGGATACCGATCCGTCATCGATTGATCGATGGCGATACGAGATCATTCGATTTAACCACTTCTCACAAACGTAACACACTGACGTCACAATAAATGATCCATTTTATTCTTCAACAATAAACAATGTCCGAAATGTAAGCGACATACAAAGTTTAAATCCTCTTCCTTTAGAAATAAGAATCGAAATTGTTTATTTCATTACGTTTCGTTTGTTTGAATAGTTTTCTTTGAATGCGTACGCGGCCATTGTTAATTGAATTGTTTGACACACGATCTGTTATAGTTTGAATGTTGGTACATTGTATGCGGGTGGGCGGCGCGCCGCTGCCACTGTCGGAGCTGTCACAAAATGGCGGTAACAGCTGTCAAAAAAAAAGTCATATGTACATATCTACATATACTTTATTTACATCAAACAATGAACATGAAGTTAAATTTCGAACATAACTGTGATCCGGTTTGAAGCTGTAACTAGTGTAACTACTGGGGTAACGATACTCAACATCTTATGTATCAAAACGACGAGTTCTATATGATCATGTATATCATTCCAACTTTCGCCCTGTTATGGGCTGGCGTATCACTTACTATCAGGTGAAAAAAAATTATAATATAGTGAAGCTAAAAAATACGGTTTAATAGCTTCAAGATATTTCTTCTGGACAACCTATGAATATGATCCAAGGACCCTGCAAGGGCATGCCGGATATATCATCATAATTGTTATCTTACCCTACATGAACATGGGAGTGTCAGATGAGCTGTAAGAGCCGCTGTGGCTTCCAGCCCGCTCAGAACAAGAATATAGCCTGAACATGGGCTTCCTAATCAATTATCAGCGTGATCTGTGCGATGTCACCAGAACCCAACGATTCCTCACTCTCTTCTCCAGGTTATGTCTACTTGGAAATCGCTCATCACAGCCTGCCTTTGCCAATAATAAGTAATCTTCAGTCCATCTTTCTTCGCTTTATCGACGTTCAGTCTAAGGAGACTATCTTCGATGTTAGACATGATAAGTGTAAATTATTGCTGTTTTTTTTAGAATCCTGTTCATACTAACGTGACCACTGCATCATTATTTACCACCAGGTAAACGTCCCGCATATTAGTCTGAATATTTAAAAAAAAAATTAAACAACCCTACACTTCCTACCTTTGTGGATACTTCTAAAACTAAGTGGGTTGTTAGCTTCATCCAAATTGTTTCCCTCTAACGAATTTATGTCTTAATGTTGTAGTTTTTGCTCTTCCAACCCTCGGCTGTCAGGGGTGCGCCGATGATGTATAGCCCCTTCCGTTAATAGTCGTGTACCGGTGCTAACGCGGTATGGAGGTGGCTCCGTGAAACTTAGTCCACAGTGAAAATTTATTATATAACCTCGCCCACGTACCGGGTCGGTCGAGATGAACTTGTGTGTTAATCTTATCTTTATTTGAGAATAATAAAAGGTTTTTACATTATACGTTGTGTTTGTAACACGCGTAATTGCGTACCGCCGGCCCACGTATTACTTAGAATACCATTACACGCGAGTAGGGAATTGTATCGAAGCGCTGGCAACACTTCGTGTTTGGTCATTTCATTCGTCTGATACCCGGCTGACGTTTATTGGAATTGTGTTTTGTGATAAGTGACTGGATATTTGAGAATGGCCATTTTGAAAGCGTTCTTGTTTATATTAACATTGTCTAGTATCCGTTGTACAAGTGGTGTACGTTAATAACATTTTGTTTCCTTACATGAACAATAATGTAAGTGTCTATGTTTATGGTAATACAAAAATCATCGTCGAAGAGAGAGTTAAGAAAGCATCTGTGATCTCTTTATTATTTATATTAACTTAATTGTTTTTATCTATTTGTGTAAGTACAAAAGTTTCGATAAAAAGTTTATGAGATTAATTTTGTTTTTAATAAAGCCGATTCCATGTTTCATTAGCTTCAACTAAAGCTAATATGAGGGCGACAAATTAAGCACAAACATAAACAAAGTCACAAACAAGGCGCGATAAGCATCGCGAGCCCGGCGGGAAAGGGGTCATAAAAGATTTATAAAAACCACAGCTATGTGGGGCTGGCGATGTTGGATCAGTGCAGCATTGGACTACCATACAATAGAGCCGAAAAGCTTTATTTATCCACCTACTTCCTCTTAAATATGCATACAGTATATTGTCTTTTTTCTCCTATAGTTTGCTTATACAAAAGTCACTTATTAGACCACTGTTACAAATCTTCCGCCTAACAACAGAGAGGCTGAGAACCAGCTCTGATCTAAACTACTACTCCGACATTAACTGAGCTGCCTCCTTTTATATGCTATTGAAGGCAATAAAGGGATTATAATTATTTTTTTTTAACTATCACCTTTATATTGTAAATCTGTCGCTATAACAGCATCGCTGTGTTCCGGTAGTCAACTTACTGCTGGAGTATTGTGAAATGCTTGACTGTCCACAATCTTTAAACTGACCGCCAATTAATAAAAATCCAATTTTCCTATCAATTAGACGACTGAGACGATCACTTAATAGTAAGTGATACTTGCACCCTAGTAGCATGATATGCAAGACTACATAGTGCTCGTCGCTGTAAGACGTAAGAAATTAAGCCTCACCACCCCTATAATTACACTAGCTATAGCGTCCGTGAAACCGGACCACAGTAAAGTTTGCACACTACTGTTCGACAGTTGAGGTACTGCGGTTGTAGCTACCTAGACGCTGATGGTGTAGTTACCTATGAATTCGAGTAACCAACACTTGAGCCTCTACATTTTACTATTCCAACTTCGTGCATATTATGATGATTATATATTTATTATTATAAAAAAAAAAATTACAACTTGAAGAAATAATGTTATAAAAAAATGTCCACTTGTAGGTGTCCTGATGGTAGGACTTTAAAAGTACTATATTTTCGACTACTATACTACTCTTGAAGTAGTGTGCAAATGTAGCTATCCTTACTAAACACCCTAAGTCTCACAGCGACGAGCAAAATATGTAGTAGTGTACACCATCCTAACTGATGCATTGTTATGAGCGGGTGTGTCACTTATCATTAAGTGTACATCCAGCGCACGCCGTCAAATACAATAAAGACAAATATTAGAAACTTGTGCCGTATGAATAAAAGAAAAACTCTTTCCCATCGTTCGTCTTTGTCATGACGCCGCACCCCGGCGGGGTGAAAGGCAATAAAGCAAATTAGATTTAGAATAAACGACTTTGTTTTTGTTATTGTCTATGGCAAGACCTGATACTAATAGAAATGTTACCCTCACAAAAATTTATAACAAGTAGGTAAAATTTACTGTTGTTTTCATTTTATGAACTAATTTTTGTGTGAGATTTATTCATGTAAAGTGCATATACAAAATATTCTTATAATATTTGCTATTGGCGTCAAAACTAAACTACCCTTATACTTTGGGTTGCCACATTACAGAATTCAACAGTAGTTTAAAAGCGCAGATTATATTACTTATTTATATTGTTAAAATTTAAATTTTACTATAAACAATATTATATAAATACCTGAAAAAATCTATACCCTTCTCTCTCGAAGAAATCTAGGTCTAAAGGACAGTTAGATTAATTATAGCTATTAAGGGAGGGCAAAAATATTAGCGGATATACATATATAAAAGTCTACGTAACACTAATGGACTGATAAAGGCTGCTGACGATGATGTTGATAGTGTTTCCTTGGCCAATGTTAGCAACTTGACAATACACTTCATGTTGCAATTACATTCAATCAACTCTGTACAACTTATAACAGAGATGAGTCACTTCAAGTTTAAGTCGTCGAGGATCACTTAATTGCGTATATGAACATTTATACGTATATATACATCCACTTAGAAAATAATAAATGCTTCTACTGTTTTTTTATTACGCGACATAAGCCCATGAATGATGAAGCTTACTCGTCTAGAATAATCTAGCTCTCATATATTAACAGCAACAGTGGCAGTATTACAATATGAGGATAGTTCCTAGAGAGAAGGATTCGAAAAATCCCAACGATCATCCAAAATCCAAATCTCGTGTCTCCAGAATTGAACACGAAACCTCCGTGTCAAACAAAGCAAGCACAGCACCTTCGCGTCGCAGACAGTTACCTGATCTTAACAGAATGCCCATTTAAAATTAAAAATGACCCACAATCCTTTCATTACATTTTTACACCCGCTAATTGTCGCAGCAAGGATCAGATGATTAACCAAAAAAATTTAAAAGTTTCATCATCATTACGATTCGTATTTAAGCCGCGCGCTCTTCAATCCGGCCGTGCTATACGGGTATCGGGGTGATCCCATTAAAGCAGGCGCAACACTAACATCGCATAGATAAAAGTGAAGTGACACCATTAATCAGGAAGTTCTCGATTCATTAGCACGAGCGGCGAGAATCGATTTGTCATAGGAAGATGTGTGGCCCGGGGGAGATAGGGGGCAAATGTTGCCTGATCCTTGTTATCCTTACTCACAATACGCCTACAACTATTATACAATGGATGGCTTGTGTTATTCTAACTGAATTATTATTACTTAGCTATAATGTATTTATGAAATCTAATAATACTTACTGGTTAGGTTAGTACCAACGCGGCTATAGCAGTCGACTAACAGAAATGTTAAAACATAACTGTGTTCCGGATTGAAGTGCGCTGTAGCTAGAGTAATTACAGAGGTAACGAAGTTCGACATCTTACGTCTCAAGCAACGAGCGCAATGTGTTGCTGTTTGTACCATTCCAACTAGCGCCACGTTTTGTTGATTGTATCACTCACTATCGAGTGATCGTCTCGTCGGTTCGGAAAAAAAAAAAAAGTTAAACAAAACTGAAATGTAAAGGGAATGCGAAATATTTATACGCTTTCAATAGAGTTAGGTTATTATTCATGGCAGATTGATATAGGACGCTGAAGATTTGGATCGATTAAAAAAAACTATGTATTGTCTATGGGCGCTTTCTATTTTCGATCTGCTTGATTTATAGAGGTACGAACATTTTAAAAATGGAACGTTGAGAAGGCCCGAATTGTTAAGGCCGAGCAACACGTTCCCTTTGTCTTAACATAATAAAACTTTCGCGTCATATAAATAAAATGTTGACAGATCACCTCATAAATATTTAGTTGATACTTTTTTTTTCATAGTCGTATTCTTATTGCCGTTTTGAAATAGCCGTCATAGTTTAGTTGTGAGGTTCTGCTACAACTACATCATGAAGGATTGAGGGTTCGATTCCCAATGAACTTGGAATCTGATGGTGATTCTCAATGAAGAAAGCGACATATCCTAAGAACAACTAGTTTGATGGATATGACATATGCCAACTTTCTACGGCAATTTATACTTCTTCTGCTGGTCATCTCTCATCGCGCTGGTGGCATCCAGTGGTTTCCCGCGATCTTTACCAGATCATCAGACCATCTTTTGAAGGTTCTTTTTTTTTTAATTCACGAAGCAACGAGACGAGCGGAACGTTCACTGATGGTAAAAGACACCCTCTACTAGTGCTTGTCGTTTTAAAACATAAAACGTTAAGTCTCGTACCAGCAATTTCACTAGCTATAACGCTCTTCAAACCGGAACACGGTTATGTTTGGACAGTACCGTTTATCGACTGCTATATTCATTGTGATGGTACCTAGACGGTCTCCGACAGCGACCTATATTTAGAAAACCCTCACTGCTCTTACTGCCACATCGTCAATCCTTCCAGCATTGTGCTTTGCCCATAATCATCATCATCAGCCGATAGACGTCCACTGCTGGACATAGGCCTCCCCCCAAAGATCCCCACATCGATTGGTCTTGAGTTACTCGCCTCCAATGGATTCTCGCAATTCTCACCAGATCGTCATTCCACCTGCCATCATGTGCTCTGACCATTGCCACTGATATCTAGCAATCTTGCGGACTATATCGGAGAACTTAGTTCTTTCACCAATTCAGACTTAGTTAAATAACCTAAGTTCTCTGCTTTTAAAAGAAAACATTAAGATGGCTGTTAATTATTTAAATTATCCCTTCAACTTACAAAAGAACTTAAGTTACTCACGTCTAGATATAATCTGTGGTTAAGTAAACAGCTGTTACATTAATGCGGCTGCCTGGGTGTTCCTGTTGGGGAATGTCTTGGTATTAACCAGATAGGGCGACTGCTCCATTATAATTGGTGAATGATGATCCGTTATCCTTCACTTGGGAGTACGGAGACGAGTTTTACAGTTAGTTGACAGTTCACAAAGGATTTAAAAAGGACCTTATTTGTCAACTGATACTATCCTTACACAAGGCTATTTTAATTTTAAAGCTTTAAATAAGTTATGTCTTCCGGTGGTATTATTAAAAATTAACCAATAAGAAAGCCTGTACGCGATGTTGTGATGATGTGGGGATATTTGGAGGAGGCATATATCCAGCAGTGTATGTCTATCAGCTGATAGTGGTGGTTCGCGATGTTTTGTTGACATACAAACAAATAAAAACCGTTTTTACCGTTTCGTTCTACGTGGTAAGGGCTCTTGCCTGAGCACTAGCTACAGCGCCCTTCAATCCGAATCACGGTAATGTTTGCACACTGTTGTTTGACAACAGAAATAGGCTCTGCGGTGGTAACTACCTAGATGGTATCCTACAACGGAAACCAGACTTTTTTTTGGTATATGTCTTATAATGTTGAACGCCACTTGTCCTTTATTGATATTCTATCATATGGGGTGTAAGAGGTCCCGCACGACTCACGGGACCCAAACCAACCTCATCTGCTCGAGGTGCACCCTGCTAATCAACAAACGTGGCTCTAGCTTCCGCCAACCCTCATTGGATCAGCGTGGTAAGAAATGTCCCAAATCCCCTCTCACATGAACTCCTACAACAGCCCCTAGTGCTCAGTGGTACCGAAGGCTATGCTGACTGTATCTTTGGAGGAAGCCTATGTCCAGTTGTGGACATTTATTGGCTGATGATGATGATAATGATAACTTAATATGAAAATTTTATAGGCTCTCAAACGTGTAATCTAATATCATTTGAGTGTTGCCCGATAGACTACACGTTACCGATTTTATTTATCAGTCAGGACAGGACACGTAATTGACTTGATGAACCACAAACGTGCACTGTCTGTAGTATAGATGCTTATCGAGCATTAAGGAAGCAATCGGGCCGCCGCGTTAACTGGTCCCAGGTCAATAAATCTTCAATCGGCCGTAAGTGCGGAAGCGTCTCTAACTCCTTATTATGACAGTGGGTTCGATTATCGACGCTTACTCAGTCAGCCGGGCGATGCATCTCGCGACTGATTCGTGGGATCCCCGGCCGACGGCGGGCCACCATCCATCACTCATAATCTTCCAGTTGCGTCAGCGTTTCCTCTCCACGATGAATTAAAGGAATGGCCGACGATGCAGCCTCTAAGCGAGCGGCACACCGAGCAGTAAACATTTCAACCATCCCTCTATATACGCAAGAATAATTATTTGTAGTAATTTATCATAGCATTCATCCCTCCGAAAGTAATAACATAATTGCTTTGCTTTTAATAGTTATTTACTTATTACATCCCTCAATAATATATATCTCCTATATGTAGGAGGAGGACACGAGATTTCTGACTCCGAACTACCGAAGAATGGATTTTGAAAGATGTAAGTGAAAATATATGTGATGCTAGGTCTCTGTTACTGGACACCGTCTACCTCCACCGCAGCTCTTATTTTTGCTGAAAAACAGTAGTGTGCTGTTCCGGTTTAAAGGGCGCTGTAGCTAGTAAATTACTTGAGTGATGACAGGTAATTACGTCTAAAGGTGACGAGTACAATTAGGTGCTGTGTATATCATCTTAACTAGCGCCACGTTGATACGAGCATGTGAACATTTTGTTTGTGTTGTAGCTTTGACAATTAAAAAAAGTCTTACCACTTAATCGTTTTCGACAATTAAAAAAAAAATGAAATGCCTAATGATCCAGTGCACAGCTCTGATGCTCTAACTTAACGCTGAGCCGTGGGAACCTGTCGGAAGCTGCATGGATTAGTCAAGCCCGTCTCGTACCGAGCTTACTTCACTTACTTCCTCCTCCGGCGCTCGTGACGCGATTAACATCACTCAATTATAATTATCTAAACTGTCACATAGTGTATCAACTTCAACTTTATACTTAATCAGTGCTTTTAAGTAACCGTCTCTTAACTTGTCTCCTTCTTAATACAGTGTTTAACTATTATTACGTTTTTTTTTTTATTTCCGAATTATATTATTCTTACATACTAACATAATCTGAATTATAAAACAAACTTTACTATGAACTATATTTTCATATCAAATAATCTCACAAAATTGTTTCCTTTTAACAGACATTATAAAAAAATATATATTTTATAGGGTGTAAGACTTCCCCTACAACAACTTAAGGGATCCATGCCAACCTCACCTGCTCGTGGTGAACCCTGCTAATCGACAAATAAGGCTCTGGCTCCCACCAATCCGCTGTTCTGGCAATCTTTGGGGGAGGCCAATATCCGTGTATAAAGTTATGATGATGATGAACAGGCGTTATAATTATCTTAAAGTGTGCCATCATTATCATTATCATCAGCCAATTGTGGACTACGTTCACTGTTGCTGGACATGGCCAAAGATTTCCACATCAGTCCTGCGCTGCCCGCATGCAGTCACTAGAAATTGTCGTTTATAAGGATTCATATGGGGGGAAGGATTTGGACCATTTTCGATCACGCTAACCTAATGCGGGTTGATGGGAGCCAGAGCCTCGTCTGTTGATTAGCAGGGTGCATGCACTACCAGCAGGTGAAATTGACTTGGGTCACGTGAGCTCTTGTGCCCCTTTACATCAGTGTAGACATCATCATATCCTTCAATAATATCAACATGTCCTATTCCTCCATTCGATTAGTATGGCAGAATAATTTGTTAATCTATAGGAGACATCCATAGGGTCAATGACACATGACGATATCTCGGAAAATCTTATTCGTAAACACTCGAAATTTGGTACAGATAATGCTTCTACTATTTAGAGGTCAGTTAGGAACGGATTTCACAAATTTCCTACCCTAAAGGAAGTTACGGGGGTATTAATAATAATTGGCAGAGCGGGCGGTTGTGGTTGCCCTCTAAGAATATTTCTAATCTGATTCTATATTAAGACCAGTAAAATGGCGGGATATAGCTAGTATTATTAAACAAATTTAAGTTAATAATATTTATATAGTAAATATCATCATCAGCGGTCAGACGTCCACTGCTGGACATAGAACAGCATAGATAATAATATGATAATTATACTATCTGATTATATTATCTATCTTTAGGGTAGGTCTAGGTCCAGATGGATATCTATCGGCTGATGATACTATCTTACAATATGTTATACATTCGATCATTTTATTCTGATAGAAGTCGACTTATATCCATAGATATTTAAAAAAAAAATCTGACAAAAAAACTAGTGGTAGGTGTCTGTTGCCGGAAACCGTCTAGGTCCACCGCAATGCCTATTGCAGCTGAAAAAAAGTACTGTACAAACAATAGTGTGTTCCAGTTGAAAGGGCGCTGTAATTAATGTAATTACTGGGGAGAGGAGACTCAAGATCTTATGTATCTATGCGCAATTAGTTAAAAAAAAACTATGTATGTAATATATAACATTACGTATATGTAAAGGTGGATTTAACATAACTAAAGGATTAAAGATAATAACTTGAAAAGGATTAATAACGCCCACTTGGGAGATTTTAACACCGACAATGGTAACGTATTGAGTGGAACAGAAAAAAAAACAGACGGTTTAGAGTAAACTTTTTAAATTCGGACTAAAGGGTTTCGCCGCGCCACAGGCGCCGCCGGTGTTGCCACCACGAAAAAAATGCGGTGGTGGAAATAAAAAAAAAAGTGTAAAACGTCCCACAAAACGGACATAATTTATATGTGAATTAACGACCGCATTGTGTGTTTTCGTTGTAATTTTTATTTACGATTGTTTACCCCATTTTATGTTTTAATATCACGCGTTATTTATTACCTTTTCGTTTTTAGTCCAAAGGTATTTCTTCATTTTTTTTTCTGCTGGTATCACATTTAATTTATTGGTCTCTTCATATCGACGTTTGAGCTTTAATGTGCTTTTTTCAGCATACGTCATGAATCATTCAAGTTAAATAAGTTTAGAGTTATTTTGATATTTATTCACATTCTAAGCTATCCTTATTATGAATAGAAATTATTTTAAGTTGGAAACGTAATCGCTTTCAAGTTGCAAGCAATCATGCGGACAAGCCGTTTAATATTACTTATTCATAGAAAATGGAATCGATTCTCGGCTACTATGATTATTGGGTTGTAAAGATCTTCAAATATTATTTTAGTTGAAAAAAAAAAGGCACACGGAGCGAGGCGCGGAGTGACTCTATCCGTATTATACAAATATCGACAATCTCATATTTTACGGCAGTTTTATGGACGCAAGGAATTCTCTCAGTAAGGACGAAAGGAACCGCTCCGGAGCCAGATTAGGAGATTGTAATTCGTTATAAATTTATTAATGATTAATAATGATATCGAATTTTCCTCTGTCGCGTTCAATTCGGGCCCCTGGGATAGTTTAGAGCGATATTAAGGGCGGGAGCGACAGTGCGATGCTATAAATTAACAAGAAAAAAAATACTAATGGTCACACATACTCCTTTTTTATTTTAGTGCATAGTATACGTAGAGTTGGAGAACGGACTAAGTAACATGCTTTGGGAGAAACCTATGAACAGCGGCGGACTGTCGTGAGCTGATGCTGATTTGCTGTTTAAGTAGTATCCTTAAAGTATCAACTAGCTGTTCTCTCGCTTTGCTGACCTTAATATTCCCGCAAACATTTTTGTGGGTAACATTTCGTAAAATCCATTCTTAGCTGATGTATACTTCGCAAACAGAATATTCCTAACAAGTCTCCAGGCCTTTGATTCCAGAGATATTGAGATAAGTCTCAGCATAAGCAAAAATCTCGTGTGTATCATTATCATCATGAACAACCTGCGGCAGTTCACTGCTGCACATGGCGTCTCCCAAGGAACGTTACTTAGCCCAATCATCGGCTGTACGCATCCAGGCGCTGCCAGCCGTTTTAGGCAGATCTTCACTTCATCTGATTAGAGAGCGATCAATGCTACATTGGCTTAACCTCTGTATCTCTAAGACACATATACTCCTTATGTAATATTGTATATTAAAAAGGATGAGATACTGTTTACAACAAAGAAGCTTCATCATAATCAACCCATAGACGTGACAAAGCTTATGAACATAGCATTAGCTGATTCAATGAAGCAAAGAAATTTTAACTATTCAATGTTAAGTTAAAAAAAATAGGTTTTATCGTTATTTTGCAAATAAGCTCAATCAGTCATAGAGCTGTTAATCTAATTAGACTTTCATTTATCTTAATTAGTAATTAATAATTATTTGTAAAGCAGACAAACTCTACAGAAGACAAAGCTGGATAATCCAGTTAACTTCGTGTCGTAACTTTAACTAATAAAATTAACAAAGCAATTTAAACTTAGATAACAGTTGTGTAATATTTAAGTGAACGTTCAAACGCTCAGCCGTTAATGACACTGTCGCAACGGTTTCGTTTAAAATTAGTGTATATTTAGTGAAGTAGTGCGAACAGGATAACTACATTATAATAACACGGGGTGAGAGGGATGTCCCGTCGCGAGGTGATGTTATGGGAGATTTTAAATTCCCATAAACCGGACGCATCAGCGCCAACAATGACACCGTACAATCGTAAACCTTTATCTATACGTGTCCTTTTATTTTTTTATTTTACTCCTTTTGTCCTAGAGTAGGAAAAATAAACGACGACGGCTGGCTCAGCGATCGTATGGATTATCTGTGACGAAAAAGTCGAAACGGTTATAAAATCCCTCACGGGGTGAAATTGTGTCCGGCTCATGATTTTATTACTATATTAAACGGTTGTAAACAGTAATATCCAACGCGGTATAGTAATACGAGAGGAGAACACTATTATTTATATATATTTTTTATACTTTTAAATGTATTTGAATACGATCTATCCATTTGAAAGTTGAGAAATCTTCATTATTGATGTTCGAGTTGAATACACCTTGACCAATCAATTAACAGCACGACCGATATAATATCAGCAGCATCCTACTTGTATCTACAATGGGTTATCCTCAATTTCTCATGGTGTTTAAAGATTATTGGTACCGTGGTGAAGAAAAGGGCTCGTCTAGAATACTATAGTTCCAATACAACGGCCAGAACCCAGCAATATTGTTACAGCGGTTGTTAGCAATGACATCTGCGCAAATCCCTTTGGAGAAGGAATTTTGTAAAATCCATTCTCAGCTGACCTTTAAATAGCAGAAGCAATATCTCTACCAAGTGTTCAGGGTTTTTGTCCAATAAATTCGGAAATCTTGTGATGATTTAATTAATCTCTGGATAGCTATTGTATAGATTAATAATTAATCATATCACCAACCAAACTTCACACAGGTAGCTTCAGAATTGAACCAGGGACATTCGTGTTACTGATCAATTAAGGCAGACCTATAGCAGCTAACTGTTCCCTAAGAATACTACTAAGATTTAAATCTACCTGCTTCGCGCTAATTTGTCTCTAGTCTAGGAACTTCCTGTTCAATCGATCATCTTCTCCGGTAATCAGTACCCTATATTTCTCAAGAGTTTCTTCTTCTCCTTAAAGTGCTTCTCCAAGTAGCGAAGGTTGGCGATCAGCGTCATACAGTCCTTTCTGTCTCCTAAGAGTCGCCGAACACTCAGGGACTTTTCCATGCTGAATTCTAGGCAATATAGTGCACTGGTTTCCCGTAGCTTCTGCACCAGGGCTTTAAGAAGTTACTTACACCTCAAGCCTGCTGAAGCCTCATCCAGCTTGTTGCTCGATCGCCAGAGCCGTTTCCGTTATCCAGCCAGTGGCACCGCAGGCAGTTCAAGTTGACTGTTGGCCCAGATTGATCTTATTTTCCTTTCTCCCCTTACCCTCCCTTAAAAGCAATAGAGCGTAACTTACTTATATTGCTTACTAAGATACTTTACGTACCACGACAACAACAGTATGAAACCATTGTACAGTCATGTCATCAAGGAGCATCAAACACGAGCGTCAAGATAATAGGAGCTGGAGTTAATAGGACAATAAAAATCGATTCGATCAATATTAGTACAACCGATACAACATGGTATTAAACAAGCACCGGACACGTGGATGAATTATTCAAAAACTCCCGGAGTAGACTAAGCTGATGATGATGATGACGTAAGCGGCACAAACGCATTGAAAACCCATCATTAAATCGATACCGTCCTATTAGTTTTACGGATCACCGTTATTAACGTGTTCACTAATCACCAACTCTACTCATACAATCGCCAGTCCCCCACCTCCTACGGGTAGCC
Organism: Troides aeacus; assembly: GCA_033220335.2. NCBI lineage: Eukaryota > Metazoa > Arthropoda > Insecta > Lepidoptera > Papilionidae > Troides > Troides aeacus. The sequence goes on from CM067288.1 coordinate 2,032,867, forward strand.
ATAAAAGTCTGATCATTAAAATCGCTCAATTCCGAAGATTCTTATCTCGAAGCTTGCAACACTGGAGGCGCAAAAAATCATTATGAGAAAACTGTTTTAATAGTATCACGATTATAATAACTCTATTAAGGAAGACATCGTGATTTTTAATCTGTGTTCTTTTAATAATCCCACTTGTGGGACTCGTGATCTTTCATACTATTTATTATTGATGAAGTTTGTAAGAAGAAGGAGTGGTTGAATGCCTCAGTTAGTCATCATGAGTAACTTGGATATACCTGGTTCGTTTCCGACGTCACGGTTGTGGAATTTGTTTAGTGGCAACATTATTTTTAATGCAAAGAATTATTTTTTTTTAATGGACTGAAGTACATGGACTGGTGGTACGTCTCCGTAACTAGATACCGTCTAGGTAGGTACCACTGCAGCGTCTGTGGTAGCCGACAAACAGTAGTGTGCTAACTTTATTACGGTTTTAAGGACGTTGTAGCTAGTGTAATTACTGGGATGACGAGAATAATTATCTTATGTGTTCGGCGACGAGCACAATGTGGTGTAGTGTATACTATGCTAGCTAGCTCCGCGTTATAGCGGGCGTATTTACCATGAGGTTATTATCCCGTTTGTCGCTTCATTGAAAAAAAATAATATCACCATCATCCGATAGATGCCTACAACTTAGATCTCATCCCAAGATCTTCAAGCTGGTCAGTTCTTCACCACTTTCATCTACTAGTTATTCCTCCACTAAAAGTATGAGCATATTATTAATCATATTTTTTTAATAACACTTTAAATTTCATAATTGATTTATAGCAATGGACCTTTGCCTTCATCGTCATTGTCAGCCTATAGACGTACACTACAGGTTATAGGCCTGCCTCAATGATCGCCATACCTTTGCCTTGCCAAAAAAATAAAAAAAAAAACAAAAATTTAAAAATGGCGATAGGCTCGTTTCAAATGTCGCGAAAACTTATCACATTCCTCGAATAAAATAGTAAAAATAGTGTCCATCGTAACTTACCCCGCCGAATACCGACCCTCCGATAACAATCGGCAATTAAACAATAAATAAATAAATATAAATAAACATATAAAAGGGGAGGAATGCGGCCGGATCGGATCCTGTTCATAATGGCGGATACATCCGCCGTCTAACGTGCCGTATATTAACACTAGATTCACAGACGACAGCTAGATCATTGAAAATATGCCGCGCAGCCCTGACGTCCTCGATACCTGGAACGGCTGCAGCACCATCGATCTTCGCGCGTCATTTCTGAGAAGTATAAATACGCGGGCGAGTTCCCGCCATTGAACCAATTTTTTTTTTATATTCAAAATTGGAAAGGAAAATGGCAGCTCCTCGATGTTCCGCCCATTGATGTGTTCCCAACTAAATATAAAAATAGATGAAAGAGACGGCGAGGGTTCCATCCCTCCCCGTCCATCGGTTCCGCGTCAGTTGCATGTAAAAATATTTTTGTTACCAAACCAACTAATTGAAACATTTTGTTCTGTAACACTGAGGTTCCGTGTTCGATTCCGGGGCGTCGCGTTGTTTTGATGGCAGATCTCTGTAGCTGGAGACTGTCTCTATAGATACCACTGCAGCTCCTATTGTAGCCACCAAACTGTAAGTAGTGTATAAACATTACCGTGATCCGGTTTGAAGGGTGTTACTATTACTAGTGGTAGGTCTTCTTTGCCGGAAACCGTCTAGATAGGTACCGCCGCTGCTCCCACTTCTTCCATTAAACTGTAAGTAGTGTATAAACATTACCGTGATCCGGTTTGAAGGGTGTTACTATTACTAGTGGTAGGTCTTCTTTGCCGGAAACCGTCTAGATAGGTACCGCCGCTGCTCCCACTTCTTCCATTAAACTGTAAGTAGTGTATAAACATTACCGTGATCCGGTTTGAAGGGTGTTACTATTACTAGTGGTAGGTCTTCTTTGCCGGAAACCGTCTAGATAGGTACCGCCGCTGCTCCCACTTCTTCCATTAAACTGTAAGTAGTGTATAAACATTACCGTGATCCGGTTTGAAGGGTGTTACTATTACTAGTGGTAGGTCTTCTTTGCCGGAAACCGTCTAGATAGGTACCGCCGCTGCTCCCACTTCTTCCATTAAACTGTAAGTAGTGTATAAACATTACCGTAATCCGGTTTGAAGGGCGCTGTAACTATTATTGGTGGTGGGTCTTCTTTGCCGGAAACCGTCTAGATAGGTACCACCGCTGCTCCCACTTCTACCACCAAACTGTAAGTAGCGTATAAACATTACCGTAATCCGGTTTGAAGGGCGCTGTAACTATTATTGGTGGTGGGTCTCCTTTGCCGGAAACCGTCTAGATAGGTACCACCGCTGCTCCCACTTCTACCACCAAACTGTAAGTAGCGTATAAACATTACCGTAATCCGGTTTGAAGGGCGCTGTAACTATTATTGGTGGTGGGTCTCCTTTGCCGGATACTGTCTACGTTGATACCACCGCAGGTCCTATTTCTACCACTAAACTGTTAGTGTATAAACATTAACGTGATCCGATTTGAAGAGTGTTGTTACTAGTGAAATTACTGTGGTAACGAGACAGTGTAATGTACATGATCCTAACTAACGCCACGTTGTTATCAGCAGGGTATCATAGGTGAAATTCCGAAACGAACGAAAAAAAAAATTAAAATGTAAATTACCAGTAATTAGTGCGTAGTTAATATAATACTATCAACGTCTACAAGTGACGCGGCGTCACTCGTGTTACAGTGACGCAGTGTAAACTGTAAATTAGTGGGATGGGGGGCTAATTTACGCGCTTCTGGTGTCGTTTGTCCAGTAATAAATACGTCAATTATTCCGACACACCCCTGACTGATTTACGGGGGCGGTCCTTGTACTGTATGTATGTGTGTGTGTGTGTGCGGGTGCGTGTGTGCGTGTAACGTTTGATGGTAGCTAGTAGAAGAGAATATATTACATAGTTTGATTGCTTCCTACATTATTTCTTTATACTGGGGGTAGGTCTCTGTTACCGGTAACTGACTTTTTTTTTAATCAATTACGCGACGCTCTACCGTGACCTTCACCTGATAGTAAGTGATACGCCCGCTCATAACATGGCGCTAGTTAGGATGATGTACACAGCAACGCACTGCTAAGCCTCATTACCCCAGTAATTACACTAACTACAACTCACTTCAAACCGGAACACGGTAATGTTTGGCGGCGGAAATAGATGCCGCCGTGTAGGTAAGTACCACCGTAGCGCATATTTCTGCGGTTGAACAGTACTGTGTTCCGGTTCGAAGGGTGTTGTAGCTAATGTAATTACTGAGTTATTAAAGATCTTATATCTTAATGCGGCCAATACAAAGTAGTGCAGTGTATATCACATTCTAGTTAGAACAGCGTTGTCGTCTAGGGTTGTCGCAGTCGTGTCACTTAATTTCAAGTGATGGTCTCACTCGTCGCTTTGTCTCAACGAAAATGTATTAGTCGATCTTCATATGATCGAAGCAGCCGATACTCGACAATCGTTCGGGCCGCGATATCTTTTGTATGTGCATAAAGATCGGCGGCGGATAACCCGCGCCGCCTCCGCAACCCCCACGGGCAGCGACAGTGCTGCGCTTTAAGGTTATCGATAATCCATCTTTATTATCGACCCCCGCTCAGCTCCACCCTGCACTGCTGCAGGTACACCTGACCTGCCCCCCCCCTCGATTTATCGTCCAGTAAATATTCACATAAGCCGCGCGAGTAATGAAATTTCCATATCACTGTACATTCACGCGCCGCTGTATATTCTCGCTTCTTATTCAAGTTGCGTGCGACTTATCGCCCGCTTTCTAATAAACTTACGAAGGAACTTGAGTAATGTATCAGATTATTATATTCCTCATACGACGCTCATTTCAAAGGTTAAACTGCTAAAGTAAATATACCCTCAATGGGAAGTAGATGAATGAGTTTTAGCAGGCGCGAGTTCGATGCCTTTTCAGCTCGAGCTTGTGGGGAAAGGAACATTATGAACCTTTAACCACACCAACTTTAATAAAGGCTCTAATAAAGTACCAGGTGGTATTGGCACTTGATCAGAGTTGTGAATAGATGACTATGACTGTCTTCTTGAAAAAAGTCCTTGGATCTCAGTGGTAGAAATATAAAGGCTTTCTTTAATGAAGAAATACAGTAATGAATATTGGTGGTAGATATCATTCGCATTTCTATCGCCAAACAGTTAACATTACTATGGTCCGGTTTGAAGGCAGTTGTGGCTAGTGAAGTTATTAGGATAATGAGATTGAAGATGTTAAATCTTATGAACACAATGTGATGCTGTTGTATGTAATACTTGTTTTGGACAAGCTTATCACTTAGCACCAAGTGAGCTTCTTGTTCGTTCTCTGTATGTTTACCGTGTACAGTTGTAACCAATGATTATAAATGAAATACGTAAAACTTCAATTAACGCATATCCGTATATAATTAATAAGAAAGGGCTTATCTTTAATAATCTAAACGGTAGATAATAATTATAAGATCGTTATCGATAAGCAAATGTGGAACGATCAGTCACTAGGTCGTTATCTCTGATTCTCACACCACCGGCTTTATGAACCAATTTCCCCAAATAGGTCCCGCGGCTATTATTGGGAATGGGGTCTAATAGTTTCGTGATAAGATAAGCCACACTGCGGCATAATATTTTGACGGGGAACAACATCTACTTAATTGGATTAGAAGTACTCAATACACCTGCTGACTCCAGACGTTACTATACATATCTGATAAAGAATATTCTTAAAATAATAATCGCCATTTTGAAGCGACAGGACGACATGACTGCACGTAATAACCTAGCCCCACTTACGGTGATATACACTGCACTTTATTGCGCTCGTCGCCTTGTGACCTAAGATGTATAATCTCATTACCGCAGTAATTTCACTAGGCTTCAAACAATGTTGCCTGGCGGAAGCTGATTGCGCGGTTGTACTTTGACATATCAAATAACACATACCTTTTTTTGTCGAAAGGGAAATCTTAGAAAACTACCCTCAATCGACGGAGAAAGATAGGGTTATGTGGGATTTATACTTACTAAAACCTGGTCGGTGATCATCCCTAGCGCAAAAGGCCTCAGCATCTCTTACGGAACACACCGGTACCTCCCTGCACTGTGTCTAAGCACGGCCCCAGTAGTGCTATAATCCTCCCCATCACCCTCCCTTTGCTACAAACACGAGACTAACTCGTACTAATTATTCACGCCCTGCCTTCAAAGTCTGCGAATCCGGAAACCAGTGCTCCCTGTCACTGCTCCTAAGGCATATCTCAAGGAGTGCTGTAACCTTCTCAGGCATTATTGTTTTGGTTCGACAAGCACTAGGTCACAACCTACTTGTCGTTCATCCCGGGCCCAGTTTATTAGCAATGAAAGTCCCTACTTTAAAAATTCGTGTACCCGAAACCCCTTTCAGTCTCCTTTTTCGACAGGCAGGACCCTGAATCCTATTCCTAATAACCAGATACTGTATCAACTAGCTTACTGTTCCCTGAAGATCATACCCGATTTCATCACGAAGAGAATCAGTAAGCATATAGAGATTAATGTCGGATGTAAATGAAACTTAACAATAAGTTAGTATACTTAATTGCAGATGTAGTTAATCGTTATAATAGTGTAATATCTCAATGAAATGATGGTATTAACCATCTCCCGCTGTAACAGTTAAGCACGGAGGAGCAGTCGGTTAGTTTCTATATAGATCCCATTAATTTAACTTCGAAATGGGAGCGGGAAACGCGCCTCGCGGCCGGGAAAGAAATTGCACCGTCCAAACAGTAAAGGCATCTCCACACTACTATATAAATCTCGACTAATAAATTTCATAATTAAAATCATTATCAGACGACAGACACCTACTACTGCGAATCGAAGAGACAAACAGGACGTTTACCTGATGGTTTCTGATACATTATACTCATCGCTATATAAAATGTAGAGTCTCGTTACCTAAGTAATTTGAGTAGGTACAGCGCCTTTCAAACCGGAACAGAGTAATGCTTGCAGAACTGTTTGTCGGCAGAGAAAGACACATATTATATTATACTTACCTAGACGATCTCCAGCGACAGAGATCTTCAACCAGCACTTCTTTCCCCAAAGATCGGTCGGCTCCGTATCCACTTTCGCCTGACCTTCACCAGATCGCTGGTCAGTCTTCTAGCAAGTACCCTGACCATCACATAAGTGTTAACAAAACGATAATGCGTCTAGATACCTACCACTGCCCTGTTTCTGCCGCCAAACAGTAGGGTGCAAATATTACTATGTATAATAGTAGTTATAAAAGCGTTAGTAATGAAATTACTAATGTGAGCAGACGTTTCACTTACCAGGTGAACATCCTACTAATAAAAACTCTATCAAGTATAAAGAAGCTAAGTGTGAGGTCAGTCTTTGCGACCTCTGGGTGCACGATAATGAAATCGCACCGTCCGACGGTGATTCAAGTGATTCAAGCCGCGAGGTGGCGCCATGGGGGGTAACTTATCCCCACCGACGCACACATCGCGTCTAACTCAAACCAGACCGGACACCGTTCAACTTTATTATGTCACCTGCATTAAGCGAAGAGGTGACGTTAAAAAAAATTGAATGTTGATCATCCGGTAACAGGATCCCAGCGCTGGGACGATTGTGCGCGCGCCGAGTAACACAATATGCGCGAACAGAAATAAAAAGGGTTTTTAATTTTATGAGTCGCCCTTTAAGAGGTTTTAATGTATGCGCTCTTACTAGACAAGTCCGCGAGGCGCGTAATGGATCACTATTATTTACGTATCGGTTCAAAACTAGCGGCTCTGATTACCGGGAATCCTAATAAAAATATTAAAAAAAAAATACTTAGTTATTTTACTATTGCCGAAGTAGTTTAGGTAGGTACCAGCTCAGTTCCTGTCTAGCAAACATTACTGTGTTCCGATTTAAAGGATGTTGTAATTAGGTAATTGCTAGAGTAACAGTTTTAAGGACGAGTCTAAAAATATCACTTAAACTAGCGCCATATTGTTAAGGGCATGGGTCGATGCATGAGCATTAATTACCCTTGCCCTTAATGATAACACCAGCTCTCGTCTCGCCTTATAATATTATGTAGGAATACAATTCCTCTATGAGCCAAGTCGGAATGAATAAAGTGCAGCGGCAGTGCGGAGGCGTGGGCCGGATCCGGAGCCGGCGATGCTGCATAAATCGATCCTCCTCTGGTTAACCCGGTGCTTCCGATATTACAAATTACTAACATCATAAATCAGCCGCGTCCACCGCGTCCACCGCGCGCACCCACGGCCCGATAAACTGTCGCGGATTGAATTTAATGCGCCGCAATTGCTAATGCCGGACTCGTTGAACAATCCGAGCGGTGCCGGTGCAGCCGGTGCAGCCGGCGGCGGCCTCCGCCCGCCGTACTCCTACATATTTATAATGGCCAATTTGCGTTACGGGGCAGCACCAGGCCGCAGCGCACCGAGCCGCGCCGCCTGAAAAGGTGGTACCGATTTAGACTTTGAAATTGTCGGCCCTCGTGCAGCATGACGTATGCTACCCATTAGTTGCTGAATAGAACGAGCCGGCGACCAAGAAACACGAATAGCCACGTTGAAACTCCTGTAGATATTGATAATGAGACGTGTTTAGAAAGGCAACATCGAGCCCGCGCACAGCCGTTGAATGTATTACAGAGTCGATCTAGACAAATTCATTTTATATTCAAATGTGATACCCTGCATCGCCGCGAATGGTTAATCTAATTGAATTTGTAGAAACCCCATTGACTGACTGAGCCTCAACTCTGTTTACAATCATGTGCTCGGTTTATAATTTCCCTAAATTTCTCCGTCAAACACATTGTTGGTAAACATTTTTATGATTCTTGACCAAATCATTTCCTTCTTTGTTTCAGAAGGATCTCTCGGACGACTGCGTGTTCGAAGAGCATATAGAGGAGAACAACTACAATACATACTCGCGGATAAGAGGCGGCAAGAAGACCTTCCTAGCGCTAGACAATAGGGGGAAATCGAGGCGGACACAGATACCAGTCAGCAGGCCCTTGGGTAACCTGTCAGGGTACGCGCTCACACTGACAACGCGGTGGGATGGACAGCGGCAGGCACAGTGCCCGCCGCGCCGACACCGCGGCAAACTCAAGCGGCCGCCGCCTTTCCACAGGAACTGTCAACGACGAGTCCAAAAGCAGAATCAGAGGCATAAGCGCAAGCACAAGAAGGCGAACGATCCGAAAAAGAAGCAGAAGCACCCCAAAGGGCGGAGAAAACACGAGAACGGTACGACAACGACAACGGAGGTGAGCTGGGACGAGTCGACGATGTCGACCATGTCGACCACCGACGTCGAGTTTTTTCGGTCGGCGACCGCGCAGGAGGCGGTCGGACGCGCGTGAGCCCGCTGCTCGCCGTAGGCGCCGCCGTCGCGCTCGCACAATAGCACCGTTCCACACTTACAGTGCAAGAATCTCTGCATCATTCCCCGCTGAGCGCCGACAGCGCAGTGGAGGTCGAGGGCCGGTCGCGTCTTGTCTCCTTCTCATTCTAACATTCATTTGTTCTGGTTCCCGAACATTTTTGATCGTTAAAATTTGATGTGTACTTGTTAATTTTTAAACGATTTAAAAATTAACCAAAATTGAATGCAGATTTGTAGACCTTTTTGTTCTGGATCTTTCTGTCGTCATGAAGAGTCGCTCTACAAAACTCCGCGATCCCCGATTAGGATAATCTCTCTTACAAATTGGAAATCAGCGCTCGAGTGCCCCGCTTTGATAATTTGGTGGTCAAGGCTGCATCGGGCATTTGATGTTTCCAATGTTCGTGTAACGAAATACTCAGGTAAGGAATCGCATCCAAGCAGTCGGAGCGGCGGCCGCGGGCGTAGTCGCAACGTCTAACGACAACGAAATGATATTATTCTACCAAAGCTACTGAAATTATCTATCTCAATTTATATTCCTAGTTCGCTTTAAAATGTAGGTTTATCGGCAAGATTCCAATTGTCATAGTTACTGTTACTTATCATGAAATTATTAACGTAGAACCTATTGATAAAGTTAATAATAAATTTAATCGAATGGATTTAATTAAAACGCGTCAAGTTTATCGTTTGGTAAGGTGGAACTGTGTTAGGGTAAGGAGTAGGATTCCTGTACGCGCCGGCGAGCGCTTCTTCAATATCGAAATCCTCTAGTTCGGTCTATTGCCTTTCTGTTCTTGTTTTTGTAAAGTTTCCCTCCTCTGTACCGGATATTGCTTTGTTTCTTTTCTTTTTCTATTTTATTAAAGAAACACATCATTGAATTGAATTTTCCTGAAGGATGTATCATATTAATGCAGGATGTATCACCTCTGGGAGGCTGCTCCGAGTTTTTCTCCCATGCACTCAACGACACGAACAGGAATCGTAGGATGGTTTTGTACTTAGTTGGATGATTGGTGGATTAATTTCATAAGAAATTGACTGAAAATATATGACTGAGTAATGTAGGTTCGATGGTTTCGGAATAGATAAGGCATTGTGCGGCGGACGGCTGGCTATTTTGTAAGTATTGGCGGATCAGAGACAAGCGGCCTCGTTGACCAGTTCCTCTTTGAAACATAGGAAACTGTACCTTGGAGTTATGATAAAGGAGATCTGATTACTCGATTCCCGTCACCACGAGACCGCTTGCCTCGGCCCATACAAAAATAAATTAGTGATAAAAATGTACGGCGACGAAGTGACTATTAGTAGATAGCTCTTAAAACGTGTATCTAATTTGTAAATTATTTATTTTCCATAGAAAAAGCGGTATTTTGTTAACGTTTTAGTTGATGTTTTTTTTTAGTTATTATTATTCTCTTGTCCCCTTTAGTTCCAACCGAATGTAGATACGTAGGATTTCATACGCTTGTACTTTTAGTGAGCCAATTTTGTGTATTATATTATTGTAGTCGGTGCGGTGGCGATATTTGCTTTTTACATGGTTTTTGTGTAAAGTATGGACGCATTGATTGTGATTGTACGGACCTAGAGCACGGTGACGTCCCTTGCGGCGGAACTCCGCACTGTGATCACTTGCGCAGATTTATAGAAACTTAAGCTTCGGCGAAACTATTGTAAATCTTATATCCCTTTACTGATTTCCAAAATTTCATAATCGAAATTGTCTATACGCTAATGTATGAGTTAAAATAGGTTTAACTATTGTAAAGTCGTAAACTATTACAGTTAAATTTACAACTAAACTACCTTTGACCTGTGTCTGAATTAACTAAATTAAAAAAAATCGCCGAATTAAAGCCAAGAGTTTCGTAGTGTATCTGCATGAAGCTTTATGAATGTACCTTCATACGTTAGTCGAGTGATATGGCAGTTTATTTATGATGTATGTAGTATAAGATGGAGCGAAAACGACACAAAATCATTACAGCATTTACTCATAATAAAATCGACGACATAAAACATTGATGTATCGATTTGTGTCCTTTTCGATTGTATGTTCAATTAATCGATTATCGAATTAACGATACTCGATTCGTTATTGTACTTTATGTAAATGAAATTTCCGTGCGATTTTAACATTAGAATAGCACCAGTATTTGGATATTGTAATAACGTTTCTCCGTTACAATATCCTTAATTTCTTTATTAGTTTTATATTAAATGGACACTGTAATTTCAGTGATTTGACCATTTCAATTTTCAACGTGGTCAAACTTCACCAACATACCATCTTGAAATTTGAAATCGTTGAATATAATGTATACATGACCATCCCGACGCAAACTCGGACTATTCACAGCAGCGGAAAACCTTTTTAACGTGGACATTATAACATTATAATTCAGGTGCTAAACGTACTGTAAATACCTTGTCCGAAAGTTTATCACATCCTATCGCTAGCATAAATTTGACTAATGTTACCATACAAAAACAAAGTCTACGAGAAAAATGGAGTTAACGTTAAAAAGGTTACACGAGCAATGGACAAGTTTGCGCAACTCTTTACTGCCGAAATGTATAATACAAGTTAATATTAAATGTTATTTATACACAAGTGCCATAATATACCTAATTATCTGGTTTATCCCACCCGTTGGGGGGTGGGGAGATATTGTTGATTTCAAATGTACTTCTTCTAACACGCAATTTAACTTGTGGTGTAACTGTGCGAGGGTCGGGCGGTGGGCTGGTGCCGCTGCCAAGCTTTACTAGAGCGAACAAACCTCTCCGTGCGGGCAACTCAAAACTAATCCACTTAAACGTTTAATTATAAAGTAATTCGTTACATTTGTGAAAACATAACTGTTTTGTTCCACATTCAACGCATAAACAGGAACATAAAGTTCAACACAAATCGATACTGGAAGCGGCTTCCGTCAGTTAACGTTTAAATTTACACGAAACTTAGGTACTGTACACGTCGATCACTTTATTGTTACACTTTATTCCGTTACTTTAAAGTTATAAATAGTCGACTTAAAATTTTTATATTTAACATTTTTACATATTCAATTCGCTGATATCCTATTCGCAATACCCGAGTCCGAAAAAGCTGTTAATCCTAAACTTACACTATCACTAGGGGTTGGTTTCTTATGTACCTGTATATACCACCGCAGCGCATATTTCAGACGTGAAATTACTGGGATAATGAGACCAAACATTTTATATCTCAAGGCGACAAGCTTAGTGTATATCATATTAACTAGAATCACGTTACTATAGCAGTATAAGGAGATCTTGTCACTTCGACGCACACAACATGACGAACAAAATCTCATAAAAAACACACATGTAATAAAAAATACTATAAGTTTAGTCCTATCAAATCTAATTATACTGACAAAATAGTTAAATAAAGGATAAGTGGGTTAGTTTTATACAGGTATGAAATTAAAACACAAGTAAATAGTTTTGTCGTTGTCGACGTGAACCGTTCCCACCAATCAGCGGCGGCGCTCACTGCCCGCGTCTCCTTCTGTAGGAACGCCAAGAGGGGTCAAACAGTATTAATTAATTAATTTCGATATCTTTACACGTATGTAAAATAATAACGAACTGAACGTTCGCGCGGCTCCTATCGCAAGTGTACAAAATGCAGAACTTTTTTGTCATTAAAAAATACAAAGTTATGTATAGTCTTAAAAATTTTCTAAAGTAGAATTAAAATGTTCGCCTTTTTATGTAGATTTACCAAATGAAGATTTATCGAAACTTTTAGACAATAACTTTTTACAGCCTCTTTTACCGACAAATAAATAAAAACAATTCTTTAAATAAAGTGTGATGTTTAATTTTATACCCCCATGCAGTAAATATTAATAAGCGATGAAAATGTCAGTAGACATTCATAACAAGCGGCAGGTATCTTTTCCCGGAGACTGTTAAAATAGGTATCACCGCAGTTCCTATTTCTGCCGCCAAACAGCAGTGCTGCAAACATTACTGTTCCGGTTTCAAAACCGTTGACTAGTGAAATTGTCAGGATAATGAGATATGGCATCTTTTACCAGAAGGCTACAAGCATTATATTTTGCAGTGTGATCCTAACAGGCAGGATATTGTTATAGCAAATTTTCCAGTTACCCCTACACTTTTGTCAAATAATAAAGACAATATACACCATAAATATATGCAAATAATGTGTAAAAAAGTTGATTGAGCGTGATACATTCTCCAGAGGCCGCAAAGATATAGATTGTTCCTTTTATAATGAATATTTAAGAACTTCTAAATCATATTATTAATAAAAATAACACATAGGTAATTTTTTTTTACTATTATACATTCAATTTGCTATAATTTTAAACGTTTTTGTTGTGAGACCACAACATTTAAGTCATGTTCATGAAGTACCCCTGGAAACACTGTTCTCATAAATGTCAAACTAAATTTGGACATGGACGTGATACATATATCTCAAAAAAAAAAATTCGGATACCAAATATTACAATAGAGTCTCCAAGTATTTGGAACGTGACTAAAAGTTTATACTAATTGACATTTTAACAAATGAAGGTAACTAATATACAGCCAATGTATCAAAAACGACTAAAATTCTAATGCGAGTAGCATATATTACACTTGTTACACAATGCCAATACCTAATCTTAAAAAATATGACACTAGTGTAAAAGCACAAAGCGGCCTAAAAGTCGGTATAATAAAATAATTAAATAGACGCGATAAAATAATTTAATTTTAGTTATTAAATAGAAAAAAACATTTTACATTAAAACTTTGTAAATTCAAATATGAAGAAAACATTATTGTCTATGGAATGTCAACATTGACAGCACAGATAAAACTACATCGATTTTCTTACGTCTCGGTAGCGGCCATTATACATCGAACAGAGGTCGGACTTTGCTCGATGCTTTACTCGCTCGCCATCTTGTTTTACAAGTAATGTTCTGATTTATTTCGATTCGATACAAATTTATAATCGGTTTCGGATAAATGTTCATCTGAGTGTTTTTGGCGGCAAATTGATTGAAGATCAATAATCGATTGAGCAATGAAGAAAACATCGTCATTAGTATGGCGATTCTTTGATCGCTTAGAAGAAAATAAGCGATGTGTCGCGGTGTTGTGTAAATTGTGCGATTCACAATATAAGTATTTCGGAAATACCACGAATTTGAGAACGCATTTAGTTAACAAGCATCCTATTCAGTGGGAGTTATTGCAAAATGGTACATTGGACGAGACGGCGTATCGCGCCTTCGAGGACGATGACAGTACCAGCCATTCGGCCGTCACTCCTAAACGAAGAAAATATGTAAAAGTCTACAAGAACGAGAATGTACGTTATTCGGTATCAGTTGATCTTAATAAGAAAAAACGGAAGTCTACTGAAGACTACTCAATGCCAGTCATTGAAATACAAAGGGTATTTACAATGTTCTGTATAGGTTATATTTTTGTTATCGCTTGAGGATAATGAATGATATTATCATTGCAATCCACGCTATCGATTCGTGCCGATTACTACATTTTTTGTGTAGCTTTTAGATGGAATTTGTTGCAATCGATTTCTTTATAAATTATTTTATACAAACTTCTCTTTATTTGTTTACTTCGTATATTTCATACATATGACAATCATATGTAATATATAATTAATCAGTCAAAACTGATTTCGTACCGTGTGGTATGAACCGTATTAATTACTCTTTTGAAAGTTGTATCTCTTATATATTGTATTGTTGTTGTTGTATCTCTTGTATAATGTTTAAATATATTCTTCCCTTAAGTTATTTGTTTATTACAGGTTGATGTCTTAGAAAATTCCGAAACAGACCATGACCACGGTAATAACGGCGAGTCAGACGCCACAATCATCCACCAAATGCACAGCAGCCGACCTTCCGACGAAGAATGGCTGGAGGATGACTGGACACAAGTGGAAACTTATGAACCAAAGCGAAAGAAATTAAAATACAGGCAAATAAAAAGAGAAGTTACCTCACCGAGTCCAACTAAAAGTATTCCTAGTTATATTTACTGTAAACCCCTTGCCCCTAAAACACACACACAGTCACGGGTATCTGGGGAATTAGTCACAAGGAAAGATGAGTTTTCGGTGTTCGGTGAATACATTGGAAATAAATTAAGAAAATTCAAGTCATACCAGACAAGTGTAAATGTTCAACAGCTGATAACAACTATATTATGGCAAGCAGAGTACGGGGTGTATGATAATATGGATTCTGTGAAGAGGATTGTACTCAGCACTGTACAAGAGATGGACAGCGCACATAACATGAGCCACGAGGAAGTACAAGTGAACTCACAGGATATAATCATCGATGAGAAAGGGCAAGAAATTAACATTCCTGGTGGATCTGAAACTGTAACTCTAGTGGAAGATTGAACTACTGAAACAATATATTCATTTTACAATATCAATTCCTACCAAACTATTTGTAAAGTGCTACTTAATTATAAGTTAGCTAAAGTTAGTAGTTAACTGATTCTTTATAATTTTTGTAAAAACGCTATGAAAAAAAATGTATTAGTTTTTAATATGTACAAGAGTGTGTATCCTAAAGATATTTCATTGCTGTAATTTTGTTGTGTGGTTTTACACATAGTAAAAAGTTTATCATTTGTAAATAAACAAAATTGTTTAATAGTATTTTAACATTATATAACATTTTATACCAAATCAAATTTATTTTATTTATCTGCAGAAAGTTCATATTATAAAACCAATGATTAAATTCATGATCCTTATCAGCCGACAGATGTCCACTGCTGGACATAGGCCTCTCTCCAAAGATCTTGACCTCAATTCATCCTATACTGCCCACATTAATTAGGGGAATGCGGCTGTAACCCACCAATTTGACCCAGTACAGGTTGGATGATCAAAAATCAGATTTTAAAATGTATTAATAATATTGTTATATAAGGTATTTTTTATTTCACATCTTGGAATGTTCATATAAAAATTAAGAATCAATATTGAATGGAGGCAGCATTGTGCAGTGCTTTTAACACAGACCCTAGGTTCGATTCCAATTCCACATGTTGTGGTCTTTGTTGGATGGAGATAGATTTTCAAACCCTCGTGTTTAGGCACCAACCTCTTATTATAATTCTGCCGCCATAGCATCGCCGTGTTCTAAGTATCAACATATAGAAGCTAAGGTACTCTGGAAGAACCGCGTTTCATCCGCGATCTCTCCGTCACTTAAACCATGTCAAATTGAGGTCAAATGTTAACCCGTGGTAGATAAAATAGTCTCTAATGGTGTTAATGTTGAGCGCATGCGCGACCCATTTGCTATTTCTTTTTTCCATCACTTCTCTCTTTCATACGCCGATCAGCTGTTCTGTCAACATGGCCACGCTAGGTCGTACATCAACGAAATTATTAAAAAAATTAAGTGTTCTACCCGTTATAAGTCGCGACCTAAACCAAATCAATTACAAAAATGTAAACAAAACATCGTGGACAACATGCGCGTGTGTGTTTGGTGGTGCCGTTGTGTTATATCTTGCTAATAGAACGTACAAAACCAATACAGTATACGCTTTAAAAGCAAAGGTGAGTATCCAACAAATATTCGACTATTATTAATACAATTGGATTTTAATTAGAAAAAGTTCCTGTATTAGCAACTATATCTCGTGGATTTTATAACTTTTATATTCAATGTAAAAAACATTAACAATTTGCACTAAAACTAATGACTTTTTAATGAAGGGGTTACACATAAGGTATTTCAGTTATAAATATTACGTCATTACACTTATTTTTCGCTTAGTCAGTAATAGTTAAATATAGTTCGTTAGCTGGATACAGAACAACAATATTTCCGCAATGTTTGACATTTAGAGTTGCGTTCAGAAAAACGTAGATGTAGGTTATCTATATCCGTATCATTCATATAGAAAATAATGGTACAGTACGATTTAATATTTATATGTAAATAAATCTAATATTTTAATAATTATTGATTTTCCATATAAAAGGCACACAATATATATTCACTGATCTCTCTTGCCGGATACCGTCTGCTGTCCTGCGCGTATCCTCGCTTCGTGTAATAAAAAAAACTTGTCGTGATCGTGGCAGCACACAAAAATTATTCGATCTCAAAATAGTAGCCAATATTTATAAAATAATTAAAGTATATTACTAAAATTACGTCTCAATCTTTTAAGTGTCGTAAGTATCTCCAAAGCAGCTTGATATTTTCAAAAAAAAGTAGCACCACGACCTTAAATTAATGTGAACGATTAATAACGTCGCCATATCCCTGAGAATTGGGCCCGCAGGAGCTTTTTCGTATTTTTTTTATTTAATATAACACGTGTTAAATGCGGTAATGAGTTCCCGGGTGGTGAATCGTTAATAAGAGAGAAGACGAATAGTTCTCGATTTTTCAATTCGATTTTTTCTCCCGGAATTTTACTTTTTAAACTGTCACTTAGCTCGCCCATTGCGATAGGGTTGATGCAGTTTTAGATGGTTCCCATTAATTTCATTAGGAAGATGTAACATATTATTATTATTACAATCGAGGGAGAGCTTAAGTACAATCATATGGCTTTACTATTTTTTTTTTACTCATATCTATATACTTATTGAAGTATAATTACACAATCTCCTATCTGTGTGTTTCATTGTTTTCTGTCATTATTTTATAAACAATTCATTCTATTCTAGTGTGAGTGTGTCTTATTCTGGTCCAAATTAAATACTATCATCATCATCTTCAGCCGATAGGCGTCCACTACTGGACGTAGGCTATTAAATAGTAGGTTTTTTGTACATTATGTTTTTAAGTTTTTTTATTCTTTATTACAATAAAGCTATGCAATTTGTAGGATATTAAAATTTATCATCTTACGTGCAATGCTATGAACGCGATCTCTTATAATGTATAAAAACAGCTTAAAATTCTTCAACTGTTTCTGTTTTTTTTTTATTATTGCATCCAAGACACTATAAAATTAGTGTACAGTTACATTAACAAAACAGGCACTTAATACATAAGATACGTGATAAAAAAGATATTTTTTACGTCTGTTTATTATACGCAATAATAGTTTTTTTTATTCAAATAAGAAAACCTAGTAATTATCATTATTTTTTATTTTGTTATTGGGAAGAGACGAGCTAGCCGTTCACGTGATTGTAAGTGATACGCCAAATCCATAACAATGAGATGCTAATTAGAATGGTATACATAGGACCACATTGTGCTCGTCGCTTCGAGCCGTAAGATGTTAAATCTCGTTACCCCAGTAATTTCACTAGCTACAACTCCCTTCAATCCGGAACACAGTAACATTTATACATTACAGTTTGGCAGCAGAAATAGGAATTACAATGATATCTACATAGACGGTCTCTGACAACAGAGACCTACCATCAGTAAGTTAATAATGTATTATAATTTACAAAATCAGGCCTTAGGTAAACCTCGTGTTAATATCTATAAAAAACAATGAACGATTAGAATTGTTACAATGCAATAATAAATTTTTCACTACTCTCTATGCATAAGAAAGTACGAATCCTCCTCGCATCATAGTATTTCAGTCTACTCCTAATAAAAACTACTTATATATATTGAAATCTCTTCCAGTTGAACAAGTAAAAGATTGTAACGATTTTATTTTACAATTCATAGTAATATACAGAACAATTGTCTTGAAAAAATTTAACCAACGCTATCGTTTCAAGATGATCGTTACCTCACTATTCTGCAGCTATTGCTTGAATGACTCGGCAGTTAGCAAAACATTCTTACGTTTGATTAGTGTTGCCATGTTCGAAATGTTGCCAATTTATAATTAACGGAAATAGTTGTATACCCAACATAAAAATTAAAAATATATTATAACTTTTTGATAACACATATATATATACATAATACTGTCGCTTATACCGGTAGTTTGTTTTTATCTAGGTGATGGATATATTGTAGAATGTGATGTTAAATGTAAATATACAAACTAATGCACATTGTAGATGCTACCATTCATCAAAAACGTTTAAAGCTTCTACGCACTTGAAGCGATGTAACTTCTCATCGCCGAGCTAATAAACTACTAAAGATGATAGCTTTAATGTTATAGATTCTGTTAAAAGTACACTACTTTGAAACTGAGATACTTTAACATTTTAATTATTGTCACTATTAATATCTTAAGAATCGGAAAAGGGTCATGCAAATTTATTTAAGGTAATATTGGCTCGGAAAAATTAATCATACTGATAAGCTATTTATACAGCACCTAATTTATATACTTAGGTCACACGGTAGGGATAAATTACTGATAATTGAATTTAAAACATCACTCTCCAGCTGTAACATAGTAACGAGTAACATTTCGACTGCTGTAACCAATTCCGAGAGGTTAATAATGGAACAGGACTAATTTTACAAAGTTACTGTAAATCACACCATAACATACACCGAAATACTTTGGATTAGAAATATAAAAAAAACGTGTTTAACTTTCATCATTTCAGTTTACAGTTCCACAGGAGACCGGAAAGCGTTTTGGAGTAATTACAGATTTATTTTGTTGGAAGTGTATACCCTCTTAACATTTTTTAAAGGACGACTGAAGTAGAGTGATAAGAATTTTTCATTGAATGATAAAAACTAATTATTTACAATCGATATCAAATATTCTAGTAAATGACAACTAAACTAAAGGAAGACATTGACCATGATTATAGTTACAGTTTCTATAGCGTACATTGTGTAAAAGCATTAGATAGTTAGCACACACAATCCTCACCAACCATTTGTCAACGTTCGAATGCGAAATAACGATTTTCTCGAGCGCGTACGACATTAATGAATCGATTCGCAAACGATTCGGAAATATGCTGAAAAATGGCGCGTTTAATGTTGCGCGAGATATTAAAAAAAATGGTCGATTTTCTACATCCCTATGCGATTTTTTATCAATCATCATCATCTAAAACTTTGGGGAGTAAAGTGTCAATGTCCTGTCACTCAAATTGTTTATATATATAACAATATATATATCAGTTCCTGCAGTTCAAATATTATTGGATTCTATTGTATATTCGTAATAACGACGAGCAGAACGTTCACCCCATGATAAGTGATACAAGTGTGATAAAAGAGAGATCCCAGATTCAATTTTAGAGCCCCCATATTTTTTTTTTTGTTTAAGGACGAGACGAACGAGACATTCACCTAATGGTAAGTGTAGGTACGCCTGTCTATAACAAAGTGGCGCCAGTTAGGATGACACATACTGCACCATATTGCACTTCTGTAAGATGTTGAGTCTCGTTACGCCAATAATTACACTAGCAATAACTTTCAAACTTAAATATAGTAAATTTGCACACTATTGGTGGTAAAATAAGAGCTATGGTGGTATCTATCTAAATGTTTTACAACAAATATTACTACAGATAATCTGAAAAA
This sequence comes from Troides aeacus, assembly GCA_033220335.2. Classification (NCBI taxonomy): domain Eukaryota; kingdom Metazoa; phylum Arthropoda; class Insecta; order Lepidoptera; family Papilionidae; genus Troides; species Troides aeacus. Next base: position 2,052,870 of record CM067288.1, read on the forward strand.
GACAATGAACAAAATAACTTACATTTTAAGTTATTGCTTTTAAACATTTTCAATAGTTTAAATTAAGATGAGTTTTAAAAAGGATTTTTTGATCCAAAATACTTAAATAGATTAAAACGTATTCAAACAATCTAAACAAAATATATCTGTTTGTATAGACCAAATAAGAGCTTTTTCTTTTTATATAACTACACAAGAAATATTAATAAATTTTTATAATTTGTCTGTTCCCGGTGATATGAAGTATGTTTGTTTTGATTGTCTATGCTTAATACTATAGATTTAAAAATGGCGCTCGCTATATCGCGATTGTACAGTATTGCTTTGTGTTATTATAACGTATATTAAGTAACAATTACATACGATTAGCATTATATGTTTTTTATATTCCACAGAGTTCTTAAAGTTTTTTAATAGCACTGACCGAAATTTGACGGTTTTTAAATGTCTTTATTGAAAACTAGTTTAGACTTGAATAATTTTGTAACTATTTTGATGTAAGAGAATTGTATCTAAAAACTTGTTGTGTAAAGTTCGTGGCTTATAAATAATTCAATAAGACATTAGCACTGTTCCAGACTTATTTCGTATGAATCAATTGTGCCGCCTTTTCGACGCCGTTTTGTAATGATTCATAGTCAAAAATCTAGTCAGAAATCGGTCCGGATTTCCTCTTAACGTTCTACATTGCATTCGGCACTAACAGTATCATTGTTTTAAGTTTCGGTCATTGTTGTTGCAATGCGCTTCGAATAACTAATAGAGGTTAGTCAGTGTTTGCGTTTGTTAATAAAATAAATCACCTGTTTTACAAAACCTGCCGTATTTCCGGTTTGTACGCACCGAAACTAGATTAAGACATCTAAATATATTAGTTGTTTAGTCCCTACATTGCAAGATACGAAAAACAAATTACTTTCCGCCATTGTCAGTATTCTCATATAGTGTGGTATCTTACCACCGTAGAGGGCATACCATTTAACAAAAGGTAGGAGTGTGGTCCAGAACCAATCTATCTAAAACTTAATGTCCCAATTCATCCAAAATTTTACAAAGCAACCTCAATATTTCTGATGACAGATTGCACAATTTATTTATATCGAAACCTTAGCATCGGAGACATGATATGGACCCTCTGATCCTATTTTATACGCACAAATATTTCAAACATACATAAGTATTGTTAATTGGTGTTTGGAAAAGTTTCCCTGAAACCTGCAGAGAAGCAGTGCTTATACGCACTGAGCTTTCCATAAGACCGAATTCTTAAAAGTGACTCCAAAAAGAGTTTTGACTCCTAAGAAGCCCCTTGTACACCCGTGTATAGTAGGAATGTACCTTAAAAGGTATAGTAGGAATGATAAACCCGACATCTCTAGTAAGCAAAAAAATGTAACCAAATTCTTCTAATCTAATAAATTACTTGAAATATTAGCCACTGCTAAAGCGAGGGCCATGGCGTCACTAAATTCAGCATTAAATTCTTTCTTCCTCACTTCTACAGTAAGGCCTACACGCGTACATATGACTCAACCTTACCTATTGATCCTTGTAGCTCGTTCCTTGACATCACTCACGTCATCGCCTAGCTCCTAGTGTATTTTAATTCTTAAGGCTATGAGTTCACAGGCCAATAGTCCCGTATTATAAATGAGTTTTTAATTTAACTTTTCATTAAAGTATTTACTTTAAATCAATGTAATTCAAAATTCTCTCATTGTTGTGATGATAATGAGCAATCCTCAATGCGCGCTTGTTAGTGTTCTTCATTCATTTCATCCGGTTAAAAACTATCAAGTTTTTTCACTTCTTCATTAAAGTTAATTAAAATCCTAGTGCTAAATCTGATTGCAATTAGCAATAGATCCTCTTTCACAATCACCTATAATTCTTCCTTGTCAACTGGGACCTCGGGCTGCAGGTTTTGTTTTCGAAGTCAAAATCTCCGGAACAAAGAAACGCTGCGATCAAAAACGCGATATTTTCAGTTTTCAATTTTGTGAATAGAATGATGTCAAATGAAAAAACATATGGCGCAAAAACAAATAAGTAATTAAATTCGAAATATATTTGATTTTTAAATTGGTAAATAAACGCCCAAGGGCCCAACATCTTACGGAGCCCAAGTCAACCTCACCTGTACGCGGTGCACCCTGCTGAATAACAGACGAGGCTCTGATCACCCACCAACCTGCACTAGTCCAACGTGGTTGGATAAAGCCCAATTCCTCTCAATGAACTATAGATATCTTTGGGAAAGGCTTACATCCAGGAGTGGAAATCTATCGGCTGTTGATAATGATGAATCAAACGTCAGATCGTTTGAGATCAAATTGGCCAGTTCAACAGAACCTATTCACATGTATGGAGCTAAAGTGATATAATTTTATAACTTATGCTTGAAACAAGCAGTGTGTGTGCACTAAGTTTTAAACAAATGTATTGGTGGTATGCTTCATCGCGTTGCGGTTTCAGAGCATTTGGTGTTAGCTATTAGTATGGTCCTCGCGTTCAGATAACGCACAGATCGAACCTGGGATCGCCCGGCGCTGGTTTTGCGGTTTCCTTAATGCGTCATCGTCTCCAAATGGCAGTCCTTTCCTATATCGACAAGAGATTTACGATCAGAATCCTTATTGACCCACATAATAGTTAAAGGATAAACTGCGGATGTTAAAGTGGTAGATTTAGTATTGATAAAGTATAGTTAAAGTGATATTACGTTTTGTAAATTATTTGTATATGTTGAAAAAGAGTAAAGGTAAAGGAGAGAGAGTAAAGGTACTTTTGTTAGTACTGGGAACAGCACAGGAAATATGCTAACATATCTGATGAAACAACTTCTTCATAAAAAACAACATAGCAGGAAAGCGAAATAGATAAAGTCAAGGAAAAGATTTATTGTCTTGTATCGGGACATCAAAGAAAGATGGGGTTGGAGTTAGTGAAACACTCCACCAACAATGACGATAGAAATTACAATGATTTTCCTGGTCAAATTTCAATGATAAAAATTTAACCAAAAGAGTTTTAGTTTATTTGAGGTATAACATTTATCTAAAAAGCACCAAAATCTTTTCATGGTAAGTGATGCTCCTGTCCATAAGACCGAAACGTTTGTGAAGAAATTTATACAGAGGACACATGCTCGTAGCCTCCAGATGTAATAATTTCTTCTTACCGCAGTAATTATGCTATACACTATATATAAGTAGCTCGCTGGCCTAATGGTTAGAGCGTGCGGCTTTCATTCTGAAGGTCGCGGGTTCAAACCTCGGCATGTACCGATGACTTAATATTTAAGTTATGTACATTTGTAAACTTTAGTTACAACAGCTAGATACAAAAACGGTGAAGGAAAACATCGTGAGGAAACCCGCACACTGATATCATCTTTGTGTGTGTGTATGTGGTGGTCCCAATAAAGCGGCAACAGGCTCGCCCCCTGTTACATGGGATCTAATCTGACCACATCTGGCGAAATGTGGGTAGTTTATTCACCTCTGCCTACCCCTACTGGGAAAAAGGCGTGACTATATAAAAAAATAAAAAAAAAAATAAAAAAAAAAAAATACACTATATATTATGATCTTTGAACTGGTGTAATGTACACTACTAATTAGGGGTGGAATAATGCTTTTGCGGTCACAAGCAACAATCTTTTATAATGTTGATGTTTACACAAAAGAATTTAACAGAAATTTTAATTTCATGCGATTACCATACAAGATTGCTTATTATAGAAGGTCCGGGTATTGGAACTTATTTCGATTATACGTTATTATAGTAAAAAATTGATATTGCAGTAAGGTTTTAAACGCATTTTTATAATACAATGCGTATACGCAATTTGAGGGCAAAGGCCAACGGCCTTAATGGTCCCGAGTCCTCAATCTTTAATCTTTTTCTTTTAAACATGGTCCTATTCAACCTTTTGTTGTGTAAGTCCCTATTTAAGTTCAAATCTTTTCATTCGATACTTGTGACACTTGGTAAATGGCCGCAAGGGACACGTGTTTTGATCGAGCTTTTCATTTGTATGTTTTAGAAGATCACGCTAGAATTTCTATGTATCAATTATTGCTGCGACCTTTACCAGATTGTCGACCCTGCTTGTGTGGAGACCTGAGCCACCGGACAGCGCAGGATCGATCGATGTAGAGACCTTTGGGGTAAGCCTATATCAAGCAATGAACGTCTATCGGCCGATGACAATGATCATAATGACAATATGTTAACACTTGATCTTAAATTTTACTTGGTGATAAGTTTCAGTAAAGCCTACAAAATACACTGGCTCTTAACTCACTATGTCAACCGAAGACAACAATGCTATTATGGCAGTAGATTTATGGTATGAGGTTGGTAATTAGCAACCAAACTCTTCATCACGTGGCTCTGAAATCGAACAACAAGACAAGCGGTTATTAAATATTAATTTCTCACCAAAATTTGCATGTCGATCTAATGGAATTGGTAATACTACATTGATAATTAATTAAACGTTAGACTAAATTAAGCCGTCAAAGTTAAACCTACAAGCCTTAGAGAAATTTCATCGTCCTCTTCAGTGATTCCTATTCAGATTCCCATCTCCCGTGGAACGCACAAAGCCCGATATTATTTAACCATTAGTGCGCTTCACAACCCCAACCGACCCGCTCGCGACACATACGATGCCCTACAATGGGATCGACAACAAATTATCTCATTATAACAACGACGTTGTAAAATATGAAGCGATAAACAGAAAAAGCTGTCGCATGCTGACCAACAAGAATTGGATCAATGACTACATGGGTGGTCTTTTCTGAGAAACACCCTTTTGTTAATGGGCCCACGGGGACAATACGGCACCGTTTATTGAAGGGGGTGAGCGCCGATTTAGGACTAGCCCGTGAATAGACCCGGGGCTGATTTACTCCCAGTCGTGATTCCGATGTTATCATGGGGTCATTCAGTGTTTTGTTACGACCTCATGTCCTGCCATTTGTTAGTTTTTTCGCCTTAAGTATTTGTTTTTTTTTTTTCAATTCGCTTACCGGAGTGCTACAGTTCTAGGAGGAAGCGGAACGATTGAGGGCTTGATTTACGGTCGGCTATTTGTCTGTATTCGTTGTTCAATCTTGGAAAGTTTCAAACGTATATTAAACTGATACTTATTAACTAATATAATATTCTTTCAATTGCTTATTATTTTATATTAAAACATGTTAGAAACTTAACTTGTATTTATTTATAGTATGTTAAAGCACTATATTTTAGCTTACGTCATTTGTGCTACCTCAATCAAAACAACATTTTTCATTGTTATTAGATGCGCTAGTAAATGAATTAAAACTAGATTAACGTAGTTTAAAACTACTGCTTAATATTTATTCTTATTTCCACTATGAGATATAAAGTTTGTATTTGTTTGTATACGTTTAAATACTGAGATGTATTAAGATAGCTTCAGAATTTAGGAAATACCTAAACCAAAGAAATGCTCTTTATTACCAACAAGTTTCAAAGCCATTAATATGTGATTTAAAAGAACTACGAGTTAGATTCCCATTGATTTGAAATTTTCTAGAAATATGATGGATATGTTTAATTCACCGACTCGCCCTAAACCAGTGGTTGATGACCTTGTGAGACAAAGCTTTGTGTCCCAGTAGTGGGAACCTTAAGAAAGGTGTTTATATTTAGATAAAAAGAAATTTCCTATCGAAGATTTATACGATGATACACAAGCTGTTGAATCTGACCCGCCGTCTAAATCAAAAGATCGTGGAACGGTGAGTTTGTACAAATATAAAAAGCAACAAGAGTAAGGTTCACGACGATCATAAATTAAATTACGACGGTTCGTTAATCTTGACAAAACGTCGCTGAGTCCGACAATAGGAGCCGGTAACCGACAGGTCTCTGCTCCGGCGCCGGGGATTCGATTTCGCGAATGAGAAAAAATAGATGTATGGACAAACCATTCAAGAATATAAATACTAGGTGCTCATGCTTTCGTGCTCACATATATACATAATAAACTTTTATTTATCACATTACATAAAAGCGAAATTAATACTTCTGTCATTACTATTGTCATACTTTGGACGATGCAAAGATATTTACAATGAGGTACATACATACATGCAAAAAAATAGCTTTAGATGAAACAGCTTCCGTATCCACAACATTGCGAAATATTGTGGATCCGGAATAACGTAAAAGGAAGAAATATTTTCGAACGAAATATGTTTTATTAAAATATTTAACTATGCTATATTAAACGCAAGCACTACCCTCTATAAAACCAAGTGTAGTAATGTTATTGTACTTCCATCAGAAAGAAAGTACTGATAGGTTAGTCTATGGAAAACCATCTCAAACTTGCTTGTAAAAGAAAAGTAATAAAAATAACCAGCACCCCTCTTTATTAAGTGTTGGGATCAATTTATCTTTTACTTAAGGGTTCTGTCCTTAATTTGTTTTTCCTTTTTCTTTGTTATCCAATTTACTTTGAATGGGTGTTTTTTCCAGTAGGGGTAAGCAGAGGTGAATAAACATCCACATTTTGCCAGATGTGGTCACATTAGGTCCCACGTAACAGGGGGCGAGCCTGTTGCCACTTTATTGGGGCCATCACACACACACACACAAAGGTGATTTCAGTGTACGGGTGTCCTCGCTTGCATCTCGCTGCTTTAATTAAAGTTCACAAATGTACATAACTTAAATATTATATTAAGTCATCGGTACATGCCGAGATTCGAACCCGCGACTTTCGGAATGAAAGCCGCACGCTCTAACCATTAGGCCAGCGAGCTCCTTTTGAATCCTTTTGAATCCACAAATATCAAAACCAAAATTTTAACAAAATTCTTGCTCTAATCTACTGTTTACAGCTACTATATACTATCTTCAACTTCAAGGAATCTTATAAATTATTCATATTTTATATGACACATGTGGATGTGTAATAAAGACAGTTCTTTCTGTCATTCTACTTCAAAGGTTATTAAATTTATAACTATTTGGTGTATTAAATTAAGAAATGTGATAATAAATATACAGCTCTCTTAGTTTTCCCGCAGACAAGGCGCAAAGCATTCTCTCCCAAAGAATCCAAGGCCATATATTCACCAGACTGACTGACGGCATCAAAAAGATCTGTATATTTGTCTGAGGAAGATAGTGCATATATAAATGATGAGTTCAAATAATTTATATTGAATTGTGTGATATTACACTGCTTAAGGTATTAGAATCGAGCATTGATAGATACTGAACTATATGTTAGGATTAACACAACAACTACGGCCGTTTATCTTTTCACATTGGAACATGTCCGAGGATAATGTAATTAACGATAACGGCGACATCTGCCGTTTAGCGGCCGCCTCCGTGGCCGGGCCGCCGCCAGAAGCGTGTCCTGGACTTGGAGACGGGCCAAGACAAGGTTCATCCGTCGCCGACCTTCCATACGTGTGGCACATCACGGAAGGAAACTCGCTCTCGATATTATGTAGGGCTGCGACCCACTAAACTTCCTCCAGCCTTCCTAAATTTTAAATTACCTATATCAGAGTTTTAAAGATCATCGCCCAAAACACCATTAATCTCACGGAACGTTTCTCTAGTGGATTTGCCTTTAACGAAGGAAAACTTTAAAATAGCGCGAATTTCGGCGTTAGTGAACTCCATGTTTACACGTCTATAACTGTTGAACGCAATATCCAAACTAATTATGCATAGCGTCGTTTTGTAGGTTATGTCAAGACCTTTCAAATTATGTATAGTATTGCCAGATACGAGCTCTGTAGCGCTTTGTACATAGCCGCGAAATTAGAAAGACAAAAAGGCGGAAGGGAGATATTTGACAACCTTATAATAAAAAAGTAACTATATGTAATATTTAATTTAAAATATATTCGTGGAAATAATAACTTGATACAGTTGGCATCCTGCACGATTTTATAAAGTTTTCAATATTATTAGAATTAGTGGTTGAATGGTCAAGTACCACAATTCCACCCGGTGTAAAGTAGGTAAGGTGTCTGTAATAGTAAAATAAACACACTAGCCTAATAACACAACTTATTTACTATAGTTTCGCTCGTGTGCTCTCGAAGATAATGTCTTCGATTAGATTTCCAAGGGTAAATTATTTATAATGACCAATTTAAAAAAATCGATATTCTTATACTGTATATTGTATTTCTTTCATAATTATTCCTGCTGATAAGTTGAAGTGCCTGATGAATACTATGTTGTATACTTGCTCAAAATATTACCTCTATTATCGGATAATATTGAGTGCTTGGTAATCATTTTGACTCTTACAGCTCTTCTGGTACTGGACTCAAGGACCCAAATCCAAGGCCTGTTTGAAAATATTACAACTTATATTTTACGTTATAAACTAAACGCACGGTATAAATGGTCAAATGGGTCTCTTATTGCCATATGGACGTCCTGTGCATCTTCACAATATCTGAAATACATAGTTTCAAAATTGTTAGTAATTTAACAATAAGTGTATCTTATTATTCCTGGAGGTGTCTCTCAGGGCACTTGCTTATCGCCCTATTATATCTCTTGCGTATCAGGTACAGTTACTAAATCTCAAATTGGCGGCGGCTCGCCTTTCTAACATGAATCCTGCATCTTAGACAGTGTAGCTATCTGTCCGATCGTTGCTCACTGTCCTCTGTTTCCTTATCCGTCTTATTTCCATTTCATGTTTACTTAAATCTGCGGCTCTCTTAACTCTATTTTATATACAAATTTAAACACTTTCACGCTTAAAATTACGTCAATAAATTTGCTACAAACATCACATTTAACTGTCTTGGTAAGGTTTACTCATTTAGACGTCTATTTGTTTGTTTGTACTTTTTAAAATATGCCTTTGCTTTAAAATTTCTGTAAATAAGAAACGCTTGACTTGTGATGAGCTTTTCACTCTCTTACTTGTATATATTAGGGGAACCGGAAAGTAATGTCGTTTCTGCGCATGCCAATACTTGATTGTCATTTGTCAGCTCATTGTTTTGTTCAGAGGCGTACCAAAGACATTGTGAGGTTATAGTGATTTCTTTACTTATAGACAATTGAATTACAATTTTTTTTTGTAATTTTGGGTAAAATGGCCAGCCAAATACCAGAAGAGGTACACATCCGGCATTGCATGCTCTTTGAGTTTCGCAAGGGAAATAACGCAACAGTTGCTACCAAAAACATTTGCGATGTTTATCCAAATGCACTGGACATTCGTAAATGCCAAAGGTGGTTTTCCAAGTTCAAATCGGGTAATTTTGATCTTTCCGACTCGTATCGATCAGGAAGACCATCAGCGTTAGACAACGACGTGTTAAGGGCGGAAGTGGAAGCAAATCCGTGTCAGACGATCGAGGAATTGTCAAACAGTCTCAACAAACCTTGGTCGACCATCCAAGAACATTTGAAGCAGATTGGAAAAGTAAGCAGAGCAGGTGTTTGGGTCCCGCATAATCTGTCCGAACAGAATAAGGCTAACCGATCAATCACATGCAACTTATTGCTTCAACGACACAACACAGAAGCGTTTTTTGATCGCTTGATCACAGGAGATGAGAAATGGGTCCTGTATGATAACCCAAAACGCAAAAGGCAGTGGCTCTCTCCAAATGAAATCCCTCGGAGTACTGCTAAGCCAGGTTTACACCCCAAAAAAGCGCTTTTGTGTGTTTGGTGGAGTATTCGCGGCATTGTTCATTTTGAATTACTGAAACCTGGAGAAACTGTTACTGCAGACCTCTACAGCGAACAATTGCAGCGAGTCAATCAATCTTTAATTGAAAAGTGGCCAGCGATTGTCAACCGAAAAGGCGTCATTCTCCAACATGACAATGCAAGACCGCACTGCGCAAGGCGAACTCTAGAAAAAATTAATGAATTGGGGTGGGAGGTGCTGCCTCATCCACCATATTCGCCCGATGTTGCACCATCGGATTTCCACTTATTCCGAGCGCTGCAACACTTTTTAAGTGGCAAAACATTTGCAAATTTGGATGATATCCAAAATGCCATCTCTAGATATTTTGCCGAAAAACCAATTAATTTTTATCGATCAGGGATTGAAAATTTACTCACTAGATGGCAAAAGGTTATTGACAATGATGGGGAATACATCATTGATTAAAAATAAAGACTCGTTAAAAATGTATGTGTTTGTATTTAGCGTAAGAAAACGACATTACTTTCCGGTCCCCCTAATAATATGAAGATTTGCTGAGACTTAATAAGCATAAAATCTCCTACCGTTGCTGAGCTTAATCAAAAAACTGTTATCGCAAAAACTCCGACATCAGTCATAGGGGAGCAACCCCCCACGAAATGTCAACAACAAAACCCAACGCTCTACTTAATCCATGGCTTAAGGAATTTTTCAATCAGACACATACATGCGACTTCATAATTTGTTTCACAGTTGGACCGCATGAGAATCCTGGCGATAACAATCTGACTAATGGAAAATACTCTTTACGCATATGAACTTTTAGATCGAAAATACATTGATAATGTTGGGGGAGTTGGAAAAAAAGGCGAAATGGCGCTTACAATAGGCCGCGGTCATTGAAACAAATCTGTTAGGGGCTTCGTCGAGGGTAAACAGGATCACTGAGTCGTTAGGGACACTTGACTTTGCGCTGCGTTAGATTGCTCTAATGGAAAAGTTGGGGTTCCAAATTGCTTGTTAAATGTACGGTTGATATAAATGACGCATTTGATAAACATGACGCATACTATTTAAATAATTAAAACTAAGTCTTATGAATTCCACAAAGTACCACACTAAACATGACCTGTACAAAATTAGCAAATTTTTTTTTGTATCAAAATTATATTTTAATTATATTCATACTAATGATCAATCTTCAGCAATGGAGAGACTCTTTAAGGAGATGTATACTTGCTGAAGTGATGACATTAGACCTGTAAGCATAGACAAACCCGGAAAATGATTATGTAGCGGATTCTTCACGCCTTGATATATGATCTATTGAAATTTTATAATTTAAAAATGTTTGTCAGTATTATATTATATATAAATAATGAACTAGACGAAATGTTCACAACTCCTGATCCTTTGTATTTTGTTTGACTGTTTGTATCAGTGCATACGTCAATAGTTCAAAATTGGTCGGCGTCAGTGCGCCTGCGCAGCCACACGCATTGTTCGATAAACATCTTGTTAGTCACTAACTACATGGCCTACCCCATCGATGAACTTCTAACCACGCCATTATAGTTTATAAATCTCACCCTTTTATGCTCATTCTGCTGTTTTGTAAAATAGAAGAGTGAAGAAGAAGTAATCAGTTGATTAAATTGAACTGTCTTAAAATGACAACAATGGACTAACTTCTTAACCTATAGAAGAATATATGTTTTCTATAAGTTAAGAAGTTAATACTATTTTTGACCATTTTTAAAAAGGTATATTGGGATTTTATTTATTGTGCTTAAAACCTTTTCGAGGTCTCACTTGATGCTTTAAAATGAAGGTATACCTCTAGTTTCACATCTGGCATTTAGAGCTGGTGTAAAAATAGCGAGGCTAATAAAATAACTATTATACTTTTGTCATGTCTATCACGAGATATTTTTTTTGTAGCGTTTACCATCGATTATACTATCATTACAAACTAAAAAGGCATTAGGAACTGTGAAATTATCGCTTTTTAGAGTGACCTATGTTTAGCAGTGGACATCATCATAATTTCAAGTCCGATGAATTACATGAATTATTAAGCATTATCTATATCCCTTTTATTGTTTTTGTCTATGATTTACTGTTCAGCTGATTGAAAGTCTAGTTGTGGGTATAAATATTATATAATAAATACTAGGTACACTTTAAAACGTATAGGAAACGTAGCATAAACGCAGACCGACTCGCTCTATGCGACCAATAAATCTCCATCAAGATCCCAGATAGGATATGATTGGCCGGTGTTTCTCTGTCGGCGTCGGGGTCACCATCATTCAGTCAAGAAGCAGACGTTCGTGATACCTTCTTGAAGTCTTACAAATGTTTCTTCTCTAATGATAATTTGTAATCTACCTACAACGTCCTAGCACTAGACATTATTTACATTATATCAGGCACCTGGTAATAGGTACCTAGCTATTCCAGCGTGAATGATGTTGTAGCAAGTAAATTTAGGATAATAATACTTTAAGAGTATTGATACATAAGATGTTACATCTTGTGTCTCCAGTCAACTAGCAGAATGTGGTTCAGTGTCAGTCATCTTGTCATCTCAACTTGTTAGTTCCGTCTTCGACGGCAAAAACTTTGTAATTTTTGGGGTACAGCATAGATCAATATCAAAGTAGGTGATCATGGTCACTCTAACCGTCAGCAGACGCCGTAGATAGCTAACATAACTAGATTTGCGTAGTGAGGAATTTGTTTTCGTTTCGGGCCCATCTAGCCCGTAAAGGTCGAAATTTCTACCGAATATGGAATGCATAACGAATGCTTTTAGACCCTTTGGCGGCTTCCCGACCTTTAGTCACTTAAATGTGACCTTTAGTTTTCTATAGATGTGAAATGTCGGAATAAGTATACATTTGATACAAAGAGTTTGTGTTAAAAAATGTTAAGATATATATTTTCTGAATAAGTTGAATAAATTTAGTTTATTTTCTTTACATATGTTTTTATCCTTTAAAACTATAATTAACTAATGTTTCTTTGATAACTTTAGCATCTCTGTCAAATGTGTTAATTTCTTCTAAATAATTTCCTTTTACATTACTTCAATCGTATGTAATTTGTATAACGAGGACACACAGTGAGAATTCGATTATTCTCACTCGATAATTTTAACAATCGATTATATATTTTGTAGCATATCAATCATATTAATCAACTGAAATCTTACTAATATACAATCGAATAATAAAATGGAATAGAATGACAAAGTCTTGTTAGAAGCATTAGAAAAAGAAACAGTTGGACAATGGTGAGGAGTATGGGCCCAACAATGATGCATTGTACCATGGCATCGACACGCGTGAAATAAATCACCGGCTTGCAGTAATGTGGTCCGAGGCCATATCTACGCGTTATCGACCATACGTACGGTGCCGGTTTATAATTTATCTGTGCTAGGACCGAATTTGTGACGATAAATCTCTTATTTAAAACATTACTTATATGGAGGGTCGCCATGCTTGCGTCCTTCTCGGTATCCTTCACACATTAAGAATCGTTTCACACTTATTCATCTTATATCTCAAAACGGACTCAATGTGATCCAATACCTCCTCTTCACTACCGCTACATTATCATGGGTGGCTGTATTACTCACCTTCATGGTATATAGTTACTTTATTGTATTAAAGAAGCTTCGTTTGTCAGAAGAATCTACTTCTATAGGAGAAAATCTAATCCAATTCAGCCATTAAAAGGTTTCAAGCATTGAGTATTATTCTGTAATCACACATTCTTATCTTCTGACCAAAGATTGATGAAAAGGATGAGATTTAGATGATGACAAAGTGAGAGTAATAAACTGAAAGTATTTTAAATCATTATTTTCTCTAATACTAAGTAATATGTAAAATATTTATAGAAGTAATATATTTTAATAATAATACATAGAAGTTGAAAAGGTTTAGGTCTATTGTCGGTATTTCACAACTTTGATGTTCACAATATCTCTCACGGTTATTTGCTCATAAAACTATGCTGATACTGTACCGTCGCTTTGAAACCTTGCTATATTATGGTGAAAACATGAAAAGCATACAGCAGACGTCACGTAGACTGATCAACGTCGTCGCAGTCCATTTCCGAATACATACATACATATATATCACGCCTCGTTCCCAGTGGGGTAGGCAGAGACCACCTCTCTCCACCTGCTACGATCCTGGCACACCTCTCTCGCTTCCTCCACTTTCATAAGCGTCTTCATGCACGCTCGTCGGTTGCGTGTGCTTTTGATCCGGCCTTTCTTTAGGACATCTCCGATTTGATCGGAATATGTCCGCCTAGGTCGACCTGCACCTATTTTTCCAATCATTCTTACCTTGTATATTTCTTTCGTTAATCTTCTTTCATCCATTTTTTCGACATGGCCGAACCATCTAAGCATCTCTTTCTCTATCCTTGTCACTACATCTTCAACCACGCCGCACCGCTTCCTTATCACACTGTTCCTCACTTTGTCCATCCGTTTCACTCCAGTTATACTTCTCAGGCTTCTCATCTCCACAGCATTAATCTTACTTTCATGTTTCTTCTGCCATACCCAACATTCACTACCATACATCAGTATGGGGACCAACACGCCTCTATGCACAGCCAGTCGTGCTCTTTGTGAGACGTTCCGGCTATTCATAAAGTTATGAAGTGCCCCATTGACTTGATTCCCTTTTAAAACTCTTCTTTCAATATCACCATCACACTTGCCATCTCTCGTAAACTGTGAACCCAGATATACAAATTCTTTCACTTGTTCCACTTTTTGTCCCTCAATCATAATGTCACAGTTTGTCATACATTCTTCTCTTTCAAAAACCATTACTTTCGTCTTGCTTACATTCACTTTCATTCCTTTGCTTGTTAAAGCTCCATGCACCATGTCGACCATCGCTTGCAACTCCCTCTCCGATGATGATAATAAAACTTGATCATCAGCGTATAGGAGGCACTTGACGGTCAACTCATTCATTCTTAGTCCATAATCGCTATCTTTCAAATCTTTCAAGCAATTGTCTAAAAATAGGTTAAACTCAGAATATTGGAGATAAAGTTTTTGTAGTAAACTTTACATATAACTTACTCACTAACCATCTACGATATTTCACATGTTCAACGTTGAAGCATTTATAATTAAAAGTCTTAAACGTTTTTGTAATGCCAGAAGTCTCCCACTTAATCATGGTGACATTAGTAGTTAAAAATTAGAAAGAAAATATCGAAACCCTTATATCTACAGTGATGACATTGGTACTTATACCAACAATGTATTTAGAACATTTTACAGCCAGAATACCACATGTTAAGATCTTAAGAAAACATATAAGCTCATGATTTCTATAAAAAAAAAGAAGAGATCGAGTATTGTCTCAATGTGAAAATGATGAAAAGGAAATTTCGCAATCATCAGTTATGAAATCAGCCGTTTAACGAAAGCTATTCAACGTTGATAAGATTTGTAAGCTGACGATTGGTTAACAGTTATCATCTATTGATATTAGAAGTGCTTTTTAGGCAACTAATTTTTGTTGAACCTAATTGAAAAAAAGCTTAATCAAGCTTAGTCAATTGGCAATGTTACTGTACGTCTATTTGATAGGCGTTTATAATTTAAAACTAAAACAGTCCAATGCTGGTATCATCTGGGTCTATCCCTTCGTTATGGATATATTCGTAGTTGACTCTTCCTGATGATTTTTCTCATAGAGTATGATTTCTCTATGATTCACGTTTTGCATCTTGCCATCGGATGTGGCTAAAGTAAATGAAGTTATTTAACTTTGAACCAATTTCCGCAGCGGCTATTGTTATGGATCGTTTATTTTCATAACTATGACCTGGTAGGACAAATGTATGCATGAACAAAAATTTGATATACGAAATAAAAATATAATACAAAAATCGAAGGACAATAAACATAATCCTAAAGGAACACACCACAGAAAAACAAACTCCTTTTACTATTCCTACTCAAATATAATCTGTGATAAAGCATCAAAAACTTGTTCTACAGAAATAATCAATATATCAAACAAACAAATAATTATAATGCTTAAATGATAGACTAAGCCTTCACGTCTATCAATCACATCTCTTCAAAGAACTCTTGACCAGGGCCTTGGACAGTACAAATTCAGGCTAGCTCTACATCTTCAAGGTCAGTTTTGGTCTCTGTTGTACAATCAAAAATCGATACTCCCTTTGTCCAGCTCAAGGTCTTTATAAATAGGAGTTCGTGCTTTATATCTAAACATTGGTGTCGGCAATATGAATAGTGTCACAGATTAAATAACAAAACTTTAGGCTTAAACAAAAGCTGCTTTGATATGAGAAACCTTGATTTCGTCTATTATATATATTGTCATTAATTGTGATATAAATTTTTAATATAGGCCAATGCTGGTCCATATTCATATCTGATGATAAGCAGAGATATAGTTTAGCGCCTTCATTGCCAAAGCATCGTTTTCTGCTTATAGTTGATTAAAGATTTTTCACTGCGTTTGAATTTTCATTAGAGACGTCATAAAACGGCTGAGAATATCATCTGTTCTCAGTACTGTTCAGCTCGCTCATTTCCCATCGGATGATGGTTGTCAGTAATGAACAGCAGCTTGATCGTCTCCCTATGCGACATGCGAGGTATAACCGTATCAATTGACAACCAGAACCGGTCTACGAACCTCTTAATATTGATTGAACACAGTGCAATCGTGACAAAGTAATCTTTCTAGATACTAGATTTTAGCAGTTTGTGTTACCGAGCAGTAGCCTGCAAACGTTACCATTAGATATATAAAATTACCGAGGTAACGAGATTTGATATCTTATATGTTTAAAGAATTAACTCAATGTGGTTCTGCACAAATATTTTATTTCCCATAAAAACCTCATATATCAAATATAAGCAGTGATTTTGATTCCCTCAGAGACGCAGCTGCAGCATGATATTTCTCCCTTTACATAGTGACATCGAGGAATCTTGTGACCCAGTGGTCGACTCTTCAGTTCAATGCCCCTTAATTAATATTTATGAATTAAAAAAAAACTGTACTGCCGTGTTCTTCTTAAATACATTTCGATCTCGTCAGATATATAGTCAAAGGTCACCCATGTAAAGTAGTGTAGCCAGTTCAGCATATCGCATAAATGCCACTTTATAGACATAAATCTGTTTAACTGAAACATTAAGAGAAATGGGAAAAGAGGTATCTGATAATCTTAATAGTTTTCGATTAGAATATTACTGGAGAGTAGTAATACGACACGATAACTTGGGAAACGAAACAGTTATCAGTTATTTTTATTGATAAGTGATAGCTACTCGAAGGTATGTGGAGTGCAAGTGCTAGGCTGGTGCTTCCCAAAAACTGGCCGATGCGACGATGGTTTTAAATTATGCGCGTTATTTAATCGTTTCCGGTAAAACGAGAAGAACGGACGATTAATAGCTGTCTTTTAAATTATAGCGTTATAACCCAATAGCTGGTTTAACTTGACCGTTTTATATCTTTCTATCTACACCACCTGTAGGCCTATTCCCATCATGTTGTTTAAATGTATTTCAATAGTTCTGCAGAGGTATCACCGCACCGGCTATGTTACTATGTTCTGGTATTGAGGGCTCTGTAGCTAAAGTAATTACGGGATAACAGTACTTTGATATAGACAGGCGTATCACATTGTGTAAACGTCCTTAGTTCTTTAGCTACATTTACAAAATACCTTACTGCGTACAAATTCTGATAGCATTCTGTTGGAGTTGAAGTTAATAGCTATAACTTCATATAGCGTTGAAATGGGGTATACCTTCGTTCTAAAGTGTATGAAGGTATCATTTTTATAGTAATCTCTCCTAAGGCTCCAGAGATGAGATTCCCTCATAAATATTTTATGATATCCATTTTTTATACACATATGAGGACAAATTTACCTGCGTTTTGAAGTTATTCGCGCTATATAATCTGCATACATATATATCACGCCTCGTTTCCAGTGGGGTAGGCAGAGAACGCCTCTCTCCACTTGCTACGATCCTGGCACACCTCTCTCGCTTCCTCCACTTTCATGAGCATCTTCATACATGCTCGTCGGTTGCGAGTACTGTTGACCCGGATTTTCTTTTGGGTATCTTCGATTTGATCGGAACATGTCCGCCTAGGTCGACCTGCCCCAATTTCTCCAATCATTCTTACCTTGTATACATCTTTCTTTAATCTTCTTTCATCCATTCCTTCGACATGGCCGAACTATCTAAGCATCCCTTTCTCTATTTTTGTCACTACACCTTCAACCACGCCGCACCGCTTCCTTATCACAATGTTCCTCACTTTGTCCATGGGCTTCACTCAAGTTATACTGCTCTGGCTTCTCATCTCCGCTGCATTAATCCTAATTTCATGTTTCTTCTATGTAATAATCTGATGCCGATCAAAACGTCTATTGGCATGGCACAAATTAGACATTTCTACAAATACATTATAATTATTTAATAATACAGTTGTACCGAAATACAATATCATTCCTGTTACCGTTGTCAGTATACCGTTATGTTTGCCCTTCCTAGATCGTATCTGTTGTGTATGATTGGACTCCACACACTGTGCCCTCGGGGTACAGCACGCGTGCGGTTTACATTCAACCGTCGCAGACGGTCAGCTGTCAGAATATTTAGATTGCTGTCTATAGATATAGTAACAAACAGACAATGATACTTTGTAGATATACTATAGTTCCACATAGTTATCAATATTTGGCCAGATGTCTTAAGAATTAACTAGAATATTTGCCAATAGCGTCCATTAAAGACTTAGTATATTTAGTATACGTTTCATTTATATATTTTATTTGTCATAGCCACGAGACTTAGAGTTTAAGTAGTGTAAAGACACCGCTGTCTACAGCAATAACTTGATTGTTCAGATGTACACAACACTACATTCGTATCCGTAAGATATAACATTCTTTAATCCAGTTATTTCACTAGCAACAGAGTCCTTGTTAAATACATAGTACTGATACACACACGCATCTGTTACCAACGTGGCCCTAGTCAGAATGATACACTTCATCTCAATGCTCTTGGACTTGAGACATAAATCCCCTAGGTAATCTCTAACAACATAGACCTATCAATAACATTACTGTAGTTAAAGTTACCAAGTACGAGGTTTAGTTGTATTGGTTAAATCGTTTTAATAACATAAATACGTCGAGGAAAGAGAAAGTACCCAGGACCGGAATAGTTTAAAAGGCCCCCCGTAGCACGGAAGCGAGTTGTCAATATCACATGCGGTCACCCATCGAAATACTTGTTAAAATACATTTATCCTGTTACATTATACGGAGGACACGGGGGTGTGGGTTTAACGGCTTCATCGGCCGCACGGATCTGTGTCTTAGTATCAAATTGATACATTCGTGTACGATAATTCTTCCATACAATGGCCGGGCGTATTGAATTTCTGTCCTTTACACAGCGACACACGATTTCACCGAGACCGTATCCCGGGCCGATGACCATAACGCGTTAGAGTTATGGTGGGAAAATGACACTCGTTGCCGTGGCTGGAGGCGCATTCCTGGTCTCCGTAGCGCCAAATTCGGCAGCTGACGAACGCGTCCCGCCTCTCAATCATTGCGTTTTGACAAACCGGGGGACGGGGGAGTTTGATGGATGGCCATGTTCCTGACAGCAGGACAAAGGACGCGTTCGCTACGTCATTCAGTTGTCTTTGTGTTTCTTGCATCGAATTGAAACACGCTTTGATGAACTTGTGGGGGTGTTCTGGATGAAGCGGTTCAGTGGATTGTGCGACGTCGCAGGTTTGTCAATTTTCAGTGATCGATGGTTGCCAGAGATTGACGCGTCCGTGATTTCCATAGATCATTAAAAAAGTATGTTTTGTCATACTTTTTATGATAGATGCTATCGTTCTGAAGAGGCATACATTTTATTATATTGAAATAAACACATTGAATATAGATAATCTAAAACATCGCATGATCGTCTATAATTTCAAAATTACCATAGTAAATTAACCCATACGTAACGTTATTTAATATAAATAGAAACCACGGCTACAGATTTGCTAACGTAATATAGTATGACAGAGTTCTAGACCATTGCCACTGACTGCATGGCGATCAATACAGAACATAGTAATGTTTGTATACAGATGCGACTTCTCATATATGTACACTTATATATGTCAAATTTTACTAGCAAAAGAATCTGTGAATCCCAGAGATACATTCAAAAGACAGGAATCGCTATTAACTCAAGAGATTGATTGAATTCAAAAGAGTAGTTTCAAAACTGATGAAACATTGGTCTTTTGGTTTTAACCATATGACTTCATGGGACACTCATTCAGTAGAATCACAGACCTTCAGTAGCCACATCCAATATTTGAACAGTACAGTCCAGTGACGGCGATAACTTTAGTTATGTTTTTGTAGTTCATTATATATAGGTCGTCTTCGACAAGAGTTTGAGTCTAGTTAGTTGCCACAGCAACGTCTGTTTGTGGTCTCAGTAGATCATTAAATATACGTATGACTACTTAATGTATTTCTTTATCTTTGTATCTACATAATGAGTGTAATGAGATCAATGGAAAGTTATTAAGTGTTCTCGTTTGTTTGTTATATATCTTATCATCAAGGAGAGACTCCAACGAACTTTGGTATTAATATGACGTCTGCCATAATTTTTTTTTACTAAATCTTGCCTAGGATCGTGTTGACTGTGTCCTATTACTTAGCAAATTGTACATTTCATTCTATGTATTTCATTTTCATCATATTTTATACCACCAATGGTTCTATCTACAAAATATCCTATATTTTTATCTTATAACGTTAACTAGTAGTTTACAAAACACTTTGTTCAAGTAGACGTCCTTAATTATATATATTGTTTGTAACTAAATGTAAATCGCTGGCCCAATGGTTTGTGCGGCCTTCATTTCATATAATAGATCGCGGGTTCGGATCGCGGCTTGTACCGATGACTTTAATATTTAAGTTATGTACATTTGTGAACTTTAGTTACAACAGCGAGATACAAACGGTGAAGGAGAACATCGTGAGGAAACTTGCACATAAATTAGAATTTATTCTAAGGTGTGTGTGAAGTCACCAATCCGCATTGGGCTAGTGACTGTGGCCTCATCGCCCTGATATTGAAGGTAGGCCTGTGCCCCAACAGTGGGGACGTAAATTAGCTGTTGAAATGTAAATATTTGTTTTAGCTCTATATTTCCTTAATATAACTTGTAAGTTTTCTTGTAAATAAATAAACGCATTCAAAAAACCGAATATGTCGAAAGACAAAAGGTGCACGCCGTTGTTAAACAAACAAGGTACCCTCATCACGCCACCGGGAGCGCGGACGTACCCGAATTAGCGGCAATTCGGGCATGGGATCGCTGATAAAACAATTTAGCTCGGCCACTACAAAAGGTCCGTGATTGTGCACGAATTATATGATTACGGACCCCCCTCGGGTCACTTCGTGATGCCCGTGCGTTAAGGATCTTGGGGACATGATACTGCGCTAAACTATTAAGGGGACCGGAAAGTAATGTCGTTTTCTTACGCTAAATACAAACACATACATTTTTAACGAGTCTTTATTTTTAATCAATGATGTATTCCCCATCATTGTCAATAACCTTTTGCCATCTAGTGAGTAAATTTTCAATCCCTGATCGATAAAAATTAATTGGTTTTTCGGCAAAATATCTAGAGATGGCATTTTGGATATCATCCAAATTTGCAAATGTTTTGCCACTTAAAAAGTGTTGCAGCGCTCGGAATAAGTGGAAATCCGATGGTGCAACATCGGGCGAATATGGTGGATGAGGCAGCACCTCCCACCCCAATTCATTAATTTTTTCTAGAGTTCGCCTTGCGCAGTGCGGTCTTGCATTGTCATGTTGGAGAATGACGCCTTTTCGGTTGACAATCGCTGGCCACTTTTCAATTAAAGATTGATTGACTCGCTGCAATTGTTCGCTGTAGAGGTCTGCAGTAACAGTTTCTCCAGGTTTCAGTAATTCAAAATGAACAATGCCGCGAATACTCCACCAAACACACAAAAGCGCTTTTTTGGGGTGTAAACCTGGCTTAGCAGTACTCCGAGGGATTTCATTTGGAGAGAGCCACTGCCTTTTGCGTTTTGGGTTATCATACAGGACCCATTTCTCATCTCCTGTGATCAAGCGATCAAAAAACGCTTCTGTGTTGTGTCGTTGAAGCAATAAGTTGCATGTGATTGATCGGTTAGCCTTATTCTGTTCGGACAGATTATGCGGGACCCAAACACCTGCTCTGCTTACTTTTCCAATCTGCTTCAAATGTTCTTGGATGGTCGACCAAGGTTTGTTGAGACTGTTTGACAATTCCTCGATCGTCTGACACGGATTTGCTTCCACTTCCGCCCTTAACACGTCGTTGTCTAACGCTGATGGTCTTCCTGATCGATACGAGTCGGAAAGATCAAAATTACCCGATTTGAACTTGGAAAACCACCTTTGGCATTTACGAATGTCCAGTGCATTTGGATAAACATCGCAAATGTTTTTGGTAGCAACTGTTGCGTTATTTCCCTTGCGAAACTCAAAGAGCATGCAATGCCGGATGTGTACCTCTTCTGGTATTTGGCTGGCCATTTTACCCAAAATTACAAAAAAAAATTGTAATTCAATTGTCTATAAGTAAAGAAATCACTATAACCTCACAATGTCTTTGGTACGCCTCTGAACAAAACAATGAGCTGACAAATGACAATCAAGTATTGGCATGCGCAGAAACGACATTACTTTCCGGTCCCCCTATTACTTATATATAACTAAATGTCAAGACAGACGATCATCTGTCTAACCGAAATGCTCCTCACTATTACAATGAAGCACAAGTTAGGATAACATATACTGCAACATATTAAACTTGTCGCTTTGATATATGAGTTGGTAACTCTAAAAAGTGATATTGAGTTAGTAAAGTTCAATTATCTACGCAACCCTTAAACTTGAACAAAGGAACGTGTGCTTACTGCTGTTCAGAAGCCGATAACAATACAACGCTAGTAAAGACCTAGATCGTAGTATCTGATTATAAATATCTTAAATCAGTATACACGCCTGATATGGGAAGAATAACAAGGGAATGCAATAGAGCAGGCATTAGTCTCATTCTAGTTCCACGTTCTTCATCATCAGTTCATCTTAAAGAGACTAAACTGTTACTAAATTAGAGCCCTTTTACCATCACACACATCATCACTTCTCACCAGCAGGAACAGTGGTTAAGCACTAACATAAATAAAAAAAACAACTATACACAATACCTTGCTTAAGTCTTAACGTCTCAGGAACTTTTATATAGAAAGGTTTTTCTCGTGGTTTCTATTGACCATTAATTCTGGTGAAGTATTAAAAGCGATCGTAATACGTCAGAGAGTCGAAACAAATACAGGCCATCCTGATGCACTAGTACTTAAATATAGATACTAAAGCTCTAATACCGTTAACTGTAAAGAGCGGGGACATTTATACGACGCGATACCCACTTATTGTAAATTCTATCAACATTTTAAAGAGTAACAGTTAAGTTACAATGTTTTTAAAACGTAATGGGTTCTCAAATTATTTTAGTAGGCTATAGCGTGTATATAAATGATGATCATCATCAACCAAGAGACGCAGGTCTATCCTTAAGGTCTCACCGATCTGTCCTTGAAATCCAGTGGATTCCCACAAGATCGCTTCTATACCTTATGTTAAATACAAAAAGTAATTAATTTCATTTCTAATGATTTAAATAAGCTCTAAACTGTAACATATCTCCGCATCGTATGAAAGTAACTAAAACCTTACTCCTCAGTACTACCTTCGTTAAGCTCGATAGTCAACGGATAGTCAATACTTTTTTGATTGAGATACAAATATCTATAACACAGAATTAACTGCACATTGTTTTGATTAGAGCTGATTACTAATTGATAGCTAAGCGTTTGTTGTGCGGATCTTAGATGATTTACATCATGTATGATTTTCTCATATCCTGTTTTTACTCATTAAAATCAATGCCTTGCGGAATTTGCTTAATATCTGTCCAATCGCTGTCGGTCTAACTTTATGCCCTGATAAACCGCTCTTGTATTCTCCTATTTCAAGGCTTCGTTGTGAATAATTACTGCTTAATTTTCTAATTATTGCCAATGTATATTTGTGAAGAAATCGTGATCGTGTAGTGTAGCTGAAAAACGATACATCAGCTTGCCGAAATGAATTAGTAAATCGGCGTCGACATTCCCGATGCGTCCCGTCCCAAACAAAAAGTTGGACGACAATCTCGTAATTTATTTATGAGAATCGGCGGGCGGCGGCGATGCGTTTAGATCGCTCCGAGCGGGCGAGATAACAAGCCCAATTCCCGACCGTGGGTAGGCAGATGAAACTAAAAACTGAGGATACAATACTAACGAACATGCGAATCTTACAAAGCCTGTAAGATAAATTATAGTCTTTTTTATATCAAGTAAATACGAAAAACAAAGAGAACATATAATTTAATGGATCAACGCTTCTTATCTTATAACTGCCAAGTATAAAACTATTCCCAAATTCAAGTATAAACATTCATTCATACTAATTTCTACTTGAACACGACATTATACTAATATTACAATGTGAAGGCGACAGCCGTTACATCAATGAAGAACCTAAAGCCGTAAATCCTGTTGACTACTGTCACAATTTCATAAGACCAAGAGCTTGCGGTTCCAAAATCCAAAAGTTTAAAGTACAGAAGATAATTACACAGTTTCTTAATAATAAAAAGACAAAGGTAAAAGAGAATAATATAGGAGGGGTGTAGAAGTGGAAACTTAACTCTGTTCTATCATCCCATTGTACCTAATAACAGAAAATCAAGCCTATTGATCTTGAATATTACAGTAATCACACACTATCAGGTATTATCGCTCATATTTAAGAATTTTCTATTATAATATAATTTCTAGCTATTAAATTGTTTGTTACTATAATGCAGCAACCCTAACGGAAGCCCTGTTTATGTATCACCACGATTCCCCAATTCGATTCTATTTCTTCTTCTTCTATTTACGGGAAAGGCTTGGCGCCGTTTGTTATTAGATTGATGACTGGTAACGGTGCTAAATTTCATCCGTAGGGTGATTGAATTTATTCCATCACATTATAGTCTTAAAGCTTTTGAAGCCGAGAGGAAGCGCGAATTTAATCCCTGATTATCTTGAGCTTCTGATGAAGAGAAACATCGTTAGAAAGCCATCGTGTTTCAAAAGCAACCTTTTGTGGAAGGTAAACTGTTATTGTCCAAGCAAAGTAATAGGGGGACCGGAAAGTAATGTCGTTTCTGCGCATTCCAATACTTGATTGTCATTTGTCAGCTCATTGTTTTGTTCAGAGGCGTACCAAAGACATTGTGAGGTTATAGTGATTTCTTTACTTATAGACAATTGAATTACAATTTTTTTTTGTAATTTTGGGTAAAATGGCCAGCCAAATACCAGAAGAGGTACACATCCGGCATTGCATGCTCTTTGAGTTTCGCAAGAGAAATAACGCAACAGTTGCTACCAAAAACATTTGCGATGTTTATCCAAATGCACTGGACATTCGTAAATGCCAAAGGTGGTTTTCCAAGTTCAAATCGGGTTATTTTGATCTTTCCGACTCGTATCGATCAGGAAGACCATCAGCGTTAGACAACGACGTGTTAAGGGCGGAAGTGGAAGCAAATCCGTGTCAGACGATCGAGGAATTGTCAAACAGTCTCAACAAACCTTGGTCGACCATCCAAGAACATTTGAAGCAGATTGGAAAAGTAAGCAGAGCAGGTGTTTGGGTCCCGCATAATCTGTCCGAACAGAATAAGGCTAACCGATCAATCACATGCAACTTATTGCTTCAACGACACAACACAGAAGCGTTTTTTGATCGCTTGATCACAGGAGATGAGAAATGGGTCCTGTATGATAACCCAAAACGCAAAAGGCAGTGGCTCTCTCCAAATGAAATCCCTCGGAGTACTGCTAAGCCAGGTTTACACCCCAAAAAAGCGCTTTTGTGTGTTTGGTGGAGTATTCGCGGCATTGTTCATTTTGAATTACTGAAACCTGGAGAAACTGTTACTGCAGACCTCTACAGCGAACAATTGCAGCGAGTCAATCAATCTTTAATTGAAAAGTGGCCAGCGATTGTCAACCGAAAAGGCGTCATTCTCCAACATGACAATGCAAGACCGCACTGCGCAAGGCGAACTCTAGAAAAAATTAATGAATTGGGGTGGGAGGTGCTGCCTCATCCACCATATTCGCCCGATGTTGCACCATCGGATTTCCACTTATTCCGAGCGCTGCAACACTTTTTAAGTGGCAAAACATTTGCAAATTTGGATGATATCCAAAATGCCATCTCTAGATATTTTGCCGAAAAACCAATTAATTTTTATCGATCAGGGATTGAAAATTTACTCACTAGATGGCAAAAGGTTATTGACAATGATGGGGAATACATCATTGATTAAAAATAAAGACTCGTTAAAAATGTGTGTTTGTATTTAGCGTAAGAAAACGACATTACTTTCCGGTCCCCCTAATACATAACATGTTAGCCCGGAATCGAACAAGGGACCCCGTGTTAAACAAAAGCTTATTACATTTTCTCCCACATTGTTACACAATTAAAAGGGTGTTACATTTATATGTTTGATGTGGGAGACAAAATTGCTAACTATAATGCCCTGTGCTAACATACCTCGGTTTCTTCTGTTCTATAAAATATTATTACATGTTCTTATAGGCTGTTCTTATATTTTTACGATTTTTTTTATTACTTTTCTACTTATAAATAAGTACCTTGTTCAGTCCTTGAAGTCATTTAGTTGTTTAATTTTTGCATTCTTTCTAGATGTTTATATTTAGAGTTGTTTCGGTCAGTCAAAAAGTATACTTCCTCAACGATTACAAATATTTTGTGCTAAGAAAGCTTTCGCAGAGTATTTTGAGACCTTGACATCTATTTGTTGTAACAGTGTTTATTTACTTATTAAGTTTATGTTTTTTGCAATATTATGTTCAGAATGTAAAGTTTACGAAACATACTTTTGTCCTATTGCACGAATTTTTGAGGAAATTAGTTTAGGTTTACGTAAAACTATTTTGAAAACCATTCCCTAACATCTTTGTAGTTCAGGCACAAAACGAACACGAACCCAATACGTCAAGCGACAGTCGTTTATTAATCTATACTAATATCAGCTCACATCAGACGGCTTAGTGTTGCTTCATTTCAATCTCCTCTTAGTTTGGGCAATCATGAAAAATGTTGCCAGCGCTGCCAGTGCCCAGGTTTGTCCCTAAGATTACTAATGATACCAACGTTTTATTAATTTAATAGATATTCTCTTTAAAATACTTAATATTTCCTTATTTTTAAATATTATAAAACAACTAATGGCTTGATTAAGTTTGCAAGGAAGACCTATACAGCAAATGGACCATAGCCTGAAATGATGCCGATGATTAAACTTGTAATACTTTTCTCCTGATTGTATGGATTCTTTTCATACCAGAGATGTAACAAATATAATGCTTACTCGTGAATGGTATCCTATTAATAATGATGCATTGTTTGAAATATTTACTCAATATTACTCTATGATTTAAGACATAAGGTCGCGGTATCCCAGTAATTTATCCGGCAGCTCAACTTTTAAACCGATACAAGAATACGTGTATGTACTAGTTTCTGATTGACATTGGAAACTAACGTCATGGTATTACTTACAAAGACAAGATCTCCAGTAGAGAGCATTAACCAATATCAGCAAATTTACTAATTTCGATAATATTAGTATTGCTATTTTGGAAAAACAATTACTTTCTAAGACCTCAGCCGTTTTACGAACAAATCTTACTTCCACTGATTTATATCCATTGATAAGAACAACCTCTTTTTGATAAACAATATATATATAAACATCTTTTTGGTATGATAATTTTGTAAAGGTATTTGCATGATTTGACATTTACAATACTATCTACTTGTCCTAAATATTACACGGTATTAAGTAACAATGATACTATAGATGGTGAAGCGTATCCATCCAGAATACTGACCTTCATACATTAATACCTGGAACACTGCTTTCATATTTTATTCGATGTTCTTTTCTATATTATTTTAGTCGATTGTGGACTGTCTCCAAAATGTGTGGTGCTACTAATATTTATTTATGTTTACGCGGGTACCGAGATAATGTTAATTAATGAGATCAATCGATCAAATCTGTCCATTCGATCAGATCGCTTCGCTCATCGAATTATTGACACACCATCGCTTTCGATTTAAATCCAGGGGGAAAAATCGCAAGCGATGGTGACGGAGATGGGTGAATGATACGTAGATGAGGGCGTTGAACCGTGCTATTATTTTTTTACATTACAAGGGTCATAGCGTCATCATCATTATGCTATTTTCCCATTTGGATGAAATCGCTTGGAAAAAGTACTAAATTATTACTTCTTAATTCAATTACGGCGAAAAGGTAATACGCCCTCATAGCGTGAACATTGAACGACTGGATGATCTTTAATACTAAAAGACTTGAAAAAGCTTTAAATATAAAAAATCTTAAGTTATTTAGTTTATATAATACGAGACGTCTAATTAGATTGCAAGTTGTAGTAGATGTTATAATGTTAATAAATTCTACAAAGAATGTAAAGATAACATTTGAAATAAATATTGCTAATCGCTTCGAGATACTTTCTATTCTTAGTAAACTGAACACAAAGATTTCCAATGATCTAAATCAAGGTTAATCAATGTAAATAGATTTCTACGTCTTTCAGGCAGCTATAATTGGATTTATGTATCGATTCGATGCGTTTCTATCGATTTGAGATTCCGTTGGAATTGGAGCGAATTGTAAATTCTCTGCTCACTGGATTTCTCTGAACTAAGGCTTTTGACTAATGTTTTAAATTTATGATACAGACTTAAACTTCATCATCATTTGAAACGATGGACGTCCACTGCTTGACATAGGTCACAAATTTGAACTCACAGAATAGTAATTTAACTTAAAAGAGATAAAAGAAACAGTAGGTAGACTGTTAATTGTATCATAACAGATACACGCACACACATTTCCATTGATATATGTTGAGTAGTAGTATGAAAAACTTAAGTTCACTGTAACTTATTTTTATACTAACATTTTTGTATTATTCAACGAAGTGACTAGACACACAAGACTCACGTGATGATAAGTGACAAGCCTGTTTTATAACAACGTGTTGCTAGTTAGTATGATAGCACCACATTGTGCTCGTCGCTCTTTAGACACAAGATGTTAAGTCTCGTTACCACATTAGCTACAGCGCATTTCACACCGGAACCCACTACTGGTCGATGGAAACTGATGTTCTGATGGCCTGCCTAGATGATTTCCGGCAATAGAGATAGAAGTTTTGTTCAAATTCGAGGAATAATAGCAGTTTTAACGACTGCAATATGTTTGTCAAGATGTCGGTTTGTCTCAATAGCATTGAGTATGCGAACAAAAAGTTAAACGTAATATTAAACGGTCGATGTATATGTAATATATGATTATGTTAATTCGACGATTATGGCGATGGGCTTCCCACTTATTAGATATTATTAATTTTCTGATGATTACCTCGTTCCCGCCTCGCCGCCCACCCATCGCTGTTTGTTTTTCGCTGACCATTTAACGTTCCTGCGTACGCCGCCTCCATGTTTGATGTGATGGCTCTATCACGAAAATTGATATGTTGCGATTGCATCACATCATATCATTAAAATCAGGCCATTAAACGTAAGGTTTTATAGATATAATACTTTAAGTTTTATGTCTTCCTTTAAACAGCCATTTAGTTTGTAACTTGTTGCAATTATCCACCAAAATCATCACCACTGTCACTTGGTGTATTATAAACGGATACTAAAAAGAAATTAAAATATGGAGAAGAAAATAAATATTTTCTAAACAAAATATCTATAGAAATATTATTTATATATACATATTATTATATTTACATATTTCTAGGCTTTTAGTTTATATCTTCCTTTCCGATAGGTTGTCTGGAAGAAATTGCTTTCTGACCATTGTACGTATGTTTATATATAACGTATTCCTTATTTTTGTAATATGTGTACAGTAAGGAATAATAAATACAAAAATCTTATTTAATTGTTCTTTATCTCATCAAAGAATAATCTTTTAAACCTTCGTAGTGTCATCGCTTTTAGAAAAGCGAATAATTAGACTATAACTCGACTATTTTGTAACTAATTGTATATTCGCGGCATCGATACAAAATGACGCGCTAACATCGAGTAATCGGAATGATTATCTACATAATAACGATGAAGTCATAACATGGTGTGTAATGATTGTTGTAACACGTAATAGGCAGTGAGGTAGACACCGCGGTATCACGTCGATGCCCATTCAGGAGGCGGGCGGACATAAAAAGCAATCGGCGAATTTGTATTTATCGGGGGGCCCCTTAGGCGGTACAACGGCACCCAAATGAGGCCCGAATAGAGGCCATGATAAACATTTTTTTTTATGTATTAAATAACACTTCATATAATTATCACAAGATATTAAGTGACAAGGATGTCATAGATGGTGATAGTACTGCATCAGTATTTATTACATCCCTTAACACAGCAATACTACCATGGCATCAGATCGGCAATATTATTTACTGAAGATAGATCTCTGTCTCCAAAGACCGTGTAGCTACCACCACAATTCCTATTTCCGCCGCCAAACAGTAGTGTATAAATGTAACTATGTTCTGGTTTAAAGGGCGGTACAGCTAGTGATATTTCTGGGTAGTAATTCCTAACACATATGTCTCAAAACGACGAGCACAATGTAGTGTATGTCTTAACTAGCGCTATAATGTTATGAGCAGGTGTATCCATTACTATCAGGTGGACGTTTTACTCATCTTGTCACTTCGTAGAATAATAAAATAAAAACGAAATATGCTGGTGGTTGCAAACCTGGTGTGATCCAAACATGGCAACACTTGTAATCCTAAAACCAAAATGTATATATGTATTGTTAATTCATTTATCGGATGCATGTGATACAAGTCTAATGGGCTCCTAGTTGCAGAACGGCTATAACGAATACATTAATAAAACTAATAAGGGGACCGGAAAGTAATGTCGTTTCTGCGCATGCCAATACTTGATTGTCATTTGTCAGCTCATTGTTTTGTTCAGAGGCGTACCAAAGACATTGTGAGGTTATAGTGATTTCTTTACTTATAGACAATTGAATTACAATTTTTTTTTGTAATTTTGGGTAAAATGGCCAGCCAAATACCAGAAGAGGTACACATCCGGCATTGCATGCTCTTTGAGTTTCGCAAGGGAAATAACGCAACAGTTGCTACCAAAAACATTTGCGATGTTTATCCAAATGCACTGGACATTCGTAAATGCCTAAGGTGGTTTTCCAAGTTCAAATCGGGTAATTTTGATCTTTCCGACTCGTATCGATCAGGAAGACCATCAGCGTTAGACAACGACGTGTTAAGGGCGGAAGTGGAAGCAAATCCGTGTCAGACGATCGAGGAATTGTCAAACAGTCTCAACAAACCTTGGTCGACCATCCAAGAACATTTGAAGCAGATTGGAAAAGTAAGCAGAGCAGGTGTTTGGGTCCCGCATAATCTGTCCGAACAGAATAAGGCTAACCGATCAATCACATGCAACTTATTGCTTCAACGACACAACACAGAAGCGTTTTTTGATCGCTTGATCACAGGAGATGAGAAATGGGTCCTGTATGATAACCCAAAACGCAAAAGGCAGTGGCTCTCTCCAAATGAAATCCCTCGGAGTACTGCTAAGCCAGGTTTACACCCCAAAAAAGCGCTTTTGTGTGTTTGGTGGAGTATTCGCGGCATTGTTCATTTTGAATTACTGAAACCTGGAGAAACTGTTACTGCAGACCTCTACAGCGAACAATTGCAGCGAGTCAATCAATCTTTAATTGAAAAGTGGCCAGCGATTGTCAACCGAAAAGGCGTCATTCTCCAACATGACAATGCAAGACCGCACTGCGCAAGGCGAACTCTAGAAAAAATTAATGAATTGGGGTGGGAGGTGCTGCCTCATCCACCATATTCGCCCGATGTTGCACCATCGGATTTCCACTTATTCCGAGCGCTGCAACACTTTTTAAGTGGCAAAACATTTGCAAATTTGGATGATATCCAAAATGCCATCTCTAGATATTTTGCCGAAAACCCAATTAATTTTTATCGATCAGGGATTGAAAATTTACTCACTAGATGGCAAAAGGTTATTGACAATGATGGGGAATACATCATTGATTAAAAATAAAGACTCGTTAAAAATGTATGTGTTTGTATTAAGCGCAAGAAAACGACATTACTTTCCGGTCCCCCTAATAAAAACCAAATAAGAAAAACTAAATATTGTAATCAGTAAGTAAGCAAGAAAAAGAAGAAAAACTAAGGAAATGTATATGAATGCATGCATAAAAAGTTCATGTTTTGGGTCTTTTTCAGTCCGGAAGACAAGGTAGAGACGACGATAGTCTTTGCTCGAGAGAGAAGAGTGAGAGAAGGAATTGGAGTGGAGAATGATAAGAATATGAAGTTTGAAAGATGAGCAAAGCATGAAAGAGTTGAGAGACTGAAAGACGAGTATGAGTAGGAAATAGAGCTAGCAAACTGATGGTAAATGCCCCAAAGGCCATAACCCAAAAGGGAACGATTAAATAAAATTGGCTCCTGGTGTATCCCACAAAACTTCATTGTTTATAGTAATAGTATCGTTTATCATCGGCTGAACTTCCTTACTCGTCTCGTGTAAATCCACGAAGCTAAAACACTATAGGCGTCATAGCGGCGCGTTAATTTCAAATTTTACAGTTGCTGCTCCTCCAAAGCGGGCTCGATTATCAATATGTCCATGAACTTAGTTTTTTTTTTATTGAGCTCATAAATCTAGCGCCCGCAGCAACAAAAATTTAAACTCAAGCACAAATGTACGCATCGGTCCTGTGTATTGTAGATTTATGTGCAAACAACTCTTGCGATGCTAATCGATGCTTTCGAAATATTTTTATCTAATGTTTTGATCGTGTTGTTAGTTATCTTTAGTATCGGAAAACGTTCACGTTACTTACCTAGACGTTCTCCGATACTGGTACTTACCCTTACTACCCTTATTAGTACTTACCACTGCAATTTCTAGTCCTACCGCCAAAGAGTAGTAAACTTACGTCAACGCGACGAGTATTATGTGGTGCTGTGTGTATCATGCTAACTGGTACAATTGTTCTTCTTCTTCGTCCGTATCACTCTTGACAAAGTGGTCGTATCCACTTCAGGTGGTATTGACAGTACTTGACATCCTGTGTGTTCAGACCCAACAAGCACCAGCATTATTATTGTCAAGTAACATTTTTGTTCAATTTAAACACTCAAAGATACGAACAACGACAAACAAGAAACGCGCCATGAAAGTAAAGGGGTGTGAAAATTCTGAAGATTTTCTCTAACCTTTGTTTAAGGCGAAATACTTACTATACCCTTACTTACCCTTACTTAACTATACCCTAGTTCTTGGAGAAAAAACAGAGTAGTGGGGTTTTTATACATTAAAATCTTGATGGTCACCTTCAACAACTGAAGAGTCTGCAGGATATCCAACGGATACCAAAGGGCTCTTCCGCATTACGCTCCTATGACACAAGATATAAATAAGTACATAAAAAAATTCAGTTAACAGAAATTAGATGATAATGATGATGATGATGATGCTAATAACAAACATATATTTTTATTTATTAGGTTGGGGAAAAAGAAATCCATTATTTTTTCGGTAGATGGCTGTAGTGATAAATTTCTCGTAAAGTATCGATCAAACAGTTTCAGATTTATGCTCGTTGGAAAGGTGACATTTCGCAGTAAAAAAATTCTTTTGCTGTTTTTTGTTTGGTGCATTCAATTCTGAGTTACAGGATGTTAAAAATGGAAGTGAACGAAGAGAAAATTTGGTACATTTTACAGTTTTTCTTTGACAAAGGCGAAAATGCAAGCCAGGCGGCTAAAATTGTGAATGGTGTTTATGGACCCGATACTGTAACAGCCAATTATGTGCAATTTTGGTTTCGTAGATTCCGTTCAGGAATTTTTGATGTTAAAGATGCACCTCGCACAGGTAGGCCGGTCGCCGAAAATGTCGATAAAATCGGAGAAATGATCGAAGTTGACCGGCATGTTAGCAGTCGTAACATCGCCCAGGAGCTAAAAATGGACCACAAAACAGTTTTAAACCATTTATACAAAGCTGGATTCAAAAAGAAGCTCGATTTTTGGGTGCCACACCAATTAACAGCAAAAAACATGATGGATCGAATTTCCATCTGCGAAGCCTTGGCCAAACGGAATGAGATAGACCCATTTCTTAAACGGATGGTGACTGGAGATGAGAAATTCATTACATACGATAACCCTGTGCGAAAACCATCATGGTCAAAGAGCGGTGAAGCACCTCAAACGGTGGCCAAACCAGGACTAACGGCCAGGAAGGTTCTGCTGTGCATTTGGTGGGACTGGAAGGGGATTATTTATTATGAGTTGTTTCCATATGGCCAAGCACTAAATTCTGATCTCTACTGTCAACAACTGGACCGTTTGAAGATAGCAATTGACCAGAATTGGCCAACAGGAGAGGTGTCGTGTTCCACCAGGGCAACGCTAGGCCACACACGTACAGTGACTCGCCAGAAACTTCGGGAGCTTGGTTGGGAAGTTTTAATACATCCGCCATACAGTCCGGACTTGGTACCAAGCGATTACCATCTTTTTCTTGCATTACAAAATTTCTTTAGTGATAAAAAATTGGCATCTAGGGAAGATTGTGAAAATCGGCTACTAGAGTTTTTTGCAAATAGAGACCAGGACTTCTACGAGAGAGGCATTATGAAGTTACCTTTAAAATGGCAACAAATCATAGAACAAAACGGTGCATATTTGACCCAAATCGGACAATCCGAAGCATGTTAAATAAAGTCCTGAAGTTCATATAAAAATAATGGATTTCTTTTCTGCCAACCTATTATTATGCGGTATATATGTATAATACGTTACATTAACATAAAATATCGTATAAAACATACAAGTTTACTAATGGATGCAGCAAATTGCCTGTCAATGGGTGGAGTGATGAATGTTTCGAGAGCTGCCGCATTTGATAACAGTCCAGGGTTCTAATTAGAAGGTGTCAGTCCATGACGTGCTAATTTTATCTTTATCTTGGACCATTTCCGCCTATTGGGGCATTAACATAATGAATGATTTATCGGAGATGTGGTATGAGTTAATTTGATCGTGTGGTAACCGGGATTTGATTTCTTCATCAGGCTTTTTTCTGTTTAGTCTTATGCAGCGACTAAGTCCTCCTTCACTCTTTCCTTCCAGACTCTTATATGTACAATGGACTAACATCAAACCTTAATTACGCAGAGTATTGTGTGACAATCAGGCTGTCGATGGTAAAGTCTTCCCACCTAGAATATTCTAGCTGACTGAATGATTTGATTGCCGAAAAACAGCAACGATTTATAGCAACGCACTAGTTAGCCAGGTGAATTTGAAAAATCTTTATAACCAGTCTTCATCCAATCAACTCCAAAGAATGCACCACGAAGGCATTTCTTCAAATCTCTAAGAACGAAAACACAACAGCCACATGGCTGACTGGATAGTATGTTATAGATTTTACTTGTAATAACTTGGCTCTGTATTCGTGATTCATATTGCACTGATCGCC
Organism: Troides aeacus; assembly: GCA_033220335.2. NCBI lineage: Eukaryota > Metazoa > Arthropoda > Insecta > Lepidoptera > Papilionidae > Troides > Troides aeacus. The sequence goes on from CM067288.1 coordinate 2,088,525, forward strand.
TTGAGATATAAGATATTATTACCCCAGTAATATCACTAGCAGTAGCACTTAAACAAAGACACATACATGCCTAAGAACACAGTTGATTAGCTGTGGTAGTTAACCAGAAAGTCCCGGCAAGGATCTATGGATTTCGTAATTTGTGATTCTAGAAAGTGTGTAACGTTTACCATCAGGTTAACTTCTGAGATGGTATTTAACATACATATGATATACATCACGATAAAAATAAAGTCTATAACTATTCTAATTTTTAGTCTAGTTTATAATGAATCAAATATTTCCAGCTCTATTAGGATCTGACGAATGCGTTTAATAAGAAATAATTGACCATCGCAGACCAGTTCATGGTGCCGCTGCGCATTGGCAGAATTCGTAACACGATCCACTCCGCTCCTTCAGGGCTTATTGATATTTACAGCTTGTCCAAATTTTATTGCGGACTATCAAATGGTGGTCAGACCTACGGTCACGAACGGGCATTTAATTGTCCATTGATTTATTCTCTTAGTAATCGATCTATTAACCTTGTTCTACAGAAGGATCTTATAAGCTGTCTTTGGACGACTGTTTGGATATTTATATAACTATTTTGCCTAGTTTTAGAAGCTCGATCAAATTTTGAAGCTTGCACATAGTTCTTACTAAAATTAAAAGAAATGTATTATCTAAACTAACCTTTGCACATACCAGAATATCTAGAAACCTTTAAAATGAAATGTTTAAAAATATAAGCGAGTAGAGTAGAGATTCATATGCAATACTTCGATTGGAGTGGAGGTCTTTGAGAGGCCTGTGTCTAGCAGTATACGTCAACCAATTGATGATGATTTGGAACACCCACAGGAACCATATCAATGTAAAAATACAAAAGTAGGGATGTAAAAACAAATTCTATAAATTTTTCTATACGTACATAAACACATAAATACACAAAGATTTTTCTTTCCTGTGTTAGGTCTGTTTTATTTTTTGTCCAAACTATATTATCTGATTTGTTAACAAAATATCCGAACCACGGCTTTGAAAACTTCGATACAACTGTTTTCGCATTGTGAATCATGAGTAGAAGCGTCATTGGCACGATTTGTACTGAAATTTCTGTTACCAGTTTTTTTTATTACAGCTGTATAGCTTTGGCAAACCGTAAAAATATTTGGCAACGTTTCAACGTAAAGTCGTAATGTGTTGTTCGCTTTGACGGTAGCATAGAAACATTTTAATTCGGAATACTACATATCTGAAATTATAAATTCTGCAGCATTTCAGATTACTTTCATCTTACCACATTTCAGGAAGTCGTAGGTGCAGTATCATTGAGGTTTTCATTAAGAACCCCGCAGTTAGTTATAATACTCTGCTAATGAATTCAGTTGTTTCTATATAATCCTTCTTTATGCATTGTTAAATGAAGGATCTATTTACCTACACTATCAACTTTATCTAGTCACTGTTTTAAAAAAAAATCTACACATTGTGCGCTTTCGAGACTCCTCTTCACTTTCGAAGTGTCAAGCAAAGCAGTACCTAAATTGTTCTGTTCAACGTTACTTATTTTCTAAGAACCAATTCTTCCGTTGTATTTTTTTTCTAATTGTTGCTCATGTCCGTTAAGATGCGAAATGAACAGAATATCCTCGTTTCAAGGTAAACTTTTGGCACACGGCGCGATGGCCTTCATCAAATTACGGCTCACCGAAATAAATATCCCATTATTAAGTTGTTAACTTTAAACATAGGCATTAACGTTACAAAACTTTAACAAGTCTATTATCTTACAGCTCTTGACAGTCGAGAGGTCTAAGTGGGTGGGTTTTGAATTAGAACTTAAGTTTAAACAAAAACATAATTAAAATATATGGATGATTAGAATAAACTGTACGTGTTTAACATGTTAATGTATACAACACTTTAATCTAGGTAGACTCCGAAGGCTCCAAATAAAATTTCAGGGAAAGGCAGCTAATTTCTTTCCTTGTTACCATTACTAACATATTTTCCTAGCTATCGCGCTAGTGCATTAGCGAATTTATGTGTTAGTTAAAAAAAAAAGTAAGAATAAATAATATTACTCCCACTCATACTTTTGTAATTACTTGACAATTTTTTTGCTATCACACATTAATACCAGGTGATAATGGAATATAGATACTACGACTTCGAGTTATACTCTTATTTACAGACATTACAATCATCATATGATATATTATGACATATATCATCTAATACTAATTTCACGTGGTCAGACGCCAACTTGTGTGGCCGCACGCCCACTTTGGTCGAATGTCGGAGATGATGATTTACACGTAACTGCCTATCCTTAATTAGAAGTTTGCGATACCGACCCATCAGCTAGACAAACTCATAGACTGTGAAACCTTCTAACAAAGAATTTTATATATATAACAATTAATGCAAAAGTGTGTGTCTGTTACGTTCAGTTAAAACCGCTAAGTCAATTGCTATGAAACTTGGTGTAGAGATAAATGGAGGTGGTAGTAGGTCTCTATTGCTATTTACTCTCTAAGTAGGCACTGTCGCTACGACTGTTTCTACCGCCAAACTATTGTGCATACATTACTAAGAAATTACTGAAGTAACGAGACTTCAAATTTTATATTTGAAAGCGCCGAAGACTGTTGTGCAGTAAAATTAGTCTAACTAGTATTTAATATTACATCTACATTGTATTATACATACAAATACCACATAATTATTACCAGGAATATTATTTACCATTACATAAATATCTTGCTCATCTAGCGCTTCATTATCATCACCAGCTGATAGATCTCCACTGTTGGACATGAACATAGGATATAGGCCTCCCCCAAAGATATCTATATCGATCTAAATAGTTAAAAGCTTTATTCTAGCCGTTTAATTAAATTAAAAAAAAACTGGAAAAAGACAATAAATACGTTTTTGTTACAATAATATAATTTGATAGGAATATTATAAAGCAGGTAGATCTTCATCATCAATCAATAACTGTAAATATCTCGAGTTGGTAATAGTTAAAATTTGCAAACACAGTCGCGGGCATTCATTGTATACTTGGTGATAAATCAAATAAAGGCGATCGTAAATTTTGAAACAGTGACAGATTAATCTAGATCTTAGAAAAAAATGGCTGTCTGAACAAGGATACTGTATTAGATACCACACGCAGATCTGTGAGACTAGAATTAAAACTTTTTTAGGGTGTAAATCAAAAGGAGCTATTATTTGCTATAAGACAAAACTAATTTAACTAATTGATAATTTAATAGAAGTATTGAATAATTATAAATATATATCAATGAAATGTTGGTTTGTTACTTATATATCTAACTTCAGTTCTCCGACGGATTCCTTCGTTCCGGATTTTGTCTCTTAGAGAAATGAAGCATCGCTCTCTCCATCGCTTGCCTCTCGCGTCTCTGATCTCTGAAGCGGTAAACCAGCCTGATGTTCAGGTGTCTTGTCTCAGCACCGTAGACAAGAGTAGGAATGATGCACCGGTTAATACTCTAGCACTGTTGTGCGTTGAATAATAGTCTAGAAACTTTCTTCCCAAAGTAGCCCAGGTGGAATCTCAGAGATACACAGGAAGCTCAACAGAGGTCTCCATTGGTTGTAATCATCACAATTTTTTGGACAATTTTGGGAATAATGTAGAAATGTAGGTTCAAGAGGTCCATCGGAACCAGTAGAATTTTGAAAGTGGACTGTAAGATACAGTTTTGGGAACCTCTGGTCTAAAAGAAACCTACCTATTCATTTATAAAAACTCCCACATTTACACTGACGCTAGCAGTTCCATTCCTTAAGATACGTACAACGTAATATAATTACAAAATTTTAATTAAATAACTGTAATAGTATATATTATATAGTAGTATACTTACTGATCTCAGATATGGGCATGTACTTAAACAAGATATAGTGATATAAACAAAAACACTTATCCACAAAGTAACGTTAAGTTACTACTCCATTTAAAATTACCATAAACCTTATACTACCACCCATGCTAATGTATTCGCTTTAGTTTTGGTAGTAGAAAGTTGTCATATATCACACCTCGAGCTTTTTACCATCTCTGGTACTGGTGGCTCAGTTAAATTGAGGGTTCAAATTGATCGGCGGTAAACGTTTGTGAGCGGGCCGCATTGACTTGAGCCGGAGACTCGCTTTGAACTGGTGTATCAGGAGTTCGAAGCCAAGCATTGCGATATACCGCAATATGTAGTATATAAAAAATTAAACAGGTCGCCATGCAGCTTAAGAAGAACTAGGATTAAACGCTTTGTTTAGTCCTCTATAAAAAAAACAGCGAAGGATTGGAGTAGCCTCCCTGTGAGTTTCCGACTAGATGTGATGTATGAATCTTGAGAAGAAGAATAGACTGCTTCTAGACAAGAACATTTTACCATAAAAGACTATGTTATTATATAATAATACAGAGATACAATTTGAATTTGTGAACCCACCCTCTAACTATGAAAACCATAAGTTTGAATACATTCAAGTATTTATGTAGTTTGATGTTTTACTCAATTTTCTTTTTATTACGAAGCGACGAGACTTGCGGGTAGTTCATCAGCAAGTGATACTCCTTACCATAACAACGTGGCGCTAGTTAGGATGGTAGACATTGCGCAACATTGCGCTCGCCGCTTTGAGACAAGATGTTGAGTCTCAATACCCCAGCAATTTCATTAGCTACAACGCCATTCAAACCAGACCACAGTAATGTTTGCACACTACTGTTAGACGGCAAAAATAGCCGCTGCGCTGATATCTACCTAGACGGTATTCGGCAAAACTGACCTACCACCAGTAATCTAGAAGTTTCTTAGGTATACAGTTTTTTTTTAAAAAAAATATAGGTATTTTTTTTAAGTTAGTAGCTATTTTAACTACAAAACATTTTACTTTAACTTGTAATACAACTTAATACATGACGGGTTGGAGGTGTATTCGTACATCATCACCTCTCTACCTTTCGGTACGTGGTGGAAGATACAATTAAGGAGAAATAATTCTAGGAAAAAAGCAACAGTTTTCATTGTCTCCTCTGTCCCACGCCATTTGTCCACTATTGGACAGTTAAACTTTGTGTTTGTGGAAATAACATTAACTGTAAAACTCGGTTAAACCTTCAACTGCCGTTAACATCATCAGAGAATGAGATCATAGGTGAAATAAAAGCAGGAATGTGATTATACCGCAATTATTACCACTTATTACCATGGACGAATAATGCCGTCATAAAATGGAGGCTTTCATAATAATCATGACGGATATATTAGCCGTAAACTGTTGATTGGTTAATATAACCAGGCTCTCACTGGTTAAATGTGGAATGTGTTCACACCGGCAACCGTTCAGAGTTTAAGGGGGCGCACTAATGAAGCAATCGGGTGCATGTTATCACCTTCAGATGATCATTCATCATCTTCTTGGACGTGGTAATATCATACCTCCGTCCTTGGGCGACGCAGCGCCTAGCACAGGGTTCACTGTGGAGACGACTGCTGACTTAAATTATTTGTAATATATTTTATACGACAAGAAGATCAGGACGTTAATATGATTACTTATACAACTAATAACAATGAAATTAGGATGTTCACACAGCATCATATTATACTCATCGGTTTATGATAAGAGGGTATGTTCAGTTGTGTGAACATATAGTCCCATATTCTTTAAAATGTTACAGTAGTTTAGTTTGACTATAGAAATAGAGGGTTGTAAAGGATCCCGCACAACAACTCACAGGATCCGAGCCAACCTCAGCCGCTCGTGGTGCAGCCTGCTAATCAACAAACGAGGCTCAGGCTCTCACCAACCCGCATTGGGCCGGCGTGGTGGGAAAAGGCCTAAGTTCCCCCATATGAGCCCTTATAAGCGACTGCTCCTAATGCCCGACGATACTACGAGCTCTGCTCACTGTGGACCGATTGATGTAGAGATCTTTGAGGGAGGCCTGTGCCCAGCTGTGAACGTCAATCCGCTGATGATGATAAAGATCTATCATTAGCAAAGAGTAAACTAAATGAAGTTTTTATTGAATTACAAAAACAACAGACATTGTTGAGAGATGATACAATTGCAATAACATTCTCAATTTTTTTTTCAGATAAGACTATTAAGTTATTCTTGTCAAAGTTCTTTATCAAAGTCAATATAATGATTATTATTAAAAAAGAAATATGTAATAAAGACATTTCTATCGAACAAATACTTGTCTTAGAAAATTGATATGATTGAGTATTTTCAGGAGTACGTACATAATAATAAGTTTTTCTTTAGATTAAGTCGGTCGAGAGTTTAGTAATAACGTCGGTCTCATCAAAATCTATAGAGCCGTTACCATAATTACCCGTAACAAAAAATTTTAAACAATTTTTTTCTTATAAAGTATTGTGTTAGCAACTCGATTATATAATATATTGATTTTTTTATATGAAGACTAGCACAACACCTTTAGCTTATAAGAAAAGATAAGACCACCCATAAAAATACACATGTTTACACTATACCACCCTGTGCTAGTTAACGCGTTAATTTCAATAGCTACAGCGTTATTTAAATAGAAACACAGCAATGTTTGCACATTACTGTTTGTCGGTAGAAATATGAGCTGGGCGATATCTGCATGGACGGTCTCCGGCAACACTATTACTAATAATATTTATTTCTATAGATACGATGCGTCTCTGTGTATGTCTGTATCCCACGTAGCTTTCACTGTCAGTTTCCAGTGGGTATACACAACACGGACAGGAAGCGGTACGAGCGGCGCAGGCGCAACTCGCCGGGAGTGCTCCGTGTAATTAATTTGCATTCGACATTAATAATCGACACATTACACTGTGAAGTGCATGTACTTAGATTCTGTATCAATACCGGATATACGATGATAAATCAAAACGAGCTGAACCCGTCTAGGTTTACTAGCAGGTCTATGTCGCCAGAGACTACACCGTGTAGAAACTACAGTTGTTCTCCGAACGGAGATCCCGTAGCTTCTCAAAATGTCAAGGATGACGACCGAGAGGGCTTTAATGGGTACAAAACTCAACAATACTGACTTTCTGCTAGAAGGCATGATATCCTTTTGAAGGTCTCCGAAACCACCAATGGCATACAAACATCCTAACATACATACATATCTTCTTCAGTACATTTAATTTTTACTATAATTTAGTTTGTAAACAATTGGGAAACGACGCCGATTTCTGAGACACAGGTTGAACTCCTAGTTCAGGAAATAGAGAATATCTGTTTACCACGATCGTATGCGATGAGTGGGAAACCGTAGAGTTTTAACCGGTAAGACCCCATCATAACACTTCCGTTGCCCCAACAGCAGAAGGGTATCTAATGCAGGATTTCACCACGAAAAGAAAAGGGAGTACATGTTTATGAGATATGTAAAATTTAAATATCTTATCAGTTATAGTATTTTTTATAATTTCAGTTCTGTTTCAGTTGTAACAATTCAGTGTGTAAAGCAAGAATCCAATATAAATGATCTATTATATTTAGGCGAATATTCTGGCTACGAAGACTGGAATCTTATTTCATTTGTTAGACAATAAAACCAAGCAAAAGAACATCGATTCTTATTAAAGATTATTTTTGTAAATCTTCAAAATAATAACCTAACTTCAATAGAGAAAACGATTTGATACTACCACCTGCTTGGAATACTATTATTGATGAAATCAAATCAAACACCGAGCACTCTGATAGAAGAGTTATACTTAAGACCATCAACCGAGATTTCAATACAAACCTAACATAAATCAACATATACATATAACATTCTATTAATATTCAATTTAAGATATAATAAGTGAAAATTAAATTATTAATCTATACAAAAGATTAATAGTCAAGATTATCAATCTAGAATATTAAAGAGAAACAATGTAACAAATATAATAATAAATAACTATATAGAAAGTTCATTCTGCGTAAATCGGACTGTAGATGATAGAAGAGCTATATATACTCTGTGGTAGTTATTACGTGAGGACATATGTCAGATGAATCGTGTCACAAAATGGCTGCTACGAAGCTTTTGATAATATGTTATAAATGTAGACGGGATCTTCTTAGCATTTGTCGCGTCTGATGACAAGATTTGATTTCTTACTTCTTTCACTCCACTTCGCTCTATTTGGATCATCGCTTTCCTTGAGATCGCAACTCATTACATCAGCGCAGTCACCGCGACTTCCGTCTTCCTCTGCCGTTTGCTGGGTATGTTGAGGCTGAGTGTTTTGTTGCCTGTCAGACGATCATCCTTTTGACATACCAATACCATCACAGCCGGCTTACCTGCAGTTTGTCGGCGATACAACGCACGTACTCCACCACTACATTTTCATCTCGACCATGTGTTTTGAATGAACACGACTTGTCGCTGCCCACGTCCCGCTTCCATAAATGTAATATATGTAGACTGGATAATGAATAATACAATTAACGCGATAAAACCCGTAAAATTTAGTTTTATTAAATCTAATAGTTTTCCATTTAACGACATGTACATACAATTAACTTGACTGAACCTCTATATTTATTAGCCGCGCGCAGCTTAACAGAGATAAGTGAAAGTTCTCAGCCCGAGCTATGTTCACTTTTAAAGCGCTTAACTTTAATAAATTCAACATTAATTATGTATGCGATTATGTTCTGTAACTCTAAGTGTGTTTACTTGTGGCAGCCCTCTGCTGCTCTCCGTGCACGTACCAAGAGACCATAGAGATACCACAGGATATTCTGTCTAAAAAACTGTAGACTTACTGTACGGTCTCTGCAAAATAAGTTAGTTTTAAGGTTCATTCTCATTTTAAGCAGTGTCCTTCTCTTCCTCTTTCTCGTTTATGAGCAAGCATGTCCTTATACCGAGAGTACCTATTTCAATGATTATTTTTTTTATTGGATTATGTATCTCAGTGTCATAAAAGTCAACTAAAGTTTTAAGGGATGATCTATATTATTAGATAGATACCACGAAGTTATACCTAAATACTTGAAGAAAAAAACCTACTCTGAGTGAGAAAATACTGTAGGTTTTCAATCTGGTGGTGATAGGTGTCTGTTGCACTGGTAGTAGATCTCTATTTTTTTCACTGCTCGTTTCCCCCTGGCATTTTGTGTCTGTGCTTATAGTTCTAATCTTTTTTACATTTCTTTCTTTGTTATCCTCAATATCTTCTTTCTTTCTGTTCTTGTCTTTCATTCTGTGGTAGATCTCTATTGCCGGAGATTGTCTAAGTAGGTACCATCGCAGCGCCTGTATCTGCCGCCAAACAGTAATATGCAAACATTTCTGTGTTCCGATTTGAAAGGCGCGTAGCTAGTGTTATTACTGTAGTAACGAGACAACATCTTATGTCTCAAGCGACGAGCGCAATGTAGTGCAGTGAATACCATCTTACGCCCCGTTGTTATGGGCGGGCGTGTCACTTACCATCAGGTGAACGTCCATCACATCAATACGATATGTACTAGTTATTAAAAGATACGCTGGCAAGTAACAATGTGGAGATATTAGGACATTGTTGACTACATAAAATTTTAAGACACAACTTGTATTGTCGCCTCAGTAATTCTAATAGCTAAGACGCCTCTGAAACCGGAACACAGTAACGTTTTGAAAGTACTGTTGGCGGAAATAGGAGCTGCTGTGATACGTAAACGGTCTCCGGAAGCAGTGTTGTCTGTTATTACATAAATAAGGTTGTTTAGTGAACGGTGAATTTTTATAATTATATTGAAATTATCGAATCCAAGACTTCCACTTTCGCAACCAACAAACGTTGCGGTGTTTAACCTTTATTACCGTTCAGACGGTCACGACGCAGCGCTAAATTACAATATCGCCATTTGTTGTAATACGCGAACCGTTTAAATATCAATATCGCATTAATTTATCCACTTCCTTATAAATAATATGCCCGTTGATTTTACGAAATGTCGTAATTTGCAATGTCTTCTTCTTCTTCTTGCTAGACCGTCTCATCTTTACTGGCGATCAGCTGTCCTAGTAATTCTTCTAAATCTATCTCTATTTTGAGTCATAGCTTCAGTCAATTTGTTATGCTTTAGATTTTTATTGATCATCGTCAACCAAGTAGTTCGAGGTCCTTCAGGGTCTCTCTTTCTAGTTCCGAGATCCAGCACTACCCTAACCTAGCATTGTTGGTTTTACCATAACATGGCCGTATCTGCAGAGGCGTCTTTCTACCATTTCCTCTTGAACCAGTTTTACTTGAAAGGAACCTCTGACGTATATGTTCACTATCTTCTAGAATACTAGGTGCATACTCATTATTTGCTCTTGTGCCTTGGTTGTGGTCCAGCACTGAACCATAGAGCATCGTAGGTCTTATTATGGTCTTATAGAGTTTCCTTTTAACCCTAACTGGTATCCGTTTATCGTACAGTGTTGCGGAAAGCGATCGCCATTTTTGCCACACAACATTTATTCGATGGATGACGTCTGCTTCGTTTCTTTCGTCTACCCTCATCACGGTGCCTATATATATATTCATCAGCTATCGGCCGTTGATCTTTACCATCAAGATGATTCTGCATAGTGTATCCTTTTATATATTTAAAATTACTCTGATAGTAAACATAACATTACTCATTACCTGGTTGTATACTAACTCGTTACGATACTCAAAAAATCTATTAGAGGTAGGTCTTTGTTGCAGGAGACGGTCTGCTCCGCAGCTCCTATATCTGCCGACAAACAGTACTGTACAATAATTACTGTGACCCTGTTTGAAGGGCGCTGTAGCTAGTGAAATTACTAGGGTATGTTATGTCTTAAAGCGCAGAGCGGAATGTGGTGCTATGTATGTCATACTAATTAGCGACACGTTATTTTTTTTTTTTTGTTCAATTAAGCGACGAGACGAGCGGGACGTTCACTTAATCGTAAGTGATACGACTGCCATAACAAAAATGGCGCTAGTTAAAATGATGTATACACCACTTTCCGCTGACCACCTGAGACAAGATATCGGGTCTTATTATTCCAGTTATCACGCTACTTATCTATACGGGTAGGCAGGCAGGTGTATAACTAACCACCAGGTGAACGTCTCGCTCGTGTTGACACTTTGTAGAATTAAAAAATATATTATCTGTCGACTATTTTAGTATGATACCATTACCACCATGATTTTGTCCTCGGGTCATAAAAGATTTAGATGGAACAGTCCTAATAATAGGACAGAAGCTTCCTCTTTGATATTCACCAACCATTCGCCAAACCAATTGTTCCTCAAATGCCTCCATTTTTTTACAAGACATTTATACCAGCTGTGGGCATAAATATATACACTGAAATGATGATCATAGCATAATAATAGTATTAATTTTTTTTTATAATTGTAGTTAAGAACGCCTTGAATAACGTCGACGTAAAACTCTTTGTATTTAAATTATACCATAAAGAATACTACGATTAATGGCAAGCCCACGTCAGTTCCCACGTGTGGTATAATCGTTCGCTCTGTAAGGAAACACGGTTATTAATCCCATCACATAGTAACTCCATATCGGTGTTGACGTCATCATTATTTATAGCCCATATTTTTACACAACATACAATCAGTATACCATGTAAGGTCCTATAATGGATTACCTGATTTGTCAGAATTTGTCTGACTCTATAATTTATTATTTCTATATAAATATTTTTATTGTCTTTATATTATTTAAATATAATAATCTCTAAATACATCTTAAGTAAAAGTTTCTGGTTGTGAAAATTGGTGTCACATAGAAGCTGATACACTACCACCGCCATCTCTTGGCAATGAAAAACAAAGAAAACAACATAACATATTCAAAGAGTATATAACCTTTTTTGGTTTTAAATGATTCGTATTTAATTACGATCTCACCTGGTGTTAAATGGCGATGTGGTCTGTGATGGTAATAGACACTAGCCTAATAATTATTAATGGTAGGTCTTCTTTTGCTGAAGATCGTCTGAACAGGTACCGGCTCAGCTTCCACTTCAGCCGCCAAATATTAGTATGCAAATATTATTGTGTTGCATTTTTTAAGGCGTTGTAGCTTCTGAAAATAACTTGGGTAACAATATTTAAAATATTATGTATCAAGCAAGAACCACAATGTGATGCAGTGTATGTCATCCTAATTACCACTATATCGCCATGAGGTGAACGTCACTACGACGAATTTAAAAGAGATACACTGTATGCTTTTGTCCTACTAATTTTTACTTTAGTGTGCACACTACTGCTTAGTAAAAGAAATAGGTAATGTGTTACATACCTAGATGGTCAAAGGTCATGACCATACAAAGGAAGATATGCGAGTGAATATAAAATAAAAAGCCTCCATCTTCACCACGACTTTTGTTTCTTAAAAAAGAAAATTCCAAAAGTGGTGTCAGTAATACTGTAATTTCATATCCCATATATCACAAATTACTCGTAATTTTCAAGCTATTATGGTAATATATTACTAATTGCGTCGTTTTTATGTGTTCATTTGTTTAACTGCCGCCCAGTTGGACGTTGACGACGTAATGGCGGCTGTCGTTTTAAAACATCTGTTATATGTTATCTGTGCAATAATTTTTATTGCGCAGATAAAATATAAACAACAGATTATATATTACTATATATAATAATTTTATTAATGTTAAAAATTATATTAAAATATTTATAAATATTATTTATTTTACAATTAAGCGACAAGGCAAACGGACAATCACATGATGGTAAATAATACCCGCCCATAACAACAGCGCTATTTAGAATACACTACACCACATTGTGCTCGTCGCCTCAGACATATGATGTTGAGTCTCGTTACCCCAGTAATTAAACTAGCTCCAGCTCCCATCCAACTGGAACAAAATAATATTTACACACTACTGTTTGGCGGCAAAAATAGGTGCCGTGGTGGTACCTTCATGGTCTCTGGCAACAAACACCTACCACCAGTATTATCATCAGCCGTTACATGTGCACTGCTGGACATAGGTCTCCCCCAAAGATCTCCACATACACCTAGCATGGCCTCTAGTACTGCTGGGCACTAGGAGCAGTCATACGTAGGAGTTCTTCAATGCGGGTTGGCGGAAGCCTGAGCTTCTTTTATTGATTAGCTGGGTGCACCACGAGCAGGTGAGATTTGTTTGGGTCTCGTGAGTTATTGTGCGGTATACCTAACACCCTTACGCTACCAGTATATACATCTTTTTAAAGTGTCTCTTCAACTGGTAAAAATTGGCGATCAGCGTGGTACAGTCTTTTCTGTCTCCGGTTCGGCGGAACAATTCAGACGCCCCTGATAAACAACCGTCAATGTAACAACAATTATTTGTTTATTATATTTTATTACATTATTCTGAGTTTAGTAGGTCATAACGTGTTATTGAACATGATTATGATGGGTGAGTTCGTGACTTCACAACGCGCGCGGCCATCGGACACGGATCGGTTTTCTATAGATAAATAATAAACACTAGTACGTTCACCTTTAAACTAAGTCCTCACTTCTCGAAGGCTGTATATTTATATACTACCTATACCTTTAATATTTATTCTATACCACAACGCGACAACATAAAAGATGTTTATCTGATGATAGTTTTAAATTTGTAGGAGTTACAATTAACTCTACTGCACCTTTCAAACTGTAACAGTAATATCCATTTTAGACATTGCAATGAGACGAGCCTTAGTTACACCTTATAGTAAGTGATACGCACTTACAACATGATGCTAGTTGGGATTATCAACAGCACCATATTGTACTCCTGTCCTTAAGAGATGAGATGTTGTGTCTTTACCTCGATAATTTCATTAGCTTACCTACCTCATAACACAGCACTGTTTTAATGATAGTAGGTTTCAGTTATTTCTGTCAGGCACACCAACTCACGAGACCCAAGCAAACCTCAATTGCTTGTGGTGAACCTTGCTAATCAATAAACGAAGCTCTAGCTCCCAACCTGCATTGAGCCAGCGTGATGAGAAAGGACCCAAACGCACCTCCACATGAACATCTACATACAACAGCCCCTAGTGCATAGCGCTACCGGAAACCACGCTGACACTGTTTACAGAGATCTTTGGGGGAGACCTGTCCAGCAGTGGACGTTTATCGGCTGATGATGATAATGACACATTATTGTTTCTAGTTTAAAAGGGGCTGTACTGAAGTTACTGGTGTAATGATACTAGATATCTTGTCTTAAAGCAAAGAACACCCCATGTGTGTGTATAACATCCTAACTAGCGCCACCTTGGGCGTATCACTTACCATCAGATGTACACGCGCTCATCTCGTCTCTTCGTCGAAAATCGATCTTAGTGGTAGAAATAACAGCTGCGATGGTATCTAGACGGTCTCCGGCAACAGACTTAGCACCAGTAAGGATGACTTGACGACCTTGAGCAACACCTCATATATCTATCTATTTTAATATATCAATAAGACCTATACAAACATTATAGCTAACCGTTTGGTTGGTGTTCAGGTGGTAGTTGTATTGGTGCCAGCCCTGTGGTCTCAGGAATTGGACTAAGGTAAGCCCTGCCTGTCGTAGAAGGCGACTATAAACATTTCAGAGTTCATGGTCTTTGTCGGTCAGGGCCTTCATTGTTCACTAAGCGAGCCTAGGACAAGAACGAGCTGGTGTTCTTATTGTTCTTTATCGGAGCCTCCTGTAACGCATTGAAGCTGACCACCGAAAGGTTTTAACGGTTAAACATATCACTTAACTTTATCTTCCCCTCATAATAAAAGGAAACGGGCATTGGTGGTATCAACGAAGACGATCTCCGTCAAGAGTTGATCACAAATCAACGAAGGTCTAACATCGCAGGCCAGTCTTTACAAACAAACGATTTCACTTCAATAGTATCAACGATACTTTTGTAGTCGTAAAGGTTTTGTTTCGTGGACGATAAACATGATATTTTACTGCCTTTTTACTGTCAACTGAGTATGTGTTGAACGAGCTTTATACAAAGCTAATGAATATGCGCAGTTGTGTACACACTATAAACTTTGAATTGTGTAGGCTTAACTTAGTAACTTGTTACTATCATTCCTACAGTATTATGTAAGTTGCACTAACTTCCTGTTGCAGGACACCGTTTAGTTCCAACGCTGTATTACATCTTGAAGGGCTAGTTTCACAAGTTACATCTAGTGATATTACCGCGGTAACAAGACAACATATTAAAAAGGATTTACACAATGCGATACAGTGTATTTCCTTTTTTGAGGATGCGACGAGATGACCGATATATACACCTTATAATAAGTGATACGCGCTTATAACAAAGTGATAGTTAGGATTATTAACATAACCATGTGATCCTTTTAGCCCTAAGACATGAAATGTTGTGCCGTTACCTCGGTAATTTCAATAGTTTACCTTTCCAATAACATGACACTGTTTTACTAGTGTTTCCTAAGTGGTCATAAGTAAAGTCTTTTTATATATACTATTTAAAATTGACAAATTACACATAAAAATAATCGTCAAGTTACTTAAGTTAGTGATACATCTCAAAGCTGTTATCAGTATTTTACACTACATCATCATATTCTGCAACAATATTCTTGTAGTCTGTCTAACAGTTCTAATAACATGTCAGTTTTTCCTTATCATTAGGTATCCTGTTAGTATCATTACCTAGATAAATAGACACAGTAAACAGCTCATGCATAGATTAAGCTAGTAAGCTCAGTATTTCAAGATTTTAACTGTTATAACAACGATGATACTTGTAATAAATAACATGTTGTTTTTGAATTTTTTTCAATTTCGCTCTTCCCTGATATTCATCAAGGCATTATTTATAATAATCCTATGTCTCCATTAAACTATGTAAAGGTTCCCGCACATTTATTCACGAGTTCGAAGACAACCTCACTTGCTAATGATGCATCCTGCTAATCAACAAACGAGGCTCTAGCTCCCACCA
Source organism: Troides aeacus (assembly GCA_033220335.2). Taxonomy (NCBI): domain Eukaryota; kingdom Metazoa; phylum Arthropoda; class Insecta; order Lepidoptera; family Papilionidae; genus Troides; species Troides aeacus. The sequence goes on from CM067288.1 coordinate 2,104,526, forward strand.
ACCCATATTTAGCCAGTTGGATATAAGAATCTTTCTTGGAGGTCCAGCTATAGAGGTCTATCGAGCGATGATGAGTAGCCCATTACAATCAACTTATCGAGATATTAATAAATCTTGCGTTGATACATTCATGTTTATTATACCTTAATAGGATCTTATTCTTAAGTACTAAATATAATTTACATCCTACTCGTTATCCTGTGCTATCTTATCTCAATTATTTGATACAATGCGTCCATTCTAAATCTATCTCATTTCCGGTATCGTTGTCGTATCTATTGCCTTAATTCACAGTTCCTATTCTGCTTCACTTAATCTGCTGATAGTCTTGAATCTTATTTTATTATTACCTACAACATCTAGTTCTCCATATATTTTATTTAAATAAACGACGATAACATCCGTATGTTCACCTACATTTAAGTGATACGCATGCCCATAACAACTTATGTAATATACAATGTACCACATTGTACTCCTCGCCTTGAGAAGTAAAGTGATGAGTCCTGTTGTTCTATTACAACTACTACTTAATGTAATCTTTAGCTACAGCGTCCTTTAAACCTATATCTACATATATATATAGAAAAAACTAATAGATAATAATATACATAACAATTATCTTACTCTATATTAACTGCTAAATTATGTTTTATATTAAATATCCAGTTTCTGCTACAAATACAAGGTTTAGTTAAAGTGTGATAAGAATTTCTCCCGCCCACGCTGCTCCGGCAACACGAAAACGTCGTGTGGTACTATTTCGCGAAACACCCGCTAAGCGGTGCTGGTCTGCTAATCTTGACACTGTTCCTGATAGGAGGAGTCCTGTTAAATATATAGCGCTGGAAAAACGATTATTTCCTGTAGTAGCGGCCATGGCGCGATAGAGTTTGTACTTGAATATAAATAAAAATGGGAAGACTTTATTCGCTGTAGAAAATTTTCAGATCGCGGTGTCTCAAAATGTGAGATGACTATAAGATTTTTTTTTATCTACTATAGGCTATATGACTTTAACTTAACCTGGTGTTAAGTGAAATATATCTGCTGCTACAGCGGAAATTTCTGTTATAGTCCTTACAAGGTATGTAGATTAATCATTAATCATGATCAGCCGACAGATGTCCACTGCTGGACATGACGCTCGCTACGCTGAACGTGGCGCTACTTAGAATGTTACCACACAGGACCCCTTTGTCCTCGTCGCATTGAGGCAAGATGTTGAGTCTCGTTACCGCAGTAATGACACTTGCTACAGCACCCTTCAAATGAGTACAAGTAAGGTTTGCACAGTACTCTTGGGCGGAAGAAGTAGCAGCTGCGGTTGTAGTTACCTAGACGGTCTCGGTATAACAGAGGTTACCACCATCAAACTTTGCTACATTTCATCGCTACAATATTTTTCACTATAATACCATGGCGACAGTCCAGAAAAATGAAGACCGAAGTATACTTCATATTTCGGTCTTTGATTATTCAGTTTCGCATACAACTCTAGCGGCTTACAATCTCAGTAGGTGTTGTGCACCGTTGGAATGGGGGCCCATTCTTTACCTACTAAAGGGGCCAAGTGATAACCCCAGCGTATCGGACCTTTTCAGGAGTGTAAATTCCGCTGGTGTACCACGCCGGTGTGGACCTCCACTCAGTACACAGCTAACACAAACCTTATGAACTTACAAGAGCTATGAAAGTAGTGAACACCTGGTCAAGAACAGCTCACTCATCATACACTTAAGCCCTGGATGGATGGATGTCAATTAAATTTTTTAAGTAGTAGGAAAATAACGTTCACCTGATGGTAAGTGATACGCCAGCTCATAAAAAAGCATTAATTAAGTTAGTATGCACTGTACTACATTGCGCTGGTCGCCTGAGTCATATGACGTTTAGTCCCGTTTCCCCAGTAATTTCACTAGTTACAGCACCCTACAAACCGGTACACAGTAATGTTTACACACTACTGTTTGGCGGCTGAAAGAGACACTATTGTGGTACCTACTTACATGGTCTTCGGCTACAGAGACCTACCACCAATATGTATACATATAGCAATATTTTATATATTAAATTTAGCTTAGTCTTCAGTACTTATTGAGAGGATATGTAGCTGTAGCTCATATCTGAAACTGTGAACATTTCCACTGTTCCATACAGCAGTAAGGTAGTAGTAATAAAGCAGTTAGGTAGATAGAGAAGTAGGTTAGCCCTGTAGTCTCGGGCTATTAAGAATAGAATTAAGGTATTCCCTGCCTATCGTACATGGCGACTAAAAATGTCCTCGCATCCGTGAGCCTTGAGGGTAGAAGCCCTCAGAGCTGAATAAGCCAGCCTTAGGATGATGGCAAATGCATGGTGGTCTTATACTTGCCGCAGCACAGCGTGAGTGCTGAGGAGGGCTTTCTTCCATTGGCTTGTTTTAGCCAGAGTGCAGGAGGCATCGATGCGATCCGTAGGAGATCCCGGAGTCCCTCCTAATTCATTGAGGGAGACCACCAAGGGGTTTCAGGGGGTAGAAGCCCCACATGATCATATCATGTCTTTCCCCCAGAAGCAAGGTATCTTTTAAGAAGATTTCTTCCGCTATTAAAAAAAAATGGAGAAGTAGGTAAGTAGTTACAAAGCTGTACATACCCTCATATCAGATATCCTTCTTTTCATAATGTCATTGCCTTAATTAGTTCTAGATTTTTTTTTATATACGTGTGTGATATGCTAACGGAACGCACACCTCAGAACAAAGGGCCAGCTACGGAGTAGTGTCGAACTCCAACCGACTAAAAAGCTTCAATCGATATTCTAATCACTTCCGCCAGTACGCACGAGGGTCACGGGATAACATCGAGCAGTTCTTCTGCAACTAATCAGTTCTAGTTAGTTTTCATTTCTGAAAGAGTATCCGTTAAAAAATTTTATTAAGACTATTCGTAGAACTGAGATTGTATAAAACAGTTTTTTTTTCTATTTTTATGTGCTTTAGAACAGTTAGATTTTATTCGACATAGTTTCTTGATCTTCAGAAAAAAACGTACTGAGATAAAGCATCTCTCATGAGAGTTCTAACATCGCTCTAATGCGCGCTGTCCGATACATACCCAATTTACGCCTCGTACAACGTGAAACTCGAGTATGTGGTCGCGTGGCTGTCCTTCCTTGGTGTTAATGCTGCGGCCGCTGTACCCGGGCGTCATAACTTGGTGCGTCCGTGTACCTGTCAGGTGGTGCCCGGCCCGGGGCTGGCACCCTCGACGCCCACGGGCGCGTGATGCTATCTGACGAGTTACGGGCTCGCTCGTCCGCCGGCGTGTTAACTGCGCATGCGCGTGGACCCGCGAGCTGCGACAAACGGATCTGTGCATTCAGTAATGGACAGTATAAATTAGTTTTACCCGTGATAATTATATTATAAAAAAGGACACTATCATCATGTCTTTAAATTGAATTTTGGCAATTAAGTTTAGAAAGCTAAACCGGTCTTCAGCAATACTTAACTGATGCTTTCATCCCGGTCTACACATTTAAATAGTCAAACAATTACCTCAGCTATCCATCAGGACCTTATTTTCCAGCAATATTGCCTCCCCAGATTAACTTTGGAAACTTACAAAGAGATCCTCTTCGAAGGTGTCCGAATAATATAACCTATCTTTGCATGGCGGCTATTACACCATTGCTGTAGATCACCGCTCAAACCTTTTTTCATTTAAAAACTATATGCACACAGGAAAAACATGTAAAAAAACGCGGACTAAAGCCAAAAGGCATCCTCTTACAGCCTACCAGTTAAATCTAAAACGAAACAAAAGGATGCAGAGTCTTGTAACCCTAAAGTAGACTAAGACTGAATCTCCTTTTTCATTAAGTCCGTCTTTCCGTATGTATGTGTAAATGATGTTTTCACTCATTTTGACTCCCAAAGCTAGAGAAGTAAGTATATAAAGTTTTAAATAAGTAATTGGGACCTAAATATTATATATTTACAGTTTACATATTATACTTCTTCGTAACTGACTTATAGATGACCCTGCACCGTATTTACTTCTGTAGCTGAACATAAAATGTAGTGTTCATCGAGTCAAATTATACTCCATACTAATTTTTACTACTTACAACAAAAGTCTATGTGAAAGACCTAACGTCTATCGTAGTGTTGCGATTTAAAATCTTTGAATTAAAATAAACATATACTTAGGTTTTGCATTTTTTTTAACTAATACAACTTGGAAATAGTATGGAAGAAAGTAATTACAATTTGCTTATATATCTAAGTCAACCGTCCGACGATCTGGTGAAGGTTGCGAGACGCAGCTGAATGCGGGCTTATGTCCAGCAGTGGACGTCTGTGGGCTGATAATAATGAAACCTTAAAATAGTACGCAAACTATAATATCGATTAATTCTGTTATGGCTATTATTATAATATGTATATCTTTCTGAACTTATCTGCCGGATTTCGCACATCCCTAGACCTAAGAGTTTGGCGCCGCTGGAACACAGCGTACCGCGTGTACCTCACTTTACTTAATCGTTGTGATTTCCAACTTAGAGCTCCTATACGAAATATCATTAAGTTTAGTAAAATACATCTCTTGAGCACACTACAACTATTACGTCTCTAATCGTGCTGTGCTATCATCCTACCATCGAGAGATAGGAGGTAGACAAGAACGAGGTTAAAAGAAAGATCTTTCTGGATTACTGTTTAGGAGTGGTAAGGGCGGCGGCTAAAGCAAATGGCTCAATCATTAAGTAGCAAGATACAAGAGTAGAGAGAAGAAAAAATACTTGACAGTCGGACAAAAGAAGTTAGTCTTTGATGAACAGTTACCATGGCTGCTAAATAAATCGCAGCAGTTACTAATAAAGCCTAATAAAACATCCTACCATCTTTTGAGAACAAGCGCATTGTTTTTTACTGGTCTTTATACTCTTTCAGACGCTTTTATGTATAGATGAACTGCTTCTTAAATAAATTGATAGATTTACCAACCATAATTCTTGTACCATAAATCTCTTTAAATGGAGACAGTTTGAGATGGCATCCGAACTTAGTATCACCGTCAGTTTTAAAGGTGTTGTACAATTCCGAAGAGCACTTCGTAATTGCCTCCCGCTGTGTTTACTCCTTCACCGTTATTCGTTGCGTGGTATGTCAGACTGGAAGTCCTTCCAAAGATACTTAAACTACTATTCGTATATTAAAATGAAATCTAATCTTAACCCTATGAACGACTTTTTGGTCTGTCTCTGGAACAAAAAATATCTCACAGGCATACGTTACACAAACTCATTTCCCATATATCAACGGGCTACCATGTGATAGTGATACACCGAAATAATTGAATGAAGCAAGGAGACACAGGTTCCGATGGTAGATTAACCCGCTAGATAATCACGCGTGATGCTGTAATCTCGCCGCTTATCTGGATTTGAATCGCTTAATAACCGGGCGCGGGACGGTACGGCACCCGCGGATGCGCCTGGGTCACCCGAAACGTCTCTGTTGGTCAGCTTTCACTTCCTAAGGCATCGGGTGACAGCGCTGGGTGGCGGAAGGCTGACCATCATTTGGGAGCCTCCAGGACTAGTTCCCTAGCCGAATGATGACATTTTATACGGATATATTATATGAGTAAACAAAGCTATATCTAGCTTATCAAAAGTTAGATTCTATAATAAATTTCTTGCTATTTAAAACATTGTGTAAGTTTTCTCGTTTCGTCTAGCTCTCTTTGGGATCCGTGTAATAAAAACTAATTAATTAATGTTCAAAGTTATATTTACACAAAGCGTAAGAAAACCTGTCTAATTGATATTAGATAACTGTCACTGAAATAATAGATTTCTTCTAATAATCATAATTTGAGTTTGTTGTTGTCCATAACTCTATCCTCCCCAACAGATTTCTAGTGCAACTGTTCGATGCTATCTAATCTTCCCTGCGATCTCCATCAAGTCGTCTATTTGGCTAGCTGTCCTCCCAAGATCTCCTAATAGATAATAATCTATAATTAAAATTTTAAATCATCAAATGTTATTAATATCTTCATTAATAAGAAGTTTGGCCTTAAAATTAGAACTTAGTTTAGTTTGCCTGTTTAGTTACTTCTTTGATGTCCATGTCCTAAATTCAATGCTTCGGCCTATTCACACGATATTGAATCGATACTTTCCAAAATCTCGTTTAATTGCTCGCTATCTTATGATTGTAGGTAATTGTTTTACGATTATGAATATATACAATCGGCATGTCGTACGTTTATAGATTAAATCAAATAATATATGTCCGCCGCTATCGCTGGAATTTAGATTAACTTGTAGATTGCCCTTATAAGTAAATGTAAAATTAGTGATCTAAATTAAAAAGGTAGACGTTCGGAAAAGGTTTGTATTAAGTGACAATTTTGCTGAAGATGGTAACACTTACTCGACCAGAATATTCCGCACAGCCAAGCTAGCAATGCTATTGTGGTAACAGTTTGATAATATGAGAGTAAAAAGTAATCGGAAGGTTTCTAAAATACACTGTACACTTTAACCAGAGACTAAGGCTGTAGATTAGCCGCACTTCCGCGAAATTGATTTATTCAAAACAATACCTCACAGATACTATAACTTATCAACGTCAATTATAACTGCATAATGGATTTCTAAGCACAGTGTAACGTCCTGATTAATAGTCGCAAGCTTACGTCTGACGCCCGAAGGTCTGTGATCATACAAATAAATGAAGATTTGACCCGCAGATATAACAATACGAGGTGTGACCAACACCTTTGGACGCTTGTTTGTGAAGTCGTTGTATATTTCGTAGAACATTAGATATATGTGAGTTGTTATAATCTTATGAAGATCTATTTGTAAGTTTCAAGAAAGATTTACGTTAAATAATTTCACAACTTTTATTTACATATAGTCTATATTTTATACAAAGTTTATCTATTACGAAATATAATCAGCTGATAGACATTCATTGCTGGACATAGGCTTAAATATCTCCGCACCGATCCTGCGTTTTCCCGATACATACCACCAGATAGTCGGTTTACCTGGGAGCGAACTTACCAGCACTAAGTTTGCTAGTAAGCGGCTACCATTCACTACCTTACACCTTAATTCGCGAAATCGTCGTACTTACTAAAATTATTATTAGTGAGAATAATAGTAAATAACAGGGTATCCGTTTCAGATGATTCTATTTCGGGGAAAAGGTGATAACAATTTGGAAGACACGTTTATGTTCCTTCAAGCTGAAATTTGATGTTTCTCTCATTTTGTTTTCAAAGTGTAGTAATTTTTTCTGTAAAACAATTAATTATAATATAATTTGGGTCTATGAATTGTATATAACGAATTGATTTATTAGTGTTATAGTAAATATGATCAATTTATAAGAATATCATTAACCTGATCGTGACTTGACTGTGATACAGCCAGCTATTACATTTGTTTTGTCAATAGTCGAAGCTTGAGATAGATGAATTTGTAAGCACCAAGATACTTTACTTAAGCCGTTACTCTTTGATAATTAACTTATTCTACAACTGTAATTTCTGTGACATATTTTGTTAGTTTAGTTTGTAATACAATAGATAATTACGTTATTACCCCTAAATCATCAAATCTTATTCCAAGAAACTATTATAACAAGATATTTGCAGTTCTGGTAGGATTTTTTGGTACCTGTACTGCTATCCACCGACCAACATTGTAAATCTTCCGTTACAGCGTTTCCAAATATCCTAGCGAGCGGATTTGATCATCTTTGACTTCTTTGTTATCACTTAACAAGTAAATTTAAGGTCGGGTCAATTAGCCTAAAGTCTAATAAAAATTTGCTTTTGTCATGTAGCTATTGGTGCAACAATTCTAGTACCAAAGCCATCATAGTTAGTGTCTGTAATAACCTTACTTAGCATTGAAATGAAATTTGTTTTAAACCATTATGTCTGAACTATCGAGAGGAAGTCTCTAATACTTAAGGTCTCAGACTTCTCACTTGTCTCATTGCTTAGTTATATAAAAGAAATGCTTTTAATCTTTTACCAACTTCTAAAGAGTACATCAGCAATGCGTGGGTAGTTGGAATTTTGATTGAGTTCCCGCCACCGCTCCTGGGTGTCGCGTTTACAGCGCCGCCATATTTGCCCCACGAGATTTATCGCTTTTCCTACAATGACGAGAACTAATAACACTAGATCAAGGTGTCGTAATTCTTTAATAGAGTTTACACGGACACTTATTGCTTTATCTGTAATTTATTTATAAACAAACTACCCACACTAAAATTTGTTTCATTAGCTAGATTACGATGTGAGGAATTGTACCCGCGTGCATGCTCTTCCCCGTTTAAAGGCTTATGTAGCATTATTAATGAACACATTTGTTTCTAACGTTTTCCGTTTTTTAGGTAATAAGTAGATTTCTATTTCTGATTCAATTCTTCTTTACAATATTTATTACAGTATTTTTTTGGAAAATATAGTCTGATGTATTTATGAATAAAAAACATCTTCATCTAAATAAAACAGATGGTTAGGTAATACCACAGTAAATAAATATATCGGTACACCATGACTTAGTGACCATTACACCATGAGTAGCTCGCTGGTCCAATGGTTAGAGCGTGCGGCCTTCATTCCGAAGGTCGCGGGCTCGTATCTACGTACTACGTACTACGTACTTCAATATTTAAGTTATGTACATTTGTGGTCTTTAGTTACAAGCGGGGAAGGAAAACCTCGTGAGGAAACCGGCACATGACTTAGAATTTATTCTAAGGTTTGTGTGAAGTCACCAACCCACATTGGGCCAGCGTGGTGACTATGGCCCAATCGCCGTCATATTGAGGGTAGGCCTGTGCCCCAGCAGTGGGGACGTAAATTGACTGTTATAGACACCATGACGACTACGATGTGTTGAAATCTGCCATCTTGTCCACCTCTTCTTGCTCCTCTCCCAACCATATCTGCTGTAGAGCACTTGAAACGTCGAAATAATGTAGAATTAAATGAAGGTAGTAACATCTTTTGTATTTATTTTTATTAAATAAACTCATCGTTTATTCGCAATCTACTTATGAAGTTAATTTTATTATTAGCGGTCTCCGTACACGCGCCGTGTCGCGCGCGCTGTCAACTCAGCACGCAATCAGTAAGCGATGCGACGTACGAGTGATTTAAAATGGCCGATGTACACCTTATTTTATTGGAGATTAATCCTTTTGAATAATTTATTTATTTATACAAACAAAAATCAATATACAACTCCAACACACATTTAAAATAAGTGTAAAGGCACACAATTACTGGTGGTAGGTTTTTGTTGCCACCTACCTTCTATGGTATCTACCTAGTATCTAGATAGATACCACTGCATCGGCTAGTGCGGCCGACAAACAGTACTATGCAAACATTACTGTTTCAAATATAAACAACTGTAACCAACAAAACCATTAACTTGTCGTTTCGCTTATTGTTATAAAGAAATAAAATCACTCGTGACAGTAGACGGTTGAACTTCAGTTACCTGAATAAATTAACTATTACCGTCTTTTTATACCGGGACACAGTGATTTTAGCACAATACTACTTGATCGCAGTAATGGGTTTATATTCTTTCTCGAACAAGATTAAACTATTTGTTGGGTTCATGGAAAAATAAACCGTAGGAAACTTATCACTTGTGTTATGTTTCAAATCAAAACAGAAATAATAAGTTTCCCAATCATAGAATTAGTTTAACTGTAAAATAAATAAAAAAAACGTTTATATATATATATATATTGTTTTATATTTGTGGTGATAAATGGACAAAGCACGTGTTGCAAAATAAAATATTTTTATTTGGTGACACTGACAAACAAAACTTTTCCCTAATAGTGAACAATACATCGGCTAGGAACACGGCACTGGTTTAGATAATATATGTATATAAATTGCACTATATTGCATGTTAATATTTACCCCAGTAATCTCAACAACGACAACGATCTCCCAATCGAAACATTCATTTGTTTGCATAATACTGCTTAGCGAAGTTAGACGCCGCAGTGATACCTAGACTTTCTCTATAAACAGAGATCTACCACCAAATAATAAATACTATTTAATATAATTATAAAATATTCAAAATAATTTGGCATACGTCGCAGTGTGTACGTATATTATTGTTTAAAGTAATAAAATGTCACTGGAAGCGAATGATTCAAAGGCGCTACATGCGCCAGTCGGGCGAAGGCACGCCGATGTTTACAGCCTGTCAGCGCTCTGACGCGGATTAAGCGCGCGTCTCCCGTATGGAGTTAGACGGCGACGCGCTGTCAGCGCTGCAGCGCTTTCCCTCCGCTCGATGTTTATACAACTGTTTGAACTGACGCCGCAACATTAACGCGAAAGTAATATTGATTACTGCATACTTATTTAAAATTTGCTACCATACTGGTGGTAGGTCTCTTTTGACGGTGATCGTCTAGGTGGTACCACCGCGGACTCTATTTCTCCAGCAAAATAGTACTGTGCAAACATTACTGTGTTCCGATTTGAACAGCGCTGTAGCTAATGTAATTACATCGGTGACAAAACTCAACACCTTATGTCTTAGGCGACGAGCGCAATGTGGTGTTGTATATATCATCCTAACTGCCGCTACGTTGTTATGAGCAGGTATGATGTTTACTATCAGATGAAGGTCCCGCTCATTTTGTCGCATAATAGTTTAAAAGAATATATCGATACCTTTGGGCTCAAAAGAAGCAACCTCCAAAATACTAAAATAAAAAAACGTTTCCTAACATATCATTTTTATAAAAAACAGGATTTCTTGTAATTTATTGAACTCGTGCGTTATTTTTTGTAAAGGATATTTATTTTTGCTTTATGTGACTCAAACACTGCAACGAAATCATGTTAAAGGACTTAAGAAAGCGGCGTGTTAACCGTTTTTTCGTAAATTAATAACCTTTAATTGTACAACTAGATAGAGCTCGACCGTTATCTCCTGGTACCAGATCTACGAGCCCTGAGTCCGATGAAGCTGCTGTGGTTGTCTAACTAGCGGCGCAAACTTCATCGTTAAAAATATCGCTATGGAAACAAATAAATGGAAACAAGTAAATAACCATTTTCGGAACTGCATTGTTTGGATATCAATTTCCTGAAAATGTTATTTTGTTCTCGACTTAAACGTTTGCGCATAACAACACTACTGGTGTCTAAATACGCTGCGGTTCCGAGAAAACTGTAACCAACACACAACCAGACGGACAAACAAACAAGCAAAGTGTCCCTAATGCTGAATGTACGTGACACTGAAATATGCGGAAGGTGTAACGACTGAATTAGGAGTTGAATGACGTCCGTCGCTCCTGCAATTAACTGTACCTATTTAACTTGCCAAGGAAATCGTAATAGATTTTTTTTATTCCTCTATGCGATGGGACGAGCAAAACGTTCACCTGATACCTACATATAACTGTGAAGCATTAGTTATGATATACACAGTACCAAGTTGCGCTCGTCGCTTTAAGACTTAAGATGTCGTCTTCTAACCCCGCTGTAATTTCACTAGCTACAGTGCCCTACAAATCGGAACAGAACTGTTAGCATAGTAAAATTTGAAAGCAAAAAGGAAGCTGTGTTACTTATCTATAGTCTATGCCTCAAAAAAGACTGCAAAGAAACTACAATTATACAACCCGTAATCTTGGTAATCTTGGCTGTTATTCATGATAGATCTACTTTGAAGAAGACATTCTAGGAAAGCATCATCAACTCCTATTTCTGAAGCCAAACAGTAGTGTGCCAACCTTAACGTGTTACTGTTTTAAGGTTTTTTTAGCTTGTGAAATTACTGTGGTTATAAGTTTTAAATCTTGTCTCAAGGCGACGGGCACAATATGATTAATATGTATACCATCTAGCGCCACGTTATCATGGGCAGGCGTATCAGCAGATGCTTAATGCATCAGATAACCATCTGTCGTTTCGCGCTTCGTACAATATAGGAACTTTATTAGTCCCAGCCTGTTATTCCATTGAATTATATTAATTTCTACCATAAAGCAAGAGGTATGATATTAGTATCTGCTTGTCACCTTTTCAGAGGCAGCATGTTCAGTTACTCAGTCTGCCGGAACCGCACTCCAACGACTATACAGGGATGATAGGAAATCGTTTGTGCACATCTCGGTCGCGGATAAGAGAAAGTCCAAACATGCCCGCGGCCTTTTACAGTACAGTTCTATTATAACATCGCCCCATGACTCACGCCACGGTTGTCTCGTCCTGCAATCCGGATTCGAATCCTAACCCGTTTAGTAACACAAATCTTATCGATTCTCGCGTCAGAATCGAATATGTTACTACTCAGTCAAACATTTATAGTTTGAATGGCCAATTGAACATAATACCGGTTCTAAATATTGAGATAGATATTGAGACTTGGTACATTTGCGTGCTGTATCTTATCAATGTCGTTATCAATTATCCGTCGTATGCTCGGAGTTTCTCTGAACGATCAAATCGAATCAGAAATGTAGAGATCAGCAGAACTAACATCACCGATATAGCTCAAAAGATTGCTAGACTTACGTGACAGTGGGCAGGGCACATTGCTCGAAGGAAAGCCGTTGGGGCAGTAAAGTCTTGGAGAGGCGGCTGCGTACCAGTAGACGTAGTGTTAGGAGGCACAGCAGTCTGAAAGGTGAAACGAAGATATTGTGAGATTCGCGGGAAGCCACTGGACGCAAGCAACGTTGGACCGATCGATGTGGAATCTTTGGAGGAGGCATATTCTGATATCCTAAGCAGAGTTCTGAATACAGCTGAAGAAATCCAAATGAGAACAATACGAGTGAAAACCTTTTGAGCTTAATTGACTGTTGTGATTCATGAATACTACTCAGTATCATTTTAGCCCTTGTAGCTAATTAAATGACTTGGGGATGAAACAACGCTACAATATGTGATACGCTTACCCATCTCTAACAAATGAGACCATCTGTAAAGTTTCTCTCTGCTTTTACAACTTCCACTGCAATTCCATCACATTCACCAACTTTTTTAGTTACCTGATTAACAGTTTTTTTTTTTATTTACTAGTAGTCTAACCTAGTTTCCTTTTTATCACGTGACACAGATAATTATATTAATATTTGGTAACATTAAGGTCATCATCTAACACTACCTGGCCTGTAGGTCTCTGTTACCTAAAATTATCAAGATAGGTATCACCGCAGTTTCTATGCTTGCCAAACGATAGTGTGTAGACATTACTATGTTCCGGTTTAAAGGGCATTGTAGTTAATGAAATTACTGAGGTAACGAGACTAAACAATTCATGTCTTTAGGTACAATGTGATGCTGTATCCTAACTAGCACTACGTTATTATGGGCAAACTTATGAATTATCATCAAGTGAACTTGCTTGTGGTCTCGTTGTTTCGTAGAAAAAAAAACTAGACAAAAACTTTATTTCCGCATACGCTTCTGCTCTTCTTCCAACCCTTTCAATTATTAGTTTTTACCCAATAGATATACTGGTTCAAAAACTTATTTAATTTTTATCTATGTAAATGTTATAACAACAGACATCTTTCTTGTTTCAATACTAAAAAAACAACACGCAAATTACATACGAGATCTAGATCAGATGTCTAGATTATGTCCTTATATCTAAGTGATACAATTGAATTATAATTTAGCTGCAATGTTTGCATCATTTAGACGTAACGAATCCGAAGTCAGATGTAGTTAATCCTTCACCTTGATCTCGACTAATTTGCCAGACAATAAATCAAAGATATCGATCACTACAATGTATATAGTTTGCAATATCGCTACTTTTTTAATATTGCATACAAAAGTATTCTTAGTCGACTGTCCGTCAAGTGTAATCCTTTTGAAGGTTGCTCGGTCAGTGGCAGTCAACATCTATGTGTGCCGAAGTATTTTTAAATAATACTGCTTTTTTGATTAGATAATATTGATCATCTGGTATTAAATGATACACTGTTCCATAACTATTAATTAAGATGATATACACTGGCCTATATTGTGCCCGTTCCTTTAAGACATAAGTTTCACTACCTCAGTAATTTCACTATATCACCCTTCAAACTAGAACACAATATTTGCACCTACCTAATGGTCTCCGGCAACAGAGACCTACCCACAAGCTATGGTTAAATGCTAACCTTTATTAATTACCACCGTTAAATATTTACATAACTCTTTGGTGTGGTGAAAAGAAAATGAGGTTAAATTAAGAAATAGCTTTTAATGAAGAAAGTGAAAAGATTGATGCATACTAAATTGTATAGAGCAATGAAAGGTATAACAACTGAGAAAAGGTTTTCAGGTATCCTGGCAACACAATCTTATACCTTAAGGCCTGTAACTATGTAATCATTTAATATAATTTTTGTATCTAGAGAAATTTCCTATTGTGTCCTTGAAGTCTCCTTAACTCAGGTTAGTGTTACCTTAGTGACATTGGTTTGATTCCTGCATCACAAACAATACTTTCCAAACACCTTTTGTCTTGTACCTTTAAACTGATAACCTACCGCTGTACAAGTTGATTCTTAAGTTTGAGAAACAGTGGTCGAGACAAAGCTTCATATTGTCCAAGGTCACGTGGTCTAATAAGCGGCTCTTCTCTATTTTCTATATAAAAAAACTGTTTATTCCGCAGCCTTGTCTTCGATACTGATTGGGATCGAGAGCAGTAACTTCGATGCACAAAAGTTTGAATATAACGACAGCTAGCAAAATAGCTACTGACAGTTGTGATTGTAAAATATCTAAAAAATCCATTTATAGGTCTTTTTACATTAGCTAAATAGATTATAGGATGTGTAATTCTTAACTATTAATCTTTTTCTTATATGTAAATATATTTAACAGTAAAATAATGTTTAAAAAGTATAGTAGTTCTTGTAAATAGACTAGCGAGTGTAAATGAAAAGAGTTTTTATTCAGTTTATTCGTTGAGAAAATAGACTAAAAATCATTACTAAAAAATCCTCAATTAGTGTAGAACTATTATACAAAATAATTGTAATAACTTATTCTAAATACATTAAACTACTTAACCACAGCGTATTTCAAACTAAATCAAAGTATTTCAGGAAATCTGTCTACATTTCTTTCCCTGGAGGAAGAAAAAGTTTAATACAATACTATTGTGAAAACAAAACATGGTTCTTTATAACAGACCGTGATATTAAAATAACTAAACATATAGAAAATTTCTTGTCATAAATCTTCAAACAATAAATGGTGGTTAGTTATTTATTTTACATGTAGTTACTACATAGTTGTTTACAGTTAGTTTTGACTAGTATCAAGTAACACTAGAGCTTTATAACACATACTATGAAAGAATCAAAGTCACATACAAAGAATGAAGTTGAGGATGGTGGAATATCCTCGCCCAAACTTGAGGCTCTCATATGTTCACAGTAGGAATAAAGTGATGCTGCTGTGATGGCAGATTAACTATAAGATGGTAGGTAATAGCCAAGCGGGTTCAAAAAAACCATCCTCCCATCTTCACGTGTAGTTAATAATGAAATTAAAGATACAAAGTATGCAGTCAGCTGATGTATGGAAGTGGTTTATAACTAATGAATCCACAATTTGTAGTCACAGGTTCGAAGCCGATAATTGACTTCTTTTGAACCATTAGTCCCATAGGCTCGCTGGCCTAATGATTAGAGCGTGCGGTCTTCATTCCGAATATCGCGGGTTCGAATCTCGGCATGTACCGATGATTTAATATTGAAGTTATGTACATTTGTGAACTTTAGTAACAGCGAAATATTATATAAACGGTGAAGGAAAACATCGCGATGAAACCTGCACATGAATTAGAATTCGTTCTAAGGTTTGTGTGAAGTCACCAACCCGCATTGGGCTAGTGACTGTGACCTCATCGCCTTCATATTAAGGGTAGACTTGTGCCTCAATAGTGAGGACGTAAATTGAATGTTGAGAACCATTGCTGCTACATTTTGTATATTATGTCTGTGTATCAAGAGACCTAGGTACGTACCATCACAGCTCCAATTTCTACCAATGAACAGCAGCGTGAAAAAATTAGTATTCTCTTGGTCAGTTTACTGTGGTGAAGATACTTATCATCTTATACATCAAGGTGAAGGCATCACGAAGAATTGATGAGGATTGTAATGTTAACAGGATTATTTTTTTTACTTAGAAAGTAGAGTTTTATTTAATTCAATATTAGTTGAAGTCCCAGTCAAAACATAAAGTCTTAAGTCTATATTTAGACGCGAAGCAGTGGGATATTTATTGCATAGTTCCACCTAAGCCAGGGTTCAGAACGTCATTGTCAATTGCCCGGTGGCTTACCGCTGTACTTAACGAGATCACCCCGTAAGGGTGAGAGAATAATTATCATGTAATAAAGCTCCTCGTATACTAGTAAAAGCTTTAATTTCAATGTTTATATATTAGTTTAAAATATTGTGCTTTAATTAAGATGACGTGTAAGATAAAGGATGTTGATTTATCTGTGTTTATGTACTCCCGTACAAGGCTAAGCACTTTATGACGATCAGGTCTCCTGGTTCGATTCCAATATTGATTAATCAAAAGGATTCTTCAAATCAACCTGGGTCCATAACAGCCAATATACGTCTCCACTGCTGGGGCACAGGCCTACCCTCAATATGAAGGCGATTGGGCCATAGTCACTACGCTGACTCAATGCGGGTTGGTGACTTCACATACCTTAGAATAAATTCTAATCCATGTTCAGGTTTCCTCGCGATGTTTTCTTCCACCGTTTCTATCTCGCTGTTGTAACTAAAGTTCACAATTGTACGTAACTTAAATATTAAGTCATCGGTACATGCAGTGATTCGAACCCGCGACCTTCGGCATGAAGGCCGCGCGCTCTAACCATTAGGCCAGCTACTCAACCTAGTTAACTGTTAACCCAACCAAAAATCAGCCTGGTTAACTAACTTTATTAATTATAATAATCATGTTCCGGTTGCTAATATATTAGAATCAAAGTACGGGGCGAACCCTTCTTTACCACTTAACGCTGTATGAAACAGGTTAGTAGTGTAAATTTAAAAAGGACTTTTTTTATTAAACGACGAGACGAGCAGGATGTTTTTGTGATGGTGAGAGATACCAGCACATAATAAAGGCGCTTGTTGAGATGGCATTCATTGCACCACAATGCGCTCGTCGACTCGAGACATAAGATGTTGTCTCGTTACCCCAGTAATTACACTAGGTACAGCGTCAGTCAAACCGGAATACAGTAATGTTTGGCAGCAGAAGTAAGTGTTGCTGTGGTACCTACGTAAAGAGTCTCCGGCATCGGACACCTACCACAAGTGGCCTCTTCACCAAAAAAACTGGTCGCTCGTTCAACATTGATGTCTTGTTATAACCTTTACAATTTACTTATGTTTCTTTTAAAATATATTATTCACACATTTGACATATTATATGTTCTTAGACCGACGATCTGGTGAGTCGCGGGAACCCACTGGATGTAAGCAATGCGAGATCGATCTATGTCCAGCAGTGGACATCTATCGCCTGATGATGATGATGTTTACATTTGGAACTATTTTAACATAAACATCACGTTATTAATGTTTTTAGGCGACTTAAATAACAATAAATAAACTTTATTTCGTTCTCTGGGGCCATAGTGTTAGTGAATTAGTAACAATTTTTGCTTAATGGTTGCATTAGTAACAGGGTAGTAACTTCATAATTTTATTTTAGTCATTACATAAGTTTATTTAACTTAGTAACTAATTGTGGAGCCTACATACACCTACGCACACAGTGGTCTAAAAAAAGTGAATCTCACCGTCCGAATTCGATTGGGTCTAGCCCGGATCCTGCAGATCATCGAGGCAGTCTTTTCGCTTAGAATTTCAAAGAAATATATGTATTATGTATGTATTATAATCATCAGTTTAAATAGGGCACCTAATGATAATGATGATATATTATAAACATGTAGATATAAGATAATTCCACAGTGTGTAGCTTACAGTTGCATTAGCGTTGTGACTTCTGACGAACTGCGTTTTATTTATAACTCCTTGAGGAGGAGCTGGATCACTCCGGAGATTAAAAGATCCGATGTTAATATAATAGTTTGTTATAAAACATTCCTTTAGCGAAATGCTTTTCAACATTTTAAGTATACTATAAAAATTTTAATATCTATATTTATAGTTTCTTCCATACTTAGAAACTGGCGCTCGTTAAACATTATAAAACCAAATGATGTATAAACACTCCTGAGCAAGATTTTACGCTAACTGTTTGTCTTGTAACTTAAAGGTCACTTATTCAATTCAAGATACGTAGGTATAACCCCTCAATATCCCTTGGACCCGTAAACCCACAGGTCTACATTTGTATCGGACTTACACTTTCTTGACTCCCTAATAGTTATTTATTCTGTGACCTTGTCCCTATATATTTCCCAATTGGGTTCAATTCAATAAGTGGTTGCCATTAGATGGTAGTAGGACTACTACTACTACTACTTTGTATATTTTTAGTTTTCATCCATACTAGCTTTACTCTTTTCTGACTGTCAACATATGAGAGCCGCTGTATTCAGAGCGAACACGAGCACAGGAGATATACAGAGATACATCAACTCATCACGAGATCTCCGAAACTATTAGACGTAAATACTCAAAATTTGGTAGAGATATTTTTATTGCCATTTAGAGGTCAGCTGAAAATGGATTTCCTTACCCAAAGAGAGTTGCGGGTTTGCTATGGCCAGCAAAGCGGGCGAAAACCAGGTTGTTGATATATAATTTGATAGAAAAGGTACCAGTTTCTAAATCAATAATCCATTTTTACTGTTTATTTAATAAATTTGGTTATAATTATGTTAAAATAAAAGTTTACAGCTATGAGAGAATTATGGAATGAATGTTAGAATGTTCACATTGCATCACTACCACCAGTGAGTATTAATAGTGACTAAGAGATTCACAACGAAAAGGCAACAGCTTGGTTTTACTTTGCAACTGACAGTGCCTTAACGCCAATTTCAACCAGACTGGTATGACTGTGTCCAGCAGTGGGCATCCTAAATATTGAATGAAATTTTAAAGTTTTATTCTAACTTGAATTTTAATCAGATATCTCAGACGTAAGGTCTATTGATCCCGTCACGGAATAAAGTGATTTACATCACGTACTCGTGTATCGGGGTGTAAGGGTTCCCGCACAACAACTCACGGGACCCAAGCCAACCTCATCTGCTCGTGGTGCACCCTGTTAATCAACTAACGAGGCTCTGGATCCTACCAACCCGCATTGGGCCAACGTGGTAGGAAAAGTCCCAAATCTCTTCATATGAACCCCCACAAACATGGAGGTCTATGTCGAGCTGTGGACGTCTATCGGCTGATGTTGATGACTCGTGCATCATGACGTCATCGTATTATTCCATGTATTAAATGACGAAAATAAGATAAAAGAGTACCGTTACCCGTTGGCTATTAAGTTCACGTATAATCCAGTGAGCAGAGCTTCATATATCACGGCCGGTTACCGCGCCCCGTTACCGAGATATCCAAACCGCTGCTTTTTATCTAAATGATGATTAGCCCCACAGTCGGCACCGCTGCCAGCGCTAGGCACTCCAAGTTGTGACCACCAGCGGACTCTCAAACTAATCCCAAATTATAGACAATTGGATAATTTTAATTTATGGCCAAAAACAAGTAAATAACGTGTTTAAATGTATGAAAAGATGGTTGGAAACTAGACTAATAGGTAGTAAGTCTCTGTTGCTGGAGACCATATTGGTAGTTAACATCGCAGCTCTTATTTCTGCCGTCAAACAGTAGTTTGGAAATATTACTGTATTCCGATTTGAAGGGTGCTGTAGCTAGTGTAATTAATGGAGTAACGAGACTCAACGTCTTACGTCTCAGGCGACGAATGCCATGTGGTACATCCTAACTAGCGTCTCGTTGTTATGGACAGACGTATCACTAAACATAGACTGAATTTCCCTTGTTCAAATAGTTATTATTAGTTAGAAAACTTATAAATGACAATATTTCCTATTGTATACAGTTTTCTTTGCTTTGAATCATTTTTCCAATAAATTTGTATAGAAACTCCAATCTACACTTACTTCTTCCAGCTTTTGCTTTTGTACTAAAATATGTACATAACTTTCATATTTCTTGATGCTGCATCTCATTCTTCTCACTCGTACTAAGCCCAATAGGTCTATATTTATATTTTATAATATATATTTATAGGAAATATACAGATATTCATTGATTGATCATGAAATCTATGAAATTATTAGACCAAATTTTGGTAGAGATATTGCTTCTGCCATTTAGAGGTCAGCTAATAATGGATTTTACAAAATTCTTTCCTCAAAGGGAGATGCGGGGTTTTACAACCAGCAAAGCCGGCAGGGAACAGCTAGTATGTATATATAAGCTATATTATTATTGTATCTAATACTAAAGAGTTTATTTTAAATACTCTACTTATCAGAGTAGATTTTTATAGTCTTCTTTAGAGAGTTGTGGTTTCCTCTACGGAGGCCAGGCAGTGTGACGGAGCTGTTAATTTACAATAACATGAAAGATGATCTACTTGTTTGTATTTTGGTTTAAGTTTGACAATGTCTGACCGAACTGATTATGTTATAATTCCCGTTCGGATAATAAGGCATTCAGAGTCATCAACCTCTATCAGCTTCCCCGCTTATTTATTAAATATTTAGCTCGGAGCAACCGCTCGTGTTTATCGTGATGGCCGCCTTAGCATATCGATGCGATAAAATAAATTTGTTCAGCCGACCTTATGTTTTAATTTGGTTTCAAAGGTGGTGATATGTGCGTTAAGAACTAATGGGGTGATGCGCCCCTATCGCTGTCCTCGCTCTTTTTTTTTTCTTTGCCTTTTTTCCTTCGACAATTCCACTAGGACGTTCACCTCATGATACAACTTCCTCCCTAATTAATGTGCGTAACATTTTATTCTATGAAACGACGAGACGAGAGAGACGTTCTGCTAATGGGGTAAGTCACACCCTTGTTCATAATAAGGTAACACTAGTAAAGAAGATTATATAAGATGTTAAGTTTTGTTACCCCCACTATTTTCACTAACTACAACGTCCTTAAAACCATAATATAGTCAGATTTGCACACTACTGTTTCCCTCCGCTTCCTTGGATTGATATACCGCCATCATTCGGTTGACTGATTGCATTTGATGAAGTGTTAATGTACTCAATAGTCATATACACTTCAGCAAATGGGCGGTGGGGTCGTCACTTCCCGACGCCGGCCGAAATCTGAGGTGGTATGTACCTAAATGATCAACAGACACCACCACTTTACTGAATTAAGTTCATATGTTACTCTATATTGTGGACAATATATCCTAAGTACAAGTAACAAACATTGTACTTAGGATATATTAAAATAAACATAGAAGCATCTAGTAGAAACGATGGACGACAAAGTTGCTTATATTTAACATTGTAGTTGATCCTGTCCATTTTGAAGCGATAGGGTTGATCTTAAAATGGACTTTGTAATGTTTTTATTTGTTCTAACTAAAAACTAAATAGAAAATTATATAAAAACATCTCATAGATCTACATTGAGGTTATAAAGAGTACATTTCAACATTTCTACATAGAAGAGAAAAAGCTTTTGCATCCTAAACCTTTGCTAGAATTCTCAGATGAACTGATGACTTATGGCTCACTTTAACTCTATGTATATTAATAGGTCTATTTCTACGGCCCCTGATTTACCACCTACACTCCTCACACTTCCTCCTTTGCCTCTCTTCTGATTGCATAACACACGCCATTATAACGGGTCAAACTTCCCGCACGCGACCCTAACATTAGTCGAGTGTTGTGTTCAAACGGTTCGAAAGGGCATTAACAAATGCTCACAGTCGGCGATATAATAGCTTATCTACAAGAACAGTTAAGCTATTTCACGGTTTAATACTTAACTGACAACTTAGTATAAAAGCCGTTTAGCTGTTATTCTAAACCGACTTGATTTGTAGATCGATTGGAGAATCGCGGGATCGCCCAAGGCGTAGTTCGTTGGATATTTACCCAAGCTAATAAATTACGAGAGATCGGCGAAGATCTAAATCTGGTGCGAGATGATTTTAGAGACCTATTATATGTTTATGAAGGAAATATGTATACTTTAAAACAACTTAAAGGTCAGCAGTAACAAAAATATTTGCGAGAATTTGTTGAGCGCTATAATAGCATTGGTGTGACTTATGACTATATGAGAACCAGAGTATACTCCGAATATCTTTCACTATGTTCGATCTCCTTGTCTCCTTAACTTTCAGTAAAACCTAGTTCATAGGTTTTACTGTTGTTGTTAAAATTAAAAAAAAAAATACTTTTGATGAAGAGAAAACGTAACCGTTTAGAAATGATGTCAAATAAATAAAGTCATTTAACCAGTATAAAGTCACCATTTATTGTTAATTTATAATAAAAATAAATTAATACACCCTGTATGTAATATTTAACAACAATTACATGTTGTATAATTTAAAACATTTAATTAGTCCTATCAAATTAACTAATAAACAATTTGTTGCTTTCGAAATGGCGACGATTGTGTCAAATCAGTGGATGTTATAATAGTTGTATAAGAGTAAACTTATACAGAGCCCAGCGCCCAAAGGCCCAGGAGTGGGCATGAAAGCGATTCCAATCGGATACAGGGCCGTGTTTAACGGCAACTACAAAAAAATATTATTATGTTTTTTACTGAACATAGTCAATATTATAAGGGGTGTAAGGGGTTCCGCACAACAACTCACGGGACCCAATTCAACCTCACCTGCTCGTGGTGCACCCTGCTAATCAACAAACGAGGTTCTGGTTCCCACAACCGGTCTTAGGCCAACGCGGTGGGAAATGGCTCAAATCTCCCCATTTGAACCCCTACAAACGACAGCCCCTGGCGGCTGTTAGCAAGAGATCGGAACCAGGCAGCTCAGAATTTATCGGTCAATGTGGAGATCTATTGGCTGATGATCACTTAATGTTAAGTATGATAATAGTTTTTAAAAAAGTAGCTTAAACTTGCTCTCAAATAAATTTTGAAGTTCACTTCATTACTATGAAAAATATATACATACGTCATTAAGTACTTAATGTAGTCATTAGAATTAATACTATGCTAGTATTTATTTCCTTTTTGTATATATGTTGTGTACATCTATTGATTTGTTAGTCATTTTAATCTATTGTATAATATTTAAGTCTGTTCCTGTATTTTCACTATTATTAAGTACAATATTATTGGCACTCGATTTTTTTCCCCTTTACATAGCGAAAGGGCGACTAAAAGAACTAGTAGTCTTCTGTCATTCTGTGTATATTTCCTCCTTTTATTAGCCTCTTGCGATGTGTTATTTGTTTTTTTATATTTAAGAAAGCAAGAAGATGTGCGGGTCAAGTGATACAACCGCCAATAACAACGTGGCGCTAGTTGGAATGATACACAACCACATAATGCTCGTCGCCTTGTGACATAAGATATCGAGTCTCGTTATTCCAGTAATTACTCAAGCTACAGCATCCTTCAAACCCACAGTAATGTTTGCATATTTCTGTTTGGCGGCAGAACTAGACGCTGCGGTGGTGTCCAGCGACAGAGCTTACCGAAAACATTTACTACGTTAATTGTTATATGAATATAAATAGTTTTTACAATAGTTATGTTAAATGTTACACCAATATTTGTTATTATACTTTTTTTCTTAACTGTTGTACTCAAATAAATTAAATATCCAAATTAACCAAATCCGTCCCGTGCCCGTGAACACGCCACATAAATCTGGATGCGACAGTTCCGAGCGCATCCATTTTACAAATATTTGTTTCGTATTAGGCGCAGCCAGACGCGGCGGCTAATGGCCCGCTCGCTGTGATTTACCGACCGGCTCACCCATCCACCACGGTCCTCGTCCAGATTACGCAATCCATGTGTATCCCCCCTAAACTCACCACAAAAAAGAAGGGTTTCACTAATTTAACGTTCTTACTTACGGCAATAGTACTCCCATTTCTTTTGAACCATTTATAATTAGTTTTTTTTTTTGTATGACTTTTCGAACAAATCTTGAAAACATTTGTCGTACCAACTCTTTTTAAGCCATGGACACCGGTTCTGTGAGCCTAGAATCTTTAAAGCAGCATCAATCGTTCAAACAACTGACGTCATTAATCATCAGATATTAGAGATAAGATTTGTAAAGATCTTTTCTACTATTCGCGGATAAAATTTCAGTGAATTTGTGTCAAACACCTAAATAATTATCAAAAAACTTCTTCATAATGAGTAGTATGTATATTATAATTCGCTAATCTATATAAAGGCTTAAATAATATTGATTCTACTTCTTCCTCCTGCCCTTTTCCCAGCTATGCGGGGTCGGCATAGTATGTACTTCTCTTCTATATCCCTCTATCAGCCGTCATATCTGAATTCACATTCTTCTCACACATGTCGTCTTTCACACAATCCATCCACACTTTCTTCGGTCTTCCTCTGCATTTAAAACCATCCATGTTCATTCTCATCATATTAATTGATTGTATATAACATCGATTAAAGAGAAAATATTTTTAACACTTTAACTTTCCAAAGCTTCGTTGTTTTGAAGGAGGCACCTAATAATTAGCGTATACGTAAAACGAAAATGTTTATATTAAGTTTAATATTTAAAACAATACGCAAATTATTAGTGACGCCTCATAAAACGGACGCACAGAAATCGAAAGCGCGCGAATACAAACGTCATATTTGCGCGGGAAAGTTGCACAAGCGGCCATGTTTATGCCCGACAAAGGTTGCAACGGGATGCGTAAATTCACGGAGTTTGCAATCAAACAGCAATAAATCGCGTATTATTTTATTGAAAAGAGGCAGGTTGGCTGGCGACGGAGAACGTTTAGTCTGGTGATAATAGCCCAAGCCCTGTGCGCGGCGCTGAAGTGCTAACTGTGCCACGTAACGGTGGTAGAGTGACCACGATTTTTGAATAACATATTTTGTTATAAGACTTATCAATAGATGAAGTTGATAGTACGCCTGCATTTTAAACGGAGTTCCCTCGGTCGAATTCGGGTACATCAGAGGCATGCGCTGCATATAGGCAACCTAATCTAATCCTCCTGTACTGTATCCACGATACAATACCACTGTGTCTGCAATAGGTGCGGTATCCATCATTATCATCATCATCAGCCTTCAAACCGCCACTGCTGGACATAGAATTCCCCGAAGGATCTCCACATCGACCGATCCGGCCGTTTGCATATCTTACAGAAAATCTGGTGTGTACGACCCTTAGGGGCTATTATGTCAAGTTAAGATGCTGCTAACCTAAACTCACTATTCATAGCCTAATTGCTTCTTAACACCATATGAAATTAAGGTCAAGTATAATTGAGAGAGTGTTAGAGATTTTTTGAACCTTTGCCTAACAATCATCCACCATATTTTTGGGAATTTATTTGCACCCGCTAACAAGAAGCAAGAATAATAGCCATTCACCTAATATTAAAAACAATTGTTAACAAGTCTCCTATATTTCTTATAGACGGTATAATGATAGCAATATCCGAAGATCAGTGAACATATATCAAGTAGCTCGTAACCGTGGAACAGCTCCAAACAAGTCTGGGCTCGTTAAAATGCGCGTAACGAATGTACCGCATTTCTAATAGCAATAAAGACCAATCCGCCAATCTATCATACGTGTAGGACGCCATTAACGCGACCTTAACTACAGATGTGGTTATTTACTAACTTTATACGAGTTTAAACACGCCATTTGCTGGTTATGTATTAGTCAACACTCGTCGGTTTACTATAATGATACTTAACTGCCCAATTTTAGAAACCGAGTGAACTGCGGTTAGATCTCTCACATGAAAGTTAACTACTTAACTTTGTGAAAGAGATTCCTATAGACTTGGACATTTGTAATTCCATATCTTCTTTCTATGTTAAAGATTTTCAAATATATTTAATTATAAACAAAACTGACAAATCACTGATATAATATTTAAATATCGAAGTCACTTTAAAAATCAATCAAGCACTAAAAACTTAAATAACTTAATTTCACCATAAAGTTATGAATAGGAAGGATATTAACCTGATAACGATTAGCAATACGTTTAAGCATAACAATTAGGCGCCAGCTAAAAGATATTTACTGGTGGTAGGTCCTTATTGCCGAAGGACGTCTAGGTAGGTGCCACTGCAGCTAATATTTCTACCAAAGAGTAGTAAGCAATCATCATCATCATCATTAGCCGATAGACGTCCACTGCTGGACATAGGCCTCTCCCTAAGATCTCCACATTGATAGGTCCCGCGTTGCTCGCATCCAGTGGATCCCTGCGATTCTCACCAGGATTATCGGTCCACCTTGTGGGTGACCTCCCAACGCTATCTACCGGTACACGAGCGCTACTCGAGGACCTAGTGTCCTGTCCTGCCCTACTGTCCCATCGACCAACGGTCCTTCGAACAATGTGTCCTGCTCACTACCAACGTATAGGTGTAGTATGCAAACGCTAATGTATTCCGATTGCAAGGGCGTTGTAGCTAGTGAAATTACTGGGGTAACGAGATGACGAGATCTTATGTCTTAAGGCGACGTACGCAATGTAGTGCGATGTATATCATCCTAACTAGCGCCACTAGTGCCACATGGGCAAGTGTGTCACTTACCATCTTTTGTGGAATAAAAAAAAACTAACGCAATGATGTTACGGTCAGGTGATCTGGAACACAATACTCGATCATCGCTTTGTCGTCATCGTAGAACAAAGAAGGATGACTTTTGCCCATTTCCCGTGCTGAACTTAATAATGCTTTAAGTAATGTTAACATCTAAGCTACCACTACACCACCATTAATTCCTGAGCTTTAAATCAAGCTATAATTGTTAGGTCGCTGCGGACGCTTTCATATTTCTCGTTGGCCCACTTTGCAATGTTTCTTCCTAAATAGTAAATACCACTTTAGTGTCACCACAATATATTAATACTGAAAAGATTTTATATTACACATTTCATCAAATTCTAATAAATATAAATTAATTTGTCTGTGTGTAAACCTGTATAAACCATATTTTATTTAATTCATACAGATCTACGAAGAAACTTCGGATCAGTAGTTGTCCCTTTAGTATCACTGGAAAATGTTTAAATATATAAAGGTAACTGTTAGGGATTTATTAGTATTATAATTAATAATATAAATAAATATACATAGACAGAATAATAACTGGAGAATAGACATTGCCTCCATTAACACAAATAGATTAAGCAGGTACACACATAGGCACTGAATCCATAGACGTAGATAGAGCAGAACGCCACAGGTTAGCTCTTTATGAGATCTCAGAACCCCTCCCATTGAAAGTAACTACCTAAGGGGTTTTACTTGGAAGAAATCCCACTTAACTTTCACTTCTAGTAGATGTAGGGCGTAGAAATAGAGCGAGGGTAACTTTAGCAGCACTAATAATGTTTAGGAATATTTCTCGAAGGGTTTATGGATAAACATCTAACAAAAGCATGGTCAGTCTTCACGCAATGGAACTATAATTTACCTCGCACCTAACTGGAGCGATAATGGCCGTTTACTTAAACGCGTAAGTTTAGGTTTAACAGTTTGAGTTAAAACCGCGCGACGCCGGTTGCCGGAAAGCCAACGTTTATCAACACCGGCGTGAAGTATCTTCTCTTAAATTGATAGCAATTAAGACTGGGTTCGCGTTATGCACGACAGTCGGGCTGCTGCGACTCTTACATCACTGCGAATATTACTGCAGTTAGAATCCTAGATTAAGAAATATTTCAACAACACGGATTGTACACAGTGGTTACTGTTAAAGCTTATTATAACTGTCTGTTCTGCATGTCTATATCCTAAAATTTTCGCTGCTTCCTTGTATAAAAATGAAAGGAACCTGTACCTAATAAAATTACTGGAGAAAAAGCAATTAATATCTGAGATCAAAAAGCGACGATCGCTACGAGGAGTAGTATAAATATTCTTAGAATCTCGCTCTTATGAGAAAGCCTCCATTAGGTAATTGTCCATCTCATCTCGTAGCCGTATATATACCATCATTATCATGAGGTATCTTCTTCGAAAGTTCAACAGACAAATAAGAGTCGCCTCTCTGATAAGTGAGGACAGGAGTCGAACTGTATTTCTGGAATACTGCAAGAAAGTAATAGGCAAAATAATAAAAATAAATAAAAAAAATTAAATTAAAATAGTGAACAGAACATAGATTCTGCAGGGGATGCTTTCATTCTCAGATATTCCAGAAAGATGACTGTCTACATTTCGGAGGAGAGGAGAAACGGAAAGAAATATAGAATGATAGACAAGAGAGGTATGGATGAGGAGAGTAGTATGAAGGAGAGAATAGAATGAATGATGAAAAATTAAAATAATGTGTAAGTAAAGAATAGAAAAATAAAGATGGTAAATGTAATGATGATGGTAAAAATGAATTTAATGATGGTAACTGAAAAGATAGATAATGTAATAAGTAAAATAAAGGCCCTGACCCAACCTACGCAGGGGAAGTTATAACAACAAAAAAACAGTCAAATAGGAAAAACATTTCCGGTATTCATCGATTCTTTTCATCTATTGATATTTAACTTCTACTCTATATTTTTAAATTATTTCCTCTCCACTAGGAGCACACACAACTTATCGATGATAGTTGATAAACTTACGGATCAACTAACAATATATTTTGCTAATGAACTATTCCAGGCTTTAGTATCTAAGCTATAAATTAAATCAGTTTGAATGTAAGGTAATGAATTAAAAAATATTTCGCTAATAAGATATCACTTCCGACACCCGTGGCGTCTGTACAACTATAGACTATTAATCAATTGGGTATCGAAGACGCCATCTGCACAATCATGTAGACTAAATTCTTCGAATTAATAAAAAAGAAACAATTTCTTGAACTCCTATACAGTTCTCTTAATTAGAATATCTCCCTATAATACACTCTGTGCTATACATATAACCACTATGTATGCTTCTATGTGTACTTCTTGCAAAATAAACTGTTCAAGAGGAAGTAGCCCATTAGTGGTTCCAGCTAAAAGTATCCCGAGTAGAAATATTGTAGTACATTCTGTAGTATTTATTTCAATAACTGACAATACAAATTAAATTTTAGCGATCTTAAATATTACGATTCAAATGATACCACGATATAGAAACCGATCAGCGCCATCTATGACAATTATAAAGAATACATATAAAATCTAAATATTAATATTCTTAGTTTATTATATAATAGGTTGGGGAAAAAGAAATCCATTATTTTTTCGGTAGATGGCTGTAGTGATAAATTTCTCGTAAAGTATCGATCAAACAGTTTCAGATTTATGCTCGTTGGAAAGGTGACATTTCGCAGTAAAAAAATTCTTTTGCTGTTTTTTGTTTGGTGCATTCAATTGTGAGTTACAGGGTGTTAAAAATGGAAGTGAACAAAGAGAAAATTCGGTACATTTTACAGTTTTTCTTTGACAAAGGCGAAAATGCAAGCCAGGCGGCTAAAATTGTGAATGGTGTTTATGGACCCGATACTGTAACAGCCAATTATGTGCAATTTTGGTTTCGTAGATTCCGTTCAGGAATTTTTGATGTTAAAGATGCACCTCGCACAGGTAGGCCGGTCGCCGAAAATGTCGATAAAATCGGAGAAATGATCGAAGTTGATCGGCATGTTAGCAGTCGTAACATCGCCCAGGAGCTAAAAATGGACCACAAAACAGTTTTAAACTATTTACACAAAGCTGGATTCAAAAAGAAGCTCGATGTTTGGGTGCCACACCAATTAACAGAAAAAAACATGATGGATCGAATTTCCATCTGCGAAGCCTTGGCCAAACGGAATGAGATAGACCCATTTCTTAAACGGATGGTGACTGGAGATGAGAAATGGATCACATACGATAACCCTGTGCGAAAACGATCATGGTCAAAGAGCGGTGAAGCACCTCAAACGGTGGCCAAACCAGGACTAACGGCCAGGAAGGTTCTGCTGTGCATTTGGTGGGACTGGAAGTGGATTATTTATTATGAGTTGTTTCCATATGGCCAAGCACTAAATTCTGATCTCTACTGTCAACAACTGGACCGTTTGAAGATAGCAATTGACCAGAATTGGCCAACAGGAGAGGTGTCGTGTTCCACCAGGACAACGCTAGGTCACACACGTCTACAGTGACTCGCCAGAAACTTCGGGAGCTTGGTTGGGAAGTTTTAATGCATCCGCCATACAGTCCGGACTTGGCACCAAGCGATTACCATCTTTTTCTTGCATTACAAAATTTCTTTAGTGATAAAAAATTGGCATCTAGGGAAGATTGTAAAAATCGACTACTAGAGTTTTTTGCAAATAGAGACCAGGACTTCTAGGAGAGAGGCATTATGAAGTTACCTTTAAAATGGCAACAAATCATAGAACAAAACGGTGCATATTTGACCCAACTCGGACAATCCGAAGTATGTTAAATAAAGTCCTGAAGTTCATATAAAATAATGGATTTCTTTTTCCCCAACCTATTATTTATACATGTGTCAATAATGATTTTAATATTAAAATAATTTTACTAGGTTAATCTTCATTGAAAAATGTTCCAGTGTTTCTTTTTTCAGTTCTACCCCCAAATTTAATATCAGGTAAATATTTTTATCTCTTTTCTTTATGTGACAATAAGTTATTATATATTAATCGTTTGCCATGTGAAGTATTTTTAACATATAATAAATCTTAAAATTATGGTAATATTCTTGGATAATAGAAAAACATGTATATATTATGTAATGCCAAAGTATAAGTTATAATAAATCATTTGGTATAAGTGTGTTTTTCTCGTTTGGTAGGCGGTAGGATATTTTCTCCTATTGGAGACGACAAACAATAGTGTGCAAATATTGAGTTCTAGTTTGAAGTGTTATAGCTAGTGGAATTGGAGTAACTAGACTCAACATCACATGTCATAAGCCCTAGTGATATCATCCCAAGTATCGGCAAGTATCATTTCTCTCGAATGAAAACAATAATGCCTCATTATCTTAAGAGCGATAAGATTCTGTAAAGATGACAAAATTCGTTTATCGTAATGATACTATCCGATTAAAAGGTATTTTGATTTGGGCACGGCGAGTGTGGACTCGTGAATAGCTC
Source organism: Troides aeacus (assembly GCA_033220335.2). NCBI lineage: Eukaryota > Metazoa > Arthropoda > Insecta > Lepidoptera > Papilionidae > Troides > Troides aeacus. Next base: position 2,135,854 of record CM067288.1, read on the forward strand.
AGCTCGCTGGTAGCCAACAAATCTTCCGGACTTGGGTTATTTATTACTCGCTGGACGCGGTGCGGCGACGGGGAGACATCATCGTGGTGTTAATAGACTGCGTTCAGATATTTTTATGTGCATTGCAGGCGAACCAACATCGCGACATCGGACGCTCCGATACTTTATTAATGGACAAGAACTACCTTCTTTTTATTGAAAACCATTTGCTAAGAACTTGACGGATACACTGTATTCTACTTATATCCATTTTATCAAATTAACATTTGTTGTCAAAGAAAAAGAATAACGTTACTTATAATTTACAAACAAGCATTCTCTAAAACTGTATTGGAAGTTGTTAATGATTTTGCAGACCATTACTATAATATTAAACAATAACCAGTTTTTTTTCATTGATAGTACCTTTTATACTTCACGTTTTCAGCTATCAGTTGTATTAAATTTCAATGAAATCGTTTCAGCCGTTTCTGAAATAAGTTGGAGCAAACAAAGAGACACATCAATTCAATTTATTTGTAGCTTGAAGACACATGAACTGACTGTAAATATGAAACTATGAATATATGTTTACAAAATTCTTTTGGACTTTAAAGTGATGATACTATATTATACTTAAAGTGGTGGTAAGTCTCTATAACCGTCTCTCATATTTTCCGTAGCAAGGTGAGGATATCAAGACATGGTACAAAACAATACCTTTGTATTCATGAGCCTACCTAACGCATAGAAGATTGATCGCTTCTCATTCTTTCTTTCTGTACATCGAGCAACGTATTTCTTTATAAATTCCTCCCCCCATATAAAAACAGGTTATTTGCTCTTTCATCCACACCGTTATAGTTTTACGGCACATTAAGGAAACGGAAACTTGTAAAAGCGACAGATTCTCGGAAATAACGCGAAACATGTTACAGGATGCGTTGAAACAGCACTTAGCATCAAAACGGAATATTAATACTTGCTATATGACAATTTATTGGCAATGAAATGGCTATGGATGCTACCGCGTTTCTCGTGCACTTCTATCGGTTAGTAGCCACCTCGAGAGATATCGGTGGCGGTACTTTTGAAGAACTTAATGTTGATTAAATGCTTAACGAAGTATCTATTTTATTATAGATATGAAGGGTTTAATTAATTTTGTTTGATACCTTTTGCGAAAGGTCTTCTTGTTTAGCTACCGCCAAACCATATATTTCTGCTGCTAAGCAGAATATAAACTTTACCATATTACTGTGAAATTACTGTCATAATGAGACTTGTCCACTCCTTCACATAGACAAACCACAATTGTCTATGTGAAGGAGTGGACCGGGACTATGATCTGATTTGTTTTCTCGTTCTGACAGCCAAACTTCAGCTTGAAGAAGATACCTTATGACTATGAATGAGACGAAGAGATCATCTCCGTTTTTAAAAAGGTTTGCTTGCGATGTTGTGTAGCCATACTAACTAGCGCCAAATTGTGTGTATTGATTATATGCTATGTTGGACGTCCAGTCTTCTTTTTATTTATTATAACATACAGTAACATTACTTATCTTCGAGAGAATGATAGTCGTCCCCTTCGAAGGTCATAAATTTATAAGTCGGCTATAGTCAAAAGAAATTCATCTCTTAACTCTTAACATCCCCAAAATAGGGTAATTCTTTACTCCACCCCTGTTCGGAAGATTTACTACTCTCATTTTGTAACATTTACCGACCGCTTTCGGGGTGGTTGGTTTAATTTATTGTCATATTTGTGACCGAATGGCTGTACAGGACTCGGAAGGACCCTGTTGTGTAGCGATTTCGGTACAAGCACAATTTATTGAAGTGATAACAGATATATGTATTTTAAATAATTAGCTTACATCGCTATGGAAAATCACCACAGCTGTTATTTCTACCGCCGAACAGTAGTGTGCAAACATTACCATGTTCTCGTTTCAAGGGCTACAACGCTGTAGTAAAATTACTGGGGAAACGATACTTAAAATCTTACATCTCATGGCGACGAGCGTAAGTAGCATGTAGTAAGTGGTGTTATGTATACAATTCTAACTAGCACCACGTTGTTATGGGCAAGCGTATCACTGACCATCAGCTTTGGCAGATTTACATTATTTTTACATTATAGAGAAGAAAAAAACTAGCCTCATTGAAGATCATAACAGCCATCAAAACAACATGGTACCTTGGAATAGAACCAGAACTACCGAGTTTTAAAGCTAATTAATCGCTTTGTAATGAGAGTAGATTATAAATCACATTTCGTTTATCGGAGTAGTATCATGATAACTCTCTTTAACCTAGTAATTTCTCTACTCAGACTCCTTGAAGCCTGAGCGCAGTTGTGCGGAATTACTGACTTGACAACATAAATAGTCACTGCGAGTCAAATGTAAACAGTTAGAGTTACTTTACTATGAACCCAATTTTAACTGTTATCACCACCTACTTCACTTTTAGGCACTTCATCCAACCAAAAGGGTTACATCAGCGTGTAACACCATAAACAGCATTAGAAACCCGATACGCGGAAGACGAGCATTCCGCATTCCGCACCTTTAAAAATAATATTCGGAAGGAAAGTTCTAAAAGAAAGAGCAGCTAAGAGCTTTGTTCGGCGGGACGGACTATTTTCGTAGCGCTCCTTATCTCTGTCTCCTGTTGAGGTTGTAATACATTAACGAGGAGACAGCGGGAGCGGAAACGGTTAAAGAATTTTCTAAAAATACTATCATACAAATAATAAACTTTCGTATGCCTTCGAAAATTTATTTTAACACGGATTATCGGTGCAGTGTATAATATCCTTACAAGCGCCACGTTGTTATGGGCGGCTGTATCAGCATCAGGAGAACGTCTCGCACGTCTCGTTCAAGTAAATAATAATATTGGCTGTTATACAGAACAAAAACAAAAAAAAACATTTTATATCTTCTCAAACAAACCAATTTTTAATATAACAGATCGTATTTGAAGCATCCTTTTAAGTAAATCTATACCTGTGTCAGGATGCATCGCTCTTCCGGATCATACAGATGTTCTTATAATAATATATACATATATTACCGCAAAATTTACTTGTAGAGTGTGTGTGTATTCCTGTGTGTGTGAATGAAAGATCATGATGATAAACATGATGAGAATATAATAAAAGGCATACGTCTTAATTCTTTGGAAAGCAAGCTTCCAGTTTTAGTAATGGAAAGATAAAGTCTACTGTATATTATTTCATCATCATCATTATCAGCCTTTGTTTATCCACTGCTGGATATAAGCCTTTCCCAATGTATTCCACCAAATGCGATCCTCAGCTCGCATCCACCCACTTGTGACCGATCTGATGATGACATCAGTCCATCTTTCATTATTATTTATGCAGTTAATATCTAAGTAAACAAAAAAAGACCTTAAAGAAAGCGGAGCCCAATGGTAATACAGAAGTGGGAAAAACAGTCCACTTCTATCACTGTTTGCCCAACAGTTGTGTAACACAAAACCGTGTGTTCATTTGTCAGAGCTCAAAGTTTGATGCTGGTTTAAATCAACGCGCCAAGTAGATTTAAAAGACATCGTCTTGTCTATTAGTTGCCAGATCAGACATGAACAAATTATCCTTTAACCCAATGCATCATGTCCTTGCTACGTTAATACAATTGATTTTACCTATTATTGGGGATGTAAGGTGTCCTGTCAACTTGCTAATCAACAATCGAGGTTCTTGTTCCCACCGACTCGCATTGGGCCAGCGTGGTAGGAAATATTATTACAAATCCCCCCATATGAATCTCTAGCCATTGTAGCGTTCTTTGGGAGATGCTTTGTCCAATAGTGGACGTCTATCGGTTGATGATCATATAAAGATTAGAAGTTGTACGTTATTTATGTTCCTTTTAGGGAAAGCTATTTCTAAGACTCAAATCATACAGTAGACTAGTTGGGTGGGATAGATGGCGACTTTGTGGTCTCAAGAACGGATCTGCTGTTATATCATCATATACTATTTTCTGGTATAAGTCATTAAATTATTTAGGGGAATTTCTGGCTACATATATAAGATCTTTTTGTTCGTTGGTATCACTCTTGACAGAGGGGTCGTAGTCATGGCTTCAGGTGTTGGTGGTAAGCTTTACAACACACCGCCTCTCTTCTCTGATGACTGACTTCTTAATGCATTCCTAGTGGTAACGATGATAGTCACACTTACTAAACCGCATTGCTCTAGCGTGGTAGAAATAGCCCAAGTCCCCCCACCCTCATATGAACCCCTAATAACGACGGTCTGTAGTGCTCGGCGATGCGGGCAGCGCAGGACTCATCTATGGGGGGGTCTTTGGCCTATGTCCAGCAGTGGACATCTATCGGCTGTCGATAACAATGATGAGTATAGATCTTACGTAGGTATTATTTTAACCTTCGATCCCAAAAAAGTGGTTATAAATGTATCGCTTGTATGTTTATTTTCGCCTCCCATCCCATTCGAGTTTCTCAAACGACTTTAATGATTTTATGCTTGTTTGTCACTTAATAGTATAAACAATGTTGTTAAGTCAAATTAGAACATTTAAATATTTTTACTTAACACCGTCTTAATATTTTGTACAATTTAAACTTACTCTCACCGCCGTAAAGTAAGATACAGTAAGAGGGAATTTGAATAATTTATAAATAATGAGTAACCATAGCTAGCGCTTAAAACATGAAAGAATTATTTAGCATCTGACCCGGGTTTGGACCCTTGGCATTCTTTAGGGCTCTTTGAAGTTCCTCGTCCATATTTCATCTCGCTCAGCTTTTACACAGAATTCGAGATCAAAGACTTTGTTAGAAGTGAAATTCATGTTAAACAAGACGTAAGAAATTACGCCCTTAATTTGACGACTGTTTAGCAATTTATGCAACATATTAGAATAAGATATAAAAGGCTTTTTTTACATAATAAATCAACTAAAGTATTACCAATTTAACTTGATGATAAGCATTACTATAAGCTTAGTAATTTTATGTTTTAACATCACGCCTGTTGTCCTTCTGATGTTCCTTTTCTTTTCGCTGTATTGTTTCAAAGTTGCTTTGGTTTTGTATTACTTGTTGTAGGTTTAATATCTTGTAGTAAACAGTTATAAAAACTTTTTTGAAAAGCTATGATTTAATATTTTTTACCCGCAGCAACCTGAGGAACTGACCAAGTCGGTGAAGCTGACATCGCGCGAACGTCGCTTCATCAAGTTCGCCAGCGTGGAGCACGGCGGGCAGCTCTACATGACGCCCCAGGACTTCCTCGAATCTGTTGTGGAACAGGAGCCCAGGCGTAAATTTATTACTACATTACATTTAAAACATAACTGTCTCCGTCGCACAGTGATTAATCGCTCATCTGATAACGTTAAGGTTCTTGGTTTCGATTCCGAGACCAGAATCCACATTTAGGCATCCACAATAAAAGCTATACAAAATTTGAGTATTAATATTACTGATATTTTGTTCAGCCCGGCTGAAGCGACGCGTGCTTACCACCAAGGAGATCGAACAGCTTCGCGACCAGACTCCTGCATTAAAGAAGGGTTCTCCCCAGATGTTCAGGAATATGAGAGATAAAGGTAAATAAGGTACTCTTATGTGGGTTACCGCGAATAAGAAATCACGGATCCAGCAAGATGCTCTTTCATTACTGTCCACTACAGGAAAAAAAAATATTGTATCGTTTTATCCAATACTCTAAATATTACTTATATAAATTTTCTGACGAGCAAGTAAAGCGTAAAGTTCAATATTAGAACTTCGGGCACAAGTTCGATTTTGACTTGTCTTCGCGATTATAAGGATTAAAATACAAAAGTTCTAAAACCCTCATATATATTAATATATCACACACATAATACTATAACACAAATTTCAACAAAAAGCACCCTCTATTTTTAGCAGACATTGATAGACTTATTTTTTCCAAACATATACCAATAGTTCTGTCTCATATTGTATCTGATTGTGTTTTAGGAATCATCTCTTACACGGAGTATCTGTTCCTGTTATCAATTTTAACAAGTAAGTATTAAAAGGAAACTAATAAAAAAACTCTTTCTTAAATTTCAAGACTTCATGATATGAAACCTTTAAAAATGGTTTCCATATGATTTTGAAAAGTAAACTTTGTTGTTACTTGTAGTGTACAACTTGTTTTATTAGAATTATAAATAAAGATGGTGGCAGATCTCTGTTTACTTCTGGTAAATGTCTGTTACCAGAGACTGTCTAGATAGGTTCCACCGCAGCTCCTATTTCTGTTGACAAACACTAGTGCTAGAACATTATTGTGTCCTAGTTTTGAAGGGCGCTGTAGCTAGTGAAGTCACTGGAGTAACGAGACTGAACATCTTTTGTCTCAAGGCGACCAGCGCAGTGCGGTGCTGTGTATACCATCCTAACTAGCGTCATGTTGATACAAGCATGCATGTTACTTAAGATTAGATGAATGTCGGCCCGTCTTGTCGCTTCATTGAATTGAAAAAAATCTTAGTTTTAGATTCTGTCGAGATAACCACAGCGTCTATTTCTACTACTGAACACTACTACAATAGTATTCAATGGGCGCTGGAGCTGGTGAAATTACTAAAATAATAAGTCTTTCCATCTTGTGTCTTGGAGAGCACAATATTGTGGAGTATATTATTTATAATATACGCCAAAATTCTATAGACAGACGTAACACGATCAGGTAAACGTCCTGTTCTATCATTAAATTTTAGTTATTTATTAATTTACTGAAAAACTAATCAGAACAACAATGGGCTAAGGAATATCAGAGGTTAAATACTAAGAATATATTTCAATGTTCCCAGAGCCAGCTTCCGGGTTCCAGATAGCGTTCAACATGTTCGACACAGACGGCAACCAAAGAGTAGATAAAAACGAATTTCTAGTCGTGAGTACAGCTCATTACTTTACCTCCACTTGTTAAGTAGTTAGGGATAGCGTGTGCTATCTACCGGTAGCTGCACATCTTTACTCTAGAGAATATCTCAAGGCTTGTACTTTATGTCACAGTTGTATAGCTGTGCTAAAGAAAGTGTCTTAGAAAATTCCATTTTTCTCCCAACGTCTTTTTATACACTCAAGTCGATTGGGAATCGAATCCGCTTCGAGATATATACAGTACCGTCATATAAACTAATGCCATCATGGCTAAATACAGACATGTATTTTTTATTTTCCTTTGAGTTTTATTTTTAGTTTTTTAATTGTCTCTTTCTACAACACTCAAGGTAGACAAGAGACAACGTGAAAGTTAATTCCGCAGAAGATAAAAACCTCTTTGGATAACGGAGGCATTTATTTATTTTTATTAAAATTTATTATATTTATTTATGTATTATTTATAATTATTTCATTTGTGAGCATGTGTTTGCGATGTGAACGTAGATCCAGCGCCTGCTCGGGGGCTCGTTGAAGGAACGAAAGGACTTGGACGCGAATAGTCAACGGGCAGTGAGTGTTGTAACGCTACCGGCGCGCCTTTATCAACAGTTCCGAACTGACAGTTCGATTTTGGATATCATTTTTTTTTTATTCACATAAGACTAAAAACCATAAAGCCAATTTTACAATTACACATTTTATGTTGAATACAACTTGGACTATATATCGGTTGATAAAAATAAGTATTAGTTGTAAAGTTTAAATAAAAATATATGTACATAATTATCATTTAACCCCCAAAAATGTTTTGCCAAAACATTTAAAAATTTAATTATTCCTCTTTGTTTAAAGTAACAATTTTTTTTAATTTATCCCAAGGTATCCAAAATTTAATTGTTACTTCAGAACAGTTGCTGTCACTCTCTTTCATAATCAAATGTTCTAACAACAATTGTTTATTATTTCAAAATTCTTTTACATTTAATTATTATTTTATTTTCCTTTGAAACTGAATATATATTCTTTTAAATTTAGGACGAAATCTAATATTATTTAATCTAATTTTTTTTTTTAATTTTTCAATCTGTTTTCTAAATACATTTTCTTATTTTATCTGTACCGTTTAATATATATGAAGATAATAACGAACCCGCCTTATATAAACTTATTTTTGTTTTATTTTTTAATGTTCGTTGGTATTAATGTGCTTGTGTATATTCACTATGCGCACAGCTGCTAACGTTAGTCTCTTCAAGTGCACTGAAGAGCAAGTTGGAGCAAAAGAAAAATGTTTATAAGCCGTCGACAGTAAGTTCACAAATCGAAAGCGTTGTTTAATTGGCCTTGTATGGAACTTGTGAATTAATTTTATTAAAATCTGCGATTTAATCTGTATCGACTGATATTATTTTGTCTATGGTTGTTTGGGTGCTATGGTTAATTTTTATGAATCATATTAGGATATGCTGACATTTTATTCTTATCTTTCTAAGTACTAGTGTATAATCTGTTTCATTGCGCTTATACTTTCGTATATTTTGTATCGAATCTTTAATACTAAAACTCTCTAAATCGCCAATAATTCGTAACTTTTAAGATACCTTATTTCATGATCATTTAATGCATTATTATTACACATTGTTTTTAATAATTGCAACATTATCTGTGTGTATCATCATCATCGTGTCATCAAGTCATCGTGAAACTTCGCGCATGATACTTTTCAATTTACGTTTAAATACATATATGTAATATCTGTATTACATAAAATACTTTATATATACTCTCTTACACATGTCACCTTAGTGTTATCTGTCGTTGAAAACTTATACTAATGAACTGTCTTAAAACTCCCAGTGCTGACCTCATCATTATCATCATCATCAACCGATAGACGACCACTGCTGGATATGGGCCATTCTCAAAGTTCTACAATCAGCATGGCCTCCGGTATCGCCGGGCCCTACGAGCTGTCGTTTTTATGGGGTTATTTTAGGTGGGATTTAAGATTTTTCATACCGCGCTGACCCAATGTGGCTTAGTGGACGCCAGAGCCTTGTTTGTTGATTAGCAGGATAAACCACGAGCAGGTGATGTTGGCTCGGGTTCCGTGAGTTATTAAGGATATTTATCCATTACGTTCGCTAAATGCGGGTTATTAGACGGTCACATATCCACGAAAGCTGGTATTCATCGAACGTGCCGATGTCACAATAATATCCGTCACCGGAAGATCAAGCTCATTGGGGGCCGATTCTTTGAGACGTACAACATATACGACTGCTTTACACACTGAACTTTAACGACTCCGTTGAAGCCTTTCCTATTCGAAAATATTTTACGGTATTTACGTACTGTTAGATGATGGGTTTGTTTGTTAGTTTCTACCATATATGAGTAAGACTCGTCTGCAACAGGCCTAGCTCTCAACTGAACACTCTAATAGCGGTTTTTTTTATTAGACCATTGTTCTCGACTATAGTCATAAGGCGGTATCAATACTGTAACATCGGCTACGCAAGTCTTATACAACTAAGCCGTTAGTATATTAAATTCTTCTAATGGTCAAAGGACACCATGCCTAAAGCTTTGTAAATCAAACGACCATGTATATTTAATATAATCCTGTTTCAATTGTGACTAAATTATTTTCACCATAAACATTCCTGCTTCTACGTGTTTTTTTTTATCTGTATCTAAAAATCCTAAATGTTTTTAATGTTTTTTTTTTAGTGTATTTTTTCTCTAATATTCTTTCCTAAACTCTTTTATCTATGTCTTATCAAACTTTTTTATCTGTATGCAATTTATCTTTTTTAATGAATAAAAAATAATAATATTATTCCTTTTTTACTTGTATAAGGACTTAGTGCAAACATTTTCTACCACTCGCAGTGCGTGGCAGATATCAGCAATGCCACAAGGTATTTAGTAAATTGTGGTTTGTAAGATAAAAAACAAGTTATCAGCGTCATCAACAGTGTTTTTAAAAAAATGGAAAGTGATTTCAATCGCAAATGATGTATGATGATGTAGAAAAAAGTTAAAAATTAGTTTTCATGTACAAAGGACTAGGTACTGTATATACAATATAGCAGTCTTTTGCGAATTTGAAAATTATCTCAAAATTTAATCAAACTCGAACTGCTGACTTAGATGGAGAAGATATTCAGCTTCGCGTGGAAGGGCAAGAGGGGGATAGAAGAGGAGGAAGGTGTTGAAGGAAAGGAAACGAAAGGAGGCGGCCCACAGGATACATACGTGAACGACGACCAGGGTCTGCAGCGGAGACACAACGTCGACACCTTCCTGCAGGTGAGCGAGAATGCCATCTAGAGATTTATTACGATTTCTTTATAATTGTACGTATTTTATTTTCAGTAGGGTCTAGAAAACCCGTTGTATATTATTAGCCAGCACATAACAATGTAAGGATGATATACACTACGCCATTTTGTGTTTGTAGCTTATATAGTAATTTTTACACACAAATATTTGGCAGCAGAAATATGCGCTGCGGTTGAACCTAGGCGATTTCCGCCAAAAGAAACCTACTATTAGAATAATCCATAACAAAATTCAACGTTACCATCATTTATATCATTACTATCATCATCGTTATAGTCGTCATCGTCTTACGTAGTAGGCAACAATCGACAAAGTCAGTATCCAATATAATTATTTTAATGTCCAATGTTTTCAGGTGCACTTCTTCGGCAAGAAGGGCACCAACGATCTCAAATTCGAGGGCTTCAGGCAGTTCATGGAGAACTTGCAAACGGAAGTGCTCGAGCTGGAGTTTCACGAATTCTCTAAAGGTAAACTTCTAATAACGACAGATTTCATGCAGCTTTTTGTAAAAAAAAAATATAAACAAGAAAAATTCAGTTTTTACCGTCTTAATGAACCTTCCGTTAGAGAAGATTTAGTTTAGTTCCCATGGCTCCACTTCACGTGCACAGGTCACGAGACCATCTCCGAGGTGGACTTCGCTAAGATCCTGCTGCGATACACTTACCTGGATACGGACGAGTACGACATGTACCTGGACCGGCTGCTGGACCGCGCGCGCGACGAACGCGGCGTAACCTTTCACGAGTTCAAAACTTTCTGCCAGTTCCTCAACAACCTGGAGGACTTCACGATAGCGATGCGGATGTACACACTCGCGGATCATCCGATATCCAAAGGTTAGGAACTTTTGCATCTCATCATCTCCATGTTTCCACTTCCTATGAGTTCCTTTCTTCCATTCCCTATTATTGGCCGTCAATTCAGTTTCTATTACACGCATATCGTATTTCATAAAATCCATCCATCTCATCAATGGTGTCCCTCAACTTTTTTGCTCATCTATATGTATATTTATCTGTATTCATATTATCCATTATACCACGACTTCTTCATACCCTACCATTTGATTTAACCCTTTACACCACATTCTTCGTCAATCCTTCTTCGGTTTTGTGTCTCTTAACTTCCTAACGGACAGATATGGTAAACACAAGAGTTAAATATTTGTTATACAATATTTTAACAGCAGATGTAAAAATCATCATCATCATAATCATCAAATTGCTGAACATGGGTCGTCTCCAAAAATCTCCTTACCAATCTCTCCTTTACTAAACCCGTACTGCGGCTTCCTTCACCAGAAGGTTGTGCCTTCAGGGGGCTAAAGGGTAAAGTAAATGCAACATAGTTTTTTTTAAATTTTCTCTTCTGCGTGTTGTGGGTCACGGCCTTTTATTTCCATGTCACTTAACATCTATTCTTATTCTATACAGTTTTCTCATGCTCTCCTTTCATCCTTTCTTTTCTTTCTTTCCGAAACTTATCTTTCATAACATAGTATAGTTAATGCCTTAAGACATTTTAATATATTTCATTTACTATCAGACGAGTTCCACCGCGCGGTGAAGATATGCACGGGCGTGGCGCAGTCCGAGCACTTGGTCAGCACGGTGTTCGCGATCTTTGACGCGGACGGGGACGGCCTGCTCAGCTACAAGGAGTTCATAGCAATCATGAAGGACCGTCTGCATCGCGGCTTCAAGGTATACCAGATGTTACTGCCTTTCTGGCGCAGAATGTTCATTTACTAACACCAAGATCCTAGCATCGATTCTTGGGTCAACTGTTGTGAAGTTTGAGTGAGCTATGGCAGGGTTTCACCACTATATAGTAAATTTGCCGCCATTAAAGCATAGCGGTTCCGACTGACAACTGAAGAGCCGGAGTATTCTGAACCTTCACCATCCTTGTCCATATTATAATTTAAAACCATGTCAATAATATATATATTTAATATACAAGTAATTAAATTTATGACATTATTTGTATTATAATTAATTTGAATTATTTAACAGTCATACGCGAAGAACGAAGGTTGGGAGGCGTTCAAGACGTGCGTCAAGCAGGAGATGAAGAGCGCCGTTTGAAAATATACAGCTGATCGCCAAATCGACGCCATGATTACATTATTAAAAAAATATATAATATACGCGGGAAACGTTAGATCTCATGGTTAACATAGATTAAAAAAAAAAAATTATTAGAAAAAATTATTACTTTCTTATTGATGATATTTATTAATTTATAAAAATGTTTTTGATTAAGATATAATAAAAAGTTTTAATAGTTATTTAATATAAATCCATTTGTTATGATGGTATACATAAATACTATTTATTACTATTGTTAGTGCATGTATTTGATACACAATAATATTGGATAAAAATATGAATTATTTCAAAGCGCTTGCCTTCTTTTAAAAACACATTAAATTGAGTGATTATTAAATAAGATTGCATGTTATTTATTTTATAATGTTGCCGTATTGCTATTTAGTTACATGATCACAAGTTAACTGATTGTTTTAGCGTAATTAACTAGAAAATTATTAATTTTAATTTAACAATGGTTGTCATTAACAAAGTGAGATTTTTATTATTTAATCTTGTTTTAGTTAAGAGAAATAATATTTTCGCTGAATTAGTTTGATTTAATGAATATAGTCGTTTTCGCGTGCGCTGTGTTGTATTATAACTAATAATTACTTATTGCCTAGGTAATGTTAGAAAGGATGCATGACTTTTAGTCGTTTGTATAATATGTATACTGCAAACAATTCCTTATACAATGGCATATATTTGCCATTTCACAACCAATTCCTACTATTCACTAACTTCCAACTACTCCATAAGGTTTATTTTATTGCGATAAAACATACAAAGGGTTGATCCGGGGATGTTCACTCAGAAACCATCAGTATTCTGATTCGTTAAGAGAGCGACAAGAATACCTCCACTTCCCCATCCTAAAAAAGAGTAAAGAATTCCTTGAAAATAATGAAAATTCCTAATGCATTCGTTACATTAGGTCATAGAATATCAAACTTGCCAAAACTGTATGAAATTTTAATGAGAATTATTAATAATATTGAAATTAATCATTACTATTAATTGTGTATTTAATGTGTAATGTTACTACTAATTGTAATATTACTATTAATTGTGTATTTTGTGGTCGCCTCAAATATTTTATTATAATATTTTCTCTTTACATCAGTACTTATATTGTTGCTAGTCATTCAAAAATAAATGTACAAAAATGTTTTGTTTATAATTTTATAATAATCATACCATTGGTTATATATTAAATTGAGAAATAGTGAAGTGATAGGTCTGTGTTACCGTCTGTGTAGCGTGGGTCTGCGCAGCGCCTATGCAGCCGACAAACAGTACTGTGCAAACTGTGTTTCGGTTCGAAGGGCGCTGTAGCTAGTGAAATTACTGAGGTAACGAGACTTAATGTCTTGCGTCTCAAAGCGACGAGCATAATGTGTGCTGCGTATATCATCCCAACCTCCTGCTCATCTCGTCGTTGCGTAGAACGAAGAAGACTATATATGTAATCATTATTTATGATTTGTTCACCTCAAGTGAAATGTCTCGATATTTTTTGACTAGATTTTTTTAGTGTTTAATCGTTTATCACCAAATATTTGTTACCAATAATGTCCAGTGTTAGTAATTAGTGCACAAATTAAATGACTTCCTGTCTTTATATCACTTCTTTGTCAAATGCACAACACTACATTACTTATAAATCAGGAATGTTTAGTGCTTTTTTCTAAAGCTTTTTGTGTGTTCTTTGTAATAAATAAATTCAAACTAGAAGTTTTTTTTTTAGTCATAATTAACAATTTAATAGGGTGGAAAGGGTTCCGCCCAAGATCTTACGGAGCTTGAGTCAGCCTCACCTGCATTGCAGTGCACCCTGACGAGACAGATGAGGCACTGATCATCCACCAAACCACAATGGGTCAACGTGGTGGGTTACGGCTCATGTCGCCTCAATGAACTCCAACAAGCGATGTGGAGATCTTCGGAGGAGGACTATGTCCAGTAGTGGACGTCTGTCACCTGATGATGACGTTGAACAATGTAATAGATAAAAGTAATCCCTTTTCAAATCAAGTTTTAATTAAGGACTAGGTGAGTGGAGTGAAGACAATTGCTCACTACGCTGGCCAAGGCGGATGTCATATGTCCACGAAACCTGAAGATAAAGACGCACCAAATGATAAAGACAATGACTCTAATCGTCCTAGTAGACCTCACTGCATGGACACATCATCTGATCAGTTTCATACATTTAAAAATAAAGCTAGATAGATAACATAAACTTAATTAGAAGAACGGGTTCTTATTTTTGTAACCAGTTTTAAATTTTTCTTTTAACTAATTTTTTTTTTGTCTTTTCCAATATTCCTAGCTCGTTGCCCTAATGGTTAGAGCGTGCGGCCTTCATTGCGATTGTCGCGAGTTCGCATCTCGGCATGTACCGATGACTTAATATTTAAGTTAAGTACATTTGTGAACTTTAGTTACAACAGCGAGATACAAACGGTGAAGTAAAACATCGCGAGGAAACCTACACACGAATTAGAATTTATTCTAAGGTATGTGTGAAGTCACCAACGACTATGGCCCATCGTCCTCATATTGAGGGTAGGCCTGTGCCCAACAGTGGGGACGTAAATTGGTTGTTGAAGAAGAATATTCGTTATATCCGTTAACTACGTAAATTACGTTAGTAATTAGTATGATATATTTTCTGTTTACTATTATGTATATTAATCTCCAATTACGTATTATTACATAATATTGAATTTCCGTTTGTGTATTTGTAAGAATCATTTAAATAAGACACTTCAATCACTGTGATAATTTTAAGCTATATATGGTGTTACTTTTTTTGGGACTTATCAATCATAACAATCCCATCGTACCAGAAGTAATTCCATTTCCAAAATGTTATTGTACCCAAGAATTAAAAATATTTTAATACAAAACTGAACAGTGCTCTAGCCTTCTCAGAGCACGAAGAAGACAGAACCCTGTGATGTGGAATGATCTCTGATTTATAATTAAGGTTTTTGGGTCAGAGCCTTTATTTACAATTATTCAATAATTCACTTAACATCTTAGTCTATTCTTCACTCTCTCTTATCTTTCTTTCCGTACTTATCTATCACACTTCTTTTCTCATTCATTCTACATTCCAATTCCTTCTCTCATACCTCTCGCTCATGAGATCATATGTAGAGTCGCCTCGTCGCATGCCTGTAACAAATCATCCCATGTATACAATTCATTCCATTTTTTGCTCCTTCCTCTTCTGTGATTTACCTACTTTTACATTTTCTTTCTCATTCTATTTTTTTTATTTTTATATAAATAAAGTTGTCCACAAGTGTATTCTTACTGCTCCCGTCCTGCAGTATATGATGCAATATTGTGTTAAGCAGAGACGGGTTGAGTGCAGCTGACCTAGTTAGCCTTTTACTAATTTTGTAAACATTTTATAAATAAAAAAAAATTGGATAGTAATTTGACTTTTGTTGTATATAAACACGAGCTGTTGCCCGCTCGCATTGCTGGTCGTAACACCCCCGCAACTCCTTTAGAGAAGGAACTTTGTAAAATCCATTCTTAACTGACCTCTAAATGGCAGAGTCAATACATACATACATATATATCACGCTTCGTTCCCAATGGGGTAGGCAGAGATCAGCTCTCTTCACTTGCTACGATCCTAGCACACCTCTCTCGCTTCCTCCACTTTCATGAGCGTCTTCATGCATGCTTTTGACCCGGCCTTTCTTTAGAACATCTCCGATTTGATCGGAATATGTCCGCCTAGGTCGACCTGCACCGATTTTTCCAATCATTCTTACCTTGTATATCTCTTTCGTTAATCTTCTTTCATCCATTCTTTCGACATGGTCGAACCATCTAAGCATCCCTTTCTCTGTCCTTGTTACTACATCTTCAACCACGCCGCACTGCTCCCTTATCACACTGTTCCTCACTTTGTCCATCCGTTTCAATCCAGTTATACTTCTCAGGCTTCTCATCTCCACAGCATTAATCCTACTTTCATGTTTCTTCTGCCATACCCAACATTCACTACCATACATCAGTGTACGAGTCAATATCTCCACCAAATTTTGAGTGTTTACGTGTAATAGTTTAGATCTCGTGATGAGTCAATGTATATCTGGATACCCACCTCCTATATATTTCAAGGTGGGTAAAGGGTCCCACACAACTCAAGGGACCCAACCAAGCCAACCTCACCTGCCTTTGATGCACCCTGCTAATCAACTCTGGCTTTCACCAACCCGCATTGGGCCAGCGTGGTGGAAAAAGGAAAAGGCGAAAGGTAGGGAGAAGGAAAGTCATGATTGAGGAATACCAGGGAATGGACTGGCATGTCTGGGGTGTCCGAATTGATCTGCCAAACCAGAGACAGAGGACTGTACCACGGTGATCGCCATCTTTCACTAGTTGGAGACACACTTTAAGGTGGGAAACAGCCCAAATCCCCCACGTGAACCCGTATAAACGACGGCTGCTGATGCCCAGCGATACCGGACGCCGTGCCGAGTGTGACGGACGTTGGCGATCAAGGACAGCGCAGGACCGATGTGGAGATCTTCGGACGAGACTTGACCAGCAGTGGATGTCTATCGGCTGATGATGATGATGAATATAAAACGCCATGTTATTTGCAGCCACAATTTATTGAGAAACTTTCACATAAACATATCTTCAGATATTCTTAACACGAAGCTTCAACAAGCGAAACAAGTCCGTTAGAAACAAACGAAAACGACACAACGCAGCAAAAACGTCTAACACTAATTTACTGGTGATAGGTCTCTTGGAGTAGTATGCAAACATTACCATATCCGGTTTGAGGCCGTTCGCGCTAATGATTATCGGAGTAAAGAAACTTAACATATTGTAAGCGATGAACGCATGTGGCGTTGTGTAAATATCCTAACCGCGGCGCTTACCACCAGATAAATGTGGCTGTTCCCGGGGTATAGAAATTAAAGATGTAGCTCTATTATTATTAAAGATGAGGTAGGAAGTAATTTTTTTTTTAATTAAACATTTCTGCAGTTTATTTTGAAGTTTCGTTGCTGGCGCTCTAGTTTATGGGTTTTCATTTTTATTGGGACTATTTTAAAATATTTTTTGTTTTTTTTTTTTTGTTAAATATTTACATTAGATATCTCTTAACATTCTCTATTCTACTTTGACAGATTAGATTACAGGTTCCCGGATTTTTCTCTCTCTTAGGATTACTTTCAAAATTTAGCTAGTTCCAATGTGTGTACAGCCTACCTGCAGCTATATTAATATCATATTCCCAAAACTCGACAAAAAATTAGACATTAGACCCCAAGGTAGACTCCCATCGAGTCTCCCGTGAACCCTGGGTGATCCACCTGGACCACTTTGAAAACTAAGGGTGTAGATAGAGAATGATATTAAATTATTTCGTTTTAATAATTAAGCAGTTTAAATACGTCAAGAATGGATACACTCTATTCCATATATTAACCAATTCTTTAGAGATTAGATGGGAAAGAGATAGGGTCTTAGAGTGTGTTCATTCAAATCTGACCGCACCGGAAGTGAGGCGCTGTGGTGAGGAGGCTGTGGACTGGTGCTCAACACCCGGGAGCCGACACCAGGTGCATCTGTTCACCGTTCTCCGTGGGCGACGTGAGCCTGTGGCGCAGCGCGAAAGCCGCCACAACCCGCGCCACCTGATGGACATGGAATCATGTAAACTAGTATCAGTATTTTTTCTCATTTGCCCATTCTATACGTTTTTTCTATGGATATATATATGTATGGGCATGGTACAGTGGTATACCCAAAAAGAAAACGTCAACACATTTAATGCGCTGTTGATTTTTTCTATTTTTAGCATTCCAATAGTACAAGACCTTTTACACCTGTTAGTAAAATCATTGAGGCGGTACAAGGCTTATTGAACCCTGTAACTTTTATTTATGTTATATCTTTCGCACGATAGAAAACTCCACGCTTTTCATAGCCGTAGGCGAACCATTTACATGATGTTTAAAACCTGGCTTCCCAATCGACAAGTGCTCAAGGTCGAGTAAGTAAATATTACCTCTCCGGGTGTGTCTTCATGTACAGCGTGTCCGCATCTCGTCAGCACTTGCATTTGGAATTTGCCTGCCAATACATTACATTTACATACATTATATGGAACTATAGAAAGAACCCAAATCGTAGATATCGTTAATTATTTTACACCTGCATTCAGCCAACATGGTGGGAGAAATATGGAGATCTTTGGGAAAGGACCTATGTCCAGAAGTGAACGTTTATCGGCTGATGATTATTGATTATGATGAGGTGCCATCGATATTACTTGGCGGGAGGACTACTAAAGATTAAGAGAAAAAGTGTATTGGCTGATTTAATATATTTATAAAACATAGTATGCGAGTGTTTTGACTTTACATACTACACTTCCCCATACTAGTTTGGTTGGATTTGTTCATATTAGGGTATATCCGCGTTCATAAATAATACGCGTATGAACGCTGTTAATCATTTAAAGTTGTTTGAAAGTTTTATATATATTATAAATATTTAAAATACCTTGCATCTGTCCAACAGTGAGCTCCCTATCCAGCCCATCTACGGAGGCAAGTAACAGCAACCTTGGCGCCCTGGTGTGCAAGAACGCGTTGGACAGCCCGCCAAACCAGCCCTCCCAATGTTTCTCAGTGCGGGACAAGTCTATACGCCATTTGTATCTGTAAAACAAATAACCTTTTTTATGAAAGCGGTGATAGCAGTTTATTCGGAGGCAATACAGCCCTACACGTCTCGGTGGGGCTCGGGTTCGACTCTCATTGAGTACGAGCTTTCCGTGAACACTACTGGTACCAGAAATAGAGTATCATGCAAAAATTACTGTGTTCTCGTTCGAAAGAGTGTTGTGGCCATGAAAATTACTGGTGTAGCGAAACTTAATATCTCATGTCTCAAAACGACGAGCACAATGTGGTGTATATCATCCTAACTAGCGCCACGATGTTATGAGCAATTCTTTTTGATAATAAAACAAAAGAACAAAAACATAATGAGGAAACTAGTAAGTTCTAAGAACAATGGCTTTTGCCAATCAGCTCTTGACTCTTTAAAAAATTAGAAAATAAAGAGTCTCAGCGAAGGGAATATTAAGAGAGTGGTTAAAAAATAGATTTTTTTCCAAATCTTAATAATGTTGTGTCACAAATAAAATTACACACTTCATGGTACTATCAGTAACTGCGTGCGGCACTGCAAATGTATTGTCGCTGCTGGAGCACCCGTCTCCCTGTGTCGGGCTGGTTTCACATCCCTCCACCTCCCCGTCGTCGCTCTCCTCGGCGATCGCGTTAACGTTGGGAGGATGGCGCATGGCCACTGGCCCGCAGTCCGTATCATCACTCTTGTAAGAGTCCACCTCGTTGATTGCCAACAATCCTGTATGGCAACTGGAACATGTTGTTTCACGTGATGGTCACATCTACCATTGAAAGTTCAAAGAGGCTGACGGTTCTAGAAAAGCAGTAGCTAAATGGAGCAATGAATCTTTCCTAGTAACTTGCAGGTCCCTGGTTGGACTCCAGGACGAAAAGTGTAATTTAGTTATTGGTAGAGTTCAAATCCACCTAACTAGCTACAGGTGGTAGGTCTCTGTTGCCGGGGACCGTCAAGGTACTTGTAGTGTCCAAACATTACTGTGTTCCCATTTGAAGGGCGCTGTACCTAGTTTAATTACTAAGATAACAAGACTCAACATCTTATGCCTCAGGCGGCGAGAGCAATGTGGTACCATCATGTGTGCATATCATCTTAACTAGCCCCACGTTGTCATGGGCAGGCGTATCACTTACCATCAGGGGAACGTTCCGAATGTCTCATTGCTTAATTACATAAAAAAAACCCTAATATTGCAAATCTGCCGCTGTAATAACTGTTCTGGCTGTCTACACATAAGGGCCAGAATATTCTGGAAAGCATACTTCACCATTTATACCAACATTATAGCTTAATACTGCATCTAAATTGACTTCAAATGTTAGCCCATAGGTGACAGAAAAAGAAAGTATTACTAAAATAATATTTACTTACTTCATGATCTGACTAGGCATAGACACCTTTGCTGAATCTACATTCCTTACTTGCCCACTACGCACACTGTGAACATTAGAAAATATTTTAATATAGTTTTATTAAAAAAATACAGTATCCTCTACAGACTTCTCATTGAAAATAACATCCATCAATCCACCTCTGCAGTAAATGAAGCACTGCAAATAAAATGTTTGGTTTATTACTGATAATTGGCATTCACTAAGTGGGTTAAAAATCCCTGAAGTGGAATCCTGTTACAGACTGCAGGGAATTATTGTTAATGATAATTGGTGTCCTGTCCTCTAGCATCCACATCGTGTGAAGGAAACACCATAATGTATTTTTTAAAAATTCACATACCACCATTCTATTGCATGCTCAATACTTTTAAAATGTGTTGGCCGGCCCCGGAGAAAACTCTGCATGCTGGCCAATGCCTCCATTGCTGTACCTGTAATAACATCATAGTGTATGAACACAAATTTCATTTATTATTAAAAGAATTTTATGTATTTGAAGACAAAGCAGTGTTATGTGCCTCTTCTCCAGAATAATTGATGAAGGCTTAGACTGACTGAAAGTGACTCAATGAATACATATGCTGAATGCAGTTCGATGATTGAGATCCAACAATAGACAAATATGGGCTGCATCTAATAATGATGTACTAACATATACACTTTGTATGTTGTAAGAGGAAGAGAATGTGCAGGTTTCATACAAACTTCATTAAATTTAAGAAACTGAAGAATTACTAAATTTAGTAAACTTTATCCTTACACAAAAAATAAAAAAAAAAGATATAGAAAAAAATAATGATCTGAAAAAACACTAAACATTCTTTTATATCTTATATATTAAGAACTTTGTACCTTCAACAACATCAATAACAGCAAGTCCTTGTACATATTGCTCTAGTACTGGTGAATGAGCTGCTCTTACTGCAATAGCTCCACCCATTGAGTGTCCCAAAAGAATTAAAGGAGGCGGTTCTTCATCATATAATTTTTGTATCACTTGTTCAACATCTCTGTAATAAAACTTATATTATGTAAATGTTAAACTCATGAAACAAAATACATCACAGTCACATATTTAAACAGTTCATAAACAATACTTGTTTTTAGAATATTTCTTATATTATTAATAAAATTTGATTTACTATTGCTTCAAGTTATTTTAATTTTCATCTGTGAGGAATTTATAATACAAATTAAAATGGCAAATTTATATACTATAGTAATTCTTACTTGACTAAAGTTTCTATGCTGAGATCATCTGGGTCCTTCACTTTTGTCTCACCATGACCTCTAATATCCATTGACACAACCTGACAGTGGATCATGTTCATTATCTCTTCCTACAAGCACACCTGGGAGTCAATTATTTTAAATAAATGTGTGGCGATTGTCTCATAATTATTCATCATCAGATGGATGTCCACCGCTGAACATAGGTCTTATAATATGTGTATCATAACTATTACAGAATGTTTATTTAAAATATCTAGACCTTAATTGTAAAGATCTATATCAGTTTACATATGAGACATATATTTTGTGTCCCTTCTAGTTTGTAAATGTATTGTAGATTCAATAACAATATTACTCATCAAGAATATTTATTTGAAAATCTCAAGTCTAGATAAATGCTTCTCTTAGCATACCAACACAATGCCATGTGAAAAAGTTATAAAATATTATTACGGTAAACAGTGACCAGCTAAGACCGGAGTATCCGCCTCCATGCAGAGTAAATATTCGTGGTCTTGAAGGATGATCAGGCTCTGGGGATTGGTACACACGAAAGATTCCTTCTTCAGTTTCCACATCAATATAATTGTCAAAGTATTGCCGCCACGACACTGGTGAATAATCTTTACGTCGGGCAGCGCCAAATGGTGCTAACCTATCAAAATATGCCAAAATTTTTAAATTGTTCAATAATATAATGGTTCCATTAGATTATAAGAATATTAATAATATGATGAATAAAAATTATCCAATATGAATGCCGGAAAAAGGGTGTACGTACGTATGGGTTAATTTTTTTTAATTATCATTATAGTTGAAGATATTTGCAATATTTTTGTTTTTCATTTAAAAAAAGTTATAAATATAATACAACTTACTTAGGAACACCGGACGATTTAGGCATTCGCGGCGGCAACTTATTTTTCATTATAGATTTTTGCAGAGAAGACATCCTTTATATATTATTATATATTCATGCAATAATTAAGTTAATGTTTATAATTTTTTATGTATAATATTGAAAATTGCTTAGGTCAACATAAACTTGCACAAACATAACATTCAGCCGACATTTTGTTTTTTTTCTCTTTCACTGTAGAAAGGCAAAGAATCCATGCAGTTCAGTCTTTGGGTGTATGGTTTTATATACTGTGAGTCTATTATTCCGAAGCGTTAATTTTCAGATGCCAACTCTTATATTAAAATGTCATACCTTATCTCTCTCATCCAGTTAAAAATATGTCAGAACTCAGAAAGCTAATAGTGATTTTAATAATATAAATTAAAGGAATAAAGTATTAAGTTTAATATTTTATGAAATTATTCTTAATTCTTATACGAAAATAAACCACAAGGATATGGATTTTAAAAAAATTTGTCGAATTTGCCTAGAAATAAATCATAAGGAGACTTATGATATTTATACAAGTTACTATAGCAAAATAAATACATTGTATGCTGAAATGCTTACTAATTGCACAAAACTGAAGGTCCGTAAAATTGCAGTTACTCAATTGTACAAAAGCTCTTAAATCCATATGTATAGAATGATGAATTTTCCTTTAATTTTTATTTTTTTAGCCATGCAAAGATGATGGATTACCAAGATTAATTTGTAAGGAGTGTACCAAACAATTGAAACGTGTGTATATATTTAACATACAGTGTGAGGAAAGTGATAAAAAATTGAGGTATCAATTGGAACACAAGCCTTTTACAAATGACTGGAATATTAACTCTGGAGGTTCAGAAATTAAAACTGAAGAGTTGGAAATTGTAGTAAACATTGTTAATGATGTAAATAATTCCTCACCAAGTCCAGTAAAATCAATAGAGGAGAATAATGCAAATCATTTGGATAATGAAGTTAAACTTGGTAAATTAGTGACTGTTTTCAATAGCTTTAGTTTTTATATGGGTAATGCATTTTAAGATATTCTGTTTTGTGACATTACTTTGTGAAACAAGAGTAGAATATAAGCATATATAGCAATATTGACTCAAATCATCACTATGAACATAGGTACAATAGTGAAATTGGTATGATAAAAAAATTAAGAATTTTTAATTGCTCAATACATTACAGTGGTTTTCCTTTTTAATATTTTGCTTTATTTATTCACTTAGTATTTTTGTAATGTATTATTATTCCTTGTATTCTAGAACCAATGTGTAAAGATGAGGATGCCAATGATAACTGTTGGGATGCAGAAGATGATAATTTTCTAATAGATGGAATAAAATCTAAAAAGGAGATCTCAGGTACAGTTTTATTCTTTTAGTAATTTGGATAATTCAGATTACCAACTTTTCATCAAAGAGCTTTATTGCACTTTTTCAATACATATTAATATTTCATCCATAACAGGCTTTAATAGTGAACAACCCAAGAAACGCAGAGGAAGCAAAAAAAAGTGTATGTATTTTTAATAATCTTTTACAGAATTTTTTTTCAGTTATTCATATATTTTTTTGTAATAAATTTAAAAAATTACATTGATATTTCCTACATTTTCAAATAATTTATCCATTAATTGTTATTAATTATACTGATTGAAACCAGCTGTATTTGTACAGGTCTTGAACATTTGTATGAATAGAAAGTCCTCTTTTGTTATATTACCCATTGGGGTAAAATTATTGAATTTCATTGACTGTAGTATCCTTCAAACTGAGTTGCAGTAGCACACACTTTTGAGGCCCCTAGCAATAAAGTCTTATCAATAAAGCAAAGTTATAGACATTATAAGCTCTTTCATAATATGAGTTTAGAGCATAGGATGCTGAAGATATAAATTATTTTCTATTACAAAAGTTTTTTTAAATAGATATATTCTTTTATTTACAGATGATGATAGCATATTAAAAGATGAAAAACAATTACCAGAGAGCAAACTACCACACCAATGTGAAGTTTGTGGCAAGTTCTTAAGCACAAAAAGTAATCTCAAAGCACATAAAATATGCCATAGTGATTTGCGGCCTTACAAATGTGACAAATGCCCATCAGCTTTCAGGTCAAAAAAATTTTAAGATTGTTAAAAAATAGTTCTTTTAAAAATGGCAAATGAGCTTTCTAGAGTAGTGTTATGCAGCACTGATCACTTTAAATTTTGTTAAAAAGTTTAAATTACAATTAATTTTTTTTAGTTTATGTTTTGACAATAGGTGTATGCTTTTGTCATTACAATTTATTACTATAACTATTTTTATCAATAAAATTAAAGATAATATAGTTTTTCCTTTAAATGATTCACATATGCCTAAAATATAAAAGCTTCAAAAAAATCTCTTTAAATCATAGTTGAACTTAACATACACTTTTAAACTTCTTACCATATCGTAACAAATTCAATGAAAATATATTTTTTTAAAATTACAGAGGTCACAGCACACTTAACCAGCACAAAAAACTTCACACAGGAGAAACTCCATATCATTGTGAATATTGTCCAAAGAAATTTAGTCGACGTACAGGACTTGTTAACCACATTCGGATGCACAATGGTTTGTGAAATATGGTTCAAGACTATTACTGTTACATTTTTATTAATATTTACTTAAATAATTAATATAGTTTAAGTTCATATATTGTATTGTAAGACTATTCATTGTATTAAAAAAACATATATTATCTATAATTACTTCTGTAATGCAGTTGTAATACAGAATGGTTTCTGTTATAGGTGAAAAACTATACAGCTGTAATTTATGCTTCAAAAGTTTTGTCCAAAGTGCTCAATTGTCAGTGCATATGCGGAGACATAAAGGAGAAAAACCTTACCTCTGTCAAGACTGTGGTAAAGGTAATTAATCGAACAAAACAAACAACAACGTTAATACACAAAAAATATTGATTATCAACATTTACACAATAAGCTATTGTTTTCACAGGTTTCTCTATCAAAGCAGACCTTAGGGTGCATCAAAGAATACACAATGGTGAAAAACCATATCCGTGCCATATATGTAGCAAAACATTTGCCACATCTGGAAATCTATCAATACATGTACGAATTCATAATAAAGAAGTTAGGTAAGAACATAAGAATAGTTGTTTAGTTATTACATTTTAAAAGGTTTTTTGGGTTATAAGTATATGTATAAAACACCAAACAGCAGTGTGTAAACATTACTGAGTTCCAGTTTTAAGAGCTCTACAGCTAGTGAAATCACTGGGATAAATTGATGGGTTGAAATTACTATCAATTACAATCTTAGCTTCACATGATTCCAGCCAACCAATGCATATTTCAGTTTTTATCATCCTAAGCAACATGATGTAGTTATGGGTAGGTGTATCAGATACCATTAAGTAAACATTGCTTCGTCAAATAAAAAAAAGTTAACATCATGTACCTAATGCATGTCAAGATGGTGATGAAGACTACAATACTTAGCCTTGAAATAAATAATACCAAATAGTAACTATCACAGGAAATATTGTTACGTCTTTAAAATAAACCTAGATAATTTAAGACAACTAACCTTACCAAATTATTTATTTCAGATATAAATGTAAGGAATGTCAAAGAGGATTTGTCACATGCAGTGCCTATACAGTACATTTGAAAAGGCACAAAGGCCAACGTGACTATCATTGTGAATGCGGAAAAACCTTTTACACTTCATCAGCCTTAAAGCAACACAAAGTTGTGC
Source organism: Troides aeacus (assembly GCA_033220335.2). Classification (NCBI taxonomy): domain Eukaryota; kingdom Metazoa; phylum Arthropoda; class Insecta; order Lepidoptera; family Papilionidae; genus Troides; species Troides aeacus. The sequence goes on from CM067288.1 coordinate 2,162,204, forward strand.
ATACCGGCGAAAAGAACTATAAATGTAAAATATGCGATCGGAAATTTTCACAATCAAGTCATTTAGGAAGACATTTTAAACGCGATCATTCAAAATCTAACGCGACCGAGACGCCATCGAACTATTATAAGTTAATGGTTGTGCCTGAAGCAAATAAACCTGGTTTCGATTCTTTTGAAATTCAAAAAATGGCACCTAATGAATCTGTCAAATGTGAAGGATTATAGTGTTGCTATTGTTTCTCTTTTACAAAGACAATAACTTAGGTCTTGATTTATACCGGTTTTTTTTTAAACTATAAATTTTACCTACCTCAACATATTTTACTTTGTCTAAATAAATACTTTACTTGCTTTACTATTTTTTTACATAGTACTAAAGTATGTCTTACGTTTTGTGTAATTATTTGTTTCGTGTCGTATGTAACTATTTATTTAACTTAATGTTAAGTACAAATAAAGTACTCTATTATGACAAAATATATGTTTTTAAAGAAGGTTAGTGTGATAATAAATTTTGATACAAAAATTTTTTTTTATTATTTTTGACATCTACATCATTGAAATAACATCGTGTCGATAATTCATTTGTTTTTGATTTTTTTTTGAATAAACTAAATGGCATCATAGCAGTCATTTCCTTTCCAAAAGATTCGAACAAACTAATGTAATTAATGCATCATCTCGTTTATTTAATAAAAACTTAAGTTAAGTTAAAATTGCAACATATATTTCGAACGAAGTTATTAACAAAAATTTTAATTGTTTACATTTTCATGATTTTATGAACACTGTATAAAAAATAAACTTTGTATACAAAGCATAAATTGGAATCAAGTTTTATTTTTATCTGTGAAGATTGAAGTTTGCCGATTGTGATTGTTGCATTGGCATTTATTAACAGTTTTCTTTCTAGTTTTTGTTTTTCCTTATTTTTAAGTTCTCGACTCATAATGACTGCAAATTAATAGAATTAGGATGACAATGGAAAGGAGGATTAAGCTTAAAACACTTAATAGTCACATTACGTGTAAAATTTGTCGTGGTTACTTCATCGACGCTACTACAGTTACCGAGTGTCTTCATACGTGTTAGTATTCTTGTTAGATTGTTTAAATTCTGCTTACAAACGTGTTATGAAAGAATAATGAAAATCGTGCAGTCTATATATTTGTCAAAATTTAACATTCAACAGTCTAGAAAGTGTATTTTCACTTCAGTAACAGTTTCAGAAAACATGTTTATGAAACAAATTAAAAGTACTTTCCACTTTGACTGCAATTGGCTTAATAAGTAAAAGACATATATGCGCAAAGAAGTATATTTCTCGTGTGTGTGAATTAAAACAAACATTGGAAACACCAGATGTTATACTAAAAGGCAAGTCAAATGATGCTCAAATAAAGATTTACTAATGTTTATTATTCTTATGTTCAATTTCAGTCTGCAAGAGTTGTTTGGTGAAACATTTGGAAGAGAATAACACTTGTCCAACATGCAACATTGTAATCCATCAATCTCATCCCCTCCAGTATATAAGCTTTGATAGGACAATGCAGGATATTGTTTATAAATTAGTGCCCGATTTGCAAGACAGTAAGTATATATAATTAGATGCAGTATTAAGTTTTAAATTTACTTTAAAAAATAGTTTTGACTCGTACATATTAAAATTGGTTTTCTTTTATTACAACAAAGTTATATGGACAGACTATACTTAAATAATTATACTTACATTATTGAAAACTCAAATAATCCTAAAGCTAATAGTAAAAACTAATCAAAATTATCTAGTATTTAATTTAATAATCATTAATTCTTCATGTTTTTCAACAATTCATAAAGTAAAAAACTCAACAGAATGTTTAACTTAACAATATCATAAATTTTAAATTATAATGTATGCACATATTGACACCTTATGTTTATAATATAAAAATATGTTAAAAATTTATTTTAAAATTCATTACATTATTCTTAAATATACTAAACATGAATTGTTGTTTAATTCTAGATGAAATAAAACGAGAGAGAGATTTTTACCGAACAAGAGGGCTGCCATGTCCAAAGGATGCTGCCCTCGCTGCAGACAAGCCTGGAGCTGGAGATGAACCTGAACAGCCAGATAATACTGACTGTCATAGAAAGGATGAACAGGTATGCAACATTATTGTTTGGACTAAGCTTTTTTGTATTTTTATTTTAATTCGCAATAGGCTATCATTTAACCTTAATTATGCATGTCTATAACATAACATATATGTGTAACCATCGATGTGAAGATATTTGGGAGAGGCCTATGTCTAGCAGTGGACATCTAACAGCTGATGATAATGATGCATGTCTAAGTGATCTTAGATAGTGAAACAATTTTTTTCATGAATACTCTGGTCATATGTCCTATAAATGGCCTATAAGTCAGAACAGTTCAAGATTGTTATTGCGGCAGATTGACCATATGAGGTCCTTACCACCATCCAAACTCATTTATGTGGCTCTGAAATCAAAACAGGTACCTACATGATGTAAGCCAAACAGATATCTACTGGACAATGGTTGTATTTATAATTTGTTGCCTACCTTTTTTGCATATGTTCTTGTAATGTTTATATGTTGTTTCATGTAATTTTCAGGTCAATGTTTGTTTGGAATGCATATCAACATCACTACGTACACTGAAGCGGAGTTTTATTAGGTGTTCTGCACAGGCGACGATAACACACCTTAAAAAATTTGTAGCTAAGAAAGTATTGAATGGTATGGAGAAGTATAGGGAAGTGAGTATTTTATTGACACCATCTATGTTGCTACCAATGCTGCATCTTAATTTTCTGCCAAACAATTGTGTGTTATCTTTGCTGTCTTTGAAGTTTGAAGGGTGTTGTTGTTGTGTTGTGCTAGTGAAATATTTGGATAATTAACACTATTCCTACCAGGACCGGTCAAATGACCGTTTTTAAATTTTCAATTAGAATTTCCTACATTCAACGTATGTGAATCGCCTTTAAACTTTACCACTTTTCCTCATATATATGTATGATATATTTTTCAATATTCACTTATTTTTTTATTGTTTATTTTCCGAGAATAATTTGAAGTCTGTCTTACCTACCACAACCGGTCATTTGACCGGTAGTACGATTTATAAATTTTGTTAACAATACGTCGCAGTAAGTTTCACATTTTATCTTTTATTCTTTTTTTTATCTATTTTAATTTACATTTTCATATTTTAGTTTTTATTTTCGTAGAATATTTGTCTCCAAAATGTCAATACGTTTGAGGATTGCAAATGTATTATTAGAGAGAATAAATCATATCGATGCAGAATGTTCTGAAGATGATCAGGAAATTCTGGATATGGAAAATGACAATACGGAAAATTATGATCCATTTTAAACAAATTTGAACACCGATGAGAACGAAGAGAATATTTCGAACCTACGTAGACGACGAAAGAGAAGGAGATTTTTAGTTAGTTCCGATAGTGAGAATGAGGAAGAAGTAAGCGAAATTGCGATAGACGGAACTGTTTGGCAGGAAGTAGAAATAGGATCTAATCCTGGAAGAACACCTGGTCATAATATTTTTAGGGAAAAATCAGGCCCGACTGGGTACAGTAAACGTAATATTATGAAAGGCGAAGTTAGGAAAAAGTGGGGCCCGCCTTTTTTCTCAAATACTATGAGTAGACATGACTTTACGGAGATTATGAGATTTTTTCGATTTGACGACAGAAATCAACGAATCCAACGATGACAAACCGATAAATTTGCTATGATTTCCGAAGTTTGGTACAAGTTTATTAACAACAGTCAAATTTGTTATAAACCAGGACCATATATTGCTATTGACGAAACAATTGTTTCCAACGAAAGCAAAGTGTAGATTCACTCAATACATGCCCAATAAACCAGACAAATTTGGTATAAAATTTTGGTTAGCATCTGATGTACGTAGCAAATATATAATAAACGGCTTTCCATATTTAGGAAAAGATTAAAGTAAAGAACCCTCAGTTCCTCTTGGACAGTTTGTTACTATGAAATTAGCAGAACCGTATGTAGGATGCGGAAGAAATATAACCACGGACAACTTTTTTACAAGCCTACCTTTAGCAACAAAATTTTTAGCAAAGAAAACTACGATTGTTGGGACAATTAGAGTAAATAGAAAAGAGCTACCAAGACTGGCAAACTGAAAAATGACGACATGGTACTTTTTTCAACCAAACTCTATTGCTCAAATAATTGTATGTTGACAGTTTACAAAGCCAAACCAAGAAAGAAAGTTCTAATTCTCAGCTCAATGCACAACTCCGTACAAATCGAAAAAAATGACACCCGAACACCGGAGACAATTCAATTATACAATAGCACCAAGTTTGGCGTAGATGTAACCAACCAAATGGCCAGAAATTATTCGGCAAAATCTAAATCTCGTAGATGGCCTTTGCAAGTATTTTTTAATATCTTGGCTTTAGCCGGGATAAATGCATGGGTGTTATATAAAGAAACTACGGGAGGAGAAATTACAAGACAGGAATTTCTATTTCAATTGGCAGAAGAACTTGCCATCGAATACCAACAAGAGCTCGGCAAAGAAAATCTACCAATACCCATTGCAAGTACAAGTACAGGTTCTCGTGTACGGAAAACATGTCAGATAAGGTATTGTAAAGATAATAAGACGAACAAAATCTGTCTAAAATGTAAAAAGTACGTATGCGGAAAATGTACAGTTGAGAAGCCCATTTGTAAAAAATGCGACGAAAAAGAATAGAATGTAGATTATGTACTCTTGAATAAAAGAAAATATATTTTTATACTGGTAAGCTGGCTATTGGTCTTCATTCAATATTGAAAAATATAAGTTGTGAAAGACCAGTCATTTGACCAGCCGCGGTAGGAATAGGTATACGTGAAGTGTCGGTAGGAATAGTGTTAATCAACAACATCTTATGTCTCAAGGCAACAAGTACAACAAATATAATTAATATAAAATAAAACTACATTGTTATGGGCCCGTGTATTATTTGTCAAAAAGTAAACGGTCTGCTCATTGCTGCTTTGATTAATAAATATGTTATGATAATATTTTTAAAATGGAACAAATACACATAAATTTTGAAAAAAAAGGACCAGTGGCATTGTAGGCCAGGTGCTATATATACATGTAGCATATACATCTATTTGTGTATATATAACGAAGATCTGGTGAGAATCGCTGGAACCCACTGAAAGCTAGCAACGCGAGACCTATCGATATGGATACCTTTGGGGGAGGCCTATGTCCAGCAGTGGACATCTATCGGCTGATGATAATGATGACGATTATATATATATAGTGGCATGTATGAATTGCACATGTAGTTATATTTTAATATTGGTATCATGTTTACTGCTAATCAATAGTTTGATACCACATTCATTCAATAATTCTCTGCGATTTTTACCAGGTCAGGTTGTCACAGCTTTTTGTACCTGCACTATTACTATATGAGTTGTTTTTTTTTTCCACAGTAATTTATGGTATCCAAATAATTGAAATGAGATGTATTGAAATATTTTATTTTAATTTACAGATCGACATACTGTGCAACGACGAATTACTAGGCAAGGACCATACGTTGAAATTCGTATACGTCACGCGGTGGCGGTTTCGTGACCCACCGCTCCGGCTGCAGTACCGGCCCAAGATAGACTTGTAAATTTGCTCTAGGTATAATAATTATATCGGTCCGTAATGCGATTTTATGAATATTCTCATCCATGTGCGGAATAAATGTAAAACAATATTTTAATACAGCACACATAATTTCACCTTGCACATTTAATCAAGTGAGTGGATTTTGAAGAGTTAAATTAAAGGTTAGGTTTTAAAACTAATGTCAGAATTAATTTTCATAACACATTTATAATGTTACCTCTATTACTATTTAAATGGTTTACTTAAAATTATCTGGCGATGGTAGCATTATCACCATCATTTTATACTTTCAATGTTCATTGCTGAGCATTGTTCACCAAGATCATTATCTCTTTAAAGAAATAAAATTTCCTACAAGAGAACCAATAATATCAATATTAAAAAATTTAGAAGAAAAATCTATATTGTAAGTCCATTTTGATTATCTATATATAAAAGCATTGTTAACTCTATTGCAAGCCTAGGCGTCCAGTTTTGCGATTTTCACAAGCTTATTCTTTTTTTGTTACCAACACTTCAACTAATCTTCAGCTTACCCAATGATAGCAACCCAAAGAATTCTTAAAATGAACTTTATAATAACTGTTTAATTATATGAAGTATGGTCTCTTACCTTATTTATATGTGTATAAATAAAATCGCGTTACGTCCTTTGATTTGTATGGGTATTGAATACCCTTTAACATGGATACCATTTTATATAAATAGAAAGTTATCACAAAAAGTGATGTAAGAATTTTTATACCTTTAGAAGATAATAAATAAATCTTTTGTTATAATTAACAATATGAATGATTTTGTTTATATAAATTTTAATTAGCCAATGAACTAGGAGAATTGTTGTCATCAATTTTGCCTAGTAACTACCAATTTTTTTTTAACAAAACTTAGTATTTTTGTTTATGTTTACTTAGAGAGGTTGTTAATTTTGTTTTTGTTAAGTTATTGACGATCCAAATAGTAATTGCTTCACTCCACTATATTTTTTCTTTTTGTAAAATTGATATTATAGACAAATGATTAGTTAATTTCATTATAGTTTAATTTAGTTATATTGTATGTAGCCAATGTAAAGATTATTTAAACTTAAATATGTAAAATATATTATTTGAACACGTGAGTCATTTTTTAATTCATATCTGTATTTTTTTTCGCTTTTGATATTTATTAAGAAACTAATTTGTAATTTATTTAGTTGTGATTTATTAAATTTGGAAAAGTAAAATAATTTTTTTATACAAACGGGTAACGAAATAACTTCACTGATTTTAGACACAACAACAACAGGTTTACGTAACAGACAAAAGATGTCTATCCTGCGTTTAAAAGTTTCTTTTAAAATCGATTTACTTAAGAGAAAACATCATAATATGTATTTTTGACAATATATCTGAGATATATACCGTCAACACCATTAACTATTATAAATTTATAGTTGCCAAGTAATTGGTAATATTTTTTAATTTAATGGTGTTAAAGTGTAATATAGTTTTAATAGCAGTACTATCCTTTTAGAAAGAGTTTTTTTCCTTGGCATCTATAAGATCCTTTTTAGTTTATATTACTACCACAACATGAAGTTTATACTAAGTATAATACCGCAATTAATTTTATTTTGCTACATTTAATGCAACGGTATTTATTTTTAGAATATAATTTTTCAAAACTTTCAATATGTATTTTTTGTCATGTAGTCATTATTTATAATTATACATAGAAATTTAAATCGAAACCAAAGTATTTGAAAGCCAATAAAACAACTAACTATATTTATTTCATGATTCAAAATATTACCTTATTTAATAAAATATAAACATATTGTTTGTCAAGCAATTTATAATGCAATTTATTATTAATAATTTGAATTATTGAAAACATTAACGTAAAACGTTTCGTAAAACAGCTTTAAGTACATCACTATTCTTTAAGTATATAGTATCTGTGGTTCGGTTTGTTTGTGTGTGCGTCGCGGTGTTATGCAGGTGGTGCTGCCGTGCTGAAAATATGAAAATGGTCCGCCGATAGTTTCCCGTCAATACGTTATACAAAAGAAATATTTATTTTATTTAATAAAACAAAATTCCCTATCGTCAAGCTGGGTGCCAAAACTGTGGAGAGATTTTTGAACTTGGCGGACGATAGCTTCGTCGAAGATGTCAACGACGACCTGAAATGTTTTATATCAGAGAAAAAAGTTGACAGGTAAACAGTATTTATTATAACACCGCATTCTTTGCCGGTTAATTATTTTTTTGTGTCATGAAACAGACTGAAATGCGTAGAAAGCGTGCTAAAGTCGGCGCGCTGTAGTAATATATTCTCGTATAGTTTCAAGGTTATAATGTCGATCGCTTACCGGACGTAGGATGTGATCAAATGGAGCGAAACGCTGCGGCACCTTGGATGCTAATGGCTATTCATGAACGTAGAAAAAATAGCGTCACCTGCTGCTCCGGTGCAACGGCCTCAGCTTTTTTTGTCCAGCTTATTATAGGTTTTACGCTCATTTATCATAATACTTTTCAGATATTTCCCGCACTTTTTTTTAGTCGGTTTAAGTTTGAGATAATTAGTATTTTTTAAAATAGAATTAATGAATCTATTGAGTATTTCAGCTGTGTATGTATAGTAATAAATGCGCATGTGTCCCGATTTTACTACAAGAAAAACATAATTTTTTATTAAATATCTGAGAATAAGGTTGAGTAGAAAATAATAAATTTTGATAAAATGTGTTTTTTTAAGATCTTAATAGATTATACATGATGCCATGTCTTTAGTTTTCTTGATGAATGAGCATTGTTAAAAAAATAAAATGTCTGAATTAACAAAATTAAGACCCAAGGTTGAAATAAAATGGCAAGATAAATAACATGTACTTAGTAGTCCTGTACATTTGTTTTTATTATGAAGAGGTTTATGATTTATTTGTAACATATTTTATCAATAAAATACTCTTATAAGCAAATTGCACAATATTTTTTAATTTTTTTATAGGAATAAATTCTTGATACAGAGAGAAGAAAGCATTTGCAAAGTAAAGTAATTTTTTACTGCTCAGAAATTTTAATGTGTCATAGCCAGTCATTGTAAAAGAATGTATTCAATAAGTGTTTTTAATTGGTATACTCTTACAAAAATTATCTCTAACTTTATAGTATCAATATCCAATAATAATAAAATATATCAAAATGCAAAATAAAATCACACTATATTATTATTATATTAACAACATATGTATATGATAAAGAATGAATATACAATAATACACAATGGTATCCTGATAGGTTTCTGTTTCAATGATTTTCAATAATTATGTTTTAATACGATTCTTATTAGCGAAACTATCAGAAGATGCAATTTTTTTTATGTTGAAAAAGAGATTAAAATAATTTAACAGATTTATTGAAATATGAAAACAAAATTATCGCACATTTTGTAACAATTGGTTGGTTTAACCTAATGATATGTCATGGTCATTGTATGCAGCTATATGATGGTGAACGTACGTGTTTGTAGTGTGCTGGTATTCCCGCCGGTCAGCAACTACCGACGGTTCCTCATCCACCGCTGCGTTGAGCAGCTCAACCGGCCCGATCTCGCCACCTTCTCCATCGGCGTAAGCGACGAGCGACGCACCGTCGTCTGCTACCGTGATCGACTCCTGAGGTAAAGCACTAGCATAAAAAGACCAGTATAATCCTCCAACACACTGCACTCGCCTTATTGTACTCGTTGGCTTGAAAGATAAGATAATAAGTTCCGTTATCCCTGTAATTTCACCAGCTACAACGACCTTCAAACTGGTGTCGGTAAAAGGAGCTGCGGTGGTAATTACTAATACGGTTTCCGACAAGAAACACTTACCACCAGGGTAATAATAAATTTCAAAATTGTGTTCACTCCCATAGGGGAAAAGTAGTATGCTGTCCGTCCTATTTAGAATCGTTGAAAATTTTATTTTTTTAATTTATTTGCAATATCGTCAGTGGTCGCCAGACGAGTTGAAATTCCGCTGGTCTTTCGAGAAATCTGGTATGCTTACTGATTCCTTTATGTTTTAAGACTCATTGAATCATAATTGTTAAATAAAAATATATTAAAGTCTAAAAAATCCTGTTAGATGTTCCAGAGATTTAAATTATGAATTTATTGGTTGGTGAGGTTGAATAGTTTGGCGACCGCTGATCGTGTTGATGTTTTCTTCTCGGCCTCGAATATAAACTTGATATAAAATAACGAACAGCGGCACCGGCAACTGAAATCTCTTGTTTGCGTGCGATGAAAGTCGAGAAGCGCACGAAAAGTATAACATACGCACCAAGAATTTTTAGTTTTTTTTTTAAGTTGCAAGTTATTTTCACTTTTTCTCTAGTGTTGGGTCTTTGATGACGGAGATCGCTTAGATCGGCATATCAGCGCCTATTTACATCATCAAGCAAGAACGTGCACAAACAACTCTAATAATATTTCAAGGGCACCAGTAGTGAATTATTGCGGTAATGAGGCTTATTATATTATCTCTCTGATGAGCTCAATATCCTGTAGAAACTACAGCAACTAATTGCTAGCTTTAAAACAGTGGTCTTGAATCTATTCCAGGGCACCGTGTGTTTTGATGGCGATTGAGTATTCAATCCCTCGTGGCTAAGTTACCATCATCTCTTTGCCACCATAGTTTTAATGTGTTCTGATTATCCATATAAGAGAACTTGAGTTTCCTGGACGGATACACTTCATCTTCGGATTAATATTCATTCAGCGTCATGTGAAATTTGAAGGAAAGTAAATTTTTTTGACCAAGCGCATTTTTTAAATTTTTTTTGTTTATATGATATTAGCTGTTCCTCAGCATCATTGATGGCTGTAATATCTCCGTAACACTCATTGAGGAAAAATGTTTATAAAATCCATTCTAAGCTGAACTCTAAATGGCAGAAACAATGTCTACCAAATTGTGAGTGTTTACTTTTAATAGGAAATCTCGTGATGAGTTAAGAAATATCTGGACATCTCATATATATAGAAATAAATCAGTGGTTGATTACGATTCCACTTGATGATATGTGTCGATGTGGTCTACGTGGTTAAGAACATTGTGTAGAAAAGTGTGCGTTCAGTAGATCAAGGGTCCCCCCCTAAGGCAATGTAGAAAACTACTGAGGAGGTTTTATTAAAAATCTCACAAAACCCGGACTTCCTCTAACAAGTAGGGTAACTCTTGAGAGATTTCCTACTCGGTATTAAAAAAAAAAAAAATATCGAGGAGGAAATCTCTTTAAGGTAAAAGATTTATTACATAATAAGTTAGAGTTCATTGAGTGGCACACATGATGACAGTCGATGGGGCACCAAAGTCCTCAAATAGCGACCGCGTACCGGAAGACATAGTGTTGGCAGGCCCCCCACCACGTGGTCCGACGATCTGGTAAAGGTTGCGGGTAGCAGCTGGATATGGGCAGCGGTTGATTAATCAATGAGGCAGACCTTTGGGAGAGGCTTATGTCCAGCTGTAGACGTGTGTCAGTTGATAATGATGATGATGAACCTATATGTATTGTAATACAAATAACTCTAACATATAGTTTTTAATTGATGTAAATAAGTTAAACCTTTTTGACTCCGCCATTGATAAAACTGGGTATCAGATAGTGTTCTTCAGCTTCTGTACGCTGTCCAAGCGATCGCCTTGAAATACATACGCTTTGTATCCAGTTTTCTAGCATATAAAGAATAAATATACACAGAAAAACGCGTTTACTGTTTGACTTTTGGCAATTTAAAACATGGACAAATTTTTTTTTATTCAATTACGACAACCAAAACGTTGGTCTGATGGTGAGTAATATGCCAACAATGTGGCGCTAGTTATGATGTTACACACTATATTACATTGTGCTCCTCGCCTCGATACGTAAGATGTTCTGTCTCCTCACCCAAGTAAATTATCTAATTTTATCATTTTTCACACCGGAGCACAGTAATATTGGGCGACAGTAGTAGGCGCTGTGGTGATGGTGGATATCTGTTGCAAGAGACCATTTAGGTAGGTACCACCGCAGCGCCTATTTATGCCGCCAAACATTAGTGTGCAAAAATTGCTGTATTCCGGTTTGAAGGGCGCTGTAGCTAGTGAAATTACTGGCGTGATGAGACTCAATATCTTATGTCTGAAGGCGACGAGCGCAATGTGGTGCTGTATAATAGCTAGTGCCACGTTGTTATGGGCTGGCGATTCATTTACCATCAGGTCTCATTTGGATCGTTTCATCGCTTCGTAGTGCAAAAAAAACTTATCTAGACCGTCTTCAGCAACGAATCAGTGCAACAACTCTTTTGTCCCTATCTGTAGTTTCATTTAATCTGTACTTATATTATTTTTTTATTTTACTAAACGACGAGACGAGGGAGAGGTTCACCTTAAGGTTAGTGACACGCCTGCCAATAACAATGACTATACCTTCCGCGCTATTTATAGTGGCCTTCGGTACAGTAACCTCTGTACAGTACCGTGGTATCTTAGTCCGTCTTCTGCTACGGAGAACTTCACCAGTTTTTTTGTAGTTGTATAGACTATCGCTTCACTACGGACCCGCCTGATGATAAACGGCGATATAGTCTTTCATGATAAAGTGTATGTCTCGAAGTAGTCTATTCACTCTTCACTTAAAGATTCCCATGTCAGGGGAGAGGATGGACGGGAACAATGACGCCGGCAAACTTCTCTGTTAACGTTATGAAGGTCGTGGCGATATACTTGTATCATTTCGTATTACCGGTGCGTTACTCCGGTAATATTGTGCCGGCGGCAATCGTGCCGCGCACCGTTGCCTACAAATAATTGCCTAACCCTCACCACAACCTCGCCGCTGCTTGTAACAATTATTGAACACACACATATACTGAAGCGTCACAATCGATCGTAGCAACTTTCTACAGCGCTCCGTTGAACAGTTTTTATTTTTCTTTCAGTAATACCTAGATCCTTGCGACATATTCTGTTAACCTAGGAACTTAGGCTTGGCACCACTTCTGACCTTTAGTGTCTGGTTATAAGAAAAGAACTAAGGTAAGTCTGGCTGTAGAAACGTTTTCAGTTGCATGGGTTTCGAGGAGAGAGACATGCACGAGGTGGTCTCCTATTTATTGTTGTAAAGCGAGGGTGCTGGGGAGGGTTATAGCCATCCCTGGGACGAGTTAGTGCAGGGAGGTACCAGTGCGTTCTGTAAGAATTCCTCCTCTCCAACGCATTGAGAGTGACCACCGATGAAGTCTCGGTAAGAACAATTCGCGCAGCAGAAGAAAGGGTATCTGTAGAAGATTTCCTACAGTAAAAAGGCTACATAAATATTAATTAATAACCCTTCTATTGTCCTCATAAAAGAGACGAGAGAAGCCTTTCACAAGGAAAGACTCGGAACCATCTATCCACCACAAATGTAGGTGAGTAATTCATGGACGTGGTCGCAATCTTGGTACCGATATGTTCTAAGAACAAACTTGGAACATGTCGGTTTCTTACATCGGAAGCTCAGGCTGACCTGGGGGTCGAACCCGCGCCTATTGGGTTTTATTATAGACTATTATTATTTATTTTTGTTTTTTAATGTAAAGAGATGGGACAGGAACAGGCTGTATAGTGACGACCGAAGCGCGAGGGCTAACTTGCTTGCCCAGCATAGACCCGGGACGTTTTCCGGTAGTAACATGAATTTTAGTGGTATGGATAGTGAAGAATTTTGTGATCTTATTGGATGGTGTGAAAGTAAATATAGTAAATTAGCAATAGATTATAGATAAAAAAACTTCATGCAAAAGGTGGTCCGAACGCGTCCATCGATTGATATATCAAATTTTAGTTAATGTTCGACAATATATTGTTACAGTGATGAAGCTTGCGCACGTCCAGCCATGGGACTGACAGTGGGCAACCGCGACGATGCGTCCCTCACCGATACAAGTAAGCTGTACTTTTTAACTTTAAGTGATGATCATCTGAAGCTTAACGAAAATATACTTTTTTCAATTGTTTTACTAAAAAAATATTATATACTAGATATTGTCATTGATATATATTAACTAAGTAGGCTGGTGGTAGTAGATCTTTGTTTTTTATTATTATATATCCACCAGAGATGTTCTGGCGGCTGTGTCCGTCCCTCGTCACTTCCGGAGTTTTACCCCTGATGCCGGTCTGTTCCTTTTAATCTTAAGTATATTACAATTACTAAATTATTATATATGTTAAACATTCTTATATAATATTTTTATTTATTACATTATGCAGTTTTTTTATTTCTAAAGTAATATCTAAATAATTAGATAGGTTTGTGTTACCGGAGGTTATATAGGAATATACCACTGTATCGCCTATTGCAGCAGAAAAAATGTAGTGTGCAAACATTACTGCTCCTGCATGAAGGGCGCATTAGCTAGTGTAATTACTGAGGTAACGAGACTCAACATCTAATATCTCAAGGCGATGGGCATAATATGCTATGTATATAATCCTAATTATCGCCACGTTGCTATGGACAGGCGTATCAATTACCATCAAGCCAACGTCCGGCTAGTCTCTTCGTGAAATTTTCATATATATATTGATTATCTCTTTATAAACCTTAAAATGGGGATTAAAGATGTATACCAATGAAACTTGAGATGTTGTCTATAAATTCGTATAAATAATGTAATTGGAACGTACGGAAACGTTTCACAATTATATATATAAATGGATAACTTTATGGCCGCGGTACTCGCATACAAGTTGCTTTAAAGTTTACATAATTTCAGCGCTTCATAACCTACTGCTACTTAAGCCGCGATATGTTATATTGCTGCTTAATAAATCGATTGCTCATTGTTTCCATTTAAATGTGTTTGCAACACTTCATAATATAACGGTTGTGTAAGTAATAAAAAAAAAAATTATGCAATATCGTTAACTATACTTATGTTGTATACGAAATGTTTACACCAGTACATATTGCGTTGATTGTATTTTGTTGTTTTACTAGTTCAATTAGTATGTTTTATTTTGGAATTCAGTTCATCTGATGAATCTCATCATCAGATGATAGACGAATCATGTTTCTAGTTTTGTTTATGATTTTTTGAAGTATCTTTAGACGAATTTATTTAGTACACTAGCATTGGTGTTAATGGCAGATCTGTGTTGCCGGAGACCGTCTAGGTATTACCGTAGCTCTTATTTCTGCTGCCAAACAGTAACGTGCAAAAATCACCGTGTTCCGGTTAGAAGGGCTTAATAGCTAATGAAATTACTAGGGTAACAGCACAACATTTTATGTTCTCACGCAATATTGACGAGCAAAATGTAGTATATAGTTTATCATTCTAATAAGCACTACAATGAGTTGTCGTATAAGGTATCATAGTGTGATTGTATTGCTTGTATCCTCGTTTTATCAAATAAGGAATATATTCAAAAAAAAAGGTTAAGATATAATTTGATAAAATACAGGAGATCATATCATTTTGTTTAATAGTAAAGTAAAATAAATCAAAGAAAGTTATTGATACTACGCCTATTGATATTAAACAAGACATCGGTACAAGATAAAATAGCTGAACGACATCGTGAATAAGACTGAGGAAGATATATTCAAAAATAGTAAACACGAGTCTTACGCAGTTATCGTACTACTAATTTACTCCGACTGAGGTCAAGTTTAGCAATCAATCAATTCTGATAACGGGTGAGAGTTGTAATAGATCTCGTGTATGAATTCGTCCTTCACAATGTCGAACGGCCCAGAGAGATACAGTGGTGATATAATAGCAAGTGACGCAAGCGGTCGCAGCGGGTCGGCTAAGTGTTATGTGGGACGTCGAGAGTGAAAGTAGTACGCTGCTCGCTGTCCAGCTACGAGGGCAGAGCTTTTGATGTGGAAACAAACCTTTCTGACCCTAATAGTAACGGCATTCGAAGCGTACATTTCTAATTTACATTTTTGTTTAATTATTGCCTT
The DNA here is from genome assembly GCA_033220335.2 of Troides aeacus. Lineage (NCBI taxonomy): Eukaryota > Metazoa > Arthropoda > Insecta > Lepidoptera > Papilionidae > Troides > Troides aeacus. Next base: position 2,177,904 of record CM067288.1, read on the forward strand.
TATTATCGATACTGAAATCTTTAAAAAGACACTCAGCTTCTGGGGAGAAGAAAAGCTTAAGTGGGATTTGTACCTACTAAGTCGCCTGGGTGGTCATCCTTAGTGTGTTGCGGGAGGCTCCGGGATCTACAAAATGGTGGTACCGAGGGGCCTCCTTGGGATACAACCCAGCACCTTCGCTTTCATGCGTCCTCAGGTTACCCCACCTTTAAAATCTGTGAAACTGAAAACCCTTTCAATCGCCTTTTACAATAGACATGGCATAACTTAGTCCTATTCTTAAAAGCCCAAGACTACAGCAGTTTTAATTAGGATCTATAGCTGGAACCCATGTGTAGTCTATTAAGAGTAGGATGAAGCTAGCCCATGTTTGTCGTAGGTGGCGATAAAAAGGCCTTCGGAGTGGTAGGCTTTGAAAAGTGGATGCCTACGTCTCCTACTAACAGAGCCAGCATACACGAAAAATATGAGGTCTTGTAGTTATAATATTGTGATTACTGGTGATGGGTGTAGCTCTCCTAGAGATATATTGATGGGCAGTGCAATCTTCTCTTTATATGTCTATTATATTTTTAAGGACTGGCAAAAATATGTTCAATGTAATCGTCTTTTGCATGCATTAATAGAAAAAAAAACTAGTTTTCTTTACGAAATGACTAAAAAATACTCATATCCTGTTTAATCGGAACCAAGTCAAGAAAACAAGTCGAGTATTCCAGTGCGTTTGACCTCAAAGTAGAGTCCATAGATTACCGCGTCCCGTAGTCTGCCGGAACACGTTTCCTCGTACCCGGAAACATAACGGTAAGCAGGAAGACATTAAGTATATATCAAGCAATCAGCTCCGCTCCTGTTTACCAAGTAAGGTTTCTTCGATCTACGCTCAAGGAATTTTTATAATTAAATCAATTTACTTACAAAGGCTTTTAATGTAAAGGTTAAATTCTTTGAATTCTTATACATTATCTTATTATACACATTACTGGTTTTATATACATTTCACAGCACGAGTAATACAATGGTGATTATCGCTCGATATGTGGAGCTGAAGAGAGGTATCATAAGAATCTTGGAATGTAGAAGTGTTGAAATTAAAAAAAAAAACAGTTGAGGATACCGAAGGTAAAAGATAGCACAAATACACCGCCAACAATATGGACCTATGAAAGAGTTATCCTCCTGTATATTCAAGACGGCCGTAGGAGTCATGCTGGATAGGTACCAGCCTTGGCAGATCACCGCTCTCAAAGCAGGATATGTAGCTTTATACCCAGTAATTTCAAAACCTACAGCGCTCTTCAAACCGGAACACAGTTATGTTTGCTCACTACTGTTTGTTGGTAGAAATAGAACTTGCGGTGGTAGCTAAACAGTTTCCGGCAAAAGAGACCTACTACCAGTAAATCTTCCTAGTGCTTATTCTATTACCATACAATCACTCGTTACAGCGTGCATCGGCTCTCTACTCGTTTTATTTCCGCAGTATGTTCACGTAACGTCGGATAAGGAAAGGGTACGATCAGGGAGTGCCGCAATGATCTTATGTAGCTTTTGCAACAATAATACGTCAGCGTGTTTTTTCTTGTAGGAAGGGTATGCAACGTGGTAACAGTTCACCTGGTGGAATGTGATCACTGACGGACATGGATAGTCGCAACACCAGAAGGGCGCGCCTACTTTGCATACCAGTAAGGGAATGATGCGCTTTCTTGAAGGCCACCATGTTGATTGAATTTAATATATAAGGTTGTCAAATATCTCCCTTCCGCTTTTTTGCTCTTTATTCAATGCTTTATAAAAAGTGTTACAGTGATCGGATTTAGTTCAAATATGCGCCGTTTTGCTCGATAATCTGTTTCCATCTAGACGGCAACTTTATAATACCTCCCTCGTAGAAGCCCCCCTCCTTATTTGCGAAGAACTCGGACAGCCACTTTTCACAAGCCTCTTTTGAGTTCATCTTTACACCACCAAGGGCGTTCACCATGGACAGGAACAGGTGGTAATCACTTGGCGCTATGTCCGGGCTATATGGTGGATCCGATAAAACCTCCCATCCGAGCTCCCGTAGCTTCTGACGAGTCATCAACGAAGTGTGTGGTCTGGCGTTGTCCTGGTGGAACACTACACCCTTCCTGTTGGCCAATTCTGGACGCTTCTGGTCGATCGCCTGCTTCAAGCGGTCCAGTTGTTCGCAGTAGATGGTAGAATTAAGCGTCTGGCCATATGGGAGCAACTCATAGTGGATGATTCCCTTCCAATCCGACCAAACACACAGCAAAACCTTCCTGGCCGTCAATCCCGGCTTGGCCACTGTTTGGGACAATTCACCGGCCTTCGACCACGACCGTTTTCGCTTGATATTGTCGTATGTGATCCATTTTTGGTCGCCAGTCACCATCCGCTTCAAGAATGGGTCGAGTTCGTTCCGTTTCAGCAGCATATCGCAGGCGTTGATTCGGTCCAGAAGGTTTTTTTGCGTCAAATTATGCGGCACCCAAACATCAAGCTTTTTTTTGTATCCAGCCTTCTGCGGATGGTTTAAAATGGTTTGGTGACTAACTCCCATCTCCTGGGCGATGTCACGAGATGCCACATGCCGGTCTAACTCGATGTAGTCCATGATTTGATCGGTATTTGTCGTCACAGGTCTTCCTCCGGCTGGCTTATCCATGGTGTCGTTTTCACCGGCTCTGAATCGTCGAAACCATTCCTCCGCGGTTCGAAGTGATAGAGTACCATCCCCCAAAACACCATTAATCTCACGGAACGTTTCTCTAGCGGATTTGCCTTTAACGAAGGAAAACTTTAAAATAGCGCGAATTTCTGCGTTAGTGAACTCCATGTTTACACGTCTATAACTGTTGAACGCAATATCCAAACTAATTATGCATAGCGTCGTTTTGTAGGTTATGTCAAGACCTTTCAAATTATGTATAGTATTGCCAGATACGAGCTCTGTAGCGCTTTGTACATAGCCGCAAAATGCAAAAGACAAAAAGGCGGAAGGGAGATATTTGACAACCAATTATATATAGCACAATTTGCTAAAACCGTCAGACACGCTGCCACTGTATATCTATTCTATCTCTGTATCATCGTCAGCCAACAGACGTCCACTGCTGGACATAGGCCTCCGCAAAGATGTCCTCATCGATCGGTCCAGCGTTGCTCTGCTTCCAATGCTTTGCGATCGTCCGTCAGTCAGCATTGCCTCCGGTATCGCCGGCCACAAGGGTCTGTAGTTCGTAGGGGTTCATATCCGGGTTTTGAGCCATTTCTCACCACGTTGACGGCAATGCTGTTTAGTGGGAGCCAGAGCACTACAAGCACCTTGAGGCTTGGGTTCCACGAGTTGTTGTGCGGAACCCCTTACACCGCTGTATACACTTATGTATTCAAATATAGTTAATCTAAATTATTCCATATTAAAATTTCTAGTATAAGGTTTATACACATTGTATTCTGATGATTATTGTCATCCCTTGACATTCACGGTAGATACGTTCTTAGAAAAATCGTGCAACTTTTTGCTCGATTTTTTTAAGTATACCCTTCCTACAAAAAAAAGACAGAGTAGATAATGTAGACGGATAAGTTAAATTAATCTAAAAACGGTGTAAATCAGTCTGTAAGAATACAAAGTAAAGTGGAAGGTGTGTTATTCCATTCAAATGAAAACAATCTCTCTTCTCTCTTTAACTCGGTTCGCGGATGCTGAGGGTCGTGATTTCTTATCGATAATATATTCTTTTTGATTTCACGCCAGTTACTTCTATTTGAATGCTTTCTGTAAAATATAAAGAAATAATAGTTTGTTGTTAATTTTTTAATCTACCCTACGACAGGACCAACCGTGTGCCTACCTACCTACCAAACGTATAACAACGTGGCGCTAGTTAGGATGATACAAACTAATAAATATAATCATAGTAATTCCAGCGCCTAGTCTCCAAAGTGCATCCTATAGAACTACTTAGTGGTGGTAGGCCTTCGTCGCCGGAGATTGCAGCTCTAATTTCTGCCGCTAAACAACAGTATGAGAACTTCACTGTGTTCCGGTTTGAACGACGTAATGTCATTGATCGAACAATGAATTATAATTGGAATAACTAATATGAAAATTAAAGTTAACACTTATTGGGTCAGCGTGGTGGGAAATGATTCATACCCCCCTTTAAGAATCCTTACATACGACAGGCCAGTGCCCAGTGGTACCGGAAGACAAGCTGACTGTATGTGAAGATCTTTGGGAGAGACCTATGTGTTCAGCAGTGGATGTCTATTGGCTGATGATGAATATGAAAATGGAAACGAAAAAAAAACTCCATAAGTATACTTTCCTCATCGTATTCTTATAATGACTATATATAACATATGGTCATTAAGACCATATGATCTAAAATGTACTGATGGTAGGTCTTCGTTGCCGGAGACTGTCTAGGTACCTCCTCAGCGCCTATTGCAACCGATAAACAATGTGCAAAACATTACTATATTTCGGTTTGAAGGGCGCCGTATTGAAATTACTGGAGTGACGATATTTAAAATCTTGTCTCAAGGCGTCGAGCACAATGTTGTGCTGTGTATATCACCTTAACTATCGCCAAGCTATTATGAGCAAGCGAATCATCTATCAGGTGAAGCTTTCGCTCGTCTCGAATAAAAAAACACCGAAACCCACCACATAGTTGATTAATATTAGCCTATCAAGTTTTACATTGAGTTTATGTTGGTAACTTAACTAAAATGATATTACTATCCTTTTTTTTAACAGCCAATTTATGTCTCCACTGTTGGGATACCGGCCTACCCTCAAAATGAGGGCGATGGGCCATAGTCACCACGCTGGCCCATTGCGGATTGGTGACTTCACACACACCTTAGAATAAATTCTAATCCATGTGCAGGTTTTCCTTCACCGTTTGTATTTCGCTGTTGTGACTAAAATTCACAAATGTACATAACTTAAATATTAAAGTCATCGGTACATGCCGAGATCCGAACCCGCGACCTTCGGAATGAAAGCTTCAACCATTAGGCCAAAGAGCTACCTACTTACTATCACTTACGGTTTAAGTATTACACCTAACATTTTTGCTTCAACTTCCTTGCTTACGTCAACTTGATAAGGCCAGGCCCTCTTTTTTTCGCGCACTTTTTTCCCCTCTCAACACTTAAATGGATTCGCAAACTTTCTAGAGCCTTCTTTGAACAGACGTCTACTGATGCTCATTGCCGTATTGGGTTTTGCTTATGCAAAATATTTTTTGTTACAGTACACAAGGGGTTTGGATTTGTAAAAAAAACTACCGGATGTTTAGTGGAACGTATGCATTGTTAAATCTAACGTCTTGTCTTTTTTTTTTTTGTGTTTAAAAAATGTATTAATTTCTATTCTTTTCTTTTATTAACACTATTACGTCCGCAGATATTCAATAGACATGTTTAAAGCTATCACAATATCATGGATTATTTAGATTTAGACTTTCTAAACTCATTTCTTAACATTCTCGTATTGGCTACTTAAATATAAAAAAAAAAACTTATCTACCCAAGAAAGAACTGTTATTTCAGTTTAATAAATATGTTACCAAAATGTATATTATGTCACCAACACGGTCGCACTACGGCATTGGTAATACTAATGTTATATTTACTAGTAAAAGCTCGGCACTCAACTGAATTGATTGCTGTTCTAGTATTATTTGTCATGGATATTGTATTAAATCTGTGAATATTTTGTTTATAATTATTACTAATTGTTGTATCAGTGTATATGGAGTATTTGAATTCCGTGCCAACTTCACTCCGTTGGCTGGCACTGTTACTAGCTAGAGCTATCAGCGACAAACTGACACACACTTAAGCTGCACATGAATAATTTGAATGTTCTTTATATTTTAAACTACATCTGAAATTGAACACAAGACTCGACTAATAAAACTCTGGTAATGCGTAATCAAAAAGCTCCGTAGACATTGTAATTAATATTAAGTCCTTACATATGAAATTAACGTTTTGTCGTACTGACCACTTTGATATGAAATATCACCTCTTTGGTTAAGAATTATATTCAAATTTGTAAATTCATTTAGCAGGTACATTTGAGTTTTGAAAACAGTCATTCGTTTGTTAATTCTACATTGCTTTTTTTCTTTGGCGTCGCTTATTACCGCACAATGGAAAATATGAAATATCGGTATATTTACGAGTACGAGTTCTACCGTGGCCCCAGTGCTGAAGAAACAATTCGAAGTATTAATGATGTGTACGGCGTTGGTGTCGTAAAAGAAAGCACGGTTCGGTTTTGGTTTCAACGTTTTCGTTCTAGAAATTTCGACTTTCAGAACCAACCCCGTGGACGGCCGGTGACCTAAGTGGAAAATGAAGAATTAAAGGCGTGGAAGCGGATCCATCACGCACTTCAGAGATAGCTGCAGGCTTCGGGTTAAGTGACGAAACTGTTTCAATCCACTTGAAGCAAATGGGGAAAGTAAAAAAACTTGAACGATGGGGGTACCTCATGAATTGAGTGAATCGAACTTGCAAACACGCGTCGACTGCTGTGTTGTGACACAATAATGAAGGCATCTTAAATCGAATCATAACTTGTGATGAAAAGTGGATACTGTACGATAATCGGAAGCGCTCATCGCAGTGGCTAGACCCTGGCGACCCAGCCAAATCCTGCCCTAAACGAGAATTGACTCAGAAAAAGTTACTTGTGAGTGTTTGGTGGACTAGCGCCGGTGTCGTTCACTACAGCTTTCCAAAATCTGGTCAAACGATTACGGCAGATATCTATTGTCAGCAACTGCAAACCATGAAGGAAGAACTTGCTGCTAAATAACCGAGATTGGTCAATCGCTCTAGGCCACTGCTGCTTCACGACAACGCAACACTGCACAACAAATAACTACTAAGTTAGATGAGCTACAATTGGAATGTCTGCGACATCCACTGTACTCCCTGGACCTTGCCCCAACAGATTACCATTTTTTCCGGAATTTGAACTTCTTACAAGAAAAAAAATTCAACTCCGATGCGGCAGTCCAAACCGCCCTCAAAGAGTGTGTTGATTCTCGACCCTATGGCTTTTTAGTTAAGGGATCAATGAACAACCCATGAGATGGCAAAAGTGCATAGATAACGGTGCATACTTTAATTAATTAAATAAATTTTACAAAAAATAAAACTTTATATTCCTACCTTACAAAAGGCCAATTTCATATGTAAGGACCTAATATATTACACTAAAACTTAAAATTAAGATACCTTTGATAATGTCATATTTAAATTGTACTTGTAACTTTACAGAGTCAAACGGAAATTTAATACATCTATGTACATATAGATTTGTATGTGTATGTATAATGAAAATGGGTTTCGCTTGTTCGCCAATCACGTGAAAACTAGTGAACGTATCTACATTGAAACTTGAGCATTCGACGCGGAATATGTAGATTGTCATAGGCTATGTATTTTATGAATTCCATAGGTCCTTTATCATTTTATTTTTACAACCACTCTCATTTGGTATTAATATATATATGCGGTTGCTATAGCAACGGTTGATAAAGTAAACGTTTGCAGTTGCTATCAAGGAATATTTCAGACAAATTTCAAATGTTATTCTATACTACGGTCAGCAAAGCGGGCGGTGAACATCTAGTATTAAATAATTTGTAATTACAGAGGATATAAGACTAATCGTTGGCGGAGTATACCTATAATTAAAATAAAACCTAAAGATAGTAAATATTAGTAAAGATTTAAGTTTAATAAACAAATTGTTGTCTTAATAAATATAGCTAGTTTGTATTTTGCGGTTAATAAAACAGCAACTGACGTAATAAAGCATTATACAGTTACAATTGTTGAGATGAGGTAATGGATGTAGCGTTGTTGGTAAACGTTCAATCGTGACTGTAGTATATGCAGCCGTCATGGTAACTACTCTTGTTGTCTGTCTGTACACCATGTATTTATTATGTATATATATTTAATATGTATCATCATCTGCCGATAGACGTCCACTGCTGGACATAGGTCTCCCCCAAAGATCGGTCACACGTTGCTCGCATCCTGTGGGTTCCTGCGATTCTCATCAGATCGTCGATCCACCTTGTGGCAGGCCCCCCAATACTACGTCTAACCCAATACTACCCCCCAAAACATGGGCGGCACTCAAGGACCCTATATACATATAAGACCACGTATTTATCATAGAGATGACACTGTTTGATTACAAAGTCTAAACCTCAGTTGCCCTATAAAATGTAAGAACCCCAACCCTTGAATTGAGAAAAAAAAATAAGTTTAGCATTTGGTAAATAGTGCTGTCACTTCTTTTTTTTTGATGACAGAAATATGTAATTTCTTAGTGTTAGTAAGAGTTAGTAGTTTAGTATATTCCATGACGTTCTAGAAAATAGAAATTCCTATTTCCATAAGTTTAATCATAATTTTTTTTCTTTATCACTTTTTATAATTAATAACCTATCTAATGTCCACTCTACAGATTCTTAAGCCTTTTGCTCATGAGGAAAGTGTCAAGATCATTTATTCAGCACGCTGGTAAAGTGCGGGTTAGTGGATGTCGTATGTCCTCAAAAGTTGTTGTTGATAATAAGGTCGGTTATCTCATAATGTTTTCCTTCACCGGAAGCTCACAAACTTAAAAAGTATAATGATTGTTGTTACATAAGTGCCAATGTGATGTATCAGTCGTTGCGACCTGTTGACTTTTGTCACCTGTCGCACTTGACGAGGCACTTATTCGTGACATATCAATTTTGTATGTTGACACAGGTAGTGACATATTTACATTAACATTTTAACTTAACGACCCAAGTTAAACTTGTTTTACACGATTATCAATCGAGATTATCTAACTTATATTAGCAAGGAATACTAACACTACTACTAGCAGAATGACGTCCTCTACTGGATACAGGCCTCCCCCAAAGATCCCCAGTTTGTAGGGGTTTGTATGGGGGAATTTTGAGCATTTCCCACTGCGTTGGTTTAACGCGGGGTGGTAGAAGCCAGAGCCTCGTTTGTTGATTAGCAGGGTGCACCACGCTGGTGAGGTTGGATTGGGTGCCGCGAGTTGTTGTGCGGGGACCCCTTACACAATGTAATGAAAATGGGTTCATCTATTTCACCATCAACATTCATTAATTGTAAAAAAAAGTTTAAAAAGATTTCATTCGTATTGATGATATTTATCATTTTATTTTAAAAGAAATGTGATCGGTTTTGATTGGCGTCTTTCACCATCGATGTCTTTGTCAGTCAGTCAAGTCCTGGTAGGTCTCTGTTACCGGCGATCGTTTAGGTGGGGTACCACCGCAGCGTCTATTTCTGCCGCCAAACAGTAGTGTGCAAATATCACTGTTTTCCTGATTGACGGGCGCTGTAGCTGTTGTAATTACTGGGGTAAAGACACGTCTCGGATGACGAGCGCAATGTAGTGCAGGGCATACCATCATAACTTGCGCCACGTTATTGGCGAGCGTATTACTTAGCATCAAATAAACGTCCCGCTCGCTCTATACATTAAAAAAAATTTTTGTTAGTCCATTATAAATAACGTTTGTATTTTGAGACGACAATATGAAAGCCTTTTAATTAATGATAACAGTCACGCCTGTCCATATTAATGTGGCGGTAGATATAACTATTTACGCTGCACCACGTTATGCTCGTGGGCTTGAAACATAAGGTGTTAAATATATTTACCTAGCTACAACGCCCTCCTAACTGGAACACAGTAATATTCGCGCACCAATGTTTGGCGGTAGAAGGAGAAGCTGGGTGGTGTCCACCTAGACGGTCTCCGGAAAGAAACATTTTTTATTGTTATCGGTGATTGGGAGACGGAATACATACATATATATTACGCCTCGTTTCCAATGGGGTAGGCAGAGATCACTTGCTACGATCCTGGCACACCTCTCTCGTGTCCTCTACTTAAAGAATATTAAATATTCTAAAGACAATGCTATTTCTGGTGTATAGACAAGAATCTGTGGGATCTGAACCCATTAAAACCTTAGTAGTCCCATGATTCCCTATGGAACGCACCGGTCTCTGCATTACTCTTAGACTAGTCCCAGGGAGTCGGGACCAGAGATCTACAACCAGCAAGCTATTTATCGTATTGAGCCTTAATTTTTAAGAGATATTTGTATAATTTTCAACACTACAAAATTAATTTAGATGGCACTAAACTATTTCCGTTGCTTGAGAAGCGGTCACAAGGTCAAATTATTATATAATATGTTTACGAATAAAAAAAAAAAACTCGATGCGGGCCATTCGATAATGCCGAAACCGTGTCTCGATGTCAAAATCGCAGTGACTTTATGTAACGATGTTTCGCAGGCGCCGCGGTGGGGGACTGCAGGTCTGCGCAAGCGCAGCGTCGCAAGCCTCAGGAAAAGACCAGGTCTGTATACATTTCCTACTTCAATCGCGATTCGACCGCCGACGGGGACGGACTCGTTCCTCACCGCCGTATCGTGTTTGTGTGTTTTGTACGTTAAGCTGTGCGTGTTTAAGGCTGAAACTGCTTTGTATGTGATAAAGGGACGCATGACAACCTTGAAGCCGTTCTACGTTGACACCGAGTGAGTAATTGTTAAGCAATCGATAGTTTATAATTAGGTTTCGTTTTAATATTGACGGCGACGTTTAGTTAATTATTTTGTTTACTGATTAAGGTTCAAGGCTACGATCATCACTATACAATGATCTTGTATAATTACTCACCAGTTGTTTACACAGTTGTTGTTTATGTTTTCAGCTGCACCATGGGTTTAATTAACATACTAAACAGCTATAGATTTGTTTTAATTATTTAAAAAGTACTAAGTAAGCTGTCAATTGACCTTGAAACTGTACGATTTTTCTCTGTATATATATTATTAACTGTTAATGACTGTTAATCATTTAGGTATAAAGATAAGACAATAGACATTTTAAATAACGTAGCATGCTAATAGGTAAACGAATATATTTAAATTGTTCTAACCCAAGGATACTATATAATATTAGATGTAGCAAAGTACATATATATATGAAATAACCTAATAGGGTGAATTGCGAAATAATGGTCCAATGTTAATCGGATCACAATATTAAAGGTTATCTCTAACTACCTGCAATTTTAGTTAAGTAAAGCATTCTTGATATTCTCTTACAAATTACAAAATTCGTATAACTTAATACATTATCGTATATTTTGTTCTTAACACACCTGTAGATATAACAAATGTACCAGACGTTTTTTTTTTTTTTTGTTGTTTTGTGTATATATTCCGGCTCCATTGTATTGGGTAGGTGTACTACACGTCGATTGTAAGTGCCGCCTACAAAAACATAATACGTTTTGTGCCTTTTCTTGTAACGTGTATTATGTATACAATTCTCATAGATTAATGAGACGTTTTCATTTTCCTACTGATATACACATTCAAAAAAAATTTATATACCCTCAAGAACAAACGGAAAACAGGTGATAGGTCTCTACTACCAGAGAAAATATAAGTAGGTACAATCGCAGCGCATATTTCTGCCACTAAACTACAATGTGCATCCATTACTGTGCTTCGGTTTGAAGGATGTTATCGCTGGTAAAATTACCGGGGTAACAACAGCTAACATTTTTTGTGGTGCAGTGTACATCGTTTAAACTAATTGCTACACGTTGTTATAGGCAGGCGTATCACTTACCATTAGGTAAACGTCTTACCAGTTTCGTCGCAACGTTGAATAATAAAAAAAGTTAAGACAGCAAAGAGTTATTAGTCTTTCAAAAGTTTTAACAATGTATTTTGAATTACAGTTAAGTCCATACATCACCGTGAGGTATTTATACACTGAACAACGATAGCTCCGGTTGCTAGAAAAAATTATACCTTAACCCTTAAAAGTGCCTTGAAATTCAGACTACCTTACTAATTGACTAAAAGAGATCACCATCACACCCCCAAGAAGTGGAATATCTTTCGAATACTCCAAAAAAGGTGCAATGCCATATACAGGATTCAATTCTAGGAATACAATGCAACCTTTGCACATACAAATATGCATTTACATATTATATTAACGAATACAGTACAGCATAAATTCTAAGAAAGGAAAGGAAATTACTGGAGTAACGAGACCCAACATCAAAGGTAACAACGAACACAATGTGATCCAATGTATACTATCTAAACTACCGCCACGTTGTTATGGGTTGGCGTATCAGTTATCATCGGGTGAACGTATCGCTCCTCTAGTCGCTTAGAAGAGTATTTTTTTTTTAAGTATAAACTAAATCTTTATTTTCCAACACTGATTGTTATTTAACTATCTATATACAAAAATACTCTTGATATATTCCACAAGAACCTCCTCTTTGGACTCGATTAAATTAATTGATACATAATCATTAACTTAAGTTATTACTTATTTAATTAAGAATCTAATTAATAATTCTTGTGTGGATGGATTGTGTGAAAGATGACATGTGTAAGAAGAGTGTGAGTTTAGATATGACAGCTGATAGCGGGAGCTGATATGGAAGAGAAGTACATACTGTGCCGACCCCACATAGCTGGGAAAAGGGTAGGAGGAAGGACAGTCCTCATAGCAGGATTCACTATACGGTGTAATAAACGAAGGTAGGATTCTCTGTAATGACTACCCTGAATGGAAACCGAGGATCGAAAGACGACGCGTTACCAAACTACCTCTAGGGGTACAGACATGACTGCATCCTATAATCTCGCTCTATTGAGAATAAAACTAAGTTCTACTTAGTCTGTCGTAGAAGACGACTAAGAGTGTCTTCGGGTTACGGGAGTTTTAAAAGGGGGACCTCTCATTGCCCACCAAGCGAGCCCAGTCAAGTATCAAGTACGAATGGTCTTATGTTCGTCGTAGCAAAATGAGAGTGCTGGGGTACGGCGAGGATCTAGTGAGTACTATAGGATGTCCAGAACGAAACCAAAAGGACTTTAGTGTATATCAATACCGCATAACCTGACCTTACTCTCAGAAGCAAAGTATTTCTTGAAGAATACTGCCTCGATAAAATAAATGTTCTTCGTAATAAAGAACAATTTTTGGTAGTCAAATATGTAAGAGAAAAAAATTCTTTTTCTATTTCATAATCTTCTGCTTTATTGTCACTTAAATTTACGTGAAATGGTATTCGAGTTATGAGAAAAAAAAAAAGATTCTATCTTCAGAATTCTATATTTGTTTGCTTTGTATATTTAAATATTACCTTATTTACATGAGTCTTCACCACAATTAAATTCTGTGGAATGAATCTTAATGTTACTGGTGGTACGTCTGTATTGTCGGAGATCGTCTGCTTAGGTATCACCGCAACTAGCTATTTCAACAGCCAAGCAGTAGTGTGCAAAGTTTACTATGTTCCGGTTTGAAGGCGTTGCAGCTAATGAAACTACCGCAGTATCTTATGATATCAGGTCTCGTTATCGATGGTAGGTTTAGATATAAATCTCAAGCCGACGGTGGTGCACAATGTGTGTATATCATCCTAACGACCGCTATGTTATGGGCAGGTGTTTCACTTATTATCCGGTGAAGGTGTCGCTTAGAAGAGTAAAAAAAAAGGTAATTTGTACTAAATATAATATCAATCTTTATTTTCCAACACTTATTGTTGTTTAACTGTTTGTTTATATACAGAAAATATGATTTATTCTGTAAGGACCTTGGACTCGGTTGAAATGTATTTATACAATGTTTATAAATATCTCAAGATATTACTTAAGTAATGAAGATTTTATTGTCATCCTTCGTCTGATCTATTTCCATTAAATACTAATAAATCGGTCTGTGTTTGATTTATTCAGTGCTAGTTGCATAATGTTTTACAGAAACGTCTAGATCGTTTCCTCCGGCTTATACACAATTGTGCTATTCATTAAAGCTAGAAATTTCGAGATCAAATTGTTTCCGGCTTGTACTTGCGCAATGGTGAATTGTATGAAGTCTGAAGACTTAATTACATTGTTTATGACGATGATGTCTGACTGTATAACACCTGCCTCCCCAAATGCAGTCATAACAACGTGACGCTGGTTAGGTGATAGTTCTAGTGTTGCCGGAGACCCTCTGGGCACCACCGCCGACAAACAGCAGTGCACAAACATTGTGTTCCGGTTTGAAAAGCGTTGTAGCTAATGAAATTACTGCGGTAATAAGACATTACGGCGAAGAGTATTGGAATTCTGTGTATGTAGCCCTAAATAACGCAATTTTATTATAGTAGGTGTGTCAACTACTATCAGGTGAACATTTTGTGAATGCTTTGTAGATTAAAAAATAGACATACACAGCACCATATTGTGCTCTTCGCTTTGGGACAAAAAATATGAAATCTAATTACGTCTGTAATTTTCCTAAAAAGGAAACACTCTTCAAACCGGAACAAAACGCTGCTGATATCGATCACTGGGAACGTTACTGATCTTTCTTCGGAAGTATTCCCATATTAGTCGTCTATTTAACACGCTGCAGATAAAGAGGTAGTAGGGATATTCTAAACTAACTCCCACACTAGGTATCAAAAGCAATAATAAAAGTGAAGTTACTAAATATGTTCATTGTACAATTTGCTCCACTCAAACTATCTAAGTCATAACAAACGAAGAATGCAACTGTTACCGCAGAACAGATGTGGGCTACTAGGAATACCATATTACTGTAAAAACTTTATTAGTATTCAAATTGTTATTAATAATCAGGATTGTACATTTAATAGTATTTTATCAGCACCGTGTAACCTAACAGTGATCTCTTTATCATACGATATCAACTCTTTCGTCATTAAAATAACAAGGCCTTTTTATGTTATGGCAATGCCGTCTACACCGAAACAAATTATTTAATCATTGAGAAAGTAGACAAAATATTCAATATTAGACTCCACTGAAAATGAGGGTTGTGGTCAATCAGGGGGTGTGAAGGTAACAATTAAGAACATGAGAAAATCTGTGTTGCTTTGTCCATGTTCAATTTTGTATTTTCTAATTATTTTTTGATTCATTCATTTGACTTAAAGATGTTTGATTAACACTTTATTGCTTAAAGCACAATCGATTGGCTAAACCTAAACTTATAACCTAGATGTAAGCAAGGGCGGCCTTATAACTATAAGCTATTTCTTCCAGTCAATCCTAGAGGATAGGAGAGATATAATAATAATAAATGTTTGTTTGTACAACAGTATTTTTGGATTTAGTTTAAAATGTCGTGTCGTAAAGTTATCGCGTGTGGTCACCCGAGCCATCGAAAGTGTGCCGAGTGAGAGGTTGTTACGAATATTCGGCGTGCGACCTTGTCCCGCTTGCGGTGTTACGTGTAACCGGCGAGCCAATGGCTCTTGTTTGCACCAACCGATCGGGTAATACCCTGGCGCAACTCCGACCCGCCTGATATCACAAACAGCCCACTTAACAGTTCCCACGTTTGGGATCTTTTTTCTGCCATTCGAAGCGACGAGACGAACGAAACATTCAACTGATGGTAAGCACCGTCGGCTCGTAACAACGTGGCGTTTGTGAAGATAATATATACTGCACCGCATTGTGTTCCTCTTAAGACGTATATCTGATGATGTGAGTTTCGTTACATCAGTAATTTCTCTGGTTACAATACCCTTCTAACCCGAACACAGTAATGTTTTGGCATTCCTGTTTGTCGGCTACCATGGACGCTGCGTTGGTGAATCTACCTAGCGCCTTGTAGTAGGTATCTTGCCGAAGACCGTGTCTAAGTAGGACGAGGACTAGGAGACTACTCACAAGAAGTCAATATAGTTTATCCACTACGCTAGCTAAGTCCGTGTTGCCATTTATAAAATGCTCACAAGAATTTACAATCTAAGCTATCACCACTTCTCGAGAAATATTATAATGACTTATCCGTTTCGGAGTCGACCAGTGTTATATCCACTAATTCTCAGTATTGTTCACATTATTGACTCTAGTTGGAATAATGACCATATCACACGTATTCATTATTGCGAACGCTTCGTGATGATCATAAACTTATCAGTCAGTTCATTGACTCGAAACCCCATACTGTTTAAAACACTATAAAAAATATCAAATATACTAGGTTCTATATTATAGCGCATCATAACGTGCATAAGTACCACCTTTTTACTGGTGATAGGTCTGTATTGCCAGAGACCGATCCTAGGTAGTTGCAACCGCAGCGTCTACTTCTGCCGCCAAACGATACCGGTTTGAAGGGAGTTGAAACTAGTAAAATTTCCGTGGGTATCGATACTTATCTTAATTCTCAATGTGACGGGTGTAATATAGCGCATTAGTATACTAACCTAACTAGCAACACATCGTTATAGGTAGGCGTACCAGTTACTATCAGGTGAACGTCCTATTAGTCTCGACGGTTTGTTGAATAACAAAATAAAGCTTGGTGGTAAACGATTCAGAACAAATAGAAGTTGTTATATAAAATGCCTTAATTTCTTTGTGAAAATAAGTCATAGAGCCTGAAAAGGTTTCTACAGGATCGCCAACACGTCCAGTGATACCTCTGGTGGTACTGGCGGTTATAGGCTGCGGTTACCCTTCAATATCAGACGAGCCGCAAGCCAGTTTTCCAACCGAGTGGTATAAAAAAAAACACGTTCCATTAACGTGGCTTAAATTATATTTGTTTTTATTATTGTGTCCTTGAAACCGGAGTAAAGTAATGTTTGCACGCTTTTACTGCCAGACGGAAAATACAGCTATATTATTTAATTCGAGCATCCTCAAGAGAGACCTGTAGTTAATTTATTACAAGCTATAACCAATACGTTTTTAGTTTGATAAAAGAGTATGTAAAAGTGGCGTGAGCCTAAAATTATAGAATATTTATAGTTCAACAGTAAATTAGGAAAAAATTATTATAAAGTAAAATATAAATATTCTTACTGTCCAATGAGCAGTTGTTCAGAAGAGATTAGTTCTAGACTACCTTGACATGGTCTGTCTAGAATATAAGACGTTTTTCTGATGGTCTGCGATGGTCAAGCCTGGGGTATGACTAAAAACTTTTATGTACTAATATCAACGTTTACTTTAGATAGTAAAACAATAGTACATTCACATAGTGTCACTTTGTTGCGGTTAACGACAAACGATTGTGTGGTTTGCGAATAATGTTGCTATGTGGTATCAAAAGTGAGAGGGTGGATACACGAGGTCGTTCAAGGTTGTTTTGCCACCGTGGTTATGGACAATTTGAGTAGTAAAAAAATCGTGATCCTCTTCTTCTCTTCTATAAACATAAACTTAACTAAAGGTCCACGATATTGTATTCTTTATGGTGTCCTTGTTGCTCTCTGTTGACGGATGTCGTTGGATACTTTAGCTAGAGAAAACACTGGGCTAACGAGACTAGATTAATATATGGTGCATTGTAAATATCCTAACAAGCACTGTCGGGCGTATCGTTTATCATCAGGTGAATGCCCTGCTTGTCCTGTCGTTTCGGTGAATAATAAAATGTGTTATTTTTCTTTGTCCCCCTTCTTTGACCTTGTGACAGTTACAGAAGGCGGGTTTAATGCTAGTAGACATTCTCTGCCAGTCAACCCTGATGGTGCAAATATCAAAATGTGGAACTTTAATACAAATAAGTTTATCGACAAGTCGGTATTTTTATTATTGATTTTAAGTAGTAGTCTCTTATCGGTATTAAATTTACCTGCGATATATTGATTGATTACGTGGGATTTCCGTTGATAAGATTTATTTTACTACGCGTGAGGCACAGTTTACCTTTAGTCGTTAAAGACGAAGGTTGTTATTCGATATCAAGCGAACCTATTTTAGTTTAATCAAAATAATCTTTAATTATTATGTATATATGAAATCTTAACGTGTAAGTCTAAAATCTAATTCTAGTAATATTTTTATCACGTAGGAACTTTTCATTCATCAGTTCATGTTCAGTGAACACATACGAGGGAAACTAAACAAATCGATTCTTTATCCTGATCACGGTATATATATATATATATATATTATATATATTATGAGAGTGGTATAGATTAACTACTTGTGAATAAAATTATGAATAACCTTCTTTTTGTTTTCTATATAGGTCGGCTTCTACAAAACCGAGACGGCCAGATCGCGCGGTGTACGTACCGCGAGCGCTGCGGGGAACTGACAACAGCTCGTCCGACGAAGCGAAGACCGATACCCAGAGACGGAGCAGTCACAGCGCGGACCCGAAGTGCCCGAAGTCTCCCGGCTCCAGGGAGAAGTCTCTCCACGGCACTCCTAAACGATCCGTCGACAAGAACTTCTGCAATGTATACACGCCCCCGCATCTCAGGAACCAGCGATCTCACACAGCCCCGAGTATAGGCAACCGACCGGCGATCGACGCCAACGAATCCGTGCCTTCAGGCTGCCAAGTGCCAAATAGTGATAGTGCAATATCGTTTAGTGATAATAGTTATAACGAAGTAGAAGTAGGTGAGACTTTTTATATTGGCGATTATTTCGCAAATGGACAGCTCGGTTTCTACAGTCCCACTTTTTACGAGTACGACAACAGAGAGCTTGAAGACGAGAGTTTCACTAATGATAACGTGACAATGGAGGACACGCAGCAAAGGATCATCGACGGTGAATACATTTACAGCAAGGACGAGGATGTCGAGAAGGACGAGTTGAAAAGGGCTTCGCAAGAAATTAACAGAAGCAGCAAGAGAATCATTAAACAGAGCTTCGATTCCGATGTGCTTGTGATATCGGATCCCGTGGAAGAGTCTAAACGAAATGAAGTGGAAATGAAAGAGAAAGTAGTAGAAAAGAAAACAAAGCCGAAATTAGAGCCGAAAGTATCATTGAAACGGGAGGAGAACGACTGGGACACTGTTTTCGACGATAGCGGGGAATGCTTGGATCCGTCGCTCCTCGAGGAATTGACTTCGACAGTTGGAAAGGTCCATATAAGCAAGACGAAGAATAACTACGATCAGTACCAGACTAGAGGACAGGCACTGTTTAACGGACCATATGATGAGACCTTCGCACACGTTGTCGAGGTGTACGACTTCCCCAGCGAGTTCAAGTCGAACGACCTGCTGTCTCTGTTCAGCGAATACAAGGATACCGGGTTCGAAATCAAGTGGGTCGATGACACGCACGCTCTCATTGTCTTCAGCAGCGCTAAAATTGGTAAGTTTTTTTACCACACCTTACATTCAAATATATCTATTATTTTATATATATACCCGTATAGGGTTCATGATTATGAAAAGTTTTTATATAAATTAATCACCTTCCATCATCACCTCAGATTATTAACCTTTAATACTAAACACAGTGTAGAGGTGTAAGTGGTTTCGTCCAACATCTTATGGAGCCCAAGTCAACCTCACCGGCACGCGGTGCACTCTGCTGAATGTCAGACGAGGCTCTGACCACCCACGGACCCGCACTGGGACAGCGTCGTGGGCTAAGCCCCAATTCCCATCAATTAACTCTTTGATGTGGAGATCATTCAAGGAGGCCTATGTCCAGCTGTGGACGGTGATGATGATGATTAAACATAGTCCCTCCCCTTTTGATTATCAGTGTGAAAGATTCGAATAAACTATTTATTATGTTATAATAAATAAAATACAATTATATAAAAAAAAAATATATTAATGTAGTCAGAATTTAAAGAATAAAACCTTATAGTATATATAAGTAACCTCTATCTTTAAACAAGCTATAACTAGCAGTGTAAGGGGCAGTGAGAACCGCTTGCTTAGTGACAGAAGTCCATGGTTTGATCCAAACCAGCATCGGTGTGTTTAGGTTGTCAACACACGGATGGCCAGAGTATTCTGCAAAAGCACCCTTCACAAATCCCGATCTCATTTCGGTTCTTAACATATAAAATTAAGGTCTAGTATTAATCTATTTTAGATAATAGATATCACTGTGCCTTAAGACAGGACTGTCTTAGACTGATGATGATGATGCTAGTCATTGAAAACCTTCATGGGGACTTAGCGTTAAAAAAAATACGTGTACACTTTTGTTTACGTAAAATCTTACAAAAGAGTAGTCCAGTGCAGGAGTCGCCAACCTGCGGCTTTTCGTTCCATATAAAAATATTTATTTAAAAAAAAAACATATAAAACTCGTTTTCTGAATCAATAAACAAGCGTTAGGCACCATTTTTATCTCTTAGCCACTTACACTTGTTTTACGCCGCATTCCGCTCATTACGTTCCTATTGAATTTGCTTGCTCAATTATTTGTTATTGACGTACAATATAGTGTTGATAGTAAATGTTTAACTATTTCAAACTTATATTTAAATAATAAGTGATTATCTGATATAACCATAAATATATAATTTTTTGTGAAAAACAACTACTTATCTTATTCAAATGAAGCTTAAGTGTGTCTGTCGCCGATAGCTTATTGGTCTCTCGCGTAACTGCGCCAGCCGATGGAGTGAAGTTGCCACGGGATTCAAATAATCCATATACACGGATACCATGCATGCAATTATCATTGTTAAATTCAATTGTCATAACAATTAAAATTGATAATAATTACAAGATTTTAATGTCACTAGAACAGCAGTCAATTCCGTTGACAGTCGAGCTTTTACTAGTATACGAATAAACAGATTAGTTTTATATCATTAAAAAACTTTATTTATACAGACACCAATCATTGAAGGTAAGAAAACTTTTGTGGTTCTTTCAAAACTGAAATTTTGTAAATTGTAAATCTTGATTCTTCCTGCTCAAAAGGTTGATGACCCCTGGTCTAGTGGATTACTTTAATATTCATACAATTTGCACACTTACTACACATTCTACGACCCAGAATGCGAAGTTAAGATTGATTATATAGCATTTACATAATTGCATTCACGAAGATATGTATCGCTAATCTCAGTTATGTATCAACTACATCACAAACTAGACGTACTTTTCTGTTCTATAAAAAAAATATATCGCATTTATTGTAATTCTTTAGTTCTATAGATATAATGAGCTCCTGCTGATAAATAGTAAGTGATACGCCAGCCTATAACAATGTTGCTCTAATTAGGATGGTATACAGAGCACCACATTGCGCTTGTCGCCTTTAGACATTAAACGTGAGAATACATTACTCCATAACTATATATCTAACTTCACTGGTTACAATACCCTTCAAACCGGATAACAGCAAGTAGAAGCCGAGGTGGCAATTGCCTAGACGATCTCCGGCAACAGACCACATTGATTAAACCGACCTTTCGAATGAAGTCTTTATCCAGCTGTGGACGTCTGGTGAATTCTTCCTCGTGCCCTTTTCCCAGCTATATGGGGTCGGCACAGTACCTACTTCTCTTCGATATCCCTCTATCAGCCGTCATATCTGAATTCACACTATACATGTCATCTTCCACACAATCCATAGACATTTTCTTCGGTCTTCCTCTACCCATATAATCATCAGTCAGCGGCTGGTGCAGTTGATCACCATCGAGTAATATATTACAAACGGACGGTGGATGGGTGGGTGGTGTGACGCAACGGACGTAAGGCATCGCGCAACGTTGCGTGTGAACTTGACGCAATTTCAGTTATAACGGCTATTATATTTGTTAACGAGCGAGTTTTATGACGCTATATAGCTATGCTATAGCTGTTGCAGCTCATTTGTTTATGCAAATCACCCACACGACCTTGAGATATTTTACCGTATATAATACTCCATTCGTACTAATTTTTATTTTTGTATGCAATGACTTGTGTTAGTCTTTCACCTGATTGTAAGTGATACGTCAGTCTATAACGTCGTGCTAATTAGGATGTTATACACAAAACCACGATGTGTTCGTCTCGTTGACACAAGATGTTAAGCTTCTATGCCTCAGTAATTTCACTAGCTATCACGCCCTTCGAACAGGAACACAGTAATGGTGTCACACTGCTGTTTGGATGCGGAAATAAGGGGTACGATGATACCTACCTAGACCACAACAGTACGATTATATTTGTATACTACAAAATTTTCCAGTTAAGTGATTAGTGGTCAAGATAATCAGCTACTTATTAGATAAGCAGCATATATTCCCTGAGTATTCTGGGCTTCAAGTTTAGCCCACTATTGATTGTAAAATTATTTCTTTATTCCACTACACTACAAGTCTATATTATACAGTTTGTTATTTTATATGTTTGAACATACTTTGAAGTGGGCCGTCGACCGGGGCCTGTGCGCCCAGTATCAGATGAGCTAAGTCAAAAACAGCTATATACATCATCAGAGACATATATGACTAAGTAGAAAAAAAAATGAGGAGTTTACAAGTTGGTAACGAAACCTGTATTCATGCTTTATCATATCCGATAACTTAACCGTTAGCTAAGAGAATTATGAAAATATTGTCTAATGCGATTTTGTTACTTGTTAACCTTTCTTTGATATCCTTTGTTTTCCAAATTGGATTCAAAGACTGGTAATAACCCATTGGGGGAGAGTGGGGGAGGGCTATATGTCATAAAAAAATTAGATGTTCCCTTCTAGACACAAACATCTCCCAAGGATCACACTGACGGAACCTACACCGCCCGCATCCAGCTGTTCCCCTAGACCTTCACTAGATCATCAGTCGTCATGGGGGCATCATTAAGGCTCTAGCCGTCAACCCTTTAAGCAATGTACCCTGCCTATTGCTACTTAAGTTTAGCAGTCTTTTGGGCTATATCGATTACCTTAGTTCTTCTTCAGATCTCCTCATTTCTGATGCGATAGCGCAGAGAAACTCTGAGGACAGTCGTCTCGTTCGCCCTTAGGGTGATTTTGAGCCTCTTTATAATTCCCATTTATGATCTAATCTCTCAACTAAGTCATCACTGTAACCACACGAAAATCTCTCAATAACTTATACTGTGTATTAGTTATAATCGAGCCGTAACAAGTGCTTTTAATTAGTTTTTTCTCAAATTTTGTTTTCTTGACTACTCACAGCATCATCATTCTTAGGAATATGCTAGCTAATTTTCACTAGTGAACTGCGTAAGTTTATTGTACAAAAGTAAAGCTCCTTGATATATATAAAACCATGACTTAAGCTACTTAACAACCAGGGGTGTAACGGATCCCGCACAACAACTCATGGAACCCAAGCCAACTACGGTCGTAGTGCCGTACTAATGAATAAACGAGGCTCTAGCTCCCACTAACCCGCATTGAGCCAGCGTGGCCAGAAGAGGCTAATGTCCATCAGTGGACGGTCTATATCAGCTGATGATGAAGCTACTTAATAACTACTATTGTTTAGTTCTCGCCTTTGCGATTCCATACCAAGATACCTAATAAGTCCGTGTCTAATGTGAGTTGTAGGGATTAGATTCAAACGAGTAGCTTAAAGTTAAAGCCTAAGTAAGTTAGCTTGTAATCCATTAAAATACTGTATGCGTTTTACTTGTGGTAGGTCTCTGTTGCCGGAAACCGTCTACGTATGTACATGTGCAGATCTTATCGCCAAGCGGTAGTGTGCAAACATTATTGTGTCGGAACAGGGGTTTAACAGGAACCGGAGATCTAAGGGCGCTGTAGCTATTGAAATTAGTAGGGTAATGAGATTACATTTTATATCTCAAGGCGACGAGCGCTAGGTGGTGCAGTGTATATCATCCTAACTAACACCACGTTTTATGGGCAGGTGTATCACTTACCATCAGGTCTTCGCTACGCTCTTCTCGTTGCTTCCTTGAATAAAAAAAAAAAACCGTAACTACCCCCACATTATTGGCATATTACTCACCATTAGGTGAATGTCTCGTCGCATAAGTAATAAATGGTAACTAATCCATTACATCACGTTATTCAAGATTGGAGAACTTTTTCACAATCGCGTCTTGGTATTTACCAGCACTTACAATGGTCGATAGAGAGACAGTTGCTTCATAATCCCGAGATAGGTGCTGGTTATGCAAGCTGTTGCACCAAGCCAGTGGCATCGGGTGAGGTAATCCTTCAGTATTCTGGTGCTGAGTTATGCAAGAGGCTGAATGAGATCAAGTGCGCAGCGACTCGCTGAGCCGGCGCAAGAGGCAACTCACGTACACTCGGCGCGAGTTATAAGCGGTAGCGAGATTTCATATAAGCACGTTTTATACTGTCATCAGAGCGGAAGTCTCATATAAGTCCAAAATTATAAGATTTTTGCTAAATCTTTAAATAGCATTTACTTTATTTTTTGTTCTTACAAAATGACTTCTCGTGCATGTAGTTCATCTGATGGTGTGATATGCTTGCCCTAATAACTTGTTATTAGTTAGGATGATTTACACTGCACCACAATGAGCTCGTCGACTTGAGACCAAAAGCCTTATTTCTCATTATCCCTATTATATTCTTATCTATAGTATCATTTAAACCGGAGCACATTAATGTTTGCGCACTAATATTTTAGGCGTTGCGGTGGTACCTGGACGGTCTCTCGCAACAGAGACCTACCACTACCGCAGTGTTATAAAAGCTTTTCTAATTTGTGGTGGTGATTCAAATAATATTTATCAGTATGACTAGCAATGGGCGACTATCATCGATTGACGATGATGAGAAAACAAAATGTGTAAAAAAAAAAAAACTCACGTCGCATCGGATCACCACTTGCGTCCCCAACTTTCGTTTTCGTGTGCTCGTTCTACATTTCACACATTTTCATTCGGATCACAATCCATCGCCGCCTTGAACTTGAAACTTTCTTAATTATGCATACATTAGACATTCAATGGATTTATATAACATTATAACATATTACATTGCTTTATATTAATTACATATAATAATGATTAAATGCAAAATTCTCCCAACTTAGTATTCGATTAGTCTCTTGTCTAGGTCTCTACCGCCACGGCTCATATTTCTACCACCAAATAGTAGTGTGCTAACGCAACCGCGTTCCGGTTTGAAGGTGGTTGTAGCTACTAAACTTACTGGTGTAACGAGACCTCTTGTCTTAAGGCGACGAGCGTGAAGTGCTGATTACAATATCCTTATTAGTACCACATTGTTAGGGGAAGGCGTGTTTCTTGAAATTCTTGCACATTTTGTCACTTCCTAGAATAAACAGGAAACTACTACATAACTATTTTATGAATCTGAAGTATAATTTTCTATCATTTACTTCTCTCACATATGAAAATCTAACAATAAATATTTTTTATAACCATGTGAATCTTATAATCTAGAAGAGTCTAGATCTCTGCTATTCGATTCGAGATGACCACAACTCCTGTCTCTACCTTCAGGCTGAAGCCTGTAGCTGGTGAAATTACTGGTGTAACGAGACTTAACATTTTATCTTCCGAGGTGTTGATGGTTAAAGTTCCTGAGTACGAATGCCAAGTTATTGAACTATGATTGGTTTTGTCGACTTAAAGAATAAACGGCTTTTTTTTATTTCTGATGATGTATTGGCTTGAAAGCTATAGCGACTCTTACGGCTTATCTGATATTGGGCTCGCGGAGCCAGATCCATGGCCTGTTTCTAAAAACTGTACTACATGCAGTGTAGTTATATGACTGCAGATTTTCGAATTGTGTCTAGTTTATTGATTTCTGGCGAATCTCCTCGGTCATCGAAGACGGGTTCGGGTCTGTTCTTTGACCACCTTCGCCTGTACCGGAAACTGGGCGGTTAGACCCGCCTCTGATCGCGGGTGTACCTTGTATACGCGGTGTGTGTGTAGCGTCGAGTTCTAAAGCGTTTGGTTATGCGTGGTCTGCGCTTACTGGTCTTGATAAGGTATTTTAAAAATGTACTTGTTTTTTATACAATTAAGCGACGAGACGAGTAGTACGCTCACCTGATGGGTAAGTGATACGAAACAACGTGGAGCTAGTTATGATATACACTTCACAGCTCGTCGCCTAAGACAAGAGGTCGTCTTAGACCAGTAACTACACTAGGAAATAAAATCAACAATTATCATATTAAAAAGCAATAAGTAATATAAATAACGTAAATTCCATTTTACAAACATATACGCCTTCCGGAAATATGTAACAGACGTTATTTATAAATAATCCGAAGTCATGGTTTATCATCATAACGTTATGAATCATGAGAGCGTCATCAGTCGACATTTCTAGATTCTTCCGGAATAACTATTTTCTTTTACCACATACCATGGCGTAGACAAGCAGGTTGTGAACTCGCATTGTTCCCATCTCGAATAGATTTTATCATGTCATCGGAATTACGGAATTATTTGAACCGCTGATTATGAAAATGGTATAAGTTAAAATTTTTAAAAATCTAGTTTATAGGTTATTTCAAATCAAATCCAGAATATCCTCAAAGGAAATAAAAAATATATCACTTATACCATTTTCAAAAGCAAAGGCTCGTTTACACAAGTAAATACGATATAAACAATTCTAGTACTTGCTTCTTTTATGTATAACTAGCTGTTCCCCACCCGCTTCCCTAGCCGTAACACCCCCAGCAGCTCCCTTTAGTTAAGAAATTTTGTAAAATCTATTATTAGCTGACCTCTAAATGGCAGAAGCTATATCTCTACCAAATGTTGAGTATTTACGTGTAATAGTTGCGATCTCGTGATGAGTCAATAAAACTCTGGTTATCTCTCATATACAAGTATATATATACTAGCTGTTCCGCGCCCGCTTTGCTGGTCGTAATACAAAATTAGACTTCACATTTGTTTGAAATATTCGTTTTAGCGCAACCGCAATGATCTATAGCAACAACCGCATAAACGATACGAAATGAAAATGTTCATAAAAGTTATTATTGGAAATAAAATGATGAAAGATCTATGAAATTCAAAAGATATATAGCCTATAACCATTTACAGATCATTCCGCGCCGAATGGTCATGTTACTACACGTTCACTAAATTTCACGTGATTGGCGAACAAACAAAACACATTTTCATTATGTATATATATATATATATATATATATGTGTGTTTCTTTAAAAGAATATAACTGTTTTATTTCGATCCGACGTAACGATGAGTTATTTACTCAATGGTAACAACATGGCGTTGGTTTACCCAAAACATCCCCACATCGTTTCGGTCCTACGCTGCCTGCTTCGCCGTGCACCAGGGGTCTACGTTTGAAGGGGTTCATCTGGGGGGATTTGGTTCATTTTCCACAAAGCAGGCTGCTGGGAGCCAGAGCCTCGTTTGTTGATTAACAAGGTGCTGGTGAGATTGGTGTGGGTCCTGTTACTCGTTACGCGGGACTCCTTACACCACACCCTATATAATACTTACCACACACCCTATATAACAGCGTAACGATTTCCTTGTGAATCGTCCAGTTGTTATCGTTTAGTATAATGTATATTCATCAAGGGATTACAGCGGTAATCATGCAACGCTGTGAAGACTTCGATACGCCCACAGCGCATTATCCGCTCATCGCCATTACATCACATTATCTAACCGCTGCGGGCGAATGGACTTCCTCGAACCTTCGGCTGGAAAGTGGGTTGCGCCGGTACCAACAGGTTCACGACTGATCGCACCTAAATCGCTGATCGAGTGAGCAAATCGTTTATTTGCATCGCGTTATAGATCTTTTATATTAACAAGAACGCATTATTTCGTTATGAATATAGAAACATATATTATTCCATACAAGTTAATAAAAATAATATCCTTTTATGAACTATGTCCACTGCTGGACATATGCTTCATCCAAACATCTTTTATTTTAATTCCTCAAAGAGAGGGTCTCACCTGATGTTAAGACATACGCCTGCTTGTAACATTGTTGCAACAGTTTGGATGTTATGCATCATTCACCATTTTCATGATTATCAGTCTTTGTTTATCCACTGCTGGGTATAGACCTTCCCCAAAGTCTTACACCAAGTGCAATCCCCAGCTCCCGCATCCTCCCACTTCCGACCGCTCTGATGATGTCGGTGCATATGGAGGGAGAGCGTCCTACGCTTTTGCGAACTGTCCGTGGCCTCCACTACAAGACTCTCCTCTCTCTCACGCTTACTGTGCTACTTTGAACAGGTAGACCAGCTCGATGGTCAATTGTCATGTCTCTACGTCGTGTTTATGGTCGAAGGAAGGACGCACTTGTTAAAGATTTTTGTATTGAGACATTGGGGTATATGTTATATACTGAAAAAACTTGCTTGTTGGCTTGACACAGTATGTTTAGTCTCATTACTACTGTAATTCCCCTAGCTATAGGACCCTTAATCCAGAACACAGTAATGTTTGCACACTACTATTTGGCGGCAGAAATAAGTGCTGCTTTATACTTACTCATTCCACAATGATTGGTCCTGCGTTGCCCGCATCCAGCGGTTTCTTGCGACCTTCACCAGACCGTCTGTCCACTTTGTGAGGGTTCTCCCAGCTATACGTCTATCGGCTAATGATGATGAAATATGTTCAGCAGTGACCGTTTCTTAGATAAGAAATACATTAATGAAACTACAGACTAATGTATCTAATCAAGTATAAGAAATTTTTATCTTAATAAAAATGACTGAAAAAAGATAAAAAAGTAAGAGTTACTATAAATTAACTAAAGTGGGTCTTTTCGAAGTAATACTTATAATTTTTTTTATATATGTATATCTAGAAGCTGTGTCCTTCATGCTTTGCTAGCTATGATATTGAATTAGTTACTGGTGGTAGGTCTCACGCCGGAGACCGTCTACCACTACAACTCCTATTTCTGCCACTAAACAGTAATGTGCAAATATTACCGTGTTCCGTTTTGAAGAGAATTGTAGCTATTGAAATTAATGAGACACTAAACAATGTGTTGCAGTGTTTATTATCCTAATTAACGCCACATTGTTAACTATCAGCCGAACGACTCGCTGGTCTCCTCGAATAATACATTGGTACAATTTATCTCTTTGATTTTCAACTTAGATAATAATAGTGCAAGTATAAAATTACACCTGAGCGATAGTAAACGGACTTTGTAGGCTGAAATTTAAATGGCGATTGAACTCACGACCCATGGAACCGAATCCAGCGAACGTGGGTCCATTGACCTCTGGTGACGCAACATGAAAGTGGGGCACAGTAACTCCCACAATATTCTTACAAAGGTAGTCGCGTTACAGCTGTTTGTTTTGTCTAATATGGATTTTTTTATTAAACTCATCGATCCGAACGACAGTACGTATATCTGATGATTAGTGATACGCCAGTTTATTATAATGTGCCTAGGATATTTACACAGCACCTCATTGCACTCGTCATTTAAACTGAGACATTCACTCCTAGTAATTTCATTAGATACAGCGTCGTCCAAACTGTACCACAGTAACATTTACTCCTTACTATTTCGCTGTATAGCTCAGGATCGAATTGGTTATCTCAATCTGATCGCTAAACTTCAGTTTGAAGAGGGCATCTAATGATGATGATTTCGCTGTATAATGTAAGGTTTTCTTCTTCATTTCTGTCTATTTCCGGTTTGTCTCTATCACGCTTTAACGTCTCTGGGAACTGAATCTTACCACCAACACAATGGCTTACAGTAATACCCCGACTTATGCCCGACACTAATTCGGAGTTACGCTATTAGTCAACCTCGACCACCCTCCTGGGCATAGAATACGTGTTCTGGAGGATGTACATTCTAATCGGAAACCTGGTTCCACCACAATACAAGCAATAGGAACATTCTTCTCTTTATAAAGAGATTTTGCGGGAGAAAGAAAAATCTTTGTCTCGTTAGACAAAACTGTACTCTCATTTTAGAAAGTATCTACTTCTTTTGATGTATTAAAAAATAATTATTACCAAAATGAACATAATATTAGAGGTTCTCTGTGAGGTACGTATGATTATTTCCGGTGAGTATTTAGTTCTATAAATATCTTCAGTCTATGAAGTTTGCGTTGTGAGTTTTTTGGAAAACTATTACGGCTTCATCGAGCACATCGCTGCGGATTCGGTATATCCTTGTACTAAATATGATAAAAGAGACTAAAAATAAAACAAAACATATTTAACACATTCACAGACGCACAGATACGAACACTAAATAAACACATATATATGTAAATAATCTTATACATAATTAGGATATCAGGAAATACGCGTGAGTGCCAAGTGACCGATAATGATGTCGAGGACAGATCGAACTGGAGCAAAGATAATGAAAGCTGTGCTCACCACCACATGGGATAATGAGGAAGGGACAGTGGGAGAGAGACAAATAACTGTATTTATCGTGCATACCGACTTTTTTCAACTTACACCTTTAATGTGGGAACTATATGTATATGATATATACTTCATACGGTTTATTTTAGTCACTTGAGAAAATGTAGTAACCTTCAGCGGATTGAACAAATTATGAACTGCAACATCTACATTCCCAAATGAGACCATTTTTACTGGCGTTAGGTCTCTGTTGCCGAAAACCGTCTAGGTAGGTACCATCGAAGCTTTTATTTCTACCGCTAAACAATAGTATGCAAACATTACTATGTTCCAGGTTGAAGGGCGCTAAAGTTAGTGTGATTTCTTGGGTTAACGATACTCAATATCTTGTCTGAGGCGACGAGCGCAATCTGGTGCAGTATGTACCATCCTAACTAGCGCCGCGTTGGTATGGGCAGACGTATCATATTGCATCAGGTAGACGTCCCGTTAGGGGAGGTGTAAGAGGTCCCGCACGACAACTCATGGACCCAAGACAACTTCACCTGCTCGGGGTGTACCCTGCTAATCAACAAACGAATCTCTGGCTCCCACCAACCCGCATTGGGGCAGCGTGGTGGGAAATGGCCTTAATCCTATAAAAATATTAAACCCTATAAACGACGGCCTCTGGTGCCAGCTGTTGTGGGCGGCAAAAGACCGATTAATGTGAGGATCTTTGAGAGAGGCCTATGTCCAGCAGTGAACGTCTTTCTGCTGATGGTGGTGGACGTCCCGCTCGTTTCGTCGCTTAATTGAATGAAAAAAAAGTGACTCTAGATATACTTTGATACAAACAATGTTGTTTCTTTGTTGCCATTTAGATTTATGGCGTTTTAATATTTATTATATTATCTATATAGGAAATTTATAATCTAAATAAAGATTTTATTTAGGATTCTAGTTTTATGCCGTGATTCGTGAAAATGTAGGTTTGGAGTGTGTCCAATGTGAATAAGACGCAATGAGTCGTTCCCTCGCATTTTGCAGAATCACATCTCCAACGACGGTCATTGCCACCACCAAACTCTCAACCGGTTTATATTTGTGTTGAGCATCATCATGATTACATATCCAAGTCACGATATGATATCCGTGTTAGGCTGTAATTTTTCTTTAAATAACAGCTTTAATGACGAAGTTATACTTTATGACCCATGATAGTATATTATTCTTTAGGAATAGGCTAAACATCTTTGATTTATTAATACTAACATTTTTAAGGACACTTCATAGTAGGTTCTACCGCAAAGTTAATTTCTGCCGTCAACCAGTAGTATTGAAACATTACTGTGATACACATTGAATGGCTAATTGTATTATAGCTTATGGAATTACTAAAGTAACGAGACTAAGCATGTTATGTCTCAGAGCGTCAAGCGTAATATGGTGCGTGGAAAATCACCTTACTATAGAAACGATATATGTAGGTGTATCACTGAACATCAAGTCACCGCGAGACATGAAATAAATTCTTTAACATTTGAAAATTTATGAAAAATGTTTGCACTTTACTATTTGGTGGTAGAAATAGGCGCTACGGTGGTACTCTCCTAGATGGCCTCGGGCAAAAGAGATTTAGCCACCAGTTAATACTATAGCGATTTTACCACCAACTCATACTTTTTCGTTGTGGAATTTTGCCTTGACTTTCCGGGTCTGAAGAGTGTAAACAGCAGAGCTTTATCCGCTGAATGACGTCCACTGCTAGACATAGGCCTCCCCCAGAGATCTCCACGTCGATCGGTCCCGAGTTGCTCGCATCCAGTGGGTTCCCACGAATCTCACCGGATCATCGGTCCATCTTGTGAGAGGCCTCCCAACACTAGGTCTGTCAGTACGCGAGCGCCACTTGAGGACCTTGCTAAAGATTTGTATATTATTACCAAATTGAAAGAACGGCGTTTGCTATTGCAGCTGCGGAGGTGCTGTCGACTCAGCGACCGCTCGCGCGGTGTCGGCCTCTACACGCGGCGACTTTGGAGTCCCGCAACAAGGCGAAAAAGTGCGCCGAGTTCTTGCAGCCATACAGGTATATTGGATAAATCGACCTCCATGCAAACTCCACAACCCCGGGAACCGAACACGGTCCGTATTATAAAGGATAGTGATTAATCAATATTATGAAGAGTGTTTACAGCGAAATGACCTTCACATCAAAAAGTTAAGGCTATCACTATAGTTCAACAGAGGGAACTTATGAATAGTACGGCAATGAGGATTAGTTAAAAGTCAACTCGTTAATACCTTCGTTTTCAGACAACGTCCGGAGACTTGTACGGCTCTGGCCCGTCGGCTGGTGTCAGGAGCGTTGGGGGTGAAGCTGAGCACGGCGCGGCAGGAGCGAGCCGAAGAGAGGCGCCTCATCACTATCGCTAGAGGTAATATAACTTGAAAAATTTGACCCTGCAATATTTTTATTATTATTGATCGTTAAGCCAATTCGCACTTGGCCATTTCACTCTTACTACCATTTCATCATTTGAGATTCAGGGTATTTATGTAGGCTGTTCAATAACAATGATTTAAACTGATGAAACTGGTGGTCGGTCTCTGATGCCGAAGACCGTCTAGGGGGTAACACCGCAGTGCCTATTTTAGCCGCCAAACACTGTGCAAACATTACTGAATTTCAGTTTGAAGGTTTGTAGCTAGTGAAATTACTGGAGTAACGAGATTCTACGTCTTATGTTCGTTTCAAGACGACAAACACGATTTAGTGCTCTGTATATTATCCTTATTTGCGCCAAGTTGTTAAGGGCAGGCGTATTACTTACCATGAGGTGAACGTGCCGCTAGTCTCGGCGCTTAATTACATAAAAAAATTGTTTTCTAAAAAAATCTAAACACATTCCAGTGTAGTAAAACGGAATCGGAAATAGATCCTTATTATGTTTTATAAACTTTTTTCTTGATTAATTATTTTCTATTCAATATAGCGTACTGAATGTAGCAAACGTTTCTTTGCAATAAGGGAATCATTAAATCTATCAATAAAATCAGTATATATTAATTATAACTGATAAACTCTGTGTGCGTATGTACCAATATCAAACGGTGATAATTTAAAAACCGTAAATGCATGATTATCATAGCTAGATTAGAAAAGGAAACACCAATTCTTCAAATAATTCATCATTGAATGAAGCGATAGAAATTTCATGCAGAATTATTTTGTTGCTTCTGGGATTTGTAACTATTAACCCCGCGGTGATCATCCTCAGTGCGTTGCAGGTTGCACCGGTGCCTCCCTGCAAATGCTTGAGCACCACGCAGAGAGAGCCGTAACGATGCTTGTCCCCGGGCTCCCTTCAAAGCCCGCAAAACCGAAAACACTTTTAGTCGTCTTCTACGACAGGCAGATCGTACCTTAATCCTATTCTTAATAAGCCGAGGCTACATGTCAATGATCTCTGTACACCTAGAGGAGTCAATGCTCCGTATTTCAATCGTCCATGGGGTCTACATATCAAATATATCAAAAGAATCGCTGAGAGCAAGTAAAATCAAAAACCACAAGGATTTGTTTTATATACGTTACAAAATACCTACGTTCAGGCTTATACGTTGAGATGATGATGATGATGATTTCTATCTATACATTTGTAAATCTAATCAGCTGTAGACAGTATTAAGAAAAATCGTCTGTAATATTACAGAGAAGAAACGACAGGCGGCGCTCCACAAGGAAGCAGCATGGGACGGCTCGCTCGCCAACCAGTCAGCGGCGGACGCTTGAGGTGAAATTGAAAACAAGAATTTTATTTACCATTAACACCAAACTTCTCATCGACATAGTCCAAAAGACCGTCGATCGAAGGGGCAGTAAGGTCCTCGAGTGGCGCCCGCGTACTCGTAGACGTAGTGTTGGGAGGAGGCCTCCCACAAGGTGGACCGACTATCTCGTGAGAATCGCTGGAACCCACTAGATGCGAGCAACGCGGAACCGATTGATATCGAGATCTTTGAGTGAGGCCTATGTCCAGCAGTGGACGTCTATCGGCTGATGATGATGATGAAAAGGACTATTCCCATTAAGGACCAGTGTAGTGACTATAATTGGCGTACCGTTTTTAGATCGGCCGACATCAACGCCCGGATCCACGCCTGTAGCAGCCAACCTTCGCAACAAGTCCTCGTTAGTTATATATTACTGCGGGAGATGCTCTCGTTCTTCACGTCAGTGTTTAGTCTATTAAGTGGAAGTCTTGATGACATAGTTTAAAAGGCGTTCTTATGCGCTATACGTTTTAAATAGGCCCGGGGTTCGATCTCCGCTGACCTTGAGCAGTAGTAAATAAAACCATGACGAGGAAACGGACATTCAAGAACAACAACATTCGTGAACATATGCCAACCCAAAGTTGGCCAGCGTGGAGACCGGCAAGCCTTGACTGCTTGTTGGAGTATGCCCCAGTCCCACCTGTGGGAAACGTGGGCTGTTGAAAAATGTTGTTAAGTCGTTTTATTGTGATTACTTTGCGCTTCCTTCGCCGACGTTACTAACACGGATATTTTTAGTGTTGTGTTAATTTTATTTCAATCACAAAATTTATTTTTATTGTTGTTAACATTTTGTAATACTCCAATGTTTTAATTTTAACACTCAATACATAAGGTAAAAGGCCATATTATGGAACACTCTATGAATAGGAATTGTATCTTTTATTCTTTTTAAAAGAAAATAGAGTTGAAACATTGAATTTTTTCAAATTAAATGTTTCTGTGATATCTATTGAAGCGATAAAAATTGTTATGAAGTGAGTTTTAGCTGAAAATATTAATAAATTAATTGAAATAAAAGATGAGTACTTATGACCGTATTTATGGAACAGTATGAAGCAGCATGTACGGGTGTTTCATAAGGTATGTCCCAAATTATGGAACACAAAATAAATTGAAACATTAAGATTAAAAATTTTTTTTTTAGTCTTTAATTTGTTTATCCATAATATTAAATGTTGTTTAATATTTTTATCAACTATTAATATAGTTATATTCAAAAATAAAACGAATTATTAATTTATTAAAAAAATAGCTATTTATAAAAATTTTAATGTATACCGCGAAAACAATGATTAAAATAAGATGTTATTAATTTCTTTACCAGATTTTCCACTGACATCAAGCCAGTATTTATACAAGCCTCTAATTTCTAGATCCTTAGGCAATGTCTGATTCAACCAAGCAGTATTAAATTCTTCCAGAATATCCTTTGATAAATTGGTTTCGAAGGTTAATAGATGTTTTTCCTTATCTTCTGTTACTTCATCTTGTACATTTTCTTTAGTTACTGTTGTTTTAGATTTCTTTCTTTTATCAAATACATCATAGTCAACGGCAGAAGGATTGAAAGGATACAAGCCTGCAGCTTTGAATCCACTGATAACAGCATTTTTTTCTTGTGCCATAGCATCCAATGCAAACTTTAGAACTAATGGAAAATCTTCTTTTTTTACTCGGGAAACATTTTTAGAATTTTTCCATCTTGGTACAGATTTTTTCCATGTCTCTTTAAATGGGTGAAAAAAACTAATGTCAAGTGGTTGCATTATATGGGTTGAGTTGGGAACAAGTCCAATCAACTCAATACCCTTTTCACGACAAAATGTAACCAGAGGCATAGTCATATGTGATGAATGATTATCCAAATATAACACGATTGGAAACTGAGTTCCTTGTTTCACTAGCCATGGGTAAAATATATTTGTTATATATTCATAGAATGACTCTGAGGTCATCCACCCATTATCTGAGAGCCCAACACCCCAACCTTCAGGACAATTTTTGACAATTTTCTCTGGTACTTCTTCTTTATAAGGAAACATGATCATGGGAGGTGCACGATCACCATTAGCACTATACATAAACAATACAGTAAATCCTTCTTTATCAGAATCAACCACCTTATATGCAGAACGGGATCCTTTAGCTAACAATACTTTTTCAGATGGAGGGCATAAACTTACATAAGTCTCGTCACAGTTGAAAATTCTCGTAGAAGGAATCTCCATTAATTTTTTTTCAGTTAAATACTTAGCTTGTTCATCAAACCAATCTTTCAGGTCATCACCGGTCACTGCTGCTCTACTATGAGTCAGATGTTGTGGCTTCCTGATTGACATTTGAGGGTGTCGTTTTCGAAAGCCCTCATACCAATGTCGGCTCGGCCGACTATCAATAAACGGAGTTTCTTTTTTTGACTTTTTCACATATTGTTGAATAGAATCCAAGAGCTCTGTTTTAGTTACTGGTAAACCACGCTGAGCTCTAAAAAGAATCCAGTCAACTATTTTTTGTTCTTCGGTATCAGAAAAAACAGTTGCTGGTCCAGTTTTTTGTTTGGATATTTCAGGGTTCCCTTTTTTTCTAGAGAGTGTAGCTATGGGAACTCCGTACACTGCAGCAGCTTTTCTCAGTGAAATACCAGTGTCAACAGCTTTCAAAGCATTAGCTAAATCATCAGGAGAATAATTTATACGCGTAGATTTATTTTTTTTTGAAACCTTCTTACACGTATTAACTAAGACAACAGCCGTTTTT
This sequence comes from Troides aeacus, assembly GCA_033220335.2. Classification (NCBI taxonomy): domain Eukaryota; kingdom Metazoa; phylum Arthropoda; class Insecta; order Lepidoptera; family Papilionidae; genus Troides; species Troides aeacus. Next base: position 2,214,695 of record CM067288.1, read on the forward strand.
GGAGCCTTGGAACTGTTATTTACACTTAGATTCACAGATTTAACTTTATTTTTTTTGCTTGATTTATTTTTTTGGCATTTTTTTGTAGTTTTTCCCATATTTACACAATTTAAATTCTTATCTGAAATAAAAAATTATTGATTTGATTAACTTAAACAATATTTATTATCCAACTTACAAATTTTAGAGGTTAGTTTTTAATTTTGATAAAATTTTCAAATTCAAGTACTTACCTAATACAAATTTATAGAAATATACACTGTAGTAACATTTATCTGATATAAACTGCTTTTTTTTATAAATAATTAACAATTATTAACCCGAAATTAAATAAATAATACTCTCACGAATCACTGTTTCATAATTATGGACCACATTGAAAAATGAACGTACGTGGGACATGGAACATGGAATATACTGTTCCATAAATACGGACTATTAAAGAATTTTTGTACCTATTATGAAACACTTAAAATAAAAGTAAATACTTTATTAAACTACCTAAAACTCATTATCAATAGGAAGATAATAAGCTAAACTTTTAGTTGACGTGTTTCAAGTATTATTTAATCATTGATATATTTCTCAAAAACTTGAAATAATTGCATTGACACACGTGACTATTTTACTCCAAAAAACAGTTTTTTTTCATGCAACTTGACGCGGGCATTCAATATATTTTTTTTTCTCTACATTTTAAAGTATTCATGAAAATAAATTAATTTAATCAATATATTAGTAATTAACAATCATAAATATTATTTTATAAGTACCAAATAAGTTAAAAATTATTTGTTCTAGAGATTTTTATCGAATGTTTCATAAACCAGGACAGTGTTCCATAATATGGACTTTTACCTTAATCCGCGATAGCTCAGTTTGTACAGACACAATCCTCGGGGAGAAGACCCCAAATATTAGCTGTAGGAACGTTCAGAGAGCTGATGAAAAGTTGAAAGATCGTAGTATTGCAAAGTGGTCGCAATCGTACGTTATAAATAATTTGAAAATATTAAATTAGAATTGACTATATAATTATGTTGTCCGTACGAATGTAACGCTTAATGTGGTCGCTGTTGAATCTATTTTACAATAACTCACAAAATATATTTCTTTCGTATATAATTTTTTTCGTTAGGACAAAATCGTTAAAAGACACTGGTTTTGAGGGAAGTCAGATTATATAGAATTTCCACTCTGTAAAATTCCTGCGGTGGGCCCTTCAGTGCCTTAGGAGAGGCCCCGGGAATTCTTATAGAACTCACCGGAGGACTACAGCTCACATCGGCATTTTCGCTGTCCATCGGCTGTGACCTCGAAGACCTCTTCAGACTCCTTTTACGACGGGCAGGGGTCACCTTAATACCAGTCTTAGTAAGCTGAGACTTCAGGTTTGTGGTCACAGGTCTCTAATCTGCTTACAAACTAGAAAATATTTGGTCACTTTTGTGTACAGTAAGATCTCTCTTAAGTCTAGGATATTATATATAATTATTTTTAATACGCAACTGCTTCGTTTGTTTTCTGTATGTTTGTTTAGTTTATAATATTTTACCAAATATATAAAAGCATAATACTACCTTTTGAATAAGTTTATATTTATTACGTTTGCGAGTATTTGCTTCTTGTCTCTAGTCTGATCGTGGGATGGAGGGGCATCTTGACGTGTTAAGTCTATTTACGGAATGATTTTTTTTATGTCTTCGAGTGCTCTGTTTACTCGGGAGTATAAAAGTGGCGTGAAGTTACGAGGTTGAAATATCGTCATTCATAAAATACCGTTAGTTAAAACGAGAATCAGTGATAGTTTATTTTGTAAGGCGGTCGTACGCGCTCGGTCCCAATCGTACTTGAACTTCTGGTGAAGTTAAACATCATAAAGGAAATCGGCGTGTTCTAGCAATAATTCTCGTGAACATGTGGAATCCACGAACACTAAACCAGCGTGCTGAATAATATGCCTTAGCTCTCTCTTTGTCAAACAATAAGTTCCAGCTATGGGAACAATACTTGGGTTGTTTCTTTTTATTATTAACTACCTTAAACTGTGTTATGGTAATAAATTCAAAATATAATAATGACATATTTTTATAAACATAAAATCAATATAAACATATGTTTCTTTTAACTAAAACAAATATCAAATATGTTTGCAGATTAGGCGTATTTTTAACGTGGCATATTATAAAACTTTTACGAGGACATAAAACTGTATATATAATTGTTTATTAAATATATGTTTAAAAAAACATTAAATAGATATACTATTAAGGAATAATTTATTAATATATCTATATCAACATATTTACAATATAAATAGTGATGATTTGTAAAGACTCGATACTTTATTAAAATGTTATAACGTAGTGAAAGGGATAGGAAGAAATTATTTTTGTAATTGTATCTCCGTGGCGTAGCGGTAAACTTCTTAGTAACGATAGTGTCTGGTTCGATTCCGGCGCCGGATGTGGGGTTTTCTTGGTGTTAGGGTTTTTAAACCCGCTAGTACACCGTACTCCTATTGCAAATCTGCCTCCAAAAAGTTTGAGAATATGTTCTTTTTTTATGATGAAGTTTGCGGTGCAAGTTTTATTGAAAACTTGTAGCTTCATTGCACTCAGGGCTCGGACCTTGTATCCGAGAGCAACAGAATCTGTTCTAGGCAAGCGCGCTTCACCGTTTAAAGCTTCATTCGTACTAAACATTACTACGAATTGAGGACAAGAGTTATATATAGATAAAAATATAACAAAGTGAAAATTGAACCGCCATCTTGAATGCCGCCATGTTGTTATTTTGGCGCCAATTTCGGCTGTCAATTCAAACTGATACAATGTGCAATACAACCTGCTTACCTCGACCGCATCTTTAACTTACTGAATGTTTATAAAATCTTGCCTCCGACAACTTAATGCATGATGTTATAGAATCTCAAAATATATATATACTTCTTTATAACAACAACTGACGTTTGCGTTTGCGAAATAACGCGATATTTATGAATAATTTTTAATTATAGAAAAGGAGACATTTTGAGCGATTGAATTTGTCAAATTATTGAATTTTGAAGAGACCACATAATTAAAATACAGATCTATAGTTTTACAACAAAAACAACCTGTACAATATATACTGTATATATTTTACTATCGTTGCAATAATGAGCATATAAAAACTTTTTTTTTATGTATTGGTGTTTTAATGAAAATTATGAATGACGATAACGAATTTGAAGAGTGTGTATACATACGCCATTACGTACAGATCGGTTTGTAACAATGAAGACTACTGAAGTAGTCTGGAGTTGCATTAGGACGATTTGCATTAGGTTACGCTAGGATCACATTTATAAGCAATATTAATAACTAATACGTTCGGAAATGGTAAATGATTAATAACATCTTATGAATTTTTTTTTGTTTTAACGTTTGAAAGAACAAAACTAATAAATCGGACATTAATCGCATAACTTAGGCGCAGATAGATTTATGCTCAAAATTTTGCTATTTTGCATATTTTTTTTTTTTTTTTTTGATATTGAGACATTGAAAAAGAACTCTAACAACAGATTTAAACAAATGTCTTCCCAGCGGTGAATGTGTAATAGAAACTCGTCCAATACACCTCCAGTTCAAATCGTTGTTAAGGTCGTTTAAGGTTCATTAGTTTTATAAGTGTTGATACAGCGGACCACGGGCCTAGTCCTAAGTCGTTGCATGCCACTATAGCACTTAAGCATTAAAATATAACTGCTATAATTGCATGCAAGGTATTAACATGTTACTAAGTCTTAGATATATGGTTGTCGTGGCCATACATTTGTTACGGGGGATGATAATAGAAAACACTCAATTTAAGGATTATCCTACCCAACCCTAGAGACTCTTACAAACATGTCAACGGATATATTACCACTATTTTTGTTTTTTTCATGAATACACTTACATCAGGTTTCCTGTGCTTCTCTTATCAAAATATGATGATCAGATTATGGGCGAGTACGAATAAAATTGTAGTCAATTGTTAGCCCTTTGTATTAAAAAAAAATACTTGCTAATGTTAACAGACTATTCGGACAAATTTGTAAGAGTTTCTCAGCTGTATGAATTACTGAATGTTAACGAATCATCGAGGCTCGGTCTGTACAAAGATATGAAATGATAAGAGAATATTATTTTTGTAACATCTTGAAGATTCTATTTGAAATAAAAAAATAAATTTTCCGACTGTTCATGTTGTTTTATTTCCGCCAACCACACCCTAAAGTATATGCTACGAAAAATGTGTCTTCAACTGCATCCTTCATAAATATTATAGGAACCGGAGAAGAAAATCTTCAGATATCAGTGTACTTGTATCTAATATTTTTTTAAAGCTGCTGAAATAATGTTGTATATGAATACGATGATTTACTTAGCTATTCAATAATTATCAGCTATTATCAATTTCAATTTAGGATTTTTTATACAAAGAAAAAAAGAGAAAATATTTTTATTGACACTTGACTACTTCATTATTCATGTGCAATTTAACAAAAAAACAATAATTTATCGTCTTATTTACTGACTGATTGGCGAGTAACACCCGCGTACTTATAGACGTAGTGTTGGGAGGCCTACAAAGTGGACCAACGATCTGGTGAGAATAGCGGGAACCCACCGGATGCGAGCAACGCGGGACCGATCGATGGGGAGATATTTTGGGAGGCCTGTGTCCAGCAGTGGACGTGTAACAGCAGATAATGATGAACTATATTTATCTCCCTAAACTGTTTGACAGTATATAATGACTTATTTAATAAAAGAAATACAATTTAGAAACACGGAAATAAGCGCTGCTAAGGTACAAACTCGGAGGCTTTCCGTTAAGAGATCTACCAGCAATAAAACAGTTTTGATTCAAAGGTTACATTTGAGAAAGACGACATCATCATCAGCTGATTGACGAACACTGCTGGACATAGGCCTCCCACATCGGTAGGTAGAGATTCATATGGAGGTACTTGAGCCGTTCCCGCCACGTTGGCCCAATGCTGCTTGGAGGGAGCCAGAGCCTTGTTTGTTGATTAGCAAGGTGTACGAAATTATATATTATATTGATATATCTGTGACATTTTAACATGGTATGTGCATACTTTACTGGTGGTAGGTCTTTGTTGCCGGAAGCTATCTAGGTATCTAACACCGCAGTGTCAGTACCTAACGCCAAACAGTAATGTTCAAACCTGTGTTCCGGTATGAAGGGTGTTGTAGCTTGTGAAATTACTGGGATAACGAGACTTGACATCCTATGCCTCAAGGCAACGAGCGCAATGTATACTATCCTAAATAGCGCCACGTTATGTGCAGGCTTTACTAATATACTAATTTACCATCAGGAGAACATCCCGCCCGTGTCGTTGCTTCGGTGAATGATAAAAAAATCCATGTAAGAATTCATGAAAATATTACAATTAGAAATGTATAGAAGAAAACTGGACTGACAAGAATTTTTTGGGTAAACGATTTACTATTGATTTCTCCGTTAACACATACCGTACATGATATATAGATATGTTGTTGAACTCTCCGCGGCATAATAGCTAACCGCTTGCTATGTAACACGAAGGTTCTTTCGAATCCGGGACCAAATGTAACATTCAGATAGTGGTAGAATTTCTTCGAATGCCTTGCTACAACGCCTATATTGCAAAAACCGCCTTAACAATTTTGCTGTTCCCTTACTGTGAACATATAACCTATTATAATTCAAAGTATTTGAAGTCACCTTCTGAAATTTAGGCTAAAATTTAGACCGTATGTAGATAATAAGTTGCAAAAAAATACTATGCATCGATTAACGACGTTTTAAATTTTACGAGCAACAATACAATGCATGTTAGTGAAACCAATGTAAGCAATATGAATCAATTCAATATAAACAAACAACAAATAATTTGTTGATTATATTCAGTCGTCATCGACAACGTACGCAGGCCTCATGTAGCTAACTATGCTACGTGTTTTCCTTCTGCTGTGCTTAATATCGCATGGGAATTTGACATTCAAAATAAAACGTATTTTATTAACATCTACGAAAACGTTGCCAAGTGTTTCGCAGAACAAAACCGATTCTGATCTTGAAAAAGCCATTGTAAACTCTACTATACTTGTGAAATATATAAACAGTGCCAGTAGCAATAGTGTTCCGAAAAAACCTTTCGCAAAGCATTTTAAGCAAAGGATCAGGCAACCGAGGGGAAACATCAAAGGAAGCCAGGGCCAAGAATCCGTTAAAAAGAAATTTAATGTCGTCATTAAGTCAATCATTCCATTCACCGAAGCGCCGTCCTCGTTACAATTTCTTGATGAAAAAACGGAATCAAGTACCAAAATTGAAAAAAAATATTTGGTAACTAATCAATATAAAATAGAACCAAAAACGGACAATAGCCGACATTTAAAAACAGTACACCGTAAGAGAACAAAACCAAAATTAACTACAATGGGCCCTTTGCATGGACGGCAAAACTTTATCTATAATCCACAAATATATGAACCAATCCATGATACGTCCGAACCGGAAATGGACAAGGATAACCTTTACAACGAGGACATTATTCCTGTGCGCGTTCCCAGTGATTCTTTGGGCAGTAATCAATTCACTTATCTGAGCTCGAGATATGCAACAAATGCTGACAACCCAATATTTGGTGATCAAGCATTTATCTCGTTTATTCTGAATGATTATTTCGATCGAAACGTCGAAGATGACCCGAAATTACTCGAAGATGTCCGTTGGGGTAAAGATTTCGATGGAGAGACGCCGTCCAAAAGAGATGCAAAACGTATAAGGCGCTTAGAGAACAATTACATTGGAGATTATAACGTTGAATTACCAAAAATGAATAACGAATATAAAACAATAAAAGATAAAGAATTGATTAATTTAAATTTTCTAAAAGTGAAATCAAACGTAAACCATACTGAAAACTACAGAGAATTCAAGGATTTTGTAGAAACGTTTGCATTAAAATTTGGATCAAGTACTGAAAATGAACTTAAATCAACAAAGAACAAAAGAGGAAACCTTAACGAGGTTAATTATACGTTAACAGATAGCAAAGATGAATTCATCGAAGCGAGTGAACTGTTCGACGAATTGATAGCTAGCTACAACAACGACAAGAAGATTGTAGAAACAGATAATTTCATGACAACCATAAGCGACTTCGAGCAGTTCCTGAACGCGCATGAAACGCAATCTACGATTAAAGAAGTGGATGATTTCAGTAAAAATCCAGCGAGTAACCTGAGTCGATTACGGCATGTAGCTAAAAACGCAGCATTAGTCAATAATGCGGATTACATTGATACACTGGAGTATATATACAAAAAGTGAAAAATTACATTAAACAATTAATATTACTTGAATACTTTTTTATTTGTTTTTTTTTTTTAATTTAATCAAGTAACAAGACGAGTAGGACTTTCACCTGATGGAAGTGATACACCTAACAACGGGGCGCTTGTTAGGATGTTATGTATGTATGTTACACATTGCACCATATTGCGCTCGTTGTCTGTGTTATAAGATGTTGAGTCTCGTTACCTCTGTAATTACAGAAGCTACAGCGCCCTTCAAACTGAAATACAGTAATTTTTGCACAGCACTGTTTGTCGGCTGCAATAGGCGCTGCCGTGGTACTCACCTAAACGGTCTCCGGCAACAGAGACTTACCACTAGTAAAGTTGCTTCGTTTAGTCGTTAGGTCATAGTTAACATTGGACAAAAACTGAACGAATTTTAGACCTACTTATAAAGAATGTCGTTTCGAGAAATAAATAAAAGAAAAATATCTGTTAATAGTACCTGTGGTTAGGTTAGGTTTTTGTGGTACCTCTACTGCCCCTACATCTACCGCCAGTGTTCCGATTTAAACGACGCTGTAGCTAGTGAAGTTACTGGAGTAACGAGATGTGATATCTTATGTTTCAAGAAGACGAGCATAGTATGGTGCCGTGTATATCATCTTAATGCTATGTTGCTATGAACTCCTGCTCACATCATATCGCTTATCATCATGGGAACCTCTCATAGCGTCATAACATTAAGTCGAGTATTAATAGATCTTTACCTATGAAATTGCCGTTTTGTAGTACTAGCCATTTCAAATCAAAATAATTATAATAATAATAAGAATTATAATTTTAAATTAATTTTATTTTAAAAACATGGAATTCTTTTTCCAAAAGTAGTAATGTGTATAAACAAATTGTATTTGTATAAGTTTTTGTATTGTATTTGTTTAATTGTTATTTGTATAATCAATAATGATTAGTGTTACATTTTCATCGCATTACAATCTTTTTCGTCATCATGGATACGTTAAAAAAATGAGTAATTATGGAATATGAGTACCGTTGTGGCAACAACGCGGCACAAGCGGCACGCAACATCAACGACGTTTACGGAGCTAGTACTGCAAACCAACGCACCGCCTGTTATTGGTTTGCTCGCTTCCGTTCTGGAAATTTCGTCCAAAGACTTTGGTCGACAATGACGAATTAAAGGCGATTGTGGAAGCGGATGATACACAATCTACGCCTGAATTAGCAGCAGCTTTCGACGTTAGCGTCAAAACAATACTGGTCCATTTCCATCAGATTGACAAGGTAAAAAAGCTTGACAAATGGGTGCCCCACGAACTCAATGATCGCCAGCGCGAAGTGAGCGTCGAGAGGTGCCTTGCACCGCTCAACAGACACACAAATGAAGTAATTTTGAATCGCGTTGTTACCTGCGATGAAAAATGGATTCTGTTTGATAACCGCAAGCGCTCAGTAAGTTGGTTGGATCCTAGTTCAGCACCTAAACAATGCCCTAAACGAAAACTTACCCCTAGAAAAGTGATGGTCACTGTTTGGTGGTCTAGCGCTGGTGTGATTCATCACAGCTTCTTACCAAACGGGGTAAACATTACTGCAGATGTGTACTGTGAAGAACTGAACACAATAAGGGAGAAGCTGGCACATCTCCAACCAGCATTAGTCAACCGCTCGTCTCCGCTGCTCCTGCACAACAATACGCGACCTCGTACTGCACAGCAGACGGTCTCCAAGTTGCAAGAACTAGGGTTAGGAGCTCTCCGTCATCCGCCCTACTCACCATACCTTGCACCTACAGACTACAACTTTTTGCAGGATTTGGATAACTTCTTGGCGAGAAAAAAATTCAATACTCGAGAGGTAGTACAAAATGCCTTTGAAGAATTTTTGCGTCCCGTCCAGTTGATTTCTTTAAGCAGGGCATCAATAAACTGCCACTGCGTTGGCAAAGATGCATTGACATTGTTCCGGCGCGCTCTACAGGGGGGGTTTATCCCTCCCTGCCGAAGTGGGGCTGCGAAAGCGGCCAGCGCCGGTGAGGGATACGGACGTAGGCACCAAGCCATACCCGTGACCCTTGCCATATGGCGACGAGTCGGGAATATCGTGGGGGTTTTAATCGATGCAAGACCGACATAACCCGTCCTTGCCCGCGCTAGGACGAGTATGCGTTAGCATTTCCCCCGCTTAAAACTAAAAAAAACAAAATTGTATCTGTTATCAGAAGCAGTGTGCAAATTATTGAGGTTTAAACTCATATTCGTCTTCTAAAACTCGAATATATAGCAGTTTACTAAGCAATAACAATCTACTCGTCGGAGACCGTTTAGTGTGAAAATGTTACTGTGTTCCAGTATGAAGAACTATTTAATTAGTAGACACTGAGCTAACAACTAGTATTATCTTCGCCGAAAAAAAAAAAAAAAAAAAAATTGTGTCTTATGCAACCTTTCCCATTTTACATAAAATCTTATGATCTTATGCTCAAGCTAAGTTTTATAAAAAAAAAATCATTTATAACAGTGATACAATTTCATTAACTAATTTTTTTTTCTTTGTCATAGCGTTTTATTCAATTTTCGTTTTAATTGTATATTTGATATTTTCATATAAAGGATACTCAAGAACAGACAAGACAGGATAATCAATAAGTTCACTCGATGATAATATTGTCCAAATTAGTTCTAAACTTCATTTACTGTTTTTTTCCTGTGTTAACTATGACCTAGAACAACTAAACGAAGCAACTTTTTTGATGGTAGGTCTCTGTTGCTGAAGATCGTCTAGGTACGTACCAGCGCAGCGCCTAATGCAGCCGAAAAACAGTACTGTGCAAATATTTCTGTGTTCCGGTTTGAAGGCCGCTTTAGCTAGTGAAATTATTGGGATAACGATATACAACAATGTGGTGTAGGGTACAACACTTTTCCTAGCGCCACATTGTTGCGGTTACTATCAGGTGAACGTCCCGCACGACGTCACAAATTGTAGGTAGATAGAAAGTACCTAGACAGTTTCCGGCAACACGGACCTACCACTAATACAGCCTTATATAATATATCTTTCAGTATGTGATTATCCTGAACTGAAGTTGGAGATTAGAGGATCGACAATTCAACAAACATTCCAAAATACTTTTAAACATGAAGAGTTTATTAATTGATCATACATCGATTAAAAAATTAATTAAGATCAACACCGTTATTTATATATACATATAGATAAAATTTTGCAGTTTTTGATGACAACTATGTTATTAAACATATAATAATCAAAACAGTTCAAAGTAAATAATAATAATAAATCTTTAGAAATTTATAGTGTGACGTATTAATGATCAAATAATATTATTCTGATGAACAATATACATTACATAATACAAAGATTAGTTAACGCCGTGTTCATTATTTGTTATTAGCTTTTCGTTGCGGAATTTGTGGGAACATTGGTAGTATGCTTAGAACCTTGTCTACCATCAAAGAAGTCTTCTCCCCTAATTTATCCATATAAATGCCAATGTCCCAAGGCGACCTGATCGTTCTTACTGAACCTCTACGTCCTCGCTCACCACTTTCGTTCATTTCTTCGCCGACGTCTTCGTGGGAGTAAACTATTTTGACATTCTTCTCTGGTGTACTTGTAGTTAGGTCGTCGTAGTAGTCGTCGTGTTTGCCGCCCCTAGCCTTTTCGGTAGCTTTGTCAGTGTCCTCGCGTTTAATAGGACTTTTAGTTTGGGCCGTAGCCAGGGTTTTCTTTGCTGCGGGTGTAGGTTTAATTTCTAGCTTGGATGCAGTTTTCGCTGTGGCATAATTTTTTTCAATTTTGACTCTCGGTTCCAGCGGTTTACCTCTAGCTGCGAATTCGTCGTGATTTACATCAAATTCATAATCATCAACGTTGAAGTCTTCGTCTTCGTTCTCACTGGAGTCTCTATACTTCTCTGGCCAACGTGCCTGCCTCGTTTGGTAGTCTTCTTCATAATTAATTTCAACGTACATTGGTATCGGTTTCTTCACTAAAGGTATTTTCGCTTTTTCAACGGAACGTTTGAAATTGTTGTTTATTTCCTCTCGGCTGCCTTCCTCGTAAGATCGACCTTGGCGATCATGTTTCTCGTGGTCGTGTAGACAATGTTTGGTTATGGAGACGGTTTTGAAATCGTCATTCTTCGACACAATCGCCCTGTCCGTTGTTCTAACAAGCAAACGAGCGTTAATTTCCACAATACAGGGAAGAAAAATTGCGAGAGAAATAATATTTTTCATTGCAACGTTCTGTAAGATGCACCGTCTGTATTACGACTAGCGATGAGAGTATTGATTGGAAGTATAATATAAACAAGAAATGTTTTCAATAACTGTCCCACCCGAAACAATGTGCTCTCCGTGCAAATACGTAGTAATAAACAATATTTTTATAACAGTCTCAGAGGTGAATCGGTGTTGTGACATGCAATGCACTTGTTAGGGTTCCGTCGTAATTATAAGAATAACATGTAAATAATGAAAACATGCTTCATCTTTATTAATGAGGATATATCAGCGATTGATGAACTTTTACTTTTTATGGTCATCATCATGCCAGGCACGAAAATACTGGAAGAGAAGGCATTTCATTCTCCGACTACAACATTCACTTCTTATAATTGTAAAGTCTCGTCACAAACTTAGAAATTCACTATTATATAATTCCTCTGCAGCTCCTTATATGCTTTAAATTCCAAAGAGTAGTATAATATTCTAGCCTATATACCACCATAGCTAAAAATGATTCTGCTCCTATATGTCATCGAAACAGTGATAAAAAGAAATTAATAAAAACGTGAGAAATTTATAAGGAGAATTCAAATTTTCTATCCTAATAATATTACTACAGGTTACATTCTATACTATGCACATTAACCTTCCGGATAAACTACATATTTTTATCCTAATAATATTACTACAGGTTACATTCTATACTATGCACATTAACCTTCCGGATAAACTATATATTTTTATATGTTGATGTAAATGTTTGTACTTTGTTCATCTATTTCAATTTTTAATACCTAGACAAAACATTTACTTCTTCCTTTGAGTTGACTGTCAGGAAATGCGGCATAAAGTCCGCCCTTTGTACTCTTATCTTAAATTGTTATGTTAAGAATAAATAAATATAAGAGATACTAACAGAGATTTAATTAGTAGAATAACAATACGAACTATTAATATTAGCAAAATAGTAAAAATTAAATAAATAACTTTTTAAGAGATATACAATAATATAATAAATATAGTAAATACATCAATTAAAATAATAGATCATATTATATTCATTATAATATTATAATATGGATAACTCAAGATAACCCTTTCATTTAAAAATACTTAATGATGAAGGTCATTAATGTGCCACAGTCTTTGTTGTCTATGGGTGATGATCATTACTTACCCTCACTTGAGCTGCTTGCTCGTTTAACTGTACCAAATGAAAACATTAAAAAAAATTACTGATTCGGAAAGTGCTTAGCTGTAGTCAAATGTACAGTCATTTGATAGTTGTCATCACAACTTCGTTTGTAGTTATAGTGAAACTACACGCAATTAATCTTGAAGGAGCTTGGATTCAATGCACCTGAGTTTGAGCCACTAAGGAAAGATAAATATCCTGAGGAAACCGACATTTTCTAAGAACAATAGCTGTAGAGGACGTGTAACATCCGGCAACTGGACTTGGCCTGCGTGTGATAAGACCCGGAGTGCTAGCAGTGAAAATGTTGTTGCAAGCATATCTGCGAAATTACTAAGTTGATATATTTGTAACTAAAAAAATGACAAAATGTTAGTAAAATTATTAAAATTCACATTAATATCTTTATTTGTCTCTAAAATTTACAAATTCATTGTCCACACTTCGGCCTCATTAGTCAGCACACGTAGAATATTCATTGAATTAATGTTGTGGTGACAACAATGTGTTGTTGTTTATAATCGGCTACATCAACAAATACCTTCAGAGAAAACAAAACGGTTGTATTAAAATTGTTACACCAATAAAGAACATGTCTTTTGCCATTCCGACGTAAGGCAAGATGAAGATAACGTTTAAACATTTATGTGTTTTTTTCTATTTCAACTGCATTTCACGAGTTTCGTCCAATTACATTTACGATGACATTGCTAATATTCGTGATTTTCTGCCATCGACCGACGGTTCATATTCAAGAACAAAAATGAATGGACACAAAAAATATTTCAATAATCAAAATCCAAAATATCAGAAGCTTGTCAACGAACGCTCCGTGGATTCGCATTTTAGAGTGATCAAATCATCAGGATTTTCCAATTCTTTAATATCTAGTGTAAATGGACGAGAACAGTTGAGAAATTTTCAAAAATACACGGTGCCATCGTCTAATCTATTAAAAGATATAACGATTAGTAAAACGAAAAGTCCGAGTTCTAAACAAGATACAAAAGTTTCGTTAGATAATTTGTTTCCAGACTTTAATAAATCGAATATAAACAGCAGCCAAACGAAGAAACCAACAACGGACAACATAAAAGATAGTGTATACGTAAACGCTAACACGAAAGAGCACGATTGCAAACAGACGTACAGCTCGACGTACCCAGAAATACCCAAAGTGTATACTAGACAAAACCAAAGACAAAGGAATACTGCGTCGTCGAACCGATCACTTAGTTCTCCTCTTAAATTACCATCTCTAAAAATCAACAAAACCGTTCACAAATCTTCTATTGACGATAAGAGTATTTCGTTCGTCAGAAGAGTCTTAACCGAAAAAAATGGAAAGCTATCAAACAAAATACAACAGAAGACGGGCAGGAAAAGAGACATAAGTGGGAACGAAGATGACATGTATTTAGAAAAAAACAAATATTACACAATGTCTGATAATGTGATGACTTTAAAACGTGCACCTGTCGATCAAGCTATTATAGCAAATATTGTGGATGACACAGACTTTACGAACAGCCCTTACGCTGTTTTTTACAGAATGAGCCCCGACATAACGGAACAGCAAGACGGCTACATGATGATGAACCCGCGCGACGAACGTACCAACAACATGTACAAAGAGAGGGAGGCGGCAATGAACTACGAAAGTGAAATGACGAGCCGACAAAGCAATTACAGGAAATTTGCTAACGGCGTTAAAATGCACGGTAAAGTTAAAAATTTCTCCAATTTCAGGAACTTTTAAAATGTGAAATAACTATTATTTATCGTGATTACTTAATTGGAACAGAAATGTGTCATATAGTATTAAATCTTGCGTCACAAACCCATAATAAAATAAGTGTTAACAGATGAAAGGTGACACGAGATTTTTTGCTACCAAATAAATAATATTTCATTTATTGCATTTTATGAGAAAGTAGTATTTTTACGCATATAACATGTGCATAAGCAATAATACTATCAATAAGTATTGAATTAAAAATGAGTAAATATTATCGGTAAAAAGGATATTCGACCTGTTGTCCGTTGCCAAAACGTTGCTTCGGTGATTTGTTTGTCTGACGACCAAATATCTGTCAAGCAAACTTACCAGTCAAATATCTGTCGATATTATGTCCGGACATGGACTTTAGGCTTTTATACGTTAACAAATTATTTGGTAATACATTTGTACGTAGTGGAAACGTATTCTACAGTTGATTTAAAGAATCTTAAATGACATCCATCAAGAAAATTGTAGTGTAGTAATAGTGTCTGATAAAGAAAGAGTTATGTTGATAAGTTAATACCATAACTAAGATAACATTTTATGACAGACATTGTTATTAGAACTACACTGTTATACAAAATTTGGACACTAAATTAATTTATATTAATTTTAAAGTAAAGCGTAACAAAGAGCATTAATAAAAACGATGTTATAACACTATTTACTTCAACCAATTTTTTATATGTATCAAATAAGTTTATATATATGGAATCGCCATATAAGAAATTATTTCTGTTTACTAAAGAAAAAATACACGGTCGCTTCACGTATTTAGTATTAATCATGTGTATATTCCGTAGACAAAAATTACATTTATTCAATTCACGCATAACATTGACTTATATCCATTAAATTTATAAAAAGAAATTCATATGTAATTCAAATCTTACCATTTTTCTGGGGGAACAGTGAACTTGTTGATTGTCGTAATAAATTAAGTAACATAGTGTTAATACAAATTATAAAATAATTATTTTTAATATATTATCATGATTAAACTTTATTAACAAAGTTTTGTTTTGTTTTTTTTTGCGATTCTAAAGTTTTAATAAACGTAATAAACTTCAGTTTAATTATCTACTATGAACTGGTCACCAAATTGTTTGCTAATTATTCTAATTTTACTGTATCTGTACTATTTATACAATAAAAATATTTTTCATGTTTCCCAAAATAGTTTAGGTTAGGAACAACTTAGTTCCTACTCGTTTGGCTATCGTTCTCTAACACCTCTGTACTAAATCAATTTCTAACAGTCACAAATTTCTAATAAATGAATACCACAATTATTTTTAAATAATTGGAATAATATTTGCATATGTACAGAAAAAAGCTGCTATAATATTGATAGGATTTTATTAAGCGCCATAGAGAAGCTGTAAGGAGTTTAAAAAAATGTAGGAAAATAGGTATTCAAAATTCTCTATGTGCCTTTTATATAAATTCTACTGCATTATTAAAAGTAATATTTTCATGTACATTTTAATCAAAAACTTCATTTGAAAAGTTTAATTTGCAGGCAGGCACGTCTTTTTTGTCACAAGCGATCAAAGGCAATGCACCGTACAAATGACACAGGGTTTTTCATTATCATTGACACAGAAGAACGTTGCACAATCTCGAGAGCGTTTTAGAACCGGGTCATTTATGAATGCCGAATGAACTGCATTATGTTCACTATATAAATGTTTGTACTGGCGTCGGTTGGTATTAGTGAGAAAGAATAAGGCAGCATGGCGCGGCGCATTCCTTTTTTGTTAATTATAACCGTAGCCTCATGCATGGAGATGAGGGAGACTGTGGAAAGGATGGTAATGGTCCGCACCACAGGTTCTGACCTTCAACCGGCGGCCACCGGATACATTTACAAAAAACAGAGTGACGGCCTAGCGAGTGTGACCAAAATGGACGAGAGTGAAATATTAGAACAACTAGCGAAATTTTACGATCAACCAAAAGTATTTGCGGCGCCCGATAAAGAACATGCAGCAGAGAAGAGCGCTGAAAGTGATGAAAGTAAATCTGCGTCACATTCAAGCGAAGCATATGTGATCCCTGTTGAAGAAAAACAAGATGAAAAGGACGATCACATTGATGGTATAGCTGATGATGAGGATGCGGAGCACGACGACGGTTACGATGATTATAAAAAAAAGTTTGCCGATTACCTACATGGCTTAGGAAATTTCAAAGATGGAGTTTATCATGAACACGGTGATGGTAAAGACTATGGTTCTAACGGACACCACGAATATGGAGATAAGGGCTACAAAGGATACGGCACGAAACATCACTATGGTAAAGGAGACGCTGGTGACTATCACAAGAAACAATATGAAAGCTTTTATGCATCCGATGAGAGTGGTCATAAAAAGGATTACGACGAAGCCGACAAATACGGCAAACATTACGAGGAAGGTCATGGGAAAAAAGGGGGTGACCATGGACATAAAGAAGAGCACAGTAAAGGGGAGAAAGTTGAAGGATTTCACAAAATTTACGACAAAAATGAATTCAAAAAGGACCATGACTTTTATGACGGTGAAGGGCACAAAGGTGATTTCCACAAATATGGCGATGGACACAAGTACTACAAATCAGGCGAAGGAGAACATAAGAAAGGTGACTCTCATGACTCAGCACATCACAAAGCAGGATTCGAAAAGGAAGGGGGCCATGGAAAGGAATCCAGTGACGCCCACGGTGCTGGATACTCGGCTGAGGTTGGTGGACACGCCGGACATCACGGACACAAAGATTTCGGCTCTAAGGGCGGAGCTTACAAGGGCAAGGGCTACGGTTACGAGATCAAGCACTGAAGGGATATCGATGATGATTGTTATTGTTTTGTTGAGTTTTGGTAGAGTTTTGTAAATATTTATGTATAGATATAAACATAAGCCACGTAACCAAATTATTTTTGTTTTTACATTTATAAAAATACCTGAAATAATTTTTAGGCCTTTATGTAGTCATTTCTTTTACTTTCATACATATAACATAATACTAGCTATTTCCCGCTTGTTTTGTCAGCCGTAACATCCTCTGCAACTCCCCTTAGGGGGAGTCAATGAATCTCTGGTAACTCATATATATATATATAGATTTTAACTCTAATCACAAAAAATCTTAATTGTCCTGGTCATTATTTTAACCTATTGATATCACGGTTCCGCCGATCAATAACCCACTTCACTTTAGAGAGTAACTGCCTTAGTGGCAACGCTTAGCATACGGTTTGGTGACCACAGTATGTTAATGGTGGTCACAGAGACAAGCTACAATCTTTTAATTTCATTTCTTCTGTCTTAGTCGCCTTTTACGACACGACGAGTGAGTGGCGGGGGCGATATTTTATGGGAAATAATTCCCCTACAAGTGATTTCCAGTTCTCGAATTTATTTTTAATAAAACCGAAAAAGAAATTAGTATAACCTCGGAAATCTTCTTTTAAGAACTAGATTTTTTACTTAAACTACAACGGGCTAACTTTGAACTTAAATTTTACACGGAATATCAATATCGTCAACCATGAAGAAAAGGCCGATATACTAGTCTAGAATATCTCTATGGCTGTCACATGTTATTAACTGGAAAAATACAATGCAAATTACAAAAAAATCACCACAACAGCGTATTGGTTAGTCAACCAGATTCGAAACCCACTATTTATCAAACTGCACCATATGCTTAGGAATCTAAATAGGAAACAAAAGAATATAAAAATTCATTATGGTTGTCTATGATTACGATCTATCGTTAACGAATAAACTAACGTTAAATGCAAATTTTTAGCAGTAAAACCTGTAAAGTATATAGTCTTGGAGAATCAATGAAGTTATAGCTTTTATTAATAGTTTGAATAACATAAACAAGAACGGTCTGAGCTTTTATTATTATTGTTCATAGTAAGATAGACTTGTTTATGTTTAGAGTTTAAGATTTTTCTTACTTCATCAAACATTATAAATTAATTATGAATATTAAAATATCATAAATCAATTTTTACAATTAAAGACAGTGGATCGATCTAAACACCTGTTATTGCGATACGCAGGTGGAAGGCACAAAAATATCCTCTTTACCGATGAATAAATTTTCACGATTGAAGAACACTACAGTAAGGAAAATGATAAAGTGTACGCTCATAATCCTAAAGAAGCTGCTCAAGTAGTCGGAAAGGTACAACGTGATCATCATCCTGGGTCAGTGATGGTTTCGTGGGCGTGTCTTATCAAGGAGCCACAAAAATACATTTTTGTGAAAAAGGAGCGAAAACTGCAGACAAAGTGTATCAAGATAGTGTTTTGCATCATGTTGTGAACCCTCCAGCAATATACTTTTTAAAAACATACAGTGGATTTTCCAACAGGACTCTTCTGCACTTGACCAAAAGGCACGAACTA
Organism: Troides aeacus; assembly: GCA_033220335.2. Lineage (NCBI taxonomy): Eukaryota > Metazoa > Arthropoda > Insecta > Lepidoptera > Papilionidae > Troides > Troides aeacus. The sequence continues at coordinate 2,233,705 of CM067288.1, forward strand.
CCCAAGCCTGGCTTAAAACCAACGCTGCAGACTTTGCAAGAGCTGAAGACTGGCTCTCATCTAGCCCAGACATCGACCCTTTAGACTTCAAATTATGCTCAGTTTTAGAGGACATGACCTGCTCTAAAGGACACTATGACATTGAGTCCCTTAAAAAATTTATGCAGCCAGCAGTGGGAAAAATTCCCTTGGAAACAATGCGTGATTCCATAGATTCATGACCAAACAGATTAAAGGCCTGTATAAAATCTAAAGAATAGAATATTTTTTGCTGAGACTTATAAATATATAGATATAAATTTTAATAACATTACATTACTTCATTACATAAAAAATGCATTTTTATTTATAACAGAAGTTATGGCCGGACTAGGTATACATAATATATTATATAGATTAGAAATATCAAACAATAGTACAATAAATAAAAATTTTGTAGAATTTTAATTATAGCAGTAATTCTACAACCTACGTTGATGTTTATATTAATTAACCTCATAAAAATAATAATAGGGTTTTACAAGTATTTCATTGTGTTTTATTAAATAAATTACTGTAACCTCTTAAAATAAGATTACTACAGGTCCATTTACAACCTACGAGCAATCCACCAGTTTACTTAAGAAGTAGAAAGAGGCAGTGGTAGAAAAGATGAAAAAATTTAGTGTAAGGAAAGAAAATAAAATTGTATAACTATAATATTTATTTTATATTATTCGCGATTTACTTTTTTCAATCAACCTTCCTTTTGTTTTATGATCTTATATTATATTATAACTTGTATATATATACGACAGGATCGTAGCAAGTGGAGAGAGGTTGTCTCTGCCTACACCATTGGGAACGAGGTGTGATATATATGTATGTAGACGACCAGAGATTCATTGACTCATCACGGGATCTCCGATACTTTCAGATTACAACACTCAAAATTTGGTACAGATATTCCTTCTGCCTTTTAGAGGTCAGCTAAGAATGTATTTTACGAAATTCTTTTCCCAAAGAGAGTTACGGGGGTTTTTTTTTTTTTATTTATTTACGTGTGTAACAAAATACTAACGGAAATGCACACCCCGTCGCCAAATTGGGCCGGCGTCGGTGGTAGTGTCGGACTCCAACCGACTAAAAAGCTTCACACGGTATTTCACTCTCGTCCACGTGTTTGTGGGGTCGCGGGATAAAGTATTTCAGTTCATCCACAACCCCCCGAACGGCGCCCGAATGACCGGGCCCACCTCGAGGAGGGGTGTGAAACACCCCTCCCGTTAAAAATCTCTACGTGGCGACGTGTCGGAATTCGAGACGCATCACCATATGCACCCCAGGAACCCTCTCCAAGGGGGGCACCGGCCCGACGGCCCTTGTCGGTCGCGGCGCCAGGTTCCTGCCGAGGAGCCGGCGGTCGTGCGCTCGGCTCCGCCTTGCGGCGGTGAGCTGTCATCGCGCTCCGACCGCGTCCTGTCCCCTCGGCGCCCGCTCTCAAATACGTTCGGTCTCCCGCTTCTGCGTCATAACAGAGTCGCAGAATCGGGATACTGGGATAATCGGGATAAATTTCAAGTCGTAAGTTTCAAATCTTATTCAATATTATAGCCAGCAAAGCGGGCGCGGACCAGCTAGCTTAATATGTATAGTAACTGGATAGTCTGAAAATTATCTGTTCCGCCCTTAAAGGATATAAAGGCAAATTATTGCCTTTCATAGAATTTATCGTCAGACAGGATGTTTATGTTTATGAAAGAATTAATAAGGGAAATTAAAATAAGTATTTGAAGTATAACAACGGCGATTTAAGTCTTTCAAATGACATACAACGATTATTTTCCAGAAGCTTATTTCCAGCATCTTTTTCTAGTGTTTTTATAGTTTTCATTAAAAAAAAAACAGGTTTGTTTTGAAGATAGTTATTCAGCAAATTACACAAAGCAATTGACAAGTAATCGTATTGAATAATTTAACAGTTATTAAATATTTCTGCTGTTTCTAGTGGCAACCAGACGGTACTATCTACTCTTCACACTTATTTAAAAAAAAAATTCTGAATATGGTCACTCCAAGATAATTTAAGTTTATTAATTTATGACGACTGCATAACTGTAGACGGCCAAAGGCTTGAGAAGGTGCGCAAATATAGATATTTGGATACATAGCTTGATGAAGCTTGGAAAAGCGAACGAGAAATCAAGACGCATGTGACGCATGACACATTTAAAAAAAAAAAAAGATGCATGTTCTCGCAATTTTAAAATAACCTTGCGCGTCCGTCTCCAAAAGTTTTGCATCTGGCCCAATCTTCTTTACGAGCGTTGAGCTATAAAAGAAGATCTCAAGAAACGTGCGGAAGTATTTGAGAAGTGGGCATATAGGCGCAAGTTGTCGTTAAACTGGACTTGGAAAGTAGCGAACGAGGAGGTCCTCAGACGGGTAAACTAAAAGCGCGGACTTTTGCAAACCGTCAAGACAAAAAAACTACCATATCTCGGCCACGAACTTAGGCACGATAGGTACGGACTACTTCAACTTATGAGTTGAAGTAGTGATGGGCAAAGTAGCGGGTAAAAGAAGTGATGGTCGTCGGAGGAAATTATGGATGCATAACATCAGGGAGTGGACCAGGACTGTGACTGCCGCCCAACTGTTCTGCTTCGCAAGAGTCCGGACCAAATATGATGAACTGTCCACCAACCTCCGCTAGTCGGAGAGGCACCTTATGAAGAAAAAGTGGGATATATTATACCAAATTAAAAACAAACACAATCGGTCAAACGCGTTCCGATTAGACCGATTTGGGATTTAAAAAGATTAGAGAGTAATTAGAGCTAATTTGATTAACAATTCTTATTACTCATAACGTTACGAAGTTTTCGATTTACTTATCTAATATACAATGTACTCAACACGTAGTGGAACTATGTTGGCCTAGAATACTGTGTCTAGTTGTCAGTTAAAGAAGTAATATTTTTATGACGACAGTAAAGTTAAATCTAAATAACGCGTGTATTCTGTCTACCATCGAGTTAATATTTTATCTTGCCTAATATACCTTTTACGCTATCTATTACTTAAAGTATATAATAGATTTGCGTAAACTTAGTTCTTACCATTGTCTCTCTTGGGCAATCCTAAAGCGCAAGTCCGCCAATTGTTGATTGATTCGTACATTCTGAAATTAATGGTAATTGCTTAACAGTACCTGGAACTATAATTTCAGTAACCAATCTGCAATTGTAAAAAGCTGAAATAAAAAATTACTCTATTAGTTTAAAATAATCAAAATATTGAAAACTTACGAACATTATATCATATTTGCGGTTATGAATTACTCAAGTTCAAGGTGAATAGCCTATTTAACTAATCATTAGAGGGTCAAGAGAAAAAAAACAATTTGCTTCGATCCGGCTGCGGTCGCCTCGTCGGCCGATATTTCACAAGCGATCATTTTTTTTCTCTTGTAATGTCTTTGTCACCTATAACCTCGCTAATAAGCAATCTGTTACATGGCTACAAGAAAGGTGACACACTCACGGTCCTTCCGTCGTGTTCGAACCAGATATAAATATTGGGCAACGGGCTCTCCAAAGTATAACGGAACAACGTGCTGAGGTGATCACATCTCAAGATGAAGACAATCGCCGGTGTTTTGTTTGCTTTGGCTTCAGCTACAGCGGTCCAGGTTGGATACGCGCCACCAGCAGCTACCGGATACATTTACAGAAGTGATAACGGTGCACCGGGTAAGCTGGTTCAGTTAGGAGTACATGGTTACGAGCAGCCACAGATTTTTGCTCCGCCGCTACCTATAGCTCAACCCATAAAAGCGTTTGAGGCCTATGACTTGGCACCAGCTCCTTTACCTTACATTGCTGCTAAACCAATTGTTGTCGAGGACGCTGAAGAAGATGAAGGCTCTAACGAAGAATCCGCTGAATACGCTGAAGGTGGACATGAAGATCTTGGATTTGAAAAAGGAGCCGGTAGTGATTATGGAGAACAACATCACGCCGCTCATGGTGAGAAAGGAAGCAAAGGCTACAATTCGAAAGGCCATCACGAAGAAGGAAAATCTGGCAGCTACGGCAAGGAGCACAAGCAAGGATTCTACAAAGAAGGTAACGGCAAGAAGGTAGGTCATCACGATGAGGCTGATGCTCACGGTAAACATTACGAATCTGGCGAGAGTTACAAAGGTGGTGACCATGGACATAAGAAGCACTTCAGCAAGGGAGAGGATGTCACCGGCTACCATAAGGTGTTCCATAAGGACGAGTTCAAAAAGGACCACGACTTCTATGACGTAGCTGACAAAAGTGGACACTTCAAGAAGCACGGTTATGAGAACAAACATCACGGCGCCGAGGCTGGAAGCCACAAGAAAGGCGACCACGGCGATGCTAGTTACGACAAGAACGATCATGGTAAAGCTGGATATTTCGCCAAAGGCCACATAGATGACGGTCACGCTGGCCATTCTGCTGAAGAAGGCAATGATAGTCATTACAATCATCACGAGGATTATGGCAAAAAGGGTGGGAGCGAGCATGAAAAGGAATACTCTTACGAGGATGATGATGACGACGATGACGACAAAGAATGAACACGATAACTTTATTTGTAAATATCTGTTAACTATTTAATTGCTTTTTGTTATGTTTGATATACGAAACCAGGTGTTTTTTAACGGTGGATAATTAAACAAATTAAGTATAAACTGATCATTTATTTTTTAATAATGGTATTTTGCAGACTATAGATTATATATTTCTTTATCTTCTTGTCGTGACTCTTAATGTCAGAGGATTGGATGTTAACTCTAAAAATAGTCGAGTCCCTTGCTCCCAGTGGAAAAGTTCCTCGGCTGATGTGATGCCGGTTCACTCCTGTTTAGCAACTGACAGTACATCTTATTGTTCTACGTTGTGCCTTCTATCTTCTATCTCTTGATATACAAACAGCTAAAAACTAGTAACAACATGCAAAAGATTTTTCTCATCTCTTTTTATGCAAAATGAAGCAGCGAATTTGTAAATTATTTAAAATTGAGTTCTGTCATTGTTACTAATCTATACTGAAAATGAAAATAACTTAATAAAAATTTTAACAATATCAAATGAAAGAAATATTATATAAAACAAATATTTAACCTAAACTGTAGTCATACTTAGCTGAGTTCTGTCTCATTTCTAATGCAGGCATCAACACAAGATTAAGTATAAATGCACATACTAATATTTTTTTTTACGTGGGTGAAATACCTACGCATACCCGTCCTCGCAGGTGCAAGGACAAATGATGTCGGACTTGCACCGACTAAAACCCCCACAATGTTCAACCTCGTCGCCTAATGGCGGTGTTACAGGAACGCTTTCGCACCATCCACGACTCCGCGCTGGCCGCTTGGCAGCCGTACCTCGGGAGAGGTGGTTGAACCCTTCCTTTCCACCTCTGCAGGGGCACGCCGGAACATACAGCGCGCCCCCTCCTCGGCCTCCTGAAGTTGGGTGCCGGATTCACACGAACCCGTCGCGAAGAGACCATGGCAGCTAAGAGAGAAAATTCTCCCGACTCCCTGCAGCGGGTCTGATGTTGGGCCCGCCGCCTCTCGTTATACGGCCGCGGAAGATAGAGAGAACAGTGCATCGCAATACCGACACTCCTCTTCGCCCAAGTTCTCCGAGTCCAAGTCACCAGAGTCCCCCGAGTTCCTTAAATCGAAATCCCTTTAATTATTCAGTGTTATTTTAATCAATAAAAGATGAAGAGAGCAACTTTCTTGTACACATAACCCTGTAAACATACAAATTACTGATCCGAAGTATATATCGGTGCACAGATCATGACTTAGTACTTCGATCCCAAGGCCACATATTGCGGAGTTACATTGGTGGTAGGTTTTTTCTAACTCTCATTTCTCTTTGCGACCCGCATTTTATAAATCTGCTGAGGCTTTTTTTGCCGCCGCGAGAACGCTGCACCATCTATGATATCATTCAGCACTCTTAAATATATCCCCTATTATAATCCCAACACTAACATGACCCGAATCTTTGATTCACTGACTGCAGTCTTATTAGATTTATACTAAACGAGAAACAATTATATAACAAAGCATCGAAGTAAAAAATAACTTTAATTAACGTTGTTCGATTATATTTCACTAATCATCCGATTAATTAATAGATAATATCAATTAAAAACTATTAAAAGAAGGTTGATAACGACCTTCCGCTAAATAGACTTTCGTTAAGTTATTAAACGAGACAAATAACCGTTGCAAAGCTAATTTATTATTAGCCAACGACTCCCGGCGGCCGCTACAACAATGGATCACGAATTCATGTTACTAAATTAGAAATTTTACAATAAATTGATAAATATTTTTTGTGATCAATGCGACATACAAAAAGTTAATTAATTTTCATAGAATAGCACAAACAATACGAAAATTATTTAATAATAGCAACATTATAATAATGTTTTATGTACTGCGACGCTAATTTCTGCGTCTAAACTTTAGTGCGCAAACTTTATCGTGTACAAATTTGAAAGGTGCATAAAGAGCAAATAAAATAACTGCGGTAAAAAGAGGATAAGTAGAAAGTCGTGTGTTGTTTATTATGCTTAACAGCCCCACAATGTTATAGGCGGGCGTGTCACTTACCATCAGGTCATACAAAAAAAAGAATATCACCATGATCAAAGCTTAAAGCAGTTTCCGCGACTCAATTTACTCGATTGTAAATTGATATCGTCTGCCATAATTTTACCATACCTTATACCCTACATAACACACAGAAGTGACGATGAAAAAAAACTCAATTCTAAGCTTCCAAATACTTGTTGCTCTCAATGATTTCCGAATAATCCTATCTTAATAAATGACCTGTTTCACGCAAGTTGTTTATCTGAATGTAATGTAAATGAACTATTCCGATTCAGTGGACTTAATTTCATAACGACTTTAGGAGGAATAGCAAATCTAGTTCTCTGATTCAATGACCGAGAATGTTGATGCAAAAATTTCTTTTGCCGATATTTTCAATAGTCAAACAAAAATGAACGTTTAATGAACCCATGTAACGTAAGAATGTTATCTACATTTCTTGTTAAGTTTGATTTATTATTTCACCTAATGGTAGCCCGCAAAGAACCTGTACAGGCGGTAGTAAAAAAAAACAGAATGTCAGTAGCGTGGATAATTATTGTAATCGGTATGAATATAATTTAATACGTCATCTAAATCTTCAGATAACTTTGAGAGGCATTCTTAATCGATTAATAAATTCGATTAAAATCAAGTAATATAGGAAAGAAGTCTTTGACTACTAAGTAATATCGTTTATTTTATATAAGACTCCAATTGATGAAATTAGACGAGAATTTTAATATTCAGATAAATCGATTAGATGAATTTAATTATGTAAATTTACTAAATCATTCGTTTGGAAATATAATTTGCCGCTAGAAAATTATTTATAAAAACCATCACAGCATAATTGGAGGTTTTAAATAAAAATACTATATAAATGAAACTGATCCCATGTATGTCAGTGTCACAACCTACTTCTAGACAAAACAATCGGCACAAAAAATTAAGTCGACATGGAAAAAAAACTATGTTTACTATTCACTTTAAAATTTATCTGCAGTTGGGTTGAATCAGCACCGAATCGTCTAGATGAATTGAAATTCGATCAGTCATACGGTACCAAAGAGGACCTAGACAATTTATTAAATACTCTCTACGATACAAATTCAAGTGAGAAAGTTGTGACCAATGGCGATAACTTTAAACCAAAATTAAATTATTCCGGCTTTATAAGCAAGTATATAGACAATAAGGAAGTGGATACTAAACATAATATTGAAGAGTTAAAGAAGTTGTTAAAATTAGGTAGATTACATGATGAAGGTGATTACGACAATAATGCTACTTACGAAGTTGTTCAAGACATATCCGGTAAGGCGACTGGTATCATTGGAAAAGAAGACCGGAAATATAAAAAAGGAACCAAAACCCATGGGTTTCATCGCATACAACACAAGGATGAATACAAGAAAGATAAAGAATTCTACGAAGATGATGAAACTAATGGAGTTATAAAGAAAATAGGGGCAAGAGGTCGCATGGCCGGGGTTGCTGCTGGCGCGAGTCAGAGCAAATATCGTTTTCACAATGATCGCGATAAAGAATTAATTGGAAAGCAATCTTACCTTGATAGAGGAAATTCGGACAAACAGTACAAAGAGAGCATAGATTCTCAAGGATTCGACGCCTATTTTGATACTGAATATTAACAGTTGCTTCACAGTGAATGTTTATTACTTTTCTTTTAGCAATTGTAGTTTAGTGTTTGTTTCAAGTAATAGTTAAATAAATTGTTGAATTAAAAAAAAACTTTAGTGAACTTATTTTTTTATACCTCTTCATCTCTGTAATGAAAGAGCAAATGTTTTGGTCGGTAACTACTACACAAAATGCGATTTTTAAAATAACAATTAGACATTACAAGAAATTTATGGTATTATGTGTGTTCGTTCTAAGAAAGTTATTACGTGTTAAAAAAAATTAAGGCTTTTACGCAAATTACGTATTAAAATTAAAGCAATCAATCAATTAAAAGTAGACACGCGTAAAAAATTTATCACATTACAATCTTAACATGCATATGCTACACCGCGATGTATTTAACAAGGAAACGGTTTAATATAGTGTGCTTTACCTTAAGAACCTAAGAGGTTGATTATAGACCATAAACAATATTTTAAGATGGTGAACAAAATATGTTCCATTAGTGTTTTGGGTAAGTTCTACAGGTACCTTTTCCTCATTTTGCTTTTATATATAAAACAAACATTAAAATTGTCTTCGGTGAAAAATGTTCTGTTTTTGTTTCTTATTACTGCAACATTCATCCGAACCAAATGTTTGTCCATTATTTTTGGTACATAATATTTAAAAAAGATTAAAAGTAAGTATCCCATTTTACGAACGTTCCACGACTAAGACAGATTTATTTAATTTTTTTCATTTTTCCAGTTTTCACAATGGCGGCAATAAAAGAAGCGATGCCAAGTCATTCAAAGTCCAATTGTCGCAATTCGCAAGCTCCTGAAAGGAATGAACATATGAAAACTTTGAAAGAGTTGATGTTGTCGAGTGATGACTTACGGCCTGAAACTATAGCACCAGAACTCGATTCTTTAAATGCTTTCAGAACAAGTTTAGGGGTATTAATGCCACCACCCGTACACATTAACGACGAGACATTAAGGAATATGGATAGTCAAAAGGCATACGAGTGTTCTCTGCTGCAGTGTTCGTTGGAAGAGAGGTTATCGCCGGTCTGTGCGTGCAATTATAACACAGGAAATGTGGTAACGTTCAAAAATGAATGTGACACCAAAAAACACAACTGCAGATTCGATACAGGTAAAATGATGAAATAATAAAAAAAATAGTAATACGAATCATGTGCAAATTCTTACAAACAAAATGGTTTCGAATTCTATCGCCAGAAATGTATTTATTTATACTTTGATACGTTATAATTAATTGGATATTGGAATACAAATATTCTTACTCACCAGACACGTTTTATTCCTAATATCAATTCAACACAGTTTGTAAGGAGTACATGTTTTCACATTTTCTTCAAAGTCTTTTTTTCTATTAAGAACATTTATAGGTCTACCAGAATCTGATGGCAAAAAAATGTTTAAAAAATAGCGATTTTCATATGACAACAAAAAAAAAATTATCTGTCAACTGAAATTTCGAGGAATTGTTTTTGGTTTGGATTCAAATTTCCTTTAAAAAGTGTGAAAATGTCGAAGAAACTTGTTCGATCGCAAGCAAGAAATATTGTTTTCAATGTTTATCAAAGAATACTTGATGAAAAAGGTGCAGAACCAACACAATCATCAATATTGAGCCATGTGCAAGCGTTGACTGGTTAGTAGGAATGATACGTCTTGATACTCTGGTTTATGTTAAAAAAACATTTTGTTAATTTAAAACGTCAAAAGAACTGCAAGTGATATAAAATCTTTAACATAAGAAGCTCTCTCTCAAATAGGGATAGATGAATTGTGAAAATCTTGTGTGAAAACTCATGAACGGATTAATTGGAGTTTTCATCTAAATTTCGAACCCTACATTCGCCACAGTAAGATTTTCAAAAATTATCATATATATATATCATATATATTTGCATGTATCACACAGAGAATCAGCCGCTATAAGGAAAAAAAAGTATCAAAACGTTTTACTACAATTTCTCCAGTATTGCTAGCGTCAACTTCTTTTTTCCCTTTTTTGCCATCAAATCCTGGTAGACCTTTATTATAATTCTTTTAATGTAATTGTGACACATTTTGTCTTCAACTTTATAAATGTTTATAAGAAAACTAATACATGTTATGTTTTTCAGCTTTCCACGTTATTTTGAATGAGATCTGCCCATGGGAATTTCAGTCACGAAGATACAAAGAGGTTATTGTCAATTATGACGATCCAAAATATTATAATTGAATCTTTATTGTATTTGCTTTCATAATTAATTTTCATACAAGCGTAATTACTTATATTTATATCTAATTTTATAATCAACAAGAATTTATTGGAAATTGGCTCCTTGGCCTTAAAGGCATTCTTCACTTAGTGCCTTTAAAATTAACAAAGTGCAGCTGTCAGTGTTGAATATTCCGCTTCGCTTCTTGCGTGGTTTAATAGTTGAGCTGCACCCACCATCCATCTACTCCAAATGCCCAAAACATATCATTTAATATTAAAAATTAAATCATAACAATTAATACCCGTAAAATATTCCTAATCATGTTCTAATTTACTAGGTATATCATGTTTCTTGAAGATCTGCAGAGGTTCATAATAAAGCGAAAAGTATACAATAAAGAAATAATATAAATAATATAGAGTGAATTTAATTTATAGATATTTTATTGGCAAAAGGCATTACTGCTACAGTTAATAAATAATTTTTAAATTGTCTATGGTTTGTGTATCTTGTCATCTTGACTGTCAATCATTACATTCTATGGTCTATAGCCCCTAGTTGAATGAGGCGAAGTGTTTGTGTAAATGATTGTGAAACAAAGAATTTTACAACGCGAAATAGATGAGGCTCGGTGGAGGACCACTGTTTAACAATACTCATGAGTACGGAAGAGACTCTGTTGAATCTCGATTTCGACAAACCGAACTCTACAATTACGCCTCCTGATGACGGCGTGGTATCCCTATCTAGTAGCGCCGAGGACATTTGTTTAGTACCAGAGGTCGGGTTCGAGGGCAACGTGGATTCTCCAGGGTTGAACCGGGAGTCACAGCCGCTGTTGAGCGGCCGTGGCGACTTCGAAGTTTCCTTTAATCATTTTCCAGGTAAAATCTAAAAAAACGAAAAATCAATTATTTTATCTGTAACTGAAAACTAAGCTATTCTATAACTTATATAATTTTTTTTATAAATCTGTTTCTGGCACCACTTATACGATTACTTTTACGCAGTTGCTTGGCTTCGTATGACACAGATAACAAAACATAATATAAATATTCGTAAGAATATCGTATTCACCTTGGACCTGGTCAAATTGTTTAAACAGTCATTAATTTTAATTGTTTCTATTTAATATAACTTTTGTATTGGTTATTGATTAGCTCCAACTTCACACTTGTAGTGGTAATCTACAGCTAAAATTTTCTGTTAGTTATGTGAATGTAGGTACAAGAGCTAATTTTTACGTCAATTTTCGGTGAAGCATAACAGTTGAAAGAAAAGTGCTCTATCTATAACACTTAAAATAATGTCTTTTCCATTTACTTGCAGTAAGTTTCATTCTATCCATATTGTTTGCTTTATCTTTCAATCAATAAATGTAATTATATTTATGCAATGTATATGATAACTGTAACCATATGTTAACAGTATTACATTAAACAAAGCATATATTTTAATCTTGGTTAAACAAGTTTGCGAAAGTATATATACCCATTTTGAATTCAGTAAAACATCACAAGATAACAATTTTGATTAGCAATATAAATTTTATTCAATAATTTCATATTGTTTTTGTTAAGTATGGTATGATGGTAAGAGGTAATGTGATGGCATTTATTTTGTTTTAGAATATCATTCTTTTGTCTAACTAGTTGTTTACAAGAAGTTTGGGGTTTCACCAATATGTTACATTATAATCTTGATGATATTTTCCATCTTAACAAGCTTTATTAAATTCTTAAATATAAATTGAGAGAATACTGAAAGAGTTCTTTTTTAAGTTGGTAGTATATTGTGCTTTCTAAAGTGGCATTTCTTGTTATATATCCACTAAGCCTGACCTGTGAAATAAAATATTGTGAGAAAATCTATGTTACATGTACCACAAATATGTAGGCAGGTGACATCCTGGTACTATTGTATCAAGGTAATAGACTAAAAGCCTTGAATCTGCTTACCAAATAATGCCCGAGTTTGAATTGTGGAGACATTTATATATACCTCATGACTCACAAACTTTTAATATTATAAGTCATCTTACTTAATTTGTAATAAGATTATAATGCATAATGTTAGTAAAGCACTGCTTGTGGTTGGTTTAACTTATGAGTCATGATATTAAGTTGCATTTTAAACAATACATGTTTTAAGATTTAACACGAGCTGTCCTGAATATCATTTGGCATTGAATACAGGCTATTGTTATAATTATGTTCATTCAAAGATAATTATCACAATTTATTTTATGTTATGAAAAGAACGCTGTAACTTGACATTTATCATAGTTTTGTTTCTTACGAGACTGACCACTCGCCTTTGACACATATTCTTTCTAACTATAAAATGTATCACCTGAATCACTAACAGTTTCATCAGATATTAACAGGTTCAAAATTAATTTATTACATATTCCTGTATTAAATTTTTTGCAACTAACTTTAAGGTACATTTTTTCTAACAATAAAATAATTATTGACATCAATTACTCGATTCTACATAAACATCAAATACAATTAAATTAACAAAAAAACTTCTCTACTGGTTGAGATTTTTGTCACCAGTTAAAAACGAAGTAAGTACTAAAACAAACTTAAAGTGAAAACAAATTTCCTTACCAAATATTGTATATACCGTTTAAAATTAATAACTTACAGGTAGTAGGTATCTGTTGCTGGAGAGTCTGAGTAGGTAACACTGTAGCCCCTGTTTCACTGTACAAACATTAGTGTGTTCTGGTTTGAAGGGTGCTCTAACTAAGGCTGTTACAGATGTAACATTGAGATCCCTCCTCTTATATCTCAAGGTGACAAGCACAATGTGGTGCTGAGCATATTATCCTAACTAGCAACTCATTGTTATGACTAGGATGGCTCACTCATCCCATCACTTCATGGAATAAAAAACTAACCTTAACTAAGATATTAATCGAACCGTGGACTACTTTTTATATATGATCCTAAGACAGTAACACTCCAATGATCAGATGATAGTGAAAATTTAAATATGATAAACTAGAAATTGAATATTAATAATAAGTTTTATATACAGAAATATAACATGAACAGCCCACTTAATTTTTCTGTTGCTGAGTCTGTATCTTCTCTCACAATGGAAGAATCCAAGCTATTTATCCACCATGCTTGTCATGGGGATAGGTAGTTGTATTATATCCTCGAAAGTTGTTATTTTAACACACATATAGTTCTTAATATGTTACTGCAATGTGCCATAACACATTAAAGGTAACATGTCTGCAGTTAAAATGCAAATTTGAACACATCCAATACATGTAGCACCGAACAAGTCATTATGTTAATTTTACCTTTTTTACCTAACAGTTGGAACTGATAACAAAGTAAATATTCCTTACTGTTGTAAATGCACTGTTTTTTCAATCTGGCTAACCTTACTAGTAATTTTTAGGTGAAATTCAATTAAACTATTCAGGAATTTATTCAGTCTATTGGAGTTCTTATAGATTCTGTTTAATACATTTTAAAGATGAAAGTCATGGACTGTGTTTGTGGAAGTGAATACTGTACTAATGTATAGATATCTGCTTTGATGTAGATGGAAGCTACTATTGTCAGCAAAAAACATAGAAGTAAAATGATTAGTAACATTATTAGAATAAAATTAAAAAATAATGTACTCATTAGAAAGTTAATGTTAATTAGTGTACAAAATATAATTATGTTTAGTTCTGATTCATTACAAAACTAACAGTTATAAAATCTTAAATTATGTACCATTCAAATAAGTAAATACCCTGCAGCAAACTGTTTATTTCCTTCCCTGTATGGTTCTATTTTGGGCCTAGAACCACCGTCTGATGGATTTTGGATATATACATATAAAGGAAATATCCAGAGGGTCATTGAGTCATCCTGAGATTTCCAGATCTATTAAACCTAAATACTCAAACTTTGGTAAGAAATATTATTGCTGCTATTTATAGGTCAGCCAACAACGGATTCTACAAATTTCTCTCTCCAAAGGGATTAACGATGGTGTTAGGCTATGAAATTGCGCAGAGAACAGCTAATATGAGATAAATTGCTTAGTTATTTTCCGGTAAAAGCCCATATAAGAATATTTTTCCAGCAATCTTTGTCCTGGTTAGCAGATTATAAAAAATAGGAAAATACTTTACCTATGTAACTTAATATAGTATTGGTGTACATTCCGCTGTGGATAATCTCATGCCCTTGTATTATACATTAAGGTTAGGAACCCATATGCAATGCTGTAGAAGACTGTATTGTCTATTCGGTGTAGATAGTGCAATACAGTATTGCATTGTTAATAATCTTAAATAGCACAAATAGCTAAAGTTAATTTGCGATGTATATATTTTTTTAACTCACTGGGAATTTAAATATATTATTTGTATTTTACACCATTTTGGGCAAAAATCTCAATGACTTGAAGCTTGGCAGAATTAACTTACCAAGCCATGCACAAAAGGGTTCTAAGGAGCATAGGATGTAATATAAAAGAACATATGTTATATTATTTTTTATTTTATTCTATTGAAACAACCAACAGCGTTAATTATAAACTTATGTGAGGAATATTACTATAGTAAAGCTAATAACAGGTTTTCTTTAATTTACATAAAATATAAGAGAACATTTAAATATGGTGACATACTACAGATAGTAAAAAATCTAGAATAAAAGATAAATATATAAAAAATACTATACAAATAATTAAATTAATGAGTTATTTATATATTCCTTTAGAAGGTCATGATAAGTTTTCTCCTACGTCTACAACGTGACTTCGCTCTTTAATGTGATAATATGGTATATGGTAACTTTTTTATCATCAGGCGAGCCAGCAAAAGGCATACGTTTACTCGCCATCTCATTGATAGTAAAAAGTTTTTTTTTTTACATCTATTTTCGGTTTAAATAGTTGCCAAACATGTCCCCTATTTATAAAGCAACAAAACTGTCTCCCCCCAATCTCAATAATCTCTAGTGAATACATTATCATAAATTAATTATTCATTTATGTAAATAACAGGTTTGTTACGTGATAGTTATTATTACTGTGAAGCAGTATTTGTATTCGCTTTTTGATTATATATATTTTTAACTATATTCTAACCTTCATGAATTAATGCTTTTAGGCGTTTTCTGTTTGTCAACTGTCGGAGTTTAAAAAGAATACGTTTTAGGTTTTAGAACAAAATATTTATATATAGTATTAAATAATTAAATACACATTTCGGATAAAACTCAACTGGTTACCAATACTCACGTTCATTCTACTTTATATAAGATATTGTTCAATCCTCTCATACCTTCGTACCTAAAAAATCAATTCGAGTCGTAATCTTCTCCCTACAATGAACCATTCCTTTCCCGACCCCGTGTATTCCTCTTAATTTTTCCGAAACTCCATTGCGACGGGTCGCTTATAGATCTCTTTACCGAATGATATTAGTATCTCTAAAGCCCTAGTTTCTTTTAAACGATACTTCACTAACTACTATCATTAAATTTTAATTCTAAACTCCTAATTGTGCTATCGCTTGCTTCTTTTATGCTTTAGTTTCTAATTATTTAATGCACCACTCTCCTTTCCCTGATTAGTATGTCTTTTCTTCCAATGAGTTGTCTGGAAGAAAATGCTTTCTGAGCAATAAGACCGCCCATTGTACATTTATGTATATATACAATATATTCTATATCTTGTAATTGGTGTACAATAACGGATAAATAAATAATTAAAATGTAATCTCTCCATGTGAATCCTTACCCGATTGATGTGGGAATCTTCGGGGGAGACCTATGTCCAACAGTGGACGTCTATTGGATGATCATGAATTGATCAGGGCAGTAATAGCAGACATGTACACGAAATATTGTGAAGCTATGGGAATGAATCCGTGATAGGTTAATTTCTAAAGCAGTATGCACTATAAGCCGCACGGTGCGGGTTCACCCCAATGAAGTCGAGCTCTCGGTGAAGGAAAACATATTCCAAGAAGAACGGTATTAGTGGACGTGTGACGTCACCAACCCGCACTAGGTCTGTGTAGTGGATGGTATTGACTCTTTGTGAGCTCCGGGTGTTTTTTTCCCTAAACGACGAGACGGTAACCTAACGTGGCGTTATGATGACACAGCATCACTGTGATTTACCTTGAGACATTAAATCTCGTTACCTCAGTGATTTCACTAGCTACAACGCCGTTCAAGCCTGATAAGAGTATCGTTTGCTCACTACTGTTTGGCGGCAGAAATAGGAGTTGCGATGGATGGATGGGCCTTTGTTTTGCGGGGGAAATCTTCGAAAGATATACTGCTTCTGGCGGTCAGGGTTAAGTAAGATTCTTACTCACTAAAACCCCCTCACTGGTCTGCATCAGTGCATTCGGAGAGGCTCCCGATCTCTTATAAAACATACCGGTGCGGTGGTACCTACCTAGACGGTGTCCGGCAACAGAGACCTACCAGTAGTAGGTACAAAAGTAGGCTGTTTTTTTTTAAGTATATTTATTAGCGAAGTCGAAAAGCAGTAGAAATAACATTTTGGGCCATTGCAATGTTTAGGTATATAATATTGAGCAAAATAATTATTTGTTTTCGACTTGATAACTCACATCTTATACTGCCGACCTTGCGTCTGACCCCGATCATTTTGAACGCTATAGTAATTTATTAGCTATAGTAAATTATTATTATATCAAAATAAACAATATGTCTTATTGGTTAACGAACGGTTTTTTAAGAGAAAAATAGGTTCATTAATTTTCATTGGTGGTTGATCTCTATTGCCGAGAGCGCTGTAGTCTCGGTCCATTAAGAATAGGACTAAGGTATTCTCTGCCTGTCGTAAAAGGCGACTAAAAGGGTCCTTGGTTTTGAGGGTGGGGGTTCTTGGAGCTCAATAAGCGAGCCTTAGGAGGACGGCAACTGCATGGTGGTCTTGTATTTGACGTAGTACAGCGTTGGTGCTGAGAAGGGATTTGCCCTTCTGTGGGATGTTTTAGCTAGAGACTACCGAGGAGATTTTATTAGGTAGAACCCCCACATAACCTTGTTTTCCCCCCAGAAGCAAAGTATATTTTATGAAGATTACTCCGAGATGTCTCTGTTGCCGGAGACCGTGTCGGTTGGTACCACCACAGCTCCTATTTCCGTCGCTAAGTGGTGATGTGGAAACATTACTGTGTTCCGATTTGAATGCGGTTGTAAAGCAAATCACAATATGATGCAGTGTATATCATCCTGTCTAGCGCCACGATGTTACGGACAGGCTTTATCACTTACCATCAGGTGAACTTCTCGTTCGTCTCATGGCTTCGTAGAGCAAAAAAAAATTTTTTTTTCTTATAGTGTTTAGGTACATCGTTATAAATCAATATTACACATGTTTGTAACAAAGTTGTTTTATCTAACACCTCTACGTATCACGTACTCGCATTATCGACCTTTTCTGTTATCTAGACCAGCGGTCGTCAAACTTTTCGACCTCACGAACGTGTGAATTTAAATACCAATGATCACTAATAACATTCTTAAAGTTTTAAATATGTTTATAAAAAAAATTACCTCACAACATATATATCTAGTGAATAAAATTAAGAGTAGCTCGCTGGCCTAATGGTTAGAGCGTGCGGCTTCCATTCTAAAGGTCGCGGGTTCGAATCTCGGCATGTACCGATGACTTTAATATTTAAGTTATGTACATTTGTGAACTTTAGTTACAACAGCGAGATACAAACGGTGAAGGAAAACATCGTGAGGAAACCCGCACACTGAAATCATCTTTGTGTGTGTGCGTGTGGTGGCCCCAATAAAGTGGCATCAGCCTCGCCTCCTGTTACACGGGACCTAATCTGCCCACATCTAGCGAA
The DNA here is from genome assembly GCA_033220335.2 of Troides aeacus. Classification (NCBI taxonomy): domain Eukaryota; kingdom Metazoa; phylum Arthropoda; class Insecta; order Lepidoptera; family Papilionidae; genus Troides; species Troides aeacus. The sequence continues at coordinate 2,252,092 of CM067288.1, forward strand.
AAGTGGGTGTTTATTCACCTCTGCCTACCCCTACTGGAAAAAAGGCGTGACAATACAAAAAAAATTAAGTTAAATTAAAATGTATTCATTGCAACTATATTATGAAATCTTTATAAAACTAGATTACTTTTCAATGGGTATTCTAGATTTTTCCGCAAACCTACAGTTTCATTTGGAGTATCACTTTGGTGACCACTGATCTAGACATCCTATGTGATGTAATATATATATATATATATATATATATATATATATATAATATACATATTGATGTAATATACATTTCACATGTGAAATTTATTAAACTGTATTGTATGTATTCTAGTGATGGCATATGTATATTGTAATTGAGTATTTTATTACTTGAAAAAACTTAAAAAAAAACTATTTATCTAATATTTTGTGTGGAAGTCATATTAACAATTTTTCATTTTTTATGTTTTCTTACTAGCATTGAAACCAGGTAGATTTCTAATAGTCAAAGAAAATTTCAAACAAATTTCCTAATTAAATTTCCATGTTTGATAACGATAACATTTTTGTCTTCCTTCTCTCTCTATTCCTGCTTTAAATTTAGATTACCTTTTTTTCTGTTTTCTGGCGGAATTTTCTGATATAGATACCCCGCTTCTAGTCGGTAGTTTAAAACTAAGTGAGGTTTTGACCAACTAAAACCCTCTCAGTGGTCTCTTTCAGTGCATTAGGTTAGGCCTCCTATAGAACACAGTGCTCCTCTACACTTTGCCTTAATAACTCGCAAGTAAGGTTCAAACCTTACTTCATATCATCGCTTAGCTACCTGCTGAGTACGGAACCACGTCGCATTTACTGTGCAACGCTGGTTGTTGTATTGAGTGATCAGTCTCTATCGACAAAGTCCGCGAAACCAGTAGATCCTTTTAATTGTCTTCTACGTCAGGCAGGGCTTCCCTTAGGACTATTGTTAATAGCCCATGTTTACAGGACAGAAAGTCAGATAACGTTGTCTGTAATTTTTTTCTCTTCGCTAGTTTTCATACAACCTCATCTTTAACTGTAAGGTTGACTGGTAGGATTTGCCAATTTTTAATATAATAATTAACACCGCATTATTAACAAAATGTTTGAATGGTATACATTTTTAACCATAAACAAATATGGTCTCGTTTGTTCATCATCATCATCATTATCAGCTGACTAACCACTGCTGGACATAGGTCTTCCCCAAAAATCTCCATACCGATTGATCCTGCATTGCCCGCATACAACTGCTTCCTGCAACCTTCACCAGATCGTCGGACCACCTGTTGGGGGTCTATGTCTTCCGGTACGCGGTCGCTATTCGAGGATCTTAGTACCCCATCGGGTGTCAGTCCTTCGATGTGTCCTGTCCATTGTCACTTGAGGCTAACAATCTTTTGGACTATGTCGGTAACCTCACACGGAAACCCCGAGCATAGCTCTTTCCGTTGCTCTCTGTGCGACTTGATCATCTCTCCAGGCCCACTGTAATCGGTCAAGTCTCGGTGCCATAAGTCACTACTGGCAACACGCTATATACTGTACATATCAAATGTACAAACTAAACATGATTCGTTTTCCAGATGACCCACAGTTCAGCGAGCTGGTATGGCAGGCGGAGGTCGCGATCGACAACGGCATCTACCCGGAAAGGATATATCAAGGCTCTAGCGGGTCGTATTTCGTTAAAAATCATGGCGGGGTGAGTATTGTTTCTGCTCTATGTATATAAGCTCTAGATCAATTCATTGCAAAAGACATTATTAATACAACGCCGTTCAAACTGGAATATAGGTCTTGACCTGGCCAAGTCATGACCTAAGCGTGTACATAATTCACAAGATATTACTAATATATATATATATATATATGTAGGAGATATCTACCAGATTCATTGACTTGTCACGAGTACTTTCAAACTATTAGACGTAAACACTTGAAATTTGGTAGAGATACTGCTGTTGCTATTTAGAGATCAGCTAAGAATAGATTTTATATACTTAAATAAGTTACTAAAGAAAATAACTCAATTTGTATTTCATTTTCTTTATTACTATACTTCTGCAATAAAAACGAGAGCGATGACGTCACAGCCGTTTCTCCGCAAAATCGCCCCGAGTCTCAACCTTGGCACAGCCTACGTCGGATTGTTTGTCGCTTGTTCATCGAGAGGATGAAAAACCGGCTTTCACCAATTATATATTGCCTGTATAGAATAGAGTAGAATTAAATATCTTTATAGCAGACAAAGTTTTTGATGCTACTATGTATTAGTAAAAGAATTTATATGCACAAAATTTACAAAGTTTTATGAAATATAATAAAAAAATTATATAAAATACGAATGCTTTATCCATACACATTAGTTGTAACATTTGACAGCTCCTTCCGGTCGTAAATCAAGTGCTCAATATTATTGTGTGGGCTTGAAAATGAAGGTGCTAAAATTATAATCCATCACGGGGATAAGAGATCTTGAAGTTTGGATTTCTTATTTGGTGTGCTGTAGACAGATATTTAAGTAATTGCAATTTTATATAAAAGAAAAATTCTAAACGGACATAGATCTGCTATGCCTCTCAACATATTAAGGTCAGGGTGGTGAACAAATGGTTTTAACAATCTCTTTGCGAGAGAAGGCCCCGTGTGCTAATTGTGGGAATATTGAGAGGGTTGCTTATTTATTTATTTTTATAAAGAAAAATTCTATAAATTAACGTACAATGTATTGAAAAATTATTTCAAAAAATTTAATCATGATATGAAATATTAATCAAATAAAATGACGTTACAGAAAATAATCGGTGTATTCAAGCCGAAGGACGAGGAGCCGTACGGCAGGCTGAACCCGAAATGGACCAAGTGGATGCACAAGTTGTGCTGCCCGTGCTGCTTCGGCCGCTCGTGCCTCATACCGAACCAAGGCTACCTCTCGGAGGCCGGTGCGAGCCTTGTCGACTCCAAAATCGGCCTGAAAGTCGTGCCTAAGACGAAGGTCAGTTTCTCAATATCTAAAGTTGATGGTACTTATTTACCATTTCTTGCAATACACGTATTAAGCAGGTCATTTTAATATTTAAAAAATATTGTTTTATTTTTTTCGTGTAAGTGTAATAAAATAAAAAAAAATATTTTACATGCTTCAGGTGGTGAAGTTGGTGTCGGAGACTTTCAACTACCTGCGGATAGACCGCGAGCGGTCCCGGCTCAAGCGCGCCATCACCGAGCAGTTCCCTAATCTCCGCTTCAATAGAATGGGATTACCGCCTAAGGTAAACCATAAACTCATACCACCAACCAATTATAATACTTTATACAATAATTACCAGTTTAATTCATTATGATGAATGAATGAAAGATTGTCAGCTAGAATACGTCCACTATTGGACATAAGCCCACAAATTCCCACAATGATCTAGCGGCGTTATTTGACGGTTTATGTTGATGTAGTTTTTATTTTTTTATTGTTTTCTTGTGCACAGGTCGGCTCATTCCAATTGTTCGTAGAGGGCTACAAAGACGCCGACTACTGGCTACGGAGGTTCGAGCAGGAGCCACCACCGCCGCACGTCATGAGGAAGTCAGTTATATATTCATTTTCGTATATATTTGTTAAAGATATCTTTAAAACTTTTGAACTAAACTATCTCTATCTAGTTGCTGTGTAGTTTTGTAATTTGTTTATATACAGTTAGTGTTTATGCACAGTTACTTAAGGCAAGATGTGTTTATCTTTAAGTGTAGTTACATGTTGCTATTTTTAACTTGATTTTTAATGTTAAGTCATTAAACCAATTATAAATAAATACATATATTGCAGTAAATAGGTTTGTCTCTACATGGCGGTATTGAGTTTACAACCTTGATTGCAGGTTCCAGCTGCAATTTGAGAGGCTGGTCGTGTTGGACTACATTATCCGCAATACGGACCGCGGTAACGACAACTGGCTCATCAAGTACGACGCGCCCGCGGACGCCCGCGAGCACCGCATGACCGAGCCTACGGTAACTATCAATAACAACATTATCCCTCCTTTTCTAAATGACGAACCCATTACCACTATGTTTAACACAACTATAAGCCCCAAGAACACAGTAAATACGTTTCTTATATACCAGTGCACTTTACGGTCGGTTATATCACCGCTTACAATCAGTGGTAAACGTAGTGAAACCCCAGTCTATGTAATCTTAATAAAAAATAAAATTTTCGATCCGCCGAATGGTAAATTTAAAAATGTAAATTATCACAGTTTACAAATAAACAATTCAGCTGACATTTGTTTGAATATCTCAAAACTGACACAGCCTCAGCCGTCATTATCAACGTATCGCAAAAAATGGAACGTCTATGGCTTGAAGATTATACCTTGAAGTTAACCCATCATCATCAAGCGATAGACGTCCACTGCTGGACATAGCCTTTCCTCATAAGCTCTTCACGTTTGTAGGGGTTCTCTTGAGGGGATTTGTGTATTTCCCACCACGCTGACCTAATGCGAGTTGGTGGCCACAAAGTTAACCTATAAAAAAACAAATAAATTGATTTTGGAGTGTGTATTTTACTTATTTTTTCGAATCAAATTATACTAATAAAGAATCATCTATGGTCTGCAGGAGTGGTCAGGCAACGTAGAGGTGCGCATCGCCGCTATAGACAACGGTCTCGCGTTCCCATTCAAGCATCCAGACTCGTGGCGCGCGTACCCTTATCACTGGGCGTGGCTGCCGCAGGCCAAGCGGCCCTTCAGCCACGAAACCAAGTCAGTTTAAGCTAGTGTTATATTTATTATCAATATATGATACAGTTATTCATCATCATCATCATCATGACGTCTACTGCTGGACATAGACCTTCCCTAAACATCCCTACATCGATCAGCTCTGCGCTGCCCGCTTTGCCGTCGATTTAATGGTTTCATATGGAGAGGGAGGGTCATTTCCCACCACTCTGGCCCAATCCGAGTTGGTGGGAGTATAGTTATTATATAATAATATATATAATCCGTAAAAACAATAGATGTTGGTATAATTCGGTAGTTAAAATAAATGTTGGTGTTACAGAGAGCTGGTGCTACCGCTGCTTTCTGATATGAATTTTGTGCAAGAACTTTGTGACGAACTCCATGTACTATTCAAGGTGATTACAAAATTGCTTAAAAAACATATTATATTTTTAATTATTATATAATTGTGAAAATATTTTAAAAATAACATGAACCATTCCGAAACAGTGTTTTAAAGGAGATAAGGAACCAAATTATGTCTTTAATATATTTTTAGTGATTTTCTTTATCATTATTTAGGATTTTTTTTTTATATCATAGCAAACCTCACCGCCTTAAAATATAAGATGTTAAGTTCCGTAATTTATTATATGTTGTGTTGCTGAATATAGTAAAAGCTTAATATTTAATAAACCCTAAATCTAACCTTTATTACATCCCAAGTTACATAAAAGAAAGGTAGGTACTTAGGGATTAAGTAACCTCATTTTAACTTGGTTACAAAGTACACCTATATTATTCTTCATATCTCAATGTGTTATTACAGCAAGACAAAGGCTTCGACAAGGGTCTGTTTGAAAGGCAAATGTCAGTCATGCGTGGGCAGGTGCTCAACCTGACGCAGGCGCTCAAGGACAACAAGAGCCCCGTGCAGCTGGTGCAGATGCCTGCCGTCATCGTAGAAAGGTAAAATGGCAGGGATTTTCCATTCTCCAAAAAGCAAACCTCTCAATTGTTTGTTCCTGATTCTATAGTATTTATTAAAAAGTTCTGAATTAATAATAATTAACAGTGCAGTTCGCATTCCTGAAACTCCAAGCTTTCTCTTACAGAGAGTCGAGGCCACATATCCAATACGCTGGTCAACAAAAAACCATTATTCAAATATTTAAATTATTCATACGTTAATTAATATATGAATCCAATTATTTATTCATTCATTCAAATAATCACTCGTTTAGTAAATCATTCATTCAACTTCATCATTTTTCGTAACTTTTCAGATCTAAAAGCGGCACTACGTCGTCCCGTTTCTTCGACTCGTTCCAACAGCGTTTCCAGCACAAGTCACCGTTCTTCTCCTGGTGGTGAACGATACATCCATCACATGGTGAGTGTTGGTGGTGATACACTACGACATTGTCTTCGTTACCCTAGTAATTTCACCAGGTAGGGATACCTTTTAAGCTAATGTATTGCATTCGTAATATAAATGATGATTTATAAATACTACCACCGTATCATCTATAGAAGTGATGTAATAATTTTACTGTGTACCGATTAGAAGGACCTCTTCTTTCACTACCTATTCAAAGTATTGAGATAAGATAAATTCATTACTATTAAAAATTTTATAAGGAGTACCTTTTAATTATTCTTACTTTTTTATTTGACTATATTCATAATAAATAGAAATTGAATGAAAATTGTAATTATGCGTATGGGCGGAAGAGAAGAGAAAAGCGACGTGTAGATGTGCCCAACATAATGTGAAAACGGCAAGCAGATGTTGACATTCAATACATAATAGTTTCTCTCGTTTCAGGTCAAAATGAACATTGTCAAATGACGCTGTAGATATATAAAATAATTGTATGTATGTATCAGATTAGTACATTATCAAATTATTCGTGCGGGGTACGAGGCGCGTCACAGTGTAACGCCCGGCCGGAACTATCGTACAGCTTTTTAATAATATTGATTATAATCATGATCAGCCGGAAGGCGTCCACTGCTGAGCTTTCTCAATCTCCACATCGATCGGTACTTCGCGCTGCTCGCATCCAGCGACTTACTGCGACGTTCATCAGATAGTCTGTAAATGCGACAATGATGGCACGATGATGAATTTTACAATTTATAGAATGACAAAAAAAAAATCTAATGTTAAAATGAATTTTTAAACAGAAGCTAAAAGAGAATTATAATTCTACAAGTGGAAACTTTTCAAGTGAAAGAAAAACCGTTTCAGTTACAAGATAATAGATACGTAGATATGACTTGGTCTCTTTGGATAGAGGTGTATAAAATATGAATAGGTTTTTTATTACCACTAGGTTCACCAAGCCGTAATGGCCTAATTTGTATTGAAGAGTTGCCGCTTCCATTCTTACTGAGCTTGTAACTGACATGTTCCATAAAAAGCTTTCGTGGAAATGTGACATTCACCAATCTGCACTTTGTCAGGGTGGTGTATAAATGGCCTTGATTATTTTGTGAGAGAAGGACCGAAGTACCAATAAAATGGGCATCAGAAAGGCTGTGTATTTAAACATTTTTCTATGGTTGGTTCAAAATTAGAAGACCTTCAATAAAATTAATGATTTTCTTAAAGAGATTTTTTTCCAAGTGTTATAAAAACAAATATGACAATTATAATTTTTTTTTATTAAAATTTATTATTTAATCTGTACAGTATTTGTATTGTAATGATATTTCGTAACGTGTATTCTCGTTTCAGTTAATTGATAAAAAATATACACAATTAAATGTAGTATAATTTAAATTATTAATTATCATTGTCATTATAAAGTGATATAGATATTATCAAATTAACAGAATAGGGAAATGTTTTTGATTTCCTTACAACAAGTAAACATTGTTTTAATCTAAGGACGTTAATCGTGTTTAGTACAATTACTAAAATTCTAGAGGAGTGTTAAAATACCAGGTGGCAAACCTTTATTGGATATATATAGGAAAATGTATGTACTAGGGAAGTTGTGTTCACAATATGGTATGCCTAATGTAGTATTTTGTGAACATCCTAATATCATCTCATTGCCATGGACAGTTCATCAACATCAGCCGATAGTCCATGGACTGTTAGTTTCTCTAGATTTCGGATGAACGCTTTCCTCGTCGCGTTGTTGCATTGGAAAATAAATTGACCCCGTAGTTCCTATATGGCGACATTTATTCTGGTACCAAGCATTTACATATATATATATAGTTGTCACTTTGTTTTCGTTACACTGTGATAGCGATTGGAGCGATCTAGTCGAGTAAGCTTGTTTAAGATGTTTATTTACATTATATATACAAAAATGTGACATAATGCTTTGTGTTTAGGTTGAATATTGCTTCATTTCATTATCAATATTCCTTTATAAATAGGCTATTTAATATTTTTTGTACGAAGATTTATTACGTCTATTTGTGATATGTGTTTTGTAAAATACTGTGATGTACTTTATCATCCTCTTGTTTTCTCCAACCATTTTTCTACTGCCAAACCGATATATGCGAATTAGACGCTGGCGGTGGTAACGAGTGTCACCGACGGGAATAGGAGCCTACCATCAATACTTATAGTTTGACAGTTTTTATTTTTAACATAATTTTAATTACAATAATGTCTTCTAGAGGTTATCATTATTATCTTGTTTACAGGCGCACTTTGAGAATCATTTATTTATTAACCTTTCATCCGCTTCAGTAACTCGGAGGTGAATCTTACGCCTAGTAACCCGGTGATCTATAGATCTATTCCGAGGCTATATATAGAAGTTAGGTTGGTGGAATTGTTTTTTTGGAACCTAGCTATCTAACCGTAAATTACAAATCTACCGCCATAACAACATCTATGTTCAAGATGTTAACATGTTAAAGCTAGAGTACTTTGGGCGAGGTCACTTCATCAACCACGACCCCTTTGTCACTTAACATCCTGTGAAATTGAGTAGCAGCCCATTGTAAATAAAAAGTCGTTAACTTTCCTATATTTTGAACATCACAATAAGTAGTGATTAACTTATATTATCTATGACGATTTACAAATTATCGGAGTATTCTTTTCCGGTCTGTCTATTCCTGTCTTAGAAAAATACAAATAAATATTTGTTAAATGACAATATATATATTTATTGTATTATGTACAAAAATACAAAAACAAACATACAAAATTATTATAAAATAATTAAAAAAAATGTCTTTGTATTAATGAGACCAAATTATCGATTCATGTTAACAGTGACAAAGAAAGAACAGAGTAATAATTAACTACTTTAGTATAATAATAAACTTTAGCTGCAACGCTCATGTTGTATTAGAAACCTTGCCATAAAATATGTTTATTTTTATTGAATACAAATAAGTATTCTAACTAGCGCCACATTGTTATGGGCCGGCGTGTCGCTTACTATCTGGTGAACGTCCCAGTTGTTAAATAAAAAAAAAGTATCGCTGGGAAGCTGTTCATAATGTGGATCGACGATTTGGTGAAGTAGGAAGACATTAGATGCGAGCAGTGCAGCACCGATCCCGATAATATTAACAAGACTCATATCTGCTCTTAGATATCTTTATTACATTCAATAACATTTTAGCTACTTTGTATATAATATAAAATCAAAATGCAAATGAGGGGACCCACAACTGAAGCCACAAGTCATTAAATGGGTAAAAATATACGTTACCCGTCAAATCCATAGACGCAGTTAATTTTAAACGTTCCGATTATTGAAACTGTTAGTAATCTATGTGATAAAACTAAAATCGATTTCGCATATCTCAAAAAAAAGTACAGCTGTTGACCATAGGGTACATATAAAATAGACTCGATGTCTATGGATTTGATGAAGTTTGTGTACTCGACCAATACGATAAAAGAAGAGTAAATAGGCTAATACTAGGTTAGTGCGTTTCACAACTGCCGACCACGCACGTCATCGTTTACCACCAGTGGGGGTACGCAGCCAAGAACTATTCAATTAAATTAAGGAAAAAAAGATATCATTGTCAAATTGACAACACTAGAGTACAAACCTATTTTTTATTCCTGTTTAAAATCTTACCGAAAAATATTTTTTTGTTAGTTATTCCAAATATTTCTAGATTTCACATGTTTTTAGCCAATGTAACTTATTAATTGTAATCTGTTAATTTTTCAGCTCCTTAATGTAATAGTTATTTTAACTTTTAATCAAACTCGAAATTGGTCAGTACTAATGAAAATAAAATGTTTGATAAATGTATGACCAAAAAAAAAAATTATGTAACCTTGTTTATGAAGAAATTATACAGCATTAAAGTACTGATTTAAAAAAAAAACAAACGTACGTCACAATAAATTATCACATAAAAACAAATGTTATAAATGTAAACAGATTTCATAACAAGTACAGACACAATAAAATTTCTATTAATAAATTGTTAAGTTTATAAATCAAAGTAAGATCCTCACGCTTCGTCTCTGTAAACAAAGCACCTCGTAAAAATCTTATCTGTCGATTATATACACTGCAACGGAAACGTTCGTCATTATTTCCGTATTCCTGTGCAGTGTATAGTCGATATCTGCACGAGATTACTCCGCCACGGCATTTCTTAAAACGTAGACAAAAAAAATTTACTTAACTTTTATACGTGGCATAGACAACAGACTCTATGGTCGGAATATCACAGATTATAAATGCTTACGTGAAATAAAATCAAAGTGCCTAACCATTTCTACGGATGACATTTTATTGTATCTATAGAATTTCGTAATAGTGTAATCGCTCTGTTAGCTGCTCACTCCGGTTTCAAATATGTACAATGATAATACGCGTTAATGCTAGTTATTTAATTATTTAATAATCAAGTAGCAACAATTTATGTGGGTTATTTAAAACTGACGATTTATACCATCGTCAGATGTGGTGGTGTCAAATCGATCAATGACGAACTACAAAATGACGGTGCAAAATAGATCCAGACTTGAGCTCCTGCAATTACCAGCATTTAATAACAATTCCACGTTAACTGCATCCGCGGAGTAGGTTAGCGATCGTTCTTTGTATCACGAAGGTCACTGGTTCGGTTCCGGGGCCGCATACGGCGTCATATCGGGCTTCGTCGTTGATCGGCGAGAGATTAGTTTAACCAATTAGCTTCGCTGTTTAGTATATTTGCTATGAATTTTAACTATTCAATTTATATATTAATTAAATAAACGGTACAGATGATAAAGAGTCAGTTTTAAATAATTTTAGGTATATATGTAGTTGTTTATATATTGTCGATGACTGTAGGTGTGAGACTGTGATGAGAGTGGTATAGTCTATGGAGAGAAAATAATTGTATTGGCGCTGAACCATTACCAAGAATAATCATATATGTGTTTGATGTATTCGTCCTGTAATTATTTATTGAATTTCCAATTAAAATACATTTTAAAATGGTATACAGATAAAAAATGTTTGATGTCAGTGAACGCGCCAAATGATTGTTTTGTCTCCAATGCGCGAGATCACTCTAAACGATTCCATGTTTGTAAATAGTTTAAAACAATTTTTTTTTTGTTTGTTTGTTTGTTTAAAAAGTTACTTCGTGTTTATAATGCATTATTTAATTTTGAGAAAATATAATCATCATTGCATACTGTTGTGTTTTTATTTCATATGGATTTCCTATTAGTATTAAATCCGCTAAATTTGAATGTGATTGCAATACTTGTCAAGTAAGAATTGAGCTTATAAAGGCAGTTACTTAAAAATTATACTGGTGGTAAGTCTCTGTTGTCGGAGACCGTCTAGATAACTACCATCACAGCGCCTATTCCTGCCGCCAAATAGTAGTGTGCAAACATTACTGTGTTCCGGTTTGAAGAGTGTTGTACTTAGTGTAATTACTGAGGTAACGCGACTCAATATTTTGTCTCAGGCGACGAGCGCAAGATCAGCAGTGGTATAATACCCTAACTAGCGCCGCGTTCTTATTGGAAGGCGTATCACTTAGTACCACGTGAACTTACTGTTCGACATTTTATGTAATAAAAAATTGAAGATTATTGTTACCAGTCAAGTTACTGGTAATGATGAGCACAGCAGGAACAAGACTTGGATTATCTTGATATTGGTTAAATACTTTTAGTCTTGGTCTTCATCTTTCATAGTCAGTCAGTCGCAGATATAGTTCGGTTTTTCTTTTAAATATTTTTTTTAAAATACATTATAATCATGTTAAAAGGCATGAATTGGAAATTGTATATATTCAATATTTTACTAACAAAATTTTATTTATTTCAATGTTTTCAAGTTATGCTAAATATCTTAACTCATCATTTCAATGGAATTTTTATTTTTTCTCTTCTGTGTCCCACATTAGGTCTTTGTCTTGAATACTGAGTCTTGGTTTTGGTCTTTCTTGTGTAAAATTGGCCTTGCTGTTGCTTTTTCGCAAAACCAAGACTAATTTTACTAATTAGTAGTTACTGTTATAAAGAGACTTGATATTTTTTTTATATTATCACGCCTTTTTCCCAGTAGGGGTAGGCAGAGTCGAATAAACACCCACTTTTCGCCAGACGTGGTTAGATTAGGGCCCATGTAACAGAGGGCCAGCCTGTTGCCACTTTATTGGGGCCACCACACATACACACAAAGATGATTTCAGTCTTTAATGATGATTTTTTTCAAGACTTGATATTATGTCGAAAATAAATGAGACAGCTTTTCTACAACAGTAAGTTTTAATTCCATGTGATCAATGTAATTACTTTAAATCTTATTTCTATGGATTTTAACTAAAAGTGGACAACATTAAAACACAGTGTTATTTTTCACATATCTATATTTGTATTCAACAGTTATAACATAGAAAATTCAAACGGTGAACAATAAATATATTTGTGCAAATTATATTAACTACTGACGCCTACGTGTAACCTGATTTTAATTAAACATATTTTGTATAACTGAAAAATATGCTTTTTAAAAAAAAAAACTAAGGGTCGCTAGACGTTAGCTATTGTATATTTGTATAGCAAATTGTTTTGTATAATAAATGCATTTTTATTTAAAATAAAAATTACAAGTTTCCACCGATTGTGAAAGTGAGAACGATCTTCGATCTAAACCAAAAACTTAAACTTTAAGTTTGGCGAGATCTAAGCTTTCATTTAACTTTTGGCCGCGTAAAGTTTATGCATGACTAAGGTTAAAATCTCTGTTTACTTTTGTAGTATGATAATACCGAAAAAAAAAAAGGTTTAAATCTTCACTGTTTTAATTTTTTTTTTTTTTGTTGAAGTATCCAATATTTATCAGAACTATTTTCGCGGTTATACTAACAAAAAGTATGGAGAGCAGGTGTCGGCAACTTCTTTTGGCCGGGCTTCAAAATCAACTAAAACGTAATTATTGCACAGAGATTTGTAACAGTATCTTCCTTTTCAATTTATTTTCATATATTGCACATTATTTTTTAAAGTAAATTACTTAAGTTATCATTACCATCATCAGATATCATCATTAAATAACGTACTAGTTATTTAATGGTCTGCGGGTAAAATTATCTATCTTTGTTATGGAGGACGAAGATCATTGTAAATTTAAAATAACGAAATAAACTTTAACAAATTGATAATCGTGTTATGAGCTAATAATAAACCATGCTTTTGTAAATATAGCGAAGGATGGGAATGTAAAAATTAATTTAGGACTAGATTTATCTATTTCTAGACATTAACAATAAATAAAACAAAGGTTAAATGTGTCGCGGTAACGAGAAGTAACTAGTTTTTTATCTGTTTGAATAAATAGCGGAAGTGTTAGTGCACACAGGCTTCAAATCAGATTCAATTTAAAAAAAAAAATCTGTTTATCTTTTTAATTAATGTATTTGGTATTGAATTCGAGTTAATGATAATCGAGGTAAATAAAAACAACAAACATATATACATATACATATACAGGTGCTATTAAAAACAATTTCATTGTGTAAGTTCATGTTTTTTTTTTTACGTAAGATCGTGTTAAAAGTGCGTTAAAAAATATCTCAGTCTTTTTATAATACAGATTTTGTTTATTTATAAATGTTTAGAGGGTTTTAAAACTTTTTTTTTTTGTTATCTGTGTTCACATCTGAGAGTAGACATCATCATAATTAATTTGTATTAATGTAAAACAAAATGTCGACAGCATCACCACAAACGCACTCTCGCGTAATTTAAAATATTCTCTAATATTTTTATTTATTTATAATTTTAATGCAATAAATAAATGTCGGCTGTAAATATCATTATTTTTTATCTGTGCATATGCAAGCCGTGTTGGTATTTCACGAACGCGATCGCCGCTAGCTCCTTGCAGAACTCTTCTAGAACTATCAGACTCTCGACCAATTGGTTGTGGTCACCGCTGAAAAGGAAGCTTATAGTAAGAGATTTATTATTTAAGCAAATAAATATTCAGTGTCTATTACCATTGAACTCCAGATTCAGAGGAGGAAAATATAACTTTATTTCATGATAACATCTGGCATCTGTCCATTCACACTTGAAAAGCTCCGATTCCCAATATTAGGAACATTAAGATATATGTATATAAAATCAAATCAAAATCGTAGTCATGGGAAAACAAACGTTCCGCTATATACGAAAATGTTCACCAATTCCAAAAAACAGGACTTTCTCTATCACTTAAAACCGTATTATCCGTAGGATACCTGGATGTCGTAAGAGGATGTTCCACGCCCTTTAAACCCTATAACTTAGGCCATGGTGGCGAAATCGGAGGAATCCGTTACCAAGTATGTTAGGCCTCGATTGAGCGCGCGGTATTTCCGCCTATTACTGATAAATAGGTTAGAGAGTTCTAGTTCTCCCCAAAGACGCGGCCTCATTAAGGCCTCTCGCTGTCGGGAACACGGTTGTGTACGAAATCGTTCCAGTAGGTTTGGCAAAAAGCGTTTGAGACGTACACCGTTTAGTTTTAGCCGGTAACAGTCCGGCATAAGCTGTCTGTTGCCCCCACAGCAGAAGGGTATCCAATGCAGTATTTCCCCAGGAAAAAAAAAAGCTCCTGGTATTATAGTCGACACATTTTAAACCGAGTCTTTAGGCAATAAATGTCACAGACAGTAGGAATGTACACGCAATGCAACCAATTATCGATACTTAGCTACTGCGCATGCGCGGTCGATGCGTCATCGTCAACTTCATTAGCACTCTGACTCCTGATTGGTCGTTACGAGTAAGAGTTGTTAATTTTCTATAAATATAAGATTTTTTGTTGTGACACTCATTATATTACTTCCGCTTGGTTACGCAATACTCACAACGGAGAATTTATTTTCTAATGTGGTTTTGAACAATTTAAATGGTGACATCAACGCTCAATATCGAGCTGTAATTCACAACGTGTTCCTGTTTTTAAAAGTATTGAAAACTGATCCCGAGAAAAAAGCTTGTCTCAACTTCAATAATCCACGAGAGCTTGCAGCACCGATTTCTGGCGTTAGTAGAGCGACCGTGGATCGAATGAAACCGAAGTATCACAGGCAGACAACCCGAATATAAAAATTAATCATATATATATAATCATATATATATATATATATATATATAATAGGTTGGGGAAAAAGAAATCCATTATTTTTACATGAACTTCAGTACTTTATTTAACATGCTTCGGATTGTCCGATTTGGGTCAAATATGCACCGTTTTGTTCTATGATTTGATGCCATTTTAAAGGTAACTTCATAATGCCTCTCTCGTAGAAGTCCTGGTCTCTATTTGCAAAAAACTCTAGTAGCCGATTTTCACAATCTTCCCTAGATGCCAATTTTTTATCACTAAAGAAATTTTGTAATGCAAGAAAAAGATGGTAATCGCTTGGTGCCAAGTCCGGACTGTATGGCGGATGCATTAAACCTTCCCAACCAAGCTCCCGAAGTTTTTGGCGAGTCACTGTAGACGTGTGTGGCCTAGCGTTGTCCTGGTGGAACACGACACTTCTCCTGTTGGCCAATTCTGGCCGTTTCTGGTCAATTGCTATCTTCAAACGGTCCAGTTGTTGACAGTAGAGATCAGAATTTAGTGCTTGGCCATATAGAAACAACTCATAATAAATAATCCCCTTCCAGTCCCACCAAATGCACAGCAGAACCTTCCTGGCCGTTAGTCCTCGTTTCGCCACCGTTTGAGGTGCTTCACCGCTCTTTGACCATTGTCGTTTTCGCACAGGGTTATCGTATGTGATCCATTTCTCATCTCCAGACACCATCCGTTTAAGAAATGTTTCATTCATCATGTTTTTTTCTGTTAATTGGTGTGGTACCCAAACATCGAGCTTCTTTTTGAATCCAGCTTTGAGTAAATGGTTTAAAACTGTTTTGTGGTCCATTTTTAGCTCCTGGGCGATGTTACGACTGGTAACATGCCGGTCAACTTCGATCATTTCTCCGATTTTATCGACATTTTCGGCGACCGGCCCGACCTGTGCGAGGTGCATCTTTAACATCAAAAATTCCTGAACGGAATCTACGAAACCAAAATTGGACATAATTGGCTGTTACAGTATCGGGTCCATAAACACCATTCACAATTTTAGCCGCCTGGCTTGCATTTTCGCCTTTGTCAAAGAAAAACTGTAAAATGTACCGAATTTTCTCTTTGTCCACTTCCATTTTTAACACCCTGTAACTCACAATTGAATGCACCAAACAAAAAACAGCAAAAGAATTTTTTCACTGCGAAATGTCACCTTTCCAACGAGCATAAATCTGAAACTGTTCGATCGATACTTTACGAGAAATTTATCACTGCAGCCATCTACCGAACAAAATAATGGATTACTTTTTCCCCAACCTAATATATATATATATATAATATATATATATAATATATATATATATATATAATATATATATATAATATATATATATATATATATATATATATATATATATATATATATATATATATATATATATATATATATATATATATATATATATATATATATATATATATATATATATATAAAAAATCCTTTTAATAGTTAACATAATTTAGCATATCCATCGTACCTATCCCGTTAACGATATGCACCTCTACAATTCTTACGCACATCACTACACCTCTTCATAACACCTGTAAGTGCGAGCGAGACAGACAGATAAATATGAAACCCGAAGCCTCAGTTCATAATGCGTCGACTATAGCTCAATGTAATTAGAAAAAGATATTACCTGTTACATTTTAAATTAAGATTAATTATGCAAAAAAAGATGAAGCGCTTACCTCTCATCGTAACTCGGATCCTCACTCATCAGCTGCAGCCTGGTGTTCTCTATGACCATTTTGTAATTCTTTATCCTCGGTATTTCCATCGTCAATTTCCTCGCGACCTCCTGTAACGTTTTGAACAACGTGCGCGTCTTCTTCGCGGTCGGCAGGGTGGGATTCAATAGGTACTCGTGCAAGTAAGAGTGGGGCATTAATGCCAACTTTGATATTATAGACGTAAGATGCAAATTCACTTGGTACGGTTGATTGGGCATGTTTGAAAGTAATTTGAACAGCATCCCGAAGAACGGACCCTCGTCGAAGTCTTCCTCTACGACCGTTGAATTCAAGTCGCGGCTCCTCAGGACTAGTTTTTGCGAGAAATGGTTGTCGCCTTTACCGTTTTCTTTGGTATCGTCCATAGAGCCAGTGTCCTTACTCCAAGGTTCTTTATGGTTGAGTGTTCGATGCACGGGTTGGAACACCTCGTCCAAATGTATGTCAGCTTCGGGCCTGCTGTCGTAGCTGTGCGTGGAGCTGGCGGTGTTGTCGCAATGCTGCTCCGATGGCCAGTTGAAGTTTGAGGTTATATCTAACCATAGCTACAAAAAGGAATGCACATCTTATACTAAAATGTGTTTTTTCTCTATCTATACAATTGTTTTTTTTATGTACCGTTAGTGCTTTTAGAGACCCTTACAATGGTAAGCGTTACTACTCACCATCAGAAACTGCCATAGACCATGATATTATTGCAGGTTTTAAAACAACCACTATACGTCTATGTACCTGGTAGTGTCGTTGAGCGTCGTGTATATAGTTCTCGTAGTCAGAGCCGACGGGATCGGACAGTACCGCGCGCGGCAGCAGCAGTAGGAAACTGCAAAAGGACGGGGCAAATGAAACTAGGACATTACTCGAAACACTTTAATACGAATGGCACTATGTACAGGTTAACATTTGTCCATATATGTAATAGAAAAGAAAATAAAAAAAAATGCACATCACAGATAGGATAGACAATAAAAAGATTTTATTGCATCTAAAGAAGAATTAAAATATTTTTATATTACAAAAGTATTTAAAAAAAATTTAAATGGAGATTTCGTGCCGCAGATACCAAAGTCAAAAAAGAGATTTTTTATTTCATCTGTGAGTTGAAATATTTTTAATTTTACAAAACTTTAGAAAATTAAAAAATGTAAAAGTTTACATTGTGACTGCCTTAAGTTAAAAATTAAATTTCTTAGTATAAGCTAAAGCATATTAACAGCGTTGATATGTTAAATTTCGTATATATATTATTTAGCAGGACATCATATTTTATCTGTGCAAATCAAAATTTATGAATTAAAATAATAAATAACTTTTAATGCTAGAGCCACACTAAACTTTAAATGTAAAAAAAGCCTTAATATCAAAGGTATATTTTATTTTACGAGATAAACTCTCATCTGTGTTGCCAATACAATACTGAATTGTTTTATGAATAATTTAAATATATATTTAAAAAAATATTTGTGCAACTTATATTTAAATATAATATTATTATCTTTAAATATTTTGACTCTCTAACCCGCCCTGATAAAATATACTTAAATCTTATATCACATTTAAAAAATATTATGGAAAGATATAACAATTTAGTATTATTTTATTTCCTAATATCTAACAATGCGCAAGTGGCCAGCATTGTGGGCATATGGCCTTTACTCTCCATGTGGGTAGGCCTTGTATCCCAGCAATGGGAACTTCAAAATTTATTATTTGCTAGTAGAGTGTTCTCCAAATACTTGTAATTTGGCAGTTTAAACTCTTCTTATATGATATAATGAGCAAAGATATAATCATATCCGTCTCTGTGACAAGTTTTTTTTTAAATATACCTCATATAGAAAATGCAATATTTTACATAAAGAGAACCTAAAATATTTCATATATCATATGATTAGTTATATATCTTATGAAATAACATTATAAAAATAATAACTGGCATAACTTTGATAACACAACCTTTTTAAAAAGGAAAAAAACCGCGCATTTTTAGTCTATAGCTCTCATTTCATTATCTGTGACACTTTGTGCGTTTTCATCCGCCATTATTTCTTCGATTCGCACTTTTAGTAGTTCAAGCCGCCTAGAAGGTATAAAAAAATTGTTAAGCAATATGGCGTTAGAGCACATGATTTAATGTTGTTAGTATTAGGGGGACCGGAAAGTAATGTCGTTTTCTTACGCTAAATACAAACACATACATTTTTAACGAGTCTTTATTTTTAATCAATGATGTATTCCCCATCATTGTCAATAACCTTTTGCCATCTAGTGAGTAAATTTTCAATCCCTGATCGATAAAAATTAATTGGTTTTTCGGCAAAATATCTAGAGATGGCATTTTGGATATCATCCAAATTTGCAAATGTTTTGCCACTTAAAAAGTGTTGCAGCGCTCGGAATAAGTGGAAATCCGATGGTGCAACATCGGGCGAATATGGTGGATGAGGCAGCACCTCCCACCCCAATTCATTAATTTTTTCTAGAGTTCGCCTTGCGCAGTGCGGTCTTGCATTGTCATGTTGGAGAATGACGCCTTTTCGGTTGACAATCGCTGGCCACTTTTCAATTAAAGATTGATTGACTCGCTGCAATTGTTCGCTGTAGAGGTCTGCAGTAACAGTTTCTCCAGGTTTCAGTAATTCAAAATGAACAATGCCGCGAATACTCCACCAAACACACAAAAGCGCTTTTTTGGGGTGTAAACCTGGCTTAGCAGTACTCCGAGGGATTTCATTTGGAGAGAGCCACTGCCTTTTGCGTTTTGGGTTATCATACAGGACCCATTTCTCATCTCCTGTGATCAAGCGATCAAAAAACGCTTCTGTGTTGTGTCGTTGAAGCAATAAGTTGCATGTGATTGATCGGTTAGCCTTTAGTTAGCCCAAACACCTGCTCTGCTTACTTTTCCAATCTGCTTCAAATGTTCTTGGATGGTCGACCAAGGTTTGTTGAGACTGTTTGACAATTCCTCGATCGTCTGACACGGATTTGCTTCCACTTCCGCCCTTAACACGTCGTTGTCTAACGCTGATGGTCTTCCTGATCGATACGAGTCGGAAAGATCAAAATTACCCGATTTGAACTTGGAAAACCACCTTTGGCATTTACGAATGTCCAGTGCATTTGGATAAACATCGCAAATGTTTTTGGTAGCAACTGTTGCGTTATTTCCCTTGCGAAACTCAAAGAGCATGCAATGCCGGATGTGTACCTCTTCTGGTATTTGGCTGGCCATTTTACCCAAAATTACAAAAAAAAATTGTAATTCAATTGTCTATAAGTAAAGAAATCACTATAACCTCACAATGTCTTTGGTACGCCTCTGAACAAAACAATGAGCTGACAAATGACAATCAAGTATTGGCATGCGCAGAAACGACATTACTTTCCGGTCCCTCTATTATTAACTTTTATATTAGAGTTTATAATTGTAGTAATTGAGTTAATCCATAGAAAAAAAATCCAATTCATAAATAATAGACGATAAGAATTGTATATAAAAAATGTGAATTATATAGCTGTGATCTTTAAGGGTTATAAAGAGGTGTAACTCTAGGAATTAAAAAATAAATAACCTTAATTTTGTGCGAACAGGACAGCAATAAGCTTATTATTGTGAAAGTGGAGACCACCTAAAGCACGCCCGAAAGTGTATTTTTTTATATAGTGACTTTTTCAACTTAATAAGATAAAAACAGTTGACTTAAATTTCGTGATGTTTATTTAGTAATGACAAAGATGGTCAAGTGAGGTTTTTTTTTATTCAATGTAGTGATGAGTCGAGTTACGTAACATCCGGGAATGGACAAATATTGCCAGTATTGGACAACGTTTTCGCTTGGCATAAGATCGGGAGTTCGCTGAGCTGACGGCTAACCTCGAGTAGTGGAGAGGCACAAGAAGAAGAAGAAGACGAGTCGAGCGAGCGGTTCACATGGTGGCAAATGAAACCTTTGCCAATTACAATATAGCGTCAATTACGTGATATACACTCTATTAATTTGTAACGGGTTCACAGAAACCCAGCATCAGTAACAAACCTTCGATACCTGAATGCAAATCGATACTTCTTTGAACTACTTTTGTAAGCCGTTAACAAAAATAAATGAAAAAATATTTATGCTGTATCACTATATTTAAGTTACCGACCTGTTGATGACCCTGTGTATGCTGTCAGTGTCCGGCTGTTCTCCAGTCTCCAGTCCCTCGTGCTGCAGGATGTCATGTATCTGCTCGTTGACGTGATCCTCGTGCTGCAGCTGCTTCATTGCCTCTCTAAAATAAGCATAGCATATTATAAGCAGATTGAAAATATACACCTAGTAGAATTGTCTACAATAAATAAAGGAAACCCTAATTGGATTGTCAGCTGAACTTACCTATTTCTCTCTCTTTCTCTCCATAATGACACATCATTCAGCCTGTCCCTCTCGTCTTCTTCCAGGGGCGGCTGCGGCGAGTAGTAACCCCTTGTGCAAATCCGGGACAGCACCAGCCTGTTGATACTGTGTTCTGTTCCCTTCTCTATAATTGTCTAGAAAAAATGATATCCGATTAAAAAAGATGTACCTGTGTCGGAACATTAGTTCCCACTGCTGGAGCTATGAATATTTTTATAGAGGAAAGATGCAACCAATCTAGGCAAATGTGGGTTTATAAATGTCAAATATCTATTTATTGATTTAGAATATGGCCTCGAAGGCATTTCGACCTTTAACAGGTAGCTCAGTGGGAATCCAATCCAAGCCTCATCACATCTTAAAAACTGAACTGTTACAGTTCCAGGTATGACTACTTAAAATAGACATAATGAGCACATTTCAAAGCATAAATTATTTTCAAAGCTGAAAAAAGATTTATCATATGTTCCAAAAAATAATTGCATTCATATATACATAACATATGTTTGATAATTTAGGCTACTAAATGTATTAAATTAAAACATTTAGTCCTCAAAGTATTTATAGCATTAATAAAAATTCATCACCTCGAAGAACCGGAGAGTTTCTAGAGTGAGGTCGTGATCGTCGGTGAGGCAGTTGTTAATCAACGCGAGTAGGAGCGGCCACTCAGACATCTCTCCATCTCCTACCAGCCAGTTAGAGAACTCTGTACAAATGTAATGTTCAATATGTACCGTTACCTTACGGAATACCTTTTTTATAAACACAATCAACGTACTTTACCTTTTTTACAAAATTCTGATGACCTGGCAATAACTCATAAGTTAAACTTCGGTCAATACTAATTTTATCTTCCATCAGAAATATCCCTATTTTCGAGCAGGTATAAAAAACGATTCCAAAAAATTCAATAATCGTTTTCTAATGTATATTGTCATCATCATCAACAGCCAATTTACGTCCCCACTATTGGGCTACAGGCCTACCCTCAATATGAGGGCGATGGGCAATAGTCACCCCGCGGGTCCAATGCGGATTGGTGACTTCACTCACACACACCTTAGAATGAATTCTAATTCATGTGCTGGTTTCCTCGCGATGTTTTCCTTCACCGTTTGTATTTCGCTGTTGTTACTAAAGCTCACATTTGTACATAACTTAAACATTAAAGTTATCGGTACATCCCAAGATTCGAACCTGTGATCTACGGAATGAAGGCCGCACGATCTAATTAGGCCAGTCTAATGTATATACCGACCATTAATAAGCTCCTGAGAATCTACAGCTCGTAGACATTTCGCCAGTAGCGCGGCTGCAAGAGTGGCGCTGCGAGCGCTACCCAGCGCTAGCTCGCCTGCTGCCTCCAGAAACTGAGCTCTGAACGTCCTTGACAGGTGCGACGCGATCGCTGGGTGGCACTCCTTGATAGACAGTATTTTATTATATAACAGTAAGATATCTAAATAACTAATCAATTTGAATGTTACCTTCATTAAAGTATCACAGTAATCCAACCATGAGAAGAAAGTAGTAAGTTCTCTGTAGCCATGGAACTTACTGTAGCCCTTATCGCCAAAGTCTTGAGCGACGTAACTGAAATAATTTTGAAATTAATTATAGTGTGCCCCTTCTATTTTCAAACACATTCAATAACAATAAACATCCCACTTAATGTTCCCACTGTTGGGACGGCGTCTCCATCGAATGACTTATTTATTGAACAAGTGCGAGTTTGCCTACAATACATGTATACAATCTCATTAGAAACTCAAACTTAATGGTGATGGAACAAGTGTTTACAGAGTCATGATTGTATCCAAAATATAAGGTTAAAGACATAAGATTCTTCTGCAAACGATAAATTATTAAAATTTGGCTTGAAAATTTAATAAAATAGGAAGCTTATGATGAGGAATTAGCTATCTTAGAAAATATAACAAAATATACAAATACTTACGCCCAAGTAATGTTCAAATGGTCCACGTCACTTGGATCAACGTTAGATGGGATACACTTATATTTCTCTGCAAGTTTGTCAATAATGGTCTCACAGACGGGACTGCAGCTGGTCACTAAGTTGGCTATATCGTCTTCCGGTAGAGATGATACTATCATGATACCTTCACATGCTCGCAATACTACTTGGTTATCCTAAAACAAAGAGCATTGTAGTAAAAAAATCTAGCCATAGCACATTGGTCACATTAGATCCTAAATGGTTGAGTCATTAAAATTAAATTTTTTTTTTTTCAAATGGTAACTTATTGTTTTCTTTTGTACCTTTTTTGCGTAATGGAGGCTTATAAAACATGTGATAGTTCAGTTAGTAAGGTCTTCTTACAAAATATACATCTTAAATAGGTGCAGGTTTGATTCTCAGTAAGTCTGAACTTCACATAGAAGAAACCAATAAGAGAAAACCAATATGTTCTAAATGACCTTGACATTCTCCTCTAGAGAAAAGTTTCCTGATGGATTGGACATTTAGAGGGATCTTTATCTTGAATTTTAACATTAAAGCTTTGAAATTTTGGATCTATTACAAATATAATATTGAATAAGTAAAAAAACACATTATGAAAAACATTTTACAATTGAATGTTCCACACAATAAAATTCATTACTTTAGATAAGATAACTTATTTATGTAATAATAGATAGGAACTGTACTCAGACTATAAAATATATAATTTTAACTGCATTTGTGGTGCAATAACTAATTCCTTCCCTAGACATAGAGAACTTGTCTGGCTACATGCTGTTATAAATCTGCCACCATATATATAATACTGTGTCCTTACTGTCAATATCTGAGAGCAAGAGAACACTTCCCAAGCACATTTCATCATCACCAGCTTCCTTAACACTCAACACCATGTGAAATTGAGATCAAATCCATTGTAGAAAAAAATCAATAAAATGTGAAGTTAGATACATATATATGCTCTTTTACCCAGTACATTGACAAGTAACATTGTCATTATAATAGCAAAAGAAAAATTTCAAAGTGTTGAGACAAGAAATAATGCATGTGA
Source organism: Troides aeacus (assembly GCA_033220335.2). Taxonomy (NCBI): domain Eukaryota; kingdom Metazoa; phylum Arthropoda; class Insecta; order Lepidoptera; family Papilionidae; genus Troides; species Troides aeacus. Next base: position 2,276,586 of record CM067288.1, read on the forward strand.
TCATAATTTAATTAAAATTAATAGCTTTACATTGACACAGTTATCGTTTTTTTTAATTATTCATGATTCTTACATTTTTAATAATATACCGGCTTTAACATGAAGTCGTCTGATGGTAAGTAGTAATGTAGCTTTTTATGTTAAAAGATATTAGTCCAGAATAATACTAATAAAACTGTCTGTTCTCTAATTAGAATTTACATAGAAAAAGTCTACTTACAGCACTATTTAAATAAGACAGCAGCAAATCAATTAACAGAAACTTATCATTGTCTTCATAGACTGTCTTCTGACTCTTGCATGATGCATTATCATCACCAGCTACACTGTTCGGTCCATTGCCCATATTGTCCTCCTGGGAGCTCGTACGGACAATAGAAATATTCCTCATAGGATTGGGTGTCATTTCCACTTCAAACAGTGGATTCTTCTTTGGCATTTGAACTTTAGCTTTGATAGGTATAAGTTTTTGTATATCATCTGGTATGCTTAATAGAGCAGATTTATCCTCGACAAATGGTGTGGTAAATATATTGGCAAGACCTGGCTCTTTTCTAACCAGCCCACATAGAGTGAGTAGTAGTTCAACTTCCTCCTTCTCTGTTGGTGAAGCTGGGTTTTCATTGCACTGTATTAACATCCTCTGTAAAATAACAATGCCCGTCGATCAAAATGACTTGGTTAACTAATTATTGTTAAAAATTTATGAAAGAAGGATTTTTAAAATTTTAGTTTTAAGCTCAAATTTTTAATAAATATGAGTTTGCAATAGAAAAAAAGTTAAATACCTGTAGAGGCCTATAAACATGAACACTGTTCACACATGGTTGTCTTGTACGTCTTAATAATGCAGTTCCTGTTGTCAGAGCTAATGACCGTGCCCCAGGTGGCCTATCAGCAGCTGCAAGAGCTGTTAAAGCATCTAGTAAACATATGGAACGCTGAACCACAGATTCCAAACATGGACCTACTGTTCCACCTTGTTGTTCTTTTTCTTCCTCAACTATAAGCTGAAAAAAGTTGTATAAAATAATCAATAGCTTGTAAAAGTTATTACATCTGTTTCTTCGTAAAAAAAGTACTAAAAATATAGAATACATGCGCACAAACCTGCAACATCTGATGTAAATGGTGTGGTATCCTTGTGTCTTCAATATGTATTTTAGTACAATCATTATAATTCTGATAAAAATGTATTATCATTTTCCAATGATACTGAAAATCCTCTAACCTAGAGGCCGGTGGGGCTAGCTGAAATGAATAGAAAAACATGAATATATTTGAAGAACTTTCTACAAATAAAAATAATTTATTTTTTAATTCTAGAAACAAATTTGTCCTTACGACGTCCGCAGCAGTTTGTAAAACATCAGAAAATCTGCTAAGCATTGTGTTTGCGCTATTACGCATATATTACATACATTTCTCGCAATAGTGTATGAAGACACGACTTAATTTAAAATTGAATGTCTAAATTTTTCAGCATTTTATTACTTTATTACAATCAAAAACACAAACATGACAAATAGAGTGAAATGTCAAAAGTCAATTTAATATACACTATTCTATAGTCACATGAAATAATTGGATCCAATAATTAATTTTAATCAAAACATCAGATAGTTTTGATGTACACCTAAGCACAATTATCTTGATTAATTACATAAATTTCCAAGTTATTACATTATTCTTATTCAACAATACTTATTAGAGCGTACTAGGTAAAAAAATACCTAATTATAGGTCTACCATGATCTGATGGCAAAAAAAAGTTTTTTCGTATGGCAAATGCGAATGCGATTTTCATATGGCAACAAAAAAAATGTCATCTATCAACTGAAAATTCGAGGAATTGTTTTTGATTTGGCTCCAAATTTTCTTTAAAAAGTGGTGAAAATGTCTAAGAAACCTCTTCGATCGCAATCAAGAAATATTATTTCAATGTTTATCAAAGAATACTTGATGAACAAGGTGCGGAACAAATACAATCATCGATATTGAACCATGTGCAAGCGTTGACTGGTTAGTAGGAATGACACGTCTTGATACTTTGGTTTATTAACGTTAAAAAAATGTTTGGTTGATTAAAAACTTCAATAGACTTGCAAGTGATATAAAATCTTTAACAGAAGAAGCTTTCTCTCAAATAGGGATCGATGAATAGCGAAAATTTTGTGAACATGTAATAAAAATTGAAAGTCAGTTTATAGAACAAAATCGATTAATTGAGATGCAGGAGGCAAGGTTTAACATAAATACTACGTCTTCCTCGTCTTCCTCATCCGATGAATACTTTTTTATGAATGTCCAGTATTTGGAACCATTTTCAAGTTCTGATTGCCTATAATTAATTAATAATGAACAGAGTAATTGGAGTTTTCATCGAATTTTCGAACCCTACATTCGCCACGGTACGATTTTCAAAAATTATCCTTGATCATTGGATAAATTTGTATATTTGCATATATAACACAAAATCAGCTGCTATAAGGAAAATAAGGTATCAAAATGTTATAATCCAATTTCCCCAGTATTGCTAACGTCTATTTCTTTTTTCCGTTTTTGCCATCAGATATTCATTTTTATCAATAATTATAGGTCTACCAGGAGGTAGATCTATAATTATTATTTGTTATATTTTTTGTCTGTACAATGCAACGTAATCTACATTTTGTCGACAAAAAAAGGAAAATAAATACCAGAACTAAGCGATTCCTATTTACGAAACTCAAGACCAGAGCGTTCTGGCACAAGTTTTTTCAAAAGCTGAGCTAAAAGCATTGTTTTAAAAATTATTTTAAGTGTTTTCAGTGTTCAAAGAGCACCCGTTCTCAGTTCAGCGTTCGGATTGCCTTCATATTCGCTGACCTTCGAAACAAGATGGTCAAGAGGTTTTAGAAGATGAAGAATTGTTAGAAAAAAAAAGTTAACTGTTTATAACGAAAATATCTTTTGAAACATGTACTTTTCTTTGTTTAAATAGGAGAGATATTGTGTAAATGAAATTTTTCTAACGTATATTATGTTTAAAGCAAAGGCTATAGGTATTGTCAAATTCGCAATGTATAATCAAGATAAAATTTTATACAAACAGTAGTGCCATGTTAAATAATAATACTTGATGGTTAATAATATAAATACTTGATAGTTTTGCTTGTTCAATAACAGAGTATTTAAAATAAATACTTGGTTTTAAAACCTGGTCGTGTAAAGATGTCATCACTAGTCGGAATCGGAACTGAATATCTACAGAAACCAGTAACAACACTGTTATATTTACAAATACTTTAGTTAGAATAACATTGTAAAATATAAATTAAGTTCATCGTTTTTGATTTAAGAATAAAAGGTTAAATAGTAATAGAAGAATTGTATTATTTTTGGTACACAATACAATAAAAAAATGTCTGATGATGAAGTGATACGTTTCGAAATAACCGATTATGACCTGGACAATGAATTTAACCCTAACAGACAACGTAAAGCCAAAAAAGAACATCAAATATATGGTAAAGTAAAAGTATGATGTTATTTCTTCTATATTTCAAAGGTTCTTATATTAGTTTTCAGATTATTGGTTGTCGAAATTCTTAAACATCCCTCTTTTATACACGTAAACAACTGAAAAAATTAGTGTCCAAATTTGTGTTACAACGATCCTTATTTTTATACATCTATAGCTTTTTATTAATTTTTAGGTGTTTGGGCAAAGGACAGTGATGAGGAAGATAATGAAGATAATATCAGACAAAAATCCCGTAAACACAAGGATTTTTCGGCTCCTATTGGGTTTGTGGCAGGGGGAGTACAGCAGGCTGGTAAAAAAAAAGAAGGTAATAAAGGTAGGATTTTCTGCTGCACCTTTTTCTTTTATTGTTAGCTTAAAATTGAGTAAAATGGTGGATAAATCTGTAAAGTTGTTTTTATATTTAAATCTTAATTTTCTTTATTATAATTAAAATGAATAGACAAGTTGGTTTAATCTTGGTGGGTTTTTTTTTTCTAATATATACTTCTATTAGGTATCAGGCACTGCAGTACCTTCATAAATGATCTTTAACATAAGAATCTATATTATAATAAACACAACCTAATTTTTAGAGCTATCATCTGCAGAGGCATCTTCATCCAGACCCATAGCGGTGGATAGTTCAGAAGAAGAAGATGGTGTTGATGACCCTTTAACTTCAGATACTGCTGGCATTAGAAAGCAGGGTCAAGGTATGAGGCCACCTAACCTTGGTGGTAGTGTTGGAGCATGGGAGAGACATACTAAAGGAATTGGTGCAAAACTCTTATTACAGGTAAAACTAGTTTATTGGTTATTCCTGAATTTTAAGATGATGTAATAAATATCTTATTTTAAATGGGAAGAGACAAAGTCAAACAATTGCAAGAAAAAAAAACCTATTTAAATTTTCGGCAAAATTTTTTATTATTTTACATTCTTACATTTAGTTTTAAAAAATGCTTTAAATGTCGTAAAATGAAAACTGTGATGTATGGGAATATTTTATTTAATATCTTTTTTCATATTAATATTATATTTGATCTTTTAGAAATAATTTTACTAGGCATAGTCTATTGGACTTGATGATTAGTATTATTTTAAAATAGCTTCTTAAAATTTTTATTTACTTACAGATGGGTTACCAACCAGGCAAAGGTTTGGGCAAAGATCTTCAAGGTATATCTGCACCTGTAGAAGCTACAGTAAGAAAAGGCAGGGGTGCTATAGGAGCTTATGGGCCAGAAAAAGCAACTGTAAGTTGTTTTGTGTTTTTGGCAAGCATGGTTCACTGTCTTCAGCTATATTGTAATTTAATACATACAGATATTTCACGCCTCGTTCCCAGTGGGATAGGCAGAGACCACCTCTTTCTACTTGCTACGATCCTGGCACACCTCTCTTGCTTCCTCCACTTTCATAAGCGTCTTCATGCATGCTCGTCGGTTGTGAGTGCTTTTAACCCGGCCTTAATTATATATTATTGTAATTTAATATGATGTGCAATTAAACTCCTGTTTCGGTCTAATGCTTACAAAAAAGTACATTTAAATCTGTTATGTTAACTACTACTCTCATATTATAAATGTAGATGAAAAAATTGGTAATTAAATGTTACTGATCCCGTTTTACAGCTAAAAGCGAAAAAGGAAGAAGAGCGTCGCCTTAAAGAGAAAGAGGAACAGGAAAAAGGTACATCAGAAAAAACATGCAACTGGAAAAAGTCACACAAAGGGCGCTACTTCTATCGAGACTCTGCTGACGTTATACAAGAGGGTAAACCAATAATGCATACTATTGGCAGGTACAATATTTTAGTTTATGGAATTTAAAGTAAATGTACTTTATAATATGGTGGACTTAAGGTTAGGTTAACCAAAGTGTAACAGATCACTATAACTCACAAATTTATATACATTTCATGGTTGGAGTTAATGTCAGGATCGCTGTTGATGTGCATCGGCGTCGATCCTGCCATCAAACATTCTTAGCTACTCACTTAATTCTTAATTACAATCTGTGACTTTGTTTGTTCATGAAGCCCACTTTATAAAGCAGTATTATATACACTTGACCTTGGCGAAATCTATAAGGAAATGCCATTAACCTCAGAGATTTCATTATTGTAATTAACAATGTTATTATTTAGATAAGAACTTTAATTGTAGTTTAATTGACTCTGGAAAATTTTCCAGAGAAGATTGCTTGCCTAATGTTTAGAGTGTGCGGTCTTCATTTGGAAGGTTGCGGGTTCGAATCTCAGCATGTACCAATGATTTTAATATTTAAGTTATGTACATTTGTGAACTTTAGTAACAACAGCGAGATACAAATGGTGAAGGAAAATATTGGGAGGAAACAAGAACATGAATTAGAGTTTATTCTAAGATAAGTGTAAAGTCACCAATCCACATTGTGCGCGCGTGGTGACTGAGGTCCAATAACCCTCGTATTGTGAGTAAGGCCTTTGCCCCCATAGCGTAAATTGGCTGTTATGGTATAACTCTCTGGTGCAGTGGTGAAGCGTTTGTCTTCTAAAACAGGAGTGCCTGGCTCAATTCTAACGCTACATAGAGTATGGTTGGAGTTGAAGTATTCTGAGTACTCTTCAACATCCCCTGCCTGACTGTCTCTTAACATTATATAATAATAACATCCAGTGTTACCTAGTTGGAGATAGAAAAGTAATGAATGTGATGGTGGAACTTGTCTGTTTTCTCACGATGTTGTTTTTTCAATAGAAGCTTAACCATAGCAAGGAACGAATTCACGTATTTCCGAGAAATATACTGTGATAATTCAATTAATGGTAATCCATTGCAGTTACAATTAGGCTATCACAGCTTTAGGCTTGCACTCTCTTATTTGTTTTATCTTTCATATAACATTCGTTTTACAGTAGCGAGTTGGCCAGGGTACCAGTTATTGATATGACTGGTAAACAGAGACGCGTACTGAGCGGCTACCACGCGCTGAGGGCTGCAGCGCCCCGGTACGAACATGAGCCAAGAAGACAATTGCAACATTTCTCTGCGCCACAACTCACACACAACTTGCAGTTAGTTGTCGACAGTTGCGAACAGGTACACATGATTGACAAAAACAAAACTGTATCGTAGTAGCTTGCTGGCCTAATGGTTAGAGCGTGCGGCTTTCATTCCGAAGGTCGCGGGTTCGAATCTCGGCATGTACCGATGACTAATATTTAAATTATGTACATTTGTGAACTTTAGTAACAACAGCGAAATACAAACGTTGAAGGAAAACATCGTGAGGAAACCCGCACATGAATTAGAATTTATTCTAAGATGTGTGTGTAGTCACCAATCCGCATTGGGTCATTATGGCCTATCACACCCTCATATTGAGGGCAGGTCAGTGCTCCAACAGTGGGGACGTATATTTGAAATAAATCTGATTTCGGCTGTTGAAAAAACATTAACTAGCGCCACTTTGTTATGGGTCATCATATTAATTCATTCTGTGAACACCTTTGTCTGAGACGAAACCTTGATGTATGCTCATATTAGGTTAAACTATAGTGTATTCTTCTCATTAGGGCGTTTTTGTTAGAAGTGTGCTGCAGCTAATGAAATTACTGTGGTAATGAGATGTAACATTTTTTCGAGACGTAAAACAATTACAAAATGAACTATGTATTCCTCTTGCCTGAGGGTCGTAACCACTTACTTTCACTTTACTTCGTTATGCCATCTTGTGCTATCTTCGGCTTTTCAGAAACTAAAGTAGGTAATAAAGTAGAGTGTGTTCCAAATTTGTTAAGACAAACGCATTGAGTTGAAGCCTCGCAGTTTTTTCTAGTTATCTAATTAGGGAATAAAAATTCTATCAGGATATAATACAAAACGCTCGGGAGCTCCAAGCTGCGGAAGACGAAATAGTGGTCCTAGAGAGAGACTTAGAAGAGTACAATAAAAAACTCCAAGAAGAAGATTGTGTTATAAGCAAAGTACAATCTATCATAGAACAGATAGAGGAGCTGAACAAACCGGATGTATCACTGGAGACATCATATGAAGTGCTTGCGGCCTTGAAGGTACTCTTAGTTACAAAGAATATATTACTAGTGGTAGGTCTCCATTGTCAGAGATCATATACATAGTGTGCGAAAGTACTGCATTCCTATTAGTAGTTAGCAAAATTACTGGTGGTAGGTCTCTTACTGAAGACTACCACAGCGCCTTTTTCTACCGTCAAACAGTAGTGTGCGAACATTACTGTGTTCTGGTTTGGAGGACGCTGCAGGTAGTGAAATTATTAGTAGTAGCTAGATTTAACATCTTCAAAAGTGCAATATGATGCTGTATATATCATTGTACTAGCACCACATTGCTATGGGTGGCTGTATCACAATTAGGTGATCATTCCGCTCTTTTCCTCACTCTAATAAAAAAAAGTAAAACTACTAGATATATAAAGGTGCAGTATTTATCATCTTAACTAAATTTACTTTTATTTAATTATATTTCCTTTTATATTATTACATTTATTTCAAAGGCATTTTTTTCAGAAATCATTTTCGCTTGAATATGAAATGTTCAGTCTCGGCACCATAGGAGGGAGCATAGTCAGTCCATTGCTAAGCGCTTTGTTAGCGAAGTGGGATCCATTGCAGGACCCGGACGAACCTATTCCAATTTTTCTGAAATGGAAGAAAATTCTCAATGAGGAAGCATACAACAGTTTGCTGTGGCAACACTTGGTACCTCATATCACATCCGCCGCAGAGTAAGTGTTATTTATAATTATCATCATCCTTATATCAGCTTTTTCAGCAAGGTGATATCGTCTGCTTGCCTCATCCTCATGCCTCTCTTGCCTGTCTACAGTCCTGGGGTCTTAAAAACAGTACTATGGTAACCCCTTTTGCTGTAGAACGTATGTAAAAATATCTTCGAGTTCACGAACATTGAAGATGAAAACTCATCATTCACTGAGCGGGTGGACGATAAATACGATCTAAGCACAGTGAGGGTGCTACGCGATGTCGCCCTTCTTGGGACGTTTTCAGGCAGTAGGAGATCCCGGGACCCTTAGCGATGCAATAGGGTTGATTGTGGTGGAAGTTTTTGTTACTATGGATATCTCGCATAATCAGTTCAGATGCTAATATATTTTAAAAAATACTCACAATTATTTTTTTTTAATTTTTCATCATGGAGGGTGTGGAATCCACGTAGTCCGGAGCCGCTGCTGCGTGTGTTCGAGGTGTGGGCGGCCGCATGTCCGAAGTGGGTATTGGAGTCGTGTGCGGCGCGAAGTGTGGTGCCACGCATATTGGCGGCGGTGCGCGCGTGGGACCCCACTGGCGACACCCAGCCGCTTCACCACTGGGTGCTGCCATGGCACGATCTAGCCGGTCAGGCGTTATTTTTATTCAACATTGTGACTAGTCTCGTTACGCCAATAATAATATTAACAACAATACAATGTAACACAGTTGTTCTACTTTAACATAACCTCCAAGGTTATAACATTTCACCTCGATTTCACATGGTGACAAGTATAAATGAGGTCATGGATGGTGAAGTATGCAGTGCCCAGGATATTAGCTGTCTCATATATTGATAGTCGGAAAACAGCAATGCTCTTAATACTAGCTTGATAGTAGCAGTATTAAGTTTTGGAATGCTTGATCGCAACACTACATTCCTGAAATTATAGGAAGACTGCTGATCATGACACTTCGATCTATATACAGGTACCGCGTTGAGCAACGGTGTGTACCCGTTGATCCGATCGCGGCTAGCGAGCGCCCTGGCGGCGTGGCACCCGGCGGACGGGTCGGCGCGCGGATTGCTAGCGGCGTGGCGGGGTGCTTGGGGTCCAACGTTACGCCCGCTGCTACACCACCACGTGCTGCCCAAGCTCGAGCACTGCCTCCAGCATGCGCCGCTCGAGCTCGTCGGCAGGGAGAACAGTGAGTGCTGTACATGTGACTTTTATTGTTTTTCTTTCATACTAATATTATATTTTGGTCTCACACAAAAAATACTTATCATATAATTTTATCCCCCTCAAGCGGCCTGGTTGTGGTGTGTGCAGTGGGTTGATTTGATCGGGGCGCCGACCATCGCAGCGTTGGCAGCTCGCGCTCTTCTACCACGCTGGCTGGCAGCGCTAGCGGCGTGGCTTAACACGGCACCGCCGCACGCAACAGTCCTCAATTCCTACAGTCAGTTTAAGGTAGGTAGGCAAGCCCACTCATTTTTGATCTGAGACACCTCGAACATCAATAGTGGGAACAAGAATATCGTGTATTTATTACATTTTATCTATTCATGATCACCACTGGGCATTTCATTGGCAAGTCTGTCACATATCAACAGATCGACGTCTCAATTTTTTTTTTTGAGGTAATAAATGATTTACGTAAAAACTATTTCGATTCGTAGAAAATGTTCCCAGAGGAAGTGTTGAAGGAACCGATGGTACGCGACGCGTTCCGAAAAGCGCTCGACATGATGAATAGAAGCACCGACATTGACACCGTCAAGCCGCCTACGCCGCCGCGCTTCGAGATCAACGAGATCCTGGCGACGATTACTCCCAACAAAAGCTTCTCGGAACTCCTCGAGTCCAGGTGCTTAGAGAGAGGGATCACGTTCGTGCCAATTTCAGGTAAGACAAGGGAAGGCAGGCCACTGTACAAGATAGGGGAGATGCAGTGCTACGTCATCAGAAACGTCATAATGTACTCCGAGGATGGTGGCAGATCATTCGCGCCGATCGGCATGGACCGTTTGTTGTCTATGGTCGAAGACTGAGGAGTTTTGAAGGAATAAATTTTTTTTGTGTGGCGTTTTGTTTATTTTTTTGCTTTTCGTTAAAATTTTTTTGCAAATAAAATACAAATAACACTTACCCTTAACAATAGGGTGTTATAGTGTAAACCATGACACCGTGGTGTTAAGCTGTTAGCATGGAGCGAGCTACATTCCATAATATCAATTTGAATAGCTACATCATTTTACAATAACAGTTTCTTTGTCACAGTCATTAAAAGCTAGGTCCCAGACTAGTGCCTCTCACCTTTTTTTTTATTTAAGGAAGCGATGAGGCGAGCGGTACGTTCACCTAATGGTAAGTGTAAGTACGCCTGTCCATAACATGGTGTTAATAAGGATGGTATACGCATTGTGCTTATAGCCACAAAATGTAGAGTCTCGTTACCCCGGTAGCTACGAAGCCTTTAAAACCGGAACAGTAATGATTTCACACTGCCGTTTGGTGGCATAAATACGAGCTGTGGTGGTACATACCTAGACGGTCGCCCGCAACAGAGACGTACAATCAATTGGAGGCAGGACCTAATCCTCCTGGTTAGATAGCAGCATCACTATCAACAGCCTCATTGTTACTTAACACCGTATTAAATTGAGGTTAATTGTTAGTGCATTGTATTTAAAACAACACTCACGCACACGTACGCAACACACACGCACACACTGTAAAAGGGGGAAGAGAAAATATTGGATGTGGTAGGGTTGAAGAGATTTTTTTTTTATTTTTTTTATTAACATGTAACAAAATGCTAACGGAAACACACTCCCCGTCGCCAAATTGGGCCGGCGTCGGTGGTAGTGTCGGGCTCCAACCGACTAAAAAGCTTCACACGGTCTTCCACTCTCATCCACGTGCTCGTGGGGTCGCGGGTTAAAGTATTTCAGTTCCTCCGCGACCCCCCGAACGGCGCCCGAATGACCGGGCCCACCTCGGGGAGGGGTGCTTCACACCCCTCCCGTTAAAAATCCCTACGTGGCGACGCGTCGGAATAGGAGACGCATCACCATATGCACCCCAGGAACCCTCTCAAGGGAGGCGCCGGCCCGACGGCCCTTGTCGGTCGCGGCGCCAGGTTCCTGCCGAGAAGCCATTCGGCGGTCGTGCGCTCGGCCCCGCCTTGCGGTGGGGAGCTGTCATCGCGCTCCGACCGCGTCCTGTCCCCTCGGCGCCCGCTCTCGGATACGTTCGGTTTCGGGAGACCGAACGTATCCGAGAGCGGGCGCAGAAGCGGGCTTCTGCGTCATAACAGAGTCGCAGAATCGGGATTCCGCATTCCATGACGCTTCGCTACTGAACATGGTCCGGACCACGGACGGTAGCGAGAGGTCACTCCTTATCGCCGCTACGAGCGCGGCCCTGTCCCCCCCCCCCATCGCGGACAATCGGCCAAGGTGTGGGACGATGTGTCCCCCGGGTGACCACACTCGTCTCACGCCTCATCCGTCCTACTTGTACAGTTCCGCCGGTGCAGGTAGCTCCCGAAGCAACCCTGCCCCGTGAGTACCTGCACCAGGCAGAAACTGAGGACTCGGAAGTCCCAGTCGGACAGCCTCATGGGTTGAAGAGATAGACAGAGCTATACGGAGAGAGATAAGGGAGTAGCACTCCAATTATACGTGGCCCCTGGTAATATACTTAACCGCCATGTTTTTCTTGGATTTAATCACAAACCGTAAACATACTTTTTGGTAACTGTGTTGTCGAAGACCTAGGTAGGCAACATCGCAGGTTCTGCTTCTGCCAAACAGTAGGATGCAAAAATTACTACTCACCGGCTATAGCTACAACTCATTCAAGATATGTCTCGAGACAAAGACAACGAGCACAGTGCAGTGTATATCATCCTAACTAGCGTTTCGACCTAATGGAGGGGCGTATCACCGTCAAGTTAACGTCCCGCTCATCACACCGCTTCGAAGAATAAGAAAAATTTAAGAAAGTTATTTTTTTTTAGAAAAGTTTAAGCAGTACATATATAAATAAAATGGTAATTTATGAAGAATTTAATATTTATTGTTAGAATAAATAACATGCGAATTGATTCTTAAAATACTACCAAAAGCAGCACAATTATTTAGGTTTCGGCTGTTTCACTTCTGATTGATGTTTGAGAGCTCTTCCAATCTGGTAAAGGTTCGTACTGGCTATGAATAAGTTAACAGTCAGCAAGTTGTAGTTTTTTGGTATCATCACCATCGAGTAGCGCGACCAGATCACTCCGGTAGCCGCTAGCGATGCGCATTGGGGTATAGACAACTTCTCGACTGGTCGGTTTATGTCACCCAAACCAGCTAGGACCAAACTCTGGAACCATTAGATGTGACTGGTATGATGGAGAATTTTCAACATTACATTCATAACCGACGATATCATCATCGTTTCACTGCCTCCGTGAAGCAATAACTAAGCTTTTGCCTTGTAACACGGAGGTCACTGGTTCAATTCCATAGTCACATCTAACCAATCTATCTAGATACCTCTAGTTAAATTGTAATTCTGCCGCCATTACAGCTTTGATTTGTATCGGTTGTCAACATCAATGCCGATTCGGATAATCGGAATTTTTGGGCGAACAAGTGTTGACTCATAGAAAAAAAAAAATAACCGAGGGAAGTCCTCTGCTAGACCTTCTCCAAGATTTCATCCATGAATATCACAAAGTATATCTATTTCCTGTCTAGCAACTTTCAGTCAGATCAACAGATCTACTGATATCAATACACTAGTACGCGTAATTCTAAAAAAATTGGTTAACACTTAAAAATCCTTAAATAATTTTTTTCTGAAGAATAATTATAAAATATAAACATTAAATAAATTATTATTAACGAATAACAGATACATCATCATCAGCTGATGATCGGTTAACGATCGATATGAATCGATGCTTGTAGCTGATACTGAATCGGTCGCTTTGAATATCGATTTTTTTTAAAGCTATCTTTACGTGTGTCGGGCTAGGCTAGGCCTTTTCTTTTACCAACTTTTTATTTTCTTTCTTATTTATTTAATTCTCTTTTATGTATCTTCCTCATTCATTCCTCATATCTTCCATCCTATTTTTTTTACCTTTTGGCTTTTATGCATCACCTCTCGGAACAAGGTTTTATTACATTTTTCAATATTTTTTCTTCTGTTTTATTACATTACTATCTTTTTTTTTGCATCTAGTTATTTATTAGTTGTTCTTTATTACGTTTCCAACTACTTCCCTGCAATATAGCAGTGCACAACAATTGACTGAAATTAAGATGATACTAAACGTATAAAAGAAACAAACAAGATGCGGATAAATTATTAAAAAAAAATCATTGTAAAAAGCTGAAAAGCTAAATAGTTGCAATAAACAATACATACCCATTTGAAAGCCGGAGCCCAGAAAAAAATTGTTTTAGGTCCTGAATAAAATAATAGCTATTTAGAAGATAATTCTGTTTAATTCAAAATAGGAAGTAAATATTCTTACCGGCTTCATGTTCCCATAGAGGTCGCAGCTTATTGGGGACAAATTTATCGAAAAACCCAATTATCGCTTTATATAACGAAGACATTTCGATTTATGATAATTTTACACAAACAAGATTTAAATATCAAAAATTTCATATTGCGATTTTAACGTCAAATTTATGTAACCAAAGAGTATTAAAGATTTCTGTCAAAATAGTATTTTTCTTAGTGAATCTCTATTCAAAGAAGAATTACCAAAAGAGCAAAAAGCTATAGCGTTTGGCAATATACCCGCCTTAAATAAAGAAAAAAAGTATTATCTATACAAAATTTAAAAGATATAAACAAATTTAACAATAGATACATTTTAGGAATTAGAAAAAGTCCTATTTTCATAATATTAATGTAATAAACATAATGTTATCACTGATTGTATTAGATGCTGTCTTTTACGATATCGAGACTATTTATCCACTACCTCAGTCAAGTACAATGGTCATATTTCAGAACGTTGTAAATTAATACTTCATCCCTTATTAATGAATATACAAGGGGAAGCTCAATTGGATAATAATAGAAAAGTTAAAGAGTAACATGTTAGCGCGATAAAGCGGTGGAAAGAAAAACATTTTAGTAGAAGAATGATACCAGGCTACGAGAAAGAACGCCTATGAGATGCAGATAAAAGCGGCAGTAGATGGCTCATCATCACAACATGAATGCACAAGGAAAGCGGCAATCGATGTGAAGTTTGCCACAAGCACCTGAAATGGTAATCGTGACCACTCTATCAAGAGTGATACCGACGAAGAATGACAATGCAAGTTGATGTTAGAAAGAGTAGAAAAGCCAAGAGATATATGAAAGGTGTAAAAGGTATGATGAGTTTTTGGTTTATAGAAGGGAATGGATGAAGACATTATAAGAAGTATTTTTTTATGTAAATAAGCGACGAGACCAGCGGCACATTCACCTGATGGTAAGTAATACACCCGCCTATAACAACGTGGCGCTAGTTACAATATGCACTCCACCACATTGCGCGTGTCGCCTCCGACATTAGATGTAGACTCTCGTCACCTCGGTAATTATAATATATTAGCTATAGAGCTCTTCCAACCGGAACGCAGTAATGTTTGCACATTACTGATTGGTGGCAGAAATAGGCTATGAGGTGGTACCGATCTAGACGATCTCCGGCATCAGAGACTTAAATCCAGTATGAAGACTCTAATAATAAAATACTTTAAATGCATGAATCATTTATTATGACAATATAGATTATAAGTGGAGAAACCTTCTAACACTAATTTGTACTTAAACAGGCGAAAGTTAATATATAATATAGATATATTATTTAGATAATATAACAGTAAATTATTATTTGCTTATTGTCTAAATTCGAATATTTAATACTTTACACACACTATATAGAAATATATGATTAATGTGATTTTTATATGGCTTTATAAAGATCCTTCACCAATGTTTCATCTTAAGGTGCTTCTCCATTACTGAAGGTCGGCCGTTAGGTTTGTGTATTTATACCAATGTTTACAAAAACAGGAAATAGTCATGGTTGAGGAATATCAGGGAATGGACTGGCGTAACTGAGGCGTTCGAATTGTTCCGCTGAACCGGAGACAGGACGGACTGTACCACGCTGATCACCAAAGTTTCACTAGTTGGA
This sequence comes from Troides aeacus, assembly GCA_033220335.2. Classification (NCBI taxonomy): domain Eukaryota; kingdom Metazoa; phylum Arthropoda; class Insecta; order Lepidoptera; family Papilionidae; genus Troides; species Troides aeacus. The sequence continues at coordinate 2,292,038 of CM067288.1, forward strand.
GAGGCACTTTAAGAAGACCAGTATTTACAATTATACACTTTATCAAATTGTTCAATTCTCTTATTGAATATTATTAAATATAAATATCTAGAGAATAATGTTTTTCAAAACAAATTTTCTAAAAAATTATCAAAATCTGAAATACTCAAATAGAAAAAAAAAAGTATCTAAAACATTTTGAAATTCACCACCAATTATACTTCAGGAAGCAGCTCTTCGCGACGTTCGTTTGTGGGTGCGCGGGACATATGGAGGGGATTTCGGCCATTTCCTACTTTATTGAACAAATGTGGGTTGATGGGAAGCCAGAGCATCGTTTGTTGATTAGCAGTGTGCTGCGTAACTATTAGACGATTGGGACGTTCACCTGATGGTAAGTGACACATTTGCCCATAACAATATGGCACAAATTATGTTGACTTCCCGCACCATAATGCGTTCGTCGGTTTGAGACAGATGTTGTCTCATTACTCTAGTAATTACATTAGTAAGAACGCCTATCAAACTGGAACACAATAAGATTTTCACACTAGTGTTTGGTGGTTTTAGACCAGTGTATTTTGAACATGATACATATTCTGATGTTAGTAATGAACCTAAGTGATATATTTAAAAAGAGTAAATACTTGATTATTTAAAATAACATGAAAAATATTCGATATCAATACTTGTACTTTATAAGAAAAATTTCCGCTTATCTTAAGATCTGTGTTTCGATTCAGGGGTCTGATCGGAGTCGTGTGTTTCTATTGCGTCAAGGTTTTAAAGAGTTCTGATAACGGTATGCCCTGAAACATTGTATCCCGTTCGCCACGCCCAGGGCGAAGTTACATATAGATAATGAATAATTGATTGGTCTTATAACGAGGCAGTAGCGGGTCCATATCAATCCGGTTGCGGAAAGCGTCGCTGACTGTGTGGTGGACACCTTATCGAGAGGACGACGGTAATCGTCGATCGAAGCCATCACTAGAGCCTGCAAGTTAAAAAAAAAATTAAAATTGGGAAATAAATGCTAACATTCTGATATCAGACTTAGGTAATGGAAAATCATATTTTAGATATATTGTCTTTTGCTACCCTCTTAGTCTATCTAAGTGTATTATAACCTCACAGATAACTGACCGGACCCAAGCCAACCTCACCTGCTCATGGTGCACCCTGTTAATCAACAAACGAGGCTGGATCCCACCAATCCGCATTGGGCCAACGCGGTGGGAAATGACCCAGACCCCCCTATAAAAGGTCGCTGGCAGCGCAAGACCGATCGGTGTGAAATTCTTTTGGTGGAAGCATATGTCCAGCAGTGTACGTCTATCGACTGATAAAAAAATTATATTTAATTGTAGTATATTGTAATAATTACAATATGTTAAATTAGTCTGATATCAGAATCGTTATGCCAATAGTCCACAAGATTAGTCAAATTTGCAACAAAAAAAAGAGAAGATAAAAAGTTACACAGAAGTCTGGAAATTCCATAATGCAGACGCACACCCTCTAATTTTAACCCCGGGGTAATTTGTTTTAATGCGAATAACTAACGAAAATCGTACAATAATTATTTGTGAATGAAATGACGATTGTGATTTTTTTTTGCTGAAGTGTATATGACGATTGAGTACATTTACACTTCATCAAATGCAATCAGTCAACCGAACGATGGCGGTATATCCATCCAAGGAAGCGGAGGGAAATCCCGGACGTGGGACGGGCAGCAGCGTTTCACGATAGGGCCTCCGTAACTGCGATCGCCAAGCCGCCTGCCAAGCGTGGCGATTACGGCAATTCCCCCCTAAGATGAGATCCCAAAATAAAAAACGGCCCCTAGTCCCCGGCGGCCCCGCTATTCCTGGCTACGGTAGCGGTCACGGTAACGGCGGGGCAAGGGGTGCGAAGAATCTCCGGAAGCGGCCAGGCTACCAAAACCAACAACATCTGGCCCTGGCAACACTCAACACGCGTACACTGCGGACCGACGAGAAGATAATTGAGCTGGAGGAGGAATTGAGCAGGTTAAGATGGGATATAGTAGGGTTATCCGAAGTCCGAAGAGAGGGAGAGGACACGATAACTCTTAAATCAGGCAACCTGCTCTATTTCCGGGAGGGCGACCAGCAGTCCCAGGGTGGCGTCGGGTTTATCGTCCGCAAGTCTCTTGTGAATAACGTTGTCGACATCGTTAGTGTGTCAGCAAGGGTAGCGTACCTGATACTCAGAGTTACCAAGCGTTACTCGCTGAAGGTCATACAGGTATACGCACCGACTACGGCACACTCTGATGACGAGGTGGTAACTGTGTATGAGGATATTTCTAAAGCCATACACAGTTCCAAAACTCAGTACACCGTTGTCATGGGAGACTTTAATGCAAAACTAGGGCAGCGAAGTAGTGGAGAACTGAAAGTGGGGCAATTTGGATATGGACAGAGAAATCCACGAGGCCAAATGCTCGCCGACTTCATGGAGAAGGAGGGCCTCTATATAATGAACTCCTTCTTCAAGAAGCGGGCCAGCCGCAAGTGGACGTGGATTAGTCCTGATGGAGCTACTAAAAATGAGATAGACTTCATCATGTCGACGAAGAGGCAGATATTCAAGGATGTCTCAGTGATCAATGCTCTAAAAATGGGCAGCGATCACCGAATCGTGAGAGGCATTTTGAATATCAACATAAAGCTCGAACGATTTCGACTGGTGAAGTCCACGCTCCGGCCAGCGCCCATCCAACTCCAAAACCCCGAGAGCTTTCAGCTTGAACTACGAAATCGCTTTGCATCCTTAGGCGAGTGCATTGATGTGGACGATTACAACACCAGGTTCGTAGATGCTGTCCGTACGGCAGGACTTAAGATTTTTAAAGTCCCCCGTACCAGAAAGAAGAAGCCGATCTCTGACCACACATTAAACCTCATGACCGAAAGACGAGAACTGGTCCTGAAGTCTCCTGAAGATGCCACCAAATATCGGCAGCTGAATAGGCAGGTCTCTAAGTCTCTGACTCGCGACATACGCCGATTTAATACTGACAGTGTTAAAGAGGCAATAGAGCGGAACAAAGGCTCTAAAGTATTCGCACGAGATCTGTCTATCGGGCAAAGCCGGTTGACGTGGCTGAAGACAGAGGACGGCAGGATCGTATCGTCAAGGGCCGAGGTTCTGGAGGAGATTGAGCGGTTCTATGGACAGCTGTACACGACTACATGTTCTCCTGGTGGACTAGCATCAGATCCAAGAGCTAGTCTAGCCCGACACTACTCTGAAGATATCCCGGTTGTCAGCCTACACGAGATTAGTGTGGCTCTGAATCAGCTTAAAGGCAACAGGGCACCTGGTGATGACGAAATAACAGCTGAACTTCTGAGAGCTGGTGGAAAGCCGATCCTCGAAGTCCTGCAGAAGTTGTTTAATTCCGTCATACTAGAAGGCCGATCGCCTCGGGCATGGCACGGAGGTGTGGTGGTGCTTTTCTTCAAGAAGGGAGATAAAACCCAGTTGAAGAATTATAGACCCATCTCACTTTTGAGTCATGTCTACAAGTTGTTTTCCAGAGTCATCACGAATCGTCTCACAATCAGGCTCGACGACTTCCAGCCTCCCGAACAAGCTGGATTCCGTAAAGGCTACAGCACCATAGACCACATTCATACGCTGCGGCAGGTTATACAGAAGTCCCATGAGTATAACCAGCCGTTATGCTTAGCGTTTGTGGACTATGAGAAAGCCTTCGATTCGATTGAGATATGGGCCGTGTTGCAGGCCCTCCAACGGTGCCAAATAGACCACCGGTACGTCGATGTTCTAAGGTGCTTGTACGAGAACGCCACCATGTCAGTCCGCCTCGAAGACCAGAGCTCGAAACCGATACGATTGCAGCGTGGAGTAAGACAGGGAGACATCATATCTCCGAAACTGTTCACCGCTGCATTGGAAGATGTCTTCAAGCTTCTGGATTGGAGAGGATATGGCATCAATATCAACGGCGAGTACATCACGCACCTTAGATTTGCCGACGATATCGTGGTTTTGGCTAAGACCATGGAGGACATCAACACAATGCTCGATGATCTTTGTAGAGTTTCACAACGAGTGGGTCTTAAAATGAATATGGACAAGACCAAAATCATGGCAAATGTCCATATTGTACCCACTCCAATAACAGTTGGAAGCTCTACACTTGAAGTTGTTGACAGATATGTCTACCTCGGACATACAATCCAACTAGGTAGGTCCAACTTCAAGAAAGAGATCTCTCGTCGAATCCAACTCGGATGGGCAGCATTCGGGAAGCTAAGACATATCTTCTCGTCCAATATACCGCAGTGTCTCAAGACAAAAGTCTTTGACCAGTGTGTGTTGCCAGCGATGACATACGGAGCAGAGACGTGGCCGCTTACTGTGGGCCTTGTCCGCAAGCTTAAGATTGCCGAGAGGGCGATGGAGCGAGCTATGCTCGGAGTTTCCCTGCGAGATCGAATCAGAAATGAGGAGATTCGCAGGAGAACCAAGGTCACCGACATAGCTCGAAGGGTCGCCGTCGCAAAGTGGCAATGGGCAGGGCACATAGCTCGCAGAACCGACGGCCGTTGGGGCAGAAAGGTTCTCGAGTGGCGGCCACGTACCGGAAGACGTAGCGTGGGCAGACCCCCCACAAGGTGGACCGACGACCTGGTCAGGGTCGCTGGCAACCATTGGATGCGGGTGGCCCAGGACCGGTCTAAGTGGAAATCTTTGGGGGAGGCCTTTGTCCAGCAGTGGACGTCTTCCGGCTGATTGGATTGGAAATGACGACTAAGGGAAAGTTTTTTTTTTTAATTAAGCTACAGGACGAGTGAAACGTTCACCTGATGGTAAGTGATATTACTGCCAAAAACAACGTCGCGTTAGTTAGGATGGTGTACCATCAGTATATATACTGCACCACATTGCGCTCGTCGTCTCGGACGTAAGATGTCGAGTGTCGTTAACCCAGTAATTTTAATAGCTACAGCGCCCTTCAAACTGGAATACTAATATTTGCACACTACTGTTTGTTGGCTACAATACACGCTGTTTGTATCTATCTAGAAGGTCTCCACTCGTAAAGAAGTAATAACTTTCTATGTCTCAAATTTAGTTACTGGATATAGGTTTCTCCTAAAGATTTTAACATAGTTCACTCATGCTGACTGCAACCTTCACCAGATAATTGTTCACCTTGCGGGTGACCTTCCAAGACTGCGTCCGAATGTAGTCGTTTGACAAAAACTATATTGCGACTTTCATAATCGTTAGTTAATCGCAAAATACACAACCCCGACGTTTCTATCTCTACAAGCGAAAAGATAAATTAACGTGAAAATACTAAATATGATATAAATAGTAGATTTAAGTTATATTATATATATATATATATAGGTTTCGTTTATTTGCCAATCACGTGAAAACTAATGAACGTATCGATTCGACATGATTTGTTAATGCTTGTAGGTTAATTATTTTTTTGCATTTTATAGATCTTTATCATTATATATCTAATTAACTTTTATAACCAATTTCATTTAATATTATTTATGCGGTTGCCATAGTAACGGCAGGCTGTAGCATAGAAAGTAATTTGCGGTCTAATTTCATATTACGGCTGACAAAGCGGCCGGGATACAGCTCGTCTGTATATAAGAGATTTCCACCTATGTTGAGATCTATCAGGATATTTTTGGAACTACAAGGCTTGACTTGAAATTTGCTAGGAATATTCCTTATGTCGAGTATAGGACAGGGAAAACCGGATTTTACAAAATTCCTTCCCCAAAGCTGCGAGGGTGCTACGACCAGCAAACCGGGTGGGGGACAGCTAATATTCCTATAAAGGTCGATTTCTAATAAAAATATCGAATTAATGTTCCAGTTCCTTATTGCAGCTTATTAGCTTATATACAGTTAACAATAAGCTCGTGCGCTATTTAAAGGATTTGTACAAAAAAAAAAACAACTTTTAATATACGAAATAGTTAAAGGTTATAGACAAACATACCGATTTGAACAATAAACCAGGTCTTCTTAAACTTTGGGTCGCGACCCCAAAAGGAGTCGCGTAGTAAAATTTTGGGGTCGCGAGAGATTTTAATGTCACATATATACACGTATAATATCTAGAGTGTCTGTGCAGTCACACTCACAAACCTGCTGGTCGAAGAGGTTTTACGTTCAGCAGTGTCAAACATTCCAAGATTTAATTTGTTATGCAATATAAAACACATACATCTCATTAAATATTTTCTATAATGTTAATTTACTACTTACCACTTAACAACTACGTTGGTATATATTCGAACGAACTAAGACGATCAGAATTACCTTTTACTTTATTGCAAAAAATGCAATTCTGATCAAAAGTAGAGCAAATCGTTTTTGTAACTACAATAAATACAATTATACAACTTTTGTGCAATTTTTTTATTGTTAAATTTTTGTATGTTTCTAAACGATTTCTAAAACTATACATTTTCATATGTATATTGTTACCTTATAAATAAATAATCAAAAAATATTTATTTATCTTTCTTCTATATTTATAGTCTCAAGGAAGTCGCAAGGAAACTAGCAACCATAAATGGGGTCGTGAATGAAAAAAGTTTAAGAAGCCCTGACATAGACCATTGTTAAGATGTTCCTCAACTAATAGTAGGAAAACTCAATATACACACAGTTATCAGATATAAGCATAAATAAATTTTAGCACCACTAACTAAGCATACATTTTTTAATTAATATTTATTTCAAGCACAAAAACAAGCTGAAAGTGTAGCTTGTGAAGTATTAAGTAGAGCGAGTCTTAATAAAAAGCGTTAGCATGCAAAACACCATTCAAGTAAAGACATGCTTTTAAAACTTAAGTAACTTAACCGTAATTACCTTTTTATTTAACTTGAACCGTTATCAAGTTTTAAATCTGCAGTTTTTTTGTTTCATTTAAAAAATTATAAAAATGAATTCAGTATGAGAAGTATGATGTGAAGATGAAAGGGTTTTTTATATTTTCTTCAAGTAACCGACAAGATCAGATATTCTACTGATGGTGAATGATACGCCTGCACATAACGTGGCGCTAGTTAGGATGATATACACTGAACCACATTGCGCTCGTCACATGGGATATGAGATATCGAGTCTCGTTACCCCAGAAATTTTAACAGCTACAGCGTCATTCAATTCGGAACACAGTACTGTTTGACGGCTGCAATAGGCGCTGTGGTAGTAAATAGACGGTCTCAGTACAAATCAAAATTAAAAAACATATATTAATTAATATAAACAAAAAATAGACAAAACTTTAACAAAAATACCTTTAATATTTTTTAATGATTTACAATACATGATACCGGTGATAATAATGACATATACAATATATAATATTTTATTTATAAACATACACTATTTTGTAATATATAAGTATATTTTTTCATACGAGCTGACAAAATGAACAAGATGTTGACCTGATGGTAAATGATACTGACCATAACAATGTTCTAGAGATAATAAACACTGCAGCACATCATGCTCATCGCTTTGAAACTTAACTTGTTAAGTCTAATCCACCCCAATAAATTCTTTTTTTTATTCGTTGACGAGACGAGTGGTACTTTCCTATGCTATACGTCTGCCCATAACAACGTGGCGCTAGTTAAGATGATACACAGCACCACATTGCGCTCGTCGCCTTGAGAAATAGTATATTAAATCTCGTTACCCGACATAATTACACTAGCGTCTTTCAAACCGGAACACAGTAATATTTGTACATTACTGTTCGGTGTTAGACTTAGACATTGTGGTAGTACCTACTTATACAGCCTCCGGAAACAGAGACTTACCACAAATAAAATACATAACACTATTATCACCTATATATAAGATTTTTAATATTTTAAGTTTTAATAGAAAAGTTTAAAACTTTTTTAATTTAAGATATTATCACAGATGTGCTAAATAAAATGTATAAACAAAGCAGCATGATTTTTTAATCTATATTTTTACTTATCTGTACAAGACAATTTGTTAGTTTTTTGGAAACTGAAATTATTTAAAAGTATCTTTTAATCTGTATGTTATGTAAAGCTTCGTTCACACAAACCGAAGCCTATAAAAATATCAAAACAGGAAACTACACATTTTGTCCATTATATGTAACAAATTATAACTGATATATTTCGTGTCTACACGATAGTGAATTTGTATGTGTGTTGAATAAATTATCCATGATTTTCGATTTCGATAGATTTTCTCTTTTTATTTTGGAGGGGCTTTTATCCCTTAGGGATATGTCAGCCCCCATTGCCTCAAAGAAAGACACAACACAAAAATTTTTCGCTTGTGATGCACATTACTTAATCACAAGTTTTATTGCGTCAGTAGTTAATATTATAAAATATTTTATAAATTATCTGTGCCTTACGAACAATGTGTCACCAATGTAGTCATTTAATATATTTTTGTCTAAAAATGATTAAATGATTCATTTATAAAATGGATTACAGAAATTCTATTTTAGTTGACAATTAGTGTTGCCATCTAATTTCAATATTTTGCTGGCACATCTATATCCATTTTGTTATTTATAAATAAACTATCCAAATATTAATAAGTAATATGTTTTCATTAAATATATTTTAACTAAGACTTGATCACTAACCATCTACTATTCAAAGTTTACTTTATAATTATTATTGGTTTTTCAATTGTGATTGATATCTATAAGCCCTGCCAATTTGGTACAGGCTTGTTATGGCAACAAATACATTAACAGCAAATAAACTATAGTTCTTCGGTATTATGACAAGAGAATAACGTGACCATATTAATCCAGTCGCAGCTAGGGAAGCAGATTGAGGAATTGATAAAGTTTCGACTGGTCGACTTAAGTCACCCAAACCAGCTATCACCAAGCCCTGGAAGGATGAACATGATTTCAGCATTTTGTTTGTTATAAAATGGATACCATTCATGCTATGAAATGTATAAATATCTATTTATGTTTCATATTATTTTTATTAATTATATCACAGATAAAAAATATTTTTTTAAAATTTGTGTTTAATATATAAGGATTTTTTTTATATTTTATTTTTGGTGCTATTTAACATAAAATGGCTTAACATTAACAGTTCATAAAATTTTAATTATTGCACTCATAGTTTTAAGAGCTTAAAAAAATACACTTTAAAAGTATAAATACATAAAAGTGTGGGCAATCATAACCAATACAATGTTAATATAAATTCAAATATTTTGTAGTTAGGGAATACATTGCATATCTATACACACTAATTACTTATTATGAACATATTCTTCATTAAATCATAAAATAGGGTGAAAAGGCAGTCTTACATAGTTTTCATATTTCATACACATTGCATTGAATCTTCTTTAACCCCTTATCTTGGTGTGATGTGTAAAGGATACTTAAGGAAAATAAAATATTTGTTTTTTATCTCATAGAATTATACAAATACAACCAAGAATTTATGTAATTCTATATATAAATAACACTAGCTAAATACAGTCACGCAAAAGTTTCTGTTATATAATAATGTTTTTATTCACCCTGTTGTATAATTATAAATAGTGAATTTATCTTAAAATTAAAAATTATATAACTTTAAAAAGGCAAGTACACTGAAAAAAGTTACCTTTTTTGACAATTACTAATAGTAATTTTCTGGTTTAATTAAACGTCGTAGATAACTTATCACCGTCCTTAGACAAGGTCTTAATATAGTTGACCTTGAAATAAATCTAAACACTTACCCATTTAAATGCAGGGGCCCAGAAAAAAATAGTTTTAGGACCTGAAAAGAAATTAATAATTATTGATAAATTTATATTAAATTAAATATTTATTTAAATTAAATATTCTTACCAGCGTCATGATCCCATAGGGGACGGAGCTTAGTAGGGACAAATTTATCAGTGCTTGTTACCAATACTCTATATAACTTGGACATTTTAATTTGATTGAATATGTTTTATTATTCCAGGAATATGTATTGCCCCTACAGTGTTAATGTAAAAATAATTAGAATAAGAATTTACATAGCCACTTGTTGGCACTGTGCTGTTAATGTCAAAAGTTTGTTACTGCGTGAATGGATTTATTAACCTAGAGTTGTACCGAGTATTAGCGAGTATGTGCACCCGATGCCTAATAAAAATACTTTAAGTATTATTAGATATTTTTTACCGAGAGTTAGTGATTTATTACAGAATACTGATTGTATAATAATTGTCATTTTATTTTTTTATGAACATTTTTTTCTACAAGTTATATAACTTTATCAATAAGAGTTTTATTTGCGTACTTCGTCCATAACTTTTATACCCATGAAAAACTTATCTATGCCTGGGTGCGGGCTTGTTCGGGAAGTATGTAATGTGTCAATTGAGTTATAAATTATTCTTTGTTTATATTTCTTTTTTGTTCTTAAAGTTAAGTTATTCTTTACTTAGGTTTATTATAGTTCATTAATGTATTTCATAACTCATTGAATATGGGTACCAGCACAATGGGGAGTGATTTACATTCTGATAAGCAAGACAAACTTTTGAAGTTGCAAGCTCGAAAGAAGGAATTAGAACAAATGCTTTTGTCTAAAAATGAGGAATTGTACAAGTTATGTGTTCAAGAAGTGCAATTGACTGGAATCATGCCACCAGAAGCGCCTCTAAGTCCTGAAGTGCCACAAAGGGAACGATTGGGTAGCGTAAAAAGTGTGGAAAGATCCACAGACGGAACTGACGTTCAAGATGGATCAGACACATCTTCAAGGCGATCTAGAACAGGACACTCTGATCGTATTGTAGATTGCGATCCGAACGTACGTAAAAATGTTTGCCACAGGTTGTCAACTCCATCTATTTCAGGGATATCAGCTAAAACACATCCTAGACACGTGCGCCGGCCTGAGACCAGTTGTTCTAATTTCTTTCCTTCGCCACCCCAAGAACGAAACCCAGAAACTTTCTCGATTCATATGTCACATACATATCCTGCATTGGCCAATAGACATGAATCAATACCATCTGAAAACATTCAGAATGAATCACAACAAAATCCAGTATACAGACATCATACTATGACAACCGAGTATACAAATCGCATTTATTATAATAATCCTGCAGAGGGTCATAATGTTACAAGACTACGTGAGACCCATTTCAGTTCAAGCCACCCTGATATTACAACCCATTATACTCACAGCATGATTGCACCTACTTCTGTGCAGCAACATAATGGTGTACGTAATACACCATTGCTATATCAATATGCCTCACATTTAAAGGCACAGAGTCAGCATCTTGGGGCGTTAGCACATCAACATCAGTTACAAATGCAATCTAAAAGACGTAATGATGGTGTGCGCCGAAACACATTACAAAGAACACAGACCTATCATCTTACATCCCACAGTGATTACAATCAGCACTTGGAAAATATGACTGATTCATATAGACCACCAATACCAGTTTACCAGCATAGATCTCAGCTTGATGTTCAGGAGCAAACAGCAGAAAGAATTCATCCAGTTGAACGTTTGGTAACAGTGCCTAACACACTACCATTGCGGGAGCGTAATATAATGAGAAACCCAATCCATATGCAACTACAAGTCTCTACAGATGATTATGGTTTTGATGATAGAAAACATTACCCAGATGCTTTAAGTCCTGTGAGTCAAATGTCAGGATATTCTCAAAACTTTGATTCTGTAAGTATGAATAAATTTTCTCCTCTCTCACAAGCTGAAAGCAAGGTAAAAGAAAAGCAGTGGTATGAAACTTCACTTGATTCACCTACAAAGTCTGAAATGCCATTGTTAAAAAAGACATCAAGTTTGAAACGCACACCCAGTCTGGGCAACTCCCAAACTTATGAAGTAATGATTTCATCGGGTCGGCATTCTGCAATGCAAAGTCCTCATATGATACCGCACAGCCCTCCTGTATTATCTCCAGGTGCAGTGTCTTTGGAATCACCGAAAAATATGACTGTAATAGAACAGGGTAAATGTATACCTTATAGGGAAGAAACAAAGCCCTTTGAGATGTCTGATTTTTATAAATACTCTACAAAGTTTCGACAAGCGAATGCTCAAAAAGTGCCTCCTACTACACCAGCTCCTAACATTAATATAAACTATAATAAAATGCCAGTTGACATGACACAATATAGTCAGGAACATTGGCATGGTCAAATTAACTAAATGTTAGAGACAAACTTTCTTTATTTATTATAATTATATATTTTAAATAATGTTTTTGCTAGATTTATAATAGGACAATAATAGATTGTGTCAATCATAGGTACTTATATAAATTATGAACGAGATCTCTAGTTATACAAGATTTTAACTTTTAGATATGCCGAGTAGGTTTTATATAAAATTTACTTTACCTAGACAATAATTAAAGAGGAATGAAACATGTTAGTCTTGTGATAGGGTGTACAAACAAATATTATGTAAATCAATTATAAGTGAATATTAATCTAAATGAGTTTAAAAATATATGTATAATACAATCATTGCATCATCGGAAACAATTATGAAAGATGAGCTTTTGAAGTTTCATGTTTATTGTTAACAAAGATTAGAATTTGGATAGGTGATTGTTAAAATCAATCTAATTGAAGCCATTATATGTTTCTTGAATGCTTTTGATGGAAATGATGCATGATGTTTCTTATTAGTGCATAATTTTATCATCCCAGTTCAACGTAGGTCTAGATATAGTATGATGTATAATTCAGTGTTATAAATTAATGCAAGAAGTTATTTTGCAATTCCTTACTAAAAGTACAACGCGCCTCACCCACCGTATATTATCAAAATCTTTGTGAAAATTGTCTCATCCATTTTGATACATGTTTTTGTGTAAGAGGCCCAACAACTCAATGGACCCAAGTCAATTTCACCTTCTCGTGTACCCCGTTAATCAACAAACCAGGCTCTAGCTCCTACCAACCCGCAGTGTACCAATGTAGTGGGAAATGAACCAAATTCCCTATAAGGACCCCTACAAACGATGGCTCCTAGTGCCCGGCGCAATTTCAGGCCATGCTGACGTAAGGTCGCTGGAAGCCGTTGAATGCAGGAAACGCTGGATCGTTCGATATGGAGATCTTTAAGGGAGGCCTATGTACAGCTGTGGACTTCTATCGGTTGATGATGATGCTGTTTTTCTTGGAACAAGTTAGTTTCTCCACAATGGTTTCCTTCTCTGGAAAATACAGTTTTGTGTTAAAAGGCCTCCTCTAAAGGTTCTCACATCAATCAGGTAGGGATATGTAATGGGGTGATTAGAGCCTTTTCCCAGGATGCAGGTTCAATGTGGGTTGGTTGGTGTCAGAGGCGCATTTGTTAATTAGCAGGGAGTACCATGAACAGGTGAGGTCGGTTTGGGTCCAGTGAGTTGTGCAGGAATCCTTACACTTCTGCGGTAGTAGCAGATATGTGATTATAATATTTTTTCATAAAATTTTTTGCTTCGAGGATATATTTTAAAAAATATCAGTTAATAATTTATTAAACATACATATATATATATATAAAAATAAATTTCTACCTAAATAGTATATATATGATCTTGATAAATATTTTTTAATGTAGTTTCTAATAATAAGCATTTATATGCTGTGATCAGTTTTCTATGTTGCCACTAGATTTGAATCAATTTAGTGTTTAATATGTAACCAGATTTTTTTTAAATATATCATACCCGCAAACAATACAATATGAAGGGAAGAAAATATTAATTTTAGTTATTTAAATATATTTAGTTTTGTTTGATAGTAACTATTCATTAGAGCATACATTTCTGAATCTAGTTTATGTATTTCTGTTCATTAGAAATGGAAATTTTTGTAATGAGTTTCATGTTCTATGACCTTATGAGACAACATGAATTTATAAGGACCTTGACCAATAGGCTGCTTATTACTGACTGATAGTTATATGAACATAATTCGCCAACCCCTTTGCCCAAAATATTATTTAGACGCCCGGTGTCTGCCACTTACATATAGCATAGGTATATTTGACTTAATTTTACCTTGCCAAGCAATTACGAGCCTAAAATCGCCTTTAACTTTATCGTCCAATAAGATGTAATTTTTTTTTTACTTAGATTAGGTAATTATAAGCCTGTGAAAAATCGTTAGTTGTGTGTATATTTCAATAGGAATCAATGATTAGACTATTTAGCAATTGAAAATTGCAATTGTATTGCAAAATTAAACATATTGATATGGGATATTTTTATATGTTATTTTTTTATTGTCATACTAATAAAGTTTGATAGTTGTATATGTTTGTTTTTTATTTACATATTAATCACCTTTATTAAAAAACAATAGCTCTTGCACTTTCACATTGGCACTTGAATTTATATGGATTTTATTTTGTTGTGTATTTAAAAGTGTAAATGGGTAAGATAACTGCTGACTGATTTTCATATTTATAATATATATGATTTTCTTATATAATACGCTTTAATTTCATATCTTCACGTAGACCGATATTTGCTATTATTAATATTTATGATTTAGGCTTCGGAAAGTTGAAGCTTTGTGCCACTGTCTGAGTGTTAAAACATGTAGGAAAAAACGTTTGGAAACGGGTTTCAAATCCGACCTTGTTATTGTAACTGCGAAAAAAGGTTATACAATCTATATGAGATTCCCACCTTTGTAAAGATTCATCACATCTTTGGAACCATAAGGCCTGGAGACTTAAAATTTATTAGGAATATTCCTTTTGCTGGGTATAGGTCAGCTAAGAAAGGATTTTACGAAATGTTATACTCCCAAAAAAGGTTGCGGAGATGTTGATAACAGCTCAAGGCCTGGAGAGTGGCAGGTTGCTGCCGGGCAATATAATTTGCGACAATGTTCACAACTAATTTTATATTACGGCCAGCAAAGGAAGCTGAGAACAGATAGAATTTTATATTGCCACCATGGCAAAGTGGCTAAGAAATTGTCAGCTTGTATCCCATGTTCGTGCACGATTCCATTTCGGGACCACATGTACACTTTGGATGGTGGTAAGGTTTTTTCGGATCCGCCTGATTATATACCACTCAGTATTGTAAATTCGTCAACATTTGAGAGCTTGACTGTTACACGTCCAATATTGTGAAATTGAGGTCGAGCGTTAGCACATTGTCAGCAAACAAGGTAAGAAAATAAAAGAAAGATTGAATAATAAATTAGGTATGTATTGAAATCTAAAGTAGTGTAAGAAAAATTTTGCAACGATTACATTATCCGACAATTATGAACGAGGACAGAATAAATATAAGATGCTGCAGTAAAAACAAATGAAAATAGTGCAAGATGTTAATGTTTGTGAGCTTTTCGCAATTTCGTCAGGCGTTCGTAGAGAGATCTCTTGCCGGGATTGAATCCACCGTTCAGGTAATCGTCATCGCCTCCTGTAATAATATGAAACGTAAATAAAGGGCGATGAAACGTTTATATTATTTGGTAGCTCAAGTAGTAGTGTGAAGTGCGCTGTAGTCAGTGATATTATTGCAGCAACGGGATGCACCATCTTACGAGGAGGGATCAAAAAGTAGTGAGAACGACAAATCGAACGAATCCTTGGTAAGAAAAAAAAGATGTGCATAGCTCAGACACATATTAGTAATATTAATAAAGATAAAAATCTTCGATTCTCTATTGTTTTTTTTTTCAGAATGTAGTCATTTGTTTGCTTCGTGCCGGAAGGTGTTCTCGAAAATGGAGCAAAATGAAGTGCGAGCCGTTATTAAATAGCTTTGTTTAAAAAAGTTAATGATGCAATAGATTCATTGCGATTTGGATGTAACATTAGGAGAGTCTGCTCCGCTGTATTCCACTGTCGCAAAGTGAGCTTCTCAATTTCGAGAAGGAAGGACGAGCACGGAAGACGAACATCGTTGTAGCTCTCACCACGTCCATCGACGTCTGTTACATATATAAATGTTTCGAAAGTTGAGAAAATTGTACGAGTATTGAGCGGTCGAAGAATTACCATCCTATACTTGATTCAAGAAACGGGCAATTCATATGGAAGTATTCAATCCATATTGAAACAATATTTGAATAAGAGAAAAGTCTCCACAACATGGGTGCCAAGAATGTTAACCGACAGTCGGAAACAAAATCGACATGACATTTCGAAGATATTGTTGGACAAGTTTTAAGAAGATTCTGAAAACTTTTTGTCTCGTTTCGGAACAATGGACAAAACATGGGTCATCATTTTGATTCCGAGATAAAACAGCAATCTTCGCAAGGGAAACGGTTATCATTACTGACTGCGAAGAAGTTTCAAAGCTGGCAAGGTTATGACCTCAATATTTTGGGACTCAGAAGCGGTATTGTTGATTAATTATCTGGAGCGTGGAACCCACTACTACAGGCCAATATTATGCAGCTTTAATTACCAAGTTGAGGAATGTTATCAAAGAGAAAAGGAGAGGGAAACTTAGAAAAGGCGTGCTGTATCATCACGAAAATGCATCCGCGCACAGGTCGGCAGTTGCAATGGCTGCCATTCAGCAAGCTGGCTTCGAATTTGTCGACCACCCCCTTATTCACCAAATCTGGTGCCTAGCGATTTTTATCTGTTCCCAAAATTGAAAGAATACTTAAGGGGAAACTGGTACGAAGACTATAACCAGGTGATGGGCGCCGTGGAGAGCTTTACACAGGACCAAGACAAAACTTTTTTTTTTAAACGGGATTGACGCCTTGGAAAAGCGGTGGACTTGGTGTGTAGAGAGAATCGGAAACTATGTAAAAAAATAAATTATTAAGTCAATAGTCATTATATTCTATCTCATTCTCACTACTTTTTGATCCCTTCTCGTATATCACAACATGATGATCTCAGTGCTGTTTTAATATAGCGCCTCAATGGGAATAAATTATTTTATAGCTATTAAATTTTTTATCACATTAATTATTTTTTAAGGAAACTGGTTGTTATATCTTTGACAGTGTTTATTATGGTAGATGACAACGACCTTTACGGACGGAGGCTCTAGAATGTTGTTATAAAGGCTTAGAGAAATGTGAAATGTTTTGAGGCATAGCTCGTTTTATGTGGTGACATAAATTTATGCGATGAAATTCCCGAAATTAATTGTGTGGCACCGTGATCGAGATATGTATATTAGTCGAAAACATTACAAGGTATATAAGAACTTTTAATTTCTTACCAGAACCTCCAAGTTGTCCGTTAACACAACCTTCGTCCCACATGTTAAGGCAGCGCTTACCAGGAGTAAACCCTCCATTGAGATAATCGTCGTCACCGCCTTAAATTATATATGTTTTCGTTTTTACTAAGTACAATCGGCTGAAACTTCAATTTCTTACGATATTATGTGATGATGAAGTTGTGGATTGAATATATAACAGGTAATTAAAAATCATACAAACATCCAAATTTTGCTACTCATATGACCCAAGAGTCAACTTCGACACCGTTTCACAAGGTAAGTATTACATCACCGTAACATCGAGAGTTTAAAATTAAAGACAATTTTTAACCAATAGTTACCAGAACCACCCAGCTGACCGTTGACGCATCCCTCATCCCACATGTTGATGCAACGTTTTCCTGGATTAAAACCTCCGTTTAGGTAGTCATCATCACCACCTATATGATAAAGTTATCGAATTTTACTTAAACTATATTTTTAAACTGCGAATTGTCATTAAATACATTTATAAATAAAGTTATATTTTCTTTATTTAAGCAAATTTCTCATAGTGCTGTAACAATACCAGATCCGGGTAATTGCCCGTTGATGCAGCCTTCATCCCACATGTTGACACACCTCTGGGAACCTTAAAACGAAAATTTATTTTCTCTTCAAAATTGAATAATTAAATGATATAAATCCTTCTTTGGATACCATGCTCACCGTGAACTTGTGCTTTGTCTATCCAAGCTTTACAATTAACTAAAGAAAATATCCCAAATGCAATAACTAACACTTTCATTTTGATATGGTACTGTGTTTTGCACGGAGCAATTCTGTGTGACTTACCTCATGGCCCCGCTATTCTTTTATAACAAAAAAAAATGTAATGTACTAAATTCATATTAAACTATATCTCGATTTATTTGCTGGCCACTTCAGATATGCCCTTCATTAAACTCTCTGGGACAATATTACTGATATTTCTATTTTGTCGATAAGGCAACGAGATAATAATGAATAAGGCTCTCTACAAAAGTTTTATTAAACAAATGCAAAGAAGAGTTTTTTTTCAAATAGGCGTGAAAATAATCTTTTCAGAACGTCACGAAATGGCCAACCTTGGTGGTAGAGGCTTAGATAAGTAGTGGGGACGGTCAAACAACAATAGTACTAGATGCCAGGTAAGGCTCCAAAGAATCGTATGAATCAGTCTAATAATCTGAACCGATTACACAATATCAAAGTAGCTAAAAAGTTTTCTGTCTGATTTTTTATAATAATATTGTACTTTGCTCTTTTATTATATCTTATATTATATATCTGTTTAATACATATTTAAGTAAGTTATAAACGATTGAAAACTTTGCCCTTGTAGATTATCAAATTTAATGTTAATGTTGATTAGCGATTAAATACTTTATGAACAAATTATATACCAGTGTACACCAAATAGAATAAACAAAACAAATCACGGATTTTTGTTTACGGAACCCCAACATGTATAATAATAAGTCTCATTGATTGTTTTAATGATTGTCAGTTCTCTAATCTAATAACAAATAGGTGACGTTAAATATTTATTGCCATAAAGGCGTTATACTATATTTCATAAACGTGAGTGGTATTTGTCATTTATATTTAAATATGTTTGCTATATAAAGATATTTTAACTAGCGATGAATAGAATTGGCCTTGGTCTTGGCCTTCCGGAAAAATAAGAGCTGATGAAAGCGGCCAAAATCTATTATGCAAGACTAAGACTAAATGCACAACGCTAAACGAAAAAATAAAAATTCAGTTGAAATGATGAGTTTTTATATTTATGATAGCTTGAATTTTTGTTCGCTCCATCGCCCTCTCAGCAATCTTAAGCTTGCGGACAAGGCCCATAGTAAGGTCAAGGTCACCGACATAGCTCGAAGGGTCGCCGTCGCAAAGTGGCAATGGACAGGGCACATAGCTCGTAGAACCGACGCCTGTTGGGGCAGAAAGGTTCTCGAGTGGCGGCCACGTACCGGAAGACGTAGCGTGGGCAGACCCCCCACAAGGTGGACCGACAACCTGGTCTAGGTCGCTGGCAACCATTGGATCCGGTGGCCCAGGACCAGTTTGAGTGGAAATCTTTGGGGGAGGCCTTTGTCCAGCTGTGGACGTCTTCCGGCTGATTGGATAGATGGATGGAACTGTTGTTCTGGAAAAAAAATATTTAATATATTATAGGACTCAATATGCAACAGGATTCGGGTTTAGCTCACCATACCAATCAGACGCGTTCCATGCTGCCGATATTAGTGCGCGCTACCGCTCCGCCCATCCCTCTCTCGACTCACCTGTGCTGCGTGCGCGTCATAACGTCGCTCAATCGGCAACCGTTAGCACCCGCGAGCGCTCCGTGCCAGTGCAGTGAAGTGTTGCATCAGTGAAAATAGTGCGTGAAATCTCTGCGCGAGCTTGATTCCGGCACTGTTAGTAGCCTTTTATTCGCCTCAGAGGCGTAGTCATACTTTTTAAATAGGGCCTTGTCGCCTTAGACGACGGCTAGATCTTCTACACAAGTAGGCATACAACCTCCCCGCCGTTTGGCGGGGCGGTATCAAAACAAAATGGCGTCAATGCAAATGGACGCCCTACTTGCGCAATTTGCGTGCTTTGCACGCAAACAGTTCCCAGAAGCCTGGGAATAATTTATAAATTGCCCTCTCCCACCATCCGTCCACTTTCCCTACACGATCTGTGAATTTCAACATAGATAGCCCGGACCCAACCCCTGCGTCTCAATTACAACCAAAACCTAAGCTCCCCGCGGCAAGGACATCAAAGACTGTCTTCCCCGCCTCTTCCGACTTGGACTCGAAAGCAAACCACAGCGGCAGCAACATAGAGGTTGACTACCTATCTGTCAAATGTTCCAACGACGAAGGCTTCACCCTCGTCGTCAAGAAGCGCAAACGCGCTTCTAAACGAAACATCGAGCCCGATTCGGACCGCTCTTTACCGTCGAGCATGTCGGCCAAAAAGGCTGCGCCCCCTGCGCATTCCTCTAGAAACAAGGCCCCACTCGAGAAATGAAGCGCGTAGCCACCTGTCCCGAATGTCCTCCAGGATAAAATTAAATGAAACCAAATTTCCAAGTCCATCAAAATCGAGTGTCCGAAAGCGCAGAACACCGGGTAAGGAATCCGCATCAGCCTAGCCGCGGTTGATGACTTTCAGACTGCTACCAAACACCTGAGGAACGTTGGCCTCGGCTTCCATATGTTCGTTCTCCTCAAGGAGAAGCAACTCCGTATTGTCATACGCACAATTCTCCTGCAGATAGACATATCTGAGTTCATCGATGACCTCAAAAAGCAAAATTTCACGCTGCTGGAAGGCCGTCGCATGACCAGTATGCGAAATAAAATTACACTCCCGTTGATCCTCACGAGTCTTGAATTCTCCCCGGAGGGCAAAAAGATATTCGGCATAGACTGATTATTCAAACTCACCAGCGTCAAGGGAGAGGTCCCGCACAAGAAAGGCATCATCGGCTAATGACACCGATGCCGATTTTACGGCCACTGACCCGTAATTGCTACGCTCGCCCGAGATGCGTTAAATGCACTGGGGACTACGGGACAAAAGCGTGCCCTCGCACCACGGAAGCGACAGACCCCTCCAGCTGAGTCTTATGCAAAGCCTAAAGACGCCCGGTGGACTCCGGCGCCCGGCACTGTTTCCCCGGGGGCCCGCAACGCCCCAACACTGCTCCCAAAAAGCCACCATTGCCCTCCGCCTTTGCTCCCTCTGAGCCACTGCCCGCACAGCCAGCCTCTTCGTCGGCGGTCTCGGCGTGGAGTGAACCCCTGACCCGATTGAAATCCTCCGAGGCTCCCAAAGCCGCTTCATCGTCGGGGTTGCAAAAGCCCCATCCTGCTCGCCTGGTTCTTATGAAGCTGGGCTGGCCCGCTGGCGAGGTCTTTCTGACCAAAACCATCGTTAACTGGCGCAGCCTCTAGGTCAAACTTAAGGCCGCAAAACCCCAGCATCTGGACGGAGTCCCTAGCATTTACACTCACTCGATACTGTAAACCGAGCAATTGACTCGCTGACCTATTACATCTCCACAGCCGTAGAAGAATCGTCTAGGACGGTACCCGAATCGGACTACCTTTTCGGGTCTCTCTCAGCGCACCTTCGACGTCTGATCAGAGCTAAGAACGCCGCAATGAGACTTTACATTCACTATAGATTCAAGAAAAGCAGGATAAAATTGCGCTGCCTTCAAAGGCAAGTAAAAGAGCGTATATCCGAGCTTGGTTCCGACAGATGTAACAACTTACTTTGCTACTTGGAGCCTTCGAACGTCACCTTTAGGCGTCTGACCCGCAGTCTCAAAGCGGGAATGCGGCCCATATGCCTTCCCTCGTAATGAGCAATGATTCTACCTTAGCGTTGGATGATGCCGAAAAAGTCGATTCTCTTGCTGAGCTTAGAGAGCCAATACTCACCTTTAATTGGTCGAAGACGAGATGCGCCGTAGAGCATCCCTCCCACCAAAAGGTCCTTCCCTAAAACCGGTCTCCCCCGGTGAGTCGCCGACATCATCCAGAGGCTAAAAACCAAATCAGCTTCCAGCCCCGAGAACATTCCCAACAGAGTCGTGAAAAGTCTCCCGCCCCGATCATCGGCCTGCTAGTGGCCATATTTAACATCTTGCTATTCAACTCCTCCTTCCTTGACACCTGGAATAGGCCGTATTGATAAGTATTCCGAAGCCCGGAAAACCGGGGAATTTATTCAACAGCTATCGCCCGATCAATCTACTGAAGTCAATTCTACTAGCGCATCATTCTAGAGCGTCTGCGGCAATTAACCGCAAAGAACAACCTCCTCCCCGACGAGTAGTTCCGGTTCAGGAGCAGCCACTCCTGCGTCCAACAAGTCCACAGGATGACTAAATATGTCTTGGCCGGCTTCGCGTAGAAGTGAACGTTGGGCACCTGCGACGTCCTATTTGATGACGCGAAAGCGTTCCACAGTCTGGCACGAAGGCTTGATATTTAGGTTGGGGAAAAAGTTTCTTCATATTTTTTAAGAAAATTCAAAACATATTTTAATATAGTTTATTTATATTTAACTAAAGTACCTAGGTACCATTTTGTTTGCTAACTTTTTGCCATCTTGTAGGTAGGGACATGATCCCATTGCTATAGAAATTTTGGGACTTCTGATCAAAATACCGCGACAAGTGGTTTTGACAGTCCTCTCGTGATGTTAACCTGACATTGCCTAAAAAATTCTAAAGAGACCGGAAATCTGATTGACTTTACGGCGGATGCATTAACACCTCCCAGGCAACCTCTCTTAATTTTTGCTGAGTGACTAAAGATGTGTGAGGTCTAGCGTTATCATGATGAAAAACCACACCCCTTCTGTTGATTAATTCCCGCCGCTTTCTCTCAACTTCTTGCTTTAATCTCATTTTATCCGTAATAAGAGCAACGTGCATCTTTGACATCAAAATTTCTGGATTGAAAACGCTTAAACCAAATTTGTGCTACTCTCACAGACTGCACTAGCTCCATAAACATCGCAAATTTTTTTCGCAGCTTGCATTGCATTTTTACCTTTTTTGAAGTAAAATTTTAAAATGTATCCAATTTCTTCATTAGGTTCACTCATCTTGACAGTACGAAAAACAAATGAAAGTCACACATTTTCCTAATTTGAATTTGGAATTATGTTTTTTAAAATTTAAACTTTCAATGATACCAAAACCAGCCAAATACAAATAGTATATCAGCAATAAGATTTTATTACAAGTTCATACATACTATAATGCGAAGACTTTCCCCAACCTAATGAAATCTTTACACTCGCAAACTCGTTACCATCATCCGAGCCTACCTCTCGAATCTCTCCTTTCACTTCCGCGCCGAGCACGCTCTCTCCTCGATCCGGACGATCAAAACCGGTGTCCCCCAAGGTTCTTGCCTCTCCCCGTTACTCTTCTCGATCTACACGTGCGAAATGCCCAAAGATTTAAAAGTCAGCCTCGCTCTCTTCGCGGATGATATTGCGCTCTATCATTCCGGCAGAGCTCCAGGCATTATATCGAGTCGCTTATAAACGACAGAAACTCGTCTGGGCGAATGGTTCCGGAAGTGACGAATCGATGAAAACCCGGAAAAAAGTGAAGGCCTCCACTTCATCTACCGAACGTCCAAGGCTTTTCTCTAAAAGGCGATTATCTGCGGCCATAAACAGCCAGATCTCTCTCTTCGGCCAGTCCACCCCAAGGATGGATGCGGTGAAATACCTCGGCATCACTATCAACACCAAACTCAACTTTATCGCAACATTCGCACAGAGAGTAACAAAGCGGTTCAAGTACTGTGGAAGCTTTACCTCTTGATGTGCAAGAAGAGCAAGTTTTATCTCAGACATAAATTCCATCTCTACAAGGTATGCCTTACAATGTCTTACGCCCGCGTAGTCTTAATCTACTCGACAGAAGCACGCCTCTAACCGCTGCAGGTTCTCCAAAATCGATTCACTCGTATCGCCACCGGTACCGAATGGTACCAGCGTAACGTGGACCACCACAGCGACCTCTAACTCCCAACCGTTACGGAGCACTTCAGAGAGTGCTCCAAAATCTACTTCGCCAAGGCGTCATATCACCCCAACCCTTTAGTGGCCAATAAGCGCAGACCACGTTATGCGCTAATCCCGTCTTCCCCAGGGGTCCTGCACACCACGCATAACCCAAAAGTCATCGATAACACCCACGTTATCACACACACATCGGACTCGATCAACACGTTGCCAATTTCGACATCACGCCGCCCTCGCTGTATGTGAAAATCCACCGTCGGATAAGTACACACCACGTAGTACACTTTTTTAATAAGGTAATAGCCCAGTATCAGATGAACTGTAAGAGTCGCTGTGGCTTACAAGCGCTTACATCATCAGAATCTATTCAATATGCAACAATAAGACCAAGACCGAGACAAGAACTATTTAAGGAAGAACAAGATAAGATCAAGACCAATACCCAAATTGTCCAAGTCTTGATCTTATTCTCGCTTTGCTCATCTCTAATTTTAAGGTTGTAATACTCACGGAAAGATAACATTTCAAGTACGTAAGAATAAAATTTTGAAAATTCGATACTACCCTGATATCGTACTTAAAAAAATCCGAACAAGTTTGAAAAAAAAAATTAGGTTTAATGGTTAATCAAACCAATTTTTATACGGATCTTTAACTTACTAAGTCGTTCATACCGTGGAAAGTTATAACATGCTGCTGTTTAGAAAGCTTACAGTGCAACACATTGCGTTGTCTTAAGACACGAAATCGCAGATAATAAATATAATGTAATTAACTTCCTCTTAGTTACTTTGTGCGGCCCTATCGTATATAATAATAATTAACTGCAGAAGATCATACAGTAGTAGCTCGCTGACCTAATGGTTAGAGCGTGCGGCCTTTATTCCGCAGGTCGCGAGTTCGAATCTCGGCATGTACCAATGACTTTAATATTTAAGTTATGTACATTTGTGAACTTTAATAACAACAGTGACTTACAAACGGTGAAGGAAACCTGCACATGACTTAGAATTTATTCTAAAGCGAGTGTAAAGTCACTAACCCGCATTGGGCCAGCGTGGTGACTATGGCCCACTCGCCCTCATATTGAGGGTAGTGCCCCAGCAGTGAGGACGTAAATTAGCTGTTATGTGTGTGATCATATCGCTGATGACGGAATACATGACCGAGGTAGGAGATTTTACGTTCTTTAATCATAGCGATAAGTTTACGCTTTTGGCCGGTTCGTATATTAAGTCATTGTTACGTGCCGAGATTTCAACCCGCGATCTTCGGTATAAAAGCCGCACGCTCAACCATTAAGTAAACGAGTTACTACTCTTCTGCAGTTAATTATTACGGGTAAAGTTTATAGAAAACAAAAGGGGGGGAGAAGGAAAAAGTCATGGTTGAAGAATATGAGGGAATTGTCTGGCATATCTGAGGCGTCTCAACTGTTCCGCCGAACCAGGGACAGAAAGGACTGTATAATGCTGATCGCCATCCTCCACTAGTTGGAGAGGAACTTTAAGAAGCAGAAGAATTATTCTTTTTACGATGGGCTAACATTTGACATTTCACATAGTGTTTGGTTAGAGATACCTTTATAGCTGACGTCTTCTTAACGTTCATTTTGAGACCAGCTTCGTGACTATATTCTTCTAGACTCTCCATAATACGTTGCAGATCTTCCATTAGAGAGGCAATCAACGCTGTATCACCATGATCATCAGCGTAGCGAAGATTATTTATAACGCAGCCGTTAATTTTCAAGCAAAAAAAAATAATTAGGAATATATAAACCTGAACGTAAATTTGTCCGAGTGTGTCCTTGAATGGTACAACGATAAATTAGACGAAACAGTCAGCTACATGTTGTAATATACAATGACATGTTTATTTTCTTGTGTGTGAGTACGTGTGTTCTGTTTCTCATGTAGTGTTCTATGTACATACTAAGATTCATTGTAATAATCATTCACACTATTGTACTAATCAAGGAGTTATTAAATCGTACACGCTACTGGAGGTATTGCATTTATGAATATTTTTTTTAACCTGCACGATTTACTACAAAAACTTTTAAAGAGTTCACTATTGAACTAGAAATTATAATTAAAATTTCTCGTATACTAATTAATGTTGGACGGGAAAAAAATCTAGACATTTTTTATGTTTTCTGGTATCATTAAAATTCTTATGAGTATAATAAACATTAATATATTTCTCCTACACGAGAATTGATTCTAGGACAGGTTACATGCAAGAACATGCAGTATAATTGGTAATTTGTTATATAACAATTTAAACTTCTATTACATCAAAACTAGAACATGATAATTTGAATAAAGATAATACTCTGGAAAGACAAAGTTCATGTCACATTGACGTAATCTTGCAAAATATGAACCGATTCGATCGTTCTCATGTAAAGGGGACAGCAATTAGTGTAGAGAGTAGACAAATAGCACCAAAATCCTCCAAAATAAGAAAAATGGAAAGATATAATGTTAACTTAAATCGTTAAAAAAACATTTGTAAATACTAAAGTATATAATATCGAACAATGAAATCTTGAAGATAATAATTATTATTGTAGTTTGATCCGGTTCCGTTTATCATCATTCCGGTATCATGCAGTAAATAATACTATACAATGTTTCCATGCGCGATCGAATCAGAAATGTGGAGATCCGCAGAAGAACTAAGGTCATCGACATAGCCCAAAAGATTGCTAAACTGAAGTGTTAGTGGGACATTACTCGAAGGACTGCTGGATGATGGAGCAGTAAGGTTCTCTAGTGGCGGCCGCATACTGGTAGACAGTATTGGAAGAAGGGGAGGACCAACGATCTCATGAGACTTGCGGGAAGCCATTGGATGCGGGCATCACGGGACCGATCGATGTGGAGATCAGCGAAGGAGGCCTATGTCCAGCAGTGGGCATCTATTGGCTGATAATGAAAACATATTTATAAATAAAGTGGTATTTAGAACGTTTGTATACTTTAAAAAGGTCTACGGTTAATACGTACAGACAAATATTTATTATGTTTTCAAGATAAAATGGTATTTATTGTTGTCACGCCTTTTATATAAATAGTATAAGTTACTCGAGTAGAGCATAAACGTTAGTGTTCAGTGTTTCAGTGATAATCGGTTTGTAAGAAAATTTTATGGTCACTACGTTTGCTCCATTTGAACAGTTCAGTAAGCGCGAGATGTATTCATAATAATTAATTGGACGAAGTAAAACAGTTATCACTTTGTTTAGCATAATATTTATTTCTTACAATCAACATTAATTTTAGATTTGTGCTTTTAAATTTGTTATAAATACAATAGCGATTCAGATCACACAGGTTCTTATCACAGTGGATGTTAATTTGATGATAAGGAAACAGTCAATAGAAATATTCCATCAAAAAGAAGGAACAGGATTTAATTATGAAAACTTCAATAAAATATGTTTTGCTATGGATTTGTTTGTGTGAAATGGAAATCGACGCGTACAAGATCCTGGTGGTGTTTCCATTCCCAGCCGGAAGTCATAGTAATCTAGGAGAAGGTTATGTCAGGCATCTGTTAAGCGCTGGTCACGAGGTATGTTTAAATATTGTGATAAGTAGAACTCATCGATCTTTTTATGAATGACTAATTATTATAATAATCTATTGTGTTTCTAAATTATTATTTATCTCTGGGGACAAAGATGATATTGTTAACAAGCCTAACTTTTTAAAAAGTAGTCCGTATATAATTAATTTAATATTACTATATACTTAAAGTTTTATATATGCTGGAAAGAAATATCTTGAAGCTGTTTCCATAAGAAATTAGTTAAGTCAAACCAAAATGTGGGAAAATAAAATAATTGTTTTTTTCCAAAATGACTAGATTATCATTATGAAATATATTACGTAAATTGTGCGTTTTAGATGATTCAGAAACAGTTGCCAATGGTAGTTTCTGGTAAAGAATAATTTAAATATTTCAAGAACAACGTTATATGCACATGAAATGTTTTTACCGACTCCAAGTAGGCCAGTGCAATGGTTAAACGGTTTTGCCTCTGTTTGTGAGACCCGGTGTCCTAGCAATGAGAACATTAAGTCCTCATATTTTTCAATGATGTATTTATTGCCTTTTTTGTAGGTGACATACATTACACCGTTTCCTAAGAGAAATCCGAACCCGAATCTTCGACAGATAAGTGTTGCAGATAATGTAAGAGCTATTAATGGTAAGTATAATAAGCTTTTTTAAATTCTATTTTACTTATGAGAGGTCTACCGGATATCCTATATATTATATAAAAATAATGACATAATTACATAAATTATTACAAAAGTAATGAAAGTTTATCTGTTTCTGCGGCATAGCAACTTGAAACTTGCCTAGATCCATTCCGGTTCCATTTTTTAGATTTGATAGAACTAGAATATAAATGGGTTTTTGTGATCGCGGCTGTCTAATATTGTAAAGCGTTTTTGCTGCTTCGCCTACATTGTCACTCAGAATATAACGATGACGTCAATATGCACTTTTTATTGACATAGTTGTGTAAAATCTATATATATATATTATTATTGTAATAAGATTACTCTCCTACAGCCGAGTCACTGAATGTACAACTTTTTATGAAGCACGAAGTCGAAATGGATCAGTATATGCTCTTCCACATGACCATGAATGTAACTAAGAAGACATTTGAGAGTATTGAAGTACAGAAGCTTCTTAATGATCCGTCGGAGCACTTCGACGTCGTTATAGCGGAGTGGATGTTCAACGAAATATATTGCGGGTGAGGATATTAAAATTTGGATGATAAATTGTTTGACACCACGGAGTGGAAGTTTGATTGGTCGTAATGTCTTTCGACCTTCGGCTAGTCACCAACCTCGTATTGAAAAACTGTCGCCATAACGGCATTGCTATGTTGTGGTGTCTGTCAACATATGAGAGTCAGAGTATTCTGAGTGAGCACACCTCTCCGTTTACGGCTTCATTGTCACTGAACACCATGGTCACATTGAGGTATAATCTTCTCCTAAAAAACGTACATAAAATAAAATAAATTTAAATTTGGTATATAACTATAGTCCTTGGTCTTATCTAAAGTATTATTATCAGACCCAATACCCAAATCCGAATTTTAGAATGTAATAGTGTTTATTAATATAATTTATGTAATTATTATAATAGATATTTCAGTTATGGAATCATATTATCATTAGAGGTAAAAATCCCGAAAAAAAAAATTTTTATTATCTATTATATTTCATAAAGTAGTTACTGTGTAGCTTTCAAATGGAAAAAAGCTATTGAGATGGTTTGATCAGTTTGTTTTGTTTCAATCGACCGGGTGTATTTTCCTTTGTAAAATATTCATGTTAATTTTTAATTACAGCTTCTCTTCAGTATTCAACTGTCCGTTTATCTGGTCTTTCTCCTACGAGCCGAACTTCGTTTCTTTAGGTCTTATCGATGAAGCCACCAACCCGGCGTACACCGCTAACGTTCAGTTCAGCGACATACCGCCGTTTAACTTTGGACAGCGTGTTTTCGCGTTATGGTTTCAGATAACACACCAAATTAAATACAAGCTGTGAGTGTAATTTTATTTTAAATACGTCTATATATCATCATCAGCCGATAGACGTTCACTGCTGGCCATACGCCACTCTCAAAAATTCCTTCGATTGTAGGGGTTCATATTTCGGGGATTAGGCCATACTGGCCTAATGCGGGTTGACTTGGGTTCTGTGAGTTGTAGTGCGGTACCCCTTACACCCCTCTGATCACATTAAAATTTAAAATTAATAAGAAATCACTAAATTTTAAATGTTAACTATATCTATAACTATTTACGTGTAATACCTGTTCCTTTCTCGACTTGTCTAGAGCTTTATATTTTCTGTCCTATTGTTGAAACATTCAATACTAATTTATGTCATTTACTTTCGATCTTACATTATCTTTATTTGCTTTAATATCAATGCATAAATGTTTTCTTATTATCTAACATTACTAACAACACATGTAAGTTAATATATAAAGTAAGAT
Source organism: Troides aeacus (assembly GCA_033220335.2). Lineage (NCBI taxonomy): Eukaryota > Metazoa > Arthropoda > Insecta > Lepidoptera > Papilionidae > Troides > Troides aeacus. The sequence continues at coordinate 2,321,915 of CM067288.1, forward strand.
TTACTTGTCTTTATGATGTACGTTTCATGTAATTCCTTAATACTTATTCTCTGTCCTAGATGATTATTTTCTTAGAATTATTTTACTTATGTATCAACCAGTTTGCTCTATCTTGCCATTATCCTATTGTTAAAAAACAGGTTATTCTGCTTTAAAATTCACTTTTATTAAACATTAACGCACGTTAATGTTTTCATAGTTGTCTATGGCTCTACAACGTAAACCTTCGCTGGTGAGATAGGTCTCTGTTGCTGCTGACCGACATATCAAACAGTAGTCTGTAAATATTACTGTCTTCCGGTTTGAACGGGGCAGTAGTAGCAAGTGAAATTGCTAGAGTACCAAATCTTAACATATTACGTCTCAAAGCGACGAGCAGATTATAGCCCAATTAAGTACATTGTTTTTACCATCGAGAAATAAAAAGAAAGAAACTTAAGACACATTTACCTTGATGTAGTGTAAAACATTGGTTATTTCTTGTAGATTTTACGAGAATGCCGAAACGGAATTATATGAAAATATTTTCAAGGCTATTGTAGCTAAACGCGGTAGAGATCTGCCTTCGTATAACTTTTTGAAACACAACGCATCGCTGATACTGGGTAACTCGCATGTATCCCTTGGCCAAGCGATCAGGCTGCCCCAGAATTATATTCCGATAGCTGGATATCACGTGGACGAAGTCAAGCCATTACCAGCGGTATGTATACCCGTGGTAGCTTACCTTATAAGAGACCGTATAGTCGGCTCCCACCGCAGCGCCTGCTTCTGCCGCCACATTAGAGCGCAAATTTATAGTTCCGGTTTGAAAGGTAATGTAGATGGTGACTTAACATTTTAAATCGCAAGGTCAGGAGCTCAATGTAGTATACCATCATCTTATATAACACCATATTATTATATTATTGGCGTACGTATCTTTGTTTTGTACGAGCTCTATGTTTTGTAGTATTGAAAATAAAAAAAGGTCTACGATAGTTTATATTGCTTTATACGCATTACACTAATGCGAAAAAAAAAATGAATTAGTAACTATTCTAAAACTTTTGTCATTCGAAAAGTAGTTTATCACAGATAACTACATAAAATCTATTGTTTTTTTTTTTAATAAGGACATCCAAACAGTTAAGGCCTTCATTTGAAGGTATAGGGCATATCCATAAAAATGATCTCAGCCAGGAAATTTATACAATAATAACTACATTACGCTTGTTGTTTTCATACATAAAAAACAAGTTTTCTTACTCGTTCATTTTATTGCCACGTGATTCTGTATAAACGTACTACCTCTAATAATGCCTATTTTGAAAATGTGTCAAGGACCTGAAGCAAATAATGGATAACGCTAAAAACGGAGTCATATACTTCAGTCTGGGATCAAATCTGAAAAGCAAGGATTTACCGGATCAGATAAAAAAAAACTTGGTGTTGGTATTTGGTAAACTCAAACAGACAATAATTTGGAAATTCGAAGAGGCGCTGCCGAATAGTCCCAGCAATGTACATATTTTGCAATGGGCTCCACAAACTAGCATATTAGGTAATAATCTTAATAACGATCTACAATTCATCTGTCGAGGACAGTAATATGGACTCTTAGTCCGTATCTCTTACTAATGAACAGTTAGATGAATCAGAAGTATTTATTTGTTTTGTGTCATCGTCGTGTGTGAATATTACTGTGTTCCGATTTGAGAGCTCTGTAATGTATAAAATTATTGGGGTAAGGAGACTTAATACCTGTGTCATGTTACCACATTTAATGTATGTAATGAGAAGCAGTATCACTATCAAGGAAACTTTTAATTCTATTTTTCACAAGCTTTATTACTGCACTTTATTACTGCGGCCAATGTTGCTTGTGTAGTATTATTGGTTTTTCAATGTTACCAGACTTTGAAGAATTGACAACTTTATTTAGACTTAAATTATTTAAATTATAATGAACAAAAATTTTAATTTTATCAGCGCATCCGAACTGTGTTCTGTTCATCACACATGGCGGGCTGCTCTCGACTACGGAAGCTGTGCACTTCGGTGTGCCAACGATAGGGATACCCGTTTTCTTCGATCAAAATTTCAATGTGGACCTCTCTGTTAAAAGGGGCTATGCTTTGAGGGTTGTACTAAGTGAAAACTTAGCTGAAGATCTAAAGATTGCTATTCGGGAAATTCTTACTAACCCGAAGTAAGTTTCTAATATTTCGCTTTTGATCTCTGCCGCTTGCATGTTTATTGTGATTTCTGTACATGTGCGTATATATTGCCGCCTGTAGTAGAAAAAAAATATTATGATCACCTTGTTGTTTTATGCTCAGTTTCAGAATATGTTTTTGTGTTTGAGCGCGTGAAGAAATCTTAGTGCTCCTTTATGTTGTACAGGATTTGGATGATTTTTTGTTTGAAACTTGATACGATTAATATCTAGTTAAAATTAAAATACATTTGGTTTGAACATCCGACGATCAAGCAATTCTATAAGTTTCTTTTCGACTTGAAAGTGTCATTTAGTTAAAGTATGCAATAATTTTAATTTTAGGTACCGTCAAAACATGAAGAAAGCTTCGTTCGTGTACCACCACCGTGCGATATCACCGGGTAAGGAACTGGTGCACTGGGTAGAGCACGTGGTCCAAACTGGTGGTGCACCACACCTCCGCTCGCCGGCGCTCATGACGCCTTGGTACCAGAAACTGTATCTAGACCTTGTTGCGATAATTGTATCAGCTATACTCGCTGTTGTTTATGGAATGAAGTTATGTTACTCTGGAAAGACAGGGAAGAAGAAAATATCTTAGTTATTTATTTAGTTTAAAAAACATATCGTACATATCGAATGTAACTTTATTGTAACATAAAATAAAAGCTCTTCACCTACTAATTATTCAACCAAGATTAGTATGCATGGAAATGAAAAGTATAGAAATAAGTATAACATGTAATATACGTGTAAATATAATATGTATAGAAAATACTTTCTTTGCATCTTATAAAGACAGCGCTATATATTGGCATATTCGAGAAGAAATATGTGGAGAAGCTGGTGTGTATGGGGCATCAGACGAATAGCAAAATAGTCTCACTACAGTGAGTTCAGTCGGTGTTATTATTCTAGTAGTTTATAATTTTATTTAATAAAATTTTATAAAAACCTGTTTTTGATCCATAATAATTTCCTTTAATTGAATCAAATGTGTCCATATTAATATGAGCGAGCTTACTGAACTGAATAGGATGTGTCATTACGATGTTTTAACGATTAGAACTACATTTAATTCAAGAGATAGAGAAACGTCTGTGATTGTTTTCATCAGAAATTGTACTAGAGGGATACTGCTTTTACCATATTATCACATATACCTTGCGATATTTTTTTAACTAGTGATATTACTAGTATATATTATGATATTAAGCAGAGATAAAATCTTATAAATATATAAAGATCTTAGCGCTGCAAGCCAATGCGACTCTTATATCTGATATTGGGCTCGTGAACCCGGATCCACAGCCTTTTAATAAAATTTCTTGTTACATCAATAATGCTCTAAGCGCAATGTAGTGGCTATATATCGAAGAGGACTTATTACTTGCTAATACCAAGCAAAGATAAATAAATTCTTTAATTACTTACTACAGACTATTAATATAGAAAATTTTGTAAGTCAATATTAATATTTATTATATTATGTCGATATAAATATTATTAAATCTGTGTTTTTTCTTTGCCCCTAATAGAAAACGGCAAACAGCGAAAAAAAACTGCAATTGTGCACCTTATGTCGAACACTTATGCGATTGATGATTATGATGCAAGTGATTAGCTAGATTAACAACTACTACTAATGAAGAACAAGAAGATTTATGCGGGTAGTGGGAAATAGATTATGTATTAAGATAAATTGTAATAGGTAATTAAGCACAGTTGATGTAATCAGGAAACAATATTGTTAGTCGCTATCAAATCGTATAAGTGCGAAAGAGACGGCCATTGAAGGCGCAACCGTTTCGCTCGTAGAAGAGCTCAACAATATTGTAACTGCTATGATGAGCTCGGGAATAGCTTAACAGTGGAAAAAGATGAAGACTATGTAACATTCTCTCATGAAATAAATATAGAACAAAAAATGTCTGTGTAGATAAATAAAGAAGCAATCTATTTTGTACCTGCGTGCGTAATTTAATTCCCATCAGCACTCCGATCCCTTGCTTCTAAGGAACAGGTAAGAAGAAAGGGTTTTTTTTATTACTGGTAAGTTGTTACCGTACCCTATTAATGTATGTATTACTAGACATGAAGAGCATGTATTATAAGACATTTTACTTCAATAATTTCACTAGTCACAATACTTTTTATATCAGAACACATTTTAATGTGTACTTTTTAGAGGCAGAAATGGGCGCTGTGGTAGAAACAATCTATTATAGATGGTGTTCGGTAACAGAATCTAGAAAAGCGAGGACCTTTGGGAGGACCCTGATACTGTGGCTCTTATATGTTGAGAGCCGGAACACAGTGATACACAATTTGAGAATGATAGCTGGTCAGACGGGATAGAAAATATTTAATCGTCAAGCTCATAAGGAATTGAAATCTTAATTTCGCTGTAATTATGTGTTTCCTGCTTTCTGATGTAATAGATACATATATATACAATTTGAATGCCGTTAAACTAGTAGACTTAGTAGACTTGAACATGATTCGGCGGAGTTTTGTAATATTTAGTGATAATAATGATTGTATTACTATATTATTGCGCAACAAGTCCACGAACCCGTTATCATTCGAAATTGTTTATATCATATAACAAGTCTAAATATTAATTCTATGTTTTACGAATAATAGTAGTATAAATTTCTCGACTGACCTATCAAAGGTCCGATTTGTAAATTATTTGTGTGTTCGTCGCTAAAATAGAAAAAAAAACTAAAAGCGAAATAACATAGGTTTTCGGGGCCAGCCCGATCGACCTATCGTATTCCTAGCTCTATATCCTGCGTCTATGAGAAAAAGATTTTGACATCCAACATCCTCGCCTTCCATTGTTTGCTGATCGCATCATTGGTGAAGTTCATTTTTAGCTATTTTTGTATTATTACATTTCAATAATGCTAATCACCTAATAATCTCGAATGCTATCTTTTGGTCCGTTCAGTGCTGTTAGAGCTTGTGGAATAAGAACAATATTGGGATTCGGGATTATCTACGTGAAATTCATAGAAGCTTAGAATATAATGAGCGTAATGTAAAACGATTACCATTAAATGTCGAACGTCCGTTATACATATTAGATCCAGTCTAAATTATCCAGACTTAAAGCTAGGCTCACATTGGATAGCTATACGCATAGAAAAAAAACAACATTGGTCTGTATTTAAATTCTTATGGTTGACTCATTTTGGATTGGATTTTAATACAAGTAGATTACAAAACAACTGGACCTCTTCAGAGGGCGAGTACTGCTTACTGTATTTGTACAAGTTTTCTGTGAGGAGGAGCAGGAGGAGGATTCTGTAAGATACCTTTTTCGTTTAGTCCTTGCTCGTTCATAAGTTTTGAGTAATTATGTGATTAATATTATTGAAATGTAATAATACAAAGAGATGGTAAAAGTAAATTTCACTAAGGAAATGAATAAGGAATAACGGGAGGCGAAGACGTCATTATAGAGGGAACTGGGGATGTTGGATGTTAAAATCTATAACTGAAATGATTCAGGATAGAGGGCTGAGAATACGATAGATCGATCGGACGGCCACGAAAACCTAAGATTCTCGTTTTTAATTTTTTTTAATTTAAATAAAACGAAGGCACTGACAATTTACAATTTGAGCCTTTGGTCACTCAACCGGGGAATTTATACTAGTGATAATATAAGTATTAAATGCAAAAACTGTAGAAAATCGGTCACAGAAGATTCTGTGACTGATTTTCTACAAGAGACTTGATTAAGCATCTATTTAACCAAGTTTCCTCTTAGCAAATCAATTAAATGAATACTTTTAAACAATACACCAGTGTTAGAGAATGCTGTAGTAAATGTAAATTTATGTAATGCTACCTACTTTGTACTTTAAATTATTATCTAATAAGTACTTACAATTGTGTAAGCAAATAAATTATACAGTTACGTGCCAGTCATCTCAAACTAGTTATAAAACCAAGACGTTATTATTACGAAATATTTCCTCAGTTGAGATATTGGTTTCGCGGAGGCCTCTTGTAACCATGAAAATAAATGTAGCAACAATTAACACATTAATAGCCTTGTTGTATATGCTGCTTGATTGTGATGGATATAAGCTTTTACTTTTATTTCCAATCCCGGCGCGGAGTCACGCTATCCTTGGCGATGGATATGTCAGACATCTTCTGAAGGCCGGACACGAGGTAGAGAAATTTTAATCTGTGAACCTTCATCATTTTATCTAATAGTACTTATTACTCTAAACAAGTTACAAGAGGTTTCAAACTTTGAAAGTCGTTGGACTTGTTTTATATTTGTGTTGTATATATAAGTATTTTAGGACACAAATTATTGTTTTGATATAGAAATGGAAACTTTTTTCGTAACTTTACCTCAATATCGACTCATATTAAACGACTTATGACAATGAGCATTCGTATGTAAAATATAATATTAATATCTTCTTCAAGTTCGCAAAGCCAGTTCTTGACTTTGTTCTCCATACTGTAATTTAAAAAGTTAATGATAATTTTAACTTTGTTATAGAGAGTAAGAGAGATGATGAAAAAATAAGAGAGAGAATAAAGATCTCCTTATTCTTTCTGGTTGTTTCATATAACTATTACAAGTACCGCTGTAAACTGTAATACAGAAGAGAAGTTTAGATTGAACTAGTATAGAGTAAATTTTACAAGTTTGTAATTAGTAATAGGGTACTTTGGTTTTTACATACATTGCCTATACAGAGTTTACTTTCCAGATAACGTATATAACTGCGTTTCCTAAAGAGAATACCAATACAAAACTAAGGCAGATTAGCGTGGCCGATAACTTTAAGGCTGTTGAAGGTATGTTTTGATTTTTTGTTTTATATCACCGAACAATGAAAATATTCACATTAACAAGTAGCATGAGTTTTTGAAAGACATGGATTCTGTAAACTGTTAATAATGTTTTCAGGTGCACTAAACGTAGAATTGTTTATGAATCAGAGAGCAACGTTAGACCCACATGTTTTGTCTAATCTTACAAAAATTGTATTTGAAACGACATTACGAAATCCAGCAGTGCAGAAGCTACTAAACGATCCTGCGGAACATTTCGACGTTGCTATAGTGGAGTGGGTTTTTACTGAATTATATTGCGGGTAATAATAATTTATTACATAAACTAAAGAGAAACAAGTCTGTGCAAGTGGTATGTGAAATCTGTAAGGTGCATTTTCTCTAGGTATAGCCTTTTTGAATCATTACAAAGTAATATTTGGAAGCCACGGTCTATAGTTGAATGAGATGTCTTTGTGGTAACTGTCTAGACGGAGTACGTCAGTGACGAATATATTTCTTTCAATATCTATTACAGCTTCGCTTCAGTATTTGATTGTCCATTTATCTGGTCCTTCCCTTACGAGCCGAACTTCGTCGGTTTGAGTTTGATCGACGAAGCTACTCACCCGGCGTATACGGGTCACATCCAGTTCAACGACATACCGCCGTTTAACTTCGGACAGCGTGTGTTCGCGTTATGGTTTCAGATAACGTATCAAATTAAGTACACGATGTGAGTATCCATTTTTTTTATCTACAATGACTTACTGATAGTATCATCCGAACTAAATTAATAAACGTTGCATTAAAGGTTATCTGGTAAGAACTAGATAAGAGTGGCTGAATTATCTCATAGTTGATTGCTATTGACTGATAATGGTGATATAATATTATCATTGCTCGCTGGCCTAATGGTTAGATCGGCTTTCATTCCGAAGGTCGCGGGTTCAAACCTCGGCATGTACCGATGACTTAATATTTAAGTTATGTACATTTGTGTACTTTAGTTATAACAGCGAGATACAAACGGTGAAGGAAAACATCGTGAGGAAACCCGCACACTAAAATCATCTTTGTGTGTGTGTGTGGTGGCCCCAGTAAAGTGGCAACAGGCTCGCCCCCTGTTACATGGGATCTAATCTAACCACATCAATCGAAATGTAGGTGTTTATTCACCTCTGCCTACCCCTACTGGGAAAAAGGCGTGACAATATAAAAAAATATCATTACTAATAGAATTTATTATTAGCAATAATTTTTGATGCTATTAATTAGTAACCTTTGTTTAACGCAGTTGTAAAAAAAGGATAGACAATAGTTATGACTTGTACCGATCTGATGCTAATGAATTTATGTTATTTTCCATTTCATGTGGTCATTAATTTTTATTACTACTTCTTCTTATTGCCAAAGTATAAAAAATAGTGCATTTTAATATCACGACTTGCTGCTGGAGTAATTTTCCTCTGTGTTTGTTCATTTTTAACTGATACTTTTCTCTTAAAAATACATACTAGGTTTTCTTGTGTCAGCATAATTTCTGATGTAGTTTTAAATTTCCTTATACTTCAATTTCATAATGTATCCTTATGTTTTTAACTTTTAATATACTCTTACAATCCAATGTTTAACGTGATTAAGCATACTATTCTTAGATTTGAAAAGTAAGCTACAAAATAGCAATCGCATTGTCAATATAATTTCACACAATATTATCATTTTGTATTACAGTTTTTACGAAGATCACGAAAATAGTCTATATGAATCCAATTTCCGACCTATCACAGCTAAACGCGGCAGAACTTTGACACCTTACGGAGAGTTAAAGTATAACGCTTCTCTTATGTTTGGTTCTTCACATGTATCTTTTGGGCAGGCAGTAAGATTGCCGCAAAACTACATCTCTATTGCGGGATATCACATAGACGATGTGAAACCCTTACCTGAGGTATATATATATAACATAAACATGAATTTATGTGTAGCGTAATTTTACATTGGAAAAAATCTACATTTCTCTTTTAGGATATACAAAAAATTATGGATAATGCCCAGAATGGTGTTATATTCTTCAGTCTCGGATCAAACCTGAAAAGCAAAGACTTACCGGATGCCGTAAAAGAAAGTCTCTTAAAAATTTTTGGTGATTTGAAGCATACTGTTATATGGAAGTTTGAAGAAGAATTATTAAATCGTCCTAAAAATGTACATATTGTGAAATGGGCACCTCAGGCAAGCATTTTAGGTGAAGTTCTTTACACTATTTATTTAGACCAGAGATCATATTAATAAACATCGGTTTAAAAGTTTTATATTAAGCTTATCTCTTGTCGAACTTATTTGTGGGGATCTCCAAATTACTATTCTCTCTCTCTGCAATAAAAAGGTACAATGTAGATGATTTTTATGATTAAAATTGTTTGAAGAAGATGATATTAGTGTTTAAATTAGAAACTGGAAAGGAAATCTGAGTTTCAATTACACGATAATAGCAAACGTATTCTTGCCTGCAGTACATATATAATAATGCCTTGCTCATTTTAGTTACTAACTTCATGGCTAAAACTCAAAAAATTTCTATATTTCTATTAATTTTCAGCTCACCCCAACTGTACTCTCTTTATCACCCACGGAGGATTGCTTTCCACTACTGAAGCTGTACATTTTGGAGTACCCTTCATTGGGATTCCGGCTTTCTACGATCAATTCTTTAACGTATATCAAGCTGTTGAAAAAGGCATCGGATTAAAAGTTGTTTTAACTGAAAATGTCGCGAATGACTTGAAAGAAGCAATACGTGAAATAATTGATAATCCAAGGTGAGTGTGATCTATGCAAAATTATTATTTGCAGTACCTAACAACTATTTCTTCAAGTTTGGTAGAGTAATACCTATATTTCCAAATAAATGTATTCGCCAGTTTCTTTTGCTTTAAACCGTTTAGATAGAAAATAATTCAGCTCCGATTTAGTTAGTTAATATTGTGTTTTGGTTTATACTCGTTCTACGGTATAGCCCATTCATTATTACAGGTTTTTATTATGCGAAGGACATTGTGGTGCTTTGTAAACATCGCAATTATCATAATTGAACTGCGTTCACTATTATGTAATGCCATTGATTATTTTGTTGTAGTTTTTCCTTATTTCTAAGATCAGTCTAGACAGATAAAAAGTTGGTTAAGTTTATTATCTTATTAATCTCTTATCTTCTAACTTGCCACAGAGAGCAAAGGTAAATAAGAAAATGATGTTCTATCGCTAGGATGGTAGATCATTTCATACGCAGATGGTGTTGTTGAACGGTTGCTTTATTGATAAAAAAAATAAATAAATTGATGATCATACGTAACAGATACCGTCAAAGAATGAAGGAGATATCATTCGTCTATCACCATCGTCCTGTAAGTCCAGGCAAAGAAATCGTGCACTGGGTGGAGCACGTTGTGGAGACTGGAGGCGCGCTGCATCTTCGCTCACCCGCACTTTCGGTGCCATGGTACCAGAAAATGTTTTTAGATTTGATTGCATTGATAATTGTCGCATTATACTGTATTATTTATATAATAAAATTATTAGTTAATCCAAAGCGTGTGTTAGGTGGTAAGAAGAAAATATCATAGAGCAGAGATGTCTTATATGAAATGTAATTGGAACGATATATGGAAATGAAATCGGAAAAAAATCTTTTTATATACCGTCTATTCAATATTCTGTAATAGTATTGAAATATTCGTTATTAGTTTAAATACATTAATAAAGCCTTTAGTAGGTACATAATTTATCTATTAAACATTCAATGAAATTGTAATGTTGGTCCCACGGTCATGGTTGAAACCGCACTCTACGTTATCTTAAACTATTATTGACAAATATTGTATTAAATGAAAGAAAATAATATCCTTATATTTTCCAAATCACTGATGTATTAATATTTTCAATACATCACTTCCTAAATATTTTTGTTTCCTGTCGTACTTGGCTCTATATAGATCTTACTTTCAAATGTTACGCTGGATTTTATACAAATTGATTACATATGTATAGATAATTACTAAATCAAATGTAATTATATCGATACGCTTACAAACAATTATTTATTTATATATAACAACTGCTGGTATTTCAGTTGTTAACAACAATTAATTAATTTTTATATCATCATTACCACGATCAGCTTGCGGCAACTCTTTGCGAATTGCAAAGGAACACCACGTACATAATTATGAACAGGTTTGTTATTTTAATTTGTATATATATATATATACATGAATATATATATATATATATATATATATATGAATGAAAATAAATATGTGCGTTTATTAGTACTTTATTCTCTGATGATTTGTATCGTTTACTACACATTTTTGACTTAGACAGTTCATCTAATACTGGGTTCGTAAGTCGCTCCACAGCCTAATTGTATATTCAAAGGTCATGATTATAAAAGAAGAACAAAAATCTATAGAGAAAATACACAAGAAAGAAAATTTCATCCGTACGTTTTTAGTATTGATCATTCTCTTATTAAATGATTATAGATAACATTAGGTTTTTTTTTAATTTCTTGTGTAACGCTTGTTGATTATGAATTTAAGATAACCCACACGAATGTATTTTTTTTTGTTAATGTTAGTGTACACAGCACGGTGACAAGTGACTTCGCAAAAAGTACAGTATAATTTATTGTTAGAATTAATGTATTAAAAATGTTTATTCTTCTTCTATGGATAGTAACGGCTGTGTGTTTAAGTGATGGTTACAAGGTTCTCGTCGTGTTTCCGATCCCCGCTGGAAGTCATAGGAATCTCGGCGATGGCTATGTCAGAAACTTATTAAAAGCTGGTCATGAGGTACTGTATTAAAATTTTCACACTGCTGACGTTAGTTAAAATCTCCTTAAATGTAAAATTTTCTTGATGTTATTTGAGCCTGAGTTTGATGAGATCAGATTCACTATTTAATTAAAGAATGAACCTTCTCTTACCATCAGATAGTATCGTGTTCAAGCACTATTATAATAAAATATGATTACTATATTATTTCAATGTATTATATCTTTTAATTTATTTCATGCACTATATTTTACCTTACCAAATGTCTGGTTGAGAATGCCTACTGGCAAAAAGCACGGCATTGTGTACTTTTGCAATAAAGTTTTGATTAATAGAGAAGGTGGAATATTTTATTTGCCTTACTATAGTGTATGTAGGAAATCCTGCCAAACATCATACTCATATGAGAAACAAATTCAGGGCGTGTACACTTTGTCATCTACGGCCTTGTTGTAACATGTGGAATAGAGATGAAGTTCACTATTTGTTATATGTATAATATATATACACATGAATTGATGATAAACAGGTTACATACATAACACCATTTGAGTACGAGGAAACAAACCCGAATTTTCGTCAGATAAGCGTCGCTGATAATGTTAATGCTATCAACGGTGAGTATTTATATTTGAATGTTAATAAAGAAACCAGATATATTACGAAGAACAAGATTTTTAATTAAGACCATATACTTTTGTGCTGTTGGTGTATTTAACAGATAAATAGATATATTCGTCTTCGTGGTATTCCTTGCCAAAGCAAAGAGACACCTTTCGCCTATCGCGCCCATTTTGATAAACACTATAGTGTACTTTTTATGTTAACTTCAATATAACTAATGGTCACTGAGAGATTTTTTTTTCAATGAAACGTTCTTACACTAGTTTGAATAATTTATTCCTATTGATTTTTTTAAATAAAATAACTCTTTTTACGGCACTATTCAATGATACTTCTTGTAAGAGATATACAATATTTATTACAAAGATATTTTATATTGAACAGTATCACTGATATTTTAAATTAATCGGTATATCAATAGTTCCAGAATCTACGTACCCTAAGTTACTATAATATAATATAAGCGCAAACTTGACTTGAAAAAAAATAAACATTTATATAACGTTCTCTTCTCTAGGCCAGTCGCTAAATTTAACTGCTCTTATGAACCGCGAACTGGAGATGGACCAGGACCGACACTTCCAGCTGTCCATCAATATAACAAAGAACACGTTGAGAAATGAGGCCGTGCAGAAATTGCTCAATGATCCTACCGAGCGGTTCGATGTCGTTGTAGCCGAATGGATGTTCAATGACATTTATTGCGGGTATCGAAACTTTCTCATTGAATCATTTATTTCTATTAGCAAAAACAAATTTAAATGTTTTGCCTGTTCTAATTCTTCCAGTCAATCGAAAGTGTGGTAAGAGTTAAAAGTATAGAGTAAATAAAGTTATAATAAAAAATATTAAGAATATTAAAGAACGAAATGTAATTACACATAAAAGTAACAAAATGTTTATAAGCAAAGAAAATCAAGTAAATAAACTTTAACTATAATTCCATGAGTACTTTAGTATAACTTTTGGAAAGATTAAACATAAAAAAGTAATTTTCAATAACTTGGCTTGATCATTTCACAAATATATCTAACATTGCTTTAATTTTTAGATTTTCAGCTGTTTTCGATTGTCCGTACATCTGGTCTTTCCCTTACGAACCTAATTTCATTAGTTTGAGTTTGATTGATGAAATCCCCAATCCATCGTACACTGCGAATATAGAAACCAGTTATGTGCCGCCGTTCAACTTTTGGCAACGTGTCTATTCTCTTTGGTTTCAAATAACAAGTAGACTGCAGCACCAATTGTAAGTTAAATCACCGAATACACAAATTTTTGAACGTCGCGTAGTACGGTCCTTAATCTAATGGTGATCGATACACCTTCCAATAACGAAAGAGTGCTAGTTAGGACACAACAAAATAATGACTTGATACACAGTGCACGTCCTCAAAACCTAAGACATAACTTTACCTGCTCTTTTTAAAATACAAAATTACATTTATATATTGCTTAGCAGCATAAATAAGACGAAATAATAAAAGTTACTAATCTGTAATGTGTTACCGATGTCATCAAATAAAAATTGCTTTCATTTACTTCAATAAACCGTTAATGAATCAAGGCATTGTTAAAATGCTTACTCAAGTAAGAGATATGCCTCTATTTTTACTTTTACGAGAAGGGATCAAAAAGTAGTGAGAATGAGATAGAATATAATGACTATTGATAACTTAATAATGTATTTTTCTACACAGTTTCCGAGTCTCTCTACACACCAAGTCCACCGCTTTTCCAAGGCTACAATCCTATTGAAAAAAAGGTTTTATCTTAGTCCTGCAAAAAGCTCTCCACGGCATCCGTCACCTCGTTATCGTCTTCGTACCCGTTTTCCCTTAAGTAGTCATTCAATTTAGGGATTAGATAAAAATTGCTAGGCGCCAGATCGGGTGCATAAGGGGGTTCAACCAATTCGAAGCCAGCCATCGCAACTGCCGACGAACTAACAACGAAAAAAAATTGACGAAACGAACAATTTTTATAGAAAAAGTGAAGTAATTTACTATAAGCAGTTCGGTTTCCATTGGGGAAAAGTGACTACTAACCATCTCTCAGACTTTATGGATGAAGTCAATAAATGCTTAGATAAAAACATACCGTTCTAGCATTTTTTCTTGACCTCTCTGGAGTATTTGACACACTAGGCCATTCGAAATTGCTAGAAAAGCTCGAAAACTGTAACATACGTGGGCCTCAGCTAAACTGGTATATAAACTATCTTCAAAATCGCAAGTTAAACGTAAAAATAGAAAATACGTATAGTTACACTATGACTTATGTTCAAGGCACAGCGCAAGGATGAGTTTTAGGTCCCTTACATTTCCTATCATACGTAAATTATATGACCAGCTATATTACTCACAGCTCATGTTATCAGTTTGCCGTATACATGCTTGGTAATTAGTAACCGAGTACCTGGGATGGCTTAAGCGTTGCAGGAAGACTTTAATAATTTAATCAAATTTTGTCATGACGTTGGAGTTATTTTAAACGCAAATAGAACTAGTCTTTAAAATTAAATCATCTTATATAAAACAAGACTCGGTTCATTACATCATAGCTCACGATCATAAACGCATGCATCTTTACTCTAACTCGTGTGACTATCCTGCTATTGAATATGTAATGTCTCACACTTACCTTCGTCTTATTATAGATAGCAAACTTTAGTATACCTATCACGTCGACCGTAATAAAACGTCCCATACCATTCAAGATTAAACTAATGCTATATAATTCTCTTGCCGATTGTTATATACAATACGTGATTAGTAGTTATGGACGCACATATAAAACTAAAGCAGTTGAAAATATTAAAAACTATATTATTTGAAACAGTTAAATCACAGCATAGGTACAATGATATTGGGCTATTTAAACATTGCAAAGTCTTGCCAACCTTCACTAGGTGGCGAGGCAATTTAAGAAGAAGAAGATGATTTACTGAAAGAACCACCCTGTATACAGGCGGACTGTCGCTAGATAACGTTTATATAACAAAAAAAATGTACGGTGAAAGGACTACTCATTACTTGATAACACGACTTATAAACCAACTACTCTCTACAGTAAAAATACAGTAAATACAGTCTAAAATAATAAATAGTATAGTCTAAAATCGTATTTACTTTGAACCTAATACCCTCCTTTGTTCTTTTGAAACAGTTTGTTACGCTTACCTAGCTCTTGTCCCCTATAGATATAATATGATATATATTATGTGTGCTCTGCGTTAGTTAATGGTCTCGATGATTGATTCTGATCATAACATTGTTGACAAACCTCCGTGGTTTTTTCAATGCCTATTATGTTACTTTTGTTGCACTAGATCAATAATTAAAAAAAAAATACTTTCTTACAGTTTCTACGAAGGCGTAGAAAAGGAATTTTATAAGAACATTTTTACACCGATCCTAACAAAGCGAGGCAGAACTTTGCCATCGTACGACGCGCTTAGACACAACGCGTCTATGATTCTTGGTAATTCGCATGTATCTATTGGTCAGGCCATGAGATTACCACAGAACTATATCCCGATAGCAGGTTATCACATAAAGGAAGAACTAGAATCTCTACCTGAGGTACAGATAGTTAATATAAAACTTACTTAATTCGAAATTAACCTACTGTTAATAAAAAAATCTTTTTAGGAGTTAAAAAGGATATTAGATTCAGCTAAGCAACACGGCGTTATATATTTTAGCCTGGGATCAAATTTGAAAAGTAAGGATTTCCCTGATAAGATGTTACAAGATTTACTAAAACTGTTCGGGGAATTGAAACAGACCGTTATATGGAAATTTGAAGGGATATTGACTAATAAACCAAAGAATGTCCATGTTTTGAAATGGGTTCCGCAACAAAAAGTTCTTGGTAATAACTCTTGATTTTATTTTATGCTGAAATTATTTACTGAAAATTCTCGAGTGCGGATCTGTGATATTTTCACCTGATCTTAAGGTTGTTGAATTGAATTGTATTGCCTATGTGGCAATTCTCAAACTACATCTATCATCATCATCATTAGCCGATAGACGTCCATTGTTGGACATAGAAACCTCCCCCAAAGATTACCACTACATCATGGATTTTTTTTTTTTAAAGTTACCTGCAAAGATGAGAATAATGCAATAGGCTTTAGAGATGTAATATTAAATGAAGAAGAATAAATCCGTACGGAATGAAATAAAAAATATTCACGTTTTAATAATGTACTGAATGTTTGATTTCAGCTCATCCAAATTGCGTTCTGTTCATTACACACGGCGGCATGCTGTCTGTAACCGAGGCTGTACATTACGGTGTCCCATTTATCGGGATACCAGTGTTCTTTGATCAGAATTTTAACGTAGAACAATCTGCGAAAAGGGGTATTGCTAAGAAAGTCGTCTTAACTCCTCGCTTAGCAGTGGACTTGAATGATTCAATTAAAGAAATTATGAACGATCCAATGTAAGATGCTCGAAAGAAAATTTTTATTTTTATTTCATGCTATTTTACGTAATAATACTTGAATTTTACAGATATCGTCGCACCATGAAAGAATTTTCATTTATCTATCACCATCGACCAGTAGCACCTGAAAAGGAGCTTGTGCATTGGGTTGACCACGTGGTGCTTACTGGTGGCGCTCCACAACGAAGGTCACCGGCACTACTTGTGTATTGGTATCAGAAAATGTTTTTAGATCTGCTTGTATTAATAACTGCAATTGTAGTTATGTCGTTATACATAATAAAAAAATGTTTCGTTGCTACAGAGAAAGTGCATGGAAAGAAGAAGAGATCATAAACTTTTGTAATTTGTATAATTTTTAAAAAAGTTTTTTATTTCAACCCCTTTCGTTTCCATTTACTTTGATAACAGAGCTCGAATAATCGACATTATATTAATTATAATGTTGATTATAAAATGGATGTAAATCGGATGAGGTTATGTTTTAAAAATTTTAAAACAGTCGGTCCTGTGACACAGTTAGCAAGGCCTTGGGCAACGCCGGGAACTAGGAGCCGTCGTTTATAGGGATTCATATGGGTGATTTGAGCCCTGTCCTGTTGCGGGTTGTTTTGTGATTAGTTTGAGAGTTTGGTGGTTGGTTTGCGAGTCTATGGCTTCCCAAGCCAACGCCTCGATTGTTGATTAGCAGGGTGCACCACGAGCAGGTGAACTTGGATTGGGTCCCGTAAGTTGTTTTGCCGAACCCATTACACTCTGATGTTAGTATTTGATAATTGTAATATTGAAAAGTCTAAACAAAAGCTTAATTGAATCGAATTTATTAAAAAGCATTCAGTTCAAATATACGCATGTATAATAAACTAAAACATATTAAAAAAACTTAACAGATATTTGAAGTGGAGGGATAAAATATTTCGATAGATCGTGCTTCATCGCAAGTTATTTTCCTTCCTACGGATATGTAAAATACGATTCACAGCTGATGTTATTGATATTATCACTACGATAAGCAATGTAATAAGAATTTCCTTGTACAAAGAGATGTTGGATTCTGGAGTATTTAATAGAGAAGTAGCTCCAGTGCGGATTGTCTGGTTTACCCAGTGGAGCAATTCGACTCTTGGTGTCATAGTCCGGTTGTGGTAAATGTATGATAGCTTCTTCACTTCGTGGCGGTAACTGGAAATATTGAACATTATAAGTGAAACAAACTCTCAACACATTAAGAACCAAGCGAATCTAATCAAACACTGGTCCTTGTTACGTAAATGAATACAATAAATATTATTATTATTAACTCTGTTAAGGCCTTATTAGCCATAGTATCGTCAAAGAACTCAAAGTAAAATAGATTGTATAGAGGGACCGGAAAGTAATGTCGTTTTCTTACGCTAAATACAAACACATACATTTTTAACGAGTCTTTATTTTTAATCAATGATGTATTCCCCATCATTGTCAATAAGCTTTTGCCATCTAGTGAGTAAATTTTCAATCCCTGATCGATAAAAATTAATTGGTTTTTCGGCAAAATATCTAGAGATGGCATTTTGGATATCATCCAAATTTGCAAATGTTTTGCCACTTAAAAAGTGTTGCAGCGCTCGGAATAAGTGGAAATACGATGGTGCAACATCGGGCGAATATGGTGGATGAGGCAGCACCTCCCACCCCAATTCATTAATTTTTTCTAGAGTTCGCCTTGCGCAGTGCGGTCTTGCATTGTCATGTTGGAGAATGACGCCTTTTCGGTTGACAATCGCTGGCCACTTTTCAATTAAAGATTGATTGACTCGCTGCAATTGTTCGCTGTAGAGGTCTGCAGTAACAGTTTCTCCAGGTTTCAGTAATTCAAAATGAACAATGCCGCGAATACTCCACCAAACACACAAAAGCGCTTTTTTGGGGTGTAAACCTGGCTTAGCAGTACTCCGAGGGATTTCATTTGGAGAGAGCCACTGCCTTTTGCGTTTTGGGTTATCATACAGGACCCATTTCTCATCTCCTGTGATCAAGCGATCAAAAAACGCTTCTGTGTTGTGTCGTTGAAGCAATAAGTTGCATGTGATTGATCGGTTAGCCTTATTCTGTTCGGACAGATTATGCGGGACCCAAACACCTGCTCTGCTTACTTTTCCAATCTGCTTCAAATGTTCTTGGATGGTCGACCAAGGTTTGTTGAGACTGTTTGACAATTCCTCGATCGTCTGACACGGATTTGCTTCCACTTCCGCCCTTAACACGTCGTTGTCTAACGCTGATGGTCTTCCTGATCGATACGAGTCGGAAAGATCAAAATTACCCGATTTGAACTTGGAAAACCACCTTTGGCATTTACGAATGTCCAGTGCATTTGGATAAACATCGCAAATGTTTTTGGTAGCAACTGTTGCGTTATTTCCCTTGCGAAACTCAAAGAGCATGCAATGCCGGATGTGTACCTCTTCTGGTATTTGGCTGGCCATTTTACCCAAAATTACAAAAAAAAATTGTAATTCAATTGTCTATAAGTAAAGAAATCACTATAACCTCACAATGTCTTTGGTACGCCTCTGAACAAAACAATGAGCTGACAAATAACAATCAAGTATTGGTATGCGAAGAAACGACATTACTTTCCGGTATAATACTACACTTGTCTTTCGTATGTGGAAGCAGAATTATTTTTAACAAAGTTATATATACATAATGACCAGGAGATTTATAAGTAATATTGCCTGACCCTAATTAATATTTCTGTGTTAGCTAATAATACAAATATTTCGTCAACTACGGTGCTGTTGTTGATGAATTTATTCACCACTAGCTGTTCCCCGCCCATTTTGCTGTCCGTAATATAAAATTAGACTGCAAATGATTTTTTGTAACACCCGTTGCTATAGCAACCGCATAAACAATACGATTGGCAATAAAGGGTCTATGAAATTCAAAAAATGAATAGCCTATAACTAAACAAATCATTTCGCGTCGACTGGTCATGTTTCCATGTTAATACTAATTTTCATGTGATTGGCGAACAAACAAAACTCATTTTTATTATATATATAGATATATTTATACATATGGATAGATGGTAACTTACCTGGGATCACTTAACATTTCCACAACAGCTTTACTTAACTCATGTGCAAAAACGTCCGATAAATCGACTCTTTTTGAAATGCCTAGCATCACAGAAGATTCTGTATTGATGAATTGATCCCCGTATATTGGTATCCCAATAGTTGGAACACCAAAGTGTACAGATTCAATTTTCGAGAGGATGCCTCCGTGAGTAATAAACAGTATGCAGTTGGGATGAGCTGAAATCATAAATACGTAGAAATAGAAACAGCTTCATCGGACTCGGGGCTTATTTTACTATTGTTAAAAGATCTGTAATGGGATAAATATTAAAATATCGACCAACCTAAAATACTTTGTTGCGGTGCCCATTTTAAAAGGTGCACGTTTCTGGGAAGCTGTCGGAAATTCAACTCGAGCTTCCACAGGACAGTTTGTTTTAGTTCTCCAAAAACATTAATAAGATGCTGTAACTGTTCTTCTGGTATGTCTCTGCCATCTAAGTACGACCCGAGACTGAAGTAAATAACCCCGTATTTTGAGTTATCCATAATGGTTTTCAAGTCCTAAGAAAGAGGTTTAATTGGAGAATAAAGAAAAAAGGTATTTTAGAATTTATGTTAAGTGACAGCATAGCACATTGGAGGTAAAGTTTAAAGAAAAATGGAATTTTTTGATTGTAAATCTACCTTCGGCAAAGGCTTTATGTGTTCGTCAATATGAAATCCAGCGATAGATTTAAATTCATCTCGCCATTCTGCAGAATAACTCAGTTCTTCATGCGAATTTACTAAAACTAGAGAAGCAATGGTCATCATTTCTTCGTATGAACGAAGAGGTTTTCCTTTCATTGCCATTAGTGGTTCAAATATCTTTCTAAACGAACCTTTTTCGTAGCTGGAATTTTAAATATCTTATTAAATTATTGTATTCTATGCACACAATTAGATTCTTTGAATAGATTTCATTAAAGGCTCATGTGAATTTGTTAAAGTGTCTCAGTAATTTGACGTCCACGTCACTAGCCTTTGTAAAATCTTTGTTTGTTCGTTAATTATAGTTTTTCATTATAATATCTTACTATATAAATTGTTATATAAGATGGCTTGTTTATACAGTTCTTTTAGATTTTGCTATTGCCAATTGCGTCGTGATTCAAAAATTTACCAAATTATGATGCTTACATATCTTTAATTAAATGTGGCGAAACGCTGTCTTTTGCTATTGTTCGTAATAACATCCAATGAGGCTCAGTGGAAGAAAACCAAATGAACGGACATTCATAAAGTGCTGCTAATCTATAAAAAGAGAATCTTTTAGAATTGAAAATTTGTATGGAGTTCCAGATTTTCATGTATACACCTTTGTGTGTTTTTGTGGGAATATTGTATATCTGGACTTGTCTTTATCAGTAAAGATTTGATTTAACGTAGATAATTATGTATATATGAATGATTCTAATTAATATTGGGTAGTTTAATATTGGGTATTAGATTGATAGCAATCATTACGTTCACCGTGGTTTTATTATCTGTAAATTAAATTATCAATATACATACAATGTACACTACGAAATTTTCATGATAGATATCTATACTTTTTACTTTTGTTAATGGATGGATCGAGATTACAAATTTTAATTTTTTACTCATTATAGCAGAGTATTTATTTTAGCTTCACCTATAGCTTCTTGTTGCTGTAATACTGTAAACAAGTGCATTCTTAATATGATTTTATTAATTTTTTTTAGATAACATTCCTAATAGAGAAATTATAACTATATCTTACCCTGTGTACATATCATTGAACAGCCACTCCGCTATCACCAAGTCGAACTTTTCCGTCTTGTCCTCGAGCAGTTTAATTGTGTTACTATGCTCCAGTATTTTGCTAAATAACTTTGTCACTAACCGTATAAAATGTTTACTATCGCCTTTTGTCATCGCATTGTTGAGAATACTTTTAACGTTGACCATTTTTGCTAAAAAAAAGTACTAAGTTTTTGTAAATGAAAAAAATGTGCTAATTTGTAGGTATAATGAGTAGATAAATTTGAATAACTAAAATTACTTCAAGACAGCGAACGATATCATTTGTATAATATTGGTATTATCCTTGAAGCGCTTAAACAAGGATAATTGGTTTTACATCTTATTAGTCATGAAACGATGACGATTGCAGTTGTAATTGAATGTTAAAACATATAAGTAATTCGGGATATATAATATTGAAGCTCTTCAAATGAGATATTGAAGCTTCTGGATTTCTTTTTAATGGAATCATTAATATTCTGCAACTCACCATGGGCATTATTGGAGCTAACGTCAATTTGACGTAGATTTGGAGGAGGATTGCTTCGTGGCGCTACAGTGATATGCGTAACCTAAAATTTTCATTCGCATTATATAGGTATATATCTTGGCTATAAACGTAATTCTATATATTACATTTAAGGTTAATTATAGACGTGAATGTAAATGCTACTGTAACAAGAACGTTAAAAGTAAGTATATTCTTTTAGTATTATAAAATTTAGTCTTTGGACCCGTTTGATATTAAGTGGAGGTTGTGATCAAAGCATAACATAGTAACTGCTTATTCACTCTTCTTTTAAAGACATCGTATAATTTGGGCACACTGGAGCTATTAAGTTGTTTCTTTGCTTTTTCTATTAAGAATAGAGAAGAATCTCTTTGCACATATAAACGTTTATAACGTTAGATTAACGAAATATTACCTCATAACCCGCATTTAATAGTAACTGAATCAACACATGGTTCAATATAGCATGGCTTTTGACAGGAATGGGAGAAACCACTAATATCCTCTCCGTATTCGTTAATGATGCTGTTAATAACAAAGTAAAGATACACAATAACTTCATCACACGGATAAAGAAGAATTCAATATGAGACTTTATATATAATATAAGTATAATCAAATAGAGCTATGAAAGAAATTGTAAGGAATATAAACGTCGAATACGAACAGTTGTCATAATGGAAATGGCATCACCATCTTCTAAAACTAATACTATTAAAGCGAAAAAGGTTTATATAAATTTTGTTTTGGTTGATATTTTTCGATAAATATATTAGACTTTAAGTAATGATATAGCAGAGACAAAATAAATACTTTGGAAGTAGATGCTGGTAAAGGCCAAATTTGTCTTAAATATTTTATATTGACTTTTGCGTTTTGGAGCGGTGCGGCGTGGTTGAAGATGTAGTGACATAAAGAAAGCGATGCTTAAATGGTTTGGTCATGTTGAAAGAATGGTTGAAAGAAGATTAACGAAAGTGGTATACAAGGTAAGAATGATTGGACAAATCAATACAGGTCGACCTAGGTGGACATATTCCGATCAAATCGAAAATGACCTAAAGAAAGACTGGGTTAAGAGTACTTGCAATCGACAAGCATGCATGAAGAGTGGAGGAAGGTGTGTCAGGATCGTAGCAAGTGGAGAGAGGTGGTGTCTGCCTACCCCACTGGGAACGAGGCGTGTTATATATGTATGTAACTTTCGCGTTAAACTTCCTTCGTGGCGGAATGGCTAAGCATGTGCCTTATATCAGAGAGGTCCTTATTTCCATTGCAAGGACACATGAGAAATTTATTCAGTTATAGGGTTTGTTCGAACTAGTTTAGCTTTTATTATCTACCATTCTCATGAGTACATTTTACCATCTACGGCCTCATTGTCCGCTCAACAAATAGCATGTGAAATTGAGATCAAGTGAGGTCAATTGAAGTGTTAGTCAATGTATATAGAAAAAAAATGCCAAATATTAATCCTAACTGAACTAGGTAATAGTAAATAAACGAATATTTGTTCTTTTAAAATGTTTATTTTTTATTTAAGTATTTTATTTATTTTTCTCATAAAATAAAATTTCATGATAAATATAACAATAAATGCAACAAGTGCAGTATAAAAAAGGTTAACGTATAAAACTTTGTTGATGTAAACATCTAACATGTAACCCTGACGTCTAGGGACTCCTGTAAGAATTGCTTGATTAATCCAATGCACTATTTCATCCCTTGGCTGCGTCGATCGATTTTTAAAAATGGACGAGAGTTCTTTAACTTTTTTGCGGTATCTTAAAGAAATAAAAAAAATTATGAAAGTACTACTTTCTGTTTCAGTCTACACTTTTATAAAGGTATATCTTTATATTGGTCGCTAATAAATACGAAAAGCTAATAATGCTTTTGCTGTAAGTTATAAATTGATTTAACAGCTTTTGTAAATTAAAACACTTTTCATAAAGGCATTTTAAATGTTTCAGTAAAATGAGAATTACTATTTTCTTATACAGTATGAAATACAATAATTTGAAGTAATATAAACAATCTAACACTTTTATGACAATGCAATACTTAGAATTATGAAGCATTTCTTCTATAGCATCTTTCAAGTTTTTCAATATTGTTGGCGATAAATCCACTTTCATCCCAAATTCTTCTCGGACAGCTCTCAAAACGTTTGTGAATTGGTCACCAAATATCGGTATCCCAATTATTGGAACACCGAAATGTACAGCTTCAGTTATGGAAAGTATACCCCCTTGTGTAATAAAAAGCAAGCAATTTGGATGCGCTGTAACATATTTTGTTGATTTAGGTGCAATAGTGGACGGGGAAAGGTGAAAATCGCGATGATGATGAAACAATTAGAATCAATAAATACAAAATATCGACAATGAATGATATTTTTGTAATCGATAATTTACATTTTATTCGGAAACGTCTGATTATCACAGTAAACAAAAATGAGGACGGTTTTGAGGGAGAAGACTCATCTATTGAAAAGGCCTATTTCCTACCCCGAAAGAACGAAATAGTATTAATGATGAATGTTATCATCCACAAAAATATTCCAATCAAATCCAATCCAATCAGCCGGAAGACGTCCACTGCTGGACAAAGGCCAAAAATATTATAAGTATGTTATAGTTTGTAGTGAGTAGACAAAAAACCTTACATAAAATACTTTGTTGTGGGGTCCATTTCATAAAATGAACGTTGTTGGGTATATCTGAAAGTTTCGACTCCATTTTCCATATAACTGTCTGTTTCAATTCACTGTACATATCAACTAGTTTCTTTTTTAAGTCGACTGGTAAATCTTTGCTTTTCAAATGTGATCCTAAACTGAAGTATATAACTCCATGTTTTGCATTATCCATAATACTTTTCAAGTCCTGATGAGTGAGCCCATAAATTTTAGAATCCTTTATAAAATATAAAAATTTTCTACACCGAAATCTAATTTCTAATGATCATTGACAGTTTAACTTCTACTTTCATCAAGGATAAAAGAAAATTGAATACCTTCGGCAATGGCTTCACTTCGTTGTTAATGTGATATCCGGCGATAGGTTTGAAGTTTTCCGGCCATCTTGAAGCATCGGTAAGTAACTCACGCGAGTAAACCAATACGAAAGTACTTAAGTACATTAATTCGACGTAGGGACGTAATTGTTTTCCTCTCAAAGCCATTAATGGTTCAAATATTCTATAGAATGCGTCTTCGTCTAGACTGCCTAGATATCTACAGATACAAATTATTTTTCAGGCGGTAGGTCCCCGTTGTCAGAGATCGTTCAGGACCATCGCAGCAACTATTTCTATCACTAAACAGACCTGTTTAAACATTAGTGTTCTGATTTGAAGGTAGTAGTCGTTCATAAAGTTACTGGGATAACATGACTTAATTATGGTGTTTTAATGCGACGAGCATAGTCATTCGAACTTATCATCAAGTAAACGCTAAAAAAATTAAAGAAACAACTTACGCTTCTCTCTTTATATAAGCAAATGTAAATGGTAAGTAGTTTTTTGCCGTGTATGTGTTTGTCAATTCTTCAATCTGCAGTAGTATTCTCCAATACGACTCTGTTGCAGAGAACCAAATTAATGGACAGTCGTATAGTGCTGCAACACTGAAAGATGTTTTTTTTGTATTCATGTGTAAGGTTTAGTTTTTTTTTAATAAAGAAATCATATATTGATGATAGCATTCTGTTGTAGGACCATCTAGATAGGTACCACCGCAGCGTCTACTGCAGCCGACAAACAGTAGTGTGCGAACTTTACTGTGTTCCAATTTGAAGAGTGCTGTAGCTAGTATAATTACTGGGACAACGAGACATAACATCATGTCTCAGACTTACCACCACTTTTACAAGGATATACACTATATGTCCTTCGCCATGAGACATAATTTATCTTGTTTATCCACTTCATTTATTAAGTTTTATGCCTTTTAATTGAAGAAAGTATTATCTGGTGTAAGGAATAGGCGCTGCGATCCTACAATTGTCGAAGTTGATAAGACTTACCCAATACATATGTCGTTGAAGAACCATTCGGCTACGACTAAATCAAACGTCTGCGTCCTGTCCCGTAGTAATCGATCAACGGCTGTGTGCTGTAGTGTTGCCGTGAAAATCTTTTTTGATATTTGTGCATACAATTCTAATTCTTTCCCTGTTGATATTACTTATTCAGATAAGCTAGATCTTGGCTAACAAAATAAGATAAGGTCGTTTCTACTTATACAATTTTAAAGGCCAAGTGGTAATCAAAATTGCTCTTAACCAATTTCGAACATAACTTTATTTGCATAGTGGTGTAACAGGTAATTTTTTTTGTTTGTACGACGAAATTTCGGTTCCAGGTCCACATGTGGGATTTGAAGGGTGGTAGCTTTTCGATGAGATCTGTCTAACTGCCTTCATTATATTGTAAATCTGTTGTATGAGTACTATTCTGTTCCGGATTCCAATATATGAGAGCCCGAGTATACTAGACGCTTCTCTGTCTATGGTCCCATTACCAACGTAAAAGACAATCATTCCCAATATTTTCTCTATTAATGGAAGGTTATACTTACCGCGGACAAATTTCTCATTATAACTGACATCAATTTGACGAAGTTTTGAATGAGTATAATTAAAAGGAAACATAGCGATCTGTGTAACCTAAAAAATACATGGGTTACATGAATTATTTCTGAATATATTTTTGATTGATGTAAATTGCGTCTAAAAATGATTGAATGTTAAAACAACATTTAAATTAAAGCAAAAAAAGACAAGGTTTCTAAACTAATAGAGGAGAAAAATGAGATCGGACGTTTGATGATAGGCGACTCCATACCATGATAATAAGAAATATACTCAACATCACACTCTGCACGTCATAAGATTTAGGTTGACAATATTGATGTCAATGCTGCTCTTATTTTCTATATAGGTTAGTTAGCTAATCTTTACTATGTGAGAAAACAAAAAGCTTGTATACAGATTTCACAAGGCATACTATGAAATTAGTAAAGTGATGCTTATTCACAGAACCACTTGAGAATTCTTTAGTAGAGAATGAATGACGAATACATACAAAAGAAATTACTCAATTTTACTGTAAATATAATATATTGAATAATTTATTTACAATGAATTATGTTAAGAATGCAACGTAAAGCAAATTATATACTAGTTTGTTTACAAGTATTCATATGTATAAATTTTAGTTACAAAAGTCCTTTACCTCGTGCCCTGCTTTCAACAGTAACTTTACCAACAGATTGTTTAAAAAAGCGTGACTTTTTATGGGCAAATGTGTTACAACCAGAATTTTGTGTAACTCACAAACTGGCGACATTAAGAATAAAATGGTAAACCCTAATGGGTTTAGCAGGCACATAGTTATGTTAACGAAATTCCATTTAAAGTTTTTATTAATTATTATATACCCAATGAGAATAAAACATTATTATCAGACATCCAGCCACAAAACGGCAAGTAAAAATATGAGAAGAATGTATATTTTTATAGAAAAAGATTACTGTCTTCTTTGACATTTGTTAAGTCATCAAATATTATCAAAAACCTAGAGTTATTGTAATTTTTTGTTAATGAGAATGGCAAAGGTCTTTAACCTTGTGCTGCCAAATCTATCAAATTTTGCAATTTATGCTCTTTTAACATATTTTAATTGTCTTTTCTTCTGTAATTAGAGAGGCGTTAATTAACCTCCTTTTAACAAGATTTTATGTAATGATAGTTAGTTTAAAGGTAGAAAATATTTATTCAATAAAATTGAGTATAAGTAAAAAGTAAAAACATTCACAACGACAAAGTAATAAGTATAAACATTATACCTTTTATAAAAATGAGACAGGACATCAACTAAAAATAAAAATTATTAAGCACCATTCTATATCCTTTTTTCTTTTGGAATTTTAAGTATAATTCGCTTTATGACGAAATAAATCAAAATCAATACTAGAGTCACACATAATCCTAAATCTAGGTATATTTTTTTGTGTATAGATCGAGCATATTTCAAAGTTTTGCTATTAAAATGAACTTTAGAGCGTATCGCTTGGTTTGCCCAATATACTATCTCAACATTAGGTGGAGTTGAACGGTTGTGATATATAAACGACTCCTCCTTTGCTTTGGTGCGGTACCTTTGAAAAAGATAAAACACTTAAAAAGATAAATACAGATTACTAAATTAAAATTAATATATTTAATAACATACTTAGGTTTTCTTATTATTTCGTCAATAGCTTCTCTTAGATTCTCAGGCATTGAATGTGTTCCTTGCACTTCTAGGGCATAACCTTTTTCTACAGCTCTCTCTATGTTAGTGAATTGATCAGCTAGTATTGGTATACCGATCACTGGTATTCCGAAGTGTAAAGCTTCCGTTGAAGACAGCACCCCGCCTTGGGTGATAAAGAGGATGCAGTTTGGATGCGCTGTAAAGAGAGTACAGAATACAACATTTATGCATATTTTTACTTCTAAAGTTTTGTTGTATTTAGTGTGTAAGTTAAATTACAATATATGTCTGAAGTGTCTAAAGATATACTGTTTTGATAATCCGTCATGGCATCAAATTTTAAAGACGAGATTATTTATAACTAGGTAAAGGAGTTATTCGTCCTGCCTTCCGAAGCCGTGACAAGTTGTATGAAGAGCTTACAATAGATATGATTTGATGAAGTAACGGTTTGATAGTTTGTAAGGTATTCGTAGGCTCTGTAGTATATTTCAAAGAGGCGCAGATTCTATCCCACTGTGATTACGTTTCAGGTCAAGGAAAACATCGTGAAAAAACTGACTGTTAAAAGAACAAAAGTTATCGTTTATCCGTGGCATCTACCAACTGGTGCTTGGTTAGTCTAGTGAATACAAGGGCTTGACTTTCTCTTTGTGATAGTTAGCCCGAGTCCCCGAAGAGAAAATATTAAAATAGCTGTTTATTTATTCTGTAGTACAAACTTACATAAAATACTTTGTTGTGGAGCCCATTTCATAATGTGAACATTGAGTGGAATGCGTGGGAATGTCGATTCGTGTCTCCATAGCACTGTTTGTTTTAATTTACTAAATACGTCAAGGAGGTTTTCGCTGTGTGTACCCAATATTTGTTTACTGTCTAAATTTGATCCCATACTAAAGTATATAATACCATATTTTGCGTTATCCATTATACTTTGCAAAACCTAGAAAAGAAATTTACTTGGAATACATACAGTATTAAACAAAAAACTTTTTATAGCTGCAGTTATTATATTTTGTTTTGTTAATAATATATTAGGTAATCTAATATTTAACATCAATATAATATCTGACATAGAAATTTCTGTTGCAAAGTAAAGACTAATTATATGTAATGGTCACTACTGAAGGGTTATATAAAAGTAATCCTGTTAGCCTAGATTGATTTCATTTATTAATAAACCTACCTTCGGTAAAGGTTTTACTTCATTGTCAATGTGGAAGCCAGCTACAGGTTTGAATGTACGAGGCAAAGTTTTCGCCTCCTCTGGTAATAAGTTCAGGTAAATGAGCACGAATGATCCGAAGTACTTTGTTTCGTCGTAGGGAAGTAAACGTTTTCCTCTCATAGCCATCAATGGTTCAAATATGTTTTCGTACGCTTCTTTTTCCAAATTGTACAAGTACCTATAGCGATAAACTTTTAAAACTTCATTACAGAGATCGGCAATTTTTTATCGGTGAAACGATATCAATCAAAACGTAAATATATACTAAATAAGTGGTACGGATAGAGATATAATAGGTTGTCAAATATCTCCCTTCCGCCTTTTTGTCTTTTGAATTTCGCCACTATGTACAAAGCGCTACAGAGCTCGTATCTGGCAATACTATACATAATTTGAAAGGTCTTGACATAACCTACAAAACGACGCTATGCATAATTAGTTTGGATATTGCGTTCAACAGTTATAGACGTGTAAACATGGAGTTCACTAACGCCGAAATTCGCGCTATTTTAAAGTTTTACTTCGTTAAAGGCAAATCCGCTAGAGAAACGTTCCGTGAGATTAATGGTGTTTTGGGGGATGGTACTCTATCACTTCGAACCGCGGAGGAATGGTTTCGACGATTCAGAGCCGGTGAAAACGACACCATGGATAAGCCAGCCGGCGGAAGACCTGTGACGACAAATACCGATGAAATCATGGACTACATCGAGTTAGACCGGCATGTGGCATCTCGAGACATCGCCCAGGAGATGGGAGTTAGTCACCAAACCATTTTAAACCATCCGCAGAAAGCTGGATACAAAAAAAAGCTTGATGTTTGGGTGCCGCATGATTTGACGCAAAAAAACCTTCTGGACCGAATCAACGCTTGCGATATGCTGCTGAAACGGAACGAACTCGACCCATTCTTGAAGCGGATGGTGACTGGCGACGAAAAATGGATCACATACGACAATATCAAGCGAAAACGGTCGTGGTCGAAGGCCGGTGAATCGTCCCAAACAGTGGCCAAGCCGGGATGACGGCCAGGAAGGTTTTGCTGTGTGTTTGGTGGGATTGGAAGGGAATCATCCACTATGAGCTGCTCCCATATGGCCAGACGCTTAATTCTACCATCTACTGCGAACAACTGGACCGCTTGAAGCAGGCGATCGACCAGAAGCGTCCAGAATTGGCCAACAGGAAGGGTGTAGTGTTCCACCAGGACAACGCCAGACCACACACTTCGTTGATGACTCGTCAGAAGCTACGGGAGCTCGGATGGGAGGTTTTATCGCATCCACCATATAGCCCGGACATAGCGCCAAGTGATTACCACCTGTTCCTGTCCATGGTGAACGCCCTTGGTGGTGTAAAGTTGAACTCAAAAGAGGCTTGTGAAAAGTGGCTGTCCGAGTTCTTCGCAAATAAGGAGGGGGGCTTCTACGAGGGAGGTATTATGAAGTTGCCGTCTAGATGGAAACAGATTATCGAACAAAACGGCGCATATTTGAACTAAATCCGAACACTGTAACACTTTTTATAAAGCATTGAATAAAGAGCAAAAAAGCGGAGATATTTGACAACCTTATATATTATAATTTATTTATGAAAAGTAAAGCATTGATTTTAGACAAGTTTATTTCTGGTAGGATTTCATTTTTTCGTCGTCCTAAAGAGTTTAATTATAGGTTAAAATTTTAGAAAGATATAGGTGCTAATATTCTAAAACGCCTGCTCAAATTTAATAGCAATCACAAGTTCATAGTCCACATTATCATCTTAATCAATGAACGGTCACTGCTTACCATAGGTCTCTTACAATGTATTTCAAAAAACATAATTTTACTTTGGGTCTAGTGGTTTCCAGCTTTCGTCTTTCTGTGTCGTCCGTCTAGGAGTGCTACTAAATATGAATTCTTGACAGGCGGTCTTCCTGTTTTTGCTTTTATGTTTTGTGTATACGTCTATTATAAAAAGACTAATACTACAGGATACACCTATAATAGACAACCGGTATAAATCAGTCCTGTTATAACGACAAATTGATAATATAATTGTAGTTGCTAGGCAGGCAGGTTTTTAAAAACACAATAACTCGACCACACATTTGACCTCGCAATGAAACTAGGAACCTGTATATTACAAGGTTAGCGCTTAGTAGCAATGCCAGTGATGAATCTTATATAACTTACATATCATTCATCACGTGGGAAGATACAAAATGGGGCTCATTGTGAATATCTTCCGAGTTTATATTATCTTCAAGTAATCGAAGCATCATCCAATGGGATTCTGTTGCGGAAAACCATAGAATTGGGCAGTCGTAAAGAGCCGATATTCTGTAAACGATTGATTTATCAGCTCTGTGAAAACATTTTCAGGAAATATAATAGTTTTATTAAAGACCACCACCACCAAGGGTTCGGATGAAAGGAGATTACATGTGGCTGAGATGCGAATATTAAGATGGATCTGCGGTGGGACAAGGATTGATAAAATTAAGAATGAGTATAATAGAGGAAGTTTGAAAGTTGCTCCAGTGACAGAGAAATTGAGGAGTTAGAGGTTAGCGTGGTACATATAACAAAGAAAGTAATGAGAATGAAAGTGAATGGTTATAAAGGGAGAGGAAGACCGAAGAAAGGGTTGCTGGATTGTTTGAAAGATAACATGTGTAAGAAGAGCGTGAATTCCGATATGACGGCTGATAGAGGGATATGGAAGAGAAGTACATACTGTGTCGACCCCACATAGCTGGCAAAAGGGCAGGAAAAAGAAGAATTTGTTAAAGAAGGCTTTTCTCTTAAAGACCTAATGAATAGTACAAGCGTATGTTGTAAAATATTATTGCACATATATCTAGTGTAATTATTGGTATAATGAGATGTATAATCATATGTATCGTAGCTAGTCAGGATTTGTAAAATCTTATCACTAAATTTCACTTATGGCCACGGAATGGAATGAAGGACCTTAGTGTTATAAGCCAAGCAGTTAACTGGAACATCACGGAAACAGTTAACTTCAAAGGTATCATTATTATCACCAACCAGTTAATATCTACTATGACATCCATTTTCTTAAGTTATCTCTAACAATTGGTCCAGCTTTGTCTTCTTGTCCGCCCACTTTGTGTCCTGTTTTCCAGGACTACATCTATCAGTATGGGACTGATCCTAAAGCATTTTAATGCCTCATGGGCCGTCATTCTTACGAGCAATGTGCCTTATCCATGGCTCTAAATACAGTTCATATTTGTATAACCTAAGTTTTAAAGTTTAAGACTTACCCAGCATATACGTCATTGAACATCCATTCAGCTATGACTAAGTCAAAGTTTTCTGTAGTGTCCATGAAAAGTCTAACTACATCCTCATGGTTTAGTGTTGATATAAATAGATTAGTCACGAGCCTTGCGAAGTATTTTGGATTATTAGCGGCTAAAATATTTATTATCTGCATTATATATATTATACAAATAAAACTATCTCAACGAGTAAGTGACTATTTGAGATAATGACGAGCTTTTTAGTTTAAGTGAGTTTGCGTGATTCTATTCTCTAAACAACAACTTAATATTTTTTCAATGATTTTTGTTGATACGTTACATTAATTTATAAATGCATAGGAGTTATATTATCTAATCAATATATATAAGCAATGAAGATGGTAAAAATAATTCTCACTGGGCAAGTTTTCGTCGTAATAGTTAGTCACATCAATTCGTCTAAGATTTGGATGTGAAATGTTGTACGGAATACCTGCGATATATGTAACCTGAAAAATGATCGTTTACATGAACACTGAATATTTTACAAATTCATATTTTTTTTACAATAACTTTCTTATAAAGTAATAAACCCCGTGTGAGAGACGGCTTAGAATATCCCCACCGCTACACTACATTTGGCGTGTCGTAAAAAGCGACTGAAGATGGAAAAAACCAAGGAAAGGTAATATTTCTGAGACCATTATTAGGATACCCTGTCAGTGGGTTTATCTGTTCGATGAATACGGGTTCGCGCCTCCAAAGACCACAGCTATTACTATTCTTCCTTCAACACTATTCCAAATAGTAACTACATTACCCGTTATTCTTGTGTATTCCTCCCAAATCTCCCTATCCCTACCATTACCTTACACTCGCTAACCCGCACGAACAGCGTGGTGACTCATGGGAAAAACTCCCCAATGGATAGGCAACAAATTACCGCCCCTAGTACCCGATAGTCCCGCTATTCCTGGCCAAGGTATGGGTCACGGTTACGGTTGAGTAGGTAATACTAAGAATCCGCGGTTAATACGCCATCATCACCAACAGACTCATCAGTGGGTTCGGAAGTGGGTGGATGCAAGAAGCAGAGGATCACTTTTGGTGGAAGACATTGGGTAAGGCGTATATTTATGAGTAAATAAACAAAGGCTGATAATAATGGTGAAAGTAATATCCTATTTTTTTCCCTCATGGAGCAATCATACATGGATTTCGCTGCCGTCGAAGTCTATTAGGTTTTTCGGTCCTGAACCTGGTAAATTCCTATAACTTTCCTCTAAGTACTTTGAGCTGAAAGTACTGGAAGTTTTCGTATATAATAGTGTTACAATGACTACTTTGAAGATTTCGTTTTGTTAATTTTTAATTCATTTCGAAGTATGTTCAATTCGACGGGCAAAATCATCAAAATCAAATCATAAAAAAAATTATGTAATTCATAGATTTCAAACTTAAATCAATAAAGTACCTTGTGACCTGCTTTAAGCAGTAACTTAACATAAGCTTTTCCCAAGACGACGTGGCTCTTTACTGGTAAAGGAGATATCACCAAGATTTTGGAACAGTCGCATAACAGTGAAGTTAATAATATAAGTATACTAGATGCATTTGCAACGATGGACATTTTCAAGTTTTACTTACGTACTTACTATAAGTTTTATTTACTAGTAGATTTATATTAAACTAATTAAGTTTTGTATATTTAAAATACTAATTTTAATGATTGTATAGCATTTTTGAAGTTAAACTAGTTTGAATATTACAAGTTGAAGTGTAAACAATGATTGACGTTTAATGTACCTTCACACGTGTATAGATTTTTTTTTATCGACTACCATAGATATAAAACAATGCTTTAGTTAAAGAATTAATTTTTAATCTATTTACATCCACCAAAACGTATAATAAGCTTGCATAGTCGAGTTATCGTTTAATCTATTGTAGCTCCACGATTCCCAGACAACTAAAAATACACAAAAGGTATCTGATTTTCATTTTAGTGTGTATACCTAAAGTAATTAGTTTTAATAATTGATGAACAAACGAAAAATCATTTCATTGTTCAGAGGATGACGCCATTATTTAACGGGAAATCTTTAGAGGAAGCCTTTGTTAGAATACAACAGATACAGATTTTCGGACTTTTTCTTAAATCGTTTACTTTATATCAATGTGTTTTAGTGTGGATCATCAGGGATGAAAAAAGGATAATGTCTTGAATTTCTGGTCAGTATCCCTTAGAGGAAGGCTAAGGGTCCCCGTCCGGGGCGAGAGGGTCCCAGTGCGGGGAGCCCTCAAGTATTTAGGGCTCACTCTGGACGGGCGATGGAGCTTCGGGGAGCACTTCGAACGGCTTCTCCCGAAGCTCACCGCCACCGCCGCTGCGCTGGGCAGATTGCTGCCCAATGTCGGGGGGCCGGGTCATTTGTGTCGGCACCTATACTCTGGCATCCTGCGGAGTATGGCACTGTACGGAGCGCCCGTATGGGTGGATAGGTGCGAGACCGCCAGGAACGGGCCCGTGTTGAAGAGGGCCCAACGTATCCTGCCGAACCGAGCCTGTCGGGCGTACCGTACGGTGTCCTGGACGGCGGGTACGCTTCTCGCGGGCGATGCGCCTTGGCATCTACAGGCGCAGTCGCTCGCGGAAGTGTACCTCTTCCTGCGGGATGCCGGAGAGCGTCGGCCGGACCCGGCCACGGTCCGCCGGATCAGGCGCGTTGCCCATGACGCCCTGATCCGGCGGTGGGAGACGGAGTTAGGTAACCCTGCCGCCGGCCGGGAGACGGTGGAGGCCATCAGGCCCCACCTGTCCCGGTGGATGAGCCGGCGGTACGGGGCCTTGACGTTCCACCTGGTGCAGGTGCTGACAGGCCATGGATGTTTCGGCAAGTACCTGCACCAGGTGGCTCGTAGAGAGATGACGCAGGAATGTGTCGAGTGTGGTGCGCCGATTGACACGGCGCACCACACTCTGGCGGAGTGCCCGGCATGGGGGCCGCAACGCCACGCCTTCGTCGCGCAAGTCGGCAGTGACCTCTCGCTGCCGACTGTAATCGATCGTATGTTGAGCAGCGAGAGGTCTTGGAGGGCGGTAGCCTCCTTCTGCGGCGCAGTGATGCGTCAGAAGGAGGCCGCCGAGCGCACGAGGGAGGCCGACGCCGCTGCCGCACCTTGCAGGCGGCGGCGGGCCGGCGGGAGAGCGCGGCGGCAGAACCACGCCGTCCGCTTCCTCCCGCCGTGAGCGATGGGCCCCTAGCCGGGCACGGTGTGAGGGGGCGTTCGGGCCGTTGGGCGTGGCCCTTTGGGCCTTTTGTCGTGTTTCCCCTGGGGGTGCGTCCCCCGGGGGAGTCTTGGTTTTTGTCCCCCCCTCCCACTTCGACGAGGGGGGGAGTCTGGAGGGAGGAGGCCGCCGCCCAATTCCTTCACGGGAGGGCGGCGGCCGGGCATGCGCTCCGTCGTGGGCGCGCGCGGTCGTCTGTGGGGTCGGGGGGCCCCAACGTGCCGGTCCCGCGAGGGGCCGGTACGGGACGGCAGGTGGGTGCCTTTGCTCCCCGCGGGCACCCACCAAGAGGAGTTTTATACGCGGAGGCGCCCGGAGAGTTGCTTGGCTGAAACCCGGGCGTCTCCAGTATGCGTGTGGCGGGACAAGCGGTGGTGGTTTTAGTGGGTATGGGGGTCACGCACAACATCTCAGTGGCCCCGAGCCCCACATAACCTGGCGTCCCCCCCC
Organism: Troides aeacus; assembly: GCA_033220335.2. Lineage (NCBI taxonomy): Eukaryota > Metazoa > Arthropoda > Insecta > Lepidoptera > Papilionidae > Troides > Troides aeacus. Next base: position 2,358,722 of record CM067288.1, read on the forward strand.
TTGAAAAGGACGCTGGGTATGCGTTAACAGCATTTCCACCACCGATATCAAAAAAAAAAAAAAAAAAAAGGCTAAGGGTCTGTTTTTATTGTCATAAGATAAAAGTAGAATTTATTAAAGAGTTTCTTTACTTAACAGTAAGAATAACATTCCGATAATTCTGATTAGCGCCTGTTAATATATTTTAAGACATAATTTTTATCCTGCATAGTATTTTTACAAAACATACAAAAAAATTATTTGTAGTGGGTAATGTTTTTAAATAACAATAATTCAATGCAAATTGATTTATTTCCTTATAACTCTAAAAAAAGTTTTTTTTAGTAACAAGTTTCATGTGTACGTAATTTTCTAGAAATATTATATATAAAGGAATTCGAAGCGGATCTGGTTTATTTACAATTTTTACATACATTTATAAATATGAAATCATATAAATAAAGTGACTTGAGAGTTTTTTTATGTCCAAAAAACAATAACTTTAAAAATACTCTAATAGTGAATAATGATAATACAATATTATAATCAGAGGCAGGAAGAGCGTATTTTTTTATGAAAATGGTTAGTAATACTACAATTCAATAGGTATTTAAACTAATCATGTTTATAGAGGCTATGTAGCATTTTCTCGCACCGGATACTGCAGTGTTCGAAGACAGAGGTCTTTAATTCTTGCGTGTTGCCAGTGTTGACTTACGGAACCAAGACGTGGTCCTTACAAAAGTTCTTATGAAAAGGCCAAAAGTTATCCAAAGGGTAAAGGAGAGAACTATTCTCGGAGATTCTCTGTACGATCCAATCAGAACTGAGATCTGCACAAGAAATAAGGTCACCGATATAGCCTAAAAGACTGCTACAGTTAAGTAGCAGTGGGCAGAACACAATTCTGGAAGGACAGACAGTTGACGGGACAGCAAAAAAGATCCCCTACAAGGTGGACCGATGATTTAGTGAAGGTCGCGGGAAACCGCATCGTGAATATCTTTGGGGAGGCCTTAGTCCAGCGGTGGACATCTATCGGATGATGATGATGATTGATATACCTAGATCAATGATCATTATTCTAGTTGAGTGTTAGTATTAAAAATCCGTTTTGTATTAAAATTAATGAATGTTTCTTATGACTTTTCGAATGTGAGGAGAGTTAAAAAAACCTTTGCTTATCACAAAAAGCGACTAGACGAGCCATTAGGACCACGGATGTTGAAAGGTGAATGTCCTAATCGCACATTAAGTGAGCTTGAGGAGGACAAAAAACAAGGAATGGTTTCGTGAGGATTCCGTAAATACCAAGGCGCATCATATTTCACAAAGGGCAACTTTTTATATGAAAAACTGGCGAACTTCCACCACTAATGCTTCTTAATTTATATCCAGCCCGATTTCCGTGTTTCACTGATGATAATCTTTCAGAGGTTGTTGCCACTTCTTCTTCGATACAAAATAGTTCCTGAGTTTCTATGATAGTTAAGATTTTCTCTAAATTTGAAAAAATCCTTAAATAATCAGTTCTTCTTTTTCTTTTCATTACGTTTATTGGTTGCGAAGAGTGCAAGTAACTTCATTATCATGAATCGCAAAACTGCTAACGTTATAAAGATTATCGCCAATAAATCCAGGAAAAGCTTTTCGTACCAAGATACTTGCAACGCCGGTGAACGGAGATGAGGGGCGCCTGCAGTACGAATTACGTGTTCAACCCAATGTACCAGCTCTACACTTGGTGGCGTGGGTCGGTGATGGTAAATGAAAGACAACTGCTTCACAGTCTCCGTGTAACTGAAATATAAAGAGTGATGAAAGTTTTTAAATCCCTGATACAATAGAACAATTTAGTGACGATTCAAGCGAAGTGACCAACAGTTTCCAGTAGTAGAGACTACTGAAATTTACAAGATTTACCTAAAATTTCCGATAAACATAGATACGGACTAAATCTAGGAAACTTCTGTTCAAAGAATAAATTCCGTTGTTAGTTCTCATAAATACGTAAACTCTTTATTAGAGGAATTTCTTCTTCATCTGAGTTTAGACTTTTGCTTGCTATTACAAATTTCAATTAAGATTACAAAGAATTTTACTTATGTTCTGTTATTGAAAAGGGAAATTCTCAAATAATATATGATACATACCTAGGGTCATCGAGGATATCGTGAATAGCTGATTTCAAATCGTCAACTAATGCATAAGTGAGTTGGACAGACTTTGCGAATCCTTTCTGCTTAGCCCGGATGACGTTGATAAATTGATCACCAAACACTGGAATCCCAATTATGGGTACTCCGAAGTGGATCGTTTCCGTTGTCGACAGGAGGCCTCCGTGTGTTATAAACAACACACAGTTGGGGTGCGCTGGAATTAATGTTGAAATTGATAAAGGTCGTGTTGTTTGAAATTGCGAGAAACATCGAGCTCTTGGTTCAAACTGCTGTCACACAATATTTAGACGTGGAGCCGTTTTATTAATTGGCATGGGTAAATATTAGTTCTACATTGTAAATTTGCTGACATAACAGCATTGGATGTGTTTCGGCGGCCTTTATATGAGAGATTATTTTGGATTAGTCCGCTCCACCATCTTTGGACTCACTGTCATTTAATGTGATATTGAGGACAAGAGCTTTTTATCAATTTCCACGGGTACAACGTCTACCGGGTAAATATAGTAAAATATATTTTGTTCGGTTATACTAGTTACATAGAATGCTTTGCTGTGGCGCCCATTGCAAGATGTGAACATTATTCGGTCTGTCGGGCAAGTTCTCTTCGAATTTCCAGAGTACAGTCTGCTTCAATTCCCCAAACATTATCAACAGCTTCTTCTTAATTTCAGGAGGTAGATCTTTACTTTTCAAATTGCTTCCCATGCTAAAGTAAATTACTCCGTGTTTCGAGTTGTCCATCACTGCTTTGAGGTCCTGTTAGTACCAAATTTTGTTAATGTCATTAGATTATTATTTTATACCCATATTTAGCAAAAATTTTGTCATTAATTCATATTACTCAAATCTAAATGAAACTTCTGTTAATAATTAAAGATATTTCAATGGTAGCTATATTATTTTCGTTTTATTGACTACAAGTAGGTTATAATTACGATAGGTTTTTGAGAAGTATGACAAATGAAGGATTCGTCAGTAGCGGCTTTTAAAATGTTGTTGCGGGCAATGAAAGTGCTTTTAGTGCTATAGAAAAAAGGTGTACGTTTGTTTTCTATAACTGTTGGCAATCTCTTTATGGTTACATTTAAAAAACATCAGTTTTCAATGAGCCCATAGCTTTGAGTTTTAGCCGCTGTTATCTACGCCTTCAGCATTGTCCTAGTAAAAAGCGAGAACAAATAATATTTTAAAATTTTTCGTTAATGCATTTTGTAACTCTATTGTAATATTAAAAGTTCTCTTACTTGTGGCAAAGGTTTAACCTCTGCGTCTATATGATATCCTCCGATAGCTTTATAACTCAATGGCAAAGTAATGGGCTGACCCATAGAAACGTGTGAGTTGCCCAACATAAGAGGTACGTTATACTTCAGCTCGTCGAATGACGGCACTATGTTGTTTCTTTTACGTGCAATCGGCGCTATTAAACGATCGTATTGCTCATGTTCAACTGATGAATAGTAGCTAAAATAGGAAATTAACTTTATAATATTGGCTGCAGCAATCTCAATTAGTAGTTAATAAATCAGTGTGTGCCAAGGTCGCGTAAAACGTCTGACAGATCGAAGATTACATATAGTAGAGGTCTAGGTTTAATAAAGGATAAAGGAAAATCCAGATACAAGTAGTCTATTTGAGTTTCATATATAACAAAAAAAATTTGAAATAGAGTAAAGAATTATTAAAGTAAATACTGTTTTATCATTGATCCTGACATTTAACCTTTCTTTACGATCGCGAACAATTCTTTTTTCAGTTGTTACAATCAACGTTTTTGCTATTAATTTCTATGAATTAAAAATAAACTAAAAAGTTATTTTATTCAGATAAAAAATTGGACACTTACAAATAATCGAAAGCAGAGCCTGCTATAAGAGTTACTAACTCTTGTACGCGTTGTGAGAATGTGAAAGGTGCAACGCTGCTAGACATACTGTGAGGAACGTAACTTGGATTCGTAATCTCGTCGATTAGCCTCAACACCATCCAGTGAGGTTCGAGAGTAGAGAACCAAATAAAGGGGCATTGGAATATTGCAGGCAGTCTGGGAAAAAATATGTAACTTATGTATGAAAGACAATTTTTTTTATTCATTAGAGATTCTCCTGAGAAAATGGTAATTATCGTCATAATCAAAAATTTCCACATCGATCGGTCCTGCGTCGCTTATCGATCGTCCCTCCACAACATGTTTTATAATAAATGTTCAAAGTTTTAATTTTGTTCAAATTCTGCTTTACTTATATCTATTTTATAATTCGTCGCAGCTTTATATTTGTTTGACATACGGTAGAATCGATTTGGATCAAATTTTTGTATAGCTCATGAATATTTTTGTACTCGTTGATCAGTGTAGAATATCTTTTTTTTGTCTTTCTTACCCTGCGTATAAATCATTGTACATCCATTCACCTATAATCAAGTCGTAATGTTCATTCGGATCATTAAGTAGCTTCTGCACGTTAGGGTTTTCCATTGTCATACTACTTATGTCAACCATAAGAGCGAAGAAAGAATTCATGTCTGTGTTATCGACCTCCTTGTCCAATATAGCTTGTAAACTAAGACGGTTATCTTAAACAGGTCAATAATAGAAATTAGAGAATAGCGAATTAAGTATATTCTTGCCTAACATGGATTATGACTTAAATCTTAGGTTTGTCTGTCTTAAGTACTCTACACATTAATTTGTACGAACCTAAATTTAAAAATAAGTCATGGCGGTAATTGATATTAGCGCCATCTAGAATTGACTTTGCGTACTAACATACGGAGTAATATTATTTAAGAGAATTTTTTTTTAATTTTGTTACAAGAATTGCACTTGGGACTGTAAATTTACAGTTCCTATAAATTTCGATGATAAAAACCGATTTTTTCGTATTTTCTTGCCTTTTTCAAAATTGATTGTTGATTACAAAAACATCAGGCGTGCTAAGGTGGAAAGGTTACTTGATAACTGTGATGCCGGTCCACTTTCGGTTAAAAAATTCGTTCATATAGAATAATAATTACCTGAAACTGTTTTGTAGTTTTCACTAACATCGACAACACGCACACGCGAAGGCACTTTCATCTCTGGATTTGCTGTAATGAAAGTAACCTGGAAAATAAATACCTAGCATTCATTACTTGTGTAATACAATGCAATAGTTTGAGAAACTTCGTAATAATTTTAACATTTTTTTAAATTTAGTGACATTAAATAAGATTTCTTCAATAATGTAACGAATACACAGTTTCTTAACAAAAAGGTATCTCTCTAGTGAATTTTAACTTCTGTATCACAATAAACAAGGTACTATGGGAGCAACTTGACTTAAACTCTTCTCAAAAACAATGATAATTAAAATTAAACCAATATATAAATATTTATGCGAAGTCGTATAATAAAAGGTGGAAAAAATATATTAGGTAATTGGAAAAGATCTTGGTAAGTTCATCGGAATAACTTCCTTAAATAGGTTAAAAGTATTAATCTAACATGTAATCGAATGAAAGTGCAGAAGGTACTTGGGAGCGGCACAAATAATTAGGTTAAAAATCAGCTTTTGCTGATTGACTAGCTTTAGAAATATTTATAGGTATATCTTATCTATTATTATTATATGAAGTTCAGTCAGAATTTATGCCCACTTTCGTGAATTTATTTGTGCTTGTTCTTTGATCATCATTCATAACCGTTAGACATTCATTTATGGACTTTCGCCAGACGTGAGATAGTACTACAATAATGATGATAGATGACCCAACGTTGAGTCGTGATAATTCTTTGACACTCTGATCTGTTTCTGTGGTGCAAATGTAGTCCTCGCTTTTATAGGAAATCTTAGAAAGTGATTACATCATCTTTAACTACTTCACTTGACTGTTAGTAATAATATACATATATCTAAAATTTAAGACTACAATGACCATCGAAAACTTTCGTCCATCAGTAACAAAGAACAATTCAGATTTTAATACCTCATGTCCCGCTTTCGTCAAATGTTTCAAAAATCCACTGCCAAGGATGGAATGACTTTTTGATGGAAACGGGGATACAAATAGTATTTTGTATCCTTCACATAAAGATGAAAGAGTCAGTAGCAGTACGAGGCAGTATCGCATATCCATTATCTGAAATAAAAATATGATAACTTATTTTCTTCTTTTAGATACTTACCCTTTTTTAACAGGATTACTAAAAACTAATGCAGCTAGACAATAATATTGACATGCTGATGTTTCGCAGTGAAAATCTATTAGTTTTGTTTACTGGTGGCAGGTAGGTCTCTTGCACCGTCTAAGTAGATATCATCACAGTTAGCCAGGACTAAGGGATTGTCTGCCTGCCGTACAATGAGTCCTTGGGTTCATGAGCCTTGAAGGTAGGGGAATTCAGAGCTCAATAAGCGAGCCCTAGAAAGACTACAAATGCAATGGTGGTTTTACATTTGCCGTAGCACAGCGTGGGTGCTAAGGCGGGCTTCGCCCTTCCGTGGGATGTTTTAGCCAGAGTACAGAGGAGCATCTATACGTTCTGTAGGAGATCACCGAGGGGGTTTTATTGGGTAGAAGCCACACATAATCATGTGTTCCCTCTAGAATCAGGATATCTTTTAATAAGATTTCCGTAATTACTGGGGTATCGATTTGGCATGTAATGTCTTAAGGCGTCGAGCGCTATGTGGTGCTATGAATGCTATCTTAACTAATCGCTTATCATCAGGAAAATCGTCCCGCTCGTCTTGTCGCTTCCTTGTATAAAAACACTTCCTTTTACGTTTCAGGATAGTGTAATGTTAATCTGCTCTTAAAGAATTAGGAATTTTACTACATCAACTGAAATTCCAAATTAAATTCAGTAGAATTTGAATATTCTAGTTTGGAGTAGAAACTTGTGTTGGTTAAAATTAAACCACTAATGATAAATATATACATCCTTTTTTTTTTCAGTACAATAAAATAACGGGAAGAGCGGGATGTTCTCATGATCGTACGTTATACTGTACTGTTCTGATGGTATATACTGTACCACATTGCGCTCTTCACCTGAGACAAGATGTTGAGTCTCGTTACCCCAGTAATACACTAGTTACAAAGCCCTTCAAAACAGATTACAGTCCTACAGGCGCTGTTGTGGTACTTACCCAGAAGGTCTCCAGCAAAGGAGACCTAGCATCAGTAGTAGCACAGTTTCATACTTATTACATTTAAAAAAAATATATAATAGTATATATGTTATTAATTAGTATATATATTTTACGTGCTCTGTGATAAAAAACTAGATTATGTTATGAATACTTTTAAACATCGGAATTAAAAAAAAAAAGATAACGAATCAGTTGAACAACAAACGTCTACCAAATACTGTTACTAAATTTATCTAGTAGTAAGTTTGTTATCTTTATTGATTAGATCAGAAGTCATTTAAACCATTTACAATGAAAATAAATTATTGTTTTTGTTCATTAAATTAGAATTACTATACTAGAGTTTTTTTATTTAACCTAATGACTAGAAAACTTAAAAATAATATATATAATAGAATAAACAATCTTAAACTGTTTTACTGGGTATGTCTCGGTTGACGGAGACTCTCCAAGTAGATACCACTTCTATTCATTTACAAGTATTACTGTGTTTCGGTTTGAAGGGCGTTGTAGCTTTAATTACTGAGGTAACGAGAATGCGTTTCAATAAAAAAAAACTATGTAAGCGAAGAGTAGATCAGGAGTACATCAACAGTATGATACAATATTGTTGCATGTAAAGGATTGAATCGAATCCACTATTAAAATAAAAGTATTCTTAATATTATACAGGATGTCCAGCGATTACTATACGTTGGTACAGTAATAACTGGTCATCCTGTTTATCATAGAATCTAATAACTGCGTTGTAGTAAAATAGGCAGATATTATTTACGATAACATTTTTTTTCTATTACCTCTATCGATTATATTCAATGTTATAGTAAAAACTTAAAAAAAAGTTGTCATATTAAAAAAAAATATCGTTATTAAATATTAATAGATTAATTTATTGTAAAATGTTTTTAATATACATCAACAATTTTTTTTTTTATTAATTTTTACTCCTGTTTATTCAAATATCTGCGATAGGGTAACAAAATGTCTACTTACCTTATCTTATTAAGTTGTACCTCATAAATGATTAAAAAAAAAAAATCACGCATCAGATTCTCATCACATTTAAGTTTTTTTTTTAATTACGTATCAGTGTCACGATAACAGTTGTTAGTTTGGACAGACACATTAAATAACTGTTACGTATCGGCGTCTACAGTGTACATATACGATTTTTATTATGTACAATCAGATAACGTATAGAGACGTAGTAACTACATCCGGTATCTCATTGAGTCAAAATATGTATGTAAATTTGACATTTAGTACGACGTATACATTTACATACATTTAGACAGATATGTATGTATATTTTTTTTATTTTAACTCTTTTATTAGACGAGCGAAACGTTCACCTGATGGTAAATGATACGTCTGCCCATAACAACGTTGCGCTAGTTAGGATGTTATATACAGGTTGCGCTCGTCTCCTTGAGACATAAGAAGTTGCGTCGTTACCCCAGTAATTTCGTTAGCTAAAGCATCCTTCAAACCGGAACATGATAATGTTTGCAACCTTCTGTTTAACGGGAGGAATAGGCGCTGCGGTGGTACTACTTAGACTGCCAAGACTTTTTAAATTCACTTATACGATACATGTTAGTTATTAAATCTGCTATATCTATCTTTTTATATACATATATAACAAAAAAGATTTTTTTTGTTTCCCAATCACGCGAAAACTAGTGAATATCGACATGGGAACATCACATTCTACCCGGAATGATTTGTAGATGGTTACAGTTCCAGACATTTACTTTGAAGATCGATGGTAGATTTTGATGTTGAATAAAAGAACGAATGTTCTTACTTTAAGTAAAAAAATTTGATATTCATCTGATCAGGAAGCAGAATGATAAGTGCAAAGTAGGACTGATCGATTCTGGAATTGAGCAGCGGACGGCTATCGAATGATAATGATGATATAAGTGATATCTCATATTATATAAACATGAAAGTATATTGCGTCTCAACGTTGTTTTATAAGCATTAAGAAAAATTAACAAAAATGTATAACAATTTTAGAAATAAACCAATCATGTAAATGTAAAATATATATCCTACTTTATTTTAATAGCAACCCGCATTTAGACAGCGCGGTGGTAATATGGACTAGACTCTCTCCGAAGAAAGTCTAAAGTTTCTCAACTAGTAGGGCTTGTGTCAAATTGATTTTCTCAATCTGATCGCCAAACTCCAGTTTAAACAGGGCACCTAATGATGATGAGTGCTTGACTACAATTCTACTTGATGTGAAACGGATATATAAACCTCATCATTCTAGAAGATTCCTGTTCTGTCTCTCATAGTTATATTTCGATGGAAACATTGACGGTGGCAGTTCGGTGGCGACAATGCTTCGCTGTTCTTATAAAGGAATATCCACGTCAGAGGTATGAATGACTGTCTATACGATCTATGGTAAATGGATCATGGTGAAAGATATAAAGCGAGAGTTATATATTTATTTATTTAATACATTACATAGTGAATGGCGAATACCTACATTTCTTTCTTTTCCTTACTTACATTATCAGACATGTAGAATTTTAATAAGACTTTAAATAGATACCATAACGTGATCAATATAACACATATAATAGCAACGAGATCTAAATATATTTTTGAGTACCACGCCACGTATAGAGCGGGCGATCGAAGGTGCAAAGCTCCTCCAGTACGAATTACGTGCTCCACCCAGTGAACCATCTCATCACTAGGTAATACAGGTCTGTCATGGTACACGAGAGACAATTCCTTAGCTCCTTTGGAGTATCTGTGCAATAAACAGAAGCAAGATCACAACAAAGCGAGAAAGTTCAATCGGTGATTAGTGATACGCCTGTCCATTTAAATAAAGCGCTAGTTAAAATGTTCACTCACACTACGCTCATAACTCGAGGATGAAACTTTTAAACTTCTTATCACAGTATCTCTTACTAAAATTTTATTAATTAGATTTACGATTAGGTAAACGAGGATACGAATCTATGAACTTAGGCCCGTAGATTATAGCTTCATCATTGAGTATTTTGAACTCGATAATGCTCAAACATAAAGCCTTAAGGATCTTCTGAGGTCACAGTGTACCAGCGACAAGCTTGACAATGAAACTGTGTCTCTGGACTCGTCTCACTGGGCCATTACATGATACGTTCCTATTACTATCATCGACCTTAATTCAGAATACAATAATATTTGTACACAGCGGGCTGGCGGTAGAAATAGACGTTGCAGTTGTACGGAAGTAGAAAAGGATCGAGAAGAAACAAATCGAAAAATATTCTCAAAAACATACTATTCAGAATGTTCGAGAATTATGTAATAAACAAATCGAAAAACCTTAAAGTTTAAATGTTGTCTGTGTTCAAATTTAAATCATGTCTTGTTAAAACTTGCACCGAATAAGACTTACTTGGGATCACTGAGGATATCATCTATAGCCATTTTCAAGTCGTCTACCATAGAGTAAGATAGATCAACTTTCTTCGCATAACCTTTGTTCACTGCTCTGACGACGTTACTAAACTGGTCACCGAACACCGGAATTCCAATAACAGGAATGCCGAAGTGGATCGTTTCCGTTAACGAAACGTGTCCACCGTGTGTAATGAAAAGGATACAATTAGGATGATCTGGAATCAGATTTAGTAAAGTTATGACTAAACGTGTTTTTTATTATCAATAAACTTTGTATACATATGTTATTATCATTCGATTAATTAAAAAAAAGCTGATAGAAGTCCATTTGTAGATATCGGTCTCCCCCAGAGATCCCCAAATCCTTCGAGTAGGGATTCATATAGGGAGATTTACTTTAATTGATATAAAAAGAAATTAAGAAATACATTTCTAGTATCGATTGTCTTCCATAGAGATTTGCAATATCAAGGGATCGACAGACTTTATGAATCGATATGTAAAGACTAAATTTCTGTTCTTATCTATCAATTTGTGTTAGGTTGTATTCATTGTAGTGTATATATCTCCACATCGAATGAATTGTCAATCTATGAAGGTTGTGACGGAATTTTAATCTAATTAAAATTTAATGTACCTAAAATACTATGTTGTGGTGCCCACTGCACGATATGGACATTTTTAGGCCGGTTTGGCAAATCATCTTCAAATTTCCAAATTATTATTTGTTTAAGATCGCCGAAAATTTTCAATAGAGCAGTTTTGATTTCATCAGGTAGCTCTTGGCTTTTCAAATTCGAACCCATGCTAAAATATATGACACCATTTGTGGCATTGTCCATGATATCCTTCAAATTCTGAAAACATATGTAAGCCTATGGAATTAGTCAGCAAACTTTCAATACCAAGTTGTGTCCGTGTTTATTTGATTTTGTTTTGATAGTTTAAAATATTTGTGAATTTTAAACATGAAATTTATTCCTTTCTCGAGTATTATCTTTGATAGACTCTAGAATAATGATATTATGAAACCACAATATATTATTATAGATTTATTTAAACATATTTAAGTAATTATGACCTTTTGCGAAGAATAGAAGTTCACTATTGGGTTAATATTTTTAGTTTAATATTAACATATTCATAAAGTTTACCTGTGGCAAAGGTTTAACATTAGTATCTATTATATCCTGCAATAGCTTTATAGTTCAGTGGTAAACGCATTGTTTGTCCCAGAAACTCGTGTGAATTTCCAAGCATGAGTGATACATTGCGTTTTAATACTTCGAACGAAGGCACAGGCTTTCCTAGTTTTCTTAAGATTTGTGCAATAATTTGTTCATAATCCTTATTTTCAACGACGGACGATGAGCTGATAATAGTAATTTAAAATCAAACAACGTAATCAATACTTACAATATAACCAGTTGAAGTCCTCTGTAGAGCATATAAAATGTCTCATTGTTTCATTAACTCAATAATAATGGTACATGTTTAAACGATCCAGAAATAGAATAAAAGTTTGAGAGTATTACTTACAAATATTGAAGCACCACACCATTGATCTGGTATAACAATTCTTGCACACGTTGTATAAATGTGGACGGAAGCGCATTATTTGACATAAAATCTTGAGTATATGCAGGGTTCGGCAATTCGTCAATTATTCTGAGCACCATCCAAGATGGTTCCGATGATGTGAACCATATGAAAGGGCAGTTAAAAAAGGCAGGAAGGCTAGAAGTGAGAGAAAAGAGATTTAGTTCCCAATAAACAACTGTAAGTATTAGGTTGGGGAAAAAGAAATCCATAATTTTTTCGGTAGATGGCTGTAGTGATAAATTTCTCGTAAAGTATCGATCAAACAGTTTCAGATTTTTGCTCGTTGGAAAGGTGACATTTCGCAGTAAAAAAATTCTTTTGCTGTTTTTTGTTGGGTGCATTCAATTATGAGTTACAGGGTGTTAAAAATGGAAGTGAACAAAGAGAAACTTCGGTACATTTTACAGTTTTTCTTTGACAAAGGCGAAAATGCAAGCCAGGCGGCTAAAATTGTGAATGGTGTTTATGGACCCGATACTGTAACAGCCAATTATGTGCAATTTTGGTTTCGTAGATTCTGTTCAGGAATGTTTGATGTTAAAGATGCACCTCGCACAGGTAGGCCGGTCGCCGAAAATGTCGATAAAATCGGAGAAATGATCGAAGTTGGTCGGCATGTTAGCAGTCTTAACATCGCCCAGGAGCTAAAAATGGACAACAGTTTTAAACTATTTACACAAAGCTGGATTAAAAAAGAAGCTCGATGTTTGGGTGCCACATCAATTAACAGAAAAAAACATGATGGATCGAATTTCCATCTGCGAAGCCTTGGCCAAACGGAATGAGATAGACCCATTTCTTAAACGGATGGTGACTGGAGATGAGAAATGGATCACATACGATAACCCTGTGCGAAAACGATCATGGTCAAAGAGCGGTGAAGCACCTCAAACGGCGGCCAAACCAGGACTAACGGCCAGGAAGGTTCTGCTGTGCATTTGGTGGGACTGGAAGGGGATTATTTATTATGAGTTGTTTCCATATGGCCAAGCACTAAATTCTGACCTCTACTGTCAACAACTGGACCGTTTGAAGATAGCAATTGACCAGAAACGTCCAGAATTGGCCAACAGGAGAAGTGTCGTGTTCCACCAGGACAACGCTAGGTCACACACGTCTACAGTGACTCGCCAGAAACTTCGGGAGCTTGGTTGGGAAGTTTTAATGCATCCGCCATACAGTCCGGACTTGGCACCAAGCGATTACCATCTTTTTCTTGCGTTACAAAATTTCTTTAGTGATAAAAAATTGGCATCTAGGGAAGATTGTGAAAATCGGCTACTAGAGTTTTTTGCAAATAGAGACCAGGACTTCTACGAGAGAGGCATTATGAAGTTACCTTTAAAATGACAACAAATCATAGAACAAAACGGTGCATATTTGACCCAAATCGGACAATCCAAAGCATGTTAAATAAAGTCCTGAAGTTCATATAAAAATAATGGATTTCTATTTCCCCAACCTATTATATTAAAATTTCTTCGAAATTTAATACTTTAACTGGAAATATTTCTTACGTCATCTTGTTCGGAACCTAATATAAGATGCAATAAATAAAGCCCTACTGAAGCCACAGCTTTAAATAGTGCTTGTTGTATTAAAACCTATTAAAGGTTAAGTTACTTCTAACATTCATCGGTTACTTTCACTGTACGCTATACAAATTCTTCATACCGGAAAACATTGGTTGCTCACTATACAGTAGAAATAGTCATTACTATCGTATCTACCACCATAGCGATTTATAATTAGTAATGTTCAGTTAATTTAGATGAATTAGTTATAGTTAACAAAGTACTAACGCCGCATATAGTTCGTTAAACATCCACTCGGCTATTATGACGTCAAAATGTTGTTTAGGATCGCTGATCAACTTTTGCATCGCCTTATGTTGCAGTGTAGATATACTAATACCCCTCATTGTCGACACAACAAAAGCCAAATTCAATACGTTGAACTCTTTATCCATTATCTTCTTAACGTTAACCACGTCGTCTGAAATAGAAGAAAAATCGGTTCAAAACGCGGTTACATTGAAACTTCTTTTTTATCAGTTATTGGAAGTAATGAAATTGCTGGATGCAGACGTACAGGGTAGGACTGATCGATGTGGATCTTATTCTGCCTAGTACCGACCGTTTATTGACTGATGAAGATAAATATATAGTTAGTTTTACACATCAAAGTGATGACACATGCAGATGGTTCACTACGTCAAGGATGATACGCTTACCCTTAGAAACAGAGGCTTTGAGGCATGTAATTGGAAGTTAAGGCTCGTTATTCCAGAACACCAATATTCCGTATCGGTTCAGAATTCCAGCATTACCTACATCGTCTTTCATATCGGAATATAATTTTAACATCTGATTTATCTAGAGGTAAAGTTACTCCAATTCATTAACGGATGTCGCGGATAGAGATAGGTCGTCGACGCGTTTTCGTTAACGAAACTCGACTGTCGGTTATCGCTTATGAATTCTTCGTTATGCCGCATGGAATGGACAATCCAATGTTCATACGTAACGAAACTATTCCAAAATCAACTAACAAAATCGACAACTATTACTTGTAATTTAAAGATCTACTTCGCTTGAAGTTAATTGGATTTATGTACACGCGTCTCGTCGCGGAATAATCGCCCACTTGGAACATTTTAATGAACTATGTTGTCTAGGCTAGTTCAAATTTGTTTGATTAAACTATTGAAATGTATTAACGGACTAAGTGTATTCATTGTCGTCGCATTGCTAATATATTTGAATATAATGATTGCTTAGTTTAGCAGTCTAATAAGTGCACTATTTGACCCATGGACAATTGACTGTTGTAACGTTGATTCTACGTTAACTGATTATTTAACTAGTCTGTACATTCAAGGCACGTTGCTAGTCGTGTTTGTCTATAAATAAGTTGTATTTTTTCATCATATTTTAACACAGCTTGTTAACTTACTTAACGATTCATCGGGATTGTCACCGACATTTATTTCTGTCAAGTTATTCACTGGCACATTATTAGGCATCGCAGTCACCATAGTCACCTAAAACATTGATATTTATAAATAAAACTTTATACGTTTCATATTATACTGTTACCAAGATTAATAAAATACTTATAAATAAAGTTTATGATTTAAATACCTCATGTCCAGCTTTAATCAAATGTCTAACTAGACCATATCCTAACAGAGCATGACTTTTGCCTGGTATTGGTGAAACTATTAGAATTTTGTATGTATCGCAGTATAACGACATAGTCAGAACTATCGCATAACATGAATAGTAAAACATTTCGATAAACAAAAACTGAACACTGTTAATTAGGACAAATTAATAAACCTTAGAATAATGTAAAGCCAGTAGCAACAGGCATGCTCTTTTATACTGCATTGTGATATGAAATCGTTATCATTAATAATTCTCTATCTTTTTTGACGTTATAGAAGAATGACTTGCTCTTAAATATTTTGATTTTAACTTTATCTACCCGAGACTAGTCTGTTATTTTTGAGTATTATTATTTTATTGTAGGCGACGAGATAAGATATGAACTTTGTTTTCCGAAAGTGTCTAGGTAGGTACCACGTCAGCATTATTTCTGCCACCAAACAATACTGTGCAAACTTCACTTAGTTTCGGCTTGATACCTGTACCTAATGATATTATTGAGGTAATGAAGCTTAATATCTGATTTTTCATAGCACAGTGTCGTACCTTATTAATGAAGGAATTAGTTAATAAGAGAATCATTGTTATAAACAGGCGTAGTTTTACTTCTAGACCTTGCTCGATTCGTTGCTTCGTTAGATTAAAACAAAACGTTTACACTATGCTTATACCACTTACATTTGAATTTTCTATTTATCCTTATACGTATTTGAAAAATTTAAGTTTACTTCGTGGTTGTGTTTTGAGAATTGTTAGAACTCTATATATTTATTTATTAAGAAATCAACGGCGATATTTAACAAATTCAACAAGTATTTATAGTTTATGTGTATAGTTAATATTAAAGTTCTATATACATTGAGTTAGTACCTTGATATGTGTTAGTTGGCGTTTAGCAACATCGATTCGGAATGTTACTTTTTCTTCAGTCTAGTCAACAATAGTATCGACGACGTATTTTTTGTACGTTGATTTAGTTGTAAAAAAGAATAAATCTGGCTCACCAAATTCCGAGTTATATATTACAGAAGCTCTATATTATGGCAAGTTATTACAAATTATACATTTCTGGCATATGTACTCCTAATTTACAACATTTATGTAATTATTTTCGTAAGTGTAGAACAACAGAATAATACTTTTTGTCAACATTCATGCTGTAATCAGTCCGATGTTTCAATAACATAGAACTAACATCAATCGAGTATGTTCGTAGTAACTTTCATACTAATATTTTATATTAATATAGAAGTGAAAAAAAAAAAATATTTTGTAAAGATATAAAGTAAAGTATTGGTATTGAAGTAAAGTACTTCTTTATGTGCTTTATACTTACTTTTTATTTTACTGTCACGACTTTTATGGACTGGACTCCCTCCAAAGAAAGTCTAAAATTGTCAACAAGTAGGGCTTGTGACGAATTGGTTTTCTCAATCTGATCGCCAAACTCCTGTTTGAACAGGGCACCTAATGATGACGAGTGCGTGAAACGGAGACATTAACCTCATTATTCTAGAAAATTTCTGTTCAGTCTCTCATAGTTATATTTCGATGGAAACATTGACGGTGGCAGTTCGGCGGCGGCAATTCTTCGCTGTTCTTATAAAGGAATATCCACATCAGAGGTACGAAGGACTGTCTATACGTCTTATGGTGATGGGATCATGGTGAAAGATATAAAGCGAGAATTATATATTTATTTATTTATTTAACACATTACATAGAGAATGGAGAATACCTACATATTTTTCTTTTCTTTTCTTACATTATCTGACATGTAGGATTTTAATAACATTTTAAATAGATACATTAACGTGATGAATATAACAAAAATAATAGCAACAAGATCTAAGTATATTTTTGAGTACCACGCCACGTCTAGAGCGGGCGATCGAAGGTGCAAAGCTCCTCCAGTACGAATCACGTGCTCCACCCAGTGCACCATCTCATCACTAGGCAGTACAGGTCTGTCATGGTACACGAGAGACAATTCCTTAGCTCTTTTAGAGTATCTGTGTAATAAACAAAAGCAAGGTCACAACAAAGCGAGAAAGTTCAATCAGTGATTAGGATACGCTTGTACATTAAAACAAAGCGCTAGTTAAAGTATTCACTCACACTACGCTCATACCTTGGAGATAAAACTTTTAAACTTCTTATCACAGTATCTCTTACTAAAATTTTAGTAATTAGATTTACGATTAGGTAAACCAGGATTCGAATCTATGAACTTAGGCCCGTAGATTATAGCTTCATCATTGAGTATTTTGAACTCGATAATGCTCAAACATAAAGCCTTAAGGATCTTTTGAGGTCACAGGTGCACCAGCAAAAAGCATGACAATGATGCTCTTAGTCTCTGAACTCGTCTCACTGGGTCATTACATGAAACGTCTCTATTACTATCATCGACCTTAATTCATAGTATAGTAATATTTCCACACTGCTCGCTAGCAGTAGAAATAAACGTTTCAGTCGTACCGATGTAGAAAAGGATCAAGAAAAGCAAGTTAGAAAATCTTCTCACAAGAAAACTATTCAGAATGTTCAAGTATTGTGTAATGAACAAACCAAAAGATAGCAAAAAGTATACACGTTGTCTGTGTTTAAAATGTAATAATGTTTTGTTAACACTTGTTCTGAATAATACTTACTTGGGATCACCGAGGATATCATCTATAGCCGTTTTCAAGTCATTACCCATAGAGTAAGATAGATCAACTTTCTTCGCATAACCTTTGTTGACTGCTCTGACGATGTTACTAAACTGGTCGCCGAACACCGGAATTCCAATAACAGGAACGCCGAAGTGAATCGTTTCCGTCAAAGAAAGGTATCCACCGTGTGTAATGAAAAGGACACAATTGGGATGAGCTGGAACCAGATTTAGTGATTTATGTGGTATGTAATTTTTTTTATTACTAACAAACTCTCTATTCTTATCTATCAATTTGTGAAAATTTTGTTAGGGTGTGTTCATGGTAATATACACTACCAACTCTAGAGTAAATGAATCGTCAATCTATAAAGGCTATGATGGAATTCTAATAAAATAAAACTTAATGTACCTAAAATACTATGTTGTGGTGCCCACTGCACGATATGGACATTTTTAGGCCGGTTTGGCAAATTCTCTTCAAATTTCCAAATTATTGTTTGTTTAAGATCGCCGAATACTTTTACTATATCACTTTTAACTTCATCAGGTAGCTCTTTGCTTTTCAAATTAGAACCCATGCTAAAATATATGACACCATTTGTGGCATTGTCCATGATATTCTTCAAACTCTGAAAAACAAGTATGAGTTTATGAAATTCGTCAGCAAATTTTTAATAACAAGTTGTGTTCGTGTTCATTTGATTTAGTTATGATAGTTTTAAATATTTGTGAATATTATTCCTTTCTCGAATATTATCTTTAATAAATCGATAGTATGATACCACAATATATAATAGGGGGACCGGAAAGTAATGTCGTTTCTGCGCATGCCAATACTTGATTGTCATTTGTCAGCTCATTGTTTTGTTCAGAGGCGTACCAAAGACATTGTGAGGTTATAGTGATTTCTTTACTTATAGACAATTGAATTACAATTTTTTTTTGTAATTTTGGGTAAAATGGCCAGCCAAATACCAGAAGAGGTACACATCCGGCATTGCATGCTCTTTGAGTTTCGCAAGGGAAATAACGCAACAGTTGCTACCAAAAACATTTGCGATGTTTATCCAAATGCACTGGACATTCGTAAATGCCAAAGGTGGTTTTCCAAGTTCAAATCGGGTAATTTTGATCTTTCCGACTCGTATCGATCAGGAAGACCATCAGCGTTAGACAACGACGTGTTAAGGGCGGAAGTGGAAGCAAATCCGTGTCAGACGATCGAGGAATTGTCAAACAGTCTCAACAAACCTTGGTCGACCATCCAAGAACATTTGAAGCAGATTGGAAAAGTAAGCAGAGCAGGTGTTTGGGTCCCGCATAATCTGTCCGAACAGAATAAGGCTAACCGATCAATCACATGCAACTTATTGCTTCAACGACACAACACAGAAGCGTTTTTTGATCGCTTGATCACAGGAGATGAGAAATGGGTCCTGTATGATAACCCAAAACGCAAAAGGCAGTGGCTCTCTCCAAATGAAATCCCTCGGAGTACTGCTAAGCCAGGTTTACACCCCAAAAAAGCGCTTTTGTGTGTTTGGTGGAGTATTCGCGGCATTGTTCATTTTGAATTACTGAAACCTGGAGAAACTGTTACTGCAGACCTCTACAGCGAACAATTGCAGCGAGTCAATCAATCTTTAATTGAAAAGTGGCCAGCGATTGTCAACCGAAAAGGCGTCATTCTCCAACATGACAATGCAAGACCGCACTGCGCAAGGCGAACTCTAGAAAAAATTAATGAATTGGGGTGGGAGGTGCTGCCTCATCCACCATATTCGCCCGATGTTGCACCATCGGATTTCCACTTATTCCGAGCGCTGCAACACTTTTTAAGTGGCAAAACATTTGCAAATTTGGATGATATCCAAAATGCCATCTCTAGATATTTTGCCGAAAAACCAATTAATTTTTATCGATCAGGGATTGAAAATTTACTCACTAGATGGCAAAAGGTTATTGACAATGATGGGGAATACATCATTGATTAAAAATAAAGACTCGTTAAAAATGTATGTTTGTATTTAGCGTAGCGACATTACTTTCCGGTCCCCCTAATAATATTATTAGAGGTTTGTTTTATTTAACTTCTAAACGTCCTTGACTTTTTAACACATTTTCTTGCAAAGAATAAAATTTCATGATTGGATATCTACTTTAATTTTAACTTATTTAAAAAGTTTACCTGTCACAAAGGTTTTACATTAGTGTCTATATGATATCCAGCAATTGCTTTATAGCTCAGTGGTAATCGCATTGTTTGTCCCAAAGACTCGTGTGAATTTCCAAGCATGAGTGATACATTCCGTTTTAATCCTTCGAATGAAGGCACAGGCTTTCCAAGTTTTCTTAAGATTGGTGCAATAATTTGTTCATAATCTTCATTTTCAATGCGAGACGATGAGCTAATAAGGATAATTTAAAATCAAACAACTAAATAAATACATATATTATAACCAATGATAGGCCTCTCAACCCTAGTATATGCATTAACGGTCCAGAAATGGGATAAATGTTTGAGAATACTACTTACAAATGTTGAAGAACCAAACCATTGATCAGATATAGCAATTCTTGCACACGTTGTATAAAGGTGAATGGGGGTGCATTACTTGACGTGATATCTTGAGTATATGCAGGGTTCGGCGATTCGTCGATTATTTTGAGCACCATCCAAGATGGTTCCGAAGATGAGAACCATATGAAAGGGCAATTATAAAAGGCGGGTAGGCTAGAAGAGAGTCAAAAAATATTTAGTATATAATAAACAACTATAAGTTAATTGAAAATTCATCAAAACTCAAAACTTTAACTAGAAACATTTCTTGCGCCGACTTTTAAGAACCTAATCGACAGAAAATTTAAATTAGTGAAGTTGTACTGTTGAATTCCACAGCTTCAAATACATTCATCAGTTCTTTTCATTTTATGGACTACAACTTCTTCAAATCGGAAAGCACTATTTGCACACTATACAGTAATAACTGATACTAGTAATGTTTCAACAAAAAAAAAAATAGATTTGTAACTGGTAATGGTCAGGTAGTTTGGATGAACAAATAATAAATAACTAACGCGGCATATAGTTCATTAAACATCCATTCGGCTATTATGACGTCGAAATGTTGTTTAGGATCGCTGATAAATTTTTGCATAGCTTCATGTTGCAGTGTAGATATACTAATACCCCTCATAGTCGACACAACAAAAGCCAAATTCAATACGTCGAACTCTTTATCCATTATCTTCTTAACGTTAACCAAGTCGTCTAAAACAGTAAACAAAATTGGTTCAAACCGTATTCTTATTTATACTTTATATTTGGTAGTTATTGGTAGGTACGAAGTTATTAGATGTAGACACAGGACAGGACAGACGATTATTGACTGATGAAGATTAATATACATACATACATATATATCACGCCTCGTTCCCAGTGGGGTAGGCAGAGACCACCTCTATCCACTTGCTACGATCCTGGCACACCTCTCTCGCTTCCTCCACTTTCATAAGCGTCTCTATGCATGCTCGTCGGTTGATAATTAATATAAGGGTTTATGATGTACACATTAAAGCGATGAGACTCATCTCATCAAACATGATAGATTTCCCATATAAACAGATGTTTTGAAAGTTTTACTTGGGGAAATGTCTTCATGTACCTGCCTCCGCGGGGGCAAGAACAGGTAATGTCGGACTTGCACCAAGTAAACCCGCACGATGTTCCACTATTGTCGCTTTATGACAGAGCCACGGAAATGCTTTCTCACATCTCTGTGACCTCGCCAGAGCCGGTTGCACCGCACAGCCCCAGTTTAGGAAGTAAACATCTCTTTCTTTCACCTCTGTAAAGGCGCGCCGGAACATACAGCGTCGGTCGGAAAGGGTCGACTTACCTTCACCGTGGGTGACCAAATCGACTACTGAGTTCCACTACGATACGACACAGCGGATACCTGTTTTGGGGGACTGAAGAATGTTGCGAATACAGGTGTGTTGGAGACGTATTCTTTAACACGAAATCTTTAACGACGAAACTAGACCGTAAATTCATCGACTAGCCCATACGACGACATTGTTATCTCGCATGGAACTGACAATACAATATTCGTCTTTGAAACGTGAATATTCTAAAGTCAACACAATTATTTGTTGATTAAAGATGTAATTCACCTAAAGTTAATTAGATTTACGTATATGAGTACAGTTGTCTACGTGAAGCACTTATTTAAACAAACTATAATTTAGGGAACTGTTCAAATATGTTTAATTAACAGTTGAACTGTATTAAAGGACTAAGTGTATACATCGTCGCATTGCTAGTAAACATATATGAATATTGTGATCGTTTAGTTTTGCCGTCTAACTTTACTAGTTCACGCATGGACTGTGGACAATTCAACTAGTCTGCAAATTTAGCGCCCATTTCTGGTCGCGAACTGGTTTTAAATATATTTGTGTACTAATAAGACATATTTTTTTATCACATTTCGACACTGCTTGCTAACTTACTTAACGACTCATCGAGATTGTCACCAACATTTATTTCTGTCAAGTTTTTCACTGGCACATTATTAGGCATCGCAGTCACTATTGTTACCTAAAACATTGATTGTTATAAAAACAAAGTTTATATGTTTTACATTACAATGTTACTAAAATTATTTTAATAATTACAATTAAAGTTTACATAATTAATGATTTAATTACCTCATGTCCAGCTTTGATCAAATGTTTAGCCAAACCATGTCCTAACAGAGCATGGCTTTTGCCTGGTATTGGCGAAACTATCAGAATTTTGTACGCATCACAGTATAACGACATAGTCAGAACTATCACATAACATGTAAAGTAAAACATTTCGATAAACAAAAACTGAACACTGTATAAGTAAAAATTAGTAAAGCTTATAATAAAAGTACAGTTAATAAACAATACAGAATTATAAGGTACAAAACAGTTACATAATTTATAACCTAAATACAGATACAACAAGCTAGCTGTTTTAAACTGAATTGTGATACGAAATCGTTATCTTTAATAATATTTTTATCTTATTTGACGTTATATAAGAATAACTTGCTCTTAAATATTTTGATTTTAACGTTATCTTGCCGACATATTACTCTGTCCATTTTCGAATATTATTCCAAGCAACCGACGATTTACGATACGAAATAATAGGTTGGGGAAAAAGAAATCCATTATTTTTATATGAACTTCAGGACTTTATTTAACATGCTTCGGATTGTCCGATTTGGGTCAAATATGCACCGTTTTGTTCTATGATTTGTTGCCATTTTAAAGGTAACTTCATAATGCCTCTCTCGTAGAAGTCCTGGTCTCTATTTGCAAAAAACTCTAGTAGCCGATTTTCATAATCTTCCCTAGATGCCAATTTTTTATCACTAAAGAAATTTTGTAATGCAAGAAAAAGATGGTAATCGCTTGGTGCCAAGTCCGAACTGTATGGCGGATGCATTAAAACTTCCCAACCAAGCTTCCGAAGTTTCTGGCGAGTCACTGTAGACGTGTGTGGCCTAGCGTTGTACTGGTGGAACACGACACCTCTCCTGTTGGCCAATTCTGGCCGTTTCTGGTCAATTGCTATCTTCAAACGGTCCAGTTGTTGACAGTAGAGATCAGAATTTAGGGCTTGGCCATATGGAAACAACTCATAATAAATAATCCCCTTCCAGTCCCACCAAATGCACAGCAGAACCTTCCTGGCCGTTAGTCCTGGTTTGGCCGCCGTTTGAGGTGCTTCACCGCTCTTTGACCATGATCGTTTTCGCACAGGGTTATCGTATGTGATCCATTTATCATCTCCAGTCACCATCCGTTTAAGTAATGGGTCTATCTCATTCCGTTTGGCCAATGCTTCGCAGATGGAAATTCGATCCATCATGTTTTTTTCTGTTAATTGGTGTGGCACCCAAACATCGAGCTTCTTTTTGAATCCAGCTTTGTGTAAATAGTTTAAAACTGTTTTGTGGTCCATTTTTAGCTCCTGGGCGATGTTACGACTGCTAACATGCCGGTCAACTTCGATCATTTCTCCGATTTTATCGACATTTTCGGCGATCGGCCTACCTGTGCGAGGTGCATCTTTAACATCAAAAATTCCTGAACGGAATGTACGAAACCAAAATTGCACATAATTGGCTGTTACAGTATCCGGTCCATAAACACCATTCACAATTTTAGCCGCCTGGCTTGCATTTTCGCCTTTGTCAAAGAAAAACTGTAAAATGTACCGAATTTTATCTTTGTTCACTTCCATTTTTAACACCCTGTAACTCACAATTGAATGCACCAAACAAAAAACAGCAAAAGAATTTTTTTACTGCGAAATGTCACCTTTCCAACGAGCATAAATCTGAAACTGTTTGATCGATACTTTACGAGAAATTTATCACTACAGCCATCTACCGAAAAAATAATGGATTTCTTTTTCCCCAACCTAATATGTAACTCAACTAGTGAACCAATATCCAACTTTATACTTAATTACTGTTGATAGATCTCTGTTGCACGAGATTGTCTAGGCAGGTACAATATCAGCATTTTTTCTGCCAGCAGACAGTACTGGGCAAACATATCTTAATTCCAGCTTGAAAGACACTGTACTCTAATAATATTGTTAGGGTACTGAGGTTTAATATCTGATGTTTCATAGCATATTGTGGTAGGTAATAAAAATTAAAGAATCAATTAACTAATAAGAGAATCATTATTATAAGCAAGCGTAGTAATTCTTACTTCTAGGACTTGCTCGACTTGTTGCTCGGTTAAATTAAAAAAAAAATGTTTACACTATGCTTGTACCACTTACATTTGAATTTTCAACTTATCCCTATATACTTAGGTGTACCGGTCTGAAATTAGCGTTTTTTTGTGAAAATAAAACACTAATTATTAATGGGAAAGTAAAAAACATTTCATTCAAAGTATTGGCCATTGTTTTCTACACATTGTGACCACGTTTCTACACAATTTGTGGATACCACGCCAATAAAATTGTTCGTCTTTTAAAGCAAACCAACCAGACACCCAATTTTCGACCTCCTTGTAGGAACCAAAGTGCTGCTCAGCCAATGCGTGTCCCATCGATGAAAACAAATGGTAGTCGGAAGGAGCCAAGTCTGGTGAATACGGCGGGTGGGGTAGCAGGTAGCAGCTCCCAGCCGAGTGTTTTGATTGTATCCTGAACCGGTTTTGCTTTGTGTGCATTGTCATGGAGCAAAATAACCTTGCCGTGTCTTCTGGCCCATTCTGGTCGTTTCTCGATCAATGCATGGTTCAAATTGATCATTTGTTGTCGGTAGCGATCAGTATTAACGGTTTCACCAGGTTTTAGGAGCTCGTGGTACACCACACCTTTCTGATCCCACCAAACACACAGCATTGTCTTCTTGCCGAATCGATCTGGTTTTGCAGTCGATGTTGATGGTTGATGGTTGTCCCGGATTAACCCATGATTTTTTCCGTTTAGGATTCTTAAAATAAATCCATTTTTCATCGCCAGTAACAATCCGATGCAAAACCGATTTTCTTTCGTGTCTTTGAAGCAAAATTTCGCAAGTGATTTTTCGGTTTTCCATCTGTCTTTCATTCAATTCATTGGCACCCATTTTCCACACTTTTGGATCTTTCCCATTGCTTTTAAACGGTCAGAAATTGTTTGTTGTGCAACATTTAACATTTCCGCCATTTACTTTTGATTCAAAGTGTCATCTCCATCCAATATCGTTTGCAATTCGGCGTCTTCAAACTTTTTTGGTGGTCTTCCACGTTCTTTATTTCTCACATCAAAATCATTATTTCTGTACCGTTGAAATCATCTTTTGCATGTTGCTTCTGATAGAGCATGATCACCATATGCCTCGACAAGCATTCGATGCGACTCTGCAGCACTTTTCTTCAAATGAAAACAAAAAATTAATGCTTTCCGCGAATCATCAATTCTGGTACAAAATTTGACATTTTTAACACGATGAAAAAATATGATGTTGTCTCTTCAATGACTTGATGTAGACTAAATATGTTTCACAGATGTCATAGCAAACAACCAAAAAAAATAAAGGCTCGTTCAAAACAAATGTTCTCTATCGAGATATTTGTATTTTGACGCTCACTTCATACCGGTACCTATGTAGGGATACCTAGTATAGGGATAAGTTGAAATATATATATTTGAAAAATTTATTAAGAAAGTGTACTTGTTGAATTTGTTAAATGTTATTTAACAAATTCAACAAGTATTTGTAGTTTATGTATATGGCTAATATATTATTAAGGTTCTATACACATTGAGTTAGTACCTTGGTATGCGCAGGGAGAAAGTTAAAAGAAAAAAAAAACAATAATTTAGATATAATAACAGTGACAAAGGCTACAACAGTAAATATGGAAAATTAGTGCTAGTAAAGATAAAATATTTAGGTAAAGAAGACAAAATTACTAATATACAAACATACATCTTAATGTCTGAGTTGGCGTTTAGCAGCATAGATTCGGAAGAAAATTGATTAAGTATTAAAAAAGAATAAGTCTGAATTACCAAATTCCTAGTTATATATTACAGAAGCTCTATATTATGGCAATTATTACAAAATATATATTTCTAATATATTAACTTTTAATTTACAACATTTATATAATTAGTTCCGAAAGTGTAAAACAATATAATACTTATCATTCATATTGCAATTAGTCAGATGTTTCAACAACAGATGGCACTAAAGTCAATCGAGTATGTAATAGATACACATACATATAGACACACATACATACATAGATCGAATATATAACTTTCACGTTAAAAACGAAACTAGAACAGTATATAATCATTTATATTAAAAGTATTAACATTCAAAAGCTTTTTTAATAATATATTTTGGGTTAGATATAATAAATATACGTCTTAAACTATTATTTTATTTAAATATGGAAGTTTTAAAAAAAACATTGTATAGATATAAAGTTGGTTTACGTCAACGTCTCTACCTCTCGCACTGGCCCAATAGTAGTTGATGATTAGGTTGTCAACCAGTGCGATGAGTATAAGTATCTAGGTAGCGTGATAGACAAATCCGGTAACTTAAACCTTCAACGACGTGTGGCGCTTGGCTTAAATGGCACGAGCTCACTGGAGTTACCTGCGAAACTAGGCTGCCTATCAAATTTAAGGAGCTAGTTTATAAATCTATGATAAGACCAGTTCTCATTTATGGAAGCGAGACATGGGCAATGACAAAACGGCATGTTCACTTTATTCACGTGGCCGAGATGAAAATGTTGAGGTGGATGTGCGGAATAACGAGACTCGACAAGATCCGCAACGAGTACGTGCGTGGCAGCCTCGGAGTACGCGATGTTGCCGAAAAACTGTAGGAAAACCGGCTGCGACGGTATGGGCATGTCAAAAGAAGACGACCTGAGTACGTAGGCAACAAAGCACTCGGCCTCTATATACCCGGCAAACGGCGGAGAGGAAGACCGAAGCTGCGGTGGCTGAGTGTAGTGACAAATGATATGATAAACCGCGATCTCAAAGAAAGCGATGTTCCAAATATAGCGAAGTGGAGTGAGAGAAGTGAGAGACCAGACCCTGTCATAAGACGGGACAAATTCTAAGGAGAAGAAGAAGAAGATAGATTTAAAATTGGTATAAGTAATAATAATTCCGGTTCTGGCATATATAATAAAAATAATTAAAAGAAAAATTATATAAATGCTAATAATCTCATACACAGGTAACTTTAAGTAGTAGATAATGCTAAGTTCTGATAACCTTGAGACAACGGTATGGATATTTATATATTAATCATGCTGATTGCCAAATAATTCTACTTAGAAAATAATAGGCCATATAGTCGATAGAATAAGGGATGGTGATCTATAATCTACGTTGTAAACTTTCCGATGTGATAGATATCTATACTGTAAATTTATTTAATAATCCGATTCGTATTATGATTGTATTTACAGATGATATCGTACACTGTTTGTGGACTATTAAAATTATGGTGGAAAAGAATTGGATACGCAAATTACACACTATAGTGAAAAGGTCTATAAAAATCAGTCAGTTGTGAGGAACTATGTTTAACGAACAAAACTATCGGATGATCAGGACGATATTAAAGATAAAACTATACGTTTCTCTATTGCAAGATTTCTCAAAGTGGACTCTCTACGCGAACCTCTAGGAGTTCGCTATTACCGCTCAAAGAAGTTCTCGCCTTGTGGTGGTGAGGCTCAGTGGCCCTGGCTTGGTCACTCACGGTGCAACTAAGAGGAACCTATCCGGCCGGTATGAAGTGCAGCATCAGCCCGAGGTAGTCGCTCCAGCTGAGCTTAATTAGGTTACCTAGGATATGTTTCGGTAGGCTACGGTGGCAGATTCGCACCACTCTTAGCAGCCGTGGTGGAGTCCTGGAGAGAGAGTAGTATCGATATTACGGTCCGCTTTAACTACCTTCCGAGACTAGGAGGTGCCGCACCGCTGATGCAGCGGCGAAGTCCCGGAGGAAGAGGAGTGTTGGTAATGCATTTCGTAGTTCTTCTTATTTTTCGCGGTCGTATGTTTGGCCGCGGAGCTCAAGACCAGAATCCACCGTAAAGAGTCGGGAGAGGTTCTATCTAAACTCCCATCGCCGCTGGGTGACGGATTGGAGGGGATCTGTTGTCCAATTGATGATAATAGGCTGAGAGAAGGGCGCGCTGTATTTATCAATGCGCAACATCGTGGCGGTTCCAGTCGGTGTAAATCCGACATAACCTGTCTTTTACCTATGAGGGTAGGTATGTGAAGGGATTTCCACTATCTAAAACAAAAAAAGAGGTTCGCCATTCGACTGTAGTACAACGACAAGATTTATGTAAAGATGGCTGGATTCGCAATAGGAGCTATTATCATAAATGTCCATAGATAAAACTGTTCAAGTTGATTTAAAGGATGTCTTTAAGAGATTTTTAGGCTGCAATACAGGTAGAGCTTTTTTTTAATTTGTATAGCCTAGCGCTTGATTACGATTCCACCTAATGGTAAGCCGCAATGTAGTTCTTAGTGGTAGATCATTAGTCTAGATGTAGCCTATTTAATCTTAAAGATTCCCACGTCTTATATGGATGGAAACACTGATTTCAGTAGACTGTTCCAAACCCTAGGTGTTCACGTTAAGAAAGGAAGGTTGCAGCGAGACACTTAGTCCTAATGCGCGGAATCTTAACAACGTAGGGATGAATGTTAGCGGTGTGTCTGTACTTCCGATGGTATAAGGGTGATGGCGGAATCAAATTATTCGGTTCTTGAGCATACTCTCCGAAATAGAATACCAAGAGGGTTGCTATACTACGCCCGTGGCCCAGGCTGTCAAGTTTAATACTTGTCAGCTCATTGACATGTAAAGCGTTGAATTTTCTTTTACCATTTACTACAACATACTTATGTTTTGAGGTAAAGCGCGGCCACACCCGGCAAGAACTGGGTGACCGAGAGCTGGAGGTTCCGGTCAGCTACTTGAGACTCCCACACCCGTCTGTGCAACTTGGTGTGGAATTCTCCTGTCTGGGCGAAAGTGGGGAAGAAGTCCAACTTGCGACCTCGGCTGCCGACTCGGTGATTTACACCGACGGCAGCCGCATCGACGACAAGGTGGGTGCGGCGTTCTGCGTCCTGCGGGACGCCGCAGAGGTTTCTAACAAAAAACTCAAGTTGGGCAACTTCTGCACCGTATACCAGGCAGAACTGCTGGCTTTGGCGAGAGCAACAGGGTATGCGGCCAGCGGGTCGGCGCATTCGTGCGCCGTATTCAGCGACTCGAGGTCCGCCCTGGAGACCGTCGCAAAACCTGACACCCTCCATCCCCTGGCGATCGCAGTAAAAGAGAACATAATGAAAGCGCGCGAGAAAGGGACGAATGTAAGGCTATATTGGGTGAAGGCGCATGTGGGGTTGGAGGGGAACGAAAGGGCGGACCACCTGGTCAAGGAAGCGGCCCTGAAGAGCAAAAGAAGACCAGAATACGAGGACTGCCCCGTTTCATTCGTCAAGCGTCAGCTAAGGCTGGAGACGTTCGACGAATGGAACAGGAGGTATGTGCAAGGTACGACGGCTTCAACAACGAGGATGTTTTTCCCGAACGTCAAGTCAGCGTACCGGGTGCTTCGCCGGATCGAGTTCGACACGGTCCTGGTCCAGATGTTCACCGGGCACGGGGGATTCTCCGAGTACCTCCACAGGTTCAAGCTCAAGGAGAGTCCCGCGTGCCCCTGTGACCCGGAGGTGGACCAGACCGTGGTGCACATCCTGCTTTCCTGTCCCTTATTCGGGGCAGAAAGGGTGAAATGTGAAATAGAGATAGGTATAAAGTTAGAGATGGCAGCAGTTGCCTCTCTGATGAGTGAGGACGAAAGTCGCCAGATATTTATAAGATATTGTAGAAAAATAATAGAAAATAATAAGGAACAAAATGTAAAATACTATTAAAGACAAATCAAAATTGAAACAAAAACCAAAGATAGAATAGAATAATGAATATAAAAAATTTAAAATAAACAGTAGATAATAAAAAACAGAAATCAACAAACGAAAAATTGGAACAAAGTTGGATGATTTATTTCAGAAAAAGGACGATGACATGTTCCAGGACTGACGAGGCGACGGTGTCTTCACTCAGCGAGAGGTATGAAAGAAGGAAATGGAATGGAGTATGAGAGAAAAGAGGAGGAGAATAAAAAGAAAGAAAGATAAGAATAGGCATGATAGAGAAGATGGACGAAAGGAGAGAATGTAGTACTAGAAATAAGAAAATTTGAATGATAAGTGATAAATGTAAAGTAAAGCTTAAAAGTGCAATTAAAGGCCCTGACCCGCCATACGCAGGGGAATGAAAGTAAAAAAAAAAAAAAAACATACTTATGTGGGAGTGGATTTTCACAACTGCTTCGATGGTGATACCGAGTTAGACCTAAGGTTAAAATTATCTAAAATTACTCCTAAAGTTAAGTTAATTTACGTCAAGAAATAAGCAACGTCATAATAATATTGAAAATATATTTCTATTGGCACTGTTTTTGTTATCTTTTATTTAAATAAAAACCCATTTTTCTTCCACAAACCATTTTATTATTATAATTTAGGGGACGTGGTTCAATTAGTTAAAAGCTTCGCTGTCGTCTGGAAACTTTTACAAGGGTTCGTTGAGGCAAAAGTATAAGAAATGCTCTACTGCAATGAACCCGTGAGGTTGTGCTCTTCCGTTTTCTTAATATCAATATTTAAGAGCATCTTACAAAAAATCTATTTACACATCATAAATAAAATATGTTATATATAATATTTAGACCTTATTAAAGTCTAACACTATTTATCAATACAGTTTAACTTTGCCGTCACATCACTCGTACTGTTTTAAGTTATTTTTTTCATTTGTTAAGTGTTTGTTAATAAATAAATGTATCACTATGACTATATATCATTTATAATTTATACAATTACATGTAAATTACTTTTATTTGCGTTTTTTCTCATTTACTGTTTTATTGGATACAATCAATGATAAAATGATGCTGAAAAGATATTTCGAAAGTAAAAATCCGAAAAACACAACAGCAACTAGATCTAGATATGCCTTTTCATACCAGGCCACATCTAAAGCGGGTGATCGGAGGTGTCGCGCTCCTCCTGTTCGAATGACATGCTGAACCCAGTGCACCAGCTCGTCACCAGGTGGTACTAATCTGTCGTGATAAATAAAGGACAACTCCTTCGCTCTTTTCGCGTACCTGAAATACATAAATTTAGTGGTGATAGGAAAATCTGACGCGGGCTTAGGCAACTAATGAACTCTTTACTTAGGGATAAGTAATTTAATTAGAAGCCGAGATAGTTCCGTTAGTATGGCGGTTGTAATCGCAATACACTTCGAAAAGGAGTGGGTTCAATCTGTATTGTGTAAGAACTTAAAATGAAGATAAAATTGTGAGGAAATCGAGTTGTTTCAAAACTTTCACTTGTCCAGCGTTGTGGAACGGAGCAAGCCAGGAATCTCAATGGTGGGAACTTTAAGCCAGCCGTTTATGACTTTAATTAGCATATTCTTTGTGATCTGTAGTCAATTCAATTTGTCTCAGTTATATAATTGATATATATACGAATTTCTGTAGACGTATGCGACTCATTAGTAGAGACTTGTTTCACCAATGCGTCTATAATATATGTATATTTCATTTTATCAATCAGCCTGTTACAATAGTTGCCAATAATTGAATTATACTTACTTGGGATCATTAAGAATATCTTCAATAGCTACTTTTAAGTCGTTAACCATGGAGTAAGAGAGGTCAACTTTCTTCGCGTAGCCTTTCTTTATAGCTTTTATCATATTACTGTACTGATCGCCAAATACTGGTATACCAATAACTGGAACGCCGAAATGTATGGTTTCTGTCAAAGATAGATATCCTCCATGTGTTATGAATAGTATACAATTTGGATGCGCTGAAATATAATTGAAAACTTTATCTAAATTTGTTCCTCGGTTAGTAAATTTCTCATCTAATCATATATCATACTAATTTATGTAACAGTATCGTCTCTTACATAAAATACTGTGTTGTGGTGCCCATTTGACAATGTGCACATTTTTAGGTCGGTTGGGCAAATCATCTTCAAATTTCCAAATAACTGTTTGCTTGAGGTCACCGAACATTTTCAATAATTGGTTTTTAATTTCGTTTGGCAACTCTTTGCTTTTTAAATTGGAGCCCATACTGAAGTATATAACACCGTCTTTGGCACTATCCATCACCGTTTTCAGATCCTAAAAACAAGTTCTAAACATTACTTTTTATCGTGAACTAGAATTTTACTTACTCTTCTTAACTTTGATTTCTTTTTAAAAATCTGCTAAACTTTTAATGATTACTACTACTACTACGTACTATTTTACAATCATTCTTCATAAGGTACATGTTATTATATTTGACAAAAATTAATTTCCTATTATTACATTATGTTACAGTTTGTTACTTTAAATTTACCTGTGGTAAAGGTTTAACATTAGTATCTATATGATATCCTGCAATAGCTTTATAGTTTAATGGTAAACGTATCGTCTGTCCCAGAGACTCATGAGAATTTCCAAGCATAAGTGATACATTGTTTTTTATTAAATCAAATGAAGGTAAAGCTTTCCCTTTTCTCAAAAAGATTGGTGTAAAAATTCTTTCATAATCTTCGTTTTCAGTCCGTGACGATATACTGTAAAATGAAGAAAATGAATTTGCTTCAAATACAGAAATCTTGTTACATAAATTAAATATTTTATGTATAATAAAACAGATGTAACACTTACAAATATTGATACAGTAAACCGAAGGTCTGGTACGACAGTTCTTGAACTCGCTCTATGAAAGTGAACGGAGGCATGTTCATAGACAGTATGTCTTGGTTATACGAAGGATTTGGTGACTCATCGATGATTCTCAATACTGTCCAAAAGGATTCAGAAGATGAGAACCATATAAAGTGACATTCAAATATTGCGTGTAAACTAGAAGAAAACATAAAATCTATTTAGTCACTGTAATGCATCTTGTAATACACAAATTCTCTTTAAATTCAATTATTCATAGATTATTTCCTCTTAACAACTTCTATTTCTTTTGAGCGAGTGGGATTTACCATCAAATACTACAATGCTTTCTATCCTCAGAAGAGTTGTTTTCTTTAAATAATTTAACCCGCAAAATAATTTTATTTATTTATGTAACATAACCCACTAAATGTTCCAAAATTGGAAATTGGTTAAAATCCTATTGTTTACCAGGCTGGCTACGTGTGAGTTGGAAAAGTCCGCGTTTCCACGAAAGCTGTCAGTTTTCTAATGACGATTTCTTTAAGGTAAACATAATAAAGATTGAACGCTCGTCTCTTCTATTTCTAGCTCGTAATTCCACCAAACAGATTTTTCGTGGTGGAGGTTTGGTGGGGGTTTGAAATTCAGGATAATTAGCTCGGCTCAATAAAAGTATATTACAGTAAAACTTTCATAATATATTTTTAGCGATGATTTAATTTGATGATTGCTAATAATGCCGAAGTCAGGTATGTGAAGGAGTCTCAGTGATATTGGAATATTTTGGCACTCATATAGGAGACAGATAAATATAAAAAAATAAATCACGGATTTAGTTTCTTTGTGTTATATTACAAGAAGCAAAACAATGCCTTTCATGAGAGAAGACATCGATTTCTAACAATAGGAACATGTTATTTATGTTTTATATTACTTACGCTGCATAAAGTTCGTTGTACATCCATTCAGCTATGACCAAGTCGAATTTCTGTTTTGGATCGTTAATCAATCTTTGTACGTTATCATGCTCTAGTGTTAATATGCTTATCTCCCTCAGTGTCGTAAAAACAAAGTGGAAACTGAGGACGTCGAACTCTTTATCCATTATCTTCTTAACATTTACCCTATCGTCTGCAAATTAACTGTGCATTAATTAATCAGTGTCGAGTATTATTTAAATTAGTATGCTGCAACTTACCCAGTGAATTCTTTATTTTATCGCCCACATATATTTCCGTCAAGTTCGCCTTTGGTTCAAATAGTACATTCGAAGTAACTAATGTTACCTAAAAAGAAATATTCTATGTTAAGTAGGATCTGCAATCACGTCTTAGTAAAACAATCTATTTACTTTTAAATACTATTTAATATTTAAACCTCTGAATTATCATTATTACTTATTGATATACGGTAAAAATATAAATATGTACCTCATGTCCTGCATTAACTAGGTGGTTAGCCAAACCATAACCTAAATAGGAATGACTTTTTGCTGGCATCGGCGATATTACAAGTATCTTATAAGCTCCGCATAGTGATAACAATGCAGAAAAAAATATTACGAAACAGGACTTAAATATAGCCATTTTCTAAACTAAACACAAATATATTCGTTAACTTCCACTTTTCATAGCGTTTCCCGTTAAAAAATTAAAACGTTACGTATTATTATTTTAAACAGATACGTCCTGTTATAACGAACGGTATTATTTAAATACTGAATTTAAGGTGATAAAGTATCGTCTTATCGATACGACGGTAGGTAAGCTTCTTAGTATAAAAAAAAACAATTAATTAGGATAAACCGGTTCTCTAAATACGTGCATGCTAGTGAAGTTTTGAATGCGGATTCTGTGACGAATAAGAACTGGTTTCGTCGATGGGTCAGTAGTATTTCGACATAGTTGTATATGAATTGAAGTATATAAAAGAGCGTCCCTGGAATTGTTTCCTATCTAGTCGTGGCGAAGTGGCTTGATCAACCACGGTGAAGCTAAGAGGAACCTTTCAGGCCGGCCCGAGGTCGCCGCTACAGGTGAGCTCCATGAGCTCATTTTATATGTATGTCGGTGGGTTATGAAGGCAGGTTTACTCTGCTTTTCGCAGACGTAGTAGAGTCGCGAAGAGGGAGGTGTGAGTGAGAGGACTGTTGTTATGCGGCCGCGTTGCAGGAAGTCGGATCGTTTTTTTTCTCTTGGCTTTCGTGGCTTCTGCGTGAAGAATTCAGGGAGATCCGTTGCTGTGTTTTGTATAATTTTTCTGAATACAAGGCTAAATTTTGGATCAGAATTTTTTTGGTCAGATGATATGAAGGCCGACTTAACGCAGTCTTTCAATACTGCAACCTCTTTACCTTTCACCAGTAACTTGTGGTTCGTCGACAAAACCTTTCGAGGTCCTAGTAGTAGGGAACCACGTAGAGGGTTTCACGGTGGAAAGTGTAAAAATACATTGAAAATCATCTTTAAGCTAAGAAATGGAGAAGTTTTGGATCTGAGCAATATACTGATGATACTGAGATCAAACAGACTGCTATAATTGGTAATGGGAAGAACAAGTGTTTCGACGAGCATAATTTTAGCTTTGACTAGTACAGGTAGGAATTTTTTAAGTCAATAAAGAGATAATAGAGTGACCTTACTGTTATTTTCGGAATTGTATATCTCACAAGTAATAGTTTCGTCTATGTGAAGTCCAAGATTCTTAATGGAACTAATACATGGGAATTAGAAATACATCGTGTCAAACCGGATCCAGATGATCGTGATTTATATTATATAACATTGCATGCAGCAATTGTTATTATTACTTAAGCTTTAAAAGGTTAGAGGCCACATCGAAATCTTACCGCATAGGTTTCAGTGACTATCTGGTATTAGTATTGTGTAAACATTCATAATAATTAATGTAATAAAATGGTCCGTTTATATTACAAACGGACACGATTTAATCTTGTTTATATTTACCGATAAAAACATTTATTGTGACGCTACTATCAGGTTAGATATAAAGTCTGGTATTTAAAAAGTCGTACACACACGCAAACGTCCAAGTGAACATGCAAATGAAAGCCACACACTAACACGTTCACACCCACGTTTATAATACAGTTACAACTTCTCACGGCATCATAATACTTTTAGTATGTTCTATAGTATTTTGTCTCTTTCATTATCAGCCGATAGACGTCCACAGCTGGTCATAGGCCTTCCCTAAAGATCTCCACATCGATCATCGTGGTCAGAGCCTCGTCTGTTATTTAGCAGGGTGCACCGCCAGCAGGTGTGGTTGACTTGTGTTTCGTAAGGTGTTGAGCGGTACCCCTTACACCCCTCTGTCTATTTACATAACGCCTATAGAGATTTTTAAATTGTCTGGTTGATCTTCATAGTGCATATATGAAGAATGAGTGTTGCTGTTACTGTCACACATACAATTCTCTCGTTCGTATATATAAAGGTGCATATGTGTGGGTTATCAAATGAATGCTAACTGTTATTTTATGTATAGTTTACTTGATTCTTTGCTTCCGAAGACGCGACTTCGGGCTATATTTCCGTTGCGTTTTAATTCATAAATAAACCAGTAAATCTAATAAATAGTGCTTATCCAAAGGTTCTAAAGCTTTTACATGGCTGTTTAATACATTTTGTTACATAGTTATTGTTACTGTGTGTGAGAAATTTAATACATTCAAGTAATAAGTATTATACAGTTATTTAGTGATAAATGTATTAAGAAGTATTATAATTTTCATACGTTTTAGCTCCGGAAACAATGTGGGTTATAAAATGTTTATTTACAATACTGTTGATTAAAAAATGCAGTTCATACAACATCTTATACTTGGCCCCATTACCCAGTGGTAGTCATGGGATACTGGGAGATGCATTAGTCAACGTCCTGGTGGATGCTGGACATGAGGTGAGAATGTTTTATTGTATGTCTTTGGAAAAAATATTTTCTATGCAATCAATTTACTATTTCTACGTTTTATTCTTATTTTTGTATCCTTGACACCTTCATACTTGTATCTATCCTATATTTCTATTCAAGAAAGGAATAAGGCAAGCAAGACTTTCATGTTATTGTTGCTAGGAAAGTATTACAAGTTACTCTCAGACCAAAAACCGGTCGGAATGGAAATTTTACAACTGTTTGTACACGATATTTGTATTTAGAGTTAAATAATCTTTGCGGACCTTGCCCAACCGGTGCATATCTGTACTAACACATACCTATAACGAAGTCATTATTATTCGTCGGCTGACCGTATAGATGGGCTATAAATATATATACACTGAGCTATTGTAAAACAATATGCGCAGTGAATACAAAACACTATTATTGAACAAAAAATCTATTTATATAATAATTACTATTTTTTTTATTTAACTCCTCTTCATGTATGAAAATGTTGGTGAATGTATAACTTGTACTACAAGGCCTACGTTATCGTTGGACAAAGATGTGAACATTAATCTTTTAGCCTTATCATTTTTTGTATTACCAGTAACAAAAATGACCAGGTCTAAAGAGATTGGTGTGGTTATTAGGATAAATCTATTTTTTTTTACAGGTCTCGTTGTGTCTGTATACATTGCTTATAGATCGATATGGTCATTGGTTTTCTGCGGTTAACTCACAATACAATATTCTAAATAACATTTAATTTTGAAAAGTAGGGTGTCTAGGAAATACTTATAGATATTAGTAAGATGGTTCACATTTTTCAAATCTGGTTAAATTGCATGAAATATGACATACAGCTGCAAAGTCTCAACCTAAGTGATAACATTAAAAAACTTATATACATGTGATTTGCTTGTTGGTTTCGGATATCAGCGACCTCAAATGCTTTATCTGTATATAGATATACCAAGATATTCATTCATTCGTCACGAAACTATTAGATATAAACATTCAAAATTTGGTAGAGATATTGCTTCTGCCATTTAGAGGTCAGCTGAGAATGGATTTTACAAAATTCTTTACCTAAACGCAGTCGCGTGGTTGTTACAGACAGTAAAGCCGGCGGGGAATAGCTTAGTATTAGTATTACTTTTATAAATACTATTTGTGAATATTTTAGTATAAAACTAAGCTCTTAAATACCACTACTAGCAAATTGAAAATACTAGCTCATTATGCACAACTAAATAGATAGCGTACGTATAATTTAAGAATTGTGAAAGAGTATTGTAGTATTGAATATTTGATTTGATTTTAGGTTACCTATGCCTCATGTATGACGAAGATGGTTTCAAATTCCAAAGTGAAAGTCATTTATCTGAAAGAGAATGTAAAGGTTTTTCCAGGTACAATTTACTTAACTTTTTAACCTTCACCTGCGGAATAGAAAAATATTTAATCCTTCCCTTGTTGTTTTATCTATCGGCTATATTTAACTTCTTTAACATTTATATGTTTAGACAAAGATCTCCAAAGCCAAAAGTGCTTTTCTATTTGATGAAGCAACGAAATATAACAGGATGTTGACCTGATGTACATGATACGTTTGCTCATAACAAGAAATAGTGAGAATTATAATTTTTACGTCCGTCGCCTTGAGATATGTAACGATATATGTTTTACTATCCAACTCTTCATTCCTTCCGTCATACCTGAATGTATTTCATACTCTTTGAACTATCTCCTCTCCTCTTTTAACAAAATGATCTACAATTTTATGTTTCTTTAAATCTTTAGTTCGCTATTTTTGCTAATCGACATGCTTTAAGACCGATAAACCTAAAGTTAATATGTCTAACAAAAAAACAATACAATTCAAAAATGTTTATAATTTGGTGGCTAGCAGAAAAACTTTGGTTGACAAATTGTGAGTTCTGTTTATCCATTACTCCATCTACCTGAATCATTGATAATCCGTTTTATTTCACAGATGATTTACTGAACATCACTTCAATAATAAACAATCTGTCAGACATGAGACAGGATGATTACTTTTTCCCAATCATAGACAAATTAAGTTTGTTAACATTACAAAATGAGGAAGTCCAGAAGATATTGAATGATCAGTCTCTCCGGTTCGATGCCGTCATCGCCGAATGGATGTACAACGAATTGTATGCTGGGTAAGTTGTTGTTCGACACCTTGTTTTAACAATGAGATCCCTAATTAACTTCAAGTCTCATTTTCTCCTCTCGCACTATTATCAATTTCCGTTTATCAACGACTGGATATGGATATAGGTCTTTCCCGTGGAACACGGCAACTCAATGTTATGAATTGTTGGTGACAACAAATTATTGGTACTAACTTAAATTCCAGTGGAAACTCCATATGATTTAAGTGGATAAGATTTTTACATATCTATGCAAAATGCACTATCAACAAATAACAATTATTTAGTAATTCTTAAAGTAAGTAAAGTTTGTATCTGCTGTAGAAGATAGTAAGGAGTTGGAGAGAGAAAGACTAGCATTATAGATAAACACACAAATACGTTAACTTAAACTTAGAAACATATGTATTACAATTGATATTTGCTCCTTATTATTAGAGTAACTTCTTGGGTCATCTCCTCAGAATGAGGTATATAGTTTTATACGATTATATCAGAAGGTGGTATTTCATTGTTAAAGGTAAAGTTTTAGAAACAACAACAAATTTAGCTACACTACAGAAATATCATCTGGATAGGATTATAGAAGATAATTGATAGAAGTAGATTTTTTCCTTGCATTGTGCTAATAAAATAGGACAATACAGGAATCTAAAAGCAGAAATTCTTGTCGGTTTGGTATTTTTAAGTTTATATCGTCCATTTCAGGATTGCGACAGTTTTTGACTGCCCGTTAATTTGGTACTCTTCACTGGAACCTCACTGGTTGGTCCTGAGGACCATTGATGAAGCTCCAAATCCGGCTTACAATCCGGATAGTATGTCTTCAAACATTGGTCCTTTTACATTCTCGCAACGTTTGGAAGAGCTCTGGCTGCAGATGTCTCGCGGCTTTTACCGAGAATTGTAAGTTGCATTGCATCGGAACCTAGTCCTGACTATTAATTA
Source organism: Troides aeacus (assembly GCA_033220335.2). Lineage (NCBI taxonomy): Eukaryota > Metazoa > Arthropoda > Insecta > Lepidoptera > Papilionidae > Troides > Troides aeacus. The sequence goes on from CM067288.1 coordinate 2,399,272, forward strand.
CTAACAGAAAGTCCCCAGTCCCAGCAATGACCATATAAAGTCGGCTGTTTATATATTTTATTAATATTCCAGCTGGGGTTATAAAGACGTTACGAAAATTTATTACGACGTGTATACGCCTATACTGTCAAAAAGAGGTAAAGTCATTCCATCTTATGAGGAAGTTAGATATAATGGTTCCCTGATGCTGGGAAATTCGCATGCGATCTTGGGACAGGCGACTAGACTGCCCCAAAATTACAGGATCATTGGTGGTTACCATATCTCAAGAAACGTGAAGCCATTGCCTGAGGTAAGTATTTTCACAAAAGTTTTGAAACATATGTACTAAGGCAATAAAATCTCTTTCATTGGTATCTAACTTCTAGGGGTACTTATGCAGTTTCCTAAGTAATTTAATCATCATATTTTTAATTAACACTTTTACGCAGAATTTGCAGCAGATCATGGATGGAGCTGTACATGGTGTTATCTACTTCAGCATGGGTTCGAATTTGAAGAGCGCCGACTATCCTCCAGAGATTAAGCAAGGCTTATTGAAATTGTTAGGCGGCTTGAAGCAGACTGTGATATGGAAGTTTGAAGAGGATTTGACTAATGTACCGAAAAATGTGCATATTATAAAATGGGCACCACAACAAAGTATATTAGGTAAAAATTTATTTTTGATCTTTGGTGGAGGCCTATGTGCAGCAGTGGATGTATACCATTTAATGATGATGATGTTATTTAGATTTCCTCAACCGTATACTTTATAAGTAAATTTAAACATGTTGTGATCAAATTTTAGGTAGATGCATTGCTTACGCCTCACTAGTATATTTCCGTTCATAACCAAATAAATAAAAAAGAAGTAAATTTAAGACAAAAAACAAGTATTTTTTAAACAGCGACCGAACCTAGTAAAGGGAACAATGAGGTTCTCCGTTACTGTTCTTCCATCAGGTTGGCCAAGTAATATTGGTTTGGATTGATGTATATCATTTATTAACGAAAGCAGCTATTCTTTAAACATATCGGTTATATAAGGTTGTCAAATATCTCCCTTCCGCTTTTTTGCTCTTTATTCAATGCTTTATAAAAAGTGTTACAGTGATCGGATTTAGTTCAAATATGCGCCGTTTTGTTCGATAATCTGTTTCCATCTAGACGGCAACTTCATAATACCTCCCTCGTAGAAGCCCCCCTCCTTATTTGCGAAGAACTCGGACAGCCACTTTTCACAAGCCTCTTTTGAGTTCAACTTTACACCACCAAGGGCGTTCACCATGGACAGGAACAGGTGGTAATCACTTGGCGCTATGTCCGGGCTATATGGTGGATGCGATAAAACCTCCCATCCGAGCTCCCGTAGCTTCTGACGAGTCATCAACGAAGTGTGTGGTCTGGCGTTGTCCTGGTGGAACACTACACCCTTCCTGTTGGCCAATTCTGGACGCTTCTGGTCGATCGTCTGCTTCAAGCGGTCCAGTTGTTCGCAGTAGATGGTAGAATTACGCGTCTGGCCATATGGGAGCAGCTCATAGTGGATGATTCCCTTCCAATTCCACCAAACACACAGCAAAACCTTCCTGGCCGTCAATCCCGGCTTGGCCACTGTTTGGGACGATTCACCGGCCTTCGACCACGACCGTTTTCGCTTGATATTGTCGTATGTGATCCATTTTTCGTCGCCAGTCACCATCCGCTTCAAGAATGGGTCGAGTTCGTTCCGTTTCAGCAGCATATCGCAGGCGGTGATTCGGTCCAGAAGGATTTTTTGCGTCAAATCATGCGGCACCCAAACATCAAGCTTTTTTTTGTATCCAGCCTTCTGCAGATGGTTTAAAATGGTTTGGTGACTAACTCCCATCTCCTGGGCGATGTCACGAGATGCCATATGCCGGTCTAACTCGATGTAGTCCATGATTTGATCGGTATTTGTCGTCACAGGTCTTCCGCCGGCTGGCTTATCCATGGTGTCGTTTTCACCGGCTCTGAATCGTCGAAACCATTCCTCCGCGGTTCGAAGTGATAGAGTACCATCCCCCAAAACACCATTAATCTCACGGAACGTTTCTCTAGCGGATATGCCTTTAACGAAGGAAAACTTTAAAATAGCGCGAATTTCGGCGTTAGTAAACTACATGTTTACACGTCTATAACTGTTGAACGCAATATCCAAATTTATTATGCATAGCGTCGTTTTGTAGGTTATGTCAAGACCTTTCAAATTATGTATAGTATTGCCAGATACGAGCTCTGTAGCGATTTGTACATAGCCGCGAAATTCAAAAGACAAAAAGGCGGAAGGGAGATATTTGACAACCCTATATTTCTTCACAGGATGCTAAAGTTTAACAGGGATTCAGTACTTATGACGTATAAGTGGTTGAGGAGCTATCACGGCTTTTCTGGTTATATAGTAATAAAAATTATCTGTGGGTAAACGTAATATAACACCTAAAGAACGGAGGAAAAAATGTAGTGTGTACTTCGTTAATCCATTATCATGAGACCTAGAACTGGTAAATTAATAAGAGTTCTGTTTATTCGAATATTATTAATAGATATATTTTTGGTGTTTAGCACATCCTAACTGCTTGCTTTTCATCACGCATTGTGGTCTGCTATCGACAACTGAAGCCGTAAACTTTGGCGTACCTATAGTAGGTATTCCGGTATTCGTCGACCAGTTTGTGACAGCGGCAAGAGCGGTCAATAAAGGCTTCGGAAAAAAAGTCAATCTGGGGTATACGCTGGTGGAGGAGTTGAAAGTAGCAATTGAGGAAGTCACAAGCAATACAAGGTAGTTTAATAATTTTTTTAAATTTAATATATAGTCATAAACCTTATCTACGCGGAATGATCGCAATGTATATGTTTGGGAGAAATCCAAGGTGTTTATAGACTAATGACGATGTCTAGTAGTGTGAGTTAAAGCTCAAGTAGGTACCGCCGCAGCTTTTATTTCTAGCTAGCTTAGCTTAGCTAGTTTCACAGTGACCAGCTTATAACCTCATCCAAGTACCATCATAACAGTGTTTTATATTTTTAGGTATCGCGACAAAGCAAAGGAGCTATCTAGGATATACCGCGACCGTCCGATCACGCCTCAGCAGGAAATTGTATATTCCGTGGAGCATGTGATTCGCACCAAGGGTGCAACTTATCTCCGTTCACCAGCTCTCTGGGTACCTTTGTACCAGAAGATGTATTTAGATCTTCTAGCAATAATCATAATTGTTCTAATTTCTTTTATATTAATAATTAATCGTTTGCTCGGAATAATTCTCAATAGAAATAAAGTAAAGGTGGATTAACAATGTTATGTATCAACAAATGAATGAACAAAAACCTTTTTTTTGGTTATGTATATGAAACCAATTCTTTACATTTCTTTAGTTCTTACATATAAATAAGCAAAAATACAAACTCTTTCTTTGATTGTTTCCCCACGATAGTGTACCTTAAAAAATTGATTATTATGAAGTATTGATTGGAGAGTATTGTTGGGATATTCCATACTAATCCATTTTTAAGGCCCTCAAAGTGAAGACCTGCGCCCCAACAGTGAGGACGTAAATTGGCTGTTGAGTGAGTGAGATTGTTGGGATTGATCTCAGTAATTTTATCAAAACTGCGCCCTTTTTATATAATAGTAGGTTTCTATTGCCACAGATAGTCTATGTATGTACTTCAGTCTATTTCTGACGCTAAACAGTAGTGTTTAAGCATTACTGTGTGTCAGTTTCAAGGGTGCTGTATTTATTGAATTTACGGGAGTGACGAGACTTTATGATCTTGAGGCACGAGGAAACTGCAATGGGTGCAATGTATATCATTCTAACTAGCGCCGCGTTGTTATAGGCAGGTGTTTCACTTACCACCAAATCAACGTTCAGCTCGTGTTGTCACTTTGAATAATAAAAAAAATGCGTTTCAATCCTCTGTGGCGGAATTATTATAGGTACTTCGCGGGGGTAAGATTGACTTGTGTTTTTGTTGTTTCATCTGTGAGCCCTAGGTGACGGCTTAAAACTGTCTCACCCTCATCGTCACCATTATGAGGATTAGAGAGAAGGGATTTATAATCTCTTTTAGGTTTAGGTTTTAGTTATATCCACGAGCGATACCTTTATTGTAGTTGTTAGTGTTAAAACTTTATTTGTCTAATGCTGCGATCTATGAGTTCATCCAAATTTTTTTTTATTTTGTTTATAAGTTAGTATCAGATTATCGCACTTAATCATATGGGATGATTTGGGCGATTACTCACCACGCTGGCCTAATGCGGGTTGTTGAGAGCCAGAGCATCGTCTTGAGGATATCTGCTCTGCATCACATAGTGCTGATCGCATTATGACATTACTAATTTTACTACTAACTTTTGTGGTATTTAAATGGGAATTTAATAATATACATAACTACCTTAGTCCTCAGTGAGTTCAGATCTAGTGATGCTATTTTTAAAAAGAAACTAAGAAAATGGTTGAGGCATTTAACTGTATTGATAAGAACAAGTAGCACGTGAGCGAAAAAGTGTAAATAATATTGTATACATGATCTGACCGTTAACAGCAAAGATTTCGAAGGATACAGTTAGAATTCTGTTTCTGCAGGCGCTTACTTCAATAAAGCTGGTAAAGCTGGATCTTTTGAATAAAGTTCTTGTTACTGTATCATAACATACTCCTGAATGCAAGCACTGTGTTACGGATCATTACTTAAGGTATAAGCATGTGATGTATACAAATTCCTTGAAAACTGGTGTTAGGACTCTGTTGCTGGAGACTATCTGAATAGGTATCGTCGTAGCTTCTATTTCTGCTGTCAAGTAGTTGTAGTTTCTTAGTGACCAGCTTATAACCTCATCAAAGTATCATCATAATAGTGTTTTATATTTTTAGGTATCGCGACAAAGCAAAGGAGCTATCTAGGACATATCACGACCGACCGATCACACCTCAGCAGGAAATTGTATATTCTGTGGAGCATATCATTCGCACCAAGGGTGCAAGTTATCTCCGTTCACCAGCATTCTGGGTCCCTTATCAGAAGATGTATTTAGATCTTCTAGCAATAATCATTATTGTTCTAATTTCTTTTATATTAATAAATAAACATTTGCTCAGAACAATACTCAATAGAAATAAAGTAAAGGTCGATAAACGATGCTATATATCAACAAATGAATGAATAAAAATTATATATTAACTATACTACTTAGTTATGTAAATGGAACCAATTGTTTAGATTTTTTAGCTTATTATAAATCTGCCTCCTGCCTGTTTCCCAGCTAGCTATGTGGGGTCGGCACAGTATCTACTTCTCTTCCACATCCCTCTATCAGCCGTCATATCTGAATTCACACTCTTTATACACATGTCATCTTCCACACAATCCATCCACACTTTCTTCGGTCTTCCAATACCATTATAATCATCCATCCATCCATCTAAAAACGTTTTTATAAATAAATAAGTAAATTTTTTTGTTTGTTTTTTTACTGGAGGATACTGTATACAAAAAAATTGTGATTTTTTTTCTAAACAAAAATTTCTAAAACCTTTTAAATCTTTTTTATTTCTATTATAACAAAGAATTTAAAGGGTCACAACAACTCATGGAATCTAAGCCAAGTTCAACTGCTCGTGGTGCACCCTGCTAATCACCAAACGAGGGTCTAGCTCCCACCAATCCACAATGGACCAGCGTGAACTCCTCCCATATAAACCCTTACAAACGTGAAGATCTTCGCGAAAGGCTGATAGCGATGACGATGAAAGAATTAAGTTTAAATTATAATACATATTTAATGAAATACATATATATGTATATAATATGCCTGGCCAAGTTATCACTGATCCTTACTAGCTCCTCTTGGAGCTGGTTACATCTACACAGAAATACGTGCTCATCACTTTGAGGATGATTTCTTAATTGTTTCACTAGCAATGCATTCTTGCAAACGGTTGTGATTTGAAGGGCGTTGAAGCTTGTCAAATTGGCATAACACGACTTATCATTTTACATCTCAATGCGAGGAACACATTTTGATGCAGTAAAGATGATATCATCCTTATTATCGTCACGTCGTTGTAGGCGTATTACATTATTAAGAGAACGTGTCGATGACTTTTGCGTCATTTAGTGGTTGGCAAATGGTTTTTCACTTATTGCTAAAACTACCCCTTATTAAAATAAAATACGTGTTTAGTAGGTAGACACGTTATTCTTTATTAGTAGATTGCTCAGTTAAAGTATACACCTCTAACACGCTGTGGGGGCCGGTTGTTTTAATGTCGTCTCATTGTAGAATAAAAAAAACCCTATTTTACTATCACAATCCTTATGAGTTGGGATCTGTCGATCTTCAACGCAGAAAACGGCCAACAAAGATTTCGCTGTAAATGTGATAATAAATTCGCAGGCTTTCGTTGTAGATATTTAAATAGCCTTATCTATGTTAGTGACATATAACTATAAAAAAACTCTTTATCAGTTTAGTAAACGTTTGCCTGTACGTTATATAATAAAGTCTGTCAAATCACTTGAACCAATTTTACTCAAGTATTGTAGATTCAGATTACGTTCTGATCTATTAAGAACTTGTTGAGTGATTTCTTCGTAAAATATATATACTGTGCAATAGGTAAGTGTTTTAAGTTTTGAATTAAAAAATTCAGAGAATCATAGCTTTATTTTTTTTTAATCTATATAAAAAAAAATCTATAAAACAATTTCTATACCGAAATATAAGAATTTGTGAAAAACAAATCAAGTATTGTGTCCTGCTTTTAATGAAAGGATTTTGTGGATATTTTTTTTAGTACCTTAAATTTAGTGGGACCAACTTTGAGGTTATGCTGTAAGGATCAGAATACTAATTGATAAATTGACATAATAGTTTAATTTTATACCTAAAAAAAACATATTTTGTAATAATTCAATTACCGTTTAGGAGTATGTGGATATTGTCAATTACGATCCTCTTGATTACAAAATGTGGTGCCTACAATATATTGTACGTGGCTCCGTTCCCGAGCGGGAGTCACGGGATACTGGGCGATTCGCTTGTCAACATCTTGCTGAACGCTGGCCATGAGGTGAGGATTTATTGTAATATATATTCATGAAAAGAAAACCCGTTACTCTGTATGGGTGATGGATTAAAAGTCTGCATTGACATTATTGTCGACGTGAGAAAAATTAGAAAAGTAAAAATTCCACGAATAAGGCGGCAGCTCTCATCACGACCTTTACCATCTTTGGTAATGTAAGCGTGTTTAGTAAGGCAATGATTACATCTAAGGAAAGCCTACGTTAATAATGGAAATAATGAGGTGAAATGATGATGACATTGAAAGTATGGTAATGTGATTTCTCAATGAGCTTAATCCGGCGTCGTCACCTTGTTACTTTGTTGTTGTTATCTGAAGTACCTTTTACCTGATGGTACACAGTTTTATCTGTCTTTGTTATTAAGTATAATATAAATATTATTTGTTAAATTTATTTCGCGTTAACTGGTGTCACTTCTTCTTCTTCTTCTTTTGGTGTCACTACTGAACAATGTTTTTCTTCAATGTCTAAGAACTCTAACCGGTTTAATGTTATTCAAGGACTTAGTATAAGTTTAATCTTATGGAGAAGAACAGTAGCTAATTGTAAATATTAGAAGAAAATTATTTACGATGAGATAAATGTACATTTGCTTATTTTATTAATAAGATATGTTCAACGAACCCTCTCAAAGAGAGGCAAACGTTCGGGACAACGTTTCAGAGGCCTCTTCACAGTAACACTAAAGCCAACATTCTAGTAAGGTTCAGTTTAGTGTTCTGTAAACATTTTAATAAAAGTTTTTAAAACATTTTTGTATACATAAAAGTTAAATATATCAAAGTGTTATGTAAAATTATTATATCCTCTTGTATATTTGCAGGTGACGTACATTTCTGCAATGACAAAAATGTCTTCAAATCCAAAGGTGAAAATAATCGATGTTAGCTCGAATAAAAAGATTTTTCCAGGTATAAATCATATACATTTTTAATGAATTTCCGGTTAACAGAGATTAACTGTTATGTATAATATATGTTAATTAATAAACAATGAAATTCTACTTCTTCTTTATATGTTTATTTTCAAGGATTTCATTCTGTCCAATACACATTAAATATGTACAAAAAGCATTATTACATCCCCACCATATCGACTTAATTGGATAGTAGCTGTATAAATTTGTAGACGATTTTCTGAAAGTAGAAGGGGTAGATTATTTCTAAGCAGAAACATGTCTTTCAAGTAATTCAGATTTTATTTTGATATATACTTATATTGTTATATGTATTTACTTGAAACTATATCAATAATTTGATGTTGAGTAAAATTGGTATTACAGAGAATTTTTTGAACATTAAAGCTATAATGGACGGTGTAACAAATATGAAACAGGATGATTTTTTTTTCCCTATTATGGATAATATTAGTTTGGCAACCTTACAAAACTATGAAGTACAGGAATTATTGAATAACGAAAAGTTACATTACGACGTTGTTATTGCCGAATGGATGTACAATGAACTTTATGCTGGGTAAGATAAATTGTAGAAGTAGAAAAAGAAAAAAAGAAATCTAAGTAAACATTGATACAACTCGCCTCTTGCCCTGATATCACCGTTTTATCTGTAGCACAGTGTTTGCCTAAAGGCTTTATATAAAACATTTCTATTGTAACAAAGATGACTTCTTTAGCAGAAGGCACTAGCCCGTTATCATTTGCATAATTTAGTACATTAATAATTTATTCCAGGATCGCCACCGTGTTTGATTGTCCTTTAATCTGGTTCTCCACTCTGGAAGCTCACTGGATGATTTTGAAAGCAGTCGACGAGACGCCAAACCCCGCCTACAGTCCTGATAGGATGTCATCTGAAGTGATTCCGTTTACATTTTCTCAACGCGTAAAAGAGCTCTGGGTGCAAATATCCCGCGGATTTTTCAGGGAATTGTAAGTTTGGTTTTCTCTACCACAAACCAAAATTTGACTATATTCATCTTAACAAAAATAAGGTTAATTTAATATTATTTTGATTAAAGTAATCACAAAAAAGAAACAAACAAGGTGCATGGATCGAGATTTAAATCTGAATTTAGTTTATGCTACGACGCAAAAGTTTGTCAAATAAGGGTATTTACCCTATACCTGAATCTCGTGAACGAAAATCTGAGATCTTCGCGAGGATTCATTGGATTAGACTTAGGAACGCTGTTTTCAGGAATTGATGGCGTTAGGCTTTAATTTTCTTTTATAATATCACGCCTTAATCCCAGTAGAGGTAGTTAGAGGCGAATAAGCACCCACTTTTCGCCAGATGTGGTCAGATTAGGTCCCATGTAACAGGGAGCGAGCCTGTTGCCACTTTATTGGGGCCACCACACACACACAAAGATGATGTCAGTGTGCGGGTTTCCTCAGGATGTTTTCCTTCACCGTTTGTAATTCGCTGTTGTTACTAAAGTTCACAAATATACATAACTTAAATATTAAAGTCACCGGTACATGCCGAGATTGTAACCCGCGACCTTCGGAACGAAAGCCGCACGTTCTAACCATTAGGCCAGCGAGCTGATGCTTATGTTAGGCTTAACTGATCTTGTATCATCCTTCTATTATACAATGTAATATCTTCATTATCGATTATTAGATTACTTAGATTACTCTTTTTAATAAACTGTACTGACTCGATTTTAACTCAAATACAATGGAAGGATTTCAAGCTGAAAAAAGCCAGCCAAACTGAAAGACGATGAAAAGTTTGAACAAGTGAACATTTACGATGAAAAACAAAAGTTGCATGTAATAACGAGGACAGGATGGCATTAGCTTATAAATAAAAACTAAAAAAAACAACGTCTGAGACAAGTATTTACTTGTCTAACCTACAGAACCAAGGTTCAGTTTGATCTAAATCAGCAACAGTTTATTTGTTGGGTCTAGTTTCTGATTAATTTCTTTAAAAACATTTCATCAGAAACAATTTTCAAAAGATTAATTAGAAATGTGTTTCTTAATATCTTCAGTGCATTAATTAGCTTTATGTTTCAGTTGGATGTATAAGAATATTGTTAAAATTTACTACGACATGTATGCGCCTGTATTGACTAAACGTAGAAGACCTGTTCCATCATACGAGGATATTAGATACAACGGTTCTTTAATACTGGGCAATTCGCATGCGGTCATGGGTCAGGCTACTCGGCTGCCTCAGAACTATAAGAGTGTAGGAGGTTTTCATATTGATAAAGAACCGAAACCATTGCCGGAGGTAATCTTAAACCTTAGTGTAGTTAGAGATCCGTAACAAGAACTATGTGGTGTCTTTAATGAAAGTCTTTTTCATTTTAATCAAGAATTTTAATCAAGACTTTAATGAAAGTCTCTTTAGTTGTCGCCCTTACTTTGTAAGTGGCACTCACAGATAAGGGACCAAGCTGAGATCCTAATATCATCATCATTATCTGCTGATAGACGTCCATTGCTGGACTTAGGCCTCCCCCAAAGATCTCCACATCGATCGATCCTGCGTTGCTCGCATCCAGCTGCTTTCCGCAACCTTCACCAAAACGTCGGACCACCTGGTGGGGGCCCTGCCAACACTACGTCTACCGGTACGCGGTGACCATTCGAGGACCTTAGTGCCCCATCGACAGTCAGTCCTCCAAGCGATGTGTCCTGCCCATTGAGGCTAGTAATCTTTTAGACTATGTTGGTGACCTTAGATCTCCTGCGGGTCTCCTCATTTCTGATTCGATCACACAGGGAAACCCCGAGCATAGCATAGCATAGGATCCTAATATGGTTTATCCCTTTTCAGTGCGGTTGGTTAGATCAAGGGTCTCCACTATTAAAACCAACCCACAGAATAGAGCATAGACTGTACTTTACCTGTAGAATATAATCTTTATTGTTTTAAAATTTTATGCTGATTAATGAAAACCTGTTACCGGTAACATACAAATAATTCAAAAACTTTTAAATGTTAAAATATTTCATTTATAAAATGGATCTTTGAAGATACCTTTATATTACTCAGAATCTGCAACGGATCATAGACGAAGCGAAACACGGTGTTATCTACTTCAGCATGGGTTCGAATCTCAAGAGTGTTGATTACCCACCAGAAATAAAAAAAGACTTGTTGGCAATGTTCGGCCGTTTGCAGCAGACGGTGTTGTGGAAATTCGAGGATAATTTGGACGACGTGCCGAGTAACGTTCACATATTAAAGTGGGCACCGCAGCAAAGTATTTTAGGTAATCATATATATATTTATGTTATGCGGAGGGTTGAAGGACATATAACAAAGAAAGTAATGAGAATGAACGTGGATGGATATACGGCTAGAGGAAGACCGAAGGAAGTGTGGGTGGATTGTGTGAAAGATGACATGTGTAAGAAGAGTGTGAATTCAGATATGACAGCTGATAGTGGAATGTGGAAGAGAAGTATGTACTGTGCCGAGCCCACATAGTTGGGAAAAGGGCAGGAGGAAGATATATATATGTATATTTTATATCGCTCTGTATTTTTTTTTATTCAGATGCGACTAAAATTGTTCACGGTTATTGCCTTAATGGACACCATATCTTTACAGCTGCTTTTAAAACGTTGATATTAGTTACGAAAAATTGTAGGTTCTCATGAAACGTTTCCTTACAGAAGAAACCTAAGACTATTAAAGCATATTGTGCGAGAATCTCATCAATTTTTTTTCAGCACATCCAAACTGCGTCATATTCATCACACATTGTGGTTTATTGTCTACGACCGAAGCTATCCATTTCGGAGTTCCTATCATAGGTATACCGGCATTCGTTGACCAATTTGTGAATGCAGCGAGAGCAGTACGCAAAGGTTTCGGAAAAAAAGTCAACCTGGGTTACTCACTTATAGAAGAGTTGAAAGCTGCGATCGATGACATCACTAGTACTCCTAGGTAGGCTCGATAGGAATCGCTCATAGATCCTGTTAGTAAATATAACAGTCGATAAGTTCAAGTAGATTGTTTTAATAATAAGTTGGGGAAAAAGAAATCCATTATTTTTATATGAACTTCAGGACTTTATTTAACATACTTCGGATTGTCCGATTTGGGTCAAATATACACCGTTTTGTTCTATGATTTGTTGCCATTTTAAAGGTAACTTCATAATGCCTCTCTCGTAGAAGTCCTGGTCTCTATTTGCAAAAAACTCTAGTAGCCGATTTTCACAATCTTCCCTAGATGCCAATTTTTTATCACTAAAGAAATTTTGTAATGCAAGAAAAAGATGGTAATCGATTGGTGCCGAGTCCGGACTTTATGGTGGATGCATTAAAACTTCCCAACCAAGCTCCCACAGTTTCTGGCGAGTCACTGTAGACGTGTGTGGCCTAGCGTTGTCCTGGTGGAACACGACACTTCTCCTGTTGGCCAATTCTGGCCGTTTCTGGTCAATTGCTATCTTCAAATGGTCCCATTGTTGACAGTAGAGATCAGAATTTAGTGCTTGGCCATATGGAAACAACTCATAATAAATAATCCCCTTCCAGTCCCACCAAATGCACAGCAGGACCTTCCTGGCCGTTAGTTCTGGTTTGGCCACCGTTTGAGGTGCTTCACCGCTCTTTGACCATGATCGTTTTCGCACAGGGTTATCGTATGTGATCCATTTCTCATCTCCAGTCACCATCCGTTTAAGAAATGGGTCTATCTCATTCCGTTTGGCCATGGCTTCGCAGATGGAAATTCGATCCATCATGTTTTTTTCTGTTAATTGGTGTGGCACCCAAACATCGAGCTTCTTTTTGAATCCAGCTTTGTGTAAATGGTTTAAAACTGTTTTGTGGTCCATTTTTAGCTCCTGGGCGATGTTACGACTGCTAACATGCCGGTCAACTTCGATCATTTCTCCGATTTTATCGACATTTTCGGCGACCGGCCAACCTGTGCGAGGTGCATCTTTAACATCAAAAATTCCTGAACGGAATCTACGAAACCAAAATTGCACATAATTGGCTGTTACAGTATCGGGTCCATAAACACCATTCACAATTTTAGCCGCCTGGCTTGCATTTTCGCCTTTGTCAAAGAAAAACTGTAAAATGTACCGAATTTTCTCTTTGTTCACTTCCATTTTTTACACCCTGTAACTCACAATTGAATGCACCAAACAAAAAACAGCAAAAGAATTTTTTTACTGCGAAATGTCACCTTTCCATCGAGCATAAATCTGAAACTGTTTGATCGATACTTTACGAGAAATTAATCACTACAGCCATCTACCGAAATAATAATGGATTTCTTTTTCCCCAACCTAATATTAACTGAATATTCTATCAGTTTTTGCACTTTACAAATTCTACGCTCTACACTAATCTGGTAAACTTTATCCTTCCAGTGTATTTTAATTTTATTTTTTCATATCTAGGATAAGATGTTTAATGCAGCAAATGCTTACTGTATGAATAGTATAAAAATTGACAGCACCATCTATTGGCAAATTACAAAACTTTACATAACATAAAAATTTACATTTAATCAAAAAGAATCTATAAAAACTTTTTAGATTCTCCTTTGTAACTGTAATTTTGTCTCTAATATTTTTAAATCGACTAACCCTTTTTTCAGGTATAGAGAAAAAGCAAAGGAGCTATCTAGGATATACCACGACCGACCGATCACGCCTCAGCAGGAAGTTGTGTATTCCGTGGAGCATGTGATTCGCACCAAGGGTGCAAGTTATCTCCGTTCACCAGCTCTTTGGGTCCCTTGGTACCAGAAAATGTATTTAGATCTTTTATCACTAATCGTTATTTCTATATTATCTGTAGTGTTTATAATCAAACGTATCTTTTGCTATTTAGATAATAGTAAAACAAAAATTGATTAAACGTACTCCTGTATTATGTGTATTTGATTTGTATTTTTTTTAATATACGAAGCGACGAGACGAACAGGATGTTTTCGTGATGAACCGTATACACTGCACCATATTGTACTAGTTACTTTGAGACATAGAATGTGTAGTCTCAATATCACATTAATTTCAGTCTCTAAGTTTTCGAGTTTAATTTTTTATAAAATGAAGCAATGAGAGAAACAATGTACTTTCGTAATGGTCATATAGATGTTTTATAATTTTGTCTAAGGACTTAAATCACATGCCACAGCAGGTTCAAAATCCTTTAAGATAGAGTAGAGATAGGTAGGTACACCTCAGCTTCTATTTCTGTCGCCAAACAGTACTGAGCTCATAATAAGGTGGCGCTAGTTAAAATAGTATACGTTGTACCATATTGTGCCTGTAGTTGTGAGACATTTTGACATTAGTTCTCATTACCTCAGTAATTACACTACCTTCCATTTGGAACACAGTAATGTTTGCACAGTAGTTTGGCCTAGACGGACTTCGACAACAGAGTCCTGCCTCCAGTATTTATTTTAAAGTTATGTACAATGTCGAAAAGTTATAACGTTTGGAGATATTTTGCTACCATTTAACTCAAATAAGTTTTTCAAAACATTTCACTTTGTAATAGCATAGAAAAGTTTCAACGTAAATCATTAACGAATGTAAGATTTAGTTTCCCGTTTTTCTATCCATATGAATGAAATCAATTGATGATATTTCTTATGAATCATTGCCATCGGATCATTCAACAATTTTGCTTTTATTCAAAAAAATCTATAGTTTCTGCTAAAAGTAAATCATAAAAGTAAAATTCCAAATTACATAACTACCGAATTAGTGACAGTTTCCGAAGTAAAATTCCCGTAATACGACAGTTAGGCTATTTTACGTCGGAACGCAGTCTGTTCCACACACGCTTGCCTCGCAACTGCTACTTGTCTCTCTTTCCAAGCTGACGTCTTGCTATAACCTATCACAAATATGCCAACGAGAAAGAATAAAACTAAGTACAGACATGCAGTATCAAGCAAGATCAACAAAACACGTAAACAAGAATCCTATTTTTCGATAAGTGATCAATAAATTTTTTGTTTCTATAAGTCCTTAACGAAAAAACCTATCCTATAAAATGTCATAACCGTGTGTTAAATAAACAAGTACTACATATGTTTATATCACTTTCACCAAATTATTGACTTTCTCAGTTACAGCACTTTACGTAGGGACCGTCAACATTAAGTTATCACAAGGTTTACTGTGAACAAACACAATATGTTTGCCAGTATATAAGTACAGTTGTATATAAATACTACTCAGTAATAATAAAGGTACGCTCATCGTAAATATCCATTACACTGCATTAGAATATTGAGTGATGTTCTATTAAGTTGTAAATAAGTGAAAATGTTGATTAACTTAAGCAGTCTCGTTTTAACATTATCGATATTCGGATTCTGCGAACCATACAATGTTTTGGTCGTGTTCCCCATGCCGGGAAAGAGTCATTCGCTGCTTGGTGACATGTTTGTGAAGCATCTCCTGAATGCAGGACATGAGGTTAGTTCGCTATTTATTTGTTTCCTATTACATAAAATATTAAATTTCGTAAAGTTAAAGATAATTTATTGCGTTATTTTACATGTCTTCGATACTTGAAACTCCTGTTTCCTCGACTAGGCTAATTTAACCTGTATATCAGGATATAGGGCCCTTTACCAGTTACATCGTTACGTAAATGCAACCTTTTCAAAATATATTAATTTCAATAAAGACAATTTAAAAAAAAAAAAAAAAGACTATTTAAAAAAAAAAAAAAGTAAGAAAAAAAAAAAAAAAAAAAAAAAAAAACAAGAGAAAATTTCTGTTTGTTTGTATGTGTATTGTATATATGATTCAGAGTTTTTTGATGTCGTCTGTTTGCATATATATATGTTTGTATACGTGCGGGTATGTATTTGTGCGTAGATGTACGTGTGTGGATGGAGGAATATGAGAAGAAAAAAGAAAACCCTAATTAAATTATACAAGGGTCAGCAATAAATCCGTTTGTTTATAGTCCAAGAACATAAGCAAGCTCTTGATGTTGCCCTAAATTTATGATACTTGACTACATTTCCAATTGATGTTAATTGGCACTAATTTAATAACAGCCAATTTAATCTTAGGTCAGTATAACGGTATATTTAGACGTTAAGTCAATCCATTGTCTATCTATATTTATAATATATATCTCTATACCAGAAATCTATATACTGGAAACATAAAGATAAAAAGTAAAGGAGACTACGGACAAATATTTAGTATTTTCTAGTTAAATTGTGCTAAAGCTTCACATGGTGTTAAGAAGGAATAGATCTATGGATAATGAAGCTTTCTTGCTCTGATCACTTCAGCTTTCACATGTTAACAAATGGAATACAGCAATGTTATTAGAGCTTGTCTGGGTTTAAGAAAACCTACCAAAAGTCCACAATATGAGTTTTCAGAATCGAACTAGGGGTCACTGTGTTTCATATCGATTGTATCAACATATAGTAAGCAGTGTATTTAAGTTGAGCATGCTGTATGATAATCGGTGAAATTCGTGTTTTTCTTAAAAAAAGATTTAGTTTTGTTCATTAATATTATGGTTTAATATTTGAATGACAATATTCAAACAATAGTTTGTATATTCAAATATATAAAAAACAAAGTATTGTATTTTTAAATAGATGAATGACTTCAATTTCTTTCGTTTTAGGTGACGTATATTACACCTGACCCTATGGAAACCAATAACACACGTCTTCGACAAATCAACGTAGTATCTAATCGGAATTATTTTAAATCGGGTAATACATAATTATACATAATATAATAAATATAAAAGAATCGCAAATATAGTAAAATGGATGAATCAATTAATTTATCATCAGCCGATAGACGTGTACTGTTAGATATAACCCTCACCAAAAGGTCTCCACATCGATTGGTCCTGGTGTTCGCATCCCGTCGCTTTCCTCGACCTTACAGTCAGCATGGCCTACGGTAGCGCCGGGCACTAGGGGTCGTCGTTTGTAGGGGTTCATATGGAAGGATTTGGGCTAGATCCTCTCACTTTGGCCCAATGCGCGCCGGTGGGAGACAGAGCCTCTTTTGTTGATTAGAAGGATGCACCACGACTAGGTGAGGTTGCCTTGAGTCCCACGAGCTGTTTTGCGAGAGCCCTTACACCCGTGACGATTATATTTTAACATTGTTTTTTTACCTACCTCTAAATTGATAAAAACTGCAAAAACTCCTAACTTGTTAGTTAGGCTAGGGATATAGGAAATAGTTGATTTTATGCGTTGATAAAATTCTTCTCAAACGTTATATAAATTTCTTCGATAATTTTACAGATTTCCTGGACTTCCGCAAGTTGACGACGGGAGAAACTGACATGAAGGATATGTCGACAGTTTACACGCTACTGTTCAACATAGGGAACGCTACGCTACACCACCAGAGTGTACAGAGTCTGATCCACGATACGAAGGAAACTTTCGACGCCGTAGTAGCAGAATGGATGTACAGCGAACTTTATTCAGGGTAGGCTTTTCTTTTTACACAATCACACTAATAAACAAATGTACTGTACTCTGAACTCTACTGTTGTTATTACTTTCTTACCAGCGGTCGTCAAGGTTCCCCAACAGCTTCTATTATTGCCGCCAAATATAACTTTGTTCCGCTTTGAAGAGCGTTGTAGCTAATAAAATTACTGTGGTGAGATGACTTAACATCTTATGGCGACGAAGACAACGTGGTGCAGTGTACACCTTCTTAACTAGTGAGATATTTTTGTACGCACTGTGTGAATATCTCGCTCATCTCCTTACTGCGTTTAATAATAAATAACTTAATGCAGATGACTCTCGCGACCTTCGTACGTGCGATAAAATTCCAGATAAACATTTTTACGAGCTCACAGAGAGGATGTAACGACGTTAAGAGTTGGAGTATTAAATTAAGTTTATTAATTATTATTAAGTTACTTATTATGAGATAATTTACAATTTTAACATTCATTCTATTTACACACATATATATATAGATAATAAGCTTTTTTGTTCGTCAATCACATGAGAACTAGTGAACTTATCGTCATGGGAACTTTTTAGGAGTGTAAACAGTTCATACATCCATTTGCATGCATTTCATACATCCTTCGTCCTTCATTTTATTTAAATTAGTATTATTTACGAGGTTGCCATAGTAACGGTTGGTATAGAAAATCATTTGCAGTCTAATATTATATTACTTTATAACTACATTAGCAAGGTTTGATAGCGATTATGTAAACATTGTGATGACTGTGACCTTCGTCAGCTCGGAAGTAGACAGTATTAACTGAATGTGGAACGCCCATGTAATTAGTATGCTCATGAAATCTTGACCGCCAGCTCTAAAGCTGTTATAGTCTATATTTATAGCTTGCAATCAACAAAATCAACTGAAGTATAACATAAAGCATTAACAAGTACCAATTTTTATTTCGTCTTACTTTCAGCCAAAATATTTTATACAATTTTTTTTTTATTTAATTAAGTGACAAGACGAACAAGACGTTCATCTGATGGTAAGTCATACGCCGGCCCATAACAACGTGGCGCTAATTACGATGGTATACACTGCGCCGAATTACGCTAGTCATTTGAAACATAAGAAGTTGGGTCTCACTACTCCATTAATTTCACTAGCTACAACGCCTTTTAATCCGGGACAAAGCAATATATTCAAACTACTGTATGACGGGAGAAACAAAAGAAAATCTTCGAAAGATACCTTGCTTCTGGGGGTAAGTCAGGATTATGTGAGATTTTTACTCACTAGAACCCCCTCGGTGGTCTGCATCAGTGCATTTGGAGAGGCTCCGGGATCTCTTACAGAAAGCACCGGTACTTCTCTACACTTTGAACACGTCTTTGAGAAGTGGCTTATCCCTCCTAGGCAATCCCACACAGGTTATTGAGCAATAAGGGTCACCACCCCTAAGGCCTGCGAAAGTTCTAGTTGTTCGACAACCTTTGCCTTAGAGCTCTGTCAGGAAAAATCCTGGTCTCAAAGGCAGCAAGCTTTTCATCTACACTCACTGCGCTGGTACGTATCTAGACGGTTTCCGACAACAGAGACCTACCACCAGTAAGTGTCAGTCTTTCTTGTGTTGCGTGGTTTTGAAGTAAATCTAACTAATGATAAGTCAGCAGCTTTTAAGGTCATCTGTCCTATTATATCATTAGCTTGTTTTTCAAACTAGCAATTACTTTTGTTTTAAAGACTAATAATAATATGTTGCATTGTGTAGACAACGCAACAACCTTCGCCTTTTCACTTGCAGTAATAACTGCACTTAGTTTACTAGTTATTAAGGCATCTGGATTAAGGGAATTTGTTATTAAATATATAAATACATCTAGATATACATACTTACATACAGGATAGATAAAATTTAATGTCTGTTTGCAGCCGCTTACTGCATTCATGTAAACATTTATATGATCAGCATCATCAATTTAGCTATTTGAAGTCCGCGTAGCACCGAAGTAGCTCGCTGGCCTAAAGATTAGAACGTGCACCCTTCATTCCGAAGATTGCGGGTTCGAATATCGGCATGAACCAATGACTTTAATATTTAAGTTATGTACATTTGTGAACTTTAGTTACAACAGCAAAATAGAAACGGCGAAGGAAAACATCGCGAGGAAACCTGCACATGAATTAGAATTTATTCTAAGGTGTTTGAAATCACCAATCCACATTTGGACCGCGGGGAGACTATGGCCCATAGCTCTATCCCATATATAGGCCCATAGCCCTCCTATTGAAGGTAGGCCTGTGCCCCAGCAGTGGGGACGGAAATTGGCTGTTATCTACGTCCGCTGCTGATTATTGGTCTCTTGTTCTAGACTCAACAAAGCACTAATATGTTTGTCTGTTTATTTATTGATAAAGTCATTAAACAGTAGGGTGCAAACATTACTGTACTGTGTTCCGGTTTGAATTGTTTTGTTTCAAGACTATGAGCAATGTTAAGCTATGTACAAAATCCTAACTAGCGCCACGTTGCTATGGGCAGGTGTATCATTTGCCTTCAGGAAAACGCCTTGTTCATGTCATTTCATCGAATAAAGAAAAAGTATAAAACGATCTTCATTAGACTTTCAGATAGTTAAGTTGCAAAAAGTATTTCAATTTCAGGTTTGCTGCCGTCTTCGATTGTCCTTTAATATTTTTCTTATCAGTGAGCCCCCATAATATGGCTCTGCCTTTGATAGATACGGACCTCAATCCTTCTTACACGGCCGACCATATCAGATCCAACTACATTCCACCGTTCAGCTTTTGGGAGCGTGTTAGAGAACTAGGAATATTATTAAGCTGGAAGATTTATAGATGGTAAGAATTTATAACACAGCACTGTACGCTGTTCCAGATTTAGATCTAGAAGTAATTGCTTTCTTTAATTTTTTTTAGGTGGGTAAATGATCTTAATTGTATGTCATATAATACAGCGTTTGCGTCAGCTGTTAAAAAAAGAGGACGTGATTTGACTCCACTAGACATATTAAAGTATAATGCATCACTTATGTTTGCAAATTCCCATATATCAACTGCTGATGGATTACCATTACCACGTAATGTTATAGAAATTGGTGGATATCACATAAATGATACTGTACAGCCATTACCTAAGGTGAGTGAGGATTAGTAAAAATTAAGGTGTTACTATCAGGTTAAAATGTAAGAGTAGAAATAAATTAAACAGTAGAAGAGAACTTAATATTTAAAGAAGATTTAATATGTCATATTTAGGATGAAAATAATGACATTGGATAGCAAAAGTTTTCGCCTACTAACTTTATTATAGATATATCACTCGATCATGATGATGATATTGAAATTGCTATTGATGAAGTAAAAACATCTATTATTGTAATATCGATAAATATATTAGGTCAGGTATTTGTGCTTGTATCTCTAATCTAATTTATAACAGGTATGAATTTGTTGTCTAAGGACTTACAAGACATAATGGATCGGGCCAAAGACGGAGTCATATTCTTTAGTATGGGATCTATGCTGAGAAGCAGCTCAATGTCCGAAGTAATGAAAACCGGTATTCTGAAAAAATTTGGTCAATTAAAACAAACTGTTATATGGAAATTCGAAGAAAATTTAAATGATAAACCAAAAAACGTTCACATGGTTGCGTGGGCCCCACAGCAGAGTATTTTAGGTAAGTGATTTCGTGTGGACTGTGCGTGATTCGTGATAACAAATGATTACTTGATTATTGTTATTTTGTATGGTATGGTGTAGAATTCAATCATTTCTTTTTCAGTTACTTTAAATTTTTAAATAGTTTTTTTTCTCTTTGATAATTGTGTTGTTTTTGAATATAAAAACTATCATAGTATATTAAATCTCCAGTAAAGGAATGAGCGCAGGCGGTGTGTACACGACCCAGTATCTTATACTTTTCAAGTATGTACCTATAAAAATTTTTACGTGTCTTTTAAAAACGGGTACAATTTTGCAAATATGTAGTAAATAGATTCTTAATGGTGATTGTGATCAGTCTAGAAGCGTACAAAAGTATTTAATAAATAAAAAAATTTTGCACGACGACTTGATATATCGCAAAGAACGGGATACCGCAGGACGAGTCTTAAAACAAGTTGAGCTGAAGAGCACTTGGAAAACTTTAACTTTCATTCTTTAAAAATAAAGATTTTTCTTTATAAGCTTTAATAATGACAACTTTATTATTGTTGTCGAATAAATATTCTGTAATATTAAGTACTAGCTGTTTCCCGCCGGCTGTGCTGACTGTAATATAAAATAAGATTTGATGTTTAGAATTGAAATTTGTCAAAAATATTTTGGCCGGCAGCAACTCACCGCTCTCCGGGATTGCTCCCTTAATTAACGTCCCCGCAACTCCTTTTGGGGAAGGAATTTTGTAAAATACTTTCTTATAGGACCTTTAAACGGCAGAAGCAATATCTCTACCTAATTTAGAGTCTATGTCTAATAGTTTTGTAGATCTCAGTCAATTAATGAATCTTTGAATATCTCTTTAATACTTATCTTACATCAAGACTGTTATATATTTATAGAAATAATTAATTTTTATTGTTGTTTAGCACATCCCAACTGCATCGTTTTCATTACACACGGCGGTCTTCTGTCCACAACTGAAGCTTTGCATAACAAAGTTCCCATAATCGGTATACCGATATTCGCTGATCAGTACATCAACGTTAATAGAGCTGTCGCCAAAGGAATCGCCTTGAGAGTCGATTTTGATCACAACACTCCAAGTAATTTGAAAATTGCAATCGAAGAAATCATCAATAATTCGTCGTAAGTATCGAATGATTTTTTTAATGAACGATTGATATTAAACTTGTCGTAGGGAACTTTCTTGCAAGTGAAAGAGAATAGATGCGGAACGTATTCTAGACAGAGAAATGAACCACTTTAACACAGCTCCATACCCAAATATGCCTTTCCACCGTCAGACTGGATCGGACACATGAGTTCTTCGGTCATATTACCAGAAAAAAGGGGAATGACTTGGAGAAACTTGCAAGATTGATGGTAAGAGGTCGCATGGGCAGAAACCAAACGTTGGACTGACCAGGTGAAGGAGACCATTGAAACACCTCGTAATATATATAGGTTACGTACGCTATACAGAAAGCATAAAATAAAAGTGATTGGCGTAACATCCTAGAACAGGTTATCGATAAGGAGTCACGACCCGCAGCGTTGAGAAACCGACTTTAAGAGAGGGGGAACTTTGCCACGATTTATTTTCACCAATGATATCTAACCTTAATTAAAAGTGATGTTAAGTGACAATGAGACCGTAGATGAAGTGTACTTCTCCAGAATATTTCTGTTCTTTTTTGTTTATTGTTGAAAGTAAAGGGGTATACTGTTGTGTCAATATTATGACATGAAGATAGTAGCTTCTCAGATGTGTAGTAAAAATTCTTTAAATATCCACATCGATCCCATTTTGTTAATAATTTAATATACTTTAATATTATTTTCAACTGATCACATCCTTTACTAGTATTAATCAACTGCTATGTACCACTACACTAAACAGACTTTAAATAGGCATTAATTTGACATAAATTTCAAATGGTCTTAAGTGACATAGAGGCGTTGGATGATGCGGTATCAAAAAACCCTACCATCATCCAAACTCCGCAACAAAGGGCTTTGGTAGTAATAAGAGAAGTGTGTTACGGTGCGACAAATTATTTTTTTTTTTGATTTACACTTTATACTATTGTTTTAATGTTTAGATTCCGTGAGCGGGTAAATGAACTTAATTACATATACCACGACCGGACCTTGCCGCCAGGTGAAGAGATACCACGTTGGGTGGGTCATGTTATTAAGACAAAAGGAGCGCCACATCTCCGCTCCCCGGCCCTTCTGGTCTCTTGGTATCAAAAGTTATACCTTGATTTCATTCTCCTTTCATCATTCACTTTTATCATGATTTGTATTGTTGTCAGAAGATATGTTTATAACAAAAATCATTTCGTCAGTATATCCAAAAAGAACTCTTGATGTATTTGTTATTAAAGAAAATAAATTTTCAAGCTTTTGTTTCTCTATTTGACCTAGACCGACGAGTCGTTTATCTGATGGTACATGGTGCTAGTTAGGATGATATACACTGCACCGAACTGTGCGTATCGCTCAATATCGTAGTAATTACAATCCCCTTCAGTTTTCGTATTAAATTTTTCATACTATGTAGCAACGAGATAAACAGAATGTACTTTCGTCACTTACTACAACAGATCTATGATCCTTCAAAATAATACAGAGATAGTTAAGTACCACTGCAGCTCCTATTTCTGTAAGTATCCTGTTTCTATTACTATATTCTGGTTTTTGTAGCACTATAATAAGTGAAATTAAGGGGTAACGAGACCTAACATCTTATGTCTCAAGGCAACGACCACAATGTCCTGCTGTTTATCATCCTAACTCACACCACGTTGTTACGGACAAGCGTATCACTTACAATCACTTCCGGTCGTCTCATCGACTCGTAAAATAAAAAAGGAATAATAATTCTGTTACAATGAAGTAAAGAAAGTAAGCGCTGGTGTTGTTCCTATTTCTACAGTCTCCGGCAATAGGAAACTGACAATCATTTAGTTTCTCAGATCGGATATATTTATAACTATTTGATGAAAAACTATCGAAATATGTAATATTTAGTAGGGTTGAATAAATTATGGTTTAGAATTCACTTTTTTAAACAACACAGGAAATGTTGGAATATCTAACAAGATATCAATTTTATATCATGTCAAGAAACCATGCCGAAGAAGGAGAAGGCTGAAATATCCAATCTTTTATATATATTAATGGTACTATACAATTGAAACCAACGAGAAAACTTATTTTTGTATAACTGTATTACAAGATCCATGACCTACAGACACAGAAACGATTAAAGCACCTATAATTAGACCGAACAGAAAGTACTGCACTTGGTGAGTCAGTGATATTAATGATTGCTCAGTTTATGTAAACATTTGATTAATATGCTCGATGATTGACATAATTAAATAAACAAAATACACATTGTCATATATACATATTTGGAGGTTATATTAGCAGCTATCAACTACAACAAATTATAAACAGGTCTAACAAAATATATACAACTACTGTGTAGATAATACTGAACGGTCGGAACGAAACAGAACTATCAGCAGTAGTGCTATATGAGTCATTTATTAAATATTAGTTACCAATAACTAATGACCTAGGCTTTAAGTGAGATTTAAACTATTTTAATTACCATAAAAAATCAGATGTTGTACTACATGATTAAAATTAGTATTTCAGCTTTGTTTTTTTATATTTACACAGCGTCTAATTGCGAATATAGGTATAAAATTCTAGGTGTGATGACCTCATTACCGCAAACCAATTACTACAAGCAACAATAGATAAGTAGCAACAAAGTAGTGTATGCAGACATGTAGTATTGATTGCGAACGATCTCTCATTGGCCATTGACCCTAGACTTATTGTAAGTAATATACGATTTATAATATACATTATTTGTTTCCGGCAGGTCTTCGAATGCTTTTGCGTTATACTATCTGTTTAGTTTGTTTTTATAAGAAACCAAATCGATAGTATATCGGTTTAGTTTGCTCTACAAATAAAGTCTGTGAGTTACTTCGTAAACATTAATTGTATGTGATAACGCAGGACATGAACCATTATACTCAGTTATTACTCTGTCTACAGAAATCTCGACGCAAGCGTCTGAATAAATGTAAAGATATGTGCACAAATAAATATTTTTTTTAATTGACGTTAGATGCTAGATCTAGGTTTTGTTATGCAAGCCGAGAATCTACTGGTAAATGTGTTTTATTCGACCTAGTACAGATGTAGTGAGAAATTATTTTCCTTTGGGAGAACTTGGATCTTGATCGGAATACGATGACACCTGAACGGTCAATGAATGATCGTATTAAATGAGTGACATTTTCATATCCATTCATATGGAACTTTATTGTTTAGTATCAAATATCAAAATGAATGTTGAGAGAGCACGATAAATACGAACTTTCTCGAAAAATTAAGAAAGAAAATGTTCTCTCACTATATCTGCACCATCTATTAACATAACGATCTTGTCGATATAAGACATAAGCCAATATGACGTAAGATATCTCAATGACGTCTTTAAAACCATTTGCGTTCTGTTCACTAATTGATAATACTATGACATATATATAGGTAATAAGATTGCATTAAAAGCATCGATAATGTATATAGAAAAATTGCAAACATTGTAAATCAGTAATGAATATGTGAATGATGTAAAAAATGGTATAAGAAAGATAATGCCTTGAATAATAATATAAGAGACAAACTGAGAAAAAAGCCCTCAAACATTGATATAGTAAACTGTACACTAGTTGACTGTTAGACAATATATCATAGCATTAAGTCAGCCATTTTACAAGACAAAAGAAGAATCAATAAATTAATATTTCAGTATGCAATTAATATTATAATAAAGGCAAACCCAACGAGACCAAACAATTTATTGATAATAATAATTAACTCTATAGTTCGCTATAGAAACATCAAAAATTGAGATAGTCGTATTTGTAAACAGTTGATAACAGATAATTTTTATATATAGCAAGTGATGTTACTGTAAAAATTATGAATGAAAACACATATATATATATATATATATATATATATATATAAACATGTATACGTGTGTATAAATGCTTACACCTATTGTATATTACGAATGGAAAGGTTGAGTGAAAAGAAAAAATATACAAGATACTATGAAGTACAGTATATTTTTTATTTTCAAATAATAACCTAAGGAATATAAATAAAAAGTATGTATTTGTTTTACATATTGTTTTTATTTAAATAAACATTATTTCCTACAGATAAATAACACAGTATCTTAACGTATTGCTAATAGTGGAATACCCCGTCAGTAGATGGCACTAATGATAATATTTGATCACAAACAATTATATCTATAAATAGGAAGTGAAAAAGAAAACACTGTTAAAGAAAACGTTTTAACAGCTGCTATTTCTTTTATTACCCTGTCATTAGTGAAGGTCTAACCTTTTTTTGGCTTTTACGAGACCTATTTTCAGT
This sequence comes from Troides aeacus, assembly GCA_033220335.2. Taxonomy (NCBI): domain Eukaryota; kingdom Metazoa; phylum Arthropoda; class Insecta; order Lepidoptera; family Papilionidae; genus Troides; species Troides aeacus. Next base: position 2,425,936 of record CM067288.1, read on the forward strand.
TACTGATGTTATTTCTGATAAATAGTCACCACAGTCTCATTATTGACGGACTTTGTTTTGTTTAATAACAAAACTTGAGAAAAAGAGCTTCATACAACCTTATGCTAGGAGAGGAGATTATTACATTATTAAAGCTTATCATAAGTTTTACTACATATAACTAATATAACAGATTCAAATAAAATTTTTGTTAAATTGTTTTTTTTTTTACTAGTTTCAGATGTTTGTATCATATACCATCAGGTGAATTACATGTAGATCAGTGACGTTATTGTATCATAAATAGTATAAAAATACATGTGCAATTAACATATACTGCAATAAGGACTTTGGTATTACTTAATTTTTTATATTTAATACTGAATGGCTGAAGGTAAATCGCTCTAGATATTACACGAATCTAGATAAACTTCATTACTAAAAATACCATGTTCAAACGCAATCCATTCTTGTATTATTCGGACGTATTTTGACTACTACATCAAACTCTTTTTGTAGACCAGAATCGCCCAAACTGGTTTGTTTATAATACCCTGGATATTCATAATTAACATTAAGGCGGACATTTAAATGATAGTTAAATATTTCTACTAATAATACTTAAATTTCTTACAAATGCACCTAAAAAATTTTAACTTCAAAAGGATTCGATAATAACTTAAATAAATTAATGAAGCTCAGAATCTCTTACAAATGCATCTAACGAAGTGCAACTTCAAAAATGTCATCAATTATCCTTTACTTTAATAGTTTTGGCGAAATATTTGCTTTTAATGTACGCGAGAGCTGTGATAAGGAGGTATAAAAATGGTAAAAGAAGTATAATTACGTCAAGGTAGAGTTTTTTATATAGAGGTACGGTTAAAGCCATAGATCGGAGATGCGGCGCACCTTTTGTTCTTGCTATGTGCTCCACCCAGTAGACCAACTCTTCACCCGGTGGCAGGATTCGGTCATGAAACATTCGTGACAACTCCTTTGCTTTTTGTTTATAACTGAAAGAATTTTTTAATATAAATTAAACTTAATACAAACAGTAAAACTATAGGACTGGTAGATATCTATTCCGGAAGAGCTGAGGTAGATACTACAGGACCTAGCTTTCTTATAAAATTGTTATATGTAAGTTTCATCATGATCTGGTCAATAGGATTCCTAACAATCTTGGAACAAAAACAATTATCTAGTCAGTCGAAGTAAAATCCCATGTTGATGTAGTTTTTCCCGTTGACGTTCTGTATAACAACGAAACTAATGCGGTGAAGTAGTAACATGAAATTATTATCGCCATTTACCTACATCATGGATCAGTTCACAATTCCCATAATTAACCATGGGTACTAAATATTTTGATGAATTGTTTATTGGTGGAAAAGGTATATCATTAACATCCAACATCTCTATATCAGCGTCATAAGTATTTGATATAATCCTACCTCAATAGTGGGAAAACGGAAACTGATCGATTTCATATACATTCTTATTAAAGATTCAGATAAATCTTAGATATTAGTATTAAAATAAATAAGATACATACATGGGATTCCTTGACACTTCTTCTATGGCAATTTTCAACTTCGGCGCCATGTCTTCAGCGAGCTTTACTAACTGCCCCAATCCCTTCATTATCACCGATCTCATGTTGACGTACTGATCAGCCATAACAGGTATTCCTACGATTGGTACACCCAAATGGATAGCTTCAGTCGTCGACAGCTGACCGCCGTGAGTCACAAAAACTTTTAAATTCGGATGCGCTGGAAATTTTAAATATAATATAACTTTGAACTTTGCCCAAAATTCAAATCCGAATCCAACTGGAGTAAAGTTTTAAACAGTATACGTTTCCTGTTAATTTAACTTATAAAATAGAGGCAACAGGATTTAGTTTCTATGATCAATTTGCTGTCATAAAAGCATTTCGGAGTTTACTTAGTATCCTGGGCAACACCACATCACCATCGTGAAACTTTTGCAACAGCCAATTTACGTTGGGGCACAGGCTTACCCGTCAATATGCGGGCGATGAGCCATAGTTACCACGCGGCCCAATGCGTTTAGTCATCGGTACATGTCGAGATTCGAACCCGCGACCTTCGGAATGAAGGCCGAACGCTCTAACCATTAGCCCAGCGAGCTACTCGTGAAACTTATTGTTATTTAATATCTATTCAAAGTTTTACAGTTACCCGTAGTCGCAGTAGATAAAGTTACATAATAACAATTTCAATTGTTGTTAACTCTTATTTGTCTATAATATACAAGAATCTTCTTTGATATATGAAAGTCTAGTTAGCTAAAGGGTGAACAGAAGTATGCAAAAATTTAATATATGTATGAGTTTATCGAATAATTATAATTCCCAACATATTTTAAAAAGATGTACGTGACAAAACGTTAGTGATAAAAAAATCCACGAGCGATTGAATGCGACGTTTTAATACCTAATGGGTCTTTTTACACGGGTTTATTTATCTTTTAGTTGGCGGGAAATGAAATTACTTATCTGTTGGTAACTCCATACTAATATTTTATATTCAACAACTTACAGTTATAATATAAGTTTTCAAAATAGAACTTCCCATTGTAACTTTAATTTTTTTCGGAAGGAGGTCAACATGGACTTCTATTGAAGTATTAAATACGTTTAAAGAACCTTTAAGTAGGTAGTTTTAGCTAGCTTTTAAAACTAAGTCTGTATCAGAATTGGAGCTTAAATAAAGTACAGAAAAAATGTAGCATAACTTACATAGTATACTAAATTGCGGTGCCCATTTTACAAGGTGAATGTTCGACGGGACATTCGGGAGATCTTCCTCATATTTCCATATCACAGTTTGGTTCAGTTGGCTGAACATTTTGATAAGAGAGTCTTTCATTCCTTCAGTCATGTCGGCGCTTTTCAGGTTCGAACCCATGCTGAAGTAAATAACACCATGTTTGGCTTCATCCATTAAAGTTTGCAGCTCCTGTGGATATGTTGACAGATTCTTTGTTAATTTTTTATTAATTCTAAACCACAACGAAGGGTAAAGACGAGTGAGACGTTTAAGTGATAACGTGGTGCTAGTTGGGGTGATACGTACAACACCGCATCGTCTTCGTCTTCTTGACACATAAGATGTTTTGTTACTCCAATAAATTCACTAGCTACAACGCCTTTCAAACCGCAACACAGTAATGTTTGCATACTACCGTTTGGCGGCGGAAATAAAGGTTACGATGGTACTTACCTCGACGGTCTCCGGTCACAGAGACCTGCAGTTTCATTTAAGTTATAGTAAGTAAAATACTTAGTGCTTACCTTCGGCAACGGTTTCACTTCTTTGTCGATGTGATAACCGGCGATATATTTAGCGTTTTGCGGCAAACGATACGGCGTACCAATAGTGGGATGGGAGTTCAGGAACATGAAGGATCCGTTGTATACAGCTTCACTGTACGACGGCATTGCGACCTCTCTCGCAGCCCCAAGTTTTGTATATATTCTATTATATGCTAACTTTTCGAATGGGACTATTAATAAACTGAAAACATCAAATATGTATTGAGATTAAGTTTTTTATAATGATTTCCTTAGAGTATGACTTCGAATCTCTATCACGATTAAATCATCAATATCATTTCAACCTATCATCATTCGTAGCTGAACATAGACCTTTCCCGATTCCAGTGCATGAATCCTGTTCCTACATGCATCCAATGACTCCTTGCGATCTTCAGCAGTTTGTTAGTCACATCTAATCATCTAGCACTCTATAGTCCTACGCTACGATTAATTTTTACGTGAAATTGTTTTTCATTACTATGCTTTGTATGAGATCTATTATTAATGTATTAAACTGGAGCTTTTAAATTCTTACTCACTATTGTTCAATTTATAATGTGTCCTTGTCCTTTTCAAGTACATTTCTATTTTCTCTCTCATGTATATTTTTACTGATAATATATATATTTTTTTAAATCCTCAGGGTACTTACTTTATCATTAAATACTTCTTAATCATAATCCAGAGTTCACTAATCCTCTCCCAGAAACACAGAGGAGGTCTACTGTGTGAGAAGAGATCAACGTTGTACGATGTATTTGGTATTTCATCGATTATTTGCAACACTTGCCAATGTGCCTCCGTTGATCCAAACCAAATGAGAGGGCAATTAAATAACGGAGCGAGTCTAAAAAAAACAAAATCTTCCATAAAAATTAAACCCATAACCTTTCCAAAATTTTCATTGAAAAATCTTTTAAGGATAATATCAGTAGTGATGTCAATATCTTTTAAGTAAAATTTTCATACAACCTTTTTGGTATTGACTTTGCTAGAAAAATGTTTAATTTTGATTCACAAACAAAATCTAATACTATTTAAGTAATGTTAACTATTTGGATGTTTCTGTTAAAAGTTACATATAACTAAATAGCTTGTATATTGTTTTATTGCTTAATTTATACTGTTCCCTAATTTTTTTTTATTTCTTTTCTTAATAAGCTAGAAACCGCGCTGCCAATGGACAAGTTATAAATATTTTTTTTACAAATTTCACAATAAGTCCTTGTATTAAAACTCAAATGTGTGCCATCTAGATGTAATAATCTATCTATCCTGACAGTAGTAATAAGAGTTGTCACAAACGACAGTTCAGTAGAAATTAACTCATGTAAATATATTGCTATAGTTAAACTTAGAATAAATTTAGATTTTTTTTTACCCTGCCGCTAGTTCGCTGAAAAACCATTCAACGATCACGACGTCAAACTGTTCCTTATTGTCGGTCAAAAAATCCGTTACGAGTTTCTCTTCTAATGTCTGTCGGTGAAGGTCATGAGCGAAATAAAGGAACACCAACGAATCTCCCATATTGCTCTTACCGACTAAATTCCTCAGTTTAAAGGGATCAACTGTAAGCAATTTTTTTTTCATGAATTTGCTACTTTCACTATATAATTATTTTATAGAGAGAATGACAGTTTCAATATTAACTGAGGTGTAGATACGGATATTTAACTCCTTTAAAATGCCTGTGGATGGTAATTTTTATAGCAACAACTCGTACAGACTAACAAAAATAATGAGCATTGATATTGAAAAAAAAAAATTCTAAGCAAAAAATTACTTAGATAAGTCATAATCTATATCTATCACATCAGTTATGAATTTTATTAACATCTGTTCTTTAGAATCAAACACTGCGTTGTTGGAACCATTAAATTTCAACAAATTGGAAACTTGGAGATGTGATGGATGCTGTTGATGGTACGATTTTTGGTTGGTAGCTGATGAAATTGTCATTCTGCCTCTACATTTTTTATCACTGTATATAGTTGATATCAAGTGTTAGCCAATTGTAGATAAAAAAAGGTTTACTTATTACGTTTTGGTGATGGACGACAATAAAATACCTATTTGATGTATTTGTCGTTACCACAATCAACTGTGCAATAAGTGATATGTTTATTGACGACTACTTATATTTGTTTGAATAAAAAAAAAGTATAATATACGAAATTATATCTTACATCTTCCGTTACTATGCGACAGAAATCGTTCAGCGATAACGCTGACGTCGATTTCTCTTAAATTCGGAACCGCTTCCTTACGAGGGTAGGACGTGATGTGAACTACCTGTGAACAAATTGATTAGATATTATAACAAGCTTTGGAGATTTATTCAGTGCTTTTAAAAGGCAATAAAAACATTTCATGTAATGTTTAGACACTAAAAATTATTATCCTAAATTAAAAAAAAAATAGATTTTATCAAGAGGTCACGGAGTCATAACCTGGCCTTAATGTAATGACAAGATGAAAACTAGTTCAGAGAGAATGGATTCACCATGAGATTTTCTTGGGTATATATTTTTTAAATTATGTCTTAAAATAGACAATTATATTCTTCAATATTCATTACATTCATCTCTTATTTTGTTTGTACTAATTTTTTTCATAGCCATCGTTTGATGAAATAATACGACTAAATTTAAAAGCCTCTGTAAAAATTTACATTGTGGTCGGTCTCTGTTGCTGGAGACCGTCTACGTAAGTATCACCGCAGCTCCTATTGCAGCCGAGAAACTATACTGTCTAAACATTACTGCCTTCCGGCTTGCAGGGCGTTGTTGCTACTGAAATTACTTGGGTAACGTGACTCAATATGTCATATCTCAGGAGACGAGAGCAATGTGGTGCAGTATATAATTTCTTAATTAGCGCCTCGTTGATATGGGTGGGCATATCACTTATCATCAGGTGAACGTCGCATTCAACTAGTCGCTTTATTGGATAGAAAAAAAAAACAATAATAGCGATCTTTAATCTACTTAATATTATCTCATCCATTTAAAACACTCGATAAAAGAATTGAGCGGTTAAAGGTTAATAGTATTGATTAATTACAGTAGGTTTACCTCATGTCCGCCTTCGAGTAAGCGGCTGACGAATCCCTGACCGAGGATGCTGTGACTTTTCGAAGTCAATGGGAAGAAGACCAGAACGCGCAGACCGTCATACATTTTCACTAGTGTCAGGAAGACAAGGAAAAATACAATTTTTCGTAGAAACATCTGAAAAAGATTGATAAATAAAAATTCACGGAGATCATAATAGTTAATAACTTTTTTTTTTTATTCGTCAGAGCGACGAGACAAAGGGAACGTTCACTAGATGTTAAGTGATACTCCTGCATATAATGCGGCGCTAGTTAGGATGATGTACACAGCATTGCATTATGCTCATTGTGTTCGGACATGAGATGTTGAGTCTCGTTACCCCAGTAATTATATCAGCTACGGCGCTCTTCAGGCTAGTGTAATTAAGGGATAACAAAACTTAACATATTACGTCTCAGATGACGAGAGCAATGTAGTGCAGTGTATATCTTTCTAACAAGCGTCACATTGTTAAATACAGGCGTATCACTTAACATCAGGTGAACATCCCCTTCGTCCCGTCGCTTAATTGAATAAAAAAAAAAAAAAATTATATAGTAATACTAATTACAGTTTTCCCTTTAATTCACATTAAATATAAGAGATCATTTTGATTGTGTAAAAAGTATACTATAAAAGTTAATCAAGAATAAGTAAAGAGTTAAAATTTGACTTAACTTAAGTGATTAAAGTAAAAAGTTATTTATTTATAACCTAATTAAAAATATATATTCAGCAAAGTAGTATTTGGTGGGTTAAAATTGATTTAATTTATCAATAGGGTTCATCATCACCGATCTAAGTGAAATAAGTACACTGCACTGTTATGGTGACATAATTCATTACGGGAAAACACTTCAAATATATCAGATCGTTCGGGGAAATACTTCTATTACTCATTACGGGTAATACTCTGATTACATTATCTTATAATTTACTATAGATGTATAATAGTATGTAGTATTTACAGACTACATGACCCATGCTATATAATATAGGAAACAGGTTAGACCCCATTGCTGTTCCGATCTCAGTGTGTAGAAGATGACTAAGAGGAAACATCTGGAAACAGCACCAGCTTAAGTAACATCACATACAAATTCTAGAAAGCCTATGCTTAGCTTTGGGCACCTATTTCTTTTTAATCGCCGGAGAAATCCTAAAAGATACCCTGCTTCTGGAAGAGAAGATTATGTGGGGCTTCTACCAATTAAAACTCCCTCGGTGGTCTCCGTCAGTGCATTATGAGGGGATCTCCTACGGAACGCACCGGTGTCTCCCAGCACTCTAGTGAAAACATCCTACGGAAGGGCAAAGCTCTCCTTAGTACCCACACTGTGCTACAGCAAATACAAGACCATGAATTTTCCGTCCTCCTAAGGCTCGCTAAGTTCTGAGGGCCCTCGCCCTAAAAGCTCACCAACCCCTTATACGACAGATATGGAATACATTAATCTTATTCTTAATAGTCCGAGACTACAGGACTGAAGCAGTGGGCATCTCCAGATATATTATGTATATTAATTTAACTAACATTAATAGCTTTCCTGATGTTCCCACTGCTGGGGGTCGTTGCGATATTTCATAAGGAGACCTTGGGGTTGTTAATCGACGAGGTTGGAAGTTTGTGGATGGTGCGGAGGCTGTATGATGAGTATGGTTGATAATAATAATGAATGATTAGGTGTAGGTCTTATTCAACAAAAGCACGAAGCCTCGCCGGGATTGAACCTGAGCCTCTTCGAGATATACAGAGTTTATTACCGTACTTATTTACATATAAACAGAACAGCCGCTGTTTGATATCTATCAATTAATTTTACATTATTATAGCAGGTATTTGAATATTCCCACTGCTGGGACGTTAAGCTTTTTCGCACAAGGAGATAGTCAAATTACAGCTTTAAGTATATATATGTATACAAATATAAGATATCCAAAGACTCGTTAACTCATCGCGTTTCGAAACTATTAGACGTAAACACTCAATATTTGGTACAGATATTGGTGCTGTTGTTTAGAGTGTAGCTAATAATAGATTTTACAAAATTCCTTGTTCAAAGGGTGTCGCGGGGGTGTACAGCGGGAAGGGACTCAAGGCGACGGGCGGTCGAGAATATTCCTAACAAATTTCAATTGTAATTTTATATCCCGGCCACCATAGCAGGTGGGAAACAGCTAGTATGTATATACTAGTAAAAGTTCGACTGTCAACGGAATTGACTGCTGTTCTAGTGACATTAAAATCTTGTAATTATTATCAATTTTAATTGTTATGACAATTGAATTTAACAATGATAATTGCATGCATGGTATCCGTGTATATGGATTATTTCAATCCCGTGGCAACTTCACTCCATCGGCTGGCGCAGTTACGCGAGAGACCAATACGCTATCGGCGACAGACTGACACACTTAAGCTGCATACGAATAAGATATATATATACTTACTTTATACACATATATATAAGATAAATAATTATATCGCATGGATACTACTCATATTATATAGTAAAAAGGTAATAGAAAAATTACTTATGAAATATTCAGGATATTGCGAACGTTACTCATTGTACTAACATGTTGATTAAATTATATATACTTGGCGGACGAATGAATCAAGTATAGTTCATATTATTTATTGACATAATATGATATATATTTGACGTCTCATTCCTTATACCATCAGCTATTACCAGCGTTGAATGGTAGTAAAGACTATAATAATATATAAAAGAATGTATAAAGACTGTATAAGCATGTGATCGCTGGCGACAAACAGTGATTTTTAAACATTACTGTGTCCCGGTTTAGAGGGCGTTGTTGCTTGTATAATTATTGGAGTAACGAGACTCAACATTTTATGTCTGAAGTCGAAGGGCAATATGTGTCATATAACATCTTAAATTGCGTCACGTTCTTATGGGCAGACGTATCACTTAACATCAGGTGAATGTATCGCTCGTCTTTAATAAATAAAAAAAAATTAAGTTTTTTAATTGTTGCACGCACTAGAGGATATATGGAGGATATATATAGACAGAGGAATATCGCGTGATTCCGAACTGGGCGCTGCTTGCGTCGTCTAACGTCATTATTGTTAACTGGTGCAATCTCAGTTCATATGGGAAAATACTAGCAGATAATCATACACAACGTACACAGACACACACACACACATACATGCACTCATGTAGAAGTTAACACAAACATAATTATTGTAAAAATTTGGTGTTATATTTAGTACAGTATCGGAACGCTGAAGCCGGACTTATTGCAGAATTAGTCTGCCTGTGCTTAACCTATACAGTTCAAGTACAATCTATCTCTTTCATTTATTAATAGTGCTACGTCACTAATCATTGAATGTGGTTAGTGACGTAATGTTATAACACGGGACAATTATTTATGACATAGATGTACAGCTTATCACTGGACAGTAAATGGGGTGATGGAGTTGAAAACTTAACCGGTCGATGTTGCGTAATTAAATCGAAAAAGCGATCAGTGTTCAAACGACGGTGTCAAATATGCTAAAAATAGGGGTGCTAATAAGGATGTTTACACTACTAGGGACGATAAGTCTTTATACTAATAAGGATGTTAGGTGTCCTTTTAAAATGTAACTTAACAATTTTTGTATGTATGATAGCGGAGTAGTGCTCGACAACAAGAACAGGTGCTGCGGTTATTTCTACTTCCGTTATATACCGTCGTCGGATTTTGATTTTTTTTAATGACGAAGATCATCAGTATTTAAATTTGGATGACCAAATCGTTGGTAGTTAATGACTAATTATTTTTTTTTTATTCCAACTTTGGTAAAATGAGATTAAAACAGAACTAAGCATTCTATACAGACTTCAAAGCACAAGGGTGGGTGCTGTTGTAGTTGTGATTGAAAATCTAATAGAAAATAGATTTTACTATTGAATATTAATAAATAATATTTAATAATTAAATATGTCTTATAGGAAATAACTATAAAACATTAATACTAAAGCGGTGTCTAAGACACTATTTCACAATAGCAACGACGGATTTCATCACATCCCTATAACATAATAATGAGTGTTAAATAAGACTTACCTTGTGTATATAATCACAATATCATAATAATTTTAATTTATTATAAATATTTAATTTATGCATTTAAATTATAGTTTTTACTTAGTAACGCGTGTACTCAGTTGAGAATTGCAATAAACACTGTGCGCTATCGCACAGTCTCCGCATTTATGTATTTTTGCTCAACCACGTCACGCATTGTAACCAAAAGTCTTAATAAAACCAGATTTGTACGCGACGGGATTTATATAAATATTTTTTTTTTTTTCTATATATTAAAACATTGTATTTCACAAAATTTTTTTTCAAGAATCATCTACTGTTATCGGCTATACTAAAGGCATTGATTTATTATCATAAGAAGTACATCATAGTATCAGTAACTAAAAGTCTAGTCTTCCAACAGATATCCTACAATCATGCCCAAAGAATAGGAATATAAAAATATGTATAAGAAAACTATGTTTTAATAATATTAGTTAAGTGCCGTTATCCTTAAAATATGTAATCCTGCGTAAGATAATTTTTATCCCCTCACCTTAATGAAAGATGAATATCATTTCAACCCATGGACTTCCATTGCTGGACATAGCTCTCTAATAATGTATGAAAACAGGAAACAGGAGCAGCCGGTTATTAAAAAAACCTAGTACTGAATAGTGCCTGTTGAGATGGTCTTGGTTGGTACCATGTTATTTCTGCTGCTAAATGGTAGTGTCCAAACATAACTGTATAGTTAGTAAAATTACTGGGATAGTCAAACTTAACATCTCAATACGATGAACATAATTTGGTGTAGTGTACGTCATTCTAACTTTTTTATGCGCGTATCGCTTACCATCGGATAAATAAAGAGTCTTTTAATTTAATTACTTTAGAAGCAAAGATTCAAACATAATAAAAATATTAGCTTTTCAACTTTTGTTATCAAAGTGTTTTTTTTTTTTTTTATATATACGTAGAAAAAAGGATATAGCAATAATAATAATATATTTATAACATATGATTGTTTGTAAATTACATACATGTGAAATAATTCTTAACCCTTTTTTCTATTCATATGTTTGATTATTATTACTGCTATCTAAAACGATTTGTTTGAAGTAATACAAAAAAATAAAATTAATACTTATAGTAATAATATTTAATCAACTTCGATATAAAATAACTATCAGTTTTAATTATTATGATTGCAATTTACTTTCTAGTATTTTAATAGATACTTCGTAGTATTAAGACTGGCGTAGAAGTGTGTAACGCTAAAACGAATTAACATTGATTATTGGTTTGATAACATCATATATAATATATAAAAAAATGACATAAATATGATGATATGTATAATAAGAGATATATTACTTCATATTTGGTTCGTTTTTATCCTTTTCAACCATTGGTTATGGTTACATGAGTAAGAGGCCAATCGCTGCGATTTGCCTCAAGCCAAAAGCGCCGTGACTCACGGTGACAAAGAAAACGTAGAAAAGGTGTCTGGTGGCAGATTTATGTTTTCAAATTTAAATAAAAAATAATATGTTTGACATATAATTTTACTAAAAGTATTAAAAGATAGAGTACAAATGTGGATTTCATTTTTTAAAGATAATGTCATCCAAATATCATCCAAATGTCTTCCATCCTGTTGAACACACGCTGCAGTAAACTTGGTTCAATTGCGCTGATTTCTCGCCGAATATTTTCTTTTAAGTCCACAACAGTTCGCGGATTGTTGGCGTAAACTCTCTCTTTGAGGTAGCCCCACAAAAAAAATCCATTGGAGTTAGGTCGGGTGACCTCGGTGGCCACGGGATGTCCCCAAAGCGACTAATCAGTTTTGAGGGAGATTTTCTCCCAACAAATCCATCGAAGCTCTGGCCGTGTGTGCGGTCGCACCATCCTGTTGAAACCACGTGTGTGATGAGAATGATGAATGAGCTCGCAGGTTCGGCAAAAAGAAATTCGAAATCATGAGCCGATAATTCTCACCATTGACATTCGTCGCTTGGCCCCGTGCATTTTCAAAAAAAAATGGTCCGATTATCCCATTCATGGATAAAGCGCACCAAACAGTTACCCTTGGGCAATGTAATGGTTTTTGGTGCTTCAGTCGAGGATTGCGAGTTCTTAGAGCCCAGTAACGGCAATTTTGCTTGTTTACGTGTCCGTTTAAATGAAAATGAGCCTCGTTGCTCCAAAAAATGGAATTCACAGTGCGAAAACGCTCCAACATGGTTTCACAAAAAAATTTGCGTGACGCAAAGTCATTTTTTTTCAATTCTTGAATTATTTGAATTTTAAAAGGATGAAACTTCATATCTTTTTTCAAAATTTCATGCACAATTGCTCTTGGAAGTCCCAGTGAAGTTGCCCTTTTCCGTATCGAAAGTCGTGCATTTTCACGTAAACTGCGTTCAACCAGTTCAATGTTTTCGGGGGTCCTTGACGATCGACTAGGTCCTGGCCGTGGTGTGTTCATAGCCGAAGCAGTTGCGCGGAACCTCTCCACCCACGAACGAATTAAATTCACACTCGGCCCATCGCCTATCCGTCGAATATTGAAATGTGAACAAAACTGTCGGCGAGCGAGTACGTAAGAATCGTTACTCTTGAAAAATGCTTCAATAGCGAACGCGCGATGCTCACCCGACCACTGCACCACTGCACCACTGCGACATCGTGACTAAGAAATCCGCACGATCGGTGATTCTAATGACACCACCTTCCCCCCGCACTGTTTATAACTTATTGAGATATTTGTTTTTTAAAATATAAATCTGCCGCCAGACACCCTTTATCTACTATTATTATATATTTAAATATTTCACTAAGCGGTGGCAGATAATCACATTTGTTTATGCAAAGTTTAATGCAAATAATTCAAATGCTATATAACATACGTTTTATTAGCATGTTTTTGTTTTCGATGATAGTAAGTGATACATTTGTTAACAATGAGGCTCACTTAGTATAATATAGACTGCATCACATTGTGATCTAAATCTTAAGAATGTTAAGTATCATTAACAAGCTTATTTCAATAGCTACAATACTTTTTAAACCGAAATATAGTAATATAATTTATTCACTTCTGTTTAGGGGCTGAAACCTGCCACATGTACAAAGATTTTTATATCAATACATAGATGGCATTGAGAGAAGAAACTATGTTTTAAAATATATGTATAAGCATGAGCTGTGCCCTGCCCATTTAGCTGGCTGTTATATAAAAATAGATATACACAAAAGACTTTCTATAGCAACCATTCTTCTTCTTCAGGTGCCTCTCCGACTAGATAGGTTAGTGATCAGTTCACCATATTTCGCCCGGTCTCTTGCGAGGCGGAACGGTTGGGCGGTTGATGTTACGCAGCCACGACTTCCTCCGACGGCCAATACTCCTTTTAACCCCATTTTGCCAATCAAGACAAGTTGAAGGAGTTCGTACCTATAATGCCTAAGCATGTGGCCGAAGTATGATACATTTCTAGTCGTGATGGTCAAAGTTTGCGTTTTTCATTTACCCGTCAGAGGACCTCCTTTTTGGATCCTTTCTGCGTCACATTTCGAACGCCTCGGTACGTTTCTTGAGGGTTTCTTAAACAGTCCAAGCCTTGTATTCATAAAGAATAATGGGCCAGACGTAACATTTTAGGAGACGGTTTAGCTTTATAAATGTTAATTAGAAATAAAATGATAAAGGGTCTATGAAATTCAAAAAAGTAAATAGTCTATAATCATCTACATATAATTTCCCGTCGACTGCTCACGTTCCCGTGATTCGATAAGTTCACTAGTTTTCACGTGATTGGCAAACAAAGGTAACCCATTTTCATTATATATGCATGTTGATATCTACCAATATTGTGGTAAGTACAAAGATGGATTCCGTGAGGTTATTAGGTTTCAGAAGTGAGAGAGAGGCAACCTGTCGCGTACACCGGACATGACCCGGCATAATTTAAGTGAACAGTTGAAAATGCAAATTTCAATTAGGCTACAATGATTTGCTACAAGTTTGAGCAGCCAGCGTCACTCGAATCGTAACGCAATTTACAAATAATTTACATAGCGGCTTACTGTTTGCATGTATTTGGATAGAGTTTATTATTATATTATTATCATCAGTCGATAAACGTTCACAGCTAGACAACTGCCCCAAAGATCTTTGTGTTTGTAGAACAGTTCATAGGGCGAGGATTTGAGCCATTTCCGACCACGCTGGCCCAATGCGCAATGGTAGGCACCAGAGCCTCGTTTGCTGATTAGCAGGATGCACCACGAGCAGATGAGGTTGTCTTGGGTCTCGTGAGTTGTGCGGGACCTCTTACACCCGTAGATCCTAGATGTAGATATTGAATGAATTAGAAATTCTATGTTAGTATACGTCATCATCATCAGCCAATAGACGTCTACTGCTGAACATAGGCTTACCTCAAATATCTCCACATCGATATCTGTGTAGCCCGCATCCAGTGTTCAGTGGCAATCCATTTTAGTATAGGTCATTAAAAGAAGATCTAAATATTCGCTTGGACTATCTGCTTTAATACTAGCTGTTCCCCGTCCGCTGTTTTGGGCGGTACATAGCTTTCACAATTTGCTGAAAGATTTTTTAAGAGCAACCGTAAAGATAAATGACTTTCTACAGCAGCTATTACTATAGCAACTGGATAAATAAACCAAAGGAAAATGTTCATAAAAGTTAATTAGACATAATATAACGAAGGATCTAAAAATCTTTCCGCCTCTAATGGTTATGTTCCCATGACTATATGATCACTAGTTTTCATATGATTGGTGAATAAAAGATAACTCTTTTTCATTAATATATATTATATATATATAACACAAAACTTGGATGAAAAACGTGAAGATCGTTTTCAGTTCCTGAAGTCTTTAAAAAACAAAAGTTCTTAAGGAAATAATATTGAAATTCATGTGTTCTGAAGAAGAAGAAATAGAAGAAGGATCTATAGGAATTGGAAAAATTGAGAGTATGCAAGGGAACATCTCCTGATGCAGATTTTAATTAATTCTGATGATGATGAACATATATTATGATTGATAATTATGATAACACGGCAACAATTTGCCATATATGTATTATAACACACTTGTAGTAGGTCTTTCTCTAGGCAGGTACCACCGCAGCGTCTATTTCTGTCGCTAAACTAGTGTGCAAACATATCTGTGTTCTGGCTGAAAGGTTTTTGTAACTAGTGAAATTACTGAGGTAACAAGACTAAACATCTGATGTCTCAGGCGATGAGTGTAACGAGGTGCAATGTATTACATCCTATCAAGCAGCACGCTACCTTGCCATCAGGTGTACGTCCCGCTCGTCTCGTAGCTTAATGGTATAATAAAAAAACTAGCCAACAAGAGATCTTCTGAGTCATCGACATTTTCATAAAAATTTTACTAAAACCCATGTATGCGACATCGACCAGCTGAAAATTTTTAACCTCATCTCGTTTCCTGTGCTCTGATAAGAATCACGTCAATTTATTAAAGGACTCCCCCTTTACGTTCTAAACAATGCGTCACTAACCACATTCAATAACCAGTGACGTAATACTTCATTTAATACGATATTACAGAGCTCTAGTTTATAACCTATAAAGTTCTAGATTAATAATAATGGATAGAGTATAATGTTGCTTGATAGAAATGGAGAGTGTGTTAGCTAGGTGGGTCAACGATCTAGTGAATCGAAACGTAATGCAAAGACATGTCAACGATCTGGTGAATCGAAACATGATGGAAAGACATGTCAACGATCTGGTGAATCGAAACGTAATGCAAAGACATGTCAACGATCTGGTGAATTGAAACATGATGGAAAGACATGTCAACGATCTGGTGAATCGAAACATGATGGAAAGACATGTCAACGATCTGGTGAATCGAAACGTAATGCAAAGACATGTCAACGATCTGGTGAATCGAAACATGATGGAAAGACATGTCAACGATCTGGTGAATCGAAACGTAATGCAAAGACATGTCAACGATCTGGTGAATTGAAACATGATGGAAAGACATGTCAACGATCTGGTGAATCGAAACATGATGGAAAGACATGTCAACGATCTGGTGAATCGAAACGTAATGCAAAGACATGTCAACGATCTGGTGAATCGAAACATGATGGAAAGATATGTCAACGATCTGGTCAATCGACACATGATGGAAAGACATGACGATGCTGATAATGATAATAATTGATAAAGTAACAAAGTTTTAATATTAGCGACATCTATGTGACAAAGTCAAGCATTTTATTAAAAGTGTTACTTTTTACGTCGGTGCTAAATGTGGAATCTATATACTGAAAGTTTAGATGACGCTGTCCTGAATTCCTCGTTTCTATTAAAAGCTTTTTCTTAAGGAATGGTGTAAGGAGTTCCGCACAACAACTCACGGGTGCCAAGCCAACCTCGCTTGTGGTGCATCCTGCTAATTAACAAACGAGGCTCTCGCTTCCATCAAACCTGTGTGGTGATAAATGGCCTAAATCTCTATAAACGACGGATCCCAGTGCCTGGTGGTACCGGAGGATATGCTGACTATATGGTCGTGGGAAGCTGTTGAATGCGGGCAGCAGAAGACTGATTGATGTGGAGATCTTTGACGGAGATCTATGTCCAGCAGCGAACATCTATCGACTGATGATTAATTGAATAGTGATTGTTAAATATTTCTTTCATTTCAAGAGTTTGCTTCCGCACTTAATTCAGTGTTGAAACAGTGATGAAGTGTTTGCAAATCCAAGAAACGGTTGGCATTACTAATATCCGATGATAACTCGCTTTTAGTGATAAGACCGTCCATTGCGCAAACTCAATTCTACTCTATATATATGTATACGATGAAAATAGGTTTTGTTTGTTCGCCCATCACGCGAAAACTAGTGAAGGTATCGACACGGCAACACTAACATTCGACGCGGAATGATTTGTTGATGGTTTTAGATTATTTATATTTTGAATTTCACAGATCCTTAATAGATCTATATCATAATAAATTTGATAAACTTTTTCATTGTGTATTATTTACGCGGTTGCTATAATAACGGTTGTTATAGAAAGTCATAATCTAATTTTATATTACGGCTGACAAAGCGGACGGGGAATAACTAGTTCTATATAATATCAAATTATGAAACCGCTACAATGTCAGCGACTTCCGGTGTAGATATAACTCTCAAGTATACGTCCGAATAAAACCAACGTTTCTCGAAGTCAACAAACAATTAGGTATTGAGAGGATTTATATGAAACTTACTTCCTCAATCTATAATACAAGTTAGTTTTATTCCTTACAAAATATCTAGGCTACAAACTTCTGCATAATTAAAATCATTATATATCGTAGCATTTATTTTTCTATCATTATGTACTAGTATACTATCTACCCTTAGAATAACTAGTGGTTATTCACTATGTCAAAATTAGTTATAGAAATGTGCTTCGAATTATATACATCGTTTAGTCATAAATAGAAATTTACTTATTCAAGTACTAGCGGAAGTTGATTTTAAACAATAACGATATACTATTAACATTATCATGTGTAGTTTATTCATTACAACTTATAACGAAGATAAGTCTTTGTTTCCGGTGACCGTCTACATAAGAACCACCGCAGCTTTTTTTCTGCTATCAATCATTAGTGTGCAAACATTACCTGAAAACACGTGTTGACATTTCACCGACACCAATATGGTGCTGCGTATATCATCCTAACTTATGACGTTGTTAACGGCAAAGTATATTTATCATCAGGTTAACGGCTTTCTTACTAACGAGACGAGTTGAATTTTCACCTGATGGTAGGTGCTACGCCCGCCCATAATAATGGCGCTAGTTAGGATGTTATACACATCGCCATATTATGCTAGTCGCTTTAAGAGATAAGATGTGAGGTCGCATCACCTAGTTGTTTGACTAGTTGCAACACCTGTCAAACCGGAACACAGTAATATGTTGGAATTGCACCGATGAAAACCCCGATGATGTTCCACCGTCGTCACTTTACGGCTGGACTACGAGAACGCTTTCGCCGTAACCTTTCCGTTTCTATAAGGGTGAGCCGGAACTTACAGCGCGCCCTTCTCTCGTTCTCTTATCGTCATCTGGGCAACGCATCCCGTCGAATCCGTCACTCAGAGTCCATGGAAATCAAGAGAGAACTCTTCCGACTTACTGCGGCGGATCTGGTCTTGGGCTCTGTCGCCAACTGTTATACGGCCGTGGTGGAGAGAAGCAGAACGCAATACCGACGCTGTTTTTCCTCCGCGGTCCCACCGCTGCCGCATCAGTTGGGCGGCAGCGATTATCCCAGAGGATAACGAGGGCTGCTAAGGGGCAAGTCTGACCTGACCCCACAGCCCATTGGCAGACATCCGAGGTGACCTCACTGAGCTCAACACGAGCGGCCACCTCGGACCGGCAACAGAGACCTACAACCAGTTCTCCGATAACATTTCTTACTTGCAGCGCCTTCAGAACAAACAGCTGTTGCGTTACCTACCTAGACGGTCTCTGCCAACAGTGACCTACCACCAGTTAGCAAGGTATTTTACATATAATTCCTGATAAAATACGCGATATCTTGTAGGTAGTAAGTGGTAGCTGAACAATTTAATCAAGCAGGCAACAGGTGCGGCCGGAATAAAGAATACACTTGTTATTGCCCTGCTATCTCGTTTGCGCTTTGCTATTTTCTGAACAAGAAATTGCTTTCTGCTCGCGATAACATTTCACTCGACTTTATAGCGTTCGCCAACGTTTCACTGTCGTTCGAGTGAAACGGTATTTTGTTTATTATTAAACCCTATAAACCGGAGTGGAAATTATATTCTAATACGTATATTGTAGGAGCAAACGCGTATGAAACCGATAAACTTTCTGCCTGATTATGAAATATGGACCATAGTAGTATAGCTTTTTTTTAATGTATTGTGTTATCCATGTGGTTTACAATCAACATGAAGTCATCAATAATTATCATGGAGCAGGCAATTAGTTTATGACTGTTATAAAGTTATCCATGGATATTGATAAGCCATTGCGATATCTCTGGAACCAAAAGCTTTTTATCTTTATTACGACACTCAAGATGCAGTGATTGCATAGTCTCTAATCAAAACTGCTGCAAAGGATCGAAACACAATTATGAGTCCACTTGTAAGATTTGAACTATCTGAAGAAGTATCCATATCAATCTGGATTAGAATTGCTCTAGAGCAGGGGTCGGCAAAGTGCGGCTCCAGAGCCGCATGTGGCCGTGGCTCTTTGGTTTTATAAGTGCGGCTCTGGCACCAATATCCACAGAAGTCGCAATAATATTTTCATTAAAAAAAACTTACTCTAACTTTCCAAGGAGATGCAAGCACATTGTTCGCATTCATAAATATTCATTAACTATGAAATTTAGTTTTGTTTGGTGTCATAAAAGTTTACTAAACGAGCAGATTTGAATCCTATATTTTTTTAAATTGTGTAATGTTCATATTTGACTCTTTAGCTAATAAGTTTGCCGACCACTGCTCTAGAGCGTGGAGCTAAAACAAACCAATAGATTGATACTGAATTCCGAAAATTTTCGCTTACTCGTCTTGTAACACAAAGACCTCTAGGAATACTTGGGACTTATAAAAGTGGTAAAGTTCTACAGATCTTACTTGGTTTTTTTTTATCTTATTAAGACACGAGACAAGCGGGACGTTCACTTGAAGGTGATACTTCCGCTCATAACAACGTGGCTTGGAGACTACTGTTTGTCGGTAGAAATAGGCGCTGCGGTAATACCTACCTTTTTTTTTATCGAGGGAAAACTTTCGAATCGATGTGAGATTCTTTCTCACTAAAAACTCCTCGGTGGTCTGCATCAGTGCATCCGGTGAGGCTCCGGGATCTCTTTTAGAAAGTACCGGTATCCTCTACACTTTGTGTTAGCACGTCTCTGAGGAAGGACCAAACCCTCCTAGGCATCATCGTTGAGTCATACGCTTGTTCCTCCACCCTCATCGCACGCAAAACTCCTTGCCCCATTTAGTCGCCTTCTACGACAGGTACGGCTTACACCAGTCCTATTCATACTAGTCCGAGACTACAGGGGTGGCGGTGGTACTTACCTAGACGGTCTCCGGCAACAGAGACCTACCACAAGTGGTTTGCTACCGCAACGTTTCTTCGTACTGTTGGTCAACAGATATGAACCAAAATATGGTCAATCACTTCAATATAAACACATTCATTGCTACTCAACATCACATACAATATATAAAAAAAAACTATGTTCAGATCAATACTAAAATGTTTATACTGTTGTCTATTTAATTTTCTTTGATATGAGAGTTGATTTTTTATTTTTCTTTCTTTAATGTTATTTTGTTTCTTCAAAATTTCAGTAACTTTCTCGTGTACCATCGTAACACCTGCGGCAGTACAAAAGCCCTGAGGATCGAAAGCGTTGTCAACGTCATTTTTTTTTTATACAGATCCTTGTTATTTTTCAGCCTGATGAAAATGAGGAT
The DNA here is from genome assembly GCA_033220335.2 of Troides aeacus. Lineage (NCBI taxonomy): Eukaryota > Metazoa > Arthropoda > Insecta > Lepidoptera > Papilionidae > Troides > Troides aeacus. Next base: position 2,446,973 of record CM067288.1, read on the forward strand.
CGCGGTATAAACGTTTAAGCGGTAGGCACCGCTCTTTATTTATTAACCTAAAACATAGCTTATGTCGCGGCACAAGCTTCGCGATTTTGTGCTTTATGTGTATAGTAATAGAGTATGTACTTATAATATACATCACTAAGGGAATACTTTCCCTTTACGTTCTGGATTTACGACAGTTGAGATATTGTTAAATATAATTTATAATATACGAATAATATAAAAGTTTTGAATTTTCACAAGGTGACTTGAAAGTTATTGTTTTACGTTCCGTTATATTATACTTAGTATTGCTACTTTGTAAAGTTCCAAATTTCGTACTGAAGCTTTTGTAGTTTCCGTCATATATCCTATGATTTTGATGTCTAAGTTTTATCTAGGTTAGTAATATATTTAAATATCGTGACGCACTAGATTCGTAACGAATATAATATACTTATTACTATCCCTGAGATAATAAAATAAGAGGATATAAGAAGTAAGTAAGTAATATACTTATCTTCAAGTAACTAAAATAACTGTAATCGGTTAATGGTAGATTTCTGTTGCCAGAGACCGTCTAGATGTTTTTTTATCGTTCTCTCTAGTTTGTTTTATCTAGGGCCCTGTCTTTCTTTCTTCTTTGGTCTCTATTAATTCCTTATCCCTATCCTTCTTATCCTTCTTTCTTACCTCATTCTTCCTTCCTTTTCTTCTATCACCCTTAATTTTTTCATCTCTCACTCTCAATCCTTTCTCCTTGCATCCATCTCTCATAAATGAGGACAACTCGCTCCATCTTGCTAACATGACCGTCTAGATTAAACAGTAATGTGTTCCGGATTGAAGGGAGTTGTATCAAGTTGAATTACTGGGGTAACGAGACAACATCCTATATGTGAAGGCGACGAACTCAATGTGGTGCTGTATATACCATTCTAATTACTAGCTTTATAAAAAAAAAATGATCTTGATTCTATATATTCAACATTATCAGTTGATAGATTCCTACTACTGGACCCTAGCCTTCCTTTGAATATGATCGTCCATGTCTCCACCAGATTGAAGGTCAATCTTATCGATTTTCCAGCACATCATCATCATCATGAGCTGATAGATGTCCATTGCTGAATATCAGCTTCCCCCAAATATCTACGCTTTTGTAGGTGTTCATATCGGGGGGTTTAGGCCATTTCCCAACAGGGTGACCAATGAGGGTTGATGGAAGCTAAAGCCTCGTTTGTTGATTAGCAGGGTACATCATGAGCGGGTGAGGTTGGCTTGGATTCTCTTAACCCCATCACTAAATATGCTAATACGAGGCTGCCATATTGCCTACACCATATCCAATCCAATCAGCCGGAAGACGTCCATTGCTGGATAAAGGCCTCCCCCAAAGATTTCCACTCAGACCGGTCCTGGGCCACCCGCATCCAATGGTTGCCAGCGACCTTGACCAGGTCGTCGGTCCACCTTGTGGGGGGTCTGCCGACGCTACGTCTTCCGGTACGTGGCCGCCACTCTAGAACCTTTCTGCCCCAACGGCCGTCGGTTCTGCGAGCTATGTGCCCTGCCCATTGCCACTTTGCGACGGCGACCCTTTGAGCTATGTCGGTGAACTTGGTTCTCCTGCGGATCTCCTCATTTCTGATTCGATCTCGCAGGGAAACTCCGAGCATAGCTCGCTCCATCGCCCTCTCAGCAATCTTAAGCTTGCGGACAAGGCCCACAGTAAGCGGCCACGTCTCTGCTCCGTATGTCATCACTGGCAACACACACTGGTCAAAGACTTTTGTCTTGAGACACTGCGGTATATTGGACGAGAAGATATTTCTTAGCTTCCCGAATGCTGCCCATCCGAGTTGGATTCGACGAGAGATCTCTTTCTTGAAGTTGGACCTACCTAGTTGGATAGTATGTCCGAGGTAGACGTTACGATGACGTACGATGTTACTGGAGTGGGTACAATATGGGAATTTGCCATGATTTTGGTCTTGTCCATATTCATTTTAAGACCCACTCGTTGTGAAACTCTACAAAGATCATCGAGCATTGTGTTGAGGTCCTCCATGGTCTCAGCCAAAATCACGATATCGTCGGCAAATCTAAGGTGCGTGCGTGTTGTCAGTCCGCCTCGAAGACCAGAGCTCGAAACCGATCCGATTGCAGCGCGGAGTAAGACAGGGAGACATCATATCTCCGAAACTTCACCGCTGCATTGGAAGATGTCTTCAAGCTTCTGGATTGGGGAGGATATGGCATCAATATCAACGGCGAGTATATCACACCATATAATAGAATTAAACTATTTCCGGCACGAAAAGAATATAAAACGGATTACTTCCTTTATTATTTTCATTATAATTTTTTCCGTGTAATTACATATTTAAACAGCGTTATGAATAATTACCCTGGTAATTATGCTGGGGGGCTCGTTAAAGGTAATTTGAATAGGTTACCCTTATTAAAAGTTAACAGGTACTTAAAAGGCCGGAAAGGGATACGTGAGTTTTATTTGTTTATATTATACAAACATGTAAACGTTCCTGGGTCCCGGTCTGAAGGGTGTTGTAGCTAGTTAAATTATGGGAATATCTTATGTCTCAAAGCGGTGAGTGCAATGTGATGCAGTATCATCATCGTCAGCCGATAGACAACCACAGCTGAACACGGGCATTGGGAGAGTCCAAAGATCTCCACAAGGATTGATCTAGAGCCGCCCGCATCCAGCAGCTTCTCTTGATTTTTAGTCGTTGGAGTGCTGTGCGAGATCCCTTGTACCCCTCGTGCAGTATGTACCATCCCAACTAGCACCTCAATGACACGCCTGCCTATAACAAAGTGGCTATCAAATGAACGTCCTCTTCATCTCGTCGCTTCGTTGAATAAAAAAAAGAAGAGACGAGTGGGACGTTCAGCTGATAGTAAGTGATACGCCTGCCTATAACAACGTGGTGCAAGTTAGAATGGTATATAATATAATTTCAGGTTTCGATGCCCCAGTAGATTCTTTAGTTACAACGCCTTTCAAACCGGAACACAGTAATGTTAGCATGATACTCTTTGTCGGCTGTCTATTCATAACTATATGGCATTAGTTATAATGTTAAACATTTATTTATTTATATACTATTTATCATCATCATCATCATCAGCCGTTAGACGTAGTGTTGGGATGCCTCCCACAAGATGGATCCACGATCTGGTGATAATCGCAGGGACCTCATGTAGAGATTTTTGGGGGAGGTCTATGTCCAGAAGTGGATGTTTATCGGTTGATGATGATATTTGTTTATAAATGTATTTATATATTTATTTATTTATATCACTTTTTTCTTCTGCTTTCTATTGCTCAGTTTGTTGTTGTTGACTAATGGCCTCATCGCCCTCATGTTAAGGGTAGGCCTATGCCGCAACAGTGGGGACGTAAGTTGGACGTCTAGATGGAGCGGTTATCGTTTTTTATGTGGGTAGTAAACATTAAGCTCAAAGTTAAATAAAAAGCTAAGTTGCATCAAACACATGATCACATGATGACACACGAAAATCATAACAGCGATCAATGGTTACCAATTATATTATTGTGACGCTATAAAATGTTATTTACCAAGCTTTCGCAGGATTACCCATTGAACGAGGGAATCCTATATTATTTGCATGCGTTCGCGTTTCGAATTGGATTAAACAATCTAAACTGGATTTCAGCCCGAGTGGAATTTATCCACGTATGAATATTTTATGTAAATCATTTTATTCACCCTTGTAACTGAGTGTCTGCTCGCGACGAACGTAAGGCTGACGAAAACGTATTTCTAAAAAAAAATATCAAATAAGACATATATAAATAGCCTTTTTTTAATCGGATGAGAAACCTTTAAAATATACCTTTCTTATAGGGTAAAGATAAGGTTGTTTGAGAATTGTACCCAGTATAAACCCTTCGATGATTGTCTTCTGCGCTTTGCGAAGATCTCTGGTGCTCCTATGAAACGCATATAGGGCATAAGTACGTTCCTGGTAGAACCTTAACCCTCCGGAACCCTCGATTTGTTAGGATAAATATGAGATCATCTTGTAATTGTCTTCCACCCCGAGTTTGCATAATGGACGAATAAAGCTGAAAATCCTTTTAGAGGCCTTCAACGGCATGGTCAAGGCTAACCTGTCCTATTCTTAATAGTCCTAGACTACAGAGCATAAATGTCATACTTAGTGTTCCAACAGTTGTGATGGAAGACCTTGTCCTTAAAGACTGAGACCTAATCAATGAAGTCTGGGTTGGCTGATTTATAAATGAATGGTGGTTAGTCTTGGAAAATATCAGTAATCTCATGATCATCTTTCATTGCAATTAGCATCAACTGCCTCTTTTGTTGCTAGTCTAGATATTGCGAAATATAAGCTAAACTTCTTGAGGAAGTCCGAGTTGTGCGTGATTTTCCTGTCAGGATCTCTCAAGACGTCGCCAACTCCCCCAGCACTATGCCTAAGCATATCCCAGGAGGGTACCGTAGCAATTATTATTCGTATCTGTATGAAAGATATAAGTTTCAAAGCGTTAATTAAATTAACAGCTTAGGCGTTGAAACTAATAGAAGTTTGCGCGTTAATTAATTTTCGTGTTTAGTTACTTTATCGCTACACCGCTCTTCATGTATGTGGGAATTATCAATTTCATGTTATCCTAAATTTGTATAATTTTCTTTGAACTTTGAAGATCAACTTATTTTAACTATACATCCTTCCTAACCATACCTTTATAGATACTTCTTTTTTTATTTCGTTTTCGTTTTCCACCTAGATTGCGTTCAGTAAATACTTTAATATAATTGTAGAATTAATTAATAGATTCTTTAAGTATATTTATCTATTTTTTGTTGTTACTGGCATCAGTTAGAAATCAGCATCTCAATCATCATCAATCATCTCAAGATGCTGATTTGAGTGACATTTCGGTGTGTGTTAAATTTAATGTGTATGATAAATTTTTATGTGCCGAATAAAAGTTTTTATTTCTTTCTTTCATCCTAATATATTTTGTAGATTTATCATCGATAAATTAACAAACCTCAGTGTTTTTGGATTCTATTTGGAGACTACTTTTTTAATCAACGATAAACTAATTCTTGATCTCGACTCCAAATGATGTTTAGTGATAATAGTTTGTGGATGGCATTGTCGCCTAGAATAATCTAGTTCTTAAAATTCACTTAAACAATATGAGTGGCAGTTAAATAGATAAGCTTGAAAAAAAAAAACACCCTTCCACATTAAAAGACATGAAACACATACACATATTGTATAATTTTTAGAAGTATTTATATGAAAATAAAAATATAAGAAATTTCAGTTAATAAAACCCACTTTCTGTTTTGCTGAGATAGATTGAGCTTCCTAAAAGCATTTCATGAAGAAATCCTGCAAAAGTAAAACGGCATTAGCTAAAGTCTTAGTGTTTCAGGGAAAATGTACTGATAATTGAAATGTGGGATCTTGTGCTAGACCACAGTGGATATTGGTATCACTAAACACAAAGAATTTACGTTAAGGATAGATATAAATATATATACAAGTGAATTATTGCTATATTAGAATATTAAATAAGCTTTTTATATTTCATATGAGTTTACATGGTACATGAAATAAAAACTCTGTCTATTTGTCGGTTTGCTTCAGATAATCTCCATAAAGGCTTGGTTGATATTGATGAGACTTTTATAGGTAGGTATTTCAAAATATTAGGTACAATATAAGCTACATATATTTATAAAAACCTATTATTTGGTCCTAACCAATGGTTATTTAAAACAAACATGCACAGTGTCTAGTTATTATTGTAGTATTTTTAACTTTTTTCAAATTACTCTCATTTTATTCATACAATAACTAAGACGATGTATAAAAATAAAGTTAAGTGAACTAATGCATTGATTAGGACCTCGATTTCTTTAATGTTTTTCTAGATCTTTATTCTTTATTAATAACTTTAAATATAATATAGTTTTATATCAATAGACCAGACCTAAAGAGGTAATATCAACTAAAAAAATTTTTTTTTTCTTGTCTATTACTATCAAATAAACCTTTGTTTATTTATCTCTGTTTATACTTAGACACATATATAAAATAAATATGAAACGCCTGAAAGTAAAAATAAGATTTTTTTCTATCACATGAAAGTAAAATAATTAATGTTTATTCTCGTACGAAATTAAAAAGGTTTGATGTTATCATATTTTTATGAAGCTAAGCAAACAGTTTCGGCAATTACCTGCGAACATTCAATTTCCTGTACAATTAATCAAGTATTTTCATATAAAAAACATACTCTTGTTTATCTAACATGTAATTAAAATACCTTTTACGCTTCAAATATATTTATTTATTAAATTTTATTTGGAGTGTACACACTAAAAATATATTATAGAGATAAATAAGAAAAAAGTAAGACATGCTATAAAGAAATATCTTTCTTGATATGAAAATTATTAGAAAAATCATAATAGCTCAATTTCCATGGGATGTAACATACAAATTGTTGTTTTAACTGGCACTGAGGATCCGAGTGAATTTTTCTGGTCGTAAATTAAACTGCTATACAGTTAGTAGCTTGTATTTACTACGTCGATTGTCAAAGGACAAAACCTATTGCACAGTTTTGAGTATTAAAAAACATTCTCAACTGTCCCGATTTTAAATACAGCGCCATCTCTCGGAAAAGTTGTAAAGTTGTTATCAATATTGCGTTTTTGTATCGTAAATCATAAATAATATTTTGTTTTCTCTCTCTCTCTATATTAGGAAATGAAATAGTAGTTACCATATTAAAAATGAAATATTCCTCTTATGTATATGTAATATAAGAATAAGATGTCATCATTTAACATAATGATGTATAGTTAAAATTCTTTTTGTCGGCGGTAAGTCTCTGCTACCGGAGACCATTTAGGTAGGTATGACCCCAACTTCTATTTCTGACGTTAAACAGTGGTATGCAAATATAACCGTGTTCGGGTTTCAAAGTTGTTGTAGGTAAAAAATTACTGAGTAACGAGACATCTTGTCTCAAGGCGACGAGTGCAATATGATGATGTGTCCTGTCTAGCGTTACATTGTTATGGGCGGGCGTATCACTTACCATCAGGTGAACGTTCCGCACATCTTGTTGTTCTTAATATAAAAAAAAATAAAACTAAGAATCTAGGAATTAAAGGTAAAAAATGAAAAGAGCTCTCATTACTTAGTATCTTTATAACGAATTTTAGCAGGGTACTAAAAGTGAAAACTGTAAAGGAGTTTTTTCATGGCCTTTATGAATATTGATTGCGCTTTCAGAGCGTTGCAGTTAGGGGTGAGGGTGAACTCACCTTGGTACACAGGAGTGCACTTTTATAACCGTGAAATAGGAGTATATTTTTCAAAATGCAAAGTGGGTTAACTGTTGTTTGTTGAGCCTGTTGTTTATAACTGTTAATGTAGAGAGAGAATTGCATGCCCACATTTGTTCCGTTCGGTGTTGGAGAAAAGTTATTTTTTTACACAAGTTGTAATAAAAACGAGTAAAGCAAATACTTGGTAGAAAAATAGCCTTGACCTTCTACTTACGAGAGAACACCTTGATTCTTCGTAACAGGAACATAGGGGCTGAGTGTATGTTGAAAGCATTTATTATTAATTATGATAATGCTTTCCTGACGATCCGGTGAGAGTCGTAACAACCCTAGATGCGGGCCACACTAGACCAATCGATGTGGATATCTTTGGGGGAGGCCTATGCCCAGCAGTGGACGTATATCGGCTGATGATAACGATGAAGAAAATTCTTACGAAAAATACACTTACTAGAACCTTCTATTTCATTGACAGTATGCAAGAAATATAACTAAAGTACATAAATATATTTAGTACTATATCCATTAGCAACTAGAAATAAAGCTGAAAACGCTTGAAGGTTGCACAGGTTTTACTTTTATGTTATAAATAAAATGTAAATCATATTATATATAAAAAAAATCGTAAATTAGGAGGAAAAGTAATAATACTAAAGATAAAGTAAAATATACGATGCACATGGATACGAAGATAAAAGTTACAGGTATACAAAGATATATTTACACGTAACCTATGTCTAGATGTCTGTCTATCGGCTGATGATGATGATGAATAATTTACACGTAGCTACACTATACGGTATATATATAACCCCAAAGCGTTTGTTACCATCTACTCATACCGAAATCCCATCACCAATATCAGGTGGTTGTACCAAAAAAAATCTCGTTCAATACACTGGCTTTAATGTCCTTTATAAATAAAATTTAAATAGTGTTCAATAGAAGGAGCATCTACGCATAACGGAAGGATCGAAATACTTTTTACTTTGCTGTTATACGAAAAAAAAAAAAATTGAAAAATTTATCAGAAAAATTTAAGGATTTGCTAAAAAAATTAGGTTATTCTCAAATGTCATTATTCTAATGTTTACATAATAACTCTATCAAGAATCGTAAGATATTTGTCAGTACTGGTAGATTCATTCTACCAACCTTCCATGGTGCTCCGATTGACAGGTGGTTATGGTTTACTGGTGGTATGACCCTGCCTATTGCAGTTGACAAATTGTTTGAAGGGCGCTGTAGTTAGTGAAATGACTGAGGTAATGCTGTGTATACCATCTTAACTAGGGCCACGTTGTTATGGGCAGACGTATCATTTATCATCACGTGAACATCCCGCTCGTGTCATCGCTTCGTTGAAAAAAAAAAAGGTCATATAATCAAGGCTCTGCTCGGTTCTAAGGACACCCTCTTCTCTTCTTAAATCTTGTATTATACTTGTGTACGATGCTGTCTGAATATTCTAACTATTCACGCCATTGTTATGAGCAGATCTAACTTTGACAATCCATTGAACGTCCGGTTGCGTTTTTCCGTCGCAGGGTTAAAAATAGGTAAGTAAATGAAAAAAAAATCGCTATTGTTGTGGGGGATGAAATTCCGGTTTTGTTCGTATTTATGTAAATTTCCCACCCTTATTGAAATTCTAAGGATATCGTAAAGGTACAACGTTACGTTATATTGTCCGCAACATTGTGTTCTTTGTTTGTCAAGGATTGTATTGCGAGATTGTGACGAGGGGATGTTACATATTTTGATTAAAATACAATCGGATGATCCTTCAATCTAACGAGGTGGTTATTAACCTGTTAAACGAGCTAGACGTAAAAATACGTCAAACGGAAACAACAGCGAGTACGGATTGGACATATAAATACGTCCTTTTGGAACGGGTGGGACATTTGTATGTTCTCCGAGAGTGATGTATAGATACGTCCTAGTGAAAGAGCTCGCTCCCGTTATATCTTTCGTTAAGTGGGGAATTCCCTTTTTAATAAAATGGAATTCCCCGGTTAACAGGTTAATTGGTAGACGAGATTCTAATATTTAATCGTTCATATTTGATTTCACTGGCGATAGGTCTCTGTTACTGGACAACAGCACTGCAAACATTACTTTTTTCTGGATTTAAGAGCGCTGTAGCTAGTATAATCCCTGTGGTAACAATACATCTATGTTTGAAGACGACAAGCGCAATATGGTGCTATAGATACCATATTATCTAGCACCACGTTGTTACGGGCGGGCAATACACTTACCATCAGGTGAACGCCCAGGTCATCACGTCGCTTAATTGAATTAAAAAAAATCGATTTTAGCGAACAACTAAAACAAGATATTATAAAGAGAGCTTAACCGATTCATGTATCTCTATCATAGAATAGCGTTATAGAAGCTGCGATTACGGAGAGCGGTCAAGAGGGTAAAAATCTTCACACACCTATAACTTACCCTTAAAAAGTAAGGTGTCATTTCGAAGATTTATCTTCCGTTACAAAAGAAAAATATTTTTATCTTAGATTTAGTACCCAAAAAACCCAAGTAAACCATTTCAAACAACGATGTGGACTTTAATACTGTTAATACTACATAGTTTAATTTTCATTAGTTTAGTTATTACTTTAACTTTGTTTACAAGTAAATTCCTTATTTCTTTTTTTTTTCTATGATTGTTACCGCTTTACTTATCTAATGGTCATCATCAACCGATAAACGTCCACTGTTGAACATAGACCTCCCCCAAAGATCTCCACATCGATCAGTCCCAGGTTCCTTGCATCCAAGGGTTTTTCACGCGATTGTTATCAGATCGTCGGTCCATCTTGTAGGAGGTCTCCCAGCACTAATAGTAGATATTACAAATTATTATTTTAAAGATAACATCGTATGATGTGATAATATTAAAGAAATATTGATCGAGTATGTTGATGAGGATAAAAAATCAAAAGATTCATTGAAAGCTTATTTAGAGCATTGCGTAAATGAAGGCAAAATTTGATCTCGAGGTATTCGAGTTTGGGAATTGAGAACACTAATTAAAAAAATTAATTATGTATTCCACCGAAGAGATTTTAGATTAAGTAGATTGCCTAGATTTTATTAATGCTATATTACGTTAATGTAATATATCTTTTAAATAGATATGTTGTTTTATATTTGACGTTGCTTTCATGACGATGGAGCCGAACACAGCTACTATAAAAATATGTAGAGCTTATAAAACCTCCTACTGCTTAAATATCACAACTTACTACTTATAATACTTTTTTTTAATTTAAACATTTTCTCTATTTCATTACTTCATTGATGTTTACTTAGTTACTGCTATGGAGTTTTAGATAATATAGTGGTCCTACAAACTGGCGTCGCTGCAGGACTAAGTTGGATTTCTGGTCGAATCCCTGATATGTTACTATGTTCTTGTAAACTCACTTGAACTTTTAAGCTTGTTATATTATAAAAACAGTGCAAATTGCAGGTTTTTTTTTAGATTGATTCTATTTATAGTATATACATAAGTGTAACTAAGGTCTGATGATAAAGGTAGAGAAAAACGTGTATAGTACGTAATACATGTGTATAATATAAAATGTGTAGATGTGTAGAGGTGGGGTGCGAGGATTTTGGTAAATGACAACACGTAGGCAGCAATATCATCACTATATTGATAATGACAAAGCAATTTAAAGTACAGAGCAAGTTACTAAGTACAACAGTATTACGAAGATCCAGAGAGAACCAGTTGATGGATACAGTTGTATACTTCGTGGTTAGTTACAATCTCGAGTCTCAGTATTACGAAGATCCAGAGATATCCAGTTAATGGATATAATTGTATACCCGCAGCGACTTTCTGACCCAAGTCTTGGCATTACAGAGATTCACAGAGATCCAGTTGATTGTACTCCGTAATTATTTATTGTCCATTGGTCTCCTGTACAATTCGTTTCCAGATGTCGCAACTCTCTGCCCTCTTCCTCCGTCCAATAAATTTTGCCTTTTCTTAACGTCTTCTTCTACAGCATCTGTTCATCCAACTTTCCCTTGGACCTATTGGACTTCTTTGTTGAGGCGTCCTCTTACTTAGAGAAAAACGGATATTAATCTTTATAGTAAAATTGTAGTGTGGAACAAAATTACTGAAATGTAGTAGTTTATGAAGTATCTCAATTAGATATGTGGATTCGATACTAAAAGACAACCTCGATTTCTTTCTATATATGTCTAAAGTAAATTTTTAAGTATTCTTGAAAACTATTACAGGTTCCTTAAAATGTAGAATAGTTTTTGCACACAGAGCTCGATACAGATAAGTCATTTTTACATTCGACACTTTCTGTGTCTAATGTCACTCTCCCCACATGACATGACTGCCAAAGTAGAACGATGACGTCATACTGCATGTTCGCAGGATCGTAAATGACCTATTCAGAACCGTCTATTTATTATAGTACAACTTCATAAACTATAATATATGTACGATTGCTATAATGTTTTGCAGGATTACATAGATTTTTTACTACTATAGTTTTAAATTTATGATATATATGATTTCTTAAATGTCATCATCATCAGCTGATATACGTCCACTGCAGGACATGGGCCTACCTCAAAGATCTCCACATCGATCGGTCCTTACAGTCAGTGTTTGTAGAGATTCATATGAGCCATTTCCCACCACGCTGGGCCAATGTGGGTTGGTGGGAGTCAGAGCCTCGTTTGTTCATTAGCAGGATGCACAACGATCAGGTGAGGTTGATTTGGGTTCCGTGGGTTGTTGTGCGGGTCCCCGTACAGCCCTAGATGCTAGGTCTAGATATTGAATTAATAAGAAATATTATGTTAGTATACGTCATCATCATCAGCCGATAGACGTCTGCTGCTGGACATAGGCTTCAGCGTCCGTATCCAGTGGCTTCAAACGAATCTCACCAGATCGTCGGTCCACCTTGTTGGGACGTTCCACCTTAGTATACGTAATTGATAGAAGATCCCTTCTTCTTCTTTTCCTTGCTCGAATATAATACCTCTAAAAATTTATTGAGAATTGACATATTCAAGACAGATAGATGTCGAATATCCGCTAATGTTTCAGAACCGGTGTCGATGAAAAAAAAACCATAGACGTTTAGAATAAAAAAGATGTAGTGGTACATAAATGGATGTTGTAGTAGTCAAGCTCATTCCAGTAAATTTATTGCTCGAGATTAAAAATTATAAAAAACTCTCGGTACATCGTTAGTACAGATTTTGCATTAACTTCTAATTTAATTTTCGAGGGCTTGTGGCTTTTTAGGGGGAAGTTATTAAAGCCATTATTTTTACTAACAAAATTCTTTAGCTTTCATAAAATTAATATAAAAGAAATGAGATGCCAGTAAACATTTAATTACTGTAATAAATTACAGCGGCGGTTGGTCCGTCGTAATAGATTTATGTTTTGATTACGTTTCGGCTTTAGAGGAACTCAGTTGACCACAGGTTAATAATTTAATGTTTAAACAATTGTCGATGAAACAATCAATATATATATGTCGGAGATTGGAGGACGCAATGTCACATTTTAATCGACTGTAGGTATTCGGATATAATAATAAGCAACACTAAGGTTGAATCTTAATCGATTTGCGGGTATTTGATTATAGTAGCGGACAACACTGATGATGATTTGTTAAATGTAAATGTCATTTCCAGGAAGTATAACGTATCGTTGTCGCTTAGTAATCTGTTGTTGTATTACAAACCTATCGACAATGAATGAAGATCGGAGAAAAGAAGAACGCCCGCATCCTATCAACCTCTCTTCGTTATATATATCGCTTTTCTTGAAGGACCTCGCTTTAGACCGCCAACCTCCGCTAGTCGAAGAGGAACCTTAAGAAGAAATTCCTATGAAAATCTATTTTTTATACATGACCGCTATAGCTTATACAGAGGTCCTATTGTAATGATTGTTTTCTTTAGGAAAGAGGATATATTCAGTAAGATAGTGCCAAGAGAATTCCTCAAAAATAAATTCAGTTTTTGTTAGAAAATATTAAATAATTATGTTTCCGTTGAATGTTCCGTTTCTGTTATAATCTCTAATTTTTTCCTCATTCAAATATATTGTGCTAATAAATTCATATGATTCAGATGAAAATGTTTTCTTTGTCAGTGGAACTCTGCAGATATTTGCCGGTACATTCCCAATTCAGCAGTTACGGTCACGAACTAGAATAGGGCGGGCTTGTAACGGCCCACAATGAATATGGAAATAGTTGAACTAGTTTAACGATTGCTTTCATTAAAAAGGGGATTCTATTTAAAAATCTGAACACTGTTGAACCCCGGACTTAAATAGTCGTCGGTATAAACCTTTGATTTTTGATAATCCTTTATTATCGTCATTATTATTTTAGTTTTAGCTCCGCTGATGAATATAGATCAATTTTTATCTCTTTCTTGATGCTTGTACGAAAAGGATATTCAGCTGAAGGTAAGAGATACGCCTATTCATACAGAAATGCCTTACTTGTGTCACTTTAAGATGGATGATATTAGTTATCAATGCAGATAATTTCAGAAGTTAAACTATATTTGAGATTTTATTTTTGGTGCTATTGCTATATAAAGAACTACCTGTTTCCTGTCGGCTTTGATAGCCGTAACATCTTTAAATTTCCCTTTGGGGTAGGAATTTTGTAAAATCTATTCTTAGCTGACCTATAAACGACAGAAGCGATTTCTATACCAAATTTTGAATGTTACGTCTAATAATTTTCGGAGATCGAGATAGATCAATGAATTTCTAGATACCTCATGTATATATAGATAATAAAGCACTGTACTTAATTAGGCAATCATTAAAAAAAATATTCATATATTTTTGAAACTTCTCAAATATTTATAGTTATAGATAAATTCGTACAATTTATTTGACATTCGTAAACATATATTATTCCATCCGTGTACGGCGGAGGCGTGGTTCTTCCTCCGACGTTCCGGCTACAAGATCTATACGTACATAACACAAAATAGACCTGTGACCCAGAAAGCAGTTACCATCGTAATACGTACATCGGAAAACCATTAGCTACAGACATTGACAACTTGATGATATTAGGAAAATAACGTAGTAATGTACGTATTGAATGTTCCTCACACCGCTTCTCTTTGTGTATGGACCTCGGACGTTTTTCATTATATCCTCCAAATCCATTTTAATATCGTGTGAAGATTTATATACTTTTTTTTAACGGCAAAAACCTTACACATGACCTTAGCTTCAGATGATGTGCCTAGAATAATCAGACACTTATATATTGATAGCTGGAAAACAGAAATGCTGTTATAGTGGCGGAATTACAATATGAGAGCGGTAGATATTCAGAGATGTTCAGAAAAATACTGGAAATAATGAAACTACAGTACGATGTGATCCTGGAATCGAACAGGAAGGTTCAATAGGTTAATCACTGCGCTATTAACACGTCATAAGCAGACCAAGTGAGGGGTTACGTCACCTGTGGAATTTGTCCATGAAGTTTCTTATTACTGGAAGCTAGCGATAATCAAACCCGCCCCTCTTCTAGACTTATCTACAGCGTGTATGGTCGCCGTACAACTTAAAGATAGTATGTTTCTAATGCTGGAAACCATCGAACAAAGCTCAAACAGTCTTCTGATTTGAAGAGCATATCAGTTAGTAAAACTACTCTAGAACGACATTTAATATCTTATCTCTTAAGGAGAATAATATTATGCAGTGTATGATCCTCATCGGCACTCTTGTTACAGACTAACCATCCATCAGCTGAGTTTTCTTGTCTTGTTGCTTCGTAGAATTAAAAAAACAAACTGAGCTATCGTGCTTCAGTTTGAGAAAAAGCAAGACTAATAATATAGATATGTTTGGAAACTAAAACAATAGATTTAGTCTGATATAAAAAAAATAATAGCTCAACAAATTTAGTACATAGTAGAATATCCAATATGTTACACTTCGTAGCCTTATGTATTATTTATAACTCTTAATTTCATACGACCTGAAATAATGTATTAGGTAATATATAAAATATTCTCATATTCCTAGAAATAGCGACAAAATTCAGATTTATTAATGTAAAGTACAGTAGAGATGTTGTGAACTTAGTTTCGTTTGCGTGATCGAATTGGAAATGAGATCCGCAGAAGGCCTGAAGTCACTAGACCTAAATATTGCTAGACTTAAGGGGCGACAGGCAAGACACAGCTCAAAAAGCTAAAGGCTAAATGGTCTGTAAGGCTCTCGAGTGATAAGAGGTACTGCTGGGAGGTTCCACATAAGACGGACTGATGATCTAGTCAATGTTACTTGAAACACGACCCATTGGTGTGGAGATTGGACGATAAGAGGAACCCAAGTCCAGTAGTGGAAGTTTATCAGCGGTGATGATGATTACTTTATTCCGGTTTGATGGAGATAATAGAGAAGTTGCTGTTGTAACGAAATATAACATTTTTCTCCAACCTTCGTACCCAGTGTTGTTCTGCACAAACATACGAACTACCACCACATATTGGCTTCACCACTAGGAATATCATTTTCGTCTGGTTGCTTAATGTATGAGATGAGAGCTATGAGAAACAGTATTACATTACATCATCATCATTATCATCATTGGCCAATACTTGTCTACTGCTGGATATCAAAGCCTATGAAGGCGGTCTTCAAAGATTTCCACACTGATCCTACCTGTGCTAACAAAATCAATAGTCCGGTTTATGATGAACCTGCCAGCACTACGTCTTTCATTATTGCCACTCGAAAGCCTCAATTACCCGTCAGCTATCAGCCCTTCAACCAATATATCCTGTCCATTGTAACTAAAGTCTAGTAATCTTTAGGATCATGTCGATCACCTTAGTTCATCGACGGATTACTTTACTTAGGGTATAGAACTCTCCATTGCCGTTAGGTAATTTTGAGTAATTATATGAAGACTATTGTAAGTAGGACACGGTAATACAATACTACTTTACAGTAAGAACGTGGTGTACCTTAAATAGTTACATTTGTATTATACATCGTTTCTTCGAAGTAAAAGGAACTTGCTTCAAAGGAATTCTAGTTAGCAGTTATAGTAACACGACCGCTACATGCCGCCTCTATGTGAATCGTTTACACTTGATTAAAAGAATCGAACAAATATCCTCGGTATGTTAAATTGTCTAGATTTAGATCTAGATGTAAAACCTAGAAAATTTTGTTCTAATATTTATTAAGAAAATAGATAAATTACAAGTTCATTGGATCAATATAATATATATTAGCTTCGATATTTTAGCCACTAGTAGGTCTCCATTGTTGTAGACAGTCTAGATAGGTACAACCGCGATTCCTATTCCTTGCCGATTAACAGTAGTGTGCGAACATTACTGTATACTGGTTTGAAGGGTGTTATAGTTAGTACAATTTCTGAGAAAACCAAGAGTTATGATAACTAATTATGTCTCAATATGATGAGCACCATACAATAACTTGTTAATTTCTTATTGAAAATCTAGGTTGTAACTATCATAATACGTATCTCTATAGATAAGCAGTAATAAGCAATTACTGTACTTTATAGTCGAGTTTAAATGGGGTAGTATCTAGTAAATTATGGACTAAGGGATGTATTTTGTCCCATTGTGTAAAAGCGTATTGCTAATCACCTAAAAAACTTTTTGGTAATCTTGTCCCTCTGTCTAAAACGTAAACATTTGTTTCTGTGAGCTCGTTAAGTAGTCAATTCTTCCTCTTTCTTCTTCTTGCGCCTCTACAATTAATGAAGATTGGACACCAGTTCTTCGAATCCATTCCTGTCGCGCGGCAGCTGGATCACCTGCGCGGCGATCTAGATGTCATCCAGCCATGCCTTGTTTCTGCGACCGATCTTTCTCTTTTTAAGACTGTTTTTAGCATTAATGCTAATTAATTAGTTAGTGGATAACTCTTTAAAAGTCAAAACTATAATGAGCTACCCTAAAAAGCCTGAAAGAACAGAGCTTTCTGTCAAGAGAGAATTACTACATAGGAAAAAGTATTTGTGAAGCTTTAAACTAGAAATTAGTGAAGACATTGTTAATAGTAATCATACGTTACACTGAGTTTTTTTTTTTTAATATTACCTTTTATTTAATGTAAATTACTTGTCAGCACGAACAAATAAATAAGTCCATGGCATGGATTTATGGTCCTTGCTTAACGGCAAACATAAATCTCCCACATGGTGTGAACGGTACATGGCCTGAATAACATAATGAAAGGCTACTTTAGTGGCGCGTTAATTGTGCTTTTCATTACTATTATGAAAAAGTTTAATTAAACCATGTATACTATAAGATTTTAAACCAGACTGTATTATTTTAAATTTTATGATTATTAACAGACCAAAACAACAGGGTTGTAAAAACCGGCTAAATTTTATCTGCTGTAACTTATGTAACGTGAGGAGAGACCTTCGAAGTGGGACTTGTAGACGATTTTAATCCCAAAAGCGGGAGCAGTTGTAATAATCTTTTACGATGATGGTGAGCGCTACGATTTTACCCATAAAGACTTGGTGCTATGTAAAATGGTAGTACACCACATTGTACGAGAAAAATCACAATAAGATGTCTTATGAAAATGGAAGAAGGGGTATAAGGAGTCCTGCACTACGACTCACGATACCCAAGCCAAACTCACCTGCTCGCAGTACAACCTGCTAATAAAAAAACGAGGCTCTAGCTCCCGCCAAAACGTATTGGGCCAGCGTGGTGGAAATGGCCCAAATCTCCCCATATGAACCTATACATATGACAGCCCCTAGTGCCCAGCGGTACTGGAGGCCATGCTGAGTGTATATGGAGATGTTTGCGGAAGCTTATGTCCATCAGTGGACGTCTATCAGCTGATGATGATGAAGATGGATAATGTGATCTATCTCTATTTCCTTTAGATCATTTGTATCTACTTCCCGCACAACAACTCACGAGATCTAAGTAAACCTCACCTGTTCATGGTGTAACCTGCTAATCAACCAACGAGGCTCTAGCGCCTATTAACTTGCATTGGGCCAGCATGGTGGAAAATTACTCAAATCCCCCCAAATTAGACTCTACAAACGTGGATATCTTTGGGTGAGGCCTATGTCCAGCAGTGGACGTCTATCGGCTGATAACGATGAAGACTAGTATCTGTTTTTCATACATTTACTTGTCAGTTCTGCGCTCTCCCATCTTTCTCTCTGACGCTTATTCTATAATAAAATAAATTTATTATACGTAAAATAAACAAGCGGAATGAAACATGTATAATACTTTACTGTTCTTTGTTACAGAAAAAAAAATTAAATCATGAAAGACTCAGTCCGCAACTGAAACATCTGCGTACAGAGCGTTTCATAAATAAGTCTGTATAAAATCTAGACCGCAGTAATTGCAACAGACATTAAGGGATTCCGCTAAAGCCTCGGCTTGGGATACCGAGTTTAATATCAGCAGTAAGCATTCTATTCTTCTTGCAGTGCCTCTTTAAGTCTGAAGTTGTCTATGGGCAGTATCTATTGCCCGCTATTTTGTAGGTTGTCTTCCTTTAATCGATTGCTTTAAAGAGCTGACGTATTTCATAAGTTTTGCCGAAGAACGCGAGAAACTTTTGAAGTTTTATTCCAAAGTATTTACTTTGAAATAAAACTTCAACTTAATAAAACGTATTTTTTTTAAGAACAAATTTAGAAAAGATAAAATAACTTTTCTTTTAAGTTATCAAATTTAAAGTTAACTGGTGCAACCATGTTACTATCCTCATCTTCTTACCAATAGACGCGAGGTTTTTGAAGAAAAAGCATTTTTACATAAATGCCCTCATTAAGTAGTATTGTGTAAATATTACTATGTTCTGGTTCGAAGAGCACTGTTACCGAGTTAATATACTGGGGTAACGAGACTTAATAACCTTAAGTCACAGTCTCAAGCCCACGAGTGCAATGTGGTGCTTTGGATACCATCTCATCTAGCGCCACGTTGCTATGGGCGGGCAGTAACTTAACATGAGGAAGGAGAGAGAACAAAATATTACTACAGCTTTGATATATTAATTTCTATTTAATTTAAAGTGTCACGTTATAGTTTCTACAGTAAATAACAGCCCACTTTATCCACCCACAGCTGGGAGTTCATATCGTATACAAAAACTGGCCAAGTAATCGTGAACATCGCATATCTCCGGAAGTTGGTTTTGTAAGTCAGTTTCATCTATTGTAGATGTTTCCTGATATGAAGATCACGCTCCGTCGGGAATGAATCTACGACCCTTAATCATAAAACACGAGGTAGCTGATACGCCAGATAATCACATCAAGATGTGATAGGAATATTGACACAGCATCACATTGCGCTTATTGTCATACATAACATATTACGTCTAGTTTAGGGTTAGCTCTTCAATATAGAATAGACTTTTATACTATTCTATTATTCAGATACTATAGATTGTGGTGATCTTGGTACTTTCTTAACCATGATGACCACCAGATTATCACTACCTGATAACCAATATAAAGGTACACCTTATAAATATGTTTCTTTTTATTTGTGTCCGATGTCATTCCATCAGAGTGACAAGCGGCAGACTTTTAAAGAAGACATTTTTCTTTAACTTTCTCAAAGCTTCCCCAAGTTGTATAAAGCTTTCATAAGTATTGTTTATTGCGCCATTAAAAAGCAATGAAAGTTTCCTTTTACTTTGCCGCATTCAAAGCTTTTAAGGTTAGAAAGATAATACAATTTTTTAACATTACCTGTCTCAGTTTAGTAGCTGATAAGGAAACATGGTTTATCGTTATATAGTTCGATTCGAGAAGCTCCGGCTCCCACCAACCCGCACTGGGTCATTGTGGTGGGAAATAGCCCAAATCAACCCTTACAATCGACAGCCCCTGGATGCGAGCAGTACAAACTCGATCGATGTGGGGACATTTGAAGGAAGCCTATATCCAGCAGCGGAAGTCGATAGGCTGATGATGATGTGGAGATAAATTCGCAGAGCTTTCACTCCGTTTGATCCTAAGTATTTAACTATAGTTTTTATTCACTTACTTTATTAATTTAAATTATTTTTTTTTTAACTGTGTGATAGTGTTATCGGCTGATGATGATGATGAGTATGTAATACATTTTTGAATCGTATTTCTTATTCCTCAGCAGTCGCTACAAGGTTGCTAAACATTAATATACATTTGGAACCTCGTCGTGTATATTGGAGAGATCTAGAAATTTATATAGAGAGTTATTCATGGAAATAGTTTCTAGACTTATTAAAATAAATTATTATAAATTCTAGACTTAACACTAAAAAGTATTAATACTAAACAATATGTACAAAAGAACGTATAATAGGATCATCGGTGATATGTCTCTGTTGCTGGAGACTGTTAAGGTATTATGGTAGCTCCTATTACAATCGACAATTAGTATTTTTTTTTTATTTAATTAAGTGACGGGACGAGGGGGACGTTCACCTGATGGTGAGTGATACGCCTGCCCATAAAAACGTGACGGTAGTTAAGATGCTATCCACAGCACTTCAATGTAGCTCCTCGTTCCTTGCCTTAGACGTATGATCTCGAGTCCCGTTACCCCTGTAATTACACTAGCTACAACGCCCTTCATACCGGAACACTGTCATATTTGCGCAGTAGTTTGTAAAAACATAGAAACTAATTACCGGTTGTGGTGGTAGGTCTTTAGTGCCGGAGACCGTTTAGGTAGGTACTACCGCAGCGCCTATTTCTGCCGACAAGCAATAGTGTGGAAGCATTACTGTGTTCCGGTTTGAAAGGCGCTGCAGCTAGTGTAAATACTGGAATAACGAGACTCAACATCTCGTGTCTCATGTGACGAGCGCAATATGGTGCAGTCTATTCCATTCTCACAAGCGCCACGTTGTTATGGGGTATAAATTGCTCAATGACTGTATCCCAGGATAAAGAGAGGTCCTGTTTATATTAAATTTTAAGGATCATTATTTAATGATAATAATGAATATATTTATATTCGCTTACAATATTACTGCCGTAATTTATTAAGGTGATTAACCATTCACTTGCATCTCGTTTTCTTTGTTATGATGATATTCTGCAGCGTAAATCATTTTGGTAATGGCGTTAAAGCTTCCCTTGATGTTTATTAAAATGTTTAACATAATTTATGTTAGAAACAATAATATCTTGAAAACAGCTTTCTTTTTAGTATGTTATTTTTTTTAAATGTAACGAGGGTGTAACGGCTTCGGTATAACAACACACGGAATCCAAACCAGCCTCACCTGCTCGTGGTGCACCCTGCTAATCAACAAACTAGACTCTGGTTCTCACTAACCCGCATTGGGCCAGTGTGGTGGGAAATGGCTCAAATCCGCCATATGAATCCCTACCCGATCGATATGCGAATCTTCAGGGAAGACCATGTCCAAGAGTAGACGTCTATCAGCTGATGATGATACACTTCGGTCTCCTGTCGGAGACAGTTAAACCATCACCGCATTGACTTTCTACCGCAGTAAATGAACGTGGTCCGATTTGATGGACTCTTTAGACAGTGATATTACAGAGATAATGGCTCAGTGTAATGTACACAAGGTTTACAATATCATCATCATCATCAGCCGATAGACGTCCACTGCTGAACATAGGCCCCCAAAGGTCTCTACGTCGATCAGCCCCGCGTTGCTCGCAATCAGATATCGTTTACAATATACCGCTTCATTGTTATAGACAGATTGCTTACCACCTTTTTTTATCGCGAGGGAAATCTTCTTAAAGATACCTCGTTTGTAGGGGGACACAAGGTTATGTGGGACTTATACCGACTAAAACCCCCTCGGTGGTCTTCCTCAGTGCATTAGAAGAGGCTCCGGAACACACCGGTGCCCTTCTGCGCTCTGGCTGAAACAAACCATGGAAGGACAAAGCCCTCCCTAGCACCCACGCTGAGCTACGGCAAATACAAGACCACTATACATTTGCTGTCCTCCTAAGGCTCGCTTATTGAGCTCTGAGGGTCCCCACCCTCAAGGCTCATGAACCCGAGGATCCTTTCAGTCGCCTTGTACGACGGCCAGGGAATAACTACCTACAAGGCTAGCATTACTTACCACCTAGTGAAAGTCGCACTCTTCAACACTTTATTAATAAAAATTGTTTAGTGACCTAGGTTGGTCTGTGTTTCCCGAAGTCGTCTAAATAGGTATAACCGGTGCAAACATTACTGTGTTCTGATTTGAAGGGCGCTGTTGCTAATGGAATTATTGGAGTAAATAGACAACATGTTATGTTTGAAGGTGATGAGTGAAATGTGGTGATGGGCATCCTAACTACCGCCACATTGTTATGGGCGGGCGTAAGTAATATAACAAAAATATGTTCACTATCGTTGTGTTTATTCTTCTCTCATTGTAGATACATTATCTCATATACTGGTGCGGTTAGTTTCCCTCGGGAGTGTCGCTGCGTTTATTTCGTTACATAAGTTCAGAAACCGCAACATATCATCATGTCAATATCGGCTCTTAGTTGATAAGCAAACATGTACACCGAACTTTCGGAGCAGGATTTATTACTTCCTGTAAGTTTCCACGGTAACTTGTTTGACTTGGGCGGTACTTCCTGATTAACGGCAGTGGATTGGCTTTTGAAATGTTTATCTTTTGATTGGAAATTTAACAATAATATCAACGAACACTTATTACTTATTTTTCTTATACAAAGACGGGACGAACTTGACGTTCACCCGATGGTAAGCGATACGCCTGGCCATAACAACGTGGCGTTAGTTAGGATGGTGTACACTGTACTGTACAAAGAATGAGTCTCGTAATCCTAGTAATTTCTTCTAGCTACAACTCTTCACTAACCGGAACACAGTACTGTTTGTCAGCTCCAATAAAAGCTGCGGTGGTATCTAAACAGTTTCCAGCAACAGAGATCTACCCCCAGTATTAACTCAACTTAAGCTGGGTATAATAAGCGCTATATTGCTACAGCCTTTATCACTTATTACAAAGTGAACGTTCAGCTAGTCTCGTCGCTGTATTGAGAAGTAGAACTATTTACAGGTCTCATGTACCACAATTTTTTTAAAAAAAAAACGAATAGTCTATGCATAATGGAAATGGGTTTCCTTTGTTCACCAATCACGTAAAAATTAGTGAATGTATCGAGATAGGGACGCGACAATCCAACACGAAATTATTTGTAAATAGTTATGGAGTACTTATTTTTTGGACTTTCATGGGACCTTCATAACTTTAACAAACATTTTCATTGCGTATTATTTATGCGGTTGCTATAGTAACGGTTGCTATAGAAAGTCATTTGCGTTTTAATTCTATATTACCGCCAACAAAGCGGGCGGGGAACAGCTTGTTATTCATAATCTGAAACAGAAAAGTTAATTTATCTCTGTCCGTTTTAGTATTAAGATAAACAGGGTCAAGTGGTGAAAATGTAAAATTTTAATAGTTTATATAAAACTTTTTGAATTTCCATTGAAATTTTGGCCTAATTTAAAATGCTTTTGACTTATTTAGTCGCCTTTTTTTAAAGTTCGGGTCAGTAAACAATGTCGCTGATATTTGTTTTGAGCGGGCAGCGGTAAACGTAATTACGCGAATGCGTTGCTTTACGTACAATATTTAAAATGGTCTTTAGAGCTTTTTTTTACATGAACTAAATACACAAAAGCATACGAAAGTTGCGACTGAATGTACTAAAGAGTCTTTCGGCGTTTCCCAGTATCAGTTTTTAAGCTTTAACAACAATTATTAACAAACCAAGGTTAACCTTTTGGTTTCTCGTAAGTCTGTCTACGATCGAGAATACCAATAAACTTTCTAAGTAATCCAACGATAAAGTTCTTTTCTTGTTTAAGAGAGTACTTTGAAGAGATTTCAAAGTGTTTTCGGTTGAAACTGAAAAAAACCTGTTTATTGTACAAAGTATTTTTATAATATTAAAGTATATTAAGTTAGTTTATCTAAGAAAAGTTTTATAATAAATGATTGTATGAAACTTTTTTCTTAGCGTTTAAATGAGGACCTTAATATGATTCTGTATAAGTAGCACGTCCATTAACTACCAGCTGATTTTACTAGTCTAGTCACCATCGTTCAACCAATCAAACACTGATGAAAACTTCCAGTAGCTTGGAATAATTTCCAAGTAGTTATTGTAAAACTGGACCAAAGTGTTTTTCTAAGAATGAATGCATTCAGACCTCTGAACTAATTCATTGTAAACCTTCTTTTCAAAAGCACTACTTTAACAACTTTCATTTCACAACTTCTCACGTGCGAACTTTTTAAAAGTTTTGCTTTCTGACTGAATGTCAAGTAGTCTCGTTATAACTATGAGAAGAAGTTATTTAATTAAAATTCACTCCGTCTGCGAAACTATGAAAGACTTGTTAGGGAGAAGTATTAGAATAAAAATCACTAACTACTTACATAAAAGCGGTACTAATTCAGCTGTAAGCGCTTTACATAACACTAAGATTCTCTTCTGTATTCAATTCCTACTTAAATCGAGTTTCCGGTAAAGGAAACCAACATCCATGCGTTGGATTAGCCTTAATTTTCTATAAGAAAAATCCAAATCCCTGCAGTGGGAACAATTCCTGACTCATTGTTAAATGTAAATTATGTTTTACTTTTAAAATACATAAATGATTAATCAATCAATTAATCATCAACCGGAAGTCGTCCATTGTTCGATGTAGGCCTCTCCTAAAGACCTTCACATCGTTCGCGTCCAGCGACCTTACAGTCAGCATCACCTTCGGTACCGTTGGGCACTAGGGGCTGTCGTTGGTAAGGGTTGATAAGTTGGGATTTCGACCATCATCCTCCATGTTGGCCTGATGCAGGTAGTGGGAGCCAGAGCCTCGTTTGTTGATTAACAGGATGCACCACGAGTAGACGAGGTTACCTTGGGTGTCATGTTGAGGACAATGGACGTGGTTTTAAAGTAGTACCCACGAGGTTGGTAAGGTCTGCTTAAAACAGACCCCGAGACGGGCTATCACAGCATAGCGTTAGCGAGGGTGCGGTTGTGTTCCGGACGGAGATGCTGTGACCTCTCCAAACGCCGCAGGTGACTACCAAGGGCGTTTTGGTAGACAAAAATCTCCACATAGCTCTGACACCCCCTCCCTAGAAGATAATCTTTTTGTAGATCCTTCCCCCGAAACAAAAAA
Organism: Troides aeacus; assembly: GCA_033220335.2. Taxonomy (NCBI): domain Eukaryota; kingdom Metazoa; phylum Arthropoda; class Insecta; order Lepidoptera; family Papilionidae; genus Troides; species Troides aeacus. The sequence goes on from CM067288.1 coordinate 2,472,586, forward strand.
AAAAGCGACTCGCAAGTTGTGTCCCTTACACCCCACATGTATATAAATGGTACTATGAGACAATTATTTGCTTTGTTACATTTAATGAATTCTTTAGGGATGTGAGATTGGATTCGAATCCGTACATATTTCGTTTATCCTACGTATCGACGAAACGTGTGAGATGTTCACCTGATAGTCAGTGTTACACCTGCCCATAACCACGTGGCGCTAGTTAGGATGGTAACACTGCACCGCATTGTGCTCATCGCGTTGAGACATAAGTTAATTCTCGTTATTCAAATAATTTCACTAGCGACAGCGCCCTTCAAACCCACACTGTACCCATACACATATTGTGTGCACAGTAGTATCTGCAGAAATAGCAGTTGCGGGTATTCAGATGATCTAGAGCCACATATACTTACCACCAGTAATATCATGCTATAGTAACAGTTATATGGAAGCCAGATTATTGTCATCTGGAATTGGGTTATAACGAAAGGAAATAACTGTTATTATTATTATATAGGGTTGTCAAATATCTCCCTTCCGCCTTTTTGTCTTTTGAATTTCGCGGCTATGTACAAAGCGCTACAGAGCTCGTATCTGGCAATACTATACATAATTTGAAAGGTCTTGACATAACCTACAAAACGACGCTATGCATAATTAGTTTGGATATTGCGTTCAACAGTTATAGACGTGTAAACATATAGTTCACTAACGCCGAAATTCGCGCTATTTTAAAGTTTTCCTTCGTTAAAGGCAAATCCGCTAGAGAAACGTTCCGTGAGATTAATGGTGTTTTGGGGGATGGTACTCTATCACTTCGAACCGCGGAGGAATGGTTTCGACGATTCAGAGCTGGTGAAAACGACACCATGGATAAGCCAGCCGGCGGAAGACCTGTGACGACAAATACCGATCAAATCATGGACTACATCGAGTTAGACCGGCATGTGGCATCTCGTGACATCGCCCAGGAGATGGGAGTTAGTCACCAATCCATTTTAAACCATCTGCAGAAGGCTGGATACAAAAAAAAAGCTTGTTGTTTGGGTGCCGCATGATTTGACGTAAAAAAACCTTCTGGACCGAATCAACGCCTGCGATATGCTGCTGAAACGGAACGAACTCGACCCATTCTTGAAGCGGATGGTGACTGGCGACGAAAAATGGATCACATACGACAATATCAAGCGAAAACGGTCGTGGTCGAAGGCCGGTGAATCGTCCCAAACAGTGGCCAAGCCGGGATTGACGGCCAGGAAGGTTTTGCTGTGTGTTTGGTGGGATTGGAAGGGAATCATCCACTATGAGCTGCTCCCATATGGCCAGACGCTTAATTCTACCATCTACTGCGAACAACTGGACCGCTTGAAGCAGGCGATCGACCAGAAGCGTCCAGAATTGGCCAACAGGAAGGGTGTAGTGTTCCACCAGGACAACGCCAGACCACACACTTCGTTGATGACTCGTCAGAAGCTACGGGAGCTCGGATGGGAGGTTTTATCGCATCCACCGTATAGCCCGGACATAGCGCCAAGTGATTACCACCTGTTCCTGTCCATGGTGAACGCCCTTGGTGGTGTAAAGTTGAACTCAAAAGAGGCTTGTGAAAAGTGGCTGTCCGAGTTCTTCGCAAATAAGTAGGGGGGGGGGGGGGGCTTCTACGAGGGAGGTATTATGAAGTTGCCGTCTAGATGGAAACAGATTATCGAACAAAACGGCGCATATTTGAACTAAATCCGATCACTGTAACACTTTTTATAAAGCATTGAATAAAGAGCAAAAAAGCGGAAGGGAGATATTTTCTGGTCAAATATCTCCCTTCCTTCAGGCGTTGATTCGGTCCAGAAGGTTTTTTTACGTCAAATCATGCGGCACCCAAACAACAAGCTTTTTTTTTGTATCCAGCCTTCTGCAGATGGTTTAAAATGGATTGGTGACTAACTCCCATCTCCTGGGCGATGTCACGAGATGCCACATGCCGGTCTAACTCGATGTAGTCCATGATTTGATCGGTATTTGTCGTCACAGGTCTTCCGCCGGCTGGCTTATCCATGGTGTCGTTTTCACCAGCTCTGAATCGTCGAAACCATTCCTCCGCGGTTCGAAGTGATAGAGTACCATCCCCCAAAACACCATTAATCTCACGGAACGTTTCTCTAGCGGATTTGCCTTTAACGAAGGAAAACTTTAAAATAGCGCGAATTTCGGCGTTAGTGAACTATATGTTTACACGTCTATAACTGTTGAACGCAATATCCAAACTAATTATGCATAGCGTCGTTTTGTAGGTTATGTCAAGACCTTTCAAATTATGTATAGTATTGCCAGATACGAGCTCTGTAGCGCTTTGTACATAGCCGCGAAATTCAAAAGACAATAGGGCGGAAGGGAGATATTTTCCAACCTATTATTATAAAGCATGTAAAATTATAACAGGTGAAACGTCTTCACGGTGAAACTGCTAAAATCTCTTACCCGTCTCCGAGTCGTGTCTGCACAGGAAATGACCCCGTCTCGGCTGCAGCCGCAGTTCTTTGTGAAAACTTTCCCACGTACCCGCCGTGAACACTGCCGGTGACATATTTCTACAGCGGAAGTGAATGAGCTTAGATGTTCAGGATAATTATAATGAAAGGTGGTTCAACCGTCACATTCAACTTTCCGGAAGTATCTGCTTACTACTGAATAAGATATATCACGTCACCTCACAGGGAAGACCGTCTAAGTAGGTTTCACCGCTTCTGTTTCTGCGGTCAAATAGTACTGTGTAATTGTTACCGTATTCCGCTTTGAAAGGCTTCAAGCTAGTGAAATTACTGAGGAAATATGTCTTAGAGTCTGATGTTACGCACAGTGTGGCGTAGTGTGTATCATCTTAATTACCACCATGTTATTACGAGCAGGATCTATACGTTAACGACTAGCTCGTATCATCATCGGCCGGCAGACGACCACAGCTGGACATAGACCTTCCCCAAATATCGACACATCGATCATCAAAAGACGTTGACTTGGGTTCCGTGAGTTGTTGTGCGGGAGCTCTTAGACCTCTAGCATATAAAGAAATACCAATAGTCTTTTTTAACTGGTATTGGTTCCCTGTCCCCAACTTCACTGGTGATAAGTCTCTATTGCCGGAGACCGACTATAAAGTGATCACATCAGCGCCTATATCTACTGCCAAAAAGTATAGAGCAATCTTTACTGGATTCCGGTTTGAAAGGCGCTGTAGCTTTTTGATTTGAATATATTCGGAAACTGAAATTTCAACTAATATCTACTTATATTACCTGTTTTATATATTAAGTTACAGTAACAGTTTTTAACTATTTTCGGTGTGGCTCGTCGGTTACGCTGGAAGTATTTAAACTTGAGATGACAGTTCCATTAGTCCATTAAAAACTTCACTTAACTTAGGTGAGAGAGCGTTTTACTTGAACTTAGAAGTGCACTTTTGTCATTTGGTATAATATAATCGGGAATATATTAAAAGTATGTTCACTGGTGGTAGGTATTCGTTGCTGGAGACTGTCTAGGGAGGTAATACTGCAGCTCCTATTTCTGTCGCCAAACGGAAGTGTGTAAAAATGTCTTCCGGTTTAAAAGGCGCTGTAGTTAAGAAAATTACTTAGGTAACGAGACTTTACGTCTGGTCTCAATGTGATAAGCGCAATGTGGTGCTATGTATACCATCCTAACTAGCGCTACCTTGATGCAGGCGTATGACTTGCCATCATGTGAATGTCATGCTCGTCTCGTCGGTTCGTAGATAAAAAAAGAAAATTTATATATTCACATGTTAAAATTGAACCCAGGATAACAACAGCGTAAATAAATTCGCAAACATCAAAGGAATATAATAAAAAAAAAACACCTTTGTTATGAAATCTTACGAAAGTAACAAACCTTTGTGTTGGATTTAGTAACGCTTTGTAAAAACTTTTCTTAGAAGCCAATGGATTTCCTTAAGAAGCTACGCGGTGGTAAAGGTTAAAAATAAGGCATTGTTTAATAAATGGGCAATTATATTAACAATAGTTTTTTTTTTATTTGAGTAAGCGACGATAGGGGCGGGAGGTTCACCTGATGGTAAGCAATAAGCTTGCACAACAACGAGACACTAGTCAGGATGATATACCCACCACCTCACTGCGCTTCTCGACTGAAAGATAAAATCTTGAGTCTCGTTACCTCAGTAATTACAGTAGCTATAGCGCCCTTCATACCGGAACACAGTAATGTTTACACACTACTGTTAGGCGGCAGGAACAGGCGCTGCTGTGGTACTCATCTAGACGGTCACCGGCTAGAGACATCACCAGTAATAGTGTTTGTTGCTACTTACTAACTAAATATTGCATGCATCAAATAGACAGTGATGTGCTGCATACTCTGGAAGACGATGTCCTGGATAGAGTCAAGTGGAAGAATTTATGTGGACAACTGGAACATCACTACAGAGACCGGAAATTATTCTGATCTGTAGTTATACGTTTGAAGCTTTTGTGTCGAGACGAGAGGAACGTTCACCTGATGGTAAGCAATAAAATAGGAACTGAGTACCTATAGTCTCCGACAGTATAGATCTACCATCAGTAATATATTTCTCCATTACTACTTCTTGTCAAACATATGTTTAATGCCTAAGAGTAAAGGATAAAGATTACTAACGATGACATATAGAAAGGAGATGAGATTCTCTTTAGATAGTCTTTGGATGATGTCATCGGTATACCACCATCGCCAATGATTGTCAAAAGACACTATGTTTGTTTTGTTCGGTATAATAAATAAAAATAAATTGGAACATTTCCTTCGGATAAAACGCAATAAGAGATCCTTCCGCCACATTCTGTTTAAATCCTCTGCTCCTTGTTCACAGTAGCAAAATCCTCAGGATATTTTACTGTTAATATTGAAACAATTTCAGCGCGATTCCGGGGTCTTCATTACACAGTTGGCAACGGGATAACCCGCTAATGGCTTTATCTTGTTTAATTTTTAAGTTCAAAGTACTCTCCACGAACAGTTTTTTTTATTCAAGTTGGTTAGATGCTTCATAATTTTATAAAGGAATCTTCGTAAAATATAAAGTAACGTTACAAGGGAGGAATGTTGTTGCTTTTACAAATACTTTGTACATCCACATTTTCACTTGGAGACATGAGACGTTGAGTTTCGATACGTCACTTCATTGGATACAGCTCTTCAAACCGGAGCACAGTAATGTTTCTACACTACGGTTTGGCGGCAGTAACAGGAGCTTCGGAAGTGCCTACTTAGATTGTACTACAGCAGCGAAGTCCTACCGCCAGTAAACTAAATTATATTACCAAATAGCTGATTACTCGTTAAATTATGAACAGTTTCCCTAACATAAAATCGTGGTACGACCCCTAACAGCTTCACAAAGTGACCGCTAAATTTAACTTCGCGTGTTTAACTAACTTTAATTTGTGAATTGTGGTTCACCTGCTTTAACGAGAGAACAACTAAGTTTCGTTTGATATTAGATAATTTAATTTTGATAATAACTTTACTTGTACTTTACTGAAACACAAGTCATAGTTTGTGGTATAACTGTAGTTTCAGTGATGTTTCTATATATTAAACTCGGGTGGTAACTACAGATAGGTTGATAGATATGCAGCAAGTGGAGAGAGGTGGTCTCTGCTTACCCTACTGGGAACGAGGCGTAATATACATTTATATATAGGTGATAACTATGAGTAAGCAATGTAATTATGGCAGTAGACATTGATCGAAGGACTGACGGCCGATGGAGCAGTAAGTTCGTAGAAGTAGTATTGAGAGGACATCCACAAGGGGGACTGACGATCTGATGAGAATCGCGAGAACCAACAGGATGCGAGCAACACATGAAAGATCGATGTGGAGATCTTTGGGGGAGGCCTATGTCCAGCTGTGGGCGTCTATCGGCTAATGATGATGATGATGAAGCAATGCAATTGTCGGTAATAACATGATGTTTATACAACATCGTCTCGATGCGTAACATGATTTTTATTTATTGTGCATTGCCAAATATTCTTTCGGCATCATCCTTGCTTTGTTACATAATGAGAAAGTAGTAGCCAAAAAGGTGTATTGAAAACTTGTTACCGCAGTAACTACACAAGGTATAACGCTTCTTAAATCTGAACATAATAACGATGTCTCAATACTGTTGCTATAGTGATTTCTGCCTTTAAAGTCTCCTGCAAAGGAGTCTAGTAGCCAAACAAGTTTAACCACTTTTGGGACAGGAATACAGCTATATTTACACACCGTTGCTTGTTTACAGAAGTTGACAATGAGATATTCAGCAACAAAGGTCACATTAAATCGATAGCATAACAAAAAATGAAATAAAGTAATATTAAAAACATGAAAACATTTCAAACAGCACAATAAACAGTAGGCCATTGTGTAGGCGGCCCACGGTAAAACTTTGTAAGTGTCGTTGGTATTTCAAAGCGGTATAAAAAAGTTTACATTGTGTATATTGTACAAGAAAGGTCCTTCATATATACATTAAGGACATTTCAAAGGAAAAAATTACCTATTAAACATTGTTTATAAATATTGTTATAGTAACGTAGAAACTGTTGTTAGTTCGTTGGTGTAAAATGGTGGAAAGTGGAACTGAAGGTAGTAATCCAAAATATACTATTAATATTAGTCTAAGCTAGGCCAAATTGATTTAGCTTTAGTTGTTCTGAGTTTGAGGAACTTGTCATAGCTGAATTTGACAGTATTGAGAAGAGAGGCCTTGTGGCTAGACTATTCGGCATCATACTTATTTAAAGGAGTGTATATAGGTATTACATAATAAAATTTACTCATGCTCGAGATGGGCTACTATCGTGAAATTGTAAATATTCTAAGATAAATATATCATCGTCGTCATCATCAGCCGATAGACGTCCACTGCTGGACATAGGCCTCTCCCAAAGATCTCCACATCGATCGGTGTGTTATTCAGTTATTAGTTCACTTGGTTCTCTTCCGGTTCATATATATATCGGATCGGAAGGTTAGTAGAAAGCTAGTAAATACTAGAGATATTTTCTACAATGCTAGTTGGATTCTGACTGAGCTACTCTTCATTATGGTTGTAATGTCGCTTTGCTTCTTGCTTGGTGTTGTCGATGATACTTCAGTTGTTTCTTCTATGGCGGTTTCATTGCTTACTGCGTTGGCTGTCAGTTCAAATGCACTTCACAGGCAGATGCTGTTTATGGTCATTATATCGGCATGTCCTCGTTTGGGCCCCTACGTATCAATGTCATTGACACAAATCGTGGAATCTAAAATATAACTCTATAGTTTTAATTAATCAAGCTTTGTCGTAGAAGCTAGGTAATCATTAATATCCCTAATGAATTCATAATGTCCGCCGCTGCAGCATTTAAATAGAGTTTTTAATTAAAGTTTGCAGCTGCTCGTGACATGGCTCACGGAAGATTTTCAGAGTCAAAAACAAAGTTTGGTTGCATATTTAATCAAGTTTTTTTAATGAAACTAACCAATAGACGCGAATGATTTGTTTTCGTACTAAGACGATAGACTGAACTCCGACGCAGGCGCAAAGTATAAACAAAGTTGTTATCATTTTCAATGGCTTCTGCAATGTAATGGTATCTTAAAAAAAATACAGAATTTCAATAGAAAATGTTATAAGATACAAAACAATCCCTTTTTTTCAATCATAAAAAATGCAATTGTTTAAACAGAAATCAGAGTAATTTATATTTGGATCTGGTTCTTTTGTCATTATTATGGGACATTCTTTCCAACATAATAATGTCATATAATAGGAAGAGTTAAAAACATTAAAGTATTAATGAATGACCTGTTATTTTGGAGATATCATTATATTCATCACAATTCAACATGAAGTTATTTTGGATGATTTTTTTAGTAAAAAAAAATTTAATAGTCTATTCTTAACTCAATCACGATGTCCACCATTCTACAAAAGTTTCCTTTTAAAAATACATGCTCCTTGAAATTATCCTCGGCTCGAAACAAAAGCAATCAAGTTCTGAAGCGGTGTAAGACGACTTTCATAAATATTTCAAACTTGTTGCAAAATGACAATAACGGCCAACTCTTCGAATTTAGCCGCGTAACAAAGTTCCTAATGGCCGGCTGCTGCTGAATAATAAATGAGTCCTCGCGACGGAGGAATTTCTTGTTTACATTTATAGCGTAATCATTGATGAAACACAATCTAAATTATTGCATCGTCACTACATAACAGATGTTATCGATACAGCTATATCTTAAGCAGAAATGCCAGAATATTCCGAGACAGCGTTTCGTAACTAAAGCTGATACTCAAATACATAATTGTAACATTAGGAGTCTTTCCAATGATGAAAAATCACCAGAACCACAAAGGTATTATGTTTTTTTTTTTAAATTAACCAATTAATAGATTTTTCGTAAGTAAAACAGCAGTTTGCAAATTAGTAAAGAAAGGGAAAAAAAAAGGGAGTTAAGAATTTGGTTTGGGAGTCGCTCTGATCAGTGGAAATAACATACAGGTACAAATCTTTATTCCAAAATGACGACATTTGTAATAGAAGATATTGTTAATATTGCTTAAAAAAATAATGTACTTACAGGGTAATAAATACTTTTGAAAAGATTAAGATAAAATGTTGCCAATCATTCATTTCAGATAGCTTATCTTATCAAAGTATATACAAGTACATCTATCGCACTAGTATTTGTGCTACATTGCCATATGGTGCACATTTCTCCAGAAAATGAATACATTATTAAGTTTCCTCCTTATTTTCGCTGTCGTGCGTTCAGATGATAAATACTCTTTAAATATTCTACACTACAATGACTTTCACGCGAGGTAAGTGGTTATTTAGTAGCAAAAGAAAGAAAAACTGCATTCAATACGCTTCGATAAATGGAAGATGCTGGGATAAACGCTTCAAAAATGATTTTAGGTGTTGCATATTCCTTTTGAGGCTGAATTGCTAATAAAAATCCAGAACGGCTTGTAGTTATAAAATATAGTCATAGCCAAGTAATTTTAACGCTTAAGATTTTTTTTTATCTACTACAGTAGGCAAAAACTTGACTTTTCATAGGATGTTAAAAAAACAGATAGTAGACAATGTAAGCTCGTCAACATAAATCTGAATATTCATGGTGGTGTTGACCAGCTGATCATAACAATTTTTTTATTATGATATGGTCATGAAGATGATGTACAAATTGTAAAAATCTTAAAACCCATGAAACGCTTTCATATGTGTCTTTGGAATCGAACCAGACATGTGTTATCAGGTTGACTGTTAGAATCTATTAAAGTATGGAGGATTTGTAATGCTAAGACAAAGAAACAGTATGAATATGTAAATATTTTTTTTTGCTGATTAATGAACTAGCTATAAATATTACAGGTTTGTAGAGACTAGTCCAACGGGTGCCGTTTGCAATCCATCAGTCGCGCCGTGCATCGGGGGTTTCGCGCGCTTAGCCACCGTCGTGAGAGAAGCGTTGCAGAGGGAACCGAAATCCCTGCTGCTAAACGGCGGCGACAGCTTCCAAGGTACAATATGGTACAATTTGCTAAGGTGGAACGTCACTCAGGACTTCATGAATATGCTCCCCCATGACGCCCATGTAAGTAAAGATTAGAGAATTAAATCACTTATGAATACAATAGCAAAATTATCGTTAAGTCACGAGCGATTGGCCCATGTTAAACTATGTTCACAGGTACTTGGAAATCATGAATTTGATAACGGTATAGACGGAGTTGTACCTTATTTAAAACACTTAGATTCAAAAGTAGTTGCAGCTAATATTATCGACAATTTGGAACCTACGATACAAGGTCTATATCACCCCAGTATAGTTGTGGAACGAAGCGGCGAAAAGATTGGAATAATTGGTGTCATTATTTCAACAACCAATGTACGTAAAAATAATTTTTCTATTGTTAATATAATGATTTAGTTTATCATTTATACTAACAATGAAAATTATTAAAGAATTTAGCATCAACTGGACGTTTAGCGTTTACAAACGAAATAGAATCTGTGAAGCTAGAAGCTGAAAAATTGCATCGAAGTGGAATCAAAATAATTATAGTACTCTCACATTGCGGACTTGATATAGATAGGTAATCATTGATGACAGTTTTAATTATCTATACAAGAAAGTTTTGAAATAAACTAGACCAACTGATGGTAAATGATTCGCATTGTCCAAAGTAAACTGAAATACAGAATCTTTGGTCAAAACTGTTTGACGTCAAGAAAATCATTTGCACCGTAAAAATCTAAGAAACTGACTTCTAGAAAATGAGGACTCACGTTAACTGTTAAATGAATTGACATTATTGGGACAAAACATATTTTTTATTACCATAAAGTCTAGATTTTGGTGTTTTCAAAATGTTTATAAACGTTCCAATCCAATCCAATCAGCCGGAAGACGTCCACTGCTGGACAAAGGCCTCCCCCAAAGATTTCCACTTAGACCGGTCCTGGGCCACCCGCATCCAATGGTTGCCAGCGACCTTGACCAGGTCGTCGGTCCACCTTGTGGGGGGTCTGCCCACGCTACGTCTTCCGGTACGTGGCCGCCACTCGAGAACCTTAAATTAAAAATAAGCCAAGTACCATAAAATAATAGTATCATAATGTATTAGTTATAAATAAACATGAACCTTAATACTTAATTTACCTTAAAATCCACATTCAATAAATCTGTCTTTTTTCAGGGAAATAGCACTTCACGGAGGTCCACATATAGACATAGTTGTTGGAGGTCATAGCCATACTTTATTGTATAACGGTGACCTACCGGAAAACTCTACGTTCGAAGCTCGAGGACCATATCCTATTGTAGTTGAACAAGAATCTAAAAAGGTAGTGTAGAAGGTTAAAAACATTCTAATCAATCAATTATGTGAAGAAAAATAAAAAAAAAAGAAGTTATTAACTCATTTTTATATACGGTAGTAGTGTTTAGCCACATTTATATAAATTATGATAGTGCTTTTCACGATTCAGATTTCAGATTCAAGTAGATCATTTTTAAATAACAGTATTTTTTTCACTTCCTTGATGTTATCTTTTAGGTGTATATCAAAATTATGTGTACGTAGTAACTCCCAATCTTAACAATTTTTAGGTTTTAATCGTTCAAGCAGCAGCACATACGCAATATTTAGGTGAAATAAAACTTTCCTTTGATGATGATGGAAATCTGTTAGATTGGAAAGGCAATCCACATTACATTGGAAATGAGATCGTACAAGGTGAAAAGATAAATTTACTAATTTTAAATTTTAATACTATTGTAGCATCTGAAACAAAATATTTTGTATCTTTCTCTCAGTAATTTCAATAGCTTATAGCTGTTGAAACTAGTATACAGTAAGGATCCTGCACAACTATTTGTTAGCCAAAATAGACGCTGGCTGTAGTACTATTTGTATATTTTTTACTCGGAGTAGTAAAGAATGAATCATCATTTAGATACCCAGAGTCACAATATTTACACCTTGGGAATTCTGCTGATGGAACCCGTGTAGATTGACAGTAGATTGTAGATTGTCTAGTATGCGATAGAAGAGTTAAATCACCAGTGCCTTATTTCATCAACGAATACCGTTTGTTATAATCTTGGATCTGATTTTCTATACAAATAGTTCTAATCAAATATGAACAAATGAAATTCACATTATAAAAAACTATTGCTCAAATTTCTTTAGTAGGTTGAATGTTATTTATTTAAATTTATTGTATTGTTATAGCTCCAGATGTTTTGGAAAAGATTAATTCGTATTTACCCAAAATAACCGAAATGGCTACAAGAGAAGTAGGTTCTTCCATGGTCCATATGTCTTCAAGATGTTCATGTTCTGAATGCAATTTAGGCAATTTGATATGTGATGCGTTTATGGATGCGGTAAGTACTGTCACTATCAAACTGTCAAAAGAAAAATTATTTTAGATACCACCAATAGTTTCAAACTATTTACTGCATTTTTTCTTATGTGCTATCTTCTATCGAAGGTTGGCGATTACCATGGCAACTTGAACATTTGAACAACAGCTCCAATAAAGATTGTATAGCTTATTTGAAATTTTTAACATTGGTGTAAGAGTTTAAGCCCAGATTTTTTACTTTTTTCTGAAAATATTTATCTATATCTTTCTCTGCATTATTAACAGGGACAATTAGTGTTTTTTGTTCCTAACCTACGTATACATGGCCTATATATAATAAATCATTTTTATTTTTGTGATATTTGTTAGAATTTTTGTTTCTTTGCTCATGAATCGCAACACTACTTCATTGCGTATTTACTTCTTTTTAATTATCAATTATTGCTACCTCAAATACTTCAATTACCATTTCAACCACTTCCAGGTTATACAGAAAGCGCAGGGAAATAATTGGAATTATGCACACTTTTGTGTTATCAATCAGGGTGGTATACGGTCAAACATAGAGCCGGGTGGTGAGTACGCTTGTACTACTAGTAATTAACAATGGTATTATAAACTAAAATGAAAACTACTTTTATTTAAAACTATTATAAATATAATCTGTTACATGGATCGCTATTAATATAATAAAGCAGAATATCCTAATCTTGATCTGTAATAGATCAACAAGTTTATAAGATAGCAGTGTAAACAGGAATGATTCTGTTTGATAATTTACTAGTGCAATACAATTTTGACCTAACAAGTAAAACTGCATCGCACATTGTGGTGTTTAGGACTTAATAACTATTGTAATTTCTAAATATTTTTTGATAAAAAAACCTTTACACCTAGGTTCTATTTCTGTACATTTCAATAGTTTTGAAAGTGTTTTATATTTTATTTCAGTTACAACATTTGAGAGTGTATTACTATCGACGCCTTTCGAAAACAATGTGGAAGTATTCGAATTGAGAGGTGATCATATATTGGAAATGTTAGAATTCTCAGTGGCTAACGTTCCATATCCGGGTGCGGCAAATTTGCAAGTGTCGGGTGAGAACTAGATCTTAATATTCATTACTTCACAAATATATTAATCATTTAAACAACTTCGGCAATCTGCAAATTTCAAGATTGTGGAGTTAAACTTCTTCTAATCTTTTGAAGTAAATGACTAAGTTGTTAAAATAATTTAAATTTAAATTCTCTCATTGCTTTTGAATCTCATGTGTATTCAAACAGGTATTCATACGACATTTAATGGCTCTCAACCCGTAAACGAAAGAGTTATGAATGTAACAGTGAGATGTATCGATTGCCCTATACCCGTCTATGAACCACTGCGCCTTGATAAATACTATAAAGTGGTTACACCAAGTTTCATCGGCAACGGTGGTGATGGATTCTCTGTGAGTAATATTCTTCATACATCTAAAACTTAACGGTTGCTATCTGATTTATTAATTAATTTTTAACTGTCTTTAATAACTACCTTGAAACTCTTCTACCTTAGTTACTAACTTGATTTGTTTGTAATGTGGATCTATAAATCGTACTGTAGTAATCTTTTCTTGAAGAGGAATGTTAAGATAATAGGGGGACCGGAAAGTAATGTCGTTTCTGCGCATGCCAATACTTGATTGTCATTTGTCAGCTCATTGTTTTGTTCAGAGGCGTACCAAAGACATTGTGAGGTTATAGTGATTTCTTTACTTATAGACAATTGAATTACAATTTTTTTTTGTAATTTTGGGTAAAATGGCCAGCCAAATACCAGAAGAGGTACACATCCGGCATTGCATGCTCTTTGAGTTTCGCAAGGGAAATAACGCAACAGTTGCTACCAAAAACATTTGCGATGTTTATCCAAATGCACTGGACATTCGTAAATGCCAAAGGTGGTTTTCCAAGTTCAAATCGGGTAATTTTGATCTTTCCGACTCGTATCGATCAGGAAGACCATCAGCGTTAGACAACGACGTGTTAAGGGCGGAAGTGGAAGCAAATCCGTGTCAGACGATCGAGGAATTGTCAAACAGTCTCAACAAACCTTGGTCGACCATCCAAGAACATTTGAAGCAGATTGGAAAAGTAAGCAGAGCAGGTGTTTGGGTCCCGCATAATCTGTCCGAACAGAATAAGGCTAACCGATCAATCACATGCAACTTATTGCTTCAACGACACAACACAGAAGCGTTTTTTGATCGCTTGATCACAGGAGATGAGAAATGGGTCCTGTATGATAACCCAAAACGCAAAAGGCAGTGGCTCTCTCCAAATGAAATCCCTCGGAGTACTGCTAAGCCAGGTTTACACCCCAAAAAAGCGCTTTTGTGTGTTTGGTGGAGTATTCGCGGCATTGTTCATTTTGAATTACTGAAACCTGGAGAAACTGTTACTGCAGACCTCTACAGCGAACAATTGCAGCGAGTCAATCAATCTTTAATTGAAAAGTGGCCAGCGATTGTCAACCGAAAAGGCGTCATTCTCCAACATGACAATGCAAGACCGCACTGCGCAAGGCGAACTCTAGAAAAAATTAATGAATTGGGGTGGGAGGTGCTGCCTCATCCACCATATTCGCCCGATGTTGCACCATCGGATTTCCACTTATTCCGAGCGCTGCAACACTTTTTAAGTGGCAAAACATTTGCAAATTTGGATGATATCCAAAATGCCATCTCTAGATATTTTGCCGAAAAACCAATTAATTTTTATCGATCAGGGATTGAAAATTTACTCACTAGATGGCAAAAGGTTATTGACAATGATGGGGAATACATCATTGATTAAAAATAAAGACTCGTTAAAAATGTATGTGTTTGTATTTAGCGTAAGAAAACGACATTACTTTCCGGTCCCCCTAATATTTTAGTTCTTTTAATTCGACTATAAAAACATTTATATACACAAGATCTGAAGATATTTAAGATGTACGACTTCTTTTACTATATGTTATCATACCATGTATTCCATATATTCTATAGAATTATGTTTACTAACATATTTTTAGTGATTACTTCTGCCTTCAAAGAGAAGTGTAAATACTTTATATATTATAGCGATAGGAGAATGAAACGAAAGTGTTGCAGTGTACAGACTTTATATTTTGCTAAATTGTTATCGGCGTATCCTTACGATTAGGCTTTTATCTCGTATCTTTGATAATTTGTAATAAATCCATGTTACGTTTGTATTGTAGATGATTGTGGATAACAGGAGGAATGTGGAAGTAATCGGCGTGGACTATGAGGTGCTGGTGAGGTATATTGAAAAGGTTAGCCCGGTGTTCATAGACGTGGACGGACGGGTACAGATTGAGAACCCGTGCTTTGTATAAATATATTGATTTTTTATATTACTTCTTTCATTATAAAATACACCTCCGACACCAGAAACGAATTATATCTTTCATCTTCCTACAAGGAACATCTTATTTTACAATACTATGAAATTTGTGAAGTGATTTCATTATCATCGTTTCGGAGAAGCAACGAAGCGACCGTGGTAAGTATAATATTCGTTAGAATGCTATATACAGTACCTCATTTTGCTCGTCATCTTGAGATATAATATTAACTATCATTATCCCAGTAATTTGACTAGCTATAACGCCCTTTAAATCGGAACACAGTAACGTTCGCACACTACTTTTATCGGGAGAAATTGAAACTACGGTAGTATCTAGACGGCCTTCGTCAACAAAGACTTGTTAGTATACCATACACTGGTTCACCAATATTACATGGTATACAATACCATAAAAAAAAATATTCAATGAAGCGAACTAGTCGTTCATTTGATGATAATTGTTATCCTTACTCATAACAATGTGGCGGTAAATAGGATGATATAAACTCGACCACATTATTCTCATGGTATAATATATTGAGGAAGACCAATAATTTCAACAGATACAACGTCCTTCAGACTGGAACATAGTGACCTTTGCATACTACTGTTTTGCAGTAAAAATAATAGCTGCAGTGGTACCTATCTAGACGGCTTCTGAGAAGACCTATTACCAGTATTTTTACAACAATATGGTATAGTAATATATTTGCTTCTATAGATAGATGTTAATTATTGTTTTAGTTTAATTTCTTATTTCATTTACTGTTTATATTATCACGCCTTTTTCCCAGTAGGGGTAGGCAGATGTGGTCAGATTAGGTCCCATGTAACAGGGGGCGAGCCTGTTGCCACTTTATTGGGGCCACCACACGCAAACAAAGATTTCAGTGTGCGGGTTTCCTCAGGATGTTCTCCTTCACCGTTTGTATCTCGCTGTTGTAACTAAAGTTTACAAATGTACATAACTTAATTAAGTCATCGGTACATGCCGAGATTCGAACCCGCGACCTTCGGAATGAAAGCCGCATACTATAACCATTAGGCCAGCGAGCTAGTACTAGCTACTGTTTATATAAATATATTAAATAGCAACTGGAGATCGATATCAATAAGTAAACTAAAGTTTCTATGATACAGATATTCTAAATTTTAAGAGCTTGAGAGAAAAATCGTTTTGTTCATTTACTATGTTTTAATAAAGATTTTTTTGTGTTCTTGTTCGAGTTCGTTTATTCAACATTTTCCTTCGGAATAACACATTTCGCAGTGGAAGTATTATTTCGAAGAAAAGTATTAACCTGACCTTTTTTCAGATGAAATGATTACGAATAAAATGGAATAGTTAGAGCGGATCGTGACTTGTTTGTGCAAAATTTGAATTTTCATTACAACGAAAAGAAACGGAACGTTTAGACTTATTTTACTTTTTGATTAAACTTATCTATATATTAGAAGGCTGTGTTTATTCTGTTGTAGACTTGCGTAGTATGTATTTATTTATTTTATTATTAAAGGAAGAAAAGAGTAAATATGCTCCTACTACATTAAAGTAACTTGTAGCCTTTGATACGGCGCTGGTGAGAATTCATATTCTTATCAACCCCGAATCAAAGTTCCTCTAAGTAAGCAATGTCTGTTGTAGAAGTCGACTTAAAGGGTCTGCTTATCGCTCAGAAACTGAACCTTCATGAGACTGCAAATGAGACGCGGTTTTGCAATTGCCTAGCTCAGCGATGTTCCTAAGGAGGGTTTGGCTCTACCCTGAGAAGTGCTAAGCCGAAACGTCGAAGGGTACACTGGAGTTCCCTCGGAAATCACGAGACATACCGAGTGCGCTAAATGAGAGGCTCTTAGTGGGTATAAAAATCAAATAACCATGTCTTTACCTCGGAATCAGAGTACGTTTTGAAGATTTTCCCTCCCTAAAAAAAATTTGTGTATTTTACCACGACAGACTATTACAAGGCAGGAGGGATCGCGATGAATCCCTAACCTGTTTAATAAAATTGGTACATAAGCTGCGCTGATCCCTAATGAATACAAGGTGTGGCTAGAATAGTTGATTAGTAGCAAAATTGATATATTAAAAATAAAAGAAAGATTTTTTTTATTCAACGAAGCGAGTAGTACGTTCACTTGGTGGTAAGTTACACCCATATATTATATATGGGAGTAACTTACCACCATATACTTAGTTACTTTCGCACTTATAGCGTTACCACCGCTACATTAATGTTAGTGCTCTTTCGTTATTATACTCCAACAATTGCGTCCTTTTTTTTGTACTGGGGGAAAATATTCGAAAGATACCCTTCCTGGGGAGACGTCAGGGTTATATGAAATTTTTACTCACTAAATCCCCCTCGGTGGTCTGCTACAGCGCATTCGCAAATGCTTCGGGATCTCTAAAATACACCGGTGCCTCTCTACACTTCATGTTACACGTCCCTACCCTCACAGCACGCGACACCCTTAGACCCTTTTAGTCGCCTTCAACGACAGGCAGGGCTTACTCTTAATAGCTGACTACAGGGCTGAGCAAGTGAGATCTACCACCAGTACTATTAAAAGAAGAAAAGTTCACGGGAGTGTTCCGAACGGGAATTCCGTTCAATCCTAATATCGGAGACGATAACAGAGACTATTAAGCAATAATTCCAAATTTTGATTTTCCTTCAGAAAACCAGGATATGGTTACACATACTTCCCTATTCACCACGAAACCAAAAAGCGCACACATTGTTCGGCGCGTCAAAGTTGTTGTAAAATTTGATTAATCTCGACTATGTATCAAACGTTGAGGTTAGTTGGCAATTTTCGGCTCTGCTGCGGTCCTTCAGATTGGCTTCTTGCCAGGACTTAGTTTGAAATTTTAGTGGATTGTTGATATATTGCCGACGTGCGAAACTTCAGATTGCATGTTCATTCATAATTAATTAATCGTATATTATTATTTCACTGGTAGGTCTCCGGTGCCGAATACCGTCTAAGTACCACCACGGCTATTTTCTTCTGCTAAGCTAGTGAAATTACTGGGGTGAGTAGAATATCATCATTATTAGAGGCCCTCTTCAAACTGAAGTTTGACTATCAGAAGAAACCAATTCGATCCTCAGCTGTTCTTTTTATCTGATGGTATTTAAATCCCGTCCATTCTTGTCATCTAATCATTTCTTGTCCTGTCTACTAGCTGCACGCTGCTACTAATATGATGCTGTATATCAACCTAACTAGCGCCAAATTGTAATGAACAGACGTATCACTTACCATCACGTGAACATATCCTGCGTCTTGTCGCTTGGTTGAATATAAAGAAACCAATAAATATCATCATCATCAGCCGATAGACGTCCACTGCTGAACATAAGACTCACCCGAAGGTCTCCACAAGAAATATATAAGAGTATTCCCTAGGTAGTAAAGCATTCAATAATCTGTTGTTCCCGCAAGATGGTCTATGCTTTTCCTCTTTGTATTTTCTTATTACCATACTAAAGTAAGTTAGATATTAAAGTCTATAATTCATGTTTAAGTGCTCAACTTACCAAAGCCTTCTATAGGTCATAGAGAATACACAGAATAGTGGAAATAAATGAAATATCTAATTCTACCTACTTTGTAGTAATTTGTAGCCGATGAAGTGAAATTTTAAATTATACGGGGTTAGGTAGGTAGAGGCATGCCTAATTTCCTATAATCAACTCCAATGCTCCCAAATTCTTTTGAAACGTAGCCAAAAATGTCCCGCCAAGGTAGTTCAAGAATATGACATTTAATGAGATAATTTACTTTAAGCTTCTAGAATAGTTGAGAATGAGAATATCTAAAGGTTTTACGTTTTGAGAATAACTTTCGGACGATCGTTAATGGGAAGTCGTTTTTGCCAGAGGTCATCAAAGTAGACTTAAGTTAACCTGTATCGTAACTAGCCCTTATTCGCCCGCTTTGCTAGCCGTAATATAAAATTAGATCGCAATTGGCTTTCTATAGCAACCGTTACTATAGCAACCGCATAAATAATACGCAATGAAAATGTTTATAAAAGTTTATGAGAAATAAAATGGTGAAGGACGTAAGAAATTTCAAATATAAATAGCCTATAACTATCTACAAATCATTCCGCGTCGAATGATCATATTGCTTTATTGATACGTTCACTAGTTTTCACGTGATTGGCGAACAAAGAAACTCGTTTTCATTATACAAAGAGAGAGTTTACGCCAACAATACGCGAACTGTTGTGGACTTAAAAGAAAATATTCGGCGAGAAATCAGCGCAATTGAAACAAGTTTACTGCAGCGTGTGGCACGGAATACGAGGCTCCGTTTCGAACAGTGTGTGTGTGTGCAACAGGATGGAAGACATTTGGATAACATTATCTTTAAAAAATTAAATCCGCATTTGTACTCTATCTTTTAATACTTTTAGTAAAATTATATGTCAAACATATTATTTTTTATTTAAATTTGAAAACATAAATCTGCCGCCAGACACCCTTTATTAATATGGAATAATTCTCACGGCGTATATAAACTGTGTAAACACTAAATCAGCTCAAGGCTGAGTTGCTACGAGAAAAGAAATACTTGGAATTATACGTGGATATGAAGTCTAACAAGAAATTGTCACCAGAACCCGTATGTGGTATTCATTCACGTTTCACAAATCTCTTGGGAAATTTGTTTGTTACATTCCTTTGCTCTTACAACACATCGTCCTGGAAATGTTTTCGCAAACCAACAATGGGGCTGGCTTCCTTGATGGCGTATCTGAAGGAACAGACTAAATGTAATTTCCTGACAAGGAGAGATAATAAGTAATTATTTTTTAATAATAAATCCAAGCTTTCTTAATAATTACCAAGCTCAAGTTATAGACCCCTTAAGAAGAGCTGTGATGGTTGGAGAGCTCTTTATTTGGTGATGCTGTAAAAGATGAAAAGATAAGCTCTCTTGATCATGTCTTCATCACCATCATCATCTCAATCGATCGACTTTCGCTGTTGGAAATAGATCTCGTATGTACTTGTGCTAGTTAAATTAATAGAGTAAGGCCAACATTTCTTTTATTTGCCGTAGCATTGAAACGCGATATTCACCTGAAAGTGAGTGACACGACTGCCCATACGTACTGTATTACAGTGTTAGGATGATGTACGAAACATCACATTTCACTTATTGCTTTGAGATATAGGATGTTAAGTTTCGGTGCCCTAGTTATTTCACCAGTTACAACACCTTGTTAACTAGGGCATAGTAATGTTTGCACACTGCCCTTTGTCGGTAGAATTTAGAGCTACTGTCGTACTTACTTAGACGGTATCCAGCATCATGAACTTACCGGAACTACACACTACTACACACTCTTTCTACTACACTACAGCACTAAGAGGTGCTCTATAACCATGAGCCTTAGGTGAAGAACTGTACAAATATATGCAAGAAGAAGTCAACCGTATAAATAAGAAATATTTTTTCTTATAAATGATTAAGGATCGATACGTTCACTGGTTTTCACGTGATTAGCGAACAAAGTAAAAAAAAATAGTTATATGTATATATAGATATAGGAGATATCTTAAGATTGAATAACATCACCAGATCCCCGAAACTATTAGACGTAAACACTCAAAATTGGTAAGGATATTGCTTCTGCCGTTTAGAGGTCAGTTAAGAAGGGATTTTACAAAATTCCTTCCCAAAGGGATTAAGGAGGGTGTTACAGCCAAAGCGATCAGCTAGTATATAATATATAGAATATACATGTCAAACGTTTGATGTGAATTCTTGTTGTTGAAGGTATATAACTTAAGGTTTATACAGTATATAATCGTTTTCTAGTATTTGAAAATTTAATATATTGCAATAGAATTTTATTCGGTAGTGTAAAATAGTTTTTTTTTTTGTTATCTATTATTCTGGGTCTCATATCACATTGTCCATTGTTAAGCGACCAGGGCATCGCAAACATGCCAGACTGCCTATATCTAATGCAAGTGGCATTGGCTCTGCTCCAAATTATGGATGTAATTTTATTGAAATTTATCATCAGCATTAAAAAGCTTTATTTTCAGAATGATTGTTCAATTTTTTTTTAATAACCAACACCTGTACATACATTTTGAGTGCCTGAAATCCGTGTTGGACACCTAAAGTAGATTAATCATTTTTTAACAGTTTCTTTATAGTACGAAGCGAGGAGATGAGCAGGAAATGCACCTGATGGTAAGTGATATGCCTGCTGGCGACTATATGGCGAAAGAATGGTATACACAGCACCACATTGTCTTAGTCACCTTGAGACATAATATGTTTTGTCACAATCCCCAGTAATTTAACTAACTACATCCTTTCAATTTGGAACACAGTAATGTTTGCATACTACTGTTTGGTACTATACCCTAAGGATCTCCGGGTATTTTTTAATGTATGTAGAAGGAGAATATGTAAGTAATTCGGCTGAAAAGGACAGCGGAAGTACCGTACGTCTGATATTTACAATCGATCATTGGCGGTGGGCACCGACGTTTACGTGTGTAATATAGTCTCGGGAAGGGGTGGATTATGAAAACGGTCACGAACCCGACCGGACATGACAGTAATGCGCTTACGTGAGGCCCTTCGCAACCACTGTAACCTCATAAACATCCACTACGTTAGTGTACACTACTGTTGTACCTTAGACAGAAGAAACAACATTTTATTGTATAGAGCGGATCATTGTAAATAAAAAAAAACAAAATATGTAATGTATATAAATTTATGATCTTTCTCCTTCTTTTTCTTCGTCGGTATCACTCTTGAAATAGTGATCGCGGTCATTTCCGGTTTTAGTCGCAAGCTCAAAATAACGTCGCCATCCTTCTCTGATAGCCGCCTGTACATATAAAGGTAGGTATCGGACAGTAGCCTTATCATAATGTACCTACCTAGATAAGTAGGTACCATCGCAAAGCCACTGCTGGATACAGGTCTACCCCAATGTCTTCTACCAAATGCGATCCTTGGCTTTTCGCATCCACTCACTAGTCATGTCGTCGGTCTATCTGAAATAAGATTGTCCTACACTTCAGCGTCCTGCGGCTTGCACTCCAAGACTTTCTTACACCATCGGCCGTCACTTACACGATTGACGTGACTGCAGCAGTGCCACTTCAGCCTGAAGGTTTTGAGAGTGCTGTCGACAACTTTAGTTATCCGTCGAATTTCGCTATTCCAGATTCTGTCTCTTGGAGAAATACCAAACATAGCTCTCGCTCTGCAACTTTGGATTGCCCGATAGTCAAGTGCCATATCACTGTGCCGTATATGAAGGCAGGAAGGACGGAGACCAGTCTGTGCTAGTTGTCTTGAGACATAAAGCTTAAGGCAAATATTACGGTATTTACGAGGTTACGGAGTTTCCCAAATGCTGTCCAATCCACCCGAATGCATCTATTGATCTCGTCGATGAGATTGTTCATGTTACTTGCTGTTGATTAATATATCACAACCATTACTATCAGCATGCAATCAAAGGCGAAAACATCAGCAGATTCTATGACCTTTACCGGAATACGTAAGCTTATTTAAGGCAGTAGATCAATAGGCTAATAGATGACAACATGTACATGTATATATGAGGTTCAGAGTTATTTCCCTTATTATCTCGTAATACAGTCAAACGTTCAACCAATTGGAGTTCCGCAGCGTACAGGGGAATAGGGAATGATTAAGGAGTCAGCTCACGAAAAAACTTTGGTGGCTGTACAATGCGTTCTACGCGATGCGAATGAAAATAAAAATTCGTTCCAATGAACCAAGGATATTACATTTTAATCCAACATATATATATATATATATATATATATATATATATATATATGTATATATCAAATCTTAATATGAGTCAAGAGTTTGAATTGTTGTCTACTGATAACAGGTTTCAACGTCACTACTGGTGGTCGTCTCTGTTACCGGAGACCGTCTAGGTAGGTACTGCCACAGCTCCTATTGACAAACATTAGTGTGCAAACATTACTGTGGTCTGGTTTGAAGGGCTAATTTTATAAAACTTTATTCTCTGGTTAATAATAATTAGCTACATACACAGTACATATATAGATAGATCACAAATCAGTTGTTTAAACCATGATACAGCAATAGTCGTAAGATTGCAGGCGGCAGGAATAGATCCCGCGGTACTACCTTACACGTTGTCTTCACGTAACTTAACTCAAACCTTATAATACTTATTTTAATTTAACTTCTAGAAATACTGTGTTAAGTAAAACCATTCATAGGTTACGCTTAGTCTAAATTAAAGTCGTAAATAATCACAATATGCGCTTGCGGTTTTCACTTTTGCATTTTTAAAGAAACTTTACTGCTGCACTGCTTTAAAGCTCGCCACCCTTTATTACCGTACTAGACTTTAAATACACAAAGATATCTTTTTTTTTGTTAATTAATTCACCTGTTATTTCATATATTTTGGGATTTATATAGATAAATATAAAATAAACAAAAGCTTGGATAATTACTACTTAGAAATACGTAAGCTCTTGTAAAGTTTGATTAGGCACAAGTTTATACTTACATCAGGATTTTTTATTTTTAATAACTTTACTAGAGTTTAGTTTATTATATACTTCTGTCTTGATCGTAGTATGACTTCAAAGAAGTCCAAGGGCACTTTTTTAATACTCATGTAGGTTGTGCAATGTAGACGACGGGTTAAAATAACCCATCCGCCTAACTTGATGTATCATAAAAAGACCGAAGAGTTCAGAAGTAGGACAGTAATTTTTTTGGGGTACGTTACCAAAATATCCTGCTTGTTAACTCGCTTGCAAAGAGTGGAGCACGTCTAATATCCGAGTTTTAGTAGATCACGTCAATTAGCTGAAGTGATGAATGAGTCTATGTAGAAAGATGAAAAGGAAGCTCCGGTGGTGAAAAATGTCATCCTTTAATAATTGGGAAGACAAATGATTTTATAAATAATTATGTTAGAACCAAGATTGCAAGGTATCATGTAGCTGAACCGGTCGCGTTGGAATTCAATTAGGAAGTCCTTTATTCAGCAGTGGACAGCAATAGACTGAAATGATCATAAAAATCAGTACTGAAAGCCAAACTTAACTGCCTACAGTGTATCTAATGAACTATAAACTTAGGTGTGTAAGAGGTCTCGCATAACAACTCAAGTATCTAAACCAATCTCACCTGCTCTCGGTGCACCCTGCTAATCAAAAAACCAAACTCTGGCATCCACCAACTAGCATTGGGCCAGCGGGGTGAAAAAAGGCCCAAAGCCCTCCAATATGGACCTCTACAAACGATGACTCCTAGTGCCTCGCGGTTTTGCCAGCACAGGATCAATCGATGTGGAGATCTTTGGGGGAGGCCTACGTCCAGCAGTGGACGTTTAGCGGCTGATGATGATATAAAGTTATGACTACTGTATTGTAACTTCATATCTCAAGCTGGTAAGAGCAATATTTCCATTATTCTACATAGTAGAAAATAATCAACTCTCCCTTAACAGTATAATGATAGATGGGATGATATGCTCTACATTATTGTGCCCGTCGCCTAGAGGTATAAGATATTAAATCTCGTTACAACAGTACATAGAAATAGGAGCTGTAGTGGTATCTACCTAGACGGTTTCCGGCAACAGAGACAATAAGTTATGTTTCATAATTGTGTACGTAAACATCTCTACCAAATCAACGTCCTGTTCATCTTTTTGTCCTTTTGTACATAAATACAAAGTGGGAACGATTTCTAACAATTCTCTGTAGGAATATCCTTAGACGACGGAATGACGGCACAAAAATTTAATATCTTCCCTCACCAGGCGAATAATGTAGGAGGGGAAATTTCGGACACGTATTTATTTTTATGATCATTATAACAGATGTTGTTCGCGGGCTCGTAAAATATTTTACGGTTATCGAAACAACATTTCTCGTTTCGTACCACTGTCCGGTTCAGATTTGATTTGATAGCTCATCCGGCAAAAGCCTGGATCACATCGATTCTGGTTTTCATGCGTTGCTTGATTTCTAACAAAATTTCCTGTTTTTGCCTTACGATTCGGAATGTAACAAGTTTATTAACGTTTTAATCTATATATCAAAGAGGTTTCCACCTATACAGAGGCTCATTACGTTATCTTTGAAACTATGAGGTCTAGAGACATGAAATTTGTTAGAGATGTCCCTTTTGCGGAGTACAAGATATAGTATATAGTAATGTATTTTCCAAAATTCCTACCCCAAAAGGAGTTGGGAGGATGTTAGGGTCAGCAAAGCGGGTGGAGAACAGCTAATAAAATATAAATAATTATCCAAAGCAAGAAAGTAATGAAATAATATTTTTCTCATATAAAAATATTATTGCACAGTCTAATAGTAAAAATGGTGTATAAAGCTGGACATCCGTTTATCTCGAGCAATCGCTTTTAAGTCCTATGAAGTAATAACAGTTAATAATAGAAATAGCTTGGAAAAAGGCCAAAGCAATGCTCACTACGTTTATGAGAGATAGTTAGTGGATAGTAAACAGTTGTGTAAGCTTTTGTAATGAGAAGCTTTACTTAATGTAAAAGGGGCACATGTTACGTTATCTAATGTACCATGTGTTGCTGGTTTGATTCTCGGCTCGCAATCCTCAAGGTTCCACCGTTACAGCGAGACGAGTTACAGTTAAATAAGTAACTGTTTAATTTCAAGTTTCCAGTTCATCTTCTATTTGAATGTACAGCAATTTTTTCAGCATGTACTTTTACTCTAATTGTACTTATTGTACTTATAGAGGCGTGTTGGTTCCCATACTGATGTATGGTAGTGAATGTTGGGTATGGCAGAAGAAACATGAAAGTAGGATTAATGCTGTGGAGATGAGAAGCCTGAGAAGTATAACTGTAGTGAAACGGATGGACAAAGTGAGGAACAGTGTGATAAGGAAGCGGTGCGGCGTGGTTGAAGATGTAGTGACAAGGATAGAGAAAGGGATGCTTAGATGGTTCGGCCATGTCGAAAGAATGGATGAAAGAAGATTAACGAAAGAAATATACAAGGTAAGAATGATTGGAAAAATCGGTGCAGGTCGACCTAGGCGGACATACTCCGATCAAATCGGAGATGTCCTAAAGAAAGGCCGGATCAAAAGCGCACGCAACAGACGAGTGTGCATGAAGACGCTTATGAAAGTGGAGGAAGCGAGAGAGGTGTGCCAGGACCGTAGCAGGTGGAGAGAGGTGGTCTCTGCCTACCCCACTGGGAACGAGGCGTGATATATATGTATGTATGTACTTTTTGTACAATATTTGAAAATGAACTATTTAATTTTGTATATGGTCGCCACTATGTACTAGGCTCTATGTCGGTCAACTTACTTTAACTATATAGTGTGTATTTAATATTTTATGAGTAATTTATTAATAAATACGGGTGTAATAGACGTTAGACGACACTAGGTTTTAAGTAGTGGAAAATAAGTCTAACCTATTAACACCCTATTCGATCTTTTATTATAGGCACCTTCGTCGCATTTAGATGAGAACATAGTAAAGGTAAAACTATTTATTTATATACTAAGAGTCTAGAAGAACTATGTACCTAAGGTATTTATTTAATAGTTTACAAAGGCGACCGAACAAGAAAACATTGGTTTGTAACTTTAAGCAAAACCAAGTGTAATGTATGAGTTTAAAATAGAAATTATAGAGTAATAACTTATTTATTTTTGTTCCATGTAGCAACGGGACGTACGAGATATATAACTGATGATATATGTGTGCCCATAATAACATGGCGTTAATTATGATGATACAATGCACCATCTCATTACTCTGGTAATTTCGCAATAATGTTTGGCAGTAGAAATAAAAGTTGCGAACCTATCTCCAATAAATTTGTTTGTGAGAAATCGTTCTGAGTCTCACTAATAGGAACATTAATATGGCTGTTTTTTAAAATCTTAAAATATTTATAATAAACTACTTTAGTCACTTAAATGTCGCTTTCTATCGCTAGGTCTCTATTTAGAATCAATCTATACTACGTCTAGATAAGTTAAGCTGAAGTGATTGATACGAAGTCTTTGTGATGTCGTA
Organism: Troides aeacus; assembly: GCA_033220335.2. Taxonomy (NCBI): domain Eukaryota; kingdom Metazoa; phylum Arthropoda; class Insecta; order Lepidoptera; family Papilionidae; genus Troides; species Troides aeacus. The sequence continues at coordinate 2,500,018 of CM067288.1, forward strand.
GTACAGGGCATGTGCTGTAATTTAATGCTACGCTGCGCCCGAATGGCGTAGCGGGTACGACGTGCCTGGACGGCGTAGCTGCTATGACGCGCACTCGGCGTAGCTGCCACAACGCTCCGAACAACGTAGGAGCTACGGCGTGTACTCGGCGTAGAAGCTATGGTGCACCCAACCGACGTAGCAGCTACGATGAACACTCGGCGTTCAATGAATAACTAAATAGTTAAACTAACCAAGTTATTACAACTTTGAATTTAAACTTAACCGTGGAATTTAAATCATTCTCATGATTGGTACCTAAATATCAATAGTATATTCTCTATTGTCAGACCTAGGTCTTAGCACATAACTCTGTCGTCAAACAGTACTGTGTTCATATATAAAGGCGTTATAGCTATTGAAATTATTGGTGTAAGTTAACATCTCAGGTCTTAAGACGACTAGCGCAATGTAGAGCAGTGTATGCTATGTATCTATATGTATGCAACAAACATACCATCAGATTAACTTCCTGCTGTTCTCGTTCTTTCAACGAATGAAAATAATATTACATAACTAAGTTAATACGTAATAAATTCACTCGTTCAGCTACATGTACTTGTCTAGCTTGGTGGATAAATGGCCACGACTCTCTTCTCAAAAAGTACCTCTAGCAATGGCAATATTGTCTCGTTTATTATAATTTTTTTACCATTAGACACTGTGACAACATACGAATCCAAATTAAAGTTTACTTCATGCACAATTGTTGATAAAGAAATACTATATGTACCTTTATCACGGTAACCCACTGGATGCGAGCAACGCGGGACTAATCGATGTGGAGATCTTTGGGGGAGGCCTAGGTCCAGCAGTGTACGTCTATCGACTGATGATGTACCATTATATTAATCATAGAAAGATCACATAATTTTGCTAAACGAGGTGATGAAAAAGATGAGAGAATATTTGATGAGTACGGTTCAAGAGTCGGATATTATTATAAGTAGAATGGAAAATAGAAAAGTGAGTAAATATATATAAACAGGTGTATGAGTGGTTTGATATTTTATTATTATCTGTTATAGTGCCGTTAGTAATTTGGATTAAAGGTATACTCTGTTCCGTCTGTCTGATAAAACAGTTGCAGTTCTGTCTTATTCCTTAATCTGATCACACAACATTTATAAATTCAATTTACTATTTCGTAGCTGAACTCATTGCCAGGGAAAGTTTTAGTACGTGCTGCTGCAAGCTGTCTCATGCTACTTTGTGCTGTAGATAATATAACTAAATTATTGTGAGGCGATTTAAACTTACTTTATTACAAGATATCTCTCCATGTCATTGGTGTAATGCCTTTACTGATGTGACAACCTGCTGACTCAACAGCGTTACGTCTTCAGCTTTTCTTAAGAGAATTACAATATTGAGGCCTAGTAGGGCTGGTCCAAGAACTTCTCCTGATTTTTTGCCCATGGTGCATTACCTAGTGAAATTACTGAAGTAACGATACTTAACATTTTATTCCTTAAAGAGAGGGGCATTATTTTGTATCTTACCATCAGTTGTCCATCTGATGGTTAGTGATACATCTGCTCATAAGAATGTGGTGCTAGTTGGATACGTCAGATATTGTGCACGTAGCCTTGAGACATGAGCTGTTGAGCTCTATTATCATAGTAATTTCACTAGATACAACGCCCTTCAAACTTGAATGCTTGAGCTGCGGCGGTACCTATTTGAGCGTCTCCTTCGACAGGATATCGTTTACGTCAGTACCACGGCAATGCCCGTTCCTACCGCCAAACAGTAGTATCCAAACATTCCTGAGTTCCGGATTGAAAGAAGTTGTATCTAATGAAATTACTGGGGTAACGAGACAACATCCTATGTCTCAAGGTAACAAGCGCATTCTGATGCAGTGTATTCCATTCTAACTAGCATGCATTATGTGGGTGTGATCAGGTGTACCACCATCAGGTGAACGTCCCGCTTATTTTGTCGTCTTGTATAAAAAAAAACTTTCCGTCCTATGTTCGCTTGCATTTTAACTAAATTGTATATTATATAATGATGTTCGATCTAATAAAAATATTAACTAGTACATATTCAAAAGAAAGCTATGGGGGGTGTAAGTATGATTGATGAAAGAATTAGTGAGACGGTGGCGGTCGTTGTGGGGCGCATAATGATTGATGCTAAGTGGCGTTTAATGTCTTAAATAATCTCAAGCTCGACGGATATCCGGCTAAATTGTTAATAATGAAATAAAAGATATATACAAATTACTACTTTACATCTATTATACTGTTTACTCTTAGAAAACAGAAAAATAAAGCAGTAGATTTACAATATGATATAGGAAAGGTAGAGTCCTCAATAACATAGCTCCATACTTCTTTTACATCATCACCAGCCGATAGACGCCCACAGCTGGACTTAGCCTACCCCTATAGATCTCCACAATGGTCGTAAATATAATATTAATCTACTTCTACATGTGAATCCGGAATCGAATCCTGTTACAAAGCAAGCGGTTAGTCGTTGTGCCACAGAGGTATTTCCTTTATTCTGTTTTTAAGTTGTTTGTTATAAGATACGAACTTATTTGAAGAGATTCTACAATATAAAAATAGACTATATATTTGTTTACATAGTGTATATCTTAAATATTAAATTATTTAAAGCATATAAAACTATATCCATCATATAAAAGAAAAAAAAATTGTAACTTGTGGTAGGGCTCTATTACTCCTTTTACTGCTGTCGAACTATAATGTAGCTAGTGGAATTACTGTGGTAACGACACTTAGGTCTCAAGGCGACGAGCACAATGCTGTGTCTATCACCCTAACAATTGAGTTAAGTGAACATCCTGTTAGTTACATTGTTATAAAAGAAATAACTAAGTAATAAGCACAGAGATGTTAATAATGATACACCGATAAAATAGTAGAAGCTGTTAAGCAGTGTAACATACAGATAGGTTAAAACTTGATTACGCTGAGATAAAGTCGTTTGCTACAGCAAATACTCAGATAGCAATCGATTGCAGCTCCACTATCTACGTTTGTTTGTTCTTAACAGTTCAACAATGTATTGTTGAAGTTTTAAACATTAATATTATATTCAACAACTTGTTTTAAAATATATAAAACAAAGGGTTGTAGGGGTTACCGCACAACAACTCACGGAATCCAAGCCAGCTTCACCTGCTAGTGGTGTACCGTGCTAAATGACTAACGTGGCTCTACCTCCCACCAAACCGTATTAGACCAGCGTGGTGGGAAATGGCCCAAATTCCACCCGATCGTGTGGGAATCTGTAGAGAAGTCCTACGTTCAGCGGTGGACTTCTATCGGTTGATGATGATGACATTTTAAAAATGTACGTTTCATTACTCAAAATACATATGTATATGATCTTTACAAACATTTAATATATAACTCATACAATCTTGCTGATTAAAACCCTAACAAGTTACGGTGGTATACACTGCACCATACTACTCTCGTCGGCTAGAGGCATAAGATGTTAAGTCCCATTACCCCAGTAATTTTACTACCTACATTTCCCTTTAATCTGGAACACAGTAATGTTTGCACATTACTGTTTGGCGGGAGAAATAGGCGATGCGGTGGGACCTATCGAGACGGTCTCCGGAAATAGACTTTTTTTCATTTCCAAAAGATACTCTGTTTCTAAGGGAAGTCAGGGTTATGTGAGATTCTTACTCACCCCTCTCTCTCCCTAAAACTACTTCAGTGGTCTGAATCAGTGCAGTAGGAAAGGCTCTAGAATCTCTTACGTAATGGACTGGTACCTCTTTACACTTTATGTTAACACGTCTCTGAGCAGAGGCCTTACCCTCCTAGGCATCATCACTGTGCCATGCGCTGTTCCACACAGGTTCGCTTGGTGAGCCATAAAGGGTGGGTCTTTATGGCTAGCCAAGCGAACACTAAAGGCCCGCAAAACTCCCAGACCCTTTTAGTCGCCTTCTACGACAGGCAGGGCTTACCTTAGTTCTATTTTTACTAGCTCGAGACTAAACCGCTACCGGCAACAGAAACCTACCAGTAAGTTATCGTTACTGATAAACTAATTCAGACTTCACTGGATTATTTCCAATGCAATTGAATTAATTGAAAACCGTACCGTCTGCTATCGTTTCGTTTAATCCTTGATTACAGCAAATACTTTACATTGATAGCGTTCACCTGTTTCAAAGTGCGACGCAATCTGTCCGTTAACGTTACTGATCACAACAATTCACTTTATCCGATTGCATTTAACCCGTTTTACGTTAACTACAGTTAACGAAGACAGTTACGTACGCGCATGAGAGTTTTGTAAATGTTTCATATAACCGTTAAAATTTTAACTCGAAATAATAAAACAATATTTGTTTTATACAGTCTTATAACTATACTTTATAATGTATTGAATATTTCTATGAAATATTATTGAACCTTTATGGTCTTGGATCATGGATGTTGATTTAGAAGCTTTTCTCGTATCGACATCATCGTAAATATCGGTTTCTTCAATAATTTCACCTCTGCTGCTTGTTTCTAATTTCCCGCCGATTCATATAAAAGAACCTTACTTTATGGTCTTGGATCATATATGTTGTTTTAGAAGCTTTCCTTGTATCGGCATCATGGTAACCATCGGTTCTTTTAATAATTCCACCCGTGCAGCATGTATTCAGTTTCCCGCTGATTAATATAAAAGAACCTTACTTTATGGTCTTGGATCATATATGTTGTATTAGGAGCTTTCTTTGTATCAACATCTTCATTATCATCAGTTATTATAACGAACTCACCGGCGCTGCTATCTTTAACCTCTCTACACCAGGTTTTTCAACCTTAAGGTCGTTCTACCAACATTATGACGAAGACCTTATTCCACCAACGAACAACAATTCTTCGAGTTACGTTATTCTCATTGCTTCTTCTTCTTCCAATCAGCCGGAAGACGTCCACTGCTGGACAAAGGCCTCCCCCAAAGATTTCCACTCAGACCGGTCCTGGGCCACCCGCATCCAATGGTTGCCAGCGACCTTGACCAGATCGTCGGTCCACCTTGTGGGGGGTCTGCCCACGCTCTGTCTCATTGCTATTTCTTGCATATTCTAATTTTGATTGTTCAGAGTTTTGTCCTTTCCTTTATGTATATTTTAATCATGAGTTTGTCAATATCTCTCTCTCTTCTTAAATATTATCTCATATATTGGATGGGTCAGCTTTCTTTGTTTGTCGTGCTCAACTTCGCTCCATCCTTGAAATTATCCTCGATGTCTTGATACTACATTTTTCCACGTTCTCTCGGGTCAGCCCGTAGATTTAGCTTCTATCTTGTGAGTTTGTCAATCGATTGGGTTTTTGATATCAAATTTTTCTCTACCTAGTACGCATTATTTTTAATTACATTATTCATTTATGTATGATTAACGTCCATTATAGCTATTGTACCTTTAGCTTCTATATGGATTGAGTTGTTAATGTTGGTATTGTATAAAATTATCGTTTCAATGAAAGTTGTGTCATTAAAATCTATCAAAAACACATGACATCTGCAATATGAATTTGTGATCGTATTGGTTTCTCCCGATGGGCTTTGGCTATCACCAATCTGTCATCGGGGTCACCTACGCCGTTTATGTCCCCGCGCCGTGTATTTATGGCGGCAATTAATATTGGATATTTGGATAGACGACGTAGTTTTTATTTATGTATCGACAACGCGGTTTAATTATTTTGAAAATTGATAAAGGTATGCAAAATTAAAAGGTGTGATAAATGTATACGCGTGTTTCTGGTGATTTATATGTTAAAATTATTTTTTTAATTACACGCAATGGGTCAGACATATTGTTTTATATTATAATTACTAAGTCTCATCTTCATCGATGTGAAATCAACTGAAATATAAGTGTCTAGCAAATATTCAGGTGAGATCTATTTCTGTTACCATTTATTAAGATTATCTCTATTTTTCTGGTGTAGTGTTATTTGAAGTTATCAAATGGATCAGTCGGTCATTTTCAGGTTAAAAATTGCTACTAAGAGATTAAGACCTTCTAAGTAGAAATCAATGAATCTTAAAATAAATATTCTCAGTATAAAGGTTACTAAAAAAAATATACAGTTATGTAAATTTTTAATTTTCGATATAGCGATGTATTGTTTTCAGTTGCTTTAGCTTTGTATAAAAAATTGTATACCTCGGCGTGAATCTGTTCAATTTTTCTTTGACCTTTACTTCGTACAGAGCATTTGCCGTCAGCTTGCTGCTCCATGAATGGGAGACGATAAGATCCGGTAGGAAATTGCTTCTTGACGCCATTCGAACACTCGAACTTCAGAAATATTTTTTTTTTAACATCGATTCTCGGTAAAAAGATTCCAAAAATACAAAATTTCATCATAATGCCTTTCAAATATCAAAATATTTTTCATAGTAATAAAAGGTCCTCTGAACAGGAAGATGTTTATTTTTTAGATATGAACAGAACGTTATACAATATTGGTGGATACTCATCAGTTGAGGTGATGTGTACAATAGTAAAATTTTTTTGCTAATTATAATGTACTTACTAGTGGTAGGTTCTTTTTGCCAGAGATCGTCTAGGTAGGTTTTTTTTTTTCGTTTTACGTGGGGGAAATGCCTACGCATACTCGTCCTCGCGGGGGCAAGCACGGGTTATGTCGGATTTGCACCGACTAAAACCCCCACGATGTTCCCGACTCGTCGCTTGATGGCAACGGTCACGGGTACGGCTTGTTGCCTTCGTCCGCGACCCTCACCGGCGCTGGCCGCTTGCGCAGCCCCACCTCGGTACAGAGGGATAAACCCCCCCTGCAGGGCGCACCGGAACATGCTGCGCGCCCCCACCTCGGCCTCCATTGTGTGGACGACGGATTCCCCCGAACCCTTCGCCCAGAGGCCACGGGAGCCCCGGGAGATATCCTCTCCGGGCTCCCCGCGGTGGACAGATGTTGGACCCGCCGTTATCCGTTAGCGGCCGCGGAGGATAGGGAGAGCGGCGCATCGTAATACCGACACTCCTCTTTCCCCGCGGCCCCACCGCCGCCGCATCGCCGGTGCGACACCAGTTGGTCGCGGAGGATACGTCTTCCGCAACCCCACCTCGGCTGCAAGGGCGGTATAAAACCGCCCTTGCAGCCGGTCGCAGGTGGCAGCATAGAGCCGCCCCCGGGCCCCCGGGCCCCCGGCCCCTCCGGTGAGCTCCAGTTATCCCAACTCGAGCCCGGAGCGGCTGCTTCGGCTGGCCCTTCACCGCGAGCCGACCGGGTAGGTTCCGCTTAGCTTCACCGTGTTGGGCCCCACGGTTACTAAGCCCCTCCGCCACAACAAGGCGGGAACCCGTTGGAGGGATCGTCTAGGTAGGTACCACCGCAGCGCTTATTTCTGCCGCCAAACTAATGTGCAAAGATTACAGTGTTTCAGTTCGAAGGGGAAGTTCAATTACTAGAATAACAAGACTCAACATCTAATATCTCAGGCGACGAGCGCAATGTGGTGCAGTACCATATCAACTAAAGGTTTGTTATGGGCTGGCGTATAACTTACCATCAGGTGACCGTCCCGCTGCTTTCGTCGCTTAATTAAGTAAAAAAAGTTTTCTCTATATAAAATTAAGTGTCAAGGGGTATGGAGTGTAACGGTTGTGGTGCAACCTGCTAATCAATAAACAAGGCACTGGCTCCCACCAAACCGCATTGGGCGGGCGTGGTGAGAAAAGCCCGAAATCCCCTCATATGAATTCCTACAAAGATGGAAGATCTTTGAAGGAGGCCTATGTCCAGCTGTGGACATATTTTGGTTGATGATGATGATACATAACTGAGGGTAGATCCTGATATATCTAAGTATATGTATGAGTCGCCCAAATCTCTCCATATAAATCCTTACTTTAATTGAGAATCTTTGGAGGATGCCTATGTCCAGCAGTCTATCGACTGATGATGATGATGATGATTTGTAATATTAATATTTGTGATCATGTCAGAAGTTTTGTTAATCTTTATTATACATACATTACTACATATATAACACGCCTCGTTCCCAGTGGGGTAGGCAGAGACCAGCTCTCTCCACTTGCTACGATCCTGGCACACCTCTCTCGCTTCCTCCACTTTCATCTTTATTATAATATTTTCATATGTTAAAATGCCTCTAAAATCATGATAATGTACGACTTGGTTTAAACAAGCTGCATCTGAGGGACCAAATTGGTCAAGCTAACAAATTTATTCATGAAACTACTTAGACGATCAACTAATTCATATTCTGTTAACATTGTACGTTAACGAGAAATTGGTATTACGAATTAGGTATTTCTGGTACATAATAAAAAGAGGAAAATAAATAGGTAAGAGTCTTGAAGTGGGGTACGGGGTGTTTGAGAAATGACTAAGTAAGAAGCAATACCAGCACTATATTGATAATCAGCAGAACAATTCTAAGTATAGAGGAAAGTTACCAAGTACGGTAGTACGAAGATCTACAGATCTAGTTGATGGATACAGTGGCATACTTCGTAATAAGCTACTGTCTCGAGTTTTGGTATTACGTAGATCCAGAAAGATCCTGTAGGTGGATACAGTTGTATGCTTCGTGAGAGGCTACTGTCTCGATTTTTGCTATTATGAAGATCCAGAGAGTAAGAGACAATTGTATACTTTGTAAGGACTTACAGTCCCAATTCAATATACAAATAGATGTACGATCCTTATAAGGATTTTCGCTCTGATGAAACGATAGCGTGATCTATTGTTTATGGTGGCGCCATCTGTTGAGTTGTATGAAAAGTTCTTCATACAGTATACATTTTTTATTTTATTTATCTATTAAGCTTTTATTCAGGCTTAACTTAATATAAATGGTTTTGTGTATAGTTTTAATATTCTGTCTAATGTCTTTTGACTAAGGCTTCTTATAAACATTTCCACACGTCTTTCTTCTTAGCTTTCCCAATCCATTCTACACTTGCCACTAACTTCAATTTGCCTTCTCACCTTCTACTCTGTCTCCCTTTTCACCTTTTTCTATCTCTTGGGTAGCATTCAGTAATAACTTTTGTCCTTTATTCTTACCTTTATCGTTGTATATGCCTTCTCCACTGCCATTTTAGCTGTTTGCAAAGCAATTATATGTTTTTCCAAACTAAATTAGTACATACATAATCTATATATAGATAATAAAAATGGGTTTTGTTTGTTTGTGAATCAGCTGAAAACTAGTGAAGATATCGACATGGGAATATGACCATTCGATGCAGAATGATTTGTTAATTTTATAGATCCTTCATCATTTTATTTCCAATTAACTTTTATTAACATTTTCTATTAATATTATTTATGCAGTTGCTATAGTAACTGTTGCTATAGAAAGTCACATGCGGTTGAGGTTGCTCTCAAGCAATATTTCAGATAAATACCAGATATTATTTTATTATGGCTAGCAAAGCGGTCGAGTAACAGCTAGTATATAATATTTATAGTACAGTCAATGTTATCGTTTTAATGACATAACAGTTAATAACATTGAAACAAATAACTGAATTTGTTTCTGAATAAGTTGACTTTAAATAGACAAGTATAAGTAAGTCTACTTAAATTACTGGCCAAGGATTATTAGTATGGTAAATAAAATTACTAGTAAACAATACATAACATAAATAATCCTTCGCGTACATTAGTTGTATGTATTTGTAAATAACGCCGAAGGTTTAATTGATGGTAGGTCTCTAGGTAGGTACCACAGCGTCTATTTCTGCCGTTATACTGTGGTGTGCAAACATTACTGTGTTCCAGTTTGAAGAGCGCTGTAGCTAGTGAAATTACTGAAGTATCTAGACATGTCTTAAGGCGACGACCACAATGTGGTACTGTCTATATCATCCTAACCAGCGCCAGTTTGTTATGGGATATTGTATCACTTACCATCTGGTCAACGTCTTGCTCGGCTCGTCGTTTCAAATAAAAAAAATCTGCTTAGGTTAGATTATTAACGGATTCTTACTGATGTGGTTATCAACCTTATTAATATATATTACGTTACCATAGACGTTTTGCTATCAATAATATAAGACCGTATTTTTAAAAACTATATGCTACTGAAAGATGCCTTTGTTCTTGATGTATTCTTCCCAGGAGAGACATATCTATCGGTATGTTAGTAAATATAAATGTTCTATGAATTATCAATATACATATTTATTATAAAAAATATAGGAATATATTATATGTTGATGAATATAGAATGATAAAACCTATGAAATTTATATTTAGGTGTAACTATAATACAGATGAAAAGCCAACGTGTTAAACTCATAACATTCTTCTTTTCGGGTGAAAGGTTTAATATAAGGTTGTCAGCTTTTAATATATTAGCAAATACTAAATGTAGTGAAAGGTGTTTTTAGTATTTTAGTTATTTAGTATATATATAACTCGCGCACTATATTCCAAGCATTTGGACATAACAATAAACTGTATGCAGTATAAAAATATTTGCGAACTTTTTTTGTACCATTTACGCAGCTTTTAAACAACGAGCGCGAACTGTTTCTCTTTTTAACGATCGTTTCTGAAAAAAAAAATATTTTGTTAGATGCGACACGACGAGGATACGCAATCACATTTTGTAGTCATGTTTCCGCTGCACAGGATAGTTGAAACACCTTTACGAATTACTCGTAACTAGTTCTTAATGAAGGCGTTGGAAGAAACAGGATTTTTTATTTGACGAAGCGAAGAGATGAGCTAGGGACGTTAGATGATGATTGATACGCGTATCTAAAACAACGTAGCGCTAGTTAGAATTATATACACAGCACCATATTGTGCTCATGGCCTTGGCATAAGGTACTAAGTCTCGATACTTCAGTAATTTCATTAGCTACAACGCTCTTCCAACCGTAACACAGCTTTGAGCTACAGTGGTACCTACCTAGACAGTCTCCGGTAATGGAGACCTACTACCAGTAAAAATATTACGTATCTTAGAAACGAATAAAAACAGTAGAAATAGCTCAATATCGGCTATTAAATAACTGGTTCCTTATTCTATATATCCTTCTTAATAGAAATGTAGCAAGTAGTTATTCTTTGCTACAATTTAAAAAAGTGTACGATTCAGGCTACTGGTGGTAAGCCTCTGTCGCCGCCACTGCAGCTCCTATTTCAGCCGATAAATAGTAGTGTGCAAATATTACTGTGTCCCAGTTATAACAGGGTTGTAGCTGGTGAAATTACTGTAGTAATTAGACTTAGCATCTTAGGTCTCTAGGCAACGAGCGCAATTTAGTGCTGTGTATATCATCGTAACTAGCGATGTTATCAGTTGGACTAATCAACATCAACAATCTGCGATGATTGCGCAAATATGGCCATCGTGTGATGCTACTTTAATACGTATTATATACGTACTAAAGTATCACATGTGTAATGATGACTTAACTGTGCCGTTGTTAACAGATAATTTGAATTACCACAGTAATTCATTACTGCCCACTACACTACGCCGTAAAACCGCCGGTTAAATATTAACCTTTAGTAATGAGAAGGAGGAATCCGACGGAAGATGTACTTGCTACGACTTCTTTCTTCAATTCCTATAACTCTTCCCATTGATAAGTAAATAATTGTATTATTATAACTTTACACAATTTATTACAGCCTGTTTTCTCGAAAGCGTCTAGAGGGTGTAAATTTTTTTATTTCATGTGACTTCCGGTCCCGCTTGTATTTTCCTTCTATAGTGCTTTTTAAGCTGCGAAAACTATTTCCATGTTACTCCGTGTGACATGCAATAAATTCCTCGCTTACGGTAATCTTTTTCAAGAGTTACCTCGCGAAAAATACTATTATAAAAGAAAGGTTTATTTAAACTTATGTTGTCTTTAATAGTTTATTAAAAAAATATTTTGAAACAGTGGAACCGCTAAGTCTTCATCATCATCAACCGATAAACCTTGACTTTCCATAAGATCTCCATCTATCACCAACGTTATTGTTTCTACGATTATTGTATGTGATAATTCGTAAAACAAAACTTTTTAATTTATCATAAATCCCGCTTGTTTTCACTGTTACCACAGTAACAAAAGAAATGGAGAAGAGAAAGGTATTGAAGCTAGATTAATATTGAGATTATGTATTGTAATGTTGGGTTTAGAAAAGCTTCAGTACTATGTCGCGGTGTTATAATTTTTAAAATTTAAAGTTCACAGATCGTTTCACTTATTATCAGGTGAATGTTCCGTGTCGTCACTTTTTTTAACTTTCTTCTAAAAGTCATGTAAGACTATATCTTTGAACAATACGAGAGCAGTCCTCGAGGTTCAGTTTCACTAGGAACTTGTTTCAGTTTTCAGCTCGTGTCTTAGTTAAGTTGTTTCCGAACAACTTTGAACTGCGTAGGAGTGGGTTCTTTGAAAGTTAACAAGGTTTTTTTTAAACATGACTTATTAACAAATTATTTTGAACATTAATAATCGCACATAATAATGAATTGTAACTATCATTATCATTATTGACTGGAAGTCGCAAACTGCTCGACTCATACAAGACTCGAGTTTTATATACAAATGCTTATAAAGTGGCGCTACTTAGATTGGTATACACAAAACCATATTTTGCTCATCACTTGAGACATAAAATATTGTGTCTCGTTATGCCAGTAAGTATACTAATTTACAGTAATATTTGCGCACTACTGATTGGTGGCAGAAATAGGAGCTGCGGTGGTATTTAGTCGGTTTGACATCGGAGGCCTGACCAACCAGTATAGTTTCTTATTATTGAGCATGTATTATATAATGGTGTAATAAAAAAAATCAAACAGGCTTGAATACTACACTTTGAGAATTAGACGGAGATCGCATTACGTTTCAACAAATGCCAGGGGCGTGCCAGCGGAGTTCGCAAGCTTCGAAACATGCGGAAAGTAATTAAACAGTCAACGCACGTCACGAGTTTGTTAACTGGAATGTGCAGAATATATAATTCCACCCCCTTTTTTAAACATTTTCATTGCTAAATGATTAACGAGTTGAGTTTAAGTTATCCATTATCAGTTAAACTCGGGGTAGCTTAATGTTTTGTAGCGAAAACACTGAAGAAATACAAAAAAATCAATTGCCAAGAATACTCCGTCTCTCATAAGAATTACTCAAGGAATTTAGCTTTTCTAACTGGGCTAAAAAGTGTTTTACCATATAAACTTTTCGCATATTTCGTTAACATGTTATTTAGGTAACTTAAAGGATACCTCAGCATGGTACTTGTTTATTACATCCGTTCAATGTTCAGTCAATACTCCACGAGAATGCCTTACGTTGTAAGATCAGATATGTTTCCAATAAACTATCATGTAAGATATTCTTTGTCTCCATAACTTGAAGACACGACTATCCTCATGTATTCGACGCGAAGATATAATGTTATGTATTTGTATAAGTATTATTTGTATTATTGTATGTTTTCATTACATCTGCCTTCAAAATCTCGTCTCTTACTGGAGTCGATTGACAGACACAGACAGAATACTACTTAGGCATTAACTTCGCCTTCCTCATTAACAGAAACAGATAAATATATAGAACCGAATCATTATCATGATTGTCATCATTATCAGCTGACAAACGTCCACTGCTGGTCGTAGACACCAGCCCCAAAAATCTCCACATCGTTCGATCCTGCACTGCCCGCATCAAGCTGCTTCCTGCAACCTTCACCAGGTTGTGGGACCACCCGCTGTGAGGCCTGCCAACATTACTTCTTCCGGTACGCGGTCGCCATTCGAAGACGTAGAAACCGATATACAAAAAATAACATTTGCTGTCATGAAAGTTGTGCTTGTTTTGTTACGCGAAAACTCTTTTTCTGCTATTAAACTACCTTCAGTTTAGTTAAATATTGCATAGAAATTTAGTTTTTTTTTTCTGCTTGTATTGAGACAGTTAAAACTGGTTAATAAATCGTTAGTAACTTGGTCGCGTGGTGTAATTCAACCTGTTACTATTACGGATTCGGTATCAAGTTAAATTGTTTGCGCTGGAACTAATTTCGACTGCAGTTATCGCGCCGTGAAAATCCACTTTTTTCAACAGCATCGTATCGACTTTTTTCCGGACATGTTAATTAATAAATAATGGGCGATGGAGACCCTTACTGACGGCGTAGAAACATGACACCTTACCATCGGTCTGATCCACGGATTGAAGTAGCACAGCGAGCGATGGACATAGCTATGCTTAACATTTATCTAAGGGACGAAATCGGGATTAAGGAATTCGACGGAGAACTAAAGTTGTAGAAGCTCATAAAACCTGCAAGCTGAAGTGTCAGTGGGATGACGATGTTTGTCGTGTCGGTGACGGCTGATGAGGGAGAAAAGTCATGGAGTGGAGGCAACGTGTAAATCGCAGAAGTGTAGGACGCCCAGATGGACCAAGAACATCATCAGAGCGGTTGAAAGTGAGTGGATGCGAGGAGCTGAGGATGGCAATTGGTGGAAGACATTAGGGAAGGCCTATATCCAGCAGTGGATAAACAAAGGCTGATAATGTGTTCCTCAGCTTCTGGCATCCACCTATTTTTTTACTTGTAGGATCCTTTTTTATTGTTGAAAATTTGTAAAAGATACCTCTACCTCTTACACGAGTATTAGCTCGTTTCAGAGAGCAGCGATTCCTCTTCATTACGCTCGCTACGTCGTCTGACAGCAGCGAGCGCTATGTGACGTGTCATAAACATCTTCATCGCTTAGTTGAATAAAAGAAAACGATACTACCTTTAAACAAGTTCTTACTTATCTACATGGTACTTAAATTTTATAAGTAAAGTGGTAATCTAAATGTTTAACGTCTTTAATGCAAGTTACTGCCATTTCTGGCATCTCTTTAACAAGCGCTTGTATTAAGACTTCACGTAAGTCAGTTAAAACTTCCTTAAGAGTAAATACACGGGTTAAAGTGATCACATTAAACTACGTATTATCTTCAACACTTTAACTAGTGTCAAACTTACTAAGGGATATATTTTTATTATGGTTTAAGTCATTGTAGATGAAGAAAACAGTGTTAAGTGAGAAATTCAGACTAACGGAACGCTCATCTAAGGGTAAGTGATACCCTCGCTCATAAAAATAAGGCGCTGGTTAGGATGATATATACTGCACCATATTGCGCTCTTTGCGGGACATAAGAATGACAGTAAAAATTATTGCAGTAGCTACAATGCCTTTCAAACCGGAACACAGTAATGTTCGCACAGTACTGTTTGGCGGCAGAAATAAGATCTGCGGTGGTACCTGGTGGTAGATCTCCGTTGTTGGAGAACGTCTAGGTAGTTACCACCGCAGCTTGTACTGCAGCCGACAAATATTACTGTGCAAACGTTACTGTGTTCCGGTTTGAAGGGGTGCTGCAGCTGGTGGAATTAGTGAAATAACGAAACTTAACATTCTATGTCTCAAGGCGACGAGCTCAATGTGGTGCTATAAAGGGTATCGCACAACAACTCACGGGACCTATTTTTTTAGTTTCGGGGGGAAATCTTCGAAAAGATACTCTGCTTTCTGGGGGGTAGTCAAAATCATGTGGAGATTTAAAACCTCCTCGCTGGTCACCTTCTGAGTAGAAATCTTTGGGGGAGGCCTTTGTCCAGCAGTGGACGTCTTCCGGCTAATTGGATTGGATTGATTGGTCACCTTCGACGTTTGGCGAGGTCACAGGATCTCCGTTCGGAACATAACCGCGGCCTCGCTAACGCTAACTTACGGGACCTAAACCAACCTCACCTGCTCGTAGTAAAATAGCCAACCTCACCATGCTATTCAATAAACGGGACTCTGGCTTCCCCCAATGACCCAATTGAGCCAGCGTGGTGGAAAATTGCCAAAATCTTCCCATATAAACTTCTACAAACGCGGAGGTCTTTGGGGGAGGCTTACGGCCAGTACTGGACGTTTTTCTGCTGATGATGATGTATATAATCCTAACTAGCGCGACGTTGTTATGGTCAGGCGTATAGTTTATCTGATCTTCTCGATTAATTGAATAAAAGAAAAAAAAATAACAAGATATTCAAATTGTATTGTGAGAGTGGATAGGATTGTGACAGAGAAAATGTTACATAAACATAAACATTATCTA
Organism: Troides aeacus; assembly: GCA_033220335.2. Classification (NCBI taxonomy): domain Eukaryota; kingdom Metazoa; phylum Arthropoda; class Insecta; order Lepidoptera; family Papilionidae; genus Troides; species Troides aeacus. The sequence goes on from CM067288.1 coordinate 2,516,195, forward strand.
TTAAATTCTGTAGTCCTACATGTATAATATACCTTAGACCGAAAAAATGAATTATTACTTAAATACAGTAATGAAAATTAGCCCTTAAAAATAATCTATTATTTAATTAAGGGTGATTTTATATCAGATATTGTCCATGTACGAAATGGATCTGTATGCAGAGAATGTTTCAATAAATAAATAAATAAATGTACTGAAAATCCATACGAAAGCAGAAAAGGTTTCAGCAATAATAAAAACAGTTTATGGGCACGCGGACAACATATGTTATAATAAACGTAAAAACGTGTCCCAGAAATATATGTTCCACAAAAAGTCACGGGGGTGCGACAAAAAATTTTTTTTCATCTGTCCCTTACGATTTCCTAGTACTCCTGTTATATGTTGATATTTTCTTGTTAGTATCAGTCTTTATAATAAATATAAAGCCTCATTATCATCAGCTCGCAATAGTAGACAGAAACGAAGAGCTTCCGTCAGAGAATACATAACTGTCAATATGTATCTGGAAGGAACCTTTACAAAGAACCAAGCCGATTTGACTTTTAAAAAGTTCATGATTACTAGTAATTACTGTTTATTCTCCTGTTAGATCCCGATAAAGTGCTAGACAAACAGGAGTGTCTCTTGGAAAGTAAAACGTTTGTCCATAACAATCTGCTTTTAGTATAATGTATATTGCATAGTGCCCGCGTACCGGTAGACGTGGTGTTCGAGGTGGACGTCTATTGGTTGATGATGAGGATACTACACGATATTGGGCCCATGATCTTGATAAATACTATTTTACATAAAGAACTTAGCCAGTTTGTTTCTCCTCTATCAATCTATAACGGTATTAATTGGCTTCTCCCAATAGCATCTTAGCCCGACCTTAGTTTATAGATATCCTATTGCTGCTAGCTATTTAGCGCTGAACATCGTTTCATCTGGTCTAGTTGTAGTCTACATTCTAAAACAAATCTTTACCCACCGGTGGTCAACTCAACAAAAAGTTTGTCCAATCTATTACCACGTCAGTTCGTAAACTGAAGGATACTTCAGTCAGAATTGAAACTAATAATAACTTTGTTTTCTATTCTCTTGCAGGGGGAAGTTAAGGTTATGACGGCTTTCCACTGATTAAAACTATCTCAGTATATAGTTATGTAGCAGTGGTATATAATTTTCAGCACTGTCCAATAACTCGGTTTCTCAACTTATTTTTGGCAGTAATAGGCAAATGTAGATCCTCTTTTCATGGGAGATAAGTCTTCTATTCTTTATAATCAGCTTCCGATCTGCGCTTTGTTCTCTTGACTTTCTCTTTTAAAGGCGATTTCCTCAGGACTTCTGAGTAGAAATAATGTCATAGTTCTTCTCTATCAACTAAGGAAATACCTTAGCCTCTTTCAGATGATCTGATAGTATAGTTCAATTTTTAACGTATATCTCTTTGCTATAGACTTTCAGTGAAGGAGAAGAGAATCACTAACAATGTAGAAAATTAATTCGAATGGGAAAAGTATAATTTTCAGAGCATTTACAATTTCATAAACATATGGCGACAACTGGTTACATCGTAAAAGGCATAATATTGTCAGGGTAATAGATTTTTATGCCGGCGCTGCGTGGGCTGCCTTTATTTAAAATAGTTCTTCTCGTACAGTAATACACTGAAATGTTTAGGAACAATTTTAATATGAATTTCATATGTAATTGTACAATGTATCAGTTTAAATTAAAAAACAGAGTTAGATGTGATTTTTTATTACCTTTCAATAGCAATCTACTTTGGCTATAGATCAAAATCAACCAAAAAAAAAACTATGTAGAAGATTTTTTACTACAACACTCATTTAGTATGTAATACCAAACTATTTATAAAGTTATAGTTTGTCACCTGATATTGATAAAAGGGTCAACCGGTGATCAGTGAGTCATGCATTTAACATGATTACAAATGATCAAACAAAAAATCATCTGTGAAATTTTCACACAAGTTCAGAACAGGAATCATAAATATAGCACTTGAAGAGTCGATTTTAAACACACGGCCATAGTAGTGGCAATAAATTCCTAGGAAATTACATGCCAAGCTTGGAAAAGAGCCAATGCAAGCTGTCATAATATATCCAAAGCTTAAGTTGCTGCAAAATTGAAATCGCGATTGCATCCGATGTGTGCCATTAAATCTTGCTGATTATTATCATCATCACTCAATGGATGTACAAACACTGACCGGAATTTGCAGATACTATTTGTTTCTTCTTAACAAAGCATACTTTCGTATTTGAGCTACAGCGTTCGAGGAAACACTTGTCCTGTCTTTCTTCCAAATTTTAATTATAAACATACAAATGTTATTTACTTACGTACTGTGAACTTCATCAAAATCCATTCGAAGTATACGGCTTAAATCTCGAGATTGCGGTGAGGTAGCAACTTTCATAAAAATATCATGTTCGTTGCAGAGACGGAGATTTTGATTTTCAGTTTCCTTATCCCAGATAAAACTGCAACAAAGATATTCCAGGTGGAACAAAAAGTAATAGGCACCATTTTTAAATGTAGCAACTTGAAGTAGACGAACATCAGCCAAGTCGGCACAGGCAGACACGAAAAATTGGGATAGATCCTTTCACAGCTCTCTTTGAGTGCGCTCGCTTTAAATTGAATTATTGAAAGCTACTGGAAACAAGAGGAGGAAATAAGAAAATAATCGATGAAAAATCTTTTACAACGATAACAGTAGATATAAACTAATTATAACGATGAATCAATGAAGATAAAAAACTAAGATTACCGTAATAAGACATGTTGTCTCAAGGCGTCAAGCACAACGTGGTGTAGTGTTATCTTAATTAACGTCATGTTATAGGCAGCTATTCCACTCATCCGGTTTTCTTATAATAAGAAATCAATTGCAGAAGTATACATATATCGATAATTCTATTATAACTATACTAAAGATGTTTACACGATTTGTTAGACTTAAAATAAAATCTTCTTCCTAAAGTACGACTATAACTAGTGAAGGTCGGCGATCAGCGTGGTACAGTCCTTTCTGTTTCCGGTTCGGCGGAACATATTAAATCTAATTTTATCTGTTTACAGTTACTTTTTAGTATCGATAATCATTTATATAAAGCTGTCGTAAGTTATATAAAGTCGTCGTAAGTTATAAATAGATACGGGTTGGATTCCCATTGTGATCAAGTTTCGAATAAACGAAGACATGAGACAGATGTGAGGAATATCATTCTGAGAACACAGGCTTGTGGCCAATGTGAAGGATAAGTGTATTTGATTCTCTCCATCTGAAAGGAAGCCTTGTTTTGATGACGAAGGGATGGGATCAGTTAGACGTTCACCTGGTGGTAAGTAATACGCCAGGCCATAATAATGCGGCGCTAGTTAGGATGGTATAAACTGCACCATATTGTGCTTGTCGCTTTGAGACATAAGATGTTAGGTCTCATTACCACAGTAATTACAATTGATATAAAGCCTTTCAAACCGTAATACAGCAAAATTTGCACAATACTGTTCGGCAACGGAAATAGGAGCTGCGGTAGTACATAGACAGTTTCGGCAACGGAGACCTGCCACCAGTATAGCTTTGACTCCCTTGTAGAAACATGAAGTGAGCTGTTCTTTATTAATTATGATTTCTTGTGAAGATACAGTTGAATAGAGACAGGTATAACGTAATATTAAACCAATTTCCTTTATACTAATATTATTTTCGTATTCTATTGAAACTATAAAACAATATACAATTCAATGCCACAACTCATCACTCGAAGATACTTTCCGGGAGACTAAATTTAATTAATCCCTTTATAGAACGATAGAAGGGGAACAAACCAATACGTAATAGGATTTCACGGTTGGCAATTAATTGGCAAAGGGACTATTTAAACACCCCCTATAGAGATTTATAAAAGTTTCAGTCATATTAGTTTCTTTGGCATTAACAGAACTATTTAAACAACAAACCGTAAATAACAAAAAACCAATTTTTTTTTATTTTATAAAGCGACGGGACGAGTGGGACTTTCACCATACCCTCAGTCCCATTTCATCATCGCACTTCTCGGCATCGGCAGGGTATTCATCCTCATACCCCTGAACTGCAATTGCTACTTACGGTCCGGTTCCAGAGATGTTTTCTCCCGAGAACACTCGAAATGTGGAACGAGTTACCTGTTGAGGTTTTCTCTAGGAGCTACAATATGAAGGTCTTCAACAAGGGCGTGAAAAGGTTTCTGCAGAGTCGGCAAGATGCCCAGTGATACCTCTGGTGTTACTGACGGTCCTAAGCTGTGGCTACCGCTCAACATCGGGCCGCAAGCATATTTGCCACCTAAGTGGTTTAAAAATAGACTTGTGGTAAGTAATACGCCTAAGGTTGTCGAATGGCGACCGCGTACCAGTAGTACGTCTACTGGTGTTGACAGGCCTCCCATTAGGTGGTCCGACGATGTGGTGAAGGTAGCGGAAAGCAGCTGGATGCGGGCATCACAGGATCGACCGATGTGGATATCTTTCGAGACCTATGTCTAGCGGTGGACGCCTATCGGCTGATAATGATAATGATGAAGTGATACGCCCGACCTTAATAACGTGGCGCTAGTCAGGGCGGTATACGCAGCACCACATTGCGATCGTCGCTTTAAGACAAGAAGTAATTACACTAGCTACAGCGACCTTCAAATCGGAACTTAGTAATGGTTGCACAAGATTGTTTGGGTGCAGGAACAGGCATAATCGTGATAACCAGCTAGATGATGTCCATCTATGTACCACTAGTAAAAACACTATATACATTGTAAATAAACTTTATGTTTCAAGGCGATGGATATAATATTACGTGGTGGACTAAAACCACATTGTCATAGGCGGGCTTTTTGCCCTTCATCAGCATCAAACAGGATATTTGAAATCGACAGTAACAACTTAGTTCTTTATAAAAAAGCAACAGTTGAGTATTCCCTGGTGGTAGGTTTTTTTTACTGGTGATCACCACGCCGACTATTTCTGCCGCCAAACTGTAATGTATGAACGTTACTGTTTAAGGGCCTGTAAATAGTAAAGGTAAAAGGTAACGAGATTTTTTTTTGGTTTTGGGAGAGGAAATCTTCGAAATGATACTCTGTCTGCTGGGAGGAAGTCAGAGTTAGGTGGAGATTTTTACCAACTAAAATCCCTTCACTGGTCACCTTCGGCGTTAGGAGAGGTCACAGGATCCCCGTACGGAATACAATCGCGAGAGATTTAACATCCTTTTTCTACTGGTTTCGGGAGGAAAATCTTCGAAAAGATACTCTGCCTTCTGGGAGGAAGTCAGAGCTATGTGGAGATTTTTACAAACTAAAACCTCGCTGGTCACCTTCGGCGTTTGGAGAGGTCACAGGGTCGCTGTTCGGAATACAACCGCGAGAGATTTAACATCCTTTTTCTTTTGCTTTCGGGAGGAAAATCTTCTAAAAGATACTCTTCCTTCTGGGGGGAAGTCAGAGCTATGTGAAGATTTTTACCAACTAAAACCTCGCTGGTCACCTTCGGCGTTTGATCAGGTCACAGGATCGCTGTTCGGAATACAACCGCGGAAGATTTAACATCCTGCTTCAAGGCGACGACCTTAATTGCATTATGTATCATCCTTACCAGTTCTATATCACTAAGACCGTATCATTTACCATCAGATGGTAAATATCATGTTAAGTACTGATGAAACTCACTTCTTGTATTTCAATTACAGTGAAACTTCTTCCGATAAATTCAGGGATCACACTGGCGCGGTTCCAGAGGTTTTCGCACGCCATTGCTATGTTTAAATTTATCGGTACTTATTTCGACTCGCACTAGTAATTGACTTTCCTTGCCAACTTGATGTTCTTCCATCCTGCGTTTAGTTGAAAAAAAATTAGGATGGATTAGCCGTCTTAATTTCCATCTCACATGATCTAACTGAATATTATCGAAGATATGGCCAGTTGTTACACCCGCCAGCTGTGGACCGATTATTCCAGGAAGTCATTGAATGGCATCCTTGTCCAGTGTAAGAACATGTTTAGGCACCCGTTAGGGTTAAGAAGGTACTGCAGGTCTTCCAAAATATACTTTGAATCTAGAGTGGGCTTGTTTGACAGAGGAAATGCATCACGTCATTTATGACCAGGCTTGGCAGGTGTAATAGCTTGATAGTTCAGGAATTGGCAATGACATTGAACTGTAGCCACACTTATAAGCATTGATTGATAATTGATCCTTGGTCAGAGTGAGAATATATTTTCCTTTAACTGATTTAATTAGTATAGCTTTTTTCTGTTCTACTATCATAGATCATAGGGTCTGATATAATGGTGTTTATTGGTTATCTTGAATAAATGTAGCTTGGAGGGTGTAGGTGAAACTATTTGAATCGACTTAATATTCTGCCCGGTAGTTTGATCCTTAACATTTTAAAATGCATAGCATGCCAAGCGTCCTTCATTTTCGTTGGAAATTAACGGAATCTCAAAGCTTTTCTCGTAACCTACTTTCGAAGTGTAGGAGCATACTGAATGAAAGGCTGTAATTTAAGTACATTTCGGATTAAATTTTGTTTTTCCGCACTAAAAATATGTTATACCGGAAATGTTGATTACTTTTTTCAAATTAAAGTTACGAAGCTTCCAAGTTTTTTTCTGATCACGAAATCTATTAAATTTTCGTTTGTATTGCACTAGGTTTTTACTTCTAGTTGTACCCTGGACTTTGACTGTTAATTATAAAATAAACAGGCCTTTTGCAGGATATGTAAGTCAACGGAAGTGATGTTAGTCCACTTCGGTATGTTATTCTGTATCTGTGGAAATATTATTACTTACTGATAATATCACTATATAGATTAGAACGCCAAGCATTTTATAAATACTATAATGTTAGATACCGGTGGTGAAATACTATTTTCACCCTAGGTTCATCATCATCAGCCAATAGACGTCCACTGCTGGAAATAGGCCTCCCTCAAAGATCCTCTACGTTTGTAAGGATTCATATGAGGTGATTTGGGCCTTTTCCCACCACGCTGGCTCAATGCGGATTGGTGGGAGCCAGAGCCTCATTTGTTGATTAACAAGTTGCATCACGAGCAGATGTATTTGACTTGGATCCCGTGAGTTGTTGTGCGAGACCCCTACACCCAGTTATATATATTATACACTATTTTTCTGTCGCTACTTAATCGCGAAATATTTCACCCTTATCGGTGTACACGCTTTGCCAATCATATCATTAAATAGATTAATGGAGTAATAAGTTATACGGCGGAAACATTAACGCGAAATGAAACAGTGAAACTGGATAGATAATAACTTTTTGAAAAGCTTGTCGTTTCGTTAGTAAAGAGTGATATTTATAATTAAATCCATAGTTTATCTGTTTGTGTATAAAGGTCTTTGTGTCTTTTTTATACATTGTAGCTCTTTAACAACTGAGACTACTTTCCTTTGAAAGAAGACTTTCGATATAAACATTCTAAGCCTTTCCTAGATTCTTTAATGATTATATAAACGATGGTATACCATGGTATAGTTTTTAATAGTAAAGCGCAATAATCTAGAAGAAAGCTTTTCTCTTAAACTCATCTCTAATATTCTGTTGAGTAATTAAAAGGGGTGTAAGGGTTCCCGTACTAACAACTCACGGGCTTCAAGCCAAACTCATCTGCTCGTGGTGCACCCTGGTGATCAACAAACGAGGCTCCATCTCCTACCAACCTGTATTGGTCCAGCATGATATGTAATGGCCCAAGTGAACCCTTATCCCTGCCCCTGGTCCCAGCGATGCAGGCAGCGCAGGATTGATCGATATGGGGATCTTTTATGGAGGCCCGTGTCCAGCAATGGACATCTATCGACAGCTGATGATGATGATGATGAATTTAAATCTCGGTTTTGTTATTAATGGAAACATAATAATTTCATGGCTTGAAATCTTGAGCTTTATTTAAAGATAAATTTAGGATAGATAGCATTTCCTTTGAATCGTGGTAGTATTTAATTCTTTTTCCGTTTCTATAAGTATTTCATGGTTATTTCCATTTTATATTCTGTTAGAGAGACCAAGTTATAGAGACTTTATAAGAATACCTAGTTCTTTGAAACATTGTTTTTAAAGTACCCACTGTGGTATTCGCACAAAGATGTAAAACCAGTTCGCCGATAGAAAGATACATTCCACTTTAATATCGCTTCACGTGATGGTAAAGTGAATAAAACAAAAAAAAGCATTTGCAAAGTGCATGCAGCGGCGGTGGAAGTACTAAAGTAACTTTCCATTGCATTTTAGAATAGTTTATCATAATAACACTCCGGCAACGGGTGTATGGAAGATGAATGCGTCTATTATGTGTATTATGAATAATTCTTCTGGTTATTACTCCGCTGAAGGCAGACGGTTGAATATACATCTGCATGTTTACTGATTGCCTTATGAATTATGTAGAGGCAAAATGAACAAGTGTACGATCGACGCTGTGATGATGTGATTGTGCTAAAACAACAGCATTTTTCTCACATAAAATTCAGCTAAAGTAGAAACAAAAGTAACTTTCACGTTGGTGAAATATTTGTAAAGTAGTTATCACCTACTACATCATTTCACCTCATTGAAGGTAGGATGGTAGAGAATGCCAACAGGCATTAAGCCCGTCTTTTGTATATGTAGTTATAAGGTCTTAAAATAAAGAGAAAAAAATATATACGTAGCGACGAAACGAACCGGACGTTCAGCTGATAGTAAGTAATACTCCTACCCATAACAACGTGGCGCTAGTTGGGGTAGTAATAGTACAGTGTACTACATTACCCTCGTCGCTTTAAGATATAAGATGTTACTCCAGTATTCCGCTAGCCACACATGTTTAACTCCATATATAGAAGCTGAGGTGGTACCTACCAAGACGATCCCCGGTAACAGAGACCTACAACCAGTAAACATCATGATCAGCCGATAGATGTCTACTGCTGGAAGTTGGCATCCTCCGAAGTCCCGTATATCGATCGGGTAGAAATTCATATGGAGATTTGAGCAATTTCCCACCACACTGGCCCAATGTGGGTTAGTGGGAGCTGGAGCTTCATTTGTTGATTAGCAGGCACCACGAGCAGGTAACCTTGGCTAGGGTCCCATGAGGTGTTGTGTGAGACCTTTTATACCCCGTTGTATATATTATACAATATTTTTCTGTCGCTACTTAATCGCAAAATATTTCACCCTTATTGGTATACATGCTCTCCCAATCATATAATACAGAAATTAACGTATTTACTGAATAAGATCTTATAATTTTGTCTAAATGTTGCAAACACAAGCGTTTTTTTTTTTTGATTAAGTAAAATAAAACAATACTTTCCCGAGAGATTTTTCCTTTTTATGATATTACTTAAAAACGGGGTCCGAAGTGTGCTTAATGCTTAAAATTAAGCGAAATGAAAACCCTCGCCAAACAATTTTGTTTCGGCGAGATAGAGAGAATAAAGACGTAAAATTAATGCCGCTGCGAAGTACATTGTTTTTTTATTGACAGTGGGACCTTTTAACGGTTCCGTTCTCTTTATTAACATCATTTTTTTTTTAAAAAAACGAAGCCTTTTCAGGTTTTCACTGAAGAGAAAGACGTATCGTTTAATCAATATTTTTTGGTACAATTCTCGATGTGATGGTTACCACTTTTGTTATTAGAGTATATAATATAATGTATAATAGTTGTTTAAAATTAATTTAGACAACCTATATGAACGGTGAGATTTTTTTTTATTCAATTATGCGACGAGACGATGTTCACCTGATGATGAGTGTAAGTAATACGCTTGCCCATAACGTGGCGCAAGTGATATATACAGCACCAGAAGGCTCTCGTCGCTTTAGACAAAAGATGTTTAGTCTTGTTACCTCAATTATTGCATTAGCTACAACGCCTTTCAAACCGGAAGGCAGTGATGTTTGCACAGTACTGTTTGTCGGCTGCAATAGGCGCTGCGGTGATATCTATCTAGACGGTCTCCGGCAACAGAGAGCAGTGGTAGGTCTCCGTTGCCAGAAACCGTCTAGTGAAGGTACCATTGCAAAGTAGTAATGTCGTTTCTGCGCATGCCAATACTTGATTGTCATTTGTCAGCTCATTGTTTTGTTCAGAGGCGTACCAAAGACATTGTGAGGTTATAGTGATTTCTTTACTTATAGACAATTGAATTACAATTTTTTTTTGTAATTTTGGGTAAAATGGCCAGCCAAATACCAGAAGAGGTACACATCCGGCATTGCATGCTCTTTGAGTTTCGCAAGGGAAATAACGCAACAGTTGCTACCAAAAACATTTGCGATGTTTATCCAAATGCACTGGACATTCGTAAATGCCAAAGGTGGTTTTCCAAGTTCAAATCGGGTAATTTTGATCTTTCCGACTCGTATCGATCAGGAAGACCATCAGCGTTAGACAACGACGTGTTAAGGGCGGAAGTGGAAGCAAATCCGTGTCAGACGATCGAGGAATTGTCAAACAGTCTCAACAAACCTTGGTCGACCATCCAAGAACATTTGAAGCAGATTGGAAAAGTAAGCAGAGCAGGTGTTTGGGTCCCGCATAATCTGTCCGAACAGAATAAGGCTAACCGATCAATCACATGCAACTTATTGCTTCAACGACACAACACAGAAGCGTTTTTTGATCGCTTGATCACAGGAGATGAGAAATGGGTCCTGTATGATAACCCAAAACGCAAAAGGCAGTGGCTCTCTCCAAATGAAATCCCTCGGAGTACTGCTAAGCCAGGTTTACACCCCAAAAAAGCGCTTTTGTGTGTTTGGTGGAGTATTCGCGGCATTGTTCATTTTGGATTACTGAAACCTGGAGAAACTGTTACTGCAGACCTCTACAGCGAACAATTGCAGCGAGTCAATCAATCTTTAATTGAAAAGTGGCCAGCGATTGTCAACCGAAAAGGCGTCATTCTCCAACATGACAATGCAAGACCGCACTGCGCAAGGCGAACTCTAGAAAAAATTAATGAATTGGGGTGGGAGGTGCTGCCTCATCCACCATATTCGCCCGATGTTGCACCATCGGATTTCCACTTATTCCGAGCGCTGCAACACTTTTTAAGTGGCAAAACATTTGCAAATTTGGATGATATCCAAAATGCCATCTCTAGATATTTTGCCGAAAAACCAATTAATTTTTATCGATCAGGGATTGAAAATTTACTCACTAGATGGCAAAAGGTTATTGACAATGATGGGGAATACATCATTGATTAAAAATAAAGACTCGTTAAAAATGTATGTGTTTGTATTTAGCGTAAGAAAACGACATTACTTTCCGGTCCCCCTAATATATCCAGTAGTATATAAAATTTACAGTGTTTGAAGGGTGTGTTAGCTAATGAAATTACTGAGGTAACGAGACAACATCTCATGTCTAAACGTAATATGATGTGTATATCATCCTGACCACGTTGTTGTGGGTAGGCGTATCTCTAACCAGTTAACGTCTCGTTCGTAAGCAAAATCTACATTGTGCTCGCATTGAGATATATGATATTACCTAGTTACCCTAGTAATTCAACTAGTTCCGATTACTGATTAGCAAGTTCATCCACTGTCCTGTAATCTAGTATGTAAAATATATTTTTTTTTAAATAAATAATTCTTATGTATAGCGAATGAAAATATCCAAATCGACGGAGAGAATTTTTAATAAAACCTTCGTATGTCTCTCGAAATGTCTTAATCTCTCTGTATTTCCTATTATACCGCTGTCAAAGAAACCTGGTATGACTTCTGCGGTTCCCACTTTATTGGATAATATTTAGGTACTAGTGTATATATTTGAACAAGTACAAAGTAGCAACAATTTTCTTCTTTATCGCAGGGGATATCTTCTTGAAAGATACCTTGCTACTGCGGAGAAAACAAGGTTATGTTAAGCTTCTTTACACTAAAATCTTCTTGGTGGTCTCCATCAGTGCATTAGGAGGGGCTCCGGGATCTCCTGTGGAACGTACCGTTGCCTCCCACCACTGGCTAAAACATCCCACGGAGGGACAAACCTTATCACCTACGCTATGCTACAGCAAATACAGGATCACAGTGCATTTTCCGTTCTTGTAAGGCTTACTTATTGGATTTTGAGGGCCCTTACCCTCAAGTCTCAAGAACCCGAGACCTTTTTTAGTCGCCTTGTACGACAGGCAGGGAATATCTTAGTCATATTTTTAATAGTCTGAGACTACAGGGCTGAAGGTAGCAACACTTTCACGACTTACGAAGTGACGAAAAGAGACGTTAACCTGTGGTAATAGATAGATACGACTGTTCATAACCACGTGGTTCTGGTTAGGATGATATATACTGCACCACATTGTACCCGTCGCGTTAGGCATAAAATTGTTAAGTTCCGTTACCTAGGTAACTTCATTAGCTACTACGCCTTTCAAATTGAACCACAGTTTGTACACTGTTCTGGTCTCCGGTAACAGAGACCAACCAGTAGTACTCTACACAAAATAATCATTACACCTATATATTGATTACTGGGGTAACGAGACTCAATATTGTATTACTCGATGTTGAGCACAATGTGATGCTGTACATATCATCCTAACGCTAAGTTGTTATAGGCAGGCGTATCACTTGGTATCAGGTGAAAGTATCGCTGGTCCCGTTGCTTACTTGAGTGAACAAAAGAATATTATATTTAAGGACCTTTCGTCAAGAGTTAAAGAAAGGTTTTTTTTTTAAATTTCATAATCAAAAACAGCTTTATATATATCGTTATAATAGTTTGGCAAATATCTCCCTTCCGCCTTTTTGTCTTTTGAATTTCGCGGCTATGTACAAAGCGCTACAGAGCTCGTATCTGGCAATACTATACATAATTTGAAAGGTCTTGACATAACCTTCAAAACTACGCTATGCATAATTAGTTTGGATATTGCGTTCAACAGTTATAGACGTGTAAACATATAGTTCACTAACGCCGAAATTCGCGCTATTTTAAAGTTTTCCTTCGTTAAAGGCAAATCCGCTAGAGAAACGTTCCGTGAGATTAATGGTGTTTTGGGGGATGGTACTCTATCACTTCGAACCGCGGAGGAATGGTTTCGACGATTCAGAGCCGGTGAAAACGACACCATGGATAAGCCAGCCGGCGGAAGACCTGTGACGACAAATACCGATCAAATCATGGACTACATCGAGTTAGACCGGCATGTGGCATCTCGTGACATCGCCCAGGAGATGGGAGTTAGTCACCAAACCATTTTAAACCATCCGCAGAAGGCTGGATACAAAAAAAGCTTGATGTTTGGGTGCCGCATGATTTGACGCAAAAAAACCTTCTGGACCGAATCAACGCCTGCGATATGCTGCTGAAACGGAACGAACTCGACCCATTCTTGAAGCGGATGGTGACTGGCGACGAAAAATGTATCACATACGACAATATCAAGGGAAAACGGTCGTGGTCGAAGGCCGGTGAATCGTCCCAAACAGTGGCCAAGCCGGGATTGACGGCCAGGAAGGTTTTGCTGTGTGTTTGGTGGGATTGGAAGGGAATCATCCACTATGAGCTGCTCCCATATGGCCAGACGCTTAATTCTACCATCTACTGCGAACAACTGGACCGCTTGAAGCAGGCGATCGACCAGAAGCGTCCAGAATTGGCCAACAGGAAGGGTGTAGTGTTCCACCAGGACAACGCCAGACCACACACTTCGTTGATGACTCGTCAGAAGCTACGGGAGCTCGGATGGGAGGTTTTATCGCATCCACCAT